>CM057454.1:719955000-722547500 GCA_016271365.2 Neoceratodus forsteri
ATATATATATAATATATAAATTTTATGAGTCTCGTGGACATTTTCGAACGCAGGCTTGTAACTTTGGTAATTTTCAATATTTTGATTCCAAGTTTTCAACATAGCCACTTCTTCACAGCACATCATGAATGTAACAGCTGTCATTTTTAAAATCCTGGCCAAAATGTGTTTTCACATCCCAAAAGGTGATTTCACGGCTGCTATGTGAAATCACCTTTCCGGCAGGAGTTGACATTTTTCTCAACCCTTGTTCACGAGACGGGGTTATAAGAAGGATATGTTGAAAATTTGGGGTAAAAATATCAAAAAACAACAAAGTTATGAGTCTACATTGAAATTTGCAAACTCAGGCTTGTAACTTTGGTAATTTTAAATACTGTGACGCCAAATTTTCAACATAGCCATTTCTTCACAGTACCCCATGAATAGGACAGCTGTCCTTTTTGGAAATCCTGGCCAAAAAGTGTTTTGGCACTTGTGGAATGAAATCACCTTTTGGGCAGGATTTGAAAATGTTCTCCACTCTTGTTCATGAGGTAGGCTCATAAGAAGGTTAAGCTGAAAATGTGGGGGTTAAAATATTAGGAAACAACACAGTTATGGGTCTACATTGCCATTTTTTAATGCACGCTAATAACTGTGGTAATTTTCAACATTTTGACCCCAACTTTTCAACATAGCCATTTTTTCAGACCACCTCATGAATGGGACAGTTGTCCTTTCTCAAAATCTACCCAAAATGTGATATGGTGCAAAATGATGTTTCAGTCATTGTTTTATAAAAGACATATGTTGTGCTCAGAAGGAGTGATCATAAAAAGATCAAGTTGAAAATCTGGAGTAAAAATGTGAAAACCCAACTAAGTTGTGAGGACACAAATTTTTCCAACATTTACTCATAACTATTTTTTGCAGATTTTGGCCCCCAATGTTCAGCATATCTGTTGTGTTACCTCACCTCCTGAACATGGCAGAAATCCCCTCAAACTTGTTTTCACAGTTGCACAGCAAAAATCACCTTTCGGATGGGATTTTAAAAATATTACCTGTCTTGTTCACAACATCAGGTCATAAAAACTGTTGGGATATTTGAGGTTAAAATACGTGAACCCACTTAAAAGTAGATATTGCCTCTCAGCTGCTCTATCCTGGGTAATATACAATCTAACAATGTGTCAAAGCAGGACACCACTGAAAATGAGACAGTGCATCTCATCTGCTCTATCCTGGGTAAATATATTAGTAAAAATGTTTACAAGCAAGACTCAGTACAACAGCAATACCAGTAGTGAACATTCAGCACTGACAAATGCTTGCTCAGTCTTGAACTAAGGACATTAGTTCTGTTGAAGGACTGTGAAACCACTTCAGGACTCCCTTTTTTTGTTGTTCCTTAATCTCAGTCTAAATCTGACAATATTGACTGCATTGGGCAAGTCACAACTCAGCACAGCAGGCTAGCTCTGACCTGCTCAGCTCTAAGTAATTTGGTGAGGCCGGCTCTGTGGTGCCGAGTGATGAGATATCGCTTGGCACGCTGGAGATCTCGGTTCGTGCCCCGAGCCAGGATGTCAGGAGCAGAGGCCAGCAGGGCAGGAGTCTCGAGTGTCCCTTGGATGCCTCCCGCTGGGGGGGGAAGGGTGGTGCTGTGAGCCGCACTCAGCAGCTCCAGATTGTGGCTTAGCAGAAGCACTCTTGGCATGGGTGACCTCATGCCAAATGTCCACAACCCCAGTGCACCCTCATGGCTGCATGGGAGGTGGGAGGGATGAAGACTGCCTTACAGAAAAACACCTGACTCAGCCCGGCCTGATGACTGTGACCACGTCCTCCCACGCCACAGTCCCACAGTGCACCATTCCCAGCCCCCTGCACCTGTCACCCTGTGCCCATTACTCTTCTCGTTCCCCGTTGGGGGAGGGATAAGCCAGAACCCTCTAAAGCCAGAACCCTCTAGGAAACAGGTAAGTTTGGGGATTCAGGTGGTGAGAGTCGGTAGCAGGGGGTGAACTGGTGGGCAACAAGGATGTTGAGCTGCCCGGAGTAGCAGGCTGGGGGGCAAGAGAAGGAGGATAAACAGATAAGGAAAAAAAAAAAAAAAAAAAAAGTAATTTGGCTACAATCTACAGGGAGGACTGCGTACTTACTGTTTGGGACTCGACTGGTTGTAGCATCTGTCCATATGTACATACAGTCGCTGATTCGCACGTCACCATTAGCACAGTTCCTGTTGCTCACTACTGCCTGCCTGCCTCTGCACTCGCAGACTGACAGCATCATGCAGAACTGAGGATCCGGAAGTCTGTCTGATAGTTGGAGAGTAACAGCACTGCACATGCACCACAGCAGGTCAGGACATCAGGTACTTGGAGAAGCAGGAAGTCTGGTTGGGATGGCTGGGGCTACACAAGTGAAATGTCCCTTGGCAGAACAGCTGGGAAGTCAGAGTGCTGGCTCTCGATGGCTCGAAAAGGTGCAGTACCTTGAAACAGGTGGAAAAGGTTCTGGCCAATCAGATCAGCAAAGAACAATATCCTCTGGCCTGACTTCCAACTTGGTGGCCTTGAGCCACCACTAAATTTGACCTCAATTTAACAAATCAAAGAGTGAGGTAGGTGACTGAGCCCTCAGGCTCCACCTGGAGTACTGTGCACAGTTCAAGAGTCCACACTTTATAAAAGACAGGGATGGCACAGAGAACACAGAAATGAGGGCTACAAAGATGATCCAGTGGCAGCAGGGGAGGCAGTATGAGGAAAGTCTGGCAGACCTTCATGTACCCACTGGAGGCCAGGTAGGAAAGGAGGGGATATGATGGAGATGTGTAAGTTTTTGTGAAGAGTCAACTGGTGGATTGTAAGGCCTTGTTCACAAGGAATGAGAGTATAGTGACTAGAACTCATGGGCAGAGACGTGGTGGTGGTGGCTGGGGCTGGGGAGACTGTTGATAGAGACGATTAATGCCAAGACTGATGGGGTTTAGACTTGGGTGGAACAGTTATGAGGGAACACTGGGACCCAAAGGTAGAAAAGGAAAAGGGATTCCTGGGGATGAGGGCAATGACCAGCTACCAGGCATTAGATCTCTACGTCCACCCTGACATTAGACCTAGCATGGAGCTAGGCAAGGAAACAGACAAGATGAATAGGGCTTGGATTCTTCAAAGTGCTGGAGTAACGGTTTGTATGGAAGCTTGTCAATAATTGTATAACTTGTTTTTGGAACCTTGTGTAGCACTGCTTCTTTTTGTGTTATATCATATAAACAAGATAGACCTTTGCGTCTTTTTCAGCCAATTCAATCTATGGCTTTTTGAAACGGTCATGTAAGAATATCCCTACAGGTAAGGCAGGCAGTGTATTTCTTTTTTCCATTTTATTTTACTGTTTATGTTCCCTTCATGGCAATGTTGCCCCTTCCAGTGCGTACCACCCAGCTCTATACCCAACCTCCTCTAGTGCTTACCTCCTTTCGACCCTCCACCTAGCCTACCCTCCAAGAGGGTCATACCTGGTTGGTCACACCAGGTAAGGTGTTGGCCCTCCCAAATAAGAGCCACTAGGGTAGGATGGCCAGGCGGGCCAGTTTCCAAGTGTGCTCAAACATGCTGCGTTGTATCATTTTTTTTCCCCCGTGTGCTGTGGTCCCAGCCCCAAAGGATGTTGGTGTGCTTGAGAATCCATGCCCATACACTCACGCAAAGCATGGCAGTACAGATTCCATCCAGCGTCCTCCCCTCATTCTATAGTACCTCCACTGCACTACCATCTGTGGTAACCTAGGTGGCCGTAGTGTGGCAGAGGCAGTGCCCCTCCTTTCATGCAGGGGATCGTCCATTGGGATGCTGGATCCTCCTCCTCCTCCCCCTGGCTGGCCCCCGATCAGGGTCCATTCCCAAACCCATGTCGTTGGCGTCATAAGCAGCAGCCCCACCATTACACCGACAGGCCAGCTTGCAGGCAGTGTACTTCAATGGAAAGCTGACAATCTGTTTGCAGGGTACAGAAGAGACATACAGCTTGTTTTCACTAAAATGCTACAGATTTTGTATATAATGTGCGATTTGTGATCGCTGGTAGTTTTTATGATTTTGCAGGAGACTTTCTTCTGAACCAGAGCTCATCTGGTAAGAAGAAAATAGAAAATAACTGCTTTAATTGCAAAATTAGAGAGACAGCATCACAAAGATACAAAAGGGTACAATTTGTTATTCATAGAAGTGCCTATTTGTTTTATAAAAAGAAGTCAGTCTAGTTGCTCACTGGAAGGAATACTTTATTTGCAAAACTCGCTTGTTTCACTGCATAATGAGGAGGACAGCCCCCTCTGGGATGTTTGATCTTCCTACCCTGACAAGCCCTTCCATGACTTGGGCTCATTCCTCAACCCAGGCCACTAACTTCACAAGCGATACTTCTACTACTGTGCTGATGGTCTGGCTAATTTAAACCATTTTTTTTATTACAATTTAAGGTATCTCATTGGAATTGTCAGCATTATCCACTGTAGTGACTGCTTTTACTTCCATCACTCTACTCTGACTCACGTCATGCAGTGACTGAAGTTTCCTAGTATCACCAATTAACTGTTTAAGGCAGCTCCCTAGGAGAAACAGTTATATTTAGTAAATCTTTTGTTACCCACTGCCAGCGGGGTTCAGTGACGGTAGTACCAACCAACCGGGGCACTGTTCCCCATCTCAGGGATTGTGCTGCGTGGCAGTGGGAGCTGGATTTTTGTGGTATATCTGTTGCTGTTCTTTGGTCCCCAAAACCCTACCTCTGAAGATGGTGGCACTAGGACCAGAGTCCAGCCTGTAGATGTGCTAGGGCACGTCTCAGCCAAGCGCCTAACGGCGTCCTCCCCTCCCCACACCGCAAGTTCTGTGCATCCACAGGCAGCGGGAATGGAGCGGTGCAACAGCCCTCTCCCCTCAGAGGAAGAGAGCATCCTGTGGGATGCTCAAACTTCCTCCCCGGCTGGCCCCCCTGATGACCCAGGCTCGTTCCCCAATCCGGGTTGTCGACGTTGCAGGTCGTAATGCTACTGTCATACAAACAGGCCAGCATGTCTGCCTAGACCTTTAAAAATGATTCATAAATGTACATACAATAATCCACGACAGGGTGTGGGTTATGGTGGGATCTACCCACACCTGGTGTGGTGTGTCATGAGACTGAAGTCCAAATGACTTAAACCACACCAAAAGTCGATAAAGCCCGCCATAACCCACATCCTAGATTGGATTATTGAGATAATACAGTGGATTAAACGTGTTGTATTTTGTTTTAGAAATATTTTTCTGCAGTGGTTTAAACACTCCTTTGTTGCTAGGTAGATTAATTATGGTTGCAGATGTGGTCTGCCCAGTCTTTCCTCAAGTTTATGCGAGTTTTTTTTTGGGGTGGGGGTATTTCTGTGTCTTGTCTTTCTTCTTTCTGCACTGTTCTTTTTCTCTTAGTTGATGGCATTTCTCTTATCATTGGGACAGCGAGCAAGTTGTGGTGCCAGCCAGGCAAGGTGAAGCTTGAGGGAGAGCTTGAAGGAGCAGCTGGCAGTGGTGGAGCTAGTAATTCAAACTGGAAAAGAGCCTCAACTGGGAATTGTAATGTACCTTTACTGTCAACACAATTTGTGCTTGATTATTTTAAGGCCCGATCGTGATTCATAACTTGTGGAAGAATAGGGATGGAACTGAAAGCAACCAAGAGAGAGCAGGGAAGGAGCCGAGGGCAAGTGGAAGAGTTTTAAGATCAGTGTGAGCAGCAGTGAACTTATTCCACAGCTTGGTAATGCTATTCTGCTGCCTAAAACATGTTTGTGTGGGTGTTTTTCGGAATGAAGAAATTGCTGAAGACCATTGGTTTAAAGGGGGAAAATGATGGGGTTGTTTTGATTTTTTGGGGGACAGGTGTACTGGTATTTGTTGTGCTGCTTCCATCTTCACTGACTGGAACATTTTCCGCGGACTGTCGTAGGCTTTACCCAAGCCCAAAAGTGCCAGTCAGCCAATCAAAATGACGGCTGTTTGGACCCCATTGTATAACTGAAAATATATTTTCTACAGTGGAATTGACACCAAGCATCACCCACAGGATGATCCCAACTTAAAGCCAGTACTCTAACTGCTAGACAACACTGCTTTAGAGCTAATGATTTTCTGTTTTCAAAAATGGCCAATTCCGTTTGGCAAAATCTTAATCTCTTTTTTCCGTTTTGTTCCCCAAACTGGGGCAAATCAGCATGTTTTGTACAAAAACGTGATTTAAAATGGAAAAGTCTGTCCAAAAATCTGGTAAAAAGTGTGTTTTTTCATGAAAAATGGACTCCCAAAATGCTGGTTTAAAAATGGCTAATTTCGTCTTTTTTATCAGTGATTTCAGCTGAAAACAGAAAATCACTGGTCCTAGCCGGCCCGCCAGCACAGCGGTTAGATTACCATCTGTGACGCCGGCGCCCCGGGTTCGAGAACGAACCCGGGGAGCCGGCGGGCCTGCCAGAGGGAGAAGGACTGAGCATCCTTGGGACTGCTCTCCTTCTCCAGGGGGAGGTGGAGCTGTATGCTGGCGCACTGAGGACTCCTGGCAGAGGCTGGGAGATCCCACGCGCCCGGCGCCATCATGCAGGAGGGGCAGGGCGGACGCTGGCGGCATTGCACGTCCCCAACCCTGCTATAAGGGAGGAAAAATACCGTGCCGTTCGTCTCTACGACACCCTGCCCCCAAAGGCCTCAATCAGCCTCTGAAGCCAGCTACCCGACCAGACACAGTAGTGTGGCCCCGGTAGCAACCCCATCCTCTGGGGGCAAGCCAGGGGTGACTGGGGAGCACTGGCACCCTCAGAAGTGGAGGCTTGGGGGTCCGTGACCAGGGACCGATCGACGGACCGGCTCAGGCAAAAAGTATACTAAATAAAATAAATAAATAAATAAATAAATAAAATAATTCACTGGCCCTATTGCTTTCTCGTACTTGTGAGCTGTGATTATATGCAGACTATGTCTCAGCACAGTGTGCAGTCAGTGAGCACTATGGACGGAAGCAAGCAATTTTTTTTTTTCTTTTTAACAGCAGCCTGCTTCACTGCACTGCCACCCAAGTAGCTCCTAGCAACTGAGATATGATAATTTAGGGTACATGGGGTGTGTACTTGCATATGCCTGCAGGCAGCCTTGCCTACCTTCCTTCCTAGAACTCTGTTTCAGCCTTTCCATAATACAGACTATTCCCTGTTATGACTATATTTACAGTGTTCAGCTATTTTATTGCCTATTGTGTTACTATTGCCATTGGTTATTTACATTTGTGCGTACTGTTGGGAGGGTCTGTTGTGGACCAGAGTTGCATTTTCCCGGGGGCCCAACCTAACTGCTGTTCAGCGACTCTCTGGGAGACCACTGTATCCAGGGTCCAATGCTCAGAGAATTACAACCATGACACACCTCATGATAGCCAAGTGGTTCTGCACTACTGTGACTGTAGGCCAAGTTCAGGTGCTAGTAGTCAGATAGCCAGCTGGAAAAAGAGCTGCCTCTGGCAGTGCATCCAAGCCTGGGGGTGGGTGGAGGAGGTTGTGTGTGCCACTAGACCAGCAACCCCTTACGGTGGGCCTGGGGCTTACGCTCCATCAGGAGATCCATGGTGTGCCACGGCAACAGTGGCAGTGCATCCCACTCCGGGATCAAGGGGCAACTTGGACAGAGTAAACAAAAAAAAAAAAAAAAATGCGTTGGGATAATTCCTGCTGGCACACTTGGTCTCCAACCCGCATGGACCATTGAGGACTACATCCCACCAGCCTGAAGACTGAGCAGACAGTCCCAGGTGGAAAGACAGAGGGCCACGTTTCAACAGCTACTGAGTCACAAGCCTGGCAGGTAAGGGATGACATCAGTAATAACATGCACGGAGACACTTCTTCAAATACAGGAGACACATTATCTTCACCTATCAATATATACACTAGTCAGGGTCAATGAATGTATTTGCTGTTATGTTATGTTTCATAACATAAATATTAAAACTGGGCAGTGTTGCAGTTTAAAAGGGTATAAACTGCCAAACCTTATCTATGTTACAATACTCTGTCCATTTACGTCCTTTTATACATAACTAACCTAATATTCTACAAGTGTATTGTTGTCATACTGTTTTCTATATCTGTCTGCCACTGTACACGGATTGTGCCTGAAAATGGACTAACCCTGCATCCACTGCAATCACCGGGTTACCAAAATAAACAAACATGTTGCACTGAGAATCCAAATAACCAATAAGAAAAGTGATAGAACAGGTTACAAGACACAGTCTTGTAAGAGCTGTATCTCTGTCAAGCTGAATACAGCTCTCTAGACCAATGCACAATGCAACAGGAAGTTTGCTTTGAAACATACAGGCTCTACAAGTTTCTACAGGGGTTGCAGATCAAAGCATGTCAGATCCAGCACAAAACCTCTGTTCAATTTTACTATTAAGTCTGGTGCCAGCTGAAGAGGGGGCTGCTCCATCACTTCTTGGGAGCGGAAGCAGATGGGTCCTCCACTGTGCCACTGTGAGTGGCAACACAGGCCTTGGATGCCTCACATTTTAGACACAGAGAACAAGCAAAAGAGGCTAACAGCATGGACCTGCATTCTGAACATTTCTTCCCCTGGAGGATTTGTCCGAGAACTTGTTCCCTAAACTTTCAAAAGACACTGTAGACAGCCAATGTGGGGTATGGGGTGTTCTGGCAGGGAACAGGATCTAACAAAAATACCCAGACAGAAAATAATGTCCCCTTGCAAACAGAATGGGCTCTGACTTAACTAAGAGCTCAGATGAGAAGTGGCAGACAGCTGGTTCAGGGGGGCTGATGTAGAGTAAACCGCCCCAGTCCCCAGAGGAATACCTTACAGGAAAAAGTCCTGAAACCTCAGGAGAAGGTAGCCCCATTACTGTATTCAGACGCTGTACTATCAATGTTGAAAATATTTCTGTTAGGCTCCCTGTAATGGCCATGCTTTCCAGCAGTAATACAGTACAGGCTGCAGATCAGGACAGGATTGTGCCTGAAAAGTCCAAGGTGCTCCTATCAGGACCCGGAAAAAACATGGACTCCCAGTTTGGCTCCTGCACATCAAGGAGTACTGCAAGGCAGGAACTAGCAATCGTGCGGTTGGACATGGCTGTCAGCAAAAGGTTTTCCATGCTCTGCAGTCAGGACGTCCATAGAAGTAGGAGAGAACAATGGCAGTCGGAGAATGGTTGTGATTCAGTGGAAAAGGGCAGCCCACCCCCCCCAAAGGCTAAAGCCCTGCTGGAACCTGCTATGTACTCACACACACCAAGATGGTCTGTCAGCTGTGAGCACCCTCTCCCAATCACGGCTCTGTGGGTGGTCTAAGTGTCACTGTGGCCCAAGGAAGCTGTCATGCAAATGATCAGTGCTGACATCCTGGATCTGACTGCAGATCTTCGGGTTGAAGGCTTGAAGAGGCTCTGTGGATGGTCTAAGTGCCAACTGCAACCCAAGGAAGGTGGCACACAACAAATCATCACTGAAGTTCTCGATTTGACTGCAGATCTTTGGACTGGAACTTGAAGCTGATTGTAGACCGTGAAGCATGTCCTTCTGTGGATTCCTCTTGCCGACACTGAGCTCGGCGGGGGCTCACCAGACTATGCAGCGAGACTACCTCTGGATAAAACTTTGGCTCAACGGTGACCAGCCTGAGTGCAGGGTACAGCTGATCAAGGTGAAATCTTCGTAGCACCTTCCAAAGCAAGGGAATATGCAGAAGTTAAGGATAAAATAGACAAACAGTCTGAAGAAAATATTGGCTCTGCCACCTAGTGACAGAGCTCAGCTACAAGCTGCCTGCTTACTGTGAGGAAGAAGTAGACTGGCACAAACCACAGCGGGAGAGGCTGATGTCCTGGATGCTGCTAGTCTAATTCCTACCTATAGAAGAACATAAGCGGGAGATCCTAGTGGTCCTAGAACCCTGCAACCAGCACCTGGAGTGAGAATGATTTATTTTATTTTGTTTTACGCTCCTTCGGGGGGTCGACTTTAGCAGTAGCTTGAGGCCACCAAAAATTAATCTGAGCCAGAAAACCTCTTTCTTTGGTGGTCTTTTTGGCCAGCACCTTTTTTTTTTTTTTTAAACTAGTACTCGGTCCTGCGTCTTTGAGACCAATTGGTGCTAACCTCTTTGTCGGACTTCTGGAAGACTGCTAAAATGTAGCTGAACATATTCTGTGCCAGCCCAGCTGGTCTTGGAGTTGGGAGCTCACGTGAGCATTCTTTCAGATTCTACAACACTGCAAGACACACAATGCATAGTGGAAGCCCAGACTGTGGTATGTCAGCCATGTGATTGTGCAGGGCTCCCTCTTGCATGATCAGGTCACCAACCTGTAGTGCTGTGAATGATGGGTCGGCAGGAATGGCAGACACATTTGGGGAGCCAGACAGTCAACTGCAGCACACCTGAAAAAGGGTAAGGGATGTCTCTACCTGCCCCCTGCAGCAGACAACACTGCAACTTGATGAAAGCAGAAGAAAAGCCTGCATAAGTAAAGTTAGCTAGTGTTTTTTTCTAAACGCGAGTAAATGGCACAGCAAGCTCTAGGGTTGGGGGAGGGGCCCATTCCAAAGCAGATTGCTGTTTTGCAGTCCGCATTTATTGCAGTCACTCATTACCTGCTCCTACTCCTCTGTACGTCTTCCATTCTCCTTCCCCCACGACACAGCTGGAAATGGGTTATCAGCTCAGTAGGCCTTTCCTGGTAAAGCTTTTGAAATTAAATAACTAAATACATGTTAAAACGTAAATAAGTAAGAACAGATTAGAATAACACTATAAGGAAGCACAGCAACCAGCAACAAAACTGGTAGTGCAAATTTACAGTAATGAAGGCATCAGCAACATTTGGCAACACTGATGCTCAGAAGGTCCTCTGACTCACATGGAGAAGCATACTTCACAGCATCTCACCACCCAAATGTGGGTGACACTGCAAGCGATACGCTGGACAAAGATCAGACTGTGGCACACTGCAGTTTACACTTCATCTATGTTCTCTATCTAGCTTTAATCCTTTTTCTTTATAACTGTGCTCATTAACGTGAAAGCATTATCACTGTCCCCAGCATTCCATCTGCACTGGCTGCTTGTCCAAACTTGATTTCATAGTCCAAGGCTTGTGACATCACAATATGTTGCACTGAAAATAATTATCACTTCACAAACAGCAACGTATGATAAGTTATGATGTCAGGTGTGTAGACAAGCAGCCAGAACAGATACTGTCTAGGCAACGGGGATCCTATTTTCATGTTAATATGCCAAGTTAGAAAGAAGCAAGAGAAGCGAAATGGAGAGAATATACAAAGTACAAGCTGACTTGCACATAAAAATTATGCTTTTTCAAAATCTCTCCTGAGATGACAGGAGTACTTTAAGGCCACGATAAAAAATATGTTGATCCTTGGTGAGTCCCACTTCAGATTTTTAAAAAGAGAAAATGATAAAAGCTGTTTTTGTCATCATAAAATTAAAAAGTATCTCATACTGATTTCATCACACTCACCTCCCTGGTTCCTTGTTAACCAAACTAATCCTTAATGCAACCAAATTAAGTTTTTGAATCTCAGAATTTGTTAACTCATTCAAATGATCCACTTGCAACAAGATGGAGCTATAAGTGAGCAAATCAACACATTCAAATATATGAGAATCTAGCTAGATACATCACTGACATACTTCAGACACACAGATCACATCTAAGGCCCTGTCCACATTACACCGTTCCAGCCCGGTAACGGATGCAATCCATTACGGCTGGGGAGCGGTGCAGTGTGTCCACATTGCGGCAGTGTCCGTTACGGGACTGGTACCGCTGGTCCACACTAAGGGTGCCGGGCCACTGTTACCGCGGTATCTGTCCCCAGGATGCAGCTTGTGCTGCACTACGGGCCCCTACAGAGGGCCGTTACCACCAGTCGATCCCCACGCCCGTAACGCTACGGTAGGCGTAACCAGTTTCATAACCGCTGTTGAAACCACCGCGCGTGGTTTCAACAATGGTTAAGGAAAACGCCTGTAACGCTACAGTTGTAAACGCAAACCATTGCGGTAATAGTTTGGGGGCACTAACGTTACAGAGGCGTAGTGTGGACAGGGCCTTAATCACAGGGCCAAAGCTCAACTTTTTCACTAGTTCTAAACACTGCCTCAGTGCTGACGTGAGAAAGCAGGAACTCTCCCACTTCCTGCTCCCTTCCACTGAACATAGAGACATACTTCAATTCCTGGATAAAAGGGAGTAGAAATGTACCCAACAGTACTACATGTCTACTCCCCCACTATTCAGCGGAATTATATACACCCACCCATTTCCCTAACAATGATAAGTCAATGTTCTTTACATCCACCAACTCTTGTGGTAACCTATTCTACAGTTTCACCACTCTCCGGGTAAAAAAGGCCCCCTCTTTGATTTGTTCTATAGGATTTACTCATGTTTCACTGTGCAGACAAAACCACTCTGCTGCCTCTAGATCATTTGTACAAGTTATGCAGGTTCATCCTCTCCTGCAGATGGTCTACCCATCATTGTCTGCTGTATGAATCCTTAACTGGACAAGTCTCTCAAGCAGGCATAACTACACTGCCTTACTTTGCTGTACAACTGTGCATAAAGAAACGTCTATCTCCAAGCCCACCTCACACAGTCAAGCTGTGCCTACTCACTCCATTCACCAACCGCACTTACCTTCTTAATTCCCAGGATGAAGCACGAATTTGCAAGAAAGGCCTTTGTATACACAGCACCAGACACCTGGAACAAACTCCCTCTCCATCTGAGGAATGCTTCTAGAGTGGGTGTACAAGTCCAGTATTTCCAGCCACCTCAGAACTCCCTGTATTTTTGATACAGAATCCCTGTCTAACCATGATAACACTTGTGCTCTCTGCTGTGACCACACATTGCTAACTTGTTTTGATTAATGTTTGGATGTACTTATTACAGTTTTTCTTTCCTATGTATAGTTTAGCCTGTAAGCAACTATTCTTGCTGAAAAGGAAGGGGTAGAGACAATACGCAGGGACTTTGGGAAAGTCGCTGAGTGGTCAAGAACATGGCAGTTGAAATTCAAGGCCAAAAAGTGCAAAAGCATGCACCTAGGGCACAGGAACCCAGGAGCCGAGTATAGCATGGTGGGGTACTGACAGGATAATCATATCCGATTACCTCAAATTGGCAGGGCGGTGTGACAAAGCAGTGGGTAGTGCCAGTGGGATGCATATGGAGAGGTATCTCCAGCAGGAGAAGGGATGTGGACTTGCCAATGTATCACTAGCCTGTGAGACCCCACCTGGACTACTGTCTCCAGTTCTGGAGACCACACCTCAGAAAAAACAGACAGTGTAGAGGCAGTTCAGAGGAGGCAACTAAAATGGTGCAGGGGTTGCATCAAAAGCCCTACGAGGAGAGACTAAGGAATCTCAACATGTATATCCTGAAAGAGAGAGGAGCAAGAGGGGACATGAGACCTACAAGTACCTCACGGGGGTGTGAACAAGGTGCAGTAGGGGAGTCTTTTTCAAATATGAGAGAGCACCAGGACCAGAGGGTATGCAATGAAGGTGGTGGGGGGGAGTTTAAGTGTAATGTAAGGAAGTACTACTTCACTGAAAGGGTGGTAGATGCCAGGAACAGACTGCCAGCAGAAGTGGTGGAGGCAAAAACAGTAGGAGGTCTCAAGCACGTGTGGCATATACACAGTGAAATATTAGTAAACAGGCAGGGAGGAGGAGGGAGGGTTGCCAAAGACCAGTTAGGGTCTGTGGAGACATACTGGACAGGGATCCTCTGGGAAGACTGGGTGAACCAAGAGGTCCTTTTCTGCTGACAAATTCTATGTTTCTGTGACTATGTTGACCTGTTGACTTCTGCCGTCTACCCTGGGGGATCCATGAAAATGAGATGCTGCATCTCATGGGGTTATCCCACTGGAGTCATTTTAAACAAATGAATAAACTTCAGCTTACGGAAGAAAAAAAATATATTGTTTGCCGAGCCAAGAAAAATCCAAGGAACAGCACATTTATTTTTTTTGGTCCCAAATAAAAAACAAACAATGCTTCCTGTCTTTTCCTTTATCTTGTGCCAGGTGGGGCTGTAGCTTCAAAGGGCTCTGAATGGTAAAATAGGGACTGCCCCTTATGGTGTGGGACAACTGAGAGGTATCCTGGAACATACACTGTCACTGTCTCTGTTCCACGCTGTACATTATGGAAATAATCTGAAGTGTTGCAAGGTGTACAAGGGAGTAACACAGAGACACAGAGGTTGACGGCAGATAAGGACCGCAAGGCCCATCCAGTCTGCCCATTTCTTTTTCTACCTTATAAATGTGCCATCGGCCTTTGCTCTGTCAGTGGCCTATCTATTCATACCCATCTGTATTGCTCCCTTATGCCTATCCCATGCCTGTTTGAAGCCCTGCACTGTATTCATAGCCACCACTTCCTGAGGTAGGCCGTTCCATGCATCCACCACTCTTTCTGTGAAAAAGAATGTCTTGTAAAGAGGCATTATTACCTCCCTCTTACGACTTGTGATACCCCTACTAATACACCCTAACATCCCCCTAGACTTAGCTACTGCTTTAGAGGTCTGGTTGGATAATTTCAGGTCATCGGTGATGATGATGCCCAAGTCTCTTTCTTCCTTTGTGACTGCCAGCAGCTCTCCTCCCAGCCTATACGTGGCTTCAGGGTTTCTCTTCCCTATGTGCATGATCTTGCACTTCTTTGCATTAAATCCCAGCTGCCATTCTTCTGACCATTTTGCTAGTTTATCCAGATCTCTTCTCATTCTGCCCACCCCATCTGGATCATCTACTCTGTTGCAGATCTTGGTGTCATCTGCAAACAGACAAGCCTTACCCTCTAGTCCATTTGCAATGTCACTAATAAAGATATTGAAGAGGACTAGCCCCAGGACTGATCCCTGAGGCACCCCACTCGTGACTTGCACCTCTTCTGACTGTATACCATTTACCACCACTCTCTGTTTTCTGCCCGTCAACCAGTTTGCCACCCAGTTGACCAACTTCTGACCCACACCAAGCCCACCCAGCTTATTTATCAATCTTCTATGTGGAACAGTGTCAAAAGCTTTGCTAAAGTCAAGGTAGGCAACAGCAACTGCTCCCCCTTGGTCCACCACTCTGGTTACCCAGTCAAAGAAATCTATGAGATTAGTTTGACAGGACCTTCCTTTAATGCTGTCTTGGATCCAGTGCCCTATGGATTCCAGGTGTTGCACTGTCCTTTCCTTAAGGAGTGTCTCCATAATCTTGCCCAGTACTGAGTAAGACTGACTGGTCTGTAGTTCCCTGCCTCCTCCCGCTCCACTCTTGTGGGCGGGATCACTGAGCCCTTCTCCAGTATTCTGGGACCTCTCCTGTGCTCAGAGACTCACTCAACAGTTCTGCTAATGGCTCTGCTAGTTCCACCCATAGCTCCTTAAGTACCCCGGGATGTATGCCATCAGGTCCCATTGTCTTGTCCACCCTGAGCTTAGCGAGCTCTTGTAGGACCCTTTCTTTTGTGAAGGGAGTAGTGCTCACCTCCCTCCCCCCTGTGTCCATGGTGCTGAGCTGTGGGCCCTGCCCTACCTTCTCTTCAGTAAATACTGAGCAAAAGTATCTATTTAGGATAGATGCTTTTACAGGCTTCTCCTCCTCCTCATATGCCCCCTTTTCTCCTTTGAGCTTAACAATACCCCCTCTGGACTTTCTCCTTTCACTAATGCATCTGTAGAAAGTCTTGTCACCTTCTTTTACTGTTCGTGCTAGTGTTTCCTCAGTTTGGGACTTTGCCTGCCTTACTGCCTTCCCTGCTTCCCTTAGGGCAGTTTGGTATGTCTCCCTATCTTCATCCCACTGTGTTCCCTTATTTCCTGAAGGCCAGCCTTTTGGCTCTAAACTTTTCTGCTACTGTATTTGAGAACCAAAGTGGTTTCGTTCTTCTTTTGCACTTCCTTTTCTGTCTAACACAATGGGATGCTGCTTCAAGTATTGCATCTTTAATGCTTGCCCACTTTGCCTGTACCCCCTCATCTGTGTTTCTTTTTGCCAGGGCTAGCTTAACTCTGTTGGTCATCATATCAAAGTCAGCTCCTCTGAAGTCCCATATTTTTGCCTTGGAATGGGATGATTTAGATGTAGTGGCCAAACTGAACTATACCATGTGATGGTCACTGTCCCCCAGGTGACCTACCTGGAGATCTGTGATCCCTTCCCTGTTAGTCAGTACTAGATCTAGGATAGCCCTGTCTCTTGTGGGTTGTTGCACCAGTTGTCTGAAGCCCTCCCCCTGCAGGGAATCCACTATGTGTCTAGTTCTGACAGATGTTCCTGCTGGTATTGACTAATCTGTATCTGGCATGTTTAAGTCTCCCATTATCAGAACCTCCCCTTTAGCTGTCATGTATGTATATCTTCTAACAGTAATGTGTCTATGTCCTCCCCCTGGTCTGGGGGCATGTAGACAACCCCAGTTCTTATGGCTGTCCCATTTCCTGTTTCAAGAGTGACCCACAGTTCTTCTGGCTCCTTATGTGTATTCCAAATTTCTGTAGCTTTGATATTTTCATTGACATACAGGGCCACTCCATCCCCCCACCTTTTTGCACCTTGGTCTCTTCTGAACAGTACATAGCCAGGTACTGAAGTCTCCCAAGTGTGGTTACTGGTAAAGTACGTCTCACTAATTGCTACTATGTCCAGTTTAGCCTCTGACATTATTGCCTGCAGGTCTGGGATCTTATTTCCCAGGCTGTGAGCATTTGTGTACATGATTTTCCATTGGCCAGATTTCGGTGTGTTGGTTGTTGGGTGAGGTTTGGCATTTCCCCTGTGCGTCAGAGTGGAAGACCGACCTTTTTCTTACCTGGTGCTGCAAATGAACTGCAAACATGCTGAATCCCTGTTTGACGACTAGCTGGGGGTGTTCTTCCCATTCGACGATAGGGTGCTGCACCCTCTCCCATTTGCTAGTTTAAATATTCTGCAAAGACGTCAAACTTCTGCCCCAATGCACTGACTCCCTCCTTAGTCAGATGCAGTCCATCAAATTTAAAGAACTCGCTCCCAGAACTGTTGCCAGTTCCCTACAAATCTGTGTCCTTTTTCCTGGCACCAGCCCTTGAGCCACATGTTTAGCTCCCCTATCTCCCCTTCTCTGACCTTCTGTCCATCTGCCCCCTTCTCCCAGACTGGCAGGATCTCAGAGAAGGAGATGTCGGACGAAATGGATGATAGTTTGTCACCCAGCCTGGTCAGGTGTTCCTTGGTCTCCATAACTGACCGGCTGGCGAGATCATTAGTCCCTATGTGTACCAGGATGTCAATGTTTTCTCCTGCTTTGTGAACAATTTTAGCAATGCGGTCAGTGTCTCTCCACGCTGATGTACCTGGGAGACATCTGACCATTATCCCTGGCTGGAGATGGGTATCAACTCCCCGAATCATGGGAGTCTCCTATGATCAGAAGTAACTGCATTGGGCCATGTAGATACATACGGAGGCCAAACACAGTGCCCAGCAGGGTTTTATTTCATTCTAAAAACAAATTAGTGTTTTGCTCATAAAAGTTCTAAAACATTGTGAAAATGCACAGCACTTGCCTCACTGTGGTTAACAAACATAACACTTCTAGAAAACCTATATAATGCTTTCTGTACGCTTAGTATTGCCCCAAGAAAAAAAAAAACTGCTAATCAATTATTTTAAACCCTGCCCAGTGCCATTATTTAACCCCCACCTCTGACCAGATGTACTGTAGCTCCTAGGCAACACACTTGTGATCAGGGCAACACATCTTCATGTCGACCATGATAACGTATCCCACACTTTGGCACTAGTATGTCCACCTCTGGATGAGAAAGGTTGAGAGGTACAGAGGAAGGTACTCATCTGAGAGATATTAGTCTGTACAGTACATACAAGCCTGAAATTATTTGTGTTTTGAGTCCTTTTATTTCTTTATGAAACTGGATGTCAAGGAGTGAACCTGTTGGTAAGGCCCATTATGCTTTCCCCGCTGCTCTTCCTGAACTTATAAGAAAATATTATAAAATGGCTTTAAGAAAGTGACAAAATCTAAAAACCTCATTGGTCGAACCACATCACTTGACAATTGATCAACTTCCTTGAAGTCGCACAGATTGTAAACAGCCTACTCAAAGCTACCTTGCAACAGCCTCACTAAACAAAATAATCATTTTTTCCATTACATTAAAAATGTTTTCCACTTTTCTTTTTACTCTGCTTAGCACCCACCCTGCCCTTGGCCCCCTTTCAGGCCTCTCCTTGCCTCCCTCAAACCCATCACCCTACCTACTCCCAAGGCTTACCTCATGCTGCTGCATGGTACTTCTGTGGCTTTCTCCCACCAAGGTGGGGTCCTAGCTTTGTTCCATGACCCTCGGGAGATTCCTCAACCAGTCTTCCAGGGAAGAGATCCTGGGTTGACAGGTGTGAGATGTGTGGGCTGGAGGGATGCCACTCTGCTTGGCCAGGGCAATTTACCACCTTGTTTCTCCTCCGCTCGAGAATGCTACGTGCTTGGATGTCATGACGTGAGCACACCGATTACCACCCATCAACATCAGCGACATCCTCCCCACCGCATGGCCTTGCACTGCATCTCAATTGAGGTCAGCTGGGGACAGTATCACAGCATGGCGGCAATGCCCTCTTTCCCTGGAGCAGTGACTGGCGTAGCCAGGAACTTTAAACTTGTACTCGAGAGGTGATGGAACTGTTGTGCCCCCCCCCCCAAATAAACACAAACCAAAAGACGTCCTGCGCCACCACACAAACACGACCTCATCCACATTTCAGTCAACAATATGTAGTAAGCCAATGATCCTGATAGAGTCACACCATTTTATTTTATCTAGCGCACACACACGTAGGCAGAAGTTGGCTGGCTTTTAGTTACACTGCTTGGGATTCACTGTGATACGTCTCTGTACCACATTGAGGTAGCCAGCCCTACAGAAGGCCATTCACACCAGCACTCATGCATGCATACTTGATCGTGTCATTCATACAATCATTGTCTCTAAAGCCCTGTCCACACTACGATCCAGCAATGGTTACAAACCGTTATGGCCAGTAAGCAGTACAGTGTGTCCACACTGCGGCAGTGTTCGGTACAGATCCGTTAGTGCCATTCCACACTGCGGGTGCCAGGTGACAATTACGGCTGGCACCTGATCCTAATGCAGCTCACGCTGCATTACGAGGCACCGCTAGAACTACGCTGCCACGCAAGGTCTGGCACCACAGCCGATAACGTACAGCGGCGGATCTGGTTCCATAACTGTTGCTGAAACCACCTCACGAGTGGTTTTGACAATGGCTACAGAAATGCCTCCTGTAATGTTACAGGTGTAAACACAAACCGTTGTAGTAACAATTTGGACCCCCTGTAACATTACAGAGGGGTGGATCCGGTGTAGCGTGGACAGGCCTCTGTTAAGCACCCACATATCTCCCAAAAATCAGTCACAAACTCACGCTAAAGCATCCAAGAATGGGGAAAACAGTTCTTCAGGTACATCAGGCTCTGTTTGTGTTTGTTGCCCTGGCCTGAGGCTCATGTTGCCCCTGAGTTTTCCAGATTTTGCTGTGCTCAGTAGAGTACACGTTTATACCTGCCGACACCCAGCCAGCGAAGTGCCCGCTGACATGCCCCCTCATCTGACTGGCCCAATGACCTATAAACGCATGTTCCCAAACCTGCGTGGCTGGCATCACCAGCGGTAGCTTTAGCACGGTGTCAAAAGGCTGGCTACGTTATCCTTGTTTGTTTTTTTGTTTGGTTTTTTTTTAAACACAATAACTCACAACCAGCCTGGCATCAGTTTATTCAAATGAAATGCACTTCCCAGAATCGTTTAAAGGCAGTCATGCTTCCTTAAACACCTCACATAATCTACCCAACAACAGCCTACATCGAGTGGTCGGCCAGGAGGACGAGTGCGGGCGTAGACAAAAAGAAACTATTAAAGTGCAGCCAACAACCGACTCCAAATGCGCTTCCCGAGTGCGCTGAAAGACTTCACCCGGGGCATGCATGCATTGTCTGGATTGGAAACCTGTGCTCTGTGTTGTCCATCAGTGCTCACAAAATATCATTCCTTCTAGTGCTGTACCGTAAGGCGGTGCACGAACTTTTTTATCCAAATTAAATAAGAAGCGGTCCTTTTTCTAAACGAAAAAAATAGTTACATTTAACGGTATTAGCAACGCACCTCTGAAAGAGCACACCTTACAATCTACCTTCACAATTACTGTCTGCCTCTTATTCTTATCTCCACGTAAAAAGATACTGTACTGCAGATCGCCGACGTACACAGGCTAGCGATGTTGTTATACTTTCGGTCAAGTTTTGCCAGATTCGTCTACTTACCCTTCCACTCCCCCATACAGCGCAGCCATGTTGTTCCTTCCACGTTTAATCTTGTTCATGTGACCATAGCCGAGCCGGCGATCAGCTGACACATACTGTGCTAGTACACCACAAAAACGGAAGAAAGGCACACCCACTCACAAAGTACAGATAGAGCTGCCCGCCCTCTACTCCGGATGCGTTTGCTTATTCCGCTTTTTCTCGAGACGCAGTAGGGGAGAACTGTACCGTTCGAGCTTGTTAACTTACTTTTTTTTTATCTTTTTAAAACGACAGCCGTACCCACTGGGTTCCCCATAGGATAGGGCTAGGGCGGTGTGGTAATCGCGGTCAAAAGTGTATTACTCATTGGGCCTCCTCCTATATACACAACATGTATGTGTATTTATTGTATACTTCTATACTGCGGACACTGTATATTGCACTTATTGTGTTACCTCCTTGTACATTGTTTTGTACTATGGTTCCTATTCTACTGACATTGTATTTTACACATACTGTACTTAATCATTCCTATTCGCTGCTGAAAATTTGTATACTCTGTATTTTACACGTTTGTGCTAATATATTTATAAAAAAGGTAGGGAAATTGCTTGAAATTTATTGGAGAATGAGCATTACGTGACCGAGCGTATATCACAGCGCGACCGCACACCTGCGCTTTTACCCCTCTCCAAAATAATTTTGCCATTTTATAAGATCGATAACACACTCTCAGATGTGCAGCGCTCTGATATACGCATGCCGTGGGTGGTTGATGCACAAGGCCATATATCAAAGCGCGACCGCACACCTCAGAGTGTGTTACCTATTACATATATATATATAAACGGTTAGAGGCAGTAAAGAAACCTGATTGGCTGGCACCACTTGCCAGCTATGTCTTTTATTTTGAATATACCATGGCAAAAAAACCAAAACCACCGCAAGTAACCAGCTCACCCAGAATATCCTTGCCAGGCACTTCATGGATCCCTCCCAGTCCGAAGTCCCTGACTAACAGTGGCAGGAACTCTGACAATAGACAGTGCTCTGAATGAAACCACAAGTGATTCATTTAACCGCTATCTTCCTGCATGCTGCTTTTCTCCATCCCACTCCACACACCACGCAGAAGCACAAATACTATAACCGAAATAAGTTTTCCGTCCCGAGCCTGATGGCCACACAACACTGCTCACGATGCGGTACTCCCAACCTGTGTCTCTGCTCTGTCCGCCACACTGAAAACACCGGAACAAGTACAACAAAGAAAGAAAATATTGTCTTCTTGCCTGCGCTCCTCAGCCAACTAAGCAGTGGTCTTGCTCACCCTCCTAACCCGACTTTGCAACGGACTCACTCTCTGTTCTAAGTGGCAAAAAAATTGTCGGCAGTTTTACAGAACAAGCAACCGCTGATGAAAGCCTGCCTACAGCAAGACCACAAAGAAATATAGGTCTTGTTGGCCTAGCAACCTGTCGTAATCGCTCTGTGTGGGATACTAAGAGGCATGTGTGAGAGTAAACACTCAACATACAAATAGAATAATAGATGCATTCTGGTGTATTACAAGACAGTAATTCATCGAGAGGATCTGGGGGCACAGTAAACCTCGAGAGCGAAGCTCGAGAGGTTTTAAGTGCCCCCAGATCCTCGAGATGAATTACTGCCTTGTTACACCAGAATGCATTTGTTATTTTGTAATATATGGAAAATAAAATAGTAGTTTCTTACCTTTGCAATAGTCAGGAATGGTGGGTCGAGTTGGTGGTGAAGTAATTCACAGCCAATGATTATGCAACTTGGATAACTTTTGAACAGTTTAACAAAGAAAAGCAAGCAGTGTTAATGAAACTGCAAACAAAACAGTAGTAATTTTTCTTTTTTGTTGTTGTGGAACCAGTGACACCTAGTACAGAGTGTTACTGGAGTCGAGTACATCAGGTAGTGTTCTTTGAAGCAGCCCTAGGTCAAAGCTGTTTTTTTTTGCAGTGTTTATGTTTTCTTGCTCTTTATATAAAGTTTTCCTTTCTTCTGACAGGTTTTGTTCTTTTGCCACAGACATTTTTAGTCAGACGCTTACCGCGATGTGAATCTGTAGTGGCTTTTACTGTATCGATAGTTACAGTAAAAGCCGCTCATGAGTCAGTGAAAGCTGCTCGAGTTGCCCGGTGGCGCTTGCGCTGTTGTGAGTTTGCAATAATACTATCGTTGAGATCTTCAATCGATAGTATTACGAGATCTCAACGATAGTATTATTGAGTTCCATCGATGGTATTACTGCGTTTTGGGCGGTGTATTACAGGGGAATTTTTGTATGTATTTTGGGGGTATTATTTTTATTTTCCATATATTACACATAAATAAATGCCAGGGTGAGAGAGACGGATTTGCTGTTCATTTGTGTGTGCCGGATTGGGGGCAGGGGATCTGTTATCACCTGACTTGCCAGTGGTCTCTTACTGTCGTTTCCGATCATGAGACCAATGTTACTTTTACAAAACTGGTACCACAGAGAAAGCATGCTGCCGGCAAGATCACAAGGAAATATCGGTCTTGCCGGCAGTCTAGCGACCCGCCATGGTTGCGCTTCAGGAAAGTATGATGGAAACTTCACTCACTGAGGCTGGCAGCACAACTCAATCAGTGGGAGTTCTTTTTGTCGTGAAGTAGCCTCAGTCCATTCATCCATCCAGTGTGAAGGTGCCTCTCTAGTGCACCTACTGACATGCGGAGGGACTATTTTATTTCAAACAAGAACAACTTTTAATAATGTAATTAAAAAAAAAAGCTATAGTATTTTTCAACATATATCCATTTTATAAGTGCAGTAACACACTCCTGGGTGTGGTTTATTCTGAATAAATGCACTTCTAAGGGCAGTTAGGCAGTCTGCTGCACCTCATGCCTCACTACGCCCCAGGCGTGCATTTATTCAGAATAAACCACACCCCGTCGTATGTTATTGCTTACACACGCACATATATATATATTGCAAAAAACTGTGCTAATGCATCAGTTCGGGTTAAAGCGACAAAAGTAGGGAAATGTGGCACTAGGGTTTCCAACCCTAAAAACCACACCCCACCCTGCACAGATAAAGAGGGATCGGGGATAGCATTGGGGTTGTCAGCCCCAATGCTCACCCCATTCCATTAGAAAATAAGCTGGGTGGCACAGCATAGGAGAATGGGGTGTACGTTAGTGCTGACGACCCCAATGCCACCCATGATCTCTCTTCATCTGTGCAGGGTGGGAGTGTGGTGTTAGGGTTGAAAACCCTAATGCCACATTTCCCTACTTTTGTCTCTTTAAACTTAACTGATGCAAAGTTATGCGCGTACATAGAAGAATTTCAATGCGGGTTGGCCCAGTGGCGTTGAAGGTTGAGACGGTGATTGCTACATCTCACGCCATGCCAGCGACCTGGGTTTGGGAATGAGCCTGGGTCAGCAGGGGCGAGAGAGGATTGAGTGTCCGGAGGACTGCTTTCCTCTCTTGAGAAGGGGGAGTTTGTCGTGCTGCTCGTTGACTGCCCTCTGGCGATGGCTGAGGGGCAGTACATGTCAGGAGGCATATACCAATGCCCTTGCATTGGTAGGGGAGGTGGGCGAGGAGAAAATGGTGGAAAAAGAGCCTGGCAGGCTCCATGGTTGCCCGCCGCGTCCCGAGGGCTGCCCCCAGTTTCTGGATTGGGTCTCGGGGGGTTGGCACCCTCCTCCCTGGGCCTGCCGTGGGGGGGGGGCCTAGGGGGAATTTCCTGGGGTAGGCAGTAGAAGGAACGTGCTGGACCCGAGAGTGAGTCGCTCCGCAAGAAGGGCCACAACCACCTGCCAGGGCTCGAGGTGGAAAAACAAATACTAGAAAAAAACCAAAAATTTTAATGACCACACATAACTCGGGCATTTTTGATATTTTTGTACCAAATTTTCAAAACATGGCCTTTTTTGGGACCCCACCTCATGAACACTGGCATTGTTATTTAATTACACTGTCCCAAAAGGTGATTTTGTGCAGCAACTGCGCCATTCCATGCCACAGGTGTGTAAACACTTTTCGGGCAGGATGTGAGAAATGACAGCAGTAGCATTCATGAGGTGGTGTTAAAAATGGCTATGTTGAAAATCTGGAATGAAAATATTAAAAATTGCCAAAATTACACACTTGTGTAGAAAAATTTCAATGACCGTGCGTAACTCAAGCATTTTGGGGTATTTTTGCACAACTGCAAAATCACCTTTCATGACAGAGTAACAAAATGACAGTGCCAGTGTTCATGAGGTGTGGTCCCAAAAAGGCCATGTTGAAAATTTGTTGCAAAAATACCTAGAAATTGGCCAAGATATTAACAGAAGTTCAAATCGTCATTGACAGCCATTATACGACACTTACCTTGATTCTTCAGTTCGCGGTTTGTATTAAAGAGTGCAGATATGTCCCGGTCCACAGAAGATGACAGCCCTTGATCTCTGGTGGTAATTATGAGGTAATGTGGGGGGGGGTGCTCAGTGGGCATCCCAGTGTGTCAGGCATATATAAATAAATTACAGAAGGGACTAGAGAACGGCAATTGGAAGGGGTGAGGGTGCCACTAGACACCAGGGAATGGACACAGTGATCGGGGAGTAAGGGGTTCCACTAGATACCAGGGAAAAATGGTGGTGGGGGGGGGCTTAATACTAGTAACTAGCATAAATTCCATTGATTTATGCATTGCCTTTTCTGATTTTTTTCTTGCAGTCAATGCATTAATGAAGGCATCCTTACAATTGTAAGCCCCGTTGCTATGTGTTTTGCTTCACATGCTAGATTTTTGCACAGAGTTGTTTATGTTTGTAATTTAATAAGTTACAGCAGATGAATGACTGCTAGGGCAGGATAAAGGCTATTTTTATATGTCACGCACTAAGGCATTTCTAAATTAAACCTGTGTGCACAAAGTCACTTCACTCACATACATGACAAGCACTGTTTTTGAATGGTGCACTGCTACCTCTCCATGTCCTTTTTTTTTTACCCCCACAAAGTGAAAATCGCTGTAAGTATTCTCACGTCAAAGGATCATGGCATAAAACTGATAAGATGCCAACTGACGTGTTTCTAACTATCAGTAGGAAAACCCTGTCAGACAAAGCAAATCAAGCAGTGGATAATTCATAATGTTTGCCATAACAAGACGTGAAACAGAAAGAGTCATTCAAAAAATTCATTATATATAGCAGCTAAGCATGAAAAGACATTTTACTCATCCAACAAGATAAAGCTACAGAGCCATGGTAATCTGTGCTTCCACACAGATGTGTGAAGATTTGGCTCTGTTTGACAACTCGGTTTTGCTGTTGATAGCAGATAACAAGGAACAGATGATTAGTGGTGTCACTGGTGTAATGAACATAAAATGTGAAATACTTCACAAGGTTGTCCAAAAAAAAAAAAATGACAGAAATGCCATTGAACAGAATGCATCCCACTACAGTAACTCAGTCATAGGACAACTCATGACAGATCAAAGAGACAAAAAACAACAAATACAAATGAAGACGTGCATTTTATTCTATACCAATAATCATTACTAAGATATACTGTGAACACTACCAGGCAATTATCTGTCTTTAGACTCGGAGGATGGCAGTTGAAGTTTGAAATTGTGGTGAGGTTCTGGAAAGCTAACTTTGTCATAAGTTTCTGTAAGTCATTATTGTTTGTAAGTCGTGTTTTAAAATTGGCCTAACTCCTTAAGAACTTTCTGGAATAGAGGGACACAAATCCTTAAATCTTTCTGTGCTAGCTGGAGACTGTTCTTGTGGGGGGAGGGTCTTTGGCCAGTAACACAGCCAGGCAATCAAGGTTGTTTGCATTTCAGTTAATCTCTGTTTAAAGTTCTTACTGAGGCATTTTAAGTCTTCTTGCAGTGCCAGAGGTAGCAGTTGAAGTTTGAAATTGTGCTGAGGTTGCATTTGCCTTTCTTAAATACAGAAGAGCCACTGGGGGGTTGAGCTTAAAGGCTGGGAGGGATGAGTTTAGGGAGTTGCAAACTTCCCCTGCTAGCAAACTCTTAAGGCTAATAGTCAGGTGGGGAAAAGTTCAGCCACTCAAGTGTTGCAAGTTTAAAAGTCTTGGACTAGTGGGGAACCTGGTGGCTCACCCAAGGAAACCTACTTGGAGGGGGATGGGACCACATGTCATTAGGGCCGTCATCTTTGGGAGGGTGGTGGGGTGCACAGGGTGTGGGGCAGCCATGATACTGGACTGGGCTTGGAAGTTCGGTGGTTGCCCAGTGTGCTACCAGCTGGCACAGCTTAGGCAGGAGGTTGAAGGGATTAGGAGACATCTTGGGGAAGGGGGGAGGTATGGTTGGGGAATAGGGCAGGGGCTCTCCCACAGGGTTGTACCGAGCACTAGGGGGTGAGGGCATAGGGAAAGGAGTGCAGGAGAGTACTCTGGGGGTCGCATAGGGACTCTGGCAGATGGGGCCCAAAAGGAGGATACTACAAAGGAAGCAAGCAGGTAACTGGGGACCCTCACAGATGGGGGCCAAATGGAGGACATTCTCAGGGAAGTAGGCAGATGGCTGGGGCTGGACAGAAGGAAGCAATGGGGGGAGGTGGATCGGACCTTAAACTCAGTAACCGCCTCAGTTCTCTTCTTCTGCTTGAGGATGAGGGCGGTGATGTAGCCATGACAGGGGCAGTTAGAGATGGAAAGGGAGTAGGGAGCAGGAGGCGGGGGCTGGATAGCAGGAGGAACAGGAGGGAACTTGGAATGCAGGAAAACGGGGGAACAGGATCAGAGCAGGAGGATGAGGGAGGAAAGCGCAAGGAAAAGGACCAGTTGGGAGGAAAGGGCAAGGAGAAGGACCAGAAATACAAGGAGGATACAGTAAAGGGAGCTGAGGGTTTAGGCCAGGGGAGCAGGACAAGCAAGGAGGGTCTGAACAGGGAAGGAAGGAAGGGAGGATGAGCCAGGCAAGTTTAGCAGATGGGGGGAAGGACCAATCGCGAGCAGTAATGGTGGGGGTAGCGAGGTACAGAAGGATACTCAGGCGGACGAGAGGCATAGGATCGGAGGGGGAAGGGTGGCCAAGGTAAATAAGGAGGGGATGGCAGGTGGCACCCAGATAGGGGGAGGAGCAAGCAGCCGGCTGGGGGGAAGGGCTGGTAGAAAGGATGAGGGACATGGAAGGGGGGGAATGGAGGAAAAGGGGTGGCCAGTGTGCTTCTGTTTGGTGATTCCATGATCAGGGGGATCAAATGGGATAGGGAAGGAGAAGCCTGCCTGGTTAGAACAAAATGCTTCCCTGGGCTAACAGTGCACAGGGCCAAGCATGAGGTATATCAGCTGGCAAAGGATTGTGGAGGTTCCCCAGACATACTGGTCCACCTGGGTACCAATGACATTGAGGGAAATAGTGAGCTAGAGATACAGGCAAGGTTCAGGGAGCTTGCCAGGGTCTATCATGATATAGGATGCGCAGTTTCCTTCTCGGAAATCCTGCCGGTGCCAAGGGCTAGTGGGGAACACAAAAGGAAGATTAGGGTGATAAACTTGTGGCTCAGGGAGTGGTGTGGTGCCAGAGGGTATGGGTTGTTGGGGGATTGGGGGGAGACCTGGGAGGATAAGGGGCTGTATGCTAGAGACAGGCTCCATCTCAATTGGAGGGGAAGGAAATCCTTAAGTTGAAAATAGAAGGGTTTATTGGTGAAAGGTGGGGTTTAAACTTGTGAAGGGGGGAGGGATGGAAGAAAAGGCTGTCGGGGGGGGGTCCGATAAAGGAGGGACTCTGTCTCCACCCCCCTGGGGAGCTGGAGGAATGCAGGAAAAAGCTGACTGGTAAGGTGCAGACCAGGGGAAGACAGAATCCCCATGGGAACATGAGAAAGGGAATTGGAAGTGTAGGGAAAGGGTGGAAGGTAGTCCTGCTAAATGCCAGGAGCTTGAGCAATAAAATGCCTGAGCTCCAGGTGATGCTAACTGAGGGAGAGGTGGATGTGGCAGTGGTCACTGAGACCTGGGCCACCGCAGGGGCACGACTGGGACCTGAACCTGGAGGGTTGCACCATGTTCAGGAAGGACAGGGGGAGGGAAGGAGAGGAGGGGTAGCAATAATAGTCAAAAACTGCATTGCCATAGGAGGAGTGGAGGAGGCGGAGGGAACTGTGGAGGCGATTTGGGTCACCTTGATAACAAGGGGGAGCAAGAGAGTAAAAATAGGAGTGGTGTATTGACCCCTGCACTAGTGGAGGAGCTGGAGGAGAGTCTTGTGGCAGATGTTGGGAGATACTGCAGATTGGGAAGGGGAAGGGTGGTGGTGTTGGGGGACTTAAACATGCCAGGAACAGACTGGGAGACTATGACATCCTCGGTGGCCAGGGAACAAAGGTTGTTAGATGTCTTTCAGGATGCAATCCTAACTCAGCAGGTGGGGGAACCGACCAGGGAGGAGTGGATACTAGATGTGGTCCTGGCAGACAGTGACCAGATTGGGGGCCTGGAGGTAAGGGACCCGTTGGCGGGGAGCGACCATGCCACGGTGTGGTTCTGCCTGAACCTAGGAGAGGTAGAAGGCTGCACAAAGGCGGAGGTAACTGACTTCAGGGAGGTGGATTTCAAGGAAATGGGAAGGATCCTTAAGGAGCCCTTGGATGGGATTGGGCCAGACATGGACGTTGACAGTAGGTGGGAAATCATCAGGAGGGGGGTGCAAGATGCTACCAGCACCTGCACAAGAGTAAGACGAAAATGCAGTAGTGCCCAAAAACCCTGCTGGTGGACCCGGGAGGTTCAG
Source organism: Neoceratodus forsteri (assembly GCA_016271365.2). NCBI lineage: Eukaryota > Metazoa > Chordata > Ceratodontiformes > Ceratodontidae > Neoceratodus > Neoceratodus forsteri. The sequence goes on from CM057454.1 coordinate 719,984,251, forward strand.
AAGGTGGTGAGGGGAAAGAAGGCGGCCTATAGGCAATTCAAGTGTTCAGGGAGTGAAAGGGACCGAGGGGAGTACGAGCTGATGGCCAGAAGGGCCACTAAGGTGGTGAGGGTGGCTAAGGCAAGGAAGGCGCAGAACCTGGCCAGGGAAATTAGGAGAGGGAACGAGGGGTTCTTTAGATACATTGGGGAAAAACGAAGGGTGAAGGGGCAGATTAGCAGGATTAAAACCGAGGAGGGATGGGCACAAGACGAGGGGGAGCAGGCTGAGCTACTAAATGAGTACTTCGCCTCAGTTTTCACCAGTGAAAATGGGGGGGGCTGCACCATACATGGAGGAGACGGTGAAACTGAGGGGGGACGCCACTGATCATGGGTCTGGGGGGCATCACTGGCAGTTGGGGGAAGGCAAAGCAGGGGACGAGGTAGCGGAGGTGGAAATCACGGCAGAGAGAGTGAGAGAAGCCCTCAGGTCCCTTAAGACAGAGAAAGCACCAGGGCTGGATGAATTACATCCCAGAGTGCTGAAAGAACTGGCAGATATCCTGGCGAAACCCCTGGCGGAGCTCTTCAGCATCTCGCTGAGGAGAGGGTGGGTGCCCCAGGACTGGAAGGTGGCGCATATAGTGCCTATCCACAAGGGGGAATCAAGGGAGGTGGTAGGGAACTACAGGCCCGTCAGCCTGACATCAGTGGTGGGCATTGTTAAGGAGAGACGGGGGGACCTGGAAAAGTTGGGGTGCCTGGATGATAGACAGCATGGATTCATCCTGGGGAAATCATGTCAGACAAACCTTGTGGAGTTCTGACTGGGTGACGAGTGCCTTGGACCTGGGTAGACCAGTGGACGTCCTCTTTCTTGACTTCAGCAAGACGTTTGACTCTGTTCCTCATGAGGGCCCATTGGATAATCTGGGAGAAATGGGGGTGGGGAACCAGATGATCAGATGGATAGGAAATTGGCTCAAGAACCAGACTCAGAGGGTCGTGGTTGGCAGGATAGTCTCATCCCCAAGGAGGGTCATTAGTGGAGTCCCTCAGGGGTCGGTCCTTGGGCCTCTCCTGTTCAACGCCTACATCTCTGACATAAGGAAGGGTATCAGGAGTGAGATGAGTCTCTTTGCAGATGACTCAAAACTGGAGGCGGTGGTGGATGGGGAGGAGGGGAGGGTGGCCCTACAGGGGGACCTGGAGGCTCTGGAAAGGTGGTCTAAGCGAAGCTGAGGTTCAATGCAGGTACTGCACCTGGGAGCCAGAAACCTGGGCCAAGTGTACATGGGGGCGGGGAGATGCTACAAGTCTCGATGGCTGAGAGGATCTGGGGTGGTGGTGGATGTCAAGATGAACAACTTGCAGACTTGTAGGAGGGCAGCGGCCAAGGCCAACAGGATGCTTGGATGCATCGCTAGGGGGCTCACCTCCAGAAGGAGGGAAGTGATACTCCTACTGTATAACTGCTTGGTGAGGCAGCACCTCGAGTACTGCATGCAGTTTTGCAGGCCACATTTAAAGAGGGACATTGAACTCCTGGAGAGGGTGCAGAGGAGGGCAACCAAAATGATTTGGGGCTTGGGGGATAGGACCTATGGAGAGAGGCTTGAAGAGCTAAATTTGTACACATTGAAAGAGAGAAGGGACCGGGGGACATGATAGAGGTCTTCAGGTACATGAAGGGGGTAAATAGGGGAAGAGCAGTCAGGGTGCTCCAAAGGAAGGGGACAACTAGAGGGCATGGGTGGAAGCTGGAGGGGGGAGATCCAGGGGAGAAAGGAGGAGGTGCTACTTCACTGAGAGGGTGGTGGAGCCATGGAATGTGCCACCCAGGGGGCTGGTGGAGGCAGAAACGGTGAAGGGGTTCAAGAGGGGGTGGGACAGTTACAGGGCAAGGGTTCTGGAAGCAAAAACCAGTGCAGCGAGAATATCCGGGACTGGGAAGGGAGAAGCCAGAGAGGGAGGGGGGGCAGCAAGGTCAGCTCCCAGGGTGGAGGCTGACCAAACGAGCAGACACGAAAGACCGTTAGGCGTATTCTGCTGGCCTTTTAGTATGTTAGTATGATATCTCAGGCATTTGGTGTGCTAGTGTGTGTGATCAGGCAAGAAAGAAAATCACTCTCCACAGAGGTTCTATCATTACATGTCATAGTAGCCCGAACTAGCAAGACGTTTTCAATGGTAAAACACACCACCTTACTGAAAAATAAGAAACACATAAAAAAACAGCAAAAAAAATTTAACAATAACTCGTAAGAAACATTTACATGTCAGTCAGAATCTGACCGACTGGTTTTATGACTCCATATACAGTGAAATAAAAACAATTTGTCCTTTCACCCACTGTGCAGCCTGTGGCATGAGTTCAGCTGTGGCTGCAGAAATAATTAAATCCACTGTTCTCATATGGAGAATGTGGCGGAAGGCTCCTCTCCCTAAGCTGGGCACCCAGGATTTCGGGTGCCCAGAAAAAGTATTTCTTGGGCTAATTGTGGAAAACAAACACCAGAATCTAGCTAAATGGGACCGTTTAGCTAGATTCTGGTGTTTGTTTTATAAAAATGACAACACGCCGGCCCAGTGGCGTATAGGGTTGAGGCGCTGGTGTGTTACCTCAACCCACGCCGGCAACCTGGGTTCAGGAACGGACTCGGGGTGCCAGGGGTTGACAGGGGTGGAGATGGATCGAGCATCCAGAGGACTGCTCTCCTCTCCTGGGGTGGATTGTGGTAGTGCATCTCTCTGCAGGAGACCGGGGGGGGGGGGTAACGCAGAAGCGCCCAAGAGGGGAACATCACCAGAAAAAGGAAACTGGCTCCGCACTCAACTGGATGACAGCCGCCTGGTGGTCCAATGCCGTCAATGTCCCGGGAGCCTCCATCCCTCAGCAGTACCCCAGGGCCAAGTAACGTGCTTGCCTGCCCCACAGTTGCCTCTCCCCTCGGAGGAAGGGGGCCCCCCCGGCGAAGGGTTACGTCTGGGTTACTCTGGGAGATGACTGCAAATATGAGGGATGTGGCACGGGAACAGGACGGATTGGAGGTGCCTTGGCACAACCTGAAGGAGTGGCTGAGAGCGGTAGCACGGAGGGGAAAAAGAGATAACACAAAAAAAAAAATGACATCAGTATGTATTTTATATTTTTTTAAGTTGCTAAAAAAAAAGATGGTGGCTCACGAAAAGGAATTTTCTCTCATGAAAAAGGGTTTGTGCTCTTGTGAAAAAGGAATACTCTCGTGAGACTCAATCCTATTGCGTGAGAACAACTCCTTTGGCAAAAAAAAGACAGTTATCAAGATTGGAATGTTCAGAAACGTCACATAGGATATACTGGGAACTAAAAAATGTAATAACTTGGGGGACTTCCGGTGACGTCACGACCCTGAATGGAGGTCTGATCCCAAAGCTGCGCATCCACCTGGAAAAAAAACATTAAATCAGCTAACACAAAAACTGAATCCATCTCGTAAAATGTCGCCAAAGAAAGCAGAAAGCAATAAGGTGATGAAATATCGAGGGGAGACAGTTCAGAAATACTCGGACGATCAAGGATCGGCAGAGCAAAACAGCCAGACTGACAGGAGCTCCTCTCCCCATAGTGAACAGGCCTCAGAGAATGATACTGATACAGAAAGAGAAACTTTAACGAGATCAAGATTTGAAGCAATCATACATGAGATTCACCAATTCCGATCTGAAAATCGGGCAGAGTTTAAAAAACTAAATGCTAAACGTACAGCAGTAGAGGCACGCATGCAAGAGGTGGAGGAGTGAGTGTCTAGCTTGGAGGATATGGCGTCTCGCATGAAACAAGCAGTGGAATTTCTGCTAGAGCAAGAGTGATTAAGCAAGAAATGCCAAGATTTGGAATCGCGCTTCCGTCGTGATAACATGAGAATACATGGGCTACCTGAAGGCTCAGAGGTCAGACAGATGGTAAATATCACTGATCTATTGAAGCATGTGGTCCCCCTTCCAGAGGCATTTCAGTTCCACCTGGAAAGAGCACATTGCGCACTTACCCCTCGGCCTACAGACCCAAAGGCAAGGCCGCGCTCGGTGGTAGTGAAGTTTCCCAGCTACCGAGACAAAGAGACAGTGCTGAGAGCAGCATGGGCAGCAAAAAAGATCGAATATAACGGGGCAAGACTACTATTTGATCAGGATTACCCTCCGGAAATATTAAAGCAGCGTTTAGAATATGGGGACATCATGAGAGTGCTTAAAGCTAAACAAATTCGTTTTTTCATCCCATACCCAGCACGACTAAAAATTATGTGGGACTCTGGAGCAGAAATTTATGATTCACCACAGGAGGCCAGAAAGGGAATGTGTGCACACGGCATAGAGGAGAAAGCCTTTCGTCAGGAACAGGAAGGATCCATGGGACAACGTCAGAGGCCATTCGAGAGGGATCAAAACTGGAATCTGCGTATAAGCAACAGACCTAACCACAAGAAGTACGCGGTTATGCGTAAACAGCTGCAGGAGTTGGGAAGAAGGCAGCGTGGAATGGGCACTACAATACAAACTGAAACCTGAATATGCGAATAGGAAATAATGGTGTTCAAATTAAGACCCACGAGCCAGCGCTTTTAAGCAAGTCTAGTTCTTCTGGGGTCATACCTATACCAAGACTGTGATGAGAACGCCATAATTACATGATTTCAAGTAGGATCCGCTGATCACCTTCCAGCTTAACACAGAAGAGACTGAAAAGACATTATTTGTCAAGTTCTATATCTGGACTTGGGGGGGGGGGGGGAGAGAACCACCAATATTTTTTTAACGGGGGCAAACAGCGAGTGTAAGGGTTCTGATTGCTCTAACTAACATGAGATGATCAAATAGCCATGCAGCAAGTACGGTATATAGTAATTGGTTAGTTTGAAACAATCGGACAAGGGTTAAAATAAATATTGCCAGCTGGAGGGGGATATGAAGAACTCTATCTCACCCCACAGCTAAAGGAATCGGCTTGGTAATGAGGGTCACGATGTCTTTGGCCCTATGGGGCCTTCTGTGGTACTGGACCCACAGAAAGGAGAACCTAATGGTCATAGCCATTACCTCTCCTCCTGACTGCTTCCACCAAGACATACTGAGGCAGTCACTCGAGGGGCAGATAATAATGCCCTCTCGGTTTGGAAGTTATTCGAATCTGTACATAGTTTAGTTCCAGAGGCAGGTGGTTTAAGGTTTACACTTCTGGAACTTTTCTATTATATGTGGTTAATTGTCTGGGTCCAAAAGTTTGGAGAGGAACAATCTCTGAAAAGAGAATTCAAGAAGGAAAATACACGATGGGGAAAATTGGGGATCAAAAGAAGGGAGAAATCTAATAGATGAATGGAGAGAAATGCACATATAGGGAGAAAGGGAAGGCATGGTGTTGGAGACTTATTACAGAGGCTAATCAGGATGGCTACCTTGATTACCTACAGCAAAAGGGGATTTGTGCAGTGATTAGGCATGGGGGCTGAAACGAAGCTCATTGTATCTTCCCAGAATGTTAATGGGCTAAACCATCCAATCAAAAGATACAAGGTCCTGGCTCTATTAAAGAGGCAGAAGCCAACCTTTATATTGATGCAAGAAACACATCTTAATAAAGGGAACATCAAAAACTACGGACATTTGGCTTTCAACATGTCATAGCTTCCTCTTATGAGAAGGGAAAGCGGAGGGGAGTGGCCATCCTGGTTCCCCATTCCACTCCATTTCAATTAGTCTCCTCCTATTCCGACAAGGAAGGCAGACTAGCGGTAGTAGTAGGGAGGTATCAGGGTACTTTACTAACATTAGTCAGCTTGTATCTACCACCTAGGACGGACACTGAGACGGCAAGGATAGTATTGGGGAAAATAACAGAACAACAACAAGGAATACTGATCATAGGAGGGGATTACAATCTAGTACTGAATGAAAAGGATACCACTAATCCTAACCCTCTGAGATGGACAGCGGTACAGAAATTTACACAGAAATATATCAAGGAAATGGGGTGGGTAGATGTCTGGAGATATTTAAACACAACTAAAAGAGGATATATACATTTCTCAGCCCCACATAAAATATATACCCGCATAGACCTGTGTCACGTATCCAAGGAGCATGAGCATCTCTTGGAGAAGGCTGAAATCCTACCATTTATACCGTCGGATCATTCCCAGAATTTAATTACTTTAAATGGACAGGGGAGAGAAAATCCACACTCTGGAGGTTTAATAGCTATTTACTTAACATAAAAGAATTTAAAGAGTTACTAGAGACCAAGATACCCCAGATTTTACAGGAAAATACGTCACCTGAGGTAAGCCCCTCGACATTATGGGACACATTAAAAACTGTGTTAAGAGGGAATATAATCAATTATGCTGCATGGCATAAAAAGCAACAGATTGAACAGCTAGATAAATTGCAAAATCAACATAAAGAATTGCAGGCACAACACATGGCAGGAGATGCCACCGTTCTGTCATTAATGGAAATCACTAGACAAAAAATCCAGGAGATACTCCAGAGTAAGACAGAACAGGCCTTGCAATACATTAGGCAGAAGTATTATGAGGGTGGGCCTCGAGCCACTCGCGTATTGGCGCATAGGTTGAGGAAGCAGGTATTACAGAATACAACTACACATACTTACTCTCCCCCAACAAAGAAAATTGTAAAACAACCATGTGAGATCCTGGAGGCCTTTAAGACCCATTACACTTCCCTATACACCCCAGAGACTACTTATCATCCCCAAAAGGGAGAAGAGTTCCTGGCGAAGTTGGAATTGCCTCAGATTGCCCATACTGAGATGGAGCGACTGATGGTCCCAATAGCGCGAGGAGAATGGGAGGCAGCAATAAAACATCTAAAGTCTGGGAAGTCACCTGGTCCAGATGGCTATACAGGCAAATTTTATAAACATTTTAAGGATCTATTGATTCCCCCCTTGAGAGAGCAGCCCAAGAGATTTTAGAAGGGTAGGCTGTCCTCCCCACATGGGACTATGCAATAATTTCAAGCATACTTAAGCCGGGGAAGGATCCTGGTCAGTGTGGTTCATATCGCCCCATATCGGTGTTGAACACCGATTATAAGATATTTACATACATTATAACCAAGAGGTTAGAAATAATTTTACCCAAGCTAATCAACCTAGATCAATGTGGCTTTATTACACAAAGACAAACGCAGGATAATGTGAAGCGAACACTTCACCTCCTGCACCACGCTGCCCAGTCAAAGTCCCCTTTCTGTTGCTAAGTTTGGATGTGGAGAAGGCCTTCGACCGGGTAGCGTGGCCATTCTTGCTGGAGTCCCTTAACAGGTTTTCACTGAAAAGTTCCAACAGTTAATAAGGGCTATATATAGACAACCTAAAGCCTATATCAAAATAAATGAGAACGTTGCTCCTCTGATATCACTACATAGAGGTACGAGACAGGGATGCCCGCTGTCCCCCCTACTATTCGCATTATACCTGGAGCCCCTGGCTCAGGCTTTGTGCCAGACAAAAGAAATACAGGGGATGGAGGTGGGAGGCGTGCACCATAAGCTAGCACTTTATGCAGATGTCCTGCTGATATATCTCAGGGCTGCTGAGTAGACCCTATCACACTTATCGGCATTGCTGCAGGACTTCAGAGAGGTAGCAGGATACAGAGTGAATACTAACAAAACAGAGGTTATTGCAGTGAATTATTCCCCCTCAGCAATAACAAGGCAGAGATTCCCCTTTAAGTGGGAGGTCACTAGTCTAAAATATCTAGGAATACAGCTGGCATTAGAACAGGGGCAATTATATAACCTAAATTACAACCAAATGTTGGCTCAGGTAACATCAGACCTAGAACATTGGAATATGGTTCCACTATCACTAATACAGAGACTGGAGGCTGTAAGAATTAACATCTTGCCAAGGTTCTTCTACCTGGCTTGTTGTTTACCTATTGCACCCCCTTCATCTTTCTTTAAAGAGATAAATAAAATAATTTCCAGATATATATGGAACTCAAATCCACCCAGAGTGAGATACCAGACGTTGCAACTTCCCTCTAAGGAAGGGGGCCTAGCCCTACCTTGCCTATACAAATATTACTTGGCCGCACAACTCAGAATAATCTTTTTTTGGCTCCATAAAAGTTATGAGGCGAAATGGTGTGAGTTAGAAAAGAGAGAGAGGAGGACCTATTCAACCTAGACAAAATCCTTCTCAGCCAACCACCAATTTCAATAGACCAGATTACGGATAATCCATATACAAAAAATACATTGACCAGTTGGCGAACATTATGGGCAGCTAAACAGGCTGCTCCATATAAACATTTATTATATTCTCTTCCAAATATACAGACTTTTCAGCCAGCCAGATTGGACCATGGTTTTAGTAACTGGTCAAAGTTGGGAATACATACAATACTGCATTTTTTCCAGAAAGGGGAGATGATGACCTTTGAGGGTATGGTGGGGTCATATGGATTGCAACCCAGAGTTAGATTTAGATACTTGCAGGCTATAGCATATATCAAAACATTTCCGGCCTTTTTGACACCAGGGGAAGAGAATCCCTTTTTCCTGGAGGTCTTTAAAGGGGCCTTGCAGGGAACAGCCCCTCTGCAATATATGATATCATATCTGTATAGGACCATAACACAAATGTTTAAGCATGATTTAAATAAGGTTACGTTATCATGGGAAAGAGATTTGGGACTGCAGCTAAGTGCTACAGAATGGAACACATACCTGAAATATTTAAGAGTAGGCACAGGATCATATCAGTGGAAAGAGTTTGCATGGAAAAATATGATTAGATTTTTTAAGGTGCCAGCAATCCAAGCAAAATATAATACAAATGTATTGGATAAGTGTTGGAGAGGATGTGGATATTCCCCAGCGTCCCATAGCATATTTTCTGGGCATGTACAGAAATCAAGCCCTTTATTGACAGCTTAGAGATAGCCATGGGAGAGCTGTTGGGAACAACAGTTCAATTAACAGAGAAAATGTACTTTTTCTATACCTTAGAAAAGGAACAAAGCAGAATGCCTAATAGAAATTTGATACAAATCAGTTTGGTGACAGCTAAGAAAGCCATAACAAAAAGATGGCTAGACCAAAGATCCCCCACTATCAGGGAATGGCAGGATTTGGTATCCCAAATATATAAAATGGAGAAGCTCACAGCCATAATAAATAAACATAAAGAGACATTTGAAATACAATGGCGAAGGTGGGTGCTTTACATCATGGCCCATAGAGATGATTTCATCCCTTGAGGGAGTTGAGTCCTATAAAACAGGGAATCCAACCCTCTCCTCACAAACAGAAAGTAATATATTATGTACATCAACTTTACGAAAAGATTGACCCAATGTACTGTATTACTGTATGTCTTGTCCTTTGTCTGTTGTCAAACTATGTAAAAGTCTTGTAAATGTAAATGTCTTTATGTGTGAAAAAGAAACTCAGAAAAGAAACTAAATAAAGAGTTAAAAAAAAAAGTAATAACTTTGCAACAGATTAGACACCGGGAGTGGGCATCCCAGGGTGTCAGGAATATATAAATAAATTACAGATGGGACTAGAGAATGACAATTGGAGGGGGTGAGGGTGCCACTAGACACCAGGGAATTGACACAGTGATCAGGGAGTAAGGGGTTCCACTAGATACCAGGAAAAATGGGGGGCTTAATACTAGTAACTAGCATAAGTTCCACTGATTTGTGCATTGCCTTTTCTGATTTTTTTCTTGCAGACAATGCATTAATGAAGGCATCCTTACAATTGTAAGCCCCGTTGCTATGCATTTTGCTTCACATGCTAGATTTTTGCACAGAGTTGTTTATGTTTGTAATTTAATAAGTTACAGCAGATGAATGACTGCTAGGGCAGGATAAAGGCTATTTTTATATGTCACGTACTAAGGCATTTCTAAATTAAACCTGTGTGCACAAAGTCACTTCACTCACATACATGACAAGCACTGTTTTTGAATGGCGCACTACTACCTCTCCATGTCCTTTTTTTTTTACGCCCACAAAGTGAAAATCGCTGTAAGTATTCTCACGTCAAAGGATCATGGCATAAAACTGATAAGATGCCAACTGACGTGTTTCTAACTATCAGTAGGAAAACCCTGTCAGACAAAGCAAATCAAGCAGTAGATAATTCTTATTATACAATGGCATGAAATCATCCTACAATTTGATTGGCCTGTCTGGGACTGGACCCGTGATGTTATCCCAGTACAACATCACGGCTCTAGTCCCAGCACAGAAACGACCACATAAAATGTTAAAATTTAAAACGAAAGAAATCACTCCACGGCCGTGATTACTTCACTGTCTGACTCCCGCTCAGCACCAGACCTTACTTGCTTCGCTCCCAGCACCACCACCAATTTCATACACATTTTGTCTCTGCTCTCCAGCTATCTCTAAAAAGCGAAACACCTGTATCAAAAAAACAAAACTGCGCCTTCAAGGTCCGTAACTCCGAATCACAGGACAACTTATCACGCGCATATGCCGGAATTTCTGCTCCTTCACACGCAAGACTACCGTACTGCCAAACAAAAATAAAAAGACTTTGAAAGAAACCCAATAGATTTAAAAGAAAGCTACCTTTACTTTGAATTTTTCTTCACAACAGCTGTGTGGCAGCCGTGTACGACTGTCCTTCTCACCTAACGTCAGTGCCTCAGTCAACACAGCCCCTAGCAACCTTGCCATCTGCCTCTCCATTTAAAATTAAAACAAAATATACAACCAGAAAAAAAAAACATAAAGCATATTATACAATACTCTGTGACCCCATGTCTCTAACAAAACAACACTGTAGCAAGGGTAACCTTAGAGGCAAATACAATGTAGAGCATACACTAGCACTATCTAGTGGCCAAACTGTGGACTTTTCTAAAACATATACCTCCACACATGAAAAATACAAAAAAACACACAAAAATTTTTTTTCTATTTTTATTATTTTGAAAACAAACGAACCATTGTATAATAGCAGTAATACACTCCAGGGTGTGTGTTGTGCTGGGATAACGTCACTTCTGGGGTGATTAGTCACACTCGGCCTGCGGCCTCGTACCTAATCACCCCAGGCGTGACGTTATCCCAGCACAACACACACCCTGTCATGCATTATTGCTTAAATGTTTGCCATAACAACACGTGAAACAGAAAGAGTCATTCAAAAAATTCATTATATCTAGCAGCTAAGCATGAAAAGACATTTTACTCATCCAACAAGATAAAGCTACAAAGCCATGGTAATCTGTGCTTCCACACAGATGTGTGAAGATTTGGCTCTGTTTGACAACTCGGTTTTGCTGTTGACAGCAGATAACAAGGAACAGGTGATTAGTGGGCTCACTGGTGTAACTAACATTAAATGTGAAATACTTCACAAGGTTGTCCAAAAAAAAAGAATGACAACATGACAGAAATGCCATTGAACAGAATGCGTCCCACTACAGTAACTCAGTCATAGGACAACTCATGACAGATCAGAGAGAAAAAAAAACAAATACAAATGAAGACATGTGCATTTTATTCTATACCAATAATCATTACTAAGATATACTGTGAACATTACCAGGCAATTATCTGTCTTTAGACTCGGAGGATGTCTGAGGCATTTGGTGCACTAGTGTGCGTGATCTGGCAAGAAAGAAAATCACTCTCCACGGAGGCTGTGACATCACCTGTCATAGTAGCCAGAACTAGCAAGACATTTTCACTGGTAAAACACACCACTTTACTGAAAAATAAGAAACACATAAAAAACAGCAAAAAAAGTTTAACAATAACTCGTAAGAAACATTTACATGTCAGTCAGAATCTGACCGACTGGTTTTATGACTCCATATACAGTGAAATAAAAACAATTTGTCCTTTCACCCACTGTGCAGCCTGTAGCATGAGTTCAGCTGTGGCTGCAGAAATAATTAAATCCACTGTTCTCATATGGAGAATGTGGCGGAAGGCTCCTCTCCCTAAGCTGGGCACCCAGGATTTCAGGTGCCCAGAAAAAGTATTTCTTGGGCTAATTGTGGAAAACAAACACCAGAATCTAGCTAAATGGGACCGTTTAGTTAGATTCTGGTGTTTCTTTTTTATAAATGACAACACACCGGCCCAGTGGCGTAGAGGGTTGAGGCGCTGGCGCCTTACCTCGACCCACGCCGGCAACCTGGGTTCGGGAACGGACCCGTGGTGCCGGGAGTTGACAGGGGAGGAGATGGATCGAGCGTCCGGAGGACTGCTCTCCTCTCCTGGGGTGGGTTGTGGGAGTGCATCGTTCTGCAGTGACCTCCGTTGGAGACCGGGGGGGGGGGTAACGCAGAACTGCACAAGAGGGGAACATCACCAGAAAAAGGAAACTGGCTCCGCACTCAACCGGATGACGGCTGCCTGGTGGTCCAATGCCGTCAATGTCCCGGGAGCCTCCATCCCTCAGCAGTACCCCAGGGCCAAGTAACGTGCTTGCCTGCCCCACAGTTGCCTCTCCCCTCGGAGGAAGGGGGCCCCCCCGGCGAAGGGTTACGTCTGGGTTACTCTGGGGGATGACTGCAAATAGGAGGGATGTGGCATGGGAACAGGATGGATTGGAGGTGCCTTGGCACAACCTGAAGGAGTGGCTAAGAGCAGTAACACAGGAAGGGAAAAAGAGATAACACAAAAAAAAATGACAACATCAGTATGTATTTTACACTTTTTTAAATTGCTCAAAAAAAGATGGTGGCTTACGAAAAGGAATTTTCTCTCATGAAAAAGGATTTGTGCTCTTGTGAAAAAGGAATGCTATCGTGAGACTCAATCCTATTTCGTGAGATCAACTCCTTTGTCAAAAAAAGACAGTTATCGTAAAGATTGGAACATTCAGAAAAGTCACATAGGATATACTGGGAACTAAAAAACTTAATAACTTTGCAACATTGTAATATTATTGCACCAAATTTACACTGTCTGTTCTGCTACCAAAGTTCTGTCAATCCTACAAAAAACATGCAGAAATTCCACACCATCTGGCTGCAAGGCAATGAGGTAAAAAATGCACAAAGGGTGGTTTTTTTTTTACTTTTTTTCACTATCTGGATCTCAGAATCTGAACATCCGATCGAAATCCATTAATCAATTGCTAAGTTACTAAAGTGCAAAATTTGAGGTTTAACAAAGAAACTGCTACTCAAAAAAAAAATATACGGTATATATGTGTATATATATATATATATATATATATATATATATATATATATATATATATATATATATATGTATAAATGTGTGCATACGTGGTTTTAAGTAAGGGTTAGAGTACTGGTATCAACGCAAAGGCAGTAGTGCAAAATAGGATGCTGGTAAAAGGTAACTTTGGAGGATTTTATTGAAACAAATCAGACTGATAGCTACAAATATAGGGTGGTAGTAAAAAATATGGGGCAGTGGTAAAAAAAATATAGGGTGGTGGCCCACAGCACAAAAATAATGAATGGGGAACAGTGCATACTTCTCAACAACCCCCTTCCTCAAAAATCAGGGACAAATCTTGAAAGAGTCTAATAGTTCATAAAGGTGATTCAATAAGTGGTTTAGTGATAAAAGTGTTTTCTGACAGAGGACTAAACAGTTAAACTATTGTCTGGTTTGATGTTACGATTCAGATCTCTACTCTTCAGTAGCAAAAATGCCAAATCTCGGAGGGACAGAGAGGACATTTGAGATGCAAAATTAGGGAGGTTCCTGAAAATTAAGGACAGTTGAGAGGTATGACCAACTAATATATAGGGCCAGTGTTTTCCAGACATGGAGTTACTAACATACTAACATACTATTTGCCAACAGATTAGGCCTTACGGTCTGTCGAGTTTGCTCGAACCTCAGATCCCTAGTTGGGTGCCAAGGCCTTCCCCTCCCTTGTGTTCCAGAAACCCCTATCATCCATCCCCACCCCCCTGGGACAGGCCATCATCTGATACATCCACTTTCTGTGTCTGTCCCATCCTCTCTTGAAGCCCTCCACTATGGATCTCTGAACCAGCTCGCCAGGCAGTGCATTCCAGGGGTCCACCACCCTCTCAGTGAAAAACCTCCTCCTCTTTTCCCCCCTCACCCTTCCTCCTTCCAACTTCAAACCATGCCCTCTGGTAATACCTCCCTGCTTTAGTCTAAAGATCCCCTCCATGTTTACCCTATTTATTCCCTTGAGGTACTTGAAGACCTCAATCATGTCCACCCTGTTTCTCTTCTCCTCCAATGAAAACAGGCAGAGCTCCTCAAGTCTGTCCTCATACTCAAATCCCCTAGCCCTCGTATCATCTTAGTTGCCCTCCTCTGTACCCTCTCCAGGAGCTGTATGTCCCTCTTCAAGTGTGGTCTCCAGTACTGCACGCAGTACTCAAGGTGTGGTCTAACCAGTCCATTGTACAGCGGCAAAATCACTTCCTTGCTCCTAGAGGTGATCCCCCTTATGATGCATCTCAACATCCTGTTTGCCTTGCTAGCCCTCTCCTGCACTGCTCAGAGTTATTCATACATGCATCCACCATGACCCTGGTCTTTTTCCCTATTGAGGCCTCCAGCGCCTCCCTCCCAGGGTGTACCTGTGTTTAGGTTTCCCACCAAGATGCAACACCTTGCACTTGGTGATATTGAAATTTAATTTCCATGTGTGAGCCCAGCTTTCCAGGGTGTCCAGGTCCCTTGCAGGGCCAACCTCCCTCTTCTCCCTCAACTACTGCTCCCATCTTGGAGTCATCAGCGAAGAGACTCATTTCACACCCTATACCTCTCTGATGTCAGATATGTATGCATTAAACAGGATCGGACCCAGGACCGAGCCCCTGCGTACCCACTACCAACCTCTCTAGGGTTTGAGAGCTCCCCCACAGACCACTACTCTCTGGTGCGACCAGCTAGCCAGTTTTCAATCCATCTGACCATCAAAGGGCCTACTCCTAACCCCATCAGTTTTCAACCAGACCATTGTGGGGACAGAGTCAAACGCTGCTGAAGTCCAAGAATAATACATCCACAGGCTTTCCTCTGTCCAGTTCTGATGTTACCCATTCGTAGAACTCCACAAGATTGGTTTGACATGATCTCCTGGCACAAACCCATGTTGCCCTATCCAGACCTCCCACCTCCTCCAAGTACACCCCAATCTTCCTTTAGTATACTCTCCATTAATTTTCCCACCACTGAGGTCAAACTGATGGGTCTATAGTTACCTGGTACTTCCTCGACCCCCTTTATGGATTGGCACCACATGTGCCTCTCGCCAGTCCCTAGGTACCTCCCTGTCTCAAGTGACTTGTTGAAGAGCTCCATAAGGGTGCAGCCAGTATGTCCGCCAATTCCATAGTACTCTCAGTTGAATGCCATCCAGCCCAGGAGATTTGTTCTTTAGGGCCTTGAGGGCTAACCACACCCTTTGGCGGAGATAGCATCATCCGTCCCTCCACCTTACTGGCCTTTTTATCCTTGTCCAGATGTGTCACCCTGGGGTACCTCTCCCTCCTCTTGCTCCATTTCTGTTGCTCCTGATCCCACTCAATGCGTTTCTATACCCATCGTGCCTTGCTTTGTAGATATCCCATCCTCCTAGTGAACACAGAGGCAAAGTACTCATTAAATACCTCTGCCTGGTCCTCGCCTCTTCCACCCACCCTCCTTCTGATCTCAATCTGCTGAGACGGCCCTTAGATTTTCTCCTCTCTCCGATGTACCGGAAGAACCCCTTTTCCCCTCCATGTATCCCCTGTGCCAGCCGCTGCTCTTTACTGGACTTTGCTCCCCTCACCATCCAGGTGACTTTTCTAGATGCAAGATGGTACATTTCCTTATCCCTATCCCCTCTTGTTGTTTTATATTTTTTGTAGGCCGCCTTCTTTTTTCTGACCGCTACCTGTACCTCACTGGACCACCAGCATGGTTTATGTAACCTTGCTCCCTTACATTTCAACTTAGCGAGATCCTGACTGCCCCATGAAGTCCCCGTTTATGACCTCCTATCTCCTTTTCTCACACTTGTCATTGATGCAATCCTTCAAGTGATCCTTGAGAATATTTCCATGCCCACAAAGTCTGCCCCCTGAAGTCCACTGCCAGTGTCCTAGATCTCCCTCCCCATGCTTATTTGAAACCAGACAGTATTGTGGTCACTCCCAGTCAGGGGGTCCTCTACAACCAGGTCCCTTACCAGATCCTCATCTGCCAGAACCACGTCCAGGACATGCCCCTCCTTGTGGGCTCCATCACATGCTGTGTTAAGAACACATCCTGGAAGCCGTCCAGCAGCCTCTGCTCCTTGGCCACCTTAGAGGACATGGTTCCCCAGTTAGTACCTGGCATATTAAGGTCCCCCATCAACACCACTCCTTCCCCTTTTGGTCCACACTGGGCAATGATGTTGTCCAGCAAACCATCCTCTAGAACATCACTCATCCTGGGGGGCCTATATACTACACCCAGCTTGACCTTATCTCCTGCTGGGGATCGTAAGGTGACCCATAAGGCCTCCACGTTTCCCTCTGCCTCCTCTACCCTAGCAATTTCTATGTCATCTCTAATGAACATAGCCACTCCACCCCCTCTGCCCTCCTTTCTATCCTTCCTAACCATAGTGTACCCCCACAAGTTTAGGTCCCAGTCGTGGTTTTTGTTGGCCAGCGTCTCGTGACCGCCACCACATCCACCCCGAACAGCATGGCCTGGAACTCTGGCAACTTGTTTCCCAAGCTCCTGGCATTTACTAACACCAACCCCACCCCTTATCCCTGATACCTTTGTAACCCCACCCAGGTTCCTTATACTTCCACCTCCCTCTGCTCCTCCTGAAACCTCCACCCCAGTCTGTTTCCTCCCCTTGGGTTTGAGGGCTACCCTCATCTGGAGGAGAGGGCTCTGGTCAGCCCCTCCCTTATCCCTTCCCTCACAAGTTTAAACCCCACCTTTCTTGAATGTAGTCAGCCATCCCCTGTTTAAGGACTTCCTTCCCTAATGGGGCAAGATGAAGCCTGTCCTTGGCATACAGTCCTTTATCCTCCCAAACTCCTTTCCAGTTCCCTAACACCCCCAACCCACTCTCTTCACCCCACTTCCTGAGCCAGTCATTAACCTCTGTGATCTTCATTTTTTTTCTCCACTGAGGCCTTTGGTACTGGCAATATCTCCGAAAAGGAAATGTTGCATCCATTATCCCGATAGACTCTGGCAAGTTCTTGGAACCTTGCTTGGATTTCCAAAATGCTATTTCCCTCTAGATCGTTAGTTCCCAAATGCACCAGGAAATCCGGTTTCCCTCCACAATCCCTAACCAGTTCATACACCATGAACTTTGCTCTGTGCACTGTCAGTCCAGAGATACTCACTACCTTCACCTGGCTATGGCATCCACCCCCCCCTGTCTCTCCCACTGGATACCCCTAATCATCGAGTCTCCCAATAACAGAACCTTAACACCGCCATCATCCTTATGGTTACCTCCACCATGCCCTCTCAGCCCCCCATCCCTCCCTTTATTCGTGATCTCAATTCCATGGGAGTCTTTCTGCCTTATTAGAGACCCCTTTATCACCCTCCCCTTTCTGCCTCCCTCATTATTTTGCCCACTTAACTCAGACCCCCTCTGTATAGGTGTCCCCTTTAACCCTCTCTTATACGAACAATTTATCCTGCCCCTGATGGTTCCCCTTCCACACCCCCTTGTAATAGTCCCTGCCTCCAGAGGTCTCTGTGGGTCCCCTTTAGATAGGGCCCCATCCTTGGTACTGACCCCCTGCTGAAGGGGCTTCCCACCTCCTTGTCTCCCAGTTTCTCTCCAGTCATGGTCTCCTCCCTCATGTCTGCAATATGTTGCATCTCCCCCCTCTGCTTAACATTTATGTTTCCCCTTCTCCCTCTGGGACTATTTCTATCCTTTCCATTGCCGGTCTGTGATGCCCTATGGGTATCAAACTCCCTCCCCCCAGCCTCTGTATCAGTTTCCTCATTTCCACCAACCCCTTCCTCCTCATCTAGGTTGCTTAGTAGCTCAAATTTATTGTGACACTCTATGTCAGCCTCCATCAAGTAACCCGAGTTTCCCCTGACTGCCCCTCTAAACTGCCCCTCTTCTTCCCCTCTTGCTCTGTTCTCCTTAGGAACTCCGTTCCCACAGTCTGCTGTTTTAGGCTTCCCTACAACAGCCCCTCCCTTCTCAATGTCTGCTGTACTATGCTTCCCCACAACAGCCCCTCCTGACTCTTTCCCCTCCACTCTCTTTGTATTCGGAATGTTCACCCCATACGCTTTCCCCTTAGCGTCAACATCCCTATCTAAGGGTCCTCTGTCCCTAATATCCCCCCTCCTGCTTGCTGTAACATAACGTCCTGTAATTTCAGAGCATTGCCCCAGCCTTCCCTCAGACCCACCTTTCTGCTGCCCATATCCACACCCCTTATCCTTGGACACCCCCAGCTCCCCCAGCTTACTCCTTAACCAATATACCTCACTTGATACAAGATAGCTGTCTACAGAGGGCAGCCCCCTCTCCAGGCCCAGTTGAGAATTATTGCCATCTCACAGCCTGTGCAGCCTACAACCCTTCCGAAGATGCCTGCCATGGTGGAATATGGCCACCCTGTTTGTCCCCTCTTTTTATAATGGCACACCCCCTTTTCTCAGTCCCTTCCCCCTGGAAGGCAGTTTCTCTCTATACTGACTGCAGTTATTTACAAACCCAATTTCAACCCCACCAATAAAGTTCCCAAGTCTCACAAGCACATACAGTCCAGTGTGTGTCCAGGCCCACTAACAGTGTGTATATGCACGCTAGATTGTGAGACGTTAGATTGTTCACTTGGGAACATAAGCAGGAGGCTGGTAAGGACAGAGGTCTGGGGTTATATTCTGTTTTAACTGAAATATTTGAATAGTTTTGTACGTGAAATTAGTTCTATGTGTTAAAAATTACTACTTTGAGTTAGAACTGTTACTTGGGCTGTGATATTGTAACTTTTGAGGCTTGGGAACACTTGCTTGGCAGTGATAATTAGAGTGTAATTTAAATGTGATGTTTGCCTGGTGTTAGGGGGAGGGGAAATTAGCAGAAATCACCTTGTCTTTCATTGTTCACTTGAGAACATAAGCAGGAGGCTGGTAAGGACAGAGGTCTGGGGTTATATTCTGTTTTAACTGAAATATTTGAATAGTTTTGTACGTGAAATTAGTACTATGTGTTAAAAATTACTACTTTGAGTTAGAACTGTTACTTGGGCTGTGATATTGTAACTTTTGAGGCTTGGGAACACTTGTTTGGCAGTGATAACTAGAGTGTAATTTAAATGTGATGTTTGCCTGGTGTTTACTGAAAAGCCACTGGGGGTTGGGATTGAAGGGCTGTGTATTTCTGTTTGGGACTGAAATTTGAAGCAACAGGAACTGGTGGGCCTGTGACATCATACGGTACCTGATGTCTGCATACACACACTGTTAGTGGGACTGGACACACACTGGACTGTATGTGCTTGTGAGACTATGTCTTAGTTTTGGTGATGAAACATAGCCAATTTCGAACAGTTCCATATTAAATTAATTAAAGCCGAGATGAAAGGAACACTGAGGTGACAGTGTGAAGTAAGCAATAACACATGACAGGGTATGTGTTATGCTCTGATAAACACACACCTGGGGCTGTAGTGAGGCACAAGGTCGCAGGCTGAGTGCCTTACTGCTCCTAGATGAGCTCACCAGAGGGTGTCATTGCACTTGTAAAAATGGGTATATGTTGTTGAACTGTAAATTTTTTGTAAATGCTAAAACAAATCTGGGTTGATGTGAAATAGGCCCTCCATTTTTCTCAAGTTGCTAGGGACACTTAAATGAACTGCTGTCACTAGGGGGTGATGAAAACAGCTACAGAGTCACTATGTCATGCCACAGGCAAGCTCACAATTTTGTTTTGGTCTTGCCCGGCAGCATACTACCACTTGTGGTAGCAAGTTCTGTGAAAGTCCTGGTGGTCTCCTTTTGCTCAGGGCTTTGGAGGGAGTTTGGAGACTCAGTAAAGCTGTAGGTAAGGAGGGGAAGGGAACAGCTCGCGAGGGACAGCAAGATGATTTGATTTCTAAGTGTAAACAACATTTTCTAAGTGTTGTGATTGTTTTATTTTACATTTCTGGCTTCTGATTTCACGCAATAAAATGGCATTTTTTTAAATGACTGCAATGTCTAACAACGACTGCGATGTCTAACAACAAAATCACCACAGTCTGGCCTCCTGGATTATGAACAGATCCCTACTCCGAGGCTCCCTTTGTTCTGTCTACATCTATGAGGGCCACAGCCTCTTAGCACTTTCTGCCACCACCCTGCCCAACTCTTGCACTTCTCGTGTTCTCTGACAAAGCCCCAGGCTGCATCCCTCCTTCTTCTCCCCTCCCACTGTCCCTCCACCCACCCCTACCCCCACCCTACCATTTTTTCCCCGGCCCCACCATATTTCACTTGCTGTCCCTCCTTCCTCTGTCCTACCCCTTCTTTTCTTTCTTTTCTTTCTTCTATAAAGATGCATCAATCTATGTTCCTCAAATGCTATTTTGTATGTACATCCATATACTCTTTTGCCTGTTATGTTCTGTCTTGCTATAACTCATGACGTGGAACCTTTGTAAAGGAGCCTTGGCTCAAAGGTATTTGTAATCCTAGACTTAAATAAATAAATACAGAATAAATAAATAAATGTCCCGTTAGCAAGGAATCAAGATGGCAGTTTTCGGAGATGTGAACAGAGGGTGACACACGGATACCATTTTGGGGGACTTGTTTTTTATTGTGGTATAAGATAAACACATAGCTGGCCAAGGCTGCCAGCCAATTAAATTCCAAGACTGTCTCTATGCATTTTATAAAGGAAAGTAATACGCGTGGTCAGCTAGGGCTACTGGAGATCGGTGCTGGCTTTTCTCAAAATGTGTGGCTCTAGTACCCTTTGTTTGCTCCTTGTTCACTCTCAACAAAAAAAGCACAATAAGAAGATTAAAGAAATGCCAAGCCATACACCGTGTTTAATTTGAGTGGAAAAAAAAGCTGAGATCAAATGCTGAGCTGACCGCATGAGGGAAGGTAACGCTTGCAATTGGCTAGGGCTGTGGGAGATCAGTGTAAGCTCTTGTTAGAACATCTGTGTGCAGAGGAGACAGTTCCTTAACCTATACCGCCACCTATTCCCAGTCCTTCCATATACTTTTCCTTGGGCTTCATCTGAATATTATCAAAATGTGGAAGAGTCATTTTTGACCATTGGCAAATGCTTCACAATCCAGGTGAGAAGGAGCACAGTGTTGCTATTTGTAGGCATATTGGGGCCTATGCACGATGGTGTGGTGTGGCTACCTGCTGTGTATGTGCGGCACATTGTCACTCCGCACCCATTGCACCTGCTGCGTGGGATGCACCAAGGGGGGGGACGCGCTGCCCCAACGCAGCCGATCCCCCAGTCCCGTGGACTGCAACCTGCCAGGGGCAGGCTGGGGGCGTGTCAGCACTACACACCATGCACTAAGGTGCACAGTGCCGGCTGTAGGGGTGCAGAGGAGGGCACCTGTTATGCCAGGGAAAACCCTGACATAACCGCCCTCCGTGCCCTGCCCCACACACAGCACAAGGGCACATGCCCAGAACCCCCCAACACACACACACACACGGATGCCCACACCCTGAGGACCAGGACTGCATGCCCCCACCCCAGCCCATGGTGGCATCCCCCAACCACACAGTGCAGCCCCATCTTGGTAATGGGAATGACCCCCCCCCCCGCAAGCACTGCAACCCTGTGCCCTGCACATCTGGCTAGGCCACCTGACCCCCGTTGCCCGGTCACAGACCTCGCTCCCACAATGCTGGCATGAATGACTGCCCCCCCAACAACACTGACAACCCCCTAGTCCCCGTACTGCCCTGTTGGTGCCGCGGGGCCCTGGGCCTGGGTCAGTTGGCGAGCATGGTACCTCACCATGTGTATGGGGGGTTGGCATGCACATTACAGGAACAGCCAGCCACATGTTGGGGGGTGGGTTTCTGGTGCACATACAGGTCACCATATGGTCGGGGTATGGCAGGCATTGAGGGGCACAGCCACACGGTGGCCGGGGTGTGGGGGCCTGGTGACTGCAGCCTGGGGGGTAGGGGCTGCTATGTTGGGGGGTGGCTTCGGCATTCCAGGGCCACTGGCAGGCATGGGACAGTGGAACCTGTGTGCACCGGGCAGGCACTGTTGGCCACAGGGGCTTCGCCATGCAGACTGGGGTGCCTTCGGGGCTATTCATGCATCCCAATCTGTGCTGTGTCGCACTAGGGATCCACTCAGGGACCCATGCTGGGTATCGGATTGGATGCCCATCTGGGTACGCTACTCTTCCCCCAGCCATGCCGCAGAGTGCTGTGCACCGGGGGCATGCCGGCGGGCAGGTCGAGGCCATTGGTGATTATCGACGGTGCACACCTGTCCGCAGGTGCGGAGCTACGTGGGTGGGATGCACGCCTCTGGCATGTAATTCCAGCCCGATCATACATAGGCATCATTCTGTGTATTTGTAATTTATTTAAACAAACAGAATTCTCATTTACAGTTTGTTACATAGTGTTATGTAGTGTTCAGTGGACACTATAAAACATTATATAATAAACTGTAAATAAGATTCAGTTCTGTTTGTCTAACTACACTGTTCACTGAATCAATACTTTGTTATGTATAAACAGCATTTGTGAGCCAAGGCATTCAGTGTCGTCACCTCCCCAAGACCCAGTACATGCTAAATTACAACTTCGGAGTCTCCCCGTCATTGTTTTGGGGCTGGTTGTATCCCAGTAAGGGACTGCCTCAGGTTTGCTGCTTTGTTTTGCTTGTGGGATGGAGACTGTTTGACCCTTGAGAAGAAAACCGTGATTTTCTTTGGCCATGGATGGATTTTGTCTGTTGAGGTTTAATATCAGTAAAAACCACAGTAATTTCAGTGACCAGCAAAGTTCATGGTGCCTGCTAATAAATGATTTGCACCAAAGGATAAAACCAACCCCTCACAAAAAGAACTTTGTAACATGGCAATAATCAGAAGGCTGGAATGGGCACCGGCGATTGGTGAAACGGCATCACGGGGTCCAAAGTGAAGCGGGGTATTAATTCACAATAGATGCCGTCCTCAAAATGGTAGTACCAAAGTGAGCCAGACCCCTAGGTTAGCAGCACTGGGCACAGGTGGGGAGCGAGTGTTACAGGGGCAGGACTGGCACAGTGACAGGGAGACCAGCTACACGCCGACGGAAACGGGGAAGGGGGACAAGAACCAGGGGCGCACAGAACGCAGAGATAGCACAGCGCAAGAAAGATAGAGCATGCAGGCAAGTGGGGACTCAGCGAGAGGGAAGGGGAAGTGACCGGGGGCTCCATGCAAATTTGGATGCGATCGCACACCGCGGCGAGTGAGCAGTACACCGGAGACCTCCAGCGCTGGGTATGAAGCAAATACCCACGCAGATCGGCAGAATTTCCAGACTGTGATGTGAGTTGCACTATCTTCTTTACTTACACCTACTAATTATGTTGACTGCAATAGTATGTTAATGTTGGTTTGTATGAAGATTTCAAAGTGCAGAAAAAATGCTTCCTCACAGCTCCGACTCCCTACGTTATGTTGTTCAACGCACACTAGGCAGGCTCCTGGCGACTCTGTCGTCGCACGACCCATATTACAAGCGCATTAAGCCACTCTGGCGGTGGCATCTAATGCAATATGCATGGTTGGGCGATTCTCCCTCGGCCTCCGGCCTCGGGCCACAACCCTCCCAACCATGCATTAATCCAGCATTAGATGCCACCTTCATCGTGGCTTAATGCTTACATAATCACCCAACCACTGCTGAATGAGTGCAGAATGAATGTGTGAGTGAATGCTGTATATGTGGTCTGCCACTGCTTGTCAGCCTGTCATAGCATAACAATACTCCAGACACTGCCTATATTGGTCAAAAATGTATGTGACAAATATGTCTGGTGTAAGCAGAATTCTGTATACTACAAAAGTTCAGCTTTCTTTAGGAAGAATTACTAGTTCAGATTAACAAGTCCTCTAGTTTACAGGAAACTAGGGGAGTCTTTCAGCTGGTTGGGATTTATTTATTTAAACTTTGGTAACTGAGAAAGTGACACTGAGCCAGGGCTTGTTTTCAGGTGTGACGGGGGGAACAGGGAAAATGCATATGAACAGCTGCAAAAGAGAATGACATAAAAATATAAATACAATGCCAAGACATAACAATAAATGAAAAATCTTGCAATACAGTGGGATTCATGGATCAGCAGAGCAGTTTTACAATCACAATTTGGGTAGAGTTACAATGATTTAAGCATAAGCATAATGGCCACTATGCATGAACAGGTGGGAAATACACGCTGGAGGCACGTATCCCACCCATGTAGCTTCGCACCTGCAAATGTGTGCACAGGCCGGTATTCATCAACATATGCCACCTGTCCACGGCCCCGGCCCCCCAGTGTGCAGATCTGTGCAGGGCAGCCGGGGGCGGAGTAGTGAACCCAGTCGGATACCCATCCTGGGTCCATGAGTAGATCACTGGTGCAGTGATGCATGGTTCCAGGTGCAGAAACGCAGGCACCTGGGTATGCGTGGCCACGTTGGCCACAGTCTCCCTGCCAGAGCCCCAGGGTCATCGCTGCCCCTGCTGTTGCACAGCCCCCAACACAGGACAGCCCTGGCACAGTGCTACCCTGACCCTGACCATGTCAAGCATGTCAGCCCTGACCCCAGTACTCCATGCCTGGCACCCTGCCTGCACCAACTCATGTCAGCCCCAGCCCCTGTGCAGTACAAGACCCCCCCCCAACCGGCACCTTCCCATCCCCATCTGCTGAGACCCCCGCGTTGCACACACAGGTGCCCCGAACACCACTATCCTGTTCCCCTACCCAGGTACCCCTGCTCCATCAGTGATGGCCAGTGGTCCCCGCTCTCCCTGTGGCACCGACAACCCCCCCAAACTCCATACCTGAGTGCCGGTGCTGCAGCTCTGGATGGCTGGTGACACAGCCCTCTGTACACCTCCTCAGTTGCCGGCCATCTAACAGATGCTGGGAGAGCACCACTATCAATAGGCAGCACACTCCCAGCATCAGTTAGATATCCAGTGGCCAAGGAGGTGGGTGGAGGGCTGTGCCGCTGGCCATCCAGAGTCACAGCACCAGCAGTCAGGTATGGGGTTGGGTGGGTTGTTGCTGCTATGGGGAGTGGGGCAACCACTGGCCACCAATGATGGGGCAGAGGTACCAGGGTAGGGGAATGGGATAGTGGTGCTCGGGGCACCTCTGTGTGCGGTGGGGGGGCATCCTGTACGATATGGGTGGGGACCTGGGCAAGCATGTGTTGGGGTGCATGGACAGCACTAGGGTCAGGGACGGCATGTGAGGGGGTATGCCTGACACCACAAAGATGGGGCTGCCATGTTGTGGGGGGGATGCTACTACCGGTATATGGCACCTCAATGTCCAGGCACTCACCTCTTGAGCAGCCCCTGCCCTTACCAATAGCCTTGTGGGCTGGGGCAACATGGTGGTTGGATTCCCGGGTCCGCCGCAACTGGCAGGTCATGTCCATGTGGGTGCACAGTGGGTTACGGCAGTATCCCGGCCACTGTAACCCACTCAGTCCTTCACCCCCTGTGTACAGCACTACTCACCTTAGTGAATGGTGCGTAGTGCTGGCATGCCCCTGGCCCATCCCCAGCGCATTGCAGTCCACGCGGTCGTGAGATCGGGTGTGTAGCTGTTGAGCACCCCGTTGGTGAATGCAGCGCAGACTGCAATCCATGGCATTCATGCGTAACAATGCCAACGCACCCAGTTTACGTTGCACATTAGCATCGTGAATAGGGCCCATAAGAAAGACAGAGCATAGCTAAACAGAGTTTAGTTTGAGATGAGAGTTAGGGGCAAAGACAGTGAGCAGATGGCGCTTGCCTGAGCAGGTGTTTGAATATTGGAAGTGACGAGGCTTGCTGGAGGGAAGGTGAAAGTTTGTTCCAGAGGGAAGGAAGATGGTAGGAGAAAGTTGACTGACCTGCTGTAGAGTGGGGCTGATAGAGGGAGAAAGAATGGGTTGATTTGGAGTGGAGCAGGTAGGGTGAGGGACTGGCTGGAAATAGGAGGGAGGAAAGATAGGAGGGAAGAAGTCCAAACCAGAACTGTGCAGTAAAGGCTAAGGAGTGAGTCTGGTGATGGTGGGAGAGGGCAGGGAGCAGTGGTGAGTGCAGAATGAAGACTTTGTGGCAAAGCAGCAAAAGGCATTTAGGAGGGAGTCTAGTTTAGAGAGGGAGGAGGCGGGAGCTGTGCTGTTGATGATGTCCACATAGTCGAGTATAGGTAGGATGGTTTTGGTAACCAGCTCACGGCACACCAAGAGGGAGAGACATTCTTTGTTCCAGAACAGCACTACTAGTTTTGGCAGAGTTTAGATTGCAGGATGTCAATATGTACTGAAAAGTCGAGCTTGTTGTCAAGCCATACCACAAGGCATTTGAATGCAGTGACAACTTCAAGGGGGGAGCCATCTGGAGTGGAGATGACGAGGGGGGGGATGAGAGTGAAGAGAGCTTCTGTCTTGACACAAAGGTCATAGAGACTGTTTTCTTCGTGTTTACCCTCAAGTTGTTATCCTTAAACCAACTTAGAATGTTATTAAAATCATGCTGTAGTGGGGCAACTACATCACCGGTAGAGGGACCAGAACTATAGATGATGGTATCATCAGCATACATGTGTATTTGGGCATGTGAGCAGGCTGAGGGGAGGTCACTGAAGAAGAGGGAAAACAAAATGGGGCCTGAGATAGAGCCTTGGGGCTGGATTTTCAGATGGTCGGGAATGCTGCGAGCCCTGGTGTGCCGAACATGTGGCTCACAGGGCTTGCGGTAGTCCCCGGAGGACCATCGGGATTTTCCATGCCTTGCACAGGGCACCAGTCCTTAGACCACAAATCTCTGGTCTAATGTACGCCACTCCTGGGGGACTAAGATACAGAGCTTTCCGTAAACCAGGGAAACTGTTGCAACTACGCACGGGATTGGAAAATCAGGTGCAGTTGTGGTACAGGGTTCAGTGCACCAGTATAACCAAAGTCCTGTGGCACAGGGCTCGACACAAGCCCTGCGCCACCATTTGAAAATCCGTCCCCTGGGGTATGCCAGCAAGGATTGGGAGGGGAGAGGACAGGGTAGGTCCCACCTGGACTGATTGACACCTGTTCAAGAGGTAGGAACTGAACCAGTTCACTACTGGTGGTGCTAAAACCAGCAGAATGGAGCTTGCTGAGTAGGATTGGGTGGGACACCGAATCAAATGCTTTTGTCAAGTCAATATAGATGGTGGCCGTGATGTGACCCATATCCATTCCTGAGTGAATAGCATCTGTGACCCGCAGGAGGGAGGACATAGTGGAGTGTTTTTTCCTAAAACTGGCTTAGTGTGGGCAGAGAGTATTGGTGCTAGTGAGGAAATCAGAGACCCTTGAGTGGACTAGGGACTCATAAGAGGTTAGCAAGGGGGGGGGAGGAGGGAGATAAGGTGGTTGTTCCCTGGGCTGACGGGGTCATCGCCTTTGTGGAGGAGTAGAACTTTGGCTATTTTCCAGGCCAGAGGGACTATACCTGTGGAGAGGGAGAGAGACTGAGCAGGTGTGTTGGGGGGCAATGGCGGGGGCAGAGATACAAAGGGTCTTAGGGTCAATACCATCGGGGCTGCTTTTTGCAGGATTAAGTGACATTAAAGCACTGTAAACCTCCTGCTCTGAGGTGCAGGGGGTAGCCATTTGGAGGATGCAGACTGGGGGGCCAGGATCGGCCGTTGTAAGGGGGTCAGGGAGTGTACAAGATTTAAAATACTTGTTTAGGGTGTCAGCTACTGAAGAAGGGTCAGAGGAAAGGTAATGCTAGGGGGCTACATGGACAGGCACTACAAATACAGGTGTGGGGATACACGGTGCATGGCAGTTATAGGTAGGGACAGACACTGCAAAGGGGATAATGGGGACACACAGTATGTGAGGGCTACAGGGACAGGCAGTGCAAAGTGGGCAGCAGGGACAGGCAATGCAAAGGTGGCAATGGGAACAGGCAGTGCAAACAAGGCAGCAGGGGCAGACAGTGCAGAGGGGGTTTAGGGATATGCAAGGGGACATAGGGATATCCAGTGCAGAGGAGAGGTAAGGCACTGTTGTAGTTCCACCATTACAGCTTGCCTACCTTGTACAGATAATCTCTTACCTGTGTTCTAGAGAGCCTGGGGTTGTGGTATTGAGGCAATATCCAGAATACCCATAAAAAAAGCATAGCAATGGGGCCACAAGGGGTCTCTAGTTCTTTAGGAACAAAATTCGACGAATAGGGAAGGGTAAATGTGCAACAATATTTATCTAATATACAGGGGCTGTGTCTTGACAGGCTAGGGTCAGCTTCCTTCTAGATCTGTAGAAATAAAGCAAAAAAGGTTTAGTGTAAGGAAAAAATGGTTAGTATAAGGAAAAAATAAAAGCAAGAGTAGAGACAGAGTTCCAGAGAAGTACAATAGCTACAGGACAAGCATACTGTAGATATTAAGTACACAGGGTTCAAAATCGGCACCCACACACTTCCCAAATGTGGGTATATTTTCCATCATGCAGGTATCACCAGTTGTTTAAAACACCAACCAGGTGCCTTGTGTGTGGGTTTTTTGTTTTTTTTTCCGCATTTTTCCTTGACTGGCACCAGAGTGAAGGAGCAGGCAGGCAAGCTATATCGTGCTTCAAAACTTCCTTACGTAACCACCTTATTAACACCCGATGCTGTAATTGCCATTAGTCAAAGCCGTACTTAATACTCATGACAAAGCTTACTACTAAGCTGCTAAGGACAACATAACTCTGGTATTGTTTGCATCAATCCTACCTGTACCAGCTTGTTTGTATCTAAGTCTTAAGTTACTGTTATACTTATGTGTTGTACTGCTATACTGTGTATTTTGGTTTGTCTTACTGTGACAAGGTACTTTTGTAAATGAGCCTATGGCTCAAAGGTTTTCCAAACTGCTGTTTAAATAAAATAAAAAAAAAAAAAAGCTGGCCAAGATCAAGACACAGTAATCTTGTGCATGTTCCTGTGGGATTTTAAGTGGGGTACTGGGTGACTGTAAAACTGTCTCAGCTGCCTTGCCTTTCTGCTTCTTCGGTCAGTTCCAGTCAAGGAAAGTATATAAGCAGGACTTTCAGGAAAGCAAAGGTGAGAGAAGAGGAAAGGAAAGGGTGCAGTTCTGTGGTGTCCACCATTAAAGTTTGTGGCTGCAGCAGTGAAGTTTACCGTATATAGGACCAGACAGCACAGCCTGGAGAGAGAATCTGATGTGGAGGCAGTGAGACTGAACATTGGATGTCAGGTAATCATCTAGGAGTCCTCCATTCATGTGTTTGGGAGAGCAGGAATGAACAGAGCAGAGGACGAGCAAAGGGTGGGCAGGGCACCGAAAACTACAAACTTAATCTCGACTGCAGTGTGAAAGGTAAGGGTGGCATGATGGAATGAGGGTTATAAGAAAGATTACAAAAAACTAACTTTGTAGTTACTAGTCACTGTTTAAAGCAAAGTTGTTACTTCTTTTTTACTTTAGACCTGAGCTATATTAGTCAAGTGGGCACCAGAGCTGCAGACAGTGTGTGTGCTGTGTGTCACTGCCTTTTGAAAGTTTTAGGTGTGGGGTGGAGCTTCGTGCATGGAGTCAGAGAAAGCACAGGCAGGGTGCTGCACTGTACAACTGCAGCCTGGCTATTCATCTTCTCACTCCCAGCATGGAGTCCTCTCCAGCAGTCTAACCAGTACCTTTAACATTTTATATGTGTGGTGCAGTGAGGTGTAAATGAGGTCATCATTAAACTGCTCTCTGTAGCTCATCATCCTGACCCCTGATCAAGAATGGGATTATTGATTATTTTTGTGCAGCCCCCCTCAGGAATTATGTACTGTGAAGAGTGTCTGACGATCTTCCGGTTGTGCCAGTATTCTGTGCCCTTGGAGGACTGGGTCAGCTGGTCTGACTTGGCATTCCAAAGGGGAGGAGGCAGTGATCTGAGCTTGAAGGGCGGAGACTGGTGAGCCATAGTTGGTGGTAGACCCGTGCCTGGCACACAGTGCCATCTCCCATGGCTCTGAAGCTTTCTCTGTAGAGCCTGGTGTCAAGAAAAGTACCTATTCGTGGTGGCTGCCATTTATCAAGAGCCTTGAAAAGGAGCATCCCTCTCCAGCAGGACAAAAAGTAAAGAAGTCAGAGTCAAGATTTGTCTGAGAGGAAAATGGGCCAGGAAAGAATTGAGGGCAAAGGATGTGAGGTGATGTTCAAGCTTTTTATCAAGTAGAGTGACGTGGTCTGACATCCATCAGTGCCCACTTTCCCCAAGTGAGGACAAGTAACCATTACATTTAAGAATACCTGTCAGAAGTTGTGAATTTGCCTCAGAATGAAACTGTGCTGGTATTGACCCTAAAGTTTTGGAGATTGCTGACTGGCGCCAGACATATGCCCTTGTGGGCTGTGGTCCCTGAGCTTCCATGTGGCACAGATGCAGATGCATGGGGCAAAGAGTCCATCTGTCAGTCAGTGTTCAGGACCCACTGACACCCACAGGTTACAGAGATGCAGGGCCCTATGCCAAGAGGACAGTTGCCTTCACTATATAGTACCTGGGCCTGTGTGGACAACCCTGCAGCTTTAATTTCCTGGCTGGGGGAGTGTCGCATAACAATGCCATCCCCTCACCCTCATCCCATACAACTGGGTCACTGAGCTCACCCCAAACTCAACTTACTGGTACGGGATCACAAAGCATACCTGCTGGGGTCAAGACTGACACTACGCACAGAATTTTTTTACAATTCAGCTTTTTTTTTTTCCAAGATAGTTGTTTTTATTTATTTTATTTAAACAGCAGTTTGGAAAACCTTTGAGCCATAGGCTCATTTACAAAGGTACCCTGTCACAGTAAGACAAACCAAAATACACAGTATAGCAGTACAACACATAAGTATAACAGTAAATTAGGACATAGATAACAAAAGCTGGTACAGGTAGGATGGATGCAAACAATACCAGAGTTATGTAGTCCTTAGCAGCTTAGTAATAAGCTTTGTCATAAGTATTGAGTGCGGCTTTGACTAGCGGCAGTTACAGCATCGGTGTTAATAAGGTGGTTCGTAAGGAAGTTTTGAAGCACGATATAGTTAGACTTGAGGAGATGGAGGGGCAGTGTGTTGAACCAGGGAGGGGCCTAAAGCTGAAGGCTCTTTGGCCGTGGAGAGGTCCTAGCTCTAGGGATAACAAAGAGTTTTCCTAGAGGTCCAAGTATGAACTAGTGGGACAGGCGGGCGTATGGTGGTGGTCAATCCTGTGGGGAAAGCCCAAGGAGGGTCTTTTTGTAAGGGCACAGGTAAGACATTTGAGGCGCCATCGAGATCAAGTACTGGCGCTTTTAGCATACAGTAGACAGGTGTGTGTCATCCTAGGTGCTCCAGTAATTAACCTGCAGGCCTTATTCAGAGTAGTGCAAATTTTATGGAGTGCGGTCTGATCAGCAGCACCATACACTGGCAGTCCATAGTCCACTAGGGACAGGATAGAGGAGGTGACTGCGGTGAAGGAAACCTCGGGGAGGCAGTGTTCTCTACCGATGTAAGATGCCCAATCGGATATTAGTGGCAGTGGCTAGGGCAGCGATGTGTCCATGGAAGGAGAGGGAGGGTCAAAATGGATCCCTAGGTATTTATAGGAGCAAACTTGTTCGAGTGGGAACGAGGACCCAGAGGTGAATGAGGAGTTTGAAGTTGCAGGACTTGTTTTGGGGATGAGTGAAGAACATGGTTTGTTTTTTAAGATTTATCACCAATCTATGTTCCTTGAACCAGCCCTCGGCTTCAAGAGAAGGACTTCTGCAGCGAGTCCTGGAGGGCAATAAGGTTCTGATTTGAGGCAAGATGACTGCATCATCAGCGTACAATAGAATGATTCCCCGAGCAAGAAGCGTGGAAGGGTGTTAAGGTAAAGGAGAATAGTAAGGGCCCAGAATGGAGCCCTGGGGAACCCAGAAAGATGGGACAGATGTCTGAGTAGGTCCCATTAATTTTACACGCCTGTGAGCAGTCAGACAGATAACTGGTGCACCAGGAGATAGGCCCAGCAGCAAAACCAGAGAGACTAAGGGCATCCAGAAGGAGGGGGTTGGAGACAGTGTCGAAAGCTTTCGAGAGGTCAATGAAGACAGCACCAGCCAGAGAACCAGTGTCTAAGGTGGAGTGGAGAAAGTTGGAGAACTCTAGGAGGGCTGTGTTGGTACTGTGGCCTGCTCGGAAGCCATGCTGCTCAGGACAAAGGACATTATAGGTGGAGAGGTAGTCAGAGATTTGAGAGGCCACCAGTTTTATGACTCCCTTTATAAACATGGCATGTAGCATTTATAGTATACTAGCTGAAACATCATTTTATTTATTTATGTATGTATGTCAGTGGTAACCGAGTAGATGCACTCATCCGAAGGACCGTTCTCAGTCACAACCCGAGCCACAAACATGGCACATTAAGCAAATACAGATCCAGATACAGGTAGAACATAACAGCAATACAGGCCTCAAACATGAGGTGCAGGAATTACAGTACATGGGGTCATTACATAAAGAAATTACATAAGATATAGGGGGCCAGCATACACATCAAATACAGTCACAAAACACAGAGACCACACATAAGGTGTCAAATTATTGGCTACAATAAATGAAGTGCAGTTGCATTCAGGTATACTGTTTGTAAACAGGTCAGCCATCAGACAGGTACTCACAATTCAGTGCAGCAATCCACCATAGAATAAGTGCAGTGGCACAAACAGTAGGGAGGCGACAAGAGAAAGCATGCTGTGGGAGAGTAAAGGGCAGTAGAGGAAGGGGTGTCTCTAGAGAGGGTGTGACCTTGCAATAGGTTAGGGGGAGGGAGGGGATGCTCGAGATTACCCAGGGGTACAGTGGCATTTGGTCACAGACTGTAGCCAGTTTTTGAAAGAGAAATGTGAGGTGGACCAGTGGAGTGATGTAGGGAGTCTGTTCAATAAGGAGAGGGCAGAGATGGAAAAGCCTTACTGCCCATTGTAGAGGAGATTCTAGGGACTACCGGGTGGGGGGGGGTGGATTATTCGAGGAGGCTCCTATATGCCACTCTGCCCATGAGGAGGGATGAGTGCGGGGACAGATGGTTGCCTCTCAGAGTATTTTCAGCTAAGCAGCCAAGAGTATATTCAAATTATCCTTGCAGTGGGAGCCAGTCAAGTGACTGGTACAACACACTATGATGGGCAGAATAGGGAGCATGGAGGACGAAACGACAGATACTATTGTAGATGGAATTCAGTCTGGAGTGCAGGGCTGATGATATGAGGTAATTGACCAGAGAGCAGTAATCAATAAAGGGGAGAAGGTTGCCTTGCACAATTGCTAGCTGCGCCTCAGTAGACAAGAAGTGTTTTAGATGGTAGGCAGCCCCTAGCTTCTGGTTAACTGTGCGCACCGAGCTGTTAACATGCCCGCAAACAGAAGGGAGCGTGTCCAGGCAATTCCTAAGCATTTGAAACGGGGACATTTTCGGTCTAATAGGCGTGAGTACAAGGAGAGTGGAATTAGCCTTGGAGACCTTGGTAAGGAACGGTTTGGATCCGAGTAGTACTGATTTTGTTCTCTCTTTGTTTATCAAGGGCCTGTTGGAAAGAAACCAGTTGTAGGCAGCACCATAGTTAAGTGTAAAAGTGGAGGAGTTGTTTGCACTCCTTGTCCATAATTTATAAAATGACACCTGTCACATTTATGAGGTGGTGTGGAAAGACATCTGTGTTGAAAGTCTGGAGCCAAAATATTGAAAATTAACAAAGTTATGATTGAGCATTGAAATACTTCAACTTTAACGAGGGCATTTGGCCAGCCCACTGGCACAGCGGCAGTGCTGCCACTTGTGATGCCAGTGACCCAGGATGGTATATTGTCTATGCAGTCCTTGCCGATTCATACTGTTTTCATAACTTTGTACAGCCCTTTTCATTGCACAAGGTATCATTTTTTGTGCCAGTGGTTTGCTCAGCCTGATGCCACTGAATGTTATGAAATCTCTTTGTAGTTACCTGATGTGTCACACTGTTATTAAGAATTGTAATGTTATGCTACATCCTTGTAATGTGATTGCTATATAATGTTACTATGTCTTTTGTATTTATGTACCCAGGACCACCTTGCAAATGAGTGCTCTCAATGGTGTGTTTACACCTGGTAAAATAAAGATTGCTTGACTGATTGAAGCCCTGGGGGAAGACGGCTGGCAGGTAAGTCTCAGTGGATGTCGGGGGGGGGGCTGGGGCATTTATAGGAAGGAGAGCCAACCAGGGTAGGAGGAAAAAAGTAAAAAATAACCTGGGCATGTTATCGGATCTCTACACCAAATTTTCAGCATTGCCTTCTTATTACCCCACCTCATGAACCCGGAAGGTGAAAATTTTCAAATCCCTGCTGGAATGTCCTTCCTCGTCACTGAAATGTCATTCCACACCACAGGTGTGAAAACACGTTTGGCCATGATTTGAAAAATAACGTATGTTATATTCATGAGGTGCTATGAAAAAATGGTATCGAAGAATTTCAACATATGCTTATAACTTTGTCATTTTTACAGATTTTTGACCCCATATTTTCAACATAGCCTTCTTATGACCCCACATCATGAACAAGGGAAGTGAACATTTTCAAATCTTACCCATAGGGTGATTTCACAAGTGACCATATAATTGCCTTTCAGGCCAGATTTAAATAATTCCACCACAACTGATCATGAGGTGTGGTCCCAAAAAAGACTTGTTGAAAATTTGGGGTTAAAATATGCAAAAATGACAACGTTATGAATGAAAGTTCAAATCCTATTGAAATACATTGAACCACACTTCCCTTAGTTTCTCATATTGCAGTCACCTGTTCCAGCAGCAAGGCATGTCTTCAATTGGAGAGTGGATCTTCGCCGTGGGACATGTTCAGGTGAGTGAAGGTGTGTGTGGTGGGTGTAGGGGTGGATGGTGGGTGCTAGGTGGGAGGAGCGGGCTGGGGGGTGGGGTTAGGCCAGATTGACAAGGGACCGTTTTAATTTTTGTAGGTAACAAAAAAAAATTCAGCGAAGGACAGTTTTCTTCTTTTCATTTTCTTCTTTTCAGGAGACAGTGACATTCCAACACTGGGGATTGGACACCCAATGTTGGTTTACTGTTTAAGAACCGGGGGCACCCCAATGCAGCCATTTATACATGTGGAATGTGGGGGGCAGGCAACCTGGAAAGGAGGGGGGTCAGCACAATGGGTACCGGGGGTGGCACCCTGTATGCTAATGTAAACGTGGGGGGGGTCATGTGACCTGGAGGAGAGGGGGGGCACAAAGAAGCGGTACCAGGGTGGGCACCCCTGTTCACTTAAAAATCGATAGATAGATAGATAGATAGATAAATAGACAGATATAGATAGCTAGACAGACAGAGACACAGATACACACACAGATAGGGAACAGGGGATCGCTGGCTCACTGCTTCAGCTGAAGCTGGTAGCACGACTTCCAACTGCAGCTTCAGCATTCAAGAAAGTCCTGCTGTTCTCATACAGAGAATGTGGATAAATGGCTCCTTTTGCTTAGCTTGGCACCCTGGACTTTGGGGTACTCAGAAAAGGTATTTCTGGCCATTACTTTAAAGGATAACTACTAGGAAGCTCAATTACAGGGTCAGAACACAGTTTGGTGCTCCAGTACCCCGATCCCCCCAGCAGTTAAATTATATATTTAACAGTTTGGCTACCTCATTACTGATAAATTTCTATAATTCTGTGGGTGCAGCTGGCATTTTGCAATAGGGAGAATGGGCCGCAGGGAGAGCACAGCTGCAAATACCGTGATATGCTGACAGGGCTTTGCGCCTTCCTGTAGTGTGCCCATATGTTGGAGACTGAATAATCTCCGTATCTACTATGCTTAGTGCTATTTTTACAAAATTAGCCTAAATGCCAAGTGTGTGCCTGGCTCAGAAACTGCACAAGCTATCATCACAAAACTTCTCAAAGATTTAGACCTTGCATCCTAGACTACACATGTAAAATACGTTGCCAAAGATATCAAGGTACAAAGTCAGAGGTTTAACATGGAACCTCTCACTCAACCCTCACTATAGGGGCACCATTGTACCCCTGTAATATATATTTTTTGCAAAAAACATTGTTAATGCACCAGTTAGGGTAACTTTATGCCACAAAATTATGAAAATGTGGCATTAGGGTTTCTGACCCTCACCCCACCCCCACCCCACCCCCAGCAGCAAAAGGAGAAAACATTAGGGTTTTGGATCTCTGGAGTCTTGATGAATTAGTGGTGGGGTCTTCCTTGGGGGTTGTCAACCGTAATGCTCACCCCTTCCCCGCAAGCCATAGCCTCCAGCCCAAAGTACAAGGTGCAGCTCCAAGCCAATGCCTCATAATGGT
Organism: Neoceratodus forsteri; assembly: GCA_016271365.2. Classification (NCBI taxonomy): domain Eukaryota; kingdom Metazoa; phylum Chordata; order Ceratodontiformes; family Ceratodontidae; genus Neoceratodus; species Neoceratodus forsteri. The sequence continues at coordinate 720,020,849 of CM057454.1, forward strand.
ACACTCTTCAAAGGTAGAGAACTATGTCTTCCCATATGTTGTCAACACAGTTTGTTGTAGCTTTCTTCATGCAGGTCACTTCAGGCCCTGCATGAAGAAAGGCAATCATGTGTAACATTGTTTGCTCAGGGAACGGTGTGGACATTAAGGTTGACATCCCCAAAGAAGACCCCACCACTGATTCGCCAAGACTCTGGAGACCCAAAACCCCAATGTTTTTTCATTTTGCTACTTGGTGGTGGTGAGGGACAGTTAAGGCCGGAAATCCTAATGCCACATTTCCCTACTTTTGTGGCATTAAGTTACCCTAACTGGTGTATTAGCAAAGTTTTTTGCAAAGATTTCCTTTCTTTTTGAGATAGTGAAATTGTATCCTCATTCACGCAGGTCCCAAAGGAACCTACATGAACAGGTGCAGATGTGCAGGTTCCTTTGGGCTGTGCACCATGGGAAGACTCCATCCACCTACAGAACTGCAGAGCCTGGCACATTCCCTCTCCCAGCCAGGGAATGCAAGCTGCAGGGCTGTCCGCACGGGCCAGGGCACCATATAGAAGACAACTGTCCTCCATCAGTCTTTACACATGCCGTCTTTACACATTCACTTTTTGTTCTTTCCAATCTGAAGAGGGAAATAGATCTGAAAGAACAAAGAGTGAATGTATGCAAAGTGAATATGTAAAAAGTGAATATGTAGAGAGTGAATGGGGACAGGGGTGTCAGCGTGGCTCAGTTGGCAGCACATCTGCCTCTGGACCAGAAAGTCATGGGTTCTCATCCCACGCCAGAATTGGACTTGTACCTAAAACACTGGCACCCGAGTGCAGTATTGGGGGGTGCTGTACTGTTGGGGTGTCCTTCAGATGAGACGTTAAACTGACGTCCCTTCTACCTATCCTGGTGCTGTCCTGATGGATGTCCAGGTGGAAGTAAAAGAACCCAAGGCATTCTTCACAAAGAGTAGGGAACATTCCTGGTGTTCTGGCCAACATTTCTCTTCCCATAAAACCAGTTCATGCAATTGTCCAGGCTTTGTGTGTGTGTGTGTGTGTCGATATGCAATGTGGCTGCCACTACACTTTCAGTCACCTTATTACCAGTCTAGCATTGCTTGTAAAGGGCTTTGGGAGACACTGTGTATGAAAAGTGCTATATAAATGCTGATTCTTCTTCTTCTCCTTCTCTATGTGGTACCCAGGCCCGTGTGGACAACCTTGCAGCTTGCATTCCCTGGCTGGAAGGGTCACACAACAGCGGTATTCCTTCACTCACACCCCATCCAGCTGGTTCACTGAGCTTCCACCCCCCGAACTCAGCTCACCAGCATAGGATCACAAAAGGGTCTGGGGCCAAGACTGGCACGACACACAAGTTTCTTAACGATAGCCCACCCCCTCCCCTGAGCAAACAAACTCAGATGTGATGTCTTTGTGCAGGGCCCTACATGAAGAAAGCAACACCAGATTATGTTGGCCATACTGTATCACTATGATGCACTAGCTTGGAACTGTACCTTGTGCTTTAGACAGGAGGCTATGGCCTGGGGGGAGGGGTAGGCATTAGAGTTGACAACCCCAAGGAAGACGCCACCACTGATTAGGCAATACTCTGGAGACCCAAAACCCTATTGATTTTTCATTTCCGTACTCTGTGCGCTTTGTATTATTCAATCCTAATATCTGCATTAACGCAGTTTTTTGCAATTAATATATATTTTTTTAACCCAGATTTTCAAGATAGTCATTTTATGACTGCCCTTATAAACATGACAGGTAGCATTTACAGTATAGTGGCCAAAATGTCAAAAGTGGAGAGGGAACAGTAAAGACATGGCCTAACGGGGCAGTAATTTCAGGGGCAGACAGTTTCATAAATCTAGGGGAAATGCCATCAGACCCAGGACGTGAAAACTTAGAGGACATTTGCTCATGGAGGACCTGAGAAGTAGTGATGCAGGAGAAAGGTAAAGCCTGGTGTACCTGATTTGGGGTTCCTCTGCAGTGGCCAGAGCTGTAGTTCATAAAGGGTATGGGTACAACCCCCTGAGGCCCATCAACAAATTGATAATTTAGAGCATTTGCTATAGCACATGGGTCAGTAACTTCACCAGAGGTGCACCTGAGATTAGTGAAGCCAGAGCTGACACAAGAGGGCTGGGGCAGAAAGTTCAACAAGAGTTTACTAGGTGAAGGGACCTTCCATTGTCTGTCTCTGGTTGGGCTGAGACCTTACACATTAATGTTCTACAGCAGGAACTATGGAGATCAGTGCCGTGTCTTGTCCTTTCCAATGTGTTCATGTGTGGCATAGAGGAAGACATAAAGAACAAGAGCTGCCTTTTCACAGAAGACATGAATATCTGTGCGAGGATTGATAAGGCGGGGGGGATAAGGGAATTTAGGGAGGAACTAGGCAGACTGAAGAATTGATCAAACATCTGACAGCTATGCTTCAACACTAAAAAATGCAAAGTAAAGCACATTAGGACAAGAAACCCAAGGTTGCAGTATGAAATGGAGGAGTGAGTCTGGAATGCATGACAAAGGAAAAGGACCGGGGGCATAAAATCCGAAAACCAAAAATTCACAGTACACTGTAACAGAGCTGTGGGTAAGGCGAACATGATGTTGGGATGCATGGGGAGGGGGATTATCAGCAGAAGCTGGGAATTAATCCTCCCATTGTACAGGTTGTTGGTGATCCCATCCAGAGTACTGCACAAGGTACTGGAGTCCACACATAAGGGAGGACTATGATAAGGTGGAAGCAGTACAGCACAGAGCAGTTAATCTAGTCCAGGGTTTGTGGCCACAACATATGAGAGGTGGCTGCGGGAACCGAATATGTACTGTACACTCTTGAGAAGAGAAGGGAAAGGGTTGACATGATAGTAATGTGTAAGTACCTGCACTAGATAAACAGGGTTGACTTCAATCACTTATTTTCCTCAAGCTCAAATACAGAGATGAGCATTAATTCACTCAAACTAGCAGGACGATGATTCAAGAAAGATGACTGTAAACACTTTTGTCTTGGAAAAAGTGGTTGTGGATAGGTGGAACACACCACCAGAGCAAGTGGTAAGGGATTAATCAGTGAGCAATTTCAAGGGGGTGGGTTGGACAGGCATATGAACCTAGAGGAGATGGCATAAACTAAAGAGTGGGACAGCCTCTTGGTCCAGAGTACTAAGGTAGGTTGGGTAGACTGGATGCCTGGGAGGCCATTCTCTGCCATTGATGTGTATCTGTGTACCAACAGAAACTGCAAATGCCATTTGCAAACAGTGCAGACAATGTGTGTTCAGATTTTTTAGTGGGGGTGACCCATATTATAGTGAAACAGGGCAGTGGCAGACAGTGACAAGGAGGTTTAGGGGTGCCAGACATTAAGGGTCACTTCTAAGCATGCCAACTCCAACACGTAATAGCCCACTTGAAAAGGGAATATGGCCCAAGTTGTTTTAGCTTCAGAGACAAGTGAGCCATCAGAGAGAGAGAGGTATGGGGAACAATGTTTAAACATACAACATGCAGCTAGTATCACTCAAATTCCAGAAAACAGACAAACAAACTTGGAAGCTTCACACCCTGCAAACTTGGGCAAAGGTAACAAAACATTATAACTACATCGTCTGACTTGCTGTAGTCTTTGTAATTGTTTTCTCCCCTTCCCCAAGTTGCACCTGGAAATAAGCCTCAGCTCAGTGTGCCTCTCCCTGAAACCAGTCTTAAATAAATAAGATTGTGCTGCAGTATTCTCAATCATTGTACCATACAAATGAAATGTTAGGTGGAATTGAGGGTGACAGTGTAGAATATCGGGTGCACCTAGGAAGCTTGCCATAAAAAGCTTCCTGAATACAGCTCTGATTTGGTCACATGCCTTACTTCATGTCAGTTTTTTTTTTATGTTGGGGGCTTCGCACCCTCACCCCCCTTACATTTTTTACAGGGTGTGTGGGGGTGAACCCCCACTGAAATAAACTAATAAAAAGTAAAGGAATGGGTCAAAGTTACCAGATAGTGTAACTTTAGCTCTACGCTAATAGCATAAGTCCTACTTGTACCCGATATTCTACACTTTTACCAAATTGAGTATCTTTGTTTCAAATGGAGAATTGAAAGCCATCTGGCGCCAAGTGCTTAAGACCAGTGCCTCCACTCTCTAGAAAGTACATTGGTGGAAAGTATAAGGTTCTTCAGAATCCCTGTGATTAAAAAATAATTTGGGGATAATTTTTCAGAAGCAAGGTGGAGGCAATATGGACAAAATGCACATGATGTGTAGAATTTCTGAGATTGCTACAAATTGGAACAATTTTGGACTGAAGCCTTAGTAGCCTATGGACAAATTTTGGAGAGTCTGTCCCCACCTTCCCATGGCTGTTTAAACATCTCATTTTGGGCATCTGTCCTCCATGGGTCAGGGATGAAAAGGCAACATATTTGTTCGGCTTTTTTTTACTGCCACAACCACCAAGGCATTTAATCCTGGTTGCCCACTGGAAACTCAGCTACATAATTTTAACATCATGAATCTATGAAAAAGGGAATTACACCATCTAGAAATACAACCCCAAAGAATCAAGCTAACTGGCCGCCTTTTGTGAAGTACCTTGCAACACCAGCAGGGCAGTCCATCCTGTACTACCTAGCCAGTATTGCAAACTAACTCTGATAACTCCTGTAATAAGATGCCTGATGGCTTTTAACATATTAATTTTGCATAGGTATAATCTGTCTCATGTTGGTACTATGCATTCTAACCTAAATCAAATAAAACAAAATGCTTAATTAGGCCGCACAACCACATCTGTTTGGTTTCTCTGTGCCTTTGTACTATGTCCAGAAAATGAATAAATTCATATTACAAAACAGTTCAATGTGTGGTACATAGCTCAGTGCTTGTGTATACTTATGAGCTTGACTGTTATGTGCTTGATGTTTATAACGTAGATTTTTTTGTCTTTTTTCTGTTTCCCACCCTCGGTGGAGTACTAGGAAGGTGTAGGAATTAAGGCCCAGTATTGAGGGTGAGATAAGAGTGCCGGAGGAGGCTGGGGAGGATGGGGGGTAGTTTTGAATGCTTGAAACTGAGCAGTGGAAGCGCTTAGGATTAAGTAGGGGATACATAGATACATAGATACATAGACAGTGTCGGCAGATAAGGGCCTATGGCCCACCCAGTCTGCCCATTTAAGTTTGTAAGTTCAGTTTATGTTTTCCAGGAAGTCTGTTGCCCCTTACCCCTGACCTCCAGAATTCCTTTATGTCTATCCCATACATTCTTAAATCCCGTGATTGTTTCAGCCCCACCACTTCCTCTGGCAGGGTGTTCCACTTGTCCACCACCGTTCTGTGAAGAAATTCTTCCTCACGTTTCCTCTGAATCGTCCCTCCCTCCAACTTCATCCCATGCCCTCTAGTCCTGGAACATCTTTTCCGCTTAAAATAGTGCATTCCTGCACCCTGTTCCTCCCTGTAAGATACTTGTATGTCTCTATCATATCCCTCTCCCTCCTCTCCTCCAGGGGTACATGTTCAGTGCCTTCAACCTGTCCTCATAGGACTTGTGATGCAATCCATGCACCATCTTTGTTGCCCTCCTCTGAACCTTCTCTACCCTGTCTATGTCCTTATGTAGGTAAGGTCTCCAGAACTGCACAGTGTACTCCAGGTGCGGCCTCACTAGTGTCTTGTATAGTGGAATTATGACCTCCCTTTTCCTGCTGGTGATGCCCCTGCCTATGCATCCCAGCATCCTATTAGCTTTACCTGCTGCCTTGTCACACTGTTTCCCTGCCTTGAGGTCATCAGAGATGATAACTCCAAGATCCCTTTCCTGCTTGGTGCATGCTATATCCTCACCCCCCAACTGATATATTGTGCCAGGGTTTTTGTGCCCCATATGCATTATCTTGCACTTCCTTGCATTGAATTTCAACTGCCAAACTCCTGACCATTCTTCAAGTTTCTGCAGGTCCCTTCTCATTCTGTCTGCACCCTCTGGTGTGTCTACTCTGTTACAGAGCTTTGTGTCATCGCGAACAGTGAAATTCTGCCTTCTAGGTCCTCATAATGTCACTGATGAAGATATTGAATAGTACACGGTCCCAGCACTGATCCTTGTGGTACCCCACTGGTCACTCTTCCCTCTGTGGAGTGACAGCCATTTACCACCACCCTCTGTGTCCTGCTGCCCAGCCAGTTACCTACCCACCGCACTACTGTCCTGCCCACACCCATATTCCCCAGTTTGTGCAATAGTCTTCTATGTGGCACAGTGTCAAAGGCCTTGCTGAAGTCCAGATGGCCATGTCCACTGCCTCCCTGATCCACCTCCTAGTCACCCAGTCAAAATTCAATGAGGTTGGTCTGACATGACCTTCCCTGGTGAAACCATGCTGCCTTGGGTCCTGTAGTCCATTGACAACCAGATGTTCCACTAATCTCTCCTTCAGTAGTGCTTCCATGATCTTCCCACTACCGAGGTGAGGCTGACTGGTCTGTGGTTCCCGCTTCCTCTTTGTTCCCACTTTTGTATAAGGGACTACATCTGCTATCCTCCAGTCTTTGGGTACCTCCCTGTTTCTAGTGATTGGCTAAACAGGATAGCAAGAGGTTCAGCCACCACCTCTTAGTTCTTTAAGGACCCTGGGTGCACCCATCTGGCCCCATTGCTTTATCAACTCTTATTACTTCCAGTTCCTTCAGGACCCTTTCTGTAAAGGGACTTGTGTCCATTGCTGCACCATTCTCGCCCTTTGTACTCCATTCAGACCCATTACCCTCCTCTTCCTCAGTAAAGACTGAGCAGAAATACCTGTTCAATATGTCAGCTTTACTGTCATCCTCCACACAGCCCCATCCTCCCCTTCAGTCTCACTATCCCTCCTCTTGCCTTTCTTTTTTCACTTATGTACCTGTAAAGTTTTGTCCCCTCTACCCACTGATTTTGCAATGTGTTCTTCTGTCTGAGCTTTGGCTTCCCTTACTGACCTCCCTGCCTCCCTTTGCTTCTCCTGGTACTTCTCCCTATCCCCTTCTGCCTGTGTCTTTTTGGGATGTGGGAGAAACTATTCCCCAACCCTTGAACTACAGGCTATAGCCTTTCAAGTCAATGTGTGGTACATAGCTCAGTGGTTGTGTATACTTATGAGCGTGACTGTTACATTCTTCATGTTTATAACTTAGATTTTTTGGCTTTTCTGTTTCACACCCTCGGTGGAATACTAGGAAGGTGTAGGAATTAAGGCCCAAAAGATTATTTCCATTCGATTACCTCCTTCAACTCCAGAGAGTGTGACCAGTAGCACACAGGACGGGAAACCCCCCCTGTGGGGGAAACCTCTGAGGACCCATGGCTACTCACCTGCCCACTCTCTGGGTATACTAAGAGGAGATAGTCCTAAATGTGAGCTGATGTTTGGTTCTGGTTATGTCCAAGAGTTTAAATCCTAATCCTGCTGGTCGATGATTCGTGCCCTCTGAATCTTGGGGGTGATCATAAAATCAATAATGGAGTATGAAGAGTTCGGCAGACAAAGAAGAGTCTAATTCAGGTGTATGTCCAGATGAGAAAGGATGATTAATTTACATCCAGGGTTTCTGTGTAGGAATGGAGAATTGTAAACTGAAGAGCAGGATAATCCAGGGAGCAAAGTCTAGAGATATTTGAGCAATAGACAGTATCGCCCTGTCTGAGCCAGTGGGAGAAAGTCTTCCATGAAAGTTGGAGAGTAAGGTTCTTCACGGAGGCCATGAGATGGCATCAGCCAAGACCACTATGTAGATAAGGCATGGACTCAAGCTGAGATGTTGGAGATGTTTTGTCTAAGGCAGGAACAGCAGGTATAGGAGCATCTGATGAAGTCACTGAAATGCAGGGAAGAGACGTGTGATGTTGGAGGTGTCATGATATGGTAGTGTGAGATGAAACGGGAGAGTTTGGAAGGCAGTCCTATGCAATAAGCAGCAGCAGTGAAATTCTAGTGGCAGGTTAACACTAGGAAGCTGAATAAGGACTGCATGCAGGCCGAGCAAGGAAGCTCAATCAAAGAGACCCTGCGCAGGTCATTGTTGGAGGTCCTACCCGGAGAACCTGTGAAGTACAAGATGTCTGTGATAGACTAGAAGCTGGGATCCAGCTGCAGCAATGAAGAAGTAATGAGGATGGGCTCCCCTGCAGGTAGTCCATAAGGAGATCAGTCATCAGTTCCTGGGAGTAGAAATGGCAGGTAGTTTGAAGCACGCAAAAGCAGGACAAGGCAGTCACGCAACAATAAGTGTCAAGAGGGAAGACCAGGACTCTAGAGTGGATGAGCTAGGGTTCCCAGCTTTATGAGGCAGGACCAGAAATGGTGGTACTCCCAGCAGGTCCACTGTAGGCGAACTCAGGAATGTTGGATTTGGAAGCTAGGTCTCCACTTAGGCCAAGCTGAACTAGAAGGATCTCCATGCGGGATCACTAGAGAGAGGAGTTGAATGGAATTGCATGTCAGGCTTTCATAGCAGACTGGCTGAAGGTGAAACCTTCATGAGGGTCACTAGAGGAAGATGCAGAATGTACATAGGTGGTATCCTTGGCCAGTGAACTGTCCAAGGATGTAGACATTGAGAGACAATGATGTCATACACAGTGAGAAGGCAGGTAGCGGTGTCTGGACATAAAACAGTTACGAGGAGGTCATATAGAGAGCTGGCAGCTATACCATGTATGAATGATCATGGTATAAGTATCTTTGAGAGGCTTGCGTGACGCTGTCATGAGTCTTCCATAGAAGTGGAATACAATTGAGTGCCTCGATAGGAAGGCATGTAATTGTTCCAGGTCCTGCGAGGAAATGAGGTGTGCTCCACAGAGATGTCCTGCTTATATACTTGAACTAGAACTGAAGCAGGAATGAAGCTGGAATGCAGTAAAGGAAGCAAATGAAGTAATTAAGGAGTTATCTATGCCCGTTAATAGGCTAGCTGGAGTGGCAAGACACCCACTGAGGTCCACTTGAGGACGGAGTATGATTGCATGAGTTGAGCTAGGCCCCATGAGGGCTAACTGGAGTGGTGAGACCCCTGCGTAGGTCTGCTGGAGGAAGGAGTATGATTGTGAGAGTTAAGCTAGACCCCACACGGGCTAGCTGAAGCGGCGAGACCTCCACATAGGTCTGCCTGAGGAAGGAATATGATTGCATGACTTGAGCTAGAGTGGCAAGACCCCCATGTAGGTCTGCCTGAGGAAGGAGTAGAATCGAGGAAGTCGAGCTAGGCCCCCACGTAGGCTAGCCAGACCGGCAGGACTCCCATGTAGGTCTGCCTGAGAAAGGAGTAGAATTGAAGAAGTCAAGATATGCCCCAACAAGGCAAGCTGGACCGACAGGACCCCCACATAGGTTTGCCTGAAGAAGAGGTAGAAACAAGTGACTCAAGCTAGGCCTCCATGTAGGCTAGCTGGACTGGCAGGAGCCAGGCTGTTACTATAGAGGCCCCCATCGAGGTCAAGAAGAGGAAGGAAGCTGCAGAAACGGGGGTGTTTATCTTTCATAAAATTGGCATGTCCATTTCTGAAGAATAGGGATTGGAATATGAGATATGCCACATTCTAGTTTTCAGATTGAGGTTGTAGCCAGGAAATAAAATATGTGCACCATGACTAGTATGTTTGTTCCCCATATGGCATAACTACCACACTGATACTTTATGGCACTTTTGTTGTCCCCTCTTATGCATTGGAGAAGTAAATGCATTGCAAAACCTTGTTCCTTCAGTCACTCACATACTACGACCGAGCTTGTAATATATGGTCCCTAGAATGTAAAGACAGTCTAAGTGGCCAAGCCTTGTAGTTTTTGACTCCTAAGAATAAAAGTACAGAAATCCTTGGCTGTTCCCGAGTTGTGTTCCATGGAACAATGGCAGTGGTGCAGAGTTTTGTTGCTGCCCTTTTAATATAACATTGTACACCATGGAGTAAAGGAGTATGCTGTCCTACACCCAAGTTTCAGCCCAGGTCATCAGAAAATGTTTTATCATATTAAACCACCCAGAGTGACAGAATTTCAGCTGAAACTACCATTTTAAGATTTGGTTTGCACAGGTAGTGATTGCTGTATAAGCCCCAATCCGCCACTGCAGTTTGTACAGAATTAATAGCTGCCATAACAGTGACCATGTAGCAGGTCGCCGACTTATGCATTGATGGAACGCCCAAAAGAGAAATAGACCAGCCACCAAACATAGGACAGGAGCTCCAGAACAAGGGCGGCAGGCAGCAGCGGCAGGGGAGGCAGCACCGGAGGGAGACACAAGCAGAGGAGAGTGCAGAAGCAGGTAGGATGAGGAACAGGAGACCGGCATGCTAGGAGAGTGAGGGCGCTGGCCCAGAGAAGCACACAGCTGGAGGTGGAGCTTGGTGACAAGGAGGAACCGAGCAGCAGCTGGTGAGGCAGGAGGCACCAGAACCAAGAAAAGGAAAGAAGGAAAACACTGAACAGGGACCGGGCAACATGGGGGGGGGGCCGAAGAGGAGAAGCGGGAAGGGAGACAAACAGTGGAAAAGACAGATGCAGGGGAGCAGGAGGAGAAAATGGGAGACACGGAGGCATGGGAGGGTGGAGAGGAACAAAGAGAGAGAGAGAGAACAAGGAAGTACGGGAGAAGAGACAGAGGCAGGAGAAAACAGGAAAAGCAAGCCACCAGCCAATCAGCTCTGGAATCCCCAGCATTTCCGAATGCTCGAAACTGAGCAGCAGAAGCGCTGAGGATTAAGTAGGGGATGTGGGAGGAGCTATTCCTCACCCCTTGAACTGTAGGCAATAGCCTTTCAAATACTACTGAGATGTGCAGTTTTACAGAAACATTGAAGGGTACTGTAGAAGATGGTAGCTGAAACATTTCCAGTGGCCCATCAAGTCTGCCCATACCTGCCTGCATTCATGGCCAACCTAATGCTGGACTGGAGCTAGTCTACTGATGTTTATTACTGTATTTTTACACCCCTCTTCCCTACCTTCCCTAGACTGTCTATATTTCTTCCCTCTCTCCTGTGACTTGGACTGTTCTGTTGTGCCTAATCCACTTGTGCTTGAACCTGATGACGGACTTTGTGTTGACCACTTCTTCTAATGACACATTCCGCTTTTCTACAACCCTTTCTATAAGGAAGAACTTCTTCATATCTCTCCTACAGCTTCCACCTGCCAGTTTCCATCCATGGCATCTTGTTACCCTGACATCCCTTCTTGTGAGCAGGGCACTGCTGCCCACTTTATTAATACCCCTTAGGCGCTTAAAGGTCTCTGTCATGGCCCCCCTCCTGGACTCTAGTGTGTATATATTGAGACTCCCCAGTCTCTCCTCCTACATCTTTCCCTGCTGCCCATGAATCATATCTGTGGTCCTCCTCCAAATAGCTTCCAGGAGGTCCCTTTCTATCTTCATGCATGGACTCTTGAACTTTGCGTAACAGTATAGGGGAGGCTGCACAAAAGAACTGTACAGGGACATGCAGACAGTACAGTTTATATCAAGAACCACTGAATAGAAAGCAAAGAGTTTAAGATAACGTTGCATAAAACATTCATTATGTAAGGGGTAGAATACAGTAAGCAGTGTTAGGCTCCAAGTTTTAAACCCACTTCTTGCCTAAAATTATATATTTTCTTTGTGCAGACTAGGTGGCCAAGTGGTCCTTATCTGCCGTCAAAGTCTATGTTTCTATCAATTTTTGTGGGGGGTAGGAAGAAATAGGCTGTTGGTTAAATAGGATCTGCAGCTTATCCTCTAGGTAGGGAAATGGGCAGACTAGGTGGGCCAAGCGGTCCTTATCTGCCGTCAAAGTCTATGATTCTATGTTTCACCCAGAAAACTTTCCATGGGCCAGTCTGCAGATGATACACTTCAATAACAGCAAAAGGTATGTTTGGACATTTGGATCTTAGTTTACATGGCTTGAGTATAGAAACTATGCCACCCTTTAGATGAGGTTATTCCATCACAAATTACTCACAGCATGACAGCTTTTCCAGTTAAATGAAGATGAGCCCCAAGTATAATATTTGAAATGTCAAGATTACTTGGAGCCCGGCGAATACCGTATGTTATACAAATATTGCAAGGCGCTCCATTGGGTAGGTCAGGGATGTCTGAGGAAAACATTAAAGCACATAGATTTAGATAGACCATTCTGAGTACTTCCTGTGCAGGATAAGCAGGTAACCATCCAAACTGATATCAAATGCTGTAGTTATTTCACTGCCTTCCTTTTCTGGTTATTTACAAATCCCATGAGTACAGAAAAAAAATATCAGACACTCATTGATATCAGTGAACAATTATTGATTTATTGATTCTGCCTTTATGGAATTAACATTGAAGGTACAATGCTCATTGTTTTTTGGTTAGCATTTCAGAATATGTTTTAACCATGTAAAGGCACTACGTGTGCATATAATGAAAGTAATGCACTGTGATATATGTATTGCTTTCTCCTAAAAGTGGTGTTCTCCATAAGTTTCAAGCTAAAGCGAGTATTCAGAAAGAGGAAACAGACACTGGTGATCATAAATGGCTAAAAGGAAGAAAGGAAATGAAATAGATAAGTCAAGAAAGGTCTCACCTTTCCTGTTTTAAGAATGTGAAGTGAGTTACAGTATGAAACTGGAGGCTAAGGTTTGTCTGTTTGCAGATGACACCAAGATCTGCAACAGAGCACAGAGTAGATGATACAGATGGGGTGGGCAGAATGAGAAGAGATCTGGATAAACTAGCAAAATGGTCAGAACAGTGGCAACTGAGGTTTAACGCAAAGAAGTGCAAGATCATGCACATAGGGAAGAGAAACCCTGAAGCCACCTATAGGCTGGGAAGGGAGTTGCTGGCAGTCACAAGGGAAGAAAGAGACTTGGGCATCATCATCACTGATGACCTGAAATCATCCAAGCAGACCACTAAAGCAGTAGGTAAGGCTATAGGGATGTTGGGGTGTATTAGTAGGGGTATCACAAGTCGGAAGAGGGAGGTACAATCCCTCTTTACAAGACACTGGTTAGACCCCATCTGGAGTACTGTATGCAATACTGGAGGCCACACCTTCACAAGGACATTAACAAAATTGAGGCAGGCCAGAGAAGGGCAACCAAAATGGTGCAGGGACTGCATCAGAAAACATATGAGGACAGATTAACGGAGCTCAATATGTATACCCTAGAGCAAAGGAGGGAGACAGGTGATATGATCGAAACATTCACATACCTTAAGGGCATTAACAAGGTGAAAGAGTCTAACATGTTTCAATATAAGAAAAATAGCAGGACAAGAGGACACAGCATGAGATTAGAGTGAGGCTGATTAAGGGGTATTGTGAGGAAGTTCTTTTTCACAGAAAGGGTGGTGGATGCATGGAACAGCCTACCTCAGAAAGTGGTGGATATGAATACAGTGCAGGGCTTCAGACAGGCGTGGGATAGGCATAAGGGGGCAATACAGATGAGTATGAATAGATAGGCCATTGACTGAGCAAAGGCCGATGGCACATTCATATGGTAGAAAAAGAAATGAGCAGACTGGATGGGCCTTGCGGTCCTTATGTGCCATCAGCTTCTATGTTTCTATGTAGAGGCTAAAGAGGAAATGAGTACAAAAGAAAAAAGCTATAAATAAAGACACACAAGGCGGAAAAAAGGAGAAAGACTAAGGAAATGTAGAAAACAAGGCCAAGATGAAAAAAGACTCGCACTTTCTCCCTTCCCTAAGTGCACCCATGTGCTGGTCAAGCAACTTTTTCTTATCGCCTTCCCTCCCTCTGGAACCAGCTCCCCTCCTCCCTCCAGTTTTCTTCTCCTCCCTTAAACGCCAACTCAAACTTTCAACCCAGCCCTCTTGTTTTGGTAGGCCTTCGTCGTCTCCCCCTGATATTCCCATGTCCCTTCCTCTCCCTCCGTCTCCTTCTCCCTCATTTTCTCCTTCTGTCTCTAAGCCTCTCTTTTTCTCCTTCACATCTAGCCCTCTGCCACTCCCTTTTCCTCATTCCTTGTCTCCCATGTTCCACTGGGCACTATTGCAGTAATCTGTTGGATTGCTAGCTGTTGTCTCTGCTGAATCTATGTATTTGTTTACAAATTATGTTCACAATGTCTGTAACCTTACGAGCATTAGCTGTTGTGTCTGCTTGAATCTATGTATTTGTTTACACATTATGTTCACAATGTCTGTAACTCATGAGCTTTGTACATTTCTTGTATTTGTCTCCCCCCACCACCAGGTCACACCTGGAAATGAGCCTTGGCTCAGTGTGTTGTGCCTTTCCCAGCTACCAAATATTTTAAATAAATAAACAAAGAGATCACAGTAATTGACCCCACTGATAAACATCACAGTTATCAGTGGCACAGCAGCGTGTTTGAGAATTTAAACTACTGGCTTTGCATTCTCAGATATGTGAGGTCTTTAAATGCGGCAAATATTACAATCACAATCCGTGCATGAAAATATGTTTATTCAACTTAACGATAGATAAGGTTTGCAGGTAAGGAGCTTGGTCCAGGTCTCTTAGATCCAGTTACTGACTAGTCACTACGCATAACCATAGAGCTGGTTTACAGGTAAGGAGCTCAGTCCAGGTCTTCTGGATCCAGTTACTGGCTAGTCACTACGCAGACAGCTGGGGCCCAGTATTCAAAAATGCACTAAGCGAAGTGCAAATATATGTGCTGCACTTTGCGATAGCACAGGTGCCCAAAGAAACTATATTCAGTGGAATAGCACACCAATGCTATTTGACTGAATATAGGGCCTTGTCAGCCCACTGCTAAGCCATTTAGCGTAGCCCCAGGGTGCCACAATGGCATGCGCCCATGCTAAATTTCTGATGGATCCATGTAAATGAGGCCATTGGATGTGTAAGGCACTAAATGGCCATTTGCATGCCCATTATGGGCTCATTTGCAGGGGGAGCAAGGCTGGTTTGCGTGGCCCCCCTTCCCAATTTCCCAGTCCCAGAGAGCTATCCCTGGTGCTAGTGGTTCTCCCTCCCTTTGATCCCACTCCTGTATAGCACATATCATGTCCCAAGGTGGTAAATTGGGTTAGAAACTGGTTGGGGGGCGCTGTTGAGCACACTTATGGAACAGACGTGTTCTCCTCAGCTCTGATTTGCAAGGAAGCAATTTTCCTATTTTTTCCTCTCTAATGCATATATACCGACTGGTAAACAGTATTAATCGGCAGTTTATCTCTTAGGGAGCAGATCGGTATAAGTTACAAGAATGGGGTGATCCAATAAAGGTGGTCCGAGTGCTGCTAAAACGTAGCCACCGGCAGAGCTACAGGCCACAACACCCATGCCTGAACTTGTAGGTGCAGAACCCCCAAGGAAGGCCTTACAATCATCGATGCAGGCCATTGATACTAAAGTTAAAGCTATCCTTCAGAGGACTGGAGAACAGGATGTAAAAATTGAAGTGGCTACCAGGGCAGCTGCCACAGCAGAATCGCAAGCCACACAAGCTCTTTCTGCCATGACTCAACTCATCAAGGAGACTGCCCAGCTGCGGTATCAACTGGAGGCACTGGAAAATGCTCAGTGTACCTCTCATGTCTGGATTGTTGGCTGACTGGAAGGGCAGGCAGAGCCTGATCTCCTCTCCTTATCTGAAGGACTGGCTACCAGGGGCCCTGCACCTAGAGTCAGATTGGGCAACTCACTTTGTCTGTGCCTACCGCATCTCTCCCATATCTGTGGATGCTCAGCAGGACCTCCCGCATACTGTGTTGCCGGTCACTGACAGAGTCGCCACAAGGGATCAACTATTACAAGCGGCCTGTACAGCAGAACAGCTCCATTGTGGCGAACATACTGTGCACTTGTTTCCAAATCTCTCATATGTAACCCGGGCCCACAGGAAAAAGTTTGATGGTGTTTGAGCCAAGTTGAGAAGCCTCAGGGTGGTTCACTCATTGTTGATGCCTGCTTGTCTGCGTATTTTTTATGGCGGCTAAACATTCCAGTTCACAGACCAGGCAGAGGCAGGGAAATGAGTGTAATTAATTCAGTGGGAGTTTGAGGCTGCTCCTGGGCCTGTACAAGATGATTGGAGCTCTGAGGAGGCTGATATGGGCACCTGAGAGGTACTGGGACCTTGGTTACCTAGTTTACTTGGGACTTTAGCCCCATCTCTATGTGGCAAGGATGCTACAGTTTATCTTGAACTAGCAGTTCTTTTTTGGACTGTAATGTTTACTCTTCAAAGCAAACGGTTGTGACATGTGCATGGCTCAAGAGAATTGGTTTCTTTGTATTAGAGATTATTCTGCTATTCAATTATGCTTTATATAACTGTTTTTCCAGTTAAAATGCCAATGGGTGTTTTTGGGGGTTCTCTTGTTAATCATGGAACTGACTAGAACACTTAGTATGTTGGATACCTATATGTTTGGGAAGGGGTCATGTCAACTTCTTTGGTTGAGGAAATCCCATGTTTGGACTATTAATATTTTTGGACTGACCACCATATTCCTGTAGGGTGCAGCTATTCAGAAATTTACTTAGTTTATATATACATATTTTTGTATCCCCCATACCCGTGATCTTGATTGTTTAGATTACCTCTTCCTGTTCCAATGGCGGGCTCCTTTATAATTGTTTGATGTCTAACATAAGGATGTACCTTGACATTGTATTTTGTACAAAATGCAATAAATATAGAGTACACAAAAATCAGGGAGGGATGGAAAAAATGAGGAGGGACCTAGGTAAACTAGAGGAGGAATGGTCAAGAGTGTGGTAGCTAAGATTTATGTGACAGTGTTAAATAAGGCCCTGTCCCATTTGTTACGCAGAAAGAGTTAAATGCAAGAATCTGTTCTATCCTCTCCTTTTCTGTCTCTTGTCTGTCTGGTTGCGCAACCAAATTTTCTTGTGAGACCTAGGAACTGATCACTCCGACAGTTTCTCAATTCTCCGCCTCTTGCTATCTCTCTGCCTTCCCTTGCTAGTTCTGTCTTTTCTTCACCATTTCATATAATATATGTGAATCATTTTGTGGAAATGTAACTGATATTGAGATCCCTTTGTTTAAAAATGTGTATAGTTATACTGTTGAAATGGTTGCAAAGCTAGTTGGAACTCAAGAGGCTAACCTGAGAATGCTGGATGCAAAATCTCTGCAGAGCTGGCTACAAGAGGTCTGTTCTCGGTCACCATGTACTGTTTTGCTGCACCTGCAAGGAATGAAACTTACAAGAACATTCCATAAACTTACAAGAAAATTCTGTGAGAAGCATGCTGTTTTCTTAACGAGTTTCCCAGGCACAGATGTATAAAAAGAGCAGCAGTGCTTGTGCAAGGGAGAGACAGAGACTAAGAGACTAAGATTGGAAATTGAGAAGGAAAAACTCAGAAGAAGGACTCTGCTTTCTATGTTTGTACTGTCATTGTAAATAGTTATACTGAACATTTTTTTTATTTTGCTGTTATTAATAATAAAACACTATTTGCACATTTTGAAACTGGTCCTGATTTTCCTATGCTTGCTGACCTGTGCCTCGATAACAATTCAATGCAGAGACATGCAGAATCATGCATTTGGGGCACAGGAACCCAGGGGAGGTTTACATGATGGTGGGGAGATATTGACAACCACCAAACAGGAAAGAGATCTGGGGTTAATCATATCAGATGACCTAAAGGTGGCCAAACAGTGTGCCAAGGCTGTGGGGAGAGCCAGTGGGGTATTGGGGTGCATAGGGAGAGGTATCACCAGCAGAAGAAAGCAGGTTTTGATGCCTCTGTAGAACTCATTAGTAAGACCTTATCTGGAATACTGTGTCCAGTTCTGGAGGCCACAACTCCGTAAGGACATAGACAGGGTAGCGGCAGTTCAGAGATGGGCAACAAAAATGGTGCAGGGCCATCACCAAAAGTCATATGAGGAGAGGCTGGAGGACCTCAATATGTATACCCTGAAGGAGAGGAGAGAGGGGGAGATATGATAGAGACCTTCAAATACTCAAGAGCATAAATAGGGCACAGGAAGGTAGCATCTTTCAGAAAAAGAGATGTTCTAGAACAAGGGGTCATGATGTGAGGCTGGAAGGAGATAGACTATGGGGTAATGTGAGGAAGTATTTCTTCACATAAAGGGTGGTGGATGCATGGAACAGTCTCCCAGCAGAGGTGGTGGGGCAAATTCAGTAGGGAAATTCAGAAATGCATGGGATAAGCATAGGAGAACCCTTGCGATAGGAAAGAGGACAAAGCTGGAGATCAAGTAGGGTCTGTGGTTTTTGCAGAAGGTAGAATAAATGGTCAGACTGGGTGGGCCTAATGGGCCTTGTCTGCTGTCAATTTCTATGTTTTTATGATGTCTGGTGGTGCCCCCTCTCTCCAACCCCCCCATATAGAAAATAACATGCCCCTGGTGTCTAGTGGTGCCCCCCTCCCTCTGATCCCACTCCCTTATAGAAATGATCATGTCCCTGGTGTCTACTGGTCCCTCCCCCACCTGCACCCATGCCCAATGTGTTATGTCTCAGTCCCTGTTGTCCAGTGGTCCCTCCTTCCACTTGCACCCATGCTGGATTTGTTATATTTCAGTCCCTGGTGTCCAGTGGTCCCTCCCCCCACGCACACCCAAGTCCGATGTTTACAGTATTATTCCCTGGTGTCTAGCGGTCCCTCACCCCACCCGATCCCCATCCCTGTACTGGGTACAACCCCTCCCACAGCAATTGCTGGCCCACCACTGCCATGCGACATGACATTTGCAAGTAGGTCCCCCCCCCCAACAACAAAGCCCTGGCCCCATTCCTGACCAGTGATCCAGTCCACCCTCACAGCCCATCCCTCAGTGGTGGTTAGTGGCCCCCTTCCCACCCATGGCACTAACAACCCACACCCCAGTCCCCTGTACCTGCCTGTTGGTGCTGAAGTCAGTGGACGGCGAGCAACACTGCCCTCCACAAAACCACCTTGGCTGCCCACCATGTGACAGGAGCAGGGAGCATGCAGCTTATTTATAGGGCTAACCACCACTGAGGGATGGGCTGCGAGGGGGTGAGCCAGATCACTGTTCAGGAATGGGGCTGGGGCTTTGTAGTGGGGGGGCTTGTTGCAAATGCCATGCTGCATGGCACTGGCAGGCTCTGGTGATTGCTGTGGGGGTAGGGGTTGAATTGGACAAGACGGGGGGCTTACCTCCTCGTAGGGACGGGATTAGTGTGGGCAGGGACCATGGGGAGGGAAACACTAGACACTAGGGAATAAACTTTAAACATCGGGCATGGGTGCAGGTGGGGAGGGATCACTGGACACCGGAAATAATGCTTTAAACATTGGGCATAGATGCGGGTGGGGGGAAGGACTGCTAGACACAAGGGAATAATACTTTAAGCATCAAGCATGGGTGCAAGTGGAGGGATGGACCACTGAAAACCAGGAAATAATGCTTTAAACATCGGCCATTGGTGTGGGTGAGGAGGAGGGACCACTGGACACCAGAGAATTATGCTTTAAACATCAGACATGGGTGCAGGTAGGGGGAGGAACTGCTGGACACCAGGGAATAATACTGTAAACGTTGGGCATGGGTGCAGCTGGGGGAGGGACCGCTAGACATCAGGGAAATGATAATGTGTCTGTGTGAGTAGGATTGGAGGGGGAGGCACCACTAAACACAAGGGACTACTGTATTGGGGGTCGGGGGGCTGACGCACTTCCTCTTCCAACCACTAGGGTTGCACAGGAGTAAGTCGTGGTTTAGGTTGGTGATATCTGTGCCACACAAGGGGATTGCGCGAAACAACCTTGCGCGGTGCACATACTCTGAATATTGGACTGCGCCAATATTCAGGTAACCGTCCCTTCATTTGCATTTCACCCCCTCCACAGTTTGCCCAGGTGCACACCCTGTTTGCCCGCACTGACTGGCTTTTGAATACGGGATATCTGAGCAAAGCTTGGTTTGCACAAGCAAACTGGGATTTGTGCCCAGGCAAACTTTTGAATATCTGGCCCCTGAACTTCAAACTCTAAACTTTCTTCATAATTCTAGTGCAAAATTTGCAGTAAGTGTCGGAGTTCATAAGCTCAAAGATGGTGATGTAGTATGTGGGTAATGGATGAAAAGTGACAAAAGGTAAGGCAGTCAACAGGTTCAATGATACAGGTAATATAAATCACCCAGACAACATTGCAGAACTATTTATTATATTAACATCATTGAACTTTTGTGTAATAGGTCATGCAGATTGACGTTTGTTCTTGTATATACTGTAGCAATCTTTTTAACAGTAAGCCAATTTGGTCTCTATTTCATGCCTTGCTTTTATTTTTGTTCAGCATAACATTTGAGAAAAAAAACATCATTAATTAGGGTCGTAGGTACCTAGTTAAAACATCCCCCATCCATGGGCCCAATTCCAAGACAGGTGGGAGAGCATGACACAATGTACGCCAGTGCATAAGGTTATGCCAAACTCGCTGCGACATGCGAGCTGCGCCATATTCAAAAAGAATTGCCAGATACAACGTAGAATGCTGAGATAAGCATGTTGCAAGTTACGCCCGCAAGACATCACGTAACCTGCAACAGCCGCATAGCACTACGCAAGTCACAACACAGCAACAATATAAGAGTGCGCAAGATGCAGATATGGAGTAGGGGCTACGAGTAAGATGGAAGGTAGCAGGGGAGAGGCGTCAAGCGCAAGCAAGCAGCGTCGCAAGTGGAACTTCACCCTTGAGGAGATGGATATCCTCCTGGACAGAGTCCCAGCAAGAACTGCTGCTGGGCAAGGGAGGTGAATGGGAGCAGCGCCTTATGCGGAAGGAGGTATGGGAGGAGGTGGCCAAGAAGGTCAATGTTGTGGCGAATGGCAAGCGCACCGTGCGCGACCTGCAAAAGTGCCTGAACGACCTGAAGTGCCATGCGAAGGCCAAGGAGGCCCAAAATAGGCAGCAGCCACAGGAGGTGAGACTGCTTAACAGCCATGAGGAGAGGGCATTGGCCTTCATGAGCCAGTACAGTGTCCTAGGGGACACGGACCTTGACACGTCGCAGACAGACGCAGGGATAGGTAGGTGGATGACTGGCACTGTCCGCAGTGGATAGGACAGCGCTGCAGGGGTGTGAATGGTGGCGTGCATGCACAACCACTGACCAGCCATCCCCCCCTAATGTGGAACAATGCCCCACACAATGTGTAACACATGGGCAAAATGTGTAACACTGAGGCATTTCCCCTAAGAAGACCAGGACACAGTGTAGATGTGAACTGTATGTGCAGCATGTCAAGCAGGGTGTATTGGAAGAATGCCCAACAGGGTGGGTGTCATGCTGGTAGTACAGCCCGTCTCGGGGTGGTGGACCTGAGGCCAGTGGCCGAGGGTGTCCAACACCCTTGAAAGGACGCCACCCCAGCAAAACACCCACCCTGGAGGGCTGTAGTCCAATCATATGATGGTGTGGGGAATGCAGACAGACAACAATTCTGTGCAAGAAAGTGGTAGATAGTGGGCAGCAATATGGATGTGTCCCACGGAACACTGCAAAAGATCAGCAAGTGGCAACAACAAATGTGGCAACAAATCAACATGGTGAGCAGCAAGGATGTCATGCCAGGATAACGTCCCTGCCAAGACGGCCATCCGGCTAAGCAGACGCCAGGTATGGTTATGCCAGTGTAGAATGAACAAAGTAAGAAATGCCACATGTACAATATAGTGCAGCTGTAGGATGTAACAGTGACTGTGGGGCAAGGCCACGCAATATGGAACAGTGAACAGAAGGGACACAGTATGAGGGACAGGACCCTGGAATGTGGGACAGGCAAGGGGCATGCATGCAATGGCGGCTGTACATGGTGAAGCAGCACTGATGCACCGTTGTTCCCCCCACAGGTGTAGCAGCAGCGGATACAGGGGCAGGTAAGCTGATGACCACCGCTGCTCACAGTGTGTGGGATAGCGATGCAGGGGTGAGAATGGAGGCAAGCATGGTGGGCATGTCATGGTGAGGTAGCACTGATGCACTGTTGTTTCCCGACAGGTGTGGTGCCAGCGGACACCGGGGCAGGTAAGGCCACGGCCAGTGCTGCCCGCAGTGTTTGGGACAGTGATGCATACGAACATACAAAATTTGTCAGCAGATAAAGACCTAGAGGTCTATCAAGTCTGCTCGAATGTGCAGCTAGCACCCCTTATTCTGCAGCTGCCCCTCCCTTCCACCCTTCCCCTTCATTAACCCTCCCCCTTGTCCTGTCCCATCCCCTTTTGAAGCAGTCCACTGTTCTACTGGATACCACTTCTGCAGGTAACGCATTCCACCCAGCCACCACGCTCTCTGTAAAAAAGTGTCTCCTCATCTCCCTTCTGAACCTTCCTCCTTCCAGTCTCATATCCTGGCCTCTGGTGTCCCTCCCCTCCCTTACTTTGAACAGCCCCTCTGTACCTGTCTTGTTTATTCAGTTCATGTACTTAAAGGTTTCAATCATGTCCCCCCGTCCCTCCTGTCCTCCAGCGAGTGCATGTTCAACTCCCTCAGCCTCCTCTTGTATAATAAGTTCCCCAGCCCCTTGATCATCTTTGTTACCCTGTGCTGCACCCCCTCCAGTAACTTAATGTCCCTCTTCAGATACGGGCGCCAGTACGGCACGCAGTACTCCAGGTGTGGTCTAACTAATGACCTATACAGTGGTAGACTCACCTCCTCCCTCCTCGAGAATATACCTCTTGCAATACAACCCAGCATTTTGTTGGCCTTTGCAGCTGCCTTCCTACACTGCGCAGGGGTGGGAATGGAGGCATGCATGGTGGGCATGACATGTGAGGGAGCACTGATGCACTGATGTCTCCCCACAGGCACAGCAGCAGTGGAGACAGACAAGGTGGACAGTGGTGACAGTGACGTGGAGCATGATCGCAGGCAGCCACCCACCCAACAGACCAGCGTGGCACACGCCCCAGGTGGGGATGACATGGCACAGTGGGACACAGCCCGGACACCAGCGGTGGGGGAGCATGAGGTTGCGGAGGAGCAACAGCAGGAGGAGGAGCAGGGGCTCAACCTGAGTGATTATCTAAACTGCAGTAGCATTGGGGATGACAATGGGCCTGAGCTGAGCCCTGTGTCCTACTGCAGGCTGGAGGAGGCACTGGATGAGACAACGCCATCCCCGGGGGAGGAGTGCCCGCGGACACCCACTGACTACGCAGGGTTCTGCCAGGCACTGGTCATGGCCCATGCAGAACAGGGGGAGATGCTTGGCTGCATCCGGCTTAGTGTGGATGCACACCACACTACCATGGAAGAGCACATGGGCACCCTGATAGGGACGCTGCAAACAGGGTCGCGCACCACGGAGGCAGCCATTGAACACCTGATGGATGCCATGGTCACATCCCAGGCCAGTGCATAGGCATAGGTAAGTGCCATCACCCACTTGGCCATGGTAGTGGAGGGTGCGGTGGCCCAGCAGACATGGCAGGCTGATGCACTGGCTGCCTTTGTACAGGGTGCACACGCAGACCAGCAACTGCATGGCACAGCGGTGCAGGATGCCACCACACTGGCGCCTCATGAGGTGCACCCACCATCAGCACCACCACAACCGCCACTAACAGCAGCACCAACAACACCACCACCAGGTGCACTGGGGCCAGCAGCAGCAGCAGCAACACCCCCCACCGTCACCACCACTGTCACCCCAGGAGCAGCAGCACCCACCACCACACCACCAACACTCCCTGATGTGCCAGCACAGGTGACCCCACCATCACTGGCACCTCCAGCAACACCTGCACCAGAGGCACCACAGCCCCCTGTGCCATCAGCACCCACTGCTCCAGTGCACCTGCAACCAACACTGTCCACAACACCAGTACCAGTCGGCCCACAGGCGACCAGAGCACCTGGGTGAAGGGCCGCGTCAACACCTGCCGCCATGGTCGTGGGGCGGAAGGTGCTGGGCACAGGATGCAGGACCAGTGCCAGACAGCAGGAGGTAGCACAGGTGGTGGCGCACCAGCTGGCTGCTGAAGACAGTGGGCCGCAGGAGACGGGACTGGGGACAGCGCCAGGCCATGCGCCAACTGGCCCAGGGAGGCACAGAAGACTGAGGAGGTGGGCTTGCCGGCTGAACAGCTGGACAGTGGTGGCACAGCAGTCATGCACCAGGGGCAGGGTGAGCCCAGTGCTACCTCTGGGCCAGCAGAGCCCACATCCCAGGGTGCAGGTTGGGGCATTGGGGCAACCAAGCGCAAGAGGACTGGGCGTTAGCAGCAGGTGACAGACTGCGTGCCTTCCTGACATACCGCTGCTACGGGGGACGGGTAGGTGGCATTCCAGGTGGGCATGGGGCCCTGACATGTGGTGTGTGTGAGGGGTGTGCATGAGCGTTGTCATGTGTGTGCATGGGTGCATGGGGCACTGTAGTGAGGCACGTGTGTGTGTGTGTGTGTGTGCATATTGCACTGTCACTGGGTGTGGGTATGTGTGAGGGCTTGTCACTACTAAACTGTTACACTGCACTGTATCTCCAATGTCCCATGTCACCTGCACCATATAAAACACTATGCACTAAACATCCATGTGGTGTCCCTCATTACCACCGCTGTGACAGAAAATCTTGCATCACACACGGCTGGTGCCATGTGAGAGACATACTCCATATGTGCATATGCAAGACCTACGCATAGGCCGCAAGTGCTAAAGGCCACACATGCATCCTGCAGTTGTGTATCTGTGGTATGCGGCAGTGCGTGATGCAGTTGTGCAGCACCATTCTGCAGTGCACGTGTTGCATGTCCGGGCAACATGTGCAAAGTGGGTAAACAGAAGCTAGGTCTCAGATGGAGCATGCAGGGAAGACCGGAGGGTCTGGCAGGATCTGCAGCCAGCATACACCAATGTGTAGCTACAGAAGGCCCAGGTGGGACACACCCTGATCACTGGTGGGTACTGATACAGTGCATATCATGCACCTATACTACTGACAGTGCTACTCACAGTTGCTACAGTTGTGTTAAACTGTGTGTTTCCAGGAGAGTCACACATTGAATACTGGTGAGTACTGGAACAGTGCGCAGCCTGATCCTATGCTACAGACAGTACTACAGATAGGTGCTAATGTGTTCAACTGTGTTTCTCCAGGGGAGCCATGCCCTGACTATTGGTGAGTACTTGAACAGTGCACAACCTGCATATATGCACCTGCTGTACTTTATACAGTTGCTGATGTTATTGTCCAATCTGTTTGTCCAGGAGAGTCACACCCTGAACATTGGTATGTAGTAGGACAGTGCAATGCCACTACGTATGCAACGGTCAACATCTATACAGGTTGTTAATGCTGTGTTGCCAATTGCTTGTCCAGGAGGGGAACGCTACACTGCAGACCAGCCTGCAGGTGTGAGCTGGGAGCTCAGGGAAGGTAGGTGCCCTGCTGAGTGTCACACTGTGCATGTGGGGGCACTGGGAATCCATCCCTGGGCATGGGTGTAGCGGCGCATGGATGTATAACACTGCGCATGCGGCTGTATATCCCAACTGCAGGGTGGTGGGTACGAGTGTCGCCAGCCATTCACACTGTACACAGCTGTACCCTGGTGGGCCACTGTTGTGCAACCTGTGCCATGCCGTGTACCACCACATGGCAGCCAGGCATTCTGCACCAGGAATATGCCACTGCGCAGGGACACAGAGCGGGTCGCTGTCGTGTGATGGACGGCCATATGCCCAGGCCCCCATTGGGTGGGATTGGTATCAGGGCGGTATACGGCTGGGTATGGCAGGGGGTGATGTGGTTTAGGCAGCTGCCGTGGGGTCACTCATTGCACACTGTATGCACATGGTACCACACAGCCGTGCCATGCTGTCTGCGGTGTGTGGTGGCGTGTACACCATTGGTCAGGGGCGTGGCATGCATGGGCATGTACATGAGGCACGGCAGTGCCACACCACACCACAAGTGCAGTGTGCATGGTGCAGTGCTGAACCCATTGCCACTGTACCCCAGCCCTCTACACCGCCAGACATGTCATGCTGCATGTGTGGGGGGTGATAGTAAGAGATCCACAATGCTGTGCACTGACACGTGTGCTATGCCTTGTTTCCTTGCAGATCTATACTACACTTGCCAGTCACCCCCATGACAGGTCCACACTAGGAGATGGAATGCTACGTAGCGCAGGCTTCAGCCTAAGCAGGAGGGCACTGAATTTCACGCCCATGTTGATGGCGATACTCATCAACATGGTCCAGCAGTGGGGGAGGACACTCCTCCTGCCTGGGTGCAGGAGGCACACCACTGTGGAGCATGACAGGGCATGGAGGGCCATACTGGCATGCCTGAGTGCCAGCAGCGGCGTGCCCTGCATCATCCGTCAACTTCAGCATCGCTGGCGGGATCTGGCATGGCGGGACCAAGGGCACCTGCAGTGGCTCGTGGACATGGCGTGCAGGAGGGATGCAGAGATGCGCACAGGCCAGGATGCAGGAGCAGGTGGGTATACCAATGTCTAGCCACACATCGGTGATACGCTGCCACACAGGCCACGGCCTGCACTGGTGCACATGTGTATCTGTGTTCTCCTTCCTCACAGGTTCAGTACGCGGTGACCTGGGCCAACAGGGTCATCAGGACGGTGACCAGCAGCATGGCGCAGACCTGCCACAGGAGGCATTGCACTGGAGGTCTGGTAGGTGCATGCACAGTGTGGTGTGTCCATACTGGGTGTGGGCAGTGGCTGTGTGTTGCATGTTGCGTATGTGTGCGCCGCGTGTCCCAGACCAGCACTGACCTCAGCCTTGGCGTCCTTACAGGTGTGCATAGCAGACTGATGTCACACCAAAGGGCCCTGCTGCGGGCAATGGCCGCAGTGAAGGCGGCGAACACTGCAGCCTACCAGCACCACACACAGCGCAGGCTGCGATGGGTCAGGCACATCCCACTGACATCGTCGTTGACGGAGGAGGAGGTGGTGGCTGCGTTGGAGTCACCAGATGCCATGGACGGTGGGCTGCAGGAGCCAGTGGAGCAGCCTGCAGAGATGGAGGCCACAGACTGGACCGCAGAGGGACCATTGATAGTGGAGGTGGCCACCGCGGTGACAGTGACGGAGGAGCAGCCAGAGGGGGCGCAGGAGCCACTGGTGTTACAGCATGATATGCATTTGGAGGATGTGGCTGTGCTGGCCTTGGATGCTGCCAGGGACCAGGCAGCTGATGGTGGCATGGACCAGTCCCAGCCAGGCCACGGCGGCGGCTGGTGATGGGTTGCCTGGGGGTCAGCCTACGGCATAGGTGTACCCAGGGCAGCCGCCGGTGGGCGACCAGCAGTTGGTGGTGCTGGTAATGACCATCATGGTCGATGTGGCACACCTGCATGGGTCACTGGGTGCCCTGGTGGTGCTGCAAAGGCGTTAGCGCCACACAATGGACATTTGTATGGACTGTGGACCCACTGCCTTGGGCCAGTTGACTGTTATGGGCCGGGGGGGGATTGCCTGTTGTGGGTTTGTGGAATGGGGTGGGACTGTGGGCAGTGTGTGGTGTCCGGGGGCAGCAGCATGTGTTATGGGGGCAGGGGGCCATGCCTGGGTGGGTCCATATGGGGTGGGGCATTCGGCTGGGTGTGATTGTTCTTTGTGGTGGGCATTGTCAGATGGGGAGGGGCATGTTCATATTGGGGGGGTCATGTACATATGTGTTGGGTGGAGATGTCCACCGGGGCTGGTGTGGGTGGGCTGTTTTGGGAGGGTGTTTTGGTGGAGTTTAGGGCATTGCTGTTGTTGTTGCTGTTTCTTCACCAGTTCTGTATATGTTAATGTTTCCCTGTTGTGTTTTTGTTGTTCACCAGTCATTAAATGTTGTTTTTGCACACCTGGCTCTGCGCATCTGTCTCTGGTATGCATGGGCATGTGTGTGTGGGTGTCGCCGTGAACTTGGGAGCATGCATGTGGTGGTCCTGCACCATCCCCTGTACGTCCCCACCATGCACTTGGTATCTGTGTGCCGACTGTGCAGCTCACAGCCATTGGCTCGCACTGGTGGCTGTGTCCGAATGGTGTCCTGTGTGCTGCAATGCATTATGCCTGGTCCGGGCCACATGCCGCCACACCATGCATGTCCTGGCTGTGTGGCGGCCTTGGGCCTGTATGGCTGCTTTCCACCCAGGGGTCCAGTGGTCCCTGTGGGTGGCACCAGTGGCACACACCAACGGTGCATCTCAACGTCATACGTCTGCAAGTTTGTGCCACCCAGTGCTGTGTCCCTGTTGTGGTTGCACTGTTTACATGTATCAGTGGCCATGGCAGGGGCATTGTGCCTAGTGACGCCATCATCACAATGTTGTTTCCATGGCCTGTGTGTGTCCTTCGCCTCCTGTGCCTCCATGCCCATCACCTGTGCGTGCTGTGCTCCTCATTACTTGGCACTGTTCCTCATTATACGTCCCACCACTTCCCTGTTCCACTTTGCGATGCCTTGTCCCACATTCTGTGTTGGGCTATTGCTGCTGCTTGCTGTGGTCCATGTTGCAGCTCATCTGTTCTTCACTTTCTGATGGCCTGTCTAGCCTTGCTGCTTCCCATTTCACTGTGTCCTGGGTGTCCTGGGCACGTTTGCTTGGGTGTTCCACTGTTTGCCCTTTGGTCCACATTTGGGGCCTACTGGTTGTGTGGTATGCTGCAGTCTGGCTGGGTAGGGGTTTCTATGGCCTGTGCACTGTTTAGGACAGCTACAGTATTCTTTGTTCTACCTTATGTTACCTTCGTCTGGCATATTTCTTTATGCCACCTGTTCTGGAATAGCAGTTCCGTGGTGCTGCTGTGTTACACCTGTCACAGGCCACATTATGCAGTGGCGTATGCTTTCTTTGGAGTAACTGCGTTGTAGCTTGTGTTTGTCATGGCGGTTGTGGGTTGTCGTGTAAGTGTTCTTTTGGAATTGTGCGTGTTGCAACTCGCTGGTGTAACTTGCGATTTGCGCCATCAGGACTGGCGTACTATATTTACACCTGGTGTAGCTGTCTTGGAATCGGGCCCATGTCTCCGTTTTTTCATTTCTGCTCATAACTGTCAGTCACCCTTGTCTGCCCACAGGCATCTCTTCTTTCTTAAGACTTCATCAGTTGCAGTGCTTAGGTGTGGCTACCTGTTTCCTGTTACCATTGCTCGTTGGCTATAACAAATTTGTAACCCTGCTTCGGTATCTACGGTATGCAGGCTTTGCTTTCACTGAGCAGTCGGCTGGTTGTGCCCTAGTACTGCAGCATTGCGCTCCTGCTTTCTGGATGCTGCAAACTGAAATCGCTGTCAGCCTCAAGCAGCATCCGATAGATAGATAGATAGACAGACAGACAGACAGACAGACAGAGGAAGAGACAGAGACAGATAGAACAGGGGATAGGTGGCTCATTGTTCTCTCTGCAGCCTGCAGCATGACTTCCAGCTGTGGCTGAAGAACTCAAGAAAGCCCTGCTGTTATCATGCAGGGAATGTTAATGAATGGCTTCTCTTGCCAAGCTGGGTACCCTCGATTTTGGGGTGGCCAGAAAAGGTATTTCTGGCAAGTTTTTACAGAAACAAACACCAAAATCTAGCCAAATAGGTTCTGTTTAGTAAGGTTCAGCTGTTTAGTTTTGTAAAAAGAGATAATTATTATGCATTTTCAATGTTTGTGAGCTTAAAATGAGAAAAGAAGGGCTACCAACACAAACAATATTTTTTTGATCACGAGAGCTAAATCATGAAAATAATCAGTCGTGATCCTTTTTTTTTGTCATGGTTTTGGGAGGTAAATCATGAAAATAAGTAATCGTGATCCTTTTTTTTTTCTTTTTACCATTTGTGTGAGGACATTAACTCAAAAATCGTTGTAACTCTGGAACCATGTAATATTTTTTCAGCAAACTTTCCAAAGGCACACCCTTGGCATAGGCCCCTTCAGCCCTGAAAATGTCATTAAAAAATTCTGCATCATCTAGGCCCTAAGTGAGAGCAAAAGAAGCATGATGTGAAGTATAGGAAAACCAAATATGCTCTTCTTTCCCCTTCTTTTGGCACTCCCTATCTTGAAAACCGAACAACATGGCATCACCAAACTTTTCACATCTTGAGACTCTGGCAGCCTGATCACATGTGCCAGATTTTGGGCTATTTCTTTAAAGCAAGGTCCAAAATTGGGGTTTAGCATTAAACAGCCTACTCAACCCTAACTATAGGGGTGCTACCGCGCTTTTATAATAATACATGGTTGGCTCTATTCCACATAGGAGCCATCAGATATTTCATGGTAAACCTCAACATTTAAAGGTGCATTCCTCCCAATTAAAGGTATACAGCTATGTGCCCCCCAAAAATAGTCCTATAACAGTGCACACATTGCTATGTATCCAAGAAACCATGGTTCTGTACCACTAGAAACTGATATAATACTACAGTGCACTAATTAACTACCCACTAAATATTAAAACAGTTATTAGATACTTCAAAACCCCCACAAATAATGGCTAAATATGCAAAAGACCATACCACTGGCCTGCTTAAAGGGATGTGGGCAAGAGGTTGCAAGCAACCCACAGACATGTATCCTGGTTTTGCCTGGTGCTTTTACCATTTTGGACCAAAATTAGGATAGAAATGAATGCTAAAATTTAAAATTATGAGAAGTTAATCCATAAGTAGCCTTACTACTACATTATCTGCTACACATTCAAATAAAATGCATACCTGCCTGTTAAATATTATGCTAATAGCAGTCAAAAAACATAATTGCCCATCTCTGCTTAAAACCAGATTCCCCACTCACCACCCACTGGGAAAACACTATTTTAGAGATTTATAAAATGGAAAAATTAACAGCACAATTGCAGAATTAATTAAATCTATGGGTTGATGCATGTTATGGTCACTAGACAGGATATTATCCCTTGAAGTGACATGGGAGAGCAAATAAAACTGAACTGGGAGGGGGCTTAACATGATTCAGAATCACTTATCAAAAAGGGGGACGGAAGTTGTTATATCTACAGCTTACATATTAGATACTTGTTAGGATTCTGTTCCTATAGGTCGGTGGGAATAGTATCATGCTTGGCTACTATAATACATTACAGCTTTATCAGCTAAGCATTTATTATATCCCTTTATAACATGGCAAGAAAAAATCTAGAAATGCCACAGGCTGAGAGACATCACCTGACCTACATTAAATCTCTATAAATGCATGGTTAGGTGCCAAATCTCATTCCCGCCCCCAAAAAAAACTACTTGGAGCCATTTTATAAGTGTAAGCCTTCAGCCATGTGCTTTACTACACCCCTGGGGTGTGCATTACAGTTCTATAATGCACACTCTTTTCTGGCTTATTACTTACTTGAACCTCATTCTAGATGTATCTTTATTTACAGAATGGCATTTTCTCCATTTTTAAGACCAACTATGTGTTCTGATATGAGTGTAAGT
The DNA here is from genome assembly GCA_016271365.2 of Neoceratodus forsteri. Classification (NCBI taxonomy): domain Eukaryota; kingdom Metazoa; phylum Chordata; order Ceratodontiformes; family Ceratodontidae; genus Neoceratodus; species Neoceratodus forsteri. Next base: position 720,052,307 of record CM057454.1, read on the forward strand.
GCTGTTTGTCTGTCAAAATTCAGTAAAGCCCAATTTTAAAACGAAAATTTGTGTACTGCTATCGTTTTCTGAGTATGCTGCTGGAGTCTGTTTTTACAGAATTACTACATGGACTACCAATGAAGAGCCAGGTTTGCATGCATGCTGTTTGCAAAACCTGAGTTTGGGACTGGTGGATTTTCATGAGTTTGGTGCTGTAGAACGTCCAACCCATTTCCCAGCTGTCTCTGTGGGTCAGAAGGCTTTGTGCTTCTGCTTCCCATGTTTGCTTACTTTTTGTTTATGGATGTTGGCTGCATTTTTAACAGCTGCTGGTGCTGCTTAAAGGAAAACTACACCCTCATATCATTTAAATTTTGTTTCCATGTCAACAGACAGCTTCTTTCCTGTAGCTGTTAGGGCTATATGTGTTAGCTTGTGTTTGTTTTCACTGCTCATGGTAGCCCCTGTGACAGCCCTGGGGGTTTCCATTTCATGGTTGTTGAAATCTCATTGTCCATGAGAACTACATTAGCATATGAGAACATGATGTCAGATCAACCATTTATATCATGTATCTCTATGCTGAAAGAACAAATATTCTGCAAAAACTCTCTGGAAACTCATACATTGAATGAAGTTTAAAGAGAAGAAAACTACATTATAACTCAGTTTGCAAAGCTCACTGACGGTAAATGTGGTATTTCACACCATCTTGTAGCTTGTTTCTTTGAAGAGTAATTAAGCAGGCAGGCATACTGGGGAGTTTAAAGGTTGATTACGCATCATATTCTCATATGCTAATGCAGCTCTTGGGATAAAGAGATTTCAACAACCATGAAATGGAGCCTCCCAGGACAGTTACAGTGCCTAATATGAACTGTGAAAACAGAGTATAGCAGTTGCATACATCCTTAGCAGCTACATGAAGAGAGTTGTCTGTTGACATGGAAAAAATAATATTTAGAAGATATGAGGGTGTAGTTTTCCTTTAAACATGCCATAATGGGCTTCCTTCCTTCTGTCCTGGCTCCACTTCCTGCCATAGGAACAGGACTACTGTGGTAGTTACAGATGCAGTGTCCATTTTGTTGTTGTGGGGCCATGGAGGAGAGATGCAACATGGCCACTCTCCTTCCCTTCCTCCTTGTGCTGTATTGCACACTCACAACATGATGCTCTGTTACAGAGTCCTGACTGTCTGGCTCATTTACCAACCCCAGGGACCAGGAGATCTGCCACTGGCTGCTGCCCAATGGCACACATCTTCATTTCTGATCCCAGACCTACAGCAGTCTTGGCACTGCCACTTTATGTGCAGCATGTGGCCACAAAAAACAAAGGGACTTGCTGCGCTGGCATTGTGGCTACATCTAGTGCTGTTGCCCACCTAGTCCCGCTGCTGAATTTCCAAGGGGACTGTGGCTTGGAGACTCTGCTGGGGCTTGTGGAGCCCAACTGGTAAGTCTGAATTTGGGGGGCTTATATAAGGTCATGTGTCCCACCAGATGTAGATCTGCTGGAACAGCAGTAGCTGTGGTCAGTGCTCTCAGTATGTGCATGGACAGTAGTGTCTGAGGTCAGGAAAGTGTCCCAGCAGATGCAGGCCTGCTAGAGTATTAGCGCTCACAATAATGCAGTTCGCTGGGACAGCAGTGCCTGTGGTGAAGGGAAGACTCCCAGTAGTGTGTGACATAAGGAAAAGTTTCCCAGCCCATCTGCTGGGATAGTAGTGGGCATGCTAAATTGACTCTGTCAGCATGTGCTGGGACACTAGGTTAGGAAAGTGTCACAGCAAATGTGGATCTGCTGAAACAGTAATGCTTACAGTAACACACTGCTGCCAGTACATGCTGGGATACTAGTGCATGTGATGAAGGAAAGTGTCCCAGCATATTCTGTGCTGGGACAGTAGCATCTGTGGTGAAATGACGTGCTGCAGCAGATGTGACTCTACTAGAACAGTAGTGCCTGCGGTAATAGAATTCTGCAAGCATCTGCTGGAATACTAGTGCCTGTGATGAAGGTAAGTGTCCCAAGTGTTTGTGGTGAAGTGTGCTGGCAGATAGGAACTGTAGTGCCTGTGGTAACAGCACTCTGCCAGCATCTACTAGCATAGGTGCCGGAAGATAGTAAAAGCTGAGGGGGCTGAGGATCAGAAGGGCACTTATTGGGGTACAAATGGCAATTTTTCTAAACCAGTTTTTGCTATACCGAAATACAATAAATACATGTTTATGATGATGATCATAATGTTAACAATGCAGTTATATCATATAGGAATATTTAATACAGTATATTGTGAGCTCAGCTGTTAACCGATTTCTTCCAGTAGCTCTGAAGTTTGAACCATCCATTGCTAAACCTGATTCAGTGTCTGCCCAGGTAAAAATTAAAAAAAGAAGGCATAGTTAATATTTGTGTTGTCAGTATTGAGCATGCAGTCTTCACACAAATGGGTTAGGAGATTTTGGTTCTACTAACCTCTGGATAGAAACTAGCAGTTAAGCCCAACCACCAGCGACAAGGTAAACTCTTGAGGCTGGGGAAATAATGACACACGGCCATTAACTTTACACAGAGCTTATTTATTAATGAATCACAGTGTACAATGTAAACTTTATTTGTTCATGAATCACAGTACACAGTGAGAATAAACAATATTAGTGTACAACAATATGGACACAACACAAAACAATGCACAATTATAATTGATGGAGTTACAGAGATCGGCCTACCAACAAGTGCACTCACTGTTATGAGGACTAGATAAAGCACCAGAACAGAAGAGTCCTTCAGAAGACTTCGACTCCTTCTGGAAGACCAATGCTCACTGTAGGTCAGGCCCAACCCAGGGTCACCCATGGCATGGCCTTTAATCTTCTCCCATACTCCTGCTCACATTGTTTGCTTTATTACAAAAATAAAATGAGTAGATTACAATGTTGAACAGTAAAGATCGAGAAGTCCTTTCTTTGAGCTGCAGCCTTTGGTACTCTAGCTTGCAGCACAGAGGATCGTTAGAAGAGCAGTGTCTTTACTTCATGAAGAAGCACGCTCTGCCAACTCCAATGCTCATCTGGCCACATCCAGCTTTTACTGCAAAGTCTGGAGCAAGATGTAGGATACACCTGGAAATGAGCCACTATTCCAATAGAATTTAACAAGTGGCTAGTCATCTGCTCATTCCTGTACTGTTGCCACTGCATACCACTCACTCACCCAATTAACCAGTTTACTTACCATCATTTGTATTCTTCCCTCGAGTAAAGCTCTTCAGCATCAATTTTTTCCAAAAAAGTTAAGTCGTCTCTCATTTTGTTGCACAAATTCCTGTACAATTTGTGTCCAATCCAGCTTGTCTGTTCTCTCCTTGAGAATGTTCAACAGCACTAAGTTATTTTACATCTTCTCTGTCATGGTGCTTCGTAAGTAAAACATTATCCTCTGTTGTGTTGAAAAGGATCTCTCCCCAGTTGCTATACTCATTGAGATGAGGAGGTAAATTTGAATGAGCTTCTCTACTTCTGAATACAGTGCCTACTGCTGGCAGTCTTTCTCCACTAGGGCGTGAATAGTGGTGTTGATTGAAGTTACTGCCTTCACGTCTGGCAAAACATGCTGCACTAGTCCTGGGAGCAGGTTCAGTTGTGCATTCAGATTGTCAATGTCCAAGTCTTCATCTCCATACAACTATGTGACCTGAGGAGGCACTGAAAATGACTGCTTTGGCTGCTTGAAGCAACAAATTCTCTATGGTTGACAGCAAAGCATAGGTTTCTTGATCAAAACATCGATCTAGTTCGACAAGACAAGCATCAGTAGCTTCATAATACATTTGTCATTACCAGTCCTTAGCAGGTTCAGGATGGTGATGTGGGGCGCTACCATGTTGCAGCCTTACTGGAACATAGCACTGTCTGGTGAGTTTTGGCTCTTTCACAGTTTTCAGTAGTTGTGCTTTCTCTTTGATGCCTTCATAGGCCTAGCCAAAGTCATTGCGCTGGCTTTGTAAATTTTGTTTCAGGGAGTTTACAGTCATCATTGTATTTTCTGCTTTCAGTGTTTTTGATTGCAAGATTAAAGCCACTCATTCCGATACACTTAATATATTGTATGATACAACAAGTCCAAAATAGGTCAGAAACTTTTTTGTCACTGACAACATGCCCTTGACTTTACTTTGTACATCAGTAGTTCTGTCTACTTCCACCTCTATTAAGGTTTCATAAAATGTTGCATAGTTTGTGAGAACTGACTTGATGCTCTTGGTTCTTGCTGTCCATCTTGTTGGACAAAGTAAGTGCAGACCTTCCATCATCATATAAGGGTCCCCACTGTAATTTGCTGCAATATTTTCATAAAGAGCCAACCTCTGTGGTGAGCCATGAATCAACACACCTACATTCCGGACAAAGCTGAGGGCATCTTCAATGGCAATGCTAGTTTTGCCACAATTTTGCAACACCAGGTATAAGGAATGATTTGCACAATGGACATTCAGTGCTAGTAGATTTTCACTTCTAATTCTTGTTGCAGTTCCAGAAATACATCCACTCATATTTGCTGCTCTATCATATGTCTGTCCCTTCATGTCGTTGATTGATAAATTACATCTTAATAAAACATCCTTATGGAACTGGTGATGGATTCTGCATTGGTCTTTGCCATTTCATACATCCCAATAAAATCTTCATGTATAACAAAATGGGACAGGAAAACTCATCGTATACATATTTTCATCTGTTCATGTTGGCTAATATCCCAAGATTCATCAACTATAATTGCATACAGCTTTGATTCAGAGCGTATCTCTCTCAGTAGGTTCCTTAGCAGCTGATGTGCCATGAGTTCCACGACTTCATTTACAATATCTGAACTCTGATATTTCCCTTCCAGGATCCATTTCAGTAGTTCTGGTACATCATCTGCCCTGCTCAGCAGTTCCTGCCTCAGGTTGCTTCCCTCTTCTTCGTGGCCATGAATTACTAGTCCTTGTCATACTGGAAACTGTATTACATTTAGTTGTTTATGGAACATTTCTCGGTTTCTCACCTGTTCCTTTGCATAGAAACACAGAAACATAGAATTTGATGGCAGATAAGGAACGCTTGGCCCACTAGTCTGCCCATTTTCTGCTTAGATGCTGGCTGAGCTGAGCACCAACATTCATCCTTGTGTTGTTCAATGCTGTATACTACTCAACAGCTTCACGGTGGAATAATGGTGCCTGATGTTTCTTACATTTTTTAATTGCTGTCCTCCAATCACTGAATCCTGATGAAATGAAGGTTGGTTCACCACAACCTCTGCCTGTGATGAGGGTTCTTTCCCCTGCTTCTCGACAGTAACAACAGAATACACATCCTTTGGAAACACAATAGGTTAGCCAGCTAAAAGATGAAAACCACTGTGTTTGACAAGTTCTTGTTTCCGTTCTCCCATTGGTTCTCAGAATGACATGTTTGACGGACATGTCCATAACACTGCTTGGCTGAAAAACACTGTGAATATTGTGGCAACAAACAGAAGAGCAGGAGCTGAGAGACAGAGACAAAGAGACAGCAGATTCAGACACTGGTTCAACTGCAGTGACTCAGGTATTCTCATAGCAGGAGTGGAGAGACAAAGAGACAGCAGATTCAGACACTGGTTCAACTGCAGTGACCTGGGTATTCTCAGAGCAGGAGGGGAGAGACAAAAGAGACAGCAGATTCAGACACTGGGCCAGCTGAATTTGGAAAAAGCATGGCTGCATCTGACTCTACAAAAGCCATTGGCAGTGAAACTGTATGCAGTTAAATTTGTTTGTGGCAGTGTCAGCGGTATGGTTCTCTGCAGCGATGTCACATGCTGGCTGTGAAGCTGTTGGTATATGGACTCTCCCAAACCAGTAATTTAGTTTTCTTGGCATCTGGGCAGCAATATCAGCCAGTTGTTTCTCTGTCTGTCTTTTTTGTCTCTCGGACCTTGGCATATTTGAATGCAATGTTGTCACAGAAAGTGCAGGCACTGAGAAAGAATTTTGTGTATACAATTTAGTGAAACCATCTTGTTACTGTCTTCCAACAAGGCACTGCTACAGACAGGAACATTATAAAACAAGCTAGCAATAAAGTGTTACAGCACAATTAAAATGATTTTGTTTTATATATTACTGTTTCTTCTCCCCCCATGTCTTTGTCAATAGTTAATACGTATCCTCAACTACTGGAGCTGCTCTGGGCATTATAATGTTGACTAGTGACCTGTGCCACAAAATGCTTGTGTACTGCACCACTATTGTACAAGACATGCTGGTCCAATAACATGAATAATTCATGATTTGGCTGGGACCAACACAACTAGTATTTTAGTATGCCATTATGTTTGCTTATTTTCAGAGCAGTACTTTACTTTCTCACCTGTCCAACAGTTACAGTAGAAGGGCATTTGCCTGTGATTCAATGTTGGGAAATATGACTCCTCCCATGTGTCACATAAAAACCAGCCTATCCCACCAACTGCCACTCACAGCATTTTCAAATGCCCTCCAGCCTCCCCAACTCAACAACCAATTGAGGCAGTATAGCACAGTGAGTTAAGGCTCTGAGCTGCAGATTTGGAGATCTGGGTTTGAATCCCACAGTCACCTAGGTGCATACTGTGTGATCCTGAGGAAGTCACTTAACTTTCTTGTGCTTCCAGGTCACATCTGGAAACAAGCTTTGGCTTAGTGTGCTACTCTTGGTTAAACAATGTTCCCTTTCCAACTCCTCCTTCTCTAGCACTCTTTCTCACCTTGCTGCTGGGTCTTCTATTCCTTATCACTGCCCAGCTCCTCTACTAGGGGTGGGAATACAGAAAGGCCAAAGTCAAGTCAAATTCACACAAACACCATACATTAGTCACCCAACATGGAACTATTTTAATATGAGGACCACATCTGTCCTCAGTTTTTCATAAACAGTGCCCACAGGAAGGACTTTGAAGTAGTGGCACTGTTTTTTATCAACGCTCCCTATACCACTCACAGTGGTTCATTTCACCCAAGACATGCAAAGTGCCAGCTGCATTTACCAACACTAAGCCCAGTAGTCAGTATGGAGAGCTGTGAATGTGGAGACCCAGGTTTGAAGCTCACCACTGCCACAAACTGCGTGATCTTGAATGTGACTTAACTATTTGGTCTCCTGCAGTCTCCCTTAATGTCCTGAACTCATCATATGTCTGATGCAGCTATTAATTACTTGTAAAGCACTATCACATGGGGGAGGGGGTTTCAATACCCTAAATTACAAGTGCCTTGTGTTTATTTTTCTACAGTAAATATTTTATGGAGGCCCATGAGTTCCCTTTGTGCTCAACATACTCACAGCATATTTGGAAATATATCCATTTGTTGAAGCAATGGGTATTTCACATTATGGCTATTTCCAGTGCCTTATAGTTTGCTGTTCTGCTAATATATATTATAATGTCCTCCCTTACTGCCATACTCTTCCCTTGGTCACACCTGGAAACCAGTTTCATCTCGTTGTACCAGAGTGATCACAGGGAGGTTAAGCAAAGGGCAGTTAAGTGAGTTGGACAATGTCACACACTAAGTAGAAGTGGTGGGACTGAAATCTGAGTCCCTAGGTTCACAGCTCTGCTGTAACCACTAGACTAAACAGCCTGTACTGGGCAACCACCATCTTCAATTTACCAGTACCTTTGCTGGCAGCCCACCAAACAAAAATGTATAGCTGGCCTCCTGCCAGTCTTCCTTCCCTCCTGACACTCTTTTAGATGCCCTCTTTTTTCTACCATTCTGCTGACAACCTATATGCCTGAAACATATTACCCTCCCCCTCAAATCCCTGATTCCACTACTTGACCTGGAGAGGGTCTTGTGGGAAGCAAGCTCAGTAGTCTTGTACTTTTACTCCAAGCTAGCCTAAGCCCTGTCATCACCGTCCCTTCCCCAGCAACTTTCTAGTATGTCACTGTTGTCAGAAGTTGAGTAGCACACTGACCTTTGCAGCATGGTACGTAATCATATACATTCTTTCATGTATAATTGGTTTTCTATAATACAGGATGTCAGGACCCTAATGTTTCAGTCAGAAGAGAACTGGTAATAACATACCGTGTCCCAGGCAGGCTTTGACATATTGTTTCTTGGTTAATAATGAAATGCTGTTTGCTGCCTTCACAGCATTTGGGTTTGGGCAGTGCTCCTGCTGCCATCCCGAGGGAGTAGACATTGATAGGGTCTGTCAGTCATATCTCTCAACTGCTATGAATTTCGCATCGGAGCGTTATGATTTTCACATTCAAATTTACCCTTGCTCTGCATAGGATTGCTGATGTTCTTAATAATGTTGAATCTATTTCTGGACACACAATCTATTAAATCATTGAACAAAGTTGATAGAAACATTCCTTATCACTAACTATATGTGGGGGCCCATTATTTATTGACATATTATTGTTTAAAATAAAAAAGTTCTACACATTCTGGCCATTTAGCTATGATTTTTGAAGGCCAATGCAATTATTTTCAATGCTAAGAGCTTGAGAGGCGTGGGCTCTGTTGAATTGATCGTAACAGACTGTTTAAAAACCACTTTTCAGGCCTAGTGGATATCTAGGCAAACTGGGCAGACTTGGTGGGCGTGGCAGTCCCTTTCTGCCATCACAGTCCTATGTTTCTATGTTAACGAAAGCACACCAGACTCTGAGTGTTTCAGCCACATCTGCTATATATTAAAGCAGCCTATTTCTAAGAGGAGAACAACAACAACAAAAAAACAATTAATAAAAACACATCAGACTGATTTAAGCACTACTATATAGCAGCCTATTTCTAAAAAGAGCACTCAAAAGCAATTAATGAAAGCACACTAAAACAACTGAATATAAAGAGCTAGTGGAGCCAAAACAGGCAGACAGGAAAATATTATGGCCAGGATATTCAGACTGTGCCAGGCAGTGGTGCAAGCCTGGGCGCAGTGCAACCGGGATGTGCTGGAGCCAGGGCCAGGTGATATTCAACGGTGTTGCACCATGGCGCAGCACCGTTGAATATGGCAAGGTCAGCACATGCATGGTGCAGTGGCACTGCGCCAGCGCAAGTCACAGGGAGCACGGGGATGCACCAGCGCAAGTGCAGTTGCGCTAGGTGCATCACCCACGATATTTAGTGGGGGGCATGCAAATAAGGCCTTAATATATGCAAGGCGCAAATGGGGCCATTTGCATGTCATTATGGCCCCATTTGCATGCCTTGCGCAGGGCAGCCCGGTGACTTGCACCTGGCGCCCTGCACAGTATGATGTGTGCATTGGGGATCCCAGGGCATCTCCCGCCCTGTAGCAGAATACACACAATCCCTGGCAGTCTAGTGGCCCCCCAGTCCCCGGGTCCCTGATAACTGTAATATAAGTCTATTCCTGGTGGTCTAGTGGTCCCCCCCTGCCACCCGATTCCATCACATGTACCTGGGCACACCCTGGTAGGCTAGTTGACCCCCTCCCGCCCGCGTCCCCAGTCGCCAGTAGATGTCAGATAGTCATCTCCCTGGTGGTCTAGTAGAACCCCCACCTGTTGCTGGATCACTGTAAATCCCCATAATACAAATCCCTGGTGATCCAGTGGCACCCCCCACCCTCTCACCCACACAGACCCCGTGCCCACCCACTCCCTGTCATCGGTGGGTGGCTTCAACCCACCTGCATACTGCCCGGCTGCCTGCTGAATGACAGGTACAGTATCGGCTGTAAGCCCGTTGGTCCCCAGTGTGGACCAATGGGCTTGCAGGGCATACTGTACTAGACAGTCCCATATACGTGAATTACTTCATTCACATATTTGGGACTGTCTAGTACAGTATGCCCTGCAAGCCCGTTTGTCCATATTGGGGACCAGTGGGCTTACAGCCCATAGTGTACCTGTCATTCGGAGGGTGGCCAGGCGGTATTTCGGATGGGTTGCAGCTGCCTTCCGATGGGGGGCAGGGTGGGCACAGGGGTCTGTGGGTGAGAGGGGTGGGGTGCCACTGGATCACCAGGGATGTGTATTACGGGATTTACTGTGATCATGGCAATGGGTGGGGGTTCCACTAGACTACCAGGGAGATGACTATCTGACATATACCGCGATCGGGGACTTGGGTGGGAGGGGGTCCACTAGCCCAGCAGGGTGCACTGGTACTTGTTGTGGAATTGGGTGGGAGGCTACCACTAGACTGCCAGGGATCTGGGTGCTTGTGTATGGTGTGCTGGGTGGGCGGGTGGCCACCATGGCTGGTGGCTGCTGTGTTGCACCCTGCACTACAGCAGCCTACCTGTGGGTGGCCGGGAGTTGTTCCCACAATTCATGGGCTCAACTTTGGGAACCCCCATGTGAGTGCAATGCAGGGCTGCACCTGCATCGCCACACATCCCGGGCTGAATATCGGGATGTGACGCATATGCATGGGCACACCTGCTGCATTTGTGCCGCATATGATTACATTGTGCACCGGTGCATCGGAATTTGCACTGTGCCGGGCAGCCTTCTCAATATCCCACTGCGGCATAATGCGGTGTTGCGCCAGTGCAACTCTGTTGCGCCAAGCTCAACCCCTTTGAATATCCGGGCCTATAAATTTTAAGTAGTAGTCAGTTGTAACTTTTTATTTCTGAAGTATTTTTCTTTTCCCTACTGCTCATCATAAAGTTTTCTATGTGATTATATTGTGCTGGGTGTGTGGAACAGCTCTTAGCCTGGCAGCTGACATATCTAAGTCTACTACCCCACACTACATCATCAGTATTGTGATCTCACTCACTGTAATATCGTAGGTGAATGACCTGACAGTCATTCACTTGCTGTTCCTAAGTAGCAGTGATGTCACAGTCAGTGAGATCACAGTGCTGATGATGTAGTGTGGGGCAGTAGAGCAAAATATGTCACCTGCCAGGCTAAGATCTGCTCCACACATCATACCTACTAACATCAGGTAAACAATCTTCTAATTAAACAAAGGGAAAAGAAAAAGTACCTCAGATATAAAAGATAATGGTTGGCTGCTTTTAAAATCTAATATTCGTTTTAGGCAGTACACTAGCTCTTTAATTAGGAACAACTGTTTTTCCTCAAAGAGACAATGTTGCATTTACTGGCTTGCCAAATATTAAGCAAATTAATGAAGTCTTAAAACTGAAATTCTTGTTCTGGACTTAAATTTTTACTGTAAGAAACAAATCATGTTGTCGTTCATAAAAGACATCTAATTTGCTTGCTCAGAGTCAGATGCAGAATTAATTTCCCTCAGGGACTGTCACAGAGCTGGACACCAGTAAAAGTTTAGTATTGAAGTTTGTAGAAACATTACAATATATATTCACTTATTTCATACAAAGCTACTTACAGTACTGTAAAAAGGAAAAGAGTCTCTAAGTGATCAATAATAGATAAGCTGCTGCTGATCTAAATAAAGCACTGTTCAGTATTCAACCTTTTACAGTGAGATCAAATACAATATACTGTAGAACCTATCCTTAGCTTAAGTTACCTCACAAAGGCAGAAACTAAATAATGTAGACTAGACTGTAGTTGGAGAATGTCCAGCTCTGCCCACTGCCCTAGGGATTATGTCTCTGACTCTGAGCAGCCACCAGCTTATGCTACTTTATGATGTCATCAAAACTAAGGGAAGGAATCACAGCCTTGTTGTACATGGTTTGACAGCTGTTATTCTTAATCATAATGTATGGGGAGCCCTTATTATTAACAGAAATCAATCCGATTACAACCTTATAATGTATGTTAGAACGCTGTTAACCTTAGGAAATCATCATTTCCTAAGGTTGTTAACCTATCGATGTGACGTAGATATGTTGTTAACCTATCGATCCTACGTCACATCGATAGGTTAACAACAGCGATGGTCTGCGCGTAATGCGTGCTTTCGACGGGGAACGACTGAAGGAAACCGGCGGGGAAGGACTGAAGGGCCGCGGCGGTGACTTTTTAAAAAACGTAAGCCATTTAATTTTTGATAGTGGGACCATACACTATAAAAAATAATGTATGGTCCCTCTATCGGCAACCGGTCAATTTTAACCATCTCAAGGTTGCCATGGCGACGTAAACCTCTCGAGCTTCGCTCTCGAGGTTTACATGGTCGCCCTGACAACCTCTTGACTGTTAACTGACCGGTTAACAATAGAGGACCATACATTATCCTCTATGTTATGCCATTGTTATGACATCACTCTGTTGTTAACCCTCCTTGAGTATGTCATATCAATGGTATAACAAAACGGAATGCTCACAACAATCAATGTTCCAACAAAATGGAATGCTCACAACAATCAATGTTCTAACAAAATGGAATGCTCACAACAATCAATGTTCTAACAAAACAGAATGCTCGCAACAATCAATGTTCTGTGAAGTAAATCAGTAAAATAATTCAATCCACAATTACACAATTTAGGTAGCACATACAGTACACTATAAAATATAATGTATGGTCTTTGGTTAACAACCACACTGAAAACACTTCTCGAGGTTGCCATGACACTTGAAAACCTCTCGAATTGTGCTCTCGAGGTTTACAATGATGTCATGGCAACCTCTCAAAGTGTTTACAGCATGGTTATTAGCCTAAGACCATACATTATCCTCTGTGTTATTCCCCAGCACTCTGAGCTTCCAGGTGCTGCATCAAACTTAAAAACCAGTATTTGTTGCTCAAGGCAGCTACAGCAGTCAACATATGGTACAATTTCAACATCACATCACTTTTGTAAGTGAGATGTGGCAGAAGTTCCACATTTGCCCTTTCTTGTCAATGAACCAAGCAGATGGCTAGTTCACTCTTATTAAAAGAGATGGTAAGAAAACAAACAAAAAAAACATTTACACCATTACTCTCAATCTGAAGCCTGTCCTTGTTGAAGTCTGGTTTACTCAACATTTTTTGTCAATAAAATGTTTACTGTTTGAAAACAACATAACAACACATAAAAATTCTGCCAATGAGCAGAATACACATGTAGAAATACTATAAAAAAAAAAGTAAAGAGAAAGAATTGCAATACAGTATACAAACATACGAAATTTGCCAGCAGATAAAGGCCTAGAGGTCTATCAAGTCTGCTCGAATGTGCAGCTAGCACCCCTTATTCTGCAGCTGCCCCTCCCTTCCACCCTTCCCCTTCATTAACCTTCCCCCTTGTCCTGTCCCATCCTCGTTTGAAGCAGTCCACTGTTCTACTGCATACCACTTCTGCAGGTAATGCATTCCACCCAGCCACCACCCTCTCTGTAAAAAAAGTGTCTCCTCATCTCCCTCCTGAACCTTCCTCGCTCCAGTCTCATATCATGACCCCTGGTGGCCCTCCCCTCCCTTACTTTGAACAGCCCCTCTGTACCCGTCTTGTTTATTCCTTTCATGTATTTAAAGGTTTCAATCATGTCACCCCATCTCTCCTCTCCTCCAGTGAGTACATGTTCAACTCCTTCAACCTCCTCTCGTATGATAAGTCCCCCAGCCCCTTGATCATCTTTGTCACCCTGCGCTGCACCCCCTCCAGTAACTTAATGTCCCTCTTCAGATATGGGTGCCAGTACTGCACACAGTACTCCAGGTGTGGTCTAACTAATGACCTATACAGTGGCAGAATCACCTCCTCCCTCCTCGAGGATATACCCCTTGCAATACAACCCAGCATTTTGTTGGCCTTTGCAGCTGCCTTCCTACATTGTGCCGAGTTGTTCATTGACCCTGTAATGAGCACACCCAGATCCTTCTCCTCCTCCTCTGTCTGGGCTAGCTGCACTCCCCCTAGCTGGTAACTCCTCCTTGGGTTCTTCATCCCAAAATGCAGCACCTTGCACTTTTTGGCATTAAACCCCAGTTGCCAGGTGTCTGACCAGGTTTCAAGCTTTGCCAGATCATCCTGCAACCCCTGCCATCCCCCTAGGTCATCCACCACCACGCCAACCTTGGTATCATCAGCAAACAGACTGATCTTGCTCTTGATGTCCCATGATATGTCTGCAATGAATATCCCAAACAACACTGGTCCCAACACTGAGCCCTGTGGGACACCGCTCGTCACTGCCCTTGGGTGTGAGAGCTCCCCACCCACCACCACCCTCTGTTGCCTTCCCTGTAGCCAGTTTCCTACTCATCTCACCAGCTTTGCACCCGCCCCTGTGCCTACTAATTTCCTTCCCAGCCTTCCATGTGGCACCGAGTCGAATGCCTTACTGAAGTCCAGATATAGGACATCCACTGCATGGCCCCTGTCCAGTTGCCTAGTTACCCAGTCATAGAACTCGACCAGGTTGGTTTGGCAGGATCTGCCACGTAAAAGAAACCATGCTGTCTGCTGTCCTGTAGTCCTTTGGCCTCTAGGAGGGCCACCAGCCTCTCCTTCAGGATAGTCTCCATTAGCTTACCCACGATGGATGTGAGCCTCACTGGTCTGTAGTTTCCCGGTTCATCCTTGCGGCCACTCTTGTGGAGGGGCACCACATGAGCCATCCTCCAGTCCTGAGGTACACACCCCGAATGTAGTGAGGCATTAAATAGGTCTGCCAAAGGTCCTGCAAGGACCTCTGCCAGCTCCTTCAGTACCCTGGGGTGGATGCCATCTGGGCCTGGCGCCTTGTCCACCCTCAGTGCCTTCAAACCCTCTTGAACTCTGCTCTCCATGATTTCCACATCTGTCACCACTTCCCCCTGCTTCTGCCATTTCTCCCACCTTGGGTGTCACCCCCTCTTCTCTTTAGTAAATACTGAGCAGAAGTACTCATTTAGTGCTTCACCATCGCATTCTGCCCCACCCAACCCCCTCCTTCCTAATCCTTACTATGTGGTCCTTACAGCTCCTCTTCTCCCTGATGTACTTAAAGAAGTCCTTCTCCCTTCTAATGCCTTGTGCCAGCCTGAGTTCCGTAGATGCTTTGGCTCCCCTTACCTGCCCTTGTCACCTCCTTCCGATTTTGTCAGTACTCCTCTCTGTCCTCCCCCCTCCCTGTTTTCTTGTACTTCCTAAAGGCAGCTCTTTTCCTCCTTACCTTTTCCATGACCTCCTTACTCAACCAGCTCGGTTTCTTAGCCCTAGCCTACTTGCTCTGGGCTTTGCAGCAGGTTTTGGTTGCCTCCACTATCCCCAGCTTTATGGGCTCCCACCTCTGGTTAGTATCCATACTAGATTGAATTCTGGCCAGGTACCCTTTTACCACTTCCCCCATCCTCCCAAAGTCAGCCCTCCTGAAGTCCAGCACTCTTGTGCCAGATTCCACTCCTTCCTTGCCCATATCCAATGTGAGCCATACTGAGTGGTGGTCACTCCCTGACAGCAGTTCCTCCACTGTAAGTTCTCTCACAAAGTCCCATTTGCTAGCACAAGGTCAGGGTATTCCCTAACCTGGTTGGTTCACTGACCATTTACAGCAGGAAGCTGTCCTGGAAGGCATCCAGCAGTACCTGCTCCCTTCTGTTCCTGGTTGTTGGGGTGCTCCAGTCCACTCCTGGCATGTTGAGTCCCCACAATCACCACACTACCCTTCTGCAGGTCCTCCTGATCTGTCCCGCTAGTTCCTGTCTAACTCCTCCGTCTGAGATGGTGGCCTGTACACCACTCCCATTCTAAGAATCCTATTCTTGGAATCCTGGATTTGCACCCAAAGTGACTCCGTACTACCCTCCTCCGCTTCTTCCCTTACACACTTCAGTCCTTTCTTCACATATAGTGCCACCCCCCCTCCTTTCCCAATCACCCTGTCCCTATGAAATAACCTGTACCCTGGTACAGACAGGTCCCAGTCATTATATTGGGTGGCCAATGTTTCCGTGATGGCTGCAATGTCCACCTATGTCGCCATAGCTAAAGATCAGGAAACTAAACATTTCATGCCGAACTCCTTGCACCTGTGATGCTGAGTGCATTGCTGATAATGCCAGTATTTTGCAAATTGCAAATTAATAATTTGCAATGTGATACCATTTATTATACAATGGCAAGAAAGAACATTGGACTGTGATTGGTCAGTCTGGGGCTGGACCCATGTGTTATCTCAGCATAACACCATGGGTCTAGTCTCAGCCCCACTGCGAACCTCCTAACTGATTGCATTGGATAATTGTTGTAGCATTTGCTGCATCTTCTCTTAGGAAACAAAAATATTTTTCAACACTAACAAAAACATTCTTTAAAATTATTTTTTTTATTCTATATATAACAACAAGCCATTGTATAATAGGAATAATGCACTCTAGGGTGTGTGTTGTGCTGGGATAACACCACACTTGGGATGTTGGATGCACTCAGCCTGCTGCCTCGTGCCCAACCACCCAAGGTGTGGCATTATCCCAGCATGACACACACCCAACCATGCATTATTCCTTTAATCATATTCAGCTCAGCTAAGAGTATTAGTTATAATACAGTGTAGTACAATTAAAACTTCAGTGGCATTTCTGAAAAAAAAAAATGAAATCTGGAGGTCTTTGTATAGATAGAATATCATATTCTATCCATGTAAATAACTCCAGACTTCCATTTTTTTTGCAGAACTGTCACTGAAGTTTTAATTGAACTACACTGTATTATAACTAATTGTCTCAGCACAACAATTTCAAGTACTCTGCAAATTCTTATTCTAGGACTAATTTCCCAAACCAAAAGCCAATAGCTGTTGATACTGAAAGAAACAGCGTCTGGGTTTAGGGACAGAATTCACAGAAATAGCACCACATTGCACCCCCCCCAAAAAAAAATGGCCACGGCAATGCTGCCAGGTGGTGGTCACCCTCACCTTTTAAAACAGAAAACAGCCAGGTGCAGAAATACCTCTGCTTTTGCTTAGGCAACGCTGGGCAGTGGGTGAAGAACCAAGCAATGAAGCCAACTCCCTGTACCTAACATACATTTTAAAGCAATGCGCAGTCTGTACAAATAAATCTATGTCTAAACATGCCTTGTGCTGCTGGTGATCTTTACCCTTTCTTAGGATAATTAAGGCCATCAAGACTATTTACAGGTATTCTCTTCTAGCTTAAGTCTGTATCTTTCCACTTTAACTGCCAATCAAAAATCTAACTGGCCCGAACCAAAGCCTAGTCATCAAAATAAAAAAAAATGTAAACACAATCACATTTGTTTTCCATTTCACTTGCTTTAAAGATATCCAGATAAGATTGGCTATAGTATTAACTGACATTCTAGCTGACCAAATAGACATTTTTTTGTCAATAAAATTGTATTAAATATTTAAACAAATACTAACAGTAATAAAACATCGTATGTATTAATATGCTCAAAACTATGACATTTTCACTTTAATTGACATGGCCATATGTTTTATTTTTCAGAAGGTTAACATGAATATAAAGGGGTCCTAGATATGGACTAGCAGTCAGGCACTCTCCTGACCCTCCTGGTGTGGCAATGTCACCGGTGCACCTCCTTTAAATTACCCCAGTGTATTAGAAAGAAATAAGTATAATATCAAAATAATAAATATAATAAAATTAATGAATTTACCTGTTGGTTGTTGTCACAGTTTGTTGTAGATTCGAGGAGCAGCTACACTACAGGCAGCAGCAGAATGGATTCCTGAGTGTTGCTGGCCTAAATAATTAGAATGTTCTTCTTAATCTTCTAGATCTTTTCTGCAGCAGAGGTCCCGTCCTGAGTCCTGACTGTCCCGTTACCAACCTGCTGTCCGGTGGGGTGGGTCCGACCCGACAACCCAATAATTTTTCACGCCGGGGATGATTTACAGTACTGAGTACAGACTGGACCAGTCCTAATGGACCCACCGCTGGACCAACTTACAGTCTGTGGGCAATCAAACGGTAATGCAACCGCAAGGGGAGAGAGCCTGGCTTAAGAGCAGGTAGCAGGCAGCTAAGGGTTACAGTTGTCAGCTGTAGCTGGGCTACTACAAGTTAAGTTCGAGCCAGACTAGCCTACATACAGGTTCTGTCAGTGTGTCAGTTCGTCGGAACCATCTGGAACTCCTCACACTTGACTCTGTCAGTCAGACACTGATGCTGAAACTCACGGGGGGGGGGCGAAAAATTATTTAAATGGAGCCCTCACCACCTGCCTTCAGCAAAATAAAATTATTAAAAAAGTTTTGCAAAATTGCCGCTAATTACCATTTGATGGCTGTCAGAGAGGGACTAAGGCTACACTAAGCAACGACTCAGGGTCAGCGCACTCGACTTGCAGCATCCAGCATGGGCAGCAAACAGCAACCACTGGTCCTCCACAACCTGCCTGAACACCTTCAACCGCAACAAAGCCAGGTATCAGTGAGTCAGAGTGAGCACTGGAAGAAATGGGATGAGTGTGGGATGAGGAGCTATGTTTATACATCATTACCTAGCCTGCTTGAGTTGGTACTTCACATGGGACATTCTAAATAATTTATTACTTTACCACCTCCAGTTGGTGCAGCACTGCAGACCTCGAGGTGCCAGCACACAGGAGGACACTACAAGTCCTGAGATTGAGAATCTTCAGAACTAAAAGGTGACAAGGGCAGGGCTCAATGGCTGATGGATGGACAAGACTCCTTAATTAACAGGAGATGGGAGCTGCCTCAAAGAATGAAGTTCCACCAGAGTTGTAAAGCGAGCCATTATCAAGTAGGTTTGCAGTCATTTGTGTGATAACGATGCTACTTTACAACCCCGCTGGGACTGGGGAGGCACTCAACACTGACACTGAAACTGGACAGCTTGTTGTTTCAAGCTGCCTTTGATTTCTTAATTCTTTCGTCTTTTGTTTAGTGTAGGGGGAGGCGGGCAAGAGCAAATGTGGTGAGGCACTGTCAGAAAACTATAACGCACCATAACCTGATCATCTGCAGCTCTAAATTACATAAAGGGCAATGTGGTTCGGCCCAAAAAACTGAAGTGGCGTTGGCCCCCCGCACACCCCTAGTTCCGATGCCTATGTCTACTAGGATACCAGTGCCTTTGGTAAATGGAAGTGTTTCAGCATCTGCTGGGACAGTAGTGTTTGTGCTACAGGAACTATGCTAAATCTGCTGGGATGTACTGCCTGCAGTAAGAGAACTCTGCCAGCATGTGTGGGGACACTGTTATGAAGGAAATGTCCCAGCATGTGCCGGAACAGTAGTGTGTGATGTAAAGTAAAGTGTCTCAGCAGATGTAAATCTGCTTGGACAGTAGTGCTTGTAATAACAGAACCCTGCCAGCATCTGCTGGGACACTATTGCCTGAGGTGATGGGAAGTCTCCTAGCATCTGCTGGGGCAGTCATATTGGTGCTGTGGGAACTACAAGTGCATCGGCTGTGATAGCAGACACTTCCTTATATTTTACACAAGTACTCCTTCACCATTTTGCTGTGAAACTGAGACTTTTATTTGTATTCTTGAAACCGAGTTCCCTTGGGTTTCCCCCAATTTCACCACTGGATAAAACATACTTCTATTAGGTCCATCCACCACTGCTGAGTTCAGGAAAAGGATGCTGACAACATCTCCAGCTCACACATTTGAGTTTGCTGGCACCCCCACCCACTGCCTGCATGCATTGTGCTTTCTCCTTTCTCCAGCTCAATTTAAGTTTGTGTGCCCCTCCACCTTCTCCTCACGCCTGCAGAGACTGGTTGACAGTTACATTTCTCTGAGTGTGAGTGAGTGAGTGAGTCAGACTGCTGACCTAGTCCCAGCCCCCACTCCCACATAATGTGGCACACCATTGAATGTGTCTTTTAGTTTAATCATTCAGACCCCTTTTTTTTCACTGTGTTAGTTTGCTTCTCCTGACCTTCAGCTGCCCACTCTCTGACTGACCTTTGGCTTTTCCTCGGGATGGGTTGTTGCTTAAGTCTTCTGTCTGGTGTGTGCAACGTGATGTGGCACAGGCTGCATCTTCTTTTTTTGAAATTGTAGTTTTTTATTATTTCATTTTTCAAACAATGACAGGTTACAGAGAAAGGAAAATAAGGGAAAAGGAATACATTATCCTTAATAAAGGACAGATCTTGTACATGTTCTAAGTTGTGCAGTGTTGGTTACAAATGCAATTAGGTGGTCTGCCACATACAATTGATAAAGTAAACTTCAAGACTAACAGGGATATTCTAGGCTGGATTGTGCCCCTCGCACCTCAGTTACTTTCTTACTCAAAATCTGTAACCCCGTAGTTAATTACTATTAGAAACAACAAAGGGAGAAGGAATTGTGAAGAAAGAAAAAGAAAAAACTAATACATACTTACACAATAACTTTCTTAAAAATACACCCCTCCCTCCTCCCCCACCTCATGGTGAATATATAACAATCCCTAATACAACATAGGATGCATGGGTGGAGCACAATTAACTAAACTCCTCACGGATGCTGGAGTTCATACAGTATCTTGCTATTAATCTAGGACTTCTCTGGCCAAAATCTCCAGAGTTGAAACTCCCTCTTTGGTGCCAAGGAACTCAAAAAAGGGAAACCAGCGAGACTTATATAGTTCAAGTCTTAGATTCAGGTTCGCCGTAAGCCTTTCCATTGTTTTAATTTGGTTACAACATGACAACCAATGTTCCTCTCCTGGGGGGGTCTCAGACAGCCACAGCCTAGCAATTGCTTTGTGAGCTGCGGCTAACAAAATTGGAAATAAATAGTTAGCTTTAGAGCCTTTCAGACCTTGAGGAGGCTCCCCCAGCAGAAGATAAAGAGGTTGTTCCGGAACTTTTATCTGTAGAATCTGACTCAGCCCCTGACTTACAAGATTCCAGTAGCTCCTGATTTTGGGGCAACTCCAAAAAATATGTTTGTGTGACCCAACCTGCCCGCAACCTCTTCAACATTTATCTGAGCAGGTTTGACCAAAATGTGTGGTTATCACTGGTGTTCTGAAGAATCTTGTGAGCACTTGCCACCTAAACTCCCTCCATGTGGGTGAGGCTGTGGTTCTGTGTGCCCTCTTCCAAATCACCTCCCACCTTGGTACTCCTTCCCCCAGACCCAGTTCTTTTTCCCAGAGGGTCTGAATTCGAGATCTAGAGTCTGAACAATTCAGTTCCCCTGCCGAATATAACTTAGATATCAAATGGGTCTTAAGCGGAGACCCATTAAGTAATTCAAGAAGAAGATCCAGGAGTGGGTTGGTATCCTCCGGCCTCTGTTCTGCACCTCTCCCCGCCTCTGCCTGAAGGTAGTGCCTAATTTGTAAATAGCCATAGAAATCTGAAGCTGGGATGTTAAAGTCCTGCTGAACTTGGGTGAAACTTTTTATGGTATCCCCAGTATAAAACTGTGAGAACTTCCCGAGTCCTAGCTTATGCCAATGTATAAACATTGGGTTTTCCATCCCCGGCAGGAAATCTACCCTGTCAAGGATCCTTCCCTGTCTTAACAGCCAGGGTTGTAATCCCAGCTCCTTTACAGTTTGTGTCCATATTGTAATCGGCGTCTTAAACCAAGGACTAGGTAGTCCTTGTATCACCCTAGGGTTCATTTTATTGAATAGGATTGATGAAAGGGTGTGTGGTTTTAGAAACTGTAGATCCATTTTGACCCAGCATTGCACCGTCACTGAGGAAGCATAAGCTGCCAGATGCTGCAATTGAGCTGCTCTGTGATACCTCTTAAAATCAGGGGCTCTCAGACCACCTCTCCCTTTAGGCAGCTTCAAGAGAGCCCAGCCAAGCCTAGGCTTCTTCCCTGCCTATATAAATTTGCTTATCAACTTTTGAGTTTCTGACCAAAACTTCCTTGGGGGGCACAGGGGGATTGCATCAAACAAGAAGAGCATCCTCGGGAGGATATTCTTTCTCACCCATTCTACTCTGCCAGTAATTGTAAGAGGTAGAGCAGCCCATCTAGCACAATCCACTCTCACAATGTCTAACAGTTTCACATAATTTACTTGAAATAACTTGCCGAGATCCTTCGGGACCTGGATTCCAAAATATCTAAAAGTGTTGGTATTCCATCTTAGATTAGTCAAGGATTTCACCATTGAGGGGACAGGTGCACCCAATGAAATTATTTCTGATTTGGATTCATTAATTTTAAAACCTGAGATGGAGCCAAATTCTCTAAGGATAGTCATGGCGGTTGGTAGCGATATAATAGGATTTTTTAAGTAAAGTAGGGTGGCGTCCACGTATAGAGAAATGCGGTTATCCACCTCACCCGCTGTAATTCCCAAAATACTCTCGTGTGACCTAAATGCCTCTGCCATAGGTTCCATACTTAGGGCAAATAGTAGGGGTGAGAGGGGGCAGCCCTGTCTCATCCCTCTTCTGATGGAAAAAAGATGAGGGAGCACCCCATTCAGTCGTACCCTTACTGAGGGGTTGGTATGTAGGGTGTCCACCCATGCCTGAAACCTGGGGCCAAACCCAAATCTCTTGAGGACCTCCCCCAAGTACCCCCACTCAAGGCAATCGAAGGACTTTTCGGCGTCAAGTGCCATCGCCACTGATGGGTCCCCCTTCCCTCTAGATTGAGAGTGTGCCATCACTGTAAGCAGTCTCCTAACATTATCATGAAGGTGTCTCCCTGGCATAAAGTGTGATTGGTCTGGATGTATCAATTGGGTAGGCTGCATCTTCTATAGCGATTCCCACCATGTTACCTTTCAACACTGGAGCTGGAGCCTGTAGACTGTTTGTGGGGGCAGTACATGCATGGTATGATCTGAGTGTAAGCATTTGGTTACATACAGAGAAGAGCAGCTCCTGCCTCCTGGAAGCTGTGTTTGGGTCAGTAATTCCGCCATCCAGAGTTAATTGCTATAACGCCATGGAAGGAACATGCAGCACACCCACACAAGTTATTCATGAGTCCAGTTTGTGGGGGAGTGACTCCCCCTATGAGTGGGGATGGTGGGCCATGGACAGACTATACCCCACCAAAAAATATTGGAAAAGAAAAACAAGCTGAACTGCACCTGCTGCAAAAACTGAGACATATTAGGAACTGATCATTTTCTGGCAGGGAGGTATAGTAAGTGCAATGCCCAAAAACTGGGACTGTCCATGTAAAGGGATATGATAATGATGGAGCCCACTCAACCGAAGTGTAGTTTCATTCATATAGACATTTAGATTCAATTCTGTACAGTGCCCACATCAAACATTTCAGAGTTTGATCCTTCATCAGTGATAAAGCACTGAACTAGAAAACATTAAAAGTATATATAAATATAATTATCACAGTTTTAAAGTACAAAAAATATATAGATTTAGACTTGGAACAAATAACATCACCATAGGTTGCTTCATTGTGACTTGTATAGTTTAAATCCTCAATAGTAAATTAAATTCCTATATAGCTCTGTGTAAAAAACAGAAATACCATACTACATACTGTCCAAATTGGAAATGAGAGTATGTGAATTTTGTTTTGTTGGGGTGGTTGGTGGCCGGAGACCCTATTGGGGAAGACAATAATAGGGATACCAATACACACAAGGTCTCATGAGAGGAGCTACAGGGGCACACGAAGAAGAAGCAGGACCCTCAGGAGTCATTGAAACAGATTGAAGTACAGGGCAAGAAGAAAAAAGAAAAGGAGTACACCAAGATAAGAAAGCCACTTGATCCCAGACCCTGAAAACCAAGTAGTTTTTAACAGTTCAAGTAGGAAACTCACACCCCTAGAGAATGAAATGCTATCTAAGGGACTGTCATTCTGCCCTCACAACAGAATCAATTAATTTGAGCTCAAACATGATTTAAATAGCTTTTTTTTAGGAAGCTCAGGCTTACGTATGTTTTTGACACCCAGCATGAAAAAACAGAAAGGGATGTGGAAGAACAACAAAAAAAGATGGTTTTGAGTAAGAAACTGCATTTCAAATATGGCTTCATTCCGCAGGGTGTGCCACACATGATTGAAACATATATTAATATGGTCAGCAGGGATGTGGAACTCTTGTTGCAGAAATAAATAAATATTGACAGATTAACTAAGTTTAATCTTATAGGGGCACAATATAGAGCATTAAGAAATGTAGAAAATGACCCTAACATCATTATCAAAAGTGCAGACAATGCTGGTGGCATAGTGCTCATGGACTACAGTAAATACAGAGCTATGTGTTTAACACTACTAGAGGACAGTACAAACTATTTGACTCTACCAGGACAGCCTACTGTCAAGATTAGAGATCTAGTGGGTAGTATTCTGAAAAATGCAAGAGAAAATGAATGGATTACCTATTGGGAGCAAAACTCTTTATTTAGGAGCACTCCATCTATTCCTATTTCTTACACCCTCCCAAAAATTCATAAAGGTTTACATAATTCACCAGGAAGGCTGATTGTTTCTGGCATTAATTCAGTACAGGAACCATTTTCAATTTACATTGACCACCACATTAGGCCTTTATAGAACATACCCGCACATATATAAAGGATTCCACAGACATGGTAGAACTGGTAGAAACTCAGAATGACACAGATCTGGATGTCACGAACTGCCAACTAGTAACATAGGACTTTAAAGATCTATATACCTCCATCCCTTATAGGGATGGTCTCCAGGCATTAGAAACACTCTTAGAAAATCAGAGGGTGGAAGTAAAACAACCAAATTCTTTACTTTTGAAGATGGCAGAAATAGTTTTAACACAACATTACTTTTGATTTGAAAAGCACTATTTTCTTCAGATATGGGGGGACAGCGATGGTGTCTAGAATGGCACCATCCTATGCTAACATCTTTATGGAGAGATTTGAGAGCATATATGTATTCAGTGACAGGAATATCTACAGTAATCATATTCATCTTTGAAAATGATTCATTG
Organism: Neoceratodus forsteri; assembly: GCA_016271365.2. Classification (NCBI taxonomy): domain Eukaryota; kingdom Metazoa; phylum Chordata; order Ceratodontiformes; family Ceratodontidae; genus Neoceratodus; species Neoceratodus forsteri. Next base: position 720,077,048 of record CM057454.1, read on the forward strand.
ATGATATTACATGTATTTGGACTGGCAGTAATGAAGCCTTAAAGGAAAGCTGGCATTTGCAGGGGCTCCTGCCCCTGCAAACCTTACCCTCCGGTATAGGTTTACTGAAAAAAATGGCTTTTTCCTCATGCCGCAAAGTTGTTTAATTTAATTCTCATAAGTCCGCTACCCAGAAGTATGGTGGTTGCTTGGGCAGCTCCATGTACTGTAAAGGTGCGGTGCCGCACCATGCGCTTCAGTGCATTTGTATTGAGGCACACAGTGTGGTGCCGCACCTTTACAGTACGTAGGGCTGCCAAAGTGTCCACCATATATCTGGGTAGAGGACTTTTGAGAATTAAATTAGACAGCTTTGTGGCGCAAGGAAAAAGCCACTTTTTTTAGTAAATCTAAACCGGAGGGTAAGGTTTGTAGGGGTGGGAGCCCCTGCAAATGCCAGCTTTCCTTTAATGTCATTTAATGTCTGTTTAAACAATTGCTCAGAAAACCTGATTTTCAACATGACAAATAGTCAGCAAGAGATACCATTTTTGGATTTACTAGTATATAAGCAGGAGAACAAACAAGCTACTAGATTATACAGAAAGCCTACAGATAAAAACTCCCTACTGAAAGCTGACAGTTACCACCCTAGAAAACTGAAGGACTCCATCCCCTACAGACAAGTTATTAGGACCAAGAGAAAACTGTACAGAACCAGAAGAATTTAAGAAGGCAGCAGAAGAGATGGTGAAAAGATTTATTCAGAGAGGGTACAGTAAAGATATTTTAGAAACTTGGAAAAAAAAGATTAACAACTGGGAAATGAGTACTTTGGGTGGGATATTCAAAAGGGTTGCACCATGCGCAATAGGGTTGTGCCTGCACAAGTCCGAAATTGCGCCATTCTGCCATATTCAGCAGGAGGCAGTTGCACCCCCCCCCAAGGCAAGCTGAGCAACAGCGCAATGCAAATGAATGCATGCTGAACTGGAGGGGGAGGAACCATGCATAAACTGCACAGCCCGATATTTAGCGGGCTGTGCAGAGTTGTGCAGGCGCAACCCCCAACCTGCGCCTGCACAACTTTGAGCCAAAAAAATAAGGAGTAAGTCGAGGGCCACCCACAGGTGAGCTGCCGCATTGCAGGGTGCAACACAGCAGCTGCCACCTGTGGCTGGCCTATCAGCCCTACTCCTGTCCGCAGCAGCCGATCGCAGGCAAAAGTGTAGAAAATCCCCCACCCCCGACTGGCCCGAGCGCAGGCAAAGCATTAAAATCCCCTTCCCCGACTGGCTCTGATCATGGGCAAAAGCTTAAATAAACCCCCTACCAGCCCGATCACGGGCAGCAAAGTGTCACCCCCCAGAACATATCCCTGGTGGTCCAGTGGACTGCTAAGCCCGATCGCGGGCTGCAAAAGTTTAAACTCCCACCCCCCAGGAAATATCACTGGTGGTCCAGTGGACCGCTAAGCCCAATCGTGGGCTGCAAAAGTTTAAACCCTCACCCCCCAGGAAATATCCCTAGTAGTCCAGTGGACCACTAAGCCCAATCGCAGGCTGCAAAGTTTAAACCCCACCCCCCAGAAAATATCCCTGGTGGTCCAGTGGACCACTAGGCATGCGGGCTGCATAATGTGGCGACACCCCCAAGACCATAGCCCTGGTGATGTAGTGTCCCCCACCCACACCATCCACAGCCCCACCACCTGCTCCCCGGCAGCGGCGGGCGGCAGCATCCACCCACCTGCCGCTCGGCCGCCCGTCGATTGATTTCGGTAGGGCTGCACGCCCTATGGCTCTTGCTCTGCACCAATGGGCGTGCAGCCCTACCGGGCAGTCAGTCGGCGGGCGTGGGCGGCAGGCGGGTGGATGCTGCCACCCACCGCTGCCGGGGGAGGCGTGGTGGGGCTTCATGGTGGGTGGGGGGACACCAGACCCAGGGATAAGGGCTTTGGGGTGTCACCACATTATGCAGCCCAGACCGGGCTTAAGCGGTTCACTGGACACCGGGATATTTCGGGGGTGGGGTTTAAACTTTGCAGCCCACGATTAGTTTAGTGGGTCCACTCGACCACCAGGGATATGTTCTGGGGACACTTTGCTGCCCGCGATCGGGCTGGTGGGTGGGGTTATTTAGCTTTGCCCGCAATCGGGCCAGTCTGGGGGAGAGGGGAATTTTATGCCTTTGCCCGCAATCTGGCCAGTCGGGTGGAGGATTTTCCACTTTGCCTGCGATCGGGCTGTAGGGGGCGTCGGTCCCTGACGGCTGCTGCCTGGCAGGGTGCCAGGCGCAAGTCCTCGGGGATCGGCGCACCTGCATGCTAATGGCATGCAAATGATGCCATAAATAGATGCAAATGACCCCCCCTCGCGCCTTGCATGAATTATGGCCCCATTTGCATGTCACCTTTGAATATCGGAAATTTGCCCATGGCGCAACGGCATTTGTGTTAATCAAGAACTTGAATGCTCCACTCTGACCACTTGCAGTGGCTGCCAGTTCGCTATCACCATGCACAGTGGTTGTGAGCGCGGGTGGATATTCAAATGAGTTGCTCAATAGTGCAACTCCTTTGAATATCGCCCCGGCCACACCACTGCACAACTATTTTGTGCAGCGCAAGGGCTTGCGCCACAAAATAGCGCAGTTTGAATATCCAGCCCTTTGTTCCTCAGGAAACAGGATAATGCTAATGTGGAGGGACAGAAACAGGTAGTTTATTTCTACAGTATACAATGATTCATTCTTTGACGTAAAAAGAATTGTGAACAAACACTGGGACATACTTAGAGCCAATCCATCCAGAGCCACAGTGTTTGAAAATCCCCCCATGGTAGTTCCCAAAAGGAATAGAACCCTGGCCAATAGATTAGTTAGGACTGAGCATCAGATTCCAGAAACTAGACCTATGCACTTTATATCCTCTTTAGACATAAGGGGAAACTACAAAAGTGGGCACTGCACACACTGCAATAATACCTACAGGGTTAAAAAATTAGGAACAGTGTTTGTGATGAAGACATATCAATACAACAATTTATTACCTTTTAAACAGGAGTAGTATATCTCCTGAAATGTCCATACAACAAGATCTATATAGAGAAAACTGAAAGCTAAAGAGTAGAGATGGGGAACATAAGAGCGACATTAGGAGACTGGACCTAACATCGCCCCTAGAAAGACATTTCATTGAAGCACGATCTCAACTGCATTAGCTCAGATTCTTTGGTTTGGAAAAAGTTGACTCCAATGCAAGGAGGGGGGGATTACAGAACACAATTGTTGTCAAGAGACGCCTACTACATCGACAGATTTGAGGCCACCAATCCCAAATATGGGCTCAACGACTGCATAGACTAGCAGCCCATCATTTGACCGTAAGGACTGTTGGTTAGGGGTTGGCATGTTAGTGGTGAATTCTACCTGCAGAACCCAGGGACAACACCATTTCCCTTGCCTACTTGCTTTAAGCTTTGAGAAGATTTTGGTTCCAGACATGAGAATACATTGCTAAACAACAAATTGCAATAATAGCTTCCTTTATGCAACAGATAGCGATTTGGAGACCTCAAATGTCATAGTCCGCTAGTCTGAAATATGAGGACAGAGGTCTATCTAACACAGTAAATATAAAATGTATTAGTAACGATAGATATATTTTGCTGGTAGATTAAGCTTTGGCAGCCTTTCCCTCAGATTGCCAAGTGACACCAACACCACGCTCATTAGGGAGGAGTGTTGTGTATCTCCTTAACATTTAGGAGAATTTGCTTAGAGAACACAGAATAGTGTATAAAAATATGCTCATGACTCCATTGATCTTCTATGGTGGAATTACAAGAAGGACTGCACCCCTTCGGGGTGGGTTGTAGATCACCTTAGTATTGGGGAGAATTACTAATTTAGAGGTTATAAAATGATTTATTAAAACATGCTCATGACCCCGTTGACCTTCCATGGTGGAAATGCAGGGCAACTCAGCCCCGGTTCAGGGGTGAGGTGTAGATCACCTTAATATTTAGGAGAACTATTTATTTAGACTTTAGAGAATAACTTGTAAAAACATGCTCATGACCCCGTTGACCTTTCATTGTGGAAGTGCAGGGCAACCCAGCCTCGGTTAGTTTAGTGGTCAGTTTGTTCCTGTGTTTCAATTCTCCTTTCTAGTTTAAAAAATGTGAAGACCTCGCACTTCTATAGTACTAATTTTTTGAGTGTGTGTACAAAAGGAAAAATTTTATGTTGATTCACTCCTGCATAAGTTTATGATAGAGATAATTGAGGCAACAGGGGGGCTAATTAAAACAAAGGATATTATGCTGTCAGAGCTCAGAAGACATTTGGACCAGTTCATCCAAGTGCTGCAAATATGCAGGTCGGGTGCCCAGGGGTTTTCCACTAGCTTTCTGTGTTCTGGTGGTTTCCCCTTTGCCCGATTCTTCTGAGCACATTTGCTTAAATAATCTAAAACTAGAGAAACCCCAGTGCACTTTCAAGAACTTTTACAAACAGTAGAAAACTTTCCTTAGCTTTTGGGGTTGCTAAGTAACATTTACCCTTTGCCCTATGAGTCACACAGTCATGTGACAGTTACTGCCCAATCATGCCCAATCACTCCTGCAGCAGAATCTTTAAAACAGGGGTTCTCAAATGGTGAGGCCAGCCTCCCTTGGGAGGCCCCACCTGTTCCAGGGGAGGCTCAAGCAAGTCTGAAAAAGTACCATATTTAAATTTTGAGTTTTATATATTTTGTGTGAAAAGATTAAGCAAACTGAAAGAGGATAATAGTAGATGAATTTTATGTATTTATTTACTAATAGGTGACAAGGGAGGGTGAATGAGCCAAGGCTCATTTCAGGTGTTCTCAGGGAAGGGTAGGGAGTAAATACATTTCAAAAGGTAACTGCAAAACAATCAAGAAATACACAATGAACAATAGTGCAAACAAATATGAACAATAAACTAATAATGAGTGGTGGTAATCGATCAATTTGTAGCCTGATGGCAGAACAGCCCAAATACAAAGGTTGAGCATGGAAGTGCTAAGAGCAATAGCAGGAAGTAGCAAAGTAATCCCTGAGAAGTTGCTTAGGAGCAGGGAAGGAGGGGGTGAGGGAAAGTATGTAGGAGGGTTATTTCATATAGAGAGGAAACAGAGGAAATAGTCTGACCTCATGAAGATACTGCAACAAGGGGTAACTATGGTTCAAGAATGAAAATAGCAGAGCAATTAGGCTGACCTGTGAAGGGGGGGGGTTACAATAAGTTTAATAATAATATTTATTTTATTTATTTGTTGTTCAGATAACACATTTGAGCACACAAGCTTTTTTCAAAGGTTCCACATCAGTATAAGACAAGAACTGAATGTGAGCCAGGTACTCAAAGGGGTTCAATTTATTCATGGGGTACTGCACAAAGTACAGTATGTTATTTTTCTTTGGGAGGCTCAAAATCTTTCCTATGGATTTGGGGAGGCTCACTGTGACAAAGTCTGAGAACTATTGCTTTAAAAGGAACTGTGTAGGAGACCCAGTTCGACTCCATTGGAAAAGAGAAGCGGGAGCTGACTGGGTCCATATGAGAAAGCCATTCCATCCAAAAGTGAGCACTGCTTAAAGAAGCTTAAAAGTAAACATTGTTTAAACAGAATGTACTGTCATTTAAAGGAACAGAGTTAACGAAGGATGCCAGACAATGGAAAGTAGTAACTACTTTTGAAAACATAGGAAAGCTGTAGTGGTCTCTCTCTCTTTGGTTAAAAACTTACCTGTGAAATAGCTATGCAAATGTATTCGTTCAGTTGATCAGTAAACAAGTTTTATATATATATATATATATATATATATATATACACACACACATATGCAAGCTAAAATAAATATGGTGAATTTAGAATAACGACAAACTCACTATTTGTCACTGTTTTGCAGCATAATTCTTGAGGAGATGCCCTACTTAAATGAATGAAAGCATTTGGGAGACTATATAACCATTTGAATATTTGAACATTTAACATAACCTGCATTCAATTTTGAAGTCAGCAACGGGGACAGAATTCATAATGATAGGCTAAAGAAAGAATGTTGATGGTTTACTTTGTGTATTTTATTTCATTATTTCTTTAGGAGAGATATACCCTAAAAGAATGCTAAGGAAAGATTAACAGATTTCAACTGTCCTTGACTTAAAAGTGAACATAAATAAATGCTAACTAGAGATACATATTTAAGCATTTATTAATGATACCTAAAGACAGATTTAAACTTATATCTGGTTTATTTAGACTTTATACTGACTTCTCTCAAGAAATATGGGCACCACTAAAAATAATCTGAAATATGGAAAGCAAGTTTTTTTGAATATTATGGTGAGATACACTTTTATGTTTGATTCTGAACTTCACATAAGCTCATTTTCCAGTTTGGACAGTATTTAATTTGGTATTTCTGTTTCTTACACAGAACTATATAGAATTTTAATTTACTATTGAGGATTTAAACTATGCAAGTCACAGTGAAGCAACCTATGGTGAGGTTATTTGTTCCAAGTCTAAATTTATATATATTTTGCCCTTTAACTCATTGGGTCCAGTAGACACCATGTGGCGTAAGAACCATCCATTGCAGACTCTGACCCAAAATGGTCACCCGGACCCAATGAGTTAAAACTGTGATAATTATATTTATATATATTTTGAATGTTTTCTAGTTCAGTGCTTTATCACTGATGAAGGATCATAATCCAAAATGTGTGCTGTGGGCACTGTACATAATTGAATCTAAATGTCTATATGAATGAAACTACCCATTAAATACGCTTTATACACTTTGGGTGAGAGGGCTCCATCATTACCAGATCCCTCTATCTAGTATTAGCCTTGATTTGGTAAGGAGCTACTCCCCGAGTATCACTTTTTCTGTTTTTACTGAGGTTGGCTGGGCTGGAACCCTTTCTTTTGCCTGTCTTATGTAAAACCAGGTGGATGGTAACCCTAGTCCCATGTTATGAGCACTAGTGTTCAGTATTTTACCACATTAGGAGTGTCAGTGGCTACATTTCAGTGACAAACTGTTGAACTGTCCACTGCTCTCAACCTTTTGTCACTGAAATGTGAGACACTGATATGGGGGGAAAATTTGGGTCAGTGGCCCTCAAATTTTGAGACACATCATCAAACATTGGTATACAAGCTCAGAAAACTTCAGAAAAGTCGGATTTACAAAAGCATCTCGTCGCAGGGGGGTAGACAGAGTTACATAGTGTGGTTATAACAGTGAGAACAGTACAGGTGCAGAATATTAAACATAGAGTACACATAGGTTACATAATAATGTTACTTATAATAGGTTACAGTCATATACAAGGTACCCAAGGGTTACATTGGGGGTACAGCCCTGGACATACCTACCTAATACCTGGAGAGGGTGGAGGTAGGGATGGGGAGTGGGTGGAGGAGGAGAGAGATAGGCTGTCTGGAAGATGTTGTGAAGTTAGGGAGGCCTGACAGGAGGATCCCACAGTGGGATTAATTAGGTGCATCTACAGCAATGAGCATCAAAGAGATGGTTCTGGAGGGTGATTTTGAAGGGACCAATTTTGGCTATGTATGTGATGCAGGGTGGGAGGGAGTTTACAGCTGGGTGAAATTAACCACACAAGTGTTAAGGGATTTTATTCATCAAGTATGACTGTTGGTTGCTTAATGGGTGGGGTTAAGGAGATGCTCACAGCATTCACAGCCCCCTCCTCGGGCCTTGCATACTGCCACCTCATCCTGGTCATTTCACAGAACTACACAGACTGATAGGTTGGGGGCTGTCTGCTAGTGGCATAGTGGCTACTTGTGATGTTCACAGGGTCACATGTTTGTAACCATAAGTGTCTGGGGGACTGTATCTTCTGCTGTATCAACTCTTGTGTACAGGACTAGCCCTACTGAAAAATGCCAACCCATGCCCAGCCCACCTCCTTGCCAGAAAGGGCTGGGGACATGGGCTGACGATGACATTTTTCCTTTTTTAAATAAATCCTGTGGGTCAGTCAGTGGTATGGCAGTCCTGTCAGAAGACTGCTGTAGCCCATGATCTCCTGCAGATGAGGAAAAGGGTATCCACTATGTAGTTGGACTGACATCTGATTGTAGGCACTGTGCCCATTATGGCTCCACCTCTGTGGCAGCCCACTTCCTTTGCATCCCTCTATATGAGTGTTTGGGGCTGTCCCAGGTCCACAAATGCCTCTGGCATACTAGGATCCTAGAGCAGCATTATGGCACAAAGCTTTGTGTGTCACTAATGGGCAAACTGTGCATATGCCAGCCCTTTTAATTAACATCCCTATGAAAGAAGTTGTATTGTGATTGTATGACACTACATGATTCTCCAAAATGCTTGATTCACTGCTTACTTGTGGCACATAGCAGTACCTAAAACCATTTGTTGCATAATAGAGCCAGAGAGACTACCAGGTGTACTAACCTCATATCTGAATGATCTTGTTTGCTGCTCCAGCAATCCTGGCTGTTCTAAAGAACACTGGGGGGGGGACTGGTGGTCCTAAGGATTGAGGCACTGGATGCCACACCTCGCGCCATGCTGCTGACCAGGTTCGAGAATGACCTTGGGTCATTGGGGTGCTGGTGTGGGGGGGCAGAGTAGGATCAAGCATCTAATGGCAGCTCTCCTCTTCTAGGCTGGCTGTCACCCCCTGTAGTTCTGCTGCCACTGGGTGGAGGTCCGGTGGCAGCACAGGTGGGTGAGGGCGCCATGTCGGGAGGGTGTCTTAGAATACGGTTCATGCGTGCCTCCACACGCACATGTCTGGGACTGGGGGTGGTGGGTGAAAATGGGAAAAAACACATAAAATATATAATAAAACAAAAGAACATGGGGGGCATGATCCATGTCATGTTATTAGCTACCACTGCATGTTTGTTGGCATTGGGAGAGGGTGTGAATGTTACAATAGGGGGATCCTACACACAAAGCAAAAAAGCAAATGCTCAGGATACCAGAGGGGATGTAGCGCATTAACAATGAAACAAGAAAACAAGACCCCACAAAAAAGAAAGGGCAGGTTCTGTAACTATCTCCATGGTCCCACCAAGGCCATATGAGGAAGAGGAATGCAGTTCATGATTTTGCAGTTTAACGTGTGGCTAAAGGGCTGATTTATGGAGGAAGGGTTTCAGTATTTGGGAGAGTGGGTGTCAGAACAATAGGCTGGAGTACCAGTTTCTTATAATGGGCACCCAGCTAAGGCTTCAGCCCTGTGTCATAAAATATGCATAGAACCATATAAAGAATGTAAGACTGGCTCAAACCTTACTTTAAAACCTACTTTATAAAGTTCTAGATAAGTACAAATAATGTTTCCGCACACCCTTTTGTAGTATATAAAAAACAGATTTTATTTTTCCCTGTATAACATAACTAATTTCTAATAACTTGCATAGATACATTTCCAAACTCTGCTAATTAAAAACAATCTTTTAAAGTGTCTCTCATTTCTGTGGGACAAATATTTTTTGAGATACTCTAATAATGATTATAACATCAGTTCTCAGCAAAGTCTTTTGAAGACAAAATAATACTTCTGTTCTCCATGTCTCAAGCTTCAGAATAATGTAGGTTTCTTCCAGAAAATGTTTTAGTAAACTCCTCAAAAGCATGAAATTCCATTATAAAGAATTGTCCCTTTGTTTGTGCTCACTAGACCGTGCAGAGTGTGTTCCAAAACTGGTTACTTCAAACTCTTTAAGACAGTACTTTTCAGTTTAGCACCACGTTGCACACACAAAAGTTATATCTGTGGATTTGTCATGATACCAACTTTCATTTAAGACCAAACTCAGGTACTTTAGCTTTTAGGTTTTTGACACAAAATATATTTTCAAATAACTTGCCCTATCCAGCAGTTGCAAGTATCTAGGTCAGCCAGTCAATAAGCCAGTACGTTCTTTATCCACTGTGTAAGTTTCATGCCGACAGCATGTTGCATTCTTTAGTAGCAAACAAAAGTCTTTCTTTGTATTGAAACAAATAAGACTAAGTTCATCTTTTTTCTTCTTCTTGCGGTAAGCTAGTTTATATATATAATAGTGTCAGCCTATGTAGTTTGATTTGACAGCTCAGTATGTGGTCACTAGGCAACCCTATCAAATTGTTTTTTCTACTCCTAAAGTAAGATTCCAGGATCCATAATATTGCTCTCTTAAGAGACCAGTTTAAGGATACCTTCCTGTTTTAAATGGAAAGTCACTGATGCCATGTCCCCTAAGTTCCATCTAGGCAGGATTTTTAAAACCCCTTCTCAGAGACAAGTTTTCTCCTTGTTTAGAGAGCTAACGTAGACAAAGATTTAAACCAGTTGTCTTTGTTTTATACTCCAATTACCTTAATTAACAATGAAGCATTTATAAAGAATATAATTAAAATAATACAAAATAATAACATTATAATAAAATATTTTTGTAATTAAGGTTTTGTTCCCACATTGCCCCCTTTTTGAATTAAAATGTATTCTGAAATAATACATTTTCTAATTCAAAAGCTGTAATTTTACTATATGGGTATATAGTTCAAGCATCACATGGAAAATGAATCGTAGAACCTAAAGTTATATCATCACGTGGTAACTTATGACATCAGCGCATGTCATCATCACATGTGACATAATGAGATATGACATCATTAGAGATGTACATGTAGGCATAGAAATATGTACAGTACTACATGATTAAACATGATTACAACTATGTACATATTTCTTTTAACTGCTCTAACATGTTTTCCTGTTTCACGCAATATTTCGGGCATTTTACAACAAATTAACTCTTTGTTCATTTCTTACAAGTATCAGTATTACAATTAACATTTTTTAGTATAACTAATGTCCATTATTTTCACTTTTACAAAATCTTGGTAAGCTATTTCTTTTAACATTTCACAAGTTCTGCCTCTCCCCCCCCCCCCCCAATGTGCTGAAGGTACTACTCATCTGGGCCTTTGTAACCTTAATTAGTTTTTACCAGGATATAATTCCTTGATTGGAATTTACCTTTTTGGTAGTACATGGATTTTAGTTTCCAGTCTATTTGTAGATCACTTTCAGAAATCATAGTTACATTGGGATCCTTAATGAAATTACAAATGCTTCCTACTGTTTTGTTACCTTATTGTACTTTCACTAAATCATAATCAGATTCATAACTATTTTTGTGCATTTTCTTTAAATCAAAATCAGGCCCATTGAATATTTCTTGTCTGTATTTTTAAGATGCGTGTGGTTGTCTGTACTGGTGTACATAAACTGGACCTTTACTAGGGTTTGTGGGTACCCTGGTAACATGCAGATCAGTTACCCTACAGTCATGGGCATCTTCTGAAAACATGTCTTTTGGTTGAAAGAACATTTTGCAAACAAGTTCCTTTCCTTTCCTAATTTAGTTTTACAAGTACACTTTGTTTAACTTGTTCCTTCAAATCAGGAGAAAGGTAAGTTTTCACCCACATCTACTTTATTTTTAATTGTTTTAATTTTTCATCAACTACACATACTTCTTTAAAACTCTTGCTTTATTTTTTTCTAGGTAATATGTTCTGGTAGTCCCCCCCCCCCACCAATACTTGAACAACTAATTCTGAATCATGAAGGATTCCCCCATCGCTATTTCTATCCTACAGTTAGGTTTTAAAGTGACAAGCTGTGCATTTGGATTATTTACTAAAACATGCATTACTCTAGTGTTCATATTCAGGCAATGGATCTTTAAATCCATATCACTACCGCAAGTTAGGAACACACAATGCAGTTTAGTCTGGCATTTCTTGGCCTTCATTTACACTAACTCTAACAGAAAATTCATTAACGTTATCTGAAATTGTTGTAGTGCACTCACCCACCGTGTGGCACACTTGAGGCTTAGTTTGCCCAGAACCCAAGGCCTGTAGTGTCACTTTTATTGGGTAAGGGTCTCCCCTTATTTGTGACCACAGAATTTTATTGGCTAGGCTTATATACACACCCCATAGTACAAGTATGTCAAACCCAAGACATGAGAGATTTCAAACCTTGCATTACATACAGGATGCTGTATATTGTTTTGCCCTATCTGGAGGTTCAAGGCACCAATGCCTTTACTTTTAAAGCTTCCTTTCTGGTTTGGAACATTTTGTAGCCACTCTTTTTAACACTTTGTAAAACTGTGCACTGATTAGACAGTGCATAACCTAGGCACAGCACAGGACTGGATATTTCAAGTCCTCTGTCTTGACTGGCACCTTAAATTTACCTTTTGTTTTATTTAGTGGCATTTCCTTTCCACATTCCTTGGTGGGCTGTGTACTTAGAGTCTAATGTCTTTGTGTCATATATAGGCTGTAACTGAGAAAAACAGGATTTACTTCCCTTTGTGAAGAAAGTTAGGTCTGTGGCATTAATCTCAGATTTCACCACATTGTGCTTTGACAAACAAACCACATAAGCTTTACTTCTCCATTTAGCCATTTTTTGCATTACCTAACATAGGTACACCAGAACGTACAAAATTTGGTTTAATCATTACATCATTTTTCCCTAAAAGTAGCATGTCTTTCACTGTTTAGAAACTTTAAGACTCTTTTTAAATGGAATAGGCCCTATTACCTGTGACCACAACAGTCCGTGGGAGTAGTCAATCATAGGTTTAAACCTTTTCAGAAGGCCATTTCCAATCAAGAAATCATCACTTGGTTTGTTGGTAACATACGCTGGATGTTTAATTACCATTTTACCAAATTTCTATTTTAATCAAACATTACCAAAGGTCTTCTGAGCTTCCTCTTCATGTAATCTGTCAGAAAAGATTTTCAGCTTTTTTGAGTTAACCAAGGCATTAGTCAGTTTATCAAAGAGACTGTTAAACATTAGGGTTACTTCTGCCCCTGAGTCAAGCAAGGCCTCATGATTTAGACTGTTCTCACTGTTTATGTAAGCAATAAGACATGACAGAGTGTGCATGGAACATATTTTGCCACACGGCCAGGGGCATAATAAGGCATGAGGCCTTGGCTGAGTGCCTTTAGCCCCTGGCCATGCAGTAAAATATGTTCCATGCACATCCTGGAGTGTCTTATTGCACTTATAAAATGGGCACCCATAATATTATAAAGAAAAAATAGACATAAAACAGATACTTGCTGCATAAAATCATTTATTTTGCCAGACAATTCTGCCACAGCATAAAATAGTTCTCATAACTTTGGGTGGGAAAGATAGGAAAACAACAAATGCTAGGGTAAAAAATTAACAGAAATGCAATTTACTCCATGTTGCACTGTTGTAAGACTGGAGGGATTGTGGAAAACAAAAAAAAATCACTTGCTGCCACTGTGGAAGTTCACCGGTCCATTAAAATGCATGGGGCCATTGAAAGTGAATGTGCCTTGGTTGAAAGACGTCGTTGCTCCTGCTGGTGGCACTGTAGCGTTCTTCTTAATTTTGGGTTGTTCATCTGTTGCTTCTCTCCGTGGCTCAGGTTTTTGGAATTCATTTTGTTTTCTGTTATGTTGACCTAATATCGAGATCAACCGGTGTCGGTTGGAAGAACAGGCAGCCCAGTTTGAATGAAGACTACCTTCACAGCGATGGCCCATTACCACCATGACCTCATGGCTCTGGAGACCCGCTTCAGACAGTAAGTTAACCGCCGTCACTCTGATCGAGTGATTGGTGTAGATGTGTGTTAACGAGGCTTCCTTGCTTATTTGGCTCATCATTGTGGAGAGGTAGTTCAGACCTAGGGGCTGTTCTGTGTACCAGATGTCTGTGCAGTCAAGAAAATGCTGAGGAAGGTGACGTGGATGGCAGTACAGAGCTGGTGCTGCAGGTGGGAGCTTACTCAAATACTTCTTTAAGTTTGACACTGGGCAGAGCGGGAAGCTGGGTTCAGCACATATGAACCCACAGTGCGATTGTATGTTGAGCTCAAGAGGATCACTATGGTTCTTAGTTGCCTCATTGAAGGCAAGGGTGGCATATTCTTGACCATTTTCATCTATCAGGAACTCAAAGCTGTCAGGCTTCAGATTTTGTAGCCCCTCCCAACTGCGTCTGGCCATATACAATTGTACATTGAGCCTCACTTTGCAGAGAGGGCCAGGCGCAGTGTCGGGAGACAAAGCTGGAGAATTGTTAAGTTTAAGAAGGTCTGGTTTACTGATGGCAGGGTGGTGCTTCGAGATATCTTTTTGTGCACGCCTGTAACGTTTGGTCACTGCAACAAAAATGTTGTTGCTGGTAGTGAAGGCAGGATCGGTGATGATATTAATCTTTCTTCCTATTGATAGTGAGTTCAGATGGTGGTTTAGTGATATCCAGAGACTACGGTAGCTTGAAATTGAGTACTCCTGGCTGTCACTATTGCAGACTTCAGCATAGAAGCACCTGAATGCTTCATTTAATTCACAACAGGTAGTGGTTTTAAAATCTAATGGTATTTACTTCGCGCTTTGCCAGTTTTGGAAAACTTTGACAGCACAAGCAGTTTTTTTGGTGTTGGGCTAATTTTTGGCATCTTCTAGTTCATTCAGTGCATCAGGTGTCAGTGACAGGTACCATGATGTACCAGGCACAACATTTCCTAGTTTTGCTATGTTGCTCACTGTGCCACATAGCTTGCTTTCATTTACTTCTATAAAGTGCTCATCTGGCATGCTGAAAATACTCTGCCGTTCCTTCTTTGTCATGCTGATGTTAAAATTGATGAGTGTTGGCTCAGACATAGAAGTGATTCTGTGTGTTTCACAGTGAAGGGCAAAGAAAAGATGGCAGCCAATAAAAATGCCAACATTCCATGGCACAAGAATCTTGGCCTTTTTACTGCCAGCTCTTTTTTACCCATGCATGCTGACCTACAGTTCTGATTGGCTGATATGGCTTGCCCATTTTATAAGTCAAGGTACCACATTTCTACTTTTCCTTTGGAAATTAAGTTGCCCAGGTAGAATTTGTTTTTCTTCTCCCCTGGTAACATAGCAGTTCCACTATGACATTCCACATGTTTTTTTCACTAACTCTGGACACCTTTTGAGAAAGGCCAGACTTAGAGATAGCATTTTCACTTTCACTTGGCATCTCATTCTCAAATCTCATCACCCATTTTAACAATAGCAGTTTCTTTTATTAGGTCAGCAACAGAGTGAACATAGAAACATAGACTTTGATGGCAGATAAGGACCTCTTGGCCCACCTAGTCTGCCCATTTCCCTACCTACAGGATAAGCTGCAGATCCTAGTTAACCAACAGTTTATTTCTTCCTACCACCCACAAGAATTGCCTTATGTTTGTTCCATGCATTCTTGAATTCTCCCACAATTTTAGACCCCACAACCTCCTCAGAAAGGCTGTTCCATGCATCCACCACCCTTTCTGTGAAAAAACACTTCCTCACATTTCCCCTGAGCCATCCCTCCTCTATCTTCAAATTGTGTCCCCTTGTTCTTGCATATCTCTTTTTCTGAAAGATGCTACCCTCTTGGACTTAAAAGTTTCTATCATTCTAACAGAATCTGTAAGTCACATAGCACTACTGGTCTCACTTGCACTAGGCATGGTTGAAGAAGTTTGCACAGGATTGAGAGAGGCAGGACGTGACTAGTCTAAATGGAGTGAAAAACTTTGGAGACATTTTCTGAAATCCTTTATTTCTTTTTCAAATTCCTCCATTCCTTTTTCAAACTCCTCTCTTTCCTGTTTCCTTTTAATTTGTGACTCCTTAAGCTTTTCCTTTTTATCTGCAGAACGATGCCTAGACCTGTTTTGATGTGCACTATAACGTTACTGATCATAGTCAGAATAGTGGCATCCTCTGTGATAATTTCTGTCACCTCTGTATTCATCATATCCATGGGTATGTCCTTTACCATGGTCCCCCATTTGGGAGAAACCCCAGTTATGGTATTGAGAAAAGTCTTGATAAGACTGCTGAACCACATTTGGGTTTAGCATAGGCTTTGGCTGTTCCTTTTTCTTTACAGAAATAGGCAACTCCTCTCCCCCCTTAGCCAGAATATTAGAGGTTGTGGCCTCAAACACCTTAGCCTGAGGTATAAAGGAACCCCATTCTGTTTAAACTTATGCTTTTTCTTATATTTTCCAAGTAGTTCTCTTTTTGAATTTGAATCAGAATCACCTTTTTTGCCTAGGGTTATTTTTCTTTTTGCTCTTGAGCGATTCTTTTTCTGAATCATATGATTCTTTGTCAGAAGAGGAAATACCAGAATTAGCATTACACTGTAATTCTTTGACTGCTTTCAATTTTCTCTTAACTCTACTTTTACTCGGTGAACTTTCATATTTTTTTTCTTAATTCAACCAAATCTTTGTTAACCTGTTCATAAGCATTTGCTAATTCAACTTTTTTCCTTTTCCAAGTGTAATCACTGTATTTTCCATTGTGTAGCCTCACGTAAGTCACTTTGTAAAGCCACACAGTCCTGTTTACTCTCTTGTAACAACCTCTGCAACAGCTCCACTTGACCTGCAAGTTTACCACATTCAAAGAATTAATTTTCTAATAATTATTCTAGCTTGCTTATTTTATTGTACTTTAATTGGTCGACCAGCAATGAGGATTTTTGGTTAACTCTTTGTAGTTATTTTACTCTTTTATCTTGGTTGCAGCTCTGTCGTTGAGGTGTCAATGGCTCTGTGTTAATGAGAGACAGAGAAAATACTGGGTAATGTATTACTGCCTCAGATTTAATAACTTTTGCACATATACCTTGAGCTGACATAATTGAACAACAATTAACTTAAACAACACCAATTAAATAGCAATAACCTTCGTCCAACAACAGTTTAAATAACCAAGTATTTCTTCTGATGCTTCCAAGATCTTTTTTTGCTTGCAGTAATACTGAGGAAGACAATTACTACTTTCTGTTTCTCTCTCTTGTCTAGGGTAACTTATGCTCATTGAAAAGCAAAAACAGAAAATATATTTATGCCATTCAGTAACTTTGCAATTAAATAATTTCTATTTTTCATACACATTAAGGTGTGAACTATTATTCCCTAAAAAATTATTCTCATGGACAAGCAATCCCAATATGTCAGAACACTAGGCTGGAATACCAATTTCTTATTATGAGCACCTGACTAAGCCTTTAGCCTCATGCCATAAAAATATGCATAGAGCCATATGAACAATGTAAGACTGGCTCAAACCTTACTTTACAACCTACTGTATAAAGTTCTAGATAAATACGGATAACATTTTTGGCACATCCTTTTATAGTACATAAAAATAGATTTTATTTTCCCAGTACAGCATAACTAATTTCTAATAACTTGCATAGATATAAAACATTGTAAACACTATAAAAGGTAGCATAAATATAAAACAACAAAGGTTTCAGAAAATAAACAAGAAGAAACAAAAGAACACAGCTTGCTGTTTTAGTAACTTTTACAAACAGTAAAATTGTCCTTGCATACTTTACAAACAATGTTGTCTTATTAGCATGTCAAAACTTCTCTTGGTAACTTAGTCAAATACTTTTTTTCATGCAAAAATGTTTATATATTATGATTTAGATTCTAAGCTCTTACTTTATACCCAACATTCTAGCATCTAAGAAATTCCTATGCAACCTCCCAGCTAAATCCAATTAGAATATTATAAAAATTATTTTAAATAATACTCAAGACATCTGGTTAGCTGTAGAGTCTAGATTTTCTTCTTAATTTCAGAATCTTGGTGAGTTCTTCTTCCCTGGATGGCAAAATTCCTTGTTAATGGCTGGGTCTTGTTGTTTCTGTTTTTTTTCCTGCTCACACTTGAACCCTGGACTTTGAACCCATCTGTTGTCAACACATCACTGCAAACTTGCGTCCTTACTTATTGACATCAATAGGCAGTCTCTGTCCTTTTGTTCTGGTTTTGACGGGAATTTTAAAAACAGTACGTAATAGCAAAAATGTCCATTCCAAGAGTATAGGACCTCTCAGCATCTCAGTTGGAAGTTAATTGACCAGCCCCTTTTAGGAACTGGATTTTATTATCTCTGGTCCAGAGTAACATCCCTGTCTGGCTAGGTCATTATTGCACCAGTCCTGGTTGGTCCTTGCAAAGGGGATGGGATGGGTACTTTTTTCCTTCTGAGACTCCACCTCCCTCTGCTTTGATTAAATGTTTAGCTCAGAGTTAATTTTCCTCATAATGTTTGAATGCAATAAGATGCAGTCTTCAAGTGGCCATTTCCAAGCTCTGCTCATTAAAAGCAATCTTTTAAAGTGTCGCTCATTTCTGTGGGACAAATATTTTCTGAGATACTCTAATAATGATTATAACATCAGTTCTCAGCAAAGTATTTTGAAAGCAAAATCATACTTCTGTTCTCCATGTCTCAAGCTTCAGAATAAAGTAGGTTTCTCCCAGAAAACCTTTTAGGAAACTCTTCAAAAGCAAGGAATTCCATTGTAAAGGGTTGTCCCTTTATTTGTGCTCTTTAGACTGTGCAGAGTCTGTTCCAAAGTTGTTTACCTCAATCTCTTTAAGATGGTATTTTTTAGTTTAGCACCACATTGCACACACAAAAATTATATCTTTGGATTTGTCATGATACCAGCTTTCATTTAAGACCAAACTCAGGTACTTCAGCTTTCAGGTTTTTGACACAAAATAGATTGTCAAAATAACTGACCTTATTCAGCAGTTACCAGACTCTAACTCAGTCAGTCAATAGGTCAAAATGTTCTTTATCTACTGTGCAAGTTGCATGCCAACAGCATGTTGCATTCTTTATTTATTTATTTATTTGCTTTTGTTGACCGGGTGGGCACACTAGACAGCCATGTGCCTATTTTCAGGTGCGACCCGGGAGAGTTACAGGTCAAACTTCATACAGCAACAATTGAGAAGGCATTAGAAATACATGGGAAGGAAGTTACAAATAATTACTTGATACATAAACAACAGGGACATAAGGAATACAGAAAAGATAACAGGCAATTTAGTGCTGATTCTAAAGCAAGGTAGGGGTACATCGAGCAGTTGGGGAACAGAGAAGAGTGTAAAAGAGATACACACAGGCAGTTACTGGGCTAGCTCTAAGACAAAGTTGGCACGGAATTCATACATATCGACTAGGAGACAAGAAACATGACTAGATTTACAGAGCAGTTCTGGCTGACTCAAGGTTAGCAAAGTGCGTTTTGAGTCAGATAGGACAGGCAAGATAAATTTTGGGTAGTGCAGGGCCATCCAGTCAGGTTGGCAAGGGGAAGGGGGAAGGTCTCATGAGAGCAGGAGCAGGGGAGGGAGGTTTCAGGAAGTTCCAAAGGAGGCTTTAAAGCTTGGGTGGGAGGAGGAGGACCAAGTGAGCTCAGGTGGCAGTCCCAGAGTTTGGGGGCATAGGTGTGGAAGGCTCGGTCTCCCGCAGAGTGCGTGTTCTTGGAACCAGGCGTTCTTGAGTTGAAGAAGATCGCAGGAGGTAGGATGTGACACCAGGTTTGAGGGGAAGGGTCAGAGCTGGGGGTGCTAGAACGGATGATGTTGATGAAATTACCTAGAGCAGAAGGAGCGATGCTGCTCAGGGAAAGAGACCTCTGAGGCGACTGTATAGGTCGCAACGAAGGAGTGAGGGAGGGCAGAAAGCGCGAAGCGACAGACATTGTTGTAGGCCGTGTCCCATTTTGCCAGGCTGGATTTGGGAACAGGTGCAAAAGTTACTAGCCCATAACAGAGAGATGGAAGGAGGACAAACAGTTAGTAACAAACTAACTTTGTTTTGTTTGTTAGTAACAAACAAAAGTTCTTCTTCATATTGAAACATATCAGACTAAGTCAGTCTTTTTCTTCTTGAGGTACAGTAAGCTAGTTTCCATATAAGACAGTGTCAGCCTATATATTATGATTTGACAGCTCAGTATGTGGTCAATAGGCAACCTTATCAGATTGTTTTTTCTTCTCCTAAAGGAAGATTCCAGGATCCAAAATATTGCTCTTTTTTTTTCAATTTCTTTTTATCCTGCCTTACTACCATCTTAGTCCACTCCTTCAGTACTGATCAATCCCCGTAGATCTCTCCCATGATGTCTGCCCCTAGAGTGCTAGGCTTACTCCGTTATCCCCCTACCTTACTCCTCTCATCAGAGCACCTGCACAATGGGTCTGCATATGGGTAGGTGATCGGAGCTAGGATCGGTTGTCATCTTGGACTGAGAGTTTTTTTTTCCACTTTTCTTCCCTTGGTTCCTCCTTCCCCTGAGGGCGTCAGCATGCAGGACTGATGTCCAGATAGGTGGCGTGCTGATGCATGCTGTTGTCAAATGCCAACAACGTCCTCCCCTTCCCGACTCCGGAGAGCTGCCTGTGCCCCAATGCCTGTGCTTCCACAGGCATAGGTGTGACGGGTGCTCAAAGCACCTCAGGAATCCACCCCAGGAGAAGGAGAGCATCCATTGGGATGCTTGATCCTCCAACCCCCGGCAACCCCGAGTCCGTTCCCGAACCTGGGTCACCAGCGTGGCACAAGATGTGGTGTCCAGCACCTCAACCCTCAGCGCCACCGGGCCAGTCCCATAATATTGCTCTTTTAAGGGGCCAGTGTAAAGATACCATCCTGTTTTAAATGAAGAGTCATAGATGCCATGTCCCCTAAGTGCCATCTAGGCAGAGACAGTTTTTCTCCTTGCTTAGAGAGTTCATGTAGATAAATATTAAAAGCAGTTGTCTTTGTAGTATACCCCAAATACCTTAATTATTAATTAAGCATATATAAAAAATATAAAAAGGTAACTCAAATAATACAAAACAATGAAATTATAATAACATATTTTTGTAATTAAGGTTTTGTTCCCATGTGGAGATACTGCTGGAGTAAGTGGCAGCTGTTTCAGAGAAATTATCTATACCTAATAAGCAAGGTACCAAGGTGTTAGGGCACAGGTTTGCAGCACACATTATGGCTCAGTTGAACTAGGTAACAGAGCGGTAGTGTAAACAAGGCTAGACATACCTACTTAATCAATGGGTGCCTCATGGACCTCCCCCAAGCACTAAAAATGTAACATCTGGACTTGCAAGCACATTTCACAATGGATGACACAGAAAGGGATACAGCAGGGAGAGAGCAGTTCAGGGGGGCATGGGTAGGACTAGCATTGAGGGTATAGGAGCACTGGTACATTTCCAGGGCAAGGACACTTACTATATCAAGAGAGGAGCAGGTGAAAAACAGCATCAATGAGAGACAAAGGGGTAGTGAATGGAGGGTGATGGTCAGAGCTAGTGGGGAACAAAAACAGAACTCCTGGACTGAAGTGTGTGTACGTGCTAGAAGCCTAGTGTATAAGATGTGAGACTTAAAGTTCTTACCCATTGGTCAGGCATTGGAAGCTGAAGCCCAGCTGGACCTGGTATCAGTGATGGAAACCTGAGTAACACAGTACTATGACTGGGATTTTATAGAAAGCAGAGGGGGTGGGGTAGCCCTGTATGTGAAAGTAGGTATTACAGCAATGGAGGATTGGGACACAAGGTGGGGTACTAACATTGAGACCATATGGGTACAATTGTTGGCACTCAAGTAAAGGGAGAATAATCAGAGGAGGGGTGGCTTATAGACTGCCAAATATTAAAGAGGTGGAGGAGAATGTATTTGGGAAGAGATCAGAAAGCCACAACGCATGGGGGACTTCGTGCTACAGTAGATGTGAATTGCAGTTTCCCAGTAACATCAAGCACCAAGAGCCAGGGAGTAGTAGAGGCATTCCAGGACATCTTTCTGACAGAATGCATTTGGGCAAATGTCAGAGATGTTTTACAGTGAGTGACTTTTGAAAAGTGCCGCAGGATTCTAAAGAAGCCATCGATCAGCTGTTTACAGAGTCAGGAGTGAGTCAGGGTCATTCAGTCCCTGTTTAAGCCAGTACATACCATTCTTTACTTGAAACTGTCTGTCACCTGCTGTTTCCAACAGCAGAAGGCTTGCTTCTTGGAACTTACCTCCATGTTACCACTGTTCCATTTGGGAGCCTGGTGCTGGTAGGGGTCAGGACCAGTCTACTGTATTTCAGGGCTTTGGCCTATCAGTCTTCTGCTGTGGTCCTTGAGCTAAAGGTTCGCAGCTTAAGGACGTCTTAGAAGAGGAGTCTGCCTGGGAGTCAGCCATGAGTCAGATGTTGGCCAGCCATGCTGCTCTCCATGTTCTCCATCTCAGTTCCCCTTTATTACTCCCTGAGTTCTGAGGTCATTCTGTTCAAACCACTACCTCAATCAGAGGACCATTATTGCTTCTGTAACATTGTACTGCAACCCTAGTGAGCTTTTCTGGGGGTTCTTGGGTACAGTCACCAGACTAGGTTTGTATCTTCTATATTTGGTTTGCCTGCTTATCACATCCTATCACATCTAAATTGTCTGTTTTGCATTAGGTCATGTAATGTCTACTTCATTGTGAGACTAATTTGGGACCTTCTGTAAGTAACATTGAGTGAGTGGGACTTCATGCCAGTTGATCACTGCCCTTGTGTGACTTAATCAAGGTTAGCTTGACCCGTGGGGGATTGGGGCTTTGTTGTTGGCTTTGGAGGTTTGCCAGCCCAGTCCCTAAACAGGAGGTCCCACTTTTGGGCTTGCTGAACAGCTGTTTTTTTTGCCAGTGCCTTTTGGTTCTTGGGGGTGTCCGTCAGTGGGTAGACGATGTCCTGAGACCTCTGTGGGGATTATTTGAGCTGGTAGACCCCTTTCTAGACTGACAAATTTGGGGGCTCCCCTCCAGGGTTATAGCTGATTTTCTGATGTTTTCTCCTCAATTGCAGCCAAGAATAGCTCCTGAGGCAGCTGCGGTGTCAGTTGCCAGGGGAGAGGTTCACGTTGAGGGGTGGGGAGTGACCAAAATGGTGTAGCCTACATGGAAGGACAGCGGTAAAATTTCCTTAAGAATGATTTGTTGAACACTCATCTTCAGCCTGGCAGAGGATCCTGAGTTCTTTTCATCGAACTGGTATTGGTTTTTATGGGATGATTTCTTGCTGTATTGGTAGAAGGCAGTGAGAGTGCCTTTTAAATTGTGACTGCAAATAATAATTTCTGCTACTTATTGTGAGCCCAAGTGGGAGTTGGATTTATTTTTGAGAAACCCTTCATGAATTCATCCTTTGAAGTGAGAGTTCAAATGGACTTATGGTTGGACCTTTCCTGAGAGTATCAGCAACTCTCTTATAGTGACTTGCTTCATATTTAATATCTAAAGACTCTAACTTTTTCCTACACTTCATGACCTGCTGTTGCTGTAGATGTTTTTAACTGGGGATTAGTCAGTTGAATTTTTGGGGTTTTGGGTTGTATTGTTGTGGTTAATTTGGGGGGAGGTTTATTTGTTCGTGAGTTTACTGTTTATTCTTTTCATTGTTTTACCTTGTCTGCTGACTACAGGGTTACTGCTGCCAGTTTTGGAAGCAGCTATGTGTTGGCAGTTATCTTCGGTGGACAGGCACTTCTCCCCCTCCAGGCTGAGGGTCCCACACCCATTCGACTGTCGTCTGGATCCCTTTGAGGTCTATAGGCAGTGTCAGGACTTTGCGATAGTTTGGAGGGGTCGGGATGGCATGGGCCCTAGGCCTGGTGGGGGGGGGCAGAGCGGGGTGGGCGTATTGGGGTGGTGGGTACTAGGAGGCACCCTGGGGTGAAATGGGTCCAGGAAAGGGGTCCTTTTTGCCTGGTTCCCATGGGCTCCACATTGAGTGGGCAAATGACGCACTCTCCCATGACCACTCATCTGGCCCAGGCAGTGTTGTGCAATGCCAGGTCGATTAGGAACAAGACAGCAATTATTGCTGATCTTGTTGGAACATCTGACCTGGCTTGCATCACCAAGACCTGGCTGGACAATAATGCTGGTCTCATTTTGGAGGCAGCAGTGCCAGCTGGGTACTCAGTGATACACCGCCCGAGATTAGATCGCAGGGGCAGGGGTGTAGCCATCTGTTATAAGATGGAACTGAACCTTATATGATGTGCCAGTGGGGACTACCAGATCCTTTGAGTGTATCACGGGTGCAGGTGTGAGCTGCAGGATACTTTTGTCTTCTGTCCACTCAGAGATGAAAAAGAATTCCTGCAGGAAGTCACGGACTTGATTGTCGACATGGTGTTGGAGTCACCCAGTTGGTTGGTCCTGAGGGACTTCAATGCCTGGGTCGACAATGAACTATCACATTTTGGACAAGACTTCCTCCAACTGATGATTTCGTTGGGCTTTACACAAGTGGTTACCTCTGCCACCCATAATTGTGGTCACTGTCTGGACCTGGTATTCCTCCTGGGGATGGACATCTCTGATTTGGTGCTTGAACCAGTCAGTTGGTCTGACCATCACACTATAGGGTTCAGTTTTGTGGCTTCTCCCTATAGACCTGCCCTTGTGGAGATGGTCTGTTACCGCCCTTTAAGGGGTGTATCCCCCACTGGTCTAATGGCGGTGCTGGACCTATCGAGTAGGCCATTAGGATGCATGGAGTCAGGTGACCTACTGCTACACTATAACAATGCGGTATTGGGAGCCCTGGACTCCATTGCTCCTGTCCGAGTTCGCACACTCACTCTTCATCCTCGGTCCCTTTGGTTCGATGGGACCTTAAGGGAGTTGAGATGAGTAGGGCTGGAGCGTTGCTGGTGGAAATCTGGCCTGGAGGATGACAAACCTAGATTGATGTCCTTTTATAGGGACTATAGATCATCCATCTCCCATAAGAAGACAGAGTTCCTGTCCAGGGAGATTGCTGCTGCAAGGAATTGACCGGCTTACTTCTTCTGAACTGTGGACAGGTTGTGCAATCCAACCTGCCTTCAGAATCAGAGATCTTTTTCACAAGTTAAGTGTGAGGAGTTCGCTCAATTTTTTGTAGATAAGGTTGCCTCCATCAGGTTGGAGATTCACTCAGCACGCTCCAATGAGCAGAGCGATGGTCAGTGGGAGGTCACTAGCACCCGGTTTGTCTGATCTGACTTTCACCAGCCGGCAATCATTGATATTGGGAAAATTGTCCAGGGTATGCGACCGATTTACTGTAATATGGACCCTGATCCAATCTGCCTTCTGGTGGAGTGTGTGGAAGTCACTGGACTGGTTCTAGCAGAGATAGTCTAGAGTTCATTGGAGAAGGGGGTGTTTATTGACCCCTTGAAAGAGGCGGTTGTGACCCCCCCTTTTGAAGAAACCCTTCCTCGACCTGGACTGCCTCACAAACTACAGGCCTGTCTCTAACCTGCCCTTTGTTGGTAAGGTTATTGAGAAGGTAGTTGCAATGCAACTCGACGACCATCTTTCCACCCATGAGGTCTATGATCCACTCCAGTCTGGGTTTAGGAAGAGGCACAGTACCGAGATGACTCTTGTTCGGGTGCTTAATGATCTCCTGGTGGCGAGAGATCAGAAGAGCCATTTGATCTTGGTTCTTCTTGATCTCTCCGCAGCATTTGACACCGTGGACCATGGGGTCTTGCTGGAGCGCTTGCAGTTGATCTGTGGACTGTCTGGTACAGTCCTCAGATGATTCCATTCTTTTCTCATGGGCAGGCTGCAGAGAGTGGTGTCTGGAATTTTTTCCTCAGCACCTTTCCCCCTGACCTGTGGAGTTCTGCAGGGCTCTGTGCTGTTTCCCATGTTGTTTGCAGTGTATATGTTGCTATTAGGGGACATTATAAGGCAGTATGGGCTGAGTTTTCACTGCTATGCAGATGACACTCAGCTCTACATGTCCTTTGTACCTGATCAGGAGGATATAGTTTCAGACTTTAACAACTACCTCGCTGAGATCCAGGACTGGATGAGTACCAGATAGTTAAGGTTGAATCTAGATAAGACTGAAGTGTTGGTTGTGGACCCGGGTCATCGGGTAGAGAGGTCCTCTGTTGCTAAGCCTTCTGGACTTGCGCTGGGGGGCAATCAACTGAGGTTCTCCAAACAGGTACGGAATCTGGGTGTTGTTCTTGATAGCGAGCCGACACTTAAATCACAGGTGGCAGCCATTGTCAAGTCCTCATTCTACCATATGAGGAATATCACCCAGGTAAAACATCTTGTTCCGCCTGATGACCTTCCAACTTTGGTTCATGCCTTTGTGACCTCCTGCCTTGACTGCTGCTATGCTCTATATCTAGGGCTTCTGGGGGTGGACATCTGCTGTCTGCAGCTGGTGCAGAATGTGGCAGCAAGGTTGTTGAGGGGCTTACCGCGATCTAGCCATGACATGCCTGTACTCTGTGGGCTGCACTGGCTGCCATTGGGGTGGAGGATCACCTTCAGGGTCAGTTTGCTGACCTACAAGGCTCTACATGGAGAGGGACCATGCTATTTGCAAAACCTCCTGTGTCCCTACCGTCCCCTCCATCTACGCCATTCCACTGACGAGAGATTGCTGGACATTCTCAGGGGCCATTTGAAGATCTCAGGGGCAAGATCTTTTGTTTTTATGGCCCGACCTTGTGGAACTCTCTACCTCATCAGGTTAGAGGGTGCCTGTCCACTGAGACTTTTAAAACTGCACTAAAAACTTATTTATTCACGTTAGCATTTTTAGATGCTTATTAATTAGGAAATGCCTATTTTAATTCTAATCTGTTTGGTACTGTTTTAGTTTTACTGCTGTTTGGTCTTAACTTTGTACAGGCACTTTGATAATTTTGAAAAGCGTCTTTCATAAATAAATTTGGCTTGACTTAACTAATTTACTGGCAAAAGTGATAGTTATTGTTTCTGTATCATTTACTGCAACCCTAGTCACATCCTATTTGGGTATAACCACCTAACTAATTTTGTGTAGTTTATATTTTGGCTAGAACCACCAAACTAGTTTTGTGCCTTCCCTATTTAGTCATTACATCTCACATTTAAATTGTCTGTTTTTGAAATAGTACATCTAAGATCTATTTAAGTGCCAGCCTAAGTTATAGCAAAGGTGACCTTAGAATTTCTGTCTATTTAGTAAATACTTGAAACACGCTATCTGGCGTAAGGACACAAGTTATTTTCCAGGTCATAGGAAGTGTAGTATTGGGAATGATGGGAGTGGTGCAATGCAGTGGACGTGGAGCAGCAGTCATCAGGAGGACCTTTTGGAGACTGAGGTGCTACCCTATCCACGTTCACCTCTCTGGGCTGAGGAAGGAGGGCACTAGACTCTGGGCTGAGTTGGCTAGGATTCAGGGGACTGCTTCACTCAACCAGGGACTACCAAGTCTACCACCTTTGCCTCAGAGGGTGCCAAGAAAAAGGGCAGGCTGAACTGTGGTGGGTTCAGGGAAGGTGGGGGTGGTGAGTCGGGAACACATGCCCAGGCTGGTGCCACAACACAACTCTTTCACTGCTCTGGTGGGATGGGACAGCCAAGAGGAGGCAACTGTGGTAATGTCCAAGGAGGAGGATGTGAGGGTCCTCCAGATGGGGAGCCCCAAGGTGGGAGGCCGAGGACACCAGTGAAAGAAGAAGCAATTTCTGGTGGGGGACTCAATCATTAGAGAGTAACTGCTGAAAATAGGAAAGGAAGGAAAGAGGGAAGTGAGGTGCCTACTTGGAGCCTCAACATGGAGGGATGGTGAGCAGATCTTTAGGATCGGTAGAACGTCGGGGCAGGAGGGGGAGCTGGATGTCATTGTCCATCTGGGGACTAATGACCTGGCAAGGGACACAGCAGGGGTGGTGCAGGATAGGTTTAGGGACCTGGCGAGGGGCATGAAGCAGTTAGCTTGTAAGGTGGCCTCACTGACATGTTACCTGTATAAGCCAGGGGTAGGATAGGGAATACCACACCAGGATCTTTAGCAGCTGATCGAAGCCATGGTGCAGGGAGGAGGGGTTTGGTTACACTTTGGGACTGGGATTCTACCCGAGGGATAGAGGTTTGTACAAAGGAGATGGCCTCCATCCAGGAGGAGACAGGTGGTCCTGGGTGGAAGGTTTAAATGCTACTTCATTGGGTATTTAAACGAGCCAAGGGGGAAGTAAAAAAATGAGGGAGACAGTGAATGCCCCCCCCCAAATAAAAGGAGCAGCAGAGAAGAAAATCCATGGGGAAATAAATTCTCCTGGGATAGAGTGACATGGAGCAAGGGGGAGGAAGGGTGGTGGAGGGAGGACTGGGAGGTGGTTCTAAGTCTGAGAGAAGAGTTAAGAAGGGGGGCAGCGGGAGAATGGAAAAGGTGAGGACAGTACCAGGGACAAGGAAATGAAGGATGGAATAGGGAAGGGAGAGAAATGTAGGGGCAGGGAGAAGCAAAAGGAATGGAGTGCCATGTGTGACAACCAACACAAGGAGCCTAGGAAATAAAATCACTGACCTGAAGGTAACCATTGCGAATGTGGACTGAGATCTGGTGGCCATAACAGAATCATGGTGCACTGACAGTCACAGCTCGGATGTGGCCATTTCAGGTTATACCATGTTCAGGAAGGGCAGGACAGGGAGGAAAGAGAGGGGTTGTTTTATATGTGAGGAAAAGCATAAAGGCCACAGAGATACAAGGATACAACTGGGACTTGGAAGGGCTGGAGGTTCTATGGGTTGACTTAGAGGCAGGGTCTGGAGCCTTTGTGCATATGGGGATGATGTACAGACCATCAACACAGGAGGAGTTAGACATGGTTTTGGAGGAGACTATTAGCAGAATGGCAACCAAAGGGGAGGTATTGACTATTGGGGACTTTAATCTGTTGGATGTAGCCCTCTGGGTACAAGCGATCATCATACATTGTGGTTTGGCATACAGATTGGGTAGTAGAGAAACAACACTAGGACAAGGGTCTTGGACTTCAGGTGGGCAGATTTTAAGGAAATGGGAGACTGCCTTAGTGAATACCTTGAAGGGAGCATGGTTTGGGGGAGGGGTGGAGGGCGAGGCACCAAGGAAAAGGATAAAGAAGGGAAAAACTACAACAACGGCAAGCAGTTTCAAGGAAATAAGCAAGGCTAGGAGGGGAAAGAGGCCACTATGGATCTCAAAGGAGTTGACTAAAGTGGTAAGCAGAGAAAAACAGCTTTTGGACAGTACACGAAGACCCAGATGGAAGGGGACAGGGAGATATATCTAGATAAACAAAGGGTGGGAGGAAGGAGGGTCAGGGCAGCTAAAGCACAAACAGAGGAGAGGATAATTAAGGTGGTCAACAAAGGGGATAAGACTTTCTTCAGGTACATGAGTGAGAAGAGGAAAGCACGTGGTGAGATAGTGAGGATCAAGGGAATGGTGGTGGTGGTGGTGGTGGTGGTGGGGGTACTGTGCAGAGGAAGACCAAGAAAAAGCTAAAATGTTAAATGAGTACTTCTGCTCTGTCATCACAGTGTAGGGGTGGGGACAGACCATCATGTATTATATCAGCAAGAACCGGGGAAGGGAGGAGTGAAAAAAAGTCCATTTTCAGAGGAGTAAGTATGAAGGGGATTGGATGTCCCAAAGGAAAACAAGGTTATGGAGCCAGATGGGATCCTACCAAGGGTACTAAAGTAACTGATCATGTTGCTAGCTGACCCTCTGGCAACATTATTCAGCACCTCATTGGAGTCAGGGGTAGTGCCAGAGGACTAGAGGAGGGCCGATGTGATTCCCTCTGCACAAGAGTGGCAGCAAGGAAGAGGCTAGCAAGTACAGGCCAGTCAGTCTCACATCAGTGGTGTGGAAATTAAAGGAAACCCTGCTGAAGGGGAGACTGTTGGAGTACTGGGCGGCAAATGGACTAAAAGATCACCAGCAGTACAGTTTCACGGGGGGGAGGATATGTCAAACAAATCTCATAGATTTCTTTGACTGGGTGACTAAGGAGGTAGATCAGGAGAAGACAGTGAATGTGGACTATCTGGACTTCTCTAAGGCCTTTGACACTGTGCCACACAAGAGGTTAATTAAGAAACTTTGCAACCTGGTGGTTGGGGAGAAGGTGGTAAGCTGGGTAGCAAGCTGATTGAAGGATATGAGGCAGAACGTTGTGGTAAATAGTCACTCGGCGGATGGGAAAGTGACCAGTAGAGTACCACAGGGATTGGTACTGGGTCCTGTTCTCTTCAATGTCTTAATACGTGGCATTGCTGAGGATCAGAGGAGAATGTGTGTCTCTTTACAGATGACACAAATATCTGCAACAGGGTGGACACCCAGGAAGGGGTGGAGAGAACACAAAGTGATCTGGGGAAACTTGAGGAGTGGTCTGGGGGTCGCAGCTTGTTTCAGTGTCAAAAAGTGTAATGTCATGCACTTGGGGTGGGGAAACCAGGGGGCTGTGTATAAGATTGGGGGAGGTACTTACAGTCACCAAGCAAGAGAAGGACCTAGGGGTAATCATACTTGATGATCTCAAGGTGGCAGGGCAGTGCAACAAGGCAGTAAGCAAGGCTAGCCAAATGCTGAAGTGCATAGGGAGGGGGATTTCTAGCAAGAGAAGGGAGGCAGTAATTTATTTTATTTTATTACAGAATCGGAGAGTACGTTTGAGTCACAGACTCATTTACAAAGGTTCCACGTCACATAGGTTATAAACAGACAGGCATTACAGTGATTACAGCGCATATATCACAGGAAAGATACAGCTTGGTTATCGGGTGTCAGCTAGTCTAACATTCACAATGCTAGGATTACTTAATGGGGTAATTTGTACAGAACACATTATAATGTAGGAGTGACTCACAATGGACAGTATGGAGAAGAGGCAGGCCAGGGCCCTTGCCATAGAACAAGGAGGAGATAGGGGTCTGGGGTCAGTTGCAGTCACAGTGATCTGAAGACAGGAGGTGGGCCCTAAGGAGGGTTTTAAATTGTCCAATGCTTTGCTCATTTGCCAGGGTGAAGGGAAGGTTGTTCATCCACATGGGGGCCCTATAGCTGAAAGACCTTTGGAATTGTGAGGTGCGGCTAGAGGGAATCGAGAAGAGATGGTGAGCTGAGCTACGAGTAAATTTGACCTTTATGTTTGGATGGAGTAGAGGGACGAGTACAGATGGGGAAAGGCCTAAGGTGATTTTTTTTAGCCAGCAGACAGATATGGAACTTAATTCTGTTGTCAAGATTAAACCAGTTGGTAGCACTATAAAGAGAGCAGGTATGCGTGAGACAGTCATATACTAATATGAGGCAACAGGCTGTGTTTAGAGTGATACGGAGTCTGTCTAGGGATGAGGAGCAAGCTGCTCTATATATCAATAGGTCATAGTCAAACAGCAAGAGGACCGAGGAGGAGATAGCAAGCCTAAGGGCATCAGGGGTAAGGCAATGTTTGAAACGATGTAGAAGCCCCAGCCTGAGGTTTATGGCCTTGAATAGGTGGTGGATGTGCTCGTGAAAGTTAAGACCAGGGTCCAAGGTGATGCCCAAGTATTTAAAGGAGTCCACCTGCTCCAAAGGGGTCAGATTTGAGGTTAGGATGAGCGGGCATAGCGCCTTCCTGAGGTTCTGTGGGTGTGAGAATATCATAACTTTGTTTTTTTTATAGTTAAGAATAAGGCAATGTGCAGAGAACCAGTTTTCAGCATGGCTGAAGGAGGACTGGAGGGAGCGGTGCAGGTGCATTGGGTCAGAGCTGGAGGAGAAAATGATGGCATCGTCAGTGTAGAGTAATAGATTGCCAGGGCAGGACATGGGGAGGGCATTGAGAAAAGTAGCAGACCCAGAATGGACCCTGGGGAACACCAGAGAGGACAGGTAATCTGTTAGAGGCTGTGTTTCCAATTTTGACCTGTTGATATCGGTTCAAAAGATAGTCAGCGAACCACCCAACGGCATCCCGAGATAGACTCCAATTGGCCAACGTTGTTAGAAGGAGGGAGTGATTGACGGTGTTGAACGCCTTAGAGAGATCAATGAAGATGGCACCAGAAATGTGTCCGTTATCCAGAGCAGAGTGTATGTGTGTGGTAAATTCAAGAAGGGCAGTGGTGGTGCTGTGTCCTTTGCAGAAACCATGTTGCTGCTTACAGAGGAAGTTGTATTTGTTAACGTGCTCGGTGAGCTGATCAGATACAATCTGCTCTAATGCCTTGGTGGGGGGGAGTATGGAGATGGGGCAGTAGTTATTTGTATTGGAACGATCACCGCCTTTAAATATTGGGGTGATGGAGGCAGATTTCCATTTGGAGGGGAATTTACCAAGGCAAAGGGAGCGGTTTAAGATGTGGATCGGGGGCAGAGAACCTCAGTTAAGGTGAGATGAAGGATCTTTGGGTCCAGAGAGTCGGTGCTGTGTGAGGAGTGGTTGAGGGCAGCTTTAAGATATGGCTCCGCAGTCCTAGTAGTGATACAGCGCAGGTAAAAGGGGGGAGCTACAGGAGGGGAGGTGGGGGCATTGGCTGTCGGAGAGTCAAAGAAATTAAGGGGGAGAACACTACTAAGGTTAGTGAAAGTATTGTTGAAGGCTGCAGCGATATGGGATGGGTCAGTTATCAATGAGCCATCAACTATGACCTGCGCTGGAACAGGGTTTGGGTCCTTACCACAGATTTCCTTAATGTTGTTCCAGAATTTGCATCCAGAGCCCCTGGAGGAATTGAGGGAGGATTTGTAATACTATGTTTTGGCTTTGCGAACAGCCCAAGTGCACTTGTTCCGAGCCTCTCTATACTTATTTCTGTCAAGTGGGAGGCCAGATTCGATGGAGCGTTGCCACAAAGAATCTCTTACCTGCATCAAGGCAATGAGTCGATCAGTGATCCAGGGCACATGATTGCCTTTGACCATTCTTTTAGTAAATGGTGCAAATTTGTCACATATGTTATTGAAGGACTGGATGAAGAGGTCAAGGGCTATATCCGGGTCCGGGGTGTTAGTTATGAAAGACCAGTCCGTGAACCTGAGGTATGCTTTAAGAGCAGCCAGTTTACCAGGGCCTAGTTTGCGTTGGGTTATTAGTTTAGGAGGGGGTCTAGTGGCTTTGCAGGACCAGGAGAAGAGAATTGGTGAGTGGTCACTAAGAGCATTTGGGAGGACAGAGACACTAGTGATTTTATGTGGACGATTGGAGAAGACAAGGTCGAGCAGGGATGAGGACCCAGTGTGCTGGTCGAGACAGGTAGGGGAGGTAACCATTTGGGAAAGATCTTGGGCTGTGGCGACACCGATGAGTTGGGAGGCGTCCATACTTACTCAATTAATGTTAAAATCACCTAGCACCACCATTTCAGTGTGAGATGGCAGGGTATCCAGATAGGACATTACCGAGTGGAAGGCTACTTTTTGGTCCCTAGGTGGACTGTAGACCACTGTGATGTGTAGCGGATTGCAGGTGCATCCCAAGGTAAGTCTAATGGTGAGGGCTTGTGGGCCTGGTCCCAACTGGGGGGGAAGGGAGCTGTTGAACATGAATTATGTCCTTGGTGTAGATGGCGCAGCCACCCCCATGTTTACCCTGCCGGTCCATACGGTAGAGGTTATAGCTGGAAGGGTTACTGAAGAGTCCGGAATCCGAGAGGAGAGCCAGGTTTCAGTAATGGCTATAATATCAGGTTGATATTGTGCGACCCAGCCCTGGAAGGAGTCCCATTTTTTTAATATACTGCAAACATTGAGCAAGGCAAAGCACAAACCACCAATAGAAGGTGGGGAGGGTGACAAGGATGCTGGAGGCCCAGGATTAGGATGGACATTGCCTGACATGAGAAGGAGGAGGAGGAGGAGTGAGAGCCTTAGCACAGGGTGCCAGGATGCTTTCCTCTTGGCTGTGTGAAAGAGTTTGGCAGTGTGCATAGAGGAAGTGATGGTAGGAATGGGGAGAGTTTGTAGGTAATGGGTAGCCAGGAGTAGGAGTTGGCACGAGAGGTGGGAGGGCAACAGCAGCTGATGATGGTGGTGTTGCTGCCAATCTACGTAGGGAGAGTCATGTGTGGTGCATCTAGTGTGGTGCCCAAATTGAATATATGTGGTGGAAGTCATATATGCAGCTCTGTGGGTAAGGGAGAAACCCACGAGTTTATTAACTGCTGAGGCATCCCACTAAAGTAGGTATCATCTGTGGGGGGAGGGTTTATAGGGTAGGTCAGGACAGGTGTTTGCGCAGTGGGTAGGAGAGAGAACAGAAGGAGAATAAGAGGTAACATTGCTTCACTGAAGTGTGCTAAGACAAAGGCCAGTACAATTGTAGAAGAGCAGCCTCTAGTGGCGAGAGCTGATAGGCTGCTAATGGAGAAGTTAGCTGATTGGTTTAGGAGAGCCTATATAAGCGGGAAGCCGACAAGGGTGGTGGTGGGGAGCCCGGCGCCTGCTTGATCAGAGACTCAAACAAAGCAGGTCCTTCCCTCGCGGTTCCTAAGCGGAGCTCCTTGCACCGCACTGAAGCACTTTTGGGGATGGAGGGCGCTTGCTCCCGCGAGCCCTCATGACCTCGCAGGAGGTGATCAAATCTGTGGAGGAAGAGGCAGAGGGTAAGGTATTTATATACAGGGAGGGTGGGGGGGCAATTAAAACACAGGATTGCCTGAAACCGAATTAAGCAGCAGAAATTGGCTTTATTGTTTTTCTGAGGTGCAAGGGACTAACAGGCTGTAATTAATTAAAGGAGCCTGTAAATTACTAAAAGGAGCCTGTAAATTACTTAGTCCGTGCTAGTACTGCAGGAGACTATCAGGCTGTAGTATTTTAGAGAAACCTGAAACATGTAGTGAAACAACACAGTTGTGTGGGCAGGTAACAGAAACGGATTGACCAGTGAACAGAAATTAGACCTCAGCTATAAGGGCAGGTACAGAAAAACTGCAAACTAATTTCAGGAATACATTCAGTTACAGGCATGCACTTCATTAAGCATCTTAAAGGGGAAAAGCGAGCAGTAATAATCCTTAAGGTACAGGCTATAATCTAATTCTAAGAGCTGATATGGGAGATTTTGGAGAAGCAAGAGTCTATCTTCCGACCTACGGCGATATAAAATGGCGCCAAATTCAAACAAACAAACAAAGCAGGTCCTTCCTTCCTCACGGTTCCTAGCAGAGCTCCTCGGCACGTACCTGAAGTACTTTTGGGGATGGGAGGGCTTTGTTTCCGGTGGCCTCTACCACCCTCGCAGGGAGGCGCATCAATCTGTGGAGGAAGAGGCAGAGGGTAAGGTATTTATATATGGGTGGGGTGGGAGGGCAATTAAAACACAGGATTGCCTGAAACCGAATTAAGCAGCAGAAATTGGTTTTACTGTTTTTCTGAGTTGCAAGGGACTAACAGGCTATAATTAATTAAAGGAGCATGTAAATTACTAAAAGGAGCCAGTAAATTACTTGGTCGATGCTAGTATTGCAGGAGACTATCAGGCTGTAGTATTTTAGAGAAACCTGAAACATGTAGTGAAGCAGCACAGTCGTGTGTGTAGGTAACAGAAACGGATTGACCAGTGAACAGAAATCAGACCTCAGCTATAAGGGCAGGTACAGAAAAACTGAAAACTAATTTCAGGAATACATTCAATTACAGGCATGCACTTCATAAAGCATCTTAAAGGGGAAAAGTGAGCAGTAATAATCCTTAAGGTACAGGCTATAATCTAATTCTAAGAGCTGATAAGGGAGATTTTGGAGAAGCAAGAGTCTATCTTCTGACCTATGCTGATATAAAATGGCGCCAAATTCAAACAAACAAACAAAGCAGGTCCTTCCTTCTTCACAGTTCCTAGCAGAGCTCCTCAGCATGTACCCTGAAGCACTTTTGGGGATGGGGAAGGCACCTTGCTTCCCACAGCCCTCACGACCCTCGCAGGAGGTGATCGAATCTGAAGCACTTTTGGGGATGGGGAGGGCGCCTTGCTTCCCGTGGCCCTCATGACCCTCGCAGGAGGCGATCGAATCTGAAGCACTTTTGGGGATGGGGAGGGTGCCTTGCTTTCTGTGGCTCTCACGACCCTTGCAGGAGGCGATCGAATCTGAAGCACTTTTGGGGACGGGGAGGGTGCCCTGCTTCCCGCAGCCCTCACGACCCTTGCAGGAGGCGTATATTGCTTGCGAGACCCTTTCTAGAGTGCTGTGTCCAGTTCTGAAGGTTGCACCTCTGCACAGATATTGACAGGGTGGAAGCAGTCCAAAGGAATGCCACCAAAATGGTGCAGGGTTTGCATGGGAAACCATACAAGGAGATAAGAGGTTTCAGGAGCTCAACAGCATGTGATTAAGACTGATAAGTGCCTCACAGGGTGAACAAGGTACAAGAGAGAAGTCTCTTTCAGTGGAGGAGGAGGAGGAGTACTAGAACATGTGGCATGCAATGAAGCTTGGGGAGAGGAGAGTTTAAGAGGGATGTGAGAAAATACTTTTTCACAGAAAGGGTGGTGGACACCTGGAACAGCCTACCAGAAGAAGGGGTGGGGTTGAAAACAGTGGGGAGCTGCAAGCGTCCGTGGGATAGGCACATGGGCATAATAGGTGGTGGAAACGGAAGAAGGAGGGACACCTGTGACCAAACAGGGTCCAAGGTGCAGAAATAGGCAGGGAAAATAGGGCAGACTAGATGGGTCTACCTGTCCTTTTCTGCTGTCAAATTCTATGTTTCTTTGTTACTGTAAGGGAACCAATGGGGAGCAGTGACCGTCAGACAGTATGGCTCAGCCAAGTATTAGAAGTTAGAATCCAAACGCACCATTTCAAGAACCAGGATGCTGGATTTCAGATGGGATGATTTGGGGAGAATGCTGGAACTACTCAGGGGTAAACTAGAGGGAGTGAAGCTGGCAGAAGGAGCAGACAGAAAATCTGATATTATCAGGGAAGGACTAGAAGTACTCACAGACCTCTGTGTAAGAAAGGTGTGTAAGAACAGGAAGAGTTGGAAGCCTATGTTGTATACCAAGGAGG
This sequence comes from Neoceratodus forsteri, assembly GCA_016271365.2. Classification (NCBI taxonomy): domain Eukaryota; kingdom Metazoa; phylum Chordata; order Ceratodontiformes; family Ceratodontidae; genus Neoceratodus; species Neoceratodus forsteri. The sequence goes on from CM057454.1 coordinate 720,113,829, forward strand.
TGGGATGTAGTGAGGGAAATGTGGGTGGCCTTCAAAATCTGAAAAACTACCTAACATACAGCAATAGGAAGGCTTACATGGACAAACTTAATAAAGGTAATGAACCGGGCCGATTATAACCCAAACTTCTGCACATTATACTAAAGGAGCTGCTCCTTTAGTTCTGGCCTTTCCTACATATCAGCTCTTCAAGCAGGGATCAAATCTAGCTGGGGTAGTTTTATAATTTTAATAATGAACTGAGGATCATAAATAGAGGAATCTGATTGGCCAAGAGCTCTTTGAAGCCGTGATGATATCGGGCTACATCATCACGGCTTCAAAAAAGTTCCGGCATTACCAGCCTCTTTGCTCTCTACTGTCTGAACTATTTTTTCAAAATGTACTCCTACACTACCCAAAAGCTCATTCATAAAATGTTTTAAAACCTGTTTGTTTTATTATTTTTATTTATAAAACTTCAAACTCAGTTCATAATAGCACACCTCCAGGTGTGAGTATATCATAGGATATCGTCACTTGATGGTTGGACGCACTCGGCCTGCGGCCTCGTGCCCAACCACCCAAGGCGTGACGATATCCCATAATATACCACACCCTGTCATGCCTTACTGCTTAATTATACAATGGGTCCAAGAATACTAAAAGCTGATTGGCTGACTGGCACCTTTCAGCCGTGGTAAATCCTAGTATGACCCATGGAAAAAGGTGCCAGACAGCAGCATCTGCAAGCACCCCTTTTTATATCTGTCCGACCCCTAGAACATCAAAGGAGAAGAAAATGCCATAGTGACTCCCACTAAAGCATGACGGTAAAGTGGGAAATTTAAACATTGACTGCTCTTTACACCCATATCAGCTACAGGCTATTCCATGCAAAACCCACTTTAAATTGCAAAAAAGCCTTTGTACTTAGTAAACTACATGTGGTACAGTCCTATGGCTGGCAAAAAGTAATGTATCTCAGAAATGAAATTCAGCCCAATGTGAGACCATGGCTTTGAGTCCTCTCACGCCCGGCTACTGACAGCAGCTCACTAGCCGTTCAGTTTGTCTTGGCCCCATATCCATTACAACTACTCCCACTGCAGTGAAGAATCCCGGATCCCTGTCTTCCTTTTTGTGGCTAATCACCTGTCCCGGACTCCTTAAACAGCCACTCGGACCTGCTCTCGGAGCTGCAACCCTCTGAAAGTAACATTCAGCACCAGCTCTCGGAGCTACTAAATGGTGGTGACACCATGCTGCCTAGCGCTCTCCCAGATGCTCATCTCTGCCGGCCTCCATCTCTAATATGTAATACATATGTACACAGTTAAAATCCCCCCCCCAAAAAAAAACACTAAAATAGTATTGCATTGAACATATGACTCAGACATATGACTGTCTCAGTTGCACAGGAGAAGGGGCATCTTCTAAATAATCTAACTAGCAACAGGGAACTATTTTTCCTGGTGCAACAATAAATTCAATAAAAAGTATCTAAATGGATAAAAAACTGTATTTTGCTTTCTTTTTTTAACACAAAAAGTGAAGGGAGACATTGTATAATCTCAATAAATCACTCCGGGGTGTGGGTTATGCTGGGATTTACCAACTTCTGGTGTGGTTTACTCATTCAGCCTGCGGGGATTGTGACCAAACCACACCAGGCGTTGGAAAATCCCAGTGTAATCCACACCCTGTCATGGTATTTTGCTAAAGTATCTTACCTGAGTTGATGCCTTACTCCATGGTCATCCAATTAGGGTGCAAACAACAAAACCACTCAGAGGGCTAAAATGTGTGCTGGATATAAAACCAATACATAGTAGGAGCTTCCTGATAACGCAGATATTGTAAAACCGGTAGAGGTTTGGTGAGCGGATATTTTGGCGTGTTTTTTGAATTTTAATATTAAAGCTGCTTTTTGATACCAGTGCTTGTGTGGTGTAGATATTTGTTTTTGAACTGCATCATCTAATTAGGGGCATTGGGGCCCAGATTTACCTTAACTAGGTTCTGGAGCTGTGCCACATAGTAATAAGCATTTAGATCTGGGACCCCATCACTCTCTTGGTTTTCGGGGCCAGCATAACTGTGCATCTTACCCTTGGCCTTTTGCCATGCTATACAAAGGCTGATAGTGTTTTCTGGAGCTGCTTCCATGTCAAGGCCAGGATTTTAACTGGCACAGCAGCCTATAAGAAATTAAAGTGGGGGAGAATGTTCATACATATGGTTTCCACCCTACCACCTACCAACAGCAGGAGTTTTTCACTAGCAGTAATTTCCCCCATCAACTTGTTGTAGTTAAATTTAAACAACTGAGGAGGATCCAGTGGGACCCATACACCGAAATATCTAAAGCACCTTGGAACCCATTTGAGATTACTGCATCCCTTCAACTGTGGCATCATCTGTGTCCCAAGGAGCATAATCTCTGATTTCTCCTCATTCAATCAAAGCCCAAGATCTTTCCAGACTCTTTGGAGATGTACAAAATATGGGGGATGTTCACCGATGGATTACTAATTTATAAGAGGGTGTCATCCACATATTAATTTTATGACACCCTCTGTTCCTCCCCAGCAATTCTAATATCCTCAATTGACTCAGACTCCAGCAGGCATTCTGCTAAGAGTTCCACGGATAGGGCAAAAAGGAGAGTTGAGAGGGAGCACCACTGCTGTGTCCCTCATTGAACTTGGATGACTTCTGAAATTGACCCATTAACCGTTAGCTGAGCCCCAGGATTAGTATACAGGCCTCTGATACACTGCCTAAATTCGTATACTGTTGCCGCAGCGATGGAACAGCAAAGACCATTACAGCGACAGAATCGGCTGTTCACTGTAATGGTCCACTGTTGTTCCGACACTGCTGTTTCTGTGGTGTTTGCCCCTCCCCGAAACAACTCTGACTTAGAGTTGGTAATCAATAGTGCCGGGGTATTAAGCACCCCCTTAAAAAACACTTGGTTCTCCTGATGGCACAATGCTGGCTGTCGTTATTGTACCCTAGCTGTAATGCCCATCGACAGAATTCCTGTCAATGCAGCTTGGTGGAACTGCCTAAATTTATCTGCAAACTGGAACCATTAGAGGGTGGCATCCAGAAACTGCCAGTTAAGACGGTTGACTGCTTTTTCAGTGTCTACCACTATCACAGCCTTATGCATATCATTAAGCAGGTGTTGACAATGGTGAATAACTTTAAACTGTTTCTGTATATTATCTTGAATGTGCCTGCCCAGAATTAACTTCATCTAGTCTGGAAGCACCAGTGAGGTGACAACTGACTGTAATCTGTTAGCTATTGCTTTTGCAAAAATGCTTGCATCTTGGTTGAGGAGGGATATTGGGCTATGTCCTTGCCAGGTTTTGGGATAACAATAATTAGCACCTGCTTCCAGTATCAGAGAGTCCTCCCTCCTTATGGACTCATTTATTATTTATTTCTTAGCTTTTGTTAACTGGGTGAGGTACACTAGGCACACATGTGCCTATTTTCAGGTACAATCCTGGAGAATAAAGGACATTTATGGATGACAAGTCGAGCAATTTACAACATACTGTACATATTCAGTGAAACAGGCAGATTATACAGATAACAAATTACAAGTAATAGATCAGTTACATCAACATGGAGTACCTAATTTAACAGAAATTGTGCAACTAAAGTTTTGTTTTGCACTTGCTGCCCCTTGTCTCACCCACCATTGTGACTTGTACAATAAACTAACTTTTCTCTCCCCAGGCAACCCTCAAAGCTTTGTCTTAGGGTGCTTCACTGACAGTGTCATCAGAACTTCCACCCCACCGGTCCTGGCACAGCTCCTGCATCCTCCTCTTATTCCTCCTCTTATTCCCTTAGGTCACATGGCTCTGCAGTGCTTCTGGTTTCTGCTACCCGCACACTTATGGGCGACAGAGCGTTTGCTACAAGTGCACCCAGATTATGGAATTCGCTACCTGTCCATGTTCGTACTACCACGTCCCACACCTGTTTCTGAAGCTCCCTTTGGGATCACTTGGTGCTCTCCTCGGCATGCAGTTGCACTTATGACATTAGTGGCCTTTTCCACTAGTAGTACACTTGTTTTTGACTAGCCATGCTGGGCACTTTCCAGAGTCCCTGTGTTGGTCGCCTGTCTAACTATACCTGTTCATTATGCTTCTTAGACTATGTACTTTATATATTTCTTAAATTGTCTCCCTGTTACATCTTGAAATGTCTGTTTATTGTATATACAAAGCTATGTACAACCTCACCCAATCTGTAATTTGTCTCCATATTTCCTTGTAACCTCCCGGGTTGCACCCCTGGAGTTAAGTCATGGTGGCTGGAGGACTGGGTTGCAGATGGGCTAGTCAGGAACCGTAGGAGATGTGTCTCCATACTGAGACCCATCAGTACCCAGCACATCACTTGACGTACTGTCATCCCCCACATCCTGGCACTGGAAAATAATGTATGAAATGCACCACTAACTTAAATTTTCATTGTAGGTATTATCACTCTAACCTGACAGCTGGTGAACTTGCAGCACTCATATCTCTGCAACACAGGAGTGCCATTTTTATTAAACCAGCTGATAAGAGGGGAACAGTTGTGGTCTGGCAAAAGGAGCTATACATGACTGAAGCCACACAGCATCTCTCCGACACCAGGTTTTACTCTTCTCTTCCACAAGACCCCACCGCTGACTATCAGATAGGGGTAATCATCACCATCACCTCTGCTACTGAAAACAAAGAACTCCCTGTCTCTGCCAAGAGACTCATGGTTCAGCACCCTCAGGCATCCCGGTTCTGTCTCCTTCCCAAAATCCACAAAACAGGTAACCCTGGATGCCCTATTGTGTCTGCTTGCTCCTGCCCCACATCCCACATCTCAGCATTTTTAGGCAGCCTCATGAGACCCCTCGTTGAATCCCTGCCCTCCTACATTAAAGGCACTAACCATAGTCTCCAGTTATTTGACAGGTTCAGATTCAGGGGTTCCCATTAGTTCATCTTTACTATGGATATCAAATGCCTTTACACAGTGATCCCCCACAATGATGGTCTGACAGCTCTGCAGCATTTTTTGAATAAGTGGGAAGTCTGGCAGCCACCCCCACACACATTAACCTAACTGACAGAATTTGTTCTTAACGCTTTTTCTTTTAATAAGTTTTCTCAGCAGGTAAGTGGAGTTGCCAAGGGTACCAGGATGAATCCTAGTTTTGAAAATCTGTTTGTTGGTTGGGATGAGGAACAGTTCTTTCTTTCCTTCACAGGAACTGTGCCTGACCTCTATCAACACTACATTGATGATTGTATAGGAGCTTCCTCCTGCTCAAGGGAAACCATCCAAATCTTCTTGGACAAGTTTACCATGGCCCATCCATCCCGTCAGCACACTGTCGGAGTATCCTCTTCTGCACCACCTTTACTAGATATCAAATGTCAGTGCAGAACAATGGTCTGAAGACATCAGTTTTATACAAACCCACTGACTCACAGAGCTTCCTCCCCCACAGTGCCTTCAATCCCAAACATGTCAAGAATGGTTTACCATATTTGCAGTATCTTCGACTTCGCAGGTTATGCAGTGAAGATGATGATTTTGCTGAGCAGGCTCAAATAATGGACATTTTTTTTATTAACAAAGGATACCCAAAAAGCACAGTGAACAGAGCACTCTCCCAGATTAGCAATATGCCCCATAACCGTGACCCTCATAGGAGGGATACTGTCACACAACGACACATTCTACTAGTACGTCCCTTCCATCATAATATACCTTCTCCTTATAGGATCATCACTAGGAACTTCCCTATTCTTCAGACTAACCCTAATATTGAAGCTTCCTTTACAAAGCCACCAATTGCCTCCTACCGTCAAACCCCCAACCTGCAGTATCTCCTGGTACAAAGCAGCCTACATACGCCTAACAATTCCTCCCTACCAGGTGCTGAAGCTTGCCACAGAACTCACTGTTACACCTGCCAATTTATTTATAGTGTCACTGAAATTCAGGGTCACACAGGTATTTTCCACATCACCAAGGAGCATACCTCTCAACCGTACCACATTACGAGGAACGTTCCTCATTTTACGTCACAAAAGCTCCCTGTTCCACATTGTGAGGATTTGTTCCACATTCAGTATTAACAGTTTAAAGCAAAAACCTATAGTAAATGATGCAAAAAATATATTATTCAATTAATAACAGACTTTCTGAACACAAATGCAAACCTTTTAACAGTGTTCTGAGCCTCCCAGGTAAAGATCTGAATAAGTGTTCCACATTTTGCTCATTTGTTCCACATTTGGAGAGGCAATGTTCCACATTTGGGGGACAAAAGGTTGAGAGGTATGCCAAGGAGTTCTCATGGACTTCCAGTAATGTGATATGTTGTATTCTTTGCAGGAAGCGTTCAGCTATTTACATCAAAGAAGCTGGCAGATGCCTAGCTGATTAATTCAGGGAACATTGCAGGATAGTCAGAAATGGAGACACTGATAAATCCATTGTACCCCACTTTACCTCCAGGAACCACAGTGTCAAAGATTTTTCTATTTGAGTCCTTCAGTAGGGTTTCTGGGATGCTGACCAAAGAAAAAACTTGGAAGCCAAGCTAATCATCTGCCTAGGTTCCCAGCAGCCCTTCGGTTTAAATGACAAACTTATTTTTTTACTAACATCTTTCAGTCACTTTGTGGTTTACTACCATAGTCTGTCTTTTTTGGCCCCACCCTTGCCATATCTTTGCCTGCATGTGTGGGTATGCCTGCACATACTTCCATCCAGCATGTGTTTGTGTGTGTGTGTGGGGTGGGCATACTCACATGGGCATTTCTGCTACGTGTGTACATTTATTTTCATTTTCCACAGCTGTCTCCTTCTGTTTCCTTGCCTCACATTTGTCACCTTTCAACCTTCTTACTGAGCCCTGCTAATTAATCTCCACTTCAGGACTCCTCAGCTCATTCACTCCTACTATGCCTTTTCATTCCCATCATCTAGTGTTTTCCAAATTCTGTTCTTACCTTGTCTATTATCATCTTTTCTCTTAGAGCTTCTCCCATTTTCTTTCCTCACATATATATCCCTTATTTCCCTCACCTCTCCACTAACTTTGCCTTTTTCTCTTTTAGATAATTCCTGAAGACCTATGGTTGAAACGTCATTTCTAACTCTATTTTCTATTTTCAGCGTGCATTTAATATTACCATTGTGTTTTGTTATCCTGTCACTTGCGTGTGTAATGACGTCATCATGGTTGCTGATGTGGATAAAGGGGAAGCCAGTCCGTCTGAAAGGCAGGTGCTGTTAATGACATTTTTCAAGACACCATTGAACGCTGATTTTAAGCAGTGAAATGCTACATGTTCGAGCCTGCTGTCAGAACAGTTTTATGGTTAGAATTATTATCACTATTGTGTTAGCTTTACTTAAACCATATACTCAAATGTTAAATAGTTTAAAAGTTACAAGAGATGTATAAAAATGAATTCAAAAATCTTATACCATTGTGTGTATGTGTATATATTTTTTTGCAACATACTGGGCTGGATATTCACACTGCGCCAAAAAAGTGCGCAATAGCAGGAGCAAGCACAAGTCCACTGTGCCCATGCGCAATATTAAAAAAAGGAACAAGTCAAATCGCTCAAACAGCCAATGTCTGAATATCGCACAACTTGCGCCATAGCGCAACTAGGAAGGGGAAGCTGAGCAGATACGATGCACTATAGCGCAACAAGGGCAGCCCAGAGGCGCCACAGCGCAAGCAGGGAGCCCCCCAGCAGCAGAGTAATGGAACTGCACAATCAGGGAGGTAGGTAGGGGCCCACCACCCATGCCACAGATGGGCACAGGAACACACTGCAGAACTGACAATGCACCCCCACACCCCAAGCACAGCTCAACTGGGGGAGGGATGGAATATCCACCGGCCCATGGGGACAAGCAAACAAAGCACAGCTGGGCCATGGTGCCCCAGCACACCCACCAGCAAGCTGAGACTGCCACACAAGGAGGGCGGACCACCCCATGGTACAGCAGCCCCCCCCCGTGCACAGCACACCCTGCACCTTGACCCCAAGACACCTCCCATGAGCAGTGACCATCACTGCAGGAATCCCCATGCATACCCCCCGTCACACTGCAACCTCGTGTACCACAGAACCATACAAGCCAGACCCACCATGAGCACCCATCAGTGGGTGGCAGCACACGGCAATGCAACAACGGCAGACGCAGTGCCAACATGCACAATCCCCCTGAGGCACAGCTGAGAGACCGAATTTGTGTCGCCACAAGAGGTAGCCCACACGGGAAAGGGCGCACCCCTGACACCACTGCCATTGATACAGCACCCTGCACAGTAGACAAGTGTCACAGCGCGACCCACCACGAGCCACAGCAGCCAGCACAGACACCCACAGTGCTGCGTGGAAGCAGGCAGCACACCGGATGCAACACAGTGCAGGGGCAAACACACACCCATACCCTCAGGGACACCAACACAGGGACGCAGTAGTGTGGCAACCAAGCCCCCAGTGTGGGCCCATGTAAACTGTGCACACACAGCCTGCAGTCCACCATGGCACAGGGGTGACACCCACCCTGTGCATGAACTGTGGCCCTGTATGCCACCAGCATATGCCTGGATCACAAGTCACAGACAGTGGTGCACAGCCCCTGCAACACACACAAGCCACAGCATGGAGGTGGGACAGCAACTGCGGAGGCCACAGTGTCACCCGAGGCAAACATGCACCTCACCAGTGACAGGAGGCAACCCAGCATTGTGACGGTCACAGTGGATGACCTGCAGGGATAGCCACCACTGACAAGGCAGCAGACCTCGCAGGCCACAGACATGCAAGGGTGTCAGCTGCATAGGCCAAGGACAGGTTGACAGGGGCACAATGGACACAGAGCAGGCACCATGGACCACTGCACACAGTAATGCAATGCACAGAGAACAACACACACCACAGATACCGACTGATAGCCACTCCCACACCAGAGACACTTCCCCACGCACACACACATACTCATGACTGAACCACCCCAGATGCCATGCACACCACTGCAACTGAGCACCTATAGCCAATTGCAAATCAGAGACCACCACAGTATTCATATCAAAATAACTATATTCAAAAAAATACAACAACTTACATATATTTACAAACATGGGGTGGAGGGACAGGAACAAGGTGGGGGTGGGTAAGGGACAGGGGTGAACAAATGGGAGAGGGAAGGCGGGGTGTGAGGGTCGGTCAAAGGGGGGAGGTTGGTCTTGGTCACTGGCATCCAGCCTGCTCCTTTGCTGCCTGGGGCTGTTCCCGGGGTCGCCTCCTCCTCCGCACCCCATGCTCATGGAGATCTTGTAGGATGGCAAGGGATTCTGCTGCCATGCGCACCAGATCCTGGATGGACCGCTCGATCCTCAGGAGTATCTGCACACCTAGGACAAGGATCAGAGTCAATGGGCGTGACTGTCCATCCCCCTGCAGCCCACCCATTATGCATGGCATACAGCCATGTGCCAAGCTCCTGTGATGGTGTGCACCCACCCACCCACAGTGACCGTGTCCACAAGACATGCCCAACCAGGCAGCAACAGCCATGTGTACCACTGCACACACACACACACCGCCCATCTCCAGCACAGCACAACCAAGGCCGTACAGTAACGTGGCTATGCAGTGGGCAGGCAGTGCCACAGCCATGTGCCCAGTGCACGCATGGACCACCATTGACGCCTCCCAGACATGCAGTGCCACCGACAGTGCTGACTGTCACATGTCGCGTGCATGGCAGTGGTGTCCATGGATGGTGGCCATGCCCTGCTCCCACCCTGTCACACAGCATGCAATAGCAATCATGGTGTCATGGCACTCACCCTCATCGGGTTGTTGCTGGCGTTGAGGTTGGTCCCACACGCCCGTTCAGCGTCCACCACCTCCTCTGCTGCTGCTGCTCCATGACCCTCCTCCGCTCTGCCATTCCTGTGGGAGACAAAAGGAGAGAAACACATCAGTACAAACCCAAAGCATATTCCCTCCTGCCTCAATGTGTGTGCCCACCCACCCAGTCAGACCCATCCATCCCATACCCTGTAAACACCGCCACAGCCAACCCTAGACCATCCTTCCCCATGTGCTGGACATATAAGACAGTGTTACCCATATGGACCATACAGGTGTGGACATGTATCACCCACCTGGATGAGGCACCACGCCCCTCCTTGCACGCGACCGCAGACGTGCCAGTAGCTCTGCCTCCCTCCATCTCAGGTCCCCATACCGGTGCCTGCACTGCTCGGCCGTCCTCCTGCAGCCAGTGGCCGGCCTCCAGGTCATTGGCCACCTCTAGCCAGACCTGGGTCCTGGCCCTGTCCAGTGGCACCTCAGCAAACAGTGGGCCATAGTGTGGCTCCACAATGGCCACTAGGTTGGCCAGCTCAAGGGCACTCCACTGTGGGGCTCTCCTGCGTGCCATCTCTAGTGCTATAGTAGGCAATATGGCGCTCCGCAGCACGGAAACCCCACGTGGAAGTGCTGCGCAATACATCGCCGCCATTCCCTATCGCGCTGTCGGTACAGCGCCGCCATTCCCTATCACGCTGTCACCGAACAGCGCGATAGAGCCGCAGACATGCCAGATGTATAGCGCCAAGGGGGCAAAGGTCAGGCACAGGGTCATGGGTCTCTGGCGCAAGGCCACACACAGCACCATTGGACATCTATGCGACTAGCGCGATTGGTTGCCTGTGTGCCATCACCACAGCGAACTATTGCGCGGTTGTCCACAGCGCCATGTAGTGACCCTTGCCGTGGCGCCACTGGCACAATGGTGGCCATGCCTGAATTGCCCCCGCGCACAGTTCGTCATCAGTGCGGCAGACGCCTCGTAAGCTACCTGGGCATCGCGCACGGTGTACTACGCGAGCCACAGAACTGCGCCATTGGCTCAGCACGCTCAACACAATTGCGCAAAGTGCAACAGCGCCGATATTCAGCCATCATATGCAAATCATCTGATCAGCCATTCAATGGCGCAGCAGCCGATTGCATCTCATTAAAGTTGCTCCACACCTAATTTGCATGGATTGCGCTATAAAATGTGACACTGTTCTGCAGTGGCCATATTCGGTTACTGCAGTTGATAGGTGAGTTGCATGCTGTGTGTTGTTCTGGACTGTGGTCTCAGGGACTTGCTTTTTACTGCACAGTCACAGGTAACCACTGTCACCCATACAGGCTGAATAATGACCGAGCGAGGACCAGGTGAGGAGGACGATGGTGGGTGGAAGAGGAGGCCTAATTTTACTAAGGCTGAGACGGAGGCACTCTTCGAGGTCTACCTGGATCAGGAGCCACTGCTCAGTGGACGGCGGGGCACCCCTCAGGCCCGTGCTGCTGCATGGGAGGGTGTGGCACGTGCCATCAACCTGCACGGCAGCCACCAGCGCTCTGTGCAGGAGTGTAAAAAGAAGATGGGTACCGACAGGAGGAGGGTGAAGGAGAAGGTGGCTGCCATCAGGGTGGCACGTGCTGCAACAGGCGGGGGCCAGCCGGAGGTGGTGCAGCTGACTCCGGCAGAGGACAGGCTCGCTGCAAGCATGCAGCGCAGTGCCATTGAGGGCATTCCAAGAGGTGGCTTCCAGACAGGTGGTAGCCCATCACTGCATGGTACGTCATGGTCTGTGGGGGGGGTGAAGGTAGATCACATGCACTAACGTGTCCTTACTTTCTGTTACAGATCCTGTGCATCTGCAGGGGTCAGCGGTGGAGGGTCTGTCCACTGTGGACAGCCATCTGGAGCTGGAGGAGGGGACCATCCACCTCCGCAGGTAGCCGGCGTGCATTGCAACAGTGTGCACGCCTGGCTGCCAACACTGATGTCATTGAGACAGGTGTGGGGGGTGCCCTTCCTGTGTTTCAGCGATCTGGCATCCAAGCATGCCAGCACACTGTGGCTGTGGCTGTGGCACAGACCTGCACCATTGATGATGCAACGACCATTATGGGTATTGACATGTGTGTGTCACGGAATGGACACACAGCAGGCCAGCTCACGCCCATGGACCTGGCTGGTTCCGACGTGTGTGCCAGCACGTCAGCACAGTCCCAGGCTGGCGCCTGTCAGCACCGGTGGGGCAGCACCGGTGGCTGTTCAGGTCAGTGGCACTGTTGCGGCCACAGTAGCGGAACAACTGATCCCTTGGGCACAGCAGGTGGAGGGGCAGCAGCAGCAGTCACCCACCGGGACTGTGGGTACAGGGTTCAGTGGTGGCGTATGTGCACCACCTGTGGACTTGCCCATACCTGGTCCTGGTGAGCAGCGCCCACCCTCAAGGGGTGCTGAACATCAGGCCCTTCCATACCCTGAGGGACAGGTTGCCGATGTGGCAGACGACCTCTTTGACGAGCACACCCACCTGCTGCAGGCATCAGTACAGCAGCAGATGTGGCTTGCAACATCCGTGGAGGCACTGTGTGTGGCTCTGGAGTGGGTCAAGGAGCGACACAGCAGGGACACCGAGAGGATCCTGTCACAGATTGACCATTTGCGGATGGATGTGACCGCCGCCATTGACAGGCAGACACAGGCGTTGATCGCTGTCGTGGCCACATTGGGCACACAGTCAGGTGTCCCTGTGCTGCTCACACTGTGCAGTTCGCTATCCACTCCCCGTTCCCAGCGTCGTGCGACACCCACCCTGTGGACACCGGGTTCAGCTGTGGGCATCCTGAGCACTCCTGGTGCAGGTATGTTCAGTGTGCTGCAGACACCTGTGCGGGCACGGTCGTGTTCGTGCAGTGGAACCCCTGGTGGACCATCGGTGCCACCCCATGAGGCCTGTGCTCAGTCTGCCAGTGCTGCTGGGTCTCGGTGGGGCCGCCCACGCATCCGAGGTGGCCGTGGCACTGTGCCGCAAGACTGAGCTGTCTCCCAGTGCAGGACCTGTCTGGTGCTGCCCTGTGTGCAATGTGTGTTTTGGTGGGCAGTGCACCAGTGGGTGCCCAGCCCTACACGCAGACACACGGACCACCTGCACACCCTCCTGACTGCTGTCCACAGGTGTGTGTGCATGATGATGCCTGCATTGCGCTGTACACCAAAGTGCGATGGTGCCCAGCATCTGACACACGCACATGGACAGTCAGTGGATGTGGTGGCCTGTGGACATGTGTGTGTTTAGTGTCTGTGTTCCGGCTCTGTTTTGCACCTGACCCCTGTGCACTTTGTGCCTATTGTGTGTGTGTGTGTGTGTGTCCGTCCATGTGGTGTGTTACTGTTCACCCCTTCCTGGTTGTATGTGTGTGCTTCTGTGCCCTGCCACTTCCCTTGCCGTCATGCACCCCTGGTGTGTTTCCTGTGTGTATGTGGGTTGTGCCCTAGCCACTGGTGGTTGCACATGGCCCCATGACTTACCTGTGTTGGGTGAAGTGCTCCTCTGTGATGGTGTCCTGGTGCAGCTGGGCCAGCTGGATCAGTCGGGGGTCCCGTCGTCCAAGAGGGGGCTGCCCATCCCCATCATCACCGGCGTCACCGTCATCCCCATCGCTGTCCCCCTCTTCGACCTGTACGGCTATCCCACAGTCTTTGGCCATGTTGTGCAGGATACAACAGGCCAGGAATATCCCACAGGCCTTTGAGGGGCTATACTGTAGGGCACCACCAGAGGTGTCCAGGCAACAGAAACACGCCTTCAGCATCCCAAACACCCGCTCAATGATGCTGCGTGTGGTGGCATGTGCCTCATTGAATCGTTGCTGCGATGGGGTCGTGGGCCGCCGGTAGGGTGTGAGCAGCCAGGGACGGAGTGGGTATCCACTGTCACCTGTGTGGAGATAGTGAAGGTTAGTGTCTTGTTCAGGCTCAGACTGCCCCAAACCCTGTGTGCCACACCCATGGCACATGTGGCTTACCCCCCCTTGCCCACGATTCATCAGTTCTACATGCATACTCACCCACTAGATGTCCTGTGGGGATGTCCCCACTCTCGAATCAATGGCACAGTGCCGACTGGTACCATATGAATGAATCGTGTGCTCCACCAGGGTGCGTGGCACAGACATTGATGATGCGCCCACTGGCATCACACACCACCTGGCAGTTGACACTGGCATATCCCTTCCGGTTCATATAGGCAGCCCCATCGGGGCCAGGTGGCGTGCGAATGGCCACATGGGTGCAATCTATCGCCCCTAGCACGCCAGGCATACGTGCTACCCTGTGGAACTCCTGTATGTTTGCTGTGCGCTCCGCCGCGGTGCTGGGAAAATGGATGTACTCCGCAGCATGTGGTAGCAGTGCGCTGAGGAATTTGGTGAGGATGCGTGACGTGGCCAACTGTATTATGCCTGTGGTGTCCCCTGTTGGTCTCTGGAAGGTACCCATGGCGAGCAAGCACATGCAGGCTGTTACCTTTGTCTCCACTGACAGAGCATGACTCCGTCGTGTGGGTGCCTGCATCACATCACTGCACAGCTCACAGAGCCGCCTCAGTATTGCCCTGTTCAGGCGGTACCAGCCCACAATCTCGACATCTGAGTACAGCTCAAAGCTGGTGCGGGCTCGGTACTGCCTGATGGGGGCGTACCGCTGACGGGCCCTTCCACGGCCACGTCCCCCTGCAGCATGATTTCTCACCCCCCTCATTACAGCTTCCATGTGGAAGGTGGCACTGTCCATGTCCCTGGCTTGTGTTCCCCCCCCCCGGCTGTTGTTGCTGTGTCCCCCCGCTGTCCTGACTGCTACCTCCACTGCACCGGGTACACCTACTGGCCTCTGCTCACTGTAGCCCCACACACCTTCCCTTGCCCCAATTCTGTCCTTTTGTTTCCCTGGCCTGCCCTCTTTGTCCCTCTTGCTCTGTCTCTCTCCCTGCCTCATGTGGCTTCCCTGTAGCATTCTTGCGCCTCTTCCTTGCTCCTTTTTATTTTGGCTCATTTCCGCTATGGCGCAATTTCCGCCTGATCCACTGTTGCGCATTGCGCAAGTCTTTGAACATCGCACTGCGCACTTTATGCATGGTTCCACCCCCTTCGGTTGTGCATGCCTTCATTATCATTGCACTGTTGCTCAGTATGTTTTCAGTGGTGCAACTGCCTCCTGCTGAATATGGCAGTATGGTGCAATTTTGGACTTGCGCAGGCGCAACCCTATTGCGCATGGCGCAACCCTTTTGAATATCCAGCCCACTGTGTGTGTGTGTGTGTGTGTGTGTGTATGTGTGTATGTGTGTATGTGTGTATGTATGTATATATATATATATATATATATATATATATATAATATTTTCATTGCAAAAAACTTCATTAATGCATCAGGTAGGGTTGCTACTAAAGTGACAAAGGCAGAAAATGTGGCATAGGAGGCTTCCAACTAACATCCCACCCCCACTCTGCAGACACTGACAGGTGTGGTGTGCCTTGAGGATCATCAGCCTAATGCTCACCCCATTACATAAAGTAAGCTGAGATGGGCACAGTAGGGAGATGGGGTGAGCGTTAGTGCTAATGACCCCAAGGCACACCCCTGACGCCTGTCAGTGTCTGCAGGGTGGGAGTGGGGTGTTAGGGTTGGAAACCCTAACATCACATTTAACCATTTTTGTCACTTTAGTAACAAACCTAACTGATGAATTAGCACAGTTTTTTTGCAATATATACATATATATATATATTTTTTTTTATACAGGACTACATCCCTTGATAAAGTATGTGTCCTACAAGCCAGACGTTGGGAATTTATATGTGGCTGCAGGAATTTAAAAACAAGCTTATGAGAAATAAAAAAAAGTTTTGTGACCACCATTAATGATTTTTTCAATCTAGATTACTATTTAGTCACGCCCCTCACTATAAACCCACTTCAAAACGTACTCGATTTACCACAGTGATTTTCAAACAATGGTCTATCCTTATCTCTAGGCTCATAACACCAGAACAGCTGTTTCAATTACGGGCACCAGCCTATGATCAGACCTACCCCCAGATTGCATGGCTCTTGTTGTGTAGTGCTGGAGTCGGTTGGGCCTCTGTTTTTTTCTTAACAGCTTATTGCCATAATGGGAATCCTACCTTTTGCAACAGTACAAAAAACTCACCACCTCCCTCAAACAGACCATTAGCAGTATTTACAACTTCAGACATATATTCAGTGTCAAGGTGGTTCATTTTCTAGCTTCCCAGAGAGACTGCCGCTACTGGTACAGCTGCTGCATCTGCACCTGGAAGGCAATTCCACTGATCATCTTAGTGGTCAGTTGGTTAAAGAACTACAGGAGACCAACCCAGAATCCACGGACCATATTTTATAGAAGTGGAACAATGAACTTCAAGTATACTATCCACTAGAGATATTGTACAAGTACTCACTCCCAGCCTACAGGGTGACCTCAGCTACCACCTGGTGTGAATTTGAGTGGAAGTGGTGGTACAGATTTTTCTGAACTCCTGATAATGTAGCTAAATATACTGGCCTGCACAGGGCTTCCTGCTGGAGGGACTGCGGAGTCTTCCAGGCTACTCACTGGCATATTTTCTATCATTCCCCCTAGCTGTCCTACTATTGGCAGGGTGTAATCAGAGAGCTGGAGGACATGTTTAATACTCCAGTGGCAATCACTCCTTCCGTGATCCTTCAAGCCACCCTTATCCCCATAGGGGCTCTTTCCATGGCCATACATTGAAACTGCCCTTGACTCTAATATTGTCTGCTAAAAAAGCTATTACACGATACTGGTTTACTGCTATGATCCCTACATTGGTGGGCTGCAGGACGATTTAACTGGAAATTTATTATTTAGAAAGAATAACATACTCACTTCATAATACATTTCCAATTTTCGAAAACAGGTTGAGAAGATGGATCACGTCGACCCCGATTTTGTACCATGACCCGTCCCCTCTCCCACCCCACTCGTTTATCTCTTCCTCCTCCTCTCTTTCTCTAGTCTTCACATCTTTAGCATACTATGCTATTCACTTTCACTAGTCAGACAATTATCCCACTTATTAGACATAATACTGCCCCTTTTTTCTTTTGCAGTACATTATTACATATACAGTTTATAGCTTAGTAGGTTAATTCATTGTGTCAAAGTACTATGTCATAATCTATTTGGGAATAATGTTTACTTCCTTTGTGCAAATGTACTATGCTCTTTTATTCCTGCATGTCTCATTTACTATTGAAAACTAATAAAAATTTCAAGTTTGAAAAAAAGTTTTGTGACCACTGAACTGGTTGCTGTAGGTGTCAGTCTATAAACCCGTGTTCCTGATTACTACATCCTCCAGACACTGACCCTGGTGACCCTTTGGGCCTGGAGGTCCACCATTGAGGCCAGTGGAACACTCCAATGTAATTCAATGACTGCCCAACAGGTGGCTCTGATGAATGTCCATTACAACACTGCTTACCCCTAAAATGTCTTATGGTAATTATGTAGTGTCCTACTGACTGGGCACACTGCACTATTCCTTGTGACCTACAAACATACAAAATTGCCAGCAGATACAGGCCATTCGGCCTATCTAGTCTGCTCGAGTGTGCAGCACTTCAGTCCATTAGCCCTCCCCCCATCTCCCGGCCCTCCCGGTTTGTACCCACCCCTTGAATCTGTCCCACCCCCTCTTGAAGCTCCCAACACTCTGCAATGATACGACTTCCTCTTGCAGAGCGTTCCACCCCTGCCACCACCCTTTCTGTGAAATAGTGCCTCCTTGGTTCCCTCTTGAACCTGCCCCATCCAACTTCATAGAGTGTCCCCTGGTTTCCCTTCTGCCCTTCAGATTGAACATACACCTGGTGTCTACTCTGTTCAAACCCTTCAGGTACTTGAAGGTCTCAATCATATCCCCTCTTTCCCTTCTTTCCTCCAGGGTATACATATTGAGCTCTCTCAGTCTCTCCTCATATGGTCTGTCCCCCAACCCCAGGATCATTTTTGTTGCCCTGTGCTGTACCCACTCCAGTAGTTTGATGTCCCTTTTCAAGTAGGGGCACCAGAATTGCACACAGTACTCTAGGTGCGGTCTGACCAGGGACCAGTACAGGGGCAAGATGGCCTCCTCACTCCTAGCAGTAATCCCCCTTGCTATGCATCCTAGCATCCTGTTTGCCTTCGCTGCTGCCTTCCTGCACTGAACAGAGTGGTTCATCTCCCCAGTTACCAGCACTCCCAGATCCTTCTCCTTCTTGGATTTTGTTAACAGGACACCATCCAGCCAGTAACTGTGTCCTGGCTTCTTGCCTCCTAAATGCATCACTTTGCACTTCTTGGCATTGAAACCAAGCTGCCAAGTGTGAGATCATTCCTCCAGTTTTGTAAGATCCTCCTGAAGTACTTTTGCTCCCTCCCCCTATCTACCTCGGCACAAATCTTTGTGTCATCTGCGAAGAGACTGATCTTGCTCTTAATCCCTACTGCAATGTCAGCTATGAAAATGTTAAACAGAATCGGTCCCAGCACTGAGCCCTGTGAAACACCACTTGGTACTGCCCTGGGTTCAGATGCCCCCCCATTACATTCTGCTATCTACCCTGCAGCCAGTTCTTGACCCATCTGACCAGTTTCCTCCCTGCTCCCAGACTCTTCAACTTGCAGATCAGCCTACTGTGTGGCCCCGAGTCAAAGGCCTTGCTGAAATCCAGGCCTTTGACATCCACCGCATGTCCCCTGTCCAGTGCCCTCATAACTCTGTCATAAAAATCAACCAAGTTCGTCTAGTAGGATCTGCCTGAGACAAACTTGTGCTGCCTGCTGTCCTGGAAATTGTTATCCTCAAGAAATTGCACCACTCTTTCCTTGAAGATTCTCAATCAGTTTTCCCACAATTGCAGTAAGGCTCACCGGTCTGTAGTTCTCCGGTTCATCCTTTGGCCCACTGTTATGGAGAGGTACCATATGTGTTTCCCTCCAGTCCCTGTGCACGCACCCCGAGTTTAGAGAGGTACTGAACAGGTCCACCAATGGCCTTGCCGGGACCTCTGCCAACTCTCTTAGCACCCTGGGGTGGACTCCATCTAGGCCAGGTGCCTTGTCCACCTTCAGAGGCTTAAGGCCCTCCCTCACCCTTTCCACCATGATTTTCCCATCCGTGGTTGCTTCTCCCTCACCCTCTCCCACCTCGCCCTTCCTCCCAGGTACAGGTCCATCCCTGTCCTTGGTGAAGACTGAACAGAAGTATTCATTAAGTACTTCTGCCTGCTCAGACCCCTTTTCTACCCACCCACTTCCCCTCCTGCTCCTAACAATTTGATCCTTGCTCTTCCTCTTCTGTCTGATATATCTGAAGAAATCCTGTTCTCCTTCTTCGATCCCCTGTGCTAAACTTCGTTCCCTAGCTGCCTTTGCTGCCCTTACCACTCTACTCACTTCTCTGGATTTCTTCACATATTCTTATCTGTCTTCTGCCCTGTTGGATCTCTTGTAGGTCCAAAATGCATTCCTCTTTTCCCGCACCTTCTCCACAACCTCTCTACTCATCCAACTTGGTTTCTTGGTCCTGCCTTTCTTGCTCTGGCTCTTGACACAAGTTGTAGTGACTCCAGCCAGTCCTGCCTTGTAGACTGCCCATTTTTGTTCCGTGTCCATTTCTGGGTGGTTGCTTGCCATATGACTTTCTAGTATGTGTCCCATCCTGCCAAAGTCCACTGTTTCGAAGTCCAGGACTCTAGTTTTTGTAGTTGCTACTTCCCTATCCAGATTGATTGAGAACCATACTGTGCAGTGGTCACTGCTTGCCAGAGGTTCCTCCACCCTTACATCCCTGACCTGTTCCCCCATCTTCCAGTACCAGGTCTAATATATCCCCCTCCCTCGTTGGCCCTCTGGGTAAGGAAGTCATCCTGGAATGCTTCCAGGAGGATCTGCTCCCTGGCGAAAGTGGTTGCTGGGATGCTCCAATCCACCCCTGGTAGATCAAAGTCCCCCACTGTGCTCCCTTTGCCACTATGCCTCCTTTTCTGCTCCCCCAGTTCCCTGTCAATGCCCTCCTTTTGGGCTGGAGGTCTATAAACAACCCCCAGACAGATCTTGGTCCTTTTCTGGCTGTGTAGTTTCAGCCAGATTACTTCTGACCTGCCCTCCTCCTCTTCTTCCCTATTACATTTGATCCCTGATGCTGTTGTATCTTCTTTTGAAGTTATGTTGTGTTCTACTGTCCTATTGTACTGCACTGTCCTATGTTAGTAGTATGGCACAGTGGTTTAAGGCTCTGAGCTGCAAATCTGGAGACTTGGGTTTGAATCCCACAGCCCCCACTTGCATACTATGTGACCCTGAGCAAGTCACTTAACTTCCTGGTGCTCCCAGGTTGCACCTGCAAACAAACTTTCAGCTTAGTGTGTCTCACCTGGTAAAATAATTGGTAAAAATAAATAAATAAATAAATAAATAAATGTTATCTGACATTGTTGTATTTCTCCTGGGTCGTGCCTGAAAATAGGCAGTTTCTGTCTAGTGCACTTTCCCAGTAAACAAAAACTAACTAAATAAATAAATAAAATATTTATACAATGGCTAGGAGAAACCTAGAAATTTCATTGGCTGAGTCATCACCTGACCATGCTTTAAATCTCAATAAATGCACAATCATGTGCCAAATCTCCTTTTTCTCCCCCAAAAAACTACAGTTGTTTTATAAGCGTAATAAGCCACTCCAGGGTGTGCATCATAGGATTGTAATGTACTTCCCAGGAGTGTAAAGACACTCAACCCTTGGCCTCATGCCTCACTACACCCCTGGGGCGTGCATTAAAATCCTATAATGCACACCCTGTTGTGGCTTATTACTTACTTATTTATTGAAAGGGTTTTCCAAGGAAGGCATACTTTGCCATAATAGCTTGTTTCCAGAGACGTCCAGGGGAGGGCCTACAAGGGAGGCAGTGTAGTAGCACTATACAAAATAGCAACGTCAATCCAGATGAAAGGAGGAGGCGGTGATATGGAATGAAAAAAAAACTTTACAAGAACAAATAATTTATGAGTGTTAGCTTCTGCTCTACTTTACAAATAGGATGGCGAGGAGAGTGAATGCAGAAACAACTTCAGGGATCATGCAGGGAGTGAAAGAAGTATGCAAAGCTTTCTTCTGATGCATAAGGGAAAAGCGTAAAGCTAAGGAAGAGACTTCTGGGCTGCATAAGGAGGAAGGGTGGGAGGAAAATGCAAGGATAAGGCAGGCATACTGAATGATGATTTCTGCTTTGTCTTCATGAAAGGAGAAAATATACTCCTCCCAAAGTGCGGGATAAGACTCGGGTAGGATGGAGGAGCAGGTATGGACATGGGAGCCATAGCAGAGGTGAGGGGGGCTGAAGGTGCTCGGTACACTAAAGAGTAAAGACAGCTAGAAATCCTTTCCTTCAGCTGTGACTCCTTTAACTTTCCCACCACCAAAGTCAGGCTGACTAGCTTATAATTGCCAGCCTGCTCGCTGCTACCATTTTTGTGAAGTGGGACTACATCTGCCCATCTCCAGTCCTCTGGAACCACTCCTGTTTCCAGTGAGCTGTTAAATAGAACTGTCAGAGGTGCAGCCAGTACCTTCCTTGAGCCCTCTCAATACCCTTGGACGCACTCCATCTGGCCCCATTGCTATGTCTACATTCAGATTAGGGAGTTCTTTCAGAATGCTTTCCTCTGAAAATGGACTAGTGTCCACCCCCCTTCTTCCATTGCTCCTGTTACTTTTTTGTGGCCTCTCCCCTTCTCCTTCCTCTGTGAACACTGAACAAAAGTATTTGTTCAGGATGTCTGCCTTTTTCTGGTTCTCCCTCTGCAGTTTCCCCTTCCATTTTTAATCTTACAATCCCACCCCTGATCTTCGGTGTGCCGACCACACATTGAAACATTTACAGTGAAATCTCCCACAGCGACAATTTCAACAGGTTTCGAAATTGTTGCTGTGGGGGGACATGAGGTGAAATTTCACCTTGCTGTCCTCTTCAAATCAACTCTGACTCGGAGTTGATAATCCTTTGGGGGGGGGGGTGCAGAGGGCACCTCTCCCCGAGAGAAACACTTCAATGTTGGCCAGGTGAAATTTCGCCTGTCGACATTGGGAATCTCGCTATGCCAAACTTCGACAACGGTGTTGTCGATTTGGCTGGATCTGTTGTTGGGAACAGAGGAGCAGTGGCATAAGCTGATTCAGGATTGGTTGTTGGGACCGGAGGAGCAGTGGCATAAGCTGTTTCAGGATTGGTTGTTGGGACCAGAGGAGCTGTGGCATAAGCTGATTCAGGATTGGTTGTTGGGACCGGAGGAGCAGTGGCATAAGCTGATTCAGGATTGGTTGTTGGGACCAGAGGAGCAGTGACATAAGCTGATTCAGGATTGGTTGTTGGGACCGGAGGAGCAGTGGCATAAGCTGATTCAGGATTGGTTGTTGGGACCGGAGGAGCTGTGGCATAAGCTGTTTCAGGATTGGTTGTTGGGACCAGAGGAGCTGTGGCATAAGCTGATTCAGGATTGGTTGTTGGGACCGGAGGAGCAGTGGCATAAGCTGATTCAGGATTGGTTGTTTGGACCGGAGGAGCTGTGGCATAAGCTGTTTCAGGATTGGTTGTTGGGACCAGAGGAGCTGTGGCATAAGCTGATTCAGGATTGGTTGTTGGGACCAGAGGAGCAGTGGCATAAGCTGATTCAGGATTGGTTGTTGGGACCAGAGGAGCAGTGACATAAGCTGATTCAGGACTGGTTGTTGGGACCGGAGGAGCAGTGGCATAAACTGTGACATAAACTGGCTGTGACATTGAGGATGATGTTGCAGCACTAGATGGCGTAAAAAAATCAGTTATTGTCCGTTGCCGTCTTTCAATCACAGCTTGCTGTTGCATAGAGCACTTGCAGGAAAACAGCTGCTGCCAGGTGTCATTCTGCCCCCATAGCCGACACCAACGCATAGCAGCATGAAGCCCGAGTAGTGCCTCCACTGTTAAAATCAGCTGCCACAGAAGACTAGGAGGCAGTTGGGTTACTCAATGCTTCTATCACTCGAACACGTTCTGCCAAGGCGAACTCATTCCGTGGTAGGGACCTCATGAGCTTCTCACCTACTCAGGTCAGTGAAAGAAACAACAAATGATTCAGTAACAAACAAAGGGATTAGCAATCAGTTTCTTTTAACAGATTTTTAAATGATTTGCAGCTGCTTTAAAGGGGACAGGAAATCCTTTCTAATTGGCAGCTGTTTATTAAGTTCTTATTTTCAGAAATGATTTGTATTCCCTTAAATTATCCATATGTAACTGTACCTGA
Source organism: Neoceratodus forsteri (assembly GCA_016271365.2). NCBI lineage: Eukaryota > Metazoa > Chordata > Ceratodontiformes > Ceratodontidae > Neoceratodus > Neoceratodus forsteri. The sequence continues at coordinate 720,137,104 of CM057454.1, forward strand.
ATAAAAAGTGATACAAAAGCTGTATTTTACGGGGATAGGGGGGCACGTGGCCTGACTAAGGAAGAGAATGAAGGCTTAATCCAGTGCTCTGGGACCATCCACTTAATATCCCTGCCATCCATCAACAAAAAAACAGAAAAGACACTGATATTGCAAGGTAGAGTAATCATCTATACGGCTTCTACCAAAAAAACCTAAAAAAATGCAGTCCCAGCTGAGTTTTTCTGCAACAACAAGCAAGAGCAGATCGGGCCTACCCAGCAACACGGATTACAAAATGCCTGCTACACTGGCTGAAAAGGCAAGCAGATCTAGCATGGAAGGCAACGAACAATCAGCCTCACAAACCCATAATAATATAGAGGGGCTTATACAATCTCTCAAGTTCGACTTAGCCCACCAGATGAGGGCTGGATTTGAAAACATCAGGGCCCAGCTCACTCATTTACAACAGACTGTAAATAGTCTGAGTGACACCGTAGAGACACACACAAATAGACTTACTGAGTTAGAGCAGTGGGTTAGTGACACAGAAGAAGCCCACCAAAAACTGGAAAGCTCGCTTCAAATGGCCTTGAGAGATGGAATTTCTTAAAGACACTTTAGATGCTCACGAAAACAGGGAGAGGAGGTGTAATGTGAGAATAGTGGGGTTAAGAGAAGGAACTGAGGGCAGAGATTGCATTGCTTACATGGGCACCTGGCTGAAAACCACACTTAATTTACCTGCTGAGACGATGAACCTGGAGATTCGAATAGCCCATTGATCACCTGGCCTCTGACCAAGTTCAGAAGAGAGACCATGCCACATAATCAAATTCCTGCACTTCCAAGACAGGCAGCAGGTGCTAGATGTGGCCAGACAGAAGGGCCAAATAATCGAGCAGGGAAAGCAGATCAGCTTCTTTCCACATTTCTCTGCAGAGGGAAAGGAAAGCTTTCAATGCAGTAAAACGGAAGCTCCACGAGATCGACTGTCAATTCACCATGGTCTACCCGTCCCAGCTCATAATTTGGCTGAAGAATAAGGAGATTAAATCTTTCACCAATCCTGAAGCAGCAATGAACTACATTTCTCGAGTGCTGCTTGTGAAGAGGAATGAAGATGGTGTTGGGCAAGAACTGGAGTGAACCCAGTATTGAAGTCCTGTTTACTGACTGAATGTGGACTTCAATAAATCAATCTGGTATGGCAAGTTATCTTCTCAGTCTGGAATTTAAAAAGGAGACTGTCTTGTTTTGTGTCCTTTTATTCTTTTTTCTCTCTCCGTGGGACCTTCACAAGTCGTGGCAGTCCAGTAATTCATGTAGGCTGCCCTGGGACTCTGGACTTGTCTGGGTTTGGGCATTGGGCCGCATGCTTAGATACCAGTGTTTAAACTGGAGAAGACCTTGGAAGACAATATTAGTGGGAGAGAACACAGACACTAAACTTTCGATCGGGGGGCTATGGATCCCACCAGTAGGGGAATGTGCTTGACTTTCTGTTCCCTACAATTGTTGAAATGAGAGACATGGGCTAAAGAGCCTTAAGATTACATGACGAGTGGGTCATGCCGTTGGGGGGGTGGATATCTCTCCCGGACCCGCAATGGAGCCTACTCCAGCCTATAACAGCTGGGTCTGGGGCCCCCCTCCTTGATGGTCTCCCCTGCCGTGCCAAATTATATTTTTCTTTGATTGGTGCCGACCAAGTGGCCCTATGGGGGAGAGTGAAAGTTTTTCTTTAACCCCGCAGAGATAAGGGAAGGTTCCCCATGCGCTTGGTGGAGGGAAGACTATGTTGATTATTTGAATGGATGTATTCGCAAAAAAGTGAGTCCCCCTCCCAGAGTGTGCGAATACTGGGTCCCAGCAAAATTGATGCAAGATGCCTAAGATCCACATCGGTCCAAATAAGTAAAGATGGAACGTAAGTCTAAAACAATTAAAATAATAGTTGGGGATATGGAGAGATGGCGCTTACTTCCTTTCTCCCTGTGGGGAAGGCTAAGCATAGTTAAAATGAATGTTCTACCGAGGATACTATATCCAATGGGTATGCTGGGTATTTACCTACCGAAAGTATGGTTTTCCAAGCTACAAAGCATAGTGAACCTTTTTCTATGGAATAAGAAAGGTATTCGCAAATCCTATCTCAAATTGACGGCCCCGAAAATCAGAGGAGGCCTGGCGGCCCCTTCCTTTTTCTTTTATTACATAGCACAACACATGAGTAAGTTGGCCTTTTGGCATAAAGAGACTGGGCACTCAGAATATCTCCCTTTGTAGCTTGTTATTGAACAACATTTAGCAGCCCGAGTTAAATGCTCGTTAAGGGCTCTCCTATGTGTCTCCCCATCTTATATCCCCAAGCCCCTTAGAAGTAACCCCATGGGCTGATCACTAAAGGCCTCTTACCAGATCCAAAAATGCCTTGCAGTGAGGTGGTATCAGTCATTGGATCAGCCTGTCACCGGTAATCCACATTTTAAGATCAGTGGTGCACCAATATCCCTCAGTTTTTGGCTTCAGTTAAATCGCTGCAAAGTTTCAGATATTTGGTTGAATTGGAAGCCGCTCCCCTTCGATCAACTACAAGAGTCCATTGGAGTATCAGATAAAGAAGTATTTAAATACCTTCAAGTTTATAAGGCCCTAACTTCCTTTTTCTCCCAGGTCCCGCTGGTAGACCCCGAAGAAAGAGAACTAACTATACTCTTTCAGGCAGCTTCCCAGTCACATTTAGTTTCTAATTTGTATAAAACTCTTCACGCTTGGGACTCTAGATTGCCATCGGGGATCTGTTTTTACTGGACAAGGGAGCTAGGTATCCCTGAGGACCCTAATCTATGGAGGAAACTTTGGCTATCAATGTACAAATTCATAAAACAAGATAGGCTCAGATTAGTCCATTTCAATATCATGCATAACATTTACCTCACGCCAGTTAAACTTTTTAGGTATGGGACATTAGCTGCACCACTGTGTGGTAAATGTAAGGGGGACATCGGTACACTGTTTCACATGTTATGGTTATATCCCCATGTACAGGCTTTCTGGCAGTCTATTAATAACATTTTAGACCCTATCCTTGGCTTAGAAGCCCTGTTTACCCCTGAAATTTGTCTGATAAACTATTTTCCAGATGGCACTACTAAAGTTAAGAAAGCACATATGACGCTTATCTCTGCAATAGCTAAATTGATAATCATGAGACATTGGGCAGAAGATAAGCTTCCCACCACAATGGAATGGTACAGAGAGAGCATCCTGACGTTACAATTGAAAAGACATATAGCTTCAATGCAAGACAGAGTTAAGGCCTACTCATCCCTCTGGGGTACCCTAGAGACTCTTCTGATAGCCTGGAAGCCTCGATGACTAAATCTGCCTCAGGTGTGGTGAACTAATTGTAAACAAAGTGTGTGGTCTGGGAGGAGGGTGGAGTAGGGTCCCCTTTTTGGGGGTTTAGACCTTGAAGGAGATTGTGTTATTGGTTAATTTGAGTTAATGTATTTTGTACCTGACATTCATGTGATTGTTCTGTACTGTCTTACTTATCTCAATTGATGGTTAAAACTGATAAAACGTGTTAAATAAAAAAATACAAAAAAACAAGAGAGCATCCGGGACCAAATAGGGCCAGGAGGGGTTTGAGCTCCTCCACAAGTTGCAGTTCATTTGAGTATAAAATCTACTTTGGGAGTTGGTAAGTTGTTTAGTCTTTTCTGGTTGTATAATGTTTCTCTCTTTGAATGGGGGGGATGGGGCAGCAGTCATTTGTCAAATGCTCTGAGTAATGCAGCTGGGTGGAGCTCTATTTTTATAATTGGTCCCAGCAATTTAAGCTTAATCTGAAACATGCATTGCTGAGGGGGGCGTGGAGGTGACAGGGGCCTTCGTGCAGGTGGGCACCTCACCTTTTCCCAACTCCGTGAGCTCACCCAAAACAGTGTTAGTAGACAACACGTCATTCATAGTAATTTGCTGACCCGAAGGGAGGAGAGCTTTTCCTACAGCTTTCCTTCCGCCCCCAAGTAGGATGGCAACAGTACTATTAAATCAGTGGTTTCAACCACAGGAGTTACAAAGTGAATGGTGCCCCTCAACACATCCATGAAGAGTAGGGTGAGAGCAGAAGAGTGTTAGAGGGGATGTGCAATGGGAACCATCTTGTAAGAGGGATGGTGGGATGGGGGGAAGTTAAAAGGTTTATTGGGTTTAACAGTTCAGAATGGGAAGTGTTCTAGGGGTTATTGGTTCTGGGAGGAGGGAGGGGAAAAAGGGATCATGTTTAAGGGGTTTGTTTCAACAGTTGGGGATAAAAATTAAAAAGTCAGCTATCAGCCCAGGAGCTCTATTGAGACGATATTTAGAGTATCAGCAGGGGTCATATGATGTTACAGTAAAATGTGTGATATAAAATGGATAACTTGGAATGTTCGTGGTCTAAAGACAGTGGTTAAGAGTAAGAGAATTTGGCCCTACCTTAAGAAGTGGGGGGATGTCTACTTCCTTCAGGAGACCCATTTGACTAAAGAAGAGACAGAAAGAGTGGCTGGCTCATGGGGGGGGGCTATGTTAGCAGCTCCCTTCACCTCTAGGGTGAGGGGGGTGGCTATCTGGATTCATCCTCAATTGAGGGTGATAGTACATGGCTCCCTATCTGACCCTCAGGGCAGATACCTGGTAGGAGATGTATCAAGTGAGGGCACTAGATACACCTTAGTGGCAGTTTATGAGCCCAATATAGACAATCTGGGCTTTTTCCAACATCTTACAGTGACCCTGGCCCCCTACCCAGATAACCTCATCATAGGGGGCAACTTCAATACGTATTGGGACCAGGACAGAGACCACTTGGGCAATAGAACCAAGCCCCCTCCAAAAAGCACTGTAGCACTTAGAGATTTGGCCAGGGAAAGGGAATTGCAAGAGGCGTGGAGACACTTTTTCTCAACTAAAACAGAGTTTTCGTTTTACTCCATGGTACATCGTGTCTACACCAGAATAGATAATTTTTTGGTTTCTCCTGGAATTCTGCGAGGGGTGAAGGACCCTAAATATGATCCGATTTGTGTCCGATCATGCCCCACTGGAGTTCACTACTCCATCGGGCAGATGTTCACCACCACTGAGGCAATGGAGAATGGACCCGACACTGTTAACATCCATTCAGTATAGGATGAGCATGTCGGCCACTATCCGAGAATACCTAAGCTATAATAATTCTGAGGACACTTAGGTGGCAACCACCTGGGAAGCCATAAGAGTTGTCATAAGGGGGGCTACCATCTCCTTTACTGTACACCTTTGTAAGGAGGAGTAGGAACTGGAGACTAAACTGGAGAACCAAATTTTGGGGTTAGAAAAAGACCTGATGGGAAGCCAGGATATGAGAGCAAGAGATGAATTAAAGCTTTTGAAAGGGTGACTGGCACAAATGGCCTCCAAAAGAATTGAGAGGAATATTTTGAAAGCAGGGGCTCAAGCTCACTTTGAGGGGGATACAGTAGGGAAATGGCTAGCATGGAGAATGAAGGCCCAATAGGTGGAGAGAACTATTATCTCCTTGGAAACCCAAGAGGGCAAATCTACCTCTGACCCCAAACAAATAAACGACACAATTAGGCATTTTTATGAAACCCTTTATAGATTGAAGGCCCCCAAGAGAGCAGACCCTGATGCCTATATTAACAAAGTACAACTCAACTCCCTCAGTGGAGAGAAAAGAGAGGAGCTGGACCGCCCACTCCTAGAGGGGGAAATAAAGGCTGCAATCTGGGGATCTAACACAGGATGGGCCCCAGGCCCTGATGGAATTCCAATGGAATTTTACAAAGACTTCTGGGAGGATATCCAAAGTATCATGGTGCTCATGATCAGGGAAGCCCTTGACATGGGTGCGCTGCCACCTTCCCTACAATTAGCGATCATTATAGTGCTCCCAAAACTGGGTAGTGACCCTACCAAATGTGGGTCATACCGACCCATCTCTCTCCTAAATGCTGATTACAAGATCATAGCTAAGATACTTGCAAGGAGATTAGAGACTGCCCTCCCATCCTTAATCCACCAGGATCAGTGTGGTTTCATCTGGGGCAGACAGGTAAAACACAACCTGCGACGAATGCTAAATATAGTCCATCAGTGGACTAAGAGGGGAAGGGACGGGCACAGAGGCCTTCTGGCGCTAGACACCGAGAAGGCCTTTGATAGAGTTGAATGGGCTTTTTATCTTTGCTACGCTTAGGAAATTTAAGTTCGGATCAAGAATAATATCTTGGATAAAAACACTCTACAAAGTGCCTAAAGCTCAAATATTCACAAACGACACCATCTTAACTCCTTTTGACCTCACCAGGGGTACCCATCAGGGGTGCACACTGTCGCCTCTCCTATATGTTTTGACTATAGAGGTCCTGGCCATGTCCATTCAACAAAACCCCAACATTCAGGGATGCACTATAGGGGGACAGCACCATGTCATCTCCCTCTTTGCAGATGATGTGCTGCTCTTCCTTAAGGAACCAGAGACTTTCATCCCTGTCCTGACGAGTCTCTTTGGTGAGTATGGCCCCCTCTTGGGCCACAAAATCAACTGGGCCAAATGCGAATGGCTTTCCTTGGGAGGAGGAAACACCCACATAAATATACAAGGTGATAAAATCTCACCAGTTTCCTCTATAAAATATCTGGGGGGTATACATTCCTAAAAAGCTTTAATCTCTTTTTGGTCTTAACTATAAACCCCTTATGAGTAGGATCCAGGAGAAGCGTGAAAGATGGAAGGTTCTCCCTCTCATCCTGATAGGTAAGACAAACTTAATCAAGATGTTTATACTACCCCAATGTTTATATCTCTTTCAGTCCTTACCTATATGGATCCCCCACTGTTACTTTAAATCACTAAAGGGAGCCTTGGGAGTGTTGCTCTGGGGCATGAAGAGGCCTAAGATCAAGCAGGAAACCCTGTGGAGGGCAGTGGATGAGGGTGACCTTGGTCTCCCAAACCTAAAACTTTATTACTTGGCAGCCCAGATTTCCACTATGTATGACCTGTACAATAAGGAAAGGGACAGCAAGTCTTCGGTGGAGCTGGAGACAGACTCGGAAGGGTCCCCTTTAGGTGCACCTTTCTTCACCTCAATATTGAATGTGAAATCAGTGAAGTTAATTCAACACTGTCTCACCAGGACCATGGTCAGGGCATGGCAACATGCACATAAGCTAATGATGTATCCACCCACTGTTTTCCCAGACACAGAAATAGGAAAAGCATTATGGAAGGAGGAGAACTTACTGACCCTGGTAGGCCAGACACTTAGAATCTGGGCTGGTAGGGGCCTAGCCACAGTAGGGCAGTTATATGACTGGGGGATACTTCAACCATACTAATCTCTTGCCAAACAATATGGTTTACACCCCTTCCACTTCTTCGCTTACCTATTAGTTCGAAATAAGTTGAAAATATTCTGTTGAACCCCACTTCATTGTACCACAGAGATCTCTGTTAGAAGAGGTAATGAAGAGCTCCCTTTGCACTGACTGGCCAAGATCGCTGACATGCAGCTATAGGTCACTGCTGGGTAGTTTACCCTCACTGTTGTCAAAACTAAAAGATAAGTGGGCTCTAGATTTGGGAGACAAGGCTTTGACAGAGGGGGTTTGGAAGATGGTCCTGAGGAGAGGACCAGCCTGTTCTGTTAATAATCGTTTAAGGGCAATCAATTATAACATCTTACACAGAACATACTTTACTCCCAGCCTGGCCCAAAAATTGACCCAAATAAATCCGACCTTTGCCCTAAATGAAAGGCACAACCAGGCACTTTTTTCCACCTAATTTGGCAATGTCCAAAAATATCTAATTACTGGGTTGGCATTATTGCTATAATGCAGTCAGCCTTAAAGAACGCTCAGCCAGTGGGTCCTAGAGAGGCACTATTGAATCTCCCGGGCAGATCATGGGGCGGAGGGAGAGGGCCTGGACCACCCCCTGTGGTCACTTGCAATGGCGGTGGGGAAACAAATCTTGGCTTATCATTGGGGGAGAGACTCAACCCCCACAATGGCCAATTGGACAAAAAAACTACTCCAATGTATGAAATTAGGACATACTCAATATAAAGCCCAAGGAAGAGAGGACAAATTTGCCCGAGTATGGGAGCCACTGGAGGAAGCATTGAGACAAGAGTGGTTCCCTGGGGTCTAAGTAAGGGAACCAGTACAGTGAGTAGTAACCCATAAAATTTTCACCCAAAAGAAAGTGGCCACTTCTTTGGTACCACCATTCCAAATGTGTCAGTTTCCAAATGTATTAGACGCAGAATTCCCGATGTAAAACCATTCAGAGAACTTCAATTCTAGATTATGCTGTTTGTGTAAATAACTTGACTAACTCCTGTAATAGGCACTGAGACTTCTATATGTATATTCATAATACTAATATATGTCAAAAAGTGCTGCATATGTGAAGTGCTTCTTGTGCTGTATGTGGTGACTTTGAAAAATAAAGTTTGAAAAAAAAATCCTGTATTTTACATTGTTTTATTTTCATGGGCAGCATTCTGTTGCAGTTCTCTTCATAGAACCTATGATCTGGAGTTTTAACTATGTCACGGTTTGTGTACAGAATGCTAATCATGAGCTGTTGCCCTATCAGAACTATGCTTAGAGTTCTGTGCACAAACAGTGACATAGTTAAAACTCCAAATTATTGGTTCCTTGAAGAGAACTGTAACAGAATGCTACCCATCAAAACAAAATAATGCAAAATACAGTTTTTGTATCACTTTTTATTCAGCTACAGTTAAATATAGATAATTTAGGGGAATGCATATTATTTTGGAGAATAACAGCTTTGTAAACAGTTGCTAATTGGAAATGAGTTCCTGTCCTCTTTAAGCCAATTACTGAGTGATATAAAGGTCACAGTAGTTAGCAAACCAGCTGCAAATTGGCCATCAGTCATCCCTCTAAATTGGCTTCTCCAACCAGGACAGTGCCAGCTAAGCGACGTTGAAGTAATGGAAAAGCCTATTAGAAAATCGGTAACTGAGCTAGCGTCTCACTTAAATGGTCATCCCGCTTAAGTGCAGCCCACTTAAATGGCTTATACTGTATTTTTAGTGAATGGGGGAAATTTGGCCAGGATACTGGGGAAATTCCCCTACTCTTTTGGTAGGGGGCACTGTTGGTCCCAGGTCCCAGTTCCTAGGATGGAGGTAGCCAGTATTCGACTGGAGAAGGAGGTGGATGGTGGTGACATACAGACTCCTGTAATGAGTGAAGAGGCAGCTGGATTGCATCTGCGAGATGCCCAGCATATTGTCTTGGGTGCAGAAGTTGAAATGCAAACGATGGAAGAGGATCCCTCTAATTTAGAAAAAAAGGATATCATCATGGCTGATGAGTTATTTTTGGAACAAAAACAAAAATGTCTTGAGGAAGAGTTAAAAAGGGTTGGTGAACAAATTGCTACTGCAAGAATGGAGGAAGAGAGAAAAAGAAAATGCTCTTTAAATTCTCTGACCTGCCCTGATAACATGGGAGCTTTGAAACTGTGTGCCATGTAACGTGCACTGGGCAACCCGGATGAAGGAAACATGGCCGCTTGAATGGATCGGAACAAGAATGTACAAGGGTCTTGGTCTTCAGAGACAGCCTTGCAAAAGGCAGGGTGGACGCGAGACGAGAATGGTGAGTGGAACTCTCAATACAAACATATTGAAGCAACGAATGTACAAATGGGGTCTTCAAATGATTTACCACATGAGATTCCTACAGTTTCTAACCTCCTAACAATAGAGTTTAAAGATCTACAGACTATAGACATTAACGCTGTAGAGTCTTTACTTTCTGATGATCATACTTCAACAGAAAATCCCTCTTTTGTCAGCCTCCTTCACAAACCGGTAGAGCCGGCAAAATGGAGGAATGCAGTCAGACTTCGGTTTTTGGGGAATAAAGAAAATATCCCGGACAGGCACTATGTGGGGAAAAAACTTGCTAAAACAGTTAGTGGGGTTTACCCCATCTGAGGAGTATGCAATAATACATGCTCAGGGGGAAATTTACTTTTGACATCAGTTTCAGGTCTCCAGAAGCTCTAGAACGCTTTTGGATAAAGTATTCTAATTTAAAAACAAACCCCCTTTGGGCAGATTTTGTGGCTATCCCCTTGACTAAGCAACCTTTCCATGTTATAACTACGGTATACTTTTTTGGAATGAGGGAGTAAACATCATGGACATTATGTACTGGTTGGAAAAAAGATGCACAGTCAAAGGAAACCCAACCCCCATTTTAGATGATGAGGATTTTTGGAATGGCGGGTGGAAAATCAAAGTCAAGTTACAACATGATGACACTGATGTTCTACATTTACCTAATTGTTTTTTCATAGATCGGGACAAGAGATTTTCATTTTACCCTGACCAGCCTAGAACTTGTTTCAAATGTGGCTCTAAAAAACACATAAGTACAAACTGTGAAGTGCTGAAATGTATTCATTGTGGAGAATTAGGTCATCCAAGTGCACATTGCTTTAAAGAGCCAAAATGTAACTTCTTTGAGGAAGTGGGACATAGTTTTACTAATTGTCCATGGGCTGCCAGAAACAATGACAATGCTGATTTTGGCATATAAGATTTTTACATAAAAACTGCAGGTAAGCAGAATAATCCCAGCACTAACAAAGAGGAGAGAAGGGAGTCAGAGCCCCCAAAATGAAGATGATTTGGTAGAAAAATCCTCCACAAAAGCTCAGGTGGTAGAACAGGAAAAGCAAGTGAATAGCATGCCTCCCCCTCAGATTGAAAGTACAGCGGAGGCTGAATTCACCCCAGTTCACTATGCAGGGAAAAGGGGAAGTCGAAAAGCAAAGTGAACACTAAGATTGCGCGGGAGGATGCCCTCCTGTACTCCACTAGATACACATCCTTGGCATGGGGGACTCTGAAATGGAAGTCAAATCAGGCACTGCCTCTATAAGATCATCACAGCAAGGTACCCTGTCTGACTCAGAGCAGCAGAAGACACACGGCCTAAAACTGAAAACGTGGGTCGTGTTACAATGGCTTCTAGTAAGATTAAGTAGGACTGAATTTGAATTCCGCTGGGAACAGAATCTCATAGGGTAACTTTCACTTCCCTGAATGTGAATAGTTTGCAGTCTACTAGGAAATGTTTTAGTACTTAAGCAATTTTCCAGGAGTTGAATACTGATGTTGCTTTATTTCAACATGTTGGAATAATGTGCATACCTTAGGAGATAGTGAAGCTGCAAAAAAAAAAAGGGTGGATATGGGGGGATAGTTGGTGGTCAAAGGGTTTAGAATCTCGTTTGGGTTTAGGGATTTGTTTAAGTTCAAAAGTACAATTGGTTAATATGATCGAAATCTGGCTGGGGAGAACATTGCTACTTGATGTAATATTCAAAGGATTAGAACTCAGGATTTTAAACATTTATGCACCACAACTTAGATTTGATAGAGCTGCATTATTCAACAAACTTAAACCTTATTTAGTTACTTCTAAAAGCATCATAATGGGGAGTGATTTTAATTGTGCTATCTCTCTGCAAGACAGAGGACTAAAAACAAATAACATTTTTTGGGATGAAAAAAGTTTGCAAGAGTTAATAAGGGATCTGCAATTAGTAGATGTTTTTCAGGCTCAATATCCCAGTCCCCACAAGACATATTCCTGTGGAACTAGATCTACACGGATAGACTATTTTTTTTTTATTTCAAAGTGTTTACAAATCCAAAAAACTAAAATAATTCACATGGTCACTTCAGATCATAGACTTCTGCTGTTGCAAATATGGGATTCCCCTAAATTAAGGAGGGGTAGAGGACTCTGGAAACTAAATTTAAAGCTTTTGGAAAATGACTTCATAGCGCAAGGCTTTAAATACATGTTGGAAGCCTGAAAATCAGTATAATGCCTGTATGATGACTTGAATATTTGGTGGGAAGATTCTGAAAAGGAAATAATCACATACTTTCAACTAATGGGAAAATTAAATGTGAAACATAGGATGGACAAATACAAATATCTTTGGGGGCAGTTACAGACTATGTTAGCATTACATAATGAGGGATGCATGGATTTTGACTCAAGGATCAAATTAATAAGAGAAGAATTGATGTCAATTCAACAGGCTAAAATAAGTTTAGAAAGAAACCAAGAGTATTGCATAGCTGGTAAAAAGTAAACTACCAATACTTTTGAAAATTCTAATGTAAATTTAGAGAAAAAAAAACTATATCCTATCTACTAAATGAAAACCAAACAGTTTTAAAGGGAAAAACAGCAATTTTGGCTGAGATTCAGAGTTTTTTTTGTAAACGTGCTTACAAGTCAGACACTACCTACAAATGCAATGGAGGAATGGCTTGTTAGTTGTAATCTTCCTAAAATCTCCCACACTTTACATAAAAAAACTAACATCCTCAATCACACAACGAGAACTACATGACATTATTTAGGCCTTAAAACCTAGTACATCACCTGGTGCAGATGGTCTCCCCAATGAGATTTATAAAAATAATTTTGAAATACTGGGAGAAGAATTGGTGCAATTATATAATGAGGCGCTTGAAAAGGAAAAATTACCTAGCAGTATGCATGTGGGAGTTTTAGTCCTTCTACATAAATCTGATGAGAAAGGAGATTTGAGGAATTGGAGGCCACTCTCACTGCTGAATGCGGACTGCAAGATTTTGACAACTTTTATGCAATAGGCTTTCACTAGTTTTGGCAGAAATAATTCATCCTGTACAGTTAAGTGGAGTACCCACACATAAAATATATGATGCTGTAATATTTAGGGAAATTTTCCAAAAAGGAGAATTTGAGGAGCTAATGGGGTATGTTATCAGCCTGGACCAGTCTAAGGCATTTGACAGAGTGGAATACGACTACTTACGGTTGGCATTGCAGGAATATGGGCTGCCAGAAAAATTTATTTCTTGGGTAAAAATGTGCTATAATAAGATTTCTATTGTTCCTATGGTTAATGGTTGGGTGGGTCAGAAGATTAATATTCATCGAGGGGTCAGACAGGGCTGTCCCCTTAACCCCCTTCTATACATTTTAACATTGGATCCCCTACTTCATAAACTAAACCAAACAGACATGATACAAGGGCTATTGTTAGGGAGCGATGACCCACCAATATGTTCAGTAGTGTATGCTGATGATCTAGTCTTAATTGTGGCAGACAAGCTGTCTGGAGAACAAGCAATGGACATAGTATTGGAATATTCGGACGTGTCAGGTTCAAACATTAACAGGGAAAAAAGTGTTTGCATGAATATAGGACATACAAGTAATAGGCTGGCACAAACCTTAAACATCCCATTAACCATGGGACAACACAGATTGTTAGGAGTTTATTTTGTGGGAAATAACCCCCAACTATACAAAAAAAAGCTTCAAATAGAGAGAGAGAAACTAACAAAATGGAATCAGTGGAAAATGTAAAAAAAAAAATTATAATTTTTATGATAAAACCCTTTTTACTTCCTATGTTTCTATTTTTGAGTTTAGTTTACCCTCCCCTGATCATTGGAATAATCTCTTTACAGATTTTTTTCAAGGGCTATGGGAAAGTCGGTTGAACCCCTAAAGAGGGAGGTTGCATACCTGCCAATAGAAAAAGGTGGTTTAGCCATGATCAACCCCCTTGGTTGTTTTTTTTCCACTGTACCTTTATATTTCACAACCTTTACCCATTACTTAAACAAATGAATAAAATATGGAGTTCATGGATATTAGATAATATTGGAAATGTTGTAGCAGGATGGCAAATGAATGTACCTATCCCAAAACAGGCACGATTCCCTGACATCCCAGCATATTTAGGGGGATGTTATTAGTAAGTTAAAACTTTTGGGAGTAACAAAAGCAGACATTATGACGAAATAAAAAAAAAAAAAAGAACCATATAACAGAATAATCTGAGACACACTATATTGAACCCCATGGTATGAAGTCAAAACTCAGAAGGAACAAGAGATTTTTTTCTAAGATGTTAATTTCAAAGTGGATCCCATTTTATATGTGGGATTTAATGTGGATATGTGTACACCAAAGGTTGGCAGTAAAAAGTAACATGAAACATAAAGTCAGCACAGGAAGATATTGCCCTAAAGCAGGCGATTGTCAACTTACACCAGAAACCATGCAACAGCTTCAGTAGTGGATCTAGGAGGTTTTAAAGGGTGCAGGTGTACCTCCCATTGTAACTTACTTGCTTGCTGCTGCTGCATTTCACTTAGCTGGAGAAGTCTAATATATTGATTGTGATCTACATTCAAAACAATAGATGACATTTATATTTTCAGTCAAAAATTTAATGGGAAAGATAATATAAAGGATTAAAAAAATTTCAAAAAGTTGCATATCAAGTGCGCACACCACCCCCATTGTAAAATCCTGGATCTGCCACTGAACACCTTTTCTTAGAATGTCCCTTTGCAACCTCCTTTTGGCATTATTTAAATAAAGTAAGGACACTGGCCACATTTCACGAGCTAACACGGGAAATACTACACTTGAGCATCTACCTGGCTTTCTTGGGGAATATATGATAAAAGCACAATGCAACTTATATTTGTATGCATTAAGTACCAGATTTGGCAGGTGAGGTGAGCCTTAACTTTAAGACAACACAAAACAGTAGAGCAAGTAATTTATGCAGTCATCTCAGAAGTTGTGAAATTTCAGTCCTGGGCACGCAGGTTCTGGATCTTCCAGCGGTAGAAGCAGAGTGCAGTCACACCACACCACAGTAGTGCCCAGTGTGGGCCTACGGGAGTCTGGAAGGGAAGGGAAAAGCTGGGTTTGAGTAAGAGATGGAGTCAAGCAGCTGGGCAGGGGCTGGCAGCAGCCAGCCAGCAGGGGACTAGGGCCAGAAAGACAATAGGGGGATTAGGCAAATGAGAGTGTGAGGTCAGTTAGAGAGAGCAGGGAGGGGTTATGAAAGGGGCTGGGTGTAAATCAGTGCCGTTTTCTGGGAGGCAGAGGCCTGATCATTTGAGAAGGGTTGGAGTGAGCACAAGTTCAGGCAGGGAGAGCGATAGAGGCTTAGAAGCAGTCAGAGGTTAGAGCAGAGGGAAAAGCACTGAGCGGCAGCTGCCAGCAGGCAGTTAGGACTGAGAAGTATTTTTTAAAACTCTAGCAAACACTATAGCCTATGAATCTTTAGCAAATCTAAACAATACAGGCAGTGAAATAGTACAATTTCCAGCTAACAGGCTAGAAATTCATATGTATATTAGTAATAAGTGCCATATCGCCAAAGGAATATGGGCAGTGAAGAGCGATTAAGGGGGCGTATAGTTAACAATGAAAGATCCTCTTACTTCAGTCATGCTGCAAAAAAAAACCAAAAAAAAACTAAGGTCCCTCTAGTGGCAGATCTTTATAATCTGCTAATGGGAAACTGGACAAAAAACGGAACTCGATAGACAGAGGGAATACAGTAGCTAGAGAAGTGATCAGCAGGAGATAGTGTGGGCCACTGGGAGATCAGCTTTCACTGGCACCAAATTCAAAGTCAGGGCTAGTACCTTGCAGATTCTGCTGCGCTGTAGCACACAGAGGATTTTCAAACCACTGTTATGGTTTGAAAATTGAGGTGTTCCTGGCCCGATCAGGGCTGGCTGGATACCTTGCAGATTCAGCTGAGCTGTAGCACACAGAGGATTTTCGAACCACTGTTATGCTTAGAAAATTGAGGGGTTCCTGGCCTGAAAGGAGGGAGAAGGGTTAGACAGGGTAAGGGAGTGAGTTGGAGAGTGATCTCACTGAATGTGAGGAGCCTCGGAAACAAGTCAGCTAAGTTTCTGGCCCTATTGGTTGAGGGGAGGGTGGATATTGGGGCCATCACGGAAACATGGGCCACTCAGTACCAGGACTGGGAGTTGATGGTCCCAGGGTATGGGATATTCAGAAAGGATAGGACCATGGGGAGAGGGGGGTGGGGTGGCGATCTATATATGGGAGGGGGTAAGGTGTGCAAAGGATGAGGGGGAAGAGGGCAGGACAGAGGCCCTATGGATGCATTTTCAGGACCCAAAAGGCAGGACACTTAGGATGGGGGTGGTTTATAGACCACCAGCTCAACTGTAGGACCTGGACAGGGAGTTAGCTGAGCAGATCCGAGGGGTCTGCAGGATGGGTAGCATGGTGGTGGTGGGGGACTTCAACCTACATGGGGTGGATTGGAGTGCCCCAACCACCACAAGTGCAAGGGAGCAAGTACTGTTAGAGGCATTTCAGGACAGCTTCTTGATGCAGTTGGTCCATGGACCAACTCAGATAGGAAATACTCTGGACCTTGTACTGTCTAATGGGGAGGTGGTAAGGGATCTGGGAGTAGAGGACCCACTGGTGGGGAGCGATCACTACTTGGTGTGGTTCACACTCAACATGGGGAGGGGAAGCTGGGGGTACAGGTGCCAAGGTGACTGACTTTAGGTGGGTGGACTTTAAAAACATGGGGGAAATTCTAGTGGGGCACCTGGAGGGGATTCAACCAGGCTGGGATACAAGTCAGAAGGTTCTATGATGCCGGTTCGACAACACTTTTGTTGCCCAGAATCTCAGCGATGGGATTTATGTCCACCGCAAGTTGCGGTAGACATAAATCTGTATGTCTCCCGGTCCTGTGTTTCTATTGGTGGGCTTTGCCCCCGAACCCCCCCCGTGTGGGGGGCTCTGCCCCCTGCACCCCCTGTACTTTGGATTGTCAACTCCAGTCGGAGTTGATTCGGGGAGGGGGTGCAGGACCAGAAGACAGTGTGCCCCTGTCTCAGGCTCACCAACACAGCGACCTGTTGGCAAAGTGTCGATTTTGCTGACAGCAAGGTATGTCACTGTGTTGGTGTCACTGTCAGGTCGGCACACCAAGTCAAAAGTGGGATGTCATAAAAATGGGGCTAGTGGAGCTTATGGGGGCATGTACTAGAACAGAGAGCAAGAAAGAGAGGGCAAATAAGCCCAGCTGGATGACTTAGGAGGTCAGGGAGTGGGTGAGGTTCAAGAGAAAAAGGCATTCTGGAGGTTCAAAAAGTCAGGGAGAGGAAAAAGACAAGGAGATGTACATGAAGAAATCCAGAGAGGCCACCAAACTAGTCAGAGCAGCCAAGGCTTCCAGGGAGCTGAGGCTGGCACAGGGTATTAAAAATGGAGAAAAGGACTTCTTTAGATACATAAGGGAAGGAAGGAACAACAAGGACCAAATAGTGAGGATAAAAAAGGACAGGGGGTGGATGGAGAGAGGGGAGGATCAGGCAGAGGCATTAAATGAATACTTCTGTTCTGTATTCATGCAAGAGAAAGCAGGGCAGGTAGCACAGGTGAGGGGTGGGGTAGGCGGGGGGAGAGGGGTGAGAGATGTGAGGATTACTGAGAACGGTGCTGGAAGGACTGAGGGCACTGAGGGTGGACAAGGCACCTGGGCCGGATGGCATTCACCCTAGGGTACTCAAGGAGCTGGCTGAGGTTCTGGCTGGGCCACTGGTGGACCTGTTCAATACCTCCCTGGACACAGGATGCGTACCACAGAACTGGAGGATGGCCCATGTGGTGCCCATCCACAAAGGTGGCCCAAAGAATGAACTGGGAAACTATAGGCCAGTAAGCCTCACATCAGTTGTGGGGAAGCTCATGGAGACAATCCTGAAAAAGAGGCTGGTGACCTTTTTAGAGGACAGTGGACTCCAGGATGGGTATCAGCATGAGTTTGTCTTGGGCAGATCCTGACAGACTGACCTCATTGAGTACTACGATTGGGTGACAAGGGAACTAGACAAGGGCCATGCAGTGGATGTCCTGTATTTGGATTTCAGCAAGGCTTTTGACTCTGTGCCACATGGGAGGCTGGGGGAAAGCTGGAATCTGTGGGGGGCAGGAGCGAAGATGGTGAAATGGATAAGGAATTGGCTAAGCGGTAGGCAGCAGAGGGTGCTAGTGGGAGGGGAACTCTCAGCACCAAGGACAGTGACAAGCAGGATGCCACAGGGATCGGTGCTGGGGCCGGTGTTGTTCGGGTTATTCATAGCTGATATCTCACATGGGAACCGAAGTAAGAGCAGCCTGTTTTCAGACAACACCAAAATGGGGGTGGTGGTTGATGACAGTGAGGGATGGAAAGGGCTACAGGATGACCTAACTAAACTGCAGGAATGGTCAAAAACATGCAGCCGGGGTTCAGTGCTAAGAAGTGCAAGGTAATGCACTTCGGAGCAAAGAACCAGGGGAGGGACTATCATCTGGGAGGGGTACAGTTGGGTAGCACCGTGGAGGAAAATGACCTAGGGGTACTTATAACGGGGAGCATGAACAACTCTGCTCAGTGTAGGAAGGTGGCAGCGAAGGCCAACAAGATGCTGGGGTGCATAGTGAGGGGAATCTCCTCCAGAAGTAGGGAGGTAATCCTCCCCCTGTACAGATCACTGGTCAGGCTGCACCTGGAGTACTGCATGCAGTTCTGGCGCCCATACCTGAGGAAGGATGTCAGATTGTTGGAGGGGGTGCAGCGTAGAGTGACAAAGATGATCCAGGGATTGGAGGGCAAGCCCTACGAGGAAAGGTTGAGAGAGCTAGATATGTATTCATTGGAGGAGAGGAGGGATGGGGGGACATAATTGAGACCTTTAAGTACTTGAAAGCAGGGCCGCAGTAATGGGGGGGAAGTGGGGAAGTTGTCCGGGGCCCCGAGCTTAGGAGGGGCCCACCTGAGGAGCTGGCATTACCCTTGGCATTAGCTGGTTTGGGAAAAAGGGGCCCATTTCCATTGACTTGTCCTGGGCCCCAAAATTCATAGCTGCAGCCCTGCTTGAAAGGGATGAACAGGACTCAAACAGAGGGGATCTTCCAATTAAGAAGAGGAAGCGACACAAGAGGGCACAGTCTCAGACTGGAGGGGGGGGAAGATGCAGGAGGGAGATAAGGAGACAGTTCTTCACGGAAATGGTGGTGGGCAAGTGGAACACTCTACCACAGGAGGTGGTGGCCTGTAAAATGGTGGGCAGTTTCAAGAGATGATGAGAAAGGGTGAGGGGGAGGGTAAATCTATGGTGGGGAGGAGTGGGAGGGGCAGCTGCGAGATGAGGGGCTAGCTGCACAATCGAGCAGACTCGACAAACCATAAGGCCCATTTCTGCTGGCATTTTCATATGTTCATATGTCTGTACAAGAGAAAAGGACATCGCCTCACCTGAGCTATATCATCTATGGTGGAGAAACATGGTATGGTTAGATCCAGGATGACTTATTCCTTACCGGATGTACATTGCTAGATACAGTTGACACAGAAATTTATGGATAAGCAACTTATCAGTTCATAGTTATCATTTAGAATACATACTGTATGACTAAGTTTTAGTTTAATAAAGACTCCCTTTACTTAATAATAAATAGCCAAATGCATCCTCTGTTGAGGGCCTTGATTTCAGCTTCTCAAACCTGATTGCAGTAGCAAGTCCTGTCTCTCAACTCTACCCCATCCTCCTTGTCAGAGGCAGTATCTATTACCCTCTATATGATAGTAGAAAGCTGCCTCAGAGGTCAGCTTTCACTTTTACCTGCCACTGCATCAGGCTATGGTTCCTAGCCATATTCATGATTCGGCTATCTAGGGATATCTAACTTAATCCAGGTCCACCTACCTGTCCTCTCTTATCAAATGAATTATCTGGCATCTCCAAAAGAGGATTACTAATTACGCATATCAACATAAGGAGCCTTACCTGCCACCACACAGAACTCGAGGCCTGGGTGAAACTATATAACCCCGATGTTCTTTGCCTCACTGAAACACGGCTTAAACCAGGCATACTGAATAACCTGTGCGCTCTGCTCAACTACTTGTTTCGGCGAGATAGAGCCTCATCCAAACGTGGAGGTGGAGTAGCCCTGTTTTTCAAGAATCACCTTAATGTATCCATTACCCCGGTTTCTGCCTCTCACTCAGTGTGTGAATTCATCCATGCTATCCTTACTATGGGTGATAAGAAGCTCCATACTATTTGTGATTACAACACCCCCTGCTGGGAGCATGGCAGGTCTGCATGAACTCCTTGAAGTCACCTCCAAAACTGTTAATTGAAATGAAGCTGTCATCCTAGGTGATCTTAACCTAAACTGGTTAGGGTCTGCTTATACTCCTCTTCAATCTCTAACGCAAAATCACAACTTTCACCAGCTGATTTCTGGACCAACTAGATCCACGACATCCCCTCTAACAGGCACTGTCCTAGACTGGGTGATGATCAATCACATAGAACATGTGTCGGAAGCTGGGGTCCTGGCGGGTGCCTTAATTGACAACTCTCCCACTTTTTGTGTCCTGTCTATGGCTGCATCCCCATCACCACCACCTAGACTAATCACTTTTACTAATGTTGCTCATGTCGACCAGGATGCATTTCTACATGACGTCTCCATTATTAACTGGACAGCCCTCTACCATGCCATTGATGCGGAGGTCGCCTTGCAGATATTCGTTACAGAATTTCTTGCCATACAGATTAAACATGCCCCTAAGAGTACTAGGAGGGTTAGAGGGAAGCAGACCAGGTGGCTTCATAAAGACCTCTTAGTGATCCTGCACCATCGAGACAAGTTTTGGGTTCAATACAAACAATCTGGCCTTCAATCAGACCTCAATGCCTATCATGAACTAAGGAATGGGTGTAAGAAACAAGTTAGAGCAGCCAAAAGTAAATACTGTAAAGACCTTCTTCACATCTCTTCCCATGACACGAGGAAATTCTGGGCCCATATCAAAACTTTCCTTGGTACCTCACAGTTGGTTACTCCTGACGAGATGATTATAAATGGTGCACATTGTAATGGCTCTAGGACCATCTCGAATAGTTTTAACCAACTTTTCTCCGATCTGTCACAATATACCATGGCATTACAACCCAGTGGACTACGCTCCAATCCTCCTACCACATTACCTTCAGTCAACATCGCTGCCTTATCAAGTGACATTCCCTCAGCTCCACCTTTTTATTTCAAGGCTATATCCAGAGCGGAAGTCCTTAAACTTCTCAAGTCTATATCTGTCAATACCAGCCCTTGCTCTAACTTGCTTGAACCTCGCCTACTTAAGCTTGCTGCTCCTTTCATTGCCTCCCAGCTTGCCAGAATCTATACTGTATCTCTTACCAGTAGTACCATGCCATGCCTCTGGAAATCTGCCTGTATAACGCCTATACTTAAAAAAGGTGAACCTAAGGATATGACCAATTACAGGCCTATAGCAATTCTCTTGGTCCTCAGTAAGATCCTAGAGAAAATAGTTGTGTCTCAGACTATTGACTACCTTGCACGCTATAATCTCCTCTTGGATACCCAGCATGGTTTCAGAAAAGGGCACAGTACCAGCATGGCTCTTCTCAAACTTTCCACTGACGTACTTACCAGCATTGACTCTGGAAAACTCACAGGCACCATCTTCATTGACCTTACTAAGGCTTTCAACCTAGTGGATCACCCTCTGCTTCTTTCTACACTCTATCAACTCCATTTCTCAGCCCCTGTTGTGAACTGGTGCTGTAGCTATCTGTCAAACAGGACGCAAGCAGTTAAATTTAACTCCTCTTTGTCAGATTCATCCACTATTCACATTGGTGTCCCTCAGGGCTCCATCCTTGGGCCCCTCCTATTCTCAATTTTTATTAATAATGCTGCTGATGCCTTAAAATCCTGTTCGGCAATCCTCTATGCCAATGACCTGGTCATTTACTCTAGTTCTTCTAGTATTGTCTGCATAAACTCAGTGCTTAACTCTGACTTTAAGAAAGTTCTGGACTGGCTACTGGACCGTAAGCTAGTTCTCAATGAAAAGAAAACTAAGGCCACCTGAGGATCTGTACCTAAGATTAAGGCATGCTCCAATGTGCTGCAAGTTCTTCATCTAGGAGGTATTCCACTAGAAAATGTCACTTCCTTTAAGTACCTTGGGATCCTGTCGGACCCATACCTGGACTTTAACCTTCATATTCAATCTTCCTGCAAATCTGTAAACTCAAAGTTAGGAGTGGCATACAAAACAAGCTACATGCTTACTCCCTTGGTGAAACTAGCTATTGCCCGTGGCATTCTGTTATCAACTCTTACATATGGTGCCTCCATTTTCACCTCTGCCCATAAATCCTCCCTAGTGAGATGGGATGTCACATATAACAATGTATGTCGCTTTGCCTAATCCTCAACTTGACTCAAGCATCACTGCCTTCTCTATAAAGATCTTAACTGGCTGTCACCTGCTGCCAGTAGACAATACTACCTGGGATCTCTCATGGACTCGATCATCCAGGATAAAACCCCATCCCAGCTGACTGAGCTTCTGGTTCCTCAACCTTCCTCCCATGACCGGCGATCTGCTGACAAATCCCTGTTCCTTGTCCCGAGATGTTGTATGGTGAAAGGCACCGGGGCCTTCCAAAGCACTGCTCCCCAGCTGTGGAATGCTCTTCCACTTAGCCTTCAGCAGTCTCAGTGTCAGCACAGTTTTAAAACAGAATATTGATGCTATCTACACCTTGCTGACACTTTTACTTGCTTTGACGCCACCTAGACTCCTTAGTCTTTCCTGTACTCTTTCTCTCCTCCAGGGTATGCCCTCTGTGTCTACATTCATCATATACAGTGCTGTCTCTGCTTATTTATTTACTATTATTGTCTTTATGCTGCATTGTTGCCTTTATGCTACATTGTCTGTTTTATCTGTTTTACTTCCTTAATGTGTATTCCTAATTAATGTATTTTTTTGTAACACTGCCGTACTGTTTCTCTATTTCTGTATGACTGTACCTATGTATAACCACATTGTTTCTCACTATTACATGTTGTACTCTCCCGGGCCGTGCCTGAAAATAGTAATTTCATGGCTAGTGCACCTACCCGGTCAACAAAAACTAATAAATAAATAGTGGAGAAGGTGAAATGTGTTTTTTTTAGTATCCAAGTTTTAGCTTTAGGGACATAAACAGGCATTTTTGTTCTGATGTATGTTTGAATTACTCTGTTAAGGTTACCATTCCTTCACTATGGTTGTGTGTGAAGTAACACCAATTGGTTTGCTTTCCCTTTTCTTGATGCTATAGTAAAATATTCCCCTACTCTTACAGGTGGGTAAAGGGGGTGTGGGGGGGTTATATGAGTTGTATGAAATAATACGTATTTTCTTCAGTATGCATTTTTTTGTGTTATGTTATTTTCTAGTAGGATATGAACGAATATTTCTAGAAAGGGATGTATGCATTACTACATCATTGTTTTACTGTTATGCTTTTTGTTATACCTGTGAAGTGTTAGGATTTATTTGAAGTTTGGATTAAAAAAATGTCCCCCACTTTTTTAGTGGGGAGTGGGAATGTATTTTAGTTTCACAATTTTTGCTGTTATTTTGCTTGAAGTTTTATTTCAATATTCTAATAAGTGTATGGTAGTAATATTTATTTGCTTTTATGCACATATTTTGTTATGTATTATTATTATTATTTGTGTGTATCAACACTATTTGTAAATATTTGGTCTTGAAATTATAATGCAAATTCCCCTACTCTTTTCTAGAAGTGCCATGGGATCTTTAACGTCCACCTGAACAACCACCAGAACAGGCAGATGGGACCACGGTTTAACGTCTCATCCAAAAGATGGCACCTCAGGAGTGCAGCACCCTCCTCCCCACACATGCTGCACTACACTGTCAGTATTGGGATTTAACCCAAGTGCCTAGTGTGGGGATAGACCCTGTCCACCCTGACGTGGAACCTTTTCAAAAGAGCTCACACTCAAAGGTCTTTCTGAAATACTAAATAAATAAAAAAAAATTAAGAACCCACAGCCTTCTGATCATCCGGCCTCAGGGGCGAGTGTGCAACCTGCTGAGCCACTGACACTGGCCAGCAGTGATGTGTGTGATGATGGCCACCAGACAAGATATTTTGCAGTTGGCAAAAGCTGTTGTGGACCATGGCTTATACATGATGTTCAAGTATCAGCTGGGAGTTCACAGCTGATACTTGAGTGGCACCTGTCAGCTCTGTTCTCTTAGATCAGGGTGGCGTGCTTTTTTGACTCTTGGCTGCCACCAGGTGGAGGCTGGTGGCAGCTCATAGGATGCACAAGCAGCAGACATAAGTCAGGGGAAGGGGATGGAACTGCAGTCCCTGTACACGTGCACCTCCACTGTCATGCACACACCAGTGTTTTGCCACAGCTGGGGAAGGGAGAAAAATGGAGGAAAATATGGTTAGGTAGGTGTCAGTGATGATGATCCCACCAAGCCTCCATCCTCCCATTACAAGGAACCACCTGCCAGCATACTGGATTTTAATTCTATGGGGGATAATGGCCCTTCCTCTTGTGGCTCTTTCACAGGGGGGAATCCATGGGGGTACTCGCTGGATCAGATAAGCCTGTGGAGATAGTAAACAGTGGAAGAAGGTGCAGCAGGGGCAGATGGGAGCCAAGCCTGCCTTAGAATGGGAGTACAAACAAAATATTGAAAAAAACCCCACCATAATTTATGGTGTCAAAAGCCAATGAGAGATCTAGGAGGATGACAACTGAATGCTCTCCTTTATCCCTCGCATGGAGTAGATCTTGAACATCTTGAAAAGAGTAATCTGCCTACTGTGATGAGGCCTGAATCCTGACTGGAAACTTTCATAGATGTTAACATTCTCAGGGTGGGCCTCGAGCTGTGCCACCACAACCTTCTCGATAACCTTTCCCAAGAAGAGGAGTTTTGAGATAGGCCTGTAGTTTACCAGCAAATCTGGGTCTAAAGATAGCTTCTATGAGAGGGGCCATTTGCCATAGCTTTTTTAAGAGCTGCTGGCAAAACACCCTCTGAGAGAGAACGCCAGATAATGCTAGTGAACACCAAAGTCATGGCCTTTATGGCAGTCCAGAAAAAGCAGCATAGACCTCTCATCTGACTCACAGCAGGATGAGTGCAACCTAGAAAATACCTCCAAAGAAGCTAGCCAGAACTCACTCCTGGCCATCAGAGTGCCCCAGTATTTCTTGCCTCCACCACTACTGGCCTGTAACAGGTCACCTGGGGAGATAACCAGTCCTAATGGAAGAACACCCTGTCCAGGAAGAAATTACCAAATGTCTTACACCATTCTTGTAACAGAAGCCCTCTAGACTGCAGACAGGGGGGATGGATTAACCTGTCTTCAAGAAAGAACTGAGCTGCCTATTCTTACCTGAGGCAATAGCCTGTGAAAGGAATTCTTCCTTTTTCAGGGTTATTGCCTTCTTGATAGTCTTTATAATTTGACCTCAGAGTCAGCCTGTTCTCCACTAAGCTGGATTTCCTCCCAGAATGCTCCAACCTCAAGGCCCTATTACCATCAACAATCTCAGCTCATCATTTTACCGTGGTCAGATGTGACTCATCGGTTTAGCATGGTGAGATGCAGCTCATCATTTTACTGTGGTGAGATGTGGCTCATCATTTTACTGTGGTGAGATGTGGCTCATCATTTTACCGTGGTGAGATGTGGCTCATCATTTTACTATGGCAGGATGTGGTAGGAGACCAATGGGTGGACATGGATTGGTTTAAGGGAGTCCAATACAGTCGAGATGGCTATATTGCAGCCATCCACAGCAGCCACTGCAGCTCCATCACACACCAACACCATTCCCAAGGTGTCCAGTAGTGCTGTCAGCTTCTCATGCTCCAGATTTCCTTTTGGACTGTACTGCACCATTTCCATAGGGGGAATTAGATGTGGGACCCCTATTTGAAACTGTATATTGTGTCATGATTCAGCCACCTCACAGGATCCACCCTGGCATCTCAGGTGTTCAGCCCCAGAAAGAAGACAGGGTCTAAGGTGTGGCCATGTTCACAGACTACAGAGGTAACAACCTATGTGAGGCCCATTGAATTCATAAAACTGGTGAAGAGAAGGTGCACACAGGAATAGGCGGTGCTTAAGCAAAGCAGTCAGCTTGTAGTAACAACTCCAAAAAGAATGATCAGCACTCGTGGTTCAGTAGTTTAAAGCTTAGTGCAAGTTTTTATTTGGCAAGGTGCCTAGATTACACCATATAGCCCCAGCGCTTCAACCTTTCTGTGGGTCTTCCTCGGGGGGTGGGTCTGAGGATTACACAAACGTGAGCCTAATTTATACAATATTAATTAAAGTGATGTACACCAAATGTGTTAAAAAATAAAAAAGTGAATATTTACACAATCGTACAAAACATGATTTATATTGTTGCAGGCTAAATGACATTCAGTATACAATACAGGGTATAGAAATAGGTGCAATTACTTTAACAGTATCAGCAGAATGTGCCAGTTAATGTAGAAAATGGTTTAGTATTTAGTGAATAAAAAATAGAAAGATGAGGAACTCATCAGTTATAAGTTCCAAGGAGTAGTGTACTCAAAAATTAATGGTATTGTCTTATGATGAACTGTGTGTATAGATGGAGGTAGTTTATTGCTTAGAAAAAGGAAGAGGTTATAAATGGAATAACCTGCCCCAAGTCCAATATAAGTAATGAACTTCATCTGTGCTCCACAGACATATGAAATTGTAGCTCTCACATTGCAATTTCCAGAAATAGGGGTTACGTAGTATTCCTGTGGGTGAAAAGAGAAAGGGAAAATGGATAAATTTATGTAACAATCATTTTATCACAGATGAGGAGCAAAATCAAGTTCTTCATTAAGTCCTAAGGATACTACTATGTTCAGCATTAGGACCCATTTTGTCTCTTTTTGTGACAAAATGTTGACTCAATCACCCCCTCTAGGGTGTCTCTTAACATGTTCAAGAATGGTGAATTTTAAACAATCTGTTTTACTGTCATGATTTTGCAGGAAATGGGCCCCTATTGCATTGTAAATGTTGTGATTTACAATTGCATGGACATGTTCCTGTATCCTTTGTTTTGCAGGTCTGGTGGTCCTTCCCACATAGTTGTATGGACATGTGCACCAGCACATGTATGCTATGAATAGTGTAGTGCATGTGATAAAGTTTGTTAATATCAAACACCTTTCCATCTTTGGTAAAGGTCTTCCCAGTTTGTGTGTACTGACAGATATTACATCTCCCACATTTATGTAGGCCCTTGGATTTGTTTCGGAGCCAATTACTCCCCCTCTGTGTATCTAGGGTTGATACAAAGTGGCTTTTAGTCACTTTATCACCAATATTTCTACCTTTAGAGAAAGTTACTCTGGGTTTGTCAGTAACTTGATTTTTTAATACTGGGTCAGTAAGAAGTAAAGGCAGAGCTTATGGACCAGTCCCCGTACCCTTCATGCTAAAGGATTAAACACAGTCACAAATGTCACTACATTTGTTTCTTAATCATTTGTCCTATAGGTGACGTCATTGCTAGCTAGTCTTTCTTCAGAGTCAAAAGGTCACATCTCCTTAACCCTTGGACTTTTTCAAATGCCTCTTCCAATGTTTTGCTGGTGTAACCTCTTACCTTAAGTCTCAATTTAAGCTTAGTGGCTTGTTCCAGAAACTCATACCCAAGTTCTCTAAAGTCACTGCAGCAATAGGAACTTGTTGGGTCTTTTTACCATGGTTAAGCGGAGTTAACAATACCCAGAGGTCTCTCTACTATTTGACCTTCCAGTGTGATTTGACCTCCTAACATACAAGTGGCCTTAATTCTGCAGTCTGTTAATGCTTTTTGAATATTAGATTTGCTTGAAGGTTGTTAAAATTTTAGTTCTTCTCCCCACCATTTTCCATAGGATGTTTTCCTAAATTACCTTCATGCCTAATCTTATTGCTATTTGGTTGTTGTTAATACCTCTGTTGATAATGTTGAAGATTGCATGGGCTTTAGATATGAATAATAGTGAATTTAAACTGACCTGCTAAAATAAATGTGGTATTTTAACCTATGATTTATTAATTCTAGTCATGTCTAGCCTGCAGTGATATAAATCACGTTTGTATGATTGTGTAAATATTCATCTTTTCATTTTTAAACACATTTTGGTGTATGTCACTTTAATTAACATTGTATAAATTAGGCTCACATTTGTGTAATCTTCAGACGCACCCCTTGTGGAAGACCCACAGAAGTGTTGAAGTGCTGGGGCTATAGGGTGTAATCTAGGCACCTAGCCAAATAAAAACTTGCACTAAACTTTAAACTACTGAACTACTGAGTTCATACACTGGAGGAATTGCAGAGCAAAATGTGATTTTGCTTGTCATCATTGACCCATGTATTGAAATTCCCAATACAATCAGGTTGGGGGCATCCAATGAAAGATCTATGATGAAATCTGCAGATTCCTGTAGGAGCTCCTGTTCCTGCCTTAGAGGGCAGTACACTAGGAGAAACCTACATATCACACCTGCATTACCCTTCACAGCCATGCATGCAAACAACCACGTCTTCTTCAGTGGGTGTGCTGCAAGTCTCAGGCAGGCTGTAAAACAAATGCCCCCCCCCCACCATGCTCCTGCCTCGGACAATGCACCACCAAGAACCTGGCCAGGATTACCACCTCTAGGATTAGCCCAGCATCATCTCTAAGACAGGTGAGACATACAAGATTCCTGGAGGAATCAGCAACAACATTCAAGCTTACCGTGGTTTTATTCTTCAGGGATCTGGTATTGCACAAAATGGCCCAGAGGGAAGGAGCTGGGTTGGGTCAGTTAATTTGCCATCTGCCTTATATTCTTAGAGGGCTCTCTAGGGTTTGGATGAGACAGGGCAGACGCTTCTTCTTTCCTCCCTCCCTTCCTGACTCTAACACTTTTGTTCTGAAATGAAGATAAATATTACAAATAATGTTTTTTGGTTGATTCTTTTTTTACAGCTCATAAAAAGAATCATAAGCCCAAAGTCTGGCTATACTACTACTTAGGAGGAACAAGAAGAAGCCAAGTGCATAACCACCAAAGGGATGCAGTACTGCAGCATATGGAACGTGAATTACCTTGTAGACTACAAATGGTAGAAAACAGAAAAGGAAATAGTTGCTTATATTACAAATCCTAAAGCAAAGATTTACCTCAACTGCACATCTCTCATGATTCTATGGCTTTGATTAGTGGGGTAGACAAGGAGAAGATGATAATGACAATAACCCAGATAGCTGTATGGTACATTGTGAGCTGTAAACTTTGTCACCCTGAAAGTGAGTAATGGTAAGACTCAGCTGAAGTAACACCACCACAAACAAAGGGAAATGTGCCTACTGGAAGTAATTCCTTATTCTGGTTAGAGAAAAAAAAAAACATCTAACTCCAAAAACTGACATTTTGGTATGGAAATAGGATGGTACAATAAAGTTAAAGTTAAAAAGTAACATTTTGAATTAGTTAAAGGACAACCATTACAACGAAACAATAAGATATGTGAGATGGTTAAATAAGAACCTGTCCCATTTGTTATGCAGAAAGAGTTAAATGAAAGAATCTGTTCTATCCTCTCCTTTTTTCTGTCTTTCGTCTATCTGGTTGCACAGCCGAATGTTCTTGTGAGACCTAGTAACTGATCACTCCGATTGTTTTGCAATATTCTGCCTCTCGCTATCTCTCTGCCTTCCCTTGCTATTTCTGTCTTTTCTTCTCCCTTGCATATCTGTGGGTATAAAAATATATGAATCTTTATGTGGAAATGACACTGATACTGGGATCCCTTTGTTTAAAACTATATATAGTTTTACTGTTGAAATTATTGCAAAAAGCCATTTGGAACTGAAGTGGTTAACCTGAGATTCAGTTTTTAAGCCCTTTGCAGAGCTGCAAACATGATGTCAATTCTGGGACATCATGTACTGTTTTGCTGTGCCTGCAAGGAATGAAACTGGCAAGAACATTCCGTAAACTTACAAGAACATTCTGTGAGAAGCAGGCTCTCTTAACATGTTCCCAGACAAAGACAGAGATACCCTCAGAAGAAGGACTTAGTTTTCTCTGATTGTACTGCCTTTGTAAATAGTTATCCTGAACACATGTTATTTTTTATTTTGCTGTTTTTGAAAAAAATAAAACACTATTTGTGAATTTTTAAACTGCTCCTGGTTTTCCTGTGCTTCCTGACTTGTGCCTTGATGACAGATGATGTCAGCCTAAGTGGGATTTATGCCGTGCATACTCTAAGCCAGGAGTTTTGTCTGTGAATACTAGACCTGGTACCAGGAAAGGATAGACAGCATGGATTCTGCAGCAGCAAGTCCAGGAGTCATTACCAGACAGATGGCAGCCAAACTAGCAGAGACAGAAGTCCAAGCTGAGACTGTACAGCAAGCACCAGTGATGGAAAAAAAAACAAAAGAGCAGGCAATGACAGAACCTGAAAGCCTGACTGCCTTTTTCAAACAGTGGCTATACAACAATGAGAGACAGAGGAGCAGTGGAGAAAAGAAGAGGAGCAGTGGAGAAAAGAAGAGATGCAGCGACAGGAGCAGCAGAGAAGAGAAGAGATGCAGCGACTGGAGCAATGATGGCTGGATGCCTTGCAAGCTATCAAAGCTGGAGGTTCTGGCACACATCCAGCAGAGCCACAAAACACCAACAACTTAAAAGACCTTAAACTTACAAAGTTGTGTCCCTCGGATGATATCAAAGCATACCTTACATCCTTTGAAAGGGTTGCCCGTAGCCTGCCAGTGGCCAAAGCAGTAATGGGCAATCAGACTGGTACCTCACTTGACAGGGAAAGCCCAACTTGCCTACAGCAATATGGACACTGCACGGTCAGAAAACTATGACCTGGTGAAAAGAGAGGTCCTTAAAAGATATGACATCTCGGGAGAGACCTACAGGCAGAGATTTCGGTCTCTGAAGTACAACTCAGTTGAAATCCTCAAAGCCTTCACCCGACTCAAAGAACTCCTTATGAAATAGCTCCAACCCCAGGGCAAAACACTCCCACAGATCATCGAAACATTTGTAATGGAGCAGTTCATCAACATCCTAACCACAGACGTACAGCTTTGGGTAAAAGAACACTGACTAGAAAGTGGGGAAAAGGCTGTTTCTTTGGCTGAAGTCCACCAAATGGCCAGACAGATGCCACAGCAGTGAAGTAACAGCCAAGCACCGGTAAGACTCTTTTTCCCATTTAAACTCCAAGTCTGATAAGAACTCTGGTGGGGGGTAACATAATCTGCACTCAAAGACTTAATTTATTTACTGTAACTGTAATAAGCCAGGCCATATTGCAAGAAATTGCCATAGTAAGAAGAGTGACACTGGAGCAGATTTGTTCTTAGCAAATTGGGGCAAGTACATAAAGATGTGAAGGTGGGAGATAAGACTGTGAAGGGACTTATAGATACGGGAAGCAGACAGACCATAGTGTATATTGAAGTGTTGGGAAAACAATGTCCAAAAGGACCAGGTACTGGTGTCATCTGCATCTATGGGGACACTTGATACTATTCCACCAGCCAAGTGAGTCTGACTATTAATGGGGTGTTGCACCAAATGAAAGTGGGGCTAGTACCTAAGTTACCTGTACATGTGATTATTAGAAATGACTTTCCAGGATTTACTGAGTTAATCAAAGAGGGAGTAAATCCTAATGTTTCAGCAGCTGTGGTGACAAGAGCTCAGGCAAAGAAAATCTCAAATGGTTTTCCTTTCATTGGTTTTGATTCAGACTTATTTGAACACAGCTCCAAGATCTGGAAGTCCAGGAAAGAAAGACGGTGCCTGAAGAAACAGTGGCAACAAAAGACTGATGGACATAAGGGGTTAACATATGAAAATGCTGAAGCTACACTGATCACTGATTGTGATTTTCTTTCAGAACAAGCTAACAATGTTTCTGTCTAGGGTTATTTTAAGCAAATGAGGGTGAAACCAAAACAAGGTGAATCTATGTTTAAAAAATGTAATGGGCTACTATACAGAGTTTGGGTTAAACCTCAGACACAGGACCATATAGAACAATTGGTTATACCACAAAAGTATAGATCTGAGTTGTTACAGATAGCACATGGTAGTTCTACGGCTGGTCACTCAGGGAGGGATCGCACCCTTGCCAGATTGCTGTACAGATTTTACTGGCCTGGAATTCATGAATATGTTGCTACCTATTGCAGATCTTCTGAGTGTCAGAAAGTAGCCCCAGTGACTAAAAAAGACAAGGTGCCCCTACCCTTGATAGATTTGCCTTATAAGAGAATTGCAGTGGATATGGTTGGCCCCTTAGGCAAAAGTAGAAAGGGCAATCGATTAATTTTGGTAGTATGTGACTATGCTACTCGACACCCAGAGGCAGTTTCTATACGTACTGTCACAGCTCCAAAAGTGGCAGCTGAGCTTGCCAAAATTTTCAGCAGGATGGGCATATCTAAAGAGATTGTTACTGATCAGGGTAGTAATTTTTATGTTGTATTATGGAAAGAACTGTACGAACTACTAGGTATCACTACCATAAGGACCTCCCCCTTTTCATCCTCAGACAGATGGTCTTTTTGAGCATTTTAATCAAACCCTAAAATGCATGTTAAAAAGGTTTGTAAAAGGGGAAGGGAAAGACTGGGACCAATAGTCACCTTACCTGCTTTTTGCTTACAGAGAAGTGCCACAAGCATCAACAGGTTTTTCACTATTTGAAATGCTGTATGGTAGACAGCCTAGGGAGCCATGGTTCCACCATGCCATGGCGACATGGAGAACAGTGACCATCAACACAATGACAGCACAACACCGCCAATTGGTGTTGTGCTGTCGCTGAAGAAAACTAAGATTTCTGTGGGGGGCTCTGCCCCCCACCCCCCGGACTTTAAATAACCAACTCCAAGTCAGAATTGGTTCAGGGAAGGGGCGAACACCCCAGAGGCAGCAGTGTTGGGAATACAGTGGACCATCACAGTGACCTGTCGGTAATGTTGCTGTGATGGTCTTGCATTCCCATTGCTGTTGCTTCGTGATACCGGGGGCCACTAGCTGTAATAAAAGAAACATGGGGAGATAACCCATCAGAAACAATCTATTGCATCTTATATGTGTGCCCTGAGAAAGAAGCCGGTAAAATATGTTGAAATCGCCCATAGTAATCAGGAAGAGGCCCAACACCAGCAGAAGGTGTAGTTTGACCATGGGGTAAAAAAAAAAGTTTTTGAGCCAGGTGAAAAAGGTCTTGCTACTGTAACCCACTACAGAAAATAAATTGTTAATGAAGTGGCAAGGGCCTTATAAAGTGCTTAGACATCCTGGCACAGTTAACTATGAAATTAAAATCCCTGACAGGAAAAATCCTACTAAGATATGTCATGCTAACCTCCTCAAGAAATGGGCTGAAAAAACACCGAAAGCTGTTTTGCTGGTTTTACCAGAAACTGATAAAGAAGATACTGATGTAGCTTATGACAGACTGGAACAAACTGTACCTGCAGATGCTGTAAAGGTGAATGTTTCCTTAACCTCCAAACAAACTGCAGAGTATTTAACAGAACTTTTACAACCGTACCAGGCTGAGCAAAAGGGGTTGAGCATGTAATAGTGACAGGGAATATTCGCCCTATTAGACAAAAGACATACAGATTACCAGAGCGGTTAAGAGCAGATGTGGTTAAGGAAATACAAAAAAATGAAAGAACTGGGTATCATAGAAGAGTCAAGAAGTGCTTGGTCATCACCAATGGTGACTGTAAACAAAAAAGAAGGGGTTGTAAGAATCTGCCTTGATTGTAGGAAACTTAATTGTGTCAGAATTCGACAGTTATCCTATGCCCAGAATAGATAATTTGGTGGACAGACTGAGAAGTGCCAAGCAAATCAGTACCCTCAGTCTCACCAAGGGTTATTGGCAAATCCCCCTAGCTAAAGAATCCAGAGACAAAACTGCATTTGCCACTCCTATAGGATTTTACCATGCCGTTTGGTTTACATGGCGCGCCTACTACATTCCAGCGGTACATGGATGTAATTTTATCCCCTCACACTGGTTATTGTACTGTGTACCTGGATGATGTTGTGATGTACAGTCCAGACTGGAAAAGTCACCTGAAATACCTACGAGCAATTATCCAGTTGATCAAAAAGACAGGTCTGACAATTAATCCTACCAAGTGTGCATTGGGCATGCAGGAAACCAGATATTTGGGATATGTTTTGGGAAATGGAGAAATCAAGCCAGAGGCTTCCAAAACAGAAGCTGTAGCTAACAGCCCTGTTCCCAAAACCAAAAAACATGTCAGGTAATTTTTAGGGCTGGCTGGTTATTATCGGAGATTTATTCCCAGTTTTGCTGAGTAAGCTACTCCCCTCACTGAACTCACAAAGAAATGGTTCCCAAATAATGTGAAATGGACCTCAAAGTGTGATGAGGTGTTTCAGGCCATTAAGGTTGCATTAGTTTCAGCCCCCATTTTAAGAAGCCCAGACTCTGAGAAACAGTTTTTGTTACAGACTGATGCATCAGAGGTAGGCCTAGGTGCAGTCCTGAGTCAAAATATAGATGGTACAGAACATCCTATTCTATATATAAGTAGGAAATTGCATGACAGAGAGAAAAGGCCCTCCACCATTGAAAAGGAATGACTTGCAGCAAAGTGGGCCATGGAGTCCCTTAAATTTTATTTGCTAGGAGCTGACTTTGTATTGATAACAGATCACAGTCCTCTCTTTTGGCTTAACCAAATAAAGGATAACAATTCCAGAATCACACAGTGGTACCTGGAACTACAGCCATTTAAATTTAAAGTGACGCACAAATCTGGGAACGAGAATGTCAGTGTTAATTTTCTGTCAAGATATGGATCAGGAATTGAGAATTCCAAAGGTTGAGAAAACAAAATGTGTGAATCTAAACTTTCCTGTTTGCTATACTGCATATGCACTGAACTGTAAAGATTATAAGCTAATGCTAGAAAAGAAGTAAAAAGAACATTTTGGAAACCTGTTTTTTTAAAACAGGTTCCCTCTTAAAGAGGGAGGTATGTGACAGGGTTGAATAATTCCTGAAGATTCCAGGAGCTGGGACCAGCACACCAGGAGTGAGAGAGCCAGCTAAATAGCACACCAAAGCAGGCCAGCAGAGGCGGAGTGGTGGGAGGCAAGAAATGGAGTGGCAGCTGGCGAGGTGGGAGACACCAGAGACCAAACAAGGAAAGCAGGAGAAAATAAGAGGAGGTACCGGGGAAGCCATGGGGGGGGGAGATGAAACACCGGGGGAGATGGAGGCAGGGGAGCATGGAGAGAAACAGGTGCAGAGACACAGAGGCACAGAGAGGCAGGGGGCTAAGAACAAAGTGGGAGAGAGAGAAGAAAAGCTGCGGAGAAGGAACAGAGGTAGGGGAAATGGGCAGACTGGATGGGCCTTGCTGTCCTTATCTGCCGTCAACTTCTATGTTTCTATGGAAACAACAAGAGAAACAAGCCCCATCAGCCACACAGCTCGGGAGTCCCCAGCAGCTTTCGAAACACTCAAATCTGAGTGAGTGGAAGCCTGAGGTTTAAGAAGGGGATGTGGGAGGAGCTATCCCCCCCCCACTGAACCTCAGGCTAGAGCCTTCCAATTATACTGAATAATTTTTGTTTTTTATTTTGCTGTTATTGAGAAAAATAAAACGCTATTTGCGAATTTTGAAACTGCTCCTGGTTTTCCTATGCTTCCTGACCTGTGCCTCGGTGACATGGTATACCCATTTCCCTTAACCAATAAAAAACAGTAATTACTATACAAAATGTTTGATAAAGTATATTTAATCTTGTCAATGTATCATTATTATGTTGTTAAATGTAAATGAAAAGAATAGATTGTGTTGCACTCACATAAGAGAAACTTGCTATTGTGGTCATAAGCAGTATGCCTCATGATGTTGATGGTCTGGATCTCAAGGCGACAGGAAGTGTGTGTGTGTGTTGCTGAAAATAAATGAGGTGCATGGCACATGGTGAGGCATAGAGCTTGGCTACACAGAAAGTAAGATTCAGTGACAATAACAACCAAAAACAAAATGAATATTACTAGCTATTAGGAAAAAATGAAGAAAAGAAAAAAAGCATTCCATTCATAAAATCCTAAAACAGGTTCAAGAAAAAAAAACTCAGACTCCAAAAACAAGTATTTTACTCTGACAACAGGATGGTGCCACAAATCTATTAAATAAGATTATTAATCAAAGTTTGATAAAAGAATTAAAATAAGAAATATATACATTGAAACAAGCTTTTTTTTGATAAGATGAACAAGACATAGAGATTTCTTTTGCTGTCAACCAATGTTCCAAATAAATAAGAACAAAATTTAGAGAAAATTTGGGGGATTAAAAATCAAGAATTTTAGTTAGTGAAATAGATATTTAAGGTTGTTGAGATATTTTTTTGCAGTGTGGACAATAGTGAGACTGGTTTTAGGTGTAAGGCAGTTGTTGATTATATACAGCATGCCACAAGACTGATATACAGTTTTGGTTGTTGCAATTATATGTTCTGCAAAGGTGAGGGCGGAGTCAAGGTACACACCCTGATACGTGAAACAATCTACATTTTCCATTTGGGTGCTGTCGGATGAGGCCAGATTGAAAACATTTTTTCTTTGTTAATGCATGGTTTGGTACCAAGGAGCACAACCTTTGTTTTTTTTTTGGGTTCTGCAGAAACCTCTTGGCTTGTAACTAGAGCTTCACAAGGTTAAAGTCATGCTCCAGGTTAGAGTTAATGACATCGATATAATCTAAATTGGACTCTTTAAGGACCATTTCCACATTCTATCCACAGAGACAGTGTGGCCTAATTATCAGAGCACTAGCTTGGGAACTATGAGATTACCGGTTCAAACCCCAGAATAGCCAAGTACTCAGTATGTGACCTTGAGCAAACCACTTAACCTTTCATTGCTTCAAAATCTATCCTGCTGTAAGCATGAGTAAAAGTGGGACCCCAGTGAAAATGAAATGGTTCATCTTAGCTAGGCTATCCTGGATAGATAAGTTGTACAAAAAAAGTATGATTCATCTAAAGGTACCCTCATAGCTCTTTGCTAACCACTGTTCACAGAACCAGTGTCCACTTAACCCAGGAATGCCTTCAGAATAGATACAGATCCCTGCTGTTGCCACCCATGTGGTTACTAGACTCAAAACTCTGAGCCCAGGTGTTTGACTTGGTACCTCCCAAATGATTGCTCAAGAAGATGGAAGACCTGGGTGCAGCTAAACCCATTGTAAAGTGGGTGGGTAACTGGCTAGAGGGGAGGCAGCAGAGGGTGGTGGTCAGTGGAGTTAAATCAGAAGAGAGGGAAGTTATGAGTGGGGTTCCACAGGGATTGGTCCTGAGTCTGGTCCTCTTCATCATGTTCATTAGTGATTTTGGAGAAGGAATCCAGGGCAGGTTGTGTCTCTTCACAGATGACACAAAACTATGTGGGAGGGTGGATAGTGGTGAGGGAATAAGGGTAATGCAGAGAGACCTACAAAAGCTAGAGGGGTGGTCAAAGTTCTGGCAGTTAAAATTCAATGCTAAAAAGTGCAAGGTAATGCACTTAGGGAAAAAGAACCCCTAGACAGTGTACTGGATGGGAGGAGAGAGACTTAGTACTACAGATGAGGAACGGGATCTGGGAGTTATCATTAGCAACTCATTTAAAAAACTGAGTCAGTGCAACAAGGCCTATAGCAAGGCTAAAAGGATGCTGGGATATATTGGGAGGTGTATTGATAGCAGAAGAAAAGAAGTAACACTTCCCCTCTACAAATCCCTAGTGAGGCCTCACCTAGAGTACTGCACCCAGTTCTGGAGTCCTCACCTCAGAAAGGATAAGGATAGGTTGGAGACGGTGCAGCGCAGAATAACAAAAATGATTCAGGGTCAGCAGGGCAGATCCTGTGAGGAGCACCTCAAGGCACTAACTATGTACTCACTGGAGACCAGAAGGGAAAGGGGAGATATGATAGAGACCTTCAAAATCCTCAAATGAATTAACAAAGTGATCTGCAGGGAACTATTTAGCCTGAATACCAATTCGCGGTCACGTGGATACGAATGGAAATTAACAGGAGGTAGGTTCAGGAGGGACGTGAGGAAGTACTACTTTATGGAAAGGTTGGTGGAACCTTGGAAAAGTCTGTCAGCTGAGGTAGTGGGTGTGAAAACAGTCAGGGGATTCAAGCAGGGCTGAGACATAATGAAGGGAATAGTGGTTATCGGGGGTGACAGGACCAGGGAGGAGAATACAGAGATGACAGGGAGTTCTAGTGCCCTAGAGTAATAGTAGGTTCCAGGGATTATAGGGAACTTGGGCAGATTGGATGGGCCTCTGGTCTTTTTCTGCCATCATTGTGTATGTTTCTATGTAATAACCACCCAAAACTCCTATTTTAAGGCAGACTCAACCAATGTTTTTGTAATACCTTTCAGTTTGTACCAGAGTGAGTAGTCAAACTGAGCCATGTTTGACTGGTAATTGTCAGCTCTAAGGCCTGATGTGGTTGAAGGGAATACTCTTTTCCCCATAATATCAATCATACATGTGACTCATGATAAGGTAGGTGCACAGATACATCTTTAGAACCAATGGTTTTATCATTTGCAGCCTTCATAACAACATATAGGCAGCATGTATTAGTCCAATTTGGACTTCAGCACCAGATACATTTTTCCTGCCACGCTGGGTACTGCGGTCACGATAGCCAAAATATTCCAGACTGCTATAGTAGCATTCTATAAAGCATGCTTGGTAGGGATGTAATGCACCCTGGAGCCCTCAGGGGAACTTACCACAAATGAGAGGGAACTGGCATGAGTTCTGTATTAGGGCTGGGGCAACCAAGGGTAAATCTGAGCCACATACACTGCAGCAAATCATGCCAAATGGAACACTAGGAGTCAGATGACAGTGCACCAAGTTGATCCTATACTGTCTGCAGAAAATTGATAATATTCAGTAGCATCTTATGTGCATAGCCTTTAATCCCCAAAGGGTGTACCGTACTGTTTTCCTACCCATGAGGCAAACATCCAGACATGCTTCCATATGTAACCCCTAGGTGGCACTATCCCAAGGGCTACTACCCCTGCCTGCTTGGATATTAGTAGGTTAAGGGGTCTAGGTTCAGTGACAGGTGCCTCCACCCAAAGGTCAGGGTTGGTATTAGTCAGACTAACCAGGCCACAGCCCTCTGGAACACTGTGACACCCCTCGTTTCCCACTAGTGACCCACACAGTACACAATATTTACCTTCACAATACCCCTGATATGCTCTGTACATACACATATATTTGGTGCTTACCCCCAGGACAGGTTTCTTCAGCTAGGCTCTGGGGACCCCCTGTAAAATAAGGTGAGACAATACAACAAGTAACAATACAATACCTTGCACATAAACTGACACCACAGTCAATTGTAAATTGCAGAAAAAGTAGATCTGATTTATTTAGGGGGGTAGTAACATGAGAGGGGCAAAGTCAGGGTAATTGGTTGGAACACTCTATCATTTAATCTATGGTGTGGGTATTTACAGTCCCTACTACAGTTACACTCTCTGGGTACCCAGTGGATGGAAAAGGGGCTAGCCAGGTCCGTTGCTCGGGGTAGGCCAGTGTTGCAGCTGGTTGGGGCCCTGTGAAGGAAAGAAACAACATACACCACACCCTAATTGTAATCCGGAGCTGGAGGGCTCAGTTTGTGCAAAAAAAAAAAGATAAGCAATCAGGTGGCACACTTTTGATTTAGCTATACATTGCAGGGAGCTGCCCTGGTGATTACTCACGATATCCAAAAACTGGACACAGGATGGACGAAAGGTCGAGATGATGGATGGATTTTCTGGATTTCCAGAAGAAGCAGAGTAAGGAGACAAAGCCCTCATGGCAGGGCTCAATGGCATTGGGTAGCAGTGGATTCAGTCTGATTCGAGCTGGGTACAACTTCCAGCCCTCGGCACACAACTCAGCTCGGGGGAGAACCAGATTGTGACCCCCCCTCCAGTTCACAGCACATTTATATGTAAAGAAAATTACTGTATCAGGCAGGCTGCTCCTCAATCCCGATCGCAAAGTCACTGCTAGAACCTGGGAACACAAAGGCAGCTAAAGTTCCTGGCAGGCTGATCGTGTTCAGCAAAATCTTCAGTCTTCTACAAGTTAAGCCTGGTCCCAATTCAGTAGCTTGCTTCACAGCACACAGATCGGATTTAGTCCGAACCAATTCTTTCTCTCTCTCTCTCTCTCTCTCAGCAGAAAATGGCAAGCAGGCTGGAATTCAGGCCTTCCATGGTTCTCCTCCGCGAACTACGACACACCGGCTTGGCTGTCATGAGCTGTCTCTTCATCGATCTGGCTTGACAGTAGACAGCTCGGGATTTTTTCCTTGGATCCAAAAGGCCCAATTGGTCGGTCCATCTGTCAGTCACAGTAAGAGCTCCCCCTTTCTGGGCGAAAGGCGCCAACAGTCCAAAACTACAAGTCCCAACTGGTAATCCACACAGTCCCATGGTAGCAGACTCCATTTTAGAGTCTTCACATACTGATTGGTCCAATTCGAGAGTTTGGGACCAAAATGGTGGAGCTAACTGAACAGTCCTTGCTGCAAGAAAGGCAGGCTAGCACAAACTACATTTTCATCACCGCTCTAAATGATTACCAGCCATTAGTTACATCTTTTGGCAGGGCTCCCTCTGCACAAGTAGCAATGGCAGAAATGGAGTGAGTATTCAGCAGCCCGGGCGGGACTCGGGCATGGAAACACACAGTCCCTCCTTTTAATTAATTATGACTGCAAACAGCAGGCAACCTTTAAAGAGACAGTATACGGAGGCCTTACAGGCACTCACTGGCAATACTTTTAACTGCTAAACGCAGGACACCAGCCTGGCAATGAGCATTTGGGCAAGTTCACAGAAGACTTTTGGGAACCCCCATTTGTAGGGGGGGTTACACATAACTCATTCTAAGCATTCTTTTAGCTACTGTACTGTGCTCAGAGGCCTCTCAAAGGAAACATGGGCCTACAACCCTGTCTAGGTAAACCAGAACATTTCTGTCCCAGACCCAGAGGTCTCTAAAAGGATGCCTGGGCGAACAGCCCCATTGTACACTTTAAGAGCCCCCTCCAGAGTTTCCCCAGGGTCTCTTTCACACTGTCCTTGACTAAAAGCCTGACTGGATTTCACTTAAATATATTTTCTCCTCTCATTAGTGCCTTTGCCTTTAGAGGTTACAGCAATCACCTGGGTCTGTACTCAGGCCCAAAGACCATCATCAGGATGCCTTCCTTGAGTAGAGAACCTCCCCACAGTCCTCCTACTGCAGCTCCATGCTATCTAGAGACCACCCTGAGGAATACCACACCCTGGTCTAAGTGCTGGGGAGATAGTTTAGAAGTTGTCAACCACTTTTTCTGCACTGCGTCTGGATGTTTGGAGTCACTTGAAAATAAAGCTTGAAGTTTTTCTGCAAATCCCATTGTATGTGAATTAATCAACATCCAGACATGGTCCATGAGTGTTGAGTAACTCTGGACAGTATTTAAAAATCCTGTAGCCGAGATCCAAGTGTAAGGTGATATTTCATCTGTTCTATTCTTCATACATGCACATTTGTTTAGAGTATTGTCTCTCATGGGTAAAGAAGGTATGGGGACTCAAGAAAGCTCAGTGGAGCTTCTAAAAACTTATTTTCTCACCCTGGACTTTTTAAGGGACATTCATGCAAGACCTATGAACAGGTCAGTTACAGATTTCCTAATATTTTTATTTATCACATACATTTTTAAGTTAGCACTGACTGCATTTGCTCCTACGATGTACTACCTTGTTAATAATTCCAGTTGTTTTGTCCCTCAACAAGCTGAAACATTGGAGGGTTTATTCATCTTCGTTGTATA
This sequence comes from Neoceratodus forsteri, assembly GCA_016271365.2. NCBI lineage: Eukaryota > Metazoa > Chordata > Ceratodontiformes > Ceratodontidae > Neoceratodus > Neoceratodus forsteri. Next base: position 720,178,925 of record CM057454.1, read on the forward strand.
ATGCATAGCATTCTGCTGTAACTGTTATAGTATTCCCTTAGAGACTAAACTACTTTTGTAATTTGATAAATTTTACAAAATTATTTTTTTTTAAATGCATACCCATCTGGACATTGCCTGAAATCTAGACAAATGTTGGGCAACACACTCAATACCAAGACACTCCAGACAAGAGGCGGGGAGGTCCTGAACTGAAATCTTGTTGCTGCAGCAGCACATTTTGAAAGGAGACTCCTTATTTGACATAATGGTCCACAAATAAAGAGTAAGGCTGCCACAGTACCAGAACATCAAACAAACAAACAAATAAACAAACAAACAGCACCCTGGCACAGTTGAAAAGTGACAAGTCTGAAATTGTATCAAATACAGCAGTAAAAGAAGAAAGAACAAAATCTGTGTGAAACAACACAACAAACTATAGAAGAATGCTGTTTGGCGAAAATTAAGTTCTGGTCACTGACAAAGTGAGCTGAGCACTGTGATGATGGGGGGGGGCTGAGGTGGTTGGGGCTGGAGACACATTATTTGCTGTGGATGCATGCATGGTGCCATATGTCTGTGCCATCACTGGTATCACCTGCCACAAAAGTTGAGGTTCCCACTGAGTTTTAGTGCCTTCAGACTAAGACCAAAGAGTGAGGCTGTATAGAGGAGCCTGACTCTAGGAAGACTGAATCAGTTATTTAGCTCAATGTCCCATCAAGACAGTTCCAGGGATGAGTCTTCCTCCCTGTATCTCTGAAACTAGAGCTGTGCACACAGAGAGTCACAGGTGCATGGTTGCACATGGGCAGGACTGGTAGCATAGCAATGGGTGCTGCTAGACTTACTAGTGACCTGTTTGTATCTCAAGCCCAGGGCACCCATTTGAGTTGGTGGGAGGATGGAGTGCCCCGGGGATGCTTGTCTCCTCCAGAGGCAGAGAGCAGCTACACCTGCTGCAAACTGGGCCACCACAGATGAGAGTGCAGGATGCGGGGGTCACTTGGGAGATTGAGGCCACATGTGCAGTGTGTTCGCTTCCTGATGTGCATCCAGACTATCATGTCCAAGTCCTGACACCACTGTGTCCCAGACCCCGAGGAGATACCAGAAGACAAACAGATAACAGTGGAAGAAACTCTAATCACAGTGTTAAATTAGCTGTTTGGGCTCCTTCATCCAAGTTAGATCCCCTGTTTTGCTCTGATATGGCCATAACAAATGACTTACTTTTCTCAAGTTACTCCAGTGGTTGAAGGTTGTTCACTCATGATCCCACATGTTGTTTTCCTTTTTTTCTTAAAAATGGAATATGTATCCTTCACTGATACAATATCAATGCTAAGTGCTTAAGACAGAGGACTATCTAGAGAATCTACATCAATTGTTGTTTTTATCCTAAAGGGGGACGAACTGCTCCAATTAAGAAATATGGTTGTCAATCTGGGAAACTGAAGCAAAATAAAACAAAACAAAAACACAATTCAGATAGACAGCTGTCAGGCTGGGCAAATAGCACTACCTGACAGAGATACAAGCATTTTTTTCAAAGCAATACTTAAAACACATTTTTGTTTTTAGAGTTTTGACTCAAACTTCTTAAAAATGTTTTTTGGTGTTGAAAATGATATGGAATTGATTGTTACGTTTTAAAAAAATATGAAAAGGATATTACAGAAAAATAAAAGAAAACAGTAACCGCCCATTTGTACACAGAAGCGAATGTAGTAAGTAGTGACCTCACAATATAAATTAAAAGGGCCTCCATGGAGTGTCACTTATGGTAAAAGAGGCTCCATGGGTGAGGGGACAGCGAAACAAGGCTAAATGGTTCTGTCCACCTAAACCACATAAGAGGAGTCTCTTATATGATGAGACACCCCGTGGAGGCTCTGTCAACCTATTATAGATCACTCAAGTTAGCTAAAGTGATTTTATAATAAGTTTTAAATATTTTTTTTATTTCAAAAGTCAAAAGAAGCTGTTGTCCCCCTGGCTGTGAAGTGGAACACTCCATTCCTAATGCTGTTTTTTTTGAATCAGTAGTTTTTCTTCTCTCTGGTCTGCCCAATGGCACCTCCCCCGACTACTTACTGGATTACTGACCTTCTCACAGACTCACTGGTTATTCACCACTTGCTCAGAACTGCCACGTGTGGGTTTCCTGCCATGTCCATCATGCAAGAGCCTGTGAGGGGTCCGGCCGTGGGCAGCCTGGGATCTTTTCCCTTCATTTTCTCCCTCTGGGCTGCAGTGTCAGACGTGTGTGCCAAGCACGTTACGCTACAGCTGTGCTCCTCATGTACTCTCGCTGTGCTGCTGCCTGGCCTCCACCAGATGGCGGTCTTTGTAGTTGGACCTGGTGTCTCCCCTCCCTGAGGAAGGAGAACTGCAATGAAGTGCTCAATCCTCCCTCACCTGGCCGTCCCACTGAATGACCCTTGTCTGTTCCTGAACCTGGGTCACTGGAGTGGGAAGTGGAAGAGCAAATGCTCCTCCAGTGGCCAGTCTCACTCCTAACATTCTTGCATGAGAGACCAATGAAAGTAGGATGAGAGGTACAGTGACTCTGTGTGCTGATTGACTGCAATCAGGTATGTGATTTATAATTCTCTTTAAAAGAGCAATCGCAATGGTGGAATTAATTTAAAACAGCAGTTTATAATAAAAACATGTTTTTACACACTTCATCATATTTCCTGACATTAGCTATAATAAGTCCAGTGACAAATGATGGTCAGGGAGCAGTGTCTGTTGCATGTTAGTTCATCTTAGTCCCAAGAAAAAGGTTATTACATTTTGGTTGTTCAAATGTTGTTTGGAATATTACAAAAAAAAAAAACTTGTGGCAACCATATTCAATGACAGTACCATTAATTATTTCAGAACAAAAAAGATGCTAAAGCAGACTCGAAACAAGGTGAAATAAACATTTTCAAGACAGGAGAAAAGAGGCAATTTAATCTCTAATAAAAGGGCATGGATAAAACTTTTACTACAACATGGACTTGTAGTTTAAGGCAGTTCACTGGCTGGCTGACATAAATCATCCCCTCTTCCACATGTCACTCAGCCACCAGTGATGGTGGTCATTAAAATCCCCCTTGTTCAGCTTCCAGTTGCTAGTGCTACTATCCTAAAAATCATCTTCAGGGTCAGGTAAGCCAGCCCTAGCCTCCCACGTCACTCCAAGTAAGAAAGCAGTATAGTGTTAGAGTATGATCTTTGAACCTACTTAGACTGAATCCTCCCAACTGCCACTTAGCGTACTCGATGTGTGACCTTGTACTGTACAAGTCACTTAACCTCCTTGAACTCACATACATACTGTTCGTATATACATATTTAGGGGTGAAAAAAGATCAGTGGTCCATCTTGTTTCTCTCTCTCCCGCTATCTCAGTTGGAATACCCTGTTACCCCATTTTCTTCAAAGGACATGTCTAGTCTAAACTTAAGGTTTATCACAGTATCAGCAGATAAGTGTGCTCTCCTTCAATGACATTCAGTGTCCCCTTGTCCTTCCATCCTTGTACATCGTGAAGAGCTGCACTTGGTCTGATTGTATTATCCATGTTAGATACTTGAATACTGTAATCCAGTCTCCCTTGAGTCTTCTTCTGTTCATGGAAATCAGCCCCATTTCTGCCAGTCAGTCCTTATAACCCATGATCTCCAAGCAATCAACCAACCCTGTCGCTCTCCTCTGTACCCTCTCTACCATTTCAATGTCCTTCCTCAGATGTGGGAACCAGAACTGCTCACTGTACTCAAGAAGTGGCTGGACCAAAGATCCATATAAGGGCAGTATAACACACTGAGATGTCCTTATGAAGTTTCTCTTAACGCATACAATGATCCTGTTTGCTTTGCTAGTTGCTGCCTCACATTGATACTCCAGCACTGCCAAGTCCTTTCACTGCTTGATTTTGGTAATGTCCATGTCATTCAGGTATTATTTTGCATTCATGTTCATTTTTCCTAAATACATCACCTTGCATTTCTCACCATCGAAGTTAATCTGCTACTTTGCTGCTCATTACCCAAACCTGTCTAGATCTTTCTTCATTTAATTTATCTCCTGTTGTGATGTAAGTACTCTTCCCATCTTGGTATCATCAGCAAACTTGGTGATCCAGCTACTAGTACCCACTTCCAGGTGGCTTATGAATATACTGAGTAATGTAGATTCTATTGCAAAGGCACAGAAGATGTGGTGTTGGCATCAGGTCGCTCCATAAAGCACTGCATTATAGTAATGCCAAATCATATCATCCGAAAAAATGAAAAAGTAGAGGTTAATCAAATATTAGAATAAAGCTTTATTAAAAACCTACATTTGCAGAAAGTAGAGGACTGTCTGAACATTTCTTTTCTGGCTGATGTTGCAGTCTGGGAATAAAAGGTGACTGCTGGAAGTACATCTTCAGTAAATTCCTCCAAAGTGTCCAACATTTTGAATCCCAGTGTTTCTGGTTCATTTTCATTTATAAGACATAGGTTTCATAGGTTGATACAGGGCTAAGAAGACCGAAGTCCATTTAACTTGCAAGTTATGTTAATTGTACCCCTTGATATTGTTTAATAATAAGTACTTATCTAGTTTGTTTTTAAACTCCCCCATACTGTTGCTTGCCAGCACTTCTACTAGTAGACCATTCCACACCTTCTCCACTCTCACAGTAAACCAGTGTTTTCTTTTGTTAGTCCAGTGTCTCTCACTGCTTATTTGTAATGGGTGTTCTCTTGTGCACTAACTTTGCTCCCTGAATTCCAGACCTAGCTGATCTCATAGGTCCACATCTGAAAGGGCTTTATAGATCAAACACATATCCCCCCCTTAATCTACAGAACTCAAAGTAGTACATCCCCAGTTCTGCCAGCCTCTCATCATATTCCCTGTCCTCAACATTGCTAACCAGTCGTGTCGCCCTTCCCTGCACATTTTCGAGTGCTCTAACCTCAGTTTTTCCACCCGGTGACCAGAACTGAGAACAATGCTCCACGTGGCGCCTCACCAGGGAAGTATACAGTGGAAGTATCACCTCCCTCTCCCTCCTCCTGGTATGCCTTTTAATGCAATTCACGTAATAGTATTTGTAAGTCTGAGTCTATTGAGTCAATGACTGGATCAATGATTTGTCTGCCCATTGGGTTTTCTTTGGTGAAAAATGTATTTAAGTTCAATTTCTGGAAAAAAATTCCAGGTGTCAATATATACTTCAAAACTACTGGCACATGGTGTTGGGATGAAGTTTAAGCCTTGCTAAGGACTTTAAGCTGGTGTTCAATTAAAACAGTGTAGGAAATGTTTAAGACTGGGTATGGTTCCTTGGAATCCACTGAGATCCTCTGTTTCCTGCCTCTACACTTCTGTCCATGTCTTGTCTTTCTAATGACTTTGCTGTTTTTATCTTGACATTTACCGTTCTGTTCTGTTCTGTTCCAAAAAAGAATGTGCAGCTGGGCTACAGTGGCTTCCACCCCATCCTTTGGGGAACTTCTGTTGTGAGCAATGCAATATTTGCTCATATGGCACTACAGGAAACAAATTTGGCCATCCCACGACAGGCAAAAGTGTCAACATCAGACAAATGATCTCAATCATCTCTTGTGTGATCTATGTCCTGGTCTGCAGTTGCCCACTTATTTATTTAGGAAGAACAATACTTCCTTTGAGCAAAAGGTTCCAACAGCACATCCAGTCGGTTTGTGCCATCACCCCAGATAACCTGCTAGGAGATCACTTTGTCACACACCACAAAAAGTGACACAAGGCACATGTCCTTTATGGGTTTGGAATGGGTTCCAGTGAACCCAATAGGTGGAGTCAGGGTCCAAGTGCTTCTCCAAAAAGGAAGCTAGGTGCATCTATAGCCTGCCTGCTATTAAAGCAGCTGGTTTAAACGATAATGTTGATACTATACATTTTCTGTAAAATCCATGTCTGTACATAGCTTAAGTGCAAAGTGGGGTTTTAATATACTGTAGCTTTATTTTGCTATTTGATTAACCTCTATGCTTTATTTTTTCCATGACACCATCAGCATTACTGCAATGCATTATGAAGTGACCTGATGTCAATACCACATCTTCTGTGCCTTTATACTAGCGTGCTAGCATTTTGGATCTCTTGTCACTGGCTGGTTTTCGGTCACATTTGTTTCTATTAATTTACTGTGTGTTCTCTGCAGTTTGTACCTCCATGCCTCTCCCACATCTCTGCTAATTTTACCATTACCCCCCCCCCCCGACTTCACCCTTTTTCACATATCTGATGCTGGCAGTTGCTGTGATTACACTCATTTGCAGAGTTCTGCTGGCATAGAAGTCCACTGTCCTTGTCCCACCTTCTTTGTACTCCTCCGATACAGGCACAAGCTGTGACTACCCAAGCTGAGTCTCACTATGTGGCTTCCTGGCAGAATTTTGCTGACATGAGTGTTTTTCCTCCTCTTCTTCTTCTTCCTCCCCCACCCCCTTTTCAGTACTTAATTTTTGGTGGTATATGCCATTTTTCAGGTCTGGGCTGCACTTTTTGGCTCCCTGATTTGTCTCCCTGTCTTTTCCACCCTCCCTCACCCTCCAATCCTTTCCACCTCTAATTTAACACTGCTCTTCTTCTCAGGTATTGGTTATTTAGCTTCCTGTAAGTTTGTCCCTTGTATCTCTACATTTTCAGCCTGTCTCCTGGGTATCTTCTGCTGCTCCATTTTTATTTGTAAATGGATTTCCTCATAGCTGGAATTGATAACTGTAGTTGTTGGGGCTTGCTTAAAGCATGTCCCATGGCATATCATTTTTACTCTCCACTGTTCTATGGGCATATTATTTTTCTTATATCTTCACCTTGGGCGCTTACACTTTTTTCATGACTGATTATGCACTGTGTGAGGAATCAATATTACTGTGAATAGGAATGCATTTGGCTACTTTGAGTTGATGTCACCTCATGCATATGCATTTTTTACCTGTGTTTAAATATTACCTCAGCATGTAGCCACACATCCTGATGAAGGGCCGTGCTACAGATCCGATGCACGGAGCTAGTTCAGTGCTGTGCTACATTTGCATGCTTGGCTCCCAAACAACCATGCGTTTTTGGCATTCTCTGATGTCTGTGGCTTACTTTAGGGACAGAGGGTGGTTTACTTGCGTTGCTTCTGTGGCTCATATACAAAACTGCACTGATTGTGCTGCTCATGTGCATGGGACCTTGTGAGATTTGGTAATGAATAAGGACTATGAAGCAAATGAGATACAGCATCAGCTGCTAGATGTCTCCAGCTACCTTGTATTGCTTAAATGACTGCCTCACTGACTGTTCCTCTGCATCCATTCATATGTATGCTGATGACACAGTTCTTTTTGTGTCTGGCTCCTTTTCCCATGGCCTAACCTCCCAACTGCAGTTGGATTTTGACAACATTCAGCGCTGTTTCAAGTCTAGCCAATTGTCCCCCAATACCAAAAAAAACCCAGTCTCCATGACGTTTGGCACCCATCAGAGGCTTGCCAGACTTTCTTCTCTCCCATTATTTAATAGCCTTGGTGGTACTAAGATAGCAGATGTTTCCTCCTTTAAGTATCTCAAGGTCTACCTTGACCAGCATCTTGATTTATTAATGCACATTGATGCTGTTCACCATAAGCTACACCCTAAGCTTGGAGCATTGTACAGGAATAAAGTGACTATTCTGCTTCCTGACCACTGAGAAATTGTAGTAAACATGATTCTCCCTATCTTTGCCTGAAAACAGTCCCTGGGACCAGTGCACTCACCCAGTTATCAAATACATAAATAAATCTTCAACTATGGTGACTTAGTCTACAGTGGTGTCCCTAAATCTTCCCTTGCCAGATTGGACCCTCTTTCCATTCTTTCTGTCATTTTGCTTTAGATTGCCCCCTTGTACTCACTACTGCTTTTTTACTATCACTTTCTCTCCCCTCTCTTGATGATATACCTTTCCCATTGTGCATCTTTTATATCCAAATTCTGGTTCAGCTCCCTTTCCTCCTATGTTAAATCCCTTCTGCCCTCTCCTCTTTCTTCCTCCTACCTTCTCTACAATACATATGCCCCTTCCCTTTCTATTCCTTCTAGAAAATCTACTGTTGGACAATCTGCTTTTTCTTACCAATTTCCTAAACATCGGTCCTCCCTGTCTCTTTCTATTCATTCTGCCTCTTCTCCTTGTTCCCTAAAGTCTCTTCTTTATGACTTTTGTACTCCTACCTGCAACTGTCTATGACCCTGTCCTCTTCTTATTCCCTTTCTCTATACATATATGAGTGTGTTTTATTTTCTACTTGCATTCATTTATTAATTTGCCTCTAATTATTTATGTGTATGCTGCATGTATTACTGTAATGGACTTCTTATTTTCATCAGTTTATTGTTTAGCTATCTCCTCCTCCCCTTTTCCCAGGACACCTCTGGAAATGAGCTGTTCTCAGCTCAGTATGTTTTTCCTGCTTAAACTTATAAATACACAAATAACTAAATAAATAAATTGTCATTGGATCCAACAAGTGTTATAAAAGAAAGATCCATGCCTTTGTACTGAACTGTCATGATGAACATAAGATCACAAAGGAGGAGGGGTACTTCATGCTGGTATGTAACCCTAAAATGCCTGTCATTTATATCTTACCCAAGGTCCATAAGGACCAGGCCAATCCCCTATGAAGATTGATTATTTCAGCTAATGGCTCACTAACTGAAAAGCTGTCCATACTTGTGGATAATTTTTGTAACAGAAGGTCCAGTTTTGAAGGATAAAGCTGACACCGAGAAGATGCAATAACCCCCCCCCCCTTTGGTTTCTGCTTTCACTCTATCCTGTCTTCTTCTGCTTATTCTTATCTATCCTAATTTCTTGTTAGGGTAGCCAACCTGGCAATTTTCTACTTTGCCTTTACTGTCACTTTTTTTGCTCTGGTATTAAAAAACTTGCATCTTGTTATAATATCTGTAAAAAAGGGGCTGAAATAGAATCAAGGACACTAAGGGCATACAAGATAGGAGCCCTGTGTTCCAGAATAAAAATAAAATATACAAAAAAATAGAGCTATGTCACTTAAAAGAAGCCCCAAGATGAGTAGAGGGCTGGGTTGTGGAAAAAAAAGCATTCAGCTACAATTCAATTAGTGAGTAAGGAAAGCTGAGACTGTAAAATTGCTGCAAACTGTGAAAAAAAATGTTTTAGGCAACACAAACAAAGTACAGGTTTGCAGGAAAGTGCCATAGAACCTGTACAATTACTGTATGAGTTTAATACCCATGTATCCAAACACTTAAGTTTAAATTTCAGAGGAAATTAAAGCAACTGTGCTTGGTTGCTATGGTATTGATTCTAATAAGCCCCAAAGCAATGAAAAATGTACCCTTGTTTTTAAAACAGTTGAAAATGGGCTAAAGTAAGAGAGTATCATTAAAACACTACAGGCAGATTAATTGGAGTTATGTAAGTGTAAAAAAAAATTCATTCAAAAGGGAGTTGTAATTATTGAAGTTAAGCCTTCTGTGTTTTAGAAGGCTGAGTTCCTCAGCAAGACATCGGCTGAAAGTGCAGCAGCCAGATAAACTGTTTGAGAAAAATAATAAAAGATTATGGAAATATAAAACAAGGGATTTGGGAAGAAAGTAATGTATTACCAAAGATTAGAGTACCATATTATATGAAACAAAATATAGATGCTACAGTGGTTCACTTATGTGTGTTTTCCTTATATGAACAAAAAGACAAATACTGTACAAAGCTATAACCTTATATGGAGGCAGATAGGGAGTGCGCCCCTCATCTCTCTTTTCCATGCTAAGGTTATAGACTGTTATTTGTTCTTAAACAGGTTTGGTTTATCGTTATACTTCTCACATTTGTAAAGAAAAGTTGTTTTACCCAGAGGTCTGTCTCATGCTGTAAGGTCCTACTATAGGACAAGCTGCCCCTGAAATTGCAGGTTTTATAGATGCAAGGGAATGTGATGTCACAAAGGAGGAGGGGCTCAGTGAAAACCACACCCCTTTCCTTCACTATATAAACCCTCCACTAGGAGGCTTAGATAGATAGGTTGGTCAGTAGGGTTCTGACCAAGGTGATAGAAGGATCTCAGCAAGGAGGTAATGTGCAGGCTTTCACATTAACTGAGGAAGGAGAGAACACAGGAATTTCTTTATAGCATCTGAAGCAAGAAATATTTCCTGATGTTTGATCTGATGTGAAGAAACATCATCATATTTTTCCTTTCTGTAAATATTGGATTATTTTTGTTTTGTTTTGTGTTTTTCTAAAATAAAATGATAAATGCAGAAGTATGCATTTTTTATGCATCATAATCTGGTTGTACAATCTGTTTATTGAGACCCACACGTTTATAAATTTTTACAGCAGATTGTGGTGGGTTGTCCCACCTACATTAGAAACAGTATTGATGTTTTGTCAAAACTTGAGGGATTGGTCTGGTCCAATGATTATTTATGGATCTCTGTAGATGTGGTTCCCCTATACACCTCTGTTAAACATGATCTGGGGTTACAGGCAGTTAGACACCATTTGACAGAACATGTGACAAGTTATACATTTCCCTGTATGTTCCTGTTGGAAGCTGTGGAATTAATTTTAACTTCCAATTTCTTCACCTTTGACAGGAAGTTTTACTTACAAATGTGTGGTACAGTCATGGGGACCACCATAACCCCCTCCTAAGCAAACCTTTTTTGGTCTGGTAGGAGGAGGCTGTGGTTATCCACATGGACTGTAACTTATATGTGTCCTAGATTTTATTCTGGGGCCGATATGTACAGTAGATGCCATCATTTGAAGGGGGACTTTGAAATGAAATTTGCAAAATTTTTGAATGTTTATGACCTGAATTTGTCATTTACTTCACAGATGAGTAGAGAATCCATTACGTTCCTGGATATCCTGTTCGCCTCCAGGGCGGGAGAACCAGTTCAGTCCTGCTGTTATAGGACGTCATCTTTAAGTAACACTTTGTTGCTGGCAGGAAGTGCACATGCACCACACCTTGAGAAGGCCATATCTTGTGGGCAGTTGATATGATTACATAGGAGTTGTTCCTCCCAGGCTATCTATGAATTGCATGCAAGTAAACTGCGAAATTGCTTCTTAGCTAGGGAGTATTCACCTGGTACTGTTGAACTGCCCTAATCAAGGCAAGTCACTTGAAGAGATGTGCACTTCTGAAGCCTCAGCCTAAACCTGAGTGGAATAGGGTAGTGTGACATTTGTCACCATATATAACCGCCTCCTGCCTGCAGTAGCTCGCAGAATATATAAGCACTGAAGCACATTTTAAACCATGACACAGTGCTTTAGCCTTTGGCAGCAACCAGCCCACACATATCATCCAGGAGAGTGAGGAATCTAAAAGATTTGTTGTGCAATAGCACATCTGAGAGGCCACTGCCTCGGGGGGGTACTCCCACTTGGCTGCCACAATATTCTAAAGGATGCTGCTGCTGCGGGAGGTGTAGTATTTAAGAACACTGTACTGGGGGACACAAATTTGTTTCTCTGGCTGATCAAAAAACTATGCAGATCAGAGAATTAATGACATGTTCTACTTCTTATATTGTCTGTTATCATCTGTTTCTGTCTGAAATTGTATGTGGATTGTACCATTTGTCCACTACGCAAAATGATTCAAGAACACATGAGATCCATTGTGCAAGCCATACTAGACACACCACTGAGAGCCCATTTCTCTGTTTGCCACCAGAATAGTTTACAGTAAGTTACCTTCACAAGTACTGAACATGTCCTCATGACAAGAAGGGGAGGGGATCATACACAAATATTGCTGCAAAAGTAATACCATTGGCTTTACACCCTGAAAGCCTTAGTTGGACTCAATAATGCCACAGATTTCACAGATTCCATTTCTGTGAATTTTGGAGCAGTGCCATAGGAGTTTATATTCTTTTACCACCTCTGATCAGTGTTCATGTCCTCCTAACCCTTGTGTTCCAGTATAGTTTGAAATAGTCTGTGGCCATATTTAAATATATCCTCTTGAGTGCCTTTACTGTTAGGGAGAGTCCTTGTAATAAGTGTTCAGTATAGAATTTAAATGGAAACAGACAGCACAAAGGGCCCCATACTCAAGTATGTAGCTAGTCCCAATGTTTGGAAAAACATTCTGGTTTACTTATTATTTACTGTAGTATAGAAGACAGTATCAGATTAATTTTGTTTACTTCTAGGCTGACATCTTCTGAAACTACAAATCCCAGAATTCCCTGTGGCTGACATCAGAACAGTACTGCAGCAGTGGGACATTCAATAGCCTATAGTGCATGTTAGAGCTTTTATTATCTCTGATCAGACATTTTCTGTTTTTGCTTTTCTCCAGAGGCTAAGAACTGTCCTCTGTGACTCTACTTACAGTAGCCCAGGGAGGACAACGGGAGCAGCAAACAAAAGATCAGAGCTGATATAAACTTTAACATGCACTGCAGGCTATTGAATGTCCCACTGCTGCAGTACCACTCTGATGTCAGCTGCAGGGAATTCTGGGATTTGTAGTTACATAAGATGTCAGCCTAGAAATAAGCAAAATTAGGCTTGTACAATCTACTACTCTACAATAAACGGTAGTCAAGTTAAGTTTATCATTACAAAGTATGCATAAAATTTGTTACTTGGTACTTGGTAGTATTAGACAAGAGAAGGCCATAGGCCCATTTGTTTGTCTCTCACTGCTAGTGGGTGGCTATTTCCCTAGTGTTAACCCAGTGCAGGTGTTTGTCCCGTTCTGTTTTAAATCTTAATTAGTGGTTGCAATTAATTATATCCCTTGGTAGTTTGTTCCATGCTGCTACTGCCTTTACAGTAAAGTTATTGTTCCTTTTGTTGATGTTTGCCCTTGAAATTACTAGTTGCTTATTATGTGACCTCAGGGACTGAGTTCTGGTGTTATATTGTAATCCACACACAGATGTTAATTCTGGGTCTTGGAGAATTTTGAATAACTGTAATAAATTCTCTCTAGCCCGTCTATCTTCTAGTTTGACCAAGCCAGTTTAATCTTTTCAGATGTGGTATTATTTCTGTGGTTCTATGCTGGACTCTCTTTACAATGTCAATATCTCTTTTGAGATATGGGTTCCAAAATGGGGATGTATAATCTAAATGTGGATGAATATAAACCCTATATATTGGCATAATACATTGTTCATTGCGAGAGACAAAAGCTCTCTGGATGCCTTTCAGAATTCCATTTGCTGTTTGAATTATTCTATAGCAGTGGTCCTGTGAAGTTAGTTTATTATTAATAATAACACCCAGATCACTTTCTTTGTTCACTACCTGGAGGAGTTTACCATTTAATACATATGGGTACCATGGATTTTTACATCCAAAATGCAAAACCATGCATTTCTTCTGGTTAAGGATCATCTTATTCCTTTTGGCTCACATGTCTATCTTATTTAAATCTTCCACTATATATTGGTAATTTGATGGTGTGTTTACTTCTTCCCCAGCTTAGAGTCATCAGTGAACTTGGTTATGTGATTTATAATACCCTCATACATGTCACCAATAAAGATGCTGAACAGGACGGGTCCCAAGACAGACCCTGGGGAACCCCACTAGTGACATTACACACTCATTTGAAAGATGTCCATTGAGTTTCACTTGTTGTACTCTGTCATTAAGCCAATCTTTTATCCATTTTATAATATTATTGTCAATCCCCATATTAACAAGTTTTACTAGGAGTTCATGATGCGACACTGTATTAAATGCCTTCCCGAAGTTCAATAATATAACATCTGCTGGTATATTCTGATCCAAACATAAACTGTTATTATCATAGAAACTTATTCAATTTGTCATACAAGATCTTTTGCTTTGAAACCCATGCTGGTAAATGTCTCCAAGACCCTTATTTTGTAGTTATAATTCCAGTTTTTGTTTAATTATTCTTTCAAGGACCTTGCTACATATGCAAGTAAGGATTATCGGCCTATAATTGGAGACTTGACCCTTATCACCCTTTCCAGTCTTTGGGAACACTATCCATTATCAGAGTTTTATTGTACAAAATGGACAGGGGAATGGAAACAATGGATATAATTTATTTCAAGAATTGTGACTAGATGTAATCTGGGCCTGCAGCCGAATTGTCTCTAATTTGGCTTATTGCATCACACACATTACTTTGTGTAATCATATGATTATTTAAAAACAATGGTACTAAATATTACCATCTATGCTTATCTGATTAAATCCAAACAACAGACATTCCTGTACAGATTCACATTCTAAACCCTTAAGTTAATATTTACTATTTGAATCACTCTTGCAGCAAAGTTGTCTAAGGCAAACAACACTGCCTCCGAATTGGCGGATAACAACTTTAATATCTTTTCCCTTATGTTGGCCAGCCATAATTTAGTAGCTGGATATATCCATTTTTCCTTTCTTTGTACATCTTACTGCATTCAAAGAGAATATGAGGAACAGTGAGCATGATACTTTCATCACAAATACATGAATACGGTGTTACATTACTTGAAAAGCCTCTCCATGATTTGATTAAAATCTCCAATCTCAACTTACAATTTGCTTTTCTCTGAGAGCATTTTCACAAAAAAAAGTAAGTCTTTTTCTGTCAAAATGCTGATTTTAATTACTTTCACTATAGAAAATTCCCAAGAGTCATTAATTTTTGTAAGATCTCTTTGAATAGCTGCATCAATTATTCTTTGACTGGCTGATTTTATTAAATTGTTATGATGACCTCATGGTTCAAACACATAGGGGCCGATTCTCAAATGCCTACGTTGGACGCAAGGTGCCTGTGCCAAACAGAAATAGCGCAAGTGGCACCTTGTGCCAGAAACTGCATGCTGAGCTATTTACATAGGCAGCCTGCACCAACCACAGGCTGCCTGCCCCAAGCAGGGCTTGCACCTCCTGTGCACCCAACATTGAGCTGCGGCATGGTGCACAGGGCTTGCGGCAGACACAGGCTACCGAATTCCCATAATCGCTATTCACAAAACGCCCCAGGTGGTGATATGTCTAAGTACCCTTAGACCAGCTACTGGCTGGTCTAAGGGTACTTAGACATGTCACCACTGGGGAGATCATCAGGTAGCGGCAATGTGACGCATTGCCCATCATTCCTGAACCCATGGCTGGAATACATAATAAACATTACCCCTGTTTCTCTGGTAGTTCAGTGCTCCCTAAGCATTGTAAAATAAAGTTGTAACACACGTTTCCCTGGTAGTTTAGACCCCCCCCATCCTGATGACCCCAACAGTACTGTAATAAGTGCCACCTGGTGGTCTAGTGGCCCCCTACCCTCCACCCAGTAATGCTTGACCACTCCACTCCCCCCTCAACCTGTACGGGAGCTGACAACTGGCATAGCCCACCTCTCACCACCATGGCCAGCCACAGACTGAGTTCTGAATGAGCACATACTGTATATAGTATGCGCTCAGTGACTGACGCTTCTTTATCAGTCACTGAGCACATGTTATATACTGTATGTGCTCATTCGAGCCAGTCAGTGGCTGGCCATGACGATGAGAGGTGGCTGTCTCAGTGACAGATCCTGCAAGGTGGAGTGGTGGTCAGGCACTACTGGTGGAGAACCACTAGACCACCAGGTGGCTTAATACTGTATGGTTGGGGTCATCTAGAATGAAAGCCTGGGCTAAGGGAAATGGGGTGTTACAACTTTATTTTACAATGCCAGGGGGGCACTAGACTACCTGGGAAATAGGGGCTGTTAGTACTATATTTTTCACAAAGATTGGGGAGGGGGGGTGCTTCCATACACTGCTGCACAGTGACACAGGCTTGTGGCACCCTGTCCGGGTGCACCCTATGTGAGACGCACTGCTAGGGTTGCCGCAAGCTGCAGGATTTTGCCACCAGGACCCTGCCTGATAGAGAATTGGGCACAGGGTCTGTGGTGCATGTGTGATCGGCACAAGCCACCTTTGGCGTGGCTTGCACCGAGTTATGAGAATCGGGCCCTTAGGCTTTTTTAAGGCCAGTTTTTCTAAAGGCTAAATCTATTTTCCCAAACCAAGTCTGTCCATTTTTTATTGTTTAGCATCTATCCAGCAGTTACAAATCTGGCTGTCTGCCAGTGACAAAGTAATCTTTAGCCAAAAAGTTATGTTTCTTTTCATGACTCTAGGGTACGTATCCAACGTTCCTGTCTCAGCTTGAACAGCAGCATTAGAAGTTGATTTTGGGACTCCCACAATTACATTTAAAAAGAACTTCTGTAATACCTTGGATTCCTATAGATTTCAGTCCATATATGACTTGTATGTTGACCTTAGCCTCAAAGCATCTTTTTAGTACCAGATATGAATTATTTGCAAAAGTGTGGGCAAAACAGTTCATTGCCAAAGATGTTTTAGATGCAGATTCCTTTGCTTTTTAATATGGATTTTCCAGCTCAATTGTCTATTAAACCAGATCCCTAAATAACAGAAATCAGTCAGCTCTGTGGTGCATTCCCCAAGCCCGGGTACCAGGAGTGGAGACCGTCAGGGAGGGGGATACACAAGCTTCCATTGGATGCTTCCCTCCTGAGGAGTTGCCTGGGCACCTGCGGGCAGATTGGGTGTCGTGCCGCCTTGACACGGCCCCTGCACATCCCTGCCTGAGGTTGCCTGAGCTCACACGCAATGCTGAGAACTGTGGTGGGCAGGACAGGAAAATGAGAAAACCGCTCCCCATCCAGCCGGATGGTGAGCACCAGCTCCTGTCACCATGAATCCCTGGAATCAGCCCAGATGAGCCTCGCAGCCCTGGAATGTGCCATCTGCCGATAAGACAATCCCCCCCCCCCCAGAAGAGAGGGACCCTCTTTGCATAGGGATACACCAGGCTACCCAGATAGGCTGCTAATAGGGGTTGGTGGATGGCAATAGGAGTTGGGAGGGTGTCAGGGGGCCTAGGTGCTCTGAAGGAGTGGCTGGTGGGGAAGTTACGAGGAGGTGCATAAATAGAAAATACACACGCACACACACACACACACAAAAAAATAACAGAAATCTGCAATTTCATTATTTATGTTTCAGATCTTCAATTCACAGTTCATGGCCCCAAAGACAGTAAGTAAACCAAAATATTTTTGCACACAAACTGCCCATTTGGTCTAGCCCCACTCTTTAGTAGGGCTGTGTGAATACCTTTTCCCAAATATTCGGCTGGATATTCGGTGTTCAGGTCCCAGGTATTCGGTATTCATTATTCGGTATTCGGCCAGAAAAGGTGTTTTTTTAAGGAAACTTTAAAAAAGCACTTTAACAACACCATTAATCACCCATTAAACCTGGTGTAGTATACACACCTCAATGAGACTTCAACCACCAATGCAGAGCTCTCATTAATGCAACACAAGCTACATGCGGCACACTCGATCCACCACACCACACATATAGCACTCCGAAAACGATATCAAGCATTGCACTGGGTCAGCACTGGAGGGTGTTCATGGACACAGACACAGTAGCCCATGACATGAGCATCAGCAATTGAGTGCTTGCAGTAACGGCAACTCAGTCCTGGTGCATGTTGAAGAGGCTACTGCTGAGGAAGGGTGACCAGATGGGGGGGTGGGCGCATATAACGACAGGACATCACTATATGTGTACACGTGCGGGGGGGTGTCCAGCATGACGGAAAGGAGGGAGGATTGGCCTGGTGTGGTTGGTGTGGGGCTGCTAAGCTGGCCCCATAGCGTGGTTGGCGGTTGTCAGCCTAAAGCTGCAAGGGTTCCGGGTTCGGGTCCGGGCACGCCTACATTTTTGTGTGCCCAGCCCCCAATTTTTTTTCTCCAGATTTTGCACCTCTCCGACATGCACCCTCCTGGAGTTAAGAATTCTTTAGTTGGGGGTGTGGGGCAATGCAGGAGGCACAGCCCACTGCATGAACAATCAAAATTTAAGTCCCTGGCACTGTTTTCCTGTGCATTGGGGGTGTACATCACTGAAATAGATTTTTGGTGATATATACTTGCCCTGCCACCAATCGCGATTGTGCTTTCGTGGTTATCACATAAATCTACAGACATGGGGTAGACGGTGCTTTGGCCATGGACATAAGAATAGTGGTAACAGTGGCTGCCATAGTGGTGACAGCTGAATGGGTGGCTGGTGCATGAATGGCACTGGTGGTGGTGGGAAGCACACTGACTGTAGATGTAGCAGCCATAGTGATAGCAGTGGGAACACTGGTGGTGGTGTCTGCTGCTTCCTGCACAAAGCATGTATGCACTAATGCCCTCCTACTACTGCACAAAAGGATGTGACAGTGAATGTATAGATGGAACTGGTGGTGACATCAGTAGTAGTACTAGTACTGCTGGTGGTATTATTAGTAATAGTAATACTATTCTCAATGCTACAAGAAGTAAAAGACCTGCTTGGGGAGAAAAATATTTGCGACCATCTAATAAAGAGATACCTGTCTGTCATTGTCCATGTAGTTTATCTCACCACCTTCTCTGGAGTTGTATTATGTATCAATAGTATACAGTGGAACAAGCCAAGATGCAATTCAGTACTTTGCAGTAAATGCTGTCACAAAATATTGGATGACTAGAGGGCTTAATTGCCATTGAATTACACTGCTCCTTGCAGCATACTGCAGCACTTTGCAATAATTTTGAAAGCATGGAAAATAATTGAGACTGGTGATGCCACGCTGGTAACCGGAATATTTCAGGCATGTGAAATACTTGGGACTAGTGATGCCACACTGGTAACTGGAATATTTCAGGCATGGGAAATACTTGAGATGGGTGATGCCATACTGGTAACTAGAATATTTCAGTCATGTGAAATACTGGAGACTGGAGATGCCATACTGGTAACTGGAATATTTCAGTCATGTGGAATACTGGAGGCTGGAGATGCCATACTGGTAACTGCCATATTTCAGGCATGGGAAATATTGAGACTGGAGATGCCACACTAACTGCCATATTTTATGCGCGTGAAATACTTGAGACTGGTGACGTCACACTTGTAACTGCCATATTTCAGGCATGGGAAACACTGAGACTGGTGATGCCACACTTGTAACTGCCATATTTCAGGCATGGGAAACACTGAGACTGGTGATGCCACACTTGTAACTGCCATATTTCAGGCATGGGAAACACTGAGACTGGTGATGCCACACTTGTAACTGCCATATTTCAGGCATGGGAAACACTGAGACTGGTGATGCCACACTTGTAACTGCCATATTTCAGGCATGGGAAACACTGAGACTGGTGATGCCACACTTGTAACTGCCATATTTCAGGCATGGGAAACACTGAGACTGGTGATGCCACACTTGTAACTGCCATATTTCAGGCATGGGAAACACTGAGACTGGAGATGACACACTATTAACTGCCATATTTTATTCACGTGAAATACTTGAGACTGGTGATGCCACACTGGTAACTGGCACCTGGAAAGCTGTTAAAGGCATTGATGGAATATGGGCATGAGCAACACAGGGGGTAAGAGATATAGCAACACCAGTTGAGGATTTTGTATTGGGAATAGCAATCAATAGGTGGGTGGCAGTTTCAGGCACTGGGAACTGCAGGGCACGCTCATTCAAAAGAATACACCATGACAGTGGAAGTAATAAAGGAAAAGGGTGATGGTCACAGATTTGTGTTAGTATGACTTTGAATATGAATATTAACATGTTGTGCTTATTTGCTAACAGAACAATGATGGTTAACACAGAATGGCTTGTGTATGGGTCAGTGCTACAGCACACAAATGTTGTAACCAATACAAGACAATTATTTAATGCAATAGTTAGGGCCATATGTGTACCCAAGGTGAGGTAGATCAATTTTCATAAATGCAAGTTGTTCCACATGTGCTGGGTCAAGTGAGGATCGATGAGGTTCTACCACATCCCCAGCAGTGCTGAACATTTGTTCAGATGGTACGCTGGTAGGGGGGCAACAGATATATTTAAGGGCCAACTGTGCCAAGTTCGGAGATGCTTTCATCCTTTTGATCCAGTACTCCACTGGATTTATGGAGAATGACTTCAGAGGCTCATTGAAATAACTGTTCAGCAGATTGGGTGCCGACTGTGGCTGCTGTTCTGTTCTCTTCCGCTGCTCAGCCTGTAGTGATGAGCTGAGTTCAGCCCAACAGTCACCCTCCTTCTCAAAGTTTTCCATACTGTTTTAGTTCGTGATTCTGAGACTGGCTCATCGATAGGGTTACCTGCTGGTCTCATCGACCCAAGGATGCAGAAACTGAGTTCTGAGCACATCTGCTTCTGAAAGTCTGTAACCCTGTGAGTGGGCATTATAACGTGTGATACCTCACACTTGAAATGTGGATCCAGCATAGTGGCAAATATGTGCTTTTTATTGGAACAGAGATCAGAAAATCTAACTTCTAGTTCTGTGGTGAGGTTTTCCACAAGGGATATTACTGTTTCTGGTGTCTGGTTTGGATCTTTCTCATCATTTTCACTGAATCTCCTCATGGCTTTTTTCAGGATCTGTACAGCAGGAATTACTTGACTTAGCAGCGCAGAATCAGAGCTAAGGTCATGAGTGCTCCTTTCAAATGGGACTAAAACCTTTACCAAGCCCTCAATCACATCCCAGTCCTGATGTCCAAGGACTCCCCCTATATCAGTTTCCATGTTCATCTCATGAAGGGCCCGCTTTTGCTCCAGAAGCCTTTGCAGCATGTAGTAGGTGGAATTCCACCGGGTCTGTACATCCTGGATGAGATGATGCTGCAGCATTTGAAGATGCTCTAGTAGTTGATGCAGACAGTTTGTGGCTTTCACAGAGTGAAGGAAGTGGTTGCATATGCTTCTGGTTACTTTGACTGTGTGATCTGCCTCCACTGTGTTTGCCAAAGCCTTTGTCACCACCAAATTGAGCATATGAGCAAAGCAGCATATCGCCTCAAAATTGTCATCTCTAAGGGCTTTTACCATATTGGTGGCATTGTATGTGACCACAAATCCTACCTGCAAATTGTTGCCATCAATCCATGGGCTCAACATCTCTTGCAGGAATGACAGTATGTTTACAGCCCGGTGATCCTTTTCCATAACACTGACATTTAGCAAAGCAGACCTGCAGGGAGAGGGGGAAGAGACAGAACCAGCACCAGAATCACCATCACCACCAGTGACTACCACATCTGCAACACACCAGTGTGCTGCCAGTGACATATATGCATGATTTGAATTCATGCTGGTCCATATGTCAGTTGTGCAGTGGAAAACTCCACCAACAGCCTGTACAAGTAGTCTTGCAACTTCTTCTCTCAAATCATGGTAAATGTTAGGTACTACAGTACGTGAAAATGTGGTCCGTAATGGTATATTATACCTAGGGTGCAAATGCTGCTGCAGCCTACAGAAACCTATGTTTTCCACAATGGAAAATGGCCGCAGATCCAAGGCCATCATCTCACCAATTAAATTGGTGAGATGATCTGCTGTGCTGTTGGGTGTGACGCCTGGTATTTGATGCAGGCATGGAAGGCTTGCATGATGAGTGTAGTCAAAGTGGTACCACATTGCATTGATTTTGACTTTGAACCCATGGTGGAGGGTGTTACAATAATAGGCGATTGAGCAGAAGAAGGCAGAATGGGTGATGCTCCTGTATGGGGATGCGCAGTAAGTGATGTACGGGGAGTTGAGGGTACACTGTCTGTCTCAGTAATAGAATCACTAACAATACTTTGTGCATCTACTGGACCAGTACTAGAAGGGGGGCTGACAGGCACATGTTGTGGAGGGGGAGGAACAGCTGTGGATCGTTAAATTGCACTGGGATGTTTCATTCGGAGATGGTTCATCATTGATGTTGTTGTGAGATTTGAAAGGTTTTTACCATGACTTATAGTACAGTCACACGCACAGCATACTGCCTTTGCTGGATCATATTTTACAACACTAAAGTACAGCCACACCACACTTTTCCTTAATTCTTGCACTGACAGTGGAAGTACGGGCGCCAATAGGGCGACCATGGGCATGTTTTTCCCTTTCCCCTTTTCAGACCTGGGTGCAGTGGATGCAGTTGTTCTACCCCTTCCTTTCTCTGCAACAGATGTAGTTGTAAAACTACTTTGTGTATCAGATGGAGTTGAACTTGACACTACTCTTTGAAAGGACAGGGTGGACTGTTTTTTTTTTTTTAGGAGGAGGAGGAGGAGAAGGAGGGTGACCCTGACTGGCCTGCTTGCCATGACAAGAAGCATTGCATTTTTTGGTAGCTGCACGTTCACGCTTCTCACACAGATATTCCACATATTCAACCTCATCGCCAAATTCACTTAGGTGGGTATCACTGTCAGATGATGTACTTAGCAAGTCTTGAGGCTCTGGTAAATATTCAGAAACAGATGAATGCTCTTCTTTGGAATCCTCCACATCAGCAAAAGGAAATGTGGTGAGAGGAAACTTGCGAGGCTGAGCAACAGTACGTTTTGGCAACACAATTGGTGCAGTCGTTGTAACAGTCTCATGGTCAGTACTAGTCATAGTACCTATGGTCATGAGCACAGTTGGCAAGGTAGTAGCACTGTCGAAACAGTAGTCCTGTTGCCAGAATTACAATCAGGAGTTACAGTTGAAGAAACTGGCACCATATTACAGCTAGTTGTAATACTGGCAGCAGTAGTCATGGTGACGGCAGAACACTCAGGACTACTAATGGAGGCAAGGGTTGTGGTGACAGTGGCTGTGCAAGGAGCACAAATAACAGTGCACACTGTTATGGCAGTGGTGGTGTCAACAGCACAAAAAGGATTTGCTCTGGTTGCTAAAATCATGGCACTGGTGGTAGTGGGGAGGAGCACACTGAAAACCGATGTTGCCTCTATGGGGGCAGTTGTGTGAATAGCACTACCACTGGTAGTGGGGGTGGGTTCTTGTTCTTGTATGACTGGAGAGGTCAGCTGTAAAGCCCTCCTACTTTTATAAAATGATGATGCTGCAAATGCAGTACTAGTAGTAGTAGTGGCAGCAGTTGTAGTTATAGTAGTATTAGTACTACCCCCAGTCTTACTGACACCAGAACCTGAAGGCTTATCAGGGAAGAAAACTATTTTAGAGTGGCAAATATGAACAGACCTTCTCTCACCCTGTTCCTCACTGCTTACGACTGATGGTGAAGATGACTTCCTTGGGCTGGACCATGCACGTTTACGGGATTGATGAGGTATGGTACGTAACTTACTGTGTATATTATCTGTGATTAGTGTTTTTGTTTATGTTGGTGCTTCTTGCAGAAAACAACAATAGCAACACCGCTTATGTAGCAGCTAATAAAGACAGGCTGATACTAGAGAGAGATGGAGTCAGCAAACAACTTCTTACTTGTGTCAGTTGTGCAGTCATACAGTACAGCAATTCAAGCTTTGAAGGTGCACCAAACCAACTTACAACACACAGAACCCAGTGAGTCACGCCTGACACACACAGAAATACTAAAGCAGTTCATAGAAAATTTACGTGTACACACTCATAGTAGTGCACACACCAGGGGCAAAGACACATAAAAAAGGAAAAACTCACATGCACAGGAAGCCACTCAGGTGCAGTGAGCTGTGGAGGGAGGAGTCATCTGTGACACTCTCCTTACTCAGTTGTACAGGGAACTGAGCCAAGAACCAGACTACAGTCAGCAACAATTCAATGGGCCAAGCCTGACCCAGTGAGAAAAAAAATGCGCTGCTTTATAAATCACAAAAAAAAAAAAATGTGTGCAGACAACTGTGCATGCACTTGCAGGACACAGATAACAAGAAAAACAATACAACGCACACACAGATGATGTGTGCGCCGCGGTAAGCTCCAACGCAGACAAGAGGGAGTCAGATGACGATCACACCTCACTTATGCAGGGAACCGAGCCCGGGACCTGACTACAGCAAAATACCAATTTGCTTCACAAAAGAAATAGAAAATACCACAGGAGCTGTGTGTGGATTTGGAACAATAAGCTAAGCAAGCACTACAGTGGGGATGGGGCAGTCAGCAAAAGCTTGAGCCACTCACTGTTACTGAGCCCAGTAACAGTTACTCACTACATGCAAAAGCCAAACTGGACTTTGTTGATCAAAAAAAAAATCCTGATAAGAGCTAATTGATTCTTAAGCCAAAAATCTAACCACACTGCTTCAGCTGAGCTGTGAAACTGTAAGCAGTGGGGGAAGGGAGTCAGCATGCAGCAACACACACACACACAGATTCACTCACACACAGACTCTCCTTTTCCTTGAAACTGAGCCCAGTTTCAAGGATAAAAACAAAACTGCAGTCAGATGCAGTCACAAGGTGATCAGATGTAAAAACTGGATCACACACAAAACATTTTTTAAACAGTTATACAAGTTACAAATGTTAAACTAAACAGAGCTAGCTCTCTGAGAAACAACTGTCTCCTCTCATCTACATACTCAGAGTGAGGAGATCACATGGTGTTCCTGGCTCTGAGCTCCAAAAACAGCCTCTGATTGGCCAGCTAAACTCTGTGAGATTTTGAAATCTCACCCACCGAATAGTATGTCCCTAATAGCAGCTGAATAGTCAACTATTCGGGATGTCCATCCAAATATTCAGCAAGCCTACTATTCGTGGTATTCGGGAAATACTATTCGGGCCATGCACAGCCCTACTCTTTAGTATCTGGCCCTTGGTGAAGACTAGACTGGTAACTGTGATTTAATTTCTAGACACTAGATGGCACTAGTGTACTTTGAGGGTGTATACTCTCTGTTATGTGAATGAATTTAGATCTTCATATGCACTTTGTGATATTGTTGTTTGAAATGATATTTCTGTGATAAGGAGATCTGTTCCGCATGCACATTGTGATGTGTTTCCAACATCATTTGCTTTCTTTCTTGTGTAACTGGATCAGTATGGTTGTTACGGTTACTACTCCCACCCTGTGGGCTCAAACAAGGTTGAGGCACCTGGGTTCTGATTTTCCTGAATGGGGGGTATGAATCCAGATGTTTTAGGTTTAGCATGGTGCCTCCACCCAGAGTAAAATTTAAGTGGGCCTGGTGTCAGAATGGTACAACCCCCTGGGATGCAGTACCTACTCAATTCCCCACAGTGTCCTTTGCACATGCAAAATCACATTGCAACCTTAAGTTCAACAAAAATGCAGTTAGTGACTTACCACTAATTTATCTATTTATTTCAAAAGTTTTACCAGGAAAGACATACTGAGCTGAATAGCAGCTCATTTCTAGATGCATCCTGGGAGGTAGGGGAACATGGGAGAAAATACTACACATGTGAAGCGGTAAACTATACAGTGAGAAGAAATATGAGGCATAGTAAATAAGCAGATTATATCAATATAAACAAAGTAGGATTTACAATTTACATATACAATGCATTTGCAAGTTACGTATCACAGTACACGGAGAAGCCTACTGAAATGGTACCAGTCACCCAGAAAGGGGCCAGAGCAGCTTGGCACATTGCAGCAGATGCAGAGAGGGTAAATAAGTGGGGTATAACAATTGGCTGGAGAGAGGTAGAGCTGAGAGGGGTAGAGCAGTAGCCTAGATAATGGTGATGGGGTAGAGGATGGGGGAGAGAAGAGGAAGAGAGGGTAGTAGGGAGAGTAGAGGAGCAGAGGGAATTAAAGGGTCAGGAACAGTTGCAGGAGGGTGAGTAAAGCTCACAGAGGTGAAGGGATATGGAGTGAAGAGGTGTGGCAGAGCGGGTGGTTAGGGGAGGGAGTTCACAGTTTAGGAGACAATAGGAGAAGCTGCCTGACCAACTGTAGTCAACCTAGTGGGGAGAGAGAGAGAGAGAGAGAAGAGTGGAAAGTCGAGGTATGTAGGAGTGGGGAAGGGATGTAAGGAGTGAGGAGAGATAGGTGGGAAGAGAACAAAGCCAGTGTTTGGCCAGGAAGGACGAGCAATGAGTAAGATGTGTGTCCTCAAGGGAGGGGAGAGAGAGGGCGGAGTAGATGGAGCAGTGGTGGGTGTGGAGGAGGCAGTCAAGAGCAAAAGACAGAATGAGTGGAAGAGCGGGTCCAATCTGGCCAATGTGGACTTAGAAGTAGTGCTGTACACAGTGTCACCATAGTCCAAGATGGGGAGAATTATTCTCTGTAATATGGCTCTGCGAGCAGGCAAGGGGATGCACCAATGGTTACAATACAAAGCACCTAGTTTAGGGTGCAACATTTTGTGGATTGCCTCAACATGAGTTGAGAAGTCCAGGTGCTGGCCAAGCCATACCCTCAGGTACTTGAAGGATGAAACATCTTCAAGGGGGGACCGATCAAGGGTGTGAAAGGAAGTGGTGGTAGTAAGTCTGGAGGGCTTTTGCCTGGTTCCAAAGGTCATGGAGACCATCTTCTTAGCATTTGGGGCTAACTGATTTGAGCAGAATCAGTGCTGGACATAGTCAAAGTCCAGCTGGAGACTGGCCATCAGATCGGGGGGGAGGAACGAGAAGCAAACAGTACTGCATCATCAGCGTACATGTGGATGGATGTTGAGGTGTAGACAGAAGGGAGGTTATATAGAAAAATGGAGAAAAGGATGGGGCCAAGGACAGAGTCTTGGGGGACTCGAATGCTGATAGGGAGTGGAGGGGAAATTGAGCAGCCGATTTTAACTGACTGAGTTCTGCTCAGTTGGTAACAGTGGAACCAGCCAATGGTGTGGGAGGTGAGTCCTGCAGTGGTGAGCTTAAGAAGGAGAATGGGATGGGCGACAGTGTCGAAGGCTTTGGCCAGGTCAACAAAAATTGTAGAAGTGATCTGGCCCTGGTCCATCTCAGCAAGAATGAAGTCAGTGAGCCTAAGGTGGGAGGTGGAGGTGGAGGTGGAATGGGATTTCCAGAAGTCAGACTGGAAAGGTATGAAGAAGGAAGTTGAGTCCAGGAAGGGGGAGAGTTGAGAAAGGACTATGTGTTCTTGTAGTTTGGCAAGGGTGGGTAGTAGAGAGATAGGGCAATAAATGCCTGGGACAGAGTGGTAGCCACCCTTAGGAAAGGGTATTACTGTGGCATGCTTCCAGGCATCTGGGACAGAAGCAAGGGAAAGGAGAGGTTCAGTAGGCAGGAGAGTGGGAGACAGATAGCAGGGGTAGTGAGATGCAGGAGCTTAGTGTCCAGACCATCAGGGCTCTTGCCCTTGAGGGAGTTAAAAGCCTTTGAGGGCATTGGATGGGGAGATGGGGGGAAAAGGAGAAAGGAGGGGTGAGAGAGGGCTGCAGAGCGGCAGTAGGGGGAAGGAAGAGGGAAGGAGGGAGGAGTGAGGAAGGGTGAAGAGGAGAGAGGAGGAGCAGTTAGTAAAGAAGTTATTAAATTTAGAGGCAACAGAATGGAAGTTGGAGATGGTGGTGTCATTCACCTTGAGGACTGGTAGGGTGGCCTGTGCTGGGGATGAGAAGAGGGCATGGATCACCTTCCAAAATTTTGAAACGTGGTTAATGTTGTTATGGAAGGTGGTGGAGAAGTATTCGGCCTTAGCATGTCTAGTTACTCTAGTGCATGCATTCCGCAAAGTCCTGTATTTGTGCAGGTCAGAAAGGGAGCCTGAGACCTTGTGAACTTTTCAAGCCAGGTCCCTAGCATGCAGGCAGGCCAGTAGTTTGGCAGAGACCCAAGGGAGATGGCAGCCACATACCTTAGTTCTCCTGATGGGAGCATGGCGATCCCAAATGGACAGGGACATGGACTTGAAGTGCTGAAGGGCTGAGTCCATGGAACTAGCAATGGAAATGGGTGACCAGTCTGATATTGCTAGGTCCACCAGGAGGGAGGTCAAGTCCAAGAATCAGAATGATCGGAGTAGGAGAAGTTTTGGCAGGGCTTTTGGCCTGTGGATTTTTCGGACACAGTAGATTATCTGGTGGTCACTGAGGGCATCCGGGAGGGTGCCTGATGCAGTGATGCGGTGAGGGTGGGAGGTCAGGGCCCCAGTCCAATAGGGTGTGATTAAGGGATTTGTGGTTTAGGTGGGTAGGATTAGAGATTAGTTGGGTAAGATTTAAGGACATGACATTATTGCAAAATTTGGATAGGGAGGGGAAAAGCCATTTTTTGTTGAAATCCCCAATGATGATACGTTCACCAGATAAGGAATGTGAGACGATGGTGGTGAGAAGGTCAGCGATAGAGGGAGAAAGTAGGCTGGGATAGCAATAGTCGCCAGCCACAAAGATAGGGAGAGAGAACAAGAGAGTTTAATTAGCAGTAGTTCATAGGCAGATGGAGACGAGAGAGAGAGAGAGAGAGAGAGAGAGAGGGTCGACTGAATCACAGAGTTTAGGTAGATGGCAACCCCACCGCCCCTCCCGGCATGATCTTGCCGGGTGATGGAATAACCAGGGATGGCTACAGCAGAATCAGAGATCCATATACTCATGAGACAAAATGGACAGTATCAGTGAACTATTTATTGAGGGGTATTCACAAGGGATGGGAGAATGCAGAGCAAAACTGCTTGGGAAAGAAACTAGTGAACTGTTGTTGCAGGACCAAGATTAGGTGCCTGACTAGGCTCAGCCAGTAAAACACTTTAAAACAGAAGTAATAGTGCCCACCCTCCAACAAACAAGACAAGGCAGCAGAAAATAATACTGTAAACCTTTTATCATTACCAGCCCACCTTTACCGGGGGCACTACCAACTGGTACCAGTTAAAATCCTTCACTGGGTACCCAGCCGTACGAATGGTGCAGGCCCAGTGGTTTTGCAGCTGGTTGTCTGGTGGTGGTGGTGCACATTAACACAAGCAGAATGGTTAAACTCAAACCCCCACAGGCCATTCAAAATTGCTTAAATAGCTGGCCTGGTGGCGCTGAGGGTTGAGGCACTGGACACCACACCTCATGCCATGCCGGCGACCTGGGTTCGGGAATGAGTCCAGGTCATCAGGGGTCAGCAGGGGAGGAGTGGGATTGAGCATCCGAGGGACTGCTCTCCCTCTCCCTTTCCAGGGTGGGGGGCTTGTACCTGTCGGTGTGCCTGTGGCTCCTAGCGGAGGTTGGGAGTGTTACAGTGGCACAGGCAATACAAGGGGTAAGTTGAGGCATGGCGCTGGGAGGGAGCATGCTCAGAAGTGTGCGCTCTCCTTCCATTGGCATCATTGCACACCCTACTCACAGGGGATTCGGAACAGGGAAAATGGGGACTGGTCGAGACGGCTTGATGGCTGTTCAGTGGGACGCCCAGCTTCCAGTACTGGATCCAGTCCTGGGAGGAGAGAGCTGGGGGGGGGGCTCTCCATCACCCCACCGCAGGGGGCAAGCCACAGGGTAGAGCAGTGAGGGTATCCAATTAGGAGCCTGGATGCCCTGAACGGCGGCCAGATAAATAATTGCTTAAATGGCAAAACCTCCAATAACTCCTGGCTCATGGGCCAAATCTGTAGATTTGGTGGCAAAACTTTGTACAAACTTCCCAGTTGTAGGGGAAGCCCTGAGAGTACTCAGGGTTTTGGTGTACTAGCATCCCTATCAGCTGGGGCTTATCTTCCTCCTTCCTGCAGGTGCAGGTTCTCTCAGACTGATGTTTTCAGTTGTGCAGCTCGGGGAGCAGTTAGAAGATGCTTCAGGTCTCAGGTGCCTTGGGATGGAAATCAGGCTGTCTGCATCTGCAGTCATCTGGACCTTTCTGGTTCTTCCCCCTCCCTCTCCCGCAGGACAGACCAGTCTGAGGAGCAGGGCCACACAACTCTCACCCACATCCAGGCTTCAGAACTCTAGTGCAGAGCATTAGCTGGTATCTGGCAGTAGCACTAACCAGCTTTCTCACAGACTGTCTGCAGGCTCGATGCAGGTCTTCTCACTGTTGTACTAACTCTGTCATCTCTCGTGTGCTCACAGGTTTAGCAACACACCAGAGAAACATGGCTCCAAGTGATTGCTGAATGAGAAAAATACAAAAATGGCTGATGTGAGAAATTATTTTATTGCACGTGAACAAGGACTCTCTATCCACAGCCCACCAGTGTTTCATGCAGTCAACAACTCTGTGCTTTTTCAAGGTGTACAGTGCCACATAGTGGTCATTCTCAGATAGTCATAAGTGATTTAAAGTGACAGTATTAAACATTTTACTGGCCTAAGTTTTACATACATGCTGTAAGTGACAGTATTATTACAAAAATAATAGAATAGATAATCATAAATAGTGAATCGACACATTTAAATGGCAAAGAACATAAAGGACTGAACACCTACTGCTTTAGAAAATTCCCATTAAAAACGCAAATGTTATAACAAGGGATTTCAAGTTCTGACTTGGATCCAGACCATGATTAATTGTTGCCAAAGATCAATTCATAATTACAGAGTGGTCCTGTCAGAACAAAAACATTTTTATTAATCCTGATGAAGGAGGTATCTATGACAACATTTTCATTTATATATATTAATTCCAACAGAGAATATTCATAAAATTCACCTACTATAGATTAAATAATAGTAGACTACCAAAAAAGACCATTCCTTGAAATATTTGTGTGTCATATTGGTGTGGGGGAAGGGTAGTTATATGTGTAACCAGAAGTGAAAAATTCAGATAAGAAACTCATTGCAGGTTAGGGGCCTATCATTTAAAAAAATGAGAAAGTTCAAACCTTTCGTTTAGGCCTATTGGATCAATAGTGCTAAGTTTAAAGATCCAGAACGCCTCACGGCGTAAAAGTTTTCCATCCAAATCCCACCCCTTAGGGCCCAATTTTGATTTCTCTATTCCTTGGAAGTAAAAC
The DNA here is from genome assembly GCA_016271365.2 of Neoceratodus forsteri. NCBI lineage: Eukaryota > Metazoa > Chordata > Ceratodontiformes > Ceratodontidae > Neoceratodus > Neoceratodus forsteri. Next base: position 720,209,680 of record CM057454.1, read on the forward strand.
TTGTGTCTCCCTGGATTCTGTCTAACATGGTTAGCCAGGATAGCCTATTCTGGTAGTATATTCAGGTTTAATTTAATATTTTCTGGATAAGAGTGAAAAAAGGGATAATTTATTGAGTGCTGCATTTTACTGGCACCTATGAATCCTCTTACCTGTAATTTTGTTGCCTATTGACTTATGGATATTATTTAATCTGTACTAGGTGAAGTATATGAATATTCCAGTTAATGGCCGCTATGTACAACTGGGCGGAAAGTATGCACCAGAGGCATGTACCCTGCCCATGTAGCTCTGTAGCCGCGGACAGGTGTACACCAGCCAGTATTCACAAATAGAAATGCCACCTGTCCATGGCTCCGGCCCCCCAGCTCGCAGTACTCTGCAGGGTGGCCGGGGTGGAGTTGCAGACCCAGGCAGGCATCCAATGGGATGCCTGGCCTGGGTCCCAATGTGGATCACTTGTGCTTGTTGGCATGGGTCCGGGTGCATGAATAGCACCTGCATGCACCCAGACCTGCGCAGCCATGCCCCGTCTACCTGCGGTCCACCCGGCACGAGACCTGCCACAATGGGCACACCCACCCGGTGCATGGATGTCCCCTATTGGCAGCACACCCGCCCCAGTCCCGAATTCCCCCCCTCCACCTGCATACTCTGATCCAGATGCCGGGTTTGCAGCCCCCCTCCACACACAGGGCATACCTGTTCCTGCTGCAGACAAGCCCCCACACGCAAATGAGAGCCCTGGCGTGGCAGAGGCAGAATGTCCTCCCCGAACACAGCTGTGCCCGGAACCCTGGTATTTTGCAATCATATCCCCTGCTCCTGCCACCTCCATGCCCCGTCCCTTGAAATGCACAAGAAGCCCCCCACACACACACACACACACTGATGCCCCAGTCCTGTTGTGGTCTAAAACACCTGGCCACCACATACACAGGTGCTCCAGCAACAGTATCCCATACCCCAACCCTGGTAACCCCTCCCCCATTAGTGTTCAGTGGCCCCCCCATGGCACTGACAACACCACCCCCCTGTAACCGTACCCACATGTTGGTGCCACAGCCCCGGCCAGCCAGCAGCACAGCTCTCCTCACACCTCCTTGGCCACCAGTCATCAAAATGATGCTGGGATCATTCTGCCTGCATATGGCAGTGCAATGCCAGCATCATTTGGACGGCCTGCAGCCGAGGCAGTGTGAAGAGGGCTGTGTCACTGGCTGTCCTAGGCTGCAGCATCAACAAGCGGGTATGGGGAAAGAGGGGGTGGTGTTGTCAGTGCTGTGGGGGTTGGCCACTGTATACCAATGGGGGCAGGAGTACCAGGGTCTGGGTACGGGATACTGTTGCCAGGGCACCTGTATGTGTGGGGGTTGGGTGTTTTAGACCACAATGGAACCGGGGAACCAATGTGTGTGTGTGGGCTGCTTCTAGTGCATTCTCTGGGTTGGGGCACAGAGGTTAGAGTGGGTGGGGGTATGATTGCACAATACCAGGGTCAGTGCCCTGCTGTGTCTGGGGTGGGGGGGTGGTTACACCACCGGGGACGGGTTGACACTATGTGTTGGGGGGGTTGTGTGGCTCGCTGGGACATGGTAGGCAGCCACACAGCTGGGGTTTGGATCCGCTACACTGGAACCCATGTGATGATCAGATGGTCGATTACCCACTTGGCTGCCCCAGCCCCCCTCATGCTGCCCAGTGGCCTGGGGCAGCATGGAGGGCTATAGCAAGGTCCTACCCCAGCTGGTGGGTGATATCTGTAGGGGGCATGCAGTGGGTTATGGCAGGGTCCCCTGGTGCATCCTCTGCACCACTATGCCCCGCTGCATGTTACACTATGCGCCTTTGTGCATGGCGGGTAGTGCAGACACCCCCACTGCCCACTTCTGGCGCGTTGCGGTCTGCACGGCCGGTGGATTGGGGTGCATAGTGGCTGCATGCCCTGTTTAGTGCATCCTGCATGGGGGACACAATGGATGCAGAGTGGCTACGTGCCGCAGATATACACGGCGCGTAGGCACTCTGCAGATTCATGCATAGGGCTCTGTATTAGAAGGGCTAAAATCCCTCATCACGGTTGTGTCTGCTACTGATAACTCCTTGCAAGTGCAATCTGGCTGCCATAATAGGGGTTACCAGGACCTATATATGGGAAAAATAATGCTGTGTGTTTATGGGTGGCTATGTTTATGGCCTACAATGGATTAAAATAATGTACCAGTGAATTAAAGTGCACTTATGGGGTTAAGTATTGCCCAGCAAAATATTCTGAAATGTTTACGAAGTACACCTTGTTTTGCAATGTGTTCATGCTTAGTGACAGTGATTGTTGGTGCCTGTAATGTACCTGTAATTGCCTGTTGGTCGGGAGGGTTCCTTGGCAATTTTTTTCCTTTCCTCTACTGGCATATAGGGGCTCTGGCTTGCTAAAAGTTCTAGTATTTGTGTGCAGCCCAGTCTGGGGTGCCTGTATGTAGTTCCAGTTCAGTACCTTCTGTTGCATGTCTCTGGGTGTGACAGTCCAAGGGAACAGGAAGGCCAGGATTGATGGCAGGGTAACTGGGTCCGGATGGCACTGGCTCACTCCAGTGCTGGTCTCTGGATCCTTGGGCTCTGATGGGGGCCCAAGATTAGGGACAGCAGGTGCCTCTTGGAAATACACCCTCCTCAAGGAGGGTCTCCTGATGGCATCTGTACCAGTGTTCTGTATTCCTGTAATGGTGAAGAGGTGGCAACTAAAATCCTGAGTTGATGGAGTACTGTGGTCACAAAAGGCCTGTGTGTGAATGGCAGAAGATGAAGGCATCTGGCACCATGCCTCTGAACCCCAGAGGAAGGGAGAACCTGGTCGATATCATAAGCCACTGTCTGCTGTGACCAGGTTAAAGTGCTGAGTCTGACCTCATGGAGATATGGGGATCGGTGCAGAACACAGAGGTAGTCTGTACCTCATTTGTGTGTTTGGAAAGGTATATTCTTTCGTTTGCCCTCTGCCAGAGGCATCGACTGTTATTTCTGTGCCATGCAGGACTGGTACAACCCAGTCCCCTAGTCCCTCTTGCAGCTGTGAGTGGGGCAACAAAACAAAATAGTTTAGACACCTAAGTGTCCCTATTAAGTAAATGGGGAAATGTGTAACTACAGGAAACTTAAAGTGAAGGGCTGGAGGGAGCTCTGCTAAAGCTGTAGATATGTTGAAAGTAATTGAATCTATTAATCAAAATCAGAACCCTGACTGGTGAGTTATGGGACAATGTACATTAACAGTGATTGTGCTGAATTATGACTGTGATTTAGTGTTGATTTGATAAGGGCCCCAACAGGAAGCTGTGGCTGCAGACTACCCTCTACCTCATACTGTGTGTGTACCAGCCTCCGTTTTGCAAAAGAAGACCTTCATGGAGGATCTCCTCCATTGAGCCACATCTTTGGAACTGTAAGCTGTTGGCATCAGGACTACTCAGAAATGTTTGCTAGTTGGGGATCACCCACAGTGACGTGCAGCATCGGCACCTATATCATCGTGGGTGGCTCCATTGCTCATTAGGTCTTTCTTCTACCGTTGAGCACTCATCAGATCTGCAAAGAAACAATGCCATCATTTCTACACTCTGTTAGTGTTATCCTATTACAATGCTTAGTTGATGTCATACTTTATGCTGTCAGTTATCTTGACATTCCAGGTTTTTATAATTTAAGCATAATCTTTTCTTAGCACCAGGACCTGCAAGGCCTACCAGTATCACTCACAGGCCACAGGGTGATGATGCGCAAAGTTTCTGGAAACAAATCTTTTTTCACAAGACTAAGTGATGGCATCTCCAGCCCATATTGCAGATCCCAGGCCAGATTCTTAATCTGGTCCACCCACCACCAGAAAGAGTCCTCCCAGGCAGTTGGCCAAACTATCGATGATACGATCTGTGGGATCATCAAGATCTCTCTGGAAGGCTGGTAAGTCCTTGTCATTGACCACTCCGGTGGCATCCACTACAGCTCCCCCAGCTGTTTTTGGGACACCAAGGTTCTGACTTGGCTCTGCCATACCTACTATAGATGGTATGCCACCTTTATCTATGGGTTGCTGCCCATTGACGCTTACAGTAATGAGCCCCTCTGTGGGCATCGTTGACTCTCCGGATGTGCTGGAGTCATTGTAAAACTGAGTACTTCACCAGTAACACTACTTACAGTCTTGTCGACTGGGCCGTCATGCTTAAGACTCTCATCATCAACAGGACATGGTAGCACGCTCATGAACCTCCATAGCAGACAACGCTTCCTTCACCAACTCCATCAGTGTCCTCTATTGTCCCTTGAGATGTCAATGAGGTTTATTTTCATCCTGACCTTCTGGATATGGAAAAGATCTTGGAGGGTTCAGATGAAGAAGATGATGTTTGTACAACAGATCTAGCCTTCGGCCCTACCCTTTCCAGCTATAGGGCACCAGACACTGTGATCACAGACCCTGGGTTTTCTTCTAACTATTCCTCTTCTCAGAAATCAATCAGACAAATCAGAGAGGTATTGAGTGCTACTGGCCGAAACTCTTCCCAAACAATAGGAGTGCCTATGTTCATACTAGACCCCCCACCGTAGAGCTGATCTTGCCCCACTGGGGAGATCCCGGACCGAATAGAGGACACCCTATAGAGAAGAACTGAGCAAACTCTTTGCATAATGTGATTGAAAAATGCTTTTTTTGGCTGCAGACAGACAAGATGAAGTAGTCTGTCTACAGTTCAAAAGAGCTGAGCTGGTCTGTTTCTCCATGTGGCAATCTCCCCGGACAGAAACTCTGCCTTCTTATGGTTGACTGTCCCTTGATACTCACGATAGTGAGTTCTCAAGGCCAGTCTGCCCTTTTCAGACTAGGTCCTCTGCCAGCAATGCTCTGATATCCGACCCTTGATCTTCATCACTTTGAGAGCCCCATCAAACCATGGGGGTCTCAAGCGAGAAGATCTGGGTCATATACGGACTGGTGCAATGGCATAGAGTGCTTCAGAGAGCCTTATTATAGGCAGCCACCACCTTACCTGTGCCAACCACATATGCGGTACTCACACAAGACAAATCTACTACCGCCAAAAGTCCCACTCGGGACAGTCACCTTAAAGAGCAATAGCTGACCATCTCGACAGGGGAGGGACTATCAGGGGGGCCCCAGATGAGAACTCTACTGTGCAATGATTGGACCAGGTGACCCGATCAGTCCTGAGGTTCATGACCTCAAGTGCCAGTGAGAATACTAAGTCCAGGGTCTGGCCATGGTGATGGGTTGCAAAAGCAACTGCTTGTGCCAGGCTCAGTGATGTCATCAGCTGGTGTTTTTGCCATGTTAACAATGGAGGATATACAAGCAACAAATGCTGGAAACAGAGCTTCAATAGTCCTGACATGCCACACTCACAGCTCCATAACATGGCGCACCCACCACCAGTACACGCAGCCTCCCAGAGCTAGCAGTCACCAGCAACCAATCAGAAACTCAGTCCCAGTCAGGCATCACAGGACTGCAACATGATTCATGTAGGCATACAGCAACAAGTCTCACAGGCACAGGAAAGCACGTTTGTGCCAAACTGCCTCCGCAGTCCAAGATGGCACTGACGTACACCCAACAGTCCAAATCCACACTGCACTCCACTTTTCTCAATCTTGGATGAGCCATCACATTGTAAGACCCCTCCCCACGTCCTGGGCAAAATGGCAAAAGTCCAGGGGAAGGGGTGCTACACAGCACAGAAATCCAGTCCAAGGATAGGAAAAACAAACTTGCTACCTAGGTTCAGATGAGCAGTTCCTGGTGCAGGGGGTGCAGCAGAGGCAATCTCCAGACTCAGCAGCAGGGGGCACTAGGGGAAAAACTGGTTAGATCACTTTGGAATTAAGTCACGGTCCAAGCCAGGTTTAAAAGGAAAAAATGAGCAATTTAATTCAAATTTAATCCCACTCCATGGAGCTCTGAGGGAGAATAATAATCTTTATTTCTTAAGCGCAATTCAAAATATCAAAGCACTTTACAATAAATAAATAGAACTATTAAAACCATATATATTTAAAACACAACAGTAACAAACAATCATAATCTCAGCTAATAGAAAAGGCAAGAATAAATAAATAAGTTTTGAGTGCTGTTTTGAAGCTCTCCATGGTCTGGCACTCTCAAACTCGTCGAGGTAGAGAGTTCCACAGGGTCGGGGCTGCAAACGCAAACAAATGGGTCCCAGATGTCTTTAACCAAACCCTGGGAATCTCTAGCAATCCCTCATCAGTGGAATGAAGTGATTGGGAGGGACAGTAGGGGCAAAGAAGTTCTTGCAGGTAAGTTGGAATCAATGACAAGCAAACAGATCAGGCTTAAATGGGCACAGATCACAGGGCTCTGCATGGCACAAATGTTTGCTTCTGGTCCAAACAGAGCCAGGTTAAGCTCTGAAAATGATGGTAGCAGCAAAACGTAAACCAGGACTGTAAACAAAGCACCAGACCACCTCATTCTTGCCGCTCTGACTGCTCTCTCTCCTTCTCAAAACATGCGAGGTGGCTCTACCGCCCAGGCTGTGAGCATCTCTGACACTCTCTCTCTCTAAAGGGGTTGGCTGACCCCATGGCATGACTCTCCACAGCTCCCACCTCCTCTGCACATCTGGGACCCATTCTTCTGTCACTCCCACAGCTGGACACAGACAAACGGGGGACACCAAGAGCAGGCTGCCACCACTGCTCCCCATTCTGCAAGCTCTCACTACTGTGAAGCACCCCACTGTGGCAACAAGCCGATTCCTACGGGAGCTTCCTCTTGGACCTATCCTGATAGCGGGGTTAATGAGTTAGGCCTCACACAATCTCTGTCGGGCCCCAGCTCCCAATTCCCGACAAGGGACCTCCATACCCAACGGACTACTCTGCTGCCTTACTTAGAGAGACAAAGGGAGGTGGACAGGGATGACAAATGCCCCACCACAGCCCCGAATCTATGGCCCCAAATGTCCGCACTACTCCACCCGGCCTGGGAGCTCTCGCCCTACCCAGTTCTGCTCCTGGCCACCTCCCAATGGCGCCAAAACCCCATATGTAATACAGTACCAGGCACATCAACTCATTAGTTCGAAGGTTTCACAAAAAATTAGATGCTTCCTACAGATTCCGACAATACCTGACCCCGGAGGCCCAAATCGCCATTGTTCAGGGGAATCTACTCCCAATCTTGGACTACTGCTTCCCCATCTATACTAGGACATCCACAACCCTTATGGCCAAGCTCTCTTCTGCCTACAACAGTGCCTGTCATTTTGCCTTGCTGGCCCCTTTCACTACACACCACTGTGTCCTTTACAATTCACTAGGATGGCTTCTGCTGCAAGGCTGCTTCAACCCTGCCCTTTGCTACATGGTGGATTCCGCCATCCGTACTGTCCAGGAACATAGAAACATAGAATTTGATGGCAGATAAGGACCGCTTGGCCCACCTAGTCTGCTCATTTCCCTACCTAAGGATAAGCTGCAGATCCTAGTTAACCAACAGCCTACTTCCTCCTACCCCCAACTAGAATTGCCTTATGTCTGTCCCATGCATTCTTGAATTCCCCCACTGTTTTTGTCTCTACGACCTCCTCAGGAAGGCTGTTCCATGTATCCACAACCTTCTCTGTGAAGAAATACTTCCTCACATTACCTCTGAGCCGTCCCCTCTATCTTCAAATTGTGCCCCCTTGTTTTGCACATCTCTTTTTCTGAAAGATGCTACCCTCTTGGACTTTGTTGATTCCCTTGAGGTATTTGAAAGTTTCTATCATGTCCCTCCTCTCCCTCCTTTCCTCGAGGCTATACATCTTTAGTTCCTTTAGTCTTTCTTCATATGTCTTCTGATGCAGACACTGCATCATTTTGGTTGCCCTCCTCTGGACAGCCTCCACTCTGTCTATGTCTTTACGGAGATGTGGTCTCCAGAATTGTACACAGCACTCCAGATGTGGTCTTACCAACTGTCTGTACAGAGGGCCAACAACTTCCTGTTTTCTGCTGGCGATGCCTCTCCCTATTCATCCCAGTGTCCCCCCCATCCCTCCTTACTGCCTTCTCACATTGCTGGCCCACCTTTAGGTCGTCTGATATGACTACCTCCAGGTCCCTTTCCATTTTTGTTGTTGTCAGTATCTCACCCTCCAATGTGTACTCTTCCCCTGGGTTTTTGTTTCCCAGGTGCATTACTTTGCACTTCTTTGCATTGAATCTAAGCTGCCATACATTTGACCATTCCTCCAACCTTGCCAAGTCCCTTTCATCCTTTCCACCCCACCTTGTGTATCAACCCTGTTGCAGATCTTTGTGTCATCTGCAAAGAGACATACTTTCCCTTTCAGTCCCTCTGCAATGTCACTTATAAAGACATTAAAAAGGACCGGCCCCAGAACTGAACCCTTTGGTACCCCACTAGTAACCCTCCTTTCCCCTCTGTGGACTCCATTTACTATTACCCACTGTGTCCTGTTGTCCAACCAGTGTTTTACCCAGGCTACCACCCTGGGACCCACTCCCAGGCTGGCTAATTTGTTTATTAATCTTTTGAGCGGAACTGTATCAAATGCCTTGCTAACGTCTAGGTAGGTCATGTCCACAGCCCGACCCTGGTCTACTGCTTTGGTCACCCAGTCAAAGAAATCAATTAGATTTGTCTGACATGACCTTCCCGCTGTGAATCCATGCTGCCTTGGGTCCTGTGCCCCACTGGCCTCTAGGTACTCAACAGTATTCCAGATGGGGTCTCACCAACTGTCTGTACAGAGGGATAACCACTTCCCTTTTTCTACTTGTGATGCCCCTTCCTATGCATCCCAGTATCCCCCTGGCTCTCCTTACTGACTTCTCACATTGCTTACCCACCTTTAGGTCATCTGATATGACTACCCCCAAGTCCCTTTCCATTTTTGTTGTTGTTATTACCTCCCCTGCTATTGTGTACTCTGCTCCTGGGTTTTTGTTTCCCAGGTGCATTACTTTGCACTTCTTTGCATTGAATCTAAGTTGCCATATGTCTGACCATTTCTCCAATCTTGCCAAGTCCCTTCTCATTCTTTCTACCCCCCCTTGTGTATCAACTCTGTTACAGATATTTGTGTCATCTGCAAAGAGGCATACCTTTCCTCCAGACCCTCTGCAATGTCACCTATAAAGATGTTAAAGAGGACTGGACCCAGTACTGAGCCCTGAGGTACTCCACTAGTAACCCCTTCTTGGAATGTGTTCCATTCACTGTTACCTTCTGTGTCCTGTTGTGCAGCCGGTTTGCTACCCAGGCTACCATCCTGGAACCCACTTCCAGGCTGGCTAACTTGATTATTAGTCTTTTGTGCGGGACTGTGTCAAACGCCTTGTCAAAGTCTAGGTAGGCCATATCCACAGCCCCTCCCAGGTCTATTACTTTGGTCACCCAGTCAAAGAAATCAATTAGATACGTCTGACATGGCCTTGTTGCTGTAAATCCATGCTGCTTTGGGTCCTGTGCCCCACTGGCCTCTAGGTACTCAACAATTCTTTCTTTCAGAAGTGATTCCATCATTTTCCCTACCACTGAGGTCAAACTGACAGGTCTGTAGTTTTCTGCCTCTGTCTTGCTCCCACTTTTGTGAAGGGGAATCTCATCCGCCCTCCTCCAGTCCTCAGGTACTACACCATCCTCCCATGATTTATTAAATAGGGTAGTCAGTGGTGTTACTAGTTCTTCCCTTAGTTCTTTTAGAATTATGGGGTGAATCCCATCAGGCCCCATTACTTTATTATCCACCTTCAGTTTTAAGAGTTGTTTCAGAACCCTTTCTTCGGTGAAAGGACTAATATCAACCCCCATATCCAGAGTGCTTGTATTGACCGGATTCGGTATTTCCCCCTGGTTTTCCATTGTGAATACTGAGCAGAAGTATTTGTTCAGTATCCTTGTTTTTTCAGTGTCGCTCTCTGCCCAACCACCTTTCTCTTTGTTCAGCCTCAGTATCCCTGCCTTAGTCTTTCTTTGCTCCCTAATGTACCTATAAAAGGTTTTATCTCCCTTCTTAACCGAGTTGGCTATCTTTTCCTCGGTTTGGGCCTTTGCTATTCTGACTGCCTTAACCGCTTCCTTCTGCTTTAACTGGTACAGTTCTCTGTCCTGCTCCTTCTGTGTTTCCTTATACTTCCTGAATTTTATCATTTTCTCCCTTACCTTCCCCGCCACTTTTTTTGAGAACCATAGCGTTTTTTCCTTTCGTTTTGATTTATTTGCTTCACACAAAGGCTTGTTGCCTCTGTGATGGTGGTTTTGATGTTTCCCCATTGTTGCTCCACCCTACCTTCTTGCCTGTCTGCTAGTGCTTTTCTGAGGCACTCTCCAATTTTGCCAAAATCAGCCATCCTAAAGTCCAGTACCTTCACTTTTGTGTGGCTTGACTCTGAACACACTGTTTGGTGGTCACTTGTTCCCAGTTGGCTACCCACTTCAAGATCAGAGATCCTCTCTCCATCCCCATTTGAGAGTACCAGGTCTAAGATTGCTCTCTCCCGAGTGGGTTCCAAAACTAGCTGTCTGAGGCATGCCCCCTGTAGGGCATCGAGAATGGCCCTGCTCTTGGATGTGACTGCAGCAAAGGTGCTCCAGTCAACATCTGGCATATTCAGGTCCCCTGTCAACAGTATATCCCCTTTCTCTGCCATCCCAAGGATGCCTTCTATCAGGGGAACCTCCCCTTGCAGTTCTCCTCGAGGTCCAAACTTTACACACTGCGGCCTCTGCTCAAACAGCATTCCTCCTCTGAATGTTCCGAGGGTATCCACCAATATGGGCGGTAGAGCCTAGTCAGTGGCAGCCCCTATGCTGTGGAATAAACTGCCTGCTGAGCTCTACTCCATTCACACCCACTGCCAGTTCAAATCTTGCCTCAAAGATTGGCTCCTGGAAACTTCCCGCTGCCACTGCTTTCCTGAGTAGTTCTTCATTTCCCACCTGCACTTACCACAAGAATTTCTTGCCTATGCAACTCCCTTTGTAAATCCTCCAATTCCCCTTCCTCTCACACCCTTTCCCCTCTCCTTCCCTCTACTAGCCCCACTTTATCCTTTCCATGCTACTCCTAAGGAACATTGATTATCTCCTATGCAACTTGCTGTAAATCAATTTCTTATGTATATATATATATATATATATATATATGTATTTCTTTATGTATATGCACATCGGATTTATGTATTATATTACCTCGTATCATGTGAATTTATGTATTTTGCTACCTTATATCTTGTATACTATTGTAACCTTTTATTATTTGTCAGACTGTCTACTGTTCTATGCTTTGTTGTTTGTGTTTTACTCTGTGCCACTGTATGTGGCCTGGGTCATGCTGAAAACGGTCTCTGGGATCAGTGCACCTACCCGGTTACCAAAGTCATAAATAAATAAATAAATAAATAAAATTGTAATTTAGATTTTTAGATTTTTAGATTTGGGGGTGGGGGTAGGGGTTGAGTTTTAAGGAAAAAAGAGGATGTGTGGTGTGTGTGTGTGTGTGTGTGTGTGTGTGTGTGTGTGTGTGACACTTTTGTGGTGAATTTAGGTGAAATCAGGGATACTCCTGAAAATGAGGGACAGTGGAGAGGCATTCTCCCCTTACTTGTTTGATCAGCAGCAGTTATGATTGCCTGACTTGTGGTGTAGCTATGTAACCACTAGGTGGTGGAATTGCAACACAAATTCATGATCACACAGCCAATGTTACTTAGTTCAAGTGATGCTCAGGCTCTGAGGCAAGCTTCACAGTGGAGGAGGCCCTGTCGTCCCACAAGGGCCTATTGCTGACTTATATGCTGCAGGAGGAGGCTTGCTATGTTGATGGTTACTACGCTAGTGCTGGACAGAGACTAATACCAGTTGCTGCCTGTGAAGGAGAAGGGAGACCAAAGAGAAAGGAGTGTTTTGGTGGCAGACTGTTCACGCAGTTTCTAGCAGTGCTGTGCTGGTTGCATGAGGGTTTAAGAAAACCAAGGAAGAAGTTAGTAAGTTAGTAAGCAGTTTTTAAGGACTACTCTGTACTGCTCCTTGGCACAATTTTCTAAGCATTATGCTTTTTGTAATGCGATACTGCAGTGCAAGCTTACCTTGGGGAGAGCCCTGAAGAGAGACTGGAGGTTTCAGACAAATCCGATCAAATTCTTTGATTGGGTAATAATGGCAGCTCATAAGGGACAGGAAGTAGGCATATTGTACCTGGAGTTTGGTAAGGCCTTTGCCTCAGTTATTCACAGGAGGCTGGTCAAGAATCTGAGAGATCTTAGGGTAGAAGAAAGGGTAACAATATGGGTAGAAAACTTGCTCTGGAGGTGAACGCAGAGGGTGGTCATAAAAGGGGAGTACTCAGAAGTTAAAGAGGTGGCAAGTAAAGTGACACGGGTTCAGTCCTTGGGCCTGTCCTCTTTAACATATTCATTTGGGATAGAGGAAAGGAGTGCGTGGTAAGATCTGCCTTTTCACCAATTACACCAAGATCTGTGGGAGTGTGGACAGCATGGAAGGGGTCATGAGGGTGGACTTGCAAACACTTGCAGGTAGTCCTATGGCAGTTGAGATTCAGTGCCCAGAAAGTTTAGGTAATGCACATTGGAAACAAAAGCCTTAAAATGCAATGCCTGATTTGGGGGTTGATTACATTAGACAGCACAGCTGAGGAAAGGAACCAGGTAGTGATAATGTCAGCAAAGCTGAAAACTACAGCACAATGCAACAGAGTAGTGGGTATGGCAGACAGGATGCTGGGATGCATAGGATGGGGATCAGTAATAGAGGCAGGGAGTTGATCCTTCCCATGTATAGACCCCTAGTTCACTTTCACCTAGGGTATTGTGGGAGGTTCTGGAGAGCACTCCTGCAGAAGGACTGTGATAAGGTAGAGGCAGTGCAGAGAAGGGCAACAAAAATGGTCCAGGAGCTTTGGGAGAATACACATGAGGAAAGTTTTGAGGGAACTTGACGTGTATACCCTAGAGACAAGGCGGGAGAGAAGACATGATAAAAACATAAGAAACTTACAAATATCTAAAGGGCATAAATAGGGTGTCGGGGGTAGCATTTTTCAGGAAAGGGGATGTTCAGGATTGAAGGGGCATGACTTGAAGTTGGAAGGGTGTAGACTAAGGGGTAACATAAGGAAGTTTTTCTTCACAGAAAGGGTGGCGGGTGCATGGAATAGACTCCCAGTGGAGGTGGTGGGGGCAAACACAGTGGGGAAATTCCAAAATGCATGGGACAGGCATAGGGGAGCCCTAGTGATAAGAATGAGACGATAAAGCTGGAGATCAAGTAGTGTCTGTGGCTTTCGCTGAAGGTAGGGAAAATGGGCAGACTGGATGGGCCTAGTGGTCCTTATCTGTCATCAATTTCAATTTCAAGATGAACTGTAATGAACTGTTTATCATAGAGCAAACACAAGCATGAGAGGTAACCCGCTGAAGCTGATTGGGGTTTCGAGGGCTGTGTTTTTCACAGAAAGAGTAGTGGACCAGTGGAATGGACTGCCAGAAGAGGTGGTCTGTGCCAAAACAGTGAGTGGATCCAAACATGGTTGGGACAAGCACAAGGTTCGGATAAGAGCTAGAGGTGGGGACGTAGGGGAAGGGAGGAAAGGGGGTGGACGGTCAGACTCATCAGTGCCATCACATGAGGAATAGGTAGGGTGGGGTGGATTGGATGGGCAAGTGGTCCTTTTTCTGCCCTCACAGTTTATGTTTCTGTGTGGTGCTGTAGTGACATGGGGGAACAGGTGCTGCTGGTGGTGACCCATCTGTCTGAGGTAAAGGAGGAAGACGATGAAGGATGCTACTGGTTGCTGCATTCGTTCCAGAGACAGGATTTGGTTGATAGTATAGAGCTTTAGTGAAGTCTTGCACACAGGTGCTGCTGACAGTTTGACATGAGGTAGAGGAGCTGATAGCTACTACAGTGGTACCTGAGACAGGATTTGGCTGATGGTTCAGAGTTTTAGTCTAGACTTTTGGATGTAAGAAGGAGCTGACGTCTTATTTGTCCTACTTGTTGCCTGTCTGGGAAAATGGAAACCAAAAAGAAATCGTTTTAACGTCAGATCACAGTATGTACATTGTCTCTTTTGAACAATGAACTGAAGGTCATGCTCCAAAGTTTTACATAAAGATTTGCCCACTATGTAAAAGGAAGACAAGGTAAGTGAGTGTTCATAACCCTACTGACACTGCCCCCCTCCCCCCACACACACACAGTACCCAAAACTGTGTTCAGCAAGTTCTGGTCAAAGCCAAGATGGCTGCTAATACATTAACCTGATAAGGGATATTGGATCAATATGTGACTACATATTTTGGTTTTGTCCGTTGGGAAAGGAGGGCTAGACAATACTGTCCACTTTCAGCCTTGGGGGAAGGGATACAGATGCAATGCATGAATTAAGCTCTGTACTTTCCTTGTATTATTGTGATGTAAAAATCCAGTATTTACATACATATACAAACTCGCACCCTTGAATGAACAACATACACAGATGCATGTACACACACACACACACACACACACACACACACACACACACACATTCAGCAGTAGCCATTGCAACATTTGTGTATACATAAAGGGCCTGGGTGTGATTAGCAGGGTAGAATTTGTGTGATGTAGTATCTTGCTTTTAGCAGGGTCCTGCTTTTACCCATTTTTACAATTTATTTACCAGGGATAGCCCGGTAAAGGAGTATTTCATTTTCACTGGGGTCCTGCTTTTACCCATTTTTCAGTGTATTTGCCCGGGACAGTCAGTCTAAGATGCAGTATGCTGGTTTCAACGGATTCCTGGTTTTACCCATTTTTACAATGCATTTTCTCATTACAGACCAGCTAAGATGCAATATCTCATTTTCAGTAGGGTCCTGCTTTTGGCTAATGCAGGTAGCTATTAACACAATTATCATATAGATTTTTATCCCTCTGGAGACCCCGCATCTATCCCCACCTCCCCCTGGCTGGCACCTACCTGAAATGAGTCCCACATAGCTTTCTCCCTGTGGCAGGATTTGAGAGGGAGGGCTGTCCACCACCCAGGTCCATAATCTACAGTCCAGCCATCCAGATGACAGCACAGGCCCAAGGAGGTGCACAGAGCTGTGGCCTGCCTTTGAGTCTCTTTCTCTGTTTTCTCCTAAGCACCCCTGTCACATCAGCATATCAGGATGTGCACATGGAGGTGCGCATGCCCTGTAGAACTATGGCTCCTCCCTTTGAGTTGCTCATTGCCTGCACTACAACTGGGCCTTCACCCAGTGGTAGTCAAAAGCTGAATCTGCTGGCCACCCCTGCCCAGGAGAGGAGAGCATTTCCTGGGACATTCAATCCTCTCTCACCCTGCAAACCCCTGGTGACCTATGTTCATTCTCAAACATGGGTCACCAGCATAGCAGGAGGTAAGGCACTGAATGCCTCAGCCCTCCACACCACTAGGTCAGTTATTAACACAATTTGTCAATTCATTAACTGAATGGGGATTTATGATGTCAGCATGAAAACAAACTGACCAGAGCTTGTTAAAAAATAGTCCCAGGTGTCCATCAGAAGTTTTCAACAATCTGTGCTCCTAAATATGTGGGATAGAGGAATTCTGAGTGGGAATCTAATGTGAAGGATGCATCCCTTGTTGATCTCATTGTTTGATTGACAGCGGGTGGAACTTCAATGTTGTTAATGCCATCTGTCGTGACTGTGATGCAGAGTGAGCAAGTGGAGCGCATTCTTGATACCTTAGCTGCTGCATATTCCAGAGGTTTTCTGCTTGCTCATGCAACTGTCATGCACTCTGCACCAATACCAAGGCACGGGTCATAATGTCACAAGACATTATGCCACATGGCTAAATCGCGCTGGCAATACAGCGTGATTTATGCCATGCGGCATAACTCTTTTTTCTGTTGGGGGGCTCTGCCCCCACACCCCATGGACCCCCCCACTAAAGATTCTTAACTCCAGGGGGGGTCCAACTCGGGGAGTGCACAAAGTCTTTAAAAAAATTAAATTTCTGGGACCGGAAAGCAAACCCAGTCCCAGACGCAGTACCTGGGTTCCTGCTGCTGTGGCTCTGTCCAATGAGCCACGGCAGCTGCTCAGCGGAACCCACTCCCAGCAGAGGTCTTATCCTCTGCCTGAGAGTGTGTGAATGGTTCAGTACTGTGTACAGCAGTATACACGGTATTGTACCATTCGCTGTCCTAGACAGCACTATTTCGGGTTAGCTATAATGTTGTACGCTATTAGGCATATGACATTATGACCTGGTATGCAATACCAATAGTATGCTTACATTCTTTGACAGATTGCACCTAACAAGCAATAGGTTAGCTAGGCTGAGATGCAATGTATCATCAGTGTGACCCTACTTAGCGTTAAGACTCTTTTCAGAAGGGAACTGCAATGCAGAAGTTAAATAACTTGCTTAGGGGTCACACAGTGAGTAAGTGGCTGTACTAGGATTTGAACCCCTTTCTCTTGATGCCACCCTACTGGATCATGATGACAGTTGGACATACTGGCTCCTCAGAACACATAATCTGTTAAAGGGCTTCACAACTGTACAGCACCTGAAAGGTTTTGAAATTGCTGCATTGCCCTGCTTAATATCAACATACTTAAGGCACATATATATATATAAGTTCTGCATAGTGGCAGTTTTGTTCCACTGCCCCATTTCTGACTACAAGATGAAGTCCCGGGGGTGGTGGTGGTGGTGGTTGGGTGGGGGGGAGGAAGTGCGGTGATCTGCCTCATACTAATTTTGGTGATGTGATTCCACTCAGTGGAATCACAAATGCCAAACGTAGTACAGCTCACTAACTGATTTGTCTGCCCTGAGCACCATGCTGTCCTGAAACAGCCCTCCTTGTAGGAGATAAAAGAGTGGTGCAGCAACAGTGCTTTGCATGACCACTTGGGAGACCTTGGTTTGGGGGTGAGGGAGTGTCTGGGTTTCTCAGCAGGTGACCAGGTGCATTGCAGAGACAAAGTACTCAGTTCCAAGACAGAGAGGGCGAGGTATGCACAAGTATGGTGCACCTCCTACCAGCTGACAACAGAGCAGCATTGGCATTGGGTGCCCTCCTGACCAGACGATAGGGTCAGATACAACTGTCCTGATGTCCATTAACATAGTAATATAGTAATTTAAGGTCGTAAGGAACTCTATGTCCATCAGTTCTGTCCCATCCATTCATCAGCAGGGATTAAATAGATAAACTCTGCAAATACTTACCAAATTATAGAGATTATCTAAGACTGGTGTTGGTACGGGCAAATTGGGTGTTTAGCCACAAAACCATTTTTTTAAATTAAAACAGAGCTAAGAAGAAAATATAATTTTGAGTCATTGAATTATTTTTTTCTGTAACAGGAGTCTGCCAAAATGTCTCCTCTCCAGGAAGGTCCTTTCATTGCTGTTAGTATGATAATCGTGGATAAAATGACATTCTGCTCATTGTTCCATTTTCAACTTTATTCTCCATTTCCTCCCTAATCCTCCCATCACCCCGTGTTCCTCTCTCCTGATGGGACAAACATAAAGGAACTCTAGCAATAGGAAACAGAGGGTAAGCCACAGATCATTTAAAATCTGTGGTATATGAAACAGGTAGGGAAAATGAGCAGACTAGGTGGGCCAAGCAGTCCTTATCTGCCATCAAATTCTATGCTTCTATGTTTCTGATCAAAGCCAGGATCACTTTGTGACCAGACCACCCACCACACATATCAGCCTGCCAACAGAGGTCATGAGTCTGAAACTGGAAGCCTCTCGCCACACTCACTAGCCAGCTTACCATTTTGGGAGGGCATACAGGAGCTTTAAACTGCACTCCTATCAGTGTAGTGTGCACCTGGCGAGACAGTCAAAATTTTTTCAGGAATCTCCTCCTTGTACTGACTACCACAGTTCTTTTCTCATCAGTCAAAGCCAGGATCACTTTTTGATCCGACCACCCACCATGTGGACCAGCCCAACAATGGAGGTCATGAACCTGAACTTGGAAGGCTCCTCCCCACACTCGCCAGCCAGCTCTCCATTTTGGGAGGGCATACAGGAACTTTAAATGGCATTCCCATCAACAGATTGTTCGACTAGCCAAAGGACAGGTCCTTTGTAACTTTTTCAGGGAACTCTGCCTTGTACTTACCACCACAGTCCTTTTCTTATCAGTCGGAGCCAGGATCACTTTGCAGCCAGACCGCCCACCCACACGGACCAGCCCACCAACGGAAGTTATGAGCCTGAACTTGGAAAGCTACAGTCAGGAGTATAGGAGCAGCTGAATCTCCTGTTTGAGTGGGGAAGATTTGAGAAGATGGGGTAGAGTTCACTACCATTGCTTTAACAGAGCTCTCAAGGTTTGAGGCCAATACATGTTTCTTACCCCTACCCCCATCATTTCTGGGATTATGAACTGAATAGTCAGTCTTGGATGAATCAGGGATGGTGGTAGGTGTTAAAGTTCCCTCTCCTACACTCAGAACATCAACAATGTCACAAAGGCATACATCACAACAATGGGAGAGAAGTTGTCTCTTGATCTCCAAGCTCACGTTTTCGCAGAATTGGCGGCTTTTCGCATGGCAGCTGCTGATGAGATATTTTCATACGCCCACAATAACCAGTCACTACTCAGTCTCAGGGAGGGCAGAGTGTTGGCACCTGTGTGGAGAACCACAAGCACACCACACCCATGTTTTTTGGTCATGCCTCATTTTACAGCCCTTTCTGGCCTCTTTTCAGGCAGAACTGTCTGAATTACTGGGTAGCACAATTATACTATCACCAGAATTATTTATTTTGCACATTTTCCCCCAGGATTTAAGGGGCAGCCACCTGCAATATATACTGGGTGTAACACTTCTGGCCGCAAAAAAGGCTATAACTAGACATTGGTTCACACCCAAGGTGCCAACAATAGATGAGTGGAGGGAAATAGTAACACAAATATATAAATCAGAGAAGATCTCCTTCTTCTTGAATAACTCCACAGCCTTGGGCATATCAAAATGGACGAGGTGGATAATGTACATAATGACAAAGGATCCCAGGTTTGTCCCCTAGGGACCCCCCCCCCAACTGAGAGGTCTGGAAGGCTTGAAAAGTAGGAAGCAATGGGGAAACTGTAACTAACTGAGGGCTTGGGAGGTGAGACGAGAGCTCTGGAAACGTAGGCCTCTGGGACGGGTTTACATTGGCTTCTATGTGTCCGAACCTGATAGGAGAGTGGAAATAATCTGCTAGTCATCAATGATGGATATAGATAAATCAAATTTATCAGAATTGTGCTTCCTTTTATCTCTTTACTTTCCTAATTTTCATTAATTTAATACAGATTGTATAAGGAAGTGATCTACATTTATTGACCAAGGCATGTATAAAACTGTAAAATGTATTAAACTGTAAAATGTGACTGCTCCCCTTCCCTCCCTTGGAATATATAAAAACAATAAAGATATATTAACAAAAAAAAACAATGTCACAAAGGCAGCTAATATTTGGATAGGCTTCTTCACAGGCATAAACACTGCATGACAGCTGATGCTCTTAGATTGGCTATTAACAGCTCTGTCACCTCTGTCATTGACTATGGGCTAGCCATCTACAGCTCAGCTTCCCCTACTGCCCTCTATAGGATTTCAGTGGCACTTAACAAATCGTGCTGACCTCTTATGGGTGCTGCCCATCTGACACACACCTGTGATCTGTACGCCCAGGCTGGGTGGCTGCCACTCCTCAGCAGGATCCAATACCAGACCTGTCTGGTAACCAGGTGTTGAAAAGCTCCTTACTGTATACTGCAGCACCCAGCATACCAGAACTGCACAACACCAAATCTACCAGGTCCCCAGATGCCAGACTACTATGGGTGAGAAGTCTTTCGCCTACAGGACTCCATGGTGGTACAACTCACTCAACAATGAAATGCATACCACTGCTACAATTGGCACCTTTAAGAGGAAACTCCACCAACACCTCACTTCAACCAGTCAGTGCGATTGCCTCACCTAAGGGGATCACCTCTCCTCCCCCACTGGTCCATGCCGGGCCCATAACCTCTTATGTGGTTGCAATCCTTTGGCTCCTACTCCCTCCTTTGCATCCCTCTACACACCATCCTTCCTTCCCCCATCTGTGGCACTTCATGGACATTGGTTCCCCACTCCCATGAACCATGCACACTTCTACCCCCACTACTCTACCCTCCCTAGACAATGGCCCTTCAGTCTGCCCACTCTTCTCTTATCCTGCTTACCCCTTCCTACCCCCCCCAAGTTTATTCTCCCCTTTTTTGGGGGGCTCTTGTGGGATCTTCATCACGAAACCTGCATTAATCAAGCTGATCTTGTCTCTCTCTCCCAAAATGACTGTATGTGTATATGAATCAATTCTGTGTAACCTTGTTGACCTTTGTATACCTGTTTACCCTCCATCTTTTGACATGGAACCTTTGTAAATGAGCAGTTCTTGCTCAAAGGTTTTTGTAATCCTAGAGTTCAATAATAAAAAAAAATAAATAAATAAAAATGAAAAAAAGTTGTGTTGGAATTATCCGAGCGCTCATCCTAGTGCAAGAAGATATCCCAGCAGCTCAGTAAGTGCATTTGTGGCTGCTTTTTATGTTGTTTCGTGCTTGAATGCCAGCCAACATCTTGCGACAGTAGCAGATTTCGGAGGTGCGGTCAGTGTGGGCAAATGCAGGGCATGCATCAGTAGGTACGTCCCTCATTCCCCAATAAGCCAGCAATATTTAAAGTGGTCAAAACTTCTAAGAAAAGTGCCACTGCAATGAGAGGCAAGCTCGTCATGCAGCAGCTCAAAAACATGCCTCCCGACGTGCTTTTCTTGGCGAAATATTTCAATAAACATGGCAGCAGTGGCTGCTGATGCTGCCACCGCCTGCTGCACAATGCCGACTTCAGAGGTATCCAATCCCCCTGTTGGCATGCTAAATAACCCCCCACAAGATTGTGTGGCACACTGGGAGCCCACCCCAGTGTGCCTCCCCATGATGAAAGTCAACCATAGCCGGCATGTTGAAGCCCTGCCCCTATTCTGTGCCACACTGGGAGCCCACCCCAGTGTGGCAACATCACCTCCCAAGTCATGGCACACACTGGAAGCCCACCCCAGTGTGCAGAACACTTTTTATACACCTGTGGAAAAAGAAAACTGTCCTCTGTATTCTTTGTCTCCCCCCACCCAAGTACCTAAAAGAAAGAAAACAGTCCCTCACTGTGGGGTCCCCTCCCCCAACCCGCAGCCACCCTCTGTGCACCCCACCTGTCTACACCCCCTCATCCCATACTTACTTCCAGAGTCCAGCGCGACATTCTGTGGTGGATCGGGAACACATCTGCCCTCTTCAAAGCAGACCGCGAACTGAAGAAATGCCGGTAAGTTGTATAATGACATAAATAGGTTTTTTTCAACTTAGGTGGATACCTCAGCCATTTTTTGGAATTTTGCCTCCCAATTTTCAACATGGGGTGCTTGGGACCCCACCTCATGAACTCAAGCACTGTCATCTTGTTACTCAGCCCCGAAAGGTCATTTCTCGGTCACTGCCCAAAATCACTTTATGGAACCGATTAATGAAACGACAATGCCAATGTTCATGAGGTGGGGTCCCAAAAACCCTATCTTGCAAATTTGGTGGAAAAATTCCAAAACATGACCGTGTTACGAGCGTGCATTGTACAGTTTTAATGCACGCTCATAACTTTGACAATTTTTAATATTTTCACTCCAGATTTTCAACATTGCCCTTTTTTCACATCTCCTTAGGAACAGTACAGCTGTCATTTTTCACATCCTGCCCAACATGTGTTTCCGTGCATGTGGCGCACGATGGCGTGGTCACTATGCAAAATCAATGTTCTGGACATATTAACAAAATCACAGTGAGACTGTTCATGAGTGGAGGTCCTAAAATGCCTATGTTGAAAATTTGGTAAAACAGACACCCAAAATAATTACATTATGGGCGTGCACTGAGCAGTTTCTATGCACGCTCATGATGTCACCAATTTTTCATATTTTCACTCCAGATTTTCACCACTGTCATTTTTGTGCACCTCCTTATGAACAGTACAGCTGTAATTTTTCACACCCTGCCCAAAATGTGTTTTCGTATGTATCATAGTATCATAATAAATACAATGCTTCAATTGGACTTTCGCCCATTTGCGCACGCTATATATTAATTTTATATTAAACTTGTTTAATTAGTACTCATATATTTTATTTTGACTATAGGTGTCCGGTCTTTCTTTGAAACTTTCTAATGAAGAACTGTCTACTACTACTATTGGAAGTGCATTCCAATGAGGTGCTACCCTTTGACTAAACCAATATTTCCGCTTTAGTAGTCTCCACCTTTGTAGATCTATCTGTAAATTACGAGTTCTGGTACTGTAGTTCTTTTGTTTAACTTCAAGCCCTAGGTCTAGTCTCAGATTATGATCCTTACAATGGTGCAGTTGCTGTGGAAAATCAATGTTCAGGCCACATTAACAAAATCACAGTGATACTATTCATGACCAGAGTTCCCAAACTGCCTATGTTGAAAATTTGGTTAAACAAATCTCCCAAATAATTGCGATATGGCATGCATTGCACAGTTTCTACGCATGCTCGTGATGTCACCAATTTTTCATATTTTCGCTCCAGATTTTCAACAATGCTATTTTTTTACACCTACTCATGAACAGTGCAGCTGTCATTTTTCACATCCTGCCCAAAATGTGTTTTTGCACCTGTACTGCCAAAATGCACAGTCACTGTACAAAATCACCTTTTGGCAAACAAACTCATTGTGCCAGTGTTCATGAGGTGGGGTCACAAATGGCCTATGTTGAAAATTTGGAGTGAAAATACCAACAAATGCTCTTAGCATTAAGGTTTCCGACTGCAGTGCCCCATCCTGTACAGACTGACAGTCGTCAGGGGGTATGAGTTGGTATTGTCGGCTGCAATGCTCACACCATTCCACCCCACCACCCTGTAGCCAGTGACAGGTGTTGAGATGTGCCTTAGACTTCTCGGCCCCAGTGTTCACCCCATTCTCCTACATTGCACCCATGTCAGTATATTCCCTTATGGAATGGGGTGAGCGTAAGGCCCGAAGACCCCAAGGCACATCGCAGCACTTGTCGGTCTCTGCAGGGTAGAGTGAGGTGAAATGGCATGAGTGCTATGGCCAATGACCCAAAGGCACACCCCAGTGCCTGTCACTCTCTGCATGGTAGGGCTGGGGTTGGCATCAGTTCACTACTTCCCCTGCTAATCCTATTGTACATCTCTCTAACTCCTGCACTACCAATGCCAGTGCCAGCAAGCCAACATTCGGCATTGACAAATGCTTGTTTATTTTAGCACAGTAGGTTTCCTTTTCAGAAAAAGACATCCTCAGTAAGGTCTTTTGCATGCCATACCCTTCTGGGCATACTCAAGTTCAAGTTTCAAGTTCAGGTTTATTGCAGGAAGACTCCATTGAGCAAGCTTGTTCACAAGGAGGTCCTGAAGCATGTACACAGACGAAGGGCCATTGCTTAATACGGCAAACATTGATTACAAGTATTTAAATTACATGCATAGTTCAGGAGAAGTGCTACACAGAGAGATACATCATTGTAAAACAGTGTACAGTGGAGGAACATTTGGTACATAGTGTGCAAGCAGTACAAGGTAGGATATATAAACTTAACACTGGTATATGCAATAAATAAGCATCATATGATGATCATAGACAGGACAGACAGGATATATGGGGTAGGCAAGGTTAAGGGAAAGGGGATGGTTAGCAAGTAAGGGGGAGTAGGTATAAAGATGGGTGGCCAAAGGGGGGAAGGATAGGGGAGCAGGTATGGAAAACTTGTAGTTTTCATCATGGAATGTATTGCAAGCTAAGAGGTTTTAGTACAGACAAGGACTAGTACCAGTGAAGATGATAACCACGGGGCACACATAGAGGTAGGAGAAGGGCTTAAAGGTAGTTACAAATATCTTTTATTTTATTTGCACTTAGCACTTTAAAGAGGTTAACTGAGACAATGCTAGTTAATTTGAGAGCGATTTGGAGATGTTTCCATATAGTATGAAAAGTATGCCAGAAAGCTCTTTTACCAAAGGAGGTACGAGTCCTGGGTGCATCAAGCAGGATGAAGTCTGATTTCCTGAGAGAATACACACTGTGGGAAATGCAGATAAGAGATGTTAGGTAACTCGGTAGTTTATGCAGAAGCAACTTAAGGGTCCAAATACCGGCATGGAGCAGGCGTCTGGTGGTGAGAGATGTCCAGCTAACAGCTGCATACAGATCACAATGGTGCCTACGGTAGGGTGAGTTAGTAATGAACCATAACGCATGGTGATAGAGGATGTCCAGCTTGCTTGGGCTTGAGATTGTGGCGGAAGAGTAGGTTAAATCACCATAATCAAGTAAGGGAAGCAATGTGGCCTGGACGAGCCTGGTTTAAGTCTCAAAGGGGAAAAGAGACCTATTTCTAAAGAAGAATCCTAGCCTGACTTTGAGCCTCCTGGATAGGTCCTCAATGAGTTCATTAAAAGAGAGCTTATTATCTATCCAGATACTCAGGTATTTAAATTTGGTAATGACTTCCAGTGGCTCACTTAGAGAGGTCACGATAAAGTCTTTTGGGAGGACAGGGAAGGTATGAGAGAAAATCATTGCTTTGGTTTTCTTGGCATTAAGGAGAAGCTTGGCTTTTATTAGATTATTTTTGAGCTGAGCAAAGTCAGCTTGTAGCACATCCCTGACTTCTGGCAAAGTTGAGCCGGAGGTATATAGTACAGTGTTGCCACAAAGAAGTGCAGGTTGGAGCTAGATATGTTAGAATCAAGGTCATTAATGTACAGAGAGAACAGGATTGGGCCCAGAATGGAGCCTTGGGGGACTCCTCTGGCAATCGGTAGAGAGGCAGAGAATAGACCATCCGCCTTGACTTTCTGGGTTCTCCCTGTTAGATAACTGGTGAACCACTGTGTAGTGGAGGAAGTGGCACCTAGGTAAGTAAGGCAAGTGACTAAGAGGTTGTGGTCAACAGTGTCAAATGCTTTACTAAGATCCAAGAAGACTGCACCAGTAATTTTCTTAGCTTCCACAGCAGAGACCCAATCATTAGTTACTTTAGCCAATGCAGCGATAGTGCTGTGATTTGCCCGGAAACCAGATTTTGCTGGGTTAAGGAGTGAATAGGTTTCAATATGAATTTTTAATTGGTTATAGATCAGTTTTTTGAAAACTTTAGAAAGGATGGGCAAGATGGAGATAGGCCTATAATTATTCAAATCACATGGGTCCCCCGATTTGAATAGGGGGAGAATATGGCCGGATTTCCAACAGGACAGAACTGTAGCAGAAGTGATGAAGAGATTAAAGATGTGAAGAATGGGGGCAGTGAAATGGGCATGGCCTAGTCTTAGGAAGAAAGGTTCAAGACCGTCGTCCACTGCACATTTTCTGGTATCCAGGTTAAGAAGTGAATCTTCAACTTCTTTATAGCTGAGTGTACACAGTTGAAAGGGACACGATGAAGTGCAGGTTGATGGGGAGGAGCTAGGTTGACTCTTTGTATGGCTAGCGTACGGTGATGAGTCAAAAGCTAGGCCAGCAGTGACAAAATGGGAGTTAAGTTCTTCAAGGATTTGAGAATTACTTTCCACCACCCTGCCATTGGTGATTATCTTAGTTGGAATGGAGGGGGCAGTAGGCCGTCCTTCAATAGATTTAAGTGTTCTCCATATTTTGTGAGAGTTCCTGTTTGCCTGTTCAAGGGTAGTGACGTAGTAGTTTGCTTTGGCAGAGCGAATGCTTTTTAAACAGGCATTCCTGGCTGCTCTGAAGGCCTGCCAATCTGCAGAGTACAATCTGTTTAGGTATTCAGGTGTCTAAGAGTTAGGAGTGAGCAAAGAAGAAAGCTGCAGTTCTTTTCATTTTCAAACTTTTCACAAAATAGTAAATACAATAAAAATTAAGCATGGTTCAAAGTATCAGCAGTTATGAGTAGAAACATCAAAATTAATATGTGTACACTTTTCATCAAGAGTTACCCCATTGAGTGGAAATTACTAAATATTCAAGTAAAACAGTAAGTGTAAACTACTTGCTAATTGCGGTCAAGACCATGGCTACTTTCCAAATGTCTATGAGAGATGGTAGTCCAGCATTTTCCCACTCAGTAGATCACATTACAAGATGTGTATGTTTATGATTCCAGAAAAAGCAATACATCTACTAATTGTGAGTGTCTTTGGGTAGCCCATCCATCAGACATGCAAAGTCTTTATAAAACCCTGCCATGATGTCTGGGAAACATGTAAGAAAACAAAGCTTCAAAACCTGGTTACAAATCACTGAACTATAAGGGTAGTAACGTTTATCGTTATAACAGTTAGAATACACTTTGTAGATTGCAAGAAGGTCTGCATGAAAACAAGCACTCTGACCTGTTTATACATCAGGTAAACTTGTAAATAAACAAGATCATCAGTAATCAGAAAGATGCTCACCCCGCTACAGCTGCTGATCGACCCATCTCCTGTTATCCATATACTAAATGGCTATATGCTGCAAACTGCAGGGAGAGAATTAGAAATGCACATATAGCGCCACCCAGCAGTGTTCCCACCACATGGCCACAGCCATCTTAACAGTATGGACTATGCTTCTTGCAAAAAGCTCAGACATTGGTGCTTATAAGTACTATGCGATATATCCACCTCCTAACTACCCTGACTGCAGCATCACAGCTCCACTGGGCAATACATACAAGTGGACAGGTTGACAGGAAGCCACTATTGAAGCACAAGATCAGACATACAGTATATACACCGAATGCACATATTGAAAAACATTCACTAGGGAAAAATACACAAGCTTTACAGAGAAGTTATAAAAGCACTTAAAATTTTTGTTTACTTAGTCCCCCTCTTCAAATTCTGGGTTGTTAGTTCCCCCTCTGGCAGAAAAGTCCCCTTTAATTTTATTGAGGTGTTTGTTTGCTTCTGCTAGGTCTGAGAATAAATAAGTTTTCTGGAATGAAGTACATTTAGCTTGGCTGGGAGCTGCAAGGAATGGGAAACTCCCAATTCTCTGAAACCCATGTGCACAGAATCAAAGGTTTCGTGTTTCTGCCTAATTACAAAACTGATGTCTGGGAACAAGTAGATGACTGTTCCATCAGGGAGTTGCAGGGTGCCCTTCCTCTTCACATGTGCCAGGACATTATCTCAGACATGAGCTCCGTGAGTGGTGATCAGGATAGTTCTAAGCAGTACAGGATTTGAGGGCCTTGTCCTTGGTGTGATACAGTAGGTCTTAATAATCTTTTATGACAGATCCAAGTTCAAGGATGTTTTTCACAACTCCAGCATGTAATTTTGTAGATCTTAGACCTTGGCTGCCTAGGAGCCAGATGTTTGCCGAGTGGGTACCATTCCCTAAGTACTCTAGTCACAAATTGTGAAGCTTGTTCTCATGAACCAGTCCCAAAGTAATGACTACCGACTTCCCCATGGTATCTGTCATTGATTTCACGTTGGCTTGGAGCGTATCCATTTTAGTGTCAGTGGTAAGTACCCTTGAGCTGAATGAGTCAATTTTTTTATTTGCATCTCCAACTGTTTATTGAGGATCTTTTTTTCAGCTTCATCATCACAGAGAGGAGGGCCACATTTGTTGGTTCTGAATCCTCAAGAGCTAGTGCAGCTGCACTGTTCCCACCTGCTGCTTCCACTCTTCGATGGTCCGGCCCATCTGGGATCTTGTTGCTGGTTCTGTGTCAGTCAAACCATTGTCAAATTCTTCAGAAGTCTCATTCAGATGCTACAAGGACATATCAACTTTTATAAGTTATATAAAAGAAAAACTGGTTTGAAGTTCTAAGAAATTAGTTTGTTTGCATGTTGAGCAGGAGATGCACCAGGAACTTCTAGCTCAGTCAGCTGGTAGCACCATACCACGGGGCTGCAGTTCGAAGTCTCTCAATGCAAAGTTCTTCAGAAAGCTCACCTGCGTCCTCCTATGCAGCCATTGGGAGAGATTGTAAAGTGCCATGCTAAGTGTCAGAAACAGAAACTGGCTGTGCCAGTGGTCCGGGGGGAAGGGGGGAATTGCAAAGTGTAGCACTATGTAGCAGAAAAGACTGCACAGTGGGGAGAAAGAGAAAGGGAGAAAGCAGACTGATTCTTGCATACTGTATGTGCTTCAAGTCTACGCACTTGGTGGAGCGAGGAGCAAGCATTTGTGGTGCATTCAGTATTCTGTCTTGCCCCCAGACCTCCTTTTTTCTCTCCACTTCCTGTTCACTGTACATCATAATAGCTCTAATTATGCCGCTGTAAAAACAGTATAATGTCTATGAAGTCTTCATGCTTTTTACTAGAACAGTATTGTCTTAACTTGGCAGAAGAGGACTGTTAACCCTGAAGAAAGGCATAAGGAGGAGGAGAAGGAGAAAACAAGGAGCTGTGTTGTTGACTGGTGGTGGCACATCTAGTGGCAGTTGATAAGGAGGCAGATGCTGCTGGTTTTTATACTGGTACCAGAGACCATATTATGCTGGCTATTACTGTCTGTAAGGCTAATGAAGATGAAGAATGGAGGGTTTTACTTAATGTATGGGTGATCACAGAGGTTTTATGTGATAACTGCAATTTTTTAACTGCACCGACCACAAAGAACGAACACAAAAGCGCTCGAAGTAAAAAGGGTGATCAACATTACACCGACTGTCACAAACAGCGACGGTCACTTACTTCCCCAATGATGGCAAACAAATCAACAATTTTTATGCAGGAGACATTGCCCTCCACACCTCCAGTCTAAAAATAATCAACTCCAGGGGGGAGTGGATATAGTGGAAAGAAGAAAACACAAAAATAAAAAAAAATTTCTCCTGCAGCTGGACCCAAACCCAGGTCTATCAGCCTCAGTGGTGGTGACTTAAGCCACTGTACCAATCAGCCAGTGCAGCAGTGCTTGGCCGCACACAGTCCCATAGCATACTATAGCGGGTGTAGCTCACTGCTACACTCACTATACTTGACTCTTTGCTATATTTTCTACCTCACTATTCCTATGGGCAGTCAAACTGAATTGCTCATATTGAGTGGCTCAGTTTCACCTGCCCTCATCACTGCACATCATCACGAACTGCGTATCATTTGTTTGGCTACAGTCAAGGGGTCTTTCTAATCTACCTGTATGGAAGACAAAGACTGTAAGTGTTACCTGAATGTTGTGCTCTGGTCCTGTGGGCAATGCAGGAATAATGCTTACCATGGGGGTGGTGGGCAGATTGTCCTGAACAAACATGGTGTTGCAGAGGTGGTGAAAGAGCTGTTATTCTGACTGCTCATCTTGTGGAGGAGGAGGAGGAGGAAGAGGAAGCTCTTGCTGTTGGCTGATAAGCTGGTACCGAATGTTGGGTTATACTGATGGTTGCTGCCTGTTAAGGGAAATAAAATAAAAAAAGAGCATTTTAATTCATGTGTCATGGAATCTGTTGGATGTATGCGTGGTGTGTGTGTGTGCGTGTGTGTGTGTGTGGGGGGTGCTGTTCTTTTTCCTTCCATCTCTGGATGCCATTCCAAACTCTGGTGTCCTGTTCTGCCTGTAGAACAGGCAAAAGTTTTACTCAAGCACTTTACTTACTGGTGATCACAGACCATGTGCCATGTATTATAGAAGGCCTTGGTCTCTGGTGCCCTTTGATTTTGCCTGTTGGGAATTCAGAAACAGCAAGTTTAACCTCCTTAGTGTTTGGCAAATGCAGTACTACATATTTACCCTGGCAGCAGAGGAGGATTGGCCTTGGAGAGAGACAGTGCTATTGCTAAAGAGGAGGAGGCTGTAGGTTCTGGCTGCTTCACTGGTGCTGGAGGCCAGGTTGTGCTGACTGTTGCTGAGGAGGAGAAGGCTGGTGATGCTGACTGCTTTGCTGGTGCTGGAGGTCATTTTGTGCTGATGGTTGCTGAGGAAAGGAGGAGGCTGGTCGTGCTGGCATCTAGCCTGGTTCTAGAGGTTAGGTTATGCTAATGGTTGCTCTCTGTAACAGAAAGGAGACAGAAGAAAGGAGGGTTTAACTTGCTGGTGATCGCAGACTGTGCACCATGTGTTTTTGAAAACTTTGACCATGGTTGACCCTCCTGTTCTGCCTCTAGGGAAGTAAAGATGGTAAAGCTAAAACAACTGATGCAGACTCACCACGTCAGCTGGTTAGGGATGTCCCGGAAGTGACACACAAGGAAGAGGGGATGGTGTATGTTAATGTATATTCTGCAGAAGGCCTGTCTGGAGGATGACTGAGGAGGATACTGGGACTTGCTTGTATGTTGGCACCAGAGGGCTAGCAGTAGAGCCTAGAGATTAGAGAAATGAACTGTGGGCAAGCTTGGTACATCCTGGGTTTGAGTCCTACAGCCTTCACTTGCATCCTGTGTGATGTTAAGTGAACCACTTAACCTCTGCAGTGCTCCCAAGTCACCCCGTAAATGGGTCTTGTGCCCAGCGGGCCTTATGCCTAATGGGCCTTACATGGTTATCAAAAGAAAAAACAACAAGCATTTGTCAATGCTGAAAGTTTGCCGTGTTACTTAAGGAACAGCACGAGGAGGTGCTCCATAGATCTTAATGGGGGCAATTTGTAAAAGCTTGTTTTTATACTTTACAGTGATAATTTTGTCAAAGAAAGGCAGTCGCTTAACAAGCAAGGACCTTCTTAGGTAAGTGACTGCATTTCTTTGACAAAATTGTCACTGGAAAGTATAACAAGCATTTGTCAATCCCTTATGTTTGCTTGCTGGCATTGGCATTGGTAGTGCAGGTGTTAGAGAGATGCATAATAGGAATGGTAGTTAAGTATTGAACTGATGCCAACCCCACCCTGCAGAGACTGACAGGCGTTGGGGGTGTGCCTTTGGGTCACTGGCCATAACGCTCATACCATTTCACCTCACCCTACCCTGCAGATACCGACAGGTGTTGTGGTGTGCCTTGGGGTCTTTGAGCCTTGTGCTCACTCCATTCCATAAGGAAATATGCTGAGATGGGCGCAGTATAGGAGAATGGGGTGAATGTTGGGGCCGAAGACCCCAAGGCACACCTCGATGCCTGTCACGGGCTGCAGGGTGGGGGTGGAATGGCATGAGCATTATGGCCGATGATCCCAAGTCACACCCTCGACACTGCAAATTTTCAGCGTGGGCTTTTTGTGACCCCACCTCATGAATAGTGGCACTATCATTTCATTATTCAATCCCGAAAAGATGATTTTGCACAGTGACTGCGCCATTTGGTGCCACAGGTGCAAAAACTCTTTTTAGGCAGAATATGAACAGTGACAGCTGCACTGTTCATGAGGTGGTGTGAAAAAATGGCACTGCTGAAAATCTGGAGTGAAAATATGAAAAATTGGCGATGTTACGAGTGTGCGTAGAAACTGTGCAACGCATGCCTGTAACGCAATCATTTTTTTGATTTTTTCACCAAATTTTCAACATGGTCATTTTTGGACCTCTCCTCATGAACAGTTGCACTGTAATTGTATCTGTCCCGAAAGCTGATTTCCCACAGTGACCGCGCCATTCTGTGCCATAAGTGTGAAAACATGTTTTGGGCAGGAAGTGAAAAATGGCAGCTGTATTGTTCATAAGGAGGTGCAAAGAAATGGCAATGTTGAAAATCTGGAGTGAAAATATTAAAAATTGAAGTTATGAGCCTGTGTAGAAACTGCTCAACGCACGCCTGTAACGCAGTCATTTTTTGGAATTTTTTCACCAAATTTGCAACATAGGCTTTTTGGGACCTCTCCTCATGAACTGTGGCACTGTCATTTCATTAATCGGTCCCGAAAGGTGATTCCACATAACAATCATGAAATCACCTTTTAGGACTGAGAAACGAAATGACAGTGCCAGTGATTATGGGGTGGGGTCCCAAGAACCCCATGTTAAAAATTCTGGGCCAAAAGTCCTCAAAATGGCTGAGATATCAACCTAAATTGAAACTCCCCTTCCCCATTGACTCCCATAATAGGGCTTACCATGATTTTCTTCAGTTTTCGAAGAGTGCAGATGCATCCCGGTCCACAGAAGATTGCTGCTTTTGACTTCTGGAGGTAAGTATAGGGTTGGGGTGTGGGGGAGGTGGGTGTGCAGAGGAGGGTCAGGATGGGGAGGGATGGGGAAATGAAGAAGGACTGTTTCTTTTTTAGGTTAAAAAGAAAGAAAAGACTCTGGGGGACTGTTTTCTTTACTTACAGGTAAAAAAAATACTTTTTGCATGCTGGGGTGGGCTCCCAGTGTGCCACATGATTGAGGAAGCCTGATGCTGTGAAGTTAGGCACCTGTCGGCAAAGAAATTGAGCTTGGGGGATGGGGGCACACTGGGGTGGGCTCCCAGTGTGACACAGGAATTTTGGGTGATCCTGATGTCGACAGGGATTGGGCACTCCTGTTGACAAAGAAATTGAGCTTGGGGGGGTGGGAGCATCTGACACTGGAAGTGGGCATCCCGGTGTCAGAAAAATATAAAAACTGTCTTGGCACACTGGAGTGGGCTCCCAGTGTGCCACAATGTGGGGAGCGAGGGGGATACATGCTGATGTGGGGTTTGGGCACCCTGATGTCAGCTTTCCCGGGGAGTGTGTGTTGTTTCTGTGGCATGTGCAGAATCAGCTGCATTCCACACATATGTGTTCCATAACTGAACAGTGATCAGGTGTTCGGCGGCTCCTTCTTTTGAAGTTTTTGGACACACTACTCATAGCAATAAGTTTGCAGTGCGCAGGTGTGGCGAACTTAAAAAGTATTACTGAATGAGACAGTAGTTGAGAACACTCTGGAGAAGAAGAAGCTGTGCTGCCATCTGTATGTCTGTGCTGCTGACTGTTCTTGAGACTTCCCAATAGTTTTGCTGCCATCTGCTTTTATGCTGGTGCGGGAGAATGGATTGCTGCATATGAAGGCATGTATGGTATTTTTTTTCTGAGGTCGAGTAGTAGTCAACCTGAGTTGGTGTAGAGGTCACAGGTGTGAGACATCCTATCTGTGCCTAGGACCAGACAACAAGCTATGTTTAGGGCAACCTTTACCCTATGTATGCCTGGATCTGGGGCTGCACTGTAGAACACTAATCTGTAGTATATAACCGGGAGGACTGAGGAGGCGACTGCAAGCCACCTATCCTCCTCGGTCATGTAGGCTCTGTGTCTATGGAGGGCACCCAGTTTCTGATTCACTGTTTTTTGTGATTGGGTCAATGTGGTGGGCAAATGTGAGATTTTTGTCTAGGTGTATGCCTAGGCAGTTGAATGCGCTAACCTGTTCTAGAGCTGAGCCCTTCTTGTTGTGGATAATGAAGGGTTGGATCTCCTTTTTTTAGTAGCAATAGGTCAGCATAGTCTTAGTTTTCTTATAGTTTAGGAGCAGTTTATTATCTGAAAACCATTCTTCCACTGCTGAGAAACTATTCTGAAGGTTATAAGTTAATGCATTATTCTTACCTTTGCATCTGATTAGTGAAGCAAGAGTGTCAGCCTAATAAAGGACTGAGAGAAGTGGAAGCACCCACACTGTTTGCAGAAAATGTGAGCAAATTTGACACTGGGGTGGCATACATAGATACATAGATACATAGACACTGTCGCCAGATAAGGGCCTATGACCCACCCAGTCTGCCCATTTGAGCTTGTAAGTTCCCTTTACATTTTTCTAGAAGTCTGTTGCCCCTTACCCGTGACCTCCAGAATTCCCTTATGTCTATCCCATGCATTCTTAAATCCCATGTTTCAGCCCCCACCACTTCCTCTGGCAGGGTGTTCCACTTGTCCACCACCATTTCTGTGAAGAAATTCTTCCTCATGCTTCCTCTGAATCACCCTTCCTCAAACTTCATCCAATGCCCTCTAGTCCCAGAACATCATTTTCACTGGAAAATAGTGTATTCCTGCACCCTGTTCCTCCCTGTAAGGTATTTGTATGTCTCTATGATATCCCCTCTCTCCTCCTCTCCTCCAGGGAGTACATATTCAAGTCCTTCAGCCTGTCCTCATAGGACTTGTGATGCAATCCCTGTACCATCTTTGTTGCCCTCCTCTGAACCTTCTGTACCCTGTCTATGTCCTTACGTAGGTAAGGTCTCCAGAACTGTACACTGTACTCCAGGTGGGGCCACACTAGTGTCTTGTATAGTGGAATTATGACCTCCCTTTTCCTGCTGGTGATGCCCTGCCTATGCATCCCAGCATCCTATTTGCTTTACCTGCTGCCTTGTCGCACTGTTTCCTACCTTGAGGTCATCAGAGATGATAACCCCAAGGCACCTTTCCTGCTTGGTGCATGCTATATCCTCACCCCCCAACTGATATATTGTTCCAGGATGTTTGTGCTCCATATGCATTATCTTGCACCTCTTTGCATTGAATTTCAACTGCCAAACCCCTGACCATTCTTCAAGTTTCTGCAGGTCCCTTCTCATTCTGTCTACACCCTCTGGTGTGTCTACTCTGTTACAGAGCTTTGTGTCATCAGCGAACAGGGAAATTCTGCCTTCTAGGTC
The DNA here is from genome assembly GCA_016271365.2 of Neoceratodus forsteri. Lineage (NCBI taxonomy): Eukaryota > Metazoa > Chordata > Ceratodontiformes > Ceratodontidae > Neoceratodus > Neoceratodus forsteri. Next base: position 720,244,324 of record CM057454.1, read on the forward strand.
CTGCGCAATGTCACTGATGAAGATGTTGAATAGGACCGGTCCCAGCACTGATCCCTGTGGTACCCCACTGGTCACTCTTCCCTCTTTGGAGTGACAGCCATTTACCATCACCCTCTGTGTCCTGCCGCCCAGCCAATTACCCACCCACCACACTATTGTCCTGCCCACTCCCATATTCCCCAGTTTGTTTAATAGCCTTCTATGTGGTACAGTGTCAAAGGCCTTGCTGAAGTCCAGATAGGCCACATACACTGCCCTCCTCTGATCCACCTACCTTGTCACCCAGTTGAAAATTCAATGAGGGTGGCCTGGCATGACCTCCCTCCAGTGAAACCATGCTGCCTTGGGTCCTGTACTCCGTTGCCAACCAGATGTTCCACCAATCTCTCCTTTAGTAGTACTTCCATGATCTTCCCCACTACTGAGGTCAGGCTGACTGGTCTGTAGTCCCCTGCTTCCTTTTTGTTCCTGCTTTTGTATAAGGGACCTACATCTGCTGTGCTCCAGTCTTTGGGTACCTCCCCTGTTTCCAGTGATCGGCTAAACAGGATTTCCAGAGGTTCAGCCACCACCTATCTTAGTTCCTTTAGGAACCTGGGGTGCACCGCATCTGGCCCCATTGCTTTATTCCTTCCAGTTCCTTTAGGACCCTTTCCCATGTAAAAGGACTTGTGTCCATTTCTGTGCTATTCCCACCCCTTGTACTTCCTTCAGGTCCATTATTCTCCTCTTCCTCAGTAAGGACTGAGCAGAAATATCTGCTTTACTGTCATCCTCCATGTGGCCCCCGTCCTCTCCCTTCAGTCTCACTATCCCTTCCTTTAGCCTTCTTTTTTTCCCTTATCTACATGTAAAAGATTTTGTCCCCGCTACCCACTGATTTTGCTATGTGTTCTTCTGCCTGAGCTTTGGCTTCCCTTACTATTCTTCCTGCCTTCCTTTGCTTCTCCTGATACTTTTCCCTATCCACGTCTGCCTGCATCTTTTCGTATTGCCCGAATGCAATATTTTTGGTGCTCACTTTCTCCACTACCTCCTTGGAAAAACATAATGGCCACCTCTTCCTTTTCCCCTTGCTAACCTGCTTAATGCACAATTCTGTTGCTCTTGTAATCCCTGTTTTAAATATTGCCCACTGTTCCTCCACCCCTGATCCCCCCCCATTTCCATTAGTGCCTCTTTCAAGCATCTCCCCATTTTCTCAAAGTCAGCCCTCCTAAAATCCAGGATACATGTTTTTGTGCAGTTTGGTTCTGCTACTTCTGTGATTTCAAACCACAGTGACCGGTGGTCACTGTTCCCCAGATGCATAGATGTATTCATTGGGAGTACAGACTTATCTGCTGACTTGTACGTTGGTATCAGGCACAGGATCATGGAATGCAGAGGCGGTAGTGCCAGTAATGCAGGCTGGGATAACAATTTGCAAATACAATTGCAGCCACTGACATATCCAGGTGTTTCCGGAAATTTCTGTGATATCTGTAGAGAAATTTCTTGCCTGTCTGCAGTGCCACTGTAGGACCACTGAAGAGTTCCTTTAGAAATACTGTAGAATATCAGGAAATATCCATGTAATCTTGATGGATACAACTGTAGACGGGGGTTTGCCACTTACTGGTAGTTAGCAAGATGATACAAAAGACTAAGATTATTGGTGTTGCACCAATAGGAGTGCTCTACCACTTTTTGGCTCTGAGTGCAACACAGACCTAGTTCAGTCTCAAAATCCAGAGTTACTTAATTTTACAAGTAAATTTGTAAAGAAAGATAATAAATTTCATTCATAATGCACTGTGCATGCATACGTGTAATGTAATTCAGTGGTACATAATAACTACAAAAATAAATCAATTTTATGGATAAATTCACAAAAGTCACAAAACGATTAATAAGTTTTAAAATATGGGGGTGACAGCAGCAGCAGCAACAGCAAGTGAAAGAGAATATGTGTTCCAATGCCAAACTGCTATTAATTGACAGATCTATAGTTCACCAATAACAAGCCAAAGAAAACAATGGTTGTAATTGGGTTTTTGCAGCCAACAGCCAACTGGTCTATTGATTAGGGAAAGTCAGTCACTATGACAACATGACAACAAAGTTAAATTGGCCAAACTGGTGTACTGGGACTGGTGTTACCTACTCCAATACAGGCAGTTATTCAGCTGCACTATACTTGATTTTGACTTTTACAGATACAAACGTGGCTACTATACTGGTTCCAGGATTGACTGTCACACCACAAAACATGTGAACACAACTCGGTAATATTTTTTTGAGGGGTATTCCGAGTTTGTGTTAAGGGGAAGTGCACATACACATACACACTTCTTGTTGGTATTTTTGTTCTTCGGAGGAGTACAAACACACATGCAATAAATTTGTTGTGGTATTTTTGGGGTAGGGTGAAGGTACACTCTATCACAATAACTATATATGAGTATAACATGTTTTTGGAATTTTGTTTTTTGGGGAGCACAAATACGCAGATGTTACATTTTGGTTAGTTTATTTTAGTGGGGGCATGGCACACACAAAACCAGTAACTATATATAACTCTAAACAAATGTAAGCCACCCTTTGACTCACCTGGGCTTTTCTGGGGCCTTCGCGGGGCCCCTCCTGGACATACCTCCATTGGGGCTGCCCTAGGTTCACTGGATGACAGGGTGTATAGGAGATGAATGGCATGGTGCCTCCACCTGGAGTAGTGATAGGGGATATCTGTTGGATAAATTGCAGGTTACCATCCCCCCAGAGAAATACAAGAGCTGCCCCCACAGGCACTTCCTCACACAATAACATTCCCCACTTTGCAGTAATTCACAATAACAAGATATAATATTAATCAATAACAATATTTATTAGGGGAAGGAATAAAAAGTGAGAATAACACAACACCGTAATATAAACACTTTATGATTAATGACTGTACCCCACTTTCTCCCACACCTCCCACCTATGGGTGTACCTTGCTTTTCCCTTATGGTTGTGTGATACAGTTAGCAATTAGTTGTGGTGTGTACCTCACCGGGGTGATGACTCTGAAAGCTGAGATGTGGTGGCTTTAAACAGTCTGAAAACATGGTTGAAACAATTGCAATTGGGGCCCAGTAACTTTGAACAGTAGACTGTAAGAAAATTCAGGTCTGGGCTTAGCTTAACTTGCAGAGTCCTGCCCAGGATCCAACCCCCTGTTCCTAACTAGCTAGCTAGTGAAATAAAGAGCTCACCTGTGCAGTAACCCAGAGGTACTTACAGTTTGTTGAGGGGGTTTAGTAGGCTTGTTTGAATGATACCATGTAAGTATCACATTGGTGGTGTACCACCACAGCAGAGCTGGCAGAAGAATTGAAGAATGATGGTCTTCACCTGTCAGGCCTTTCCAAACTTCACCCCATGGCCTTTGTAGACAGTGTTCACCTGACAGGGCTCTTGATGTCTTCCTCTCTGGTGCCTCCTCGGTGGTCTGGGGACAGGGCAGGCTTGGTCCCCAAAACTTCTCTGCATGGCTCACAGCGTCTGTGCAATGCACTTTCCACTGGGTATCTGGCTTACTCATTAGCCCAGTACACACACAGCAGTCTCCAATCTTTATCCCCTACTGAGGGGGAACACAGGCTGCTCAGGCTTTACTCTGTGCTGCAGAACTTACAGTCTCTGTTCTCACACTGCAACTCACAGCTCTCTCTGGTGGAAAACTCTGGCTCCTCTTCCTCTGCAGCAAAACTCTATTTTTTGGCAATGAAACTTCAAATTCTCTTTCTTTGGGCAGTAAAATCTCTAAAGTTTCTTACTGTGGCAGCTGGCTCTTTAGGCACTTTTTCCTATTCACACCATGCTGCAGCTGACCAGGCTGTTGGGATCTGGGTGCAGGCCCTGGGCTGGGTAGCCCGCACATGTTTCTCCTGCACTCTCCCTCTCCTTGGGATCTGGGGGAAATTTTCTTTTTCAGCGGGTTTGCAGTCCCTTTTATAAATGTTTCCATTCTCCCATCTGATTGGCTGCATTACTTCTGGGGTTTTTCAGTGCCCCTTGACATTGTACCAAGCAGCCTCCTTGCTGCAGAGTCCCATGGGGGCTGCCATATATGTTTACATTTTAGTTCCAGACAATGCGGTCCCCTAGAATTACATACAAGCCCATTCATGGGCTGACTGTTATATGTCTAGGACCCCTTATCCTGAAGGAGTCAGGCAACATTAGATTTGGTTAAAGAGAGCCCTCTTATGCCCGTTGGGGCTCCCGATACATTTGGCCCCCTGTTTGCGCCCTTTTCTGGTGTGTCAGCACTGGAGTCACAGCTTCTTTAAGTTTTGCTGCCCTGGCAGCCATGCATGTGTGAATGGCACATGGCGGCCATATTCTTTATTTAATTTTTGCCAGTCTGTGTCCTCACTACTCCCCGGACCAGTTACTTGCCTCCTCAGTGCCCAGAGGCACAGAAACTATGATCCGACCTCAGACCCTATCTATCTATGGGCTGAGTAATGAAAGGATTTATGCGCCACAGCTGTGGAGCTTAGACCTGCCACGGGGGTCCAAATCCCTCCCTGGACCACTGGCTCAGGGATGCCCATGGGGCCATAGCCCTAACAATGTAAACCCCAAGTGGGGGGGGGGGCTTGCACACTCCTCTTGCCAAATGCTTGGCATCCCTGACAAGCCATTAAAAGTTCAACTCAAATATTACGTGCAATAAACACATTAAAATACATTTTGTTATCTAGACACCTGATTTCTGTCTGCCCAAATATGCAGTCACAATAATAAAGCTTGCCTAACTAGACAGTTGATGCTAACTATACACATGTTGCAGTAGGCGTTAATACTCCAAATTTTCCCAGACTGAAATGTATCATTGAACAGAACTTGGAAACACTGGGTATGACATATACTTTGGCAGTATATGCTTATAGGCAGCATATGGGTGGTATTGGAGGAGGCACTAAGTGTGTCATAGGTGAGTTTTATGATGGGCTTAGGTTCTCTTCCAGACCTTCTCGGTAATGTTGCATTTTCCATAGGCACAAGGGCATTTTCAAGAGTTGCATTACTTTCAGGAATTTGCTCACCAGAAGTTAAGCCTATGACATTGTCCATATCAATGTCCATCACTACCTCGGGCACTTGGCTACTAGGTCTTCTCTCAGGGAAAAAAGGTATAGCATCAGGATCCAACTGATGCACTGTCTCAATTGGGGCAGTACTTATGGAGGGCTGTGAGTTTCTACAGTGCATTTTCCATTGATACACACTTTGATTTGTCTTAGACACACTTTAATAGTAGGACATGTCTTCCTCAACATCCTCTTCAGATGAATTGGGTGCAGACTCTGTTACTGGTACAGTTATCAAGTTGACAGATTCTGGGGGTACTCTCTCTTTGGTCTTTTGAACTGTTTGACTTCTGGTTTTAGGTTTTCCTAAGACGAGTCATGCACTAGGTAATAATGGTGCTTGCAGCTCCTAAAACCATACCAAACAAAAAGCTGCCGCACACATACACCTTAATAACTTTCCGGAGCCAAATCTTCTAAATTAAATATTTATTATCCAACACCACACCTGACGCATTTCGGACGCTTGTCCTTTATCAAAGGTAAAAAGACAATGACCAGAGGCGCCATTTTATAATGACAATCCCTGACGTCACAATGATGTCACACAAACCCATTAATTCTCTATAACACAATTAAAGTGCTCTCAACACCATACCAAACATTTAAAAACTGTTAAAAACACATACTTTAATATTCAATAAAACAAATTTATCACAACAATTTATAACCTAATAATTTTTATCTACATTCTAAATATGGTTTTAATTCTAAATGTGAATTAATACCAGGTCGTTTATATGCATTAAGTCTCAGAATCCAATCATTCTCCTTTTTTAGTATTTTATTTCGATAATTACCCCCTCTTGGGTCATGAAAAACCTTTTCAATGCCCAGAAATTTAAATTCATGTCTTTCATGTGTTTCTGAATATTCAAAGATATGTAATGCTGTGGCATAGGTCAAATCCTGTTTATTAATGGCTCTCACATGTTCCTGAACTCTGATTTTAAAAGTTCTCTCAGTTTTCCCTACATAAAATGTACCACAGTTACATTGTGCCAAATAAATGATACCTTGAGTATTGCAAGTAATCAATTGTCTTATGCCAAAGATCTTATTTTTTTCTTCCAACTACACTAAATTCCTTGGCTTTAACTATAAAATTACAAGCACTGCAATTTTTACACTGTGTGCATCCCACAGGATTTCCTAACCAATTATTGGTGTGTCTCACAGTAGGTGTAAAATGACTCTTAACTAAATTATCTTTCAAAGTTGGTGCATGTCTATAAGTTAAAATAGGGGGTTTAGATGTCACCTCTTTTAAACCTGGGTCCACTGCCAATACATGCTAATGCTTCTTAACGATTTGACCCACCTGCCAACTTTGAGCACTATATGTAGTCACAAAATGGAATCTGTCAACATTTTCGTTTTCCATGTCTTTTTCTTTCAACAATTCACTTCTATTGACTGCTGCAGCTGCCTGATACCCCTTTTCTATAACCTTATCTGTGTACCCCCCTACTTTTAAACCGGCTTTTCAAATTCCTTGCTTCAATTTCAAAATCAGTGTCTCTGCTGAAATTCCTCTTTATTCTCAAAAATTGCCCTTTTGGTATATTTTCTACTATATGTGTAGGGTGACAACTCATAGCATATAACAATGTGTTACCATCGGTGGCCTTCCTAAATAAATTACTGGTGAGTTGTCCTACCTCACCTCGAGTGATCTGTAGATCCAAATAGTTAACGGAATCAAAGCTCATGTTGTATGAAAATTTTAAATTTGTATTCGTTTCATGCATGAAGCTTACAAATTCCGTTAGCATTTTTTCATCTCCTTTCCATACTAGAAATATATCATCAATAAAACGCTTCCATAACAAAACATTATAAAAACGGATTTCTTTGTATTATATATAACTTCATGTTCCCAATATCCTACATAAAGGCTTGCCACCGATGGTGCACAGGTAGCCCCATAGCAGTCCCTTTTATCTGTCTATAAATATCACCATTAAAGGTGAAACATTTTTGTAAGTACATGTTCAAGTATTTTCAGGACAAATTCCACTTCATCACTTGTCACACTCACAGAAACATTCAAAAATGTGCAACAGTGTCCAAAGCCCGTCATGGGGTACATTAGTGTATAGGACTCTATATCAAGTGTAACCAACAACAGTCATTTTCATTGATGTCTCTCTTCTGTAGCTTCAAACATCTTTAGTATCCTTCACATATGATTTTAACTGTTTAACATAAACATTCAATATAGAGTCCACATATTTTGAAAGAGGTTCAGTCAAACTTCCAGTGCCACTAACTATTGGACGACCCTGAGGTTCCTTGCTATTTTTATGTACTTTAGGTAAAATATAGAATGTAGGTTGTATCGGAAATTCAACCTTCAAATATTTACTTAACTGAGATGTTATTACAGATCGTCTCACTGCCTCCAGCAGTGTTTCATCTATACATGTTTTATATTCCCATACTGGATCGTAACTTAATTTCTCATAGAAAACAAAATCATTTAACTGTCTCAGTGCTTTTGCATGTATTCTGAATGTCCCACAAAACTATACAACCTCCTTTGTCCGCCTGTTTAATAATAAGGAGTCATTCTGTAAGGATTTTAAGGCATCACGTTCTCCTCTAGTTAAATTATTAAATGGCAAATTAACTGGGGTTTCAAACAGTTTTTCAAAATCGTGTTCACATAAGTCTCTGAAGACACTTACCGCGTTGCAGAGGGGTGGGTTAAAGGTAGAATTCGGTCTAAATGACCTAAGACCAGTCACTTTTTCCACACTAGTTTCACTAGTATTGCATCTGTTAAAGAACGCCTTGATGTTTAAATTGCGGCACATCAGGATTTTCTCGTTGTGGCAGACTTGTTGGTGTTGCTCCCCGGATATTCATTTTTAACAGAAGGCGCTCTCAATGTCCAGGTTTTACTTGAAAATAAAATATTCACCACTATGGCCAAAACCTGTGCAACGACTCAGTAAAGAAAGAGAGGTTTTATTAAAATCTGAATTAAAAAATATCGAGAAGGATTACGGCGGAGTCCACGATTAATCAATTATGGCAACGAAAACGGACAAGGAGGGGAAAGAAGAAATGTAATATACCGCGAACAGAGGGGGAGGTATGGATGGAAGAGGAATGGCAACAGGTGGAATGCCAGGACAATGAGGAGGTGAGTCGGGACATTCAAGTTATCAATATTTCAGAGCATGTACTAACTGAAACTGAAATACTTCTATTAAAGAAGGGTTTGTCCTTCTCTCCGACAATTTCACTGGACCCAGAACGAACTATAATTGATTTACACCTGATGTGCCGTAATTTAAACATCAAGGCGTTCTTTAACAGATGCAATACTAGTGAAACTAGTGTGGAAAAAGTGACTGGTCTTAGGTCATTTAGACCGAATTCTACCTTTAACCCACCCCTCTGCAACGCGGTAAGTGTCTTCAGAGACTTATGTGAACACGATTTTGAAAAACTGTTTGAAACTCCAGTTAATTTGCCATTTAATAATTTAACTAGAGGAGAACGTGATGCCTTAAAATCCTTACAGAATGACCCTAACCTTATTATTAAACAGGCGGACAAAGGAGGTTGTATAGTTTTGTGGGACGTTCAGAAATACATGCAAGAAGCACTGAGACAGTTAAATAATTTTGTTTTCTATGAGAAATTAAGTTACGATCCAGTATGGGAGTATAAAACATGTATAGATGAAACACTGTTGGAGGCAGTGAGACGATCTGTAATAACATCTCAGTTAAGTAAATATTTGAAGGTTGAATTTCCGATACAACCTACATTCTATATTTTACCTAAAGTACATAAAAATAGCAAGGAACCTCCAGGTCGTCCAATAGTTAGTGGCATTGGAAGTTTGACTGAACCTCTTTCAAAATATGGACTCTATATTGAATGTTTATGTTAAACAGTTAAAATCATATGTGAAGGATAGTAAAGATGTTTTGAAGCTACTTGAAGAGACATCAATGGAAATGACTGTTTGTTGGTTACACTTGATATAGAGTCCTATACACTAATGTACCCATGACGGGCTTTGGACACTGTTGCACATTTTTGAATGTTTCATGTAGTGTGACAAGTGATGAAGTGGAATTTGTCCTGAAAATACTTGAACATGTACTTACAAAAAATGTTTTCACCTTTAATGGTGATATTTATAGACAGATAAAAGGGACTGCTATGGGGGCTACCTGTGCACCATCGGTGGCAAGCCTTTATGCAGGATATTGGGAACATGAAGTTATATATAATGATCAAAGAAATCCATTTTTTTATAATGTTTTGTTATGGAAGCGTTTTATTGATGATATATTTCTAGTATGGAAAGGAGATGAAAAAATGTTAACGGAATTTATAAGCTTCATGCATGAAACAATACAAATTTAAAATTTCATACAACATGAGCTTTGATTCCGTTAACTATTTGGATCTACAGATCACTCGAGGTGAGGTAGGACAACTCACCAGTAATTTATTTAGGAAGGCCACCGATGGTAACACATTGTTATATGCTACGAGTTGTCACCCCACACATATAGTAGAAAATATACCAAAAGGCAATTTTGAGAATAAAGAGGAATTGCAGCAGAGACACTGATTTTGAAATTGAAGCAAGGAATTTGAAAGCCGGTTTAAAAGTAGGGGTACCAGATAAGGTTATAGAAAGGGGGTATCAGGCAGCTGCAGCAGTCGATAGAAGTGAATTGTTGAAAGAAAAACATGGAAAAAGAAAATGTTGACAGATTCCATTTTGTGACTACATATAGTGCTCTGAAAGTTGGCAGGTGGGTCAAATCGTTAAGAAGCATTGGCATAGTATTGGCAGTGGACCCAGGTTTAAAGAGGTGACATCTAAACCCCTATTTTAACTTATAGACATGACCAACTTTGAAGATAAATTTAGTTAAGAGTCATTTTACACCTACTGTGAGACACACCAATAATTGGTTAGGAAATCCTGTGGGATGCACACAGTGTAAATATTGCAGTGCTTGTAATTTTATAGTTAAAGCCAAGGAATTTAGTGTAGTTGGAAGAAAAAATAAGATCTTTGGCATAAGACAATTGATTACTTGCAATACTCAAGGTATCATTTATTTGGCACAATGTAACTGTGGTACATTTTATGTAGGAAAACTGAGAAAACTTTTAAAATCAGAGTTCAGGAACATGAGAGCCATTAATAAACAGGATTTGACCTATGCCACAGCATTACATATCTTTGAATATTCAGAAACACATGAAAGACATGAATTTAAATTTCTGGGCATTGAAAAGGTTTTTCATGACCCAAGAGGGGTAATTATCGAAATAAAATACTAAAAAGGAGAATGATTGATTCTGAGACTTAATGCATATAAACGACTTGGTATTAATTCACATTTAGAATTAAACCATATTTAGAATGTAGATAAAAATTATTAGGTTATAAATTGTTGTGATAAATTTGTTTTATTGAATATTAAAATATGTGTTTTAACAGTTTTAAATGTTTGGTATGGTGTTGAGAGCACTTTAATTGTGTTATAGAGAATTAATGGTTTGTGTGACATCACTGTGATGTCAGGGATTGTCATTATAAAATGGTGCCTCTGGTCATTGTCTTTTTACCTTTGATAAAGGACAAGCGTCCGAAACGCGTAAGGTGTGGTGTTGGATAATAAATATTTAATTTAGAAGATTTGGCTCCGGAAAGTTATTAAGGTGTATGTGTGCGGTGGTTTTAGGTTTTCTTGCCACTGCGTGCTCGTTCTCTAGTTTAGGAGCAGGTACAATCTTGCTGATGGGGAGCAGGTAGTTTCTGTGCACAGTCTTTTCCAGTTCTCTCCATGCTCTTGATGGATTTTATAAACAGACATATTGGCAGTTGTTCAGCTACGATGTATGCCTCTGGTGCCCAGTGGTCCTCAATCTTGTGTTTGCCTTGAATGCCCATATTTCTTAACAAGACACGGTCTCCCCCTGTAACACCTGATGTCACACTCTTTTATTGTGTCTCAGTTTGTTTCCTTGGCTGCTCTTAGCTGCTGCCTCAAATGCAAGTTGGTAAGCCTTTCTTGGTTGATCTCTCAGCTTTTGGGTATATTCAAGATAGCTCTCTTTAGACATACCATGAGGAGACACACCAAAACATAAGTCAACTGGCAACCTAGCTTCATGGTCAAACATGAGATAGAAGGGAGATCTCTGGGTGGCATCATTTTTCGTACAGCTGTAAGCATGGACAAGGTAAATCACTCTTTGACTCCAGCTAGCTTTATTGGCTGGTTCCAGGGTACTCAACATCTCTAGGAGAGTTCTGTTGAAGCGTTCAGGCTGTGGGTCCCCCTTGGGGTAGTAAGGTGCAGTGCGAGATTTCTTGATGCCACGGGCAGCTAAGAACTCTTTAGCTACGTGACTTTCAAAATCCTGGCCCTGGTTGGAATGGATCCGTTGCAGTATACCATAATGGTTTACAAACTGTTGCAACACTTTTACCACCGTACTAGCCTTCTGGTCCTTTGTTAGACATGCCTGGGTGTATCTGGTATAATGGTCATTGATTACCAGAATGTTGGCCTTGTTTTGTCTGTCAGGCTCCAAGGAGAGGAAGTCCATACACACCAACTCTAAAGACCCACTAGTCTTGATATTTACAAGGAGGGCAGCTCTTTTGGGGAGGGCCTTTCTCTTAGTATACTTCAGACAAGATTTAAAGTGTTTTGAAATGTCCTTCATCATCCTCAGCCAGTAAAATCTTGCTCTTTCCAAATCTACAGTGCGCACGTAGCCCAGATGACCCATCTCATCATGCAGTAAGGTCATGACGGCTTTACGGTATATCCATGTCAACACCAACTGTGTTTTTGAGTTCTTAGGATTATCACTGTCTTGAATTTGATGTATCAACAGTCCATCTTTTAGAGCTAATTTGTTCTGTTCTCTTAACTTCAGCTTGGCGTCAGGGTGATTAATGCGCACTTGCACTGCATTGAGCCCTTTCTCTAAGGCTTTATTATGTCTCTGAACACAGGGTCCTCTTTTGGGGCCCATTGTAGCTCAGGTTTACTTGGTTGAGATAAAGAGGACAAGTCCAGTCTAGTATTTTTTTTTTTTATTTATTCAAGAGTTTCATCAGGAAGAGCACACTGAACAACAGGTTGCTTGTCTCATGGTGCATCCTGGGGGGAGGGTACATAGGGATATACATACATCAAAAGTCAACAAATTATCAAAATAAAAAATAGGCAATGGACACATACTAAAATTAGTAAGTCAACAAGTAGCAAAAGCAGGGTACAAAGCCAAAGAGAATGTGGGAATTAAATAATGCATAGGGGAGCTACAAACAGTGAAAGTATGACTACTAAATACAGTGTGTAACAACAAGGCGTGATAAGGTTGGCGGTGGACAAAGGTTTGCGGGTACACAAGTGCAAGTTATAGTAACCCCTACTGTACTACACTACACCCTTACAGCACAGTAGGTAGAAACAAGACATATTCGTGTGCAGTTGCAGTTCACAGAGAGGAAATTATTTAAGGCTGAGGAAAGGGATGAGGGAGAGGAAGAGGGGCGAAGCTGGGGAAGGAGGGAGTTTCACAGTTTGGGGAAGTGGTACGAGAAGGCAGATTGTCCAACAGCAGTTGTAATATTCAACTATGCAGCAGGAACAACATCTGGTGAAGCTCCTAGCATATCAAGTGCTCTGTCATGGTTTACTGGGGTAACTTTCTCAGTGACCTTGAACCTGGGACAGATTGCTTTTACTGTGACACTTGTAAGCTGCACACTTCCCTTGGTCTGATCAACATGAGGGCACCTTGATAGGGCATCAGCATTGATGTTGCTTTTGCTACTTCAGTATTCCAAACTGTAATCCGATGTCACGAGTGTAGACAACCACTGGTGCCCAGCAGTATCTAGTTTTGCAGTAGAGTTCATGTAGGTAAGGAGATCACTGTCCGTTTTGACTGTGAAGTGAACACTGGACAGATAGTCATGAAATTTCTCAGTCACTGCCTATTTTAGAGCCAGACATTCAAGTTTATGACCAGGTAGTGCTTTTCTGATGGTGACAGGCTGTGACTGGCAAATGCCACGGCCGAAGTCCCTCTGGATGCTCTTGGTACAACACTGCTCCTAACTGATTCAAGCTGGCATCAGTATGTAGAGTGTATGGCTTGTGGGGATCTGCAAAACCAAGACTGGTGCTTCACTTAATCTCTTTATGATTTCTATAAAAGCTGTTTCACACTATGCAGTGCATCTATCACTGAAAGGTTCATTGACTTTCAGGTACTCTTTTGGGGAGCTGTCTTTCTCATACTGGGTCTTTTTCTTTTTATTCATACGCAGGTATTCTTGTATTAAGTCATTCAGCAGGTGCACAACCATGGAATAGTCCTTCATGAAAAGCGTTTATGGTACCCACAGAAACCAAGGAAGGATTGTAAGGCTTTCAAGTTGTGTAGCCTGGGCCAGGTGGTGAGGGTTTCTACTTCTGCCGGGTTGGTCTGAACTCCATTTTCCAAGACAATGTGGCCATAGTACTTGAATGAAGGCTGGGAAAACTGGCATTTGTTGATGAAGACTTTCAAACCAAATTCCTCCAACTGATCCAATACTTTCATCAGACATGCTTCATGCTCTTCCAAAGTCTTCCCAAATTCAATCAGGTCGTCCAGGTACACTATGACCTCTAAAAGGTTCATATCTCCTACTGCCTTCTCCATTAACTGTTAAAAAATGGCAGATGCTCCTGATATGCCCTGAGGCATCCTCTCAAATTGTTAGAAATCCAATGGGCAGATGAAGGCGGTCTTCCTGTCCTCCTCTGCCATGGGAATCTGGTAGTACCCACTATGGAGATCCAGCATGAAGAACCATCTACTCCTTGACAAGCTAGCAAGAAGATCTTCCACACGAGGCACTGTACACTGGTCTGGAATCGTCTTTTTATTCTAAGTCTGGTAATCAATACACTTCCGGACTGCTCCATATTTCTTGCATGCCACCATGATGGGTGACACATTTGGGCTCTGTGACTCTTTGATTACCCCTGCCACCAACAGCTCCTGAAGATGGCGCTGGACATTCTCAATGTCACCAGGTCTGTAGCAGTATAGGCCTTCTCTGGGCACAGGAGGTACTAGTGGCTTGACCCTGGGAGCAGCGAAAGGGGTCATCTCCCGACCTGGTTCCAGGGTGACACTGGTTGCTTGTGTTTGGAGCTCTTGAACCATGTGTAGAGCCTTCACACACTCTCATCCCTTTCAGTTCAGTACCCAGATCATTAGTACACTCTACCTGTGTCTGTCGAGGTGCAGCGGTCACAGCAGGGGCCCAATGAGAATCAGCAATTTCCTCTTGTACCTCCTCTTCCCTCACCTCACTGAGCAGCTGTCTGAAGGCTGGGGGTTTAGCCCAACAGTCTTTCAGCTGAAAGGATAACAAGGTCCACCTGGAGAACACTGTGTGCCTTAATACTTGATCAAGTCTCATCTCAGAGAGTTGTGAGAGGATGACTTCTCCCTCCTCAGCAATCTTTTGAATCAGTCTCTATTTTGGTGATATAGTGGAAAAGTTTCTCGCCTTCTTTCTGGGTAGTGGCTCTTAACTGGAAGATAAGGTTCTCTTTTCTCTCCATTGCCCCAAAGGTGCTCTTTAACATGGCCAGGTGGCCACTGGCATTGCAAGTTGGTTGACTGGCCCACAACAACCGAATAACATCCAAAGCCATGCCCCTCAAACTCATGACTATTTTTTTACACTTTTTGTGGTCGGAGCACTTCCACACCTGGATTATTTGGGTGGCCTGGCTTATCCAGCTTTCATAGTTGTCCTTCCCCGTGGGAGTGGGGATTGCTCCCGTAAATGTGCATAGCCTCTTGTACTGTTTGTAGGGTGCAACCACATAGGGGGCCAGACCACTGGGTAGCACTATCTGAGCCAGCTCTCACTCTTTGAACAAAGCTTGTACATCTTTAAGAGGCTTTCCCTCTGCTGCCGCCATTGGCTTAATCTTTTCCAGCAAGTCTGATTTGGGCACTGGCAAAGGAGGTGGGTCTGGTTGAGGACTACTCCCCTTGCCAAACAGGCTCCATGTACAGTACCTTCAACCCCTTCTGAAGTGAAGGTTGCAGGTAAGTTACTCACATCCACATCAGCATCAATGTCTACCAAAACTGTAGTACTCTGTCTGGCACATTCATATATCATGCCTTGAATTTTCAACTTTCCAGTACCCGGTACAGTCTTTAGAGCTTCTAAAATTACCCTTCTTTCAGTGCCTTCAGGGATCCCCATTGCCAAAATGGCCTCCGTTGGGTTCAGGTGCTCCCCTTGGCACCAGTCTTCAAGTTCTTGGTGTGCCATGGTGACTTGAACACTGATTTTATTTGTGGGTGTGGAGGGTACCAGGCTTTCTTTTTCCACAAAGTGTAATTTTGTGGGTGGCCACTAGGGGGCAGAAAATCCCAGTGGTGTCTCCATTTTGTAACAGCCCTTTGACTCACCTTGGCTGTTTTGGGGCCCTCGGAGTCCACACTGCCCACACCTCTGAGGGGACCAGCCTGGCTTGACTGATGGATGACCTACCTGGATAAGAAATGGTGAAGTACCTCCACCTGGAGTAGTGGTAGAGGATACCTGTTGGATAAATTGCAGGTTACCACCCCCAGGAAAATACAAGAGCTGCCCCCATAGTCACTTCCCCACACAATAGCACTCCCTACTTTGCAGTACTCCAAAATGATAAGATATAAGACAGATAGATAGATAGATAGATAGATAGATAGATAGATAGATAGATAGAGGTGGATATTTTATTTATAAAGCACTCAATTCATAAGATTCTGAGCATTGTACAATAAAAGCAACAGTACAACCATACAGTTAATCAAATCATACAGCACATATAATAAAATCATAATAAAAAACATTCAATTGTATATCTGAATCAATCAATAAAAACCTGTTGGAACAGATAGGTTTTTAATCCCCTTTTATTTATTTATACATAATCGGAATTACAACCTTTGTTATAGACTCCTTTGCAAAGGCTCCACATCAACAGTACAGAGGTAAGAAGAGTACATAGTGGTACAGAGGTTACAACAACTACATATAAATACAATAGCTAAGAAGCATTATATGATATGAAGAAGAAACAACAGTCAAATAATCTTAGATCAGGCAGTCCTGGCATTCACAACTGTACATTCAGTAGAACACAAACTAGGGTAGTTAATTTACCCATTGTCAACAGCTGAGATGCCCTCTATGGCAACTTTAACACAAAGTTCAATAGATACACTAGAGTTAGGGCCAAGGGGTGTCTGAGCTGGGCTAGGGGTAGTCACATGTAGTTCCCTCAAGGAGGTGACTTTTGAGTGCCATTTTAAAAGGGCCAAGCTTAGATTCCAGGGTGATAGTAGCGGGGAGGCTATTTAGCAATTTGGGGGCCCGATGAAGGAATGCCCTTTGGCTTAGGGAGGTTCGGCAGTATGGCACAAAGAGTGATGACCTGGAGTTGCTTCTGGATGCTCTGGAAGGAGGGGCTGGAATGATGAGCGAGTGGAGTCCAGGTGGGGCTTGTCCGAGAAGTATTTTTTTTGCAAGGAGAAAAGTTTAATACTTTAGCCTCCCGTCAAAGTTTAGCCAATTAGTAGATTTGTAGAGCTCACAAGTGTGCATGAGCATGTCGCAACCTGTGACTAGATGACAGGCTTTATTTAACATGGTTTTGACACTGCGGAGGGAAGTCAGGTCAGCAGTGCCATATATTACAATGCTATAGTCCAGTAGGGGGAGGACCAAAGAGGATGCTGCAATTCGGAGGGCTTCAGGGGTGAGGTATTGCTTGAGACAGTACAAGAGACCAATCCTGAAATTGAGGGCAGAGGAGAGATGCTAGGCATGAGGGTGGAAAGTGAGTGATGTGTCAAGGATAATACCCAGGTACCTGAAGGTAGAGACTTGCTCAAGTGGGGCATTTATAGAGTTATGGATGTTCAGGCGGTAGTCACAGTTTGGGTTCTGGTGGTGGGTGAACAGCATGGATTTGGTTTTTTTTGTAACTGAGGATTAGTCTGTGGGCCACAAACCAATTTTCTATTGTATTGAATAGATCTTGGAGGGTGAGTTGGAGAGTGGGGGGGGTGGGGATGACTCGTGAATATGATAGCATTGTCTGCATAAAGAAGCAGATTACTGGGGCAGGAGTTGGGGATGGAGTTTAAAAAAAGACCAGAAAGGAGGGGGCCGAGTATTAAGCCTTGAGGGACACCGGAAAGAACAGGGTGACTGAAGGAAATAGTGGAGTCAATCTTTACTTGTTGGGTTCTGCCAGCTAGATAGTCTGAGAACCAGGAGACAGAATCTTGGGAGTGGCCCAAGGAGGGAAGTGTGTCTAGAAGCAAGTCATGACTAATGGTGTTGAATGCCTTGGTAAGATCGATCTAACCACATGGCCATTGTTGAGGGCATGGTGTATGAAGGATGTATATTCAAGGAGAGCAGTGGTAGTACTGTGACCCCTGCGGAAGCCATGTTGAGCGGGGGATAGCAGGTTGTGTTTGGTGAGATAGTCTGTAAGTTGGTCCAAAACTATTTTTTCCAAGGCTTTTGGGTGGGGGAGGATAGAAATGGGTCAATAGTTGTTTGGTGCAGTGCGGTCACCTCCTTTCAGGATGGGGGTGATGACTGCAAGTTTCTAGGGCATAGGGAATTGTCCTAGGCAGAGTGACTTGTTAAGGATTTTAGTTAGAGGGGAGAGCACCTCATCTAGTGTGAGGTGAAGGAGTTTTAAGTCCAGGGTGTCACCACTGTGTCGAGACTTGCTCAGAAAGTTGGATAGGTATCTTCTGGTGGTGTTTGTGGGGATCATCTGGAGGCAAAAAGGGGATATTGTCATGTGTGGTGTGCGCAGGTGTGGATACCAGGGTGGGGGGGGGGAATCAAAGAAGTAGGGAGGAAGAATGCTGCTGAGGTCAGAGAAGGTATCATTCAGGATGTTTGAGATGGCTCGGGGGTCCAGGACATTGGAGCCATTGACGTTAAACTGGGAGGGAGGGGATACCACCTTCTCACTGAGCTCTTTAATATTTTTCCAGAAATCATGGCCCGAGCTCCAAGGGGATGTGAGGGCATGGTGATAGTGGGACACTTTAGCTTGGTGGATAGCCCAGGTGCATTTATTCCTATCCTGGGGTGTGCAGAGGGTGGGTGCGGTTTGGGAGAAGGAGGTGTTGAGGACAATGAGAGACCGTTTCCTTTTTTTCAGGTACAGAAAAATACCTGGAAGCCGCGGGACCATTTTCTTTCTTTACAGGCGAAATAAAACAAATGTTGGGTACACTAGGGTGGGCTCCCAGTGTGCCCCATGACTTTTGGGGGGGTGATGTTGGCCACACTGGGGTGGGCTCCCAGTATGCCACACAATGGGGGTGGGGCGGGGGCAGGAACATGCCAACGTGATTTGCTTTCTGTGAGCGGCAGCACACTGGGGTGGGCTCTCAGTGTGCCACACAATGTGGGGGAGGGGTGGCGGACATGCCGACACGAGGATTGCACTCCCGATGTCGGCTTTCTTTGTTGATTGTGTGACAGCAGCAGGAGCCACCGCCATGTTTACTGAAATGTTTCATCAGGAAAGGTACGTACTAGAGGAGTGTCATCTGTGCCACTGCATGACGAGCTTGTCTCTGATTGCAGTGGCAAATTGCTTACAATTTGTGTCCACTTTACATAATTCTTGTGTCAGCACTAGCATGCTGTCTAATTGGGGAATGAAGGATGCACCTACTAAAGTGTGCCCTGCATTCATCAACACTGACACACCTCTGCATTTCTTCTACTACCGCAAGATGCTGCTTGCGCAAATGCAAGACAACATAAAATGAGGTCAATTAGTGTAGAGGTTCTGGTTTTGTCATTTAACCGGGTGGGAGTCTGGACTACCTGGGATGGGGTGAGAGCTGCTGCAGAGTCCATGTAAGAGGAGGAAGACGGAGACATCCAATTATTGAAATCCCCCGCAACGATGATTTCACTGTTGGAGGGAAGTTGCGAGACAAGGGACATGATTTCAGCAAATGACGTTTTTCGGTTGTGCGGTGGAATATAGGCTACCATGAGACAGAGAGTCTTGCCTAGATTTCCCAATAGTAACTTGACTGTAATGGTTTGAGCACCATGGGCAGGGGTGGGAAGAGGGATGGGGAGGGCTTGTATGGAGTCCTTTATGTAGATCGCACAGCCCCCTACCCTTTTACCAAGCCTATTGGACTGGAAAATCGAGTAACCATTTAAAGCTACCACTGGGTTGGAAGTATTTATTGAGAGCCAGGTTTCAGTCAGGGCTAGAATATCCGGAGAATGTTGTGCAAGTCGGTCCTGGAAGGGGCAGAGGTTTTTTCTGCAGGCTGCATATGTTGATGGAGATGATCAACAAGCCATATGGGTTTTTGCTGTTGAGGGGTGCAGATGGGAGTGGGCCAGGGTAGGGATGAATGTTACCCGAGAGAAGAAGAAGAAGGAAGATTGTGTGGTGAAGAAGAGAAGTCCTTAGCAGTTTAAGTTTGAAGTGGCTGGTATTGCATGGCATGGAAGGGCTTTTGACTACCGTGGGGGTGGAGAGGAATCGTAAGGGGTTGATTAGTAGTATGGGGGGGGGGGTGCTGGAGGGGCTGTTTGGCAAGCTGGGGATATGGGGTGTTGGACATGCATAGCCATGCAGGAGGTGCCTGGAGTTATTTGGGAAAGGGTGTGAGTGCCTAGAGTTTCCATCTGACTGGGTTGCAGGATGCAGAGAGGTGTGTGTGTGTGTGGGGGGGGCATGCCGCATAGTATGAGTAGATAGTACGTACCACACAGAATAGGTATGCAGGCAGAAGGAGGCAATATGGGCTGGCACAGTGGGGCAGAGGAAAGGTGTCTGCCTATCCGGCCCTAGGATGGGGCTGGAACATTACAAAAATAGTCCAGGGAGTGCGTAGCCCAGCTTGGAAGGGTGGAGAGGGCTAGAAAGCAATGGGAGGAATAGGTAGGAAGCAGCAAACACAGGATGCAAGACTAACTCCTAGTGGCCAGGTACTATAACCTGCCAGGGGGAGAATGGACACTTAGAAAAATGAGAGCTGGGTCATGTAACAGTTCATGTGACCGATGATGACGTGAAATTGAGTGCCGGCCTTGGGTGGGTGGTTGGCTGGGGTGGGCAGGGAGTCAATGTAAAGCATTGACAGTAAACGCTCTCTGCCAGACACTGCCTAGATGGGAGAAGGCAGCCTTTACCTTTGGTCCCCAGGACAGTCCGCTCGTTGCTTGTGTGCGCCTGTAGTGTGCAGCAGCTTCTAAGGGGGTTCCTGCGTGGGGCTTGGGAAAGGGGGAGAGAAAACAAAGAGGAGTCGGGTTTTGGCAGCACCAATGAGAAGGCCAGAGACAGACTGTGCATGCACGACAGTTGGGTGATGGCTGCAAGCTGGAGGGGGGAGGCTGCCTGCAAAAACACAGCCCTGGAACACCTCGAGGTTATGGTGTCGATAGATTCTGCAGAGCAGACCCCACAACACAGAAGACTTAATAGCAGGTACAGTTTAAGGCTTTTCCCAATGCCCAAAGGCTTCTACCAAGGGAGCCCTCCACAGATCAACAGGCAAGGAGTTCCACAGGGTAGGCACAGCCACAGCAAATGCTGTATCCCCAGAGTGCCACAGCCTAACCCTGGGAACCCCAAGAAGGCCTCCCTCGGCAGAACGGAGTGTCTGGGCCAGATGATAGGGGACAAGGAGCTCTTGCAGATAGGTGGGACCCCCTACATACAGGGTCTTATAGGTAAGGAACCCTATCTTGAAGATAATCCTCCACCTGACTGGCAACCAGTGCAGTCTACGGAGGACCGGGGTAATATGTTCACATCTCCTTACTCTGGTCAGAAGTCTTACCACCGCATTCTGCACCAGCTGCAGCCTGCGGAGGTTGCCTCCAGATAACCCAAGGTATAGGACATTACAGTAGTCCAGCCTGGAAGTGATGAACACATGTACCGGCGTGGCCAGGTCATCAGGAGGAACCAGGGCTCGGATTCAGGCGATATTCCTAAAATGGTAAAATCTGCTTTTAACCATGGCTGACACTTGAGCATCAAGCATCAGGCCGTCATCTAGGATCATGCCCAAATCCTTCACCTGCCTGCAGGGGGCAAGGGGAACCCCACCCAGTTCTAGACTGGGGGTAAACCCCCATCTCCCCCTTCCCCATGATGACCTGATCCACCACCAATACCTCTGTCATGTCTGGGTTGAGCTTAAGCCAATTCTGAGCCATCCATGATTGGATTTCCTCAAGGCAGCTATGAAATATGGAGTCCAACACTTGAGAATCAGGTGCACAGGACAGGTACAGCTGGGTATCATCTGCATAACAGTGAAAACCCAGCCCATACCACCTGATAATGTTCCCCAATGGCAGCATGTACACTGTGAACAATAAGGGTGACAAGACCGAAGCCTGCGGAACCCCACAGCGCAGAGGCTTCGGGTGGATGAGACAAGTCCCACTGCCACCCTTTGCACTTCGTCTGTCAATTATGACCTGAACCAGTTGATGATATTACTGGACAGGCCACACCAGAACTGCAGGCAGTCGAGCAGGACCTCATGGTCCACGGTATCAAATGCAGCAGAGAGATCCAGGAGAACCAAGATGGTACAGGCTCTCCTGTCCCTCGCCATCAGGAGATCATTTAGCACCCTAGTCTTCATACTATGCCCTGCCCAGAAACCCAGACTGGAAAGGCTCATAAGTAGAGGAGGAGGCAAGGTGTCTCTCAAGCTGTATGGCCACCACCTTTTCTGTGACCTTCCCTAAAAATGAGAGGTTTGAGACTGGCCTTTAGTTGCTGAGGCAGTCCAGGACTCCGGGTCCAAAGAAACCTTCTTTAAAAGGGGTCTAACCAAAGCCTCTTTCAGGGACAGTGGAAAGACCCCACTCCTTAAGGAACTCTAGATCACCTTGGCAACCACCGGTCCAGTCAGGTCCAAACAACCAACCAACAGGCGGGTTGGACCTGGGTTTAGATCACATTGTGCTGGCTGCAGCTTAGAGATTATCCCCATCACCTCCTCCTCCTCCTCCACCCCGATCAGCTCAGATTCATCCCAGACAGGAGGATTGTTCTGGCATGATGCAGGCTGGGTAATGCAAACCTTTTGAGAGATACTTGAGGAGACCTCAGCTCTGATAGAGGACACCTTGTCGGCGAAGAGCAGGGCAAGCTCCTTGCATCTAGTGCTCGAAAACTGCTCCCTAACACGAAGACAGGTAGGATGTAAAAGCCTGTCTACCATATGGAAGAGCAGAGCAGGTTTGTTCCCTGCCACAGCAATCTCCATAGACAGAAATTCTGCCTTTTTTTGGGAGACTACCCCCGATAGTCGACATAGTGTGACCTCAGGGCCAACATATATAACATGAACCACAATATTTATTTAAGGGGAGGGGGTTAAAGGGAGAACAGCACAACACAGCAATGTAACCAATTTATTATAAATGACTATACAATACCCCACTTTCTCCCACACCTCCCATGTGTGGGTGCACCCTCACCCCTTTGCCAATTCACAGTTCGTTGTGGTGGATTCCTCACCGGGGTAATGGCTCAGAAGACTGGAATGTGGTGGCTTTAAACAGTCTGAAAACTTAGATGAAACACTTGTGTTGGAGCCCAATAACTTTTAACAGAAGGAACACTTGAAAATCCAGGCCTGGGCTTAGCTTAACTGGAAGAGTCCTGCCCAGGACCTAACCTCCTGTTCCTAACTAGCTAGCTAGCCAAATAAAGACCTCCTCTGTGCCTCACCACAGAGGTTCTTACAGTTTGTTGAGGTTTTTTTCAGCAGGCTACTTTTGGACGGCACTGTGTAGGTATCAACGTAGGTGGTGCACCAAAGCAATAGGGCTAACTGAAGACTTAAAGAATGCTGAACTTCACCTGTCAGACCTTTGTAATCTTTGACTCTAAGGGCTTTATAGACAGTATTCACCTGACAGGCATTTTGGCATCTTCCTCTCCGGCGCCTCTTTGGTGGTCTAGAGGACTGGGCAGGCTTGAAGTCCTCGAGACTTGTTGCTTGGCACACACTTCTTCTGAAACAGCAGTGTAGCTGGGCTTTGGCTCAGTCTTTAGACCCAGCATCAGTAGACACTCTGGCTATACACAATGCAGCAGTCTCCAACTTCTTGTCCCTCTGAGAGGGAAACACAATTGGCTCAGTCTCTATTTCTGCTGCAATCCTCTCTATTTTCCAGACTGCAAATTACAGTCTTTAGCTCCAGACTGCAATATTTCTCCTCTCAGGCTGCAAACTTTCAGGCTGCCGATTCTCAGGCTACAAATTCTCAAAATGCGTACTAACAGCTGCAGGTTCAAATCTTGCTCTGGGGAAATCTATCATGGTTCTAATGCTTTCCCCTTGTTGCTACTTTTCACAGGCACTCTGCTTTCTTTTAAACATAGGGCCAGAAAGGCCTTTGTGCTTCTGCAGTAGGTCTTTGAACTAGGTAGCCCACAACAGTCTCTTCTGGGTTTAGACTCTCTGTGGAATCTCTGCAGAATCACCCATTGGCTGGCTTTCAGTCCCTTTTATAGTTTTTTTACATTCCCATCAGATTGGCTACAACAGTCCCGGGCTTTTTCAATGCCCTCTGAACAGTCCCAGTGCCCCCTCTGCTGCTGGAGTCCTGTGAGGGCCACCACTGTTGTTTACATTTTCTTCCCATATACTATGGCCCTTTAATATTTAATTATTAGCCCTCACAGGGTCAGAAAACCTTTCCCTCCATTCCCGGAGTCATTATGATGCTGCTCACCAGCCCCGCTACCTGCCCTGGAGCCAGGGATATATTTAAATTGTGGCCACAGCCAAATACCCTTAAACGGAGCCATGGCTCCTTTAATTTTGCTGGCCTGGCAGCTGCGTATGCACATATAGTGTGCGCCGCCATCTTCTTTATGTACATCTGCAGTCTGGGTTTCTACTGCTCCTCAGAACTGCAGCACCCTTCCCACAATACCCGGAGGTGCAGAAATGGTGATTGAGTCTCAGCCCACCTGTGAACATGGGGCCAAGATACACAAAACTGGTGGCTGCAGCTGTGGGGATCATAGGGGTTGCCATGGCCAGAATCCCACCAGAGCCACTTGCCAGGACAACAACGGGGCAGCAACTGGGCTGTAGCCCTACAAGGTAAACTCCAAATAGAGGGGCTTACATGTAACTACAGGTATTGTTTGTACTCTGCTTTATTTTGTTATTGTTCATGTACTGTATATTTATTGTCTGTATCTGCAACTTGTGCTTACTTATTTTTTATTTTACGATCACAATTATAAAAAAGAGTTTCCCTTAATTTGCTGATGAAACTTCCAACAAATAGAAACCTAGAAACACAGGCAGTGTCAGCAGAAAAAGATCACTGGTCTGTCCAGGCTGCCCAGGTTTACCCTGCCCGACCACCTGACCTATTGGCCAGGTGGGGGTTTTGCCCTCCTCTTCCTCCCTCACTCCCTGCCTTACTGCTGCCCTCATGAGGACTGTTAAACCCTTTACTCTGTCCCAGCTGTGTCTGAACCCATTAATGGTTCTTGCATTTACCACGTCTGTTGGTAGGCTGTTCCACAGCTCAACCACTCTCTTGGTAAAGTAAAACTTTCTTGTAACCCTCCTGAATCTTCCCCATCACCACCACTGTACATTTATGGCTCCTTGTTTTTGACCTGATATTCATGCTAAATTGTTCTGCACAGCATACCTTGCTTATTCCTTTCACAAACCTGATGATCTCCATCATGTCTTCCCAAGGAAACAGAATTTGCCAGCAGATAAGGAATGCTTGACCCACCTAGTCTACTCATTTTTCCCTGCCTAGAGTATCTCTGCAGATCCTACTTGATCTCTGTCCCATTCATCTTCCATCCTTCCCTTTCCCTAAGATTCCCTATGCTCCATGTCCTTCCAGATAATGTGGCCTCCAAAACTGGATATAGTACTGTATGTAGAGTTTTATTAGTGATCTACAGAGGCAATACCACCTCCTTCCTCTTTCTACTGATGATCCCCTCCCTATGCACCCCAGTATTCCACTAGCCCTCCTAACTGGCTTGTTGCACTACCTGGCCACCTTTAGATCATCCAATATGATCACCCTTAGGTCTTTTTTTCTACTTGGTGGTTGTCAGTAACACTCATCCCATTTTGTCCCTGGGTTTCTGTGCCCTAAGTACATTATTTTGCACTTTTTTACATTGAAACTCAGCTACCATACCCTTGACCACTCATCGAGTTCTCTCAGGTCTCTGCTCATCCTTTCCACCCCTCCCCAGAGTGTCAACCCTATTGTAGATTTTGGTGCCATTCACAGAGAGACAGACCTTCCCTTCCAGCTTCTTTGCAATGTCACTTATAAAGACATTAAAGAGGACCAGTTCCAGCCCTGATCCCTGAGGCACCCCGCTGGTCACCCTCCCTTCCCAGCTACCATTCCCTTGTCAGCTCTGTTTACCACTACCCTCTGTTGCCTATCTCCCAACCAATTACTCAGTTTACCACCTTTGGACCCACTCCTAAACTACCTAGCTTGCTTACTAGACTCCTATGTGGAACGATGTCAAAAGCCTTATTGAAATCTAGGTAGGCCACATCCACTGCTTCGCCCTGATCTAATTCCTTGGTCACCCAGTCAAAGAAATCTATCAGATTCATTTGACATGACACCTCCACACCCCATGAATCCATCTTGCCACAGGTCTTGTAACCCACCTGATTCAATATATTTGACAGTCCTTTCCTTAAGCAGTGACTGCATTAACTTTCCCACCACTGAAGTGAGTCTAACTGGCCTATAATTGCAAGCCTCTTCCCTGCTACCACTTTTGTGAAGTGGGGCTACATCTGCCCTCCTCCAGTCCTCTGGAACCACTCCTATTTCCTTTGAGTTGTTAAATAGGACTGTCAGAGATGCAACCAATACCACCCTGAGCTCCCTCAATACCATTGGATGCACCCCATCTGGCTCCATTGCTTTGTCTACTTTCAGATTAGCGAGTTCCTTCAGGACACTCTCCTCTGAAAATGGACTACCATCCACCTTCCTCCCTCCAGCGTTCCTATTACTTTTTTGTGGCCCCTTCCATTCTCCTTCCTTTGTGAACACTGAACAAGAGTATTTGTTCAGGTTGTCTGCCTTTTTCTGGTCTCCCTCTGCACAGTCCCCCCATCCCTTTTTAACCTTATGATTCCACCCCGGTCTTCCTCCTTTTGTTTACATGCTTAAAAAATGTCTTGTCCCTCTTCATCACTGCCTGAGCTTTTCTGTCTCCTCAGTTTGCACCTTTGCACTCCCTACTGCTCTCTGTCTGCTTCCCTCTGTTTCCCCTGATACACCTCTTTATCCTCCTACCTCTGCATCTCCTTATACCAGTACCTTCTGAATGTTGCCCTTTTAGCCTTTACCTTTTATGCTCTTTCCACAACCATAGCGGTCTCTTTTTCCTCTTGCTTTTGCTCACTTGCTTGATGCAGAGGTTTGTTGCCTTCCCTATGGCCCTTTTTGGCTTCACCCACAGTTTCTTCACCCTACCATGTCATCCCCTCCACCAGGTCATCCCTGATGCATTCACCTGTCTTTTCAAAATCTGCCCTCCTGCAGACTAGGTCCCTTGCCCTCGTGTGGTTCAATTCCACAGCTGTCCTTATATTGAACCACACTATATGGTGATCGCTGTTCCCCAGGCGGCCTCCTACCGTAATGTCTGCAGCACTGTTCCTGTTAGTGAGTACCAGGTCCAGTATTGCCCCATCACCCTTCAGGCCTCCAGTGAGTACATGTTCAATGCCCTAAGCCTATCCTCATAGGATCTACCCTGTTGGCCCTGAATGATTTTATTTACTCTGTGCTGCACTTTCTCCAGCCTGTCTCTGTCTTTCCTCAGGTAAGGGCACTAGAACAGGGCACAGTACTCCAGATGGGGTCTCACCAGTGATCTACAGAGGTAGTACTACCTTTTTCATCCTGCTACTGAAACCCCTTCCAGTACACCCCAACATTCTTATTGCTTTGCTGTAGGCCTTGTTACACTGGCAAGTTTGATTTAGGGAGTCACTTATGATGACTGCCAGGTCCCTTTCCTCTGAAATAGCAGTCAGCTTAACCCCTCCCATCCAGTATTCCTTCCTGGGGTTCTTGTTTCCTATGTGCAACACCTAGCACTTTTTGAGGTTGAATTTCAACCACTTCTCTAACCTTTTCAAGTCCCTCTGCAACTCCCTTACCCCCTCTTTGCTGTCTACCCTGTCATCGAGCTTAGTGTCATCTGCAAAGAGATACAGCTTGCCCTGTATGCCTTCTCCTATGTTGCTTATGAACATATTGAAAAAGATTGGTCCTAGGGATACACCTGTGGTACCTTACTTGTGACTTCCCTTCCCCAGATTTGACCCCATTTACCCTCTGCTGTCTCCCCCTAAACAACTTCTTGCCCATTTAGCTAGGTCCTTTGTAACTCCTAGATCCTCTAACGTCTTCAAAAATTTCTGTGTGGCACTGAGATGAATGCCTTGCTGAAGCTGAAATAGAATAAATCTATTGCTTGTCCACCACTCTTGCTACGTAGTCAAAGAATACTACCAAGGTGATATAATACGATCAGGTTGGTCTGACAAGACCTTCCTGTCACAAAACCATGCTGCTTACAATCCCGAAGCCCATTTCTCTCCAGGTAGTCCCTAGGTCCTGTAACTAGTGTCTGCTTCAGTTGACCTATAATGGAGGTAAGACTGATGGTCTTGTAATTTCCAGTTCCCCCTTGTCTCCTTTCTTGGGCAGCGGTACCACGTCTGCTATCCTCCTATCTCTTGGAACCACCACTGACTGTAGTGAACTATTGAATAGCCCAGCTAGGGGTTCAGCCAGTTCTGATACCAATTCCCTGAACACCCTTGCATGCATCCCATATGGCCCTGGAGCTTTGCCTATGTTTAGGGCTGCAAGACCTTTTCTTAATTTCTCCTGTAATTATCAGCTGTCTGTTTCTGGGATCCCCTGGCAGCAGCCTTTATGCCACTTTCTGGCAAAGGCTAGCAATCCTCCACTGCGAATACTGAGAAAATGTAGTCCATTAGAATGACTTCCACAACAATGAAGGACAGACAACTGGGGTCAGTTACTATTCTTAAGAAAGTAATTAAATAATCCTCCTCTCTATGTCCACACCCCACATTCTTGCACGTGCTCCTAATCCTGTTTTGGCGTGGTGCAACGCTCTTTGCTACACTGTGTTGCTCTGCTAGCCTTCTCATTTTGTTTTGTTTATGTAATGCTCTGTAACCACTGGCACTCTTTGCACTTTATGTCCTGTGTGCAGTATTGTGATTCAGTTACAGTATACCCTTCCCCAAGGATACCTCTGGAAATAAGACGTTCTTAGGCCAGCAGGCTCTTCCTGGTAAAATGTTTTAACTAACTAACTGTTTCTTCTACATAATGTGTTTTGACTGACATTTTAGGATCTCACAGAGATCTAGCATATGTCCTAAATTTCTTGATGCAATGCTTATCAGTTAATGGCAAAGAAGGTCAGCCCATAATGTAGAAACTTTTTCCTGTGCCCCCTTCTTTGTAATAAGTAATACTTCATATCTGCAAGCTGACGGGCACAAGCTGTGCATAGAGAATGATAGTATATCCTACATGATTGCCTTCTGTTTTGTCAGGTTTTTGTGCATCTCGTTAAACCACACACATGCTTCTTATGGTTTCTCTTTCATCATCACTACCTATCTGAAGTACTTAAGCAAAAAAGAAATGCAGTCAAACTGGGACGTGCACTCCCTTCCATCATATATGTTGTAGAAATCTGGAAATATTTCATGGAAGTCAACATTTTGCACAGCTAGCAAAAACAAAGTTTCCTGTCCCATTTTTTTGTCACCAACTTGAGGACTTTGGGTTTGACAATAAATATTATTTTTTCCACAACTTGTTTCTCCCACCCCATGTAAAAACAAAAAAAAAGGATCTACTCCTGTTTCTATGGTGGTTGACTTTTTTTAATTTAACATTCCACCTCTATGGCTTCCAAGGTTTTTGGTGAAACATTTTGTCAGAAGTATAGTGGTACTGCATGCTGATGCTTGTATCGTTTCAGAGACAAAATGAATCCTAGTACATTCCTTATAATAAATCTTGGCTTGCTCAGCTCAGTCCCTCTGTTCATCATACACAAGGCTTCTGCAGGATATCTCCTTCACAATAATCCTGGTGGTTCACTGGGTATTGCAGCCCACATCGCACCTTCGGGGGTGGAAGACAGTTATGAAATATGGGTATTACCACTCACTAGTAAAGATAAAAGTTTTACTCCACAGCAATACATTATGTATTCCCTATTTATTTAGATTTTTTTTCCACTACAGCGGAAAAACTACTGAAAGGCAAACTGCCTTCTTCTTCTACTTTCCATTCCTTTGGAATAATCTACCTCCTTGGCTCTGCTGCTCCTCCCCTTACTGTTTACTCAGACTTCTCCTAACAGCTAACTTTATTCCCTCCTGGCTCCTCCTCCTCCTACCTCTAGTCTCTCTCTGGTTACCCAGTATTCTAAGGGGCTGCTGGGTTGTGTATCCCTCTCTGGCCACCCAGTATCACCCTAGTTATTTTGGGCCTTGTTTATCATGTAAGTTAGCAATTCATACCATAGCTCCATTGTTGTTGATCATCTTTTCAGTCCATTCTGTTTTCCAGTTGCAGTAACTTGTACAGTATCTGCACTGTATTTATACTGTTAAGTTGTTTTTACTTTTTTATTTTTATTTTATTTCAATCTAGGATTACAAGTACCTTTGAGCCATAGGCTCTTTTACAAATTTTCCACGTCACATGATGGACAATAGTAGACAAGACAGTCAGAAACTGGACAACTGGAAAGAGCAATGCAATTTGAGATGGCGGATTGCAATACAAATTATAGTCAATTCCAAACAGTTACAAACATACATTACTATGGTACAGGTGCAGCCAGTGGCAATTGTCAGGAGCAAGAAAGTGCAAAAGGGGAGGGGGAAAAGGTTGGGGGGGGTGTGGTAGAGGAGGTGAATGGAAGGTAAGTAAGAGCATTAAGTAGGCGGAGCAGGTTAAGCCAGACAATCACAGGAGCTAGCAGCAGAGAATAGGAGGCAGAGGTTATATTTGAAGGGGCCTAAATTAGGCAGGAAGGAGATGTCATTGCCGAGGCCATTGAGCCAGCTGGGAGCTCTGTAAGTGAAGGACCTTTGCCCCTGCGTGGAACGGCATCATGGAATGTACAGAAGCTGTGATTCTGAGCCTCTAGTGGGGCGAGGATTCTGTGCCCTGCAGAGAAGTGCTTGGACATCTGGGGGGGTGGGGCTAAGCCCATTGTTATTTTTTTTTTGCCATTAAGCAGGTCTGGTACTTGATGCAATTAGACAATTGGAGCCAACCAGTTTGAGAGTATAGATCACAGATGTGGATGAGGCAGTGGGAGCCAGTGATGAGCCTGCATGCTTTGTTAAGGGTCAAGGATACACCTAAGGGCGGAGGCTGAGGCTGAGCCATAGATGATGAGGCCATAGTCAATTAGGGAAATCCCATAGTCAATTAGGGAAACCACCGAGCTCTGTACTGTGATCCTTAAGGCATCAGTGGTAAGGCATTGCCTATGCCTGTAGCAAAGGCCGATGCAAGAGTTTGCAACTTTTAAAACATTTTCAATGTGGGTGCTATATGATAGATTACTGTCAATAGTGACTCCAAGGTATTTGAATGAATGAACCTGTTCGAGGGCTACACCAAGGCCATTGGTGATCAAGAGGGGTTGGGACCTGTGCTTGTTGTGAGAACTGCTGAAAAACATGGACTTGGTTTTCTTGTAGTTGAGGACTAATTTATGCTTACCAAACCAGTTTTCGGTTGCAGAGAAACCAAGCTGAAGGTTGTGTTGAAGGAGGTAAGGGTCCTTGTGAGTGGAGTAAATGACGGCATCATCTGCATAGAAAAGGACTTGTTCAGTAGATGATTGTGGGAGACTGTTTAGGAAGAGGCTAAACAGGAGTGGCCCAAGGATGGAAACTTGGGGGACTCCTGAGCTAACTGGCCTTTTGGCGGAATGGGCATCAGCAATTTTCACTCTTTGAGAGTGGTTTTCAAGGTAGCACCAGAACCAAGCAGCAGATTCTATGGAGAGACCAGAGGAATGCAACTGAGTGATTAATAGACGATGGTGGATGGTGTCAAAGGCCTTGGTAAGGTCTATGAAGACCGCCCCAGTGAGGAGACTGTTGTCCAGGGAGTGGTGGATGGCACCTGTGAACTCGGGAAGGGCAGATGTAGTGCTGTGACCTTTTCTAAATCCGTGTTGCTGGGTACACAGGATGTTGTATTTGTCCAGGTAAACAGATTTCTGGCCAGCTACTATACGTTCAAGGGCCTTGGAGAGTGGGGGTAGTATGAAGATGGGCCGACAGTTCGAGTGAAGGGCCCTGTCACCACACTTATTGACCAGTGTTATAGTGGCAGATTTCCATTGGTCGGGAAACTGACCTAGGGATAGAGAGAGATTGAAAATCGCAGTTAGAGGTGATAGGACTTCATCGAGAGTAAGGGACAGTAATTTGAGGTCAAGGGAATCACTACATGTTCTGGATCTGGCAGTTGCCTTACTAATGTAATTGTGGGCTTCAGGCATCCTGACTGGTTTGAAGTAGAACAGAGGGTGGTTAGCGAGGGGGGGTGGAGGTAGGGAATGTAGGCGGAGTATCCACATCGAAGTAGTCCGGTGGGAGAACGCTACTGAAGTCTGAGAATGTGCTATTGAATGCATTGGCAATAGAGGTTGGGTCGAGAGTTGTTACCCCATCAACATTCAACATGGTAGGTAAGGTATTAGATGCCTTTCCAGTGACTTCTTTAAGGTTGCTCCAGAAGGATTTCCCCTTACCCCAGAAGTTAGTGAGAACTTCATTATAGTACGTACTTTTGGTCTTGCGGATGAATTTTGTGCATTCGTTATGAGCTCGTTTGTAGTTGAGTATGTCAGCTCGGATCCCTGTTTCCTGAGCCCAATGCCAGAGATGATCCCGAGCTTTTATTTGTGCTAGGAGTTCCGCAGAGAGCCATGGATTACAGAGGCCTTTTACTTTGCGCTTTTTGACAGGGGCATAGGAGTCACAGGCAGCACTGAAGGAGCTAATGAAATAGTTCAAGCTACATCCGTTGCACAGAAGATCAGGGACCAATCACGTTGCTTGAGCTCTGATTTGAGGTGTTTCAGCTGGCCCCCGGGGAAGAACTCTGCTGTTGATTAATTTGGGGCGGGGGGGGTGCATGCATAATTTATTCGACCATTGACAGAGGACTGGGGATTGGTCGCTTAGTGAGTCAGGAAGGACGGACACATTTGAGATACGTGATGGATGGATGGCCAGGATCCAGTCTAGAAGGGTACTAGAGTCATACTTAAGGTACATAACGTAGAGTATGTGAGGGTACTTATATGATGTATCCCCCTATATACCCTTTCCCCAGGTCACACCAGGAAATAAAGAAGTACATACAAACATACATACATACATGGTGACTCTTTGCAACAGCCTACCAGAAGTTGTAAGCAAAACAAAGGACACCATTAAGAAGAGGCTAGCCTAGTTACATAGCAAATGCAGGAAAACTATACTGTTACACTGGATTTGAAGGAGCCACCTATGGGCAACTGCCTCATTTGCTTCTCATGCATTAGTGAGATACATAAATATTGTAGTTACAGCTAGGTCCAGAGACCTGGTACTTGCCATTCTCCGTAAGGATGTCCCACTTATACATTACATGAGGGTCGTTATACCACCTCAGCTTCTCCATCTACAAAGTATGAAGGTGATATAACAGCTCTACTTCTTTGTCTACAATATGCAAGGGTGACTATAACAGCTGTACTCCCTTGGATGCAAGATATGAAGGTGATATATAACAACTCTACTCCCTTGTCCACAGTATGCAAGGGTGACTACAACAACTCTCTTGATTGGATACAAAATATGAGGCGGCCATGTAACAGCTCTTCCTCCTTATCTATACACTTATTATGGAGGAGGCTCCTGGGGAAAGTGTGACTCATGGGCTCAAATGTATCGTCCGTGGTGGCACTTCACATACTTATCAACAATGCCACTCAACCAGTGACCTCAAGACCATCTCTCTGTTTTCATGCTGGAAATTCAAACCACAGAGGTCTGCGGTATCTCTGTGATATCTCTCTCTTCAGGGCTTAATGACCGTGGAAGCAAGATATACACAATAAAAGATTTGGCAAATGGGTTACAACAGCACCTGGTCCCAACCTTAAAGTGCTTTGAAATGCTGCACCCTTAATATGCAGTATACCCACAAAAAATTGATTTACAGCCTCAGAGGTTATTAAGATTATTCCTGCTAAGCCATTTAGAAATGCCAGCACAGCACAAACCATGTTAATGGTGCATTAGTCTGGATTTCTCCTACCTTAGAGCTGCATATCTTCACATGGCCTTTTGAAGGTTAACTTTCTGCCCTTCTACCATCTTCTGTGGAACTATGAACCCACCCCCAATGCTAGGATCTCCTACAGGCCTTCATGAGAGCCAAATCCAGGCCGACATGCCATCAGGGTACTCCACTTCAGTGGAACCCCCCCCCCCCATGGTTCCCATGTCTTCCTGGTGGTCTGAACTAGGTTGGGCAAAACTTGGCTGGAGCCCCAGGGCCCCAGACTCTAAGGGCTGCTTCCTTTCTTCTTCTTTGTCTTTCTTGGGGGGGGATTAAAGATGTGCATGACCTCAGAGGAAAGAGACCTAGAGGTCATCATCAGTGACTCCTTAAAATAATCAAACCAGTGTAAAAAGGCCTGCAGAGCCAGCCCAGTGGTGCTTAGGGTAGAGGCGCTGGACGCCACACCTCATGCCATCCCGGTGACCCGGGTTCGGGAGCGAGCCCGGGTTGCTGAGAGGAGTAAAACGGGGAGGAAGAGGATAGGAGCATCCGGAGGACAGCTCTCCTCTCCCGGGAGGATGGGTCTGGATCGGTGCTCTGCTGATCTCTGGCGGAGGCTGGAGATACAGCAGGCACTGTGGAGGAGAGCGAGGAGTGGAGGAGTGGCAGATGTCAGATACGCCGTGACGTCAGGGCACCAGCCACTCTCCGGAGAAAAACAGGGAAAATGCCTCTTGGCTGTGGTGGAGACGAAGTACCAGGAGCTTGCCCCTGATTTACGGCCACCCACCTGGCATCCTCCTGACCAATGTTACTGCTGTGTCGGGCTGTTGGGGCCCGTCCCGTCCCAGCCCGAGGGGTATATCCGCGGCTACATGGGCGATGGAGGATGGCCTGGTAGGGTGAGCCATAGGGGGATGACTTCATGTGCTCCCGAGGAAGACCAGAGCAGAGGGGGCGAAGGAGGCATAAAATAGAATAATAAAAAAAAAAAAAAACAAGGCCTGCAGTAAGGCAGACAGGATGCTGGGATGTATAGGAAGGGGTATTGACAGCAGAAGGAAGAAGTTATTGAGTAACTGAGTCAGGAGTGCCGCCACAGATGATACATTTAAGCCCATGAGTCACACTTTCCCCAGGAGTCTCCTCCATAATAAGTGTATAGATGAGGGAGTAGAGCTGTTGTATGGCCACCCTCACATTTTGTATCCGATGAAGAGAGTTGTTGTATTAGCACCTCTGTATAGATCACTGGTGAGGCCACACCTGGAATATTGTGCCCAGTTCTGGAGTCCACACCTAAGAAAGGATAAGGACAGGCTGGAAACAGTGCAACACAGGGTGACCAAAATGATTCAGAGCCAGCAGGGCAGATCTTAGGAGGATCAGCTCAAGGCACCGAACATGAAGCAGAGGAGATATGATAGAGACCTTCAGCTTCCTGAAACAAATGAACAAGGAAAACTACGAGGAACTATTTAGCATCAGTAGTGGATCAAGAACTTGGGGGCATGAGTAGAAACTGATGGGGGGAGATTCAAGAGGGAAGTGAGAAAGTTTTATTTACAGAAAGGGTGGTGGAGCTGTGGAACAATTTGCCAGCTGATCTGGTGGGCACCAAAACTATCAGTGGTTTCAAACATCGCTGGGACAGAGTGAAGGGCTTAGTGGTTGTTCAAGGTGATAGTGGTAGGGTGAGGAGCATGGAGGTGGATAGAGTGAAACATAGAAACGTAGAAACATAGACTTTGATGGCAGATAAGGACCACTTGGCCCATCTAGTCTGCCCATTTCCCTACCTACAGGATAGGCCGCAGATCCTAGTTAACCAACAGCCTATTTCTTCCTACCCCCCACAAGAATTGCCTTATGTCTGTCCCATGCATTCTTCAATTCTCCCACAGTTATAGATCCCACAACCTCCTCAGGAAGGCTGTTCCATGCATCTACTACCCTCTCTGTGATAATACTCCTCACATTGCCCCTGAACCGCCCCATCTTTAAATTGTGTCCCCTTGTTCTTGCACGTCTCTTTTTCTGAAAGATGCTACCCTCTTGGACTTTGTTGATTCCACTGAGGTACTT
Organism: Neoceratodus forsteri; assembly: GCA_016271365.2. Classification (NCBI taxonomy): domain Eukaryota; kingdom Metazoa; phylum Chordata; order Ceratodontiformes; family Ceratodontidae; genus Neoceratodus; species Neoceratodus forsteri. The sequence continues at coordinate 720,280,057 of CM057454.1, forward strand.
AAAAGTTTCTATCATGTCTCCCCTCTCCCTTCTTTCCTCAAGGGTATACATATTAAGCTCCTTTAGTCTCTCCTCATACGGCTTCTCTTGCAGACCCTGCACCATTTTAGTTGCCCTCCTCTGGACTGCCTCTATCCTGTCTATGTCCTTGGAGATGGGGTCTCCAGAACTGGACGCAGTACTCCAGATGCGGTCTCACCAACTGTCTGTACAGAGGGATAACAACTTCCTGTTTTCTGCTGCTGATGCCTCTCCCTATGCATCCCAGTATACCCCCAGCCCTCCCTACTGCCTTCTCACATTGCTTGCTAACCTTAAGGTCATCTGATAAGATTACCCCCAGGTCCCTTTCCTTGTTTGTTGTTGTTACTACCTTCCCCCATTGTGTATTCTTCCCCAGGGTTCTTGTTTCCCAGGTGCATTATTTTGCACTTCTTTGCATTGAATCCTAGCTGCCATACTTCTGACCATTCCTCCAACCTTGCCAAGTCCCTTCTCATCCTTTCCACGCCTCCTTGTGTATCAACGCTGTTGCAGATCTTTGTGTCATCTGCAAAGAGGCATGCTTTTCCTTCCAGTCCCTCTGCAATGTCACTTATGAAGACATTAAAAAGGACTGAACCCAATACTGAACCTTGCGGCACCTCACTAGTAACCCCTCTTTCTTCAGAGTGGACTCCATTTACAATTACCTTCTGTGTCCTGTTGTCCAGCCAATGTTTTACCCAGGCTACCACCCTGGGACCCACTCCCAGGCTGGTTAATTTGACTATTAATTTTTGTGTGGGACTGTGTCAAATGCCTTGCTAAAGTCTAGGTAGGCCATGTCCACAGCCCCTCCCTGGTCTACTACTTGGGTCACCCAGTCAAAGAAATCTATTAGATTTGTCTGACATGACCTTCCCGCTGTGAACCCATGCTGCCTTGGGTCCTGTGCCCCATTGGCCTCTAGGTACTCAACTATTCTTTCCTTCAGAAGTGACTCCATCACTTTCCCTACCACATAGGTCAAACTGACAGGTCTGTAGTTTTCTGTCTCTGTCTTGGTCCCACTTTTGTGAAGGGGAATCACATCCGCCTTCCTCCAGTCCTCGGGTACCACACCATCCTCCCATGATTTATTAAAAAGAGTAGCCAGTGGTTTCACTAGTTCCCCCCTTAATTCTTTTAGAATTCTGGGGTGAATTCTATCAGGCCCCATTGCTTTGTCCACCTTCAGTTTTAGTAGTTCTTTCAAAACCCTTTCTTCTGTGAAAGGACTGGATCGACCCCTATCAAGAGTGCTTCTGTTAATTGGATTAGGCACTTCCTCCTCTTTAGAATACTGAGCAGAAATATTCATTCAATATCCCTGCTTTTTCACTGTCCCCTCTGCCCACCCACTGTTCATTCTATTCAGCCTCACCATCCCTTCCTTTATCTTTTCTACGCTCCTGACGCATCTATAAAAGGTTTTATCCCCTTCTAACCGAGGTTGGCTATCTTTTCCTCAGTTTGGGCCTTTGCTATTCTGACTTCCCTCCCTGCTTCCTTCTGCCTTAACTGGTACAGCTCTCTGTCATGCTCCTTCTGTGTTTCCTTATACTTCCGGAATGCTATCTTTTTCTTCCTGACTTTCACAGCCACCTCTTTTGAGAACCACAATGGCTTTTTTCTTTCATTTTGATTTGTTTATATGCTTCACACAAAGGCTTGTTGCCTCTGTGATGGCAATTTTGATGATTCCCCATTGTTGCTCCACACCTCCTTCTAGTCTGTTTGCTAGTGCTTTTCTGAGGCACTCTCCCATCTTGCCAAAGTCAGCCCTCCTGAAGTCCAGTACCCTCACTTTTGTATGGCTTGACTCTGTAGCTGAGTTTAACGTGAACCACACTGTTTGATGGTCACTTGTTCCCAGATGGCAACCCACTTCTAGATCTGAGATCCTCTCACTGCCCCCATTTGAGAGTACGAGGTCTAAGATTGCTCCCTCATGAGTGGGTTCCAAAACTAGCTGTCTGAGGCCTGCCACCTGTGGGGCATCAAGAATAGCCCTGCTCTTGGATGTGGCTGCAGCAAGTGTGCTCCAGTTAACATCTGGCATATTCAGGTCTCCCATTAACAGTATCTCCCCTTTCTCTGCCATTCTAAGAATGCCTTACATCATATCCTTGTCCATTCCCTTCCCCTGACATGGGGGTCTGTACACAACCCCTGTGCAGATTGTGGTGCCCTTTCCAGTCTCCAAGGTGACCCACAGTGCCTCCTCTCCTCCCTGTTTACTCTTTTGTTCAGTTGCTTTTATCCCTTCCTTTACATAGAGAGCTACTCCTCCCCCTCTTCTCCCCTGCCTGTCTCTCCTGTAGGCTATGTACCCAGGTATGTTAACATCCCAGTCATGGTTCTCTGTGTACCATGTTTCTGTGACTGCTACGATATCCAAGCATCCCTCTTCCATCAAGGCCACCAGCTCAGGGAGCTTGTTGCCCAGACTACAGACATTGGTACTCATACCCTCCATTTCCTGATGGCCTTACTCCTTTTTGCCCCATCTCTGTCCTTCTTGCCTTTGTCACTTTCTCCATTTACCCTGCCCTTCTCCCTATCAACACCTCTATGTTGGTGTTTACCGCACTTACTACCATGATTTTTGGGGGTCCAGGATTTTCCTGCTCCTTTCCAGTGCCTCCCCCCCTTGGCTAGTTTAAATGCTTGCCAATGAAGCATTTAAACCTATCACCTAGGATCCTGGTTCCCCTCCTGGACAGATGCAGCCCATCATGCCAGTATAGGCTTGCATCACTCCAGGTGGACCCCCAGTCCCCAATGAAGAAAAATCCCTGAGCTCCACACCAGTTTTTCAACCACTGAGTGGGTTTTATTTATTTATTTATTGGAATCTTGGATTAACACCTTTGAGCTAAAAGCTCGTTTACAAAGGTTCCACATCGTAAGGCAATAGACAAGATACATAGACTCTACAAAGCAGATAGAGGTAAACATAGCAAGCAAGTACATAAAGGTACATTCAGATTGGGGAGACCATGTTGAGCAAGTACAGTTAAAATACATCAGGTAGTAGAGGCCAACATTTTTGCGACTGCATTTACAGCAAATGTAATGTGGACAAGCAATTTATAGCAGTAGCTGAACCTTTGAATGTACAGGTTGAGTTAGGAGGGTCAGAAGTAGTGGTGACCAAAGAAGGGGGCGGGGGCAGAATAGATGAGAGCAGGTGGAGGGTGGAGGCAAAAACAAGGGGGTGACAGATAAGAGGGTAGAGCAGGCAGGGGGGGGATTGGTTAGAATCCACCCATGGGTTAGTAAGTAGGGGATGGGGTGAGACTGGGTAGTTGGGGGAGAGGGGATATGGGAAAAGGTTTTAAGGTGGGGGGTGAGGTGAGGGGAACCAGAGAGGGTGAATAAGAGGAGGGGTAATATTTGCTAGGAGAAAGCAGGAAAGAGGTGGGGATAAAGAGGGGGCATGGGAGTAAGTGCTCTGTGGGGCAAAACCAGGCAGGGGAGGAGGTGGGGGGAAGTGGGTTAGAACCCTGTATGGACAATTGGCCTCTGGTTTGTTAGAGTTTATGGGCAGACTGGATGGACAACTATAGAACCAGGCAGTGGTCTTTTTTTGCCATCATTGTCTATATTTCTATGTTTCTACTGTCCTGGCTGCAGTTTTCACAGGTTCCCAGAAGTCAGTCCAGAGCCCAGCAGTACAGTGCTGGAAATCAGGATCCCCCTTCCCGAGGGAAGTGAACTTTCCTTGAGATGCTTAAGCCTGCCTCTCCCAGCCAGCCCCTGAGTGACCCTGGTCTGTTTCTGAACTCAGATCGCCAGCATGGGTGGAAGTTAGGCGTCCAGGACCTCAGCCCTCCACGCCACTGGGCCGGCTATATCTCACTCTTCTAATATTTTACTAACCTCCCTATCGAAGCTGCACCATCCTACATGAACCAGCCTGTAGCTCAAGTGCCAGTCTCAGTACTGGCATTTCTATTAAACAACCTCCTGGGTGGAGTCTGAGTATCTGCATCAGAGGAGGAGAAGGACCTGGGAGTAGTGATCACTAGTGACCTGAAGCACTCCACTCAGTGCAAGAAAGCAGCAGCAAAGGCAAACAAGATGCTGGGATGCATATCTAGGGGGCTCAGTAGCAGGAGAGAGGAGGTTATGCTGCCTTTGTACAGGTCATTGGTAAAGCCGCATCTAGAGTAAGGAGTTCAGTATTGGTGCCCATACCTCAAAAAGGACATTAACCTTCTGGGGAAGGTCCAGAGGAGGGGTACAAAGATGATAGCAGGTCAGCAGGGTAAGGCATATGAGGAGAGGTTGAGGGCAATGAACATGTACTCCCTGGAACACAGGAGAGAGAGAGAGAGAGGGGGGACATGATTGGGACCTTCAAGTACTTGAAAGGGATAAATAAGGTTGATAAGGAAAGTCTCTTTAAGCTGAGTGGCAACCATAACATGAGGGGGCACAGTCTTAAGCTTGAGAGTGGAAGGTTTAGGAGGGAGGTCAGGAAGCACTTCTTCACAGAGAGGGTGGTGCACACTTGCAATACATTGCCGGAAGAGGTAATATTGTTGAAGACAGTGGGCAGTTTTAAGAAAGTCTGGGATAAACATAAGGGGAAGGTAAGGATCATGGGTTGGGAGGATGGGAGGAGTGGGGAGGGAGTGCAGGGACATTAGCTCAAGCTGTGGACCCTGCAATACGAGCAGACTAGATAGACCAAATGGCCTTCCTCTGCTGGCTTCTTCATATGTTCATATGTTCGTATGTTTGTATATTCTCCCCATATTGGAAGTAGGGGTTGTTACATACAAAAATTTCTTATGATTTCTGGACAAAATACTTATTATTTACAGTGTATTATGGAGGTTGCTGTGCAAGTATACATTTTATATGTATGTTTTTGCTGTGTATTATGTTTATTATGTATTTCATGCCCCTTGACCTCTCGTTGACCCTGGAAATGAGCTTTGGTTCAGCTTGCCTATTCCAGTCAACACATATCAGAATAAATAAGGGATATACTACGGCCTGTCTCAGAACATGTAATTTATTTCCAAGTGTGAGGGGAAGACCATAAGTCAAGAGGGGCAACGTCAAGGGTTAGTTATGAAATCCCTATCCCCTCACAAGTGGAGACAGTGTATTTTGAATAAAGCCATTGGGTATTCAGTATTCAGGTTTTTATTCATTCGACCATTGGTCATTACATAGAAGTTAAAAAGCCATTTAAGAATATTTGTAAAAATACATTGTACAAGTGGTTTGACCATTACTTTTTTGTCCCTTTTTCTTTAGACAATACAATAACAGTGGATCAGGGTAAATGTCTTACAGCAATCTGTTTTCTTTGTCTAGTTACAGCATGTATGATTTTGATTAACCTCCTGGCGTCATTTACACTTCACTAAGAAAACATAATGGCAAGTGCTCCACACTCTTAATGAAGTGGTTGCTACTCCCCCCACTTTGGGTTGCTTGGTACGTGGTGGTGTAGTGCACCTGCAATGTACTGGCACTCTTCACGGCACTTCTGTAGGTGAACTCAACCTCCTTCGTTCACTTGTTTTTTGGTTTGTGCAAACCACATTCAATTTTATGTTGGTGTGGCCTTAAAATAAGACACAGCAACATCAATCACTGTAAATACAGAGAACAGTCACTTTAATATTACACATGCCACTAGCACCCAGAATGAGCCTGTTTGAAACATCAGATATATTGTATGTAGCTTTTCTGCTTACAGCTCCTCAGTGGCTATATTGCACTTTCACCCAGCTACATGGAACCCATGACTCCTTCTAGATTCTACTTCAGGATATCCAGCCCACGGGAAGAACTTCCACCTTCAGGTGCATGCACAGACATACTAAGGTTTCTCCATGATGTCACAGTCGTCAGAGTCATACAGTCTATTAGAGAGAAATTATACAATTTAATAAAATCATTTAAATATTTTATATGCCAGTTTTTATATAAAGGGCAATTAAATAGCATATGAAATAAATGTGCTTCATGTCCTTAGTTTACAAAAGCATTCTAGGTCAGTCTTATTTTGCCTGCCATATCAGGCTTCCAAAATTTTCAATGGCAATAGTTCAGATCTACACACTGTAGTCTATCTTTTTTCCTTTGCATCTAGAGGTAAGAATAAATAGTGTTTGCATCCATGCCAATATTGATAGCTTGAATACCAGCCTATTAGTTTAGAATTTAGAGCATATGTGACGTCGTTATGCTGTGCTATGTCAAATATTCTATTTTTGAATAGCTTTGCCATTGGGTATTCGCTTTACATAACATCAGACTAAAAGTTATATGTTTTAAATTTGTTGCTTGAGTGAAGCTTTAACTGTTTCTGTTTGATTTCAATAACTCGCTTCAGTGCTGCACATGGACTATTGTGATATCATCAGCATTATAAAAGCTGCTCACTGATTGGTTCTTATGTTGAGGCTCGTGATTTTTACTAGTGTTGGACAAAATTTAAATTCCAGCAGTGTGAGAAGATGTGCACATCCCCATTTGGCCACAATACAATATAGTTTCAGACAAGCACCAGAATCATAAAACCCCACCTTGGTTCTGGAGATTCAACCTCAGTCCATAGTGTGAGTACTTGGAAAATCGACATTAGATTTACAGCAAATAAATACAAAGTGGCTGAAAGGGTTTAGCCAAAACTTGAAGAAATTGTTGGAACAATTTTACTGAATTAAGGGAACTGAACCCAGGGCCCCTGAGTATCAGCCATGTGCTCCACCAGCACTGAGCTGTCTGGCCAAGGGGTTAGGCCTGTTAGTTCTTGCAGATCTGGGCATAATCCCCACAGAGAAGTTGTGTGTGCAACATTAACCACTTCTAGGCAGGCAATCAAAACACAAACTGTTGTGTGAAATAATGTGACCTAACTGGGAACAAAATCTGATCCCAAGCAAAATCTAGGTGTCCTGCCAGCTGAGGAGCTACCTATTGGTCAGCTTGCATTTCCTCTTACCACTTTTCTTCTCGTATTACAAATCCTGAGACTAGGAATATTTATGATGGAATTAGGTTGTCTGAGCAATATTAAAGAGCAGATATGCTCTACTGCATGTCCTCTTATAAACATGGGGCTGGATTTCCAAAGCACGGCACAGGACTTGCATCAAGCCCTGCCCCATGACACTTAGGTTCTGGCAGTATGCTGACGCTCTTTGCCACAACTGCACCCAATTTTACAGTCTTGGGCTTAGTTGTGACAGTTTCTATATTTTATGGCAGCTTGCACCAAATATTTGGCACAAGCCCCATGAAAAGGGCCTCTAGGATTGCCACAAGCTAGACCAGAACAAGCTGGTCTAATTCGTGGCACTTGGCGCACGGAATAGAAAATCTTGAGTGCCAGCTGGGAGGATGCTGCAAGACCCATGTGTCATATGGTCGGCACATCAGGGGCTTGTGACATTCAGCCATGTTTGAAAATCTGGCCCATGGTGTTTTAGCTATTACAGTTTACTAGGGAACACATTTTTATTTAATTTTTCAGTATCACTTCCCAGGGTTTATGACACTTCTTGGTAGTCTAGCCAAAAAACCTTTATAAGAAGCATTTGACTGTCCTCAACTGACCTCTTTTTAGTTACGTATGTATGTATGTATGTATGTATGTATTTATATATTTATTTATCTGTGTGAGGGCATGTGTGTGTGTGTGTGTGTGTGCATGTGTGTGAGTTTATTTTAAAAGGCTCATCAGAAAGGACATACTGAGATAATTTCAAGATGCATCCTGAGGGAAAGGGGAGCAGGGAGTAATGATGCAAAAATGTATTTATCAAAGGCTATGCCTGCAGTTCTGTGGATGGAGCACCCAGCCATGTCCCATGCCTGAGCTATTTGTCAGCTGTCTCCAGCCTCAGTCAGAAGCACTGATTCTTTGCAGCAGCCGAAGGGTCTGCTGCCCCTCCCCCCTTCTTTCTGATGTTTGTCTCCTACCACTTTTTATGCTTTGGACTTGGTTTGTGCTTCTCCTGCTTTCTGGGTCAGTATTTTGCTTTCCTCCTCCTTGGCTGCAGTTTGTGCTTCTCTCTGTCATCTGTTCTGTTTCACTCCTGTTCTTCTGTGCCTTGTGTTTCTTTCAGTTTTGCTTCTTTTTTTGACTTTCTCGTTTACCTAGTGTCCTGATGTTCACTTTTGCTTGCCTTGTGCCATTTAGGCTACCATTTGTTGTGTTTCCATGGTATGGTACAATTTGGCCACTAGAACTAAATCATCCCATTCCAAGGCAAAAATATGGGACTTCAGAGGAGCTGACTTTGATAAGATGGCCAACAGAGTTAAGCTAGCCCTGGCAAGAAGAAATACAGGTGAGGGGGTACACGCAAAGTGGGCAAGTATTAAGGATGCAATACTTGAAGCAACATCCCATTGCGTTAGAGAGAAAAGGAAGTGTAAAAGAAGAAGGAAATCACTTTGGTTCTCAAAACCAGTAGCAGAAAAGATCAGAGCCAAAAGGCTGGCCTTCAGGAAATATAAGGGAATGCAGTGGGATGAAGATAGGGAGGTATACCAAACTTCCTTAAGGGAAGCAGGGAAGGCAGCAAGGCAGACAAAGGCCCAAACCGAGGAAACACTAGCACGAACAGTAAAAGAAGGTGACAAGACTTTCTATAGATACATTAGTGAAAGGAGAAAGTCCAGAGGGGGTATTGCTAAGATCAAAGGGGATAAGAGGGCGTGTGAGGAGGAGGACCATGTACTGAAGAGAAGGTAGGGCAGGGCCCACAGCTTAACACCACGGACACAGGGGGCAGGGAGGTGTGCACTAGTCCCTTCACAAAAGAAAGGGTCCTACAAGAGCTCGATAAGCTCAGGGTGGACAAGGCAATGGGATCTGATGGCATACATCCCAGGGTACTAAGGAAGCTAAGGGTGGAACTATCTGAGCCATTATCAGAACTGTTTACTGAGTCTCTGAGCACAGGAGAGGTCCCAGAAGACTGGAGAAGGGCTCATGTGATCCCTCTCCACAAGAGTGGTAGCAGGGAGGAGGCAGGGAACTACGACCAGTCAGTCTTACCTCAGTAGTGGGCAAGATTATGGAGGCACTCCTTAAGGAAAGGATAGTGCAACACCTGGAATCCATAGGAGCACAGGATCCAAGACAGCATGGGTTTACAACTAGAAGGTCCTGTCAAACTAATCTCATAGATTTCTTAGACTGGGTAACCAGAGTGGTGGACCAAGGGGGAGCAGTTGATGTTGCCTACCTTGATTTCAGCAAAGCTTTCAATACTGTTCCACATAGAATATTGATTAATAAGCTGGGTAGGCTCGGGGGGGGGGGGGGCAGAAGTTGGTCAACTGGGTGGCAAACTGGTTAATGGCAGAAAACAGAGAGTGGTGGTAAATGGTATACAGTCAGAAGAGATGCAAGTCACAAGTGGGGTACCTAAGAGATCAGTCCTGGGGCCAGTCCTCTTCAATATCTTCATCAGTGACATTGCAGATGGACTGGAGGGTAAGGTTCATCTGTTTGCAGATGACACCAAGATCTGCAACAGAGTAGATGATCCAGATGGGGTGGGCAGAATGAGAAGAGATCTGGATAAACTGGCAAAATAGTCAGAAGAGTGGCAACTGGGGTTTAATGCAAAGAAGTGCAAGATCATGCACATGAGGAAGAGAAACCCTGAAGCCACCTATAGTTTGGGAGGGGAGTTGCTGGCAGTCACAAGGGAAGAAAGAGACTTGGGAATCATCATCACAGATGACCTGAAATCATCCAAGCAGACCACTAAAGCAGTAGATAAGGCTAGGGGGATATTAGGGTGTGTTAGTAGTAGGGCTATCACAAGTTGTAAGAGGGAGGCAATAATCCCTCTTTACAAGACACTGGTTAGGCCCCATCTGGAGTACTGCATGCAGTACTGGAGGCCACACCTTCACAAGGACATTAACCAAATTGAGGCAGTCCAGAGAAGGGCAACCAAAATGGTGCAGGGACTGCATCAGAAAACATATGAGGACAGAGTAACAGAACTCAATATGTATACCCTGGAGCAAAGAAGGGAGAGAGATGATAAGATTGAAACATTCAAACACCTTAAGGGCATTAACAAGGTGAAAGAGTCTAACATGTTTCAATATAAGAAAAATAGCAGCACAAAAGGACACAGCATGAGATTAGAGGGAGGCCGATTAAGGGGTAATGTGAGGAAGTTCTTTTTCACAGAAAGGATGGTGGATGCATGGAATGGCCTACCTCAGGAAGTGGTGGATATGAATACAGTGCAGGGCTTCAAACAGGCATGGGACAGGCATAAGGGAACAATACAGATAAGTATGAAAAGATGGGCCATTGACAGAGCAAATGCCGATGGCACATTCATAAGGTAGAAAAAGAAATGGGCAGACTGGATGGGCCTTGTGGTCCTTATCTGCCCTCAACTTCTATGTTTCTATGTTTCTTTAGCAATACCTCAGTGCAACTACAATAGTTAACTGTCTACACCTGGCTCAGCCAGGCTGTCACTCCCTCCAGAGTTCTTTGTTGTTCACTGTAGCAGCTCTGCTCCCTGGTTTTAGTTCCCATTTACTCTTGCTTCCCTAGCAGTTTCATTTGTTATTCCTACTGCATCAGCCTATCTGACTTACAATGCGTCATGCTCCTAACACTAACCTCCCTTATGGAAGTGGTTGACATACATTCTTCATCCACTCCAAGCTTGTAACACTCAGTCTCATTCTGTTGTCACTTAATGTGTCTGTCAGCTGTGGCCTGCTCCTGCATTCTGATATAAGCAGCTGTTCAGCGTTACTCATGTTCCATTTCTCCATGTGCTAATGGCTGACAGACTTTGCCATGTCTTCCCACTACTCCTGCATTCTGAAAACAAGCAGTGTTCAGCCTCACTTACATTTCACTTCTTCCATCTGTTCACAGCTGTCAGGTTTTGCCATGGCCTCCTACTACTCCTGCTTCGGATGCATGCCAGCCATGACTATAGTATGGCTCCAGAGCTCTGCTCATAAGTTGATGGTCTCGCTGTGCCCCCATGAAGTCCACATCTTAAAGGTGGGCCCCCCAGCAGGTGGGGTCCTTCTCTTTCTGCCCTTCAGGTGAGAATGTCCTACACTCAGGGGGGAGCTTTAGCTATGCAGATTGACTCAGCAGCACCTCTTGATGTAGCATTTAAGACTTCAGCTGCTGGAGGATTGGGCCTCTAAATCCAAAGGGGCTCCTTTAATCATGCAGGCAGCATTGGCAGCACCTTCGAAAGCTATTCCCATACAGCCACCTAAGGTTCACCTGGTCTCCACCTCCTTCCCTTCCTCTGCCTCTCAAGGGTGAAGATCATGCATCTCCAAATTCTGGCCCCTCAATGGCTCCTCATAAGCCTTACCCCTCAAGGGTTCAACTTCCTCTGTAGGCCTCCTTGCATGGAGGCTGGGTGAGTGCCTTTCAGCAGTTGTTGCTCTCCTCCTCCTCCTGTCTTGGGGGGGGAGGTGAGCCTCAGAGCCGGGCACTTCCTTTAGCTGCAGAGTTCTCTGGCGGCTCTCCCATAGCTTTTGCATTAGAGGGATAGAGTGAGAGGCTTTCCCTCAAAAAATCTTCCCCTTAATTGGGTCTTTAAATTGCAGTAGCTTAACCAGCACCAATCTATTACAAGCCTGGAGCGAAGGCAACCAAGGCTTTGGATCCCCAGAGGTTCTCCCTCATAGAGGGTTTTTCCTCTTCTCCATGCTGAAGGTCATAACAATTAGGTAGACTTAACTTCAGGTAAGTTTCTGCTGTGAGTTGGGGTTGGATGGTGGCCCTCCTCCCATTTGCCCGTTACCTCTCTCCTTTACGGAAGTCATGCCTCTTCTTTGTCAGTCCTGATATCAGTCAGTCATTGCTCGATTCAGTATATTTGTCTTGCTAGTCATCACTTATTGCTGACTAGCATGCCCTTTGTCACCCCTCCTTTTTGCCCTAGCCCTGGAACACTTGGCTGTTGCAATTAGGAGGCATCCTGAGATTTCAGGGGTTCTGGGCCAGTCGGGAAGAGCATATAAGCTTTCTCTGTATGCTAATGACATGCTCCTATATGTTACCAAACCATTTCAATCCATGCCACCACTCTTACACCTGATAGATCAATTCTGTAAATTTACAGGGTATAAATTGAATTTAAGTAAGTCAGAGGAACTTAGAATAGGAGAGCAGGTGGCTGGAGAGGCCGAGGAGGAACACAGATTGTGGATTCCGGAAGGTTTGTGATTCATTTGTCTATTTGGGTATTAGAGTCAGAAAAAACATAAAGGCCCTTTACAAACTAAACTATGCCCCACTACTGTGGATGATCATAGCTGATCTTGGAAGGTGGGCTAAATTATCTATTACATGGTTAGGTAGAATTAACCCGCTTAAAATGAATGCCCTGCCCCGACTGTTGTATGGTATGCAGATGATTCATGTGGGGCTCACATGAGCAGACATAAAGTGCCTAGAAAGGGCATTCTCGGACTTCCTGTGGCAAGGTAAGCAGCCAAGAGTGAGCCTTGCTCATTTAAAAACTTTAATTGATAAAGGAGGCTTGCAGTTCCCAGATCTAGGAATCTATCACCTTGCTATACAATGCCGGTACTTGCAGGATTGGGCGGGCAGGCCATTGGAGGTGGGCTGGCTGGACCTGGAAGAGAAGGACTGCCCAGGTTGAGTGACCGCTTACCTGTCAGGGAAAGGCTACAAGGCGTATATGGGCTTACTTAGACCAAACCCTTTGGTTAGGTCGGTATTAGATGGCTGGGGATGCCTGGTCAGATGGGAGGGGCGGAACAGGGGGAGACCCTGCTTCTTTCAATAGCTGGAAATCCCTTTTTTGTTGCAGGCTTGGCAGACCCGGTATTTAAGGAATGGGAGAAAAGAGGAGTAATGTGTCTAAGGGACCTGTATACTAGGGAGGAACTGGACACCTTTGACAGTATTCGGGCTAGGACGGGGCTGGGGTACCAACACTTTTATTGATACCTTCAGATCAGAGCATATTGCAAAACTTTGGGGAGAAGGCATGGTATAGACTTTGCATGGGGACAACTCTAACAACTGATACAGGATGGGTGGCACAACCCCAAAGGTACCATACATAGAGTAGCTATAGCAGGCAGGCAGCTGCTCTCAGATATGACACAGAAAACTAGGTAACTGTGGGAGAGGGATATGGAGATCCCCATTGTGGAGGACACCTGGAAGGTGATGACTCAACTACATCAAGGCATCCTGATTTGTAATAAGTATAAAGAATCTTTTTATAAATTCTGCCATAGGCTATACTGCCTGCCCCTGATTGTTAATAAGTTCAACGCTTCGGTTTCTCCAATGCATCCTCGCTGCAATGCTGACCTGGTCTCCTATTATCTTTACTTCGGGTCCTGCCCTATTCTACAGTAATTTTGGAGGGAGGTGAAGATGGAGGTCCAGACACTCGCAGGTAGGAGGATCCCACAATTACCTATAGTAATGTTGTTTGGAGTGGAGGAAGTGGGGGAAGCAGATTGGGCCCCCCCCTACCTAGATGGCTTAGGGTCATATTTGTAATGGCCAGACATTGCATTTTGAACACTTGGGTGTCTGCAGCTAAGCCCACTATACAACAATGAAAGGCACTAGTGTTGCAGGCCCTTACCTTAGAAAGGCTTACCTATGTAATGCAGGATAGAGGAGAACAATTTTATAACATCTGGCAACCATACCTTAATGTTCTAACACCTGCAGAGAACCTGACACTGGGAGAAGGTTGGATATAATGGGGTGGGGGGAAGAGTAGATGGTGCTAAACTGGATGGAATTGAAATAAACTAATTTAATGCAAGGTACCCCATTAATTATATAAATGATGTTTTCATTCTACAAAGTGTCATATAAATTTTCACAGTTAAGGAACTGGATCTCTTTGTACATAAGTTATGCATTGTTTTTATTTTTCTGTGTATGTTGTTATTGTCTTGCCAGAAGTATGCCTGGCTTGTCTGTCTGTTTATTGGAAAATTTGAATGAACATACGATGTAAAAAAAATGCTACATTGGCGAGCATTTAAACTAACCAAGGGGGAGGCAGAAAACTGCTCCCCCCACAGGCTCACAAGGTCAGCAATTGGAATCCTGAGGGAGTCAAACCCCAAAAGGAACCAAATAAAGGAACCCAAGGGGTAAAAGGAAAGAGAGATAGTAAAAAAAAATAGTGGAGGAAATAAGGAAGGGGAAATGGGAAATGGGGGGGTGGGGGTGGCAGGGCAATCTGGAAAGCCATGTGTGCAAATTCTTGAAGTCTGGGCAATAAAATTGCAGACCTAGAGGCCACCACTGCAGATGCAGACCTGGATATAGTAGCAATTACTGAGTCCTGGTGCAATGAAAACCAGGACTGGGATGCAGCCATACCAGGGTAAACTCTGTTTAGAAAAGACAAGGTAGGTAAAAAAGGGGGAGGAGTGGCTGTTTATGTCAGGGACAACATAAAATCTACAAAAATACAGGGGGAGCAGGGAGGAGCTGAGATACTGTGGGTCACTCTGGAGACACAGAGGGGGGCCTCTATTTGCACAGGAGTGATCTACAGACCTCCAGAACGGGGAGCTGGATAAAGATATGATGGAAGCAATCCAAAGGATGGCATGCAAAGGGGAGGAGTTGCTGGTAGGGGACTTCAATCTACCGGACGTGGATTGGAGCCTACCAGTTGTGGCAACCGTCAGAAGTAGGGGCATCCTGGAATGCCTGCAAGGGGCATTCCTCAGGCAACTAGTTAAGGAACCCACTCAGTGGGTGGGGGCAATACTGGACCTGGTACTGACAAACAGGGACAGTGTTACTGACGTTACAGTGGGTGACCACCTGGGGACCAGTGATCACTGTGTGGTGTGACTCAATATAAGAACTGGGCCAGAACTGAGCCGCACTAAGATGAGGGTCCTGGACTTCAAGAGGGCTGATTTTAAGAAAATTTGAGAATGCCTCAGGGACACCCTAGCAGGGATAGAGAAACTGGGTGGAGTCGAAAAACAATGGACAAAAATAAAGGGGGGCATTGAAAAGGCAACAAATCTCTGAGTCAGGCAGGTTAACAAGGGCAAGAGAAAAAAGAGACCGCTATGATTCTGCAGAGAAGCAGCGGAGAAAGTAAGGGCAAAAAACTAGCATTTAGAAGGTACAAGAGGACACAGAAGAAGGAGGAGGACAGGGAGAGTTACTAAGAGAAACAAAGAGAGGCAAAGAGAGCAGTTAGGAGTGCAAAGGCACAAACAAAGGAGAATATTGCCTAGTCAGTAAAAAAGGGGATAAAACATTCTTTAGATATATAAGTGAGAAGAGAAAGACCAAAGAAGGGATAGTAAGGCTAAAAGGGGAAGGAGGGGTTTGTGAGGAAGAGGATAAAAAAAAAAGCAGACATATTGAACAATTACATCTGTTCAGTATTTACAGTGGAAGGGGTAGGTGATGGGCCAAATATAAGGGACAAGGGCATGGAAGGAAAGGAGGTGGACACTAGTCCTTTCACAGAGGAGAGCGTCCTCAAGGAACTAGCACAATTAAAAGAAGACAAGGCAATGGGACATGACAGGGTGCAGCCTAGGATACGGAGGAGCTAAAGCAAGTGCGGTCTGCACTGCTGACAGCTCTGTTCAACCTATCACTAGAAACAGTGAAGGTTCAAGGGGACTGGAGTAGAGCAGATGTGGTCCCACTACACAAAAGTGGAAATAGGGAAGAGGCCGGAAATTACAGACCTGTCAGCCTAACTTTGGTAGTGGGTAAAGTAATGGTATCGCTACTGAAGGAAAGGATTGGGGAATACCTTATCACCAGTGGATTACAGGATCTGAGGAAACATAATTTCACAGAGGGGAGGTCTTGCCAGACAAACCAATCTAGTTCTTTGACTGGGTGTCCAGGGAAGTGGATCAGGGAGGAGCGGTAGATGTGGCCTACCTGGATTTCAGTAAGGCCTTCAACATCGTTCCACATAAAAGACTGGTGAGCAAGCTGTGCAACCTAGGAGTGGGTCCAAAAACAGTAAAATGGGTAAGAAGTTGGCTAAGCAATAAGAGTCAGACAGTGGTGGTAAATGAGGTCCACTCTGGAGAAGACAAGGTGACCAGTGGGGTGCCACTGGGCTCAGTACTAGGCCCGATCCTCTTCAGTGTCTTTATTAGTAACATTGCAGAAGGGCTGGAAGGAAAAGTATGCTTGTTCTCGAATGACACAAAAATGAGCAACAGAGTAGACACACCAGGGTGGGGGGGGGAGGGTATGTGTGTAAAGAATGTTGAATGATCTGAAAAAGCTGGAAGAAAGGTCAAGGGAATGGCAGCTGGGTTTCAATGCAAAAAAGTATAAAATCATGCACTTGGGGCACAGAAACCCAGGGGCAACGTACCAATTGAGCAGGGAGGTATTAGCAACTACAAAAACAGGAATGGGACCTAGAGGTAGTAATTTCTGATTACCTGAAGGTTGCCAAGCAGTGTGATAAGGCAATGGGGAAGGCTAGTAGGATGCTTGGTTGCATAGAGAAGGGCATCACCAGAAGAAAGAGAGAGGCAGTATTACCCTTGTATAGATCACTGGTAAGACCCCACCCTGAGTTCTGTGTTCCGTTCTGGAGGCCCCATCTCTGGAAGGACGTAGATAGGCTGGAGGCATTATGAAGAAGGAATACCAAAATGGTGCAGAGCCTGCATCAAAAACCCTATGAGGAAAGACTCAGGGAACTAAATATGTACTCTCTAGAGGAAAGGAGGCAAAGTGTGGATATGATAGAAACATTCAAATACCTCACATGTATTCATAAGGTACAGGAAGGTAGCATTTTCCATAGAAAAAGATGCTCCAGGACAAGGGTCATCGCTATGAAGCTGGGGCTCAGAGGAGATGTGAAATACTTCTTCACAGAGGGGTGGTGGACACCTGGAACAGCCTCCCAGCAGAGGTGATGGGTGCTAAAATGGTAACAGGATTCAAGCATGCATGGAATAGACACAAGGTAAGGGGGGGGAGTGGAGAACATGTTGGGTCTGTGGCGGCTCAGTAGGTAGGGAATATAGGGCAGACTGGGTGGGCCAAGAGGTTCTTATCTGCCAACAACTTATATGTTTCTATGTAAAATTATACCATTTTAAAGAAATTATCTTTGGAATGCCGTAAGATTAGAACCCATGGGGCTAGAAACTTAATTTCTTTTAAATGAAAGCTAGGAGATGGAAGGTTAAAGTATCAGTATTTGTTAGTCAGTGGAAAAATTCATCATACAGTTTTTTATCATAAATGTATATCTGACAACCTAAGATTCATGCTCAGTGTATTTTTTGCTTTCTCAGGTATGTTAAAACTTTTTTTATAGCTGATCTTGTAATTAATGACTCACGTCATTAAAGATGGCTGCCATTCACCATTTTTTACAAATCTCTTCCCCTGGTGTTACTTGTTGAATGTGCATGCCAGATTCATGCTGTAGTTGCATCAGGGTGATTCTTCTGCATGTTTCACCGCACAATTTTTTTTTCCACGGTGTGTGTGGCATGGGTGTGGCAAGGGTGTGGCATGGGCGTGGCAACTTAAAAAAACTTCAAGACCCCATATCATGGTTCAGGAATTAAAGAAAATGAAAAGAAAAATATGTAACTTGATATTTTTGCAAGACCAACCGTATTACTGAAAAATGTGTATGTTTATTAACAAGCACTGCTGCTTTAAGAACCATTGATACAATTCGTATGTGTATACACTATTCTATGTGTATCAATACTGTCTGACACCACTTTTAAAGTATATGATCAATACGTTTTTTTACTTGTGACACAGACAAAAAAAAACACATGCAGTAAAACTTGAAATTTTAGCTGTCAAATTAATGTTTGCAATTTTTGCTGAAGAACTAATTTATGCTAAAATAAATGTCTGCTAATTAGCATTAGTAGCACTTTTTCCATTATTGTGAATGTGGCACTAATGTCGTAGTGCTAAATTAAATTTGAGCAATTATGGTTGCATTTGGGTTTGCGTTAAAATTTGTGTGAAAATAAATGATTTTGTAGTAGTATCATTACTATTTTTTCTATTGATAGACTGTATCAATACTATTTTTTGTATCGATACATAAAATTGCATGATGGTTTTGATAAAAAAGTTATAATTTTTTTGTTACTTTTTCTGAATTTAGGTAATACTACACATTATTTAATTAGAAATTGTAGTTTAAAACTTAATTTTCATTCATTTCATCTAGCAATCACATTGTGAACATTTCATTCTCCCTTCTTGCAACCCCTACTCTTTTTAACTTTCACAAGATTTGCCTGCAAAGGCATCAGAAAATAAAAATAAAATATAGCCAACAGGCACCAGGACTCCCCTGGGAATTTTCCATAGCTGGGGCTGCCCACCCTATACTGGTTGAACCCACTTTTGTGTGGCCCCACTTCCTGTATATAAGGTGGGAAATCCCCTATTACCTCCAATTCTTTTTTTTACCTGCCATCGAGTTTAGACATCAGTACTGTGTCAGATGTTTTTACTTCTATTGCCTCTGCTTGAAGCCTCTTGGGACTGCTCTTCTCCCTATCCTTTCTGGTGGCATTCTGGGGGTCCATGGATCCTCTGCTATGACCAGGAGGTGGCCATTACCATGGTTTTCTGGTTTGGTCTCGGTAGTCTGTGTGCTGCTTGCTGGGGTTGCTTCTATGGAGTGCTGCAGAGGCTGGTGGGTGGGCAGGATCCTTCCCTCGTGGTAGACTGCATCCACTGCAGTTGCTTGCTGTGTGTACACATGACTACGGTAGTAACTGTCTTGTCACTACTGCCACCATTGCTACTTTGCACCTCCATTTCTCTGGCAAACAGGCTTTCTGTCTTTTCCCTCTTGTGAGTGGTGGCCACCATTTCTTGCTGACAGGTGCACATCTGCATATCTTAAGGGCATAGCTTAGGGCTTCATTTGGTACTGCCCCTGCCAATGCCTGCCCACTGCCTCCAAAGAACGTCTCGATGTCTCTCCATTTGCTTTTCTTTTAATGCGCTGCACCCACTTATTGCCAGTGGTTTTTCAGGCATGTTCGGTTGCCGGTACAGTCTGTACCATCCGTTGCTGCCCTCATGTTGTGGAGGACTGTCTTAATAGCAGCCCTCTTGGCTTGTGTTTAAATCCTGGACTTGCTGCTGGAACTTGGTGGCACTATGTTTTTTGTGCACCCCAGCCCCTGTATGTTGGGTGGGAGCATTTTGTGTCCTGCAGCTCTGTATGGTACTGGTCTTGCAATTCCTGCTTCTACAGGAGGATCTCAGCTGACTGTCTCTGCTGAGCACCCCAGCCCACATCTCCCTCTAGTTGCCTAGATGCCTGGAAATTCTGTGGGCTATTCAGTTGGCCACACAAATGTCTGCTGACCTCTGGTGTGGGGCTGTTGTATTCTCCTATGGGTACACTTGAAATTCTGTTTTGGTGGCTTCCAACACCTCTCCAACTGTTCATGTGATGCCAAGGTCAGATGTCGGTTTGAGCTCAGATGCCTGTTCAGGGGCACTGCAACTCATTGTTTGAAGCATGTCAACAGTTCCAGCTGGGGCTTTCACTGCTAACACATAGAGCAGTTATGGCATTCTCTGTACTGACCAGGAGACTATTGTCTTTATTGCTGTTGACAATTACATTGACGTCCTACCTGCTCCTGTCATCACTGATGTTGACACCACCTGGGCTGGTTATACAGTCACAGCTGTTAATGTCATCACTGACACAAGGGCTGCTTTCTAGATCACTGGCATCACCATCACTGACTCGCCTGATTTTAGTGTATTTCACATCCATCCTTAGCTCAAGCAACCTGTACTTCATGTAGGACCACTTTCCCCTGTTTAGGATAAAGAGGACAAGTAATACAATTCAGATCTACTGGATGATGAAGACTCAGATGATGGGACAAAGTATCTTCCTACTCAAGGGTTTTGACTTCTACACTACAGCATTCTTAGACCTTAAGGAAACAGTTGTTTATGCACTGACATTTGCCTCTTGAAGATGCTTATTTTCATGCATTGTTTGCAAAATATGCAAGATACATGCATTATTTTTGGGCAGTAGAAGATTACAGATTAAAGGATCTATATGACTATTTGAAAGTCCCAGTGACCGCCTATGTTATAATACCTCCTTGCTTTATAACTCTGGAGCATGCTATATGGCTATCTGGCCTTCCGCTCAGTTCCTAGTCTGCTGTTTCTATGAAAGCTGATAAGCTATATCCTGCTCCCTTGGTTTTTTTTATTTTTTCCAGCCTACCAAATGTAGATTTGGTGGTGTCATGGTTGCCCCTGATGAGTCAAATGCATCTCCACACATGAGCTCTCATAGGTATGTCTAGATACTACAGGCTGATGGAGGTTTGCTTTTATTCCCTTTACCTCTATATTGCTGCTTATGTGGTATCTATGATTGTGTGTCCCGATAGCCTGTGGTAGGACATGTCTGCCATTACTGAAAACATGTGAGATGGGCCCACTAAGTCTGCAGCCCAATGCATTGTTCTTCAAGGCTTAGACACCAGCAAACATCTTGTGTGTTCAACATATGATGCTTCAGATGCATCTGCCAGGGTTACAGTCTTTGGTATCTGCCTTCAAAGGTGCCCCTGGTTTAGGGCCACTTTTTGCACAAAACAAACATCCATCTGTCTTTATCTCACCATTTCAGGGCCATACATTGTCCAGTCCTGTGGGGAGTTTACAGGAACTTCAGACCTTGACATGGACTGTTCATTATCTAAGGGATATTGGCCCTTGTCAGACCAAAGGATGAGGATCCTTTTGTGGAAGCATCACACGCCTCTCACTATGGAAGTCAGAGATAAGCTGCTGTCCAAACAGTTCTCTACACCTGCAGTCTTTATGGACTCCATTTACAGCCCCAGGGGTAAAGTAATGGATGATGTCTCAGCCACCCTCCCATCTTTCCTCTGATTGCCTACTTCCTCCTCTTACCAAGCCTCACAGCATCAAAGAGTATGTAGAAGGCTGGTTCTCCCCTTTTCTGTTACAGATACACATGGCGGCCTCAGACAAATGGGTCATAAACATAATTTGGAATGATCAAAACCTGGAGTTTGCATTCCAGCTTTATGTGACTCTGCCAGTGCCTTGCATCTATCCTCAAAGCACCTCTCAGCCTTATTGACCAAAGTATGCTTTCGACTGACTATATGTGCCCTTCAGCAACTTCTTCTTGGAGAATAGTACCAGGAGTTTTTCTTATGGGTATTATTTGGTTACCCAGGAGAACAGGAGACTTTCAGCCTATGCTAGATTTCAGGGTTCTGAATGTACATCTTCTGTACAGAAAGTGCTGCATGGTGTCTTTTCAGGCAATCCTCCCCTCGCTGTCACAAGCGGATTGGATGTGTACACTGGACATGGAGGTTATGTACTTGCACTTTAAATATGGACACCATCTCCAGCAGTATCTCCAGTTCTGCCTGTTGGGAAAACAATTTCAGTTTCATGTTTTATCTTTTTGGTTTGTTCACATCACTGCATGTCCTTACCAAATTCTTTGCTGGGGTTGTCGCAGTCCTCTACTATATGTCTTCCTGTACCTGGATGATGGGCTTCTTAAAGCTTCCTCTTGAGTTATGGCAATCATGCATTATTCAGACCTCAGTAGGCACTGGACCAATTGGGAATTCTGATAATGAGCAAAAGTCTTACTGCTTCTGTGCCACAGCCTTCAATGTATAGGTGCAGTTTTGGCTGTGACTCAAGTTGCTGCTTGCTTACTGGAAAGCAGGGCCTCTTGCCATGATTGCTCAAGTGATACTAGTTGCTTCCATATCCTGGGACCCCCCCCCCACGACTGTGCTCAACTATTGGGTCTCATGGCAGCTTCTGTTGTGACAAATCCTCCAGGCTATCTACTGTGAAATTCTCACTGTGGATCCTCCATTTTCAGTGGTTCCCAGCATTTTACCCTCTGGAATACATGATTTAGATTTGGTCCACCCTGAGTGACACTCTCTTTTGGTGACAGACTCATTTGTTTCTGTAGAACAGAATACTTGCTCTAGCAAGTTAGATTCAGTTCACATCCACAGTTAAGCAATCTTCCTCTGAGAATGCTCAGTCACTGGAACAATCTTCAAGCTTGACTCCTTCTACCACTCAAACATGTGATCCTCGGGCTCCACCCCAATACACTCAGATCTTTTCTTTTGCTGAAATAAACAGGTCTCCAGTCATGCAATTGATGGTGGTCTAGGGCAGTGATCTGTTACCTCGGGCAATTTATTTTAGAGATATCAGTCACCATCGTGTGTCAGATTGGTCACAATTTAGATTATCCTGCATTTTTCCACACCAGCTATCATGGGGCATACAAAAAAAGACCCCCTGTTGCCAGCAGAAGTGCATCCACAGATAGAGATTTGCTGACGCCTACCGGCCCAGCGCTTTCACGGTCTTCAGCTATCACGGCCTCGGGAGATGAATCGGATGGATCGGGGTCTGATGTGGCATCCACTTTTACAAAAGCAGATGGGCACCGCATGTTAAAAATTCTCCACTGCATAGACGCCTGAATCTCAGGCATCCAGAAAAATTTTCAAAAATTACAACCTAGAACTGCAGCCGTGGAAACCCACATGGAGACCTTGCAGGGAGAACACATGGCATATGGGAGATCATTGACGTATCTCCACAAGAGAGAAAGAGAATTGACTATGCGAGTTGAAGATGCAGAGGCAAGGGCCCACCGAAATAACCTTAGGATTTTTGGTATCTCAGAGGGCATGGAGCCCCCCAATATGGAGGACTTTCTGGACTCATGGCTTAAAAAAGAACTGGACCTAGGTGAGGATTTCAGTCTGGACATCCAGCGCGCCCACCGCACCATAGCACCAAAACCTAAACAAGGTGCTCCCCCCAGATCAGTTATCGTCAAGTTCCTGCTCTACCCTAAATCTAGATGGCCAGAAAATATATTTATACCAAGATTATCCCCCTTTAATGTTGGCAAAGAGAAAGTGAATTCTCTCTGTGGTGAAAGTCTTGAGACAAAAAGGCTGTAAGGCCTACCTGAGATACCCTATGAGGCTATGGGTTCAAGATAAAGAAGGGGTAAAAGTATTTGACTCCCTGCTTGCAGCTACCCCCTACCTTACGGCGATGGAAATCCCGATACCTGACACCAAGGAGGAACAGGCTGAGCAGTAAATTGAAGAATTGCTCTGAGTGGTGGCCCCGGGCTCCAGAAAATGTCTAGGTAGACGCGGGGATGCTTTGCTGCCCCTACATGTGGATGTTTCCAAGTGGCTCCAGAAAAAAAAGACCTGAAGATTTCTGCGAGGTTTGCAGATCAGCCTTTTTCATTGCTCCGGATCTTAACTGCACAGGGGCACGGGTAACGCTTGGTTAACTCGGTCTATCAGAACGAACACAATAAAAGCTTTATCTGTTTGTTTTTCCACCAAGTGATTACCTCTGGAACTGGTTGGCTTTGGCTTCACATTCTTTCTAGAGTGGCAGAAGAAACAGAATGATCCCTTTTAATTCGGAGGGGCCCAAAAGTCGGCAAGCTGTTGATTTCTTGAAGGACTTTTTGATGGTTACACAGCTCTTTTGTTCCAGCTTTGAGATGCCTCCCCCAGTGGCCCTCATTTCCTGCTGATGGGACTCGAATTGGACATAAGATAAGCGCCCTTGGGTACCTATGTGTTAATCTTCTTTTTCTCTGCCTGATATAACATTGGTGAAATCTTTCATTTTTAGTTTTTTAGAATGTAGTGTTTCAGTAGAGTGTAAATGATAACTCCAGTATTATTAAAGGGGTAGAGATGCAAGACTGTGAGGTGGGAAGGAGGTTAACGGGGGATCTCCTCATGGGTCCAACACCATCAGGAATTTTGGTTGTTGATGGGTATCAAAAATATCGTTAAACATTTTTCTCCAAAATGAGAAAATGTTTAAAACAAGCCAGAACAACATTTTTGTTGTTAATCCTGCCCTGATTGCTTAAGGGGAGGGTATATGGGTTGGCCTCTCATGTTTTTATTTACCATAGGGCTGGCTCTAGGCTTTATGTATGGGCAGATAATGTTCTTTTCAACTGGATATGTGCCTTATGAGGGCCAATATATTTTTTTTCTGTGTAAAGGGCTCTGTCCCTCAGGCTATTCAGTTGTTATACTTCTGGGACTGGTTTGATCGTTGCTCCCGTTGGCTGGGGGCTGGGGGGCGGGCATATCCTTATTATAGGTAATTTAGCCCAGTGATTTTTTTTTTTTATTTCACTGAGGGTATGACAGTTTGGGAGGAAAATATAATAAGTTTCTTTTCTCGCATTAGGTACTTTCCTCTAAGTCTTTCCCCACATAGTGCATTGTGGGGGTGGGGGTGGGTGGGATAGCTGAAATGAAGTGTGGACTTATATCTAGAATATGATGCTTTATAACTATAGCTTGAATTAGTGACCTATCAAGGATAAAAAAAGGAAAACATTTTTTTTTTTCTATGATCATTAAGGAATTGTCCAAGGTCTTCTGCCCTAGCCATCGGACAAGCCGGAAGACACAAACTAGGAGAGGGTCTGGGCTCCAAGATTGTTTGGGTGTTCACCCCTTAGCGTACATTGATTCTTGGCTCCTATTCTTAGGCCTAGTGCCTTTGTTCCCTGAGGTTCAACTTCCCCTCAGGGTTAGGCTCTGTAGAGCTTAGGGATCCAGTGAAGTAACTGGTATCCCCCCCTTGTTTCTCCCCCCTTCCCTTTTTTTATTGACCTGCAGTTAAGGTCTCACTGGGTAGTTACACCCAGATTTTTTTGGGGGACTTATAATTTTTTTTCTGTATGTGTAACTCTGTATATGTATGTCCTGTATTGGTTACTTATGCACACCTTTTCACTGTTGGATGTACTTTCAATGGGTTTAAACACAAAAGGGGAAGAAGACTGTGGTATATAATATGTTTACACTTACAGTATGATGGCTCTTAAAATCATTTCTATTAATGTTAAATGCATCAAGGGGGTAGTTAAGCGGGCAAGAGTCCTTCAAGAACTGGGTATGGTGAAATGCGACCTGGCTTGCCTACAAGAGACAAAACTCTCCCCATTAGAACATGTTAAGTTAAAAAGAATGTGGGTCGGGTTGGTTTACTCTGACTCTCACCCAGATGCTTCCAAGTCAGAAGTTGCTGTCCTGATTAGAAAGAGCCTTCCCTTCAAGGTTTATAAATCTCAAGTGGATGGCTCAGGTAGGTATGTGATAATATCAGGGGAATATATGGGTCACCCACTTCATATTGCCTCTGTTTATGCCCCAACTCCACCAACAGGAGCTTTTTTCCATCACCTCTTTGCCAGGGTGGCTTCCTTTCCTCTGGCTGCGTTATTTTGTGGGAGATTGGAATTGCATGGAGAATCCTGAATTAGACAGGAATGTGAAAGGGTGGGGGCGGAAGAGCTTCTAGCTCCAGGTTATTGAGGTCCTTGATTACCGAGGAGGCCTTACAGACCCTTGAGACTCCAACCCAGATACCCGGGACTTCACTTTTTACTTTGAGTCCTCTGGCACCTACTCCAGGCTCGACAGGTTTTATATGCAAAAGGTGGATGCCCACAATATGTTGGATATGGTTATCCATCCAGTTACCTTTTCAGATCATGCAATGATCAGTGCGTCATTCCAATGGTCTGACACTCGAAACAAAGGGTCTTGAAGATTTGATTCGGGACTGTTGAATGATAAAATGTTTGTGGACCAAATGAGGGAGACCATTCAGTTCTATATCAAGGAAAATCGGGAAGAGGATACTCATATCCAGTTTATTTGGGATGGCTTAAAAGCAGTACTCAGGGGTAGAATCATTAGTTATGCTTCTCATAAGCATAGAAGCCATAAAGCCAAAGTAGAAGGTCTACTAGACGATATTATCAGATTGGAGAGGGATCATAAGAGAACTAAAAACCCGGATATTCTGCTGAAACTTAAGGAGACTAGGGAATTATATAATGTAGAGATGAGACGGAAAACAGAAAACTATCTCCGGTACACTAAGCAAAGTTATTATGAGATGGGAGGGAGGGCATGTTAGCCTTATGCTTGAGAAAGCAGGAGGCTGACAGGTATATTCCTTGAATAAAGACCCCTGGCCCAGGGCCAGACCTGACTAACCCAGCCCAGATTGCGGAGGAATTCTGTGCATATTTCACTAAATTATATAGTCAAGAGAGACTCCTTAATCATTCCACTTTAGTGGAGGAGTTCCTGCAAAAAGCCTCCCTTCCAAAGTTAGAGGAGTCCCAGAAACTAAGCTTAGAAGCCAATATCCTGGAGGCTGAGGTGAAAAAAGTCATCAGATCCCTCAACAGAGGAAAAGCCCCTGGACCAGATGGTTTTACAGCTGAATTTTATCAATATTTTTTGGCAGATCTAGCCCCATTGTTAACTAAGGTTTGTAATGTAGCACATGAAGATGGTGCAACTCCACCTTCCTGGGGAGAGATGGTAGTAACTCTCCTGCCTAAACCTGGTAAGGATCTGACAGCCTGTGAGCGCTACCGACCCATTTCCCTGATAAACCAGAATGCAAAGATCTTTGCTAAAATGTTGGGATCTCGTCTTCAGGGCTTTATCCCAGATCTGATTCATGAAGACCAGACTGGTTTCAATCCTGGGAGACATATCCAAGATAATATTAGACTTTTGCTTAATGCTGTCTCCTCCTCGGGAATATCACCTCCTGGACCTCTCCGGGTGATAATGTCTCTCGATGCGGAAAAGGCATTTGACCAACTCGATTGGGTCTTTTTAGACCATACTTTGCAGAAATATGGGTTTGGGGACAAGATTCGTTGTTGGATATCCAATTTGTATAGAGACCCATGGGCAAAAGTTAAGGTGAACGAGATTATGTCTGACAAGATACGAATAAATAGAGGTATTAGAAATGGGTGCCCTCTCTCCACCCTAGTATTCGCCTTGTGTATGGAGCCACTGGCGGCTCTTATTAGACAATCGGAGTCATACAAAGGTGTCAAAGTACAAGGGGTAGAAATTAGAATTTCCTTATATGCAGATGATACTCTGCTATATATTGAAGACCCAGTTGGGCAGATCTCTCTGATTAACTCATTGCTTGGGAACTTTGGGAAAGTTTCTGGCTTTAAAATTATTGAATCCAAAACTGAATTGATGCCCTTAGAAACAGTCCTGGCGGGGATGCTTCCAGTCATTGGTAATTATAGATGGTCAAAGGACAGCTTTAAATATTTGGGTATATGGATTCCCAGGGATGTGCATAAATTATATACTATTAAATATTTGAAGAGTCTTCAGACTGTGCAGGCGGATCTTGGGAGATGGGGTGAACTTCCCCTTTCTTTAATGGGACGTATTGATAGTGTGCGGATGAATGTCCTTCCTCGCTTCCTTTTTCTTTTTCAGTCCCTCCCACTTAAGCCCCCCAGACACCTTTTGGAAGTCCCTGAAGTCTTCACTCTCTAAATTCATTTGGGCAGGTGGACGCCCAAGGATGAGGTGGGATGTCTTGACTAAACCTAAAGAGAGAGGAGGACTAGGTCTCCCAGACTTCAAGAAATATTATTGGGCATCTCAGATTCATCTGCTGGCCTCCGCTTTGCCAAGGGAAGGACCCCCCCCCTTTGGGTTGAGATTGAGAGACCCCCCCTCTCTTATGGGAGATATTGGTGACTTGGTTTTGATGGACTGGGAGTCTCACTCCTACAAACAAGTAATCCCTGGACTGGGGTTATTAAGACTACTTGGTTAGAGTTGAATAGGAGGCTGGGACTCACCCTGCAAATAAGTGGGAACACCCCGATCAGGGCATGTTTGGATTTCACTCCCCTAGGGTGCAACATGGGTTTTGGGAGATGGGCACGGAGAGGTTTGGTGAAGATAGGCCAGATGTACGTAGGAGACACCCACAAATCCTTCCAACATCTTTCAACTGAATTCAGGCTCCCCTCTCAGGATTTATTTAGATATCTACAACTCCATCATTATTTACTAGAAAAAGATAAACTAAGGGGACAGAGAGGTTGTCATAGTGGTAAGCCGATTTCGGACATGTAGCTTCAAGAAATCCTCCTCCGAACATCCAGAGGTCTGATCTTGAGACTGATTCTTTTGTTTGCAACCCTTGAGAAAGACTCTTTGGCTAAACTTAAACATACCTGGCAGATAGAGCTGGGGAGGGAGCTAGAGGACTGAGACTGGGTGGGGGCTTGGCAGGCTGTCCACTCCACTACAGCTTCGAACTCCTGGAGAGAATTTTGGTGGAAAATTGTAGTTTGTTTCTTCCGCACTCCAGTAATCTCCAAACATTATGGCAATCATCCCTCTGAGCTCTGTTGGTGGGGTTGTGGGGACAGGGGGACACATACCCACATATTTTGGTCATGTCCCAGACTCCAAGTTTTTTTGGCAACAGCTTTTGGTAATCTTGGCAAAAATCTTTGGTGAAGATCTCCCAGGGGATCCTGTGAACTGGCTCCTAGGGGTGTATTCCCAGAAAATTTGAACTAAGGCCCAACGGTACTTATATCATATTGTTTTGGCCTCAGCCCTAAAAGCTATTACCTGCTGTTGGCTGACCTCTGATATTCCTACTATAGAGGTCTGGTATGGGATTTGTGTAGCAATCTGGATATGGAGGAACTTACGGCAAAAATTAATCTCTGTAAAGATAAGTTCAAGAATCGATGGCTCCCTTTTTTCCACTACCAGGCTGAGAAAGAACAGTTAAATGTTTTAGAAATGCTGGCCAGACATGCCTAGGAAACACCCCTTTTGGTTCAGTTTAGTGGGCCAGGTGACACTTGCCGTCTTGGTGAATGGTTTGTTACTCATAAAGAGACATTCCACTCTATTCCCCTCCTTCAACAAATGAATTTTCTATTTATTTTATTAACGAGCAGAGTATAACAGATTAAAGTCATTAAAGTCAAAGGTGTGTAACCCCCCCTTATCCCCGTGTTTTGTCTTTTTGGATATTAGTTTTTTGTTTCCTTTTGGTATGAAGTACAGTGGTTTTTCTTTTATACCCATTGTTATTCTAATTTATTGTCTGTCTGGTGCTTGTAGTAAGTTTTGTTATAGTCTGTATGTGTATTTTATGTAACAAAAATCCTTAATAAAATTTGATTTAAAAGAATAAATAAATAAACAGGTCTCCTTCCTCACAGATCCTGCTAGTGACTGAAGATTTTGCTAGTATTCCACCAATTTTCACGATTTTTGTTGATGTTTTCTTCTGTTTTTGACTAACTTCTTTTTAGCAGGCAAGGATGTAAAAGTTCTAGAGCTTCTGTCAGAGGAGGAGTATGCGACGGACCTGTCTACTCCTCAGGAAGATAAATGGTTTCATGATTTTCTTTTTACTCGGCTTTACATGAACCTGCTGGAACTTAGTCTGGTTTCCCTTGTGCTGGTGTAGTTGATGCCATTGGTTTGAGGTTGGGTTGTCCAGGTCAACACGGACAATATGAGTACTGAGTTTTACAACAAGCAGTGTGGCACACACACCCTTTCCCTGTGTCAGCTAACACTCTGGAAATTGTCTCCAACATGCTCTCTGCAGGTGGACCTGGTGGCAGTCCATATCATGAGAGCCAACAACCAGCTGGCAGATGGCCACATTCATGTGCGAAAGGCATTTCACAAGTGGTCCCTGCACCCAGAGGTGGTGACCCATGTGTTCACATTGTGGGGATCACTGTCAATGGATCTGTTCACTTCTTGGGAAAACAGGAAGCTGAAACTGTTCTGTGCCTGTCTTTCTCAGCAGGGGACCCTGTCAGGGAATGCAGTCTCTCGGTCCTGGGCTGAAGGCTTCCTTCCATATGTTTTGGTTCACAAAGTACAGAGGGACGGAGGGTCTGTAATCCTAATTGCTCTAGACTGGAAATACAAATTCTGATACCAGAATCTCCTTAGTCTCAGGAACAGACCTCTATGGCTACTTCCACTCTGGCTGGACCTGTTGATGATGCCTGGCAGGACAGTCAGGCATACAGACCTGCAGGCCCTGCACCTGACCACCTGGTTCTCAAGTGGCTATAGTTCCAAGCTCTTGGTAGTATCTCAAAAGGAACTCATTCACAAGATGTTGATTTGTAAGTGGAACAGTTCTCATTTTGGTGTGAGGGGCAGGGGTTGAGTTCTCTCTCCTACTCCATCTCGCACATTCTTGCCAACCTCTGGCCCCTGTTTCAGGCAGGTTGTAAGCCATGTCTACTAAGGTGCACCTCGCCACAGCTTTTGCAGTCTGTGTCAAGGATGAGTTGCTGATGGTGGCACTGGACATGGTGGTCAGCTGTTTTTTCTAGGGTCTGAACCATCTGTCCGCTCCAGTGCATAGATTCCTTTCACCATGGGACTTAATCACTGGTGCTGTCACTGCTGATGGGAAAAGCATTTGAGCCTACAGACAGGTATGATCTCTTGCACTTGTCATGGAAGACTGCATGATTGGTTGCCGTCACCTCAGCCAGATGGGCGAGTGAGCTCCAGGCACTACTTATGGAGTCTCCATATCTGGTCTTCCACAAGGATAAGGTTGTCCTTTGCCCTCATGCAAATTTTTTGCCAAAGATAGTCTTTGGGTTTCAACTTTACCAGGCACTCATTCTACCTTTTTTTCTTTCTAAAGCCTCATACTTTGGAGGCCAAGTGAACACTCCAGATGCTAGACATTCCCAGGCTGTTTATCTTCTACTGGGAGCATATGATGGGATTTCTTGATGTGGCTTGCCATCCTTTTGTCACATATGCTGAAGCCACCCTAGGCATACCAATGATCAAGCAGGTGATTACCTATTGGATAGCCTCCTGAAACACTCTGTTTTGCAGGTTGGCTGGGAAGGAGTCATCGAAGGGGTTTTAGGCTCATTCCACCAGACATACTTCTGCGTCTGTTGCTGCTGCCAGATACATCCCCATAGCTGAGCTACAGTACGAAGGGTTGCAACCTAACTGGATACGCACACATTTGTATCCCATTACAGAACTGACACACTCAGTCATAATACTGCATTTGGGTCCTTAGTCCTCCAGTCTCTGCTCACCTAATTTGGGGCACATTCCTTGCCCCATCTCCTGTGGACTGGTAGGAGTCTGTCTAAGTATGGATATGAACTGAATCTCAGCAGTTAGAAACAGACATTACTTACCATTAATCATAGTTCTGTTACAATATTCAGTTTACATCCACATGACCCATGAACTTTTCTTGCCAAAGCTTCCCTCAGATTCCTGTTTCCAGTGTGCAGATCTGTGTGCACTGTGGCACAGCCAGAGTACCACATGGTTGGATGGTAGGAGGAGTCAAGCTTGAAAACTGTTCCCAGAGACTGAGCATGCTCAGTGGAATACTCTCAAGGTGCATACTGCAACTGAATACTAGTAGTAGAACTATGCTTTCAGATAAGTAACCTCTATTTCTTCATCACTTACCACAGATCATCCTTATGATGGATGCATCAGGTCATGGTTGGGGTGTCATCCTGGGATCCTTGTGGATTCAGGTAGTACAGAACCCTGCAAAATGCTCTCTCCATATCTACAATCTGGAGAGAGGGGTTGCTCTTTTGGACCTTCAGACCTTTACTTCACAAGATCTGGGAAAGGTCCTTCTAGTGAGATCTGATGAGTGGTCATTGCGGTGGGAAAAGGGGCTCTGTCGCCTGCTACATGAACCTCCTGAATGCCGCTGACCCCAGAACACAGGGGACAAAATGAAAAGCAGAGCTAGAAGCTTCTAAGAAGGCTCCAGGGAAGGAGAAAATCACAACAGAAGTTGCACCCACAACTTGGCAATCTGCCAATCCTAGGTGCCGCTGGAGTTTTCAGGAAGTTGGAAGGGCTTTAAATAGCCCAGCCAGTGGAACCACCAAGAGGAAGACTGGAGCGGTGATTGCAGCAGAAAAAGGGTCTCTGTCACCCACTACCCACACCTCCTGAATGCCGGCAATCCCAGGACACAGGACAAAAGGAGAAGCAGAGCTAGAAACTCCTAAGAAGGCACCAGAGAAGGAGCCAATCACAACAGAAGCTGTGCCCCTAACTCAACGATCTAGCCAATCCTGGGCACCACTGGGGTTTTTAGGAAGTAGGAAGTGACCTACAAAAGGTCTAGACAATCAAGCAGACCCTCATGCTGTGGCCCCTGCGAGAAGGACCCACGTGAATAGGATGTCAGAGTTTGCCATCCGGAGTCAGTCCAACGAGGCAGCTGGTGGCTGGACACTCTGCAGCTCAACAAGCCAGCAGGGGAGCAGTAAAGGAGGAAGACAGGAGGAAGTAGCACATCAGGACAGTTTACCTGACACCAGAGGTAAGCTTCCTGTTTAAACTCCTGTAACTGCACACACATTGCAAGGAAGGGAGAAGGGTCGGGGACAGGCAATAAGAAGGGTACAGGTTGGAGTAAGAAAATAAAAGGGGATACTGGTGCATTACGGTCTAGTAATTGTTTGGGTATAAGTTAAACACCTTGTCTAGAATAGGACTAAATAAGGGTTTAAAGAGAGTAAAACAAAAACAGGCAGGGTAGAGGAGTTAGGGTCAAGCAATAGCAGGGCAAGGGGTAAAAAGGGTCCAAAGGAGGCAAAACAGAAAAACAGGCAAGGTAGGACATAGTTAGGAGTGGTGCAGTGCAGTGGCTGTGGGGCGGCAGTCTTCAGGGAGACCTTCTGGAGACTGCGGTGCTGCCCCATCTGCATCACCTCTCTGGATTGAAGAGGGAAGTTGCTAGACTCCAGGCTGAGTTGGCTAGGATTTGGGGTGCCTCCATCCCCACCCAGGGACTGCCAGGTCTGCCACTGTGGCCTCAAAGGATGTCAAGGATGAGAAGCCACTGGACTGTGGTGGGCTTGGGAAGGAGAAGGGAGGCGGGTCAGAGACACATCCCCCACAAGGTACCACTACAAAATTATACACTGTTCTGGCAGGGCAGGACTGTCCAATGGAGGCACCTGCAGTAGTGACCAAGGAGGATGTGGAGGTCCTCCATAGTAGAGACCCCAAGGTGTGTGGTAGAGGACTCCAGAGAAGGAGGAAGCAACTCCTGGTGGGGGACTCAGTTGTTAGGGGGATAGATTTGGGGACAGGAAGGGAGGGGGAGAGGGAGATTGGGTGCCTATTTGGCACCACTGCTCAGAGGGATGGGGAGTGAATTCTGAGGATTGCTGGGGAAGCAGGAAGGGAGGGAAAGCTGGATGTCATGGTCCACCTCAGGACCAGTGACATGGCTAGGGATGAGGCTAAGATAGTACAGGAAGAGTTCAGGGAGTTGGGGAGGGGTCTTAGGCAGGTGGCATGCTCAGTGGCCTTTTCTGAGGTGCTACCTGTCTACAACAAGGGGAAGGAAATGGTACTCCATACCAAGAGCTTTGACACATGGTTGTGGGAATAATACAGAAAGAAAGGGTTCAACTATGTTGGGGATTGGGGTCCCACCTGTAGGGATAGAGGCCTATACAAGGGAGATGGCCTGCATCCATCTAGTAGGGGAACCACAGTCCTCAATGAAAGGTTTAAATGTTACATTAATGGGCATTTAAACTAGCTGAGGGGGTGGCAGAAGGAAACGGGGAGACATAAACAGTCCCCCCCTAAAACTGAAATAAGCAGTAGGGAGAGACCAATGGAAAGAAATCCCCAAGGGTACTCAACAAAAAAGGAAACAAAGTGGTAGAAGTGAAGAAAGATGGGACTGAGAGCAGAGGGGTAAGGAGAGATGGCAAAAAGGGATGGGATGATGATGACAAACAGAGTGGTAGCACATTCTGGAAGGACATGTGTGCAAATGCTTGAAGTCTGCAAAACAAAATCCCAGACCTAGAGGCTATCATGGCAGAGGCCGACCTGGACATTGTCACCATTACTGAGTCGTGGTGTAATGAGAACCATGACTGGGATATTGCCATACCAGGCTACACTCTGTTCCAAAAGGACAGGGGGGAGTGACTCTTTATGTGAGGGATATCATAAAGGCTACTGAGATACAGAGAAATCAGGAAGGGTTGGGGGTACTGTGGGTCACCGTAGAAACAGGGAAGGGAGCTGCTATTCACACTGGTGTGATCTACAGACCTCCATAACTTGGGGGTTGGGGGGTGGATAAGGTTCTAGCAGAAGCCATCCAAAAGATGGCAAACAAGGGTGAGGTGCTGCTGGTTTGGGATGTCCATCTGCTGGATATAGATTGGAGCATCCCAGCTGCAGTTTCAGATAGTAACAGGGACATCCTGGAATCCCTGCAGGGGGCATTCCTCAGGCAACTAGTAAAAGAGCCCACTCATGAGGGAGCAGTACTGGACCTTGTATTCACCAATGGAGACAGTGTTGCAAATGTCACAGTAGGTGGCCATCTGAGGACCAGTAACCACTGTGCAGTGTGGTTCAATGTAAGTACTACACCAAGATCGAACACACAAATGCAAGGCTTCTGGACTTCAGGAGAGTCGATTTTAAAAGATGCAGGAATGCCTCAGAGATGCCCTGGCGGGGGGGTTGGAGGTGGAGTGGAGGAATAGTGAGAAAATCTAAAAGGAGGGATAGAGAGGCAACAAACCTCTGCATCAGACAAGTAACCAAAAGCAGGAGGAATAAGAGACCACAATGTTTCTCAAAAGGGTGGTCAGGATGAGGTAAAAAAATTATCTCATTCTGTAGGTATAAGGAGACAGAGAGAGGAGAGAGAGAGAGGGAGAGAGAGAGAGAGAGAGAGAGAGAGGGAGGAAGAAAAAGCAATTAGGAGTGCCAAGGCGTAGACGGAGGAGAAAATATCCCAGGCAGTTCAGAAAGGGGACAACGAATTTTTCAGGTATGTATGCAAACAGAGAAAGATCAGAGGAGGGATGGTAAGGCTTAGGAAGGAAGGAGAGGGGTGTGTGAAGGGGGACCAGGAAAAAGTGTACATCTTGAATAAGTACTTTTGTTCAGTGTTTACAGAAGAAGGGGAAGGAGAGGGACCACAGATAAGGGCCAGGAGCATCGAAGGAAGGGAGGTAGACACTAGTCCATTTACAGAGGAGAGGCTGTATGGAGGAGATCCTCTTGAAGATGTGCTGTTACTAGTAAGTAAGCAAGCAAGTAAGTAACAAACAAACCTTTTTTTGTACAGTTTCAGAGTGCAACAGTTACTGGAAACTCATGCTGTATTAATACTAATAATAAAACGTTGGTTGGAATGGAGTAATCTAATTGTCTGACTACATTTTAAAATGATTGTGAGAAGTCTGGCAACCATCCAGCACACACAAGAAACAGAATTTAAGCAACACAATTGGGTTACTTTCCTTATTCTAACCCTACAGGGACATATGGGCACTCGGCTTCATGCTGCACCTGATCATTCCTTATAGAGTTGGATTAATGGATGGTAATCCAACTTCTAGTAGTGTTTTAATGCGTAATAATAATAATAACAATAATCATAATTAGTAGTAGTATTATCAGTGCCATTATTACCACACTTGCAGCAGGGCTTGATTTGCTCTCTAAATGGTTGCATAAATAGGGACTATAAAATTGCATGGCTGGCATCTGAGAGGCTTCACAACGCCAACAAACAGCAACACAACTAGACAGAGGTCTTATGAAAATCCTTTAGTTTTTTTCACACCTAGACATTGTACAGCACTACATCTAGTAAAAGGCAACAGACACCTCCAGGAGAACTTGGAAAACATGATATTCAGACACAATTCAGTTTATATTTCACTGTTCTGTATTTCCCCATTATGATATTCAGCATCAGACATAAACCAGGCACCCATACGCTTCTCCTCTATCCTGACTGGTATCTAGACCCTCCATGCCCCTCTCCGCACCACTAGGGTCAGGCATCACCACCTCCCCTGGATCTCCCCCAATGCTCTATCCCTTTGCAAAGCTCAAGACAAAGCATAGTCTCAATTTAAATCCTCCAAAGCCATCTTTGACCTCCACCACCACTGCAAGCTCAGAAACAGCTACACTGAAGCAATACACCAGGCTAAATCAGAATATTTCAGGTTGAACCTTTCATCCTGCCCTGACCCCTCCTCCTTTTGGAGCACAGTCAAATCCCTTATCAACCCCTCCTACCAGGTAATTACCCCCTCACTCAAGCTAAACGGGTCCTCAACCACAGTTGCAGACACTTTTAACAAATTCTTCACGTCCTGTGCACTCACTGACAGTCCTACGCCTCCCTACTCCCCTTCCCGCTCCAACAGATTTAGCCACCCCACCACCACCCCATGAAGTTTTTCACACCCTCAGCATTCTAACCCATCACAAGTCTAGCTCAGACGGCCATCACCCCAAGCTCCTGTATCTCCCCACTTGAGCCATAGCCACTCCACTCTCTTACATCATCAACCTTTCTTTCCTTACCAACACAGTCCCAAAACAATGGATACCGGCCAACATAATCCCATTACCCAAAGGAGGAGACCCCTCATCCCTAGATAACTACTGCCCCATCTTCCTGCTCCCCTCCATGGCTAAACTCCAGAAATCCCTAGTTCTCTCTAAATTGGCAGATTTCCTCTCATCAACCAACTTTTTCTCAGACTATCAATCCAGTTCCAGAAAAAACACTCCGCTATCTCCTCTCTTCTTCGCGTTACATACTCAGTCCTTGCTGCAATGGATAAAGGCTACCTCACAACAGCAATATTTTTTTACCTTGCCAAGGCCTTCAATTCCATCTCCCACCTGCTCCTCCTCTGGAAACTGCACTCTGCTGGCCTTGCATCCTCCAACATCCACTGATTCAAATCTTACCTGTGTTACCGGTATTAGTCTGTCATAGTAGGTAACTCTGCATCTTCCCCCCCTCCCCATCCGATCAGGAGTTCCTCTGCTTGCTCCCTCCGCTCCTCCTCGAGGGGCCTCCTGAACATTCCCAGGGTTCAGCTAAAGACCTCAGGAGATCATGCTTTTAGTGTCTCTGGGCCGACCCTGTGGAACTCACTTCCATCTGCAGTCCAGGAGGCTCCCTCGATTGAGGTGTTTAAGGGGAGGCTAAAGGCCCACCTCTTCAGCCTGGCCTTTGACTGCTGACGCCATCTTTAATTTTGGCCAGTCCCCTGAAGATTGACTTATGGAAACCTTTATTTTGTTGAATTTTAATTTTGTTATGGTTTTAATGAGGTTTTATTATGTTTTAAATTTACTACTGTATGTCCTTCTTTATGTTCGGTGCCCAGAGCCTCTGGGATTGGGCGCCATATAAATAAAATTACCTTGCCTTGCCTCAGGGCTCCATCCTCTTTTCAGTATTCATAAATTACCTCCCCACAGTCTGCTCACAATCTAACATACACCTCTATGCGGATGGCACCATACTCTATGTTTCTGGTCCCACCACTGAATCAGTCCAGTTACCACTCCACTCTGATTTCAGCCACGTGCTAACATGGTTCCAATTCAACAGCCTAAAAGTAAATGTTAAGAAAAGTCTCTATGATCTTTGGCTCCTCCCAAAAACTGGCCGAACTCTCATCCCACCCCTTGATTCACTACCATGGATAGCTCCACACTTCATACCATCACCGTATACAAATACCTTGGCCTCTGGTTAGACCAACACCTTAACTTTGCTGTCCACATTGACTCCCTGTGTTCAAAACTATGCTCCAAACTAGGCATGCTCTTTCACAACAAACATACTATCCTCCTACACTTTCTCCCAGACTTAGTCCACAAGACTATCCTCCCAATTTTTGACTATGGGGACATTATCTATGCCTCAGCTCCTGACTCCTCTCTCTCCAAGCTTGATACCTTACTCAACTCTTTTTGCAGATTTACCACAAACTCCCTACCACATCCTCATCACTGCATACTTCTCTCCTCTCTAAATTTCTCCCCCCTCTCCCACAGATGACACATTCACTCACTAACAATTACAGCAAAAATCTGCCTCACCCTTCTCCCTCTGTACCTCTCCTCTCCACTGTTGCCAACCCCTCCTACTCTCTTAGATCCTTGGCATACCCGGTCCTTCTCCATTCCCCAATGGCGATCATCTGCCAGCATCTCTGCCTTCTCCTACCACCTACCTCACCTTTGGAATCAGCTACCCTCATTCCTCTATGACTCCCCATCCCTCCCTGCTTTTCAATGACAATTTAAGCTTATCTCCCCACCCTCCTTCACCTGTTCCCTTCTGCCTTTCCTGCCTCCCCTGCCCCTCATGCTTTTCCTACCCCCACCTCCCCTACCCTCAAAAAAATATCCACCTTATAAGTCTACTGTCTTTTGTTTACTACTTTTTTACCACTTTCTCTTATGAGAACTTTTTATTTATCCTAAGCATTATATTCTGTATAATATGTATGGTTCAGCAATCTAACTATACAATGTAAATACCTTTGCAACCTGTACTGCCTGAACAGTTGTTGGTTCTTGTATATGAATGTATATATTTTTTCCTGTTTGTAATTGTTACCTGTGCCCCTGGGGTGCACTTGGAAATGAGCCTCAGCTCAGTGTGCCTTTACCGGTTACCAAATTTTAAATAAATACATAAATAAATAAATGTATTACTGAGGTCATTTATATTAAAGCCAGATATCTGTTCTGTAAAAGTCCATCTGTTCCATTAGCTTATTCCACTCATGAGGCCAAAATACTTTATGACATCATTGTCAGTTCCGTGGTAAAAGACTGTAACATCACAGCCAAGGATTATAACTTCAAGTGGGATTATGCTTAAAGCCACAGTGCAAGGAAAATGTTGTTCAAAGCAGCTAGTTTCAGCTACAGTTAATAAAAATATTCACATACCTGCCAAGTCTACTTTTCTGGGTAGCTCCTGTGCTACGGGGCATACGTTTTTGTTTTTTTCCCCCTCCATCCAAACCCTTTCCAGGTCTACAATGCTATTTCTAAGACAAATGTGGTGGCCATCTTTTTCCTGAAAAGAAGAATAAAACTAAAACATTTATAAAACACCCAAATTTTGGTGGAACATTGACATTTTACCACCAAAGGAAACTAAGAAATACCTGGAATCTTTTGTAAGGAAAAAAGGTAGGGTCATTTTTTTTTTTGTTTTGTACCCGTTTTGTTGCACTTCTGCTTTGAAGGGAAATTGTCAACTCCCTTAGGTCTCAAAGTGTCCCTAGTTTAAAAAACATATTTTATGATTACCAACATTCTGTAAAGATTGTTGATGTAGCTGGTAGTTTGATTCTGACTCTTATTTTCTTTAAAAAAGTAACAGACTGACCACCCTGCTGGTGTTATCACACCAAAACATGTTTGTTTACATTCCTTGATCAGCTCCAACTGCATCTTTCCTGGATTTGGGAACACCCACAACATAGTCTAGCCACTCATGATGCAGTGAGAGTTGAGGAGGCTATTGCATCATGAGTGACTGCACTGTTTTTGAGGTGCTTCTAATGTTAAAGAAGTATTCAATAAGATAAGTTACAGGATTGTAAACAACACAATGTTGTTTATAAATATGCATTACCATGCATTTCAGTTCTGCTAAACAAGCAGTTAGAGAAAACAAACAGTAATATCAATGAATTTTAGAGAGGGTAAGTAATCATAAAATGTGGGGTTTCAACTAGAAATAATATGATGAAAAACAGGTTGACTGTGTCCCTTTAAGAGTAACATGAACTCTAGGAAAAAGTTCCATTTTCATGCAAATGTCCGCAGTAATAAATATTGGAGAGGAGAACCCTATAGAAACTATATAGAAATCAAGTTGAACTGTGCCTAAATAGGTTTTAAAAGTTTTCCCAGAGGCAGCAGCAGCTTTCTAAATAATTCACAGATCAGTGTGGGCCTCATTTGAAAGGCACTTCTTGGGCAGTTTTGTCAGTGAGTGGACACTGATGCCTCAAGTTGGGGGGTTGGGGGCTGCAGCTGAGATGTGTATGTGTTGGGGGGGCGGGGAGAGGCAGTTGGGAGGACGTGAATCACATCATGTCCAGCTCAGACCGAACAGTTACTTCAGCTTTTTACCAAACTCAGCAAACTGCATCAGGAACTAACCCCCCACCCCCCCACTTCACTGCCTGAGAGATTTGGGACCACACTGCTCCCGTAACCATTCGTTTTCACCTTGTAGTTAGTAAACATCTTTGCCTTTCTTAGGTAGGGACTGAAGCCACTACAGAGACCCCGAAGCCGATGTAGCTGTCGGAATCACACAAAGGGCTTTATATTTTATTTAATGTACCCCGCCCCAAGTCCCCAATATCTCCCTGCTGAAGATGTCTAATATACATAATCGCTATCGCTATTCCCAACAGGAACAGGAGATTTTAGACAATTAACCTTTTTGCCCCAAATTCTTTCAGTTTTACTCAGATGACGCCTCTTTCACAGCAAAATCACTGTTCTTTTCAGAAAAACATTGCAGCGCTGCGGTTTCGAAGCACCGCTGTACAAATGTGTTCTGTTTCTGTTAATTATTATTAAAGATTGTTATCTGTCATTAATAATATGTTATTCTTTACGATTTTTTTAAAGATGTTTTTGAATTATTAACAACAAAAAAAGATTGGGAATGACCGCCATTGTTTTACATATTACAGTAGAAACATTGGAGCGTCACCAGCTGACCTCACACTTGCTGTTTATGTTGTCATAGAATGCTGTGGTGGTCAACGCAGTGATGACTTAAGGGCCCTGTGAGGCCAGGGACAGTAAAATGCTTTTCTGTACAGGCATTTTTGGATAGGTTAGCACTAGAACAGAGAACTGAAAGTTAAGCAAATGTAGTCTGTAGCAAGATTAAATTAAAAATATCTAAAACATTATGTTTATAAAACTACAGGTAGAAGTGCAGAGTTGCTATACATATATAATATATATCTGTTAATCCAATATATTACAGCAAATTAATTTTATTTTTGTTAAAATGCTGGTAAAACATTTGAATGCAATAATTTAAAAATATTAGTTAAACATCTGGTAGAGGTCAAAATAAAACGACAACGCTTAGTGTATTAGCAGATTTTTCAAGTACTGGGTCGCACTGTATTAATTTAATACGGAAATTTACAGCTGAGGCATCAGTTTTTCTTAAACTTAATTCAGGAAATGTTTTAGTATCCAAAAACGTTATGTGTTTATGAGAATAGTTATGCGGCTGAAGTTCTGATTTTTAAACTGGTGGGGATGTTTCCATTCCCCTTCGGTAATCTTTCACATCATTATAATTTATAAGCAACATTTTTTTTTGTTGTTGTTGAAAAGTGAGA
The DNA here is from genome assembly GCA_016271365.2 of Neoceratodus forsteri. Lineage (NCBI taxonomy): Eukaryota > Metazoa > Chordata > Ceratodontiformes > Ceratodontidae > Neoceratodus > Neoceratodus forsteri. Next base: position 720,321,309 of record CM057454.1, read on the forward strand.
CTATCCTAATTTGCCGAAAGGATATTTTACAGCATTTAAGGTTTTGCCTGGAACATTATGAGAAATGAATGATTTAAGGTGTTATGTTACTTTCTTTAAGAGGGAAGAATACACCAACTGTACATATTCGTTCTAAGTAAGAGAAAATGGTAATTACATGGAAAGTTATAAGAGAAAATGGTAATTACAGGGAAAGCTTTGTTGCAAGGGTGTTGTGAATCTCAGTTTTCTGAAAGTGCTAAGTAAATATTTCAAATCAAAACGTAGTGTAAAAGACAAAAGAAAACAAAGAGATTTTCAATAACTCCACATGATCATTCACTGTTCGCCAGTTTGATTGTGAGGATTTGATCGTCCTGGACATATTATCAAATCAATTGTTGTCTCCTCTCTGTTTGTAACTGTAGTTAGTTAACCCGCCAGTCTGTGTATATAACACATGGAGATGCAATGATTGCCCCAAAATGCAATACCGTTTTCCTTGCTTTTTTTAAAATAACAAAATATATATATATATATATATATATATATATATTTATGTTGTCCCCGATCCATATTTCAAATATGGCCTTGAGTCTAAATCGTGCCGTGAATCACCCCCACCCCAACAAATCAGGCACTCCAGGAGTGCTTGAAATATCAATCATATCCAAATTATGAAAAATAATAGTTTCTGTAGACTCGTCTTTGTAGGTTTGTTCCTGTAGTATTATTTCATTATATATATATATATATTCAATACAGAAAATAAACACAGCAGCCTGTGCTTGTTGTATATACGACTAAAATAGTTTAAATAAATGAATATAATATGTATATGAATCATATGTAACATTATGCGGAGTTATGTTTAAAATGTTAACTGCGTTTACTTAAGTTTATATTTAAACGGACGCGCTTACGTGGAGGACTGCATTTGTTGACTGGCGGTTGACAAAAAGAAAAAATACGCATTTGTAATTAAGGTTGTATATGTCTTTGTTACAGTACTGTATTTCTTCTCATAACTTGTGCCCTGGATCCACGCCACTTTAATAACCCTCAACAATTGTGGTAAGACAGACAGAAACCACAACTTGAAAGAAACTGACCGTTCAAAACCCGACGTTTAATAATTCAAAATCGCAGCACGTGAGGTTTCCCTTACCAAGATGAATCGTTTCGGTTTCACGGAATAACACTATCAACAACTGTGCCCCCGGTGTTCAGTTTAGTGGCCTTTTACGAGACATTTACATACTATGACACGTCAATACACTGATCTTATACATCAAGATTAAAACGTAAGCATGTAACTCATGTAAAGAGCACACTTCGGTAGGTTGTGAATTTCAATTTTGTACGCCTGTTTTGATTTCTGCGCTTGTATTCCGATTGCATAAAATAGATCTGTCTTCATTCATGCTACGATTTTTTTAAACGCTGTTATTTAGTGCTTCAAACGGATGACAGCGCCATGACTATGCATTTTCTCGCCTGCTCTTCCGTTCCTGAAACACTTTTTCTTTCTTTTTCTTTCTTTCTTTCTTTCTTTCTTTCTTTCTTTTCCATGTATTTGTATGATTAATATTATATTTCTGTACAATATTGATTTCTAGGGTAGCCCAGCTAATGTGCAATATCTGGTGTTTAGTTGGGGTTCTGCTTCTACCCATTTAAAAGGGGAGTGAACCGAAGCACATGCAGGTTAAATGATTTAGTCAAGGCCATGGAGGGAGTCAGTGGCAGTGGTTGGATTTGAATGGGAGGTCTTCCCCAAGCCTATGTACTCGAACCACTACATTACACTGTCACTCTCTTTATTATAAAACACAGCATTCTTGCCGAGTTTATTTGTTGTTCTGCTTCAGGTTATTAATATTTTCATTTTACTATTAGTGCACACTGCCTTGCTGTTCGTTATAGCCATTCCACTCTCGTCTCTAAAAGATTTGTTCACATTGGTTCATGGCATACAACCGGTTATTCTTCATTCGATAAACAGTATACAGAAAACACACAGCTATACAGTATACGTGTTACTCCAGGTTCAGGTTGGTCATAGACGACGAGAAAAAAAAAAGATTCACGCTATAGGGAACCCATCACACAGTCTCATTTTTATTGCTTAGATGCACTATAGGTTAGGAGTATATTTCAAGCGACTGCATTCAATGTTAAACAAAAAAGAAATCATTAAAACAAACAAACGCCTCAAGTGTAGCGGCCGACCAAACAATATAGCGTGTGACATCTGACACCAGAACTCCAGAACTATGTAATATGCAGTATTCCAACTCATGAATTTTAAAAAAATCGAGTTACTGCTGACATTTTTTTAGCTGATTGCGTGTTCTGCAATGAGGTGTTGGGGTGGAGGAGCCGGAGAGCAAGCCGGGTCTGCGGTACTGTAGTAGATAGGGTAAACGGGCAGACTAGGTGGTCCAAGCGGTCCTCATCTGCCCTCAAATTCTCTGTTTCTATGTGCCCAATGGCTCCTTTGGCTAGGCTATTGCATTCCACAGTGCTATCCTTTAGGATTCGGAAATTAATTAATGAAATAAACAAATAAATATACTTACTTCGATATGCCCCATGGACTTTTAATAAATATTACTAACATCTGGAACGTGTTATTTCAGGAGAATGTCTGTTCAGATCAACAATCGGTTTACACAGCAATCATGGATGAAAAACATCAATCCCATTATAATGTTTAAAGTAACCTCCTGAAGTATCAGTACTTTCCAATATCTCCCTGTATGCTTGCAGGAGCTATTATTGGGGTAGTGATAGAATACCCCATTATTTTAGAACCATATTAATAATTCTTGTAAAGTTATCAAAACTTTCACTATGGGCCACAACCTGGAGTAGAGGAAACCGTCTACATCCACCAACTTGCTGAGCAGTGTGTTCTGCGAGAGCCGACTGGAAGACCGATCGGGGATATAAAGTCTTGAGATTGGATAAAGTCTTGAGATTTGTGAAAACCAGCCCGATATACAGTATGTTTCTAACGTGAAGGGTAGTTTATGCCTATATCGTCCAGAGATTGCAGGTCTACAGTCCTCACTCAAGGGCATTTCCATTTTTTGAATTGCACAATGTTCTAATCCCTCCATTCTGAAGTAAGTTATTACTGTGAATAGTGAGAACCAAGGCCTAAAGTAACCCACAGTCCCAGATTTCTGGTTTGCAATTACTGCATGCGCTTTTCACACATCATGCTGTCTGCTGAAAAATAATGTCAGGGTTCTGTTTTTTTAGAAGAACAAATGAATACATATTCATTAATTTGGAAGAAAACACATGCAAGAGTGCAAGAATAAACCTTTCCACACTTACTAAAGCAAAATAGCAAGAATAACTGTACCAGGGCTAGTAGCATCACACATCAGATAGGTACATGTGAGCCATATAAAATGACCTTATCAAGTGTATGGTTTGGTGTTTTATGTTAATGTTAGTGTTAAGGTAAAATAAATGTACAACATTGTTATATGTTTTGTGTGCATGTTGAAGTAAGGAAATTCATAACACTTTAATTGTACTCTGCATTGGAAAAAGAAAATGTAATAAAAATTGTTAGGGAAAAAGAAACAAACACATGCACACATCCTTTTAGAAACAAACACATGCACACAGTTTTTCTAACTGGTCAATATTTTTAACAACTCTACAAACACCACACCCTTAGCAATACAGGATAACCTCTAACTTAAAGAAAAAAAGTAATTTGATTTCGGAAAGGAAGATTTTTTTATCACATTTCTCTCTGGTCCCTGGGATATGGTAAAAGTCAACCCCTAACACTGCATCATTTATGAGATGCTTCTCACTGGCGGAATCTTTTAAGAAACTATCCATCATATATCACAGAACAAAAGTCATTCTATTTACTTTCAAAATCCGATTACAAGAAGTACAAATTTATTTTTTTGTTTAAGATTACATAACATAGAAAACAGCAACTGTCAATGGATGTGATTCCTTGCACATGTCCTCACTCCTCATTTAGTTGGAGGCAGTTAGCTATAGTCTCCTGCATCACCCTGCACCCTAGGACTGACCATTTGCACAATAAGCAACATATTACACATGCTATTTAAAGAGCAGCTGACACCTTCAGGACAACTTTAACAAACCATAACATTTAGACTCATGTCAACTTGTATTTTACATTAGTTCTGTATTCCTCCTCCCCATTACTTATTACTGAAGTCATTTGCATTAAAAAAAATCTTTGCTGCTGAAGAGTTCATCTATTCATGTTGCTTTCTCCCTACCTATAATGGTAATGCACTGCTTGTGACTTCACAGTTACTCTCACAGCAACACATTGTGATGTCACAACTGAGGATTATGACTTGAAGTGGGGAGTAAGCTGTAGAGGCAGATGAACTCTAAGAATTCTAAGGGATAAAGATCTTGTAGTCATGCAGATTTACTCAGTAATAAATAATGAGGAATATATATAGAGGATAATGTATGGTCCTCTATCGGTAACCGGTCAGTTAACTTTTAAGAGGTTGCCAGGGCGACCGTGTAAACCTCGAGAGCGAAGCTCGAGAGCCTTCTGTCGCCATGGCAACCTCGAAGACATTAACATTGACGGTTGCGAAAGAGACCATACATTATTTTTATAGTGTATGGTCCCACATAAAAGGCTGCTTACGTTTTGCTAACTAGTCACCGCAGCGGCGTTCAGTCCTTCCTAACGCTGCTGTTCATCATCCAGTTCCCCACTGAAAAAAAAAAAGCAGCATATCAGACCAATAAGCTGTTGTTAACCTATCGATGTGGCGGTAGCATCGATAGGTTAACAACATGTCTACATCACATTGATAGGTTAATAACCTTAGGAAATGATGATTTCCTAAGGTTAACAGCGTTCTACCATACATTATATATATATATATGTATATATAATCTAGACTATATATCCCTAGTGTTCACTAGGGAGGGGGAGGGGATATTTACAAAGCAAGGCATGAGAGGAATAGAAGCGGTAGTGTGTGGGATCGGGGGAGCAACAGATATGATGCATAAGGAAGGGAGGGAGGGTTAGGTACATTAGGGAGCAAAGAAAGACTAAGACAGGGACACTGAGGCTGAACAGAGAGGAAGGTGGTTAGGCAGAGAGCGACAGTGAAAAAGCAGGGATACTGAATGAATACTTCTGCTCAGTATTCACAATGGAAAGCAGGGGGAAATACCTAATCCGGTCAATAGAAGCACTCTGGATAGGGGGGTTGATATTAATCCTTTCACAGAAGAAAGGGTTCTGAAAGAACTCTTAAAACTGAAGGTGGATAAAGCAATGGGGCCTGATGGGATTCACCCCAGAATTCTAGAAGAACTTAGGGAAGAACTAGTAACACCACTGACTACCCTTTTTAATAAATCATGGGAGGATGGTGTGGTACCTGAGGACTGGAGGAGGGTGGATGTGATTCCCCTTCACAAAAGTGGGAGCAAGACAGAGGCAGGAAACTACAGACCTGTCAGTTTGACCTCAGTGGTAGGGAAAATGATGGAATCACTTCTGAAGGAAAGAATTGTTGAGTACCTAGAGGTCAGTGGGGCACAGGACCCAAGGCAGCATGGATTCACAGTGGAAAGGTCATGTCAGACAAATCTAATTGATTTCTTTGACTGGGTGACAAATTAGTAGACGAGGAGGGGCTGTGGACATGGCCTACCTAGACTTTAGCAAGGCATTTGACACAGTCCCGCACAAAAGATTAATAAACAAATTAGCCAGCCTGGGAGTGGGTCCCAGGGTGGTAGCCTGGGTAAAACACTGGCTGGACAACAGGACACAGTGGACAATAGTAAATGGAGTCCACAGTGAAGAAAGGAGGGTTACTAGTGGGGTACCGCAGGGTTCAGTACTGGGGCCGGTCCTTTTTAATGCCTTTATAAGTGACATTGCAGAGGGACTGGAAGGGAAAGTATGTCTCTTTGCAGATGACACAAAGATCTGCAACAGGGTTGATACACACAAGGTGGAGTGGAAAGGATGAAAAGGGACTTGACAAGGTTGGAGGAATGGTCAAATGTATGGCAGCTTAGATTCAATGCAAAGAAGTGTAAAGTAATGCACCTGGGAAACAAAAACCCAGGGGAAGAGTACACAATGGGGGGTGAGATACTGACAACAACAAAAATGGAAAGGGACCTGGGGGTAGTCATATCAGACGACCTAAAGGTGGGCCAACAATGTGAGAAGGCAGTAAGGAGGGCTGGGGAATACTGGGATGCATATGGAGAGGCATCACCAGTAGAAAACAGGAAGTTGTTGGCCCTCTGTACAGACAGTTGGTAAGACTACATCTGGAGTACTGTGTACAGTTCTGGAGACCCCATCTCCGCAAAGACATAGACAGGGTGGAGGCTGTAGAGAGGAGGGCAACCCAAATGATGCAGGGTCTACATCAGAAGACATATGAAGAAAGACTAAAGGAACTAAAGATGTATAACCTCGAGGAAAGGAGGGAGAGGGGGGACGTGATAGAAACTTTCAAATACCTCAAGGGAATCAACAAAGTCCAAGAGGGTAGCATCTTTCAGAAAAAGAGATGTGCAAAAACAAGGGGGCACAATTTGAAGATAGAGGGGGGACGGCTCAGAGGTAATGTGAGGAAGTATTTCTTCACAGAGAGGGTTACGGATACATAGAACAGCCTTCCTGAGGAGGTCGTACAGTCAAAAACAGTGGGGGAATTCAAGAATGCATGGGACAGACATAAGGCAATTCTAGTTGGGGGTAGGAGGAAGTAGGCTGTTGGTTAACTAGGATCTGCAGCTTATCCATTAGGTAGGGAAATGGACAGACTAGGTGGGCCAAGCGGTCCTTATCTGCCGTCAAATTCTATATTTCTATGTTCTATGTTTCTATGGGGTTTCACACCAGGACAAGGACAGAAAGGCCAGCAAGGTGGGGGGACGGATGATGCTATCTCCACTGAATGGGTGTGGCAAGCCCTTAAGGCACTGAAGAAAGATAAATCTCCTGGGCCAGATGGCATTCATCCAAGAGTACTATGGGAGTTGGCGGACATACTGGCCACACCCCTGGTGGAGCTGTTCAACAGGTCACTTGAGACAGGGAGGGTTCCTAGGGATTGGTGTGAGGCGCATGTGGTGCCAATCCATAAAGGGGGGGTCAAGGGAAGTACCAGGTAAATATAGACTCATTAATTTGACCTCGGTGGTTGGAAAATTAATGGACAGTATACTGAAGGAACGATTGGGGGTGTTCTTGGAGGAGGAGAGAGGGCTGGATAGCCGACAACATGGGTTTGTGCTACATAGATCATGTCAAACCAACCTTGTTCAGTTCTACGAATGAGTAACATTGGAACTGGACAGGGGGAAGCCTGTGGATGTACTATTCTTGGACTTCAGCAAGGCATTTGACTTGGTCCCCCACAATGGACTGGTGGAAAAATTGATGGGTTGGGAGTGGGCCCTTTGATGGTCAGATGGATGGGAAACTGGCTAGCTGGATGCACACAGAGAGTAGTGGTCAGTGGGGAGCTCTTTAACCCTAGAGAGGTTGGTAGTGGGGTACCGCAGGGCTCGGTCCTGGGTCTGATCCTGTTTAATGCATACATGTCTGACATCAGGGTGGGTATAGGGTGTGAGATGAGTCTCTTCACTGATGACTCCAAGATGGGAGCAGTAGTTGAGGGGGAAGAGGGGAGGTTGGCCCTGCAAGGTACCTGGACACCCTGGAAAGGTGGGTTCACACATGGAAATTAAATTAAAAAACCACCAAGTGCAAGGTGTTACATCTTGGGTGGGGAAACCCTAAACACAGGTACACCTTGGGAGGGGAGGCACTGGAGGCCTCAACTGGGGAAAAAGACCTAGGGGTCATGATGGATGCATGTATGAATAACTCTAAGCAGTGCAGGTGAGTGGCTAGCAAAGTAAACAGGATGTTGCGTTGCATTGTAAGGGGGATCACCTCTAGGAGCAGGGAAGTGATTCTGCCGCTGTACAATGGACTGGTTAGACCACACCTCAAGTACTGAGTACAGTACTGGAGACTGCACCTGAAGAGAGGCATACAGCTCCTGGAGAGGGTACAGAGGAGATCTACCAGGATGATTCGAGGACTGGGGGAGTTGACTTATGAGGACAGACTTGAGGAGCTTGGCCTGTTCTCACTTTAGGAGAGTAGAGACTGGGGGGACATGATTGAAGTCTTCAAGTACCTCAAGGGAATAAATAGGGTAAACATGGAGGGGATCTTTAGATTAAAGGTGGGAGGTATCACCAGAGGACATGGGTTGAAGTTGGAAGGTAGAAGAATGAGGGGGGAAAAGAAGAGGAGGTTTTTCACTGAGAGGGTGGTGGAAGCTTGGAATGTGCTGCCTGGTGAGCTGATCCAGATTTCCATGGTGGAGGGCTTCAAGAGAGGGTGGGACAGATACAGAAAGGGGAAGTATCGGAACACAAGGGGGGGCCTCGGTTCCCAACAAGGGACCTGAGGTTCAAACAGACTTGATAGACCGTAAGGCCTAATCTGCTGGCAATTAGTATGTTAATATGTTAGTATGTTAATATATATGGAGTGCAAGCTGAATTGTTCCTAATTATTATGTTTTTCAAAGTTTTCTTTGAGGCATCATTAGCTCTTTAATAGAGTGTAAAGTGCATTAATAGGGAGCAATGTGTCTAACATTTCAGCGTCTGTTAAAATAAAGATAGACAGACAGACAGATGAAAATGATGTTGCATCAGAATAATGCATTGATAATCCTAACAGATACAACTCATAATACATGAATTAACTATAATGGTCTTATCAGTCGTGTGTGGGGATCAGTGTTTATAGATCTGCACAAATATTTCACTTGTCCCCACTATTCAGTGGTTTCTTTGCTTCTGTGTTTTGCATTGCTTTAGTTTAAAACTGCATTTCTTTCCATTACAAACTGGGTCTAGCTTACATTTTCTGCATTCTATTTCCAGTTGAATATAACTTGATATAAATGGGAATAACCTGAATTATTTTCTCCCAGCACTTTGAAAATAACAGATATTTATTTATTTATTTGCTTTTGGTAACCGGGTGAGTGCACTAGGCATAGAAATGCCTATTTTCAGGCATGACCCGGGAGAGAGACAATGTAAAATACAAAAAGCACATACATGTGACGCAGCACATGGGATAGGTATAGAAAAAACAACATGACACTAAACAATTGATTCAGAAAGTAAATCATCCTGGAAAGGTGGAGACAAATCCAGTATGAGGCAAACAGGGGTAACATTTAGATCAAAAATACATAAACTTATATTGAAACAGCACAAACAAAGTACACAAGTTTACCAGTGATGCAGCTACAATACAGGATGTACTGGTAAATGCACTTCAAAATACTGTGAGAAAAACAGGCATTGCAAGTGAATGGCAAACATAAAATAAAACAATACAGAACAATTTAAGTGCCAGGTTGTGGTTGATGAAGAACGAGGAGAAGAGGGAAGAGTGGTGGGAAGCAAGGAGAAAAGGGTTGGAAAAAGGAGGGAGAGAGAGGAACATGAAAGGAGGGAGTATAAGAGAGGTGGGAAGGAGGTGTCAGAGGAGTCAAAGTTATGGTGAAATGAGTTTTAATTTTAAAACACATTCTTATTGACTAAATATTGTCATTAAATTAGGACCTACACTCAATGGTGTGAACATTCATATAAATACCAGATTGGGACAATCCAGGAGGCTACCAATAATGTAGTGTCCACCCAACCTGTCATGCTTAGGCACTAGGTCTGCAAGCAAATGACTTAATGTTTTTTCACATTTATGGGCAAGTCTTACAGAATCTTTTTTTCTTTAATTATCACAGCAATTTACATGCAAATCAATTCAAAAGTTTGATTTAAGTAAACATTTGCTGTAATTAATTATTGTAGAATGAACTGTCGGTCAGAGGGCATAAAGTAGATATTTTGTTAAATGTGAAAGCCACCAAAATGTCCTACAGGGTGGACATTATTATTATAGAGTATCAGGTAGTGTTGGACAGACTGGATTTTTTCCCTGTGGTTACGTACCTTCTAATTTCTATCTAGTAATACCTGTCAGCAAGGTGGAGGCACTTAGTCATCATAGCAGAGGTCACCGTCTAGCTCAGCCCAACCGTCTTTACATCAACACTTTACATCCCAAGAAGTCAAAGGACATTTCCCTGAAAGTGGTATTCTGCCATTCAAAATCAAATTCTCTGTACAAGCCCTTTCTGTAATGAAAACCTGTTCAATTTTTCACTGCATTTTCTTCTTGGGCCAAGTTTAATAACTGCATGGCTGATAGGTCAAGTTAGTACAATACATGTCAATAAGCTATATGTTCCCCATCTAATACCTCTTGAAATGATAGGGCTAGCAGTCTTTGCCTATATATTTAGGTCATCAACTGCCTCACCCATATGACACTGACCCTCAAAATGTGTGCGTGGGGGGAGGGGTTGGGACTCTGCAAGTTAGACAGAGCACTGTTGTAGGGGGGATTTCCTTCTCTTAATAATGGTTGCCATTATATATATTATACCACAACCAACAAAACTATTCAGAATATTTACAAATTAATACAAACCATATAAGTATTATGCAAATTTAGTACAACAGCAGATGAGTCCTAGAAATACAGTATAGCAAAAGTCCATTTCGGCTTCTAAGAAACATTTATTTTCAGACATACGTTCAGATTTATGTGCAAATTAAATAACAGTGATCAAAGAGGGGGAAAAGGATGAGGAAATACCTAGAGGTAGGGTGTTGGATGCACTCAAGGCCCTAAGGGGGGACAAGGCACCTGGCCCTGATGGGATCCACCCCAGGGTGCTCAGGGAGCTGGCGGATACCCTGGCCACCCCCCTAGCAGATCTTTTTAACTCCTCCCTGCAGTCTGGGTGAGTTCCTCAGGACTGGAGAATGGCCCACATTGTGCCTATCCACAAGGGAGGCCCGCAAGAGGAGCCAGGTAACTATAGGCTGGTTAGCCTGACGTCGGTAGTGGGCAAAGTGATGGAGAGCATCCTGAAGGAAAGGATAGAGTGGGTGCGGTGGGCTCAGGGTCACATAGACATTCACCAGCATGGCTTTGTTAATGGCAGATTGTGCCAGACAAATCTGGTGGAGTTCCATGAAGGGGTGACAAGGACGCTGGATCAGTGTATGTCCTCTTTCTGGACTTCAGCAGGTCTTTTGACTCCATACCACATCATGGGCTACTGCAGAAGCTGGAGAGTATGGGGTGGGGGGAGGATGGGCTGATTGATAGGAGACTGGCTGGTGGGGTGGGTACAGAGGGTGAGGGTGGGGGGAAGGTCTCATCTTCAAGGTTAGTCACAAGTGTGGTACTACAGGGGTCAGTGCTGAGTCCACTCCTATTTAATGCCTATGTCATGGACATCAGAAATGGTATCAGTAACATGATGAGTGTCTTTTTGGATGACTCTAAACTGTGGGTGGTGGTGGATGAGGAGGGAAAGTTGGACCTCCAGGAGGACCTGAAGACTCTAGGAAGGTGGTCAAGAATCTGGAAACTAAAGTTTAATGCTGCGAAATGCAGGGTTCTTCACCTGGGATCCAAAAATCCGACTCATACATACACCTTGGGGGGGGAGACATTGCAGGTTTCAAGAGCGGGGAGAGAACTCGGGTGGTGGTGGATGCCAAAATGAACAACTTAGAGCAGTGAAGAAGAGCAGTGGCACAAGCAAATAAAATGCTTGGGTGCATAGCCAGGGGGATAACCCCAAGGAGTAGTGAGGTACTCCTTCTGCTGTACAATAGTCTGGTTAGACCACACCTTGAATACTGCATGCAGTTTTGGCATCCCTACTTAAAGAAAGACATTGCATTACTGGAGAGGGTACAGAGGAGAATGACTAGGATGGTACTGGGACTAGGGGAAATGCCCTATGAGAAGCGACTGGGGGAGCTCAACCTATACTCATTGGAGGAGAGAAGAACAGAGGGATATGATAGAGGTTTTCAAGTATCTCAAGGGGGTCAACAGGGCAAGCCTTGAGGGGATCCTACAGCTAAGGGAACCAGGGGCCACAAGGGGCCACCCCATGAAGCTGGATGGGGGGAGGCTGAGAGGGGAAACAAGGAGGCGCTACTTCACTGAGAGAGTAGTGGAGCCCTGGAATGCATTGCCCAGAGAGTTGGTGGCTGCTACTACGGTGGAAGAGTTCAGGAAGGGCTGGGATAGGTACAGCGGGAGGGTACATCCAGGAGCCCTACTGGGAAGTAGGGGTCCTTGTGTGTGTGGGGGGGAAGGGCTAAAAATCGGTGCCCAGTATAGGCACTGACCATCGAGCAGACTCGATAGACCATAGGGCCTATTCTGTTGGCTTCATAGTATGTTAGTATATACTGCATAACCAGTGAAATGTCTGCCGTTAATAAATAAATCAATGAAATGGCATTCGGGTGTAATCTGGGCATTATTGGATCTAATATCTTATTTGTAAGCTGACCAGAAAAATAGTCAAACATATAGTAATTTCATGCTTCAATTTCTTTTAACATGCAAGAACTCAGTCTTCCTTCCTGAGGCCAAAGAGTAGAGAAAGTCCGTTGTTGCATTATTCTAAATGTTGTGTTTTTGATTTCTATTAGGTTCTTATTCTTAATTTCTACTTACATGTCTGTCTCACTCACTCGAAATGTATCTTCAAGTTTAATGGAGCAAAACTGGGGCTGGCAGTATAGCCTACAGGGTACAATAAGAAGCTGTGAATGAGCTTTGTACATCTAGCAGATCTGGATTTGCTTCTCATAACCTCCACTTGCATACCTGTGACCCTGAACAAGTCACTTGTCCTTCTCAGTGTTCCAAGGTCACCCCTGAAAACAGGCCTAATGCCTAATGAGCCTTACCTGGTTACCAAATCTGTCTGTCTGTCTATCTGTCTGTCTGTCTGTCTATCTATCTATCTATCTATCTATCTATCTATCTATCTATCTATCTATCTATCTATCTATCTATCTATCTCAGTAACCAGACACAGGTGAGTTATGAAAGTTCTGGACCCTGTCAAGTCATGACAAACTGCATATTATGAGTTAGGCCACATTACTATATATTATTTTAGCAGTAAAATGTTACTGTTTTCTTGGAGGTTGGGTATGAGATAATGCCTTTAGTTTCACAGATTTAGCATCACCAGTAATATCTATTTATATCTGTCTATTTGTCTGTCTGTCTATCTATCTAAATGTTAGGAAACTGAAAAGGCATGCATGAAGGCTTGAGCGGATTTGGAGGAGATTCAGCCTGCTCTCCAACAAGCTTGTCCTAATTTCTCATTATCAGTATTATCAGGAGGCAATGACTGGTGTGAGGAAAAACTTGTATTCCTCCCTCATTGCAGTTGGGAGAAATGGACCTGCTTCACTATTCAGATTGGTTGATATGATTCTAAATCTAGACTATAATGTCTCTTGGTCGGGCCATGTTCAGTGGAGAGATGTGAGCGGTTCTTTGACTTCTTCGTCACCACCAAGATTGTGGATATAAGGCATGATGTCACTTCTGCTGGTGCTGGTCACTAGTACAGTGCTCTGGGTGCAGAAATAACTTAATCTCGGGTGCTGTGGTTAGACTTTTAGCCAGCTGATTACATAGAAATCTGCCAGGTGCTGTTAGCCTTGTGCTAATCCACTTGCATCTTAGACTCAGCCCCTTCCCATCTAGTGAAGGCAAGCTGACAGATGCTAGTGTCTGTGATTGTAGAGATTGTGAATTTTTCTTTAATCAAGGGTACTTTCCGAGACCTCCTTTAAAGGGACCATTGTGAAATCCCACTAAGGAAGCCTAATGAGGTAAAGAAGCCATGCGCATGGAGAGTGAATGGCATTATGACCACATTAAGCCCCCAAGATTTGTGCATCCTGTGCACCCACTTACCTATTATTTTCTTTTTATATTATACATTAGGATAGTAGTGTTTAATGTTTTGATTGCATTTGTGATCATTACAGGGTTTGCATTTGTGTTTTTTGTCCTAGTGTTTTTTCCATTGTGTATTGACATTTTTGCTGTTTCCATTTTTTTCCTCTTTAGAGTTTTCATAGGAATCATGGCTGTGGTGATCCATTCTTTAATTCCTCGTGGTAAGTGCTAGAGAGCTGCATGGCATAGTGTCTGCAGTCAAGAGCAGCATGGCATCTCCATTCAGGAGTGGTGAGGTCAGTGCTAGGAAGCAGCATAGTGCCTGCATTCTGGAGCACCATAGTGTCTATGGTCTGGAGTGGTGTGGAGTTTGGGGCCAGCAACTGAAGGGGTTTGGCGTTAATGGTAGCAGCATGGAGAGCCTGGTGACAACTGCAGGAGTTCAGAATTGGTGGCAGTAGCAAGGATGTCTGGCTTCTGAGGAGATAGCTAGAACATCATGGGACATGGCGTTATGATAAGAGGCAGGTAGAAAAAACACTGTGTATAGGCAGGGAATGTTTAAGGTAGTGAAAGGCTGTAGCTTAGATTATGTGTTTCATAGAAATGCTATTTTCCAACTTTGTTTATTCTATTCATTTTTGGAAGGCATGTACCCCTACATCTGCCCAGTCCCGAGGATCCCCCGACCCCAACCCAGCATTCCTCTGGCAGGCTGGTGTAGAGACCTAGATCTACCTTGGTCCCAGACGAGCAGGCAGGACATCATTTAGGCAGGTTTGGAAGTCCCAGGCTACAGTGTTATGATGCTCTGGAGAGAAGGATTTTCTTCCTTGGTTCCCCCAAAAGGCACAGACATGCAATGATATCAGTGCATGCTGGTGCATGCTCTCACACATGATCCACAGTTGTCTGCTGTTGCCTCCTCCCCTATTGCTGTGATCCCAGCTGGTGTACTCCAAGCCTCCTGTGGGAGTCACTTGAGTCTCAGGCACCACCAATCACCCTCCTGGAGGAGGAGAGCTGTCTATGGGGTGCTCTTCCTACCTCCCCGGGCCAGCTCTTTGATGCTCCAGGCTCATTCCTGAAATGGGCCATCAGCGCCATGAGCAGTAGTGCTACCACCGCACTGGCATGCTGGCTTGAGGTTTTCTTTAAGTAGTTTTTGTTAATTGATGGAGTTATTGATGTAATTGGTTTGGTAAGTGTGTTAATTGGTTAATTTATTTGATAATTAGTGTGGTAGCATCAGGGTTAATGTACTGCGACAACATCGTTTTAATTGTCATGGTATATACATTTATTTAGTATGGTTTATACATTTTTAATTGTTTAATTAGTGGAATATGTTGATAGTTTTACTGATAAGTATAAAGGAAAAAAAAACAGATGGTTTTTCCTTGAAGAAAATGTCCCATCCCTGATAAATGCATGCCTAGGGGCCTAGTTAGGAATGAGGCCGCAGACTGCATACCTTACTGCCCCAGAGGTGCATTTATTAGAGCACTACCCACACCCGGCATGTGTTACTGCACTTATAAAATGGGTATATGTTGAAAAACTATGGTATTTTTTTCAAACAGTAAAATTAAAAACCAAACTGTTCTTTCATTTGAAATAGTCCCTCCTCTTTCCCTTGGGGTTTTGTTCTATTTGTTGTTGTCACTAGGGGCACTGTGCTGTTCTGCAGACTGCTGGCAAGACTACAGTTTCCTTAAGGTCTTGTTGACAGCACGCTACCATCTGAGGTAGCAAGTTTCACACAACTCCCGGTGGTCTCACTCTGCTTGACAACTGGGAGTGAGTTTGTCAAGTCTGTGCTACCCACAGCTCAGAAAGGAGAGGGAGTGGTTTGTGAGGGACAGAAAAAGCATGTTGCTATTTGAAACAACACTTTTTAAGGGTTGGAAGTTTTTTTTTTAACTTTTGTGGCTTCTGATTACACTCATTAACTGGTAGGAAATGGTGGGGAAATCATGTTAACAGTGGCATCAGATGGAGCTTTACTCTACTGCAGGCACAGGTATGGGCACTTGGTACTCAGTGTGCTATAAACTAAGAAACAAGCACAGCTGGCATGGGCATTCAGTCAAGTCAGAATAATGGACTGCCTCTACCCATTTTATAAATATATATATATATATATATATATATACACAACAGGATTGGGGGTAAAAATGATGAGATAAAAATGTATCTTAGCTAGTGAAATCAGTAACAGCAACATGTCAAAAAAATATTGTTGTTACCGTTGTCACAATAGATATTTTTAAGGTTACTATCATCACAGTTGAATACCGAGCCAATAAGAGAGCAGTTTTCACAATGCTTATGACGTCACAATGCCTAGTGTAGCACTGAAGTAAGCTGTTAAGATCAAACAAAAAGTACAACAGCTTCAAACAAACCACAGGTCAAAAAGCTATAACTTATAAACTACTGTTGAATATAGAATAGTCTGATTCAAAATAGACAATTAATCATCAATTGTGAGTGGACAGGACTTATCGTGAGTTAAGGTTCTGCCCTCTCACACTTGAAAATAAATTGCATATTTTGAATCAGCTCACTGCATGTATCTGTATCTACACCTACATCTATCTCTGTCTCTGTCTCTGTCTCTGTCTCTGTCTCTGTCTCCGTCTCTATCCCTATCCGTATCTCTATCTCTATCTCTATCTCTATCTCTATCTCTATCTCTACCTCTGTCTACATCTCCATCTCCATCTCAATCTGCATCTCCATCTCCATCTCCATCTCTAGCTCTATCTCTATCTCCATCTCCATCTCCATCTCCATCTCTAGCTCTATCTCCATCTTCATCTCCATCTCCATCTCTATCTGTATCTACATCCCCATCTCCATCTCTATCTTTATTGGTATCTGTATCTGTATCTCCCTCTTCATCTCCATCTCTGTCTCTATCTCTATCTCCATCTCCACCTCCATCTCCATCTCCATCTCTGTCTCTAAAAAACAAACAGAATCTTACTTAATGTGTCCTGTTTAGCAAGATTTATGTTCCCCCCCAAACACTTCATTGTTATGTATTTTCAAAAATGTTGTTAGTCAGTTAAAACAACAACAACAACAAAAAAAGAAGATGGCAGCCATTATGGCCTGAAATTTTTTTCTTGTGAAATGAAGAACACTAATTTTATAAAAGTAAAATAGTAGTAGTAATAGTAAAATTTTATTCATAAAAGGTTATGAACAGGGATAAATGCTCTATTGAGCAATGCTCGTTTCCAAAGAGGTCCCTTTTAGACTGCCTGATAGTTGGATTTCTGAAATAGTATTACAAGGTTTTTTAGTATGGTTTTTGATGGTATTATTGAGCGTATCCATATATATTTTATATTTTGCCATGCCATTATAGTTAGGATTGTTGTAGTGCTCAATGTTAAACTTCCAACTTTGCATCTTAATAACTTTGGTGGTGTTTTACGAAATTGCCCCAAATTTGCCAAGCATTGTGTGGGAGGCAAGTTTTCAAGACATGGGAAGTTTTGTGACAGCAACTTGTGTGGTTTCTTAGCTCTGGAGTTTTTACAGAAAATTCTAATTTTTCCCCCCTACACTTTTTTTTGCTCTCACCTACCGCCTAGATGGTACAGATTTTTTCCTTGAAACTTTCAGGGTAGCAGTGGCCTGTGCCAAGGTAGTGCCTTTCAAAGATTTTGTGAAAAACAATATTAACTGGTTCCAGAATTATAAGGATTTCAAGTTTTTTTTCTGTACATGCTTAGCAGGGTTTTAGTATAACCCTCTGATACAGAATGCTCAGCAGGGTTTTAGAATAACTGTCTGATATGACAGATACATTTAACTTTTATGAGCATTTACCTTTTGCAGAATAAGTGCTTTTCAGGTCATGAGAAAAAAAATTCAGGCTGTGACGACTGCCATCTTGTTTTTTTTTTTAACAAAAAAACATGGAAAATACATAAAAATTAGTTCCTTTCATGGAAAATACATAAGGATTAGTTATTTTCCAGTAACAAACACCCGAACCTGACAAAACAGTACACTGGTGTTTTTTTTTTCAGTTAGCTCTACAAATATGTTTTCTGGGCACCCCAGAATCTTTTTTGCCCACCTTAGCAAGACCAGCCATTTTTCAGTTCATGAGCCGAGAATAACACAGTCGTACACAAAACACTATGACAGGAATTTTCAGCTCATACCCAAAACAGTGAAACTTATATGATCACTCCCTGACCCAGATCAGCCAGCCTCCCCCTTGTCCTTCCCAATTTTCAGTTTCTTTTATTTTATTGTACTCACTTCCCCTCCCAGCTCAGCCAGCCCTCCCTCATCCTTCCTGATTCTTGATTCTTTTATTTTAATACTCCCACCCCCTCCCAGCTCAGCAATATTTCCCTCATCCTTCCTGATTGTAATAAATTAATTTTTCTATAAGTGGACTTGGGTGACCACTCCCGGTAGAGTTTCATATCCCCCCCATCTGGATCACCTACCCCCACCAACAATTTTTCAAACTCAGACCAAAAGGTAATTTTGCAGTCACTCTGTGAAATCACCTTTCCAGTGGGTTTGAAAATTTTAGCTTACTGGGTTCATGAGATCAGGTCATAAGAACACTATGTTCAAAATTTGGGGTCAAAATATAAAAAAAAAACAAAAACAAAGTTATGAATATATATTGACATTTTTTCCCTGCTCCCTCATAACTGGTAATTGTCAATATTTTGACTCCAAACAGTCAACATAGCCATTTTTACACACCACCTCATAACCTTGACAGGTGTCATTTTACAAATCCTGGCCAAAACATGTTTCTGCACTTGTTGCACAAAATTACGGCTCCATGTGATAAGAGTAAATACATATGAGTGAAAGGAATAACAGCAAATACAAATGGGCGACACCACATACAGCCCACACAAAATACAGTGACTGTCGAAAGAGTGAACTGACAACCCCCCCCAAAAAAAATCTAAGTGATGCACCTATGGTAATCGTTGCACTTCCAGTATATCTTCCTGGCCACCTCCTCGTCCTTCCCATATAGGAACTCACCATACAGAAGGAGTGGTTTCCCCTTCTGACTCCTAAGAAACTCCACAGTCATAGCCATGCTCAGAATGCAACAGAACCCTACCACAACCACTTCCCCTCTGATACCACCACACACATCATAACAAGTAACACCTGCCAAGCCAATGTACACACACCTGTTACAGTAGAAAGAAAATGTTAACAAAGCCCTACACAGCAGTACACATACATCTACACACACACACACACACACACACACGGAATCGAACCCTGCATACACACACCTACCTAACTACCTGCCTACCTAACAACAGCACTAGACCACAACACCACAGTGACACCACAGCTGCTGCAGCTTGCAAGAAATGCTACATCCTTCATTATATCTACAGGCACTTAGTATCCATATCACACAGTACCTCCTGTTTCATGCAGAGGTCCTTTCCCCCTGCACCTCCCTATCTTTAATTAACTACATTACCTCCAAGGACACACAATATTTACAATGGTGTGCAATGGTATACAGCACATAGTTGCCATTCTTGCATCCTCCCACAGCTGCTATTTTTTCAATTCACCATTTATTCCATGTCACCTTTTTGACAGTCGCCAAAATTGCTTTGCTCAAATTGTTTTGCTCATATTGCTTCACTCATATCATGGGATACCCAAAATTACATTTCAGACACTATTCTATAAATGCCACATGTGATGTTTTTTTTTGGGGGGGCTCATAAAAGGACTACAATGAAAACTTGGGGGCAAAATAAAAATAATTATTAAGAAACATGTGCAAGGCCAGCTTTCAGCCCAGCAGTAGTGCTTTGTGATCCAGTGCCAGTGAGCTGAGTTCAGGGGCAAAGCTCAGTGAGCCACTTTGATGGGCTAAGGCTGGAGGGGATGAGGCTGTCATTTGGCATCACCCTCCAGCCAGGGAAGGGAAGGTGCAAGGTTGCATGCACAGGCCCAAGTATCATATAGGAAACAGAACTCTTCTCTTGGCATGAGGCCCTGCACCTCTGCACCTGTGGCTGCCAGAGGGCCCTGCACTTCAGCTGACAGATGGACTCTTTGCCATGCACATCTGTATCTGTGGCCATATGCCTTCCACAGCCTGCTAGACTGACTCACAAAATCATGGCATCTGTTTCTACATGGACCCTTCCCTTTCACAAGCAAATGGACTCTTCACTTGGTGCAGGGCCCAGAGGGCCCTGGTTGTCTGTATCAGTTCCTGCAGATCCCAAAGTGACCTGCCTGAATGTTGCTATGAGTCCACTATCTCAAAAATAAAGGACATTAATTGCCAAAAACTGTGTTAATTCACCAAGTAAGGTTCAATGTACCACCACAAAAGTAGAGAAACGTGGTGTTAGGGTTTCCAACCCTAACTCTACAGCCTTCAAGCAGCAAAAGGACAAGGCCACACAAGCAACCACAGACAGCCATCATCAGGTAAAATAAACAACATACAATTGTTTCCAGATGATACACATGCAGTAGCACTTTGTGAATTTGTATCTGCAGCTGCAGGACCACAGGTTTCACAGGGGTCTGTGCTTCTGTAGCTGTGTGTATGAGCTTCTAAAAATTGTGCTTCAAATATATATGCACACCACACTACTTGATAATAGAGATGTAATCCTAATTTGTGTAGCTCCATGGTGTGCACAGAAGAAAAAGTTCAGCGCCCTTGGGGATCCTTAGGTTCCAGTTGTCCTAGCAGCATAGCTAGTAGTGCATTGGAACAGTATTATGAGCAGACTTGGGGTCAAATCCCAGTTGGGGCACATATTTCTTTCTCATTTCTAGATATTGTGCTTCAAACATGTATGCAAACCATACTCCTTGATAAGTACCGATGGCTGCAGAAGCACTGGCTCCACTGGGGCCTGCACTTTTGCAGACAGAAATATTGTTGCAGTTTGGGTATTATAGATTTCTATCTCGAGCTGCAGAAGTCCAGGCCAAACAGGGGCCTGTGCTTCTGCAGCCAGAAGTCACTGTGTATGTCTTACACCTGCGGCTGTAGAGGCACAGACACCTGAGAGGCCCACACTTCTGCAGGCAGAAGTTGTTTACAGTTTGAGTATTATGCATTTCATGGGGCCTGCACTTATGCAGCCAGAGGTTAGTGTATATGTCATACACCTTTGGCTGCAGAAGCACAGGCCCTTCAAGGGAATATGCTTCTCCAACCACAACTGTGTGTATGTTTTACAGTGTGCCGGAGTACCAGTGGCTGGGGACTGTACTTCTGCAAGCAAAATAACTCTTGTAATTTGAGTATCATGGCTTTGTGTCTGTGGCTGTAGGGACATGTGCTTCTGCATACAGAAGTAGAGTTGTGATTTAAGTATCATGAATTTCTATCTGCACCTAGAAGTGATTGTCTAGGTCTTGTGGTGGGTGTACCACAGATACAAATCCTCAAAGATACTTTTTTTATTTTTATTTTATTCTTTGGTAACAGACTAAGACTCACTAGGCACAGATGCCTGTTTTCAGGACTGGGGAGGTTAAGTGACTTGCTCAGAGTCACACAGTATGCAAGTGGAGGTTGTGGGAATCAAACCCAGGTATGTCTGCTGGATGTACCAAGCTCATTCAAAGCTCATTATTCTAACTTGTAGGTTATACTGCCAGCCCCCAGTTACCAAAGACTAAAATAAAAAAAGAAATAACATTTTTTTCAAATGAATATGTATGTATGTAAACATACAAGAGTGGGAATAAAAACGATGAGACAAAAAGGACATCTTGTCTGATAATAACAGTAACATATCAAAACATGTTGCCATAGGTGTTATCATAATTGATATCATGAAAATTGTTGCCATCACAATGGAATACTGGACAAAAGGTTAACAGTGTTTACAATGCTGATAGCATCACAATTGCCAGCTGTGGTATTGAAGGCAGCAGTTAAAATTAAAGAGAAACAGTTAAATCTTCAAACAAACTGCAGATCTAAAATTATAACTAGTAAACTAATATTGCAAAAATTGAATGTGCAATGGCCAGACTCAAAATGCACAGTTTATCATCATTTGTGAGGGTGCAGGACATTGATAAGTTACTCATGGCTATGCTGCTATTTAGTTATGGTCCTGCCCCTCACACTTAACTCATGACTTCCAATAACTTCGAATGAAGTCCTAACTATCAATTGTTTACCTGACACAAAATGGCTGCCCAGGTAATAATGAGTTAAAGACAAATTGCATATTTTGAGTCAGGCTATTGCATATCCCCTATTTATATAATGACTGTGATAATAACAACTGTCAAATAAATACATTTAATTCCATTGAAGATGATACTAGGTTGGAAACAAATCACAAAAGATATTTCCACTCCAGAAGCTTCCTTCTATTCTAAACACCTGCCAGAATTCTTAAATAATACAAATAATTACTGGGAATATTTGGACTGTTTGGAGGGCTTCATTCATCAATAAGTTACTGGGACATTACAGCAGCCAGGTCTCCAGAAGTCAGGCCCTGTTGTATACATTGTAGGATTGCCTGCTAGTGCATCTGGTCAAGGAACCCACTAGACAGGTGGCCATTTTTGATTTGGTGCTCACCAACTTGGAGTTGGTGAGTGGAGTGAGGGTAGGGGAGCCACTGGGATCCAGTGATCATAACCTCATTTGCTTGGGGCTGGCCTTCAGAACTAGAATGCCCCTATGAAAAAACTGAAGTCCTAGATTTCAGAAAAGCAGATTTCAACCAGATGAGGGAGCTGGTCTAAGGAAACTTGACCAAGGTGGGCAGCATCAGAGATCTAGAGCAAAGATGAAGGGCAATCGAGTGGACCATTCTTAAGGCAACAAAGTCATGCATGCCAATTGTTACACAATGAAACCAGTATTAGTGACCAATATGGCTCTCGGAAAGGGTCAGAGAAGCAGTGAGGGCCAAGCAAAAGGCTTCCATCACATACTGTGCAAGGAAAAGCAGGGGGAAGAGGAATGGGGAGAAGATCAAATAGAAACTAGGGAAACAGAGGATGGTCAGGGAGGCAAAGGCAGGCACAGAGATGTGTATTGTGGAGGGAGTCAAGGGTCTGGAAAAACAATTCTTTAGATATGTTAAAGAAAAAAGGAAACAGGGAGTACAGTGGCAGCCATAGACATGGTCAGATATTTCCTGAAATGTCAGTAATTTCTCTGGAGAAATGTCCTGCCTGCCTATAGTACCATTATGGGCCACCGGAGAGAATCTCTTTAGATATATCGCAAAACATTTGTAAATATCTGAACATATCTATGGCGGCAACTGAAAGGTAGTGATAGGCTTCAAAAGGAGAAAGGGTACTGGGGAGAAGAACAAAAAGCAGCTATCCTTAATGATTATTGCTGCTCTGTTTTCACAAGGGAAGGCAGTGGGCCCCTGCCTAAATGTTGCACCCAGATGATTGCCAGGAGTATTCCTGAAATGAGAAAGCCAGCGTTTACCACAGGAAAGGGACCAGCAGATGCTTGAAGCCCTAAAGGTAGATAAAGTCCCAGGGCTGGATGGAATGCACCCAAGGGTGCTCAAGGAATTGGCTGCAGAACTGGCTGAATCCCTAGTAGGGTTGTTCAACAGCTCAATTCAGACATGGGTAGTTTTGAAAGACTGGAGGGTAGTGGACATACTGTAATCCCACTACACAAGGGGGGGGCTACTAGGAATTGCAACCCTGTCAGCCTTGCCTCTGTAGTGAGTGAATTGATGGAGACAGTGATCTAAAAAGGACTTTGTGGACTACCTAGAGAGCAGCAGTGTACAGGATAGTAAACAACATGGGTTTGTGGTGGGGAAGTCTGGTCAGACCAACCTGATAGTTTTCTTTGACTGGGTAACAAAGGTAGTTGATAAGGGCCACACTGTAAACTTACTCTACTTTGACTTCAGTAAGGCTTTCAACTCAGTGCCACACAGAACATTGCTGAAGAAGCTGGAGGACCTGGGCATGGCTTGGGACACAATTAGATATGTAGGAAACTGGTTGAAGGAGACACAGCAGAGGATTGTGGGAAATGGAGTCCAATCAGAAGAGAGGAGGTCATGAGTTTGGTGCTGCAGAGTTTTGTCCAGGATCCTGTCCTCTTCAATATGTTCATCAGCAACACTGTAGTGGGTATCCGGTGCAAGTTGTGCCTCTTCACAGATAACATGAAGCTCTTTGGTAGGGTAGATAGTGACGAAGAGATCAAGGAGATGTAGATGGATCTACAAAGGTTAGAGAGGTGGCCTAAGTTTTGGCAGTTGAAATTCCACACCAAGAAAAGGTTATGCAGCTAGGGGGGAATCAGGACAGAGTACTGGATGACAAGGGGGTTACATTGAGCACTACAGCAGAGGAAAGGGACCTGGGAGGCATCCTTAGTGACTACCTCAAACAATCAAGCCAGTGTAACAAGGCCCATAGTAAGACAAATAGGATGCTGGGATGTATAATGAGGGGTACTGACCACAAGAAAAAGGAGGTACTGCTACCTCTAGAGAGGTCACTAGTGAGGCCACACCTGGAATTCTGTGCTCTGTTCTGGGGTCCTCACCTAAGGAAGGACAGGGACAGGGACAGGCTGGAGACAGTGCAATGCAAGGTAATCAAGATGATTCCGGGCCTACAGGGCATATTTTCTGAAAATCGTCTCAAGGTACTGAACGTGTACTCACTGGAGACAATGTGAGGAAGGGGGATATGATATAGACTTTCAAGTTCCTGAAGGGAATAAAAAAGGTGAACTGTGGGGAACTGTTTAGCAGGAGTACAGAGCCAAGCACCTGAAGTCATGAGTGAAAAGTGGTGGGGTAAAGGTTTAAGAGGGATGTGACAGAGTTCTACTTTACAGAAAGGGTGGTGGAGCCATGGAGCCATGGCACAGTCTGCCAGTGGAAGTGGTGGGTGCTAAGACTGTAAATGGTTTCAAGCATGGCTGGGAGAGTGAAGGGTTTGGTGGTTGCTCAGGTTGTAGCACCGTAGCAGTACAGAGGGGAGCAGGGGGTTGGACCAGAAGGGATAAAACCCTGTATGGACAATAGTTCCTGGGGAAGATAAGGAACTCCGGGAAGACTAGATGGACCTTTGGTCTTTTTCTGCTATCATTTTATATGTTTTTATGTTTTTTATTTGAATGTGTTAATTTGTGTTAGTTTGAGCGGTCATGGCAACAGTGGATTGATCAATCGCAAGACAAAAAAAAGTAATGTATCTAGTTTTGAGAAGTTATTACAGTGGAACCCACTTATAATGGACATCCTTATAGCAGACACATGCTAATAACAGATAAGTCTACCTTGCCAAAAGCCAAAAGCTATGTATCTAATGTTAAAGATCACATTTATACCATACTCTGCATCCCCTGTATAGCGGACACTGTGATCCCCTCTGTATCCCTGTTACATGTTGCAAACAACCTGCTAATTGTCACTTGATTATTCAGCTGGTTTGTCTGGCACTATAAAGACATCACTCATCTCACCTCATGCCTGATAACCGAAATTCTGCTTCCGAACATACTCAGTTGGGTCTTCAGAAGAGCCCTCTAATAAAACTAAAAAATGGTTACATGTGATAATGGTGAAAGCCTAAAGGCAATCACTGTTATCAAGAAGTCAAGAGTGCCAAAAATTTATTTTGGCAATCTGACACCAAGACTGCAAAATGGCACCAGGGACTGTATTTTTAAAGTTTTATGGTGGGCTATGCCCCCTGCACCTCTCTACGGCGATTCTCAACCCTGGGGTGCATGTTGAGGTGAAAACATTTAAAAAGGTTTGGGCTGGGCGCAACAAAACGCACCAGCACCCGGACCTGAACCCAGTACCCTGCTGACCAATGCCGCCATCCCACCCACCACACTAGGGGGTCAGCTCGGCAACCCACCATGGCACCACCCCTCACATTCCCTCCCACCCCTCACTGTGCAGGCTCACTCCCCCCAACACATGCATGTATAGCGACATACCATCGTTGTAGTCGCCGATACCCCCATACAGGCACGCTACCCTAAGGTAGCCCTGGAGACATGCACTGGGGATTGGGTTGCTGTTATTGTAAGCACCCAATCCCCAGTGCTGATATCTCATGCTACCCTCAAAAAGTATTCTTTCATGAGTCATTTTTAGGTTATGACTATTATGCTTTTGGGTCATGATAAAAAATGTTTAGGCATGATGGCCACTGTCTTGTTTTGTTTTTCTGGGGAAAAAAAAAATTGAAAATACATAAAAATTGGTTATTTAAAAACAAACACATGCATCTTGCAAAATGGGACCTAGTAAGCTTAATTCTGGTGTTTGTTTTTGAAAAATGGTCCAGAAAACATTTTTTTGGACTTTGGCTGTCAGCTTACCAAGATGACCAGTTCTTGTGTTGCAAGCTGGGAATTCTTGTATTGGAAATGTTAGTGCGACACAAGAATTTGCTACGCAAGAATTTTTAATGTGCACGCAAACTAGAATTCTTGGGTTGCTCTTAAATGCAACTCAAGAATTCCATTTTAAATATGCACAAAAAAGTATTGTGTTGTACTTAAATGTGCAGCTCAAGAATTCCATTTTTGGCTGCACAAAAAATGTTTGTGTCTCACATACTTTTACTCATAACTTGGCTGTTTTACAATATTTTAGTCCCAAATTTTGAATATACTGTTTACATGACCCTACCTCATGAACAAGGATGGTTGGAAGTTTCAAATACAGGTTGGGAGGTGATTTTGCAGTTGATCTGCAAAACCACCTTTTGGGCAAGATTTAACACATTCTAGCAACCAAGTTCAGGATGGGTCAAAATATAAAAAACAAGTTCTTTGGCCATTAACTTAGCTAGATGGCTGAGTCTTCTGTCATGAACCACAAATTCTTGGGTCGCACATTTAAGTGTGACTCAAGAATGTTATGTGTCCACCAGAAATGGAATTCTTGGGTCCCACATTTAAGCACACCAAAATGCTGTTTTTTTCTGCTGAATTGCTTCTTTTTTTGCACATTAAGTGTGATCCTTGAATTTTTTATGCACACCACAAATGCTTGTTTTTCTGCTGAATTACTTCTTTGGTTATACATTTAAGTGCAACCCAGGAATTTTTTGTGCAAACTCAAAAACAGTTTTGGGCAGGGTGGAGATTTTGATATGCAGATGAAGAATTCTTTGGTCACACATTAAGTACAACACAACCTTGTTGTTTGAATGGTTGAAGATTTTTATATGTGATTTGTAAAGTTTTAGTCACATATTTAGTACAGCGGTGCAATACCAGGATACTACATTAAAGTGTGATTTTTTTTTGTGTGTCTCACATACCTTGCTTATAACTTGTCCAGTTTACAACATTTTAGTCCTAGATTTTGAATATACTGTTTACAGGACCCAACCTCATGAACAAGGATGGTTGGAGTTTTCAAAATATAGGTTGAAAAGTTATTTTGCAGTCACTCTGTGAAGTCACTTTTTGGGCAGGATTTATCAGTCTAGTGACCAAGTTCATGATGTAGGGTCAAAATGTCAAAAAAAAAGTTATGAAAAAATGTGTGCAGGCATGGCCTTTGTTCCAGTAGGTAGGGCATTGTAATTCATGCTGGTGAGCTGAGTTTGAGGGCATACTCAGTGAGCCAGCTGGATGGGCTGAGACTGGGTGATGGTACTGCCATGCAATACCACCCCTAGCATGGGGAGGGACAGTGCAGTGTTGGCCCCATGGGTAACAAGTAACCATATAGTGAAGAGAAGTCTCCTCTTAGCTTAGGGCCTGGAGGGCCCTGCACCTCTGCACCCATAGCTGCATGAAAAGTGCAGGACCCTGAGGGCCCATAACTTTCAAATCTGGGTGGACTCCTGGCCCTGAGCATCTGTATCTGTAGCCATATGGATGCACAAGGCTCTGCACATCTGCAGTCTCCCACACAGTCCTGTGAATTCTTTGCATCCATAGCCAGATGGAAGTTCAGGGCCCAGAGGGCCCTGCAGTTTTGCAGGAAGACAGATGGACTCTTCCCTTGGTGTGTCTGCATCTGTTCTGTTTCCAGATGACACAAATGCAGTAGCACTGATGGGCTACTATGTAGATTTGTATCTGCAGCTGCATAAGCAAAGGCCCCACATGAACCTGCACTTCTGCAGACAGACATAGTGTGGCAATATGGGTAACATGGGTTTTGTGGGGCCTGTGCTTCTGCAGTCAGAAATCAGCATGTCTGTCTTGCACCTCCAGCTGCATGAGCACAGGCCCCTCAGAAGCATGTGCTTCTGCAGCCAAAAGCATTTGTAGGTGTTACAGTGTGCATGAATGCCTGTGACTACACAAGTGCTGGTCCCATAGGGACCTGCACTTCTGTAGACAGAAGAACTGTTGTAATTAGGATATCATGGATTTGTATCTGTGGCTGCAAGTGCCTGTGCTTCTGCAGAAGTAGTGTTGTGATTTGAGTAGCATGGATTTCTATCTGCAGACAGAAGTGAGTGTGTATGTCTTGTAGTGTGCATGCTGCAGACAACAAATCTACAAAGGTAGCACATCAGTGCTACTTCATTTGTGCCAACTGGAAATATTTGTATGTTGTTTTCCTTACTTGATGAGGGCTGCCTGTGTTTGCTTGTATTGGCTTGTCTTTTTGCTGATTGGGGTGGGGTGGGGAGTTATGGTTGGAAACACTAACATCACATTTCCCTACTTTTGTGGGGTTAAGCTGAACCCTAACTGCTGCATTAATACTGTTTTTATTTGCACTGAATGTGTGTGAGTGTAAAGCAGTAACATCTTTAATAGTGACTTGCAATCTGATTGGCTAAAATGCAGTCACATGACAAAAGAGTTTGCATTATAGCCTTGTTGCCATGACAGTAGTAAATAGTCTCTTCATTATTGTCCTCAAACCAGTCAGTTGTCTTCAGAGAATGAGATGTACATTCCTTAACCTGTCTGATTATCTTTAAGAGCTGCAGCTGCTAATTAAAAAGTAGTTGCAGACCTGCTGCTTATCAATAGCTACTGCTGTTTGTTAAGCACTACTGCTAGGCATTAAGAGTGGCTCAGTGCAGTTGCTGGTTAACAGAAGCAGAAAGCTGCACTCAAAGGAACCTGAAAGCTGTACTCAAGTTGTACACATCTGTCATTACAAATAAAGTTTGATAAAACAAATATGGACTGAATTATTGTCTTAAAGTGCTATAGTACTGTCCTCTGGTTTGAAAAAAAAAAGACCTCCAGTGGCAGTTGTGATGGGGTTTGGTAAGACCCTGTCCCATTTGTTATGCAGAGAGAGTGAAAAGAGAGGATCAATTTTGTCCTCTCCTATTCTGCCACTTGTCTGTCCCTTGCCTGTCTGATTGCACAACCAATTTTTTCTTGTGCCATCTAGAAACTGGCTACTCCAATGGTCCCAAATTTTCCTCTGTTATCTCCCTTCCTTCACTTGCTGTTTCTATTCTTTCTTTCTCCCTTTGCTACTCTGTGGTTTCATATATATATATATATATATATATATATATATATATATATATATGTACATATTTATGAAACTGGGATCCCTTGGTTTGCAAATGTATATAATTATATTGTTGAAATGATTGCAGGAAGCTATTTGGGTTTGTTAGAAAAGATAACAATCTGGAACACAAGGGGGTGACCTTGAGATGCATTTTGACATCCACAAGCTTGTTTACAGAATTGTCAACAGGAAACCAGCTCTGGGACAAAATTTATTATTTTGTTGCATCTGTTAAGAGTAGATGTGCTCTGCAGGCTGACCTCAGGAAGAAAAAATACAACGTTTTGATTTTTTTTGTGAAAAACAGGAGATGTAACTTATAACAACAGGATGCAGAGTTTGAACTGCCAGACAAAAATGTATTTTACAAATCAGAGCAATATTTTTACAGGAGGGGACTCAGATGGAGTTTTTTTTTTGTTTATACTGCTTTTATGAAAAGTTATCCTGTACAATTTCTTTTTTCATTGTTATTGTTATTAATTATAATAAAACAACGCTACTTGCTAATTTTATAAGTTCTCCTAGTCTGCCTATGCTTCCTGACTTATGCCACTATGACAGTTTGTGATAGAATTGGGATTTACACCATGTATACTCTATGTCAGGAGTTTTGTACATGGGTACTAGACCTGGTACTCATGAAGCACTGAAGAAAGCATTGGTTCTGCAACAACAAGTTCAGGAGTTATTATCAGAAGAATAGCTGACAAACTAGAAACAGAAGCAAAAGTCCCAACTTTGACTATACAGAAAACACCAGTGATGAAAGAAGAACAGGCATGGACAGACCCTGGAAGCATGTCTGCTTTCTTAAAGGGTGGGCAATACAACGAAGAGAGACTGAGAAACAGAACAACGGAGATGCAACATCAGGAGCAGCAATAGCTGGATGCCTTGCAAACTATCAAAGCTGGAGGATCTGGTACAGGTCCAACAGATCAACAAAACATAAACAACTTGAAAAGACAAACAATGTGTAAGGCCGTGCTGTCTCCCACAGAGTCAAAAACCATACTAAGGTTGTAGGATAAAAACATATTTATTAAAATACTTAAAAGGTGAAAGAA
Organism: Neoceratodus forsteri; assembly: GCA_016271365.2. NCBI lineage: Eukaryota > Metazoa > Chordata > Ceratodontiformes > Ceratodontidae > Neoceratodus > Neoceratodus forsteri. The sequence goes on from CM057454.1 coordinate 720,351,788, forward strand.
CCCTTAGGACAGGCACCAAACATTTTCAAGCTCCATACAGCTCTTTCACAAGGTGTAACACAGAATGATGAACCATATTGTCTTATAATAAAATGTAATATACGTTCAATACAACACTAGGGAATGTTGATCACATATAAAAGATTCCAGCATGATGGTAATCATTGCTCACTTAGAGGTAATTGCATTCATTCATAAAAACATCTAAACACATTCCTCTTATCATTCAATAATCAGTTAGACTCATCCCCCTTGTTAAACAATGCAGTCTCCCATTCCTATAGTTGATCCACATCTTACATTCAAACTGCATGCTTAAATACGAAATACATTAAAGAACTGGTGACACGTTCAGGAGAATTTTAACAAAACATATTATTTAGGCACTGTACAGCTTGCATTTCCCATTATTTCCCTATTACTGCTCCCCATTATTTAGTAGTGAGGTCATTTGCATGAAAACAGGATCTTTGCTCCTGAAGAGTTAATCTATTCCTGCTGCTTTCTCTCTACCTGAAGTTATATGGCATTGCTTGTGACCTCACAGTTACTCCCATGCCAACAAATTGTGATGTCACAACAGAGGATTATGATTTGAAGTAGGGAGTAAGCTACAGAGACAGATGAACTCAAAATGAACTCTGAGGGACAATGATCATATATTCATACACATTTCTGTAGTAATAAATTATGGGGAGGAGAAATATATAAAATATAAATGGAATGCAAGCAGAATTGTACCAAATTATTATGTTTTTTAAAGTTTTCTTTGAGGCATCAATAACGATTTAAAACAAAACACTTTTATATATACAGTACATAAAGCATTTGTAATATATACAGCTATATAAATTGTATAAACCCATTTGGGTACTAGAACATTCAATAATCAAACTTTTTGCATTAGCTAAAATGCTACTGAGTGGGGGGCGGCGGATTCCACTATGGGTATATAAAACCTGATAGAAATTAAGTTGCACCATAGGGAACTGATCTTTCATAAATATTCTTGTAAATTTGTTCAGTAATCCAATAATTTATGTAAACCTTTCACAACATGTACCATACATTAATTAAAATCTTCTTCATGTGTGTCCCCATTGTGCATATATGTATTACCATTGGCTTGCGTGTACAAATGCACAAAAAATGTTTATTGTAATGAGTACTGAGTCCTATATTTACTAGCACAGTCTGATATAATGCACCTCTTAAATGTAAATATGTCCAGATATACTAGTATAATGCCGGAACTGATAAAACCATAGTTTCCACCCAGGAAGATGAGATATATACTTTGCAGTCTGTGCACATGTAAGCCAATGGTAATATAGATATGCACAAGGGGACACACATGAAGAAGATTTTAATTAATGCATGGTGCCTGTTGTGAAAGTTTTACATAAATTATTGGATTGCTGAACAAATTTACAAGAATATTTATGAGAGATCGGTTCCCTATGGTGCATCTTAATTTCTATCCAGTCCTATATACCCATTGTGGAATTCTACCCCCTCTCACACAGTAGCATTTTAGCTAATATAAAAGGTTTGATCACTGAATGTTCTATTATTCCAGTGGACTTATGTGATGTATATATCTGTATATATTACAAATGCCTTTTGTATATATAAAAGTGTTTTGTTTTAATGTATTTCATATTTAGGCATGGTCAAAGGCACATTCCTCATCTGCTACCTCTATGCAATTTCTATGCTGCTTTGGTGAGGTGGGACTGCCAGGATGAGGTACCCGTGGTAGAGGCCAGGGATGATTGGGGAGTCCTACATAGTGGAGACACCAAGGAGGGTGGAAAAGGACCCCAGAGGAGGAGGAAGCAACTTCTGGTGAGGGACTCAATTGTGGGAGGATTTATTTGGAAATATGAAAGGGAGGGAAGGGAGGTTAGAAACCTACATGGTGCCATGGCAAAGAGGGATGGGAAGCGGATCCTGAGGATTGCTATGGCATCAGGATGGGAGGCAGAGCTGGATGTCATTGTCCACCTGGGATCTAATGACCCGGCTAGTGCTGCGAGAGTTTAGGGAAGGGGAGGGGTCTTTGACAGGTAGTGCGCTCAGTGGCTTTCACTGAGGTGCTGCCTGTCTGTGACAGGGAGGAGGTGAAGGACCTCAGCACCAGGAGCTTCAATACATGGCTGAAGGAATGGTGCAGAGAAGAGGGGTGTGGCTACGATGGGGACTGGGGTCCCACGTGGGAGGATAAGGGCCTATACAGAGGTGATGGCCTGAATCCATCCAGGAGGGGAATCACAGTCCTCGGTGGATGGTTTAAATGTCACTGTGATGAACATTTAAACTAGCTGAGGGAGGGTGGTGGAAGAGATCAGGGAGGCAGAAACAGCTCCCCCTCACAGGGTGAAGTAGAGAGCAGAGAGAGCTCAAGGGGAGTGGAATCTCCCAGGATGCAAATTAATACAAGAAACAAGGTGGAAGAAATGAAGGAGGTGGGAGCAGATGCATTAAAAAGACAGGGAGAAGGAGGGAATGGTGGTGTGATCTATAGACCTCCAGCACAGAGGGAGGATTTAGATAAGGTGCTGATGAAAGCCATTGGTAAGGTGGCAGGAAAGGGGGAGGTGTTGGTGGGGGACTTCAGTCTGCTGGATGTAGATTGGAGCCTCCCAACTGCAGTTTCAGCTAGAAGCAGGGAAATTTGGACTCCCTGCAGGGGGTGTTCCTCAGGCAACTAATCAGTGAACCCATTGTTGATGGGGCGATACTGGATCTGGTACTCACCAACAGGGACAATGTTGCAGACATCAAAGTGGGGAACCACGATCACCATACGGTGTGGTTCACTGTAAGGATGGCTATGGAATCAAACCACACAAAGGCAAGGGTCCTTGACTTCAGTTGACTTCAGGAGGGCAGATTTTAAAAAAGATGGATGATTGCCTCAGGGATGACCTGGCAGGGGGGATGAACTGAGCGGGGTGGAGGAACAATGGGGGAAACTAAAAAGGGTCATAGTGAAGGCAACAGATGTCTGCATTAAGCAAGGGAGCAAATGAAAGAGGAAAAAAGGACCAAGGAGATGCAGAGGGAGCAGGATAGGGAGTTGTAGGAGGGGAAACAGAGGGAAGCAGGGAGAGCAGTAAGAAATGCAAAGACAGAAACTAAAGAGAGAATAACCAAGGCAGTAACAAATGGGGACAAGACATTTTTATGTATGTAAGCGAAAAAAGGAAGAGCAGGGGTGGGATTGTAAGGTTAAAATGGAAGGGGGGGGGCTGTGCTGAAGGGGAAAAGGAAAAAGAAGACATCCAGAATAAATACTTTTGTTCAGTGTTCACAGAGGAAAGAGACAAGGAGGAGGAGCCACACAAATTTAACAGGAGCATTGGAGGGAGGGAGGTGGACATTAGTCCATTTTTGTAGGAGAGAGTCCTGCAGGGGACTCCCAAATCTGAAAGTGGACAAAGCAATAGGGCTAGATGGGGTCCATCCAAGGGTATTGAGGAAGCTCAGGGAGGTACTGGCTTCTCCTCTGATGGACCTGTTTAAGAGCTCATTGGAAACTGGAGTGGTCCTGGAGGACTGAAAGAGGGCAGATGTAATCCCACTTCACAAAAGTGGTAGGAGGGAATAGCTTTGTTTTTTTGTTTTCTAATTTTGACAATGCCTAGAAAAGTTTCACACTGAATTCAATGTAGCACTATGCTTTGTTTTTAGTATTTATATACATGATAAGAGCAGTAGTAAGTTCTACTGGTATCAGTTTCTTTTCTCCTACAGTTAGAGGGCTCAGGAGGAAGTAAGTTTGCTTTCCTTATAAATATTTTTTATAAAACATTTCACCTATGATAGCCTGTGCTTTCATTGCAGGTAAACGCCTTATTTTATATACACTTATAAAGTTCTTATTTTTCTATATAGAGGTATGGATAAAAGCTATAACAAGTTATGCTATCTTTACATTTTAGCAAAAGAGAACCAAGGAGCGGGGCAGCTCTAGGTTTAGATTATACATATGAACTTGATGTACAGATTAAAGGCAATAAAGGTAAAATTAAAACTTCTAGAAAGAATATTTTATAAAATCACAGGCTAAATAAGGCATAGTGACAACATATATCATTCTTTTAAACTTTAGTCAAAACCAGAAGAATTTTAAGAATAAAAAGAGGAAAAAACAACATAAAAACACAAAACAAGGAGGGAATAATGTAATAATACATCTATAAATATGTATCTTGTGCCGAAATTATACCTGTTTTTTAGCAAAAGGAATATTTAAATTGCATGACCATTTTACTCTTCTCCCTGCCTTTAAAGTTTGTTAAATGGAAACACCTGTAACTATAGTTCTAGTCCATGTTTTGGTTCAAGAATTTATCTTCAGTTTGGGTAAAAATGCCTTATGATACTAAAATTATATATGTTTAAACCACTTAGATCCCGAAGAAGTAGTGAGTTCACTACAAAACACTGATTTAATTGTTTTGTGGTGATAATAAAATACTTAAAACTATCCAGTGAGTGGGTCTGATTCACTCCAATTTCTACTTGCACATTTACACTGAGCTATATTGGAGCCAGATCCCTCACGGTCTCTGTTTTATATTATAGGCACATAGTGGGCCACACTGCTTCTCTGTGGAAACTAAAAAGGGTCATAGTGAAGGCAACAGATGTCTGCATCAAGCAAGGGAGAATAACCAATGCAGTAACAAAAGGGGGCAAGGCATTTTTATGTATGTAAGCGAAAAAAAGGAAGAACAGGGGTGGGATTGTAAGGTTAAAAACAGAAGGGGGGAGCTGTGCAGAAAGGGGAACAGGAAAAGGAAGATATCCAGAATAAATACTTTTGTTCAGTGTTCACAGAGGAAAGAGACAAGGAGGAGCCACAAAAATGTAACAGGAGCATTGGAGGGAAGGAGGTGGACACTAGTCCATTTTTGGAGGAGAGAGTCCTGCAGGGACTCCCAAATCTGAAAGTGGACAAAGCAATGGGGCTAAATGGGGTCCACACAAGGATATTGAGGGAGCTCAGGGAGGTACTGACTGCTTCTCTGATGGCCCTGTTTAAGAGCTCATTGGAAACTGGAGTGGTTCTGGAGGACTGGAAGAGGGCAGATGTAGTCCCACTTCACAAAAGTGGTAGGAGGGAAGAGGCTGTCCATTATAGGCCAGCCAATCTGACTTCAGTGGTGAGAAAGTTAATGGAATCACTGCTGAAAGAAAAATGTGTGGAATATCTTGAATCCAGTGGGTTACAAGACCAAAGGCAGCATGGATTCATGGGGAGTTGGGGTGGGGGTTGGGGCATGTCAAATGAATCTGATAGTGTTCTTTGACTGGATGATCAAGGAACTAAATATGGATGGTGCAGTGATGTAGCCTACCTAGAGTTCACTAAGGCATTTGACACTGTTCCACATAGGAGACTAGTAAGCAACCTGTGCAGCTTAGAAGCAGGTCCAAAGGTGGTAAACTGGGTAAGAAATTGGTTAAGGGATAGTTGGCAGTGGGCGGTGGTAGATGGAGTTTACTATGAGGAGGAGAGGGTGACCAGCAGGGTGCCTCAGGGTCAGTGCTGGGACCGGTCCTCTAATGTCTTTATAGGTAACATTGCAGAGGAGCTGGAGGGGAAGGTCTGCCTCTTTGGGAATGACACCAAAATCTGCAACAGGGTGGATACTCTGGGTGTGTGTTTGTGTGGAAAGGATGAAACAATACCTGAGAAAACTCAAAGAGTGGTCAAGGGTATGGCAGCTGGATTTCAATGTGAAAATGTACAAAATAGTGTACTTGGGATACAGAAACCCGGGGAGGAGTACAAAATGGGGGGTGGTACTGATGACCATCAAGCAGGAAAGAGACCTGGGGGTGATCATACTGAATGACCTAAAGGTGGTCAGGCATTGCAAAAAGGCAGTTGGGTGGGTAAGTGGGATGCTGGAGTGCATAGGGAGAGATATCACCAGCAGAAAAAGGGAGTTGGTGTTGCCTCTGTATAGATTGCTGGTAAGACCCCCCCAGAGCACTGTGTCCAGTTCTTGAGACCACATCTTAGAGAGGACATAGACAGAGTGAAAGCGATCAAGAGGAGGGTAACTAGAATGGTGCAGGGTCTGCATTAGAAGCCTTACGAGGAGCGATTAACAGACCTAAATATGCACACCCTGGAAGACAGGAGGGGGGGATATGATACAGACCTTTAAATACCTCATGGGGGTAGACAAGGTACAAGAGGAAAGTATTTTTCAGAAAAAAGGTGCTCAAGGACAAGGGGGCATGATAAGCTGGAGGGGAGTAGATTCAGAAGAGCTATGAGGAAGTGCTTCTTCACAGAAAGAGTGGTGGATTCCTGGAACAGTCTTCCAGTGGAGGTGCTGGGGGTGAAAACAGTGGTGGGGTTCAAGAATGCATGAAAAATGCATAAGGGAATCTTCGGGAGAAGGAAGGGGAGTGAATAAGCTGGAGATTAAGTAGGACCTGTGATAATACTGTAGGCATGGAAAAATTGGCAGAGTAGGTGGATCAAACGGTCCTTATCTGATGGCAAAGTCTATGTTTCTATGTTTCAGAGGGAGTAAACCCTACTATTTCAGCAGCTGTGATAACAAGAGTACAGACAAAGCAAATCTCAGAAATTGGGGACTGTGTTCCTTTTGAAGACTTTGATTTGCATGTGTTTGAGCCCAGCTCCAAGATCTGGAAGTGCATGAAAGAAAGAAGATGCCTGAAAAACAGTGGCAACAAATGACTGACGGACATAAGGGGTTGATCTATGAAAATGCTGAAATAAAACTCATAACTGACAGTGATTTTGTTTCAGAGCAAACTAACAATGTTTCTCTCCAAGATTATTTTAATCAGCTGGGGATGAAATAAAAACAGGGTGAACGAATGTTAAAAAAATGTAATGGGCTACTGTACAGAGTTTGGGTTAATCCTCAGATGCAGGAACAAATAGAACAATTGGCAATACCAATGAAGTATAGAACTGAATTGTTACAGATAGCATATGATAGTCCTATGGCTGGTCACTCGGGGAAGGACTGCATCCTTGCCAGACTGTTGTACAGATTTTACTGGCCTGGAGTTCATGAGGATGTTGCTACCTATTGCAGTTCTTGTGCTGAATTTCAGAAAGTAGTCACAGTGACTAAAAAAGATAAGGTGTCCCTGGTGTCCCTGCCCTTGATAGATGTGCCTTTTGAGAGAATTGCAATGGATGTGGTTAGCCCCTTAGACAAAAGTAAAAAGAATGATCAATTCATTTTGGTAGTATGTGACTATGCTACTCGATACCTAGAGGCAATTCCCCGGTGGTCACGAGGGCCTCGGTCTCTACCCTCCCAGCAAGCCTGGGACTCCAGCGTGGGCGCCAGTGGTCCCCGTGGTCGTGGAGGGCTTGGTCTCTGCCCTCCCAGCAAGCCTGCAGGACTCCAGCGTGAAAGCGCCAGTGGTCCCGGTGGTCGCGGCTCAGCCCTGCCCTCCCCAGCAAGCCTGCAGACTCCAGCGTGAAGCGCCAGTGGTCCTCGGTGGTCGCGAGGGCCTGCCCTGCCCTCCCCAGCAAGCCTGCAGGACTCCAGCGTGAAAGCACCAGTGGTCCCGGTGGTCGCGAGGGCTCGGTCTCTGCCCTCCCCCAGCAAGCCTGCAGGACTCCAGCGTGAAAGCGCCAGTGGTCTCCGGTGGTCGCGAGGGCTCGGTCTCTGCCCTTCCCCAGCAAGCCTGCAGGACTCCAGCGTGAAAGCGCCAGTGGTCCCCGGTGGTCGCGAGGGCTCAGTCTCTGCCCTTCCCCAGCAAGCCTGCAGGACTCCAGCGTGGCGCCAGTGATCCCGGTGGTCGCGAGGCTCGGTCTCTGCCCTCCCCCAGCAAGCCTGCAGGACTCCAGCGTGAAAGCGCCAGTGGTCCCCGGTGGTCGCGAGGGCTCGGTCTCTGCCCTCCCCCAGCAAGCCTGCAGGACTCCAGCGTGAAAGCGCCAGTGGTCCCCGGTGGTCGCGAGGGCTCGGTCTCTGCCCTCCCCCAGCAAGCCTGCAGGACTCCAGCGTGAAAGTGCCAGGTAATTCGGAAATCGAATTTGTTAGCCCTGTAGCAGCGAAGCAGCCCCTGGACTTGCTCCCTCCCCCCGATGGTGTGGCGGCCTCTGCGCCAAATTCAAATCCCACAAGACACTCTCCATGAGGAAAATCGGAGCTCTACAGACTGAGCCGAACTTCTGCACCCACTTCCTCCCGCTTTGCACCTGTATTTCAGGAACTGTATTTTCTGAGCATTTTACAAGCTCTGAACTGTTGTAATAATTGTAATAGTTTATATGCTTTGGTTACATTCTCTTTCTGACCTGTTTTGCACACCTTGCCTCCTACTGCCTGATACGCAGTTGCAGCCCCGCCCCCAAGCTCTACCCCACCCTTTCTCTTTTGTTTCTGCAACCGCCCCTCCCTGTGTATGTCCCTATTTAATTTACCTTGCTCTCTTGTCTCTGCAGTGGTCCCCGGTGGTCGCGAGGGCTCGGTCTCTGCCCTCCCCCAGCAAGCCTGCAGGACTCCAGCGTGAAAGCGCCAGGTAATTCGGAAATTGAATTTGTTAGCCCTGTAGCAGCGAAGCAGCCCCTGGACTTGCTCCCTCCCCCCGGTGGTGCGGCGGCCTCGGCGCAAATTTAAAATCACAAGGCACTCTCCGTGAGAAAGGTGGAGCTCTAGCCCGCTGAGCGCTGCGCGTTCGGCTCCCCACCACCCCCACCACCACCCTTGATTGGCTCCTTGTTATATAGGCAGTGGCGAGCCACGTGGGGCAGGATATAAACCTATCAGCCCTGTTTGTCATCTGCAGATTATATTCTGTCACCACTAGTGGCAATTTCAGCCTAGCTAACTCTCTCACCTACAATCCTTCCTAATCTATCTCACCCTACTGCACTTTTCTTTTTCCTCTTTTCCCCACTTCCCCCTGTTCTACCTAGTCACCCCCTGCTCAGCTCTCTGCTCTTCCCTGTGCAGTCTGCGCGAGGTAGGCACCGACACATAGTTGCTGAATCCCTTAGGGTCTTAATCCCCAAATAACCTCCTGCTCCTCTATTTTCTGCTCTCTTGCACCCCTTACCAGTCTACGGGAATCCATTCTATTCCCCTGCCTAAACTCCCCTGCTGCTCACTGGCCCCACCCTGGGGCTATGGCCCACCCTCCGCATCCGCTACCCTCCCCTCCGCTCCCCAACTCCTCTCCCTGGCTCTCCTCGAAAGGGCTCAAGCTCACCCACCTGAATGTGCGGAGCCTTCTCCACAACCTAAATGAGCTCACCACTTGGGTTGCCCTCTACAAACCCGACATCCTGGCCCTTTCCGAAACCTGGCTCAAACCCCATATACCCAATGCCCAGTGCTCCCTACCGGGGTACAACCTCCTTCGATGGGACAGGCCGGGTAAGATGAAGGGTGGTGGGGTGATTCTCTATTACCTGGCACATCTCAACCTGTCCCTCATTGACCACCCTCCTGCTGACCTGCCTGCATGTGAGTTCCTCCATGCCCTGCTCCTGCTGGGTCACTCTAAGAAGATCCACGTGATATGTGCCTACAACCCACCTAAGTATGGTCTGCCGGGCCTCTCCTCCCTGCTTGACTGTGTCAGCAATAAAGTGGGTCTCAACGAAACTCTCATACTTGGAGACTTCAGGCCTCAACTGGTTGGGGGCTAATGTCTTAGAGTTGTCACCAGACCTCTCCTTTCTGGCCTTACACTTAGCCAAGTCATTGCAGACCCACCAAGCTTTCCTCTAGGGGAACTCGGGTACCCTTATAGATTGGCTCCTGTCAAACAGGCCTGCCAATATCTTATCCTCAGGCACCCTCCCAGATGTCATCTCTGACCACTCCCCTATCTACTGTGTCTGGGGCATCTCCCCACCTAAGATCCCTAGCAAAATCATCGAACTGATGGACTATTCCAAATTTAATACCCATGACTTCCTGAATGACCTTCTAGCTGTTGACTGGTCTGATGTCACTAGCTCCACTGACCCCTCACGAGCTTTGGATCTATTTCTAGCCAAGCTAATCCCCCTTCAGAACAAACATGCCCCTCTTACTAGGAGAAGGGTGAGGGGCACCGTCACTAAATGGCTAGATGGGGACCTACTCTCCCTTATGAAAGCCAGGGATAAACAATGGGCATCCTACAAGGCCTCCCTTAATACTCATGACCTGATGGCCTATAGGCACCTCAGAAATACCTGTAAAAGAGCCATCCGCTCTGCAAAAAGCGATTTCTGCAAAACTCAACTACTCTCCTCCAGCAGCAACCTGAGGAGCTTCTGGCAACATATTAAAAATGCTATTGGGGGTTCGGCAAAAGCACAGGTTACTGACCTGCTCATCAGTGGGATCAGCTGCAATAACCCCCACACCATCGCTAATACCCTCAACTCCTTGTTCTCCGAACCGTCCCTCCCCTCCCCTGTCCCCTCTCGTTCCGCTCCCCTGGGACCCCACCTCCCGGTCTTCAGCCCCGGACCCCTTTTCAACTGAGGCCAGTTACTCCCAAAGAGACCCAAAAGCTGCTCTCCGGCCTCTCCCCCCATAGCGGAGCAGGTCATGACACTCTCGAGCCGAAACTCCTTAGACTGGGTGCCCACCTCCTTGCCAGACCCATCTCACACCTATTCAATTCCTCCATTAACTCAGGGATCATTCCTGACCTGTGGAAAGTGGCCAAAGTCATTCCTATCTTAAAACAGAGGAATCCTAGGGAGCCTCAGAACTACCGCCCCATCGCCATCCTGTCCGCCCCCAGTAAACTGCTCGAGAAAGCCGTTGCCTCCCAGCTCTCCCAATACATCCTGGACTACAACCTACTCTCTCCTGCCCAGCACAGCTTCAGGAAAGGGTACAGCATGTCCACCGCCCTTGCCACTGTCACCTCCTTGATCAGGTCGGGCACTGATCAAGGCAATCTCACTGGGGCCATTTTTGTAGACCTGTCCAAAGCCTTCGACAGAGTTAACCACTCCCTCCTCGGTTCCACGCCCTATCCTCGGGTTCTCCCCTTCTGCTCACGATGGTTCCAAAACTACCTTTCCAACTGACAGCAATACACATACTTCAATCGGACATCCTCCAAGCTTTCCCCGTCCTCTGTGGGTACCTCAAGGTCCGTCCTTGGTCCGACCCTATTCTCGCTATTTATCAATGACCTATCTTCCGTCCCTGCCCATGCCCACTCCACCCTTTATGCAGATGACCTCGTCCTCCTGTCCAGCTCGCGGGACATCTCCTCCATTAACTCCCAGCTTAACTCCGACTTTGAACGCATACACACCTGGCTGCGGGACCACAGGCTCACCCTCAATCTCAAAAAAACTCAAGCCATGTTGTTTGGGTCCTCGAACAAAATAAAATCCTGCCCTGCTCCTCTGCGTATCCTCGGGGCCGATGGCTCTCCCCTTGAGACAGTTACCTCCACCAAGTACCTAGGCATCACCCTTGACCAGCAGCTGGACCTCACCCTGCACATCTGTAACATCTGCAATGCCTCTAATTGCAAACTTGGCCTAGCTTATTGAGCCAACAGCTGCCTCACCCCTGCCACCCACCTAGCCCTCACCCGGGGGGTCCTCCTCCCCTCTCTCTGCTATGGCCTCGTAACTTTTGCCCCGGTCCCCAAAACCAGCCTATCAAAATGGGACACAGCCTACAACAATGTTTGCTGTTTCGAGCTCTCTGCCCCTCCCCTCACCCACCGGTGTGATCTCTACAGCCGCTTAGGGTGGCTCCCCCCGGAGAAACACCGGTTCTTCATTATAGGTAACTTCATCGACAACATTGTCCGCTCTGGTTCCCCTACCGCCCTTGCCCTTCCCCTCAATCCTAGGGCCCCCCACCTCCTCAGGCCTGGGACAACCCAGGAACGTTTTGTTCCTAGGACCGCACCCTCGCGGGTGATCGGTCCTTCCACATTTATGCCCCCAAACTTTGGAACTCGCTCCCTGAACTAGTCAGGGCCTCCTCCTCCCATCCAAGCTTTAAAGCCTCCCTCTGGAATTTCCTGAAACCTTCTCCCCCCTGCCCCTGCACTTCATAATCTACTCCCTTGCCCCTACCTCCCCCATCCTGATTGGGTGGGGGCCTCTCCCTCCTCCCCACTCCCCGTCTTTGCCCACACGCACTTCTCCTCTAGCTCCAGCCAGCCTCCTGACCCCCCCGCCTTTGGCACCCCCTGCTTGCACTTACCACTGTCACTACTACTGTTCATGCACAGTGTTTTACCTTGTCCTTGAGCTAGCCTTGTAATGCCTGTTATGCTAGGCTACCTTCTTGTCTCCTCAAACTGACTAATAGTGAACCTTACCAATCCATGTTTTTGAGTTATTGCCCATGTTATTATCTGTATTTCTCCTGTGTATTCTCACAACTACTGTGCCACCTTCGTAATGCCTGGCTCTCCTATGGACTTTTCCCTATTTTTTTAACTGTTAATTGTATGATGTCTGACTCCGGTAATTCTATCCTGGGTCTCACCCATTTCTGTAACTGTTATTGTACATTGTATTACACCTGTAACTCTCCCGGGTCGTGCCTGAAAATAGGCACATTGCTGTCTAGTGTGCTTACCCGGTTAACAAAAGCAAATAAATAAATAAATAAATTCCAATGTGTACTGTCACAGCCCAAAAAGCAGCAGCAGAGCATGCCACTATTTTTATCAGGGTGTGCATACCTAAAGAGATTATTACTGATCAGGGTTTTAATTTTGGTACTGCATTGCTGAAGGAGTCATACTGACTACTAGGTATCACTGCTTAGTAATCTCCTCTTATTACTCTCAGGCAGACATTCTTATTGAGCATTTTAATCAAACCCTAAAATGCATGTTAAAAAGATTTGTGAAAGGTGAAGGGAAAGATTGGGACAAATACTTACTTTACCTGCTTTTTGCTTACAGAGAATAGCCACACATATCAGCAGATCTTTCACCCTTTGAAATGTTGTATGGTAACAACCTAGAGAGTCACTAGTTGCAATATAAGAAACATGGGAAGATGACCCCACTCAGAAATAATCTATTACATCTTATATGTGTGCACAGAGAAAGAAACTGGCAAAATATGTAGAAATCATCCACAGTAATCAATAAAAAGCTCAAAAACAGCAGAAGGTAGCCAGCTCAGTGGTGAAAAGAGCTAAGGCATCTGGCACGCCTTACCATTTCTCAAATTGGTGACCCAGGTTTGGGAACAGGTTTTGGTCATGGGGTCAGCTGTGGGAGAGGATTGAGCACCTGATGGATAGCTCTCCTCTCCTGGGGTGGGGAGATCTGCTGTCTCACTACTTGGCTGCCACCTGGTGAAGGTTGGGTGGCAGCACCGGAATATGAGTGACATGGAAAGGGAGGGGCTGTGGTTCCATAGCATGCATGTGCCTCCACAGGCACATGCTTATGTGGTGCCACGGCTGGGGACAAGGAAGAAAATGGAAAAGGGTAGGCACTGGCTTAATAAAGCCCTGCCTGCCTACCCCTCTTCCTGCATTGCCACCTGACCACTGACACTCAGTTCTGGATATGAGTCTTCAGGTTGGGGAGGACAGCTCTCCCCTTGCCGGCCTTACCACAAGGGGCAATCTGTGGGGGAAGCTATGGGGCAAACTTAGTCAGGGAAGGTGGGTTCTGGGGGGGCAGGGATAGGGCTGAACAGCCTGCTGGATGCAAGCTAAGGGAGAAAAAAGCTCTATGGTAAAAGAAGCAGAAAAACAACCAACCAAAAAAAAGGAAAAAACAAACACAAAAAACAAACAAAAAAAAAAAAAACAGCAGAAGGTGTAGTATGACCATGGGATAAAAGAAAAAGTTTTTGAGTCAGGTGAAAAGGTCTTGTTAATGTTACTCACTACAAAAAATGAACTGTTAATGAAGTGGCAAAGGCCTTATAAAGCGATTAGATGTACTGATACAGTTAACTATGAGATTGAGACCCCTAATAGGAAAAATCCTTCCAAGACATAGCATGCTAGCCCCTTGAAGAAATGGGTTTAAAAAAAAAAACATTCAAGGCTGCTTTGTTAGTCTTACCAGAAACTGCTAATGAATATATTAATATAGTTTATGACAGACCGGAACAAACTGTAACTTCTGATGCTGTAAAGGTGAATGTTTCCTTACCCACAGAACAAACTGCAGAAAATTTTAAGTTGGTAAAGACATTTAAAAGTACTTTTTCCACAGTGCCCATCCGAGCAAAAGGGATCAAGCATGTAACAGTGACAGAAAATGCTCACCCTATTGGACAAAAGACATACAGATTAACAGGGCAGTTAAGAGCAGATGTGGTTAAGGAAATAAAAAAAAGAAAGAGTTGGGTGTCACTGAAGAATTGGTCATCACCAATTGGGATTATAAATAAAAAAGAAGGGGGTGTAAGAATCTACCTTGATTCAAGTGTCTGTATTTGACAGCTATCCTACTGTATGCCCAGGATTGATGAGTTAGTGGACAGATTGGGAAGTGCCAAATACATTAGTGCCCTCAATCTCACCAAAGATTACTGGGAAATTCCCCTAGCTAAAGAATCAAGACACAAAATTGCAATTTCCACTCCAGTTGGATTCTGTCAGTTCACCACTTTGTTGTTTGGTTTACGTGGTACACTCACTACATTCCAGCGGTACATGGATGTCATTCTAGCCCCTCACACTAGTTATTGTGCTGCTTAACTGGATGATGTTGTGATGCACAGCCCAGACTGGAAAAGACACCTGGAACACATACGAGCAGGTATCTAATCTATCAAAAATACAGGTATGACCATTAATTCTATCAAGTGTGCATTAGGCATGTAGGTAACCAGATATTTGAGTTATATTTTGGGAAATGGAGAAGTAAAGCCAGTGATTTCCAAGATAGAATCTGTAGCTAACAGTACTGCCCCTAAAACAAAGAAACATGTCAGGTCATTTTTAGGTCTGGCTGGTTACTACTGGAGGCTTGTTCCCAACTTTGCCCAGTTACTTGCTCCTTCCACAGAACCCATGAAAAAATCTTACCTGAATAATGTAAAATGTCCCCAGGGTATGATGAGGCTTTTCGAGTCATCAAGGCTGCATTATCTTCAGCCCCTGTTTTAACAAGTCCAGACTTTGAGAAACAGTTTATTTTACAGACAGATGCTTCAGAGGTACTGCAGGCCTTGGTGCAGTCCTGAGACAGAATATAGAAGGAACATCCTATTCTGTACATCAGTAGAAAACTGAACGATAGACAGAAAAAGTACCCCACTATTGAAAAAGAATGGCTTGCTGTGAAATGGGCAATGGAGTCTCATATTTTATCTGCTAGAATCTAACTTTTTACTTAAAACAGATCATAATCCTCTCTGTTGTCTTAATCACATGAAGTATACAAGTCCCTGAATCACAAGGTGGTACCTGGCACTACAGCCATTTAAATTCAAAGTGATGCAAAAATCCAGAAAAGAGAATATCAATGCTGATTTTCTGTCAAGATATGGTTCAGGAACTGAGAATTCAGAAGGTTGAAAAACATGTGTGTGCTTAACTGAAATGTTTGCTGTAAAAGGTGTTATGAAAAAAGGGATACTGCATAAGCAAATAACTGTAAATGTTACAAGGTACTGGTAAAAGAGAATTAAAAGAAGGTTTTGGAAATCTTTTGTTATTTTTAAGAAAAAAAACAGGTTCTCTCTTAAAGCGAGGTGTGTATGTGACAGGGTTGAGTAAGATCCTGTCACATTTGTTACATAGTGGGAGTTAAAAGCAAGAACTATTTTGTCCTCTCCTGTTCTGCCACTTGTCTGTCTTTTGTCTGTCTGATTGCACAATCAGACTTTTCTTGTGGCACATAGGAATTGGCCACTCCGATGGTCCCACAATTTCCCTGTTATCTACCTTCATTCATTTGCTGTTTATATTCTTTCTCCCTTGCTTTGCTGTGGTTAAAATATATATGTTAATCTTTATTTGAAACTGGGATCCGTTGGTTTACAAATGTATATAGCTACAGTACATTGTTGAAATAATTGCAAAAGGCTATTTGAGTTCATTAGAAAAGATCACAATCTGGAACACAGGGGATGACCTTGAGATGCATTTTGATCTCCACGAGCTTGTTTACAGAATTGTCAAAGGAAACCAGGTCTGGGACACAATGTATTATTTCATTGCACCTATTAAGACTTGGTGCACTTTTCAGGTTTGCCTCAGGAAGAAACATGACAATATTTTGTTACATTTTGTGAAAAACAGGAGATGTAACTTACAACTACAGAATGCAGAGTTTGAACTCCCAGGCAAAAAAGTCTTATTTAATCAGAGCAATGTTTTTTCCAGGAGGAGACTCAAGAGGATTTTTTGTTTGTACTGCCTTTATGAAGAGATATCCTGTACAATTTAATTTTTTTTTCTATTTTATTGTTATTGATAATAATAAAATGCTACTTGTGAATTTTATAAGTTCTCCTGGTCTGCCTATGCTTCCTAACTTATGCTACTACAACAGCAATAATGCTCTCACCTGTGGCTTCAGGCATTATAACCCATCAACTGCCACTTTAATACCCTTAGAGCAATAGTTTTCCACAATAAGCCACAACACCAGTCCATGTTTGCATAATATGTAAATAAAAGAGATACATATTTTTACATACATCAAAAAGCAAGGTTAATGGCAATCACTTCCCCATCACTCCAGAAACACACTGTGGATGTCATTTAATGATGCAACATGCTTTATTTGGGAAAAACTACAGACTGACACAAACACAGAAGCTGGCAGCCCAGGATGCCATGGTGTCATGAAACATAATGTTATGCACCCCAAAACATGGCATTTTGTCACCTCAGATTAAGCACCATGTTTTTGGGAATGAAACATTACATCTCCACTTAAAAGGAGGGAGAACCAGTCTCATGATATTAATGGCATGGGTCATGGTGAACCCAAAGAAGGAAAGTCATTTAAAAGACAAGAACTGCAGTGAAAAACCCTAAAAGAATGGTTACTCTGGAAGGGCATCAGCAAAAAGTCAAGTTTCAACCAAATACTAAATTATTTATTAGCTCATTAAACCCCAAAGATGACTTATGTTTTGAGTATACAACACTTTTCTTATGTTTGTTTTCTTGTAGAATACATTTGGGTAGTCAAATACAATTTTGTTTTCCTTTTCTTAGGGATTTTAAAACATTTCCTGCATTGTAGAAGGCAGTGTGGACTAATGGTTAGAGCACCGGCTTGGGAACTCAGAGATCACAATTTCAAACCCTGCTAGAGCCAAAATACTCACTGTGTGACATTGGTCAAGTCACATAACTTCTCAGTGCTGCAGTCCACCCATTTGTGGAACTGAGTAAAAAGCAGGACTCCAGTAAAAAAGAGGTGTTGGATATCAGACAGACTATCCTGGATAAATAAATTGTGAATTATACTTCTGTAATAATTATATGGTGATCAAACGGAGCTATTAATTGACTGACCAGTTAGTCAGTCGATTGTAGGTGTATGTCATTGTTCAGGAAATGCTGATGTGTGTGTCTACAGTATGTGTGACACATTGCAGTGACAGCATGATTTTTCACTACAGCAGTTTCAGCAGAGAGATCATCACATTACTCTATGGCTTTTCAAGTAGTCCGAGTGAATTTTTTGTATCAATTTCTTTGTTTTGTATGTTTAACTCTTGTTCCTAATACTCTTTGGTATTTATGAAATGTTTCAGTGCCTCAGAATAATAATAATAATACCAAGTATATCATTTTAATTTCCACTAAACAGGAAAGTATTAGCACACTCACAATGACTAAGCAACAGAATCACATTAAATGCTTTAATGTTTTGAATGGTGAGCGTCTCTTGTTATGCTTGGGGCTACTTCCATGTACGTGCATCACCCAATAGTGATAGTGATGATGTCATTGTGCTAATGTGACTCTACTCCCAAGAGAGTATAAATATACAGCTGGAAACTTTTTCTCAATAAATGCATATAAACTAGTGTTGCTCAGCTCTAATAAAAAAATGGATCCCTTGGCATCAAATACTTTTTTTTGGATTTTCAGTCAGATTTTGTTACTTCCTGACCCAGTGGCACCCCATCCCAAGTAAAAGAATCAAGTCAACTGCCACCTCTGTGGCACTTACTGCTCCACCCCAAAGGGTGACCAGCAGAGGCCTCCATTCACTTCCTTAACCAGCCACCATCTAACCATTATTGCAAATACTGTAGCTGCTACCTGTCACAGTGCTGCTCAGTATTATTCATTCTTTCTATTGCATGACAATTTTTTATGCAATTAAATGAATGAATACTACCAAGCAGCACTGCAACATGCAGTAGCTGCTTGCAATAAGGATTAGATGCTTGCTGGCCGAGGAAGTGAGTGGAGGGCAGCGCCAGTTGATGGGGGAGAAAAGGGTGCCAAAGTGGGTATCACTTGGCTTGATTTTCTTATTTGGGATGCACTGAGGGAGGGGTGATCCACAACAAACATATAAATGAGACAATCCTGGGCATTTTCATTTACATGACTTTTCTTGATTGTAGCCCAGACTGCACGACCATTATATATATATATATCCTACAGTGATTGCCAGCAACCTTAACAGGATTGCATTTTGAGAAAGGGGTGCCACTGGATGCCAGAGATGGCAAGGAAAGAAACTGGACTGATGATAACACAACAGCAGTTTTTTATGTACACAGGATGAGATTAGGAAGGGGGTGCCACCAGACACCAGGGGCTCAATGAGAATTATATTTTATAGGATGGGGTGCCAGTGGATGCTAGGTACTTTTTTTATTTCAGGCAACCAGAATGTGCTGGATAGTCCATTCAAATCCAAAGTCCAATGTGACCTCAGATCAGATTATGCAATGGATTTTTTATCAGCTATCTAGCACAGTCTGGTCAAATCAGATTTCATCAGATAGAGCAGAGGATGACTGATGACCAAACAGCCCTCCCAACACCTCAGCTGGTCTCCATTTAACTGTCATACACACAGTTGCTTTGCTCTACCAGAGACTGCGTATATCAAAGTAGTTTTGTGATATCTCATAAAATTTTATGCAAAGTGCTATATCAGTATACCCACTTGTACAGTATATCAGCATATCACTTTGCCTGAAATTCTGACAGACATTATGCTGGGCTGCATGAATCACCAATCCTCCTCTGCTCTACTAAGTTATTCACTACTAATTTTGTAGCCAGTACACCCAAGGGGGTAGGCTGCTACAGTTCATGAAGTTTGAGAGAAGTAGTAGTAAATATGCTTATTCATAAAATTTAGATTGTGAATATGAATTGCCCAGTCAAGCCGGGGCTCATTTTCAATGGTATCCAAGTATAACTGGTACAAAATATTATTATTAAACATATAATAATATGATAAACAATTCTTAAAGCATACAAACACTCAGCAGAAAACTTAAATATACAGAATAATATGTACAAGGTACATCTCTTAAAAATAAGCTGTCAATAAAATTATCTTTATTGAGAGAAAGGAGTGATAATGACCTGTTTCATATTTGTACAATACTAGACTGTCTGATGGTTGTGGAAGGTGGAGGGAGGGGGATAGGTTCTAAGAGGGTGGTGGGAAGGGTAACATTTCATTCCTTGTGGGCTGGGTGGGAGGAAGGAGGGTGGAATGGGTGTTGTATGGGTGGTAGAAGGGAGGCTTTCTTTTTAATTAAGAAAAAACATATGCATGAAGTTGTAAGGAAATATAAAATTGCACATAATAATAATAACTTTATTTTTAAAGTGCCTTTCAGTATATCAAGGCGCTGAACATAACAAAAACCACAACATACAATACCAATTAATAAAACATATAAATAAAATGATTTCATAACAACATCACATATTAAAAACAAGCAATAAATATCCCATAAAATCAAAACACAGTATTTGCATTCATATTACATTAATCCTCCAGGTAAGCCATATGTCACAGGTAAGTTTTTAAATTTTTCTTGAATACCTCCACGGAGGTGCACTCCCTTAACTGGCATGGTAGAGAATTCCAAAGAGTGGGTGCAGCATAAGAAAATGCTTCTACAGCTGGAAGATTTTAAACTCACTCTTGGAATTCTAACAACCTCGGCGCAGATGGAGCCATCGGCCGGGCAGCAAGGCACTGTAGTTCTTTCCAGATAGGTTGGACCCTGATCATGAAAGGCTTTGAAAGTCAATAAAATGACTTTAAAGGTGATCCGCCACTGTTTAGGAAGCCAGTGCAATTCGCGCAGTACCGGGGTAATATGACTGGATCTTCTTGTCCCAGTCAAAACTTGGGCTGCAGCATTCTGCACCAGCTGTAGGCGACAAATTTCAACCCCAGAAAGCCCAAAGTAAAGAGCGTTGCAGTAGTCCAGAAGAGAGGACACGAAGGCGTGGACCAACATTGGCAAAGAGTCAGACAGAACAAGGTGACGCACCCTGGCAATATTCCTAAGATGATAGAAGGAAGTCCTGACAATGGCCGACACTTGAAATTGAAGGGTCAGCCTGTTGTCTAGGACAATCCCAAGGTTGTGCACCCATTCAGAGGTCAGAAGTGACACGCCATCAAGAAAAATTCCAGAGGGCATGCCAACATGCGACCTCACTATCTGACCACCCAGGTCCACCACTAACATCTCTGTCTTCTCTGAGTTCAACTTTAACCAACTAGAATCCATCCACCCTTGGATTTCTTCCAGACAGTTATTAACCACTGAGAGAGCTCCATCCTGATCAGGTGCAAAAGACAAATATAGCTGGGTATCATCTGCATAGCAGTGAAACCTCAGCCCATACCATCTTATAATGTCTCCGAGGGGCAGCATATACACTGCGAATAACATGGGTGACAGCACTGAACCCTGAGGCACCCTGCACAACAAAGAAGTTGTATAATGTAAAGCAGTATAGGAAACATTTATGCAAATCACCACAAAAGAGTTTAGACTGGTTCGCTTTAAACAAGAGTATATGGTGCCAAATGGCCTGTCACACATTCTGCAAACATTGAAAAATGGGAGATGGAGATGCGTGTTTTGTCCTGTGCAAGAAGTTCTGCTTTGCATAATTGTTTCCAAGTAAAGTGCCAACTTTCCTTCACATAAAACTGCATGAAATTTGCACAAGGTACAGAAACTTTGTGAATTTCTCCACAAAGCAAAGTGCAGCCACATTACCATATCATTTCTGTATATACAATACGAACATGCACAATAAACTGTATGTTCTTAAACTTCTAAATCAAACCCTAAAAAAGACTAGTAACATTTTGCATGTAAAGCAGAACATTCAAGTTATCGAGAACAGAAAAAGCTGAAGATTCAGAATTGAAGATTTGTGTAGGGGGAAATTAAACTAAAACTAGTCAGGAACCTTAAGTTTATACTATATAACTATTCTAGAGATGCTCAAATAGCAAATCTGTCGCACACATACCAAATGCATCAATGGAGCTAGACTCTTAGAAAATAATATGCTTGCAGTACAAATAAAACAACAACTCTTCAGTTGATCTGGCCCTAAAAGGTAGTAGTATTGTTTTCCAATCGAGAATGATACCTGCCACTATTGATCACAGAAAAAAAAAAACTCAGTGATTTTAACACCAGAATCGGTAACTTTGATGGCATTTTGGACAACTTAGCAGTAGAAGCCCTATGTGATGAGTCTATGCCTAAAGTTAGATACTCACGTGTTACTACGGTAACTAGGGCCGGAAAAGATCTTATCAAATTCATGTTAGAATATAACTTTTTTTCCCTTAAATGGGAGGTTGCTGGGTGACAAACTGAGTTACGTCAGGTATTTTTCTGCGCAAGGAGCTTCTGTAATTGACTATGTTGTTTGGGACAGTCCCCTTGAGATTTGGGCCCCTCTATCTGTGATTAATAGACCATAAAGTGATCATCTTCCCTTAGACTTTGGCTGTACTTTGAATGATTTTAAAACTGAAACAACTATTGGCTATTGTGGCAATATTGTTTTCTCTATAAACATGGGAATTAGAAGTAGGAAGATAGTCACTTGGATAGATAAGATTTCATCCTCTGTCTTGGAGGGAATGGACAAGGATATGATAGAAGGCATACTTAGGATGGCAGAGAAAGGGGAGATACTATTGATGGAGGACCTTACTATGCCAGATGTTAACTGAAGCACCTTTGCTGTAGCCACATCCAAAAGCAGGGCCATTCTTGATGCCCTTCAGGCGGCATGCCTAAGACAGCTTGTTTTGGAACCTACTCATGAGGGAGCAGTCTTAGACATCATACTCTCAAATGGGGACAGTGAGAGGATCTCAGATCTAGAAGTGGGTAGCCATTTGTGAACAAGTGACCACCAAACAGTCTGGTTCATAATAAACTCAACTACAGAGTTAAGCCATATAAAAGTGAATGTTCTGGACTTCAGGAGGGCTGACTTTGGCAAGATGGGAGAGTGCCTTAGAAAAGCACTAGCAAACAGGCTAGAAGGAGGGGTGGAGCAACAATGGGAAAATATCAAAACTGCCATCACAGAGGCAACAAGCTTTTGTGTGAAGCAAATAAACAAATCAAAATGAAAGAAAACACCACTATGGTTCTCAAAAGAAGTGGCGGTGAAGGTTATGAGAAAAAGATTGCATTTAGGAAGTATAAGGAAACACAGAAAGAGCGGGACAGAGAACTGTACCAGTTAAGGCAGAAGGAAGCAGGGAGGGTAGTCAGAATAGCAAAGGCACAAACTGAGGAAAAGATAGCCAATTCGGGTAAGAAGGGGGATAAAATATTTTATAGTTATATCAAGGAGCGTACAAAGACAAAGCGAGGGATAGTGAGGCTGAATAGAATGGATGGTGGGTGGGCAGAGAGTGACAGTGAAAAAGCAGAGATACTGAATGAATACCTCTGTTCAGTATTCACAAAAGAGGAAGTGGGGAAGGTGCCTAATCCAATTAAAAGAAGCACTCTGGAGAGGGGGTCAATCCCAGTCCTTTCACAGAAGAAAGGGTTCTGAAAGAACTCCTAAAACTGAAGGTGGACAAAGCAATGGAGCTAGATGGAATTCACCCCAGAATTCTAAAAGAATTTTACAGAGAACTAGTGACACCACTGATTACCATTTTTAACAAATCATGGGAGGATGGTGTGGTACCTGAGGACTGGAAGCAGGCTGATGTGATTCCCCTTCACAAAAGTGGGAGCAAGACAGAGGCAGGAAACTACAGACCTGTCAGTTTGACCTCTGTTGTAGGGAAAGTGATGGAATCACTTCTGAAGGAAAGAACTGTTGAGTACCTAGAGGCCAGTGGGGCAAAGGACCCAAGGCAGCATGGGTTCACAGCGGGAAGGTCATTTCAGATGAATCTAATTGATTTCGTTGACTGGGTGACCAAAGTAGTAGACCAGGGAGGGGCTGTGGACATGGCCTACCTAGACCTTAGCAAGGCATTTGACACAGTCCCACACAAAAGATTAGTAGTCAAATTAAACAGCCTTGGAGTGGGTCCCAGGGTGGTAGCCTGGGTAAAACATTGGCTGAACAACAGGACACAGAAGGTAATTGTAAATGGTCCACTCTGAAGAAAGAGGTGTTACTAGTGGTACGCGGGAAGTTTCAGTACTGGGTCCAGTCCTTTTAATGTCTTTATAAAATGACATTGCAGAGGGACTGGAAGGAAAAGTATGCCTCTTTGCAGATGACACAAAGATCTGCAACAGGGTTGATACACAAGGAGGGTGGAAAGGATGAGAGGGACTTGACAGGACTGGAGGAATGGTCAGAGTATGGCAGCTTGGATTCAATGCAAAGAAGTGCAAAGTAATGCACCTGGAAACAAAACCCAGGTGAAGATTACACAGTGGGGGAGGTAGTAACAACAACAAAAATGGAAAGGGACCTGGGGTAATCATATCAGATGACCTTAAGATTGGCAAGCAATGTGAGAAGTTGGTAGGGAGGGCTGGGAGGGGGATACTGGGATGTATAGGGACAGGCATCACTATCAGAATACAGGAAGTTGTTATCCCCCTGTACAGACAGTTGGTGAGACCCCATCTAGAGTACTGTGTCCAGTTCTGGAGACCCCATCTCTGCAAGGACATAGACAGGATGGAGGCAGTTCAGAGGAGGACAACTAAAATGGTGCAGGGTCTGCAAGAGAAGCCATATGAGAAGAGACTAAAGGAGCTTAATATGTATACCCTTGAGGAAAGGAGGGAGAGGGGGGACATGATAGAAACATTTAAGTACCTCAGTGGAATCAACAAAGTCCAAGAGGGTAGCATCTTTCAGAAAAAGAGATGTGCAAAAACAAAGGGACACAATTTGAAGATAGAGGGGGAACAGCTCAGGGGCAATGTGAGCAAGTATTTTTTCACAGAGAGGGTGGTGGACGCATGGAACAGCCTTCCTGAGGAGGTTGTGGGGTCTAAAACTGTGGGAGAATTCAAGAATGCATGGGACAGACAAGGCAATTTTTGTGGGAGATAGGAAGAAATAGGCTGTTCGTTAAATAGGATCTGCAGCTTATCCTCTAGGTAGGGAAATGGGCAGACTAGGTGGGCCAAGCGGTCCTTATCTGCCATCAAAGTCTATGTTTCTATGTTCCAATCATCTCTAACTTCTTAGAATCTGGTCTTAACTTTGTCTATTTCCACACTACTGCTGGAACAATATTCTAATTTGGAACTTCTGTTTCTTAATTTACAATCTATTTTACATTATGACGATAAATCTGCACCTAAAAAATATCATGGTTGGTTTGACCAGGCCCATAGGCAAGAAAAATCTAAAACACTTAGCTCTTGTTAAATTTACAAAAAAAATAATTCTTCTAGGGACAACTTCAGATTTCTCAATAAGGCTAGAGACAAACATAATTAAAAAAATAGCCTTTTATGATGCCCAGTGGAATAAAATGCTAAGGGTTCTTCATCAGAATGATACCAGATTTTCTTGGCAATTGGTAATGATGGGTACTGCTAACTGGTCCAGTGGATACTTGGGTAAAGCATTTTTCTGACATTCTATGATAATCAGTTATATGTTAATTTGATGTTCCTCATTTGCTGCCCAGTTAAGCTCTTTTCAGCCCTTAAAGTTATTTTTGCACTTTCTTCTCTAAAACAAATAAAGCACCTGGGCTAGACCAAATTCCCCCAGAAGTATTTTTGTCAGCCATTTCATTCTGGTCAGATTTTTTGCTGCTTTTCTTTAACTATTGTATAAGAGAGGGTTTCTTTCCTAATTCTTGGAAGGGAGCAGAAACAGTTTTCATTTTTAAAAAGGGAAATAAAGCAGCTCCTAAGATGTATCGCCCCATTAAGTCTTTTAGACATATCTGGAAAAATGTTTTTCTAAAATTATTCTGGTCCAGTTACAAGTTCGACTTATGTCCCTGGGAGGGCTAGCTCCCTTCCAATATGGTTTCAGAATAAATTGCTCTATCTTAGACAATTGTTTGTCCTTAGACATGTTTGGGAGAGATATTGTCTCATTTGTGGACAAAGGGTATATGTTGCCTTCTTAGACTTATTAGTAGTGTTTGACTCAATTGATAGGAATAAATAGTGACAGTCTATGTTGAACTTGAGTATTGATTATGCCCTTGTGTCAGTAATGTTTAGTTTGTATAATAATAACTGGGCCAGAATTAGAATGGGATCTTTGGGAGTGGCTTCTAGCAGAGTGGAAATCAACAAAGGTGTCAGACAAGGTTGTCTGCTGGCTCCAATGATATTCAATATGTATTTAGATAAGTTGTTATGTTCATTTGATGATTTTCCCTCAGCCTCTCCAAAGACTGGTTCCTAGGAGGTTCCTTTGTTGGCATATGCAGATGATCTGGTGCTGTTATCTTTATCTCAGTCTGGCTTGGTGAAAAAATTACATCTGCTTTCAGAAACACAAAATTTATCTCTCTCAATTAACTGTACCAAAAGCCAGGTTGTTGTTTTTGGTACCAGCAGATCAAATATCAAATCTTCATGGCACATTGGAAATTCATTCATTCATATGGTTAACCAGTAGGTCTACCTTGGGCTGACGTTATCTGCCAATGGCTCATGGGGCATACACTGCTGAGATGCTATTATTAAAGTGAAAATAAAAACTCTCTCTTGGCTTTAAGAAGTTCAATTATAAATATGGAGGCAGTAGCATTAGGGCCCTCAGCCAGGCCATCCAATCCAAACTTAATCCTCAATTACTTTTTGCAACAGAGATTTGGACCCCCTACATGCTGAATGATTTGGAGAGAATCTATTCAACTTTAGGAATCTTCACTGAGACTAAACAAATCTATTCCATTTGCTTATGTTAAATCTGAATTGGGTCTTGATAGTTTCCAAACTTTGACGGATTCTCTTTATCTAGGCTATTGAATTAAATGCACCAGTGCTTCTCCTGATGGTTTGCTAAGATGTTTTCTGGAAGAAAAGGAAAGATGGGTACAATTAGGTTTCTAGATCACTCCCTGGTTATTTCATCTGTATGATCTATTGGAAAAATACCATCCGTGATACCTTCACAATTTCTACTATTACCATTAGCTGGAAATATAAGAGGTATCTTAAGAATTGAATTAGAAATACTAGTCAAGCCTTAGACTTAAAATCGATATCCCTCTCTAGATTTTCTCCATGGTAAGCAGCCAGTGAGAGATTGTTCAGTTACAGGTCCTACTTAGATTACATCCTGGAACAAAAAAAAGAGCTGTTTTCCTAATGTATAAATTTGAGTTATTTCCAAGGAATATTCAAGTGGCTAGATTTGCACATGCCCCTAAGGCCACAGAGACCTCATGTTCTTGCCAGGTTGTGGGAACTGAAATTTAGAACATTTGATGTGTAAATGTGCCTTGTACCTCAAACTTCGTAATGTCTGGGTCTCTAGCCTCTTCTCTGATTTAAGTGAACTACAATAACTGATGATCCCTTTCTCTTACTGATAACTGTGAATGATGCTGTAATTGTAAATGAAATTGCAAACTACTTCTACATTGTGTATAGGACTAGAAGGGGTAAACCCTTTATTTATTTTAACCATTTTTACTGCTTTTCTTATTTGTATTTTGTTGTATTTTGATATTTGCTGTAATGGTGTGATGCTGAACAATAAAGCTATTGAATCTGAAACTAACTGTGTTACCAGAACCACTGACCAATGGGCCGTACTGTTTTCTATAATTGCTGGGTAGTGCTTTCAAGGTGAGAAAATGCTACCCAGCAGTTATATAAAAAAAAGACATGGGTTAGTGTGTAGCTCAAATTTTACACACACCCTCGGTAGTGGATGCTTGCATAAATCTCGTGAGCTTTGTTCTCGGGCTTTATGTAGTATCCAACACCTCAGGTGTGTGTAAAATTCTCATTATACACACTGCTCCATGTATTATTTTATATGTAATATAGCAATATACTGTATATTGCACATAGCTAGCTATATGCTTACTTAATGTGTGAGTGTTTTTAAAATAAAGGGATTTCTTTATTTACTGTATTAATTTGCTGTTTCTTCACTTATTACAGTACTGTTGTATTTATTGTTCTTAAAATCCTTGTGTGGGGTGAGTGGGGTAAACAGCTTGCTTTATTTTGTTCACTTTGAGGGGTGTGTGCTTGTTTAAAAACAACATTTTTATTTGCATTTATTTTCACTTTTCTGTCTTGAAGAAACTTGCTATTTTTGATTACCGTGTTAGTGCTGATGTGTATGGGCTCCAGCGTTTTTCTGCCCTCCATAAAGAAAGGAGCATGACTCTCACATCTGAGATGGAAATAGCAGGACTTTTATTTTCCTCATCTTCTTCACCCTCTTTACTCTCTTTCCCATCCTTGTCTGGGCCAAACCAGGTGTGTTTGTGTTTGTGCACTGTTTACAGTACATGGCCAATGTCATCGGTCTGCATATCTGACTATGTCGATATCTCCAAGGTGGCAAAGTGTAACAAACTCAGACTCTGTTAGTACATCAAGTGGTGAGATAACTCCTCTTGCAATGATTTTTTTTTAGGATTTAGATCAGGCACAACAGCATTACGGAACCCTGCTTTAGTGAAGTAGTTGACAATAGTCTCTGTGCTAATGTTGTCATATGCTGTTTTCAACAACCTAACTGCATCCTGTAAAGTAATATGCTTAACACACTCTGCAGCTGTGAGTTCTCCACTGCTGTCCTGTTCTGATATAACCCTGGTCCACTTTTCTTCAACACAGTGCCACTTAAGTGAGAGGTTGAATGACTGAGGTAGTTTCATTCATAGTTTCTATAGTTTCATAGATCTGTATGAGTTCAGTAGGTATTTCTACCTTTTATGAACATTCCACCCTATTATGGGTGGAAATTGTATTTTAAATCACCAATATGGTTGTCTAAATTAATTTTAAATGAAGCAATTGATTTACTAAGTACCACAATGGATGGAAGTTTTTTCCATGAATTAACAATCCTTTGAGTGTACCAAATGTTTCTTTTAATTGTGTTATTATTTGTACCTTTGAATTTTAGTGTATGAGATCTAGTATTTTTAACAATCTTATTATTTTCTAATCATGTGGTTTCAAATATTATAACATTCTGAAATGCTTTGTATGTTAAGCATTGGTCACCTCGAAGTCTCCTATAATCCATTGAATACAGACCAGTTTTTTTTTAGTCTAGTTTCATAATCTAAATTTTGAATAATATTTATTTTCTTAGTTATTTTTCTTTGAATATTTTCTATTAGTTTTTTAATTTTAATTGGGTATGGCGCCGTTACAGAGCAACAATATTCTCAATGTGGTCTAACAAGACCAGTGTATAATGGTAACAGAACTTTTGCATCTCTACTTTTAATATTTCTTAATATACAGTTCAGAATTGTATTACTTTTTTTAATGGCTGTTATTGTATGTGTATTATATGTAAAGTCGTTTGTAAGGGTGACTCCTAAGTCTTTTTCTTGCAGGGTTATTTGTAAATCAGTATTATTAATATTTATTTATTTATTTTTATTTATTTAGTTTTTGTTAACCGGGTAAGTGCACTAGCCAGCAAGTGACTGTTTTCAGGCACGACCCGGGAGGTAAAATTACAGAACATAATGATACAGTAAGGATAACGAAAATACATGATGCACAGAAATACAGGAAGATACATATGGCAGGATACAATGCATGACAAAGGAAAATACAAGGCAAAATACATTTCAAGGACATTTTCCATTGAGCGATACATAAAGTGCATTGAAGGACCTAGGAAGGGAGAGGATAGGTGTAGGGGTAAGCCAGAAACAAGATGGAAAATGACAAAAGGGGAAGGTGAGGAGGGGTGAGGAAAGGATAGAGGGAAGGATAGAGGGCAGGGGCCAAAATGGGGAGGGGGGCTAAAGAAATGGCTAAGAATATAAGGACAGAGAGGCGGTGGCAGGAATAGGAGGTAGGAGGCAGTAGAGGAGGGATGGCGGAGGAGGAGGAGGAGGAGGGGTTAAAAGAAAGCCGGCAAATACGGCAGCTGGCGATACAAGGTTCCAACCTGTGGCCTAGCTGGTGGAGCCGAAGACGGCAAGCGGAGAAAGGGTGACAGGGGTTACGCAAGACAGGCAACAGCGGCAAAAGGTAGCAGAATGCGGCTGGGCTGGTGGAACCGATAGACAGCAGGGCAAGGGTGGTGATGATGCCGGTAAGAGGAGGAGAGAAGCGAAAGAGTTACAGCAGTAGCGGAAAAGGTAACAACGCCAAGCCGAGCCAGTGGAACCCAGAGACGGCAGGGCAGGGAAGAAGAGGTCGGTAGGAGGAGGTAAGTTTACTGCAAGTGGAGTAATAGGGAACAATGCTCAGCTGGGAGGGTGGGACGAGCGAACGGGCAGGGGTGACTCAGGAGGAGGTAAAGGCGAAAGCAAGCAGAGAAAGGAAGGGGAGGCAGAGGGGAGGGGAAAAGGAGAGTGCAGGAGATGTGGTCAGGGGAAGAGAGAGCAGGGGAGTTGAGTGAAGGAAGGCTGAGAGGTGAGGGGAGAAGAGAACAGGGATCAAGGGGAAGCCAAGTGGTGGCAGGAAGTAAACAACTTGTAAATGGCAAAAACTAATATTTGGCATACAGTCAAACAGATTCAAGCAGCAATTATAGTAAAAAACCACATAAAACAACCATTGGGAAAGGCACAAGTGCTAGCAATAAGGAAGTGGGGAAATAGTATATGTGCAACACGGATTATGTTTACCCAAATGCATTACCTTACACTTGGTTTCATTAAATAGAAGACCTTTTTTTCGGAGACCAGTCAACCAGGTGATTTAAGCTATTTTGCATTTCAACAGCAGAATTTTGGTCATTAATAATGCTGCCTATTTTGCAGTCATCAGCAAATTTGACCAACCAGCAAGAGTTGTTTAAAGGACACATAGATGAAATAAGGATATTAAAGAGGGTCGGGCCCAACACAGAGCCCTGAGGAACACCACTAGTCACAGGGCCCCAATCTGATAGATAGCCCTTATTTATTTATTTATTTAGCTTTTGTTTACCGGGTAA
Source organism: Neoceratodus forsteri (assembly GCA_016271365.2). NCBI lineage: Eukaryota > Metazoa > Chordata > Ceratodontiformes > Ceratodontidae > Neoceratodus > Neoceratodus forsteri. Next base: position 720,382,276 of record CM057454.1, read on the forward strand.
GTACACCAGACAAGTATTATGCCTATTTTCAGGAACGACCCGGGAGAGTATAACATGAGGAACAACAGTCAAGGAGACATGGCAAAGAGAGTACAGTTTTTTGTCACAGTTAACAAACATGTGGGAAATACATCATTTGACGCTAGGGGAAACATACAGTAGTAAGCACATTTCAGATTATACACTCTAGACTAGCTAGTTCAACTGACAGATATATACAGGTCATCATACATAGGAGTGGAGCATAGCTCAAGGACCGGATTGGTCATAATATAACATATAACATTGTTGTATACACCCCCTAGGCTTGTTGGATCGCGGACAGGTATATACAGCTCATCACATTTTTCTAAATATGCACATGTTAGACAGAAACAGAAACACTTGGTAGTACAAGTTTCTACTAAGTGACCAAGGTGCAATATGTCATGGTTAGCCTATGACCGTGGAGCAATAATGGGTGTAAAAATGCCCAAGGCTTTTTAGGCAGGAGTAGTCAGAAGTCATTGGTAACTGATACCTGCTGAGATCTATTTGATAACCAAGCATGTATCCATCTAATTATTTTAGGATCAATCTTTAATTTTTCTAGTTCAGATATTAGTATTTGATGTGACACTGAGTCAGATGCCTTGGAAAAATCTAAGAAAATTATATCTACCGGTAATCCTTTATCTAAAGCATTGCTAACTGGTTCTAGGAAATACAGAAGATTGGTTTGACACGATCTGTTCTTGACAAAACCATGCTGGTAGAGGTCAATGATATTATTTTCATCGAAATAATTAGTAATTCTATTCTTTAGTATTCTTGCAAGCAGTTTACATATAACATCTGTTAAACTAATTGGCCTGTAGTTTTGCTCTAGACTTTTGTTACCACCTTTATGGATAGGTATAACTATAGCTTTGTTCCATGTTGAAGCCATAAGTCCTGTATTCATTGATAAGTTAACTATTAATGTTAATGGTCCAACCAATTGTTTCCTTAAATTAATAATAAATAGTGGTGGTATTCCATCTGGTCCAGGAGAACCACTGTTTTTTAAGTTATCAATAGCATCTAATACCTCACTCTCAATTATGGGGGAGAAGGAATTTTTTTTAATTTGTTCAGCTCTAGATTCTAATTTATTTGGTTTAAAAATGTTTGTGAAATAATTGTTCAGTCTGTTAGCAATTTCTGTTTCATTGGTTATTATCTGGTTTGATGACTGCAGAGGTCCTATAGAAGGATTGTTGATTCTTAATGAACCAATATAGTTATAAAATGATTTTTTATTATCTCTAACATTAATTGCGAGTTTTTCTTCAAGGTACCTTTTTTGGTTTTTGATCATATTCTTGCTTTTATTTGATATTTGCTTGTATCTGTCCCAACATGTACTATTTTTATTTTTCCTAAATTTCTTATATAAACGTTGTTTTTTTGCCAAATTTTTTTTTTATTTTGTGGTTCCACCACAGGGGAGCTCTTTTAATTTTTACATATTTCTTTCTAGATGGTACCCAGAATGTAATACTTGTATTTATTTTTAACATAAGTTTATTATAAACTAAACTAATGTTTTTATCGATAAGGTCAGAAACCCAGTTCCATTCCATAAAGTATTGTTTAATTTTTTTATAATTTGCATTTTTGAAATCTTTTACAATTGTATAACCCAATGTTTCAGTTGAATTAGTTAAATTCATAGTTGAATGTACCGTATTATGATCACTATTTGCAAGTGGATGATTGACAGTAACAATTGCCTCTGCATTTTCTATATTAGAGAATATCAGATCTAGTATGTTGTTTCCTCTAGTGGGTGATTTTACTAATTGATTTAAATTATTTATATTGATTAAATCCAAAAATGTGCTGTCAATTAGAGTGCTACCTTTTAAGTGTAGCCAATCAATATTTGGGAAGTTAAAATCTCCCAAAAGTAAACAATTCTGGTCCTGTAAATTATCTTCTGTATTATTTATAAACATGTGATTCTCCTCTGTGTTTAAATTTGGAGCTCTATATCCAAGTCCTACTATAATGGTATGTTCTAGTGTAAGATTTATTTTGATCCATATTATTTCACTTAAAATATCCTCGTTATGATTAATTACGGGATAGCTTTTCAATTTATTGTTAATATATAAAGCTATTCCACCTCCTCTAGTATTAGTATGATTTTTTTTCATATTTTATATAGCCTGGTATTTCAGTACCTCAGTCATCATCCTTAAACCATGTCTCAGTTACTCCGCATATATCAATTTTATTTGTATGTGCATACTCAGATAGTTCATCAATTTTATTTAAAAGACTTCTTGCATTTAGGAGCAATATATTTATTTTAGTGTTTTCTAGTTTTGTTATATCACGGTCATTGGAAATACTGTTATTTATGTTATTTATTTTATTTTGCCCTTGTATGGTTTTAGTATTAAGAGAATCCAATGATTTTGTAATCTCCCCCTCATAGTTTAGTTTAAAGATTTTTGTATGTGTGATAACATTTGTTTACCTAATAGGGCATTCCCTCTCCTACTAGGATGCAATCCATCATATGAAAACAGTTCATCTCTATGGATAAAGTCTTCCCAGTGAGTTATGCATCCTAGTTCCTGTTTCATGCACCATCTTCTCAACCAGTTATTTATCAATTTGATTTTGTTTAGATTATATTCAGAAGCTTTGGGTATTGGTAGAATTTCTGAAAAAGTAATACTACAGTTTAGATCCATTAATTTGTTTGTCATAGAGACAAAATCTTGTTTAATTTTGTTTATTGGTTCTCTTAATATATTATTAGCTCCTGCGTGAATTATCACTTTAGGATTTTGAGACTTAGGTAATATATCATCTAACATTAAAGTGATATCCCCTATTTTTGCACCTCTAAAGGAAGACACTGTTCTGAACTCTTTGTCAGGATTACAAATCTGCCTATCAAGGAACTTAACCATAGAATCCCCCAAAACAAAAAAGAGGATGAGGTGTTATTTAAGCAATAAGGCACGACAGGGTGTGTGTTATTGTGTAATAACATCACTCCTGGGGTGGGTCGAAGCACAAGGCGAAGCAGTGCTTCCACACCCCAGAGTGACGTAATTACACAACAACACACATCCCTGAGTGCCTTATTGCTATCTACAATGGCTCATTTATTTACAAAGAAAAGATATTAAAAAAATGTTTTAAATATTTTTTCTCATAATTTTCTGATGTGGAAGTATATCTTTCGGGGAAAAAATCCTGTTTCTTATTTCTCCACTAGGTGATGCTGCTGCTGTTTACCGCCTGATTTCTCAGTCTGGGCTTGTGTCAGTGTGTGCTATGTGTGTGTTTGGAAAGTGTTACGTTGCCCCCCCCAAATCTGTACTTTTTAGAAGACAGTACCCCACATCTTTATGGAGAGGTGACCTGTTGAATTTAAAAGACCTTGGCCATTTTTAACAGAAAGGCTGCGCTGAACTGTAGTCATGCTTAGAGGGTCACTGGAATACGAGTGCTGTTTTGGTTCTGCTATGGAAATGGGTCCGTGGTTCTCAGGTGAGAGTGGCAATCACAGTGGAAGGCTGTTGTTAGAGTTGCTAGAGTTGCCAAGGTACTGGCACCCTGTGTATTTTTCAACTCAGGACACCAAGCAGCACGGTCATAACAGCCGCTGACCTGATCAACAAGTGGAGGCTGTGGTGCATGTGCGCTGGGTTTATCATGGTGGTGAGTGGTGAGGAAGCCGTTTTCTCATACATTTTTATTTAGTGCAAATGTGCTTGGAAATTGTTTAGGGGGAAGATAGAACACTGATGGATGTTATCTTACTGGATTCTGAGTGTGGAGTTTTAAATTAGTTGAAACCAACTGTGCTTCGCGACGGCTTGTGTGGGGAGGGAGGGTTTCTGTTGCTGTTGTGCGGTGACCTGTGTGCCTGGCCTTTTTCCAGTGATGTTGTTGTTCAATAACATCATTGTCCCAGGCACACAGTGACCAATCAGGAAATGAGAAATTCTTCTGCCATTGTATAATTCCTTTTCCAAAACTGTTTGATTAGGAACTACATTAAGTTCAAGATTCGTAGAATCTTCAGAATTTTTGATATTCCATAGTACCATTGGGTAGTTTATCAATAATTGAATGATCTGTCTCATTCTCTTTATTTTCAGAAGTACCAAGGATAGAGTATTGGTTTGACAAAGGAAGTTCAAAACCTTTTGCCCTTCTACCTTTTTTTGCTGCTCTAGTGTTGTTAACAGTAACCCAGTCGCAGTCTAGATTAGTTGAATCATGTTCTCTTGGTCTTTTTTTATTGAAGATTGATTGTTCAACTGGTAGATTGGTATTTATCATTTGTATCAATGGTACTGAATCTATATTAGGTTAGTTTGTTTGAAAGTTAATTAAATCATTATTTGTTAAGTTATCTGTTAAGTTATTGATGTATCCACTTTTATCGGTCAATGGATCTATTAGACATTCACTAGTTGCTTGAAATCTATTTGCCATATTCTTTTGGCTTGCTTCTAGACATTGCAGCCTCACTCCAAATGTTGCAATTTCTTGTTGAAGTTCTTCATTTATTATACATTTAATGCATTTGTAACTTAGTTGTTGATTTAATAAATCCGCTGAAAATGAATACATATTACAAACAGGGCATTTAATACCAATATCTCCTGTTTCTGTTTTAATACAGTCAGCCATAGTAAGCTATTCTACTGCAAATAATTTCAAAATAGTAAAAAGAAAAGGCGGTTAACCAACTTAGTAGTGGATAAATCCACGTTACCACGCTCCCACACCGAACACGCCAAACACATGCAGACGAGCGTGTCTTTGCGTGCGTCTTTGCGCACTAATGCGTGCTGCCCTGCTCTAACTTGCCCTGCTCATAGCAGGGCTGTTTTAAGGAGTCAGGTGACCTGGAAGCTGGTCTGAAGGGTCACAAATCTTTATTGTTTTAAAAACTCTCAAATTTAGCCCCAAGTGGTTTGTAAACTTGCAAATATTTAACAAATGCCCCAGAAGTTGTTAAAAGTAAAAAAGACTTTTAAAATAAAGTTTTAAGAACCGAGTCTGTAGTTCTCAGTACCACAATGAGGACTACAGGCTCCTCTTCCTGCTTCCTGTGCAGGGCTCCAAGTTCTAGAGATAGTTTTATGTGAAGCACAGTATTTTTAGTAATTAAAACACAAAAGGAACACGGTGAAATTAGTTATATCAGCTTTCTAGTGATTTTCAATAGTCAGAGAGGCTAGATTGTGCTTGGGAGTCAGAAAATCAATCTGATATATTGGAGGTCCTGGATATTAGGGTGGCCACTAACATTGTCTAGGAGGAGAGCAATTTTTTGGCCACATGGCTTTCTGTCCCACACTAGCAGTTATTCATTAAAAATTCCAGAGGTCATTCATACCATGTGCTTGTTGAGGTAGTGCACATGCAGGTGGGCTACACCATGGAAGCAGCAAGGCTGGGCAGGTTTTTCAATAATGACCAAGTCCTTCTTCTCTGATTCTGTCATGTTACAGCATACAAGCACAGATATGCACTCTTTCACTTTTTTTGCCCTTGTGGGAGGTCCAATTTAAAGGTGAGGGTCCAGTACCCTAGATAACAGACAAACAGCACTGTTTCATTGTCAGTAAAATATCCATTGGTCCATAGCCAGTAGTACATTTCACAGCACATCTTGCAGCCATGAACTGGCACCTTAGCTGTGGTATTCAGCATTTTGCCATAAGTATGGTAATAATAAATGTTGTGGCACACCTTGCACTACCTGAGCCAGCCATCAGTGGAATTAATGTCAGGTTTTTCTAATGCTTCAGAAAGCTGTATAGCCTTCTGTAACAATAGCAGCAGCTCACCAGTACATCAAGTTCATGGACACTGTAGAACCAAATGAGGAGTGCCTCCACTACCTCCCCATCCTTCCTCCTCCTCTCTTATAAGCTGCAGTTTTTGGTTGCTCTGCCATTCTGACAGCAAACAATCCTAGCTATACAAGAGATCAGAAACTGTGGACCTCAGCAGTAGCAGAGGGACAGCAAGATTGCATGTGCTTACTTTGGGGAGTGACTCAATTTTTCAGAGAATCTCCATCTTTCTTGAAAGCAGGTATACAGCATGCTTGGAAAAGATCATAATTGTTTTCCAGAGATAACAACGAGGATGTCAGATGAGGTGATGTTAGCACTGTTGGCACTACAGTGCATGTTGCTTAGTGTGGATTATTTTGTGCACTTGCTATTTGTCCACACTAAGCAATGTCCGCAGTTGCTGGCAGTAGTGAAAACCAATAGCGCATCTAGCGCTACACATTCTCACTACTCGGTAGCCATCATTGGGACACTGAAAAGACCACTGCTGCTCTATTTTAGTCATATTTGGTAACATTTCTTGATGCCCCAGTGGCCAAGGGGTTCTTTTGATGTACAATGCTTCAGAATTTTTGTTGTGCTTCAGTGCTTCAGCCTTTATTTTTCTCAGGGCTTCTTTGTGTGAGGGCTCATGACATGGTGGGTAGTGGGGTGCTGTGTTGGTGCGAGTGAATTTAAGAACTTTTCTGTGCAGTAACATTTCAATCACTTGTTAAAATAGGATGTGATAGAAGTCTGCTTCGATGATGCGGTTCCGTACTTATGTCATCCTATTTCAGTACGATGCAGGAGATCCCAGTCCAGCATTATATCTGACCATTGTGACATGACCAGACACAGAACAAGCAGTGCCTGCTGAACATCACTGGCAGACATGGTGGGATTTTCTTTTTCCTCCTCTTCACCTTCTTCTTCAGGGCCATCATCCTTCACATTATCAGCAAGCTGAATTGAAGAGAGAACCAGAGCAACATCATCTAACTCCTACTTTGGTTTGGGTTCGTTCTCTCCTAGTCAGGACAGTGCCTCAAACTCTTCATCTGTCAGCCCTTCTGGAGCAGGGACAATTTCTTCTTCAATGTGATCGGGGTAGGCTCTTTCATTTCACTGGCGGTAGCTGCAGGGTCACCAAGTGAGAGTCCTGCCTTCTGCCAGCTGTTTTTAATGGTTTATTCAGATACAGAGTCCCAAGCTGTCTTAAGGAACATAACTGCATCAAGAAGTGTGATTCGCTTCACACACTCAACCTCGGTCAGTTCAGCACCAGCTTCCAGCTCTGAAAGCACTCAAGACCTCATCTCTAGAATGTAGTGCTGCTTCATAGAATAGATTATCCCCGGTTGAGGGGCTGTATGATTGAAGTGGTGTTAGGGGATAGGAACACCAGCTTGATGTTCCACTGGCCATGAACATCAGGATGGCCTGTGAAGTTGTCCAGTAAGAGTGCAATCTTTCTGCCTCTAAGCCTATGGTCCCACCCCTTAACCCACTCGGTAAAGATCTCCCCAGTCATCCAGCAGGTTTGGTTATTTTTGTAGATATCTGGTAAGTGTGCAAACCCCCAAAAACAATGGGGTTGGGCAACTTACAGACCACCATAAGCTGCAGTTTGTCTATGCCTGCCATGTTGCAGCAGGCCATCACAGAGACATGCTCTTTGGCTTTTTTTTTTTTGCCCCATAGGAGCTGTCCCCTTAAATGTCATTGTTCCCTGGCCCACACACCTTAAAAAACAGGCTGGTCTCATCCACGTTATAGATGTCAGATGGACTGTAGCCTGAAAGCAAATCTGGCAACACATCTTGAATCCAATTGCTGGCTCCAAGGTCATCTGCATTTTGCTTTTCACCATGGGCACAATGAAAGCAAATGTTATTGTGGCTCTTCCACCTTTGGAGCCAGCTGTCTGTAAGATTCAAATCAGGTTTCCTTAAAGCAACTGCCAGCTGCTGACAATGTGATAATTACAAGACAAAGGCCTAATTACCCTGATTGTCTTTCTTGTAAAAGCAACTGACAAGGTCTGCATAGAAATGTTAAAATTACAACATATTGGGCCGGCCTGGTGGTGCTGAGGGTTGAGGCGCTGGTAGCCACACCTCGCCTACGCCGGCCACCCGATCGTTCGAGAATGGGCATGGGTTGCCGTGGGTGCGAGGAGGAGATGGATTGAGCATCCAGGGACTGCTCTCCATCTCTGGGGAGAGACTGGGCGGCCGGGCTTGCCTGATCCCTAGCGGAGGCTGGGGGTCGACAGCACGTAGCTGCAAGCTTGGGGGGGGCGGGTCGTGGCAGACGCTTGATTGGGGCACGCATGGGAGCGTGTGTGCACCCAGTCACTGGCGTCATTGCACGCCATGACCCGCAGGGAGGAAAACAGAGAAAAAAGCTAGCCCGGCAGCACAAAGTTGTTCCCCCGTGGCTCCATTCCTGGAAGGGCGCCTCCCTGGCATGGATCCATTGGGGTGGGTTGAATCACTCCCCACCACCCTGCCGTGAAGGGTAAGTCATGGGGTGCATAAGGGAGGGGGTCTGATGTCCGGGGATGGCACTGGGGGGAACAACGGAGGGCGGGGGTCGTAGCCGGAGCTCTGGAGGAGAGAAAATAATACCCCCCCCCAAAAAAAAAAATACAACATATTCAATGGGAGTTGTTTTGGCTGAGTGATTTTGTCCATTTTTAAAGCAATTGTTCACAAAATGCACCTCTGCTATATCTATGTCTATGTCTACATCTACGTCTACATCTCTGTCTGTCTGTCTATCTATCTATCTATCTATCTATCTATCTATCATATATAATACATGTGGATGGACACTGTTGTAATATGGCTTGACTTTGCAATGATTTCTGAATTAGCCTTTGCGTTTTTTTGGGGCCTACTGTTTTTCCATAATGTAGTGACTTTTTTGTGGTGTTGACGTTTGTGCTCCTTTAGTGTTTCCATAGAGTTGGGTCCTCCTATAATAGGAGACATAGCTGCAGCAGTACACACTTTGCAGTGGTTCATGGCATGACATGTGCACTCTGGAGTGGTGTGGCATTCTTAGTGTGGCAGCTTGGAGTTTGCAGTCAGGAGTACCAGTCTGGACTGTGTAGCTGGGAGTGATGGTTCATTGTATGCAATTGGTAGAAGCAATCAGGAGAAGCATGAAGGAGGCATCAGCATCACGGAAGTGGCATAGAAGAGGCATCAATAGCAGCATAGAGGAGGCATCAATAGCATGGAGGCATCAGCAACAGCATGAAGACATGGTAGCTGGGGTAAGTGCTGCAGCACTGAGGGACATGGCTGGAAAGGGGATTGAGTGAAGGTGTTTGGTTAGTGTTGTTTTTTTAGTATTGGAAACTTTTTATTGGTTGAGCATCTGTGTTGATTTTGTAGGGGCTATAGTCGAGACAGTTTTGTAGTTGTTTAATGTGCTTGCAACATGTGTTAAGGTGCTTATTGTATGTGTTAATAAAGTTGTTATATGTATTATTAAGGTCGTAATAAGGTACTTCATACTGTACTCATCAGGCATTGATTGTTATTTTTATGTTATAACATGCTAATAAGGTGGTTGTTAATCAGCTGGCTATATGGCAGTTAGTTGGGCAGGTATATGATGCATTATTGGGTAGGTATATGACACCTATATTGGTTTGCATATGAGAAAAGTTGTAATAAGGTGTTACTCATGTGCATAAGGAAAGTTGTAATATGGTGTTATTCATGTGCTTATTACAAGTTGTAATGCCATGGAATACTGATGTAGGGGCAAGTGTTACTCTGTTTTATATATGACACTTACATACCATCATATATGTTAAAATAAATGTTGTCTTTTTTCTATGGTGATTAGGGCCAGTCAGTGTGTATAATATAGAGAATAAATGATGGGTATCTGTGGTGTGAATTTCCTCCATACAGAACTTGGCCCCAATTTAGCTTACATAATACTCTACATGAGGTTGGAAACTTTGCATTTCTGATTGTTTCCAGGTTTTCTTGTGTTTTAATGTGTAGTTTTAGTGTTATGCTGTTGTGTAGTGGTATGTCTGTGTAGTTTTTTTTCTTCTTGTCATCATGTTTTTACCATAGTGTAGTGCCATTTTTGGGGCCGCGAGAGTTTTGTCTTGTAGTGTTTCTGTATTGTAGGGGCCTCCTATAAAGGAGGCATGTCTCCAGGGTCCTTCCTTTAGTTTGTTCAGGATGGAGAACTGTGTGGCATCTGGTATGGAGTGGCATACAGAATGTGGTTGGGAGCAGCATGGGAAGTGCAGTCAGAAGTGTGGTCTTGAGTGGTGGCAGGAGAAGCATGTTGTTTGTGGTCAGGAGCATCACAAGAGATGAAAGCAGCAAAGGGGACAAAAGCAGCAGCATGGGTTCCATGTATGTGAGAGAGAGATGTAACATTAAGGGACATGGCTGTTTGGTGAGTGAAGCTGAAAGGAGGTGAGTGATAGGATGTTTACCTATGGAAGTTTGTTTTTTAGGTAAAGTTTGTTGATGTCTTTTTGTCTTCAGGGACTGTAATGTAGCTGAGAGGATATGAAGTTTCTAGGTTGGTTACTTGTGCTAATATAAAGTGGCAGCTGTTATATGCTTTTTTAAGGGGGTTGTTCCATGTGTTAATAAAGTTGTAATGAGATGGCTCATAATGTGTTTGTTAGGTATTAATGTGTTAATAGTACCTTAATACAGTGGTAGTGGTTGCATGTATGCTAACTGGTTGCCATCATGTTGTTTGGACATTACTTCATCAAAGATCTGCTCCTGTTCAGTTTTATATTGGTCAGGTTTTGTGCAGTTTCGCATACTGTATGTGTGTGTGTGTGTGTGTGTGTGTGTGTGTGTGTGTCCCACTTTTTGCTCTCCGTACCCCCTCCAGCATGATGCCACATTCCCGGAGAGTAATCAGGTGTGATTATTTGGGTTCAAAAATATTGTACTAGAATGCTTCCATTTGTACTCTCGCTACATACCCAAACTGGTGACTGTGCATTTCTGTGCATGTCCTCTTTCAATCTATCTGTTCTACTGGTTGGCCCAATTTGTCTGCTCATTTAAGTCTGATATTATATAACTCCTCCAGACTAGAGAACTGTAGCACTTTATATATAGACTTGAGAATAAGTGTTCCACGGTACCCATTTACTATATTCAACAAATGTCTGAACTAAAGGAAGCTATTGCATTGCACCCCATGTTGCTCAGGGCAAGGCTTGTATGTAATGTCTAATTTGTAGGAATCCATCAAGATCCATTGGGCTAAGTGATATTTATCTTGAAGCCCTGTGAAGAACACTATATGATTCCAGTTTAAGAAACTGAATCTATATTGTAAGACCACCCTCTCCAGTTGTTCCAGCCCATTATCCTGTGTGGCTGGTAGAAATGTATATGAGAGGGCAAAGGGACAGCTAAGTGCCAGAAAGGCTGTAAGATGAAATGTTTTCCTAATTATGTTCCACATTCACATGGTAAGACATATCAAAGGGTATCCCATAGTGTCAACTGCCCTTTCACCATGCACGATTAATAAAAGAGCTGCTATTGCAGGAAAAGTCAACATTTCTCTTTCAATCTGGAGCCAGTTCATATTGGGGGTTTTCATATGCCAGAGCCATCTAATTTGTAAGTGAATGACCCAATAATAACACTGAAAGTAGTAATAACACTGAAAAATGTCTTATCTCCCTTCTTGTTTTAGACACATTAAACGAGTGCATTTAATATGTGCCTTTTGCCAGTCAAGATAAAGTGAAAATTCAAGTTTGTGCTGCTGTTGCTGTGTCTTCGGGTGAATGGGAAGCATCAGATTCTGAAAAAGGAAAATAAATCTATTGAGGGAGACCATTCAAATGGAATTGACCCATCTGAAAATATCATGTGGAACTGTGGTCCATCCCTCCAGATTGTGGGCCATTTGGGCACCCAGAGGGGTAAAATTTGCCTTATAGAACTGATTAGGGTTTTTGGTGAACTTGGCACTTAGATATTGAAGCTTTTTGAAACCTGATTTCAGTGGTATGTTTTCCATAAACTCAGGCATGACAGAAAATTAAAGGTGAGAACCTCTGTTTTTGTTGTGTTTAATTTATACCCTGCCAGTAATGTGAATTTTTGTGTTAACTTAAAAACAGCTGGAACAGAGGTCTCTGGTTCTGTCAAATAAAGGAGCACATCATCTGTGCATAATGCAATCTGATGTTCTGATCCCACCTGCTCAAACCCCCATTTACCAGTATAAGCAAAAATGGTTTAGAATTTTATTCTGAAATTTGTAAGGGTAAAAGTAGCTTGGTCCAAGTGTATGCCTTTTGAGGGTTCCTCCTGCATACTTTGCATATGATGTAATGGATGGCACACATGATATTTTAGTCTGCAGTCAGTATAGGTTGGTAGTGCCCTGTCACCTCTGCTTCCCATTCAGGTGTGTGTGTGTGGGGGGGGGGCCCACAGGGCTCCATCCTGGGGCCCATCCTGTTCTCCATTTTCCTTAATGACATCCCCTTGACTTGTTCCAACCCGCATAAACACGTGTATGTAGAGGACACACTCATCTACACCTGTGGTCATGCTACCACAGCTATGGGAGGTCTGTTCCAGCACTACTTCCACAATGCCCTGTGCTGGTTTGAATCAAACCAGCTCTGAGTCAACACAAATAAAAGTGTGTCTGTGACCTTTGGCACCAGCAAGAAATTGGCCAGAAACTGGTAAGAATCCCAACTCTGTCCATCTTCTCCATCTTGGATGGCACCCATCTAGAAATGATTCAGTCATTCAAGAACCTCAGTGTGTGGCTAGGCAGCAAACTTGACTTCTCTGTCCACAATGACACAATCCATGACAAGCTCTGCCCTAAACATGGTGTCTTATACCACAATAAAGATTGTCAGCCTCCACAGGTCCACCGTGAGCTTGTCACCAAAATGGTGCTCCTGGTCTTTGAATATGCAGACGTGGTCTATGGTACCGCTTCTTAACTGCCCTGGCCAGAGTAGACACACTCTGCAACTCCTTCTGCTGCTTTTTGATCAACTCCCCTCTCACACTCATTATTGCTCACATTATTCCTTTTTAGCCATTCTTTCTCTACTCTCATGTCGACAGATCCACTGTGCCTCATTCAAGTCCAAATACTGGTTTGTGTCTCTTCCCTCTTAGCTCTCATCACTCCCCTCCCTCATCTCCTCTGCCTCCTGCTCCCTCTGCTCTAGGGATCCTTGCGCCATTGCTGTTCCTCATCCCCACTCCTCTGCTGGGTAATCAGCCATTTCCTACCCTCTCCCATCACTTTGGAACCATCTACCCTCTTTCCTCTGCTTCACTGCCTTCCCTGGCTTCTGCAGGTATCAGCCGAAACTCGTTCGCCCTCCTGCTTTACCTCTACTTGACTGTTCCCCTTGTATTTTCCTCCTACCATAGTGTGGGCATGTCTGGAGTGCATTATTTTGTTGCTTCTACCTTGATTACTCATTTTGCACTTACTCATGTTCTTTGTTTGCTCTTTATTGTAACTGTGAATTGTGCCTGTGCTATGTATTTTGTATCCTCTAGTTTCTTTCCTTGGGTCGCACCTGAACATGAGATTTGCCTCAGTGTGCCTTTCCTAGTTACCAATTTTCGAATAACTAACTAACTAACTAAATTTAGCTAATGGCTGGACTTCATTCTGCCACAGAAAAGAATATGTCATGTCACAGAAATCAACAAATTCTATCACAGAAATTAGGGCTGTAGAGCTGCAGACAACTAGGGGCCCTGGTCAAGGCTAAACCACTTCAGTGCACATTGCAAGGTCAGTGCGGATCACAGTTTACTAGCTATGTGTGAGCCACTTAACATAGATGCATAGTAATTTAAGGTACAAGAAGGGATAAAGTAAGTATGCTGTGCAAACAAGACCCTACTTGAAGAGATTTCCTACCCACTCCACCACCCAGATTACCTAGTGATTCTCTTCATAAGCAAAAATGTGCATGAACTTATCTTAATTTCCTGGAAATAAAAAGAAAATCAGAATTGACATTAGCAGAATTCAGTTAAACTAAATTCTCCCAAAAGATGCCAGCTGCATGAAAACATGCTATCTGTCTCTTAGAGTTTGTCTGTCCCTGCTGCTGTTCTTGCCTTGAAGTCACAGTCCTTTCTTTGCTTGTGACATTAAAATCTTTACCCTGGCAACAGGCTGTGATGTCACAGCAGAGGATTAGGACTTTACAGCAAATAACGCCGCAGAAACAGAAGTGTAATGGGCAAAGAACCTGATTCATCTTTATTAATAAAGAATGGACTATCCTGAAATTCACATTTTTAAAATGGTACGAGATTTGTGTCCTGTTTAGTGTTTTCTATAAACTAGGGGAAAAACACTAAAAACCTGTGGTGTCATCATGCCCAGCATCTCTGCTAGTAGACTATTCCATAGATTCATCATCCGCTGGGAGAAACAGTACCTCCTAACATTACTGATTAATTTACCACCCTGAGGGTGTGGTCCTGCATCCTGCTACAGGACACCAGCTCAAATAACTGTCTGTTCTTGTCAACACCTTAGAGTTTGTGTAAAGGCATGTTTACATGGCCACACTGAAGGCTGCTGCGCTGTGCTCCTGGACGGTCTGCCTCTTCATTGAATCAGAAACTACAGGAGTCAAATCAATTGTCTAGCTTATTCAGGTCCTACTGAAGTTTGTTCCCATCCTCCAGGTAGTCCACCACTATGGATGGCTTAGTGCCATCCATGAACTTAAAGCAGCAATGCAAGCTAAATGGTACCTCCATTTTTTGCTCCATGTTGCCGGTCTTAATCCCTGAAGCACTGATCTGTGCTTCTTTTGGTCTGGAATGCCTGTTTTCACATTTTAAAACCATCTTTTTTATTGTGTTTTTGTTTACATGTGTGCCATGATTATCAGCCATTTGCTGTGTTGCAAACCTCATTGAGTGGCATTCTGGGTAGCGCTCAGTCACCCCATGTCTCTCCCTTTCCGTTTTAATTGTGTGATCCTGAGAAGCGGCAGTAGCCTGTAGCACAGCTCTCTGGAACAATTCAGTATGACATTCTCTGTTTTCACCACGGAGAGACCTATCAAGGTTAGTTGGAGCCCAGGGAGTCTGTTTATTACTCCGCATGGTAGCTGAGGAATGTAGATAGAAATACTGTCACTGGCGGCTGATGGTAATGTATTTTTGGGGTCCTGCACATCCTGCATAGGGGGGTACTCAGTATGTGCTTAGTGCAACTCTGGGAATCGACAGCCTTACTTCAAGTCCCAGCCAGTGTGAGAGCTGATTGTAGGTACCATGACACTGATACCACCAGGCGCAGCATGGTGACAAGTAGCAAGGAACAATGCTTGCTGACATTACATGGCAGCCTCACAAAACAGCAGCATTTCACAAATTAAGAAAACAGTATAACAACAGAGAAACAGTGATAACTAGTGACACTGAAAAGAGAGCATACTGAAACACAGGGGGATGTCCTAGACTGTGGCAATGCCAGTAGGCATTTGGTGGTATGCAGTACAATGAGTGGGAGCGCACAGCCATGGGGAAAGGAAGTAAAGATTGCATGTACAAGCCAACGCATGGGAGAAAAGCAAAGTCAAATATGGCAGCTGCCATCTTTCTTGTAGTACACAGAGAACCATGACTGGGATGTTAGCATACCAGGGTACACAACCTCCAGGAGAGACAGGAGGGCAGGGGGTAGCTCTCTATGTAAGGGAAGGGATAAAAGCAACTGAACAAAAAGAGTAAACAGGGAGGAGAGGAGGCACTGTGGGTCACCTTAGAGACTGGAAATGGCACCACAATCCGCACAGGGGTTGTATATAGACCCCCATGTCAAGGGGAAGGAATGGACAAGGATATGATAGAAGGCATACTTAGGATGGCAGATAAAGGGGAGATACTGTTGATGGGGGACCTTAACATGCCAGATGTTAACTGGAGCACCTTTGTGGCAGCCACATCCAAAAGCAGGGCCATTCTTGATGCCCTTCAGGTGGCATGCCTCAAACAGCTAGTTTTGGAACCTACTTGTGAGGGAGCAATCTTAGACCTCATACTCTCAAATGGGGACAGTGAGAGGATCTCAGATCTAGAAGTGGGTAGCCATTTGGGACCAAGTGACCACCAAACAGTGTGGTTCATGATAAACTCAGCTACAGAGTCAAGCCATACAAAAGTGAGGGTTCTGGACTTCAGGAGGGCTGACTTTGGCAAGATGGGAGAGTGTTTTTAGAAAAGCACTAGCAAACAGGCTAGAAGGAGGGGTGGAGCAACAATGGGGGAAATATCAAAACTGTCATCACAGAAGCTACAAGCCATTGTGTGAAGCAAATAAACAAATCAAAATGAAAGAAAAAGCCACTATGGTTCTCAAAAGACGTGGTGGTGAAGGTCAGGGAGAAAAAGATAGCATTTAGGAAGTATAAGGAAACACAGAAGGAGCAGGACAGAGAACTGTATCAGTTAAGGCAGAAGGAAGCAGGAAGGGTAGTCAGAATAGCAAAGGCACAAACTGAGGAAAAGATAACTAACTTGGTTAAGAAGGGGGATAAAACCTTTTATAGGTATATCAGGGAGCGTAGAAAGACAAAGGGAGGGATCGTGAGGCAGAATAGAATGGATGGTGGGTGGGCTGAGAGTGACAGTGAAAAAGCAGGGATACTGAATGAATACTTCTGTTCAGTATTCACAAAAGAGGAAGTGGGGAAGGTGCCTAATCCAATTAACAGAAGCACTCTGGAGAGGAGGGTCGATCCCAGTCCTTTCACAGAAGACAGAGTTCTGAAAGAACTCCTAAAACTGAAGGTGGACAAAGCAATGGGGCCAGATGGAATTCACCCCAGAATTCTAAAAGAATTAAGCAGAGAACTAGTGACACCACTGACTACCCTTTTTAACAAATCATGGGAGGATGGTGTGGTACTTGAGGACTGGAAGAAGGCGGATGTGATTCCCCTTCACAAAAGTGGGACCAAGATAGAGGCAGGAAACTACAGACCTGTCAGTTTGACCTCTGTGGTAGGGAAAGTGATGGAATCACTTCTGAAGGAAAGAATTGTTGAGTACCTAGAGGCCAGTGAGCACAGGACCCAAGGCAGCATGGGCTCACAGCGGAAGGTCATGTCAGACCGAATTCTAATTGATTTCGTTGACTTGGTACCAAACTAGTAGACCAGGGAGGGGCTGTGGACATGGCCTACCTAGACTTTAGCAAGGCATTTGACACAGTCCCACACAAAAGATTAGTAATCAAATTAACCAGCCTGGGAGTGGGACCCAGGATGGTAGCCTGGGTAAAACATTGGCTGAACAACAGGACACAGAAGGTAATTGTAAATGGAGTCACTCTGAAGAAGAAGGATTACTAGTGGGGTACCAGAAGGTTCAGTACTGGGTCCAGTCCTTTTTAATGTCTTTATAAGCGACATTGCAGAAGGACTGGAAGGAAAAGTATGCCTCTTTGCAGATGACACAAAGATCTGCAACAGGGTTGATACACAAGGAGGCATGGAAAGGATGAGAAGGGACTTGGCAAGGTTGGAGGAATGGTCAGAAGTATGGCAGTTTGGATTCAATGCAAAGAAGTGCAGAGTAATGCACCTGGGAAACAAAAATCCAGGGCATGATTACACAATGGGGGGAGGGGGAGGTGGTAACAACAACAAAAATGGAAAGGGACCTGGGGGTAATCACATCAGATGACCTTAAGGTTGGCAAGCAATGTGAGAAGGCGGTAGGGAGGGCTGGGGGGATACTGGGATGTATAGGGAGAGGTATCACCAGCAGAAAACAGGAAGTTGTTATCCCCCTGTACAGACAGTTGGTGAGACTCCATCTGGAGTACTGCATCCAGTTCTGGAGACCCCATCTCACAAGGACATAGATAGGATGGAGGCAGTTCAGAGGAGGGCAACTAAAATGGTGCAGGGTCTGCAAGAGAAGCCATATGAGAAGAGACTAAAGGAGCTTAATATGTATACCCTTGAAGAAAGGAGGGGAGGGGGACATGATCGAAATGTTTAAGTACCTCAGTGGAATCAACAAAGTCCAAGAGGGTATCATCTTTCAGAAAAAGAGATGTGCAAGAACAAGAGGACACAATTTGAAGATAGAGGGGGGACGGCTCAGGGGCAATGTGAGGAAGTATTTTTTCACAGAGAGGGTGGTGGATGCATGGAACAGCCTTCCTGAGGAGGTTGTGGGGTCTAAAACTGTGGGAGAATTCAAGAATGCATGGGACAAACATAAGGCAATTTTTGTGGGGGGTAGGAAGAAATAGGCTGTTGGTTAAATAGGATCTGCAGCTTATCCTCTAGGTAGGGAAATGGGCAGACTAGGTGGGCCAAGCGGTCCTTATCTACCATCAAAGTCTAAGTTTCTATGTTTCTAATGCCACAGCAATGGTCAACTTTTCTTTATTTTACTAAAACTACAGATTGTAGGGCATTGAAAATAACATAACCCGAAACCGGAATTATAGCAGAAGCAATTCAGATGAAAAGTAAAATTTCAATAACCACTTCCTGGTTATCCAGTACTGCTGCTTTAAGCAGCCTACTGGAGGTTCCAGTTTCCAGATCATTTATTAAGATGTTGAAGAGTAGTGTGGCTCTAACATCAATTTGTTAAGTATCTTAGTCATCACCTCTTGCTCGTTCACAGGTTCCATCCCCCTACCCCTGTTTGCTAGGGTCCAATCCCCTCTGTCTTCTTCCTCTTGCCATGTATATACAGGAAGAAGACTCTGGTGTTGTCTGCAGCTTCTGCTGCTATCATTGCTTCACACTCTTCCTTGGCTATCTTAATTTTAGTATTGCAGTCCCTCAGTGCTGCTCTGAGCATCTCTCAGCCTGGAAGCAACACCTCTCTTTCCATCAGTCATAGGCCTTTGGGTGCAGAATCAGTTGCCTTAAGTCTCTGTTGAGTCAGGGGCTCATTTTTGGTCCTTTTCCCCTTATTGCTTTTTGTGTACACTGCACAGCCAACATAAATCATTGGTTCCAGGCTAATGGTGAGCCATGCCATGGCACACTGCATGGTTAATGCAGATCACTGGTCCAACATCAAGGCTGATCCAAATCACTGCATACAGTCAGCACAGAATACTGCTTCCACTCCAAGGTTGAGCATCTTCAGTTCAGACCACCAGCACAGATTTCTAAGTTCCTAGCCAAGGCTGAGAAACTTTAGTGCCAACTGCATGCCCATTGCAGATCACAGGTCAGCCAAGGCAGAGACAGTTTTTTATTTATTTATTTATTTATTTACCGAGTATTGCCCAACTGAAATGCAGTATCTTGTCTCCAGTGGGGTCCTACTTCTATCCATTGCCACAACTGGGTGGACTGGAGCACTTAGAAGTTAAATGAATAGCCCAAAGTTGCAAAGTGAGTATTTGTCTTTAGTGTGGTTTGACATGGCGACCTCCTGCTTCCCAAGCTGATGCTCCAGTCACTAGACCATGCCTCTACTAGATCACAGACTGCCTCTGACTAGAACACTCATCCCCTTACATATGAACATACAAAAATGCCAGCAGATACAGGCCCTATGGTCTATCGAGTCTGCTCTAGTGTGCAGCTCCCAGTCTAATCTACTACAGCTGCCCCCCAACCCTTACCCATCCAGCTGATTTATCATCCCATCTTCCAACTCCCCCTCCCAAGTTCCCCAGTTTTGACCTTACCTTTGACCCTGTCCCATCCCCTCTTAAAACTGCCCACAGATTTCAATGAACTCACCTCCTCTGGCAGTACATTCCACCTTGCTAGCACCCTTTCCATGAAATAGTGCCTCCTTCTTTCCCTCCTGAATATTCTATTCTCCAATTTCAGACTGTGACCCCTTGTGTCCCCCTTCCCCTCCTTTAATCTAAATATGCCCTCAGTACTAACCTAGTAATGCCCTTTAATTATTTGAAGGTCTCAATCATATCCCCTCTCTCCCTTTTATCCTCCAGGGAATACATGTTGAGCTCCCTCAGTCTTTCCTAATATAGTTTGTCCCCTCAGTCCATGGATCATTTTATTGCCCTGTTCTGGACCCACTGCAGTGGCCACACTTCATTGCACACTGTAGGACCAGAACAGATCCCAGGTCACTAAGCAAGGCTGAGAAACTTCACTGCACACTGCATGACTAGTAGAGATCACTGGTCAATAGCCAATGCTAAGCCACTTCAGAGTACACTGTATGGCCAGCACAGATCACTGGTCAGTAAGCAATGCTGAGCCCCTTGAGAACATACTGGATGGTCAGCGAAGACCATGGGTAACTACACAAGGCAAGCCTCTTCAAGGAACCCTCCAGGGTCAGTGTAGATCAGTGGTCCAGGATGAAACACCTCCTGGTTGCATAGTGTCACCTATAAGTATTCTCTACTTTCATCACCCAAATGTGCAATATTGGCCCTTGTTTTGTGGGAATACCTTATCAAAGGTGAACATTCAAACTTACATCTCTATAAAATGTATTGCTTTAATAGTTTTTTTTTTAATTTAGCAGCATCAAAAATTAATTTAATGTTCTGTTCTGAATCACAATGGACAGGATCATTGCCATATGGCATATGAATTCCACGTGACAGAATCAAAATGAGGGACGTGTTTCCTAATAAATCAGAATGAGTTAGTTAGTTGAGGATCTGGGACCCAGGACCCAGTTCTGAGGAAACGTTGGTGTAAGGGAGCTGTCTGGAGCCGTGATGATACTTGGAATGGGGCTGGCTGGAAGAAGAGCATAGATCAAGCGGAGTCATCCATGAGGCCCGGCACTGCTGAGAAGTCCCCCAAATGGCTGAGCTATAAACATAATTCGGTGCAAATGTTTTTATGGCAGCAAACCACTTCAGGGCTTCCTTGTTGTTGTTTTTTTTATTGTTTTGCATACTGGGCTTGTAGAAATAAGCTGCCTTCATTTCTCCATCTCGACGCTTTCCAAAGTGAAGTTTATATATGTGTGTGTGTGTCCCATGTATGGTTAAAGGCTGATATTATTTCACTAGTCCTGAAGTCTGTGGACATGATAAATAAGGGCAGACGAGAGGGGGTGGAGGCATCCAATGTACATTCAATTTTGCAGGCATCTAAGTATTATATTGTGGAGTTCTCCTATAAATAAAGGTAACTTTATTAGTAGGTTTGAATTGAGAAATTGGTATCTCTCAAAGTACCGAGTTTCAAAACGTGGTACCTGGGAAATATTAATGTATGTATTTATTTGAAATTACCCCAACCGGTGCAGTAGATGCAGTATCTCCTTTTTCAATGGGAACCCACGGTGGATATCAGCAGTATGGCAGGAATACTTACATACAATCTAAAATATACAATGCAAAATACAAACAGTAAAGGTAAGCGCATCCAAACAGTAACTAAAGCAGGCTAACAAAGTGGAGGGCATGTTGAGTTTCCCCAAACACTAGTATGATTTCCAAAGTTTTTGACCCCCCCCCCCCACTAAAAATACAGGAGCTGAAATATTTTAGATTTGTCAAACAGAGCTCTCCAAAACATTACCGTTTCAAGTATGAAATTTAACTTTATAGATTTCTCTAAGGTCCTCTTGCATCATGCAGCTCGAAATGTAGTGTGCATAATTTGCTGATGTGACCGCCAATAGCAGTTCCTTCTGCACCAGAATTTTTCATTTATTTGTTTGTTAGTTTTTGTAAATTCGGCACATGAGGGTCTCTTTTTCGTCAGAAGTTCTATTTCGCTTCTCGGTGACGAGTCATTTCCATAACTGGACCCAAATGTTCACATTACTGGGTAAAATATACTTTGAGGCATATTCTAAGACTCTTCTATATGAACTGCCTCAAGACATACTTTTTTTGTCAGTCTGTTTTTATCAGGCCGTTTCTGCATCGAGCACACAGAGTAGACTATATTAGTGATTTGATTTCTGTGTATATCTGGAACAGCGTTGGCTGCAATGCGTTATTTATTGTTATGCACGAACTGTACAGCGCTAGTGGGACACCCCGTCTGCATTATGACTTCTCAGTTGGCAAGGCAGAAGCATTTCACATAACTCACATCTAATAAACGCCTGCCATTGTACAGAGGCTTGCCTTGCAAACTATGATCAGCACCATTATGCTTCGCTCTTTAATTATAACTTAATAACAAGGATAATATCAACCCAAAATGTGTGTGTGTGTGTGTGTGTGTGTCTGTGTCTTGGGGGAAGTCTTAGGTTTCTCTCTAACTTATTTTTATTTTATGCACGTTCATATGCCCTGTTGCAATTTTCACTATGCGGTTGCTGCTTTGCTGTCTTATTTACTTGCACTATTTTATTTATTCCCCTTCCAGATTTACCTAACAACTCTCACCTGCTGCTGTTTTGAGAGCCATATAACTTGCTGTACTTTTGCACCTTGTTAATATTGTTCAATATTGTATAGCTGTTCATTTAAGGCTTATTATTGCTGATGTGTTCTATTATTGTCCCCTATTCCCCTTCCTCCATATCATAAACTTTTAAATAAATAAGCAAGACCCAGGGAAGGAACAGATACTTGCAAAATTACATATACAAACTGAAGAATATTTAACAGAAATACGCCTGATTGTTACAAAATAATAATAGTCAGAGGTCAAACAGAATTATAACGACTGCAAAGATGTTGCGGTGTTACAAAAGGCGCTTGGGTTCAACATTTGAGTCTATAGTGACTGTTCACACAACAGAGTTACCCGGTTCCCAACATGGGATCTGAGGTTCGAGCAGACTCAATAGACCATAAGGCCTAATCTGCTGGCAGTTAGTATGTTAGTATGTCAACAAAGGATGCTTTGTTCAGGCTCCGAGGCCCATGCCGGGTGTATGGATTATATAGGGAACGTTTTATTTACTTGTTTTGGAGCTGGTACTATGCCCAATTTGTTCATGCCTTTTTGGGATCCCCGCTCTTAGTGTCCAGCACCTTAAAGAACCAAACAGTGCATAATATATATCTATAACATATTTTTTACCCAGAATGGACCAGATAAGATGCAACATGTCATTTCCAATGTGGTCTTGCTTCAGTCCGCTTCCGAAAATGGGTGGACTGGAGCCCTAGGACTTGCTCGATGTCACCCAGTCAGTATTTTTGACTCTAGCGGGACTTGAAACTGCTCTATCCCAGTTCCCAAACTGGTGCTGTAACCACTGGACCACAAGCCTGAAAGTGTGTGTGTGTGTGTGTGTGTGTGTGTGTGTGTGTGTGTGTGTGTGTGTGTGTGTTTACAGTTGATTCTTACTGGTAGTAGGTCAGGGTGAGGCACAGCCCATGAGGTTGATATAGGCTCTATACCCCCTGCAATTTGCTTCTTGACTACAGTGGGACAGAAGAAAGATACCCCACTCCTTTCCTTGGTTATATACTGCTGCACATATCATTGATGTAAAATATACATTTTCAGTTGCAAAAAGGACGGATTTCTCTGCGAATTATTATCATAGTTGGTGTTGAAATGAATCGTGTTTCACGTGTTTTTTTTCCATCGGATGCTTCTTTCTACCCACTAGTTGGCAGGGTTCCCTAAACCTATTTGCAGTGAACTGCTTTTAAGTTAAGAAAGAATGAGCGGCTCAATAACAAGATATGTCATTTATTTAAACAGATTGGTATAAAATATATTACTGGAAATAAAAGCAAGACACAATATAGAAAGCTGCCCAGTCACTGCATCGCCTAAGGCTGCAGCTTTATGATTAATTGTATTTAAGGGTTTATTTTACTAAAAGAAGTAACCCTACATACAATTAAAGCATAATTCACATAGAAACTATATTTTATGGATTGTAAATGTTAGACTCGTTGGAGTACCTGTTGTGTGAAATTCTTTTGGTTACATTATTTCAGAAATGTCTGCACATAACTCCAGTTTCCTTGCATTTTTTTGGTAATTATGCCTAACACATATTTAAGTACCAAATAAAAATATTGATTGCTTGTAGATGACAAATTATATAATAACAAACCCAGGCCTCAGCAGGAGCTCTGCTAAATAGATTCCAGCACATTTCCTTGAAATTGTCATAGATACATAGATGCTTTGGACAGACAATGGATATCGTTTGTCCATAGTCTGCTCTGATGTTCTTTCTCGTTTAACTAATTCTCCCCTCTCTACTGACACCCCATAATCCCGCTTGCCCCTATAAATTCCCATTTCTGTCTTTCACAATTGCTGTTTGCTAAAACTCTTGTGACTGAACTCATCACACCCCTCTATGATTTGGCTCCTGTTAACGTGATATACAACCAGGACAGAGATAAATACAGTAAATATGAATTTTTATTAACATTTCCCATGCTCCCTACGTGTGTGTGTGCGTGCAAAATAGAAATCCCCTAACAGAGAGACCGAGTGAACCCCAAAGCACGATATTATTCTTCATTATAACCACTAGAGCATATGCATACAGAAAAAAAAACTGTAAAACCTATGCTAAAAGGAATTAGAATATAGGAAGGAAACACCTCTTCAATAATAGCCTTCTCATCACATGATTTTAATGGACAAAAAAAGAAAAAGAAATAATCTGTTTATATTGAGAGGTTATGGTTAAATTATTACATTAGTTTCATAATAAAATTAGAAAGAAAACTGAAAGAAATTAAAAAATAAGCTGCATTTATTAAAGCGGCATTGTAGCAAGGTGCATATAAGAACATGCAAAATATCAAAATTGTGATTGTCTATTAAAACAATATTGCTTTCATATTGACATTTTGCCTTTATTGGATGGAGAAGCCAAAAACTTAATCCAGTTTGCGTAATTGTTTTAATCACAGTGATATACGATCAGGTTATGTATGTCTGCAACATTTTAAAATGTACACTGACTTTATGCATATTATGAGTCTTACATATTTTTATTAGTTTCGTGATTGTTGTATAATTTTAACATATGAGAATATTGTAACTTTGTACAATAAGGATCTCTTTCGAAATGAGCTCATTTCAACCGAGTTTCCGATTCAAGAAAAATTAATACAATTTTACTGCTACTGTAAGGATCTTTCTGAATTAATACTGAGTGTTTCTTAGACATTACTTTGCCAAATATCTTTAAAATATACTTTCAAAGACGCAGTATACATACATGCAACCTGTTACAAGGTAGACAAAACGCGCACACATATTACATACCTTAGCTTAACAAAATCTCTATAACATGTTGATTTCGGCAATTCTTAATCCAATAAATGAACGCGAAATATGTCTTGGATTCTTTTTTCTATTAATCTTACTGAGAATAATGGTGTCCATGGTGCTAAAATTCCTCTACACAATGAGTTCTTTGGTTTACTAATCGTAATAAATAAGATTACTCATATACCCCACGCAGGTTTCCTGAATTTTAATAACCCAATTAAATAATTTGCAATACCCTACCCCCTTTTTAATCACAAAAAGAAAAAAACACCTTGACAACGCCAAATGTTCTCAGGTCTTTATATGTATTCCTTTCCAAAGGAACTCATGTGCCTGGAACTAAATAGATTCTTTGTTTACCAATCAATGGCTGGGGAGAGGAGCAGGAAATTACGTGGCACACTGGCAGTCAATTTAAAAATGCCCCCTGCCTGCTTTAACAGAGTCATTAATGACGGTGGTGCGGGGGCCATGAGCGTGTCCCTATAGCACAGACAGAACATATACAGTTGTGGACCTGCTGTACGCGTCACCATCACCATCCCCCCTTCCAACCGTGACCAAGAGGGGGACATCTCCGAATAACACCTCAATACCCCCATAGTCCATTGACAAACATGGTCCCCGACGGATCTGGCTCCAGCCATGCACTTTACTGGGGAAGCAGCCCCAGCTGATGCACGAGATGACATGTGGAGAGATCAGCTCGCTGAGCTCAAGAAGTTTCAAGAGGATTGTTAGCTTCCAAAGTTGGAGCGCCTTCTCAGCTGTCCATATTCCTCTTCTTCATCCGGCTTGGCGAAAACTCACCTCCCGGGAGAGACGGATCACCGAGGTTGATCCTCCCAGTCTTGGACTGGACGTTTTTGGAGTTCTCTAGTGTGATGGGAGGCAAAAATTGAATGAAAAAGGCGGAGTGGGTCTCCATATCTACTCCGTCTGGACTTGATCACCATGACTAGACCCTCGGAGCAACTCGGCAATGACTTCCCCCAAGCCACTGACTGCTTTTGAGGACAGATCGTGAGAGGACTCACTCGATGTTTGATCAGGCTACTAGCATGGGCGATGGGCTCGGCGACGAGAGACAGCATCTAATCTGTGGAGCCAGCCCGCCCTGCTCTGAACGCGAGCCCGTAGACAGGGGCTCGGCAGCAGTACCAGAGAGCGCACCGAGCGGCCACAGCTTCAAAGAGAACCCCGGCACCTCAGGCAACAGCACTATGCCCACCTCCTCCAGGGAGGACGAGCCCGAGAAGACGGCGGGGGGTCGAGGCCGATTACTGTCGACGGATCCTGGTTCGAGGTAAGGGTTGCTGAGACAGGAATGGCTGCACTATCCATGGGACGGGGCGACTACCCCCTGCTCTCTGCAGGCCTCTCTCCCTACAACCAAGGTACAAATTTGGGCTAGCATATTAAACTAAGGCAAACACAGGGCAGGCTGATCATCAGGGCACTGCCAATGTAATATATGTATATGTGTATCTATGTATTTATATATAAACAATTTTGCAGACAGTGTTCCTCTTGCATGACTTCTCATCACGGTAATGCACTGTGTGTTCTATTCTAATATTTTAACGTGAAACAAGAGTTCATTGCTCACAAGGACAAAATAATAAAAGTAAAAATCGATAATGAAATAAAAGCAAGAGTCCCCCCATAAAACAAGAGGAGTGATTTGTAAATGCCTGCAAAAACCAGCGTCTTCAGTTTATCTTGCCATGGAGAATGGGGTTAGACTTGATTTCTTTCTGTTACTTCGAATCAATTATTTGGCAGAACACATTTTCTGTATCTCGAGGCAGTTAGTAAGACTGCTATGATCGATCTTTTAGACAATTTCTGAGAATAAAAAAGGGGGGGGGAGCTATTACATGGGTCGCATAAATATCTCGTCATTATCTGTAAGCCAGTTTGGTAATCTCAATGGCACTTTCACCGAGCTGGGATATGTACATATAAATATATATCTACATTATCTATAAAAGACAGTGACACGCAGCTGTAATTTATATACACACAGCTCTGCGGTTCACATTCATATTGCACATTTTTGTAACGTTTATTTTATTTCTCCAACATGTTATTGTTTGTTTTAGATTTCGTTCTTATATGCAAAGCAATAAGTGGGTGGGTGGGTGGGGGGGCAAGCAGTTTCCACCGTATGTAGTAAATCACCTTTTTCTGAACGCAAATCTGGAAACTTTTGGGTAATTGTCCATGCCTTTTTTAAACTATGAATATGTGAAGTCTAAAATTTACATACAGTTGTAACCATATTCCTTGTTCCATTTTCTCCTGTTGATTTTTCAAGATTATGCTGGACTACGTTGCTTTTATTCTTTGCAAATATTTTTATATTCCTTTCAGAATACTGAATTGTTCTAATAACTATTTTCTTTCCTTGTACTGTTGAGTTTTAAAGAGCGCCTTAACATAAAAAAACAACATTCTTCTATCTATACCTAATTATTTTCCTCATATAACAATACAGTGTTTACACGAAAATATATAACATATACGATTTTCTTCTATTAAGTTTGAGTTACAAGCTTTCAGTCAGGCCTCTGCCATAAAGAAGTTTAACAACCCCCTTTGTCCAAATGCACAATACAAGCCAGTACAAAGCCATATCACTTCAGTTTCTGCTTATGCTTTTAAAACATGAATTAATTTCTCTAGTACCAATTTACTTGGGCTTGAGACGCCTATTTAAAAAATAAATAATCTGTAATTATAGGAATGACAAGGGAAAAGGAGGGTCTCGTTTTGATGCAAAACAATTACTTAAATCTCCTTCTAGTCCAAAATCGTTGAATACTGGTTGCATGCAGGTAAATTGACACAAGTTAGAATAACATTTAAAGCAAATAGTGCTATATTATATATTCTATAATACATTTACTCAGAAGTATAATTAATTGGGAAAGGCACTTCAGACAATACATTATTTCTATACTAGCCTGCGAAATTTAGTTGGTGACTTTTCTGATACATACAGCATTTTCGTAATAAGAATGAATTTGCTGGTATTTATAGAATACATTCTCCAGACAAATTGGTAGAACATGAATGGATTGTGTTTACAATTTTAAATGAGTAATATGCATACTTTGTCTTTTTGCTATTGTGGATACTTTTCTCCCAATGGAATATAGAGAATGAAAACATTGCTTTTGCTTTATTTTTATTTTTTGGTTAGGAGATAGCCTGATATTTTTATTTTATTTTTAGTGGTATAAATAAAAAATAAGCGTGCGGATGAACAAAATATGAAAATAATTGTTACAGTTTATGAAGTGATAACTCAAAATTAATAGTGGAAACTGTAGCGTCTCTTATTTACATATCTGGACGGTTCACCTTCAATGCTAGCAGAAACTCTTTCAAAAGTTTGAGGGGGAAAAAAAGCTGAACTATATGTGTCTACAGATCCGGTGAACCTTTCCAAATTGTTTTTTCAAGACATAAATGGGGCATTTTGTAGCAATGTTTGCAGCCTAGAAGATTTTGTTTGTTTTATTTTGTTTCTTTCCAAGCACTGCTTTAATCCCTGGCAAGTGGAGATGAATGTGTTATTTCCACATACTATCGAAGTTTATGTAATGCACTTGGTATCTGTAACAAGTCTGCATGCGTTAAATACTTTGCATCACTGAGACATACATATGTATCTGTCTGTCTGTCTGTATATCTATCATCTATTTTCTTCTACCTTGACAAAAAGGGGTATTCTCATGGTAAATGATAATCATAAGTGATCACACACACACACACACACACACGGTATAGGACGTATATTTTCTGGGTAGCACTCCTCCCCCTTACCCCCACCCCAGTTACCCAATGGAAGCAAAGAGTGAGGCAGAGAAAGTTGTGAGTGCAGCAGGCTGTGATGTGGAATGAGTCCCAAGCTGTGGTCTGTGCATAGGGAGGGTCAGGCCGTTAGTCGCTCTGGCAATCCCAGCTGCACGGTCAGGATTTGCTTTTAAATCTGACGTTTGAATGCACCGGATACCTCGTGAGAACTAGGGGTCAGCAAAGGGTCAGCAAGTCTGTCTTGGAGGCTGATTGACGTGTGAAGATTGAACGACATCAGCAGGAAAGGTGGCAACCTTAGCATGTAATAAGACCTTTTATATAAGATATAAGTTACATCCGCATGAGTGCTTGGATCTGAGAGTTTTCACGTCATACTTGGCATTCAGAATTTGCAGTTTGTTGCAGAATATGTATAAAGTATATTAAATAGCAGAAAGGAACACACAAGCTGGGAGGTCATTGATTCATTCGAGAAGTATTTAACTTACTGTTTTCTAATGCTACTGTATTGCAAATATTTGTTGGTGGGTTGCCTTACAGCATTTGCACCGATTTTTGCCCAAAATGTAACGCTCTTTATGAATTTCTTTTTAAATTTTATCGTTGAATTTAAGCTAAATGTTTCAATTGAAAAAACTTGCATACATTTATTTTGTCAAATAAAATGTTCCAGTATGCTTTAATTAAGGTAATGGTCTGTCTGCCTGTCTGTCTGTCTGTCTGTCTGTCTATCTATCTATCATACAATAACGAGCTACAGTGGGATAACACATTTATCTTCACTTGCGAATGATAAGACTCATACCTCTGGGATGCCAGAGGTTAGTTGTGAAGGTCTCTCTCTCTCTCTCTCTCTCTCTCTCACACACACACACACACACACACACATACATATATATATATATATATGTATATATATGGTTCTTATTAGTGTTTTACCTTGTTTCAACCGACCACTGTGTTGCCATATATACTCTTTGTTTGGTCTATTGTTCTCCGGGTTCTAGTTTCAGATTTGTATTGGAAATAATATGTTCTACTGTAAGTGAAATAACGTGTTCTAAGTGAAATTATTTTATTCCAAAGTAACAAGACTTATTTGCCTAATTTATTCACCACTGGGTAGCATCTCAAAGCATATCCGTATATAGGCAGAGCTTTATAGGAACACGTGAAAGTACTAAGAAGATTCCTTAAATTGTTGACATATAACATTACATTTGTTTGGCTAAGAGTGATGACCAGAGGGAAGCCAATCCTTCCCGGGTTTACAAAAGCTAGAAGGTAATTACTATGAATTTTGCTTTTGGTATTGTAAGCACAATTATTCTGATATGGCAGGAACTGTATAAACGTGTTCGAAGTCCCACAACATCCATACTGTCAAGGCAGATATTGATGCATTAAATACTACACTACAATTATATTCAAAATAACATAAAGACATAAAAGGCCAACTTTCTGTTAATGTGAAGCATAATAAAACGACAACAGAACCGAAATAGAGATTTCGATCTGGAATCAAGGTTACACATACATAATAATGTTTCTAGTTTCGAACATTTGTGATGAACCTCAACTACATCACACTTTGTTTAACAGTGTATCCGTATAGAACATAATTTTCAATTAGCGTCTATGCAGTATCAATACAAAGTGTGATGCTTCTCCAGGGATTTAACATCAATAGTTCGGGAGGCGTGTTTACCATATACAAATGCTGAACTTCTGTCGACTTCGTTGTGCACCATCACCTATTTATAAAAGCCTTCGCTTCTGGACCATGGCCTGGAATAGTTTCCCTTCGGTGCACCCCAAACTGTATCACCCTCCACCAGTTTTGTTTAAAGATTATACTACAACGAAGGGATGCCATTTCGGGGACTTGCTGCTCCCAGGCTACTTTGTTTCTTGTGCAGTACAATTTGTGTTTCAATTACTTACTGCACCAATAATTGATTACCATCAAAATGATATACCGCAAAGATTTAAATATAGAGGCAACATTTAGAGCTTATGTTTAAATATGCTGTGTCCTTTGCCCATTTAAAAGCTGAGAAACACCATTGTTACACCGTAAACCGAGATTCGAGGAACCATCTGCTTTTGCTTACTATAAAGAAAATCTGTCTTAAAATAAAATTATTTTTATTTTATAATCAAGCTCCTGTAGTTGTTTTATTTGATAACAAAATAGCAATTGTTAAGAAAGCAAGTCACAAAACAACATTTGGCGTTTATTTTGGTGGCAAATGTAATTGTTTTAGCTGAAAATGTTGGTCTGAGGCCTGTTATCCTTGGCAGTGCCCGTCTAGCCAACAATTTGGGTACTGACTTGATGCCCACTTGTAAGCAGCTGGGCTACTCTTGAAAACATGTATATTTAGACAGGAGTATGTTTCTGCCGAAAGCTCAGACTGCCTTACATAACATATTAAAATTAAATACCAGAATAAAATTAAATGAATAGTACTGGGAGCTTTGTACTGCAGTGTTGTCTACTTGGCTTTCAGAAAACGTATATTTCTGGAGTCACAATAAAATATGCAGATACATAGTTCAGGAATAACTATGCAAATACTGTGAAGTTATATTTTGGGAATCAGAGTACTATCCTCGAATAATTTGCATTCCAGTAATCAGACATCTAAAGAAACCTCATTTTCAAAAACTAAAGTTATGTTTCAGGAATTGTAATACGGACATTATAACAGAATATTTTATGTTTCAGGAATTGCTGTCCATACTTATGTCCTGTACAGTTTTGTGATTCCTGAAGTTCTTTGTGTACTACGACCGTTCGGATATTTATAATGTGTTATTAGACAGTGATTCCCTAAATATGAGTTTCGGTTTCTACCCTGATTCCTAAAGTATAAATTGATGGACAATGGTTCCTGCAAGTTTCTTAGGATTTCTACTATGATTCCTAAATTTAAGAGGCATCTGAAATGTTTCTCAATATGTTTCTCTTTGATTCCTGAAATTTGCGTTTCTGTTTTCGATTCTGATCCCTGAAAGTTTACATTGTTTCTATGGTGATTCCTGAAACATAACTTACTACATTTTCTAAATGACTCTGACATATGTTATCGTATTTACAGTGATGCTGATACGTTTCTGTAAGTTGACTGAATTGTTTTACTCTGATTTCTGACATATTTTTATTTCTACCCTGATTCCTGAAATATGACTTAGTGTTTTGTTTCTACTCTGATTATATGCCACATGTAGTATTTCTACAGTGATTCTGAAGAGTTTGTATTTCTACACTGATTTTAACTTATATGCAGTATTTCTACAGTGATTTTGAAATGTTTCTGTTGTACTTCTACTGGTATTATATGTTATACATAGTATTTCTGCAGTGATTCAGGTTATGTTGTATTTCTACTATGCTTATGCCTTGCATGTATTTCCATATTGATGCTGAAATGTTTCTGTTGTAACTCTAGGCTGATTTCCGACGTTGCTGTAGAACTGTATTTCTTCTACCCTGACTATTGCAATTATTTTCCGAAGAACTGTGCTTTTTCTACCCTGATTACTTCTAGTATGCAGTATTTCTACAGTAATTCCTAAAATATACATTTCCATAGTATTTCTAAATCAATTAATGAAGTTTGAATGTGTAGCTTTTCTATAGGGGTTCTAAAGAAAGTTTCTGTAGTATTTATATTCTGAAATGTGCTAGTTTATTAAGATAGTTAGGATAGGACCACTGAGGGGTTACCCCATTCACAGGACTCTCCTGTCTGATGAACAGTGTCACCTGAAATATGCCTATGTAGCCTTCCTAACCGCTCTATTCACATATGAATTTTACACTTACTGTAGTTGTACATATCATTTGTCGTTTCATGTCCATCATATTTTTTTCTAGCTTATGTTATTGTTACTGAATTTGTTAACATTGTAATTGCTGTTTCATTTTATGGTCTGTAACTTTCCTAGGTCGTGCCTGAACATAGGCAGAATTTTTGTCTAGTGCACCTACACGGTCAACAAAAACTAAATAAATACATCACAAATATTAATCCACATTTAGATCAGAATATACATTAAGGAAAAAGTAGCCTCATCTATATAAAAATGTTTGAGAGCCAGTCGAATTCTACTGCCCTTTATGTAGCATTTCTTTGTGCTTGTGAAATGTAAGTTTACATAGCTTTCTGAATATAAGTTTACGTAGTTTATGAATTCTATAGTGATTCCACAATATTCCACAGATTCTACTGTATTTCTGCTCTTATTTCTAAACTATAAATGTCTGTATTTCAACAGGGATTCTTGAAATCTGTGTTTTTTGTAGCATGTTTTCTCCGATTCCTGCAATGTTCCTGTAGTATTTGTATGTGAAAAGGTGATCAGCATTCAACCAACCCACCCTGTATAGTTTTCAATAAGCCAGCAAAGATAGAAAGGAAAGAGACCCCCCCCCCCCCAAAAAAAAAGAAGAGAAAAAAAAGTAATCTCTGAGGCAGTTCTGATGTTATGGTCATTTGACACCCAAATGCAAGAAATTCCTTCAATTTAGCTTTTAAAAATGGTGTATGTAAACACTTGCCTACAGTACAAGAGTAAGGGGGGGGGGGGGATCCCATCTCATAGTCAGAAATACACAGAAAAATAACATTGCATAGAACTGTCACAACCAATAGTATGATTTAATGATTCATCTGTACTGTGCGCTAGTGTTTGTTAAAATTCAATAAAGATCTTTATGGGAAAAATGATGTATGTAACAACCTAGTCTACGTGTGTGTGTGTGTGTGTGTGTGTGTGTTGGGTGGGTGGGTGGGGGACTTGAGGGCGTTGGAGACACGCCTTTTGTGTGAAATGGCGATCCTGACTGCGGCTCCTTCACTTGGTGACAGTAAAAAAAGATGATCAGCCATGTAGCCAAGAGAGGTTACCCCTCTTTTCATAGCCATGGTCCGAGAACCCGCTGGAACTTGACTTGCCTTGCCTTGCTGTGGAGCCTGAGGTCAAGGTTGGCCCTGATGTCATAGCTGTGGAGTGACCGACTTTAGGCCCTCCTGCCTTTTGTATGTTTTATTTTTTCGGTTCCATAAATAATACACTTTGTCGTTAGAGCAGAGTCGGAATACGCCAGTTTCACAAATGGACCAAGAAACTAGAGACATTCAAGAGTAAGTGTAGAGCAAATTAGTTCTTGGGAAATTCGAATGGGGGGTCTGCAGTGGTTAAATCTGAAATGTGTAGGAGGAGAAACTTTCACCTCCAAAGTCCTAGGTGGGGAGACTCATCTTTTGATGCTGAGAGAAGTACAGGAATTTCTCATACAATTTTGTGAGAGGCAGGGAACAGCATTTCCGTGGGGGGTTTGCCGTCAATGTAACACTGTGGGTCTTGCTATATGATACATCTATTTACTTATACCCACATCCTAAATTTTGCTCTTTATGTAATAAACTGTCAGCTGTTTGATACACCTTTCTATGGAGGTTGACTACAGATTTCACCTCCCACACGCGCACACACACTGGACGACCGGTCACAAAATGCTCATTTATTTTTAAATGTTATCACAAAGTGGGATGCGTCCTCATGTACTGTCTATAGTATTAAGATGGGACTTTTCCAACTTTCAGAGTTTCGCAATCAGTCCATGACTATGCTGCGATTAAGCCTATCATATATGTATATAGAACATTTTGTCACACATGGCGAAGAGTGCTTTATTCTATGTAGGCACCATCTTTACGGTATCCTATGCTCTGAACCAGGGTTCTTCATGTGTATTAGTTACATTTGAAATGGAATAAAAATAAATTTACAAAGTGGGATGCAATACGAACGCTTATAGGCATTACGTATGTGTTTTATATACACTATTATAAGTCTTAAGCATGGTGATTAAATCACACCGCTTTTACATTTGGGTGACAGCAACAGGTTTCTAAACCGGAAACAATCACCGTGAGTATCACTAAACAGCAAACATCACATTTGCAAAATATAGTTTCAAGAAAATGCAGAAGATAAAATACGTTATCCTTTCTGGAATAATATTTTATAAACTTCATCACAAATATAACTTGTATCATATAATGTAAAACATAATGTAACTTGTTGTTTACTGACCCTATGTAACCTCTCGGGTCTTGCCCGAAAATAGGCATTTAATTATCCAGCTCACTTACCTGCTCAACAAAAACTAAATAAATATTAGAACTATCTAGATGGGGGTTTTCTTTCTTTCTTTTTTTCCTATTTTGCAAGAAACTGCGATTACCGGCATTCTATGCCGAAAGCTCAGACTGCCTTACATAACATATTAAAATTAAATACCAGAATAAAATTAAATGAATAGTACTGGGAGCTTTGTACTGCAGTGTTGTCTTATTCTAAGTTATTGAGGTACTTCCCAGTATAGCTATCACCAGGGGAGGGTGGTGGGAAGTATGAGAAACGGAAAGTGGTTGCGGCAAATGTTTTTGACATTTTTTTTTTGTTTAATGCATGCATTTGTTTAGATGCCAAAGGGACAATACGTGAGATTGTGCTCCCGAAGGGCTTGGATCTGGACCGACCCAAACGAACCCGAACCTCCTTCACAGCTGAGCAACTCTACAGACTGGAGCTGGAGTTCCAGAGATGTCAGTATGTGGTGGGCAGAGAGAGGACCGAGTTAGCGCGGCAGCTGAACCTCTCTGAAACCCAGGTAAGGAGAGAGAGAGAGAGAGAGAGAGGGAGTCCCAGACACAGCATGTTACACATTACACGAAACCCAGGTAAGGGGACAGAGAGTTCCCTCCCAGATACAGGTTATACATACATCATGGAGTTGTGTATAACGTAAAATGTAAAATTGTAAAACAGTATAAAATATCCAGTGTTTAAAGGAAATTTAAGTAACAGTTTAAGGTCAGCCTCTGCATGTAATTGTGAGACTTTTTAAATTGTATGATATGAATTGTTCACTAAGCATATATGGCTCGCCTGGCAGATGTATTTCATATTATGTATTGTGTTTTTATATAGTGTCCCCCCCCCCCCATGGTTGTGCCCTTCCACCAGGTGTGGCTGAAAACGGTTTTTTTTACCCAGTCCACCTTTCTGGTTAAACAGAAATTATATATATATATATATATATATATATATTGGTGGTGCACAGAGCAAGAGGATGGGGTTAACATGGCAGTTGAAAGTCCCTGAAAACCAGGAGAGAGAGAGAGAAAGAAAGAAAGAAAGAAAGAAAGAAAGAAAGAAAGAAAGAAAGAAAGAACGACCAGGTGTTGTACAGATATCATAGAGAGAGGACTAAGCATGTTTTGAAGTCCTGATAGTGAGAGCCCTAGACACAGCATATACAGCTGGAGTTCTGCAGATGGCAGTGCAGATAGAAAATAACAAGTTAAGTAGGATAGACAAGTTTGATATTTATGTTTGTATTTATGTTTATTAAGCTATTTATTTATTTATGTGTTTGACATTTTCAGCCACCAGGATAGCCTAATTTCTAGATTCATAGAAGTGTGAGACAGAAAAGGACCGAACCAGGCCCACCAAGTCTGCCCATTTGCCCAGCTATGTGCTTGGACCTGTTCAATTTACGTTCATTGCCTCGTTTTCAAGAGCATCCTAGGTCAGCTTTTAAAACAGTGAAGGCAGCAGCAAATTTTACAAAAATTAATTAGCCATACATACCTACAACTTGTTACACACACAGTGTTGGGATTACTCTTTATGAGTTGTGAAAGCTACAGGGGCCCAGCCATGAGGTCTCTCCATCTTTAAAAAAAGACTAATTTCAAATTATATGTAAATGGAAGTGATGTCTGAGCTACAGATTCTTATCTTAGAGCTATGATGACCAATTCCAACACTGTACACAAGTACAATGGGTTCCATAAAGGTATAACAGAGAGAGTAATGTATGGACAACAGTATGTATCAGTTTATTTTTCACACTGGAGGTATGTGATACCGTTACACACCAGTCATGAATTAAAGTCCCCTGTAATGGTATCACATACCGAGTGTGTGTAAAAAGACCCAGAAACATAGAAACATAGACTTTGACGGCATATAAATACAGCTTGGTCCACCCAAGTCTGCCCATTGCCCTACCTATTGGATAAGCTGCAGGTCCTAGTTGTACCAACAGCCTACTTCCTCCTACCTCCCACTAGAATTGCCTTATGTTTGTCCCATGCATTCTTAAATTCCCCCACGACCTCCACAGAAAGGCAGTTCCATGCGTTCACCACCCTCTCAATGAAGAAATACTTTCTCACCTAGCCCCTGCGCCACTGTTTTCACTGTTGCCCATTCTTTTTTTAATTATAATTACTGGTGACAGAACTGTAGCGGGCAGGTAGTAGTAAAGGCCATTAACAATGAAAGTATATTTAGCTGCAGTAGTTGTGGCTCAGGCGTTGTGTTTTTTGTGAGAGGGAGGCAATTCTCCATTACACACGCTGGTCTCTACCA
The DNA here is from genome assembly GCA_016271365.2 of Neoceratodus forsteri. Taxonomy (NCBI): domain Eukaryota; kingdom Metazoa; phylum Chordata; order Ceratodontiformes; family Ceratodontidae; genus Neoceratodus; species Neoceratodus forsteri. Next base: position 720,419,596 of record CM057454.1, read on the forward strand.
GCGTGTGTGTAATACACAAATTTAGGTATTGGTTTCAGGTTATAATTAACCATAGACACTAGTTATTTATGCATTATTCGCAGAGCTCCAGAGTTACATCTTACATATACAATAGAGACCTGCTCAGAGTCACACGACTTGCAAGTGGTGGTTGTGGGGATGACTCCCTCAAAAATTATTCCCTTCCCCCCTCCTTTCTCGTCTACTAATCAGTTCGGGCATTTTCACCTTGCACGGTGCACTGAAATACTCCGTGCCTAGATCGTCTCTGCCCCTCCTTACACTGACAAGGCCAACTACGTCTGCTCCTACCTCTTTGACGCGTCAGTCACCTGTGATTCCCCAGGATCTCACCAGCTATATTCTACCTTACCATGTCTTGAAAGATTAACTACTCAGGTCTTAAAAGTAAGCTCTTAAATTTAAGCATTGTACTGCACCTATTGTTGGGCTGCTGTTTTTAACTAATACTTACGTAACGCACGTAATCTGAACTCTGCTTGTATTACTCCATGCTGTCTGACTGAACTTGCCTGTACCCTATGTGTTGTCTTATGTCATACCGACTTGGAACCTCTGTAAATGAGCTCCATGGCTCAAAGGTGTTAATCCAAATTTTAAATAAATAAATAAAAAAAACAGGCCTGATGGAGGTAATAAGCTTATTCACAGCTCATTAATCTGTGTTTAAGGGTTCAATTTCTAGTTGGTTTCCTATATGAGGCAATGATGTAATTGTTGAGTGTATCAAATATGAGTCCAAAGGTATATTTAACATTTATTTTTTCTTATAAAGGCTGAGTACTTTATCCTCATGAGACAATCACATTTTTACCAAAGATAGTGAGCAAATAAGCATATTATCACTAATATGCTTCAGGTGCTTTAAAAAGTCCCTAGGTACATTTTTATATTTGCTTGCAGATGCCTGTTCGGCAAACATTTTTTTACAATGAACCACATTTCAGAGCTGTACAACTGTCATGTCCAATGCAGGTCAAACTGCTCTGGTCTCGTCACTGCCAGACCAAGACCAGGCAAGCTGAGTATGACACTGGTTACTGTTCAACGGGTGGAAACTTCGTGTAGTTGAAAGGACCAAAATGCTCCTATGAGAAAGCACTTTGGTCCTTTCATTTGCATATTGCCAACTGGCAAAATTGCTGTGCTTATCGGTGTCCGGTCCGGGTTCCGGTATGTAGCACTTTATCTCATGGGGGTCAGTTGATGGCATTGCTTAGTCTGCCATCCTGAACAAGAACCTTTGGTATCTCTCTGGTCCTGATCAGCTGTGTTCCTCAACAAAGAGTGCGGGGTCCCTCTAACATATGACGGGTTCCCAGAGTTGCCTTTATCTCAGCCTGACAAACTTTCCTCTCGGTCAGTGTTTACAAACCTTTTGGAAACTCTCTGCTCGCACTGCAAGAGCCAGTGGTTCCCGACCCAGAGACAGAATCCGAGTCAGAGAACAGGTAGGAAGGAAGGAAAGAAGAAAGAAAGCAGCATGGCAGGAACCGGATCCCCTGAACTCAACGCAGGACTGGGAAGTTAAGTGGTCGCCGTCGCCTTCAGGGGAAAAGTGTGCCGTTTTATTTTTGAATTATTGTTGAGTAACAGCACTTGGCAGGGCAGAGTCTGACATGAAGATTCCTGTTAGTGGACCTGCAACTCTAAGCCTGCGGTTGAAGCTCCTCCTCCTCCTCGCGTGCTCTCTCCTGGTGGCGTGCGGCACTCATTCACGTAACCTCTCACCCTGTCCCTCTTGAGTCCTGCCGTCGGTGCACGCTACCTCCTCTAACTCTCTCTCTCTCCCTCCCTCACTCACACAGTTAAGTTTCCCTCTCTTGGACTCCCAACTCCTTCTGCCACAGCTGGCACCACAGTCTGTCGCTGTCTCGCTCGTTCCTCGCAGGACTCCTCTTCCCACCACTCACCAGTCCAGTGGGAACCAGAGGTAAGAAACATGCTTCTGTTTTTCTTTGACTAAATTTTCTTTCTCTGGGGCTATAAGATCTATATATTCATCAGGCATTCTACTAGTTGGAGAAGAAGTTGAAGAATGCTGACTGCCTGTTCTGATAGGTTGTTTGTGATGTCGTGTTGATAGAGATGCGTTCAGCAGGTTGTGGAGTAGGGTATTTTTGTGTGGTATTGTAAGTGGTTGTGGGGCTGTTCAGTATCAAGTTGAGAGGGCTAGCAAGGTGCAGCTAACTGGTGTAGGTAGGGGATTTTAGGGAGGTGGGCTAGGGTGCAACTTTCTGGGGTGGGCAGAGGTCTTTAGGGAAAGGGGCTAGGGTGCAACTTGGTAGGCTGAAATGGAGGGTCTTGGATTCTAGAGAGGGGGCTGGGGGCTAGGGTGCAACTTGCTGGGCTGGGGTGGGGTGGACTGAAGGCCTTGCTCTGGAGTGGCTGACTAGGCCATGGGTGGGGGGTGGGGGGATTCAGGCAACAGGTTTTGGACTCCGGTGACTCTGGGGAGGGGCTAGGGTGCAACTTAATTGTCTGGAGGAGTGGTAGCAGGGTAGCAAATTCTGCTACAAAAGACCTCCAAAATACACCAGAATGCACTAAACCCCAAACTTTTCCAGAGTCTTAGGTGGCCCTCACACCCCTGGCCAACATTTTACATTTTTTCAACATTGTATGTATACTTTTTTATTGGCTGGTTACTCTGCTGACAGTAAGTTAGTGGTGCCTGAAGCAAAGCTTGCTTTAACAAGTCATGTGTTGCCCCTTTACTGTGTCACAGCTGGGGCTGGGAGGGGTGCTGCTTTAACATGTTTCCATCTGTCTGAACTCAATGAAACTCACGTAGTAAATCACCAGCTGCCTAACGCATTTGACAACTGGCATTTCAGGATCACAGTTGAAGTCTGTAGTGTTGAAAAGAAAATGGTAAATAAGTACAGCATTCAGCTGTGGAATACCATACTGTTAAAAACTGACATAACATTCTGTTTCTTTCCTACTACATGACTCCTTCTCTATGTGGTAGGCAGTGAGGTACAGAATGCAAAGTTTTTTTTTCTGTGACAGAAACCCTGAGGTGGGTAGAGGGCTTTCTCCTCATTTACCTGTGCCACCACTCTCTCCAGACTGCAGTTTGAGTTGATGCGGCTGCTCCTCGTGTAATGAAATCAATATTCAGGGTCTCCCAGAATATGTTGTATGTTGACACATGGCTTTTCCATTTTAATTCTAAAAAAAGTGTAAATGTGTCTGGTGAAATGAGTTTAGGTGTTCTGCCTGTGGAGGGGTTGTGGGATAACAGATGAATTAGACACAGAACTTCAGGTTCAACACAGTCGCTGTGTGATGTTTATTTCAAACAGGGGATAACCTTAAGCAATGGCAGATCCCTTCTTCAATGCATCAGTTTGCAGCAACAGACTATGCATGTCCTTCCTCTGCACTTAGTCAGCACCTACTGACCCACTGATCTATGTTTTAGTGAAACATTTTCAATCCCTATGTTTGTCTTGTGTGTTTGGGTGACAGGGAGCTCAAAAAAAGAAAAACTCAAAAACTAGCTAAAGACAAAGCACCTCAGTGCAGAAGCACTGAAGCAAGGGTTACCCCAAAGGACATTGGCAATAAAGCCAGGTTTCAAAGAAACACAACATCACACATATCCCCATAATGCAAAGCATCATGGGATGTATATGCAAATCACTATGGAATTTTAGGCTGGTTCAGCTTAAAGCAGGAATGCATGGTGCCAAAGGGCCTCTCAAACAATCAATCTGTAATTTACATGCATTTTAAATAACACAACGGGGGTTTCTGATATCTCTACCCCGGTAACTTAATTTTTATAATACAGTCCCCTAGTAACGTTTTACCTTTATCAAAAACACCTAGTGCTGTGGTATATTCAACATTTACAGGTTTCATACACATGAGGCATAAACATCTAGGTATTTTATGACATAGTGCTATTGCATACTAAATTCTCTGGAGACAAGAAGGGAGAGAGGGGGCATGATCGAAACATTCAAGTATGTGAAGGGGATCAATAAGGTGTGGGAGAGTTTATTTTCAGGGAAGGTAGATGCAAGAACTAGGGGGCATGGACTGAAGGTGGAGCGGGAAGGTTTAGGGGAAATGTTAGGAAGTATTACTTGGTGGAGAGAGTGGCTGAGCTCTGGAGTGGACTGCTGGAGGAGGTGGTGAGTGCCAGTACAGTGGAGGGTTTCAAGAAGGCCTGGGACAAACACAAGGGATTGTCAAGGGGAGGAAGGGGGGAAATCTTGGAGAGGGGGGACAAGTAGAGGGAGGGAATGGGCAGACTCGATGGGCCATGAAGGTCCTTTTCTGCCATCATGTCTATGAATCAATTAATCTAAATCTAACAATGAGGAACACAACCTGTTGTTTACATCAGCTCAGAGGTCACCACAATAACCTCCCTGTACGAGGACCTGAGAGGGAAAAGGAAACTTAAAGAGGACACTATAGCATAGTCGGGAAAGGGGAGGGGCGGCACCCATAGGTGACCAACTTTATGGACTAGAAATTGTAAAGGATAGATTAGGCTAAGAAATAGAAGAACTGTTGCAACAGATTTAAGAAAAGGTTGGTCCTCAAGAGTGGCAGGATCTCCCTGTCACACTGCCCATCCTCCAGCTAATACTACTAGGCAAGCCAACCTGACACCAAGTTTTGAGTAGCTGATTTGGTTGCTTTAGCAATGGCGTATCTGTCAACCTCTGATGACTGTAATGAGGTAGGTTTGGTGGGCTAGCAGCAGAATAACATGGTATCTTTGGAGGCAGATCCAAGTAAACCATTTTTGATGCCACTTGAGTGAAAGAAGGTCATTGCCTAGAAAGAGGGTGATTGCCTGGAAATGAGAGAGCCTCCCAGAAGTAGGAAATGTGGAAGACCTGCAATGGCCTGGGGGTAGGGGAAGAGGTAGTAAACTTGGTATCAAACTGGTTGAAGGATAGGAGGCAGAGAATGGTGGTAAACAACAGTCACTCAGGGGATGGGGAGTGACCAGTGGAGTGCCACAGGGATCCATACTGGGTCCTGTCCTCTTCAATGTCTTAATAAGTGACATTGCTGAGGAACTGGAGGGGAAGGTGTGTCTCTTTACAGATGACACAAACATCTGCAACAGTGAGGATACCCAGGATGGGGTGGAGAGAATGCAAATGGATCTGGGGAAGCTACAGTAGAGAAGTGGACTATGGTGTGTCAGCTGGCTTTCTTTCTTTGTTTTTAAACTTTATATTTATTGATTTTACATGTAGATCAGGTACAAGTACATGATATGTCTTGGAAACATCATAGATTATACATTTAGAAAGGAAAATACATTCCTATTATATTCAGGATTACAGTATCTCCAAGTAAATCCTACAATTCAGGGGAGAAATCAGTAGTATTCAATATACACTATAAGTCCAAAATTCTGTGTAGCTGTAACCCAAGAGCAGGTGGATTAAAACCTAACAATTATCACTAAAGCAGTTTCAAAAATTACCTCACTCACTAAGCACTGGATCCACCATTATACCTGAAGAATAACTATATATACATCTTGAGACGTCAGAGAACAACAGCAGCTCCCATCCATATTATTAACTAAACTATATTAAGTCTCTGAGAGAACACAGCTAAGTTCACCCAGGTTCTAAAAAAAATATACATTACTTTAACTAGAAGCATTAATAGGGCTCAAGAGCCACTCGCTTAAGACAAAAGATAGCTATGATCCGGAGATCGAGGGCTCTAAATCTTTAAACAAAGCCTACATGGTAAAGGAGACATTCAAATGAATAAACAGAGCAACATTTATAAAATGGAATGTCCATAGGCTAGCAACAACAACTTGTTAGAGTACAACAAGGATACTTAATTAATTATCACCCAACTGTCCCATTCAGGTTTCTTCAAAAGATTCATTGTCTGATTGCCTTACCTGCCATCTTTTTGTTGAGCTTCCATATGAGAGACCCATTTACCGGCATCAGTTGGATCAGTGTACACAAATACCTTGTCCTGGTAAACAGTGCGGAGCTTGGCCGGGAAAAGAACCGTGTGGGGTATGTCTAAATCCCGAAGCTTTCATCGAACACTGTCAAATTTCTTTCAGCACTGTTGGGTGGAAAAAGACAGATCTGGAAAGAGGTGTACTGTGTGATCTTGCACACTGAGTGGGCCCACTCATTTAGCTAGAGTCAAGATAGAGTCTTTAGTGCCTGTGCTATCAGCCACTATCATGAGGGCCCGAGGTGCCATCTCCATCAGCTTGCCACGTGGTCGAGTTCTATATGTCTTAAGGAATTACCATTTTGAGAAATCTCCCTGGCCCACAAACTGTTCCGTGATCCAATCTTTAAAGAAAAGTATGGGGTGATCCCCTTCCATCCCCTCCGGTAAGCCTATCATCCAAATATTTGCACTCCTTATTTGATTTTCCAGAAGCTCCATGCGATTGTTCAAGTGTTTTGTTTCTCTCAGGTGACCCACATTGATAGCGTTGCATTTAGTAGCCTGTTGTTGCAGATCTTCCATTGTACCAGTTAATTGCTCCACCAAAGTCTCAACCAAAGTGATTCACCCTGCTAGACCATCTAGTTTTGTATTCATCTCTGATACTGAGGAAATCAGTGTTTTCAATTTGTGGTCTAACGATTATAGGGTTTCCTCTCCCTCTGTGCTAGTAGAAGGGGCCTGCCCCGTTGATCTTGTGGCCGAAGCACTGGCTGCTGCTTGGGCATGTCTTTCTTTTTGGGATTGCCCTTCATGATTCTGGATATCTTAACTACAGGTATTAACTTTTACTTTGCTTAGTTACTGTCTAAAAGTATAATTTAATCTTGTTAAAGTATACATGAATGCAAAGCTACGTCTCCAGTGTCCATCTAGCTCTGGCTCCACAGAGCCCCCCCGGCAGCTGGCTTTCAATGCCAAAAAGTTCAAAGCTATGCACTTGGTGTGGGGGAACCTGGGGACTGTGCATAAGATGGGGGGAGGTACTTACAGTCACCAAGGAAGAGAGGGACTCTGGGGTAATCATATCTGATGATCTCACGGTGGTAGGGCAGTGCAATGAGGCAGTAGGCAAGGTTACCGGGATGCTGGGGTGTACAGGGTGGGGGATTTCTAGCAGGAGAAAGGAGGAGGTGTTGCCACTGTATTGCTCACTAGTGAAACCCCACCTAGAGTTCTGCATACATTTCAGGAGGCTGCACCTCCACAAGGACATTAACAGGATGGAAGCAGTTCATAGGAGGGCTACCAAAATGGTGCAGGGATTGCACAAAAAAACATATGAGGAAAGATTGCACACACATACACACACACACACACGGGCAGAGTGGCTGCAAACACATGGTCTTACATTGCATACAACACTTTCCCCTTCCCTCAGGGCCCCACAAACTTTACCCCAGGCTACAAACACACAGGGTGTAACCTATGTGTTGGTGAGGGGGAAGGTGTGTGGATCATTTGATTGTGTATGAGGTCTACCTCACACCATGCATTTGTAGCATAGAAACATAGAATTTTTTGGCACATAAGGACTGCTTAGCCCCTCTAATGTGCATTGCTGATACTGTTTTGGAAGTTAGTTTCCACGTAAGCCTTGCCACTTGGTGTTAAAGGTGTACCTAATCGCCGGCATTGGTGTGACCCTGCTTGTTCTGCAGGTTACCTTTCTTTACCTCCCAACCCCTGTGCTTCCTTTTATGTTATTAATTTTTTAATTATCACCTCTGCACTATCACTGCCAAAGACCTACACAGCCAATACAAGCAAGCAAACATTCGCTGTTGACAAATGCTTGTTTAAGTATGTGGTAACTTTGCTTCTCCCCTCCCTACACTGCACTTGTTTACAGTTGCTGCTGTGAGTACTGACTGATCAGAAGTTAAGGTACAATTATGATGTCAGTAGTATTATTTTGTTGACAATAAAATGACTGCTTTGAGTTCTAAGCAGTCATTTTTATTGCAAATAAAATGACAGTTGTGAGTTTGTTGTGGAAAAGAGAGTAACTTTGACTTCTGATTGGAGGAGAGGGTGCACATGTAGTATAATTTAGAATAATCCCAACCCCTCAAAAAAATCAGAACTACTAGACAAAGATTCATTTGCAGCTAATAGTTGCAAGACTTTGGGGAAAACCTCTGAACCATTGTTGCTGTCACTGAAATGTGGGACACCAGTACTCAAAATGTGGGACACTGGCTTTCAGGATGGTTGACACCTCATCAGTCACGCAGATACAAGCACTGAACACTATAGAAACTAACATTTTCACTGCTGCTGCTTCTTTCCTGATCTTTCATTGCCATGGTCACATTACTGTGATGATGGTATTTTATTCTTTAATCATAACATTATTTCTACCCCATCTCTTAATGAAAATTAAAAAAAAATTAAGTAATACAATATCAATTTATAGTGACAGAATTGATTTTATATAGGAAGGGGTTCAACAGTCTGTTTTCAGAAGGAGAGGACAATGTGCTTAGACTAAAATGACAAAGTTTCTCATGGAATGTTCTCACTCTGAGAACTCGGGGCACAGATAGTAACCCCAAAAAAAAACGAGTTACATTTCATGTTTATTTATTTAAATGTGGAGTATGTTAGACACACACACATCAGCATTCAAAATATGCTAAAAAACTTCCAGATCCTGCTACTGTTGTTACATGCCTGCTAATTTTGTTTTTGTGACATTTGTGCTGCTGATTGTTAGTCCTTTATTCTTTCAGTACTGTTTTTATATTTCTTTGACTTTGGGCATGTGTCTGATTGCTACTGCTCAAAGGTTTGATTTATTTTGCATTATTTAATTTTATTTGTATTATTGACCTGTAATTATCATTGTACTGATGCTGTCCCTGCAAATGCTCTGTTTCTATAACGTTTCATACCCCTCTCTCCAATTATCACTTGAGACAAGATTATGTAATTTATCCCTGTGTGTTTGATTGGAGTGATTGTCTGATAGGAATTGTTACTCTAATTGTATAACTGTTATTAATTCCGGGTCACCCCTGAAAAAGGGACCTCGGTCTCAACGGGCTCACCCAGTTACCAAAATGAAATAAATAAATATATACGTTTCAAAAATAAATATTTCCAATGATCTTTAAAGTCAGCATTTGCAATGTGAGACAGCACCTTCTTTTTCAGGTCATCACCTTTTAAATGAGGGACAGATATAGGATGGAGAAATTCTCATGAATGGTAAAATGAGTGATACATATATAGCTATATAGATACCTACATAGATGCATATATTCTGATGGCAGATACAGAATCATTAGTGTGTTCAATGGATATTATTTATAATGTAGGACAATTACAGGTATGGAGTAGAAGGAAATCAACAGTAGTGATTCCAGAAACATTAATTAACAGGAAACACTCATTAGAGATCCCATTCTACCGTGAAACTGCAAGAATGAATCTTTCTTGAAAATATATAGAGAAACAGATACATAATCCTGTTTCCTCACTAGTGAAGGGACTGATGTGATCACTGTCACTGACAAATAATAACGTGAACATAAAAGCAGATAATGCAATTCAAAGCTCAAATGTAAATGTAAGAGAAGTTCAGGTTTCAGTAGTTGAGAAAGATCCCAGATCCAAATTTTGAAGTGCCCATGCTGGGTGTTTTAATTTACAAAAGGCATCATAAGTGTTTTTTTTTCTTCCAATGAATGTGAAGACCAAATGGATGTTCACTGTTCCTGGAGTCATAAGTTAGTAGACCCCAAAAATAAACTGAAAATGCAGATTTTGTGTGTGTGTAGCTTGGAAGCCCTTAATTGAGAGGTGGGGTTGGTGACTCTTAGGGAAAACTAGGTGTAAGTACATTAATCATTTATTGAAATGTGTATACGTAAGCATATATATATTTATATACACTGCAAAAAACTTCCTTAATGCACCATTAGGATTGAAGAGCCAGGAACAGGCATGAGGGGAACTGAAGGCTCCCAATCCTAAGACCCCAACCCCACCCTCGGCTTCCAACCCTAAGACCCCATCCCCAACCTGCATGCAGGAACAGGTATGACAGGTGTGCCTGGCATTTCAAACCCTAATACTCACCCCATTCCAAGACTAAGTTAGCTAAGATGGGTACATAATAAGAGAATGGGGTGAGCATTAGGGTTTGAAATGCCAAGGCACACCCATCACACCTGTTCCTGCATGCAGGGTGGGATGGGGTCTTAGGGTTGTAAGTCGAGGGTGGGGGTAGGGTCTTAGGGTTGGGAACCCTAAGTTCCCCACAGGCCTGTTCCTGCATGCACAGTGGAAATGGAATGCTAGGCTTGGGAACCCTAAGGTTGCATTTCCCTACTTTTGATGCTTCAATCCTAATGGTGCATTAACAAAGTTTTTTGCAATGAATTTCCTTACTTTTTCAGATAGTTTATTTGTATCCTTATTTGCCTGTGGAAACTTTGGTATTTGTTCATATTTTGTCTCCTAATTTTGAACATAGTTTTCTTATGACACCACCTGATAAACCCCATAGGTAAAAATGTTCAAGTTCACGGCAAAACACCATTCTGGATCACAGCTTCGAAAACATGTTTTGGGCAGAATGTTAAAAATGACAGCTGAACTGTTCATGAGTTGGTGTGAAAAAATGGCTATGTTGAAAATTTGAAGTGAAAGTATTACAAATTAGCAGAGTTACACATGTGCATAGGAACATTTTAATGAGCGTGCGTAACACAACCATTTTTACAATTTTACTACCTTAACATAGGTTTTGGACCCACCATGAATAGTAAGCACTGTCATTTCATTACTCGGTCCCAAAAGGTGATTCCATGCAGTGACCATGAAATCACCTTCCGGGTCTGAATAATGAAACAACAGTGATAGTGTTCATGAGGTGGGGTCCCCAAAAGCCCATGTTGAAAATTTGGTGCAAAAAGACCAAGAAAGATCAAAGATATCAAAATAAGTTCAAAACTCCATTGAAATACATTATATGGCCCTTACCTTGATTCTTCATTTTGTGGTTCGGCTTTGAAGAGTGCAGATGTGTTCTGATCTACAGAAGATGACAGCAGACGACCTCCAGTGGTAAGTATAGGGCAAGGAGGGGTGCTTAGTAGGAGGGTCGGCATGGGGGAGAAGAATGGATGCAATGACGATGGACCATTTTCTTTTTTTCAGGACAAAAGGAAAATATGTCAGGAGACTTTTCTTTTTCAGGTTTTACAACAAAGATTTCAGGACACTGGAAGTGGGCTCCCAGTGTTCCAAACTACTCTGGGGGATATACATCTGGGGACACTGGGAATGGGCACCCCAGTGTCCCACACTGCAAGGGGGAAGGGTGCTAATGGATGTTTGGGACACTGGGGTGGGCTCCCAGTGTCCCACACTGCTGGGGAGGGAATACATGATCAGAGACACTGGGGTGGGCTCCCAGTGTCCCACACTGCTGGGGAAACATCACTAGCGACACGGAGTGGGCTCCCCAGTATGTCACACTGTGGGGGAAATACATGACTGAGAACACTGGGAATGGGCTTCCCAGTGTCCCACACTACTGGGGAGGGGGCAACATAAAGGGGGGGTGCCAGTACACACCAAGAAAAAGGGGCAACTCAATCATGACTCCACAGCTGGCAGTACGAGTTCCAGCTGCAGCAGCAGGAGTCAAGAAAATCCCATTGTTCTCATATAGAGAATGCAGCACAATCGGTCCTCTTGGTAACCTCGACAACCAAGATATCAGGTGCACAAAAAAAGTTTTCCTAACCAAAATAAAATAAAAAAAAAAATGAACAAAGATCAGAATCTGGCTAAATGGCCCTGTTTCACTAAATTGTGATATTTATTTGTTCCATAACATGAATTTGAGTTATTTCTTTTCTTTCCTTGGTGTCTCTCACTATGGAGAAAACAAGATGATGCACAAAACTCTGCAGTGCAAAAATACAGCAGGCTCCCGGCGACAGTATGTGACCCTGCCTCCGGAAACGAGATGACTCTCTGCGAAAACAAGCTTGTTTTCATGCAGAGCACTTTACTTTTCCCATAGGAAATAATGGGAAAATAACAAATGTTATAACTTTTGAACAGATTAATATTTTTTCACCAAACCTTCAAAAGGTATACCTGTGACCCAAAGGTTTTCTACCTGAAAACTTCAGACCACTACATAAAACCGTTTTTGAGATATGCGTGACAACCCCCCCCAAGCAAAATAAAAATGGTAAATTCAGGATTTTTTGATGCTTCATATCTCAAAAATGACAAAATGGATTCACACAAAATGTGGCATCTCAAGAGACCTACCCCTTGAGATTATGCATGCCAAATTCTGTGCAAATCTGTTGAATAGTTCCAAAGGTATTAAGATTCAGATTTTCAGGTTTAACATAGAAATTTGCACTCAACCCTAATATACTGGCGCTACTGCACCAGTATAATTTATATATATATAGATATGTGTGTGTGTGTGTGTGTGTGTGTGTGTATGTGTGTATATATATATATATATATATATATATATATATATATATATATATATATATATCTTATAGGGGCTTGGTAGCACCCCTATAGTTAGGGCTGTGTAGGATGTTCTCTGTTAAACCCCTAACTTTGCACCTTAATAGCTTTGGCACTGTTTGACAAAATCAATTGAAAGTTTATAGGTGTTGTCTAACAGGAAAGATATAAATCTGTGGAAAGTTTTTGTGATAGCAGCTTGTGCAGTTTCTGAGATCCATGTATGTCATTTTTCTGTAGATGTCTATTTTTTTTCCTTAACATGGGATTTTTTTTTGTCACCCACAGCCTACACAGAATAGCATTTTTTCTCCAAGCTTTCATGAAACAGGCATGATGTCCTAAGGCAGTGCCTTTGACAGGTTTTGTGAAAAAATATTACATGGTTCCAGAGTTATAAGGCTTTAAAGTTTTGTGTTTTTTTGTGTTCTGAGCTTGATCAGTAGGGTTCTTGGGATAATGTTCTGATATGACATCAACTATTCTGCGTTGTAGGGCCATTTTTGGTTTCTAACCACTTGCTTCTCACAACGCAAAGCATTTTTTTGTGCTGTGAGACCTGTCATCTTATTTCTTTTCTCCTCAAACTAATGAACAAGGACATCATATCAAAATGCTATCCTTTTTTAAAAAAACAAACACCATAACCTAGCTAAATGGCATCCATTTAGCTAGATCCTGATGTTTGTTTCTTTACTTAATGACCAGAGATACCTTTTCTGGGCACCCCAAAATCCTGGATTTACAGCTTAGCAAAAGGAGCTGTGCACCTGCATGCTCTGTACGAGAACAGCAGGACTTCCTTGAGTTCTGCAGCCGCAGCTGGAACTCTTGCTGCAGGCTGCACTGAGCGCAGTGAGCTGCTGCTTCCCTGGTGTCTAATGGCTTCCCCCATTGCCATCCCCTTATGTATGTAATGGTTCCCTGGTGTCTAGTGGCACCCCACACCCTCTGATCACCATCCCCATATTTATATTATTTTTTCCTGGTGTCTAGTGGCACCCCCACCCTCCGATTGCCATCCCCATATTTATATTATGTTTCCATGGTGTCTAGTCACTTCCCCAGCCTCCCAAAACTGACACTGCATTTATATAATGTTTCTCTGGAGTCTAGTGGTGCCCCACCCTCCAATCACCATCCCCTTACTTATATAATGTTTCCCCTGGTATCTAGTGGCACCCCCAACCTCCGATTGCCATCCCCATATTTATGTTATATTTCTGTGGTGTCTAGTCACTCCCCCAGCCTCCCAACACTGACACTGCATTTATATAATGTTTCTCTGGGGTCTAGTGGCACCCCACCCTCCAATCACCTCCCCTTACTTATATAATGCTTCCCTGGTGTCTAGTGGTACCCCACCCTCTGATTGTCATCCCCTTATGTATCCTTGCTGTCTAGTTGTGCCCCTCACCCTCTGATCACCATTTCCTTATGTATTATGTTTCCCTGGTGTCTAGAGGTACCCCCCACCATCTAATCACTGACCCTTATGTGTGGGTTTTCCCTGGTGTCTAGTGATGTCCACCACCATCTAATCACTGACCCTTATGTGTGGGTTTGCCCTGGTGTCTAGTGATGCCCACCACCATCTAATCACTGACCCTTATGTGTGGGTTTCCCTGGTGTCTAGTGATGCCCACCACCATCTAATCACTGACCCTTATGTGTGGGTTTCCTGGTGTCTAGTGATGCCCACCACCATCTAATCACTGACCCTTATGTGTGGTTCCCTGGTGTCTAGTGATGCCCACCACTATCTAATCACTGACCCTTATGTTGTGGGTTTCCTGGTGTCTAGTGATGCCACCACCATCTAATCACTGACCCTGTGTGGGTTTCCTGGTGTCTAGTGATGCCCACCACCATCTAATCACTGACCCGTATGTGTGGGTTTTCCCTGGTGTCTAGTGATGCCCACCACCATCTAATCACTGACCCTTATGTGTGGGTTTTCCCTGGTGTCTAGTGATGCCCAGCATCCCTTCATTAATGTTCCTTGTCATAAAGAAAACTTTCCCTAAAATTATTTTTAGTTAAACCTGTAAAAAAGAAAATGGTCCCTTGCCAAACTGAACCCCCAAGTTTGACCTCCCACTGGCCAACCCTCACTTCCCCCACACCCTCGCTCACCTGAACACATCCCAGGGGCAAGGATACTCTCTCTGATTAAAGACATGTATTGCTGTTGGAACCACCAACAGCAATATGAGAAACTAAGGTAAGTGCAGTTCAGTGTATTCCAATGGGGTTTTTAACTTTGAGGCATATCTTTGCCATTTTTGTATATTTTGACACCAGGTTTTTGACATGGCCTTTTTGGGATCCCACATCATGACCAATGGTGGTGGAATTATGCAAATCGGGCCCAAAAGGTGAGCTTGCAGTCGCTTGGCAAAATCACCTATTGGGTGGAATTTGAACAATTTTACCACACTTGTTCATGAGGTGGGGTCATAAGAAGACTATGCTGAAAATGTGGGGTCAAAATATATAAAAATGGCAAAGTTATGCATGTACCTTGAGATTTTTCTATGCTTGCTTGTAACTTTGGTAATTTTAACTGTTTTGGCCCCACATTTTTAACATAGCCATTTTTTCACACCACTTCATGACAACTGTCATTTTTCAAATCCTGGCCAAAGTGTGTTTTTGCACCGGTGGCGCGGAATGATGTTTCGGCGACATGGAAAGACGTTTTGGCAAGGATTTGAAAATGTTCACCACCCAGGTTCATGAGGTGGGGTAATAAGAAGGCTGCTTTGAAAATTTGGTGTACAAATACTGTACAATGCCCAGATTCTGAGTGAACATTGCAGTATCTCAACTTTCACTCATGACTTCACTAATTTTAAATATTTTGACTTCAAACTTTCAACATAGGCATTTTTCCACACCACCTCATAAATGTGAAATGTGTTAATTTTTTAAATCCTGGACGAGATGTGTTTTCAGACTTCTGGTTTGAAATTACATTTCATCCAATATACCATAAATGGTACATTTCATGTTTATAAGGTGAATCATAAAATGAGTGTCTTGAAAATTCTGAGTCAAAATAAAAAAAAAAGATCATTAACGAACTTTGTGTGTAGTGCCAATCTTGACCCCAGTGGGTATGCCTTGTGATCTCATGCCAGTGAGCTGAGTTCAGGGGTAAAATCAGTGACCCAGTTGGATGGGGTGAGGGTGGGGGGATGGTGCTGTTATGTGACACCCTTCTAGCCAAGGAATGAAAGGCATAGGGTTGTTCACACGGGCCCAGCTACCATATAGTGAAGACAACTGTCCTCTTGTCATAGGGCCCTGCACCTCTACACCCATGGGTGGCAGAGAGCCCTCTGCATTGGCTGATATATGTACTCTTTACCCTGTGCATCTGTATCAGTGGCCACATGGAAGTGCAGGGACCAGAGGGCCCTGCACTTTTGCAGCCCCCAGATAGCCCCCTGAATTCTTGTCCTCTATTGCTGCACTTCTGTAAGCAGATTAAGTCTTCCCTTGGCACAGGACCCAAAGGGCGCTATGCATCTGCATCTGTTTACGCTTGTCCCAAAGGGACCTACATGAATGAGGATGCGATCCCACTATCTCAAAAAGAATGGAAATTCTTTGTAAAACATATTCCAATATTTCAATGTTCTCTTATAACTTTGCTAATTTTCCGGGTAACATACAGTGAAGAAAATTGTCCTCTTGTAATAGAACCCTGCACCTATGGGTGGCAGACGGTGCTGTGCATTGACTGACAGATGGACTCTTTCCCCTATGAGTCTGTATCTCTGGTCACATGGAAGTGCAGGGACCAGAGGGCCCTGCACTTCTACAGCCCACCAGACAGCCCCATGAATTCTTCACATCCATTGCTACATGGTCCTGCACTTCTGTAGGTAGATGGCGTCTTCCCTTGGTACAGTACCCAAAGGGCCCTGCACATTTGCATCTGTTCATGCAGGTCCTGGAGGGACCTATGTGAATGATGATACGATTCCACTATCTCAAAAAGAAAGGAAATGCTTTGCAAAAAATTTGTTAGTGTACCAGTAAGAGTTCAACTTAATGCCACACAAGTAGAGAAATGTGGTGTTAGGGTTTCCAACTCCAAGTCCCCTCACCCAAAGCAGCAAAAGGAAAACACATTAGGGTTTTGAGTCTCCAGAGTCTTGGTAAATCAGTGGTGCTGTCTTACTTGAGGTTGCCAACTCTTATGCCCACCCCATTCTCTGAGCAAACAATGTTAGATGTGATCTCCTTTCTTCACACAGGGCTAGCAGGGCCCTGCATGAAGAAATCAATAACAGATTGTATTGGCAACATATGGCAAGACATACTTCTCTACCTTTGAAGAATGTATCACTATGAGGCACTGGCTTGGAGCAGTACCTTGTGCTTCAGAGAGGAGGCTACAGGCTGGGGGGAGAGGTGAACATTACGGTTGACAACCCCATGGAGGACCCATCACTGATTCACCAAGAGTCCAGAGACCCAAAACCCTAATGTTTTTACCTTTTGCTGTTTGGTGGGGGGGTTGGGGTGTGGGGAGTTACAGTTGGAAACCCTAACGCCATATTTCCTTACTTTTGTGGCATTAAGTTGAACCCTAACTGGTGCATTAATTAAATTTTTTGCAAAGGATGGATAGCTAGATAGACGGATAGATAAATATTTAAATATTTAGGTAGATAGATAGATGGATATGTAATGGTTGTGAGGTTATTAAATGGCACATATCAGAGATATTTTTGCTCACTCCAGATCTAGAGTGAGAATATTGCAATATTCTGACTCTAGGTCCCCATGAGCAGAAATATTCACACTATAGATACTGATTGGTTGCAGTTGTCAGCGCGAGCAGCACAGTTTCACTTTCACAGCCCCAGCTGACTTGTACCCATGCTTCAAATTGCAACCTTTCACCAGCAAAGTGGCACTCACACTGACAATGTTTCTGACTTTCTTTTTTTTTTTTCACTTTCTATTTTAGCCTCCTCCCTTGCACCAGAGCCCCATTCCATCATGAGATGCTCAAGGGCCACCCTGCTTCACCTCCTTACGTGGTACTGCAGCGGACCCCCATGGAGCCATGGCTATACCCCCAGGTGGGTATGAGGTGGGGTCTGTACACCCTGATGATTCTTGCTTTGTCAGGTCCCTGGTAGTCCAGGCAGGAGGGAGCCATTAGGGTCTGCACTGGCACTCCTTCCTCTTGGCGTTCCGGTGCTGTTTTTCCCTGTTCTGAAAATGGTGTGTGCCCGATGTCAAGGCATCACTGCTGATGTCCACCACGTCTCAACCCTTCGTTCTCTGCTCTGGGGCATGCTGAACCTCTGGCTTCCACCAGAGGACAGTCAAGCACCAAGCCAGGTCCCCCCCTCCTGGAGAAGGCCTAAGTCTGCAGATGCTCAAGCCTTCTCCCCCTGGCTGGCCCTCCATCCTCCCAGGCTCATTCCTGAACCCAAGTGAATGGCATCGCAAGCGGTAGCGCTACCGCTGCAGAGGTGGGCCAGCCATCTCTGACTTTCTTCACAAAAAATGTTCAAACATCACCCAACTACCAATTTTCATCAACAATACTTACATTCTGGCTCAAATATTAACATAATTTCATTTAAATCTCTCCCTCTACAGACCCTACCCACAGCCTCATTACCTCCGACTGGCACTTCCCTGTAGCTGATTCCACAAACATGCTGCCTTCCCCCGAATGAGTGCCACACAATCTTCTGCTCTGCTCACATACCACATCTTCAGTGACCACTTCTTGATCAATAACAAGCTAAGATATGCTGATGCTTAACATCAGCATCAGTGAGCAAGATCAGCCACTTGTTTTCTGCTCAGACATCTGAGAAACAACTTGTAAAACAATTCATTTTCAAATTTGAAAACAAAAATAAACCACTAACAAAAATGCAACAAAAAGGCCTTGCATAAAAGAGATATGCCATGACCCATTTGAAATATCAATAATATTTGCTCCTCATGCACCCTAACCTTTGACATCACTCATGGTGTCACAAGGTCAAGCTTCACTCAGGAAAAATATCATTGATATTCCCAGTGAGACCACAACATATTCTATTATATATATTAATTTCAAAAAAGTTTGTTAATGCACCAGTTAGGGTTAAAGTGACAAAAGTAGGGAAATGTGGCATTAAGGTTTCCAACTCTAACACCCCACCCCTACCCTATAGGCAGCAACAGTCATGGGGTGTGTCTTGGGGTTGTCAGCCCTAATGCTCACCCCATTCCATGAGTAAATAAGCTGAGATAAGTACAATGTAAAAGAGTGGGGTGGCGTTAGGGTTGACACCCAGGCACCCTCATGTGCTGCCTGTAAGATGGGGCTAGGGAAATCCTAATGCCACATTTCCCTACTTGTTGCTTTAACCTAAGTTTTTGTAATGAATTTCCTTACTTTTCACATACTAACATACTATGAAGCCAGCAGAATAGGCCCTATGCTCTGTTGAGTCTACTCGATGGTCAGTGCCTATGCTGGGTACCGATTTGTAGCCCTCCCTCCCACCCAAACAAGGACCCCTTTTTCCCAGTGGGGCTCCTGGATGTACCCTCCCCTTGCACCTATCCCAGTCCTTCTTGAACTCCTCCACTGTAGCAGCAGCCACCAGCTCTCTGGGCAACGCATTCCAGGGCTCCACCAGTCTCTCAGTGAAGTAGCACCTCCTTGTTCCCCCCTCAGCCTCCCCATCCAGCTCCATGGGGTGTCCCTGGGTGGCCCCTGGTTCCCTTAGCTGTAGGACCCTATCAAGGCTTACCCTATTGACCCCCTTGAGATCCCTGAAAACCTCTATCATGTCCCCCTGTCTTTTCTCTCCTCCAACGAGTATAGGTTGAGCTTCCCCAGTCGCTCCTCGTAGGGCATTTCCCCTAGCCCCAGCACCATCCTAGTCGCTCTCCTCTGTACCCTCTCCAGTAATGCAATGTCCTTCTTTAAGTAGGGATGCCAAAACTGCATGCAGTATTCAAGGTGTAGTCTAACCAGACTATTGTACAGCGGAAGGAATACCTTACTATTCCTTGAGGTTATCCCCCTGGCTATGCACCCCAGCATTTTATTTGCTTGTGCCACTGCCCTTCTACACTGCTCTGAGTTGTTCATTTTGGCTTCCACCACCACCTGAGGTCCCTCCCCCCCCCCAAGGTGTATGTATGAGTCGGGTTTTTGGCTCCGAGGTGAAGAACCCTGCATTTCACAGCATTAAACTTTAGTTTACAGATTCTTGGCCACCTTTCTAGAGTCTCCAGGTCCTCCTGGAGGTCCAACTTTCCCTTCTCCTCATCCACCACCACCCACAGTTTAGAGTCATCTGCAAAGAGACTCATCCTGCTTCTGATACCATTTCTGATGTCCATGACATAGGCATTAAATAGGAGTGGACTCAGCACTGACCCCTGTGGTACCCCACTTGTGACTAACCTTGAGGATGAGACCTTCCCCCCCACCCTCACCCTCTGTACCCACCCCGCCAGCCAGTCTCCTATCGATCAGTCCATCCCCCACCCCATACTCTCCAGCTTCTGCAGTAGCTCATGATGTGGTATGGAGTCAAAAGCCCTGCTGAAGTCCAGAAAGAGGACATCCACCGGGCTGCCCTGATCCAGCGCCCTTCTCACCCCTTCATAGAACTCCACCAGATTTGTCTGGCATGATCTGCCATTAAAAAAGCCATGCTGGTGAATGTCTTTGTGACCCCAAGCCCTCAGCGCCTCCTCTATCCTTTTCTTTAGGATGCTCTCCATCACTTTGCCCACTACCGACGTCAGGCTAACTGGCCTATAGTTACCTGGCTCCTCTTGTGGCCTCCCTTGTGGATAGGCACAATGTGGGCTATTCTCCAGTCCTGATTTACCCACCCAGACTGCAGGGAAGAGTTAAAAATATCTGCTAGGGGGGGTGGCCAGGTTATCCACCAGCTCCCTGAGCACACTAGGGTGGATCCCATCGGGGCCCTTAGCCTTGTCCCCCTTAGGGTCTTGAGTGCATTCAACACCCTACCTCTGGGTATTTTCCTCATCCTTTTCGCCCTCTTCGACCTCCGTATCCCTGCCCCCTCTCCTACCGGTGCTGTTCTCCCCCTCTTGGTGAATACAGAGGCAAAAAAGTCATTTAGTACCTCCACCTTCTCTCCCACCTCTTCCACCAACCCACCCCCCATCCTGAGCTGAATGATCTGCCCCTTCCCCTTTGTTCTTTCCCTGATATACTTAAAGAACCCTTTTCCCCCCTTTTATCCCCTGTGCCAATCTCAGCTCCACCCCCGCCTTAGCCGATCTCACCACCCTGGTGACCCTCCTGGCTGCCATATCATACTCCTCCTTGGATATAGCCCCCGAGAGCCTTTATAATGGTTATAGGCAGCCTTTTTCTCCCTCACTGCATCCTGGACTTTCTTCATCCACCAACTTGGCTTCCTAGCTTTGCCCTCTTACATCTTTCCCTCATGCAAGTCTTGGTAGCCTCTAGGAGCCCTATCTTTATTAATTCCCATCATGCCTCCATGCCCATGCTTGGCCTGATCCCCCTCTAGATAGCCCCTCAGGATCCACTCCATCCCCCTCAAAGTCTAGCCCCTCTGAAATCCACCACAGTCATTCTTGTGTGCTCTACCTTGCCCTCTAGTTCTAGGGAGAACCAAACTGTGGCATGGTCACTACCCGCCAGTGGGTCCCCAACAGCCAGGTCCCTGATGAGCTCCCTGTCTGACAGGACCACATCCACGATGTGCCCCTCCCTTGTCAGCTCCATCACCAGCTGGGTAAAGAACCCATCCTGGAAGACGTCCAACAGGCGCTGCTCCTTGCTCGATGAGGACACCATGGTTCTCCAATCTGCTCCTGGCATATTCAGGTCCCCCATCACTGCAGTGATGTCCTTTCCTCCACCACCGTATTTCTTAAGGTTAGCCACCAGGCCATCCTCCTGTTATTCCTCCTCCTGCCCAGGGGGTCTATATATCACCCCCATCTTCACCCCTTTTCCACCCCAAGCCTGCAGGGTGACCCAAAGAGCCTCTACCTGATCCCCTGCTTCCTCCACCTTGTTTATCACTATGCTATCCCTGATGAGAAAAGCCACTCCCTCCCCTTCCTTCCCCCTATCCCTTCTGCAAGTGGTGTACCCAGGTATGTTTAGGTCCCAGTCATGTCTGGATGAGGCCCATGTCTCCGTGACTGCTACCACATCCACCCCCCCTCCACCATCAGCAGCTGCAGCTCCGGCATCTTATTTCCCATGCTCCTGGCATTTATTAGGACCACCCTCAAACCTATCCCCTTGCCTTCTTTTCCCCCACCCTGAGGCCACCTTGCCTTCAGCCTACCAGGACCAACACTTGCACTATCTGTTGCTCTTGCCCTGTGACCCCTCTCCTTTGCCTGTGGGAGAAGGCCAGGGCCTTCCCTTCTCCCTCCCCCTTCACAAGTTTAAACCCCACCTGGAGTGGATGAACTGTGCCAATCTCAGCTGCAGGACCTCTTTTTCCTCATTGCTATGGTGGAGACTGTCCTTAGCGAACAGATCCTTGTCCTCCCAGGTTGCTCCCCATTCCCCTACCCACCCATGTCCCCTGGTATCACAGCATCTGCAGAGCCATGTATTTATATCCTGTATCTTTTGCTTGTTTTCTACACTGGCTCTGGGCACCAGAAGGATCTCAGAGAAGGAGACCAAGCACCCCACATCCTGACACACTCTGGCCAGCTCCCTCAACCTAGCTTGTATCTCCAGCTCACTGTTCCCATGTATATCATTAGTACCTAGGTGTATTAATCTGTCAGGGGTGCCACTACACTCCTGTGCTAGAGAATGGATGTGATGTTTTGCCTGATGCATCATCAGGCCAGGTATACTCCTTGACTTAACACTACAGGAAGCCCCCCTTCCCCTCTCCACCTGATCCCCCTAGTCATGGAGTCACCCAAAAGCAGCACCCTCACTACCTCCTTATCCCCATTTCTGATCACTATCTCTGTGTCCCCCTCCCCCTCCATTTTCTTGCTTGTCCCCTCCTCGCTCCCCCCGCTCCAACCCATAACTCTCTTTATCCTGACTCCCTTGGTTCTATTACATCCTGCTGGATCACTGTGGTCAGTGGCAGTTTGTCCCCCTGGATCAAGGGACCCCCCCGTCCCCAGATCTCCTGCCTCACTAACCTGTCCCCCTTAGTCTCTTTTCTTTCACTAGTGATGCTCGGGATCAACCCAGTATCTCCCTCTGAGCACAGACCCTCCCAGCCCCTGCTCCTTTTCCCCTCCATCGTAACCCCCACCACCTTTCCTTCTTTAACTTGTGTCTCCTCCAGGTGTGTCCCCAAAAGGGCCTCCCCATCTTTGGGCAATTTCCCAGCTCCCAAGAGAACTTCCCCCTTGTCTTCCAGCTTCCATGCCCCTGAGCCCTCCTCCTCCAGGGGAGTGTCTCCTATCCTCCATGCTCCTCCTCCTCCTCCCTCCAATGGTTCCTTGCAGTCGCTTCCTGCCCCTGTCAATGTGATGAGGGGTGCATAACTGTTTTTCTGCTGAACCCCCATGTTTGTCTTTCCCATATTTTTGAGATAGTATAATCACATCCTCATTTGCCTGTGGGGAGTGCAGTGCCAAACCTGCAACCAAATTGTCACCATAGACTTCTTATTACTCCATCTCATGAATCTGGTACTGAAAATTTCCAGATCCCCACCAAAATGTGATTCCATGCCACCGCAATGTCATTCCATGCCACAGGTGTGAAAAGACAGTTTTGCTAGGATTTGAAAACTCACAGCTGTTACACTCATGAGGTAGTGTAAAAATGTCTATGTTGAAAATTTGGTGTCAAAATATTGAAAACTACCAGAGTTACCAGCAAGTGTAGCAACATTTTAGTGCATGCTCATAACTTTGCTATTTTTACATATTTTGACCCCATATTTTCAACATAGCGTTCTTATGACCCCCCTCCTCATGAACAAGGGCAGTGAAATCATTTCAAATCCTGCCCAAAAGGTGATTTCACCAAGTGACTGCAAAATCACCTTTCATGCTAGATTTGTGGAATTCCACTGACATTGTTCATGAGGTGGGGTCCCAAAAAGGTCATGTTGAAAATTTGGTGTCAAAATATGCAAAAATACCCAAGTTATGAATCAAAGTTGAAAACCCCTTTGAAATTCATTGAACCACATTCATTAGTTTCTCATATTGCAGTCAGCGGTTCCAGCTGCAAGACATGTCTTCGACTGGAGAGTGGATCTTCAATCAGCAAGGTGTTCAGGTGAGTGAGAGTGTATGGGGGTGTACGGTGGTGGTTGCTCATGCTCAGTGGGAGGTGGTTGTTGGGGGGGTCGGATCAGTGAGGGACAATTTTATTTTTTACAGGTTCAAGACAAAAAAGACATTGAGGGACCATTTTCTTTTATTACAGGCCTACCAAGGAAGGGTGGACACCAATGAGAAAAGCAAATATTACAGGGACAGAGACTGAAATGTGGGAGGTGCCACTGGACACCAGGGGCCATAAAGAAACAAATTACAAGGATGAGGATGGCAGGCTGGGGGGGGGCACCACTAGACACCAGGGATATAAGTAAATAATTATGGGGGAGGTGATCGGAGGGTGGAGCTTGCCACTGGACACCAGGGAAATAACTAAAAAATACAGGGGCAGTGATCGGACAGTGGAGCAGCTACCAGATACATGGAACAATTCTCCTATACTGTGCCCATCTGAGCTTATTTACTTATAGAATGTGGTGAGCGTTAGGGCCGGTGACCCCAAGGCACACCCTTGATGCCTGTCAATGTCTGTAGGGTGGGGTGGGATGTTAGGGCTGGAAACCCAAATACCACATTTCCCCTGCTTTTGTTGCTTTAGTAAGAACCTTAACTGATGCATTAACACATTTTTTATGCAAAGAATTTCCTTACTTTTTCAGATAGTATAATCATATCTTTATTTGTCTGTGGAAGCACAGGGCCCTCCAGGCCCTGCACTTCCATACATAGGACAACAGTGACCAAATTGTCAGCTTATCTATCTTATTACCCCACCTCATGTACCCCGGTATAGAAAATTGTTGAATCCATGGCAAAATGTAATTCTGCACAACTGCAATGCCATTCCACACCACAGGTATGAAAACACATTTTGGACAGGATTTGAAAAATCACAGCAGTTACATACATGAGATCAAGAAATAAGAGGGCTATGTTGAAAATCTGGGGTCTTTACTATGTGTCCTTCCTTGTTTTTTCAATTCACTGTTATCCATTTTTGAATACTTGAACAATTCATTGATGTCCTTCAGGACATGCTTAAAGGACTATCCCACACACAGAAGTATGTGGGTACGTGTTTTAAATGAACATGCTATGTTTTATGTTAATTTATATTCCAGTGTCTTTGTAAGAATTTTGTCAATGGTATGTCTACACAGTTTCTACTGTATTTGTATGTACACTGGTTGACCATGAAAAATGGATTCTTGGCCCATGAACTATCCAGTATAAATAAAACAAACAAACAAACAAACAAACATTTAACATTTCTGAAGTTACGAGTGGCTGAAGCGAAATTGCAATGAATGGTAATAACTTTGGCATTTTTTAAATATTTTGATCCCAAATTTTGAACATAGTCCTCTTATGACCTCACCTCATAAACCCCATAGGTGAAAATGTTCAAATCCGTGCCAAAATGCCATTCTGCACCAAAGGTGTGAAAACATGTTTCAGGCAGAATGTGAAAAATGACAGCTGTACTGTTCATGAGGTGGTGTGAAAAAATGGCTATGTTGAAAATTTGGAGTGAAAATATGACAAATTATCAAAGTTATGCGCATGAGTGCAAACATTTCAATGGATGCTCATAACTCAGCCATTTTTAGTTTTTTTTCACCAAATTTTCAACATGGGCTTTTTGGGACACCACCTCAAACACTGGCACTGTCATTTCATTGTTTGGTCTCGAAAGGTAATTTTGCGTAGCCACCGAGAAATCACCTTCTGGGCCTGATTAACAAAACAACAGTGACAGTGCTAATGAGGTGGTGACCCCAAGAGGCCATGTTAACAATTTGGTGGAAAAATATCTAAAAGTGCCCAATATATCAACATAAGTTCAAAATGCCATTGAAATACATTATACGGTACTTATCCTATTCCTCAGTTTGCGGTTCGGCTTTGAAGAGTGCAGACGTGTAGCGGTCCACAGAAGAAGACAGCTGATAACCTCTGGTGGTAAGTACAGGGCAAGGGTGCATGTGTGGGGGTGGTGGGTGCTCAGTGGGATGACTGGGATGGCGGAGGGGGAGCCGGGAGATGACTAGGGACCGTTTTCTTTTTTCAGGATTTAAAAAAATTAAAAAGACGTTGGGGGACTGTTTTTTTTTTACAGGAGTTTAATGACGTATTCTGGGACACTGGGAGTGGGCTTCTCAGTGTCCCAGACTGCTGGGGGATACATATGTAGGGACATTGGGAGTGGGCTTCCCAGTGTCCCACAGTGGTGGTGGTGGTGGGGGTCTCTTAGTGCCAACACAGGGATTGGGCCCCTCAATGTCGGCAACAGTATAGTACATCAGGGGACTGTTTTTTTTATTGACAGAGTAAAATACATGCTAAAAGACATTGAGAGATGGTTTTCTACTTTTCAGCAACAAAGAAATAAGGAAGGTGGGGGGATGCTACTAGTCACTGGGGGGAAAAAACAGAATGGGCATTTGGGATCGGGGAAGGAGGGCCACTAAACCACTAGGGAAGAAAAAAAAATTTAATAGTGGGGGATTGGGGAGGTAGTGCCACTAGAGCACCAGGAAAGAATTCAAAAAAACTTATTGGAACTGTACAATTGTGAGAATCACTCAATTTTGTTAAACACAAACACTTGTATTTACCAAATCGGGGCTGAGGAATCTGATTCTGGGGTCAGTTTGCCCCAAAAATGATTAGAAAACTTTTTGTAGCCGCACAGTTGTTAGTGCTGTAAATTGTGGCACAACCCCATTATTTCACGAAACTGTCACAATTGCGGCACAACCCCCAGTATTTTGTAAAACAGTGCTGCAATTTGCAACACTTTCACAAAAGTAGTGCCGTAACTTGTGGCAGTACTGTCACAATTTGTAGCATTAACAACGAGCTGATAAAAAGAAACATATTTTCACACAGTTTAAAAAAAAAACAACTAAGCACAGAATCATGTTCCTCGGGGCCTGATTAGGTAAACACAACTGTTGGTGTTTACCAAGGGGCAGTAGTTGTTAAGTTATTTAGTTTTTTCTGTGTCATTAGCTGAAAATAAGATGGCGGAAGCACTAAAGAACTGAACCCATTTGGGAAAGTGAAGGGCACTTTCGCGAAAGAGAATGGCACTTTTGCACGGGACAGTTGATTTTCCCCATAGGAAATAATGGGAAACTTTGAAATTGAATAACTCTTGAATGGACTTATATTTTTCACCAAACCTTCAGGAGGCACATCTGTGATCCAAACCCATAAACCATGAAAGTTTCGGACCAAACCCTCAAGCCGTTTCAGAGAAACGCTCTGCCAAACAATTTGCCAAAAAAGTGGTCATTTTCACATTTTGTGACATTCTATATCTCCACATCCATATATCCGACTGGAACAACACTTGCCAGATTCAGCGATCTATGGTACTAGATGGTGCATGCAAAATTTCATGCAAATTGGTCAAACGGTTGCAAAGTTATGAAACTGCAAAAGTTTGGGATTAACATAGAAGTGACAGTTAAACCTTAACTATACTGGTGCTAGTTCACCAGTATAATATATATAGAGTATATGTGTATATATATAACTACCTATATAGGTTGTTGCTAGGTAAATTAGGGCAGGTTTGTTACAAACTGTTCCTGTACCAGAGATTAATGAATGGTCAAGAGATGTGTTTCATTACTAAGATTCTGAAACACATTTTAAATATATATACAGTACTATAAAATCCTGATCACAGATATCAAAAATCATCTTATAAAAAGAATATAAATACAGTGAGGACAGACAGTGAAAATATTATAAATACAAAACACATGGGGGCAAGGCTAGGCCTTTTTCAACATCCTTTGTCTAAGTTTTTGTATAAACTCTAAGAAGTGTGCTACTCGTACAATTATAAACTCGGCCTCAGCTGTGAATAAGATATTCAATAATACATCTTCACTGATGTTAGGCAAGAAGTGCAGAATGGGTAAAGCCATTTCTTTCTAGTTATACAAGATTCATTTTAAGATCACAAGGTCCAGATCTTCTTTATCTCTACTATTGCAACAGTATAAAAAGAATCTTTAACATTAGAGGAGTTTTTCAAACCGTGCCATAAGTACGTTGGATTCAATCAATTAAAATTTTAATCTGGCATACATTTTCTTACATACAGAAGCCTGTATTTTAAAAATCCAGTATCAAATGGCGACAGTGGCAGCTTGCTCCGAGTGCTGGTGTGTCTAGGACCCTGCCCCCCTTTTTCAATGGGACAGGGTCACAGCACCTAAGTCCCACTGCTTGTGGCAATGCAGGCAGTACAACAAACTGATGGTGCACCTAGAAGAAGTGCTGCAGCTGCTGCGGGGTGATGGAGTGCCAGCTGCGCCCCTGGATGGGTACAGGGTGTTGCCCCCCCCACCAAGCCCAGATGTGCTAGGACCAATCCCAAAGAAATCCCTGGTGATCCAGTGCCCCCCATACCCCGATCTGCCCATACACATGCTCATACTTAGAACTCACTCCGGGGTGGTGGACTCAACTTGCCCAGGTAGGGGACCACTAGATCACCAGGTAGTGAGTTCTAAGTATGATTATGTATATGGGCAGATTGGGGTGGGGAAGGGGGCCACTAGATCATCAGGGATTGATTTATTATATGTCGGGCAGATCAGGGAGGGAGGGCACTACATCACCAGGGCTTGATACATTACTGCTTTACAAATTATATCATCAAGTGTAGGGGCAGATCAGGTGGGTGACTCAGTGGCACACAGTGGACATCTCTCCCAGGGGATGTCTACTGTTAGACCAGCCCTTGGCTGGTCTAATGGTGCTTAGCACTTTGCCCCTGGGGAGGGCTTTGAAAATCCATAATTTGGGGTTGTGGCAGCCAGGGTCTGCTGCAAGCCCCCTAGCACCATACTGCAGCCACTTTTGTGGCACAAGCACACTTTGGTGTAAGGAGCCTGCTGCTTGATGCAGGCTGCTTTCTAAAATAGCTTAGGGCACTTCCCTTGTCACAAAGTGCTTGTTGCATCCAAAATGTTGGATGCAAGCACCTTGCGCCATTCTAGGGGCTTTGAAAATCCAGCCCAGGATCTTTAAGGATAACTAAACAGTATCTACATTGGTGCAAACAGTTGTTGCTGTACCATTCTGTGAATCTAGCTTGTTGTGTGGCAGCTAAATCTTGACACATGAAATGATTAGTGATTTTTTTCAGCACATACTTATTCAATTTTACACTTAACCTGATATTATGTTTAGTATGGTATAACAAGATATCCAAGCCATATACTTTAAGTAATTTAGTTACACATTTCAACCAGGTCGAGCGCTTACAACCCCATTGGTTCCACCTTAATCTTTCTTGCAAGCATAGGTTAGAGAGCCTATCATTTTCTAATCATGAGAGTCTGTACCAAAAGTATATTATCCTGGCATCCACATAGGCCTGCAAGTTAACTAGGCCCTGCTCAGCCCTTATGAATTAGGTTGGGGTGGAGTTATTTAAGCTTAGGGCAGCTCGTAAAACTTTAATTGCAGGTTTTGCTAGAATGACTATTCCTGATAGTGCCCAGATTTCGGCTCCATATAATATTTGTGAGTTATACTTAGCATGTAAAGCCTTTAACAAAGAGTCAATTGAGTGTCCGCCATATAGGTAAGTAAATCTCTTAAGACCTAAAACCACTGCTCTAGCCTTGGCAGCAAAATGATCAAAATGTGATGTCCAATGGAAATTCCATGCAAAAGTAATACTCAGATTAGTATAGCTCTTAACAACTTCTAACTGTGTAGAATTTACTAATCATTTATATTTAGTTCTCCTAGCGCCAAAAAAAATCATGATTTTGGATTTTGAGGTATTTATTTGTAAATCTAATTTGTTCGAATAATCAGCTAAAATGTTACGTTTTTTTCTGTAAGCCAGAACAAATCAGGGAGAATATCATCAACTCTGCGGCATACACTAAGACTGGGCAGTGAAGTGAGCCAGTTTTTGGAGACTCAGTAGAAGGATCCTCCAGAGCAAATAAGAGTTCGTTAATATATATATAGGAAAAAATCAGAGCAAGGATACACCCTTGCCTTACTCCCTTGTTAGTGGGAAAAAGGTCAGTAAGCTGGCCCCTTAAACCGACTCTAACCTGAGCCTATGTCCAGGAGTAAAGATTTCTAATTATGTTAGTCAAGACCAGGCATATATTCCACCTATTTATAATGTCCCAGAGGGTGTATCTGTTAAGGGAATCAAAGGCTGTATTGTGATCTATAAAGGTGGCATAATTTTTTGACCTCTTATTTTATAATATTTCTCCACATTATGAGATAAAAGAAAACAGTTGTCTATAGTGTAGAAGCCCTCTTTGAATCCTGCCTGTTATGGTGAGATACCACCCAATCTATTTATTTCTTGTTTTAGTTTGTCTAAGTGGAGAGAAGAAATGTTTTTTGCCATAACATCGATTAAGCTTATTGATCGGTACCTTCTTGGATCTTGCTTATCCCCTTTTTTAAAAATTGGGACTATCACTGAATCCCTCCATGAATTGGGGTTATAATTTTCTAGGATGCATTTAGAGAAGAAATAGGCCAAAAAGCCCACCCATGGCTCTGCCATGCAAATAAAAACATCTGCTGGAATCTTGTCTGGGCTGGGTGCTTTGTTTATTTTTAATCTGTAAATGGCATTCAAGACCCCTTGCTTATAAAAACCTGAAAAGGACAAGGAGATCACTCCTGAGTCTAATGGTGTCCCAAAAATGTTAATTAAAGGATCAAACATGTTCATAAGGTAACGTTGCCATACTTTAGGGGTGATAAAAACTTTGATCTCTCCGTTATATTCATTATAACCTTTACCAACAAGTGCCCAGAAGGCTTGTTGGTCTTTATTATTAATAGTTACCAGTGTATGTTCCCATTGAGCCCTAAAGAAATCTTCTTTTTTCATCTCAAGGAATGCCTTATAAGCTTTTCTTTCTAATTTAAGTCTAGAACAGAGATCTGGATTTTGTGCTTTTTGAGAGATCTCAAGAGGACAGCTAGCCTCTTATTCATAACTTTACAATCTCTATCTAACCAACCATTTATCTCTGTTTTTTTTCTTATTCATTGTTCTCATTACGTAAAGTAATTGAGAAGCCTTTTCTACAACCTCATATAACTTGCAATCCAGGCTAACCAGGGGCTCCTGAGTACAGATATCAGGAAAATATTTGTCTAAAAATTTCAGAAACACAACTCTAATATCTGATTACACCAGCGGGAACCATCTTACTCTTTTGGCATAGCTGACTTAAACAGGTGGCGGCATTTTTGGGACTGCATGTTTCAAAAAATTCACTTAGCAAAATAATTGGAAAGTGATCACTTTCTGGTCTAACCGACACCCTTAGATCATCCCAAAACTCTGGTGGACCTCACCAGAGTGCCAGATTCAAAACTGAGGCTCCCTCTCTGGAATAGAAAGTTGGTGCACCAGTGCTGTCACTCTTAGTTCTCCCATTTAATGGAAATTAATAATTGAGTTTTGCTATTTTTAATAAGTGTAGAATATTATGATTTACCTTACTGTCCATTGAGAGCCTAGGGCAGTTGGATGACAAAGGGGAACATCCAGATTAAGACAGAATTATCACAGAGACCATCATACGAGTCAATTCCGGCATTTAAGTCACCAAGAATCAGTAAAAAGGCTGCCAGTAATTTAACCTGCATTTCAGTGATCTGCTGGCTGGGTTCACCCACTGTGCTGTGACAGTAAAATGTCTGACCACAATTAGAGCACTAGTAAAATACTGACAGTAAAGGCAGCGCTGCAACAATGCACCGACAGGAATGGGAGCAAAACACCACAGTAGGACAACCATGCAGGAAACACAAACACACTCATACCTGGAGACATTACCTGTAAACTACAGAGAAAAGATATACATTTGTAGTAATGTGTTTTGTGGAGTGCTCTGCCCCCTTGCACCCCCCCCCCAGCAATAAATATAACATCCTCTGAGTCGCACATGACTTTGGAAGCACTGCAACAAAGGGACAACCACCTGCCCGCTCTGCAGAAATCCTGTGAAAACATACACAGAGCATAGGACACACAACAGCCTACACCTGTGGAATGAGCTCTCCAGCCTGCACCTGTGGAACAAGAGCTCCAACACACTCCATTCCAGCCTCCTTGTCAGTGAGATAATGGGCACTCTAATGGCAGCGATCATATGCTGGAGACCTAAATGCGTCACCCCTATAACAGTACACCTCCTGGCTGAGTGTTTCCCATATATCTGAGGCATAAAACTTAGAATTATATGGGGGTATATACACATTAAACAATAACATAGCTGTCTGAGCCTTTTTTTAAGGTAATTATTAAGTAGTACTTTGTTAGCTTTTAATAATTCTACATGATCAAATAAACCTTATTTTTTTTTGCTATTCTTTAAACCTCCTCTCTCTGGCAACCTGGTCTGCTCCCTCTGTCCCCGCATCCTTTGAGGGAATCCAGCCATCATCCCTCTGTACTGCAACCAGCCGCCAACACCCTGAGACTCCTGTGGCTTACTCCCTGCAGCGGAGTGGCAGGAAGCCCCCAACTCCCCACCCAACATGGATCTAGTACGGGTGTAATATCAGCTGCGGTGAACACACACGGATGGCCATCAAGCCGCAAGAAAAAGGTGCCATCCATTTTTTCCACTTTTTACAGTCCCCTGGAGCCTGGGGCATGCAATGATGCCAGCGGAGGGAAGTGTGCACGCATCCACATGTGCTCCCTCCAGGCGTCAGCCCCAAACTCCTCCCCAAGCTGCTACCCGGTGCCTTGTCCCCAAGCCTCTGCTAGGGGGTGACCGGGCACTGACTAGTGTGGACCTCCCTCCCCTGAGAAGGAGAGCAGTCCATCAGATGCTCGATCCTTCTCAACCCCTGCCAGCCCCCAGTGGCCCATGCTCATTCCTGAACACGGGTCACCGGCGCAGCGCGAAGTAAGGTGTCCAGCACTTTAGCCTTCAGTGCCACCAGGCCAGATAAATAAACCTTATTTAACAAATGTTATATGTCCTCCCCCTCTTCTACCCATCCTAGCTGACTTTTCAGAAAAACTCTGGAAAAGCAGATAACCATTTAGATTGTAATGTGAACAAGGTTTGTGCCAAGTTTCCTAAAGGCATATAATAGGAAATTTGTTAATTATCTTCATCCACTCTGCATCTTGAATTTTAGGCTCTATACCTGCAACATTCCAAGATATAACAAAGTCTGGAGGTACACAAGAGTCATCACTATTGTCGACAACTGTGACCATAACTGTGGTTTATTAGTGACCATAACTGTAAGGAAGTGTTTCTTCACAGAAAGGGTGGTGGACACATGGAACAGTCTGCCACAGGAGGTGGTGGGAACAAACACAGTGGGAGAGTTCAAACATGCATAGGACAGGCATAAAGGAACCCGGGGGGGGGGGGGAGGAAAGAAGAGAGTCATTGACCAAGTAGGGTCAAAGGCCCATAAAGGATAGGCTGTGATCTTGTCTGCAGCCTCCAAGATCCTAGAGAAAATTGTGGCCTCCCGGCTATCCCTTTACATTCAGGACCATAACCTCCTCTCTCCGTCTCAACACGGATTCAGAAAAGGACACAGCACGTCCACTGCCCTCGCTGTTGTCACCTTGACTATCAGAGCAGCTGCTGACCAGGGGAACCTCACTGGTGCCATCTTTGTGGATCTTTCCAAAGCATTCGACAAAGTGGACCACTCCCTTCTCTGCTCCACCCTCCGTTCCCTTGGCTTCTCCCCCCTCTGCCTATGCGTGGTTCCTCAACTACCTCTCTGGCAGGCAGCAGTTCACCAACTTCAATCGTACTCACTCCTCCCCTCTCCCGTCCACTGTGGGGTCCCCCAGGGCTCCGTTCTTGGTCCCACCCTCTTCTCCCTTTTCATCAATGATCTCTCGTCCTCTGCCATCCATGGGCGTGCCACTCTGTATGTCGATGACCTGGTCATTTTGACCAGTGCTCGTGACATTGCCACCATTAATGCCCAGCTTAATGCTGACTTCCATCGCATCCAGTCCTGGCTAGTGGATCACAGGCTCTCCATCAACCTCAAAAAAACCCAAGCCATGGTGTTCGGCTCACGGCACAAGCTAAAGTCCTGCCCCCCTCCAAATTCTGGATAGAGATGGCCCCCCCACAGACTGCAGCCTCAGTCAAGTACCCGGGCGTCACTCTGGACCCACAGCTCGATCTCGCCCAGCATATTCAGAACATCTGCAAGACCACAAATGTTAAGCTCGGCCTAGCCTACAAGGCAAAAAACTGCCTAACCCCTGCAGCTCGTTTGGGGCTAGCCAGAGGGGTCCTCCTCCCTACTCTCTGCTACGGGCTAGTTACCTTCACTCCCATGCCCCCTTCCTGCCTCCAGAAATGGGACACAGCCTATAATAATATCTGCCACTTCACCCTTTGTGCTCTGCCCTCACTCACAGTGCGACCTCTACTCCCGACTGGTGGCTCCCTCCAGAAAGGCATCGCACCTTAAGTGCTTGGTAAAGTTCATGACAACACCTGGGTCAGCCACACCCCACCCTCACCCCTCCCGTTAACCCTGGCCTCCCTCCTATCAGCTTAGATCAAGAGAGGCCCTCGATCGACTTGTTCCTAGAACTCACTCCCTCATGGGGGACTGGGCCTTTTCCTCATTTGCCCCCAAACTCTGGAACTCATTCCTAATCCTTACCCGGTCCACCCCCTCTCATTCCCGCTTCAAAACCTTGCTCTGGCACTACCTGAAACCCTCCTCTGCCTGCCCCTGTACTTCCTAGCTCTACCCTCCCATTTGAGTGCCATGAGCTCCCAGGGCCCCCCTGCTCCGTACCCCTCCAAACCTGGTAACACTTTACTGACCTCCTCCCTCCTCCATCTCCTCCCTCTCTCCTCCCACCCAACTTGGCCTCCTCCCACCCACTCCCTTCCCCCATCCCCCCCGTCTTTTTCTCCCCTACAAGGCACTTAGTACTGTTAGCACTAATTAACCTCATAAATTGTACTGAATACATCTTGTTTTTCCCTAAAATTCACTTAGCTCTACTCCCCAATTGTGTGTACCTGTGTCTCCCAACCTCAATTTCTAATGATGCATTGCTTCCTCTTTCTTTCAGATAATGTTTGTTGTTTTCT
The DNA here is from genome assembly GCA_016271365.2 of Neoceratodus forsteri. Lineage (NCBI taxonomy): Eukaryota > Metazoa > Chordata > Ceratodontiformes > Ceratodontidae > Neoceratodus > Neoceratodus forsteri. The sequence goes on from CM057454.1 coordinate 720,454,530, forward strand.
TCATTACCATGTTTGTACTTTACCGCTAGCATATTCTGTCAATCCTGTTGTTTGCTCTTCTGTATGTAACTGACTCCGGTTTGCCACCAACTGTATGTAACTGACTCCTGTATGCCTCCACCATTGTAACCCTCCCAGGTCACACCTGAAAATAGGCACTTGGTGTCTAGTGTGCCCTACCCGGTTAACAAAAACAAATAAATAAATAAATAAATTATGGGCAGACTGGATGGGCCTAGCAGTCCTTAACTGCTGACAATTTCTATGTTTCTGTATTTCTACTATTATTATAACATACATCAGCTGCCTGAAGGTCAGACCTAGGAGAAACACAGATCCTATCTTGAAGCAGTCAGTTATTGACATTAACATTGTAATCTGCTAATGCCATAAAGCGATTAGCAATAGGTAGCTGCAAACTATGACTGCGAGTTGGAATAACCATCTCGTTTCCACTTTTCGTAGATAAGGTCTCTTCAGGTTGAATGGCTTTAATAGGGTCCCATATAGAATCATTCACCATGTGGAGACCCATTGTATCCAGTATAGGGGATTTTTCCAAAATATGACTTGCTACTGCTGCATTCTTGCAGATTATATCAAATTGACCATCTCCAGAGAAACTGCCCCTTTTATATACTGTATTCTAAGAATCCCCTTTCTTCCCAATCAGATATGTAACATTTTATTGAAAAAGTTACAAAGTAATGAGGTTAAGTGACCAATCCATTTCTCTGAATTGTTTTTTGAAACCAAATAAACTAAGAGTCACAGGTGAAGGATCCCAGAACTGCCTGACATTAGCTGGTGGGTAGGGATCAAGTGGTAGTTTGACAGCTTTTAAACTGAATGCTTCAAGAAGCTGACTGTTTCGCCATAGGTAGTGGAAGCGTCTTGGATGTGAGCAATATACAGTATATCAACACTGTCAGAGTACAGGTAATCCCCTGAAGACTATTCCTTACAACATTAAAGATATCCTCAATTACAATAGAATGACCCAAGTCTGCCCTGTAGAGATTCACAATCTTATCCTTCAAGGAGGAGGGGGGGATTCAGTCTCTTCTTTTCTTTAACCAACTATCTTGAGATGTGGAAGAGTTTTTTGTTTATTAGACCGTACTGACCCTGTCCTGGGCTGACCCATATTGGCATTACTCCTAGGCTTAGCGTCATTAACATTATTTGCGTCTGGGGTGTTTCTACAGGGGGCTCCCCAGTAGCTAGAGGTCCTGACTGTTTAGAGGAGTCCTTCAAAGGATCTCCAACATACTTATCCAAGGTTGAGAAAGCACTAGCCTCATTTTCCCTTACAGATACTGTTTCATGTGGAGCCACTAGTTTCCCTTTATTTGTTTTTTTTTTTTGGCACCTTTTTGTTTAATAGGCCCTCAACCGGAATTTCAATAGAAGGAAGATCTGGTCTGTCATGAGTAGTAGCAGGCCCCAGGCCTTCAGTGCTTAGAACCTCTATGGATGTGGACTTTTTAAGGGGATATATTGTATTTAAAGTCCTTAGGACATCATCCATTCTGGCCCCATTGATAGCAACATTTTCTCTACATCCTCCATTCTGGCCCCATTGATAGCAATATTGTCTCTACATCCTCCATTCTGGCCCCATTGATAGCAACATTTTCTCTATATCCTCCATTCTGGTCCCATTGATAGCAACATTTTCTCTACATCCTCCATTCTGACCCCATTGATAGCAATATTTTCTCTAAGAGATTCTACCTGGTTTCTGATCATTACTAGCTCTTCCATGAGAACTAGATTGGCAGCATGCTGTTTTTTTTTAAAACTCTTATTAGGTCTTCACTAAGATAAGAGGGGACGTAAGATAGGGACTCATTAGATAGTTTTTTAATCTGAGGTTTGGGATAAGTCAGGGGGAATAACATCATCTACTATTGAGTTTAGGCTAGGAGAAAGATCCCCTCATCTTGATGCACAATGTTGGTTTTAATTTCATAAGCTCTAGACTTATTATATTTGTCAAATTATTTTAACCCTTCGATGGTTTTATGTAAATCTTGCAAAACATCCTGAAAAGCATCTGCTCTCTCTTGGGCTTTTACAGGGCTTATGGACACTACATTATTCATTTTAATCATATCAGAGAAAGAAGGAGGAGTGCATATAAGTGAAGAACTGTCAGTACCATTATCAATTAGCTCCCGGCTAGAGTGGGAGTTTCCAGACTCCACATTTTGGACCAGCGACCACTTTTCAGGATGACCATCATTACCAGCTAGGGCATCAATATTCTCTTTTGAGAAGGGTAATAAAGGCTTGTTGTATACTAAAAGAGTCAATTGGGTTCATTTCTAAAGGCAAGAGATCAATTCTGCCTTTGGGAAGGAGAGGGCAAAATGGGCATAGATGTTCTTAGCCATGAATTAATTGAACCTAGTCCTGGGCTATTGTGGTGGTGGGGGGGGTCTTTTCTGATTCACTTACCAGAGTTTCTAACATATCTGAAATGTTAGGTTGATTTTTGGCACATATGTTAATCTTACTCTTGGTTTTCACTTTCTTGGGTCCTTTCTTACAACCAACATTACTTTTTATCACATTAGTCCTATTGATCTCAATGCCAGAACCAGAGTTATGTTCTGACATTTCTAATAGGTCGTCAGCGATTTTGCTTAATTGGTTTCTAGTAAAAACCATATTTTAATGTGACCCACAAAAAGTCAACTCTTAAACACCCAAATCCTAAGCACACACACTTAATGAAAACAGCACAAAAAGTTATAACTAGGGACAATAAATACAAGGATATTATGAATTCTAGCTTATTGTACGGTCCATCCAAGGTCCCAAAAAGAGACTCAAAAAGCTTTTATGTGAGGATCTCTAATTTGTAGAAGAGCAGTAAATTAAAGTCAGAAAAGGAAAATGCAAACCCCATTGCAGGACTCTTCAAATAAGTTCAGAATGTCCACATAGGAATGGAATGGTAGAGATGCTTGCATCTTCTTAGAAAATCTTCGGAGCTGCATGATGAACTGGTAGAAAGAGTCACCTAAAGCATTCACTGTAATCGACTTAGGAGTTTTTCTTAGCAAGGGGACTTCTTTTCCTTGTCCTTTGTTTTTTTTCTGAGAAGGAAGGCAGAGCAACAACCCCACGGGGTGAGAGCCCAATCTTTGAATAATGGGAGGTTCTAAGAGAAAATACAAACAAAACCAAGGATGATAATAATAGCTGTATTGGCAGGAAAAGCCCCACAAACCTTTAACCCTACAAGCCTCCCTTCCTTCCTTCTGATAGCATGGTGATTACAGGCCAGTAAATACCAGAGAAGCCATCAAAACACTACTTTAATTCAAAGGTTGCCATTCTGATTTTTACAATAAATAAATAAATGACCTAGTGAGAGGATGACCCAGGTGGGAGGGAGGGACAGTGGGTGAAGGTAAAAGGCAGCATAGCAAAGGCAACGGATCTCTGCTTCAAACAACTGAGCAAAAGCAAGAGGAAAAAGAGACTGCTATGGTTCTCGAAAGTGGTGGCTGAAAATGTAAAAGCTAAAAGGGTAGTATTCAGAAGGTATAAGAAAATGCAGAGGGAGGAAGATAGAGAGGTGTATAGGGGAAACAGAGGGATGCAGGGAAAGCAGTAAGGAGCACAAAGGCACAAACTTAAGAAAGGATTGCTCAGAAGGTAACGAAAGGGGACAAGGCATTTTTTTTGGTATTTAAGGAAAAAGAGGAAGGCCAGGGGTAGGATTGTAAGATTAAAAAGGGAAAGTGAGTACCATCACCCTTATCCAGGGACCACCCAGTCCAACGCAACTGCCTCAAAGGATGCCGAGAACGAGGAGCACTTGGATGACAGTGGGCTCAGGGAGGGTTACAGCGGTCAGGCAGAGGCACATCCCAGATCCTATTCCACTCAAGAACTCATATGCAACACTGGCAAATGAGGACAACCAAATAGAGGTACCCAGAGAAGTGGAAGGAAAGGATGGAGGTTAGCCAAGGAGGTGACCTCAGTGGGGAAAGCAGTGGACCCCAGAGAGGAGGAAGCGAATCCTGGTGGGGACTCCATCACAAGAGGGATCCAGCTAGGAACACAGGAGGAGGAGGACAGGGAGGTGAGGTGCCTACCAGGTGCCACGGCATGGAGGGATGGAAGGAAGATCCTGGGGATCACTGGGAAGACAAGACGGGAGGGTGAGCTAGATGTCATTATCCACCTAGGTACTAATGACCTGGCAAATGGGGAGCCAAAGGAAGTTCAGGAAGAGTTTAGGAAACTGGGGAGGGGTCTCAAGCAAGTAGCTACTTCTGTCACTTTCTCAGAAGTACTACCTGTGAGAGGCAAGGGAGAACATAGGAGTGCATGCACCAGGAACTTTAACTCATGGTTGAACTGGTGCTGTGAAGAAGGGTTTGGATTCATTGGTGACTAGGGACCCACCTGGAGGGATGGAGGTTTGTTCCAGCCTGACAGCCTGCATCTATCCTGGAGGGGAATCCAAGCACTCAATGATAAGTTTAAATGCTACATTGACAAGCATTTAAACTAGCAAAGGGGGGTGGCAGGCCAGCAAGGAGGGTACCTACTTGCTCACCCCCCACAGCTAGCAGTGGAACCAGTGAACCAGAGGAGTGGCTATCTCTGCAAAGCAGTGTGCAAAAGATGGAGATTAGTGCCCAAGAGGTGGATAAGCAGAAAAGGGCAACATTCAGCAGAAGGGCAGACAGCAAGAGAACCAGGGATAAATGACAACCAAGGAAGGGGCTGGAGTAGAACAGTGAAACATTCTAGGAGGTCAAATCATGAAGCCATGTGTGCAAATGCCAGGAGCCTTAGCAACAAGATGGAAGATCTGGAGGCTGTCATGGTGCAGTCAGACCTGGACATTGTGGCCATCACTGAAACCTGGTGTAATGATAACCACGACTGGGAGATGGCCATACCTGGCTACAACATATTCAGAAGAGACAGAGCAGGCAGGAAGGGAGATGGGTGGCACTCTGTGAAAAATGACATAAGGGCCACAGAGGTCCAGGAGGAACAAAATGGGGAGAGATACTGTGGGTTAAGCTGGAAAGGAAAATGGGGACAGCCATCCTCACAGGTGTGGTCTATAGACCACCAGCCCAGGAGGAAGAAACAGATAGAGGCTGTGCTAGCCATCCAAAGGATGGCAGACAAGAGTGAGTAGTACTGGTTGGAGACTTCAATATTCCAGATGTGGACTGGAGCATCCAGCAGCAGCATCAACTAGGAGCAGATTTATCCTGGACTCCCTTCAGGGTGCCTTCCTCAAGCAACTGGTCATGGAACCAACTCAGCAGAAGGCAATACTGGACCTTGTGCTCACAAACAGGGACAGTGTGGATGGGGATAACAGTGGGGGAGCACCTGGGAAACAGTGACCACCAGTCATTGTGGTTTGAAATCACAGAAAGAGCAGAACCAAACCACATAAAAACACATATCCTGGATTTTAGGGGGGCAGACTTTGGGAAAATGGGGAGATACTTGAAAGAGGCATTAAGGGGAATGGGACAGGAATCAGGGGTTGCGGAACAGTGGGCAGTATTTAAAATGGGGATTACAGGAACAACAGAATTATGTATTAAGCAGGTTAGCAAGAGGAAAAGGAAGAGGAGACCAATATGGTTTTCCAAAGAGGTAGCAAAGAAAGTGAAAGCCAAAAAGATTGCATTCAGGCAATACAAAAAGACACAGGCAGAAGGGGATAAGGAGAAGTACCAGGAGAAGCAAAGAGAGGCAGGGAGGTCAGTAAGGGAAGCCAAAGCTCAGACAGAAGAACACATTGCAAAATCAGTGGGTAGAGGGACAAAACCTTACAGGTACATAAGTGAAAAGAAAGACAAAGGAGGGATAGTGAGACGGAAGGGGAGGATGGGGCCGCATGGAGGATGACAACAGTAAAGCTGACATATTGAACAGGTATTTCTGCTCAGTCTTTACTGAGGAAGAGGAGGTAATGGGTCTGAAGGAATACAAGGGGTGAGAATGGTGCAGAAATGGACACAAGTCTCTTTACACACGAAAGGTCCTGAAGGAACTAAGTAATAAGAGTTGATAAAGTAATGGGGCCAGATGGGGTGCACCCCAGGGTCTTTAAAGAACTAAGAGGTGGTGGCTGAACCTCTGGCTATCCTGTTTAGCCGATCACTGGAAACAGGAGAGTACCCAAAGACTGGAGGACAGCAGATGTAGTCCCCTTATACAAAGTGGGAACAAAGAGGAAGCAGGGAACTACAGACCAGTCAGCCTCACCTCGGTAGTGGGAAGATCATGGAAGCACTACTGAAGGAGAGATTGGTGGAAAATCTGGTTGTCAATGGACTACAGGACCCAAGGCAGCATGGTTTCACCAGGGGAGGTGTCAGACCAACCTCATTGAATTTTTGACTGGGTGACTAGGGAGGTGGATCAGGGGAGGGCAGTGGACATGGCCTATCTGGACTTCAGCAAGGCCTTTGACACTGTGCCACATAGAAGACTATTACACAAACTGGGGAATATGGGTGTGGGTAGGACAGTAGTGTGGTGGGTAGGTAACTGGCTGGGTGGCAGGACACAGAGGGTGGTGGTAAATGGCTGTCACTCCACAGAGGGAAGAGTGACTAGTGGGGTACCACAGGGATCAGTGCTGGGACCAGTCCTATTCAACATCTTCATCAGTGACATGACGCAGGACCTAGAAGGCAGAATTTCACTGTTCGCTGATGACACAAAGCTCTGTAACAGAGTAGACACACCAGAGGGTGTAGACAGAATGAGAAGCGACCTACAGAAACTTGAAGAATGGTCAGGGGTTTGGCAGTTGAAATTCAATGCAAAGAAGTGCAAGCTAATGCATATGGGGCACAAAAACCCTGGCACAGTATATCAGTTGGGGGGTGAGGATATAGCATGCACCAAGCAGGAAAGGGATCTTGGGGTTATCATCTTTGATGACCTCAAGGTAGGGAAACAGTGTGACAAGGCAGCAGGTAAAGCAAATAGGATGCTGGGATGTATAGGCAGGGCATCACCAGCAGGAAAAGGGAGGTCATAATTCGCTATACAAGACACTAGTGAGGCCCCACCTGGAGTACAGTGTACAGTTCTAGAGACCATACCTACGTAGGACATAGACAGGGTAGAGAAGGTTCAGAGGAGGGCAACAAAGATGGTGCATGGATTGCATCACAAGTCCTATGAAGACAGGTTGAAGGAACTGAACATGTACTCCCTGGAGGAGAGGGAGAGAGAGGATATGATAGAGACATACAAGTATCTTACAGGGAGGAACAGGGTGCAGGAAAACACTATTTTTAAACGAAAAAGATGTTCCAGGACTAGAGTGCATGGGATGGAGTTGGAGGGAGGACGATTCAGAGGAAACATGAGAAAGAATTTCTTCACAGAACGGGTGGTGGACAAGTGGAACACCCTGCCAGAGGAAGTGGTGGGGGCTGAAACAATCACGGGATTTAAGAATGCATGAGATAGACATAAAGGAATTCTGGAGATCAGGGGTAAGGGGCAACAGACTTCTAGGAAAACAAACTGAACTTACAAGCTCAAATGGGCAGACTGGGTGGGCCATAGGCCCTTATCTGCCGACACTGTCTATGTATCTATGTATCTATGTTAACTAAGTTGTTTAATCTAGCATTCTTAAACTGAAAAAAACAAGAAAGAGCTAACCATCAAGGACCCTTGGTCTAATATTTGAATAACATTTCAATAAATTATAAATATATAAAACAGATAAAATTGTACAACTACATGAAAAAACAAATGGAATAGTCAGTTTAAAAAGCAAATAATGATCAAAGATACCTTTGTTGGTGCTCATAATAAAAGAGTCCACACAGCTGGCAGCAAGTGGTCAAACCCAGGGCCCAAAGCAAGTACGAACAAGGCTTCAATTGCCCATAGAACTGGATCACACTGCTGCTAACACATCCACCAACCGAGGAAAGCTAAGGAGAACCAAAAAGCAGCAGTCCCAAATAGTGCTGCTACAGTAACCAAAATCACCAGCAGCAGGTTACCCCAGATTAAAAATGAACAGCTCTGCTACAAAAGGCACTTAGCAGAATCACCAGTACACGTAGGACTTGAAAGGTCATGGTGGTGCAAAACACTGGTTAAATGTTCTCCCTCACAAAGCAGGCAATGGTGGCATATCTGTTCTTGCAGAGGGGAAAGCGTTGCAACCTGTGCTGCTACCACTTCTCAACAATGGTATAGCATGTGGCTGTGCAGTCTCCTCCACTCCCGACTTGTCGAGGTCACACAGTGAATAGTTTGACGCTAGTAGGGTCTGAGATCTCCAGTTTGCCCAAACTGCACTCCTGACTCTGGTGTCTAGTGGCACCCCACACCCTCTGATCACTGTCCCCATAATTGATTGATCTTTCCCTGGTGTCTAGTGGTAAACCCCTCCCTCAGATCACTGTTCCCATTATGTGTTTGGTCTTTCTCTGGTGTCTAGCGGCACCCCCCCCTCTGATCACCATCCAGTCTTGAAAACTGTACCTCAATGTTTTTTTTTTAACCCGCCTGTTTTTTTTCCTTAAATGGTCCCTCATAGATCTGACCCCCTACTCCCACCTCCCACTCAGCACCCACCACCCAAACCAACTGCTCTGCAGTTACATGTTCAGCTCTTTGTCCAACTATGTTCTGAGTACAGCCTTGAATCTTAGTGTAGTGCTGTTATTCCATCTTCTTCACAGTCCCTTCTTTTATTAGTTTTTTCCCCCAAAATCGGACTACTGTTGCAATGCAGATCCCTCTCTCCTCCCTCACCCTTTTTCTATTTCTATCCCTCTCTCTACCAACCCCACTTGCTCACAACATGCCAGTGCAAAATAAATCAACAACCCCCTACACCCTCCTCTTCAAATCCCCCACTTACACTCTCACTATTACTCCCTCTCCCCTCTCTGAACTATGGTCTCACTTCTGTATGATTCCTCATACATCACTACTGTCTGTGCCATCTATCCATTCTGTTTTCCATCTACTGCTCCTTTACTCTACCCCTCCATTCCCCTCCAAACACCTGCCCTCCTCGGATTCTCCTTACAGATGTTCAAAGCTCCACTTCCTCATCCTCACTCTACTCCTGCTCTCCTCTGGGAATATCCATCCCAATCCTGGACCTGTTGCCTCCAGCACTTTTGGCGTTTCCACAGCTGCTGCTGCCCCTCCTTTGTTCCTACAGACCTCCCAAGAGGCTTCATGTTCCTACATCTAAATATCTGTAGCCTAGTACTAAAAATTGACCTCCTACAAACCATGGTGGCCTCTCTAAAACCAGACATCCAAATCATTACAGAAACATGGCTAAAGGGCACGATCCCTGACCACTTGGTCTTCATTCCTGGCTGCTCCCTCTTAAGACAAGACCGAGCTGGCGGGGTGGTGGTGTCACCATGTATGTCCTTACCTCCCTCCAGTACTCCATAATTTACTCATCCTCTGACCCAACAACCCATGATGCTCTAGCTATTCATGTTACCTTCCCTTTACTCTTCCTTTCTTTATAGCTGGTATCTAATGCCGCCCAAACATCCAGCCCTCTACTGCTCTTGACCTCCTAACTTCCATCACTGCCCTCTTTCACTCTGGGGAGCTATACATCCTAGGTGACTTCAATTTAAACTGGCTTTCACCAAAAACAACCAAAATATGCAATGAAATCTGTGCTCATAACCTCACACAGCTAATATCAGAACCCACCCACCCCAACCACAAGACACAAAATCACTCCCTACTTTACTGGGCTCTTACCTCCCACCCCCACAGAGTCATCATCTCTGGTATTCTTCCTGATGCACTCAGTGACCATAATCCAGTATTCGTAGTCATGAAAGTTCACAGACCCAAATCCTAGCATAAAACCTTGCAACTATGCTCTTTTAAATTCTTAGAATTAGAACCTCTCCTGCGCAACCTAGCCCTCTCCGACTGGTCTCCCCTAGCCAACATCCTACTGGTTGATAAGACCCTTGCTTATTTTACAGATATATTCCTAGAGAACTGGAATACCTTTGCCCCATTCAAACAAATCAGGGTTAGGGGAAACCACTTACCTTGGATTACTCCAGAACTATTGGCCTGTCTCAGAGCTAGAGATCGTGCCTGGAGACGTCATAAAGCAACCCAGCTTCCTAGCGATCTCATGACCCACTACAAGCTTTGAAATGCCTGTACCAGGGCCACAAGGCTAGCAAAGTCTGAATACCTTAACACCACCTTCCTCATAAACATAAATTCACCTTCCAAGTTCTGGAAGGTGGTTCATGCTCTCTTTTCTCCCACATTCCACCCCCTTCCCGTGCTTAAAATAAATGACACCCTTGTGGCAGACCTGGGTGCCATAGTGGCTGAATTTAGCTCTACTATACCATTTGTGACACTGAGCTACTGAAATCCCTCCCTTCCTACCCTCACTCCTTTCCTCTCTCCAATGGTACCTCTCCCCCCCCCCCCCTCTTCTCCTTTGATACAGTCTCCCCAAATGACACACTAAAAGCCCTCCTTGCTATCAGCCCCTCAAAAGGCTCCTCCCCAGATGGCCTAGACCCCAAACTCCTCTCTCTTTCTCTGCCTTGACCATTACCTGCCCCCTTTCTCTAATTCTAAACCTCTCATTTTCTACTGCCTTGGTCTCTACCCCATGGAAACATGTTGAAGTCCTCCCTCTTCCCAAAGGTGGTGACCCATTGTCCCCTGGAAATCACCACCCTATCTCTCTCCTCCCTACCCTAGCTAAATTACAAGAACATGAGCCAGCCCGGTGGCACTGAGGGCTGATGCGCTGGACGCCACACCTCACACCACACTGGTGACCCGGGTTCGGGAAAAGACCTGGGCCGCCGGGGGCTGGCAGGGGAGAGGAAGGATTAAGCATCCCATGGCTGCTCGCCTTCCTCTGGGGAGGGTGGGAACAATGCATCACACTGCAGCGGTGACTGGCGGAGGCCAGCCGCACTACAGTGGCATGCAAACAAAGGGGGGAGCATGGCGGGCGTCAAAAATTGGAATATAGTGGGGCGACCTCAGCTGCTAATGGCCGTACCCTGCACCCCTGGACATGAGAGGCACCTTTGTCGGGGTGTGGCCAACCCTGTACGGTGATGCGTGTCACATGCCAGACCAGGTCCGGGTGTGCGGGTGTGGCAGCCGGAGGTCATGGTGCCCGCTCCGCTGCGGAGGAAAATGTTAGAAAATAAAAAAAATAAATTACAAGAACACCTTGTCCTCTCCCAGCTTACCTCATTTCTAAATGACACTTCCTACTTCACCTCTTTCCAATCTGGATTCAGGAAAAATCACTCCACCGCTACCTCCCTACTTCAGTTCACTGACTCTGTCCTTACCGGGATGAACAATGGCCAAATCATCTCAGCCATATTTGTTGACCTCATCAAGGCTTTCGACACTGTTTCCCACTCCCTTCTCCTTGACTCCCTCTCAATAGCAGGCCTATTTCATTCAGCCACTAGCTGGTTCAAAGTCTACCTCACTGGTAGAACCCAAGCAGTCAGGATCTCTGATGTCATTTTCCCTCCCCTTCCGATTAATACTGGAGTCCCTCAGGGCTCAGTACTAGGGCCCCTATTGTTCTCCATCTTCCTAAATGACATTCCATCTGGCTGCTCCTCTGTCACCATCATACACATGTATACCGACGATACAGTCCTGTAGGCATCTGGCTCTTGCCCAGCTGAGATTACATCCAACTTGCAGCAAGACTTTGACAAGGTTCAACTCTGGTTTGCTAACCATCAACTTTTTCTCAACACCAAGAAGATTGTCTCCATGACCTTTGGCACAAGGCAGAGACTATCTAGTCTTCTCTCCCTGCCCACTTTCCACACCCTTGATGGGACTTTACTTGAGGACACATTCTCCTTCAGGTACCTAGGAGTTTGGCTGGATCAACATCTAAACTTCTCAATACATATTGACACCATCCCAAAAACATTACACCCCAAGCTTGGTGCCCTGTTCAGGAATTGTAGTTGTATCCCCTCTACAGTTAGGCGTGATCTTGTTCAGAAGAGGATCCTGCCCATCTTTGACTACTATGATGTAGTCTACGGTGCTGCTCCCAAGTCCTCCCTGGCCAGATTGGATACCCTCTTCAGTTCCTTCTGCAGTTTTGCCCTTGATGCTCCCTCTTACACCCACCACTGTGATCTCTATTGTGCCCTATCCTTCCCCTCTATTACAAACAGATGATTCTCCCACTGCGCTAAATTCACCTCCAAGCACTGGCTGGGTGAACTCCCTTCCTACCTCTCCCCCTCATTTATAACACCCCCCAACCCCTCTCACTCCCTTAGATCATCTGACTCTTGTACTCTGGTGGTCCCCCGCAGAGCCACCCTCATTGGCCAATCCAGTTACTCCCACCACCTCCCAAAAATATGGAATTCACTCCCCCCTCAAATTTGACACTCCTCCTCCTACTCCATCAGCTCTGCCCTCGGAAACTTCCTTGCACCTAGCTGCTCTTGCTATGACCCTCCCTAACTCCCCCTCTAAGCCCCTGATAAACCCTACCCCTCTTTAGTAACCATGCAATGCCCCTGCTGCAGCTCCACCTCCCACCCACCTAAAAACCAGCATTTTTTCCCTTCCCCCAATTCCCTCCCTTCCGACCTTCCATTGTTCTATTACCGTGATTTCTCAATCATCCAACGTTGTACCAAGGGCCTGTCCCTACCCTATCCTTACACCATTAACCCAACTCTTCCCTCCACTTCTCCACATCCTGAAGGGCTGGAATTTGGCCTCTCTTCTCTCTCACCTTCACCCTTTCTTCTGTTCTTCCAAAGCCTATACCCCCTCGCTGCCTAGAACCTGCTTCCCTCCTATCGTGCTCTACCTCTTGCTGCCACAACCTGCTCCCTTCCTGTCATGCTTGACCCCTGCCTTGTGCAAGCAGGGTCCTCAGCATACTGGAGGGGTCAGGCCCCAGCAGACCTTTCTCCTCCTACCTCTTTTTTCCCCTCCTCCTTCTTCCATCCCCTTCACCCCCCTCTTCTCTACCTACTGACACACCTACCCCTCACCTACCCCCACCTTCCCTTCTCCCCCTTACTTAACCCTAGCTATGGCTGACCCCTAATCTCTAATGCACTTGTAGTTCACTTGCAATTCTGTTATATCTGACCCCTAATATCTACTGCACTTGTAGTTAACTTGCAGTCCTGTTATACCTTAGTCAACCTGTTCTGCCTGTGTTTACTCCTCACTAGCTTCCCTAGACCAAACTACAACAATTCTATTCAGGCATTTTCTAGCTACATGGGTATGTGTCATTTAGTGTATGCCTAAATGTTATTTTGTGTTGTTGTATCTGTCTAGTCCAAAAGTGTTGGTGTAGAATCTATCTAGTTCAAAACTGTTAGCATCCCGCTATTTCATTACTCCTGTACAGTCTGCTCAAATTATTTTTTTTTTTTTAAATTCAAACCTTTATCAAGTTTTTAACGTAGAGGATCCAACATGAAGACAGCAAACACAAATAGATGAAACAAACATAATACAGTCCGTCCCATGTTGGCACCTCCCCCACCCTCCCCTCCCCTCCAGCCCCCCGCCCCTCCTCCCCTTCCCCAAGCTTGGCACATTCCTGTTATTCCTTTTAAGTGGCCTGTATAAAATATCACCTGTGGGACTTAAACTGAACTTTCGAATCACTAATAAGTGGACTCCAGAGCCTTTGCTGCCTAATATGTTGAATGACTTATGACTTTGAAACCCCTGTTTGGAGGAGAAATAGTGTATGCAACATCTCTCATACTTTTTTATAGCGAGAAAAAGATCCCCCCAAACTTGCTTTGATTTGTTCAGCTTGAACGTTAAATAGTAAATCTTTTAACCATTCTTCATTTGAGATGGGATGGACATCTAGCCAGTGGAACAGAATCAGTTTCTTGAGGGTAAGTGATATGAGTGCCATGTGATACTTCTGAATTCTGACTCAAATCATGGAAAAATCTCCAGTCAAACATATTTCTGGAGTAAATAAATCCCAAATTCCCAGTAATGGATCCACCCTATCCCTTATTTGATCCCACATATGCTTGATCGATGGGCATTCCCAGAAAATGTGAAACAGGTTACCTTTGGCCTGTTTACATCTAAAACAAACGGAGTTCGGTAACCTGCCTATTTTATGGAGTTTAACAGGAGTCCAATACATATCATTCAGAAGTCTGTATTGGGTAAGTTTCAGTCTGTCTTGGGACATGTAACTGAAAGAATCTAAACGATCACTTTCCAATCCTCTAAAGATTTCTGGAAACATGAATTTCAGTAGCTGGGGACTTCTTTGCTCGTGTCCAAAGCAGTAGTGCATAAGGAGTCATAAATTAATGAGATAGGTTGGGGTTTCTCACATACTGGGACCAACAGCTCCAACCAAGCACCCCCACCTCCTGGAGTTCCAGGGACAGGGAACTTTTGATTTAACAGATGACAGAGTTGCCAGACCTTGAAGATCTGCCTCTGTGGAATATATATATATATATGTGTATATATATATATATATATATATAGAGAGAGAGAGAGATAGAGATAGAGATAGAGAGAGACCAAGATAGCGCTGGAATCCAACCAAGTCTTCTCACAAAAAAAAGTCCTCAATCCTGGCCGTGTTAAGTTGGGGGAACCATACTGGAGAGATAATGTCCCCACCGATCCGGAGATTAGGGTTGCCCACTATAGGTTGCCTCAGATCTTTGGTATTCCGGTAGTGAAGAAAGGTGCACAGTTGTGCATGTGCTTTGAGAGACAAGAGAATGGAAGAATTATTGATACTGGCAGGGAGTTGTTGTAGGAAAGTATACAGCAAGGCCTCTTTAGCTATCTGTTAGCCATCAAGGAGTTCTCTTTCAAGCACTAACCAAGTAGGCAGATAAGCCAGGGAAGCAGTCTCTTCTTGGGAAGAAAACCATCGTAGATATTTAGAAGCCTGACTCACCCAATAGTACATACCAAAATGTGGTATTTAAGTCCTCCTGCCGGGATAGAGTCAGCTAGTTTCAGATATGACCTACGGGGATGTTTTCCTTCCCATATGAAGGAAGAGATAAGGGCATGGAGTGATTTGAACCATTTTTGGCATATCCAAATATTCACATGTTAAGGGGGTAGAATATTCTAGGCAGTATATTCATTTTAATTATACTTATTCTTCCACAAAGAGATATTGAAAGTGTTTGCTACCTCTTAAAATCACGTTGAATGGTGTCCAGAAGGGCATCCAGGTTTTGCTTTTTCATGGAACTTTCCCTAGTAGATATGAATAAACCTAACTATTTAATACCCTTTGGATGCCATTGTATTTCCATTGGAAAAATATCATGCCTTACAAACCTATCATTTAAAGGGAGAACTGATGTCTTAGTGATATTTATCTTATAGTTGGAAAGCTCCCCAAATTCGTGGATAATCCTCAAAGCTATGGGAAAAGATTGACCCGGATTTACCAGATGCAATAGCACATCATCTGCGTAGGCTAATAGTATGAAAGTCTGAGAACCTATGGAGATGCCCTGTACCCCATTCTCTGCTCTCAGTTTGGCTAATAACGGCTCCAAATAAATGTTAAATAACAAGGGGGAAAGAGGGTATCCCTGCCTGGTATCTGACCCCAGTTGAAATTTATCCAAAAAGAACCCATTACAGTAGATCCTGGCTTGGGGGTTTTGATAGAAAGAGGCCACCCAATCTACAAATCTGGCAGAAAAACCAAATCTATGCATAGATAAAAATAAAAACTGCCAATCCACTTGGTCAAATGCCTTCTCTGCGTCCAGTGATACCAGACCCGCCGGAGACTCTAAATCCCTGGACACAGAGAAGACGTGCTAACTTATGGCAATGGTCAAAAGAATGGCGCCCCTGCATGAAGCCGACCTGGTCTGAGTGGGTAATCCCAGGAAGAACCCCTTTAATTCTATGGGCAAGGATTTTTGCCAGGATTTTAATATCACAGTTTAATAAAGATATTGGTTGATAGCTACCCATCACTTTCGGGTCTCTATCCTGTTTATGTAATACAATTATGGTCACCTCCAAAATGGAGTTGTCTAGGGATTGCCTTCCAACATCCAGGTAAAGAAGCGGGACAACCAAGGAACAATCAGTTTACTAAAAGATTTGTAAAAATTAGGGGAAAACCTGTCTGGGCCTGGGGCTTTATCAGACCTCAAGGAGGTAATTGCCTTTTGGATCTCTGATTCCAGAATAGGGGAAATTAGGGTGTCCTGTTGGGCCGATTAAGAGAGGGTAGCTCCAGTGAGCGAAGATATTGCTCGACTGTCTCTGCAGGAGGTTTACGGGACATAGGTCGATATAGCTCCCTGTAAAAGTCAGCAAATTCCGCAGCGATAGATTTAGGGGCTAAGAAGGGCCTCGAGTCAGGTGGGACCTCACACTAGGAATAATCCAAGAGGATTTCAGCTTCTTCAGTCTTAATGCCAATAGATGGCCAGCTTTCTCCCTCTGATCAATATACTTGACTCCCGGTTTTAATATAGCGTATTCAGCTTTCTCCCGTAGAGTTGAATTATATTGATCCCTTAGGCTCACTAACAGTTTCCTATCTTCTACTGTGGTTGTAGGGGCTAGAGAGACTTCTAAACTAGGCATTTTGGAGAGGAGTGAAAAAGATTATTGTTCCCTCTTCCTACAAGAAGCTAATCTAATAAATACACCTCGAATGACGCACCTCAGGGCACACCATTCCTTATCTGGCCTTGATGAAGAATTTTGGTTTATTTTGGTAAATTCTATTATCTCCCAGGATATGGAGTCAATAATCTGGGGGTCCTTAAGGAGTTGATTATTCAGCCTCCATAGTGAGTCAGGGGAAGTGTCAGGAGTTAGAATCAGGTCGCATTGTACCACCGAGTGATCTGAAATCACCCCGGGTACTATGCTTGCTGCCATCACCCCCTGCAAAAGTGATTGACTAAAAAATAGTCTATGCGGGATGAAGTCCAGTGTACTGAGGAACTAAATGTGAACTCCCTAGCAGTGGGGTGCAGGATCTCCAGGAATCTACCAGACCCAGATGGTCTGATAGTTCTGAAGAGCACGTTGGGCCAGGGAGAGGCCAGGCCTCCTAGGTATTGACTTGTCTAAATCCAGGGAGAAAGGGAGATTCCAGTCCCCTTCTATGATACATGGAAGTGTAGTATAAGGCACCAAGGCTTTTAACAGAGTGGTGAAAAATAGGGGAGTGTCAATATTCGGTCCGTAGACACAATCCAGCACCAGGGACGTTCTGTCGAGCATCCCTTTAACGAACAAGTACCTCCCCTGTGGGTCCCCCCATGATTTGCTCCAATTTAAAGGGGGTGTTCCTGGATACCAATATGACAACTCCCCAACTTTGAGAGCTGTCTCCAGCAGTAAACACCTGACCAATATATTGGTGACAGAGGAGAGTACTTTCCGTTTCCAGGAGGTGGGTTTCCTGTAAAAACAGGATATCCCCCTTAAGCAATCTTATATGCTTCAGCATCTGATAATGCTTCAATTTAGTGCGGAGTCCACAAACATTCCATGAAATCAGTCTATGAAAGTTAAGCCTATTCCCTTGCATCAATCATTCCCATGCCACCTAGGACAAAAACACCATGTACCTCATGTGCCAAGCTAACCCCCCCTCGCAATCCCTGACTAATAGAAAAATGCCCCAAATAACTTCCACCCTTGCTTCCCCTTCCTACAATCCACTCCCTTCCAATGAAACAACCCAAGGAATACCTGTTCCACATTCGGAATACAGATATTGAAAAAAAACCTCCCCCCACCCACGTGTGTTACAGTACATGATACCCACGACTAGGCAGCGGTCCATGCACTTCCCCCCTCCCCCCGCCAACCCCCGAAGTAAATCCAAGCTTTAAAACATGATTCTCCAAAAAAAAAACCTTAACAGAAATCTTAGCAGCTACATAAAGTTCACAAGTGAAACTCCTACTTTGTTACAGTGACGTGAAGAATTTTACCCGAGTCATAACAGTCTGGTTGCTTTAGAAATGTTGAAATAATGACCAGCAGGAGAGCTTAAATACAAATAATGGCCCGAGTAATTATTGGGAGAGCACAAATGAATTGATTACTCCAACTGAAGGCCAACTGCCTTATTTAATCTAATATTTTACTTTAGTTAATATACAGCCATCCACTTTAAAAAGAAAACAGAAAGGGGAACAGGCTCCCACTCGAGAGAACGATAAAGTTCCAAACCACCCGATAAGTAATTTCTCATAATGTTGATCTATGTATTGCCTCACAGACAATTTTTCAACACCTTAATAATCCAGGCTGTAATATCCAGAAATAAGGAAAGTACCACAGCATTGTTGCAATACGGTGCCACCAGTGTTGAAAAACTGGGGAAGCACTAGTCAGTTGAGTGAAACTATCTGTCTTCCAAATCGAATTCTGTAGAAATGTGGCTCATCTCCCATCCAATCGATATTTCAAACTCTCTGCATCCTCCAAGCTTAACAGTGCAGGATCAGGCCTTACCTCCGACTGTAATGAATCACGGAGTCAGCCCTCATGGAAAAGGTTGGGAAATAAATTACTTAGTTCCTTCTCAGCAGTCTTTGGGTCATCTAATGCGGACTATGTCCCATTCTCCAGCACCTGTAGATTAGCTGGATACAGCATTCTAAAACATTTATTCGCCGCTAGTAATTTCAAAACCACACCATGAAATTTTGCATGTCTCTGCCTTACAGATGTGGGGAGGTCTTGGGCGATTCTAATGGGGGAGCCTTCCCATAGAACCTCCTTCAGTTCTTTCGTCTTGACAAGCAAATGTTGACTTTGCTGATAGTTTAGGAATTTTAGAATGAAAGTTCTGGGCCATGCTCCAGCCGCTGGCATAGGCTGAAGTGCCCTGTGTGCCTACTCTACAATATATTCAGCCCCGGAAGGCAAGGGGCCCACTATCTTCTGGACAAACTTTTGGGTGAATAGAACCAGATTGGAACCCTCTTCTCTCTCCGGGAGGCTGATAACCACAGTAATATTGCGGCGACTCCTCCCTTCCAGATCCTCCACTTTGATTTCTAGTTTAGAGATCCTCTGCCTTACCAAGGCCATGGCAGGATCGACTTTTTCCAGGTGTCTTTCCACTGATACCAGACGTACTTCACAGTCCCTGGCTTGCTGGGCTAGGTCTCCTACTTTTTCCTTTACATTTTTCACTTCTTCCGTTAGAGATCTGATATCATCTCAAAAGGGGAGAAATTTCTCCAAAAACCACTCCAGTGATAGAGGAGTGGAATCTTGGGTCAAGGTGGCTCTTTTCGCCACCAATACAGGTTGGGCCTTCACTTTTTTAGCCGTTTTCTCAGGCGAGACAGGCGGCGTGTGGTGAGGCAAATCAATGCGCATTTCAGCCTCCATCTCCTGCCAAAAGGAATGATTTGCTTCACTGCCTTTCCAGACAGTTAGCCACGCTTGAGATGAGCAAAATTAAGTGCACAGCAGTACAATTTTTTATTATATCGGGGTTTTTAAGGAGGGATAGCAGGAGCGCTCTGAAGAGCGTCTACTCAGCGTGAATCATCACATGACCTCCATGCTCAAATTATTTGAATGTAATCTACTGTAAAATTATACTGTGTACCAAATCTTTGTAAACTATTCTCATGTTCCCCTACCCCCCAGGTTGCCCTGGGAGACGAGCAGCTTGTTGCTCAGCGTGCCTTCCTGGTGAAACATTTCAATAAATAAATAAAAAAATAAACACACCCTCACTCACCTGAACAGGTCACGGGGCAAAGATCCACTCTCTGGTTGAAGACATGTCTTGATGCTGGAACCATGAACTGCAATATGAGAAATTAAGGTAAGTGCGGTTCAATGTATTTCAATGGGATTTTCAACTTTGATGCATAAGTTTGCCATATTTGCATATTTTGACACCAAATTTTCTTTGTGGCCTTTTGAGGACGCAACCACATGAACAATTGTGGTGGAATTATGCAAATCTGGCCCGAAAGGCATTTGTGTGGTTGTATATTGAAATTACTTTTCAGGTGGTGTTTGAACATTTTCACCACCCTTGTTCATGCAATGGGATCATAAGAAGGCAATGCTGAAAATGTGGGGTTAAAATATGTAAAAATGGCAGTTATGTGCATACATTGAAGCTTTCGGATGCTTGCTCGTAACTTTGGTAATTTTAAAGATTCTGACCCCAAAATTTTGACATAGCCATTTTTTACACCACCCCATGAATGTGACAGCTGTCATTTATCAAATCCTGGTCAAAATGTGTTTTCATAATGATGTTTTGACACCACGGAATTACTTTTCATCAGGGATTTGAAAATTCTCAGCATTGGGTTCATGAGGTGGGGCAATAACAAGACTATACTGACAATTTGGTTGCTGTTTTGGCCGAAATGCAAGCACAGGACCCAGAGGGTCCTATGCTTCACAGCAACATACATGCGCTGCCACAGGGAAATGAGGATATGATTATAGTATCTCAAAAAGTAAGGAAATTCTTTGCAAAAAAACTGCACTAATGCACCAGTTAGGGTAACTTAACACCACAAAAGTAGGGAAATGTGGCATTAGAGTTTCCAACCCTAGTACCCCCCACCTCCCCAAGCAGCAAAAGGAAAAAAAACATTAGGGTTTTTGGTCTCTGGAGTATTGGTGAATCAGTGGTGGAGTCCTTCTTGGGGGTTGTCAGCCCTAATGCCCACCCCATTCCAGGAGCAAACAATGTCACACGTTATCTCTTTTCTTCACGTGGGCCCCTGTGGGCCCTGCATGAAGAACGGTGCAACAAATTGTGTTGGCAACCTGTGGCAAGAATTACTTCTTTACCTTTGAAGAGTGCATCATTGTGAGGCAGTGACTTGTAGATGTACCTTGTAGTTCAGATTGGAGGCTGGGGGCTGGGGGAGAGGGGTGAGCATTAGGGTTGACAACCCCCAAGAAAGACCCCACCACTGATTCACCAAGACTACGGAGACCCAAAACCCTAATGTTTTCTCCTTATGCTGCTTGTGGGGTGGGGGGATTATTAGGGTTGGGAACCCTAAAGACACATTTCCCTACTTTTGTGGTGTTAAGTTACCCTAACTTTAACATTAACACAGTTTTTCTGCAAATAATTTAAATATATGGAAACATGAAAACTATATTGCTCAGAGTTATCTGTGCTAGCCTGACTCCAAGCTTTCATTAAAAAATGTAAGTGTCTTGCCCTAACAGTTCAAAAGGCAAACCTTTTCAAAGACATTGGGCTTGATTCTCAAAGGGCTAGGAATGATGCAAGGTGGTTGCATCAAAGAAACATAATGCAAGGGGCTCACCACACCATGCCTTGCATCATTCCTGATTCTCAAAAGGAGCTTGCAGCACCAATGGGACCTGTTTTACCAGACAGCCTTGTGCCTGGCTTGCTGCATATCAGAGGCAGTGCCGTGATGCTGAGGGGTGTTGCCCCAGTAGGCAGCTGCCATATATCCTAATGTAGAATTCTGGAAGGGCACTAATGTCAGTGGTGCCAGCCCAGAGTTAGACCAGCCTTGAGCTGGTTTAATGTCTGGTGCGCCAAAAGGAATCCCATCTGTGGACCCCTCCCAAGGAGTAGGAAGTGACATTGGCACTAACCCACAACCATACAGGGGTACCAAGTGCTGTGCTGGTGGTGAGCCAGGTGATCTGGCAATGCATGGGAATCCCCATGGTGGTGTGTAGGGCACTGCACCATAGCCCACACAGGTGACACCAGGAGGCTCATTGGGATCCAGGGCCTGCCACCTGCTGTGCTGCCCACTGGCACTGATGGTGTACTGCTGCCTGACATGGACTGCAGGCCAGCTGCACTGCTGGTGCCATGGTGTGTCATCCATCATGCCATGGGCACATGTGGGGCATATGTAGCACCTTTGCCTGCCTTGCTGTGGGGGGGGGCAGGGACGTGCCCCAGCATGCCAGCCAGGGATCCCAGTGTTGTCAGACAGCATTGGTGCCAGTGGTGGGGTCTTGACTACTGTAGTGGACATTGGCCTGTCCTATGGGCAACACTTCTGCTGGTGTTGTCATTGCTGCAAGACTGTCCCGCAGCTTGTGGCATTCCCCTTCTGTGTGCCTTTCCCTGGATGCATGGGCGTGCTTCCTTCCATTCGAGAATTAAGTGCAGGGTCCTTGGCTTACCAGGGATCAGTGCAAGATGCTGTTATGTTGCAGTTTGTGCCAATCTTTGAGAATTGAGCCCATTAACTTTAGAGCAGAATTGGGGCTAGAAATGTAAATAAAAAAAAAAATAAACACTGTAGTCAGATCAACCTAGATAAGTTCTATTAACACAGGTTTCATCTATCAATATATCAAAATAGTGTTGATACGGTGGAAAAGTGACAATTCCTTAAATAGGTGTCAAGCAAGCAGATGGTACTAGTTGTATTCCATCAAGGAGAACTGGAGCCTGTTTGAAATGCTTTTATTAGATTAACACAAATAAAAGGAAACAAAAAATTCAAGGCATATACGTTTTTAACTTTGATTTACAAAAATTTATAATAATGGTACTTTCTTACAATTTAAGGACACAGTTTGGGACTGTGGAGCTCTGGAAGATGCAGATGTTTTTTTCACTCTACAAAAACTACAGATTTTTCCCCTAGTTTTTCAAGCACACCACATTTTCCCATTTTCTGTTATAAATACATTTTATTCAACATCTTATATACTGGTGATCTACACCCCTAGGACTTTGAAATTTAGGATGCACAGCCTCGGTCTCATTGACAAATGTTTGGCAATTTTGGCAAAAATCGTTTGGTTTAAAAGTTATTAATCAGTGGATTTAAATAAAGTTTCTGGTTTTCAGTCTTCTTCTGCTCACTAATAACAGAAAAAAGAGGCAGAGTAAAATTATGAAATTTATAGGTTTGTGAGATCCTGTTCCAAGGAAGTGCCTTTTGCTGGTTTAGAAAATGAAATGTAATTGTATTTTTAAGTTATAAAGGTTTAAATTTCATGTATGCTCTGACCAAGTGAAAATCTGATTTGCGAACAAATTCAAAAACAAAACAAAAAAGAAGATATGTTTGCCCCTGTCAGCTGCTGGAAAACAACCATGAATACAATGCTTTGTTTTTTCATTTGTGATTGGCTTCTAAGTCAATCGCAAATGAAAAAGCAATTGCCTTTTAGTCAATCGCAGATGAAAAAGCAATTGCCTTTCTGTATATTTCCAGTGCCTCATACCCAATCACAGTGTCAGAACCCTCAACTCCTTTTTTTTGTGGCCGCTGCATGTCCAATGCCAGCAACTTGCTTTTACCACCCCAAGTTTAAAAGAAGCCCCCTGTGCTCACCCACTCTCTGGCTCCAATGCCACCCTCCTACCCCTATTGGCACCCCAATACATAAGTTATAGCAAGCACCAGCATAGCCCTCTCTCCACTGCTGCTTAGCCAGCTGCAGTCTTCTTGACTCTTTTTTTACATTCTTTTGGTACCTGAATAAGGCCCACTAGGTACAATGCCAGTTTTCAGGGGTGACCCAGGAGCACTGGGGATGTTAAGTGTCTTGCTCAGAGTCATACAGTGTACAAGTGGAGGTTGTGAGATCAACCCCAGGTCTGCTGGATATACCTAGCTCATTCACAGATCATTACTTTAACCACTATGCTATCCTGTCAATCTGCTGATTGCAAAAAAATAAAAAAAACACAAAATAACCCCCATCCACCCTCTAGTACCACAGCCATGCTCATCCCACAGCCACCCCAATATATACAGTAAAAGACAGGGATCCCATGGTGGGTGACTGGCACATCCCTTCTTCCACTTCAGCTGGCTGCCATCTTTTAATCTGCCATTCCTGACTATTGCATATCTGTAAAGTAATGAGTAATGCAAAAAATACCCTCACTCACCCTGTAGTGCTCATACCACCCTCCTCCCTCCCACTGGCACACCCATTCATACATACATTAGACTGGATCTCATGCTGGGCAACCAGCACAACCCTCTCTCCACCTTGGTCAGTTGCTGTCTTCTGATCTGCTGTCCCCCAGCAATCGTAAAACCTAAATAAAATGTAAGTAAACAAACAAACAAAAAATACCACTCTATAACAACCAACCACCCTCCTTCCCCATACCCAAGTTAAAGTACCCCAACCCTCACCCACCCACTAGCACCCATGCCACCCTTCTCCCCCACATCCTCATTAAAATAAACACCCCATCCTCACCCCATACACCTATACAGCACCCATTCCACTCTCTTCTCTCCATACCCACATTAAAGTAAACTCCCCATGATCACTCACCCTTTAGTATCCATGCCACCTTCCTCTTCTCACACTCACAACAAAATAAACTCCATACACTCACTCACCCTTTAGTGCCCATGGCACCCTCCTCTCTTCACTCTCATATTAAAATAAACTCCCAACGCTCGCTCACTCACCCTTTAGTACCCATGCCACCCTCCTATCCTCACACTCATATTAAAATAAACTCCTCACCCTCACTCACCCTTAGTACCCATGCCACCCTCACATAAGACACCCATGTGGCACCTGTGCAGCATGACCCCAGAACAGTAACTTTAAAGCGGAAAACCTGTAGGACATGACACCAGACCTGTACCTTGGCCCAACATGTCCCACCATGAAGGTCAAGGATGGGGGATGGGGTGGGCATTAGGGTTGAAAACCCTAACACCACATGTGCTGACTTTTGTGGCTTTGTAACATTAATGCATGCAGTAATGTTGTTTTTTGCATCTATATATAAATAAGTTGCAAAAAACTTTGTTAATGCTCCAGTTAGGGTCAAAATGACAAAAGTTGGGAAATGAGCCATTAGGGTTTTCCTAACACACCACTCTCCCAAAGCAGGCAGGGGAGCAGGTGTGGTGTGTATTTTGGGCTTCTCAAGCCTAACGCTCACCCCATTCCATCTGTAAATAAGGTCAGATGTGTAGACTTTAAGAGAATGACGTGTGCATTAGGCTTGACAAACAAGGATTTTAAAACATTAGAAAATAACTTTCCAGGGGCATAGAAACATCAGAAAGCACAAAGCACAGCTCATCAGGCCCCTCCTAGCCTTTCTCCCCCTACCTCCCTCCCGTCCCCCCTACCTTCACCTCTACCTGGTGTATATTTTTAATTTTTTCTTCCATTATTTCCTCCTGCAACCTTAGATAACTTGCTTTATTTTCCTATAGACAATTCTATGTATGTAAATACCGTGTAATCTGTACAATATTTGTATAATTCTATGTACATATGAACTTCTTTTTCTTCCTCTCTGTAAAGAGTATTATCTGTATTGCCTTGTAATGTGTTGACCTGTATATACAATTGTTCATACTCCACCCAGGTCCATCTTGCAAATGAGCTTCTGCTCAACGATGAACGCCTGATTAAACAAAGACTTGATTGATTGATTGATCAACTCACGATGAGCTAAAATCATAGTTAAATGTGGCAAACACATCCCTGGGCAGAGTTATGACAGTTTTTTTTGGGATAAAAACAAAAAACAAGATGGCAGCTTGCGAACAAGGAATTTTTTCTGATGAACAAGGATTGGGCCCTGGCGAACAAGGAATGGCCCCTCACAAACAAAGATCCTTATTCGTACCATGCAGCTATCCTGAAAAATGAAAATCCCATTGAAAATAATGAGACCTTAAAAATACTCTAACTTTGGAACAGAGTAATATGTTTTCACCAAATAAATGCTGGCCTGTTCTGTCACACAGGCTCTTTCTATCATACAAATTTCAGACCAAAATTCAACACCATCTGTGCATAGCCCAATGAGGAAAAAACTTAAAAAAGTGGTGAGTTTTCAGTATTTTTCACTATCCTGTTCTCAGAATCCACAAATCCAATGGGAACGAAGCTTGGCATATCATGAGATCTACCACAGGAGACCGTGCATGCAACATTTTATGCAAATCTGTCAAATGGTTACAAAGTTATTAAAGTGCAAAATTTGAGGTTTAACATTGAAAGTGCTGCTCAACCCTAACAATAGTGGCACTACTGCGCCACAATAATGTGTGTGTGTGTGTGTGTGTGTGTGTGTGTGTGTGTCTATATATATATATATATATATATATATATATATATATTACAAAAAACTTCATTAATGCATCAGTTAGGGTTAAAGTGACAAAGTAGGGACATGTGGCATTAGGTTTTCCAACCTAACACCCACCCCACCCTGCACAGATCAAGAGGCGTCGGGGCTGGTATTGGGGTTGTCAGCCCTAACACTCACCCCATTCCATCAGAAAATAAGCTGGGTTGGTAAAGCATAGGAGAATGGGATGAGCGTTAGGGCTGACAACCCCACTGCAAGCCCCCAATGCCACTTGGTCTGTGCAGAGTGGGGGTGGGGTGTTACGGTTGGAAACTCTAATGCCACATTTCCCTACTTTTGTCGCTTGAACCTTAACTGAAGCATTAATGAAGTTTTTAGCAATTTTTTCCCTTACTTTTTGAGATAATGTAATAGTATCCTTATTTTACTCTGATCCTGTGCTCCCATCCCTCTGTAGATGTGCATATATATGTAGCTGTGGAAGCAGAGGGCCCTCTGGGTCCATAGGACAACAGTGACTATATTGTCAGCATAGCCTTCTTATTACCCCACCTCATCTGCCCGGTACAGAAAATTTCCAAATCCCTGCCAAAATGTTATTTTGCGCAACTGCAACGCCATTCCACACCGCAAGTGCGAAAACACATTTTGACTGGGATTTGAAAATTGACAGCTGGGAAATACATGAGGAGGTGTAATAAGAAAGCTATGTTGAAAATATGGGGTAAAAATATGTAACATTTCTGAAGTTATGAGCAGGCGTAGCGAAATTGCAACAAATAGTCATAACATTAGCATTTTTTCATATTTTGATCCCAAGTTTTCCAACATAGTCTTCTTATGACCCCACGACTTATAAACCCCATAAGTGAAGTTTTTCAAATCCATGCCAAAATGCCATTCTGTGCCACAGGTGCAAAAATGTTTTGGACAGGATGTGAAAAATGACAGCTTACTGTTCATGAGGTGGTGTAAAAAAATGGCTATGTTGAAAATTTGGAGTCACCCGCACATCCTATCTTCTCTAATCTAAACATTAAGATTGGGGAACACCCATTAACTCCTGGTTGGCTTTCCTTACCACAGAACATTAGTGTTTCTGATTTTTACTCTCAGTCCTCCCTTCTGACATCTCTGGAATTAATGGGAAAATTCCTACTGTGCTCAGCGTGCATCTTCAAACTTTATCAGATCTGGCACCTAATATTACAACAATTGGGTCCCATTCTGAAACCCTCTGGTCTCAGGGACCTCCTCATCCAAGTTCAAGACTGGGCCCTTAAGCCCCACGGTACATCCGGATTATACTTGTGGTTGCTTACTGCTCACCCCTCCATTTCCACAGCTGGCTCCAAGGTATGGGAATCCTTGCTCCCAGGTGTCAATCTTAACTGGCCAAGTCTTTGGAAAGATCTCTACACTTACCTAACTCAAGACCGGTTAAGACTCACACAGTACCATATCCTAAACAACATGTATTACACTACGGTCAGGCTAGCCAAGATGGGTCACCTCCCCTCCCCTCTCCCACTTGCACTAGATGTGGAAAAGCAGATGACATCCTATTACATATTTTATGGTCCTGTGAGAAAGTATCTTCCTTGTGGGAACAAGTAGAAGAATGGAGCATCCCCCTCCTGGGACTAACTAGCCTTTTCTCCCCCAAAATATGTGTTATTGACGACTATTCCCAGATCCCGGTCCAAGAGAGGAGGTACCATATGGCCCTCGTCTCTTTGATGGTTAAAAAAATGGCTCTTAGGCACTGGCTAGGTCAGACACATATTTCATATTCTGAGTGGCTGCAGGAACTCTCCTTTCCCCTTCGGACTGAACGTATGATTGCCAGCCTCTGTCACAGTCTACCTCTATTTAACAATAAATGGGGCAAACTTCACACCCTTTACTTATCCTGATCTCCTCTTAGCGCTCTCTGATTACTCCACTCAGATACCTGTAATATATTCAGTTACTTGTATCAGTTTTAAGGCTTGATTTTTAATGGGTAATCTGGCAACAAAACTAAGCATTTCTGTTCTGTTATCGAAGCTGGTTCTACCATAAAAAATCACACCAAAAAAACACACTGTCTGGATGCAGGGCGATGAGGAAAAACCTGCAAAAAGTGACAATTTTATGACTTTTTGCACTGTTCAGATCTCAGACTCTGCACATCCAACCAGAACAGAACTTACCACATGAAGAGAGCTATCCCATGGGACACTGCATACCAAATTTCTAGCAAATCCATTGTTCAGTTACAAAGTTATTAAAGTGTAAAAGTTGAGGTTAACATTAAACATGCTACTAAACCCTAACTATAGGGGTGCTATTGCACCTATGTAGCTCCCCCTTCCTTAATGTCTAGGGGCTGGATGTTCTGGGGAGGAGGTCCCAGACAATAGAATTCTCATGAAGCATTTCTCAGGTCATAAAGCATGGAAAACAGATTTTTATTACCTTGAGACATCTTCTGGTACCTGTCTCAAGGACCCCAGGCAGTTATTCTTCTTTCCAGCAACCACACCAATGGAGGACTCAGAACAATTCATCTTCAGCTATGCAGGTTCTTTCCACCACCGGACCCAGAAGCGAAAGGGCACAGGAGTATTTGGATTGCTTCAAGGCCTCAGGGAACTCACAGAAACCCTAACAACTAAGGATTGATTATTTCATTAACATCCTTATAGTTAAATCAAGCACTGGACTCCGGATTTCTCCCACAACAGATCAGGTTTTATTCTCCTGAGCCCCCAAATGATTAAAGAGTTAGTGTACTGCTTGGAATTAATAGTCATTTTCAGATGCAGTCAGCTGTCATTTCCAATATCTGAA
This sequence comes from Neoceratodus forsteri, assembly GCA_016271365.2. Classification (NCBI taxonomy): domain Eukaryota; kingdom Metazoa; phylum Chordata; order Ceratodontiformes; family Ceratodontidae; genus Neoceratodus; species Neoceratodus forsteri. The sequence goes on from CM057454.1 coordinate 720,483,508, forward strand.
GTATGTTTTTATTTTCTGTTTGCTAATTAGAAGATTTTCCATCTAGCAGTACTGGGGTGATGTGTGGAACAGCACTCTGGAGGAAAAAAAAGTCAGCTCTGTTCCTCCCACTACATCATCAGAAATGAGTCCAAACACCTTGAGGCACCACAATCCTTGCTGTCAGAGCAGTGACTTTCACAAGATACCAATCAAAATTCAGGAAATTGTGACATCACTAGTAACCAGGGAGAAACAGTCCTTGCTGCTTAGGTGAAAGTAAAATCTGGTAGTGAAAAATCGTTCCCATTGGTTACTAGTGATGTCATACTCAGTGTGGTCTCAGTGTTGACGTAGTGGGAGGAACAGAACTGACTTTTTTTCCCTCCAGACAGAGTGCTGCTCCACACATCATCCCAGTACTGTCGGGTGGAAAATCTTCTAATTAGCAAACAGAAAAGAAAAAAATACTTGAATTATAACAAGTGATAGCTTACTACATCTGAAAGTTAGTTAATTGCAGGTAGTTTCCAGGCAGTACACTAGCTCTTTAATAGGGCATAGGGATTCCACTTGCTTAGAGAAAAAGATATTTTTTTACAACGCTCCATGGGACTAAAACTTTTTACACAGTAATTTGATAGAGCGCATTTCGGACATTCTTAAGTATGTTTTTTTTTTTCCACAAGCAGACTACAAGAGCAAGTACTTGAACTCGGGACCAAATACCCTTTTTTCATGGACCAGAAGTGTGAAGCTCCCCTTTTGACCACTCTGGCAATGGTAAGTACCTAAACTTGAGCTTCCCCTAGCAAAAACACAGGGCCCTTCTCAACACCTTTCCCATGTACTCTTCTCTTTCCATTTCTCTCTGAGCACCTCTGAACAGGGGAGCAATAAACTCCTCTAAAGCACCCACAAGCTAATCCATCCCAGAATGGGGCATTATCCCTGGCAGCCTGATAATTCCTCAGCTGTGCTTGAATGCTAACCCAAATACTGCCCCAAATCCTTGTCCTGATCCTGCCTGGTCCACACGGTTTCTTGCTCTTTTACTCAGTCTGGCCTCCGAATTCACTTTCCCAGGAGCTGTGCTTCCCAAAAGCAGTCACAGTGGCATCTTTCTTTAAATTTCATTCTGCATTGCCCAAGTAGTGCAACAGAAGGCAGTGACCTAAAGGGCCTTAGCATTTATTTCCCTGCCTGAGGACTCGCCCCAGCACTTTAACAGAGTCTCAGAACCTGCCCCTCCACACAGGCCCCTTTTCTGAGTAAAGGCCACACCAACTACCACCCTCTAGACCTTGGACACCCCAGCCATGCAAGGAACAGACCGCCACTGCTCCTACTGGCCCTGAATCCCTGCAGAGGCCCTGCCACAGCCCCTGCAGCCCTGACGGCCTGAGATGCCAAACCTCCAAGACTGGGCCCCAAATACGTTCCCTGGAGTCCTACTCTACTTGCCCACAACTTGCTCCTTGGATGCTTTCACCACCCATTCCCCAGGGATCCAAGACCCAAAATGACCGCAAACTGCCTTTATGAGAGCTTCCCTTGAATACTCACCCAGGGACCTGGTGCATTTTGGCTGAAAGTTGCTGATCTGCTTAAGGAAATAGGGGAACCCCCCTTAGGACTGCCCTGCTGCAGTGCCCACTGATCTCTCCCCCTGACGCCAAACATCCACTATATACATAGCTTCTCAATCTGCTGCCCCCAAGTGTTGACCAGCAGAAATCACATCCCCCAGAGCATACAACTCCCTAAAGCACCAAGGATTGGGAGAGGAAAACCCTAATCGTGAACACGAAGCCCCCCTCAAAATGAGGCGGGCTTACACTCTCCCCCCACCCAGGAAATCATTCCCTCCTGGGAATGATGGCAGAGGGCCAGGCAGGCCCCAACCAACAGGCCAAGTATGCGCATCTCCCTGGCCTGCCAGAAGGGGTACCCACAAAAATTTGGCCAAAAGGGGGCCCTCCCAAGCACCACTGTCACCCAACCATAAATACCCTACCTTACCTGTGCCAGGAGGTTCTAAGCTTTAAGAGCACAATAATGGTTAACACATTGCAAACATTTATCAAAATATTGAACATTTTCTTTCTATTCAAAACACATTTACACAGATTGAGGTAGTTTTAGTTGCAAATGCCCATGTATCCATTATTATACCTCCCACCAAGTTGAAGAAAAAAACTTTTAACTGGAAACATTACAGTCCTCATTTATGCACACACACACACACACACACTCACACAAGGCAGAGGCTAAACACCCCAGCCACGATTGGTAGAAAAGTTTAAATGTGAACTTTTTAAATTTAGAATTAAGTTATTTGTTGGTACTAGATAGTCATTATTTCGAAAAGCATTACCTTTTTAGGTCATCACAGTCAGTTACCCAAACCTGCTCTGGTGAGCAGTCATTCTGGCACAGTCCATAAGTCTCTCTGGGGGCTTAAGTGGCAGGACCTCCACCAGGTGGAAAGTAAAAGTCAGGATCTGGCTTTATTGTAATGTCCCAAAATGAATCTCTTTTCACAGTGTAATATTTCACACGGCATCCTGCTCAGTCCTGTACCAAAGCAGTTCTTAAATAGGGTTCATCCAGATCAAAGCACAGTGTGCCACATAGCCTGTGCCTTTTGGAACAATTTCTAGAATGGCCATCCTCCATGTCCAGGACGATGCTGAAGCTTTTGGAGTTGCTCCTTAAACACCCATTCTTCCCTCATCTCCTCAATTACGTCCCACACTCTCTCCAAAACATATGGCTAGTCCAAGCAGAATATTCAATATGGATCCTCCACCTGACCCATCTTTCCACTTGGGAACAGTCAGGCAGCTCTCTTACTCTGTTTTTTTGGGCCATACCTGGCTCTAGCCAGGTCCCCTTCTGATAAGCAATATTCAGAGGATCACTCCGGTTCAGACCATTCATCCTGGTCCGAAGGGCTTTGGCACAGATAGGCAAGCATGGGGTTCTGTCGACCAAGGTAATCACATAGTGATGGAAATGCCTGGGAATGGCTTTATAAATCTCATAGTCTGCAAATTGTAATATCTTATTGAGCAGCCTTTCCTCATCAAAATCCTCTTCTTCCTGGATTGCCTCTCTTTCAGTATTTATGCCAGGCACTACACAAGGCACTCCCAGCTTAATCACATGTCTAGTCTTCACAGGTACAGAGGCCTCTGATTTCAAGGACAAGGATGGTGGGTTGCTTCTGGACAGGGACACTGGAGGGGGACCCCCTGGGCCTTAGGGGAGTCACCCAAAGGACCTCTAAGGCCTCTGTCCCTCCCTCTGCCACAGGGGTAGCAGGTAGCTGGTGGCAAGGAGTGGGGCAGATGTCAATGCTCCTTACCGCCCCCTTCTTTCACCACCTCTGTTACACCCTCCTCTACTACTGCCTGCACCACCACATCAGGAGAAGGGTCCATTGGTTTCTGTTCCTCCTGACCTTGATCCTGAAGTGAGAGCTTTTCCAAGGCCCCGGCCTCAGCACTCCCTTGGGACCACACAGATGACGGCCCCTCCGAAATACTAGGGAGAAGATAACCCCAATGGAAAACTGGAGAAGCACGATCAAAGATTCCTCTAGGGGCAGAGCTGGAGCAAATTGACCAGACAGGCAGTCTCACAATACCTTCTCCCCTGTATCCACATCTAATGCATTGTTCATCTGCTTGTCCTCTTCCTCCTGAGTTCCAAAGCCATGTCAGGAGCAAAGAAGGAACCATGGCTAATGGCTTCTCTGGGGGAGAAACATCTTCTGCCTTTATCCAACTGCCTGCCATTCTATAGCATCAATCCATATGATCGCCTCCCAACTCTCTCTCTAATTCTCCAGTGGAGGGGAGCAACAGAGGTGTTCTTACTTTTCTTTTTACAACAGGCCTCTATTTCTTCCAGGCTCCAAATAGCTACCACTCTCTCCAGTCGCTTCCTCAAAATGGCGGTGAGCTCACAAGTCTGTTTTCCTCTCTAGATGCTACCAGCCAATCAGCAAGCTGGAGAAGGACATGTGACCCACAAGTCACATGTAAGCACCACACCAGAGAGAGGGCTGAGGACTAGCCATCTGTTTGGGCCTACCCCATGCCACCATCCAATTCTTAATGTGTCACACGGCCTTGGCCTGCAGTGGACGGTCACACCAGCTCCTCCACACCAGGATTTGGGGCAAAAAGTTAGCTGCTGGATGCAAAAAAGATCCTGGACGAGCCCCATTCTGTAGCCCCGCCCCCTTCTTAAATGTCTAGGGGCCGGATGTTCTGGGGAAATGAGTCCCAGACAATAGAATTCTCACCAAGCATTTCTCAGGCCATAAAACATGGAAAACAGATTTTTCTTACCTTGAGATGTCTTTGGGTACCTGTCTCAAGGACCCCAGGCGATGGTTCTTCTTTCCAGCAGCCACAGTAGTGGAGGACTGAGCACAATTCATCTTTAGCTACACAGCTTCTTTCCCCCCACTCGACCCGGGAGCAAAAGGGTGCAGGAATATCTGAATTGCTTCAAGACCTCAGGAACTCACATAAACCCTAAAAATGTAGGACTGATTATTTCATTAACATCCTTATAGTTAAATCAAGCAATGGACTCCGGATTTCTACCACAACAAATCAGGTTTTATTCTCCTGAGCCCCCAAATGAATACTAGGGCACAGGGATCCCACTTGCTTAGAGAAAAATATATTTTTTACAATGCTCCATGCGACTAAAACTTTACACAGCAATTTGATACAGAGCATTTGGGCATTCTTAGACATGGGAGATTTTTCCATAAGAAAACTACAACAGCAAGTACTTGAACTCAGGACCAAAGACCATTTTTTCATGGACCAGAAGCATGAAGCTCCACTTGTAACCACTCTGGCAGTGGTAAGTACCTAAACTTGAGTTTCCCCTAGCAAAAACACAGGGCTCTTCTCAACACTTTTCCCATGTGCTCTTCTCTATCTATTTCTCTCTGAGCACCTCTGGACAGGGGAGCAATAAACTCCTCTAAAACACCCCCAAGCTAATCCGTCTCAGAAGGGGGCGTTTTTCCTGGCAGCCCACTAATTCCTCAGCTGTGCCTGAATGCTGCCCCAAATCCTTGTCCTGGTCCCACCTGGTCCCCACGGCTTCTTGCTTTCTTGCTCAATCTGGCCTCTGAATTAACTTGCCCTGGAGATGCACCTCCTGTGCTTCCCAAAGCAGTCACAGTGGCATCTTTGATTCTGCATTGCCCAATTAGTGCAACAAGAAAGCAATGACCTAAAGGGCCTCAGCACTTATTTCCCTGCCTGAGGGCCCACCCCTGGACTTTAACCCAGAGCCTCAGGACCACCCTCCATGCAGGCCTTTTTTTGAAATGAGCCTGCTTCCACCCTCTAGAACCCTCGGACCGCCCCTGCCATAGAAGGAATGGACTGGGACTGCTCCCATCAGCCCCAAATCCCTTCAGAGGCCCTGCCACAGCCTCTGTAGCAGGGGTTGATCTTAACATTGTTTTACTAGCCCAAACACTAGTGCAAATTGACCAGGGGCAGTGCAGCTAACTTTCTACTTGCCTGGCTTGACTAGTGCAGATTTTCATGGCTGTTGATGAAGTTAAAAAAAATCTCTACTTTAGCATTCTCTAGTCCTCATGCTAATCTCTCTCAATGTTCCAGATGGCCAGGTGTGATTAACAGCTCATTAAGAGCTGCAATTATCTGGTAGTTCAAGAGAGGGATCCCACAAATGACTCAATGTGAGTCATTATCACTCCACTGTTAAGACTTTCAGCTAGTGTCCAGGGTGTGCTCAAGGGTAGAGTGCTGTTAAGTCACTAGGTTCCAGTTTTCTGAATGTGTCTATGTCTAACAATTTGTCCAATATTATTAAGACCAGTGCTCCTCTTTTCTCTACATTTTGAGTGTTTGTATCCAACATCTCAGTGACAAAATGCAAAGAGGTGCAGTACAACCCCGCAGATACGAACCTCAGTCATCTGAACTGTTCGGTCAACCGAACGGACATTCCCTCCCCCACCTCCACCTAAAAATTCAATCCAGTTCATCACGATTAGCTAATTAGAAAATCACTGTCACCTGTCTAACATTCCCACTATAAATCACGGTAAAGCATTCCAGAATCAGTAGCATAAGCTGGTGTATTACAAACATGGCGGGCAAAAGAAAACGAGTCATGCTATTTATCGACACAAAACTCGAAATATTAACAAAGCTTGAATGCTTGAACGCGAGGTTAGCCTCAGTAGTGTTGCTGACGAATACGGTATTGGTAAATCAACTGTTTTCGACATCAAAAGAGGTCAAGAAAAAATAAAACAATTTGCCAGAGAAGCAAAGGATTTAGGTGCTTCACAGACCTGCTGCATCATTTGAAAAGCCGACGATGAAGATTTTGACAGAGCAATGCATTTATGGTTTACATAGGAACGACGTAAAGGCACCCCAATAAATTTTGCTTTATTTAATGATCTTTTCAAAGATACAAAAATTTCAGAGATATGAACACCATTGATTCCCATGGTGTTCGTATCTATGAGGTTCTACTGTATACAGGATCGGCCCTGCAGGTGGTGGGTTTTATCCCAGCCTCACCATAACGTCCCTCTCCCAAATCTCTTAACCCTGTTCTTTCCCTGGACACCACTGCAGACCAGACTCTGAAGTGACCATCCATAGATCCATAGCTGCCATTACTGGCAAGTGTAGGGGGTCTTCAGCTCTTCTAAATGGACCATGCCAGCCATCACCATCCACACAGTTCCACCCTTTTTTTTTTTTAGTTGTTTAACCAGGAGTAGCACACTAAGCTGAAAGCTTTTTTACAGGAGCAACCTGGGAGCACAGGGAAGTTAAGTGACTTGCTCAGGGTCACACAGTATACAAGTGGAAGCTGTGGGATTCAAACCCAGGTCTGGTCTGCTGGATGTCACCAGATTTGCAGCTCAGAGCCTTAAACCACTGCGCTGTACTGCCTCCCACTCAGCATGTCCTTTCAGCCTAAAAACAAAGCTTTGGATCATGTATGGTACAAAAACAAACCTTGATAAAATGCATAATTTGAAACCTTGAAATAGGCCTTCCTGGAGTGCATAGATCATCCTATGCGGAAATAGAAATAGTATAGTGTTATGCCTGTGTACTGTTTCCCCTGGGCTGATGAAAGGACAATGTTAAAGAAAAATCTGTTATTTTTGGGGCAGAGCATATTAAAATCAATGCTTTTACAAATTAAAATGTCATAGTTTTCTATTTTCCAAGCCCCTTAGGTTTGCCTAGTCCCCACCCCAAAGAAATCTTAGATGTGCTCCTGGCTCACTTGAGACTGTACAAAAGCTTTCAAAAGTGCAGGTCTCTAGTTGACTATAGGGTGAGGACCACGAGTATCTTTCTCTGCCTGACTCTGTTCATTGCCCTGTGGGTGGTGGTGACAGTGTGGTGAGGTGCATGATGATGCCAGCTATTGTGTGCGCAGATATAGGACTGCTTGATTGAACATTTGCTGTTGTGATATCCTCTCTCTGTTTGGTGTGTGTGTGGGGGGGGAGAGAGAGGAAGAGAGGAGGCCATGGTGCAAAACAATGGTGGGGAGTCTCACTGTCTGTGATGGATGGCATTGCAGTCTTTTTTTTTCTGCTGGGGAGCTGGAAGCAGTGTGGGAGCAGGATAAATGTGCAGTAATCAGAGTATTTCTCGACTTTGCTTGCATTGTTTCCTATATAAGTGAGCAAAATTGACCATTATAATTAAGGGCTAGTGCAACCATCTGCGGGCTAGTGCAATTTTGAATCAACTTGCCCTGCTGGCTAGTGCAAAAAAAAGGTTACGGTTGACCCCTGCCCTGTAGCCCCAATGGCCCAAGAAACCAAACCTCCAACACTGGGCCCAAAATACATTCCCTGAAGTCCTACTTTACCTGCCCACAACTAGCTCCCTGGATGCTGTCACCATCCAGTCTCCCAGGGACCCAATACAACCACAAACTGCCTTTCTGAGAGCCTCCCTCAGATACCCTCCCAGGGACACAGTGCATCGCTGCTGAAAGTTGCTGACCTGCCTAAGGAAGGAGGGGGACCCCACCTTCAGACTGCCCTGCTGCAGTGCCCACTGATCTCTCCCCCGACGCTAAACACCCACTATATATATATATATATATATATATAAGCCTCTCAATCTGCTGCCCCAAGTGACAACCAGCAGAAATTACATCCCCCAGAGCACACAACTCCCTAAAGCACTGAGGAATGGGAGAGGGACACCCTAATCATGAGCACTAAGCCCCCCTCAAAATGAGGTGGGGATTACACACACACACACACACACACACACATATGTATATATATGCTCATTGAGTGGGTGGTAGGACTTGGGCACAAAGGCCCCTACTGGAAACCCGTCCCACACACTTGCTTGCTGACGAGCGGAGCGGACAGCAGATCATGGCCACACAGGCTCTGCTGGAACCCCCACCTCCACACAGTGCTCATCAAGGGGTGGACGGCAGGACTTAGGTACAAAGGCCCCTGCTGGAACCCCCTCCCATACACTTGCTTACCGACGAGTGGAGTGGATGGCAGGACGCAGCCACACAGGCCCTGCTGGAACCCTCAGCTCCACACAGTGCTCATCGAGGAGCGGATGGCAGAACTTGGGTGCAAAGGCCCCTACTGGAACCTCCTCCCACACACTTGCTCACTAACGAGCGGAGCAGATGGCAGGATGCAGCCACACAGGCCTGCTGGAACCCCCACCTCCACATAGTGCTCATCGAGGAGCGGACGGCAGAACTTGGGAGCAAAGGTAAACAAAGCGGCGGATCTCTTCGGGGGGGATTGTCATCAAAGGACTTGGTTTGTTATCTGCATGGATCCACTCCGGTCGCCATCTTAGAGGTCCCCTGGTTTGAATCATGTGCATGCGCAGTACGGACCGACCGCCTCTAACTCCTAATCCTGATCTCTCCCTTTGTTCTCCTCCACCTCTAGAGCCCTGCTGGAACCCCCTCCCCCAGACCCTGCTGGAAACCCCACCTCCACACAGTGCTTATCAAGGAGTGGACGGCAGGACTCGGGTGCAAAGGTAAATGGAGCACCAGATCTCTTCATGGGGGGGTTTTGCCCTTGCCCGTCGATGCTTCATGTTGACTGCCTAGCCCACCCAAGACTGACTCTAAATTTATTGTTTTTTACTGGTCACATGACCCACTGTTCTCCCTATTGCTGCTTATACCCAGTGACCACTAGGGGTCAGTCCTGAGCAGCCACTTCTCCACAAGCTCCTTACATTCTAACCTACTCTCTCTACTTCACTGTCCCCTCCTGATCTCTACCTCACTTGTTTTCCATCCTGTCATGCTCCCTCACCCCCCTCCTCCCAAGGTCCGATCCTGGGTCTTGAACCCTGTACCCTCTGCATTCGAGGCAGCAACCTTTCTGTTGTACTAACATGTTGGTCCTCTGCTTCCCCTTCTGTCTGCCTCCCTTAACTTACATCCCCTCTCCCCTACCTACCCAAGTGTTCTATGCACTGCTGTGCCCTGAGCCATGGGTCACACTACCCATCTCTCACTACTTCTAGCTAGCCTGTTACTCCTTGCTATCCTAGCCCCCTTCGAGACTTCCCACAACCCCCTCCCGCATTTCAGCCTTGGTCCACTAGTCCCTCGAGTGCTACTATCTTGACACCCTCCCCTGTTATGCCCCACCTACCTTCCCCCCGACCTCAAGTCTCACGCCCTCCTTCACCTTAACTCGCTACACCTCTCCTACCTTCTTCTGCCCCATGTTACTACTCTTCCCATCCCTATAAGGGCATCCAAGTTGTATAGCTCTCATCAGTCCCACATGCCCAAGCCTCTCAAATGCCCTCTACATAGAATACTCCTGCTCCTCTCTGGCAACGTCCTCCCCAACCCTGGCCCGCCTACTATGCCCAACCCCATTATGTCTAACCCAATCACCAAAAGGGTGGGTGGACTTCTTCTGGCTTCTATTAACATATACAGCCTTCTCAAAAAACACGATCTACTACAAGGCTGGGTAGTATTACATAAGCCAGATGTCTTCACTGTTGTTGAGACCTGGATCTCTCTCAAAACAAATGACTCATCTGTGGTGGTATCAGGTTATTCCATCTTACACTTAGGCAGAGTAGGGAAAAGTGGTAGTGGGTGTGCCCTGTATATCAGAGACTCTCTCCGCTGCAATGTATTTCAAGCCAGCACCATGGACTCTGTTACCCAAGCTCTCACTGTCGAACTAACAGTAGGCCATTCAGACAAATCCATTCTGATTATGCCCATCTATATTCCTCTCCGCAACCAGAAACTAGCCTTCAACTCCATCCTGGATTATATCTCTCTCCTCCCTCGTAAGGCTGAAGTCATCGCACTAGGAGACTTCAATATAAACTGGCAGTCCCCTTCTGCTGCTTTCTTTAAGGATGCCTCTGCTGCCTGTTACCTCACTCAGGTGGTTATGTCCCCTACATGTCTGAACCCCCAAACTGGCAGGGCAGTATGATCAACCTTATCTTCACCACTCATCCTGGGCGCCTCTCTGACATCCAGGTGCTCCCAGATGTACTCAGTGACCACTTCCCTATTCAGTGTCACTGGTCTAACAGCTCTAATTCCGCCCCAAAGGTCATCACCCTGAGTACACTAAAGAAAGGGGCCCTTAGCTGCCTTAGGGACCTCCTCTCAAACAGTGACTGGTCCCCTATCTATTGAGCCATGGACACGGACTCTGCCCTTGCCCATTTCATCTCCACCTTTAATGTAGCCTGTGACTGCTTTGCACCCCTCACTAAGAAAAATGTCAAAAGTGCTGACACCCCCTGGGTCAACCAGACCCTCCTTGACCAGATGGTTGCACGTGATAACCTCTGGCACTGAGCCATAGCGTCCAGCCTACCTGCTGACAGACAGCGATATCGTGAAGCCAGAAATCAGTGCATTAGGGATATCCATAGGGCTAAGGCCTCCTACTATCAAGACAAGCTCGCATCCACCTGGGACTCTGGCCTCAGATTCTGGGACAATATAAAGGAGCTTAATGGTATACCACCATCCCCCACCCTCAAAGTTAAGTGTCAATGGCACCCTCATTCAGGACCCCTACACAATCGCGGACATTTTTTAACCTTTTTACAGCCTTGGCAGTGTCCTCCCCCGGACTTTTCTCCTTCTCCCCATCCCCCTTCATGTCTTCAACAAGGTATTTCACTGTGTCACTTTAAAGCCATCACACCCAGCAAAGCCAAAACCTACCTCACCTGGGTACTGGGGAAAACTCGCTTCAGTAGTGACTCGCTCGATCAAAAGATCCTAAACCTTGTACTTGACGTTGTCCTTCCCCCTCTAACTAAGATCTTCAACCTCTCCCTCAGCCTGGGACAGTTCCCATCCCAATGGAAGACTGCTGTAGTCACTCCTATCCTCAAGAGTGGTGACCTCACCCTGCCCACTAACTATCACCTGATTTCCATCCTCCTGCCCCTTTCTAAATCTTTGGAAAGAATCGTGTCTGATCAGCTCTCCGACTACCTAGACAAATCTAATCTGTTTTTCTCTGAACAACATGGTTCTGGAAGGGTCACAGCACAACCACAGCCCTTCTGGACTTCATTGACTATATTCACAAAGCTTTGGACAGGGGTCACCTGGTAGGTGCCATCTACATAGACCTTACCAAGGTGTTCGACATGGTTTGTCATACCCTTCTCACTCAAACCCTCCCCTCACTAGGTCTGTCCATGGAATCCACTGCCTGGTTTTCCACTGTCTCTCAGCAAGGCACCAACAGGTCAAAATTAGCACCACCCTCTCCCCCTTCCTCCCTGTCTGGTCGGGTGTGCCCCAGGTCTCCATCCTGTGGTCTCTCCTCTTTTCCCTTTTTGTAAACTCACTTCCCAAAGCCTGTCCTGGTTGCATGTTACTATATGCAGATGATGCAGTCATTTTCAGTTGCCATCCTGAGCCTAACCCACTCCAACATGACCGTCAATGTCTTTTCTCATTATCAGAGTAGTTTGTTGAGCACAAGCTTATTTTAAACTACAAGAAGACTAAAGTCATGGTTTTCTCTCACCCACAAAATAAATCGAGGGATACTTCCCTACCCATCCTCAACAACCATCTCTCTGTCCTTGACCAAGTTCCCAGCTTCAGATATCTAGGTATCACCCTGGACCCCTCCCTCTCCTTTCAGCCTCATATATCAACCTAGTCTGCACAGCCGTGAATATCAGAATTGGCCTCCTATACCGGCTCCACCATTGCCTGCCCCCTGAAGCCCTCCGCTTGGCGGTTACCAGTTCCGTTCTCTCCCTAATCGACTATGGCATAGTCATTTATGGCTCAGCATCTGATACCGCACTACATAGACTAAAGGAGTCCCTTAATAAAGTCTGTCATCTGGTGACTGGCTGTGACAGGTTCACCCACATCTGTGACCTGTACTGCCTCTCCAACTGGCTGAATTTTGAGAGCAGGCTAAAATATCACACCTGTCTCCTAGCCAAGAAGATCATTGCTGACCTTGCCCCCCCCCCAACCTCCTTCACCTCCTTAACCCCCACAGCACCTCCTGGACCACTAGGTACTCTAGCAAGTCTACTTACTCTATACCTTACTGCAAAACCGCTCATTGCCAGAGGACCTTCCTTTACCGGTCCTCCCTTTGGCTCAACTCTCTTCCACCTGAGATTTCCTCCTGTGCCTACCTGGGCCCCTACAAATGTTCACTAAGGGAACACCTCCTGTCTCTTGGCAGGTATGACTGTACCTAAATTATTTCCTCACTACCTGCCCCTCCTCCCCCTTCCTGACAAGGTCTGTCCTGGACTGCCTACTGTCCCAACTGGGGCTCTGTATCAGTATGGTCTGCCTGACTCTGGGTGGTTAGTGTCCTTACCCCTCTTGACAAGGTCTGTCTTGGACTGTCTTCCCCAATAAGGCTCTGTACCAGCAATGTCTGCCTGACCCTGTGCGATCTGAGTTGGCCTGGCTTACATTGTTTCCCTAATTGCCTAACTTTGGTTTGTTCTCAAATATATACCCTACTGTTATCATTGTCTAATTGTACCTTTACTTTTTACTATTTACTGTATACTAGATACTGTGCCTTTGCATTTTACTATTTACTGTATGTTGTTTTCCTGTTTTTGTATTCTTTCTTTTATTGCTGATGTGGAGCCTTTGCAAATGAGTCTCTGACTCAAAGGGTTGTAATTCTGATACTTTCAATAAATAAATAAAAATTATATATATATGTATGTAATAGATAACCCACTCTTAGGTGTGCGGTCACTCTCTGATATACACATGCCTTGGTGTCGTCAGTCGCAAGATTGCATATCAGAGCATGACTGCACATCCTAAATGGAGTTATCTTATAAAATGGTAAAATAGTTTTTTAGAGGGGGTAAAAGTGCAGGTGTGCGGTCGTGCTCTGATATACGCATGGTCATGTGATGCTTATGCTCAAATAATAGAGCAGCAATTTCCCTAACCATTTTATAAATATATATAAAATAGGGGCACAGTTGTGCCCCTATAGTTAGGGTTGAGTAGCCTGTTTAATGTTAAACCTCTAATTTTGCACTTTAATAACTTTGCAACTGATCAATGGATTTACACAAAATCTGGTATGTGCTGCCTTGTGGGGTAGATCTCTTGATGTGCCAAATTTCGTTCTGGTTGGATGTACAGATTCTGAGATCTGGATAGTGTCAAACAGTTAAAAGTCACCACTTTTTGCATTTTTTTTCCCCTCATCGCCTTGCGCCCAGACAGTGTGGAATTTTGGTGTGATTTTTTATGGTAGAAAGAACTTGGGAAACTGAACTGCCAGTGTTTGATTGGTACAAAAATATTAACCTGTTGCAAAGTTATTCAATTTTTAAGTTCCCATTATTCCCTATGGGGAGTTCATTTTCCAGGATAGAGGTAAAAAGTTCGACAAAGGATTTAATCTTGCAAAAAAGGATTAATTCTCATGAGATTCATTCCTTTTTTGTGAGGAAGAAATCCTTTGTCGTGCGAAAACAATTCCTTTTTCGTGAGCCGCCATCTTGTTTTCCATTTTTTTCCAAAACATAAATTTTTAAATCTCATGAAAATGAGGTGAAGTAGGGACACCAGGAAATGGATCTTGCTCATTGAAACTACATTAGTTGGATTCTGCAGTTGTCTGGTACCAAAATGATCCTGGAATGTTTTTTTTCTGCTTTTAAATCCTTTTTCATCACTCGCTAAGATCCTTTCTCGTAAATCCATTTTCATTTAAATGAAAAAGGATCACAAGTAATGAAAAAGGATTTAAGATACACAGAGAAAAAACTCCTCAGCCTTCCCCTGTAATTTATTTCCCTACTGTAGTGGTCCCTCACCCTTTTCCCTGGTCACTGATCCAGTTTTGCATAATGTAGTGGTCCCTCCAATCTCCCTGGTCACCGATCCCATATGATATTTTTTACCAAATGTAGAGGTCCCTCCCCCCACCCTCCAATTGCCCATCTCCATTTTCCTGGTGTCTAGTGGCACCCCCCACCCTCCGATCGCTGTCCCAGGGCTGGGGCATCTGCAGGAGAATGCAGAACACAGTGGAACTACTGTCAAGTAGTGACAGTGTTAACTTTTGCAGTTTTTTGCTGTCATTTCTTTCATTGTCCTGATCCCTCAGTGAGACCTCCCGCCTGCCTGTCAGGACCCCAGCTGAGCTGAGCAGCCATGACTGAGTGAACTTCATCTTGATGGCTTGACCAAAACACCATTCTTTACTGTCTGTGCCACCTGCCCGAGTGTGTGGTCTAGTCCATAGGATAAGCGACTGAGGAGCAGAGGAAGAAGGCCAGAACTGGAAGCCACCAGACAACTGACACTGCTGCCGAGCCTGTCATGGTCAGTCAACTCATCTCAGTGCCAACTACTGCGGCAACTAGAAGGTTGGTGAACTGGTAACAGACTAGCTGCTGCTGCTGAATTGTCTGAAATTTAATATATGGAGTCTGGAGGTGCTGGGCTGGGGGGCTAGCGATACACCCTACAGTCAGATGTAGTGTGTGATCTGTGATGTCTGCTTCCTGTCCCAGACCCAGACCCCACACTCAGTTCATCACTGGTCTGTCATGTAACACTGAGGCAGTTTGTCTGATCTAGTGGCTTTTTTTTGTCATTCTATCCCGAATCCTGATCTTGACCCAGCTGGACCCAACCCATCACCCGACCCAACAAGACTTCTGCGGACTCAAGTGTGGTGTGGTTGATTCTGAGTGGACCCTGCTGCTCTGGGCTGGCAAACAGACAATCAAAACTGGTATGCTGCTATGCCTTATATTGATTATTTATTTTATAGACTCTGACACCAGGATGCCCACCCCCAGTGTCGGATGCTCCCTCCCCCTGCAGCCCGTTGTTTTATTTCATTAGCTGACATCAGGGGTCCAATCCCTATGTCAGCATTTAAACCCCCCCACAGTGTGGGACACTGGGGAGCCCACCCTCAGTGTCCCAAAATATGTGTATACTTTAATCCTGTAAAAGGAAAACAGTCCCCCAATGTCTTTTTATTTATTTGCTTTTTTTTGTTAATCTCTTTATCTACCAGGTCCCTGGCAGTGATGCCTCCTGTAAGCTCCCCCAGCCCTGTCCCCCTCTCACAGCCTATCCTTCCAGCTGCCCCATGGCTTGCCCCCCATGGTGGGGCAGCAGGGATCCCTCAACCTGCCTAACTCCAGATCCGGTGCTGGAAGGGTTACTGCCCATCGTGGGGGCGGCACCTGTGGGGACCGACCATCATTCTTTGCAGAGCTAGTACCTAGATTTTCCACCTGTGAATTTGTCCCTGTAGGTGAGGCATGCTATGACGCCACCAGGAGTGAGCATGCACACTCCCATATGCGCACCACTGAGCATCTGCCTCATCTACCCCCACTCTTAAGCATTTCGGTATGACAGCCCTAGCCTCTGCCAAGAATGATCATGCTGAACTGCTGGTGTCCCATCCCGGGTGGGAGAGCAGTCCTACAGATGCTCAATCCTTCTCCTCCCTGCTGACCCCGGTGGCCTGTGATCATTCCGAACATGGGTCACCAGCATATGAGTAGGCGACCAGCACCTCAGCCCTCAGTGCCACTGGGCTGTAGTACTTTATTTTTAACCTAAAAATAGAAAGCGGTCCCTCGTTGTCCCAGCTGCCCCCCTCTCCCATCCTGACCCTCCCACTGAGCAACCACCACCCCACCCCACCCTTACCCTATACTTACCACTGGAGGTCACAGGCTGTCATCTTCTGTGGACTGTGACACATCTGCACTCTTCAAAGCTGAACCGTGAACTGAGGAATCAAGATAAGTGCTGTATAATGTATTTCAGTGGTGTTTTGAAGTTATGTTCATAAGTTTGCAATTTTTAGGAATTTGTTCACCAAACTTTCAACTTGGCCTTTTTGGGACTCCACCTCATGAACACTGG
The DNA here is from genome assembly GCA_016271365.2 of Neoceratodus forsteri. Taxonomy (NCBI): domain Eukaryota; kingdom Metazoa; phylum Chordata; order Ceratodontiformes; family Ceratodontidae; genus Neoceratodus; species Neoceratodus forsteri. The sequence continues at coordinate 720,499,969 of CM057454.1, forward strand.
CACTGTCATTTCATTAATCTGGCCCAGAAGGTGATTTTGCAGTCGCTGTGCGAAATCACCTTTCAGGAGACTAAATAATGAAATTTCACCCTCTAGTGTTCATGGGGTGGTGACAAAGAGCCATGATGAAGGCCCAGTGAAAAATAAAATAGCTATGAGAGTTTGTTGAAAATTTTCGATACACTCGCATAACTTTGGTAATTTCCAATATTCTAAGAATTTGGGGTCAAAACCTTATCTATTAACAATTCCTCCTTTGGCTGGTCTCACAAGATAGCTGTCTAATTCGCTACTTCGCTGTAAATATCAAACTGTTACTCCCTCCCTCTATCAGCAAACTTATTGTTCTCTTGAAAACTGTAAAGTACAGCTCTCGGTAACATGTTCAATGCAATGTATAGCTGATCTTGATTCTGCAATATTGTATAACTGAAAAAACTGTAACCTTTATCTGCCATTCTATGTCTATATGTATTAAGTGCTTGTTTTTGTTTTTTTCTGACGTGGAGCCTTTGTAAATGAGTCCCTGACTCAAAGGTTGTAATCCTAAAGTCTGTTAAATAAATAAATACATATTTTGAGTCCAAATTTGCAACATAGCCATTTTTTCTCAAAACCTCATGAACAGTACAGCTGTCATTTTTCACATCCTGTCCAAAACTTGTTTTCACATCTGTTGCATGGAATGGTGTTTTTGCATGGATTTTAAACATTTCACCAATGGGGTTATGAGGTGGGGTCATAAGAAGACTATTTTGAGAATTTGGGGTCAAAATATGAAAAAAATTCCAAAGTTATGACCATTCATTGCTATTTCGCTACACCCACTCGTAACTTTGGAAATTTTAAATATTTTGACCCCAGATTTTCAACATAGCCTTCTTATTTCCCCACCTCATGTATGTCACAGCTGTCATTTTTCTAGTCCTGCCCAAAATCTGTTTTCACACCTGTGGCACGGAATGGTGTTGCAATTGTGCAGAATAATGTTTTGGCTAGGATTGGAACATTTTCTGTACAGGGTACATGAGGTGGGATAATAAGATGGCTATGCTCACAATTTGGTCACTATTGTCCTATAAATGGAAATGCAGGGCCCAGAGGGCCCTGTGCTTCCATAGCTACATACATATACACATCTACAGAGAGATGGGAGCACAGAGTCTGAAGGACCCTGGTCTTCCACAGTAAAATAAGGATACTGTTATACTATCTCAAAAAGTGAGGAAATAAGTTGCAAAAAGCTTCATTAATGTTCCAGTAAGGGTAAAAATGACAAAAGTTGGGAAATGAGGCGTTAGGGTTTCAAACCCTAACACCACCTCCCCCAAACCAGGCAGGAGAGCAGGTGTTGGGTGAACCTTGGGCTTCTCAAGCCTAACACTCACCCCATTCTCATAAAGTGTACACATCTGATCTTATTTATAGATGAAATGAGGTGAGTGTTATGCTTGAAAAGCACAGCAGTGAAACTCCAGATCATAAATTATAATTATTTCACCCAACTGCAGCATGGCAAACAACATAGGTGACAGGATCAAGCCTTGAATCACAGCACAATTGAGTACACCTGTCTCTGACATAAAATTACCTGAAAATAATCTGCTTCATTCTTCTGGTAAAGCAGAACTCAAACCAGCCCAAAACAGTGCCAGTGAGTCCTGCACAGTGCCTCAGGCATTCCAATAGCACCCCATAGTTGACTGTGTCAAACATTGATGAGAGATCCACAAGGACAAGCATGGAATAATGCACTCTGTCCCTCACTGTGATATCATTGAACAGCTCGACAATTGTTTTAATTGATTTTATATATGACTTGAAATCTTGATGTGGAATTTTATTCCTATAGTGTTTATTTTGTTATCTGTATGTGAATGTATTTGTTATATTTTGACTGTGTGGGTCACACCTGTAAAAGGATGTAATGTCCAGTTGTGCTTATCCGATAAACAAATAAACAAGTGCAGTCTCATGCTGTGATTAGGGTGAAATCCTGACTGGACAGGCTTGTAGATCACGTCTTTGTAGGTGAGACTCCAGCTGTGTTTTCATCGCCTTTTTGATCTCCTTCCTCAGAAGGGGAAAGGTTCATGACAGGCCTGTAATTCAGAAGGCATCAAGATCCAAAGGTGATTTCTTTATGAGGGGCTTCACCTCAGCCCTTTTTAGGGTTGCAGGGAAAACCCCAACCCTAAGAGATGATCTGACAATAAGTAGGACACTGCTATGGTGCAATCATACCAGCAAATGCTGGAAAAGACCCAGAGATGATACAGTCTCTATTCACCCCTATTCACAAACTGACCTAACTGTTCTCAGTAAACCTGGCCATGTTTTTCCCCACCACAGCTGTGATGACTGTGCCCTATCAACAAACTGTGCTCTAGCAACAAGCAGCTTGGAAAAATAGTCCCTAGCAGAAATTAGTAACAAAAAGGGGTGACAGGGTATTCCTACTAAGCTAATGGTGGGGGGGGGGGGGCTCAATGTACTGCTAATCTTCTTTTCCCATAAGCAGCCCTGTGTTTATGGAACTCCCTTCTATATCAGTTATGGAGTTCAGCCTTAGTGGAGGCCCATTTGTGCACCCCCCCTTAAAATGCTGCCCCCCCCCAACAAAAGCCTGCAAATTGATTAAGGATTTTCTACTTTTTAATCATGTTTTCTTTATTCCTTGTCTTTAAAGGGGCTCTTGGTTTCAAAAATCAGCTGAGATGTGAATACTGTAAGTCTGACTAACAATGACAAGTGACCATCTCAAAGGACATTTTAATGTTTTAGGAAACATTGCATTCTTACTAAGCTTGGAAAATTCTATTATGACTACACATTTACTGTAATCACAGAACATTAGAGCTTCAAGACTGAAACAAACACAATCTAATATAGTTTTCAGTGGCTCCACATTAATCAACTGCAAAGCCTACATGGGCTACATAGCGCAGACATAGCTGCAAAACTTGAACCTGTGCATCCAGATTATTAGCCTGGATTTTTGGAGACAGTATGATTTACTATTCCAACTCCATGGACCACCACTCAAGTGAAATACTGTACCTTACATGTTTTTCCTTCCCCTGTGGTATTCTGGATATGCAGCATTCAGTTTAGCGGCGTTGTCTGTGCTGTTTCCAACTGCGCCAGCTTTACACTCGAAGACTTGACATGATACAGTTTTCAGTTTGTTTAGGTGCAGTAGGAAGAGGAGTCTGAGCAGTGTGCGTGTGTGTGTGTGCATGTGTGTTTCATAAAAATTGAGAAGGAAAAACTATAAAATCCATTATTATTGATTTTCTGTAGTGGGTTTTCATTTATTCATTCATTCATTTATTCATTCATTTATTCATTCATTCATCATTTTCATTTTTTCATTTATACATTCATTCATTTATTCATTCATCTAATGCTGGTCCAGGTGAATTGGGATTAGATGCACTTGTATATTACTAAAATAAATAGGGAATACATGATTGTAAGTAAGTTTTTATTTATAGAACACTCTATCCCTAAGGCTCAGGGCACTGTGCAATGTACAGACAGTGAATAGTAAGTTCATATTCCAGAGAGAAAGAACATAAAACCAAATTAAATGCAGCATTATCATGAAACCAAACAGCAGCAAGATAATCACATAAGACCGGTATCAATACTAGGTCCCAAGGGCTTCCCTAAAGAGATGTGCTTTTAGTCCCTGCTTAAAAACCTCATGGTAGTGGGCCTCCCAAAAGGACCTTGGAAGTGAATTCCACAGGGCTGGCACAGCCACTGCAAATGCATGATCACCAGATGTTTTTAGCCAGGCCCTGGGAACTGTCAGGAGGCCTTCCTCAGAGGAGCAGAGAGAGCGCTGAGAGTTGTGAGGAGTCAGGAGAGTACTCAGATAGCTAGGACGCAGACCATATAGGGTTTTGTAGGTGAGAAGGCACACCTTCAAGGAGATTCTTCACCTCACCGGCAGCCAGTGCAGATTGCGTTACACCAGGATCACATGACAAAACCTCAGAAGGCCTGTCAACAACCTGGCTGCTGTATTCTTCACTAGCTACAGGCGATGTAGGACCCCTTCATTAACCCTGAGATAGACAGCATTACAATAGTCAAGTTTGGACATCATAAATACATGTATCTGTGAGTGCAGGTCTTTAGGCAGGATAAGAGCTTTTATCTGGGTGATATTCCTCAAGGTGGTAAAAACCACTCTGGACAACAGATGACACCTCAGCCTCAAGTGTCAGTCCATTGTCAAGCATAATGCCCAGATTTGTTCACCTTTGCAGAGGCAGCCAATGGGGTGGAACCCAACATGAAGCTTGAGTTCAACTCCGCTGTCTCTGCCTCCCACCGACAACTAGACTCAATCACTAGTACCTCTGTTTTGTCTGGGTTGAGCCACAGACAGTTAGAAGACATGCAGTCTTGGACCCTGCACAGGCATGCATTAAGTACCTCCATGGTGCCAACTGCCCTGGGTGCAAAAGATATATACAGCTGGGTATCATCTGCATAGTAGTGAAAACCCGTGCTGTAGCATCTGATGATCTCACTCGGGGCAGCATGTATGCTGCAAACAGCATAGGTGAGAGGATCAAATCCTGGGGAACTCCACATGGCAGGGGCTTAGGGCAATAGGAGAAACTCCCCATTACTCCTTCTGCATTCTAGCAGTAAGAGGGCTCAAACCAGATAATGACAGTACCGGTGAGTTCACAGAGCCTCCTAAGGCAGTCCAACACCACACCATGATTCACAGTGTCAAAAGCTGAGGAGAGATTGAGGAGACTGGGAATTTACATTCTTCTTTTTCTCTAGCTCTGGGGAGGTCATTGTGCACCAAGACTAATTTAGTTTTAGTACAGTACCTATATCTAAATCCCTACTGAAGGGGTTCAAAGATGTCAAAAGCAGTGAGGTGAGCTTCGAGCTGCAGAGCCACCATTTTCTCAATAATCAAAAAGGGAAGATTAGAGATGGGTTTATAATTCATCAAGATATCAGGGTTGTGATAGGTTAATTTAGAACTGTCTTTTTAAGGCTGCAGTGGGTGGAACACTGCAGACCTCTTGCTTTCAAAAAAGGACTCTGCATTCCTTGCATTCTTTGCAATCGAACAACATGTTGGAGTTGCACCACAGTCACCTCCATGTCCATGGAGCACTCCACTCGCACTACACTATTTTTTACTAAAAAAAAACATAGAGGGCATCCTGATCATGACACTGGGGGATTGGGCACCCCCAGTGTCACTGTTATGTTTGTGTGGGGATATGTGGGATGGTGGGTGCTGAGAGAGAGAGGGTCGGGTGGAGGGATAACTCTAACTTTAAAGAAAAAACAAACAGTGGTCACGGCAGAACATGGCACACTCCACCGTGTGCAAGATGGCTGTCGCACTCTACTACACATGCGCTAATAGTCGTGCATTCGCAGTAGAGTGCAGCAGGCATCTTGCACACAGAGGAGTGTGCCATGTTCTGCCATGACTGCTGTTTGTTTTTTTCTTTAAAATTAGAGTTAACCCCCCCACCTGACCCTGCCTCTCAACACCCCTTACAAACATAACAGTGACACTGGGGAGTGCACAATCCCTCAGTGTCCTGACGTGGAATCCCCAATGTCTTTTTTTTGTTTAAAGTCCCCCCCACTACCATGCATTGGTGATAATTTCTTCTTTAAAAAAATATATATTGGTATTGACATCCTCTCCACCCAACCCTCCCTCTCAGCATCCCCCCCAGAAAAATAAGAGTGACACTGGGGTGCCCAATCCCTGGTGTCCCGGTATGAGGAATCCTCCATGTGTTTTTGCAGCCGTAACTACCCCCACCCAACCCTCCCACTCAGCACCCACCACCCCCAAGCCCTTACTTACCCATTGGGGTCCAGCGACATAATCCTCTCTGGCCTGCAGACATTTCTTCACTTTTCAAAATCGGACTACAAACTGAAGAAACAGGTATGCAGTTCAGTGTAGTTCAATGAGGTTTTGAACTTAGTGGCATAACTTGGGCATTTTTTGCATATTTTTGGCCTAGATTTTCAACATCCTTTCTTTGGGACACTACCTCATGAACAATTGCACTGTCATTAGGTAGATCTGTCCCAAAAGGAGATTTTGTGGTCCCTGCATGAAATCACATTTCAGGCAGGAGTTGAACATTTTCTCTGACCTTGTTCATGAGGTGGGGTCATAAGAAGACTATGTTGAAAATTTGGTGTAAAAATATTAAAAAACAACAAAGTTTTGAGCCTACATTGAGTGTTGTGAATGCAGACTCATAACTTTGGTAATTTTCAGTATTTTTCCCCCAAATTCACAACATAGCCAAAACTTTACAGCACCTCATGTGTGTGACAGCTGTCATTTTTCAAATCCTGGCCAAACTGTTGTTTTTTTTTTTTACATCCCAAAAGGTGACTTCATGGTCCCTGCACGAAATCACCTTTCAGGCAGGAGTTGAAAATGTTCTCTGCCCTTGTTCATGAGGTGGGGTCATAAGAAGGCTATGTTGAAAATTTGGTGTAAAAATATTAAAAAATAGTAAAGTTATGAGCCTACATTGAATTTTGTGAATGCAGGCTAATAACTTTGGTAATTTTCAATAATTGTACCCCAAATTTACAACATAGCTTTATCTTTATAGCACCTCATAAATGTGATAGCTGTCATTTTTAAAATCCTAGCCAAAATGTTTTTTTACAACTCGAATGGGCATTTTGTGGTCCCTATGCAAAATCACCTTTCTGGCAGGACCTGAACATTTTTTCCACCCTCGTTCATGAGGTGAGGTCATAAGAAGACTACAATGAATATTTGGTTTAAAAAATTATTTAAAAATAATAAAATTATGAGCCTATGTTGAATTTTGCAAACACAGGCTCGTAACTGGTAATTTTCAATATTTTTACTCCAAATTTACGATATAGCCATATATTTATAGCACCTCATGAATGTGACAGCTGTCATTGTTCAAATCCTGGCCAAAATGTTTTTTTTTTTACATCCCAGTCCTGATAGATGATTTTGCGGTCCCTGCACGAAACCACCTTTCGGACAAGTGTTGAAAATTTTTTCTGATCTTAGTCAGGGGGCGGGGTCATAATAAGGCTATGTTTTAAATTTGGTGTTAAAATATTTAAAAAACAACAAAGTGATGAAGCTATGTTGAATTTTGTAAATGCAGGCTCTTAACTTGCCAATATTCAATATTTTATCCCAGATTTTCAACATAGCCATTTCTTTACAGTACCTCACGAATGTGACAGCTGTCATATTTCCACTCCTGCCCAAAATGTGTTTCTGCATCCTGAAACTTGATTTCACAGCCCCTGCACAATATCACCTTTAGGCTAGGAGTTGAACATTTTCTCTGCCCTTCTTCAACAGGCAGGGTCATAACAAGGCTATGTTGAACATTTGGTGTAAAAATATTAAAAAACAAATTTTCAATATTTCTACCCCCAAATTTCTTAGCTGTAGCCCTATCGGCTGTGGCCAGAGTTTGTTTTCTGTTGTAAGCTCTATCTGACCCACTGTTTTTTTGCATTCTTTTTCCAGAGTCTAAATGGAAATAACATGTTCTAAGTGTAAACATGTTCAAAGGGAAAATACATATTTATTTCCAAATAGCATGATATATTTTTCCAGTAAATTCACCACCGGTGTGGTATTTAACTTATTTATTTATTTACTTGAATGTTGGTGACAGGGAGAGCACACTGAACTGAGTCTTATTCCCAGGTGTGACTCTAGAGAAGGGATTACAGCAGGAGGAGCAAGAGCAGGCAAACCTAAAATTATTATGGGGAGAGCAAAAAGAGGGAGGGAGGGAGTAGGGAGAGGGAGGGGGAAGGGAAATAGGAATAAAGGAGGTACGGGAGGAGTACAGGAGGGAAACTAAGGGTGAGGAGTCAAGGGAATTAGGTACAGTGAAGCTCACCAGGATGCAATGCAGTGTCACAGATTCCTACATGACAAAAGGGATTAACTGCCATTAAAATTGCCTTATTTTCAACAGTAGGGGGAAGGTTCAGGAGGGATGTGAGAAAGTATTACTTTATGGAAAGGGTGGTGGAACTGTAGAACTGCTTGCCGGCTGATGTGGTGGCTGCTGGAACTGTGGGTGGTTTCAGATGTACTTGGGGTAGATTGAAAGGATAGTTATCACAGGCAGGGACAAGGATGGGGAAGGAATATGATAACTGCTGGGGAAGGTAAGACCCCAATCGACGCCAGGTCACAGGGTTATATAGAGACCCATGGGTAGACTGGATGGATTACTGGACTTTTCCTGCCATCACCTTCAATGTTTCAGTGCTGCAGAATTGAGTTGCATCCTGGTGGGTTCCACTGTACAAGAACAGCTGTGCAAAAAGTCATCGTGGAGAAGAAGTTCCAGGTGGGGATAGGAGCAGATAGGATGGAGAGGCTGAACCAGAGATAGGAACATCTGTAGGAGAAAGCAGCCTAGCCAGCAGTGGTATTGGAAATTGAGTGATAGCTGGAATTTCTAATGGAGTAAGCAGAGAGGAGGTTGTAAACCACTGATGCTGCAGCACATCATGGTTTGCTGACATGTCAAGACACACTTATCAGTGTGTTCCTCTTTTTCCCACCACAATGAATATAGACAATTATTTAAAAGCAGGCAGTCCAAATAAGTGCACATCTGGTATCAATTAAACGTTAAAAATATGGAAATTAATTGCAAAACAAGGGGTATGGTTGATGCACAACATCGTAAAAGCAGGACTATGTGACAGTAGAATGCAAATACTTTAGAATTTTGATGACTGTGATGTGTTGCTATGTTTCTATGGTTCAAACAGCTGCATGAAGCAACAGGCATAACTCTGACATTTGCACAGTCTACCAAAGCATGGACATTTACTTGAGTGGGAGAAAGGTAGCATCAACCATGGACCCTAAAGGGGGGTGGGCTCACAAGAGTATCTCAAGGTGAGCACACAAAATAGTACAGTAGGGAGATCTGATTAGCACACATACCCACATTTCCAAATATATTAAAAAGAGAAAGCCAGGTGTATGTTCCCTGAAATAAAGAAAACTATAAAATACCTTAAAATGTTTTATGAGCACCATGAGTCACTCCAAGGGGTTTGATACCAACTGGGAATTCTACCTCAGAAGTAAACTCACTTGCCAGTGGCTTGTCTTGTTTGGCATACAGGAGTGGTTGTTTAGAAACATAGACCGTGATGGCAGAGAAAGACTTGAAGTTCATTTAATATGCCCAGGTTTGCTCTGTTACCCCAATGACCTATGGACAAACAGGGTCCATTAACTTGGTTATACCCACCATTGGCCTAGCCTCCCACATTTGTATCTGCTCTCCCTTTATCCCTTTTGGGTGTTGCCAAGCCCCTGAATATGTTCCATTCGACCATGAACCATTTTTATAGTCCCTGCCTCCACCATCCTTTTCTGTAGTCTATTCTACTGATCTGCAACTCTCTCCATGAAGAAGATCTTTCTAACATCCTTCCTTAAATTTTCTCCCCCCAGTATTCATGCATGCCCTCTTATAGAAACAAAGACAGTGACAGTAGTGTGTGTGTGCCTATCTCACAATAAGCCACCTCCAGTTGTGCCTTATCACTTAAAGGAGAGCTGTGCTGAACCTGAATGTCATTTTTCCCAGTAGATGCTGTTTTTTAAATACTGGTTTGAATTATATTATTGTTTTATTTATTATGAATCTGTTAGTAACCCCAGTGAGTGTTTCTGAATTACGCTCTGTGTTACGTGCCATTTTTGAACTGTATGATATTTATTTATTTTAGTCTTTGGTAACCGGGTAAGGCCCACTAGGCACAAGTGCCTGTTTTCAGGGGCGACCTGGGAGCACTTGGGTGGTTATGTGACTTGCTCAGAGTCACACAGTATACAAGTGGAGGTTGTGAGAATTAAACCAAGGTCTGGTCTGCTGGATGTACTAAGCTCATTCACAGCTCATTTCTCTAACCTCTAGGCTATATGTCCCTTCCAACCACAGTGTTCTATAGTAGAACATGGATGCATTGCATTGTGCCAACAATGGAGGAGCTGAACAAAGACATAAACTTCACCATACAGTTCTAAAATGATACTTATTACCCGTGTGTACATCAGAAACACCCACTAGTTTAACAAAAAAACCTGTACAGATAAAACAGTAATAGACTAGGAACCAGTATTTAAAAAATCAGCTGCAACAGCGGAAAATAACTTACAGGTTCAGCACAGTTCTTCTTTAATAATGGAACACATTCAGCATGAAAACAACAAGAACATGACTTCATTTACAGACTTGGAAACATTTGAGATGAATGTACTGGGGAAATAGAACATTTTCTGGTTTCTTATCAACATTTTAAAGAGCCCCTGATATGACGGGGGAACTATGGAAAAACATAAGGCCTGTTTCTTAGATGCAGTTGTGGCTGGCTCAAAATGGGTGTATTGATGTCCTGTGTCTAGACTTCAGTTAGGCCTTATTGACTCTGTGCCTCATAGGAGACTGGTCAGGAAGCTCAAAGATCCAATAGCTGAGCTTGCTAGACGGGTCAAAAACCATCTGCAAGACAGAAGCTAAAAGGTGGTGGTTGGGGGAGGATTCTATAATGCTAGTGACCAGTGGGGGTCCCATAGGGCTCAGTGCTTGGTCCACTGTTGTTTAACATCTTCACCAGTGACATAGCAGATGGGATGAAAGGTAAAATCTGCCTGTTTATGGATGACTCAAAGCTCTGTGGAAGGGTGAACATGAAGGAGGGGAGACAGGAACTCCAGGAAGACCTGACTAGGTTAGAGATGTGGTCTAGCTTTTGGTGACTGGGGTTCAATGCTAAAAAGTGTAAAGTTTGTGGGGACAAAGGACCCAGAGATCCAATACTAGTTGAGAGCAGTGTAGGTAGCTAAATCAGAGGAAGAAAAGGACCTGGGGGTAATCATCACGAGTGAACCGAAGCACTTGGCACACTGCAGGAGAGCAGCAGCAAAAGCAAATCGGATGCTGGACTGCATAGCCAGGGGGATTACCAACAGGAAGGCAGTGATCATACTACTACTATAGAGGTCACTGGTGAGACCGCAGCTGGAGTACAGTGTGCAGTTTTGGTGCCCTTATCTTAAGAAGGGTGTTGACTTACCGGAGATGGTCCAGAGAAGGGAGACCAAGATGATCGAGGGTCACCAGGGCAACACCTATGAGGAGAGGCTCAGGGGGCTCAACATGTACTCTCTTGATGATACAATGGAGGGTTGGGGATATGGTCAAGACCTTCAAGTACCTAAAAGGTATTAACAGGGTGAATACTGAGGGCCTCTTCTGCCCCAGTAGGACCAATCCACCAGTGGGTATAGTCTAAAGTTGGTAGGGGGAAGATTCAGAAGAGAGATGAGGAGGCATTTTTTCACTGAGAGGGTGGTGGTCAAGTGGAAAGGATTGCCAGAGGAGGTGTTCTCCCTGAAAATGGTGGATAGCTTCAAGAGAAGATGGGACAGGATAAAGGGGAAAATTGCTGCTGGTGAAGGGGGAGATGAGGGAGGGGGGACTCGAAGAGGGTAGGGGGGATTTGAGGGAGGGGAAAGGTCCCTCTGTAGACATGGGGAGGCCTGTACACCTGAGCAGACTAGATAGACCGTAGGGCCTTTATCTGCTGGCATATTCATATGTTCATATGTTCCTATGTTTTTGCACCCGAAAAACTGTTCTGCCACTCAAACATGATGGAATAGAACCTCTGGAGGAATCCCCCTTAAGAATATAGTACAATGCCATTCACCAGTTCAAATGTTGTCTGGCACAAATGGGATTTCACCCACCAACATCCTGGCATGTGCTCACAAACACTGCACAGCATGGCATTGTCAGAAGTGTGCAGTGATGTTGTGATGTCCATTATAGATTGAGAGAGCGTTCTTGACCAATCGGAGCACTCCTTTGCTCTGAGTGTGAGACAGTCTTATTCTGTGAACAGTGTCTCATGCACAGCTGCCCTGGAAATGGGCATGTTCAGGGCTGTTTTATTACATTTTAGGGTATTATAGCTCAATCTCAATCAATAATATGTTTATACAGACCCAGAGACAAGACAACTCTTACAATTGTAAGAGTAGTTTCACTCACATCTTTAGGGCATCGGAACCATTCACCTTTGGTTCATGGTTTCATATCCTAAGAATGCATGTGAGACCACTCCTACAACCATAAGTGTGGTATTTGCAACTGTTTTAAGGTAATAACTGCAGTGCATGGCAGGGTTGAGCTCAGTGCCACCCAGTCAAGATGTGTCCCTACTCTTTAACCCAACCACATACCTGGTTCCCTGATGGTTCAGTGATTCCCCGACCCTCATCCCTGTGTCAACACTCCCTTGTAGTCATGCGGTCACCTCCTGCTCCTCCTATTCCACTATCCCTGGTGGCCTAGTGGCCACTCTCTTGCTCCTAGGGCAAACTGGAATAAGTTAGGTGGTTAGTTAGTTAATTAGTTGAAAGTTTATTTTTTGACAGGATATAAACTTTAGGCTCAGAGGACCTATTTACAAAGTTGTCCTGTGTAAACATAAAAACATATGATTACAATTAGATTCCATCCAAACACACTTACAAACAAATAAATTTACTGAATCACATAACAATCCATCAATAATTTACAAATGTAAGTCTGTGATGACACAATAGTGTTGTCTCTGTACCACATTACCATAGTAACAGAGATACTTTGCAGGAAGTGACAAATTGATTTAAATGCAAGTACATACTTCTGTCCAGGCCGCACTAACCATTGTAACAAAAGAGCTTAACTTAGGCAGGTTTCTTGTTACTGGAGGAACCTTGTTCCACAGCCTTGCAGCATTAAACTGGAAAGACATTTGTCCATATCTATTTCTAATTTTTGGAATTCTTAGACCTCTGTGTACAAACACCCCTAAAATGGTATCTTTGGTCATCCCTCTCATGTGCAAAGGACAAATTACCCTTAATTAGCTAATTTTTCACTTTAAATACCAGATATATTGACTGTTTTTTGAGTCGTAATCCAAACTGTTCCACTTTAGTTGTTTATATAGCAAACAATGGTGATTTGTAAAAGGGAAATTCAGAACAAATCTTGTCAATTGATTATATGTTAAACTAACTTTATCTAATAGTTTCTGGTTGGCAAACCCATGTATACTAAATTGCCATATTCCAAAACTGGTAGAATTACTGTAGCTGTGTGGCTATTATATAGTACGCATCTTAAATGTAACTATTGAGGCAGACCTTCTTAGTGCTCTGATTCTTGAGTTTACTTTTCTTATTGTAGTAACAACGTGTGCCTCAAATAAGAGAGAGCTGTCTAGCATAACTCTTAAGTATTTATACTGCTTAGTAACTGACAGTTTTTGACCTTTCAGAGTAGTAATTTCAAACTCATGCATACCTTGTGAGCCATTTTAGTCTGTTTGTTTTGAAAAATCATGACTTGCATTTTTCTACAGCTAAGCACTAACTTAGATTCACAGAACCAGTTTTGGAGTATAGCAAAAATAATCTGAAGTTTGTTCGACATCAATTTTTGAGTTTTTGCTGATGTCAGTATCACTGTGTCATCGGCATATAGCCTAATATGTGTACTGCAGATATGTTTTGGCAGGTCAATTACATATATCAAGAATAGCAGTGGCCCCAATTGAGTCCCAGGGAACACCTTAGGCTAAGTAACCTATTTCCGATAGTTGGTCGTCTATGGCCAGTTGTCTCCTTCGATTTAGATATAATGCAGACCAACCTATAGAGTGTGAGGCTAAGCCAATCTTTTTTAATCTAGCAATTCCATGATCTACCAGATCTAAGGCTTTGGGCAGGTCAATGAACACCACACCCGTGGACTCCCCCACATTCCATGCACACACTACTTTGTTAGCTAAGTCCACTAGTGCAGTGCCTATCGAATATCCTGCCCTGAAGTTGTGTCAGAACTGTGTCAATTTTGAGTATGTCTCTAAATATTCATACAGTTGATTGTATATCATATGTTCTAATTGTTAACAATGCAATCGGTCTGTAAGTTGAAAATTCATTTGAATTACCATTCTTAAAAATTGGTACAATTTTTGCTTGCTTCCAACTATTGGGGGGAAAAACACCTTCCATAAAAAATAAGGACCCACTCACCAGAAATGAAGTTTAAAATTTTTATTTATCTAAACATAAACATCATATGAAGGGGTCAGACCTGGGGAAAGGGGTGGCTGCTACCAAAAAATGGTAGCAGGACCCTTCCATGTATTGTCAACCAGCAAGCTTGCACTCACAAACTTAAGGAACACCCACTGATGAAGTGTTTCGGCTCAAAGCACTGGGGCCAAGTGGTGTGTGGTCTGTCTGTGCACACTCCTTTTCACCAGGCAATAAAGCCAATTTATTTTACAATTGCATTTATTGGAGTGTTTGAGTGTAAGCTTGCTGGTTGATTGTAATGTTGTGGGCTGGCTGGCCTGTGTCTTGCACCCCCCCAGAGTACTTGTGGTTCTGGTTGTGGAGTTCTCCTTTCCATGTATTGCCAACACTTCAACCCACTGTTCACTTCTTCAAAGCAGGCTTCATAAATAATATGGGAGACCAATCATCAATTTCTCTTTTGGTCAAAACTGTTAAGTCAGTTTATAGATGGCAACCCCAATTGCCTTCACTTTCAAATACTTGTGATCATAGAGTGAGGTGCCTACTCATTCGTGTGCCATTATCACTGGTGGCCCACTGCCTCCCTCCTCCTCCTCCTATACATGCCACTATACCTAGTGAACAAGTGGTACCCCCTCCTGTTCCACCACATGCACTATCAATAGTGGTCTAGTGAGTCTCCATCCTCAAGCCCAGCACTCAGCAGCCTCTTGTAGTATGGTGGCTCTCCCATCATGATCCATCTCCCTGGCCATCACCCATCAGCCGCATCTACTCACTTTATTACGACCCTGTTACCATCTGCTTTTATCAGGTGATAAATGGGAGGGGGGGGTCTCATAGCTTTGCAAGTGGGCATGCAAGAGCTGCCATGTGCCTGTGAATGCCCCTGTTTGCTGCTTGCATGATGATACAGACCCTTTCCTGAACACCTACAACTGCATTTGCAGCTTCTCAGGGAGGGGCTGTGACCCTATTGAGCACTTTGCTACTCGGCATGGGTAGTCACATCTGAGAATCTGGCCCGTCACTTTTAGAAACATTTCTGCTTAAATTTCACAAATTCTCTGTTTGGCTTCCCTTTTTTCACAATAATTGTACATAGTAACATGAAACAGGAGTGCTGTTCTCCAGATTTCTTCTGTTCCAATTGCTTGTCTATACCTAATATCATACTTCATAATCTATTTGTTTTGCACCTATTACTGTAATTAAACATAGAAACAGAGTTTGATGGCAAGTAAGGACAACTTGGCCCACCCAGTTTGCCTATATTCCCTCCCTACAGTGTCACCACAGACCCTACTTGATCTCCGTCTCTTTATTCCCCCCCATTTGCTTTCCACTAAGATTCTCTCATCCCTATCAGATGCATTCTTGAACCCCACCACTGTTTTCACCTCCGCCACTTCCAGGCATCCACCACTCTTTCTACGACGAAGTACTTCCTCACATCTTTCCTGCATCTATTCTCCTTCAGATTCATTGCATGTCCCCTTGTTCTTGAGCATCTTTTTTTCTGAAAAATACTTCCCCACCGTACCGTATTTATTCCCGTGAGGTATTTAAAGGTCTCTATCATATCCCCCCTCTCCCTCCTGTCTTCCAGGGTGTACGTATCGTGATCCTTTAGTCTCTCCTTGTAGGGTTTTTGATGCAGACCATGAACCATTTTAGTTGCCCTCTTCTGGACAGCCTCCACTCTTTGTTCTTCCAGAGATGTGGTCTCCAGAACTGGACACAGTACTTTAGGTGGGGTCTTACCAGCAACCTGTACAGAGGTAACACCACCTCCCTCTTTCGGCTGGTGATATCCCTTCCTATGCACCCCTGCATCCCACTAGCCCTCCCAACTGCCTTGTCACACTGCCTGGCCACATTTAGGTAATCAGATATGATTACCCCCAGGTCTCTTTCCTGTTTGGTGGTCATCATTACAGCTCAACCCATTCTGTACTTCACTCATGGGTTTCTGTGCCCAAAGTGCATGATTTTAGTTTTTCACATTGAAACCCAGCTGCCATACTCTTGACCATTCCTTGAGTTTTCTCAGGTCTCGGGTCATTCTTTCCACTTCTCCCCGGAGTGTCCACCCTATTGCAGATATTGGTACCATCCGCAAAGAGGCAGCCCATCCCTTCCAGCTCCTCTGCAATGTCACTTATAAAGACATTAAAGAGGAACAGTCCCAGTACTGATCCTTGAGGCACCCCACTGGTCAACCTTCCTTCTCCAGAGGGAACTCTGTTTACCCTCACCCTCTGTTGCCTATCCCTTAAAGAGCTACTGAGGTCTCAAAGAAAACTTTAAAAAACATAATAATTAGGTAAATTCTGCTTGTGTTCCATTTATATTTTATATATTTCTCCTCCCTATAATTTATTACTAAGGAAATGAGTATGAATATATGATCTTTATCTCTAAGAGTTCATTTTGAGTTCTTCTGCCTCAGTAGCTTACTCCCTACTTCAAGTCATAATCCTCTGTTGTGACATCACAGTCTGTTGCCATGGGGGTAACTGTGAGGTCACAAGCAGTGCTGTATGACTTCAGGTAGGGAGAAAGCAGCAAGAATAGATAAACTCTTCAGGAGCAAAGGCCCAGTTTTCTTGCAAATAACTTAAGTAATAATAATAGGGAGGAGGAATACAGAACTGATGAGAAATGCAATCTGGACTGTGTCTAATATTATGTTTTATTAAAGTTCTCCTGAACGTGTCAGCAGCTCTTTAACCAATGCCTTACCCATTTTACTACCTTTGGGCCTGCCTGTAAGCTCCCCAACTTCCTTACACATCTCCTAGGTGGGATGGTGTACTTTGCATTCTGATGCACTTTAGACATTTTTGTTGTTAATCTTTTTGACTGCTGTATATTGTGTTATGCCCTCTTACAGTCACACCCCTCTCAGGTCACATCTGTCAGTGTAATTTCTGTATCTCTGTATGTTTACCTGGCAAACTATTTTCAATAAATCTCCCTCACACCAGATATTCTAATATTAACTGAAACATGTTTAAACGCTAAAATTCTGGATCCCTCCATTGTCATCCCAGGTTACTCCATAATGAGACAGGACAAGACTGGAAGGGGAGGTGGAGTAGCTTTCTATATCCGGTCCTCACTCCAGTTCACTACCATTCTCTCATCCTCCTTACCTCCCACATAAGATTGAAGCACTAGCTGTAAAGTATAAGTTGCTTTTCTCCTCCCCTATCATTATTGCTGGTATCTACTGTCACCCTGGTACCAAGCTGTCTGATACAATGGACCTCATCACCACTATAACCTCCCTTTTTCACAATGGTGAGTTATATATATATATTGGGTGATGTAAACCTTAACTAGCTGTCACCAACCACTTCCAAGATACAGAATGACATATCTGCCCCAAATCTCTCCCAGCTCATCCGGGAACCCACCTGACTAAATCATAAAACCCTCAATCCCTCACTATTAGCCTGGGTTCTCACCTCCCAACCCCACCAAGTCATTAAGTCTAGCATCCTCCCGGATGCCCTCAGTGATCACCACCCAATATTTATTGTCAGTAAGGTCCATAGACCAAAACTGCCACACAAAACCCTGCAACTCCAGGCCTTCAGCTCCCTAAACCTTGACCCCCTCCTCAATGAATTAACCATCTCTGACTGGCTCCCAATTGCCTCTGCCCCTTCAGTAGACCAAGCCCTCGGTTTCTTCAAGGATAAATTTCTAGCTACCTGGAACTCCTATGCCCCGTTCAAACACACTAGGGTCTGAGGTAACCATCATCCCTGGATCACCCCTGAGTTAATAACTTGTCTCAGGGAGCAGGATAAAGCTTGGAGGAAACAGAAGGCCTCCCAGCTCCCACCTGACTATACTAATTATTGCTTGCTAAGAAATGCATGTAAAAAAGCTACCAGGTTAGCCAAGTCTGAATATTTCAAATCATCTTTCCAAAATAACATTAATTCCTCCTCCAAATTCTGGACAGCGGTCCACTCTTTATTCTCCCCCCTTCACTCCCCCAACCCCTGTGCTTAATATAAACAACACCTTAGTGTCTGAACTGTATATGGTGGCTCAGGAGTTTAATTCCTATTACATCTCCTGTGCCTCAAACCTCCTAAAGTCCCTCCCCTCCATCCCCTACTCCCCTCTCCCCCCCTTCCTGCCACTCAACCCTCCATGCCCACCTTTTCTTCTGCTTCACGCCTGTCTCTCCTGTGGAGACACTAACGGCTCTCCTCTCTATCAACCCCTCCAAAGGCTCTTCACCAGATGACCTTGACTCTGAACTCCTATATCTTTCAGCCTCTGCTACTGCCTACCCTCTCTCCCTAATTTTAAATCACTCCTTCAAGTCATCCTCTGTTCCCTCACCCTGGAAACATACGGAGGTCCTCCCTCTCCCTAAGGGTGGGTACCCTTCCTCCCCTACCAACTTTCACCCGATCTTCCTTCTCCCTGCCCTTGCCAAGCTCCATGAACACCTGGTCCTCTCTTAACTAACCTCCTTTCTTGCTGCCTCTTCCTTCTTTACCCTGTTCCAATCTGGTTTTTGGAAGAACAACTTCACTACCACCTCCCTCCTTAGGCTCACTGACACCATCCTCACTGGGTTGGACAATGGCCTCATCACCTCTGCCGTTTGTGTTGACCACGCTAAGACCTTCAACACAGTCTCCCATGCCCTGCTTCTTGACTCCCGTATGACTGCTGGCCTGTCTACTCCTGCTCTTAACTGGTTTAGATGCTACCTCACAGGCAGACAGCAATCAGTCAAGATTCAGGATGCAATCTAGCCCCCCCCCCCCCACAATTTCCACTGGAGCCCCTCAGGGCTCTTTGCTCAGCCCCACTCTCTTTTCCATCTTCCTAAATGACCTTCCTACAGTCTGCTCCCCTCCTCTTGTACACGTATGTATGCCGATGACACTGTCTTGTTCACCTCTGGCAAATGCCCCATTGGTGTAGAAACCACCCTACAGCATGACTTCCACCAGGTTCAGCTCTGGTTTGCTTCACATCAGTTCTTCCTAAATGTGAAAAAGCCAGTCTCCATGACCTTCAGCACTAGGCAGAGACTATCTAGGCTCCACTCCTTACCCTCCTTCCATACCCTTGATGGGACAATCCTCGAAAACTCTTCCTCTTTCAGATACCTTGGGGTCTGGCTGGACCAAGACCTCAGCTTCGCTGGCCACATCAACGCCATCCTGAAAAAACTGTGCCCCAAGCTCGGCGCTTTATTTAGGAACCATAGTTGCATCCCTCCTACAGCTCGGCCTGAACTTGTCCAGCAGATGATCCTCCCCATTTTTGACTACTGTGATGTAGTCTATGGTGCCGCTCCCAAATTTACCCCTAGATTGGACTCTATCTTTAACTCCTTCTGTCGCTTAACCCTTGATGCTCCTCCTCGCACTCATCGTTGTGACCTGTACCATGCTTTGTCATTTCCCCCGCCTGTTAACAGACGCCTTGCTCATTGTGCCAAACTCTCTTCAAAATTCTGGCTAGGAGAGCTTTCCCCCTTCCTCACTTGCTCCCTCTCATCCACCCTCCCACTCTCTCAGATCCGCTGACACTCGTACTCTGCTAGTCCCCCATCAAACCACCCTCATTGGTCAATCAGGCTTCACCCACCATTTCCCCAAAACCTGGAACTCCCCCCGCCTCCCAAATATGGCACTCCTCCTCTTCCCACTCCCTAACCTCTGCTTTACATAACTTTCTCTCTACTAGCTGCTCTTGTTTCAATCCTCCTTAACTAATTCTCCTTCGTGACTGTTCTACTACCTGCTCCAATCTCCTGCTAATCCTCTCTCCCCCCCCCTCACCAACTACCCTACACTCCCGCACTTCTACTTTCTCTTCCCCCTTATAGCTATCTCTGTCTTTCTCTACCACCATTCCCAATTTGCCTGTGCTTGTCTTGCCCCTCAGGCATTCTCAACATCCTGAAGGGGTCTAATGTAGGGCAAGCCTCTTCAACCCCATCCTCCCTCTATACTCTTAGTCCAAATCTTGTCCCCCAATCTACCCCCCAGCCTGCTTCCTCACCCTCTGCACTTAAATAGGCTTTAGTTCACTTGGATCTGATCACTAGCACTTATTGACCTGTCCAGACAGGGCATATCTATGTATGTGCAATTCTCAGTCATGTATGTATTAATCCTCTGTCATGTTAAATGCAAATCTGTAATCCACTTTATAAATGTAAATTGTATGTACATTTTTATGCAAATGAACTGTGTTTCCCACACTTAAGTTGAATGTTAAATTGTATGTCAAATTTTCTCATCCTTCTGTACCCCCAGGTCGCACCGGGAGACAAGCAACTTGTTGTTCAGTGTGTCTTCCTGGTGAAACATTTCAATAAATAAAATAAAATACATACATACTGTACATAAATATACATACATACTTCAAGCCAAATCAATCAATGAATAAATGGTCCACTGTGTTTTTATTTACAACATCATTTATTTATTTATCTGTTTATACTATCATAATTGTTTCCACAGCAACAGATTATAGTGCTCTCACAAGCCAGTTATCAAATGAAATGTGCTGGTCAGTGATCCTTTTTTAATGTTAATGTGCAAATTATAAAGGAAATGAGAACCCTAAATGCAGAAAATATATGCACTATAAATAGAAATGTGTTTAAAACAGTGTTTCTTCAATGTTTCCTTTGCGATACCCAAGCATTAGCATAGCTTTACAATTCATTGAGCTGATGAAAGGCCTCTTAGTCTGAAACATCCTGACATTACACTGAAACTCCTCTCTGCACTTTGAACATGCTTTTTTTCCCCTTACATATTTCATGCCCACTTCCATCTCCAATGCTCATTCTCTCCAGAGCAGTGTGGCACAAGATGGCTCACCTGCATCTACATGCCACCACTGCCCCTCCACAGATTCATGAAAGCTTTTTTTCAAACCTGTTGACGTGCAGCATCTGTTGGGTAATGGTGAGTGCATATAACCATCTAATTTAGGAGACACATTTCTTTAAGTTTATTGGATAAGTGCCTCTCAGAATCCCAGCAGAGTTCCAGGTCAGACTAATGGTGCTACCTCCAGTCATGGAAGAAGTACATCTTTTTATAGACAGATTCAGCAGACTGTCACTGGAATGAGCATTTGTATGTAATACAGTATCAATGTAACAATCTCTATACATTCACATGTCTTGCAAATGTTTGCAATGTGGTCCTATGTATCTTGATTGTTTAGTGAGAGCATGCTAATTCCTGCTCTGTCCCACCTCCTTAATGTAACAAGCACTGTATTGATCATATGTCTGTATTTTAATGTAGAAAGTTCTGTACATTCGCATGTCCTTGCTAAATGTCACAAGGTTGACTTACAGTATGTAACTTGAATTGTTGTAGTTAGTGAGTGTATGCATGTATGTATTATTTCACTCCCCCATTACTCCCCCCTAGGTTGCACCGGGAGACGAGCAACTTGTTGCTCAGTGTGCCTTCCTGGTGAAACATTTCAATAAATAAATAAATAAAGTGTTATTAGCTATTAAGGTAGCAAAACCCAAGAATAGTTGAGCATTGACGGAAGTTTTCCTGGTGCATATGCTGTGTGGTGTTCTTGGATGAGGCCTTAAATTGAGGTCCATTTTCATTATTTCTGGTTTTTGCCTGTATGGAAATAAAGGAACCAATGACACCATTGGACAGAGACTGTTCTGGTCATATTTCCTCTTTCAATAACATAGGCAAGTAATGTAATTGCTCAAGGCTCTGTGTGGTATATTTTATGGCTGTGTGGTCCGAAACACAGGGAGATTATGATTTTCTCTCTAGGTCACGCCATGCTTACATGGCTGTGCAGTGATTTAAACCTGGGTCCGCCTGCTTTTTAAGTCTGTGCTCTCAACACTTGACCACACTGATCCACAACATGCGTAATATGTCTTTATTTGAGAGGAGTGCACTGTTCTGCACATACTGGCCAAGATATTCAAAAGTGCACCCTGAACGTGCGCAATGGTATGCGAAGCGCAACCCAGGTGTGCCATAGGAAAATGATACCATATTCAGCTGAAGCACCACGGACATGTGCAGGCACAAAATAAACTGAATATAGTACAAATGCACCTTTGCACAACCAGACATGAGCCAGAGCAACCCGGACTGCGCAGGAGTAAGACAGCATGCTGAAACTAGCAGGTTGAGCAAGGCCAACATGCAAAAGGGAACACAGGCAGGGCTGCACAAGTGCACAGGAGCAAGGCAGGGGTGGCAGTGGTGAACCATAAGGGGACAGTGGGCAAGAGGCACAGAACAGGCATATGGCCAGAGTGCCAAGGGCAATGCTCGGTGCCCTACACAGACCCCGGTGACCAATGTGAGAAAGCAACCCACACACATGGAATGGATGGCTACAGGTCCTGGCCACCCCATGACCACTGTCCCAACAGTCAACACTGTATGGGAAGATGCTGCAGCCACAGTGTGAAGGCACTAGGCATGTACAGTGTGCCATGGCTACACTGCCACACAGGCGCCAGGCTACATGATGCACATGCCATGCAGACACACATGAAAACAAGACACAGCACTGGGAAGGGCATCATGGCTGGTGATGAACAGGCCAGCACAGGCAAACAGGGACACATGACACTACCATGCACAGGATAGGTGCACAGCCAACACCCAAGGGCCTGTGACACAGAGGGACATGGCACACAGGCTACCATGCACACAACAGAACCGCATGGAGGGGACAGCACGTGGATGGACAGGGACACACACATGAAGGAGACACAGAAACAGATGTGCAAAAGGTAGAACAGTTTAATACAGAACACAACAGTGAAACAATAAAAGAAGCAATGGTGCCAACAGGGCAAAAACAGCAACAGGGAAGGGGACAACACAGGAAGGAACTGAATGAGGGTCAACAAGGTGAATGGGCAGAGGACAATGCAGGGTGAGCAAGGGAACAAACTCAACAGTTCAGATGGTTGGAGGGCAGGGGATGGAGGAAAGGGTAGGATGAATAAGTCCACTGGCTAACGCCATAGCCGGCGTAGTGCAAGGTGCATCCTGCGCACCTCCAAAATAAGCTTGCGTGTATCCACCAGGTATCACCTGCTGAGCCTGATGTGCACAGCCATTCTGTCGATGAGCCTCAGGATCAGGCGCTGGAGCTGGATCAGACCACCACCAAGGACACCAACCCGCCACTGCCCACCACGTGGCCCAGGATGACCTATGAAAGGGGAACACAGAACAGCCACTAAGTGTCAGACCCCAAACAGCAGCAGCATCCCCCCCCCCCGGTGTGTGTGTGTGCACAGGACAGCTACATTGCCCTCCCATGGATGGAGCCACCAATGGCACGTGCACAGTGGACAACCACAGCAGACCTAGCTGTGCCCCACACACATACTGGGTGACATGCCAGGGAGTGACATGCACCCACCCCTGTGCAGCATACCCCACAGTGCTGGAGCAATGCTCCCACAGGTAAGACAGTAGCTACACAGCAGCAATTGCACACCATGGGACACACACACACACACACACACACACACACACACACACACACCCCACCAGTGACAATAACAGGATGCCACCACACAGAGGCCCCTGCAGGGCCCTGCCACACACACTGCAACCCAACACAGGCAGTGGAGCCAGTGCACCAGCACATGCCAGAGCCCTGCATGGAGGCAGTGCCCTGGAGTTGTACTGGCACCACCCATTCTGGCCCTGCTATGCTGTGTGAACCATGCTGCATACACTCACCTGCCTGGCCTTGCACCGGCCCTGCAGCAGCACCTCCATCATGGCGCTGGTCCTCTTGAGCGGGCATCCTCCCTGGCCTTCCTATACACCGCCAGCCCTGTAGATGAAATAGAGACAGAAAGGGACATAAGTGGCATGCCATGAACAGCCCCCCCAGCCCAGACACAGCGCACAGTGCTGCTAGATCCTGAGCAGGGACAATGTCATGTGTGGGGGGTATGGTGTTGGGGCCTCTGGCACTGTACACCACACAGGCATGAGGTGCCACATCACTGGATACACAACACTCACCAGTGTCATGCCCCCCCCACTGCAGGTGCAGACACACAGGCAGTGCATCCAATAGCACATAAACTGGACAATGGCAGCATGCACAATGCATGGAGACACCCACCTGGCTATGGTATGGATCCTCACTGGGCACTGTCCTGCAGCCTCCTCAGCCACTCAGGGTCACGCCACTGCAGGTCACCATAATGGTGGCGACACTGCTCACCTGTCCAGGCAACAGCTGTATACCTCTCCAGGCCCTCTGCCACACAGTCCCACACCTGCGGCCATGTTTAGATACCCCGCTCCAAAAAGCTGGTCTACTTGGGGCTCCACCGAGGCATCAGGTTGGCCATTTCAACCTCCAACCAGTTTCTCACCCATCGAACGTGACCTGCCAACCACGCCATGGTATCTGCGCACCGCTCTGGTAGTGTAGAACAATGTGGCATGCACTGTAAGGATGTGGAGCAGTGCTGCACCACATGTGTGACAGGAATACACAGGCCACGATGGCACAGCATGTAGTTGCACAATACACATGCACAACAGAGGCCTGTGGCGCATTACCGTACATGCGTAATGCAGGAAGTGCAGGCAGGAGTTCAGGGTCACGGCTGTGACCCGCGTACATGCTCAGCATTCTTGCAGGGCCACAAAGGTCATGCATCAATGGTGTATTGTCAGCCCATATGCGGTCACCATCATGGCGCAGCAGTCACAGTTGCATGGTCCAGCACCACAGTGCATCCATGCTGCATGCGCATCATACTCCCACCGATGCATGCACCATTGGACAGGCATGTGCAGTGCAATCAGTGGTGCGATATGCCACACAGGGTGGTGGTCTTCCGCAGATGTGCATGGCAGGTGTGCATATGTGCATCGTGCATGTGCCAGAAGTACGCTGGTGAAATGCTCCAGCTCATTCATGTTGCACAAGGCACAATTCTGCTATATTCATCCAGTGTATGCAAATAGCCTCATGAGCCAATGCCAGGTGCAGTCACGCACATTAGCATATCCTTACTGGTTGCACAGGGGCTCATTTGCATTGGTTGAGCCATAAATGTGCCACAATATAGCACAGGTCACTGACAGTTATTGCAGCCAATGAGGTAGTCTCGCCACATTGTGCTGTGTACTGTTATTGCTGTGCTTGGTATCAATGCTGCACTGTGACATGGTGTGCAGCTATGCTGCTCATCGAGGCTATGTCTGACTTCCACAGGTAGCAACATGTCAGAGACGGAGGGTGCTGAACAACAGAGGCCTGCATGGAAGTGCAGGCCTATCTTCACCAAAGATGAGCAGCAGGTCCTCTTTGAGGCCTACCTTGAGAGGGAGGGAGGAGGACTGTAGTGGGGCCACTGGGACCCTGCAGGACCGTGCTACCGGGTGGGAGGAGGTGGCCATGTATGTGAACGCCCACATCCGACACAACCACAGCATACAGGAGTGCAAAAAAAAGATGGGCACTGATAGGAGGTGCATTAAGGAAAAGGTGGCTGCCATCAGGGCATCACGCACTAGGATAGGCAGTGGACCAGACCTAGCACCCATCCTGTTGTCGGGTGAGGAGCTTGTGGCAGCGACCATCAGCCATCGAGGGTGCCCCAGCTGGTGGATTCCAGACAAGTGGCAGCCCGTCACAGCACTGTGAGTATGCAGGTGTCCATTGTGGGGTGGGTGTGCGTGCATGCCACCAGCATACCAGAGTGACTGCAGCAGTGATGCGTACCCATGACCGGTGTGGCATGATGTGGCACATGCTGCACATGGGCACACCGTGCATGGCTATGGCCACCCATGTGCAGTAGGACTGCTGCCTGGGCACTGTGCTGAGACCGTGAGATGGGGTTCGGGGTGTGCAGTGCTTCATAGATGCCCTATAGTGCAGCTTGCGCAGGGTGTGTCGCTGATGCAGGCAGGGCCACTGCGGTCACAGGCTGCGGCGCAACACACTGCATGTGGCATGGCCTATGGGTGGGGCTGAGGGTGGGTGCATGAATACCAGTTGTGTGCTGATGCAACCCCCGTGTTCCGCAGCTATGCACCATGGTTGGCATGACCTGTGTAATGCCTGTGGGCTGGTTGCCTAGATGTGTGGTGTTGCGCAGCCGTCCTCTGGTGTGGACTGGCACGTTGGTGACACGCATGCCTCGATCGCACTGGACATGGCGCAACATGCACTGTGCCACCATCAACACTGATACTGCTCTTTCTGTCTCTCAGCTCCATCATGCCTCAGGGATGTGGTGCGGGATGTGACCAATAACGTGGGATCTGAGGAGGCTGTGTCATTTACCTCATCTGGCATTTATGGCACAGACCGTCAGTGCCATAGCAGTGTGGGGCTGCTGGAGTTCCTGGGACTGGGTGATGATGACCCACTGGCAGACCTCCTGCTCACGGATGCCCTACCGGTGCTTGTGCCTGCAACACAGGAGGGGGCCACCTCAGACAGTGATGATGACATAACCCTGATCCTGGGTAGCATGGGCCTAGATACACTGCCCAGGGGACAGAGTTCTACACAGGCAGTAGATGCCAGTACAGGTGGTACAGTACCTGCACAGGCACCAACAACCCATGGCCACACAGTGACGTGTGGCACTGCTGCTGGCAACAGTTGTGGACAGGGCACTGGCGAGGTCACTGGTGCTGTGGGGCAGATACAATGGGCTGATGGCGTACAGCAGCGGGCTGTGGGGACCACCGTGCAGCACCCCATGGGGGCTTCTATCGGGGCACCTGCTCAATCCCCACCACCTACATGGTCTCTTGGTGCAGCGTTCCCAGGTGAGGGAAGTTGCATGGCATGCCGCCACACCCCCAGCAGGTCAGCGGCAGCCCCATGATGCACCAGGTGCTGACAGGCTGGATGAGCACACCAGGCTGCTACAGGCATCCATGGACAACCAGGCAATGATCAGGGCTGAAATATGTGCACTGCAGGTGGAGATGCATCACCTGGCTGAGCGAGGGGACATTGGACATGCTGAGCTGCTCAGTGAGCTCCAGCAGCTACAGAAAGCCATGACCGCATTGCTGGACTGCATTGCGGGGACCATCGCTGCTGGATTTGCATCACTGGCATCCACTGGGCATGGCAGGGCATGAAGGACTCCCCGTAGTAGCATGTCAACACCATGGTCATGGTGACTGGCAACCCCAGCACGGCTGATGCCAAGCACCAACTTACCCATCCCCGACTCACCCTGCAGTAGTCTGTTTGCTGGTCTCTACACACCTTTGAGGACCTGGTCATGTTCTCAGGCCTCTACACCCATCATTGTGTTGCTGACACCTCCTGTGGCTGTTAACCAGCCAGTACCTGCCACATAGTCTGGGCGTGGCCACCCACATGGCTGTGGCAGCAGTGGAACCACACGGTAGGCCTTCTGGGTGAGCTGCCCTGTCCTACTACTTGCTGCTATGGGCTGCTGCGCATGTGGCTGAGTGTGCCCCTGTGCATGTGCTGTCACATACATGTGGCCTGTGGCACATCTACCATGTGTGCAAGCAGTGCTGCTGAACCTTTTGGCGTGGGTGTGATGAGAGCAGCTCTGCACTGGCCTTGTCTATGTGCCAGCGCGTACACTCTGATCCATGCCACAGCCTGCTGTAATGCTGTGTGTGTTGCCACATCACCCACTGCTCCTGTCTATGTCCCACAAGCCCCACTGTGCCCTACTGTGCGACCTGTGGCAGTGTTGGTGGTGCATGTGCAAGACAGGGTATGGCCGCCTGTGTGTCCAGCGCAGGGCCCATGGGTGGGTGCTTTCACCTGTGCTTCTCCACTGTGGTGTGGACATGTGCCTGTGTGTTATCTGTGTGTGCTTTTCAAATGCCAGTGTCCCTGCATGCATCCCTGTGTGGCTGTGCATGTCTGTCTGTGTGTGTGGTGTCCCATGCATACATGGCTGCCATGTATGGTACTCACCTGCGGTTCCCATACAGCTCTTCTATGTTGGTGTCTCAGTGCCTTCTGGCACAGACTGCTAGCCTGGGGTTCCTCCTCTCCATTGGTGGCTACGCACCCCATCTGGCTCGTCCTCCCCATCCTCATCACTGCTGTTGCCCTCATCGACTTGGACAGCTATCCCATGGTCAGTGGCCATGTTGTGCAGCATGCAGCAGGCCAGGAATATGCCACAGACTTTCACAGGACTGTACTGTAGGGCACCACTGGATCTATCTAGGCAACGGAATCGCATCTTGAGCATGCCAAAGACTCGCTCGATGATGTTGCATGCTGCGATGTGTGCCTCGTTGTGCTGCTCCTCTGCAGCATTGGATGGTCGCTGGATGGGGGTGAGCAGCCAGGGCTGGATTGGGTATGCACTGCTGCCTGTGGAGGTAACACATATGCTGGTTAGCACCTAGCATTGCTTGTTCCCATGGCCACCCCCTATGCTGCACACTGCCACCCCCACCAATCCATGTGTGCCTTGGGCCTGTATACCCCTGCATAGCCTCTCTGTCACCCCGTCACAGGTTCTGCTCACCTAGTAAGTGCCCCATGGGGATCACCTCACTCTCAAATCACTGGCACAGGATCGAATGGTGCCATATGAATGCATCATGTGTACTCCCAGGGTGTGTGGCACACACATTGATGATATGCTCAGTGGCATTGCACACCACCTGGCAGTTGATGGAGGGGTAGCCCTTTCTGTTGATGTACACCACCCCTTCTGGGCCAAGTGGTGTGTTTATAGCCACATGGGTGCAGTCAATGGCCCCAGTCATGCCGGGCATGCATACCACCCTGTGGGATTCCTGCATGTTTGCTCTATACTCTGGCTGTGTGCTTGGGAATCTTATGTACTCTGAAGCATGTGGCTTCAGAGCACTGAGGACCTGTGTGAGAAGGCAGGACGTGGCCAACTGGGACATGCCAGTGGTTGCCCCCACTGGTGTCTGGAAGGTGACCGTGGTGAGCAGGCACATTGCTGCTGTCACCTTTGTCTTGAGTGTCATGGCGTGACTCCTTCTGGTGGGTGCCTGCAGCTCATAATGGCACAGCTCACATAG
Source organism: Neoceratodus forsteri (assembly GCA_016271365.2). Classification (NCBI taxonomy): domain Eukaryota; kingdom Metazoa; phylum Chordata; order Ceratodontiformes; family Ceratodontidae; genus Neoceratodus; species Neoceratodus forsteri. The sequence goes on from CM057454.1 coordinate 720,529,225, forward strand.
CTGCCTCAGAATTGCCCTGTTCAGATGGTACCAGCCCACTATCTCTGTGTCCCCATAGTCCTAAAATATGAGACGGGGCACGGTACTGTCTGTGTTGGGCATATGCCGACAGGCCCTTCCTCAGCCACTTTGCTGTTCCTCCCTCCTCCTCCTCTCATCCCTCATCACCTCTTCTATGATAAACGGTCCTGCATCCATGACCTTTTCTCCAATGGCTTGTGTATTTGCTATGTGTGTGTTCAAGCCTCCTTTTATGTGCTCAGGTCTGTGTGGTGCATTCTCTGACTTGCTCCTCGGTTGTGCCATGTTTTTCTGCTGAATATGCCATTGCGCAGCATATTCATGGGCACGCCCCCATGTACTTGTGCCGCATACATTACTGTTGTGCATTGGCACAATGGATATTGCACTGCGCATTCACGCTGGTTGAATATGGCTCCAGGGCACATTTCTGTGATTGCGCTGGTGCAAGTCGGTTGCGCATTGTGCAACTCCTCTGAATATCTGGCCCACTGTCTCTATACAACATAACAGGATTTTATCTTATGAAGTGTATTTCACACAAAAGTATCCCCAAATGCTTTACAATGGAGAAGGATATACAGCAGTAACATCAGAAATAAAATATAAAATTATAACAGAAATCAAAAAAGGAGAGCAGAAAGGATGAAATTTGAATCATCAGTGCTGTTTGTGCTCCACACTGGGTACGTTAGAAAGTTAATGAACCCAAAATATTTGCTGTGCCATTGTAAATATATATTTTAAGAAACCAGTTATTTTTTATCCATTCTGAGTTTTGCCCCCTGGTCACCCTGACCGGTCCCTATCTGGACTGGTCCCACTGTCCCAGTTATCTAACTTCCCTGGGACTTACTTTCTCCACTGGTGTCCTGCTCCAGTACTTGACCAGTGGTGCTCAGTCATCAGTGCTGGGCTTGCAAGGGACCGCACCATTGTTTGATGCAGTCAGAGAGTTTTCGTCCATTCTCTCCCTTTGGGCCCGCACATATACAGTACAGTGATACAATGAGCATGCTCCGCCTCCACAAAGATGCAACTGGCACCCAGGCATGGGCTCTGCCTAGCTTGCTGTCTCACTGTGCTGCCACATAGATTCTCCTAGCTGGCAGTAAAACCATGGGACAGACAGTCCCCCCTCTGTAAGGGAGGAGAGCTGTTCCATGGATGCTCAGCCCTCCCTCACCAGTCAGCCCACAAACAACCCAGGTCTGTTCCTGAACCTGAGTCATCAGTGTGGCAGCTGGCAAGGCATTCAATGCCTTAGACTGCCATGCCACTATGCTGGCCCTTATTTATTTATTTATTTATTGAAAATTGGCAACTGGGAGAGGCACACTGAGCCGATGCTTGTTTCCAGGAGTGATCCGGGGAAAGGGGGAGGGGAGTATAAGCAAGACAACACATCAGAACTATGCCACAAACAAATCAAAGAAAACTGATCGGATGCTCAGGGGAAATAGGTGGGGTTTGAGGCAGAATTTGAAGAGAAAAGGGGAATCAGTGAGATGGAGAGGGGGAGGAGGCTCTCCTACTTTAGATTAGATACTAGGAGCAGAGATGCTGATGGATCACCCACCAATGGTTACTAAGGAGATATGAAAGAAAGAAGTCTAGAGTGGGAAGAATGGAGAGTACAAGATGGAGTGTAGGCAGTGATAAAGTTAGCGAGATAGGGAGGGATGAAGATATGAAAAATTATTGAAAACAAGTAGGGTATTTTTAAGGTTGCCTGATGTAGTCAGGACAGAGTTCTTGGGAAGAGTATAACGTGTCTACAGAACTGGATGAGGCCTTTTGCTCATGTTGCTAACACAATTACTGTGAGAACTACTTTCTGTCACTTGGAAACATGGAAGCATAGAATGCATCAGCAGAAAAGGACCGGTAGACCCATGTGGTCTTCCTTGTCTTCCCTGCCTAACACTACACCTTGGACTCTACTTGGTCACAGGTGTCCCTCCCTTATTCCTTACCTCTGTTTACATAGATACATAGATGCTGTCAGCACCATCCAGTCTGCCCATTTAAGCTGCCTAATGAAACATCCAGTGACCCTATCTGGTCATTGGCTTTTTCTTCTTATCTGTATTATTCCTTTCTTTTTGTCCCATGCATGTTTGATGCCCGCCACTGTACAGGCTGCCACCACCTCCTGGGGCAGGCAGTTCCTTGCATCCACCACCCTTTCCATAAAAAAGAATTTCCTGACATTTTACCTTATGCGGCTACCCCTCAGTCTCGTGTCATGTCCTCTTGTCCTGGCAGTACTACTAATCTGGAATATGTTGTCCCCTTTCACCTTGTTAATGCCCTTAAGGAACTTGAAGGTTTCTATCATGTCATCTCTCTTCCTCCTTTGTTCCAGCGTGTACAAATTGAGGTCCCTCACTCTCTCCTCGTAAGGCTTGTGGTATAATCCCTTCACCATTTTGGTCACCCTCCTCCTCACTGTCTCTATTTTGTCAATGTCCTTTCAAAGGTGTGGTTTCAAGGAATGTACACAGTGTTCAAGGTGAGATCTCATCAGAGTCTTGTACAGTAGAACTATTACCTCTCTCCTTCAACTTGTGATTCCCCTTCCAGTACACCCCAACATCCCACTGGCCTTTCGCACCACCTTTGCCATCTGCCTAGCGGCCTTCAAGTCATCTGTGATTATGACCCCCAAGTCTCTCTCCTCCTTAATTACTGCCATCAGCTCCCTCCTGACCTGTAGCTCACCCGAGGGTTCCTGCTCCCCACATGCATGATTTTGCACTTCTTTGTGTTAAACCTTAGTTGCCATGCCCCTGACCATCTCTCCAGCAGTTCCAGGTCTTTTCTCATCCTTTCCACCCTCTCCGGAATATCCCCCTGTTGCAGATCTTGGTGTCATCTGCAAACAGGCAAACCTTTCCCTTCAACCCATCTGCAATGTCACTGATGAAGACATTGAAGAGGACTGGCCCCAGAACTGACCCCTGATGTACCCCACTGGTCACCTCCCTTTCATCTGATTGGTTTCCATTCACCACTACCCTCTGTTATCTGTCCCTTAACCAGTTTCCAATCCAGTTCACCACCTTGCATCCCAGCCCCAGGCTGTCTAGCTGTTGACCAGTCTCCTATGTGGGACCGTATCAAAGGCTTTGTTAAAATAGAGGTAGGCAGTATCTACTACCCCCCTCCCCCGGTCTACTGCCTTTGTCACCCAGTCAAAGAAATCTATCAGGTTAGGTTGACAGGATTGTTATTTATAATAACAGTGTGCCTATCCCACGCATGCTTGAAGCTCCACACTATTTTTACCCTTACCACCTCTACTGACAGACCGTTCCAGGTATCTACCACCTTTTCTGTGAAGAAGTATTTCCTCACATTCCTCTTAAACTCCCCTCCCTCAAGTTTCATAGCATGCCTCCTTGTACGGGTGTTCCCCTTCCTTTGAAAGATGCTCCCCCCCTGCACTTTGTTCACCTCTGTGAGGTTCTTATAGGTTTCAATCATGTCCCTTCTTGCTCTTCTCTTTTCCAAGAAGTACATGCCCTACTCTCACAGACTCTTCTCCTATGGCCTCTTGTGCAAACCCTGCACTTTTGTAGTATCCCTTCTCTGGACTGCCTCCACCCCGTCGATGTCCTTGTGGAGTTCAGAACTGGATGCAGTACTCCAGGTGGGGGGCTCACCATTGAGCCATACAGAGGCAACACTACCCATGTCTCAGTAACCATGGTAGCAACAGGGATTGTTTGCAGTCATCACAGTCATGGTTGAGCTCTGAGCTCTAAGCTCCTAGGGCCCCAATTAGTGAAACCCCAACCCGACTTCTATGTGCAGGTCCAGATATTACAAAATAAATTCTGTTTAACACAAATACCAAGCCACAACCAGTGGCTTGTCAGTACCAGTGTGAGTGGCTCAGCAGGTTGCACACTCATTTCTGAGGCCAGAAGATCAGAAGGTTGTGGGTTCCATCCCCACACCAGGAACTTAGGTTAAATCCCAATACTGACAGTGTAGTGCAGCATGAGAGGGGTGCTGCACTTCTGAGGTGCTGTCTTTTGGATGAGACGTTAAACTGAGGTCCTGTCTGCCTATTCTGGTGGATGGTAAAGATTACATGGCACTTCTTGAAACAGCGTAGGGGAATTTTATTAAAATATAAAATCATACAAACAATACAGTCTATATACTTTATAATCAATCAATACATAATATCACCACTCATTAACAGTGAGAGAAGAAAAAAGAAGCAAAAAAACCCTACTCCCAAAATCCTCTCCCATAAATTAAACAATGTATATACTAAATCCTATTAAAATGTTGCATCAAATCCAACAGTTTTCATACTGTCAGTTACATCCAAGAACATGAAGTTCAATGTGACTTGAAGTACTATGTGATCAAATTATTTAAGCCTCAGCTTGATAAACCTTTTGAAGAACTATAAAAGCTATAGCTACTACAGCATCTGGAGAACAGAATTGTTGCTGTATTTGCAGAGAACAACGAGCCTGCCATAAATTGTATCTACAGCATACAAAACTTAGCTGCAAGGCAGAAGAGTGAAACTTCTTCCACTGACCTTTTCACAATCCTAAAACTGCAATTACATAAGTCACATTCTCTATTACTCAGGGTCCTCCAAAAGGAGAGTGCAAAAGGACACTCAGAGAGAAGATGACTTTGGGTTTCTGGAATATCCATACACGTTTCTCTAGGACAATTTATTTCATTAATAGATTTATGCTTAAATGAGTCTGTTACAGTGATCCTGCTATGCAGGCTTAGCCAAATAATATCCTACATTCTTTCATTATACAACTGTCTCATAGTTTTGTTTTTCTCTGCCCTCCGGACGAAATTTCAAGGTTACATTAATGGTGTATCTGGTGCATAGTAAATGCGCATATAGTTGTTTTCCAGACCATGATGCAGCTTGGTGAACAGTCAAATTCCATCCCTTGATTTTGTCCAGCGCACTCACCACATATTGTGGCATTATATGTCTATGAGCAGATATTACGTACGAACATACAAAGAAGCCAGCAGAAGAAGGCCATTTGGTTTATCAAGTCTGCTCGTGTTGCAGGGTCCACAGCTTGAGCTACTGTCCCTGCCCCCTCTCCCCACCCCTCCCATCCTCCCTACCCATGACCCTTACCCTTCCCAATACCTGTCCCAGCCTATCTTAAAGCTGCCCACTGTCAGAAACAGAGATGACCTCTTCTGGCAGCGTATTCCAAGTGTCCACCACCCTCTCCATGAAGAAGTGCTTCCTGACCTCCCTCCTAACACCCCACCCTCCATTTCTACCTACCCATATTCTACTTATTTTTACCCATATTTCTACATATCCATATTCTACCTATCCACCTTCCACTCTGCCATTCAGTCAGAAATGGGATAAGCCAGTCCACTGTCAAAGGACTCCAAAGTTTTTGTGAGTTTCCTAGGGCTACTGTAACATTACAATGAACGAATAATGAGAAGATGAAAGCTATGCGGTTAATGATACCCACTTCTCCTTCTTTGTAATCCTTATATGCAATCTCACATTTTATGGGGTTCAGTCTACTTCCCCAGAGTACTTGAAAAAATAAGCAATTTCACCTATAAGTATTTAGGTGAATGAAAAACTACACTGATGTATAAAAAGCAGGGAAGCAATAGAGTTTCTTTTTATCAAATACACTCTCTTCCTTTTTGATAAAATCCTATTTTTCCAGTTTACTAAATTGTTTCCCCATTTGAAATGCAATCTACCCAGTTTTCCATATACGTATTCCTCTTTCCAAATTGTACCCCTAATATTTTAGCTGGTCCCTCATTTATCTGAACCCCCTGCCACATAATCTCTCATCCCTAGATCATTTGTATTGCAGATTCTAATTCCAACACATCTATAATACATTATCTTCATTCCTGTCATCTGATCAAAGGCAGCAATGGTGTCCTGCATCATTCTTATCCATGATAATACATAAATCATCAGCGCAAGCTGAAGCCTTAATTGATGGAGTGTCTTCCATAAGTTGTATGCCTCTAATAGCAGTATTTTGCTGAATAAGACATAACAGAGTATCTAGAGTAAAACATGTACAATAAAGGGCCTAAAGGGTAGCCTTGTCTGACCCCTCTTTTATTTATTTAGCTTTTGTTGACCAGGTAAGTACACTAGACAAGTATTATGCCTATTTTCAGGAATGACCTGGGAGAGTACAACATAATGATACAGAGTGGTACAGAATAATACAGAAACATCATGACAGAACAACAACATAAGGAAGTACATTGAATAACATTATCCAAGGTGTAACAGAGTAGTAAGGCGTGTAGTATTACCCCTGACAAACACTGGTGAGGTATATAGAATCACCAGTTATTTGGTCATAGACAATTTTAAAACTCGGTCAGGTTATTTGGTCATAGACAATTTTAAACTCAGTCAAGTGCCTTGGTAAGAAATTGAATCATGGGGACAAGCAAGGTATTACTGGCAGGACCTTTGAAAAGCACTAAGGTCCAGTTGACTAGTGACGTTACACTAGGGAGGCTTGGGGCACTCACACGCTGAGGCTTGTTTCAAGAACCCCCACAGGGATTTACGAAAACACTGATGGGAGGGGGCTGAGCGAACATGCTCAGGAAAGGAGTTCCAGAGTCTAGGAACACATACAGCAAAGTCCCTGTCCCCCATGAGGGTTCAGGTGGGGGGTACTTTTAGTATCCCAGGAATCTGAGACCTGAGCAGGTAGGGGGAGAGGTCAGCAGGTGATAGAAGCTGGACCAGCCCCGGTGGGGTGCCAGTTCTTATCACTTTGCCCGTGAAGCATCCCACCCCAAAGTCCAGGTAATTAGCTGGAGAGAGCCAGCAGAGTTTGTCATAAAGTTCACAATGGTGGGTGAGACATGGGGCAGCCAGAGCAAAATGGCAGATGATGTTGTACATCATGTGCCACCGAGTGAGATGAGTTTTGGAGGTAGAAGCGAACTGGTGCAGACCATAACTAAGGGAAGGAAGGAGTACACTTCTCGCAAGGGCCAGACGAGCCGCAGGTGTGAGGTTATATTTTGCCCTGAAGGCCAGGCCCAGTTTGCAGTTCACTGCTCTGCAGACATTTAAAATATGACTCCCCAGGTCAAGTTGAGGGTCAAGTGTCACCCCAAGGTATTTGACGGAGTTCACAATTGGCAAGGAAGTTCCGTCCGGACTAGTAATACCCAGAGGAACTGGTGAAGCTTTGATTTTGGCTGCTGATCCAAATAGCATAGCCTGCGTTTTTTTCAGGTTCAGAACCAGTTTATGTTTATTTACCCAGGCCAGGACATTGTTAAAATCCTCGGACAAGTGCTGATTGAGAGTCGCAATGTCCCAGGAGTGAGCCATGATAACCAGGTCATCCGCATATAGGGTGGCACTGCAGTTAGTTACTACCGCTGGGAGTCGGTTAACAAAAAGGGAGAAGAGGAGGGGGCCCAAGACCAAACCCTGGGGGACGCCAGAGGTCACCGGTAAGGGATCGGAGAGGACTTTGTTGAATCTAGTCCGCTGCATTCTGCCATGTAGGTAGCCCATAAGCCATTTCATAGCAGAGGGGGAGAGGCCAAGTGACTGCAACTGAGTACAAAACAACGCATGAGCAACAAGGTCGAAGGCTTGGGACAGGTCGATAAATATTGCTCTGGAGAATTTGCTCTGGTCCATGGTTGCTCTGATGCTGGAAGTGACAGAGACCAGGGCTGTGGTAGTGCTATGCCCCTTTCAAAAGCCGTGCTGGACCAGGGACAGCAGCTCATGGACCTGTATGTACTCTGAAAGTTGCTCTGCCACAACTTTTTCAAGGAGCTTGCTGAGAGATGATAGAATAGCAATCGGACGATAGTTGTCTGGTATTTTGGGATTGCCCAGCTTCAGTACAGGGACAATCCTAGCCTCCTTCCAGATATCGGGAATAACCCTCAATGCAAAGGACAGGTTAAAAATGTGGGCTACTGGGGGGGCAATGTGGAAGGTGCCTAGTTTCAGAAGCTTGGGCTCCAGGTTGTCTAGGCCAGGGCTGGAGTACTGGGAGAGGCCAGAGAGGAGACTCTGCATGTCCTTGACTGACACTGCCCTAAGACAGAACATTGGTCGGGGGGGTGGGCCTCCTGCCATGTAGGGGGAGGGGGGCAAGAAGTACACTCATTGGGCGGGAAGAGGTGGAGAGAGCCGATAGGTCTGAGAAGTGTGAATTGAGGGAGTTGGCAATTGTGTGGGGATTGTTACAGGAGACCCCTCCGATAATCATGTCGGATACCCCCGCATTAGAGGACCCACTGACAAGAGTTTTTATGTTTCTCCAAAACCATCTGAGATCACTGGCAGAGCTAAGTAGGGCGGACTTACAGAAGTCACTTTTAGCTACCCTGATGGCCTTTTTACACTTATTTCTGAGATTTCTATATTGTTGGAAAATTGTCAGATCAAGGGAACTTTTGAAGTGGGCCCAACACTTGTCTCTAGCCCGCATAAGGGATAGGAGATTCCCATGCAGTCATAGGGTGGTGGACCCCCTCACCCTCCGGGTGACCTTAGGGGCATGCTTGTCTTGCAGGGCACCAAAGGTGGCGAGAAAGTGGGTAGCAGCCACTGAGGGATCAGTGGCTCCCAGCACCCCAGACCAGTCAGTGAGCCTTAGGTCCTCCCGAAACACCTCAGGATCAAACCTGGAGAAGTTCCTGATATGTATGATTTTGTGAGGAATTTTGAGGGAGGGAATTTTCCACTCACAGAAGACCGGGGAATGATTGGAGATAGAGTCTGATAGGATTCCAGCAGAGGAGATCCTGTCAGGACGATTAGACAGGATCCAGTCCAGTAGGGAGCTGGAGGATCCATCGGCTGACTGTCTGGTTGGTTCCTGGACAAGTTGTGTCAGGGTAAGATTAGCAAGTAAAGGCTCAAACTGCTTCGCATTACCACCAGCCCAGTTAAGGTTAACATCGCCCATGATTACAAGTTCGTTGTCCCCAATGCTGGGACCTACCGTGTCCAGGAGGTGGGTCAGGCCTGGGAGCCCACCCTTTGGGGATTATAGGTACATGCCACATGTAGTTTCTTGGTGTTCCTAAGTAAGAGCAAGACATGCAGCAGCTCACAGGGGGACAGGGAGGATGGCTGGTGTGCTACTGGGGATACCTTAAGATGGCTCCTGTAATAAATCAAGATGCCACCTCCCCGCTTATTCCCAGATCTATCCAGTCATATGAACTCGTAACCAGGGAGCACAGAGGCTGAGTCAGGGATCGAGGATTTAAGCCAGGTCTCAGTCTCACCGAGGATATCAGGTTTGTAGAGTGAGACCCATGTGACTAACTCATCAAGGTTGGGCAGCAGACTCCGAATATTGAGATAAGCAACTTTTAACTCCTTGCCCAGTCCCCATACAGGGGGGATTGAGGAGGCCAGGTTATTTGGGCCTGGGTTAGTTTCAATATCTCCAGCCAGTAGTAGTATTAAAAGAAGGAGCCAGAGGAAATGCCACCTGTAATCAGTATCTTATTCTCAACATTTGCATTAATGAAAGGTACAAGAACAGCCCCTAGCCAGTGGAGGCAGTATAGTGCAGTGGTGAAGGGCACTGAACTACAAACCTGGAGACATGGGTTTGAATCCCATCAGCCCTCACTTGCATGCTGGGTAACCCTGAGCAATTCACTTAACTTCCTTGTGCTCCCAGGTTGCAAGCTGGAAACAAGCACTGACTTAGTGTGCCTTTCCTGGTTAAACAGTGTCAGTGGCTCAGTAGGTAGCACACTCACCTCTGAGGCCGGGAGATCAGAGGGCTGTGAGTTCAGTTCCCACATCTGGCACTTGGGTTAATATCCCGGTACTGACACTGTAGTGCAGCATGAGAGGGGTGCTGCACTCTGAGGCCATCTTTCAGATGAGACGCTAAACCGAGGTCCCATCTGCCTGGATTGGTGGTAGTTCAGGTGGATGTTAAAGATCCCATGGCACTTATTGAAAAGAGTAGGGGAATTTCCCCGGTGTCCTGGCCAAATTTCCCTCATTCACTAAAAATACCACCAACAGCTTAATCTGGTTCAAGGTCAGTTGGCATTCATCTGTATCCCCCTCCCCCGGGTCGTGCCTGAAAATAGGCAGGATTTGTCTAGTGCACTTACCCAGTCAACAAAAAATAAATAAATAAATAAATTAACAATTTCCCCCTTTATATAATGTCATTATTCAGTTTACAAATTGTTATGCTATCCTATATTATAACAAAACGTTCTGCAAATAAATATGTGGGACTTTATCAAATGCCTTCTTCTGATTCATGGCTAAAAGAAACCCTCAGCCTGCCCCCTATTGCTTTATCTACTAGTTCTCCTAATATAATTAAATTATCAGTAATATTCCTATGGACTATTTCATATTTTGTTCTGGGAAAATTACCACTGACACAAATTTTTGTACTCTTTGAGCTAAGATTTTTGACATATTTTTTAGCCTCATCCCCCTTTTTATATATAAGGCTCAAAATGGCTGTGTGCTTGAAGAAGGTACATTATGGCCAAACAAGATGGCCAAAAAGGAGGGGTGGAAGAACAATGGAGAAAAATCAAAACTGCCATCATAGAGGCAACAAGCCTTTGTGTGAAACAAAGGAAACAAAGCGGAGTAAAAAACAACTATGGTTCTCAAAAGAGGTGGCAGGGAAGATTAAGGAGAAAAATATTGCATTCAAAAAGTATAAGGAATCACAGAAGGAGCATGACAGGGAACTGTATCAATTAAAGCAGAAAGAAGTGGGGAAGGCAGTCAGAATAGCAAAAGCCCAAACCGAGGGAAAAATAGCCAACTCAGTAAAGAAGGGGGATAAAACCTTTTATAGGTACATTAGGGAGCATAGAAAGGTTAAGGGAGGGATAGTGAAGATTAATAAAGGAGAGCGGAGTTGGCCGAGGGAGACAGTGAAAAGGCAGAGATACTGAATGACTACTTTTGCTCAGTATTCACAAAAGAAGTTGAGGAGGAGTTACCTAAACCAGACAATAGAAGCACTCTGGGTAGGGGGGTTGACACCAGTCTATTTACAGAAGAAAGAGTCCTGAAAGAACTCCTAAAACTCAAGGTGGACAAAGCAATGGGGCCTGATGGGATTCACCCCAGAATCCTAAAAGAACTAAGGGAGGACCTAGTGACACCACTGACCACACTTTTAACAAATCATGGGAGGATGAGTGGTACCCGAGGACTGGAGGAGGGCAGATGTGATTCCCCTTCACAAAGTGGGAGCAAGGCAGAAGCAGGAAACTACAGACCTGTAAGTTTGACCTCAGTGGTAGGAAAATGATGGAATCACTTCTGAAAGAAAGAATTGTTGAGTACCTAGAGACCAGCAGGGCACAGGACCCAAAGCAGCATGGATTTACAGCAGGAAGGTCATGTCAGATTAATCTAATTGATTTCTTTGACTGGGTGACCAAAGTAATAGACCAGGGAGGGGCTGTGGATATGGCCTACCTAGACTTTAGCAAGGCATTTGACACAGTCCTGCACAAAAGATTAATAATCAAGTTAGCCACCCTGGGAGTGGGTCCCACGGTGGTAGCCTGGATAGCAAACTGGCTGCACAGCAGGACTCAGAAGGTAATAGTGAATGAAACACATTCTGAAGAAAGGGGGTTACTAGTGGAGTACCTCAGGGCTCTGTACTGGGTCCAGTTCTCTTTAACATCTTTATAGGTGACATTGCAGAGGGTCTGGAGGAAAAGTATGCATCTTTGCAGATGACACAAAGATCTGTAACAGAGTTGATACACAAGTGGGGTAGAAAGGATGAGAAGGGACTTGGCAAGGTTGGAGGAATGGTCAGACATATGGCAACTTAGATTCAATGCAAAGAAGTGCAAAGTAATGCACCTGGGAAACAAAAACCCAGGAGAAGAGTATACAATAGCAGGGGAGGTACTAACAACAACAAAAATGCAAAGGGACCTGGGAGTAGTCATATCAGATGACCTAAAGGTGGGTAAGCAATGTGAGAAGTCAGTAAGGAGAGCCAGGGAGATACTGGGATGCATAGGAAGGGGCATCACAAGTAGAAAAAGAGAAGTGGTTATCCCTCTGTACAGACAGTTGGTAAGACCCCATCTGGAGTACTGTGTGCAGTTTTGGAGACCTCATCTATGCAAGGACATAGACAGGATGGAAGCAGTCCAGAGGAGGGCAACTAAAATGGTGCAGGGTCTGCATCAGAAACCATATGAAGAGAGACTGAGAGAGCTTAATATGTATACCCTTGATGAAAGGAGGGACGGGGGGACATGATAGAAACTTTGAAGTACCTCAAGGGAATCAACAAAGTCCAGGAGGTAGCATCTTTCAGAAAAGAGATGTGTAAGAACAAGGGGCACAATTTAAAGATAGAGGGGGGATGACTCAGGGGTAATGTGAGAAAATTTTTTTTCATGGAGAGAGTGGTGGATGCATGGAACAGCCTTCCTGAGGAGGTTGTGGAGTCAAAAACAGTGGAGGAATTCAAACATGCATGGGACAGACATAAGGCAATTGTAGTGCGGGGTGGCAGGAAGTAGGCTGTTGGTTAACTAGAATCTGCAGCCTATCCAGTAGGTAGGGAAATGGGCAAACTGGGTGGGCCAAGTGGTCCTTATCTGCCGTCAAAGTCTATGTTTCTGTGTTACCTGTTTCCAAGATTTCATTGCATAAAACTTGTAAAACTGGGGATAAATACTGTCTAAAAGTTTTATAAAGTAGCCGGCACAGTGGTGCTGAGGGTTGAGGCGCTGGACGTCACACCTCACACCACACTGGTGACCCGGGTTTGGGAACAGACTTGGGCCACCGGGGGTTGGCAGGGGAGAGGGTGGATTGAGTGTCCCTGGACTATGCTCCTTCCTTTGGGATGGGCTGGGGAAGCATGTCATGCTGGGGTGGCCCCAGTGATGACCAGGGGCATTGCAGTTGTAGTGCCAAGTGGTGGAGCACGGCAAGCTGTCCACATACACACAGCACATCATTGCACTGCCAGCTCCTGGGGACAAAAATGGAGGAAAAAAGCTGGGCGCGACTGAGCAGCTTGATTGCTGTGCTTCCACTGACCCGGAGGACTGTCGTGGAGTCGTGCTGGGGGGGGTTCAGTCCAGCCCAGCCCAGAGAGGTAAGGGGAGACTCTCCAGTGGGTTGGGGCAGCCGCGCTGGACCCCCATCATGCGAGTGAGCCTTCTGTGCTCCAGGGTGGTGGGGGCCAGCGGCTGGATGCCCCTGCTGGTAGCACTGCAGAGGTGCATAAACAAGGAGGTGATAAAAAAAAGAAAAGTTTTATAAAACTCTGTAGGGAGACTATCTGTCCCTGGGGCAGTGTTATCGCCAAGCTGTGATATAGCCCACTCCACTTCAGATATCAGAATCAGACTATTAACCTGTTCTAAAATGTGAGGAGGAATTAGGGGAATATTTAAATTATCTATTAACTGTGCATTACTGAAAACTTCTGCCTGTTCCCCTAAGAGGTAATTAAAATGTGACTGAACTACCTCCAACATTTCAGTAGGATTGGAAACCTTAGCTCCATCTGATGCCTGCTTAATTCCTCTCATGAATCTATTATCCACACGTTCTTGACACCTACGGCAAATGCATCTAAGGCCTATGCTTTTCCTTGTGTCCCTCAGTTCCACCGCTTCCCTGGTACTGAATCCCAAGGTCATGCACAACTCTTCCTGCACCTCATGCTCACATCCTATAAATACATCCTGATACGGTTAACCCCCTATATAGCAATTTATGTGCTGTCTCTTACCCACCACTATACCTCTCCTAGTCCTATGCCCAACAACACTATTCTTTCAAAATGAACCAAACTACTTCTACTTAAGGTGATTATCTGTGGACTCAAGAAGCTCTTCCTACTACTCCCGCTCTGCTCTGTAAATATAGAACTAAACCCTGGTCCCCCAACATCCATTGCATCCCCTTCTGACCTTCCTTAGCTCAAACGAATTACTTTCTTACACATTAATGCCTGCAGCTTACTTAAAAAAACAAGACATGCTTCAGGCATGGCTTCTTCACACTGCACAAGATATGCTGGTGATCTCAAAGACTTGGCTACGTAGGTCTACTCCCAACTACAACATTAACTTCCCATCGTACAAGGTGTACAGGACCGATAAGCAAACCGAGGGGGGTTGCAATTTATGTAGCGAGCAGACTTTTGACCTCAGTCATAAACTCCTCATCAGTACCCAAAGAATTTGAAAGTCTTACTTTAAAAACCCTCCTATCTTCAAACGAATCCATCTATTTGACAGTCTGTTACAGGCCACCTTCGGGGGCACCTAGATTCTAAGTCATCTATGCAGAATTTTACAAAACAATGACTTGGAATCTTTCATCACAGGAGAGTTAAACCTTGATTGGCATTCCCCCTGCTCTAAAGCATTAAAAGATCTGTATGATGAACATGGCCTTACACATCTGATTACTGATGTCACCCGCCCCAACATCAAAAACCCAGCCCACATCACTCTACTAGACATAATATTTGCTAATAAGCCCCATAAAATTTCTCATGTTGGAGTACTTGACAATGATATCAGCAACCACAGGGCCATTGCATGCATAAGGTTTACACCTAAGCCTATGGCCTCCTCCAGCTTTATCTACAAAAGAAGCCACCACAACTTTAATAGCACAGAATTCTTAACTGATATGAGCAATATTAGATGGCAGGGCTTTTATCTTGCATTGTTGGTCTTGGAGGCCTACACCCTGTTCCACAATCTTGTGCTTAAAGTGATAGACAAACATGCTCCTTTTGTGAAAATCAGAACTAGAAAAAGATCCTGCCCCTGACTTACTCCTGCCTTAAAAACAGCCCTGCATAGTAGAGACACCCTATGGAAAAAAGCATGGAAAATTTAATTATCCTCGGATTGGATAGCCTTCAGAACCTCTACAAACCAGTGTACCAAACTGATTAGAACTGAAAAGGCTAAATATTTTCAAACTGCTCTTGATACTTCCAAAAACAATGCAGCTAAATTCTGGCATGTCCTATGAGAAATTGAAGGACATAGTCCCTCATTGGTCCTACCTTCGAAAATTTGTTCCGGTGACAATATCTACACAAGCAAGATAACCATCCTAGAACAGCTAAACAACCATTTTGCCACTGCAGGTTTGGCCTTCGAAACTTCCTCTGTAAACAAGCTTATTTTCCAATCTGACATTACCTCACACATGACTGCCCCTCCTCCCACTAACAAATTTAGCTTCAACTCTATCACCCTTAAACAGGTGGAAGACCTCTTAGTCTCCTTAGACATAAAAAAAAAAGTTCAGGAGCTGACTGCCTCAATCCTTTTTTCTTAAGACTAGGCTACCACCTGCTACCATCACCAATTACACATTTTTTTAATCTGTCCCTCTCTCATGGAGAGCTTCCATCCGAGTGGAAATTAACGCACATTATTCCTCTCTTTAAATCTGACAACCCAACTGACCTAAACAACTACCGCCCAATATCCTTGCTCCCTACCCTCTCAAAATTGCTGGAAAAATTAGTTAACTCTCAGCTAAGAGAACACCTAGAAACCTCTAACCTGCTTAACCCACTTCAGTCAAGGTTCAGGCCCAAACACAGTATGGTCTCCACCCTAGCCAAGGTTACAAACAACTGGCACACTGCCCTAGATGCCAAAAATTCTTTCTGCGCGCTCTTTCTGGATTTAAGCAAGGTGTTTGATACAGTAGACCATGATCTCGTACTATCTATGTTGAACAACATTGGGCTTGACTGCACTGCCCTGAAATGGTTCTCCTACTATCTTATTGGCAGGCAAAAACAAGTATTAGCACAAGGTGATCTATCCCCTCTCAAAACCATCCAAAGAGGCATTCCCCAAAGATCAATCCTTGGGCCCCTTCTTTTCACCATATATATATATCAACAATATTGATCATAGAATAACTAGGGCAAGTGTCCACCTTTTAGCCAATGACACTGGGCAAAGTGGGCAAGCATTAAGGATACAATACTTGAAGCAACATCCCATTGTGTTAGACAGAAAAGGAAGTGCAAAAGAAGAAGGAAACCACTTTGGTTCTCAAATACAGTAGCAGAAAAGGTCAGAGCCAAAAGGCTGGCCTTCCAGAAAATATAAGGAACACAGCGGATGAAGATAGGAGGCATACCAAACTGCCCTAAGGGAAGCAGGTAAGGCAGTAAGGCAGGCAAAGTCCCAAACTGAGAAACACTAGCATGAACAGTAAAAGAAGGTGACAAGACTTTCTATAGATACATTAGTGAAAGGAGAAAGTCCAGAGGGTATTGCTAAGCTTAATGGAGAAAAGGGAGCATGTGAGGAGGAGGACCCTGTAAGGCATCTATCCTAAATAGATACTTTTGCTCAGTATTTACTGAAGAAGGTAGGCAGGCCCACGCTCAGCATCATGGACACAGGGGAGGAGGTGAGCACTACTCCCTTCACAAAGAAAGGGTCCTACAAGAGCTTGCTAAGCTCAGGGTGGATAAGGCAATGGGACCTGATGGCATACATCCCAGGGTACTTAAGGAGCTAAAGGAGGAACTAGCAGAGCCATTAGCAGAATTGTTTAGTGAGTCTCTGAGCACAGGAGAGGTCCCAGAAGACTGGAGAAGGCTCATGTGATCCCACTCCACAAGAGTGGTAGCAGGAGGAGGCGGGGAACTACAGACCGGTCAGTCTTACCTCAGTAGTGGGCAGATGTGAGGCACTCCTTAAGGAAAGGATAGTGCAACACCTGGAATCCATAGGGGCACAGGATCCAAGACAGCATGGGTTTACAAAGGAAGGTCCTGTCAAACTAATCTCATAGATTTCTTTGACTGGGTAACCAGAGTGGTGGACCAAGGGGAGCAGTTGATGTCACCTACCTTGACTTCAGCAAAGCTTTTGACACTGTTCCACATAGAAGATTGATAAATAAGCTAGGTAGGCTCGGGCGGGTCAGAAGTTGGTCAACTGGGTGGCAAACTGGTTGACTGGCAGAAAACAGAGAGTGGTAGTAAATGGTATACAGTCAGAAGAGATGCAAGTCGAGTGGGGTACCTCAGGGATCAGTCCTGGGGCCAGTCCTATTCAACATCTTCATTAGTGACCTCGCAGATGGACTAGAGGGTAAGGCTTGTCTGTTTGCAGATGACACCAAGATCTGCAACAGAGTAGATGATCCAGATGGGGTGGGCAGAATGAGAAGAGATCTGGATAAACTAGCAGAATGGTCAGAAGAGTGGCAACTGGGATTTAATGCAAAGAAGTGCAAAATCATGCACATAGGGAAGAGAAACCCTGAAGCCACTTATAGGCTGGGAGGAGTTGCTAGCAGTCACAAAGGAAGAAAGAGACTTGGGCATCATCATCACTGATGACCTAAAATCATCCAAGCAGACCTCTAAAGCAGTAGGTAAGGCTAGGGGGTGTTAGGGTGTATTAGTAGGGGTATCACAAGTCGTAAGAGGAGGTAATAATCCCTCTGTACAAGACATTGGTTAGGCCCCATCTGGAGTACTTCGTGCAGTATTGGAGGCCACACCTTCACAAGGACATTAACCAAATTGAGGCAGTCCAGAGAAGGGCAACCAAAATGGTGCAGAGACTACATCAGAAGACATATGAGGACAGCTTAACGGAGCTCAATATGTATACCCTTGAGCAAAGGAGGGAGAGAGGTGATATGATCGTGACATTTAAACACCTTAAGGGCATAAACAAGGTGAGAGAGTCTAACATGTTTAAATATAAGAAAATAGCAGGACAAGAGGACACAGCACGAGATTAGAGGGAGGCCGATTAAGGGGAATGTGAGGAAATTCTTTTCACAGAAAGGGTGGTAGATGCATGGAATGGCTTACCACAAGAAGTGGTGGCTATGAATACAGTGCAGGGCTTCAAACAGGCATGGGATAGGCATAAGGGAGCAATACAAATGACTATGAATAGATAGGTCACTGACAGAGCAAAGGCCGATGGCACATTTATAAGGTAGAAAAAGAAATGGGCAGACTGGATGGGCCTTGCGGTCCTTATCTGCCGTCAACTTCTATGTTTCTATGTTTACGTTGTGCGGCCTTTACTTGAATCTGCTTGCCTTGAACTACAAAAAGAATTTAATTTGCTACAGCAAAACCTTCTCCACTTAAAACTACTACTCAGTGCCAAAAAGACTAAAGTCATGCTCTTCTCCCCCCAAACCAAACTAGTCAGCTCTAAACCCCTACCCTCCAACCTACAAATTACAACCATCCTAGGGGAAACAATTGAACCTGTGGAAAAATTCAAATACTTAGGATTCTGGCTTGACCATAAACTATCATTCCTGACCCACATTGAAGAACTGTCAAAAAAACTTAGGCAAAGCCTTGGACTTTTCTACAGAATCAGGCACCTGCTTACTTTTGAAGCTAAGCAAAGACTTATTCAGACAATTTTGCTACCCCCTTATTGACTATGCTGACATCATTTACTGCCATGGCCCTAAAACATCCCTAGCAAAATTGGATATTCTCTGTCATAGGGCGATAAGATTTATCACCAATGCCCCATTCAATACTTACCATTGCACCCTCTATGTACAACTAGGTTGGTCATCTTTATCAAGCAGGAGGTTGCAAAATGCTTCCCTCTAGGCCTGCAGAGCTAGCTCTAAGAAATTACAATCTTATATCTCTGATCTAATCAAATTCTCCCCCGGTGCGTACTCTCTCAGGTGGCATGCTTTCATTCTGCGTGACATACGCAGAATTAAATCCCACTGTGGAGCCTCATCTGTAAGCCACGCTCTACCTTCACTGTGGAATACCCTTCAAGATTTCCTAAAGCTAACACAGTCGGTTGGGATCCTTTTTTTCAAATCAGTGCTAAAGAATCCTCTGATTGAAAGATGTCAATGTTTCTCATAACCAGCCCTATGTCGCAAGGCAACTCCTAGCACTTATTATTTAGTATGTCTCCCCTCAGTCTCTATTATTTAGTACTACTCCCCTCAGCCTTACAACCTAGCCTGTCCTATACCCCCGCAACCCCTACCCCCTCCTCCCCTTACCCCCTTTCCCCCTACACCCTCTTGTAACTCCTTTTCTCTTATAACACTATGTACCTGCTACTGTAATGAATTGTTAATTACTTCCTTTTTATATGAAATTGTCATATTTGTAATCTGTAATCTCTGTTTTTTATTACTTTGCTGTTACTTATCTTAATCATTGTCCCTCCAGGACCACTTTGTAAATGAGCCCTACTCAATGGTGTATTTCTTGGTAAAATAAAATTGAACTGAATTGAATTCTTGTTCCAGGGAAGGCAATCTATCATATTGAAATTTTTGCATTTCTTCTTTCACATTACTGATTTGTTCAGACAACTCTGAACCAAATTCCTGAGCATAAGAAATCAGATGGTGCAAATTGGCCCCAAGTTTCAAGTATTGCAGCTATTAGTTACTATTTTGTATATACCCTCGTTTCTGAAAATAGATCTAAAACTCTGTTTTAGACTCCTCCCACTATTGCTCAGTGGTGTCATACACTGTAATAACAGAACATCTAGCCCTGAATAGATCCACTCATCCTAAATGTACTTCATCTTGCTCTAATATAGAGACATTTAGTCTCCAAGGGGCTTGTCTTGCAGAATTATGATGCCCTATAGAACAGGAACTGGAACAGGAAATGGCAAGGCAATCAGAACTCTCCACTGCTGTTGTGCTGGCTGAATGAACAGTTAAAGCTGCTGAGAAAAAGAAAAAAAAAATCAATCCTGGCAGACAGGGATCCTTTATAAAATATATCTGTTGGGCCTCTTTTATCATAGGCCATACCATCTTTCAACCCTACAGCCCTAATCATCGCCTTCAAATAATGCATACCATTGTATATTTTTCTTGTATTACCTCCTCTATCAGCCAAAGATATCCCACAATTAAAATTCCCCCAACCTGAAAATAACTGTTCTGCTGGTATGCAAACATGGCTGCACATTTTGAAAAAAGTAATTCTGCCAGCCTTCGTCTGTGGAGCATAAATATTGATGAGCCTCAGTGGCTTTCCTGCTTGTTCGGCATCAAGTAACAGAGCCCTTCCAGGTTCGGTTTCTACTGATCTTCCGACCGATGATATAGTGCTTCTAAATAGCATGCTCGCACCGTCATGTTTTTCCACATCCTGAGACCAAAAAGAAGCCCCCAAAAAGAGGCCCCCTGAGGCCACAATTTCTTAGTGGCTGAAATCTCGTACAAGGTTTTTAGCCTTGTATCTTATAAGAAAAGGATATTCCCTGGGAGGGTATCTAACATGGCCATTGTGGTCAACCTTTTCTTATAAGTTTTAATACTATTTTTTTTTCACGGAAACTGCAAAAATGGTAACTCCTCTACAGATGTTAATTTAGCAAGGGGCGGGGGCTCTTACGATACATGGCCTGAGACCTGGTTCTCCATCTGCTCTTTTTGACTATAGATATTTCCTGAGAGGATTCATCCCAGTCTGAGGAATGTCCGGAGCCGCGGATGCTATGGAAGAACTTTCAGAATTTGTCTCCTCCTCATGCATCTCTCCCCTTTGCTTGGCAGCAGCCAAAGCAACATATTTATTATGCATCAGATCCAGCAGATTTCGAAATTGCAGAGTGCTTTTTTTTTTGTCAGCTTTCCTTTTTTGTAGAGGAGACTACACTCATGTCAGCCTCCTCAGGGGGCATAGGAGGAGGCATTACTTTCTGTGAAGGTGAGACTGTTGCAGTGTCCTTCCAAAGGGGATCACCCGAAGTATCCCTTTCACTCTCCAAATCTCTGTCTCCTACAGTATTGCTATCTACAATAGTAGTTAAGGAACTGACAACTTCCATTTCCTTTTCCAAATCATTGTCCCTGATATTTGGTTCTGAGGGACTCCTCGAGGCCCGGGGCTTCCTTTGGGGTGTTATGGTCAGACACCCCTGCTTTCTTCCTATCCAGCCTTGTGGTAGCAGAGAATCTCTGAGCTGAAGCTGCTGCTTCACCTTTCGCTTGCTCCTTCCCTATTAGGTCTGCTTGGGTCAGGCCATTGGCCCTGATGTGTGAGGCCCAGGGGCACTACCTACAGTACATGAGTGCCCCTGCTCCTCGCACAAATTACACTGAAAAGGATTGACACACCTCATACTAATGTGACCACATTCAAAACATAAATTGTACCTGTCAGCCCCACAAGCTGCACACACGTGAGACAGGAGCGAAGCTGCCCAGGGTAGAAGCAGACTCCTCTGTCTCTTCCCAGGTAAAAGCTACTTGGAAGGTGACAGATACCTATATTAGGTTGCCTCAAATGAACTCTAAATTTCCAGCCCACTGTCCATACTTGTTCTGTGTCAATTATAGGAAGGAGATTTTCCAAAACATCATATCATTGTTTAAACCAGTAGCGAATATCAGAAACATTAACGTTTTAATTTCTAAGCATTACACTAATTGTCTTAATGGCTGGTTTAGAGAGAGGGATAGCTATAAAGAGGCTCCACAAAGCTAAGCCCTTTAACTGCTCATATTTCAACCAGAATCTATCTGAAGATTTAAGAGCTTTAAAGCTAATGTCAAATATAGTTTTGCCAGAAACATGTATTACCATGTACAATTCAGTTGAACAAAAACATTGAATTCTTTAATAAATTCCATATAACATAAATACAGTTCAGGAGAAGTTGTAGGCTGCCCCTATATTTCAGCCTGATGACATTATGCCATTGAGCTGGTTCCCCTGGCAGCAAAAAGGTCTGTGAGTCTGAAAGTTCTTGGGGGTTCCGTAGACCTAGGTCATAACTGAGGAGCTGAACTGGAGTCAGGCACTTCGGAAAGATCTGCATCCATCTCATTCTGAGAGGGCAAATCCTTTTCCTGTATGTGGTCATCAGGTACCAATGGGGCGGGGGGTTATTACTGGGGCTGGCAGGAGTACTCTCAATATTTATAGTACTAGATGGATTCAACAAGTCTATAGTTTTATCTTTACTTTTCTTCCCATTCCCATTTTCCTCAGGTTCTGCAGAAATCCCTCTCTGTTTTCTAAAATGGCAGCATCAGCCATACTATTCCCCATGCCCCCTTTAGTTTCAGTGGTAGGGTTAGTCACAGTGGGTATATTGTTTTACACCTGTTCCTGTGTCTCTCCTGGAATCCAGGGTTTGCCATCTGGTGCCTTCCTTCATCCAGCATTTAGCAAAGCTGATTCTACTGACCAACATTCTGTTTGGTTTTGTTCTGCAATAGTCTCTCTGCTCCCTGCAGAATGACCCCAGTTCACCACACCCCAGGTATTTTACTGATTTTCCTGCTCCCACAGAAACAAGTCTCTTACCAGAAACTGCTATAGGCTCCTCTGAAGAAAAATGATGTCTGTTTTCTGATGGGCACCTTTCCCAAACTGGATTTTCTTTTAAATTTTTTTGTTTCATTCACTCGTTTTACAGCTTGTATAACATCCTCTGGAAGTGGCTGTAGAGCTTTGGAACAACTGGCATCCTCCAAGGTAGTATTCACAGGCACATCAGGAAGAGTAGAATTTTCAGGCAGGCTTTGTTTTTCTTTGCAGGGCTTTACAACTGTGTCTTCTGACAGCTTGCTCCGGCGGCTGTCAGTCAGGCCCTTTGATGTTCAGGTGCCATTTGCAGCAGCTGTCAGCAGTCATCAGAAGATTGCAACAGTGTGTCAGGCTGCAACACCTCAGTCTCTGACTATAAATGGGCCAAAAACAACTTATCTTTCTGGTAGTGAGCCTCTTCTTTAGCTACCATACTGAGGAGAAGCTTTTTTCTCTCTTCCATGGTCTGTTTCAGTTTTTCCTTCTTCTGCTAAAAGTGCTTGCTGATGTTGTTGTTGAGCAGGAATAGTGCTCTCCTGCATATCCTTGTCCAACCCAGCATCTTGAACCGGCATTTTAGGTTAATCAGTTTCCACATCACACACAGTATCCAATTCATCATTGACCTCTGGAGAAACGGCAATGGGGAGGAGGTCAGCTCCCCTACACCTGCACAACCGCACCTTCATTTGCCAGGGCAGCCATCTTTGTACTCAGCCTGATGGTCAGAGGGTCCCCTATGGAAGAGTAGGGGCATTTTCCTGGTGTTATGGCCAAATTTCCCCCCATTCACCAAAAATACCACCAACCATTTGGCAACTTGTCACTGGATACAGGGTGGGTGCCAAGAGACTGGAAGAAGGCTGATGTGGTGCCACTACATAAGGGGGCAGCAGGGATGAGGTGGAGAATTATTGCCCGGTCAGCCTCACCTTGGTGGTGGGTAAGATGATGGAGGTACTAATAAAAGAATGGGTGGTAAATTACCTTGTGGACAGTGGACTGCAGGATGACAGGCAGCATGGCTTCACAAATGGGAGGTCATGCCAAATCAACCTTATAGAGGTTTTTGATTGGGTGATGAAGGTGGTAGATTAGCGAGGGGTGGTGAACGTGGCCTACCTGGACTTCAGAAAGGCTTGCGACACCGTTCCTCACAGAAGGCTGTTAAATAATCTGGAAAGCTTAGGGGTGGGACAGAAAATAACTAGGTTGGTGGAAAACTGGTTGAAGGACAGAAGCCAGAGGATAGTGGTTAATGGGGTAAATTCCAGGGAGAAGGGGGTGATGAGTGGTGTGCCCCAGGGGTCGGTACTGGGACCCCTCCTTTTTTTTTTAAATCAAACTTCATTGTAATTTTTACACACAATTTTTCCACAAGATGAAATAAAAGAAATAAACATAAAGTCTTAGTAATACAATGTATACACGCTCTCTGTGTGATATCCAATCAGTACAAAGAATAAGTCTAGTTCTGTATATTTCATAGTTCACAAACATATAGAAAATCAAATTAAGAGAGGAACAGACAAGACACAAACTCATAAAGATAACACCTATTTACAAAAGAAAGAGAAGGGAGGAAGGGCAGTAAAAGGGAAAAGAAAGGACCTTTTTATCTTTACATATTATAAAAACTATCTGATACAGAAAGTAACCTCTGTGACCCTCCAACATTGATACTGCTTTTCAACCAGATACAGATCACATGAAATTCTGTACACTTTCCATATACCTTTACCCCCTCCTGAGCACATGGGAAATGGTAAAGAGCAGGGGAAATTACCCATATGTTGCCAACATTTCCAAAATATCCTTTCCTTCTTTCCTTGCCATATGGTGAAAAAAGGGTAGCCATCTATTCTTAAATTTTTCCTGACATAATCTCAGTTTAGCTGTGAGGTGTTCCATCAACATTATTTTCTGGCAGATAGAGTACCATTCTCCCAATCCGGGCACTGAGGTGGTCAGCCATCTGCAAGTGACTGCCTTCATGGCTGCCACCACAAAAATGTAGACCAAGTACCTTTGGGCCAGGGAAGTCAACTGGGAAGGGGGTAACCCAAAAATCCATTGTTCAGGTGAGAGCAACATGGGGATCTCAAAAATCATACCCATCTTGTTTACCACAGCCCTCCAATATGGAGTCAAAAGTGAACACTGCCAAATAACATGGGCAAGAGTACCCTTATCTAGATGACACCTCCAACATCTATCTGTGATATGGCCACTCAGATGTTAGGAGATTACTGGGGGCCTAAAGTATCGAATAACTACTCTCCATCTATACTTTCTCCAAAAAGGGGAAGCTGAGGTGCTATGTATCCCCCCCATACCTGGTTCCATTGTGGTTCCGTAAGAGAAACAGCTAACTCCTCTTCCCACTTTTCCTTAATATGATTACTGTCATCCACCTCTGAAAAGGCCAGTACCTGCACAATCTGGGTAACTATTTTTACCAGTTTATTCATCTAAACCAGGTCTAACAAACAGGCTTGCAGGGGATTCAGAGGATTAACCAACTGTTTTACCACTTGTTCTTGTGATAGGTAATTTTTTATCTGTAAAAATGTAAATAAATCTTTTCGAGGTATCCCAAACTCCAACTGCAATTATTGGAAAGACTTCAGGTTACCTTCCTTAAAAAACTGTCCCAAAGAGGAGAGACCCAACCTGGCCCATTGTTTAAATGACCCATCCCATTTATAAGGTGTGAAGTCTAAGCAGCTCCTAAGAAGTGTCTTGCTATGCAGAGCTAAAGTGTACTTATTTGCACGGGTTGCTTCCAGCCATGTTTGTTTCAACTATCCTGGAGAGTCTCCTTTCATCTAGGAGAATGAAATCTCCTACCCTCCCTATTTCCTGATTAAAGGATTCTATTTCTACACAGATGGGGGCCTCGCTTTCTTTTAACAATGGAATCAGAGCCTGAAGTTGGGCAGCCCGGTAGTAATTACGGATATTTGGGAGTCCCAGTCCTCCCTTATTCTTAAGAGCAATAAGCACTCTCCGCCTAATCCTAAGTTCCTTCCCATTCCACACAAATCTGGAAATAGTGTTTTTTAATTCCACCCAGAATTTTTTTGGTGGTCTGACTGGCAAAGAAGTAAACACAAAAAGGCATCGTGGGAGGATAGTCATCCTCACCGATTCAAGTCTACTTGATAAGGATAGAGGGAGTTCTGTCCATCGATTACAATCTATCTGAATCTCCTGTAATAGTCTGGGGTGGTTCATTG
The DNA here is from genome assembly GCA_016271365.2 of Neoceratodus forsteri. Classification (NCBI taxonomy): domain Eukaryota; kingdom Metazoa; phylum Chordata; order Ceratodontiformes; family Ceratodontidae; genus Neoceratodus; species Neoceratodus forsteri. The sequence goes on from CM057454.1 coordinate 720,554,852, forward strand.
CGAATAGTTTGCTCAGTTCCCTTGGCACCCAAACCCCCAAATATCAAAACCTTGCCTTGGCCCATTTAACCTTGCCCAAATCTGGCAAGTCTGCTCCAAGCGGTGTTCCGACTGGTAATACCTCCATTTTAGCCACATTAACTTTGTAGCCAGAGAACACTCCAAACTGTTCAAGAAAATCAAAAATTCTGGGCAGTGACTGGACAGGGTCAGTGACATATAAGAGGGTATCATCCGCATACAATGATACTTTTAATTCTGTTTCCCCTATTCTCATTCCCTAGTACAGATTGAACGGCATAAGGCTGCTGCCAATGGCTCCATATTGAGAGCAAATAGAAGGGGAGAGAGTGGGCAACCCTGTCTAGTCCCTCTACCCAATATAAAGGTTGGGGAGAGTACTCCATTAACCTTCACCTGGGCTTTGGGGTCTCTGTATAGGTTCTTAACCCATCCCCCAAAATTTTCCCCTATACCAAATTTGACCAAAGTAGTATCAAGGTATTGACAATCTAGCTGGTCAAATGCCTTTTCAGCATTCAAAGAAACTACAGCTCTGAGGGATTTAACTAATGATGATTTTGGGACTAAAAGAGAATTCCGAAGTGACTGAATATTATCCTGTATATGCCTCCCCGGCATAAATCCGGTTTGGCCTGGAGGCACTAAATCACAAACAGTATTTTGTAAATGAGTTCCAACTGCTTTGGAGAAAATATTTGCATCTTGATTTAGTAGGGAGATTGGACTATAATTGGCAAATAAGGAGGAATCCTTACCTGGCTTGGGAATGACCGAAAGCAGTGCACCTCCCAAGAATCCGGGGATAACCCCATCATGTGAGCCTCGTTAAAACCTTTTACCATAAGTTGTGTCAATTCTCTCCAAAAATATTTATAAAATTCAGCTGTAAATCCGTCTGGACCTAGAACTTTACGAGACTGCAAACTTTTAATCATATGATTTATCTCTCCCTCTGTAAATAATTTATCTAAACCTTCTTTCTGATTATTTGATAGTTGTGGAAGATCTATTGAGTTTAAAAAGTCAGATATTTTGTGTAAATGATTTGGATCCCCTTCTTCCCTATATAACTGCTTATAGAAATTGCCAAATTCCTCTGCTATCTCCTCTGGGTGAGAGATCATGGGCCTAATTGGGTCAGATGATTTTAGACTTGGGACACACTGGTCTGCCTGCTGCTTTCTCAGGCAGAGGGCCAGAAGTTTACCTGCTCTCTCCCCCATTCATAGTATTTCTGAGCAGAATATCTCATTAAATTCTCCGTCTTTTTCGACATTAAATCATTATATTTGGCTCTAGTCTCCTTAAGTTGGAACAACAGGTCTGGCCTCATAGATTTCTTATGTTCAGTTTCAAGTTCCACTACCTTTAACTCTGCCATTTTTAAGGCAGTTCAATGTACAGAAACTTGTTTTTGTAGGCCACATGCGAGACTGTATGCCCCCTGGCCACTGCCTTCAGCCCGTCCCAAACAAATTTTAAGGGAGTATCATGTCCCAAATTGTCCTGTATATAATTTTTTATAAGAGCTTTGGTTGACTCAACATATGTTTTGTCATTAACCAATCCTGAATCAAAAATGCCATTGGCCCCTTCTCCCCTCCCCATTTTATGGAGATTGCGGAGATCATGGTCAGAGAAAGTAACCGGATGTATCAATAAATCAGTAAAGGTATGATCTAATGCTCGTTGTGTATAAAATCGATCCAATCTCAAATATGAGCCTGAGGAGGCCGAGTAGAAGGTGTAATCAAGCTTATTGGGATTTTGTATCCATCATGGATCTGATATGCCTCCCTCGTAACATAAATTTCCTAACAGTCTAGAACAGGCCCTGGACCCCTTAGAGGCTGGGGGGCTCCTATCTAATCTCTGATCTTCAGTGCAATTCCAATCCCCTGCACAAATTACTTGGCCTTCAGGAAGGCCCACAATTAAGTGGAATAGGGATCTGAAAAATTCCCCTGTTGGGGGTGTAGGGGCATGAATGGACGATATGTGAATTGGACGGCCACAAAGCAGTCCTGATAGGGCAACTATTCTCCATGAGCCCACCCTCCAGATTTTTTTTACTTGGAATGGGATCCCTCACTTTACCAAGATGGCTATACCTGCTTTTTTCTCCCCTGGATGGGAGTCAGCAAAAACTGCCCCCACCCATGATCTCCACAACTTCAAATGCTCTATGGTGGAAAGTCTGGTCTCCTGTAGGCAGGCAATCTCACAATTTACCCTCCGTAACTCAGTTAAAATTCTCATTCTTTTGATAGGACTGTTAATGTCCTTGACATTCACCGAACAGATTTTAAGAGTAGTCATTGAACCATATAAAAACCTCAAAATCCCACCAACTCACCCCTTCAGCCAAGCGTAGGGCAGAATCCACTCATCTCACCAAAAATAGTACACTCCCCAAATAGGCAATGATATGCCACAAGGTCCCAAAATAAAAAAGTAAAAGAAAAAGGGGAAAAGAAATGAAAAAAAACAACAACACACATATCTGAACCCAACTACTAACTTCATAGCTGAGAAGTTAACATTTAGACAGGTACCAAACGTGGTGCCCATAACAACAGTTAACAGAAACTAGTAGGATCACTTGTCAGGTCCAACCCAGCCCCCTGAGAACTCAACTAAGAGCCCCTGGAGGGAAAGGAGATAGGAAACTTAATAACTCCACAAACAATTGCTCTGCCTTTATTTGGCAGAAGATGAAAGGGCTAGTTGGTGATCCCCTAAATATGGACTAAATAGTCCCTTAGAAAGAGGTGTACAGCTAGAAAAAGCTGAGGGTTGCACTCCCAGATCTTTCAGGAATTCTGACCCATCCCCCTAAAAGAGTTCCAGATGCACTGACAGCCTGAAACAGCCTTCTCCAGTGAAATCCAGTGTTCGGAGAGCTGTGTAAACATTCCTCCTGTCTAAAGCGGTCCCATTATCTGGGAGAGGATCCTTACCACCAGCTCCACCAGTTCTCCAGCATGCCACATTCAAATTTAATCCACCTTACATGTATAATACAATTTAGAAACTTGACAAAATGAAAGGAAAAATTGCCTTTTTGTCCCAGATCCTTGCAATCCCAAATTAGTTTGAAATTTGACCCTGAGCCAAAGATGCCCAGTCTTTTATACTCTCCCCCTTCCCTTAGCTATCAAAGTTGGTGTTGTTTAATAGTTGTATTCTAATACCCCCTGAAATCATGTGAGCTGTGCCTAACCACGAAAAGGAAACCAGAAAATGACATACAAAACAGTTCATTACAGCTCCCTTCCTTTGACTGTCACCAGCTTCAGCCAATGGGATAAGGTCGAAAAGTCTCCTATGAAAACTCTGATGAAACTTCTCTTGTCTCAAAAGAAGTAGTAGCATTAGGGGGAAGTCACAAGGGATGGATCCCAGTCTGGGTGTTCAAGAAAATACACTCCTGTGACATCCAGCCCTCCATCAAATCCATTCCGTACAAATTAACACTGCACATGGATAAGCACACAGCCTACCCGATTTTCTCTCAGTTAGGCAACCAACGACCAGAACCTCCCGAAATAACCAGCAAGACAGTTTTCCACAGGTAAAAACAAAGTAATGCACTGAAATTTAGCCAAGGTACTTTTGTCGGGAACCTCCTCCTGTTTAGAATACTGGCTTTCCAAACATGCCAGAACTGGAAGAAAGTATTCCAAGCTCGACCCAAATTCCGTACTAGAAATTCTTCAGGTGTCCTTTCCCTTTGCCAACCATCTTGAGCAATCAGCATGTAGTGATAATAAGGAATCACCCCTTCTTCCTGGTCTCTTCCTTTGCCCCAGTGCTAGTAACCAGAGGAGCTCCTCAATCTCCTTCTCTGTGGTCTCCTCGTTAAGGTTGGGCAGGAGGATTTCCAATTCTGACAAAAAGGTTGAGGCATCTAGCAATGAATCATATATTTTAATGCCTTCCTTCCCCTGTACCCACAGTCTAGTGGAATATCTCAAATGAGCTTTATACCCCTTCTCTCCGAGATATTTCACAGTTTGAAGCACCTTCTTCCTCCTTGTTACCATTTGGGGGGGGGAGTCCCGATCAACATATATTTTTTGGCCGTCCAGGTTAAGGTCCTTTTTAGCCCAAGCAAGCCTTAAGAGTTTGTCCTTTGTTGTATATTTGAGAAACTTTACTATTATCAGTCTGGGTGGGGCCCCCTGTTTAGGCTTGAGGGGCTGTGGCACGGTGGGCCCTCTCGATGTCTAGACCCCAGTCTTCTTCTAAATGTAATTCTTTACGGAGCCAGGAGTCAACGTATTCTTCCATGCTAGGGGGATCGACTCCCTCCGGGACTCCAAAGATTCTAATATTGTTACGACGAGCTCTGGCCTCTACATCCTCTGCTCACAGCATGAGCCTCCATTCTGTCTTGTGCAGATATGCAAGGGCTCTACCAAAGGCCATATGTTTGGACTGTATACCCTCCATGTGGACTTCCACCACCGTGGTTCTGTTCTCTAGTTTTTTTTAAATCCTTCTGGATTCCAGAGATCTTTGCATCTATGTGGTGCAAGATTTTGATCATCCTTTGCCCATCTGCTTTTGTAAAATTAGAAGCTGTGTCTGAGCCCAATCCATCAGATTCCTCCCCGATCCCATATTAACAGAGGAGCAGGATGGCACTGGGCTATCAGGCTGACGATCCTCCAAAGCGGTTTGTTTGCCCATCACACCATAAGGGGGCCGTTTCTTTGTACGTCCCATCTCTGCACTATACTGAGATGCCTTAATTTTTATTTTTGGACCAGTAGCACTCTTGATGGTGATTGATTCAGCAATAATATATCCACCGGGGCTAGGAGCCATTCTTTAGACTGCCATCTAGTAGCGTGAAGCAACTGGAAGTCCGGGACCCCTCCTTTTTTAATATCTATATCAGTGATATAGCGGAAGGACTGGAGGATAAGTTGTGCCTATTTGCAGATGATACAAAGATCGGCAATAGGGTTGACACCCCAGGGGGGTGGAGGGAGGACCTGAAGATTCTGGAAGGGTGGGCGGAAACTTGGCAGCCAAAATTCAGTGCCAAATATTGTACAGTAATGCACATGGATGCAAAAACTGGCAAGCAATTTACACACTGGCGGGGAGGGTAACTAAGCCAACTGAGCAGGAGAGGGATCTGGGATTATAATATTAAACAACCTTAAAGTGGGTAACCAGTGTAGCAAGGTGGTGGGCAAGGCAAAGAGAATGCTGGCATGCATAGGGAGGGGCATAACAAGCAGGAGGAGGGAGGTGCTGATGCCTCTTTATAAAACCATGGTGAGACCTCACCTGGAGTACATGGCCCAGTTCTGGAGACCTCACCTATGCAAAGACATAGATGTAACTGAAAGGGTTCAGAGGAGGGTAACCAAGATGATGCACGGTATGCATGGGAAGCCCTATGAGGAGAGGTGGAGGAAATTGGATCTGTACCCATTGGAGACTAGAAGGGAGGGGGGACATGTTAGAAACATTTAAGTACATGAAGGGGATTAATAAGGCGAAGGAGGGGAGCTTATTTACAAGGAAAGTGGATGCTAAAACTAGAGGTCACAGTCTAAGATTCGTAGGAGGAAGATTTAAGGAAAATGTGAGGGGGTGTTGCTTCACGGAGATTGTGGTGGAGCCCTGGAACAAACTACCTGAGGAGGTGGTGGGGGGCTGAAATGGTGGAGGGATTCAAGAGGGCATGGGACAGACATAAGGGGCTGGCCAGTGGGGGGAAGGGGATGTCCTTTGACAAAGGAGACAAGTGGGGGGGGGTAAGAGGCAGACTCGATGGTCCAGAGAGGTCCTTTTCTGCTGTCAGATTTCTATGATTCTAGGATTCTGTGCTTCATCTAGTTCAGTGTCAGTTGGTTTCCATCTGTATCCCTTCTCAGCCCAGATGAGGCTGAAAACAAGCAGAATTGCCTAGTCCTTCCTGGTCAACAAAAACTAAACAAATAAGCAATTGACAACTGCTTCTCCATTTCCCCATTGCAGACTCATAAAGCCTGAGTCTGCTCTTTCTGATACATGAATGGACAGATTATAATAGACTTCTGATTATATTATGGCATGCCCAGATCTCAGAGTGCTTAAGAATAAAATGTAAGATTACAATGTAAAATTTTTAAAGGACTAACACATTTTGCCAATAAAAGAAATCACGGAAAGTTGTTATCAATATGTCTGCCATTCTCTAGGCACTTCATCTTCTTCTTCATCACCATGTATTATCTGCTCCTCTACAGAATTATTAGTACCTCTTGCTCCCTAACAGTTCAGAAGATTGATCTTTAGAAAGATAATGGGGAAAGGGAGATTTTCAAAGTCCAGATGCAATTGTCTATTATAAAACGGCCATAAAAATCCTGTAACCTCATTGGTCGAAACACGTTACATGGCCGTTGATTATTTTCTGACAGTTGCACACCTCACCTGAACTACATATTTTTTTTAACAAATAAAAGCTAATTTCTTAAGTGGGATAACATGCTCCATGGTGTGAGGCCATATGGGGATAATGCACTTCTTTCAATTTTAATCGATTTCTAGTAATGTTTTACACATTTTTGTCTTATTTTATTAGTAGTACAAAGAAATGTCACATGCAGCCAATTTTCTAAGCACAATAATACTCTCAGTGGTGGGCAGTATGGACTATACTGGACCTTCCAGGTGCTATGAGGCCTTCTGCCTGCATCATTGGGCCTCATTATGCTTTCTAGGTGGTCCAATATAGCACAGTACTGCCCACCCTGTCGGATATTATTGCTTACTTATAAAATGGGTAGGAAAAAATCTCTTAATTGGTTGAAAGCCATCACCTAACCATTCACTAATCCCTTGTGTAGGTGCAGCTCGTTACTAAACTAAGCTGTTCTATATAGTATAACTGATAAAATACACCATTTGAGTCCTGTAAAAAAAAAAGTTTTACCAGCCATACCATTTCCCACAAGTGCTTGCATAATCATCTAGCTCATGGCTGCTGTCAAAAAGACATGACAAAGCCACAGATGGAGAGACTGCTGCTGGGTAACTGCAGGATTACAGTGGAAACAGTGGTCAAAGCCAGAGTGAGTCTCCAGAATGATGGCATAGCTGTGATGACAGCGGCACAAGACAGAGTGCCAGGCATTGACTAGGTGGTTGGAGGGCACTCACAACACACCAAAGGCATGCCTTAATGCCTAATACACCCATGCCCTGTCATTGGTTATTGCTTATTGCTTATCTAACCGCACACCCTGATATGTGTTATCCCTTACTTACTGACATGGAATTAGATTGCTCTCATGTCCAATTTTGAAGATAGGATATAGTTAATTCCAAGTTTTTTAATTCTGACTTAGTTGTGTCAAATGTGTTATTAATATTGGACTAACACATTAATACACTACAAATTACCTAGCTATAACATTACTAACACATTTAATATCCACCTTATTAACACACGTAACAACAACCTTACAAACACATGCAGCAACTACCTTATTAATACATGTGACAACTACCATAAACACTCACAATCTCTTACAAATACAGCACATAAAGACAAACACAAACAAATCTACTTATAAAACAGCCCTAGCCTAGAAACCCTTTCACTAAACAAACACTTCCCTCTAATCTTAGTCACAAAATTGTCATGCTACTTACTGCTGCTGCTCTCTATTCCGCATGCAAGCCCTTCATGCTGCTGCCGCCTTCTTGCTGCTGCCATCGACTCCCAGTCATGTAAACTGTGACACAATGCCATTCCCAACTGCAGACTCCATGCACTTTGCAATAGAGCTACCACATCACTCTACACCACTTGATCACAGATGCTACTCCACCATCCTGCTGCTCTCTGATCATGCTGCACTACAGGACAGGTCTGTGCTGCCATGCCTCCTTTTGTGCCACATACACTTACAAATGCAGGAAACAGCACTACACTAAGGAAAAAACACTTGGGGCACAAATGCAGGAAACAGAATCAGACTAAGGAAAAAACACTTGGAGCATAAAAAAAGTCATAGAAAAAAACAGCAACACTGAAATACTCAGAAATGTGATCTACACTTAAAAAAAACAACATATTATATAAAACAAATAATGACCAAGTGTTTGGGGGCAATTAAGATTATAAAATTAGTCAGCCTACAGACTCATGGCCTTTGTAATCTCAATCTCCCCCTCAGTGGTATTATCTACTTTTATACCTCACTTGGCCATCATTTGTTCATTATACAAAAGGTAAAATGGTTTAAACATTTTTTTTTTATTCTGTTATTACCAGTACATAATATCAACAATAAGACTGATAGTTAAAGGAATATATAAATTACATACACACACACACACACACACACTGTCTTTCTTGCAATTTTAGAGTTTTCAAAATTTGTGTACAAAAAGATTACAATTTTCAGAAAAAAAAACCTCAGATATACTGACAATAGCTTAATCTAACTACTCTGATTACTTATAGTGGGGCTTCACCCCACTTCTAGCGCTTCCTAACGTGTATCTGAGAATGTTGTGTATTATCTGCCCTGTACTAAATTAGTGTCTGATGCATTGTGTCCTGTTTAAGTTGACTACCTAAGAATGTATATTTGCAAGACTTCTGCTTGTTATATACACTGTCATATGATTATATGTAACTAACCTGAAAAAGGGACCTCTGGGTTTCAATGGGCCTATCCGGTTAACAAAATTGAATAAATAAATAAAATTGAAAAATATACTGATAATGTAGCATACAGACTTGGTGTGATCAAAACAATACAGTTGTAACTAGGAAGGGGTTTCTAAGAGGTTCAATGTGATATTTTCATCAGATCCACTGCCTGGTTTGGTTTTAATATCCTTTGACTAAACATATGTTCAATAAACACTTAACATATGTGTTGAAACAGCCTATCTCAGTTGTCAAAATGACTGAAACAATTTGTGGCAGTAAAGGTGTTACTTGTGCCATTTACTTAAAGGGGAGCTAACTACAACACTTTTTGCATGTGTAATGGTAGGTTTTTCCTTGGTAACATCTCATTCTGAAAGGATCTTGATACAAACATTGTAGGACTTAGGATGGCCCTGCTGATTCTAAACTTGAAAGTGTGTCTCTGAGGGAGTGATAGTGGTCCCTCTCTTAACAATCTGCCACTTACAGTGTATGTTCACATGCAAAGAATGGAATGATAATCTGACCCAGTGGTGTGGAGGACTGAGGCACGGGGGGCCACACCTCCCATGACGCTCGGGGGCTGGCACATAGGACAACTCTTCTTCCTTGGGGATGAGGGACTGCACATCCCATGGCCTGCCTGCCATTTAGAGTATCAGTGCTCAGATTTTGCCATAGTGAGCCTCCGTAAAACCATGGAAAAGATCTCGAGCCTCCCCCAGATATCAACCTTAGCTTGAGCCTTTCTGCAGAAAATAAAATTCTATATAGTACTTTGTACTTTGCATAGTGCACTAGGAGATAAAGTGAAGAGCTTTTGTGATTTTTTAAATTCTCATTTTATTCATCCCATGTGCCCCCTCCCACCCTAACACCTCAAAACAAGCTTTCTGGTTATCAGTCTGTACATAAATAATGAGCCCGTCACTTGTGATTCCAGTGACAAGCTTCAGGAATGAACCTGGACCGTTGGTGGTTGGGGGGGAGTTGAGCATCCAAGAGGATGCTGTCCTCCTGTGGGAGATAGGAAGGGTCCCTGACTCTGCTGCAGTGCAGCCACCTGGGTAATCATGGGTGAAATTACAGTGGAGGCAGAGTGGGAAGGTGGATCTTGGTTGGGCACAGGGATGGCATGCCATCCATCATATTTCCATCCTTGTGAGCTCTGAGTGTGCCAAAGTCCAAGGGAGAGTGAGTGAACTGTAGGAAAACTGCCCCGGCTGCAGCAGGGTGATGTAGCTCCCAAGGCCCCTCACCATAAAATGTGGTGCCCATCCTTGAAATGGTAACTTAAGATGATGCAAGAGGTCTCATTTGTTAGCCCTGGTGAAACAACCCTGCCATGGGATGTGAAAGGGGAAAAGTGGCATACCTGCAAGAAGGGGTTATAAACAGCAAGTTGAAAAAAGTCATTTGCCGTTTTCCAATTTCAGTTTGCCTTGTCCCTTCATAGAAAATGTCCAAAACACCAAATTTCCATACAGTAAATTTTCAGGCTTTCTTGATCCTGGAACTGTTTGGGGCCTCCCTTGGGAGGCTGGCCTCACCATTTGAGAAACACTGATCTAGAGGAATCTAAGTGGCAGCACCATGGGACAGCATGGGAAGAGACCCAGCCAGTGGATGCTGGTGGCTTCTCCGTGGAGATGTAGCATGCACATGCATCATTGCATGTGCAGCTGCCCAAGAGGGGAGTCATTAGGAATAAAAACCCTCCAACTGTAGCATGGTGACAGCCCTGTCTCCTTTTATAATTTTTTTATTGAGGTATACATAAGCAATATGAATTCAGACAAACATGCTTAGTACAGCAAAATACAATATGTCACATGTACGTATAAATCATGTCTATGGAGATTGTTCTACCTAAAAAACATGCCTTTTCTGTTTGCCAACACTGCACATTATTTATCTCACATAGTAATTTTATAGAAAGTTTCTTGATGATATAACATTTTCAAATGGTTGCCATATTTTATCAAATTTCATATAATTTTCTTGTAAACAGTAATGTATCTTTTCAATCTTATATACATCAACCATGAGGTTTAACCACATTTGATAATCGGGCAGGAGAGGGCCCTTCCACTTCATTAATAAACTTTTATGAGCATGGATAATTGCCAGCATTATTAAACTTTGTTGACTATGATTCGTTTGTTCAGTTAGGTAACCAATAGTCAGAAATAAACCTTCAATACTCTTGTTAATTTTCACAGCCGTCACCATATAGATGGCTTCTAGAATTTTTTGCCAGAAAGGATTTATTATTTCGCAAAAAATGAGCATATGCTGTAGAGTAGCATTTTGATTATTACATCTAGGACAGTGATTTGGCTATTGGGGGTTCATCAAATTTAACCTGTGAAGTATGTAATAGGTTCAGTGTATAATACTGAAGTAGATTTGAATCCATCTTGTAGATAATAATCCCATATTCTTGAAATTTATAATTTGTGCCCATTTTGTATCCAGGATTTGGGTCTTAAGTTTGTCATCCCATTTTTGTTTTAATGTATTCAATGTTACCAACTTTATTTTGTAATATTGAATAGATTTTTGATATCAATTTGGTGTTGTTTTTCAACATAAGTTGGATTTCCATATTGTTTAGGGTTGGTTTGTTATAGAGTAGTCCTTTTTTTCTAAATAATTTTTTAGTTGTAAATATCTAAAAAAAATTATGATTTGGGATATTGTAGAGTTCTTTAATTTCCATAAAGGAGATTAATCCATCCATATTATACATAGAGTTGATCTCGGATAGTCCATTTGTATACCATATTCTAAAACCATTGTCCTCTACAGAGGGAATGAAATCCCCATTTAAAATTATAGTTGGGTGATAACATGTTGGATTGAAAAAATTTACCCATGGTGATATTCCATAATTTACAGGTTGTTTTGTGGATAAGATCTGATTACTCCTTAAACGTGAAGTACCGGAGTATAGGATGTGTTTTATAAATTTAAATGGAGTTTGGGATAGTTCCAGTTGACAGTTTGCCTGATAAGATTCTTGCTGACACCATTAATATGTTATTGAAAGGTTTGCTGCTAAATAGTAATAGAAAAAAATAGGTAGAGACAGGCTACCCTCTGTCTTTGAAAGATAAAGTTCTTCCAGCTTTAGCCTTGTCCTTTTGCCTTTCCATAAAACATTTTTTATTGTTTTTTCCATTTAAAATATATATATATATATTTATAAGAATAGGGAGTGACTGAAATAAAAATAAAAATTTTGGGAATGTGTTCATTTTAATAACGTTGACACTTCCTATCAGTGTCAAGGATAATGATTTCCATTTGTTAAATTGTTCTTGTGTTTTACCCAGTAGAGATTCAAAGTTATTTTGAAAAATGTGATCATTATAATTATCCAGCAGTACACCTAGGTATTTTAATTTCAATACTTTTTTGATTTTTGGGTTAATTGCATTATTGAATGGATTCTAATGATTTTTAGATTCAGTTAACTCAGTCTTTTCCCAATTGATCTTACAACCTGAATGTTTGCCAAATGTATCTAATGTGAGACTGAGCTCAGTGTAAGCTTTATTTAAATGTCCAATATAAATAAAGGCATCATCCACATGTAGACTGATTTTATGGTCTGCTTGGCCCACTTGCAATCCTTTACTTTTATCATTTTCTCTGATTGAAACTGCCAGAGGTTATATAACCAAGGCAACTATTAGGGGGGACAGGGAACAACCCTGTCTTACTCCCCACTGTAAAGAGAAAATGTCTGATATATCATTGTTCATTTTGACTCTGGCTGTAATATTATTATAAAGTATATCTATCCAAGATTGAAATCTTGGTCTAAACTTCATGGCCCAGCTATTGAAAAGGGTTGCGCATGGCGCAACAGTGTTCTGCGCCATCGCAACCACTGATACTTGACGCGATATTCAAAGGGAAAAGTGCGTGGCATAAATCCCAATGCGCCAGAGTGCATCAGTAATGTATGCAGGCACAGGTGGGGGGGCATGCCCATGCATAACCTGCACAGCCCAATATTCAGTCTGGGATGTGCAGATCCATGCATGCATAACCCCTGCACCAGCGCCAAAGTTAAACCAAAAAAAAAACAGCTGATGGCCACCCACGGTGAGCTGCCGCGTGCAGGCGCAACACGGCAGCTGCCACCCTGTGGGTGGCCTCGTTGCAGCTGCACGCTGGTGGCACCCCCATGCCCGATCGCGGGCATTTGTATAAACAAAAGATTAATGTCCTATATCCTGGTGGTCCATCAGTGGACTGCTCTCTGCCTGATCTCTGGCATCTGTAAATAAAAAAAATCCTATATCCCTGGTGGTCTAGGGTACCCCCTCCCCACCACCCACTGAGCCTCACCGCCCGCCCCCCATCAGCTGGTGGTGGTAGCACCCACCACCTGCCGCCCGCTGCCCGCCGACTGACATCTCGGTAGGGCTGCATGCCGATGGTTCTGGCGTGAGCCACGATGCAGCTCTATCATACTTACATATTCCAGACATGTGAATGAATCATTCACATATCTGGAATGTAGAGGTCTGCATACCCATTGGCTCATGCTGTGGAACCAATGGGCATGCAGCCCTACCGAGGTGTCAGTTGGCGGGTGGCGGGCAGCAGGCGGGAAGCTGCCACCACCAACTGACGGGGAGCGGGACAGTGGGCCCAGTGGGCGGTGAAGAGGGGGTACCTTAGACCACCAGGGATGTAGGACTTTTTATTTACAGATGCCCAAGATCAGCAGAGAGTGGTCCACTGGACCACCAGGAATATTGGACGAATTATTCTATTTTATACAAATGCCCACATCAGGGCAGATAGAGGTCCACTGGACCACCAGGGATATTGAAGGATCTTTTTAAACAAATGCCTGTGATCGGGCTGCAGGGGGCGTCGGTCCCCGATGGCTGCTGCCTGGCAGGGCGCCAGGTGCAAGTCGTCGGAGATCGGCGCTCCTGCATGCAAATGGGGCCATAATGACATGCAAATGGCCCCATGTGCACCTTGCATACATTATGGCCCCATTTGCATGCCAACTTTTGAATATCGCTGGTGCTGTGCATGGCACAATGGAACTTGCGCTAGCACATCTCCATGCTCCACTCTGGCCACTTGCATTGGCACAGTGCCACTGCGCCATGCACACTGGGGGTGGCCAGGGTGTGATATTCAAAGCTGCTGAGCCATGGCGCAGCTCCATTGAATATTGTCCAGTCCACACCCCTGTGCAGCCAAGTTGAGCTGCGCCCAAGCTTGCGACACAGCCTAGTGGAGTTTGAATATCCAAGCCCATGATTTTAATAAGTGTTTTGATATATCTCCATTCTACCCAGTCAAACGCTTTTTCCGCATCTAGGGATAATATTGAAAAATCATTTTCTTTAAATTTGTCAATTAAATCAAGAATTCTTCTAACATTTGTTTCAAGTTGTTGATTTTGTATAAACCCATTTTGGTCAGTGTGTATAATTTGAGATAACATTTTATTAAGTCTGTTAGTTAGAATCTTAGTTAATATTTTAGAATCTGCATTAATTAAATAAATTGGATGATAAGAAGCAGTGTAGGTGGGATCTTTATCTTTTTTTTTAAATAAAAGTATTGTTGCCTCACATGCCAATGGGTTTATTGTTTGATTAAGAATCATATAGTCATAAAGAGTTTTTAAGTGGGGGCTTATTAATTTGCAAACTGTTTTATAGAAATCGATTGAAATCCCATCTGGGTTGAGTGATTTGCCTGGAGCTAATGATTTAATTGCTGTATGAATTTCCAAAAGGGTTATATGTTGATCCAGTATATCCCTATGAGTATCACTGATAAAGGTATTTCAATATTTTGTAGGTATTTTTCAGTATCTATAGCATCTATACATAATTCAGAGGTATATAGCTTTTTATAATAAAGTTCAAATATTAAATTAATTTGCTCAGGGTAGGATTTTAATACCCCATTTTCATCCCTTATTTTAGTTATGGTATTATTTTCTTTCTCTTTCTTTAATTGCCAACTTAAGATTTTATCAGGTTCATCTCCTAGGGCATAATATTTTGATCTAGTATTTAAAAGTTGACGTTCAGCTTCAGAAGTTGCTGTTTTATTGTATTGATTTTTAAGTTTCAAAATGTCTTGTAAAGTTGAGGGATTATTATTAATATTGAATATATTTTCTTTCTGTGATATCGTGTTCTCTAAAGATAATAATTTTTGTTTTTTATCCGTATAATTTTTAGCATTATATGACATTGTTATACCTCTGATAAAGGCCTTAAATGAATCCCAAACCGTTATAGCCACTATCTCTTCATATTTATTCAAGGAAAAGAATGCCTCTATCTCTTGTGTAATTTTTAAGATTAACTGTATGTCCTTAAGAAGGTTATTGAATCTGAAATGATTATAATGTTTTGGTACTTTAATTTGCAGTGTCAAAATGACTGGAGCATGGTCTGATGTATGTATAGCTCTATATTGAGTTTTTGTGACTAAACAGAGTAAACTTTCTGATATTAAAAAAAATCAATTCTAGAATAAGACTGATGCACCGATGAGAAGAATGAATATTGTTTGATTGAATGGAAAGCATGACGCCAAGGATCAAGCAAATTAAAATCTTCCATGAACTGTATGATTTTTTTAATTGCAGTTTGAATTTGAGAGACCATAATGTTAGATTTATCCAAAGCTGGGGTAAGAACCAAGTTAAAATCTCCCCCAGTGATTAGCAGTGAATTGTATGTTGCTGCAGTCAAAAAAATCTGAGTGAAGAAATCTGGAACATTCTCATTAGGTCCATAAACATTGAGTAGTGTGAGTATCATACCTTTTACCAAGATTTCACAAAATATGAACCGGCCATTGGGATCGATGTTTTCCTTTAAAATAGTAATGCCTGAATTTGTCTTAAAGAAAATTGCTACCCCTCTAGCATTGGAACAATATGGAGCATTTATTCCTTGTCCCCATTTATTAGCATAGTATTGGAAATCAGCTGGCAAAAGGTGTGATTCCTGCACCATTAAAACATTAGCTGATAGGTTATTAATATAGTTGAATATTTTTCTACCTTTCACACTTTCCCTCATTCCCTTAACATTTCATGTTACAATTTTTAATTGGTTAGCCATGGAAATCTGAAAAGAGAAACATTTAATCTTGCAAATATAGCTTTGTGATGATTTACCATCCAATTTTGTACACATGATATTACTGTTTTAAATTATATTACCCTTTGTACTGAAGTCATGCTTATTTTGCAGAGATCTTTTTATTTTTTCCTTCACCCACTGTGTGTGCCTATCCCTCCTCCCCTTCCCTCCTGCTTTCTATCTTACCCTTTACCATTGGTCCTAAACAAATCTTACATACCTTTTTAATAATGGCATCTTGACAGCAAAATGACCTAGGTACCCACCCTTGTTCGCCTATCTTGATAGCCATGAATGAGACGTGACGGTATGTGCTTCGGAAGTGAGTGTATGTCCCGCTCTTCCTTCTCCCCTTTTACTTAATCTCATCCATTCATCATGTGAGCAACATATAAACAACCCCTTAACCCATCCTTTTATTCCTCCTTACTAGTCTTCTACATTTTAAACACTAGCAATATTATATGGAGTAACCTAACAGTATTTCCTATGTTTTCTTGAAAATTGCAAACCCCTAAGCAAAAATCAGTAAACAATGGAGAAAACAAAAAAAAAAAAGGAAAAGGGGGAAGGAAATGGGGAGGGACATGGGAAAACCTTAGGAAGAAGATATGGATTATATATGTATATATTCATAACCTTGTTGTTTGAGAAATCATTAGTTTTAGATGCAAACTATTTAACTTCAACGTTAGACATTTCTTCAGACAATGAATGGGAGTGCCTCACAGGATTATCAAATTAAGATTTCAGAAAAGTTTCTGCTTTTTTTGTGGTCTGTAAAAAAATGCATTTTGCCATGTCAAAAAAATCTAAGCTTTGCTGGTGGTAGAACTGAAAAACAAATCCTCATTTCTTTCAACATTGCTTTTGTTTTGTTGAAGCTTCTTCTAGATTGAACAGTTTCTATGCTGAAGTCTGGAAAAGCCGAGAATTTCATGCCTTCTGCTGTTAAACCCTTTTCAATTTTACTTTTTGAAACAGTCTTTCTCGATCTTGATAGTTGTGAATCCTGAGCTATACTGCCCTAGCTAGTTGCCGCTGAGATGAAGCATTCTAAAATTTGAGGGAATTTGGCCCAGCTCTGTGAGCCCGATCTAAATGGATTTTTTCATCTGGGTTTTTTAACCCCATAACATTAGTTAAGAGCTTTTCAAAAAATTGTATAGGGCCTTCAACACCCTCCACGATGTTAATTAATCTTAGATTATTACGTCTAGACCTGTCTTCTTGGTTTACAATTTTTTGTTGCAGAAGTTCCAATTGTAATTTACAGTCTGTCAGCTGTTGTTGTAGTGGGGAAACTGTATCTTCTAAAAGGCTGATCCTGCTTTCTGCTTCAGCAGTTCGTTTAGCTAAGGAGTCCATTTTTGTGCTGAGATCCTTAATAGATAAGGTGAGCCCTGAAAGTGCCTTGGTTATCTGATCAAACCCCATTTTACTGTCACCTTTTATTTCATCTTTAAATTTATGAAGTGCATCCCAGTTGTGGGGATTTCACGAGGCTCCAGCTAAATTCAGTGCTGAGTTTTCAACCTCTTTCGATACAACATTAAGATTACAATTTGTTGCTATTGCGGTATTCTGCTGTGTAAAAGAACCTTCCCCTCCTGTACATTTCATTGCCGCAATGGGTGCAATTGCGATATTAGCCAAGTTATTATTGCTGCTAGGCTCTTGTGATGTTTTATCATCCAAGTTAACAGTTTGAAGCACAGTTTGTCTTACCTCTTCAGTTTTAGAATGGGAAGGCATTTTGGATGTCTCAGCCGATGGAGTTCCACCATGCTGTGCCACAGAAGTCATTGGTTGAATAAGCCTTTCTTCTGCATCGAAGAAGATAGCTACATCCCGTTGAGTGTCCCCGGGGTTTGACTTTTCATTTGGCATGTTAAACCGTGGTTGTGTCAGGGTTGTATTGAGTGGGGATAGCAAATCAGGTATTTTTAGCAGACCTTGTTCAGAAATTGGTAGGAATTGCAATGTTTTTTGCTGGAGCCGCGTTCGCACCACAGGTAGCGTAGCAGAGATAGATGTAGCATCGCAGTCCAATAGAACTCTATTCCCTGGATCAGATTGGTTTGAATTTTTCTTTGTCGAACTTTTGTTTTTTTTTATCTTTCAGGTGCTTCATCTTGCAATTTAATCCTTCTCAAAGACTTCGACATGAAAGCATCTCCTTACACTTTTTAATCTTGGAGCATATTCAGGAGAGCTGCTCACATGAGAAAGGAAAATTTGCCTAGATTGCAGAGGTGCGGAACTCACTTCCACACATCCGTACCCTCACGTGGCCATCTTAGATTTTTTTCCCCACAGTGAAAGCCTCATCTCTCGTCAGCCTTGCACTAATGACTGGGCACCTTTGATCCAGGGTCCTGCCATGGCAGGACTACTGGAGAAGGTAAGTCCCAGAGAAGTCGGGTGATGGGGCTGGGCAGTTGGTCCAGATGAAGGCCAGTCACGGTGATGAAAGAGATAAACAGCTTTGCAGAAAAAATAGAATGTAATAAAAACTTGACTAACATCCATCTGTTGAAACAGGTGAAATATATGTAAATATTTTCCTTAAAATGGACAAAAATCATAGCAGCCAGAGAAAAAGTCACATGTGAGGTCATAAGAGGTCAAGTACAGTCATAGAAGATATTTCTGATATCTTACATGAGCTCACCTTATACTTGATGTATACAACATGACCTTAAAGATGAGATTTAATGTGAAAAAGTGCAAAATCATGCATTTGGGGCACAAGAACCAGGGGAGGATTACATAGTGGGGGGAGAAACTGATGGTCACCAAACAGGAAAGGGATTTGGGGGTAATCATATCTGATTACCTAAAGATGCCCAAACAATGTGCCAAGGCTGTGGGGAGAACCAGTGGGTTGCTGCGGTGCATAGGGAGAAGTATCACCAGCAGAAGGAAGGAAGTGGTGATACCACTGTACAGATCATTGGTGAGGCCTCATTTGAATACGGTATCCAGTTCTGGAGGCCGCATCTCCAGAAGGACATAGACAGGGTGCAGGCAGTTCAAAGAAGGGCAACAAAGATGGTGCAGGACCTGCACCAAAATTCATATGAGGAGAGACTGGGAGACCTCAGTATGTATACCCTGGAGGAGAGGAGAGACAGGGGGGATATGATAGAAACCTACAAATATCTAAAAGGCATAAATAGGGTACCAGAGGGTAGCATCTTTCAGAAAAGGAGATGTCCAGGAACGAGGGGGCATCACATGAAGTTAAAAGGGGGTAGACTAAGGGGTAGTGTGAGGAAGTATTTTTTCACAGAAAGGGTGGTGGATGCATGGAATAGACTTCCAGCAGAGGTGGTGGGAGTAAACACAGTGGGAGAATTCAAGCATGCATAGGAGAGGCATAGGGGAACCCTAGCAATAGGAACGAGGAGGTAAAGCCGGAGATCAAGTAGGGTCTGCAGCTTTTAGGGTAGGCAGAGAAAATGGGCAGACTAGATGGGCTTAGTAGTTCTTATCTGCTGTCAATTTCTGTGTTTCTATGTTTCTTAAAGTTTCATAATTAAAGGTGCACACACGTGTTCTTTTTCCCTCAGTGAGTGTAATACTGTGTTGTCATGTCAATCAACACCGTTTTCAAGTTTGTTTCTATCAAATGAATACCCAGAAGGAATGCCTCTGAAGAATGTGCGAAGTAATGGTTGTCAAGTGTCATTATGATTAGATAATTAATGGGTTTCACTTTCTATCATTGGGGAAACCATGCCATAATTTGCTGTAATAAAGGAGTGTATATTGCGTCAAACACACGCACACTTTCCGTCACTCTTCGCATGCCCAACCACAGCTCATCCATGTTTGCGAACGTTCACCACCCTGTCTTCTTGACCAGAACGCACCGCCACTCTAGCTCAGCGGTAAGTGAGTTTTCTGTTTTTTTAATCAGTACTCTGCACAAAACAACTACCGGGGAATGCCCCCAAAAAAACTGAACTATGACAAAGCAACCACAGACCATGCTAAAAAGCAACAGGACTGCACCACACCAGAACGTCAGTTTATTTTATAAAATTGCTGTGGCCAGAAAGTGAAACCCAGCAATCATATAAAACTAAATATGTGGTAGTGTGTGTAAACTCGAATTTTACACACACCGTCAGTGTTAGGTGCCTAGATAAACCTCTCAAGCTGCGCTCTCAGGGTTTATGTGGCACCCAACACCACGGGTGTGTGTAAAATTTTCGATACACACCACCTCATACTTTATTCTATTTGTAATGTGGTATGCTCTGTTGCTACTGGTCCTTTGTCAATTGATCAATTGTGATGTAACTAATAGGTGATATCTTGAGATTGTGATGCCCACTAATAGGGGATATTTCTTATTTATTTATTTTTTAAATTGGTAACCAGGATAGGCACGTTGAGCTGGGGCTTGTTTCCAGGTGCAACCTGGGGGGAAAGGGGAGAAGCAGTTAGAAACAAAATACAGTTAGTCAGGTGATGTGGTTACAATGAGGGCAACATAAAGAGCATATGCTGAGTGCAGCACAGACACAATGGCAAAAACATTGCATATGGAGGAGAAGTGAATTAGCATACGAATCACCTGTGCAAATTGAACAAACTCAAAATGCAGAGTGCCAGAGCTAAGGGAGGCTGAGCTGGTGCTGAAAGTAGGAGTCATAACAGATTGATAAAATTCAACAAGGTTGCTGGAATTATGAGGTTAAGGGGGAAGGAAGAGGTAAGTGGTGGTCAAAAACCAGGCAAGGGTAAGGAAGGATTCCAGAAGAGGGTTGGCAAGAGTGGGGGTGTTGGGAGTTTTAGCTGTTGTCTAATGGAGGGAAGGGAGGGGGGGATATGAATGGAGGAGGACAGCTGGTTCCAGAGGGAGGGGAGGGGAGGAGGTATGAGAAAGCAGATTTCCCAGCTGCAGAGTGTGGGTGGGAAAGGGAGAATGTGCGCATGGGTCTCTTGAGTGCAAGGAGTAGGAAGAGGAAGAGATGGGGGAGAGGATATGTGATAGGTATGAGGGGAGGGACCAAAACCAATATTTAGAGATGAAGGAAGCACAGTGGGACTGACAACATGAGGGGAGAGGGAGGATGGCTAGGGAGAAGGAAAGGGGGCAGTGGTGAGCATGAGAGGGTGAGTTGATAATAGTGGCAAAAGGCATTGCAGGGGCAGTCCAGTCTGGCAAGGGAGGTGGAGGGGGGCAGTGCTATAAATCACATCTGCGTAGCTGAAAACTGGGAGAACCATTATGGTGACTAGCTCCCAGCAGACCTGGGGAGAAGGCAGTCTTTATTACAAAACAAGGCACAGAGTTTGGGATGGAGTTTGGCATAGATGGCATCAATGTGGGCAGAGAAGTCAAACTTGCTATCTAACCACACTCTGAGATACTTAAAAGTTGGGACTACTTCAAGTGATGTGCGATCGAATTATATATGGAATGCTGAAACTCAGTATCCCGAACTCTACAAGACTGAGTTCAGGAGACTGAATTTCAGTATCCTGCAATGCATTGGATACGGACCTGTGGGATCCCGACACTACTTAGGTTTGATGCAGGGCTCTGCCCCCTGCACTCCCCTATAACTTAAATAACCAACTCTGAGGGGGAGAGGACCTCAGAGTAAAATATTAAGTTATGGAGGGAGGGGGTGCTAAAGAAAAAGCACCTACATTGTGGTGACTGAGAACAGAACCTGGTTCTGCCACACCATACTGGCCGAGCCGCTGGTGGCTTAGCCCTCCATGCCACAGGGGCAGCTCAGCCAGCTTCTGTATTTTTTATCCTTTTCTGCGTTCTGACTAGGGGTAGGGTAGTGGTTCATCATATCCGCTACCATACCCCTGTCCTTCCTGTCAGCAGCATGTGCGTCGGAGCAAAGCTGTCGGGTGTGCATGTGTGGGGAGACTGTACTCGTCCCCTTGAGTTTCAGGATACCGAGTTACAGTCTTCCATAGGGATACCGTGCCATCCAGCATGGAAAAGACTGGGAGGGGGTGAGACAGGCCAGCTTTTGGCTGGTACCAAAGGTCATAGGCCTTTATCTAGCTTGATGTCTTGAACCTTAGCTCTATTTTTACAGATGTCACTGCAAGTATATCTCCACACTTGTTGCATACATACCAATAATACCAATATTATGTAAGATTATAGATAATGTAACCTGCATGTTTGGAAGATACTAGTAGAGTGCAGTCCGCTTATAGCTGACACCTTGGTGTATACTGAAAATGTCAGGTATATATGGTGTCCGTTATACCCTAAACTGCTGTGATTGCAGTCTCATTAATAGCAGTTTCACTGTTAGCACTTACAGTTGATATCTCAGTGGCTAAAATATGTCACGGATTGAAAGTTCCAGGGAAGAATGAGAAATGTTTACTGTTGTGCAAAGAAGGCCATAGATATGTACTTTTTAAGTTCAGGTGTGGGACCTTGTTTGACAAAAAATGGTTAATGATAGGATCTTCTAATGTTTACAGTTTGAAGTTTTGTAAATGTAATTTGAATGCACTTTATGAGCAAAATGTTATGCATTTACATTTTTTTTTGCTCTTCCCTCGCTCTCTGGCCAACCACTCCTTTGGGTCACCTAGGACCCCCGCTGTCACTCTACCCCTGCCACCAGCCACCACCCCACATGTCAGCCCCCCAGGTAACCCGATGTAACCCTTCATTGGATGGGTCCCCCCCTTCAAGGGGAAGGCGATGGGAAGGGCTGGCCAGCACAACTTGTTTGGCATGGGTGCTACTGGGGTGAACCGGGCTGGTCCAGGGCTTCATGGTGGTGGGGGGCCAGCAACCATCATCCGGCCGGCCAGGAAGCCATTTTCTGGTTTCCCCCCAGAGCGCGACATCTAGGACGTCAAGGCAAGGGCTGATGTCCATCGTGCTCCTTCATAGTGGGACCCGACATGCTGCCATACCCCTGGCCTCTGCCAGAGGTCAGTAGACACCAGGCTGTGGACCCTCCCTCCCCCCAGGGGATGGTGAGCTGCCATGGGACGCTCAAGCCATCTCCCCCCGGCCAGCCCTTCAACACCCGGGTCCGTTCTCGAACCCGGGTTGTTGGCGTCGCAAGCAGAAATCCAACCACTGTGCCAGCAGGCCGGCCATGCATTTAAGTTTTGATTGTACTTTAACAGAGAAGCTGAGGACCAAATGGCTTTCTCCTATATGGACATCTAACACATTGATATCTGATTTCTAATCAAAGTGGCATATGCTGAAATGTATTTATCTTTGTGACATTGAAAGTCATATTTAGTCTGTTGCAAATTTTACTTTTAATGCTTTTAAAGTTGTATAGTATCTGTGGTATATTTATATCTGTGTAAATTTTATATTATAGCCTTATTTGCTAGGGTACCGGGTCAATATAGCGCTACAGTAACAGTGCAGGAAGAACTGCACTGTGTAAAGCGCAGATGGATTTAGAGTGACGGGTATACTAGCGGTTGGTAATTACTGCTACCCTTGTCGCTCTGCACTGTTACATAACAAGATCAAGTTGCCATGTGTGTGGTGCCTGGTTGAGCTGCTTCTGTGGTGAAGTGGCTAAGGTACCAGCACACAGCAGAGATGGAGACCTGGAACCATGTTTCGGTTCTCCTCAGGTCTCCAGGTGTTGGTACTATTTTCTTTGTGTTTTTTTTTTTTGTTAGAAAAATTTAATTGTTCCCCCTCCCGAGTTTCTCCCCATCCCCAAAATCCACACCACCTCGGAGTATGTTGTCTTTTGTTCCGGGGGTGTTGGAGGTGAAGCCTATTATGTTCAATGGTGTGTGCTGTTTTCGGTGGGTTTAGTGTTGTTACCCACGTTATTGCAGTAGACACTGCTTTCCTTGCGGCATTGATTGCTGTGCTGTTTTGTTCAGTGACATTATGACCCTGTGCCTTTTTTATATATTAGATGTGCTGTATGTGAGCAACTGTTGTTTTATGCATACTGTTATCAATAAACTGAACTGAACTTTATAGGTTTAGTTGATTTCGTTTATAAAGTAAGGAAGAGAAGATTCACATAGTTTGGGTTCGGGTGGTTGTATGTTTCAGGTGATTGTTTTGAGTGGTTTTGTGCTTTGGTAAACTGATTTTTTTTTCAAATGCTTGTGTTTGTGTAATACAGTTGGTGAGGTGGGGGGTAAGTTTGGTGTTAAGCTTAAGTTACTGTTGCACAGCTACTGATCTGGTGGAGGGTGGGTAGCTCCCGAGAAATAGTCCCGTAGAGTTGGCTGCTTGTTTTTGATCTAATGAACGTTTTCCATGTCCTCTCTGCTGTCTCTATTGCAGACCAATTTGGTGGTTCCTCTCCCCATTCCCTCGCAAGCTGGAAGGTAAAGAGGGCTTCCCAGACATCTCGAGGGGTCACAGTCTTTAATCCATCTCCTCCTCTGAGCTGGACTGGCTGTCATGTGTTGACAAGCTCTACACTGCAGCTGCAGTGTCCTCCTCTTCCACCTCCACGTTATCCCTGAGATGGCATAGTTCTTTGAACTCATCCTGGGTTAGTCTGGTGTGTAGGAATATGACAATGTGGCAATATGGGGAGGGGAGTTCTAACTCTGGCTGCAGGTTATTGCTCACAGCTTCCAAAAATTGGCTGAATCCCCCCCCTTTGTGAAACAGTGGACAGTGGTCTCCTGGGAGATGCTGTCCTACACAGTCTTCATCAGTCTGACAGCATCGAGAAAGTCGGTTTTCTTTGCACACCCAGATGCTCTCAGGTCATGGTTGCCATCAAGAAGCTGAACAGTATGCTGTGCCATGGCTCAGACCTAGTGTTGCTTGAATGCATAAATTATGCCTGATCAAGTGGTTGGATTAAGCACATAGTGTTCAATGGCAAGAAAACCAGTTTTATGTTACGTTAGTCAGGGACAGGTGGGTGACCAGAAAAATTATCAAGAACTGATGCGATCTTTCTCCCTTGTAACTTTTAGCCCCATGCTCTGACCCACTCTGTGAAAATTTTGCCTGTTATCCAGGTGGACTGATTGACTTTGTAGTTCAATGGCAAATTCCTCAACCCCCCCACCCCAAAAAAAACAACATGGCTGGGATGATTTTCTAACAACTAGCAGTTCAGATTTCTCAGTCCCAGCCATGTTGCAGCAGCATAGGACACCAAGCCTCTTTTACCTCCACTGGGTGTTTCAGTATTAAACGACAGTGTCCTAGTGTCGACACAACAATAGAAAAACCCAATCTCATCACAGTCGAATGTGTTTTGTGCAACATATCCAGGAAGGAGACTGGAGAAAACTTCCTGAACCACTGCTTAGCACTTTTAGATCAGCACTCTGCTTCTCTCCATGGGCTTTTTTGAAGCTGATGTTATGTTGGAGATTTCATGTATGCATTCATCCAAAAGAGGGGGTGAAATCATCCTTCCCCACAGCAGTGTCAGGTTGAGATACGCAATGCCACTGTGCACAAATTAAAGTGAGGTGCATGCCAGAACAGAAGACTGTAGAATAGACACCACAGGCTGAACTCACTGCATAAATCATTAGTAAATCAAATTAAAGCAACTTGCTGCAAAAACAGTTTTATTGTCGGAGCCCAGGTGAGCCAAAAACCTCGGCGCTTCGCGTTTGAGTGTGATGCTTCGTCAGGAGGAGGTGGCATGCTGCCTGGCCTTTTCCATGAGAAGAGGACTGCTGTTTATAGCATCCCTCCCCCTTATGTTTGAAAACCATTGGAGCAAGGCATCATCAATATTAGTGTCCTTCCCTTCTCGTTTGCATTTTCAATCTGGGTTGTGGTTTGTGTGCCAATCAGAAAATAGCTTTTTCTTGCCTAGTTGCAAGTTGGAGAATGTAGATTTTAGGATTCCGAGATGCAGAGACAACTTATGCAAACTCAGTTTCAGCAAACTTTGATACTCTGTCAGGATCTCTATTTTACGTGCTAGAGTCTAGACTCATAGCACTGTTCTTGGGACGCATCTTGACAAGAGCTGTCTTTCACATCAAAGACAGCACATTTATTTCCATGTCAATTACAGCATCACTTGGTGTCTCTCTCAGCTGTTCAATCAATTGAGGAAAGGGCTGTGGATCCTAGAAGGAAATGCACTGGTGCTTTTGCACAGAAACTGCTTTGAGCACAGCAGCTTTCCTCAGTATAAGTGGGTGAACAGGTACGTTAAAAACAAAACAATTAACATTTACTCCAAAGCAAATCCATGCTAAGGCTGCCATAGATACTGGAAACCACACACTTGGTTGTCTGATGCAAAATATACTTTTATTAAAATACAAATAAAACCATATTAAAAGAGAAAGCAGTAACCATGGTACTCGACAAATGTTTTCGAGCTTACATGCTCTTTGTCAAGGTCTTACATAGATACATAGACAGTGTTGGCAGATAAGGGCCTATGGCCCACCCAGTCTGCCCATTTGAGCTTGTAAGTTCAGTTTATGTTTTCCTAGAAGTCTGTTGCCCCTTACCCCTGACCTCCAGAATTCCTTTATGTCTATCCCATGCATTCTTAAATCCCGTGATTGTTTCAGCCCCCACCACTTCCTCTGGCAGGGTGTTCCACTTGTCCACCACCCGTTCTGTGAAGAAATTCTTCCTCATGTTTCCTCTGAATCATCCTCCCTCCAACTTCATCTCATGCCCTCTAGTCCTGGAACATCTTTTCGCTTAAAATAGTGTATTCCTGCACCCTGTTCCTCCCTGTGAGATACTTGTATGTCTCTATCATATCCCCTCTCCCTCCTCTCCTCCAGGGAGTACATGTTCAGTTCCTTCAACCTGTCTTCATAGGACTTGTGATGCAATCCATGCACCATCTTTGTTGCCCTCCTCTGAACCTTCTCTACTCTATGTCCTTACGTAAGTATGGTCTCCAGAACTGTACACTGTACTCCAGGTGGGGCCTCACTAGTGTCTTGTATAGCGGAATTATGACCTCCCTTTTCCTGCTGGTGATGCCCCTGCCTATACATCCCAGCATCCTATTTGCTTTACCTGCTGCCTTGTCACACTGTTTCCCTACCTTGAGGTCCTCAGAGATGATAACCCCAAGATCCCTTTCCTGCTTGGTGCATGCTATATCCTCACCCCCCAACTGATATATTGTGCCAGGGTTTTTGTGCCCCATATGCATTATCTTGCACTTCTTTGCATTGAATTTCAACTGCCAAACCCCTGACCATTCTTCAAGTTTCTGCAGGTCCCTTCTCATTTTGTCTACACCCTCTGGTGTGTCTACTCTGTTACAGCACTTTCTGTCATCAGCGAACAGTGAAATTCTGCCTTCTAGGTCCTGTGCAATGTCACTGATGAAGATATTGAATAGGACTGGTCCCAGCACTGATCCCTGTGGTACCCCACTGGTCACTCTTCCCTCTGTGGAGTGACAGCCATTTACCACCACTCTGTGTCCTGCCACCCAGCCAGTTACCTACCCACCACACTACTGTCCTGCCCACACCCATATTCCCCAGTTTGTGTAATAGTCTTCTATGTGGCACAGTGTCAAAGGCCTTGCTGAAGTCCAGATAGGCCATGTCCACTGCCCTCCCCTGATTCACCTCCCTAGTCACCCAGTCAAAATTCAATGAGGTTGGTCTGACATGACCTCCCCTGGTGAAACCATGCTGCCTTGGGTCCTGTAGTCCATTGACAACCAGATGTTCCACCAACCTCTCCTTCAGTAGTGCTTCCATGATCTTCCCACTCACGAGGTGAGGCTGACTGGTCTGTAGTTCTCTCGCTTCCTCTTTGTTCCCCGCTTTGCATAAGGGGACTACATCTGCTGTCCTCCAGTCTTTGGGTACCTCCCGTTTCCAGTGATCGGCTAAACAGGATAGCCAGAGGTTCAGCCACCACCTCTCTTAATTCAAGGACCCTGGGTGCACCCCATCTGGCCCCATTGCTTTATCAATTCTTATTACTTCCAGTTCCTTCAGGACCCTTCTCGTAAAGGGACTTGTGTCCATTTCTGCACCATTCTCACCCCTGTACTCCTTCAGACCCATTACCTCCTCTTCCTCAGTAAAGACTGAGCAGAAATACCTGTTCAATATGTCAGCTTTACTGTTGTCATCCTCCACGCGGCCCCATCCTCCCCTTCAGTCTCATCCCTCCCTTTGTCTTTTTTTTCACTTATGTACCTGTAAAAGGTTTTGTCCCTCTACCCACTGATTTTGCAATGTGTTCTTCTGTCTGAGCTTTGGCTTCCCTTGCAGCCTCCCTGCCTCCTTTGCTTCTCCTGTTCTTCTCCTATCCCCTTCTGCCTGTGTCTTTTGTATTGCCTGAATGCAATCTTTTTTTTTTTAATTCTTTTATCCCTCCTGGATTGCCCCCTGCACTCCTTCCTTGGGCTGTCTCAATGCCTCAGACTCCCCCACTGGGTCTGCCCCTAAGTGTCTCTTCTCTCAGGTGCTCCTACCTGCCTCCTTAGCACCTTACACAGCGGGGTCTGCCCGTGTTGTGTCATCTGGGTGGCCGGAGCTGCCGTAATCCGGAGTGCCGAGGGTTGTTTTTCCGGTTTTCTGTCCCTCCTCTCTCACCCCTCCTGAGGACGCCGGCTCGGGTGGAACGTGCTTACGCACACCTGCTAAGTGCCGTAGGCATCCTCCCCTCCCTGGCTCCCTGCCCTAGGAAGCCGCCGTTGCCCCGAGAGTCGGTGCTTCCACCGGCTCTCTTGCGCGTCGAGTGTATTAAACACCCCTGGTCCCTTCCCGAAGGAGGAGAGCATCCGTTGGGATGCTCGATCCTCCTTCCCCCCTGCCGACCCCCGATGGCCCGAGTCCGTTCTCAACCCGGGTCGCCGGGCGTGACACGAGGTGTGGCGTCCAGCGCCTCAACCCTCGGCGCCACCGGGCCGGCGAATGCAATCTTTTTGGCTTTCACTTTCTTTGCTACCTCTTTGGAAAACCATAATGGTCTCCTTTTCCTTTTCCTAACCTGCTTAATGCATAATTCTGTTGTTCTTGTAATCCCCATTTTAAATACTGCCCATTGTTCCTCAACCCTGATTCCTGCCCCATTCCCTTAATGCCTCTTTCAAGTATCTCCCATTTTCCCAAAGTCTGTCCCCTAAAATCCAGGATACATGTTTTTGTGTGTTTGGTTCTGCTTTCTGTGATTTCAAACCACAATGACTGGTGGTCACTGTTCCCAGGTGCTCCCCACTGTTACCCCATCACACTGTCCCTGTTTGTGAGCACAAGGTCCAGTATTGCCTTCTGCCGAGTTGGTTCCATGACCAGTTGCTTGAGGAAGGCACCCTGAAGGGAGTCCAGGATAAATCTGCTCCTAGTTGATGCTGCTGCTGGGATGCTCCAGTCCACATCTGGAATATTGAAGTCTCCAACCAGTACTACCTCACCCTTGTCTGCCATCCTTTGGATGGCTAGCATCAGCTCCCTATCTGTTTCTTCCTCCTGGGCTGGTGGTCTGTAGACCACACCTGTGGGATGGCTGTTCCCATTTTCCTTTCCAGCTTAACCCACAGTATTCTCTCCCCATTTTGTTCCTCCTGATCTCTGTGGCCCTTATGTCATTTTTCACATACAGTGCCACTCCTCCTCCCTTCCTGCCTGCTCTGTCTCTTCTGAATATGTTGTAGCCAGGTATGGCCATCTCCCAGTCGTGGTTATCATTACACCAGGTTTCAGTGATGGCCACAATGTCCAGGTCTGACTGCACCATGACAGCCTCCAGATCTTCCATCTTGTTGCTAAGGCTCCTGGCATTTGCACACATGGCTTTCCATGATTTAAACTCCCTAGACTGTTTCACTGTTCTACTCCAGCCCTTCCTTGGTTGTCCTTCATACCTGGTTCTCCTTGCTGTCTGCCCTTCTGCTGAATTTTGCCCCTTTTCTGCCTATCCACCTCTTGGGCACTAATCTCCATCTTTTGCACACTGCTTTGCAGAGATAGCCACTCCTCTGGTTCACTGGTTCCACTGTTAGCTGTGGGGGGTGAGCAAGTAGGTACCCTCCTTGCTGGCCTGCCACCCCCCTTTGCTAGTTTAAATGCTTGTCAATGTAGCATTTAAACTTATCATTGAGTGCTTGGATTCCTCTCCAGGATGGATGCAGGCCATCAGGCTTGAACAAACCTCCATCCCTCCAGGTGGGTCCCCAGTCACCAATGAATCCAAACCCTTCCTCACAGCACCAGTTCTTCAACCATGAGTTAAAGTTCCTGGTGCATGCACTCCTATGCTCTCCCTTGCCTCTCACAGGTAGTACTGAGAAAGTGACAGAAGTAGCTACTTGCTTGAGACCCTCCCCAATTTCCTAAACTCTTCCTGAACTTCCTTTGCTCCCCATTTGCCAGGTCATTAGTACCTAGGTGGATAATGACATCCAGCTCACCCTCCTGTCTTGCCTTCCCAGTGATCCCCAGGATCTTCCTTCCATCCCTCCATGCCGTGGCACCTGGTAGGCACCTCACCTCCTGTCCTCCCCTCCTGTGTTCCTAGCTGATCCTCTTATGATGGAGTCCCCACCAGGATTCGCTTCTCTCCTCTGGGGTCCACTGCTTTCCCGCTGAGGTCACCTCCTTGGCTAACCTCCACATCCTTTCCTTCCACTTCTCTGGGTACCTTTATTTGGTTGTCCTCGTTTGCCAGTGTGGCATATGAGTTCTTGAGTGACTAGGATCTGGGATGTGCCTCTGCCTGACCTGCTCTAACCTCTCTGAGCCCACTGTCATCCAAGTGCTCCTCGTTTCGGCATCCTTGAGGCAGTTGCATTGACTGGTGGTCTCTGGATAGGGGTGATGGTACTCTGACCCAGTTTACTTCCACTCTGAGTCTGGCTACCTCATCCCACAGTCCAGAGAGATGCATGCAGATAGGGCAGCACCTCAGTGTCCAGAAGGTCTGCCTGAATATGGCTGCCCCACAGCCACTGCATTGCACCACTCCCCACATTATACTGCAATTCCATTACTTGTCTGCTACTGAAGCTCTCCTAGTTCCCTTTTTATTAATTTACTGTCCTAAAAATCCTGCCACTGATCTTCAGATAATTTTCTTAAAAAAAAAAAAAGAAACCAATAAATAAATAAATGAGTCAACACACTTGTCGTGCTGAGGGTGGGCTTCTTCCCTCTTATGCTCCTCCTACTTCACACCCCTTACTATACCCTGTGTTTAGCTCCTGTCAATCAGATTTAACGGGGCATATAATTAAGAGTTGGGGGAAGGGGAAAGTACAGTGTCACTAAAAGCCCACAATCTAAGTTTAAAAGAAAAATAGCAATTACCTGTTACTCTAAAGCACTGAATTGAATATGTTTCCTTCCTTCCCCTTATGGCTTCTTCTGAGAAAATAAAACTCTACTTGCTACCTCAACTCTGACTAAGTCCCACCTCCAGTTATCACGTAGCTGAGGTCAGAGGCCAGACAATTAACACCCTTCTCCCAACTGCAGGGCAGTCAGACAAGCCAAGATAAAATTTGCAGCAATTAAAGACAGCACAGAATTACACCACCACTGTGTTTTAAATTTTCAACAGTCCAAAAACAATTATAAGTAAAGACAACAAAGAAAGTACAGTGTCACTAAAAGCCCACAATCTAAGTTTAAAAGAAAAATAGCAATTACCAGTTACTCCAAAACACTGAATTGAATATGTTTCCTTCCTTCCCCTTCTGGCTTCTTCTCCTTGGTTACCACTTTCTGTTTTAATAGCTTGGACTTGCTTTGATGTGAATGGTGAGATAATACATCTGGAGTTTGGCGTTCTGTCTGGTGGCCACCAACTACTTTTCTTGCCTGGATAAACAATTAACATGAACAACTGTATGGATGGCTTTTGCCAAACTGATTTTGTCTGCTAAAAGCAGGCTTCTGATATAAAGCTGTCTGCTATAAGTGGGCTGCACTGTAAGTGTTCCATTAAAAAAAAAAAACACTCTTTTCTTGTTCTATATTATTTTGTATTTTGTACCGCCCCTCCCACCATGCACCAGGAAATGAATATCTCTCAGATCGGTGTGCCTTCTTGGCAAAATATTTTAAATTAATAAATAATTGTCATGAGAAGAGGATTAGGATTTCATGGTAGGTACTGTATAAACAGGGGTGGATCCAAGATTTTCTTGAGGGGGTAGCATTTTTTACCAACATTAATGAGCATCTGCATGGTATGTTGTGGGTGGGGCTTATCTCCTCCCTGCAAAACTAATTTTTAAAAATCACTAAATGGTACATTCTGTTGAAAATGTGGGCCCTTAACATGGTCTTTAACAAGGTCCCTTATAATTTCACAGGGAGGTGCATTGTGCCAGACTACCCCCATAAGCAAATTTTAAAAGGAGCACAGTCATATTTTCCATTTTCAACAGATGTTTACCATGAAAAATGAAAGCATGATTTCAACCTCTAAGGTCAGGAGAATATTTACTAAAGAACAATTACGTAAGAACTTACCATATCAGTAGATCTTCAAGGGTATCTCGTTCATCAGGCCACACCTATGGAACTACCGCTGTCAGGCTCTAAGATCACAAGGAAGCTTTTTCCGTAGTAGTCTATTAGGGGCCACCAACACTCCGATATCATACTCCGATGCCCTGGAATATATAAGCTTGGGCAGCCCTGCTCCTCCTCAATTCTTCACTGCCAAAGACCATACGAGCTAGGCCTCCCGTCAGGGAACCAAGGAGAGAGAAGAGGTGCCCAGCTATGAAAAAGGCTGTAACAACAGGAAAGCCAGTCTGGAGACAGAGATGCAAGGGGGATGGAGGGTGGGATGGCATGACCTGATGAAAGAGATTCCCTCAAAGAGCTACTGTTACAATAAGTTCTTACATAACTGTTCTGTCTTCTTTGAGGATAGCTCTTTGATTAGGTCACACCCATGGAATGACTCCCAAGCAGTGCTCATCATAAAAACAGTCTGGGTGGTAGGAGGCCAAAGGTCTAAGAAAGAAGGACCTGAAGTACAACTAGGCCAAAGCCTGCCCTATTTCTAGAACATACAGTAAGAACATAAGAAAAGTCACAGCAGAAACTGCTATATTAAATCTTTTTTTCTTGTAACTATTAGTTAATTTAGTGGTATCTTAGAAACTTACTCTAGCATAAACTCAGTGAAACAAGCTGGAACACCTGCTGTAGTTTAATGTTAGCTATTTACGCTTTAATCAACATACTAAATTGGTTTCATTCTTGTTTTCTGGGTAACTTGCTTCGACATGGAGGGTCTGAGAGTAAAATCTAGATCAGCCAGTGGTACAACCACTGGAACATTATTTACTCAAATGCTGGGCCTAATTGTCCTTATAACATGCTTGGCCAAGATATGTCCTACATGTCTAGGAGAATCCATCCCCCTGAGGTATCAATTCCACCAGAGCTTCCATATGCCAGATCAGTCACCTAAAAATGGAAATGGACTGTTTAAAAAGAAGAAATTATTTTTTTATACTAAGATCAAACTAGAATGTCGCAGGTAAAATTCACCTGACCACAAACAAATGATACGGTAAATCGAATGGAAGTATACTCTGGGTGGCATTGATACTCAGTGGGGATATTGAATTAAATCCCAGCCCGGAAACCAGTCCTATAAAACTCATGCATGATAATGTATGCAGCCTTGCAAATAAAATGGATTTCCTTAGTTCTTGGGTTGAATTAGAGAACCCTGAAATAATCGCTTTATCAGAAACCTGGCTAACCCAGAAACATGATGAAAAGAGTTGGCATTAGCAAACTATTATAGCTTTAGAAAGGATAGAGGAGCTCGGGGGTGGGGGGTCAGTGCTGTTTTTAAAGCAAACTTTCGGTCCTTCTGAAGTTCTATTTTCAAATAAAATTGAAGGCATACAGTGGAATGCATATTAGTTCACATATTTTCATTAGACCTTGTGACTGGAATAGTTTATTGCCCTCCCAAGACTAAAAATTAATTTGAACAAACTGGTGGAAACGATATCTCAGTATGAAAATAATAAAACAATAGTCTTGGTGGGTGATTTCAATGCGTCATGGGGAGGTAAAAGAGGTTTAAAGCTTGAAGAACCTTTTCAAAGTTTAGATCTGGTCCAAATTATCACTAATCCTAAAACTGGTTGGCTTCAACTCTCGAGCCGCATCAAGTATCTAACTTGCATAATGGCTAAAAAAAACATTGATGGGCTTTTCTCCCTCTGGAGTTCAAGCTCTGCTACAACCTGCACAGAATCCCCACCTCACCAGGGGCTCTGAATCTCAATTACTGCATATTCCAAGATTCTGGACCTCACAGGACAAAGATCCTTTGCCTACAGAACTCCCAGCTGGCTAAATGGTCTCACCAGGGACATC
Source organism: Neoceratodus forsteri (assembly GCA_016271365.2). Taxonomy (NCBI): domain Eukaryota; kingdom Metazoa; phylum Chordata; order Ceratodontiformes; family Ceratodontidae; genus Neoceratodus; species Neoceratodus forsteri. The sequence continues at coordinate 720,588,992 of CM057454.1, forward strand.
TCCTCCCTACCTAAGCTAGACCTGTCAAATCTAACCTCCTCCTATTCCTCCCTGCCTCTAGCACATGTGACTGTCTTCTCTAGCCTGCTTTTCCCTTTTTGACAGTTGTCCCTTCTCATCCACCCCCCTACTCTCCCCTTCTACCTTCCCCCCTCCTCCTCCTCCTCCTCCTCTTACTTGCACTTTCCACTTGCACTTCCTGTGTGTTTTGACAATTGTCTCTGGCAGCATCTTCTTCTCATTTCTCACCAAGTTCTCGGTATCAATGTTATCCCTCTCCTGTGCATGCCTCTAGTACCGCCTTATCTGTATGTACTCATGTGATGATAAACAACTGTAACCTGTTATCCTGTAATAATGAATGTCCTGCTTCTTTGTTCTCATCCTGACATGGAATCTTTGTAAAAGAGCCTTGGCTCAAAGGTAATTGTAATCCTAGACTCTAATAAATAAATAAATAAAAATAAAATAATCTAACCAGGAAAGGAAAAATCGATAGTCCAGGGAATATCCTGGACCTTATTTTTCTGTCCTCTGAGACTGTGATTTTAGAGAAATTTATTGGTCCCCAAACTTAGGGGATCTTAATGTTATATATCGTACTGTAGGTTTAGAATTACCCAGTCCAACTCCCTACAGAGAACATGTTCCAGCAAAAAGAGCTTAGAAAAGGTATAATAAACAAATTTTCCAGCTTGCTATGACAAAACAAAAATGGTATAAGATCCCTCTTATTTCAGACTTAAACCAGGCTGTGGAGGAATTTACAAATATGCTCCTGGAAGTCTGCAACAAATTTTGACCTCTTAAAGAGAGAGTTAGCAAACCAAAACACTTGCCATGGATAAATGAAAAATTAAAAAAAAATAATTTTACAGAAGAACTACCTATGGAAAAAAACAAATAAGACCTTAAATCACACAATTTGGGACCGCTTTAAAGAAGTAAGAAATAAAGTCCATCATGAAGTCAGGAAAGTAAAAGGACAATATTTTAAACATAGAATTAGTGAAACCATTGAGTCTAAGAAATATTGAGCTGTTTTAAAATCCTTAACAAATCAGACAGGAAACCTCAAAAAAACTAGGATTCTTGAGAATGGAGTCCTACAAAAGCCTCACAAAGCTGCTGATATTCTAAACAATTATTTTACAATGCTTCCAGATTTAAATCTACAAAGTAATCTCACTGCAGTCACTGAATGGTTCGAAACCAACTGTCTAAGACTCAGCACTAAAAAAACGTAGCCATGGCTTTGGCACAAAGCAGAAACTAGCCAGGCTTCTCTCCCTCCCAGCTTTCTCTGTCTCTGCCAACTCCCCACTTGAAAATATCCTCACGTACAAATACCTTGGAGTCTGGCTCAACCCATCCATAGATTTTTCCCACCATTTCAATGCACTGCATACTAAACTACACCCTAAACTAGGGCTGTTCTACTGGCATAAGGCCAGCCTCTCCCTCCCTGTCAGATATGACCTCTTAATCAAATGGATCCTCCCAACTTTCGACTCTGCAGATACCGTCTACAGTGCTGCCCCTGCTACAACCCTTGCCAAACTGGATATACTTTACCACTCCTTCTGCAGGTTTGCTTCCAACTGTTCTCCTCCTCTAACTTACCACTGTGACCTGTACTCCTCCCTCTCCCTTCAACCACTTGCACATTGCCACTTAGCTCACTGCTCCTCATTCATTGCCAAATTCTGGTTTGGGTCACTTCCTTCCAACCTTACCTCCTTTCTTTCTCTTGCTTCCCCCTCACCTTACAACTCATGTTCCAGCGCTGCCCACACCTTCTCACTCCCTTGGGTATGTTCCAATACTGGCAAACTGTCCTTCGCCTTTAGACCCCCTTCCCTCTGGAGCAGCATTCTCCTCCAAACCCATCTCCTTCCCTCCTTCCATGCCCTTAAGCACCTTCTTAGGCCCACCCCTCCACCTCCTGTATCTGCTCTTCTTCAAAAGCCCCTCTCATGTGCTTACCCTAAGACCCCTCTACTGTAGTATTATTGTATATATCCAGCCTACACTGGTGTTTGTACATTTATTGCAGTCAGCACTATTTCATCTGTATATTCATTGTTAGGCTGCCCCTTTAAACTGCCTCTATATCTGTATATACTCTGTAATTATTGTATTATACTCTGCAAAGTATTTGTTCTCCAATACGTGCTCTGTAATGATCTTTCTTTTCACTCAGTGATGTATAAATTAATTGCATTGTATGTTACTTTTTTTACCCTACTGTTTTGACTGTACCCCCTTCCCCAGGTTGCATCTGGAAACGAGCCCCAGTTCATGATGTCTTTCCTGGTTATCAACTTATAAATAAATAAATTAATTAAATATCCCTGACAGAAATAACACAAACAATGGGATCCCAAAACCAGAGGCAAATTGTGACTGAAATGGTATAAGTAACATCCCTAAATTTAGGTTAAGATTATATCCAAAACAGAGGTAGTCAGTGTAATAAACAAACTCAAACCAAATAAGGTGTGTGGTCTGGATAATATTGAAGTCTGACTACTGAAGGATTCTGTCTCTGAGGTGGCTCAGCCCTTGACAGATTTGTTCACCAAGAGCCTATTGGACAGCCGCTTTCCAGCTTCCTGGAAGCCGGCTAAAATAATCCCTATTCATAAAGGAGGCTCTAATGTAGGCCCACAAACTATAGGCCAATTGCTCTTTTATCCATACTTTCAAAACTTTTAAAGAGATTGGTTCACAGACAACTTATGCGCTATTTGTAGAAATATAATAAATTAAATAATTTTCAATCGGGCTTTAGGAAGGGTATATCGACAGGCACCACACTCACAGACTTTATTGACTTAGTAACATCTCCTCTTCAGAAGTCGAGGTCCATGGGTGTGGTGTTCGTTGACCTATCAAAGGTTTTTGATTTAGTTGATCATATAATTTTGATAAATAGATTGGAAAAAGTGAGCCTAGCAGAGGAACCACTAAATTGGTTCCGCCCTTACTTAGAAAATAGGTCACAAATGGTCGTAGTGGAAGAAAAGTGTTCAGTTCCTCTTCCAGTATTTCGTGGACTCCTGCTGTTTATAATTTATTTAAATGAACTTCCAAGCCTTATAAATGTAACCTCTATTCGGCTATATAACGACAATATGGTTTTGGTGTCCAAGGGATTTGACTCCAGTGAGGTTGAACATAAACTTCAGGCAGACTTCACTACTCTTCAAAACTGTTTTCATTTTTCAAATTTGATTTTAAACACCAACAAGACACAAACTATGCTGTTTAATTCTGAGTCCGTGTGAAAAAAAGTCTAAAACAGATATTCTAAAAATAAGGACCACCTCTGGTACTGTGTTAACCCAGGTTTCAACATACAAATACCTGGGGGTCACAATGGACCAAAACCTTACTTTTGAACAGCACATAAATGGGCTAGTCAAGAAACTGAATTCTAAAATAGGGGCACTAAGGAGATCAGTGAACTGTTTAAAAAGGAGGGAAAGGATGGCAATAGCAAATAAAGTAATTCTACCGTTGTTTGATTATGGGTCCCATGTTTGTACCCATGATAATAAATACCTGCTGCATAAGCTTGATATATGTTAAAACAGGCTAGCAAGGTACATTCTGAAATGTAAATATGATACCCATCATTGTTCCATGTACACAGAACTAAACTGGACTTGCCTAGATCTCCGAAGACAAGAAATTTGTGCAAATCATGTCTTTAAAATCCACAGATCAAGCTTTTCTTCAGCTCTAGCAGGACAATTTGTTTCTTCACAACATTGGTTTAATTTAAGGAAAAAAGGTGCTAGACATTTGGTAATTCCAAAGACAAACAATAGATCTGGAAAACCGACCTTTCCGTATAAAGCTGCTGTGACTTGGAATAATCTACTCTTAAGTGTCAAAACCCAAGATATGACCCTTGAACATTTTAAAACTGCAATGAAACAGGAACCAAGTTTTCACTATGTGTGTAATAGATGAACAAATATCATTCTCTGCTTGTCTTTATGTAATGTTTTTAAGTATCTTCTGTTTATTGTTGTATGTAATTTGATGTTGATGTTATGTACGATTGAAACTTATTGTCTTATTAACATCAAACAGGTGCATCTTGTAAAGAGGACCTTTGTGGTCCTAAAGGTGATTGAAGTTATACTTCTAATATCCTGTGTAAATAAACATTTTACTTTCTACTTACTATTTATTTTAAGTATCCTCAGGTGTATCCCATCCGGGCCCATTGCTCTGTCTGTTTTCAGCTTCTTCTGTTCCTTCAGGACTCTTTCTGTATAAATGGATTTGTGACTGCCTCTGTCATGGGTCTGTCTGATTCAGTTAGTGTTGGTCCATTTCCATGATCCTCCTTTGTGAAGAATGAGCAGAAAAAGTTATTTTGGATCTCTGCTTTCTCCTTGTGTCTGTGTGTGCATAGTCCTTCCTTGGTAGTCCGAAGGATGACCCCACCCCCTTGGTTTTTCTTCTTTCCCTGGTATATCTGTAAAATGATTTAGCTCCCTTTTTTACCTCCTGTGCAATTTTCTCCTCAGCTTGTGTCTTTGCTTTTCTGATTTCTTTACCTGCTTCTTTGTGTTTGATTCTATAGTCTTCATTATCACTGTCCTTTTTTGTTACCTTAAATTTTTGAAATGTCCTTTTTTATCTTTGATTTTTGGTGCTACTTCCTTTGTGAACCAGAGTGACTTCCTCTTCCTTTTTGTTTTACTGACCAACTTTGTGCATTGTGATGTTACTGTAGTTAGTGCATCCTTTATCTTCCCCCAACTTTCTTCAACATTTTCTCCTGTATTACGTGCCAGTAAGGGTTTTACCATTTCTTTCATTCTAGTGAAGTCGGCCTTTCTAGGGTCAAGGATTTTCAGTTTTGTATGACTGACTTCCTCAGATTTCCTGATGATGATCTAAACTGATTTGTGGTCGTTGGATCTTAGATGGGTTCCTACATGAACGTCCAAGATTCTATTGCTGTTTGAAAGCACGAGGTCTAGTATTGCTTCTTCTCTGGTGGGGCTGTCACTAGTTGTATTAGTCCCACCCCTGTAGTGCTAGCATGAATTCCCATCTTCTCTCGGATGAAGCCGAGTAGGATGTCCAATCTATGTCATGTAGACTGAAGTCCCCAAGCAGTACCAGATCTCCTTTGTTGGCCATAGTCCAGACCGTAGTGCTTTGTGAAAGTGTGGATGGTACTCCAAATGGCAGCAGCACAGATTTCAGCTGTGGACACATTCCTGAAACAGGCAACGGAAGTGGCCATGCCTCTGGTTGAATGGCCATGAACCACACCAGGAAGTTCTTTGCTGTACTTCCTATAACAAAAAGTAATACAGTTGGCCAGCCATTTGGACAAACACTGTTTAGAAGCTGGAGTGCCCTCTTTACCAGAGGTGAAAGAAACAAATAACTGAGAGGACTCTCTGCAGTCCTTGGTACTGTGTGTATAGTACCTGAGAATTTTATGCAAATCTAACATATGGAGCTATGAAGCAATACTTTCCCTGGATTGGCATGCTCCAGGTAATAAACAGGCAGGTGGATTGACTGATTTAAAGTAAACTCAGACACCACCTTAGGGAGAAACTTAGGGTTGGTATGCAAAGACACCCTGTCTTTGTGGAAAATCAAATAAGGCTGCTCACACCTGAGAGCCTGTAGCTCTGAAATCCTTCAAGCAGAAGTAATTAAAAATAACACTTTCCACAACAGAAAGTATAGTTCACAAGACACGGCTGGCTCAAAAAGATGCAATGCAAATTTTTCTGGGACAAATTTCAGGTCCCAAGCTGGGACAAGATTATGGATAGGAGGCTTCAGGTGGAGAGTGCCTCACAGAAATGTACAGTCACATTAACTGGGCCATGGTGCAGCCATTAGAGGGCACATGGAAGGCCGAGGTAGCAGACAGGTGCACTTTAATGGAAGAGTATTGAAGGCCCATATCTGACAGGACAAAAGGTACCCCAGAATCCAGTTTACTGGACAGATAAAAGAGTCCAGGTGATGGGAAGTGGCCCAGATGGCAAATCTCTTCGATTTAATTGAGAAAGTGGCCCTGGTGGAGGATTTCCTAGCAGCCACCAGGACATCAACCACTTTCTGAGAGACCCCAAGCTGAGCAATGGCTATGTCCTCCAGAGCCATACATGTAGCCAGAGGGACTTGAGGTCTGGATGGACCAGAGTTCCTTGCATCTGTGTCAACAGATCCCTGCAAAGGTGATAGAGAACTGGAGGCTCCACAGCTAATTGTTGCAGTGATGGAAACCATATCTGACATGGCTAGAATGGCGCCACCAGAATCAGAGTGGCCCCCTCCATTTGGAGCTTGATGAGCACCCTCTGTATCTCTGTATCAGAGGAAAGAGGGGGGGAAGGTATAGAGAAACCTCCCTTTCCAGGACATGGACAATGCATCTCACCAGAAGACACTATGCCGTGGATCTAGCGAGCAAAAATCCGTCAGTTTTGCGTTAAGTGGGGATGCAAAAAGGTCCAGCTCTGGATGACACCACATGTTGAACAGGTCTATGACTGAGGTCAGCAGCTCCCACTCATGCATTCTGGACTGCGACCTGCTGAGGCTGTCCGCCAAGGCATTTTGGTCACCTGAAACACGGACAGCTGACAGTTCTAAACTGCATTCTAGAGCCTAGTACCAGACTGTCATCACCGCCAGACACAGGATGTAAGAATGAGCCCCCTCTTGCTTGTTGATGTAATAGACCACACTGAGGTTGTCTGATTGCACCAGCAGGGGACTCAGAGGGAGATGGGTCTGGAATGCCTGTAGGGCATATAGCACTGCCTGCATCTCTAAGATGTTTATGTGGAGGTGGGCCTCCATCAGAGACCAGGTTCCCTGGGGCTGAAAAGGACCCAGGTGCACTCCCCAACCTAGACCTGGGGCATCTGTGGTAACGATCTGTTGAGGGGACGGAATGAGGAAGGGGACCTCTTTTAGGAGATTGTTGGGTTCCATCCACCACTGAAGCATCTTGCACACAGGGGAGGAGACAAGGACCTGCTGATCCAGATTGTCAGTGCTTTGATAACACTGGACCCTCCAATGTCCACTGGGGGATCCGCATGTGCAGCCTGGCCAAAGGAACAGTCACAATGACTGTGGCAATCAGGTCCAACAATCTCAGAAATGCTCTGGCTGTGAAATAGCAGCTCTGGGCCACAAAGTGGACCTGAGTTATTAGATAGTCTGCCCTGTCCTATGTGAAGAAGGCTTTTCCCTGAGCAGAATTCAGAACCGGCCCTATGTACTGCAAACATTGGGATGGGATCAGGATGGACTGGGACAAATTGACAGTTATCCCTAGGGAATGAAATAACTGCAGGGTATGTTCTAGGGTCAGCAGCAGCTTGTCCCTGGACTGTGCCTTCAGCAACCAGTCATCTAGGTACAGAAAAACATACAGGCCATCACATCAGAGGGCCACTGCTACTGCAGCTAAACGTTTGGTAAAGACCCATGGCACAGAGGATAAACTGAAAGACAATACCCTGAACTTGTAGTGTTCCCCAGAACAGGAATTTGAGGAACCACCTGTGGTGGTGGGGTGGGGCAAACCTTGATATGCAGGTAGGCATCCTGCATGTCCAGGGAGTATAACCAATTTCCCTGCTTCAGTAGAGGGAGAAGGCCTTGCAGAGTGGCTATCCAGAACTTTTTGTACTGGATGTAAAGATTTAGCTCTTTGAGGTCTAGAATAGACTTCAAATCTCTGGTGCACTTGGGGACAAGGAAGAACCGGGAGTAGAACCCCTTGTTCCTTTGCTGCCTGGGTACTGGTTCTATGGACCTTTTTCGCAGCTACGTGAGCACCTCCTCCCTGAGCACTGGGATGAGGTCTGGGGGAAGAGTGGAAGGCACAGGAGGAGCTTCCGGAGGCTGTTCCAGAAGTTCTAGAGCGTGGCCCTGTTTGATAAGCTGCAGGATCCAAGCATCTGTAGTAATGATCCTTCACTGATTCAGATGGAGGGAGAAATGAACCCCGACCAACAACTCCTGGCTTGGGACAGGAGGAGGGGGTCTGACTAGGAGTCATGCTGTAGTGGAACTGGTGGCTGGGGCTGCACCTCCACCTCTGGGGCTTTTGGCAGGGGTGCTAGTGGTGGAGGAGGGGCTAGGCAAGGTGGAGCTGGCCCTGCAATGCCCTGGGTTCTGGTTCCTGACCAAGACTTGTAAGAGACCTTATGAAAGGAGGGTCTTGGCCTACTCCTGGGCTGGGTATGATAGAGAGAGAGAGAGAGAGAGAGAGAGAGAGACAGACCAAATGGCCCAACCAGAGGCCTGCAGATCATTAATAATATCTTGCACATCAGGTCCAAAAAGTTTGAAGCCCACAAAAGGGGCATTCAAAACTCTCTGCTGCTGGATATCAGTAGCAAATCCAGAGACTCTCAGCCAGGAGTGCCTTCTAAGGTAAAGCCAGTGACAGTTGCTCTGGCTGTGGTGTCAGCCATGTCATAAATGGGTCTGAGGAGGTGCTTACTGACATCCTCCATGGTCTTGAGAGTGCCTGTCTCTGACAACCATCAGTAAGGGCTTGTGGTGTAGCCTTACCCTTCTTCCAGAGGGTATTCTCATAGTTGAACATATGGGACAGAGAATGGGCTATCCTGAGACCTAACATAGCCAAAAAGAAGGTCCTCTTGCCCCAAATGGTCAATCCTCTTAGATTCCTTGTCAGGAGGGAGGGAACTCAGGTACTTGGGCACCTTGGACCTGTCATGAGCCACCTTGATCAATACTGAGTCAGTGTCTGGTTGGGTGGCATAGAAAGAGTGCTCCAAAGGGGCCTGATAAGGTTTGTCTGTCCTCCTAGGCATGGCAGGGACCATGTTGGCCCTAAGCCAGGCAGCGTTGGCAGCATCCTGCAAAGCTGGCAGCAATGGAGGGATGACCTTAGGTGGAGACTCGGAGATCTCCATGAAATCCACCAAGTTCCTCATGGTGGTATCCTCCTCTTCAATCTGGAACCCCATGGTAGTCTGGAGTTGCTTCATAACATTGAAGAAGGAAGGGTCCCCATGAGGGGATCTTGAGGTGTGTTTCACCAAGTCCTCACTCCCTGAAGGTGCAGTGGACCTGTCTGAGGAAATAGCCCAACATCTTCCTCTACATCCTCTTCATTGGGGAAGATAAGGTCAGGGTGGTATTCCTCCTCAACATCTACCTGATCCGGGACAGAAACCAACGGCAAGGATGCCAACAACACCCAAGAGGGTGCCGAGCGAGGAGGTCACACTGATATTAACACTGAGGCAGCACCCAATGGCAATGGCAACAAAGGCCCGGGCCTCGGGGAAAAAAGCTACTAAATAAGAGGCATGGCACGTACCATGTTGAGATTGATGGAAGGCATGGGAAGCGCTGTCATCAGCATCTGCGACTTGAAGGGGGGGGGATCCCAGCACCGTCGAATCAGTGCCTGTTACAGCAGAGCCAGTGGGACCCAACGCTGGTGGACCATGCAATGCAGGAGGTCACAGTGGCGGGGTTGGCACTGATGAGCTGGGGAATGATGGGCTTTCACCAGCTATCAAAAGGCTGGAAGAGCTCTGTGCCGGGCAAGGCCTGGAGGAAGCCCAGGCCTGTGCGGCAGGAGAGGAGGACACCAAAGCTGGTGATCCTGGACAAAGAAGAGGAAGCCAAAGGGGAACGGGAGTGCTTCTGGGGGGGGGGCAGTCCTTTGAGTGTTCCTTCTCCTGGTGAGAGTGTTTCCCTGAAGACTTGTCCTGGGCCTTGGTGGCCTGACAGCTCAAAGAGGAAGCCAGTGACTGAGAAGGGGTAACCCCTGAAGACCCCTGCTCCATTTTGGCTGCTTGTTGCTCCATCAGAATTTTCTGCAGGGCTTTCTTATGGGTGATGAGGTTGAACTTCAGGCAGAGCTCACATGCAAGAAATTTGGGGCTAGGCCCGAGGCAGCAGACACAGAGATCATGTTCATCTGTCAAAGCCATCTTCTTTCCGCTATGACAGCAATGTAAGAGGGCAGACAAAACTGTGGTTCTCAACATACAAAAAGTAAAGAAATGACTTTAAAATAAAGTGACTCGAAGGCAAAGAAAAGCAAAAGGTAGGAAAAATTTTTGGTGGCTGACTGAATAACAAAGCTTCCACAGAGTCCATGCGAGTATGGTTGATGGCAGGAAAGAACTGAGGAGGGAGCAGGGTCATCCAAGCTTATATATCCTGGGACATCGATGTATGACGTTGAGTGGGCGGAACTTAATAGACTGCTACAGAAAAAGCTTTGTGTGATCTTAGTGCCTGATGGTGGTAGTTCCTTAGATATGACCTGATGAAAGAGATATCCCTAAAGAAGATCCTTCAGCTCTGGGAATGAGTTAGTTTTTTTTTTAATATATAAGCTGTTCTCAAAATATGGCACAGACAAGGTCTCTGCTAGCTCCTCTGGGCACTGTGACCTAATGATTAGAGCAGAGTGTGGTGAACTTGAAGATCCAGGTTTGAATTCCACCACCATCACTCACTGTGTAGCTCTAAAGCAAGTCAATTAACCACCCTGTAAACTCTCACACCTACCTCTGAACTCTTGCACTCTCCCTGTAGCTAGACAATAGCAGCATCATTATCTCTCTCTCTCCATCTCCTGAACTGTAAGGCACTTTGGGATATAGCTCATATGAAAGGTACTATAAAAAACAAATTCCTTTCCTTCATGAGCATCCAAAAGTCACATTTAGTTAGCTTCTTATCCAAATGAATTTATCATCTGTATATCTGACTCACTAATGAGTTATATTGTCTACTGATTATGTAAGTGTAAAGCAATATGGGCTTGAGACATATGTAAGCTAATATGTTTTATGTATTTTACAGTATATATCTTGTTTTCTAATTTATTTGGAACTGTGAGTGTGAATGGTATGACCCCCACTGGAAATTAGTTTCTGTTAAATTGGGCAAACCTTTTTTTGGTTTTATGAAAAAACGTAATTACTACTTTACTGCGACTGCTGCTGTTACATATGATTGCTGCATGCTTGTTTCATAACACAGAGGTCTTCTGGACTTATGTGACTGTAACCAAATGGCAGCAATCCAATAATATGAATATGCTGCTTCTGTCTCAGGTGAGGGCTGCTAAGTAGTTTTTTGAATTTAGCAATTTCAATCCCACTGTTAACTTTTCTATGGTCAAATATGCCAGTCACGTGGCTGTGCTTCTGTAAATAGTAAATATGGTAAGAGAGCCACAAAACTACTCTTTTTCATTTGTTTTTCATGAAAAAGATAATCTAAAAAAGAAAAGCATGCCATACTCAGTGTTGGGTAATTATTTTTTTATTATTAGAAACTTTCAGAAGTTCCAGCAGTTACTTAGAAAGGATGGAGAGGTATTAGAAAAGTAATGACCTTACAATTATAGTTACTTATTTCTTTTTGCAAAACAATACAAAAATAATAAATAACTATAAAGATTACATTTTTAAAAGTAATAGGTTAGTTACTAGTTACTTTCAAATTAATGTAATCAGTTACAGTTACATATTTCTTTTTTATAAAAAGACATAAGTAATTGTAACTGTAAGGTGTATTACATTTTCCAGTACTTCTCCATCCTTGCTAGTGACTGCAGAGAGCTTTCTGGAACAAGTTTCCAAAAGTAATAGAAAGTAATAGAAAAAGTAACTTACCCAACACTGGCCATACTCTAGTACTGTTATCAAACGAAGTGGCTGAAAAAGTCGAAGCTGAAAGGATGACCTTCAGGAGGTGTAAAGAAATGCAGAGGGAAGAAGACAGGGAGGTGTATCAGGAGAAACAGAGGGAGGCAAGGAACGTGGTGAGGAATGCAAAGGCACAAACTGAGGAAAGAATAGCCCAAGGGGTAACTAAAGGGGACAAGACACTTTTTAGGTGCATACAGTAAGTGAAAAGAGGAAGACTAGGAGAGGAATTGTGAGGTTAAGAATGGCATGTAGGGACTCTGCTGAGGTAGGTCAGGAAAAAGCTAATATCCTGAACAAATACTTTTGCTTAGTCTTCACAGAGGAAGGGGAAGCGGATAGGCCATATAAAAGCAACAGTGACACACCCAGGGGGGAGGGGAGGTAGACACAAGTCCCCTCACAAAGGAGAGAATATTGAAGGGACTGACGAATCTGAAAGTGGACAAAGCTATGGGACCAGATGGGTTACACCCAAGGGTACTGAGGGAACTCAGGGACGTACTGACTGCACCTCTGACAGTCCTTTTTAACAAACTCACTAGAATCAGGGTTGGTTCCAGAGGGCTGGAGGAGGGCAGATGTAGTCCCGCTTCACAGAGCAGTAGCAGGGAGGAAGCTGGCAACTATGGGCTACTCAGTCTGGCATCAGTGGTGGGGAAGCTAATGGAGTCATTGTTAAAGAAAGGATTGCACAATATATTAAAGCCAGTGGTTTACAAGACCCGAGGCAACATGGACTCACAGGGAGAAGGTCATGTCAGACAAATCTGATAAATTTCTTTGACTGGGTTACTGGGTTACTAGGGAATAGATCAGGAAGGGGCAGTGGATATGGCCTACTTACATTTCAGTAGGGTGTTCTACACTGTTCCACATAAGAGGCTCATGAGGAAACTGGATTGCTTAGGTGTGGGTTAAAAGGTGGTAAACTGGGTAGCAAATTGGTTAAGGGGTAGATGACAGAGGGTGGTGGTAAATGGAGTTCACTCCAAGGCAAGGAGGGTGACCAGCACAGTACCACAGGGCTCAGTATTGGGACCAGTCCTCTTCAATGTCTTTATAAGTACATAGCAGATCAGTTAGAAGGGAAGCTCTCTGTGTGCAGATGACACCAACATCTGCAATAGGGTGGATGCTCTAGAGGAGGGAGATGTTGCCATTGTATAGATTGCTGGTGAGTCCCCAACTGGTGTACTGTGTACGGTTCTGAAGACCACATTTACGAAAGGACATAGACAGAGTGGAGGCAGTCCAGAGGACAGTGACTGAAATGGTACAGCAGGGAGGTGGTAGGAACAAAAACAGTGGTGGGCTTTAAGCATGCATGGAATCAGCACAAGGGAATCTTAGAGGAAAGCAAAGTAGGGGAAGGGCAGGAGACCAAGTGGAGTCTAATGAAATTATAGGCAGGGAAAAACTGGGCAGATTGGATGGGTCAGGCAGCCCTTATCTGCTGTCAAATTGTATGTTTCTATGAAACAGTAAAGACTTCCTAAAGTAAAATTGTCAACTATTTTAAATACGAACTAATACACTAATCAGCTATTTATATATAACTATGTCAAAACCCGTACATGTCTTTTTATACAGTTATATATCTATGAACTGGTACAAATTTACATAGCATACTTATTTCATTCTTTATGCACGGGAGGGGGCATGATGAACCAGAGTCCCTTCTGACCTTAAATTACTGTTATGTTACTAGCATGGATTTGCTTTTCATTTACAAATTAAAAAGGAAAAAGAACTGCTTAGAAATCCAAACAGTAATTACTATTTTGTATACCTTAAACCAAAATTAGTTTCACCCAGCCTGCCAGCTGTCTACAAAGTGCTGTTTTATTTATTTTAAAATGTACTTATTTAAGATTATGTCCAGGAAAGGGAAGCTGAGCCAGAGCTCATCTCCAGGCTGGAAAAGTCCTCTAAAAGTTACAGAAAACTGTGATGCCTTAAACAAAATATCTCAAAATAATAGAAAACAATGTGAACAACTAAAACACAGTCCTACTTCCGATTATTTAGGGAAACAAAGTCTCATGTATTGGTCATGGTTACATTTTATCCTGTGAAAAATCATGTTTGCTGAATGAAATGTCCTGAATTGGGCTTTATAAAAGGTTATGACCCTAGCTGCATTAGAGGCTGGCTCAGACGAATAATTTAAGGAGCATGAAAAGACCCGCTCTTCCCCTACAGAAGGTGAATGACCAATAGAAGGCTACTTTACATGGTTGCATTTGCAGTGGAGCAACCTGAGTGCTTGTGTTGCTCTGGTGTGAAGGCTTCTGTGTATACACTTACCCGATCCCATAAGTCAATCAGCATGGCACTCCCAGATTCTCCCCTAGGCTGGGGACACTGAGCGGCTTAAGCAGCTGTGTGGATTGGCTGCGCTGCTCGCTCTGATGTAACATGGCTTGTTGGGGGTGGCAGTCAGTGTGCAACTGGCTGGGTGTCAGTGCATGACACCCCCGATGTGGTTTTGAGCAGACTATTTACATTGCCGTTCTGTGCTATTCATATTTTATACATTATTAATATTAAAGATTTTCCTGCGTTTGCTGGAATGTTTAAGTGGCTTATCGGAGTCTGTTTATAACTGCATTTCAGCATGTATGAGCCTGTTCGTGCTGCCGGGGCACCAGCAATCAATTATTAGCTTTGTTTGGATTGAGTCAGAATTTTACAGAATATAAGCAAAAAATAAGTGAATAATTATTTATAGCTATCCATTTTTTCGCAGAATAATTAAACTATATTCAGTCATTCAAGGGGGAATATCTCCTTTTAGATAAAAATAAATATTTCTCATTTTGCATATAGCACTTTCGACTAGCAGAAGTTTCCTTGTTTTTTTTTTCAGAAGCAAATGCTTCTTCATGTTCTAATATCGGTTTGGGTGTTCTTGTAAATTGTTCTTTTTCCTTTTGTCTTTGTTCTGTAAAGAAATCAATTTCTTGATTTTTGCAAATTTGTTTGCCACTGTAATTTCTGTACATAAGGTAATGGATTGACTTCCACCAGTTGCTGCAGTGTGTCTGAATATGTTCCCCCCATCATGGCCCCTCACCAGCACATCTTGCATCATTGCTGAGAGGGGCTGTGTGAACTGAAACATGCAGAGAGCAGCAGAGTGACAGAGCATGGTAAGCTTAGCGGCCATCTAAACACGACTTTAGAATGGGGGGGGGGAGGCTGAAACAGCTTGAAGACAAAGATCATTACAATAGAAATCTAAGGAGTGAAAAACTGATATAGCATTGGATTTATGACACGGCGCGGGCGGGGGGGGGCCCTGGCCCTGGCTAGGCCTGTGTATACTGTTAGCACAAGCTGGGTAAAAAACACCTTTTTCTTTCTCAGTACTTTAAAG
The DNA here is from genome assembly GCA_016271365.2 of Neoceratodus forsteri. Classification (NCBI taxonomy): domain Eukaryota; kingdom Metazoa; phylum Chordata; order Ceratodontiformes; family Ceratodontidae; genus Neoceratodus; species Neoceratodus forsteri. Next base: position 720,604,100 of record CM057454.1, read on the forward strand.
CAGATGGCTGATGGAGTACACAAATGACAGTGTTTTATGGCACAAGGGGATAGCAGTTGTGACTTCACTACATAGCTGGATCCTTTACTTTGTATAAATAATTTGAACAAATGAAATGCACAAGGAAATGATCTTGTTGTGCACTAATGGAAATATTTTCAGTAACACAAAATGGAAGGTCTGCAAACTCAAATTCTGTGTGACTTTTGTGTAACTGAGTTCTGCTGATTCCAATGGTCTCATGTATTCTTAGGGTATGAGAACCATTAACCAAAAGAAAGGAGCTCTGATACTTAAATGAAGTGAGTCGATTCTTACAATCGTAAGAGTGGACTCAGTGGTGGTATTAATATATTATTGATTGCTATGGATGAATATTATATAGAAATTTAAGAAGGCATTCCCTGAACATGCCCTTTTCCAGGACAGCTGCATGTGAGACACTTTTTCCAGAATAAAACTGTCTCACATGCAGTGGAAAGGACCACTCCAGTTGCAAGAGCCATCAAGCGCTGTCTGACCAGCCTGCCTGGAGCTCGGACTTCACACAGTAAGGAATCAAGCAATGGTCCTGCTCTCCTGCCATTTGACCCTGCTTGATGTACCGGACCATCTGAACTGCTTTGCCAGTTTGTTGTAGGGGGCCAGAAGAATAATTAGGAAAATCCTGTCCAGGCTCAAGCCACGCTCTGGTGGCTCACCAAGAATCCTAAGCCATCTTCTCCTCAGGTGTGTTCAATGGTCAGTGCTTGGGACTGTTTGCATTTTTGGCACCTACACTTGAATTGGATGGTCTCACTCTGACTTTCACTCTGGATTGGATGCTGGCTCAGTTTGAAGCAAGCCGTGGATAGTGCCCCTCTAGTGCTAGTGCACAGAGCAATCTTTAGTAAAATCCTAGCTGCCTGACCTGTTTGTACTTTTAATTTTCTGAGGCCATGCTTTTAGCTTTAATTGAAATCTTAATCTAATTCTAAGCTTTTGGTTTTTAATTTTGATCTTTTATTAATGAGCTGATACTGAATTGTTAAATTCTTAGTGCTAGCTGCCTTAGTTGTTTTCAAGTTACTTTAGTTTCCCTGTCTTGAATCCATCTGATTAATTAGTAGCCAGAATTGCACCTAATTCTAACTCACTGTACTAGCTTTGCTGAATTGTTTTACCTGACCCCCTATTATTGGCAGAAGTGTAGCATCGGAGCCTCATTTATAATTCATTTATTTAAGCTGCGGTCAGACTTGCCTTGTAGTAAATTTCATTGTTCTAGCAGCTGGTTTACTGCTTTTCTCCACTGTAGTAACCGACGAGAATTTTAAGATAATCTCACTCGGTTGCAGTTGGCCTTGTATTTCCATTTTGTCGGAAGCAGCCAGGCTTTAAGTTAATATCTAGCTGCCTGGCATATAAAAAGACTTGTGCTTAAATTATTTGCTCAGTGCTTGCAACAAGATCATTTGTTACTGTGGATTTAACTGTCTTTGGACAATTTTTACATGCTAATTCAAGCTGAACTGTTAGAGTGCTAGATTTATTTCTTTGTACCCCTCTTTGTGCTGCTGCTGCCTGCTCTCTTTCTTTCTCTCTCTCTCTCTCTTTCTCTCTCTCCTTCCCTGTGTTTTTCTCTGCCTGTCCTCCTAAGTCCTCTCCTCTGTTTTCTCCGCTGCTCTCCCTGTTTCTTCTGTCCTCTGCCTGCCCTTTTTTGTACTCTGATCTTCACACTACAACTGTCTTAAGTTTACCCATTGTTTCTAAAGCCCTGTTCTAATGCTATCCTGTTAATTTTAACCTGGATCAGTATTTCTATATCTAGCACACTGTGATAAGTCTTACTCATGCTCCTATGTAACTTATAGCATGTTGTGTATATACTGTACACAGTGTTTTAACTACTCATTGACTGTGATTTTCCTTTGTAAACAATGTCCTTGACACTGTATTTCGTGATTTGGATGTATTGTCTAATGTTGTACTGTCCTGGGTCCTGCCTGAACATAATTATTTTATGACTAGTGCACCCCGGTTAACAAAAACTAAATAAAATAAATAAATAAAGAACACTTTCTTGATCTATAATAATTATTTACTGGAAACAGGAAATTCTATTTAAAGATCAATTGTAACAAACTATACATTTTGTTGTATTTCACTGTTAGCATGTATTGGTAATAAAGTATTATTTCTAACTGAAAACAGGGGGAAAGATTTTCATAGAAATGTGTCTGTTTTTTGGATGCGAGTGCGGAATTCCGCCTGAAAGGTTAGACCACAAAAAGTTTGTCTAACGTTTAGAGCGGAATCCTACAGTTACATCCAACTTTCAGAATGGAATCCCACAGTTACATCCAAAAAACAGATGTGAGTCCCTCAGTTGCTGCAGAAATTGCTGTAAACGGTGGCAAATGTTGTGAATGCATCCAGATGTATGTAAATAGGATGCACACATCTGGATGCATTGGTGTGGCTGCAACACATGTCCGAAATATGGATGCAAGTGCTGCGTCCAGCCTTTTGAAAATCCCACTAACTGTTTTGACTTACCCTCGGGCCATGTCAATGTGCTTTTTTAATTGCTGACCCTTTGCTGCTATCTCAGTCCCATAGTATTCTGATGATGTCATTCTAGTCATCAGTGTCTAGTTATTCCAATTCCTAATGCTGTATCAAAAGTTATTTATTGTTAAACAGTAGTCACCTAACTTTCTGATTATTCTGTACAACATTCTGTGAGACTCTGCATAAAAGACACTATATATATATATATATATATATATATATATGCTACCATAGTTAGGGCTGAGTAACCCTTTTACATAGAAACATAGAATTTGATGGCAGATAAGGACCGCTTGGCCCACCCAGTTTGCCCATTGTCCTACCTAATGGATAAGCTACAGATCCTAGTTAACCAGCAGCCTACTTCTTTCTACCCCCACCCCCTAGAATTGCCTTATGACTGTCCCATGCATGCTTGAATTCAACCATTGTTTTTGACTCCACAACCTCCTCCAGAAGGCCATTCCATGCATCCACAACCCTCTCTGTGATAAAATACTTCCTTATATTACCTCTGAGCCTCCCCCCCATTATCTTCAAATTGTGCCCCCTTGTTCTTGCACACCTCTTTTTTTGAAAGATGCTACCCTCTTGGACTTTGTTGATTTCCTTGAGGTACTTGAAAGTTTCTATCATGTCCCCTCTCTCCCTCCTTTCCTCGAGGCTATACATATTAAGCTCCTTTAGTATCTCTTCATATGTCTTCTGATGCAGACCCTGCACCATTTTAGTTGCCCTCCTCTGGACAGCTTCCATCCTGTCTATGTCCTTGCAGAGACTGGGTCTCCAGAACTGCACACAGTACTCCAGATGGGGTCTCACCAGCTGTCTGTACAGAGGGATAACAACTTCCTGTTTTCTACTGGTGATGCCTCTCCCTGTGCATCCCAATATCCCCCCAGCCCTCCTTACTGCCCTCTCACATTGCTTGCCCACCTTTAAGTCATCTGATATGACTACCACCAGGTCCCTTTCCATTTTTATTGTTGTTAGTATCTCACCCCCATTATGTACTCTTCCCCTGGGTTTTTGTTTCCCAGGTGCATTACCTTGCACTTCTTAGCATTGAATCTAAGCTGCCATATAGTTGACCATTCCTCTAACCTTGCTAAGTCCCTTCTCATCCTTTCCACTCCACCTTGTGCATCAACTCTGTTGCAGATCTTTGTGTCATCTGAAAAGAGACATACTTTTCCTTCCAGTCCCTCTGCAATGTCACTTATAAAGACATTGAAGAGGACCAGTCCTAATACTGAACCCTGCGGTACCCCACGAGTAACCCCCCTTTCTTCAGAGTGGACTCCATTTGCTATTACCCTCTGTGTCCTATTCTCCAGCCAATTCTTTACCCAGGCTATCATCTTGGGACCCACTCCTAGGCTGGCCAACTTGTATATTAATATTTTGTGTGGGACTGTGTCAAATGCCTTGCTAAAGTCTAGGTAGGTCATGTCCACAGCCCCTCCCTGATCTACTACTTTGGTCACCCAGTCAAAGAAATCTATTAGATTCGTCTGGCATGACCTTCCCACTGTGAATCCATGCTGCCTTGGGTCCTGTGCCCTTCTGGCCTCTAGGTACTCGACAATTCTTTCCTTCAGAAGTGATTCCATCATTTTCCCTATCACTGAGGTTAAACTAACAGGTCTGTAGTTTCCTGCTTCTGCCTTGCTCCCACTTTTGTGAAGGGGAATCACATCTGCCCTCCTCCAGTCCTCAGGTACCACCCCATCCTCCCATGATTTTGTTAAAGAGGGTAGTCAGTGGTGTCACTAGTTCTACCCTTAGTTCTTTTAGAATTCTGGGGTGAATCCCATCAGGCCCCATTGCTTTGTCCACCTTCAGTTTTAAGAGTTCTTTCAGAACCCTTTCTTCTGTAAATGGGCTGGTATCAACTTCTGTATCCAGAGTATTTCTATTGTTTGTTTTAGGTACCTCCCCCTCTTCATTTGTAAATACTGAGCAAAAATATTTGTTTAGTATCTCTGCCTTTTCACCATCACCCTCTGCCCACCCCCCCCTTTATTAAGCCTCACTATCCCTCCCTTGGTCTTCCTTCGCTCCCTGATGTACCTTAAAAGGTTTTATCCCCCTTCTTAACTGAGTTGGCTATCTTTTCCTTGGTTCAGGCCTTTGCTGTTCTGACTGCCTTCCCAGCTTCCTTTTGCTTTAACTGATACAATTCTCTGTCCTGCTCCTTCTGTGATTCCTTGTACTTTCTGAATGCTTTCTTTTTCTTTTGAACCTTCACTGCCACCTCCTTTGAGAACCATAGTGGTTTCTTACATCGTTTTGTTTTGTTTATTTGCTTCACACAAAGGCTTGTTACCTCTGTGATGGCAGTTTTTATTATTCCTCATTGTTCTTCCACCCCTCCTTCCTGCCCATTTGCTAGTGCATTCCTTAGGCACTCACCCATTTTGGCAAAGTCAGCCCTCCTGAAGTCCAGTACTTTTGCCTTTGTATGGCTTGACTCTATTGCTGTGTTTATTGTGAACCATACTGTTCGATGGTCGCTAGTTCCCAGATGGCTACCCACTTCTACATCTGTGATCCTCTCTCCATCTCCATTTGAGAGAACCAGGTCTAAGCTTTCTCCCTCTTGAGTGGGTTCCAATACTAGTTGTCTAAGGCATGCCCCCTGTAGGGCATCTAGAATAACCACACTCTTAGAAGTGGCTGCTGCAACTGCACTCCAGTTAGCATCTGGCACATTCATATCACCCATCAGCAATATCTCCCCTTTTTCTGCCATTCTAAGTATACTTTCTATCATTTCCTTGTCCATTTCCTCCCCCTGAGAGGGGGGTCTGTATACAACCCCTGTGTGGATTGTGGTGCCATTGCCTGTCTCCAAATTGACCCACAGTGCTTCTTCTCCTCCCCCCGTTTACCCTTTTGTTCTGTTGCTTTGATTCCTTCCCTTATGTAGAGAGCTACTACTCCTCCTCCTCCTCCTCCTCCTCTTTTACCCTCCCTGTCCCTCCTGTAGATAGTGTATCCTGGTATGTTTACATCCCAGTCATGGTTCTGTGTGTACCATGCTTCTGTGACTGTCACAATATCCAGATGTTCCTCCTCCATCAAGGTCACTAATTCAGGAAGCTTGTTACCCAGACTATGGGCATTGGTACTCATTGCTCTCCATTTTTTGATGGCTTTACCTTCTGTAGCAGCATCCCCCACTGACCTTTCTACCTTGGTCTTTTTCTCATTTAGTACCCTGTTTTGTAGGGGGAAGCTGGGATTTTCCTGCTGCTTATCAGTGCCTCCCCCCTTGACTAGTTTAAAAGCTTGCCAATGAAGCATTTAAACTGATTGCCCAAAAGATTTGTTCCCTTCCTGGACAGATGCAGACCATCCTGCCAGAATAGGCTGGTGTCCCTCCAGGTGGAACCCCAGTCCCCAATGAAGCCAAACCCCTGTGCTCCACACCATTTTTTCAGCCATTCATTAAACTGCATGGTGCAAAGTACCCTCACCTCACCCATGTCACTGACAGGCAGCACCTCTGAGAAGGATACTGTGTGTGCTACTTGTCTTAGGCCCCTCCCCAACTCTACAAAGTCCTTCTGCACTGCTCTAATCTCATGATGAGCCAAGTCATTTGTCCCTAGGTGGACAATGACATCCAGCTCAGACTCCCGTGCAACTTTTCCCGTGATCCTAAGGATGCACTTCCTGTCCGTCCAAGCCATGGCACCAGGCAGGCACCTTACTTCAGTTTTCCCTGCTCCCCCCAGTTCTATCCACCTAATCATTGAGTCCCCCGCCAGGAGCTGCTTCCTTTCCCTGTGGTGTCCTCTGCCTCTTTCCTGAGGGCCTCCCTTGTGACAGTTGTCTCCTTAGTCTCCTCTGGGGGTGCATCCATAGGGGAACTATGCTCCCCCAGAATGGTGTATGGATTGTGGAGTGGAACAACTGACTGGGTGTGCCTCTGTTCCACCACCCTTACCCTCCCTGAGCCCACTGTGGTCCAACTGCTGTGCTTTCTTCGCAACCTCTGAGATAGTGGTGGTGGCTCTGGTGCTGCCTGGATGGGGGAGGTTCCCTTACTACTGTCCAGTGCGGCCTGAAGATGGGCAACTTCCTCCCTCAGGGCAGAGAGTTGTCTGCAAACAGGGAAGCATCTCAGCCTCCAGAAAGACTCCTGGAAGACTGCTGCCCCACAGCCATTACATTGCACTACTCCCCACATATCTGTCTACCTTGTTTATTTATTTATTTATTTTTTGCTTTGTTTTGTTTTTTCTGTGTGTATGTGTGTGTGTGTGTGTGATTGGTTTGTTATATAGAAATACATATATTAAATAATGTGTATGCTTATATTGTCAGAGCAGTGTGCTAGATATGACAGTGATATGCACCTTGCCCTCTTGAGGAAATGATGTCAGAACCCCAGGTATAAAGAAACTATTTCCAGGGGTGGGGGGTGAGGGGTGGGAAGGGTTTGGGCCTAAACTGTGCCCTCATGAAACAATCAGCTAAAAGCTCTGACCTACCACTGTGATGAGTGCCTTACTGTCAGCAAGATGCCCTACATGACAATTTGACAGAGAAAATACCCCGCTAATCAAACAGAGAAAAATCCAAACATCCAAGTCAGACACAGATAAACTTCCCCAGCCCCAAAACAGCCTGGTGACTTGTGCTCTGAAAGCAGTCAGCCCCAAAACACGTCAGCTGTGCACAAGGACAGACACAGTAAACAGTATTCAGTCCCTGTGGGTTTAAACTCTTCCTGCACTGAAAATCTTAACAACTGTAACAAAAGTAAAGCAAGGTCCACCTCCCTCTGTTGATTGAAAGACTGCCTTTTCTGATAATTCTAAGTTCCTTATTTCACCTTTCAGTTATAAGTATCCTCCACCTGAAGAATGTTAACTTTCCTAAGGAATCTGCTTCAAACCAAAGACAATTGTAAATTGTAAGGTTCACCTCCCTCTGTTGTGAGCACAACTCGCTTTCTTGCAAATCCTAAGTCCAGTGTTGCAGCTTCCAGCCAGGGGTAGCTTCACCTGAAGAATATTAGGTTATCTGATGAGCCTGCTAAAAATCCACAGGCTTATAGTACTGTTGTTATCGGGTCTGTAAGACTCTTCCAAAGCTATTGGCTGTTAAGGTTAAAGGGTGAAATTTTGCACCTTAACTTTGCCACCGCTCAATGGATTTGCCTGAAATTTGGAGATATATATATATATATATATATATATATATATATATGACAAAGAACCTATGTGAACCTCTGCAATCTGCTTAAAGTTGAACCAGCATAATATTCTGTGGTGATTTGCATATGCAGCCCATGATGCTTTGCATTGTGTGGGCATGTGTGATATATATATATATATATATATATATATATATATATATATACACACACAGTATATATGTATAGAATAATGTATGGGACGGTGCCTAACAAATAGAATAATAGATGGTATTTGGCAAACCATTAGTAAGAAGGCTGCAATTTCATTAAGGGATTCTGGTGATATCATAAACCATGAGCACAAAGCGCGAATGATTTATGATGTCACCAGAATCCTAAGATGAAATAGCAAGCTTAGGTGATGATGGCTTCCTAGCTGTTATTTATTGTGATAAATGTAACTCTCTTAACATTCTGTCTCATAATATTGTTGATCTCATATCTGAATAATGATATTATGATTGGTTGATGTCAGAATTGTAACCCAGGTGCCACCTCCCAATGCTCTACTATCCCTGCCTGCTACCCAAAATGCAGATTGAGGAGCCGGGTTTCTGGTTTGTCTGATAACAGGGACTCTATACCACCAGTAATGCTATTTGTGCAGTGCCTCCACCCAGAGTGACTTTTAAGTGGTTTTGATGACAAGCTAGTACAACCCTCTGGGATGTTGTATGTATCCACCACCCCAACCAGTGATCCCAAACATGGATTTACATAAAACACTTTACTTTACATTCAATGGTACAATTAGTGGTGAGTGCTAATAATATGCACACAGTAACCACACTTACCAACAGGGTCAGGGCTTTTGGAATATCCCCTGTGCTCCAGTAAAGAATGATTTTCAGCAATGGCCATGCACCTGTTCACTTCCCTCATTAAACTAGCACTTAGCAATAATATGCTCATGGACCTGTGTGAGATTCAAACAATAAATTTGATTTATTTGGGGAATTTGAACAAGTAGAGGGGGATGTGAATCAAGATTAAATGTAAAGCAATTGTTTGGTTTTTGAGAAACATTCAAATACCACATCTAGCCCCCTGGACAGTCCAGTTAATACTACTGGGCATGCAGTGTTTGATCAGTTGCAGGCCTGAAGCACTGCAGTTGATTGGCCGGCATTGCAGCTGGATGGGGCCCTTAAACAAATAAAGGATTATTGCTCTTTTTGCACTTGGCAGTGACAACATCAACAACTTTGAAACCTACAGAAAATTGTAATCTTCAGGCCTGATGGCCTGCGAAACAGTCTAAATGACAACTTGTGCTTAATAGGCAAATCAGATGGCAAGAAATGCTTTTAAATTGATGGCTGAGGGCTGGCCAAAGTTCAGTGGGTGGATCAACAAACCACTTCCCCAACCAGGTCTTAAAAGGCCCTCTTCCAGGCCAGTCCTCATTCATTTTCTTTGCTGCAGCTGGAGGTGCCACCCTTTCTTGCTCCTATCCTACACCTCCCTCCTCTCAGCTTGCTACATTTTGCGGTGCCTCCGGCCTCTCGCTCGCTCGCTGTCTGTTGTGCTTCCTCCCCTGTCCATTATCTCCCCACAACTTCCCTTCATATTCTGCCTGTACCTGGTTCATTTGTTGTCCATCCACTCCCCTGTCTCCTCTTTTGGGCTTCTCTTTCCCCTGCCAGTCACCGTGCCCTTCTGCCCCTAGGTGTTCTGCCTGCAGGCATTTCTTCGATAGTTTCTCCTACTCGCTTCTCATTTCATTGGCCCTGCTCGGCTGCGGGCATTGACTCCCCTATTCTATCTTGCTGTTTTTTAATTCACTGTTTGGTGTTGCACACAGTGGGGGACTGCATGGTCACGGTGGGCACCATGGCCCCTGGTGCATTTCTCCACTTCATCTCAACCCTCCTATTCTTTCTGCCCTCCATTCCTCTCCTTCTCTTACCTCTACTTTATTTGGGGACTTTCCTGTCCTGCTGTCCTGCTATACCACCATTCCCTACTCATTCACATCACCCAATATCAATCAATCGATCAATCAATCACAATCTTTATTTTACTAGGCGAACATCGTTGAGCAATGCTCATTTTCAAGATAGACCTGGACAGAATACATAGTCATAATAGACAACAGACAATTACATAAAAAGGAAAAGGAGCAATTACAATAAAAATAACAGTGGCAAATCACAATAACAAGGTGATAACAACAGCAAGCCAAGTCATAATGTATACAGAATAAAAAGATTTCAGTGAATATGCAATGCACACAATACAATATTCCCTCCTGCATATTGCTCTGCCTACTCATCTCCTCCTATGACCCTATTGACCCTATTCCCTTGTTCTAGTCATACCTATTCAGATGTCCTCCTGGTACTGCTTACCTTACCATCAGCTGCCAGCTTTGCCTGGCCACTCTTGCTCCTACCTTCATGCAACTCTATCCATTCCTAATTTGGCTCTCACTGGACCCAGTTGGCATGCACTCCCATAGTTGCCAATCACGGGTAGTTTCCTTGTGACATGAGTCTGGTTCTCCTTCCATCTCAGTCTGACCTCAGGGTCTACTCATTCACATCGATTAATCGAGCATACCTCTCATTGGGTCCTATGCTACCTCATTGACCTGCTGTCCATTCGGAGACGTGCCTTCCATGTCCATTGCTCCTTGGCTTGGGTCTAGCCTGTAGCCGACGGTCTCACTCTACACCAACAAAGTCCACATCTAGAGCATGTGAAGCTCAGAGCAGGGTCCTCCTCTCTGGCCCATAGTGAGAATGTCTTCACTCCAGGTGGACCTTCAGTCATCCCTCATCTCGGTGACACCTCTGGATATAGAATTTACAGTGCTCAGTTGCGAGGGGTGGGACTCTCATCATCAGGGCCCCTTTGGCTGCCTGACAGGGTTTGGAGGTACCCTTTACACTATTCTCCATCAAGACTGCCTCTAGTTCACCTGGTCTGTTTTGTAGGCACGCATTGGCCAGCTGAGTGCCTCAGTAGTCATATCTCTCCTCTCTTGCTTTTGAGTGTCTAGTTGCAGAGACATTGCACGCAACCCTCAACAGCTGTCCCTTAGAAGGACAGAGTGAGAGCTTCCTCTAAATTGGAACATTTTCCTCCTCCATCAGTCTCGACTCTAAATTGCAGTAGCTGAGCCGTCACTAATCAAAACATCCTTCAGCCTGGAGGGAAGGCGACCTAGGCTTTGGATCCCCAGAGGGTTCCTCCTCAAAGGGGGTTTTTCCTCTCCTGTGTGCCAATGGTCATAATATTAGATAGGGTTAGAGTTTCCTTACATGCCGTAATTTAGTTCTGCTGTTGGATGGAGTCGGATGGTGGCCCCAGCTGTTTCCTCTCTCCTTAGGAAGTCCACCCTTCTGCAGCTTGTCTGCTTTCATTTCATTCATCGTCCTTGTCATATCTCATTCTTCTCCTGTCCTTCCCATCTACGTTGATCATTATAATTTCCAGTCTTGATATGTTCTGATTTCTCACCTCTTCGATGCTCGACACCCTTTTGGGTATTCTTTTTGGGCTTCTTCCTAAGCTACCTTTAGCCAAGGGAATTATTCCCATGGCACCTATGGGAGGGAACCCTCCTCTAGGGTTCCTTGTGTCATACCCCTACAGGGTGGTATATCCCACAGATAGAGTGGCGAACAGCCACAATGTATTGAAGTCACACAAGCATACATCTCATTCAGTTGCACTAGCCCATTGAAATTAATGGCTGAGGTCTGGCTGGAGTTCAGTGGGCAGAGCAACAAACCACTTCCCCAACCAGACCTCAAAAGGCCCTCCTTCTGGCCAGTCCTCATTCATTTTCTTTGTTGCCCCCACCATCCACCCCTCCTACTCCAGTGGCTCATCTCTCTTTCCTGTGGGCTTCTTCCTAAGCTACCTTTAGCCAAGGGAATTATTCCTGTGGCACCTATGGGGGGACCCTCCTCCTCTAGGGTCCCTTGCGTCATACCCCTACATGGTGGTATATCCCACAGATAGAGATGCAAACAGCCACAATGTATTGAAGTCACACAAGCATACATCTCATCCAGTTGCGCAAACCCATTGAATTTATTTTGCAGGGCCAAGCCCTGTTGTTACTCATAGAACTGGGACCCTGGGATCTGGGACTGTTGCTAGGCTGGTTCACCCTGAAACAGGATTTGACTCTCCGTTGGGTGCAGGCTGCTGGTTTTCATCCTTCTTGACAAGGATCAGCATACACGGACCAGGGCTAACATGACTTACCCCCATGTCATGCCTTCACTCACAAGGGTGGTCACAACCCACAATGAAGTTTGCCGCAGGAGTTGTTGCCCTAATCTGGTCTTCAAGCATTTTACATTTTAAAAGCAGCAATAGTCTTTTAGAAAGGTTGTTTGGCATCACAGGTTCAAATTCTGGCACAGTTCTAGGTAGGCCACGCAGTTTACCCAGTTGCAATCTGCAGTCCCCCTTTGACTAATTGGCAGGAGACAGTTCTGATAGCCCCAGGCTTCAGTTTTAGACAGCAGTCTCTGAGGCAAACAGATCTCTCACCAAAATACAGCTTGGAGGTTTCCAGCTACACTGACACACTTCAGACTGGAATTTCAGCTCAGCAGAAATCACTTCTCTCAGCTTAGGTGGCTTGAAAAGTTGTCTGCAGCACTTGGCAGTTCCAAATACCTGCATGGAATATTGGGCTGTAGAGGGGCAAAAAAGGCTCTGCCTGAATTCTCTGAGCTGATAGCAAAGCCTCCTTCCTTGCTGAAAGCTTGAGCCAGACTAATTGTGTAAGAGTCTCTTTTGACTGAAGGAAAAAGGAATCTGATAATCCAGTTGGCTGCCCCGGCTGTCAGTCACAGTTCTAGCTTCCTGATTGATTAAAATGGGTGCCAAGCACACAGTTCACAGTTTCTCCTAGCAACCATAGTAAAAAGACCCATACAGACCCCTTGAGTTCTGATTGACTCAACAGCAGGGTCAAAGTATCAACATGGCCACTGACTGACAGAAAGTAAGCAGTCCAAATGTTAAAGTTCATGTTAAACAGTATAGTTCAGCTTTAGTAATAAATGTTTACAGCATTCAATAGGGCTTCATCTGTACTTGTAAGTGACTGTAAAATGGAACTTGTAGGGTGCTGCCTGGCTTGTCATGAGCTTCGTTTCACTTGGACCCAGCACAGGCTATACACCATGCACAAGGGATGAACCTCTTAAAGCCACAGTGTGGCAGCATTCATTTGCACATTCGTGCAGGATCCATGAATGCAACAATACTCCATGAATACAGTAATACTCCACATTATATCCACATTTACATCAGTGGACTTAGCCAGGGTCAAGAGGCAGAACACAGGCTGGAACCTAGCCAGGCAGAGGGCAAAAGTAAAGCCAGGGAGATGACCAAAGGTAAGCCCACTGCTTTGGGGGGTTACAGAATAATGGTATTATGCATTTTTGATGTCAGCAGTTCCCAAAGGGGAAAAGGGACCACTCATATATTACAAGGTATTTTAACCAACCCAAGGTTTGCAATAGCCTCACAAACCAGGGTAGCCAAGCTCGAGTTGTTTGCATAGTAATTACAAACCAAAGGTGTGTAACTAACAAGAGTTTATACTGCTCTCCCCGCACATTTTGTTTATATAATAACTGCTTTTTACAGTGTTCAGAAAACCAAAGTGTTGCAAGATCAAATGTGCCGTGGGTCAAGGAGCCACAGCTGGGAGGGTGATAGGTTTGGTGGGCATTTAATAATGAATATATTGGGCCGGGGGGGGTCAGAGTGAAATGGAGGAAAAAATGAAAATGGCAGGAAACACTTCTTTATCATTCCACAAATTCCATTCTACATGAGTATGACATCACAAGTATGCGTAACAGGATTTGATATAATTCCCATGTATCACAATAGTCTACAGCTTCTGAAAAGTGGTTAGAATCACATCTAAACAGTTATGATATATAGAATAGATTACATATAACTGTAAATTACAAGACTATATTTCCATCAAGGGGCTCGGATGACATCATAAGCCATGAGATCAAAGCTTGTGTGGTTTGCAAATGTCACAGAAAACACAAGATGGAATTACAAGCCTTGTAATTTACAGTTGGACTATTTTTATTTCATATAATATGTGGTCAAAAACTATTTAAAGTGTTGAAAGCTTTCATAGATGGATTCATTTGTTTCATTTTTAGTAGATCTCAGAATGTTGTAGAGTAAGTGGAACATTTAGCAAGTCTGAGTGACATAAATGAATAATGACCAGGCAGACTGGATGGACCATGAGTCTTTTTTTTGTCCATAAACATCTGTTTCTATGATTCTATAAACATAACAATGCACACCTTTCAGTAGGAAAAAGGAGGTTGCTTTGCTATGGGTGCCCGGACACAGATCTGACTATTTTGATGTCAGCCTGAAGGGACAGCTGGTGGGAGGAGCTTATAGTAGGAAAGGAGGGTGCCCTTGTGGTGCCAGGGAGTAATTATAGTGGAAGTTTTGGGAGTCAGTGCCTGGACAACGAGGGGTCATTCGATTGGCAGGGAGAAGGCAGCAGGTGATTGTGGCAGTGCCCCAAGGGGTTAATGGGCAAACCAAGCCAAGGGAGGGCAAGTCAACTTGAGGGAGGTTTTCAGAAATGATACTGGTAGGTTACAGATGAGAGATGAAGTACTTAAAATGTGGGCCAGAGCCTAGGGGATGGAATCCAAGGACATTTTCTGGTAACTCTCCTATAGTGGAAAGTATGCAGTAGGACCACTGAGAGCGTAGGAGAACCTCCTTGGGGAGTTCCCCTCAAGGGAAACAACCCAATTGCCCACTGTTCTGTGGTGGGTTCCCCTGAAGACATCAAGGGAGACCCTGGTGGGGAGTGAGACTGGAGGAGTGCCCAAGCTAATGTCTCAGCATCTGAAGATGGAGGTGAGACCCTGGTAGGAAAGAATGCTGCCAGACAAGGTTGGAGTTATATCCCCAGCATGGATGAGGTGTCGTTAGGTGATGGGCACCTCGGCAAGGCTGTAGCGGTCCTGCTTTGCTGAAACAGTGTACTGGCATGGTGGATGGCTGGGACTTAGAGCACACACAGTTATGTGCAGCTGTTAGCCAGGCTGCTTCTCTCTTGTGCTGGGACAGAGAGGTATCAGTAGGTGGCTTTGCATGCAGTCACTGGGCTCCTGCTCACTTACCATGAAATCCTTGAAGAGTAACAACACTGTGAAGACAAGAGAGTTGTGGCTAGTGCCTTCACATTATCAAAGTTAGACAGCTCATGGGAAATGTACTAAATCATTAAACAAGAGGCATACAGTGTGGAGCTCCTGTTATGACAGCAGTAGGTGAGAGATAAAGTAAATGCAGCTGTGGAAGGGAATATTGGAGGACTATCATGATGATTGCTTGGGTAACTAAAGAAAGTGTAGAGAGTTGAGGCATCATCAGACTACAAAGCATAACTACTGTAGTGCACAGAAAGTGAGGTAATCACTGGGACAAAATAGGGTGATCATACATCCCAGCAAGAGTTTATGGCTCAGTGAGACCAGCCTGGGAATTAGGTCAGGAACCAGCTTAGCACCCCACAAATGGCATTCTCCTTAGTGCTGAAAGAGGGGCTGGAATATAATGTAACTTTGAAAGAAGGGCTGTGACCTCAACATTTCTCTGAGAGAGAAGCAAGAATTAAAAAACTCTGAAAGAGGAGTGATTGTCTGTAATAAATACATAGTCAAACACGGAATGAACAGTGATCTCTGGATTTTGCATATGAATTTGTACCCTTTGTTATTCAGTAAATGATGGATGTGCTCAAACACAAATGGTGCTGTGATCCTTTAAATTCAGTAGATCCTCGGGTGCCACTCAGAATCCTGACCAGGAACAACAAAATAACTGCAAGTTAAGAGATGTAAGGGGACACCCGGTGATCCAGAAATACCCCTAGACTCAAGAAGTTCCCTTGGTCACGTCCACTCCATCGCCACTGCTGCACCAGTGAGAGGGTTGCATCAATATTGTATTAAAGCAATATTTCAGTTATAATATGACAATTGTAACTTATAGGATTCCTGATGTTACAACTGTGAATTACAACAAAAACATGTATGAGGTATCTGGGAATTTCAGATCTGACAAAAAAATTGTCATGTGTTGTACTGTATTGCATTATAATGCTTTCAGATGGAAAGCATGTCTAAGAGATAGCCATGGAGGAACCCCTTGTGGGTAGCGACCACTATACAGTGTGGTTTTACCTCAGTATGGGTAAAGAATCAGCAAAGACCAAGACAAGGGTGGTAGACTTCAAGAGAGTGGACTTTAGAGGAATGGAGGATATACTTGTAGGGCATCTTGCAGAAATCACTGGGGATGGATGAGGAGCAGAAATGGTCCATTATTAAGTTGGGTCTGAATGAAGTCACAAAAGACTGCATGAAGACCCAGAGTAAGATGTCCAGGACCAAGAGACCAAGCTGATTCAACATGAAAGTGGCAGTGAAGGTAAAGGAGAAGAGGGCAGCCTTTCAGAAGTAAAGATATAGTATGAGTGAGGAGGACAGAGAATTTTCTTCAGGGAAATCTTGAGAGGCAGGGAAAGTGGTCCAGGTGGCTAAAGCTGCAAAGGAGCTAAGGTTAGCACAGGGGATCGGAGAGGGGAAAAGGACTTCTTCAGATATATAAGGGAGAGAAGAAGTAGTAAGGAAGGGATTGTTAGGATCAAGAAGGAGGGGAGATGGGCAGAAAACAGTGAAGAACAGGCTGAGGCACTGAATGAGTACTTCAACTCTGAGTTCACTAGAGAAAAGGATGGGCCTATGCCACAGGGGATTATGGGGGTAGGAATGGGGGGATGAAACAGATAGGGACATCAAGATAAATATTGTTTTGGAAGGTCTTAGGTCCTTTTGGGTGGACAAGGCACCTGACACAGATGGTATGCACCTGAGGGTCCTGAAAGAACTGGCAGAGGTGTTGGTGTCCCCCCCCCGGTGGATTTGTTTAACACCTTGTTAAAGATGGGGTATATGCCTCAGGACTGGAGAATGGCTCATGTGGTGCCACTCCACAGGAGTGGTCCTAGAGATGAGCTTGGCAACTACAGACTGGTCAATCTAACATCCATTATTGGTAAATTAATGAAGACCATTCTAAAAGAAAGATTGGTAAACTTTCTGGAGGTTAATAGTCTCCAGATGATAGGCATCATGGGTTTGTCATGGGGAGATCCTGCAAAATAAACATGATGGAATTTTTGACTGGGTCACAAGGTCATTAGACAATGGTCAGGCAATGGATGTACTATACCTGGACTTCAGCAAGGCCTTTGACGCCATGCTGCATGGTAGAGTGTTTAGCAAACTAAGTAATCTGGGAGTTGGGGTTAAGCTGCTGGGGTGGGTCAGGAGCTGGCTGCAGGAAAGGAAACAGAGAGTGATGGTAGGGGGTGAAGTATCCAAACCTAGACCTGTAACCAGCAGGGTACCAGAGGGCTCAGTGCTTGGTCCAGTATTATTCAACATCTTTATTGGAGACATAGTAGTAGGGGTCAAAAGTAAAGCCTGTCTTTTCACAGATGATACTAAAATCTGTGGGAGGATGGACATAGAGGAGGGGAGTAAGGAACTCTGGGAGGATCTCTACCATAGCTCCTCTGGTTACTCAGCCGTCGGCTTTATGATATTTCTGCCTTGGGGTAGCCGCCGGAATTCATTTAAACTATGCTGCCAAATGGTAGCCTAATTGTGCTCCTTCATTTATATTGAATTTAAAATGGAACCTGCTAGTGTTAAAAAGGAGCTTGCTAGTGTTAAAAATGGAGCTTGTAGCTGTATTTCAGAGTTCAAGCTGCTTGGTGGACACAGGCTTGCAGTTTGCAATTCTGAGAGCAAGTCAGGCTGCATCCCCGCAGTCGCTTCGTGACTGCTCCCCGCCCGCCCCCAATACCCTTCCACCCTTAGCTGGTGTTTAATATATAGTGTAGGGTCTCGCGTAAGCTCTGTCTTTGTTTTGCCCATCTCCCTTGATTCTCATTTGCTCTTTATACTAGATCTCCACTAGAGGTCACCTGTACTCTGGTATATCTAACTTTCAGTCACTGCTTCTCTCTGCTATTCCTGGACTACTGCTCCAGTTGGGGGATTTAACTTCTCTTCTGACTTTTCTCTCCTTCCTACCTACCACTGCCTTTATTCCTTTCTCACAATGTATTCTAGGACCATTTATCCCCTCCTGCCTCTTTTAGGAGCCATGTTTTTTCTAGTTCTATGAACAGGTCCTACTGATCATCCCTCTTCTCACCTGTTTTACTCTTCTGATAACTTCAGCTACTGCAACTTACTCTTCCACACTGCCCCTAAACCTACTACTATGTTGGGGTTCAATAATAAACTCCTTGGGGTTTTACTTAGGAACATCTTGCGGAGGTACACTATCTCTGCAGTGTGTGTCTCTCATGCTGTCATAATTGCCTCCTTCTGGATAATTAGCCTATCCCTTACCCTTGCTGGGGATGTTGAGACCAATCCTGGACCTGCTATCGCTAATACCACCACCTAGCATCCCTCCTCCAATTGTTGGCCTCAATCACCCTGCTTCACCTTTGTCCACCTTAACATCAGGAGCCTTACTGCTAATCTCCCTGAGCTCGAGGCTTGAGTTACTTCTAATAATCCAGACATTCTTGCCCTGTCTGAAACCTGGCTGAAACCCTCTATTGCTGATTCCCTCTGCTCAATGCCAGGATATAATATGCTTCAGGTTGATCACTCTAACACCAAAAGAGGGGGTGGCCTGGCACTGTGCTTCAAGTCTCACCTCAATGTGTTTATCATACAAGGCAAATTGTGAGGTGCTCCATGCACTTCTATTACTTGGGGTAGTAAAATAAACCCACATCTTCTGCGTTTACATCCCTCCTAGAAATGCTAGGCTGGGTTTGGAAGAATTTATTAAGCTTGTGCCCTCTGTGTCTGGGAAAAATGAAGTAATATGCCTGGGTGATTTCAATCAGGACTGGGCAGGGCCCAGTTCCTCTATCTTATCCACCATTACTAGCAATGTTAACCTTACTTGGCTAATCCGGAACCCCACCAGAATCTCCCATCGTTGGTCCATTACCACCCTCATAGACTGGATCCTGACTAATAGGAAGGAGAACTTACCCTCTGCGGGAGTTCTACCTGACTCAATAAGTGGACAATGCCCAGTCTACAGCATCTGGGAAACCACGCCTCCCTCCTAGCTGTCTAAAGTCTTGTCTTTCTCTAAGATCTCTAAACTAAACCCTGCTGCATTTCTGCACAATCTAAACATAGTTGACTGGTCCCCCCTCTACACAACCAATGACATAAACATAGCGGCTGAGTACTTCAACAACATCCTACTCTCTCTCCAGAACCTTTATATTCTGGTCACCACACATAGAGTAAAAAGCAGAGTTACCAAATGGCTTAGCGCCCCCTACTTCAGCTGCTAAAACGTCGAGATAAACTCTGGTCAGTATGGAAGTCCTCTTCCCTTCAACCTGACTTCGAGGCCTACAGGTCCTTATGCAACACCTGTAAAAGGGAGATTCGCTCAGCCAAGAGCATATACTACCGGAACCTTCTCAGTTCTTCTACCTCCAACCCTAAAAGGTACTGGTCTCAAATTAAGGAAATCCTGGAGAGCAACAAGCCTATGACTCCAAATGAAATGCTGATAAATGATACTCACTGCAATAACCCCTTTACCATAGCAAATGCCTTTAATGCCCTGTTTTCAACACTTCCCATCCTCTCCCCTCCTTCTACCATTACTTCCGCAGTATCCCCATCCTCATCAGCTACTGTTGCCCCGGTCCTTGAGCTGTCATCAGTCACATGTACAGAAGTACTTAAGCTACTAAAGTCTATCCCTGCTTACGGTAGTGCTGGCCCTGATGGTATCCATCCTAGCATTTTAAGGCAGTTTGCCTCTTGTCTTGCTGTACCTGTAACCAGACTTTTCAACCTCTCCATCAGCTCTGCCTCCGTGCCTCTGGTCTGGAAAGTTGCCAGAACTATACCTATCTTTAAGAAAGGGGATGCCATAATTATGTCGAACTACAGGCCCATTTCCTTCCTGCCCACACTCAGCAAGCTGCTTGAGAAACTTGTACATTAGCAGGTCATTGCGCACCTTCTCAGCTTCAACCTACAGACCCCATACAACATGGCTTTAGGGCTGGGCATAGCACAATTACTGCTCTTACTCAGTTTACCAGCAATGTCAAAATTAACATGGACAAGGGATTACTTACTGGGGCGGTGTTCATAGATCTCTCCAAAGCGTTTGACATGGTTTATCACCCACTACTATTGGCCAAGCTGAACTCACTCGATGCCTTTGATTCTACCCTTTCCTGGTTTGGTAGCTACCTAGAAAATCAGTCTCAGGCTGTCTCCTTCTGCAAGTCTCTCTCCTCCCCCATACCGATCACCTCGATCCTCCACTTTTCTGCCTCTTCATTAATGATATCCCTACTCCCTCTTCTCATTGTAATATTATCATGTATGCTGATGACCTGGTGCTTTCCTCAGCTTCCAAGTCTATTGTTGACATCAACCTACATCTCTCCCCCGCTTTTCAAACCCTCCAATCCTGGTTCTCATCCAACTACCAAGTCCTAAACATATCTAAGACCCAAGCCATACTCTTTGGGTCTGCTAGAAAGTTATCCACGAGTTCCCAAAGCTCCTGGTGCACTGCTGCGATGGGACTGCTGTCTCCAACACTTCATCCTTCAAGTATCTAGGGGTAACGCTGGACCCAGTACTTGACTACTCTGCGCATGTCAATGAGGTGTGTCACTCAGTTATCGCCAAAATTGGTGCAGCATACAGAGTCTGTCACTCACTCACTCTGGATGCTAGGATCTCAGTTATGAGAGATGTTTTACTCCCGCAACTGCTATATGCCCTGCCAGTGCTCTCTCATGCCAACATGGGTGTTCTGTGCAAATGTTACACATCTTATAACAATATCAGTTGGCCCGGTGGTGCTGAGGGTTGAAGCGCTGGACGCCACACCTCGCGCTACGCCGGCGAGCCGGGTTCAGGAACGAGCCCGGGTCATCAGGGGTTGTCGGGGGCAGAGAAGGATTGAGCACCCGATGACTGCTTTCCTTCTCTGGGGGTGGGAGTGGGAATCCCTCGCTGTTCTGTCGGCTCCTAGCGGTGGCTGGGGGCTATGACAGGTCAAGGGGCAAGCTGATGGGGACATACTGGCAAGGCGTTGGGAGAGGGCGTGTGGGGCCAGCTCTGGTCCCTTAAGCGTCATTGCCGCCACTAGCGTAGGAAGCGTATGGAAGAAGAAAATCTTGCGGGCTGTATGATGGCTGGATGGGCGGCCCCCGCCGGTCTCTGCCTGGATGCTCCCCCTGTACCGAAGTAACCACCTCGGATCCCGTGGCGGTGGTTACGTACCCACCACGGCAAACAGATCGTGGCAGAGGTTGAAGGTGAGGGGTTGAGCTTGGGATGGGGGAAGGTCTGGGGGCTGGCTGTCTGACCGGACTGGGGGGGAACCATTGGTAACACCACCCCAGCTGCATAAGGAGTTAAAAATATAGAACAAAAAATACAATATCAGTAGATTTGCCCTATTGGCTCCCTGCCTAACCCATCACTGTCTTCTCTATTCTGCTTTCAAATGGCTGTCTCCTGATGCCCTTTGTTCTTACACCCTAGGGTGTTTTGTTGACTCCTTAACCAGATCTCCTTGCCCCTCCTCAGTGGACAACATGCTCACCCCTGTCTCTCACTCTCGTTCCCTTAGATCCTCTACCTTACCATTGCTATCTGTTCAGCCATGCTCCATTAAAATGGGAGAGCAAGCCTTCTCCTACTTTGCACCTAGGTTTTGGAACTCACTCCCCATCCATGTCAGGAACTCCTCATCTCACCTTACATTTAAGCATGCCCTATTTTCCCACCTCTTTGCTCTTGATAATTGTGACTGCACTTAACTTCTGCACTGTCTCTTTACTTAGACTCTGTCTCTCTACTTTGACTATCAGCTTGTGACCTGTTCATCTTTAGGGATTTGCCTTTTGTAATAGTGTCTCTAACTGTCTGCTTCTCCCATTCCTAGACATAATGTCTTGTTTACCTTACTATCATGTATCTACTGCCAGTGTGCCTACCTGCCTGTTTCTCCCACAGCTAGGCCTGTCAGAATGGTCAATATTGCTTGTTTTTGTTAAAGTGTATGTTGCAACAACTTCACCACTGTGGTGTTCTCCAGTTGGTGAATTATCATCTGTGGCTGTCCTCTGTCATTGCATTTGTTGGACAGATCTCCAGCATTATGTATCTTATTGTTTAACTCTGCTGTATTGTAATTATTGTACCCTTACCGTATTGTAACATTGTACTCTCCCTGATCGTGTCTGAAAATAGGCAGGATTTTTTGCCTAGTGCACGTACCTGGTCACCAAAAACTAATAAATAAATAAATAAATCTGGCCAGACTTGAGAAATGATCTGGAATTTGGCAGTTGGGGTTTAACGCCAGGAATTGCAAGATCATGCACCTGGGAGCTTGGAACCCAGGGTCCAGCTACTGGCTGGGGGGGGGTACAGTTGTTCATCTCAAAGGAGGAAAAGGATCTAGGGGTGATAGTCAGGGGTGACATGAAACATTCAGTGCAGTGTTGTAAAGTGGCAGCCAAAGCAAATAAAATGCTGGAATGCATCTCCCGGGGAATCGCCTCCAAAAGAGAGGAAGTCATGCTGCCCTTGTACAGGTCATTGGTTAGACCACACTTGGAGTACTGTGTGCAGTTCTGGTGCCCTTATTTGAAGAAAGACATAAAGATACTTGAGGGGGTCCAGTATAGGGTGATTAAGATGATCCAGGGCATAGGAGACAAATCATATGATGAGAGGTACAGGGAGCTCAATATGTATTCCCTGGAAGACAGAAGGGGAAAGGGGCATATAATAGAAACCTTCAAGTACCTAAAGGGTATAAACAAGGTTGGAGCAGAGAGCATTTTCAGTTTAAAAAGGGAGGGGACCACTAGGGGCTACAGTCTGAAACTTGTATGTGGGGGGAGATTTAAGAAAGAAATGAGGAGGCATTTTTTCACAGAAAGGGTGGTGTCAAAGTGGAATGAACTGCCTGAGGAGGGGATATCCTTGGAACCAGTGGAAAGTTTTAAGGGGGGGTGGGACAGGGTAAAAATAAGAGTGGCAACAAGGGAAGGAGGGGATGGAGAAGGGGAGGATTGCTCTTGAGGCAAGAGGGCCGGGCAGCTCAATAAAATAGTCTGAGCTACACAATCAAACAGACTTGATAGACCACCAAGGCCTTTTTCTGCTGGCAATTGTTATGTATTCATATAATGAGAGAATTAGCGGCTTATGATACCAAAAGGTTTTGTTTGCTGTTTTACTGCAACAGTAAAACTATGCCTGACTAAAATTGCATCATGCTGTTTTCCCACAGAATGCTGCAGTGCCGAGAAATTACGGGAGAGACAGTAGAGTCACAAACATTATATAAGAATTAAGACATGCCAGGGTGTACATTATGCTGAAATAATTACATGCCTCAGGTGTGTCGTTAGGGATGAGGTACAGCTGGACGCTGTTCAACACACCTGAAAAGTGCAATTATCTCACCGTAACTGCACATCTTAGGTGTATTATTGAGCTTATAAAATGACCTTTAAATATGTCTGACTTAACATGAACAAAAATAAGATGAAATTATTTTGAAAAGATAAAGACCTTTCATTGAACTATGCTTCCCTTTTAACTTTGAAGAATAAAAAACAGTCAATATTCTGATAACAGGATGATAGTTAAAACAATGAAATGAATGAAAACCACGTATGGCACTACTGTCTTATAAAAAAAACACATATTAGTTACCTAATTTGCATTTTAAAACCATCCAGGTATTTTTAATGGAAATGTGTTCAAAACTGTTTAACCTACCAGTTTTTTGGGATGCAGATGTCCCCTGAACAGATTCAGTCATCACTGATTCAAATGCACATGCTGTTATGAACTTCAGGATTCTTTTTTTTTTTTTTAAGCAGTTTGGGTTTGCCTCTGCTCATTTAACTATGTTACCCACCTTCCACCCATTCTTTATATTATTGCCTTCCTTACTCTGTTTCTTTTTTCATTGTCTTTCTCCACATTTAGCAGATGGAATGTTTACTATGGAATACAGGAATTCAAAATTCTGCACCATTCCAACACACACAGACAAACACACACACACACACACACACACACAGTCAAACACTCAGTTTTAGCTGTGTAGGGTAAGCAGCAGAGATTTCCCTGCTTGGCAGGTAAAGAGAGAAGGATGATATATCATGGTCAGCAAAAGGAAGTAGGGGGCTTAGTTTGCTAATTGTAGGATGTGGCTACTAAAATGTCCCAGACCTAAGGTATGTAATTTACAGTGACATCATTTCACAGCTTGGAAGACCTTTTATCCAATCAGGTGGCTTCATTTATCTTTACTCATTTTATGAACAGTGATACATTTTGGTGTTATTTTTATTTATTTAGCAATTTGTTCCACAAATATGTTGACATATCATATAAGTGAAAAACAAAACAAAGTAGGATACACGTTATGATGCAGTTGCTCTTTAAACCAATTTATTTACTTTTCTCACAACAGTAAATATCACAGTTCCCTGTAGGTTTTAATAATCTTGTTCCCCTGAGGTCACCCTTCAGTGGTGGATACAATGTCTGTAATATAGAGTTTATGGTCCTTCTGGTAGACATATATAAATGGCAAAGAACTATGTTATTGCATCTATTAGGGTTAACCCTTACAAGACTGCATGAGTGTGTATATATATATATATATATATATGTATATGTTCAGGATCTATATAGATTCAAACATATTAGCACAAAGCTTAAATAGTAGGACAATTGAAAATTAGAGTTAAAAGTTGCTGGAACCTTGTTGAATCAGTGGTGTGGTGTTCTTCAGGGTTTGAACGATCATACAACACTGCAATTGTATGATCACTCAGACCCTGATGAATACCACACCACAGATTCCCCAAGGTTCCATTAGCTTTCGGACTTATTCTTTCATTTCCTGCTTTGTTTGTATGCTTTGTGCTTCAACTCTAATAGATGCACTAACGTAGTTTTTTGCAAGTATTTCATTATGTTTTGAGAACCATATGTAACAAATGGTAGTTATAGCTTTTGCCTTTCTTACACCTCTTGAGGAACACTGCGCTTGTTATAAAGCCCCACAGTCAATTCATCACACACAATGACCCTGACCTGTAGCAGCCTTGCCACTCATGAAGCAGCTGAAGCATCACACACATTGCGCTGGACCTCTAGTTGACTTGGCCAATTTCTAACTTTTTCAGCCCATGTTTATGGGATTGCTTAGTTAGGCCCCTCCTCATGGACATATACAGTAGATGGTGAAAGTTAAAGCTCCCAAAATGGGTTTTCAGGGGTATCCCCCCAAAATTTGGGGCATTTAAGTTCCACTAGTTACGTAGTTGGGGTGAGAGGATCTACTTAAGCCATTCATCATGTTTTGGCTCAAAATGTTTAAAATTGGCCAAGTTATGCCCATGTAAACATTTTAAGACTGAAAATCTTAACACGCTGCACAAGTGCAATGTGCAGTTTCTGGAACTTTGTTTGTTTCAGTCTTAAGGTGTTCAGATTGTCAGGACTTTTGCTGCTTTTAAACATTTTGCACTTAAACATGGTGCGTAGCTTAGTGAGATTCCCTCTCATAGCTACATAAGAGGGAAAATAATAAATGTCCCCCAAAATATATTTTGGAAGTAACTCCAAAACCCTGTTTCAGGGTGATTTAATTTCACAACTCATGTTATCATAAAGAAGGGGCCTATCTAAAAAAAAAAAAATTTCGGCCTAAAATGTTTAAGATTGACCAAGCTCTGGCCATCTAGATTCTAAACAGTGTGAGCCTGAAAAAAACCAAAAACAAGACCATGAACGTGCACAGTTCATCTTTTTCTGGACTTGTTTTTTTCAGCATTTATTTTTAATGAAAACATTCAGAGCAAAGCACAAGGCAGAGGATGAGGATGGACTGTGTCAGATAGCCTCCTTGGGACCAATAATTTATTTTAAGATAGTTTTTGGAAGGGAGGGAAGTGGACTTGGAGGGGAAGAATTGTGATGGCCACCAGAAATGGGTTCCTATAGGCCAGTTCTTTTTTTAAATTAAATTCACATCTAACACCAGAGATGGTTCCCAGTGTCGGAAAGAGGGGATATGAGTGAGCCACCAAGACTGGGCACCTGGTGACTTCACATATAGTATACAGGTGAATGGGAAGGGAGTTGGGTGGCACTAATGGGCACTTGAGATGGGCTCCGGGTGACTACGTTTTTTAAAATTATGTTTGACACTTTTGTTGGGGTCCTGATGGCAGAAAGGTGTGTTTGTGTGTGTGTATGTATTAATGAACCACTGGGGCTGGGCACTCAATGGTCACAGTTTGTGCCACTAACGGAACTTTTTTTCCTGTAAGCCTTGTATTGATCTTCAGTTTCTCACAGCTTGCATGACAATTCCGGTTTGTGCACTTTCAACGTAAACTGCTTGACAATCTTTTGTTTTCATGCAGCTTGCATGAAAACTCAAATTTGTGCTGCAAAGGGCGTGTTTTATACGTGCTGCATGTTTTTTCTTATATTTCACCCACTTTTCTGACTGGTAAGACTAAATACAAGTGGGTTTGTAAGTCATGAAAATAGGTTCTCAGGTGATGAAAGCAGGACCTATTTTGTGATTAGTAATAGCCTAATCAGTGGTGGGTGAAGTGGCCGAAATTCACTTCATGAAGTGATTCATGGAGTAACGTGGAATCTGCGAAGTACTCCGCAATGCGAAGTGGAGTACTTTGCGTTATGGTGAGGAATGTGAAGTCCATTGAAATCATTGACTTTGCATTATTCTGCCTTCCCCAAACCACTTCTCCACTAATTTTAAGGCGAAGTTCATTGAAATCAATGTACTTCCCATCACTTCACCTTATTATTGAGCTCCAAGGCAAATTTTGCAGTGCATCATGGGATTGCAGGTCACATGGGCTCTAGATTTTTCTGCACAGCCTCAGTTCTGTGTAGTGTGCGTGCAGTGGAAGAAGGTTTCTTCTCAGAGCTCTGCGATTCAAATCCTCTAAAAGCTGTTAAAAAAGCCTTTTTGAGCCATTTTTTTTTGCTCAAAATTTAGTACATCGTTTGTAGAAAACCCTCCTGTGCTCATATCATTGAGTGTTTATTGTTTGTGTGTGGATTTTGAATGTTAATTTAGAACAGTCAGTCTATGTACTGTGACGTGTGCTTTGGGGGAGGGGCGTATCTGTGGTGTAGGTAGATTAACTGGGAGAGAAAGGCAGTATTTCTGTTTTGGTTATATTTTTCTTGTGTAACTGTGTTGATGTACACACGGTAATATTTTCAGTAATTCTTGACATTTTTTTGCTGATTGTTCTGGTGCAGCAGTGTATAATTTCAGTTTGTTTAAAACATTTGGTTATATTACTAAAGGTTTTTAATTTGCTACACATTACTTGTAGTGTGTGTGTATGTGTATGTGTGTGTGTGTGTGAGAGAGTGTGTGTGATGCATACAATTAAATCAGACACCTTTTATTGTGCCACAGAGTAATTGCAGCAATGTGAACCTGCAATCCACCGCACCCGCATGATTTTTTTTACACTGCTTTGTGGTATCTTTACTGGTAGTGAACTGTTACTGCTGTACACTACCACCTCAACTGGCAAAAGGTATTCTTTTCCAGATATGGATTTGTGACCTGTGAGCTCTGGTTAGGTGTTGTGCCTTTGCATCTGCATCTCTTGAGTGCACAGTATATTCTTAATCTGTTTGTGCGTTTGCAGTACACCATTAATTCTGGGAGACTACATTTTTTTGTTGTGCCCTCATTTCACTTCATCAGCACTGGGGAGTTTTCTGGACACAAGATAGTAGCATTTTGGGGATACACATTAATTCTGGTGACTGTGTGTGTGAGAAGCTGCAAATATTGTTGTCACTTCACCTTACTTCACGCTGTGAAGGAATGACAACACGAAGTAATAATTACAAGGCAAAGTGAGCCTTTTGTATTGGCCACTCCACGTAGCAGAGTGACAATGCGAAGTGCCCACTTTGCGAGCACTTTGCCAGAGAAATTTAAATTTACTGCATCTCTAAGCCTAATTTCATTCATCTTTTTAAAAACGATACTTTTTTGGAAAAACATACACTTAAAAAAATAAAACTTACACCCTACATTATGGATCACATAAGCTTCAGACTTATCTTCCAACACATTTTTTTATGCACAAAGGTTGCTCTGTTTTTTTCATTTTCATGACCACTAAGGCTTATGAAAGTGGATGTCTTATCTCATAAAAGTGGGTTCCCTACTCATGAAAGAGGCATGTGTCTGTTTTGCAAACAATTGTGAAAGGTGAACATGCACAAAAATATCATTTTATTTTCTGTAATAATTTAAAGTCTACACATTTGAAGTTAGGATATCTATGAAAGACTCATCATTGGGGCAAACTCTAACAAACTTGAAAGTTTCAGGTTTCAACTTGAAGCTATTTTTGATCTATGGGTTAGCAAAACAATGTCTTAATAAATATATATATTTTATGTATTTTCAATCTTCTAGAGCTTTCAAACTACCCTACAACAGTAAAAGTGTGCAATGAAGCCTAATTAAGGCTCCCAGTGTGCCACACAATGTGTAGGGGTGGCGGACATGCCGACATGGGGATTGCACCCCTTATGTCGGCTTTCTTTGAGGATTGTGTGGTGGTGACAGGAGCCACCACCATGTTTATTGAAATGTTTCTCCAGGAAAGGCATGTACGGGAGGCGTGTCTTCTGTGCCGCTGCATGACAAGCTTGTCTCTGATTGCAGCAGCACATTTCTTTCAAGTTGGTGGCTCTTTACATAATTCTTGTGTTACCTCTAGCATGCTGGCTAATTGGGGAATGAGGGATAGATAGATAAAAACTTTTATTTTTTGACAGGACAATAACTTTTAGGACCGACAGGCCCTGTTTATCAAAGCTGTCCTGTTTTAGATCACAGTTTCACAAATACAAACCATCATGTAATAAAATATTACCGGAACAATCTTAAATACAACACTCACACAAATTCATACAATTCATACAAAAACATAAACACACAATATACCATAGATCAAGGTATGGAATCTTATGCTAAGATTGGGTATTATCCATTAAATGGACAAGGAAATGTGTAGGAACTTTAATACAGAATAGATTTTCTAAGATTCAGGTTAGGGGAGAGGAAACATCAAAGAGAGAGGAGGGGGAGTGGGGAAGGAAAAAGGGGGGACACAACGCATACAATATCTAGAGCTATAGTGGTTCATCCCCTAATACAACCAAATTACCCCAACTCAGAAATGAAACAATGAAAGGATTGGGACAATTATGATCTAAATGAGCAAACAGAAACAAATGTCACTCAATAACACCATACTAAAGCATGCCCTACATTTGCCAACACTGACACACCTTTGCATTTCTGCTACTACCACAATAAGTTGCTTGCACACCCGCAAGACAACATAAAAAAACAAACTGCCTGATACACTGCTGAATCTCCCAAGATAATTAGTTAGGAGATCTTTATGGTTTGCTTTTACAGTCCAATGCAATTGTAACTTTCAAAATGTTTTATTTTATTCAGCATGGATTTTTTCTAAAACTTTTAGTAATTGTTCTGTATTCAGTGTTTTTAGCTTGACTTGACTGCATTTCCTCTGGAACTGCTTGTTGTACTTGCAATGTTTTTTTTTTACTATATTTTTGACATGGAAACTTTGTAAATGAGCACTTGTGCTCAAAGGTAATCTCCGAAGTTTTCAGTAAAATGAAATAAAAACTGAAGAGCTAAGACAAAATCCCACCAACCTTTTTTTAACCTACTTCAAATTTTTCCACCCCACAAGCTTCAGAACAGCACAACTTACTGGCCAAAAATGAACAAAACAGAACTAACTTGATTTATTGTATACATACACATAGACAAATACATTATAAAATGACTTTAAATTTAGTGTTTTACTTTTTAATACATAAACAATGGCTACAATGCAAAATATAGAATTAAGTATGAGTCAATGTGTGTAATGAGAAGTTTACACACACTGACCCATATTTTATTTTATATAATTGCTGGATTTGCCTTTTTTGCCACAACAATTATATAAAATGAATGGAGATTCCTGTGTGGCCCCATCCCAGTTAGATTTCAGCGTGCGGTCTGCAACTCGCGGTGCCGTTTTCTATTTATTTAAAACTTATTTTTTCGATCAGCAGTAAAAACATAAGTTTTCTTTCCCCTTGTAGATTTTCTGTTTAAAATTCACACGTACTGCCGAATCTGAGTGGCAGTTCACTCTTCCAGGGGAAAAACCATGCGGCCAGTGGTCAGAAGGGAAAAGTTGCAGCGGAGCATGCGCAGAGTGCCGTTTATAAACACTCCTTTATAATGACAAATTATACCACAGTTTCCCTATGGAAAAAAGCAAAGCCAGTTATTATATAGCAATAATATACTCCATGGTGTGGTATGTCTTGGAATATCGTCACTTCTCAAACTGGATTGTGGCCTCTAACAGGTGCATGTATAGCAGGGTTCATAGACCATAATATGACTCAGCTGGTGCTTGGGAGTTTCTTGCCTCATTCCATTCATGGCTTATTACCTCACACAGGAGTGTTCCTTGCTTTTCATCAGAGCTTTGACAGCTGAATGTTGTAGGCAGGAAAGTGGAGCGGCGGTGGCAAATGACTCCATTGCATGCTGAAAGCTGGTCCTGGGAGATCCTTTTAAGATTTACAAGGAGGCTGTTAGTGCGGAGAAGAAAAACTTCTCCAACCTGATTACTGCTGAGAAGAATTAACCCACTGTACTTGTCTGCATCATAGACAGTCTTTTACATTGTGACTGTCTGTGAATTAGGGAGCCTGTCTCACTTGAAAGATGTAAATGATTTAATGATTTCTTGAAGATCAAGGTTATCGGTATTTGGGACTGTATCTCTGCCACCACCATATGATTGGTGACAGTGATACAGCCAGCGGAGCAAAGCACAAGATGGATCACAAGGAGATGTTTCACTATATGGATGCAAGCTACAGTATGCCAGCAGGTTGATTGCTGCTATGCATAGCACCCTTTCTAGA
Organism: Neoceratodus forsteri; assembly: GCA_016271365.2. NCBI lineage: Eukaryota > Metazoa > Chordata > Ceratodontiformes > Ceratodontidae > Neoceratodus > Neoceratodus forsteri. The sequence goes on from CM057454.1 coordinate 720,635,087, forward strand.
CCGGAAGCAGTACCAACTTAGCTTCTCATAGCTGGGATTCATACTTTTGTGTTGATCATTGTGGGGATTGTTAATATCTCATTACTTTTGTTATCTGTTTTATGCCCCCTTTGTTTGTGGCCTATCCATGTTTGCTGGCCCCTCCCCAGCCCCATTACCCACCTTCCCCTGGTACTTACCCTTATGTCATGGAACCCATAACTTGCTTCTTATCACAGGCCTATTGAAGCTCCCCACTAGTCCCTCTGGGATACTTGTACAGTGGAGGTGGGTGCCACAGTCAGCAGTGTGGGGCCTGCAGGGAAGCATAGTTTCATCCTGTGATGCCCAGGGCTTTTTACTATTTTCTGTGCCCAGCCTTCAAGGATGCCATTGGTGAGGGGCTGCTTGGCATGTGCATGCTGTGCATGTGGGTGCAAAAGTCAAGCATTGCTCCAACCCCTAAGAGTGACTCCAGCTTGAACCACCACCTGTGGCCACCCAAGTGGAGTCACAGCAGTGCACCCTACCTACCTATCTACCTACCCTCCTCCTCCTCAGAGGAGAGGAGAATGTCCCCTGGGATGCTCAATCCTCCTTCTGCTGGCTAGTTCCCTAACAACCCAGTCTCCTTCCTGACTCCGGGTCACCAGCATTGTGAGTAGTAGCTCCACCACTGCGCTGGTGAGTGCCTCATTGAGCAAGGATGTTCTACCGTCATCCCTGGAGGAGGCTGTGGTGAGGCTTCTGCTCAAGAAGGCCTCACTAGATTCTAACAACCTTACAAATATAGACCAGTCTTCAGCCTCCCATTTTTAGTGAAGGTAGTGGAGAAAGTTGTTACAGAGCAACTGGTTGATTACTTTAAAAAACAAATACATTGTTGAGCCATTTCAATCTAATTTCCATTGGTGTCATAACACAGAGACAACACTTAGTGTGTACAATGATCTGCACCTGGTGAGAGATCAAGAGGAGAATTCTGCACTTCTTCTTGACTTGTCATCTGCATTTGACACTGTCAATCACTGGATGTTAATAAACAGGATTAGGGGGCTTGGGGGTTGTCCAGGACTGTTCTTGAATGGTTTTAGTCATTCTTTAATGGATGACAGCAGTGGGTGGTGATCATGTCTTTCTGACTTTGGCCAGTGATTTTCAGCTGTGGATTTTGCCTTGTCGCCTGTATTGTTTGTGGTGTATATGCTTTCTCTAAGGGAGATCATATGGTGATACAACATGAAGTTTCATTGTTATACTCAGCTGTGTCTATCCTTTGCCTCAGATAGATCTTCTTCATTGCTGTACTTAATTAGCAGTCAGTCAGAAATCAGATCTTTCATGATCTCTAACTGGTTGATACTTAACACATGGAAAACAGAGCTGCTCTTAGTGGGAAATGAGTGGCAGTTATCACCCATAAAGGGAAACCCTGAAGATCCCTGTTTTTGATGGTGCCAAGTTGAAGGCAGAGGGGGAAGTACAAAATCTGGGAGTAGTCCTTCATGGGCAGATGACATTTGATTCTTAAGTGTCTTCTGTAGTTAGGGCTTTTATCACTTGAAGAATATTGTCAGACTGACTGTTTTTGGATGCTGTTGAGTTTCACATTGTGATGTAAGCCTTGTTTGTCTCTTTTCATCTAGACTACTGTAATGCGCTTGATAAGGGTTTTGAGCTTACCTTGTGGCCAACTGCCCTGTTTGCAGCTGACTCAGAAGGCTGCAGAGTGGCTGACATTGATTTAGAAGTTAGATCAAATCACTCCCTTGCTCCACACTCTAAGCTGGCCACTGGTCAGGTGTCCGGGTTACTACAAGATCCTTTTACCAATATATAAAGTACCTAATGGTTTGGGCCCTCAGTATCTAAGTGTGACTCTGACCCCCACATCACTGCCAGAGTGGTCAGTTGCATGGAGATGGGCATGGGGATTTTTAAACTTCCAGAGTAAAATCCGCTGGCCTCTGGACTTTCACTGGGGCACTCCTGCACTATGGAATGCACTGCAGTTTGATGTCTGTACTGCATAATATCCACTGGCCTCTGGACTTTCACTGGGGCCACTCCTGCACTATGGAATGCACTGCAGTTTGATGTCTGTACTGCATAATATCCACTGGCCTCTGGGCTTTCACTGGGGCCACTCCTGCACTATGGAATGCACTGCAGTTTGATGTCTGTACTGCATAATATCCACTGGCCTCTGGGCTTTTACCTGGACTGCCCCGTGCTATGGAATGCACTGCAATTTGCTATCTGTACTGCACCATCTTTGTAGAATTTCAGGGTCCGACTAAAGCAGTATTTGTTTGCTCAGGCTTTTTTATATTGTTCATAACTGTATACTTATTTTAATTGAGACTGTGTCAGTCAATTGTTGACTGCTGAATCCTTTTTCTGTGGTGCTGCAATCAAATCAATCAAACTTTATTTAACCAGGTAATACATCATTGAGTGAGCTGATGTGCAAGATGGTCCTGGGCAATGCATATTCAAATACATAAAAACACAGAAGGTGCTGGACAGCTAATATGGAACACATGATACATAGTAAGATACAGCAAGTCAAAACAACAATACTTAGTAATTAAATACATACACAAGGACTCGACTACCAGTAGTACATTAGAGAACCGGTGATAGGTAGGACATGAAGGGGGGTATATCCAGCATCCAGGGATGGACGCAGCAGGAAATGTACAAAGCCTGTGAGTAATCATAGATAGAATGGGAGAGGGAGGAAAAGAGATGGACAGGAAGAAGGGAGGGGAGTAAGAAGGGGAGGTGGGCAAATTAGGTGGTGAGAAGAAGTGCTAAAGTTGCATTGGGAAGCCTGCATGTGACAAGAAGTACAGCGTACTTGCACACTTATTTGAGACAGGTGTAGACATGAGCAAGGACTTGAAGGAAGAAGTGCCTGGGACAGTAACAATCTTAAGGGACTTTTTCATTGAGTTCCAAATTGATGGGAGAGAGAAGCTAATAACCGCTGCATAATGGCGTGTTTTGATCATAGTGGTACTGAACATGACTAGGGAGTAGCGCCTCAGACCGTAAGACCCCTGTCTTTGTGTAAAGAGATCAGAAATATAGGAGGGAAGCTTATTAGTAATTGCTCTGTGGAACCAAAGAGCAGCATTCCTCTGCCTCCTTATAGTAAGGTTTGGCCAGCCAAGCATCCCGTAAAGCGAGCAGTGGTGAGTGCTTAGAGGAGCACTAAATATTAATTGCAGATGGTATAATGTGTCAAACTTAGACAATGCTGCTTTTGGGCAGTGGCTATAAAGAAAGTTGGCATAGTCTATTAAGGGCAAAAAGGTAGTTTGTACTAGCCTTATCTTAGCCTCATATGTAAGAAGGTGTCTAAGCCAGTAAAAAGACACCCAGACGTTGTCTCAATTTCTTAGAGAGTTTGTGCAAAATGGACCATAAAATTAAGCTTATCATCCAACCAGAAACCAAAGTAGTTCAATTTGTCCACAGTTTCAAGTAGTTCACCAAATAGGGTGCGAATTTTTAGGTTATGTATGGTTGCTGGTGTTGTGTTTGATTGAGGCGAGATAATCATAACTTTTGTCTTTTTGGCATTTAAGAGCAGTTTAAGCTGCAGCAGGTTTTTTTTGCAGGGTGTCGAATTCATGTTGCAACTCCTCATGCATCAGCTCAGGGATGGAACTGGCTGTGTATAGCACTGTATCTTCTGCGAACAAATGAACATTTGCCTTGTGAATGTGAGAATCTATATTATTGACATAGATTACGAAGAGGATGGGGCCCAGATAGAACCTTGCACCATTCCCGAGGTAGGATTTTGAGTGGAGAGAGGTCTTCTTGAGCTTTAATGTGTTGCTTCCTGCCAGTAAGGTAGCAACTAAACCACTTCTGGGCAGTGCAGTCAAAACCGAGGCAACTCAAGGCAATCAACAGAAAGTTATGGTCGACAGTGTCAAAAGCCTTGCTTAGGTCCAAAAACAAAGTGTATATATTTTTTTTGCATCCAGTGCATTTTGCCAATCACAGGATACTTTGGCTAGGGCAGATACAGTGCTATGCCTTAGTCTGAAGCCTGACTGTACAGGGTTTAACAGGTTCTCGGAGTCAAAGTAGTCTCTTATCTGGCTGTTTACAAGCTTTTCCAGCAGCTTTGATGAAGTGGGAAGTAGGGAAATTGGCCAGTAATTGTTTGGGTCACACAAGTCCCCAGACTTATGGAGGGGGATAATGTGCATGAGTTTCCAGATTGCTGGAAGGTGACCTGATGAAAGGGACAAATTTCATCAGGTAGATCCGCAGACGTTGCTTTAAGTATGTTGTTTCTTTGTTTTTACCTATACTGCAATTTTTGGAAAATATTCTCATTGCTGGAAGGGTTTACAATAAATAAACACACTACTACCACTGTTACTACTACTATTATTACTACAACTGCCACTAGTACTATTACTATTTCTCTTACTATTGCTACTACTAATTTTTGATAACTTGAATAAACATGTTTACTTGAAATTAATAAATTGCCCGACTGTACTCTGTCAGTTATTAGAGTAGTCTCACATGCATTCTTAGTGAGTAAGAACAGAAAACTGAAAAGGCAGGATTCTGACACCCTAAAGCCCCATTTACATCACCGTATTTGCAGCGCATCAACCCATGTGCACTGGTTGAGTCACTGCAAAGACAGCAGTCTAGACACTTACCAGAGCATGTTAAGAGCACTGCAGATCCATTTTTTGATTCAATGCAGGAGTGGGTACTTCCATTGGATCGAGCACATTAAGCAGCATTGTAAACACTGTTCTGTACTTGATTCACTGCCAAGCTGTCTCCCTGCCAACCAAACCCACCCCTCACAGAGGAATGTCCAGCCCCATTGCAGAGGGACCTGAAGCACAGCAAAAGCCAGCTGTGTGGACAGAATTTGTGCATGGAACACACAGCGCAGTGGGAAAGGAGTGGTGGAGAATGAAGAGCGCTGGCGCTGTGTAAACACGGCTTAAGAATGCAAGCAAGACTACCCTCAGGGTGGGGGGAGGGGAGCTAGCAGCCCAGTGAGGCAGACATGCCTGGTGAAGCACCTGCTGTTTACAGTAGAGGTGTCTGGATAGTACATTATTTATTTATTTAACTCTTCAGAAATAACCTTTGAGCTAGGAGTTCATTTACAAAGGTTCCACGTCAAGAGACAAGAAAACAATTACATTGGTACAATTTACAGAGACAAGGATTCAGGTATCTAACATTGGGATACTAGCTGGACAGACAATTGCCAAGTAATTGGTCACAAGTAGTTGCTAATTACATGTCTAAGAAATAACAAAAGCTGCCTTGGAACCAGGCTTTGTCACTTGAATTAGGTACTGTTTCTTTATTTATGGATTGCCAGTAGAGGAAGGAAAGAGAGGGGTGTGGGAGCAGGAGAGCAACAGGTGAGAGGAGAAATTAAGGGAAGGTATGTATGAGATTAGGGCAGGTTAGGGTGGTGAGACAGTTAGGAGGGGGACAGGAAAGGAGGGGTTAAGAGCTGGATATGAGTCCCAGTGATGGATTGGAATTATTGGAGTATAGGGCATGCAGTGAGAGGGGCAGGAGGGAGAATGTGTAAGAATATGAGTTAGTTCATGAGGGAGTTTTATCCTTTAGAGAGGAGTTAGAGAGTCAATTTTGCCCACCATGGTGTATTAAGGAGGTCAGCAAATGCCTATCAGAGGGACGGAAGTGTCGGTTGCGTGTCTACATTCACAGGTTCTAGTGTTAACTAGAAATTGCTTCAGGTCATGCTTAAAGGTTGGGAAGTTCTTGGCATTGTTTTCTTTGACCGGGCGCTCATTTAGCTGGAGGGGAGCCCTGTAAACGAACAAGCACTGGCCAAGAGATGTCCTCCTAAAGGGGATGCTGAGTGTGCATCTAACCGTGCCCTTTGTGTTATGTTGTGAGTGAGCTGGTTGGATGATTTAGAGAATGCGGGGGGGGAGGGGGCAATAGGCCCACTTGGGTTTTTTACCTAATCAATAATTTCATACTTTTATAAGTTTGAACATTAACTGCACTGTACATGTTCTGGCAGATTTCTCAGTTGTGTTGAGGTTAATCTCACCTGGTGTAGATCAGCTCTGGGTCAAAGTTTCAGTACCAGTTTGGTTATCCCAAATTAATTGTCTCTTATCCTGATTTTGACTGTATCAGTCACGTTGACCACAAATAAACTTAACTGACTGAAATTAACTTTAGTGGTAAAGTAGCAACAAGGTAGCTGATGTCACTAGGGGTGAGCAAAGTCTACAAACTATGCTATGTGTAATTTTCATGGTACAGGACAAAAACTTTGCAAAGGGCAAAACCTATGTGGGAAAACTATGCAGAGATTGCCCTTGGTGAAGGGCCAACTCCTCTTTACTGGCAAAGTGCACTATGCAAAGTATAGTGGCTGTTTAAGAGAAGAAAAAGTTAAAAACCTTCTCCCCACCCCATGCCACTCTACCTCTCCTATTCCCTCCTGGTCCTAGTGGAAATGAAATAACACCCATTCCCCCAAAGCATTTAGCATCCGAAATCACACCTCATCCCTCTTAAAAAAATAGTAGCTTTCTAGGGTTGTGGTGGGAGGACCAGCACAGTCTCCAAAATATAATATTTTTTCCATCATCCCCCCTTCCCTGCAACCCACTTAGCATTCCAACACTCCCTCCCTTGGAGTTCCAATAAGAATTGAAAGACCCCCTCCCACATTTCTGGGGGCTTACCTGTGCTCAGCCTCTATTACCTCCCTCCCGCATCAGGCTTGGATTTATGTCCTCCAGTCTCCTAGGATTGGCACTGGGGGAATTGGCGGGGCACTTGAGTTTGCAGCCAGGAACCCTGGAGGTATCCAGTCTAGGGATCTACCCAGGATCTTCATTGTCCTAGCTGAACAGCTTCTCTTTCTCTCCCTGCTCTTGGGCCCTTAAGACTGCTCTTGGAGCCAAGGAAGGGGAGCTGAGAAGGGAATGGCATCCACTTGAGTGTTCTTCCAGCCCAGGAGAGGCAGCAGGAAAGGGAACAGAAGGAAGAGGAGCACGGTGGCTATGGTGGGCTGCCGCCCATGTGCAGTATATGCATTGATGGAGCCGGAGCTCCATCTCAGCAACCAGACTGCTTGTCAACATCTAGAGAGGGTCCCAGCTCCAAACAAGGTATCAGAACTGGGACCAAAGTTAAATCCTGTCATTGGGTGCAAGTATAAAAGTTTCCCAGCCCAGGGCAGGCAGCGGGCCGGTGGAAAAGTAGACGTACACATGCGTACCAGCACTGGCAGGGTGGCTCAAATGGCTGCCTCCCACATCACAGCCTCCTACTTTGAAACAGGCTAAGTGCCTACATAAACAAGTACCTCCCTGGCCCCAGAATAGGCAGGGGACCAGGGCAACACAACAGCATCTCTCCAGAACCTAAAGTAACACTGCTGCAAGCAACAGAAAGCTGTTGGTACCCAACACAGATATGTAGACAAATATAGATGCCTGCATGTCTCCCTTGCCCTGCAAAGACTTCTGGGAAGCGGGACAGAGATTGGCACAAGATTTTCCCATGAATTTAAGCCAGTCCAGAGCCTGCACTACAATGTTGCCTGTATGCAAGTGCAGCATGGCTGGGTCAACATCCTAAGGACTGTTTGGCTGGGAACAAGCCTGACCAATCAAGCATCAAACTTCATACCAATTAAAGTGGGCTGTTCTTGGATCGCAGCCAGTTCAGTCAGGCTGCCAGAGTGGGTGACTGTGTATTGAAGTGTGGGCTGGTGTGCTGTGCCACTGTCAGTCCAGGCACTGCAGGCCTGGTTGACTTAAAGAGTCTGTAATTCCTGTCAAAGTGTTTGTGTGAAGAAAAGCAGCAGCAGTTTTAAATAAAACTACAGAGGGAAGGTACATTTGCAGCATCTACAGCCTGAGAAGGCCACTGCCTTGTGCCAGGCTCCTGTACCTCTGGCATTCACAGAATCAGGGGCTGAGAGAGAGGAGAGAGAGAGGAGAGAGAGAGATAGGAGAGTGAGAGAGAGAGACAGAGGAAGAGAGAGAGAGAGAGAGACAGATGAAGAGAGAGAGAGAGAGACAGAGAGAGAGAGAACCAGTGATAGATCACCAGTGACCCTGGGGAAGCCTGCATTCCTGTACGGAGCAACTGAATCCATCATGCTTGTCCCAGCAACGGCCGCCAACGGTATTGTTTGATGCATCAAACCATGAGTAAACACTAGGGTTTTAGCCCTACAACAGGGGAGAAGGGTACTGTGCCGAGGACTGAGGGAGAAAATCCTGGGCAGGACTTTGCCTGTGGCAGAGGCCCAGGCAGAAGACCTGAGGAGGCCACCTGGTCACCCATCCTCTATGGATTACATATAGGGGCTCCTTTTCAAACAGTTACAGTTTATTGTTCTGCAACAGTTGTGTTTACAGTGTGTTTTACCTGCAACAAGTTAAAGTGCACCAGAGAGATCCACCTTGTTAGCAGCAAATGCTTCCCCAATGTGGTAGCTCCTGCGATGCAATAAAATACAGAGAACTCTTGCTGGCCAAGGTCGCAATTTTTCTGCAGCACTTTGGACCAAGTTCTTTGGCAGTATTACCATTTGCCACAGAACTTCTGCAGCAGTGGTTTATAATTTCTGCAGAAGTTCTGTGGCACCAGTGAACTGCCACGACAGAGTCTCAGCTTGTCATCCTAACACCAAGTCCGTGGCAATGACTGTGACAAATGGGATAGGGGGATGCACAGTACCACGAGTTCAAAAAGTAAACCCACAGACTTTTAGAAATAATATTTAAAAAAAGCTTAAAAACTATCACTTAAGGTCCTATCCTATTGCGTAAATGAAATATGCAGAGGGGACCTTGTGTGATAAATGATTTATCTACACTCATGCTGCATATGCCACTCACGTGGTCCCCACTGTGTACCACTTCTATATTTATATGCAATCTGTAATGTATTTTTGTTTATAAATTTCCCTTTTTATGATCATGAAATTGTATACTCATTCATACATGTCCCTTTGGAAATGGAATAAACAGAATAGTGGAGATATTTCAAAACTCATTTTTCATGCTAACCCACTTCTCTTGATGCACTGTGTTGCCCTGTTAGGCTATGACATGCATGTGAACCCCTTGTGAGAGAAGGGTCCCCAGCTTGTCACAAGGTGTCACCTGTGCAACAGAACACTGTGCCATACCTTCCCAGGCTTGGAGCAGTGGTGTGCTCCAGCACTGGTCCCTCCATCCTCGTGCTGCACAGTCAGTTCTCCAATCTTGTCCGTGAACTTGAGTCGCTGGCGCGGTAACTCGGCATGCTACCCAATGGCCCAATGGCTGACTCTATGCACAACATTTCTTCTTAACTTTTAGGTAATTCTATCAGACCATAATAATATGTAATCAATAACCGTGGCAAAAATGTGTACAGCAAAATTATTCATTTAACAGGTCTGTTCTTTCAACAGGTCTTCACATCATTATATTCCACCTTTCTGTGGATAACTCTTTTATTTTTTTTATTTTTTTTTTGAAGATAGGTTAATTTGTTTTGCCAGTTATTCATCTCAGAGGGCTTCCTTGTACCTTAAAGGTACAAATAAATCTGTTCAAAGTAAGGTATTCAATTAGGTCTACGCTATTGCCAAGTACTTAAGTTTGCTCCTGTGTAATAACTTGAGACTGAAAATGTTATTAAGCTGTAGTACAGGTTGAACAACTTTCACAGTTCCTGATGTGCTGTGTCACTTCCTCAGGGAGTGGGAGCAGTGGTAGATTTATTTTATTTTATTTTCACTTTGGTAACCGGGTAACTGCACTGGCACCAAGTGCCTTTTTCAGTCACGATCCAGGTGCAATTTCACAGACATTTGAGGACATACATACAAATGTTTGGGTGCTTGTTGCAGAAAATGAAACATACCCAAGATAAATGATTGAACAATTAAACAAGATAAATGACTATTCATTTCTGTGGCAGAATGCCACCCTGTCATTAGCTAATGTATGATGTGATATCATTGATAACACCACATGCTGCGCATAGAGGGGTTTTGGATATAAAAGGGGGGGGGGGCGCACAGGAACCAGGTGCTATGGAAAAACTGTGAATAAAGAATCACCAAGAGTGAATTCAGCAATGCTGCAGATATTCTGCGGTAGTTTGCAAGTTCTGCACAAAATTCTGTGGTTGCAGAATTCTAGGGGCCTTGCCCATGACCTTTGGGTGAATTAAGACAGGTCCACCTGCACTGGGGGTTTGAGGATTGCCAGGGGGTAGGCAGATTCTGTAGGGCAAGTGTTGAAACTTTTTTGTTGCCTGCATCAAGTATATAGAGTTTATTGCTACCCCATTGCTCCCATTTTACCCTTCTCCCCCCTTTTTCTGTTTGTACCCTCCATTTTAAATACATTGTTTGTTGAATGGCATTTGTTGGTTTGGGGGTTGTTATTGGTTTATTGTGTCACTTGTTTTCGAGGTGGGACTGTGTCTGCAGATTATGCCCTGTTTCCGGGGTGGGGGGGTAATTGCCTTTTGTTCTGTCAGCAGGCAGGTACTACATATTGCCACCCCAGGTGGAGGTAGTGTGCCACGTTAGGCCCATGTACCCAGTGTAACACTACTAAAGGGAATCCAGGCTGTCCCCTGAGGGAGGTTGTGAGAGGTGGACCCAGAGGGCCATGGGCAGCCCACTACAGAATTAAATAACTCTCTTTCCCCAACCTAGTGAGCAACAGCTACATCCTCTGTGCCCCTCCGCCAAGTCTGCTAACTAAAAAAAAGAATTGTCTCGGGAGATAGTGGCTTGCACAGCCCTGCTCACACCACCTTGTCTGGCCACTATCTGAGTGATACAGAGAACACTCAAATGCTATGAGCACACACTCCTTTATCCATTCTAACAGTGGCTGGCTGAGGTGGTAGGAGTAGAGACACACACTGGAAAGCCTGTATACAGCCAACAAATTCACCACTGAGGGTTCAAAAGTAGAAACTCATGGTTTTATTAGTAGCATAAAGTAAAGAGATGCAGCACCGATAGCCCTGGCACTTCGTGTCTGAAACATGATCCTTTGTCTGGAGGTGGTGTGAGTAAGACTGCAGCAGTTGCCATCTCTCATGAGGATTCTTATTTTTTTTTTTTTTTACATTGGTGCACCCAGTGAAGGAGGAGGTGTAGGTGTGGAAATATGTGGATTGGGGGAAGTTTTTCTAAAAGTTATTTTTGGTACCATAAGGAAGGGGGAAGGGGTGTTGGGGTGCTAAGTGAGTTGAGAAAGTGGGTGCTATTTAATTTTTACTGGGACTATGGCGGGAGTAGGGAGACATGGGATGCTATGAGAGTGGGGGAAGGGTTTTTACTTTTCTTTTTGGTGAATCGCCTGCAGGGTCCACTGCATTTGGCAATGGGCCTTGTGGGTGAATCAGTTTTAAATGTCATCAGTGAAGACACTTCGCTACATATAAGAAGATTTTTTTAGTGACGTGTCCAGTTTGCCAGCACTTCACACAACATTTGTGAAACACAAAGTTTGCCATTTCTCCCTGTCATTGATGGAGAAATTGCATTTTGCAACATCCTTAACTGTCACACAACAGAGAGGACACACGTGATGGCATGCCAACCAGAAGGCAGGTTGCCCAGAACTGGTAGTACACTGTTACACCACAGTGCCACACCAATGTTGTTGTCTTTGTCATTTTAGTTTGTAGTCAGGTAAAGGAACATGGAATAAATAATAGGGCCTTTAAAATAAAGGCAATCAACCTTTTCGAGAGTCAGTGGGAAGCTAGCTCATCTGAATCAAGAAACTGTCTTTCAGTGCCAGTGCTAATTAATTGCTGTGTTACAGTCTGGCCTGCTTTCTCTGCCAGAGAACAACTGTCAGTCAGAAAAATGTAATTAAACTTTAATTTAAATAGTCTTTTTTGTATCCACTCCCTCTGATGTGGTCTCGTTTTTTTCCCATCCATATGTTTAATTTTTGCAGAATATTTGAATTGTCCTCACTTGCAAAAATTAATTAATGGTTGATATAAATATGTATTTTTGTGGGTTAAATATTCAGTGCAATTTAATGTAATGCATATTATAAAATCCTGAAAATCAAAAGTAAAATAAAAAATGAAAAATGTAATTAGATCTGTGAAACGTTCACATCACTTTCACTACTGTAGTGCTACAGCTGTAAATGGTGAATAAATCATCAAACAAGCACCTGCAGTCCGTAGTATTAGCACCTTTGACAGCAAAACACAAACCCTCTTCACATGTCCCCAAACTGAGCAAGGCAATAACTGCAAAAATTCCCTCAGCTCAGTGTCACATGAAAAATCAAGGAAAATATTTTTTTTTGGTATTTTCTTCTTTAAATATACTTTATTTAATTTTGTAACATATACATTACATTAAAATGAACATCAAAATCTGCATTCTATAATCACAGATTTTTACAAACAATAGTCTCTGTGCATTAAGGGACAGGTTGCCTATGCACCACGGATCTGCAGCATGTTGCCAACCCTATATCTGAATACTGCAAACTGGGGGTCCCATGGATCCCTGTGCACATTCACAGAAGGGACACATGTCCCTTCTGCACAGAAGCTCCTGGCCAGCTGTGTAACTACGCCCATGGCTGGGTTGGGGATGTGTCTGGGGGCTTGCCAGCACTCTGTGTCATTCTTGGAGACATGGAGTGTCAGGCAAGGGGGGCACAGGATATGGCAGCAGGGACCCAGCCATATCTTTTGTATACCTCTTCAGTTTACACCCGCTGGCTGCGGCAGGATGAGGAATCCCCCCCCCCAGCCATGCTGCCCCAGCCCTCTGGGCCGACTAGGAGGGCTGGGGTAGCCATTTGGGCACTCAATCATCATTCTAAACAACAGCCATCCCCCCACCATCCCAGAATCCCCTGCTCAGCACACAGCAGGGGATCCATTATGGGAGCAGGTTGGGCATCTGACTTGATACCTACATATCTCCTCCAATCCAACCCCAATGCAGCAGCATGCTGGGAGGTGGGGCTGCAGACAGGCACCATGTGGGGGTGTGCATTAGTGTATGCTGCACCCTGCACCTGTCCGTAGGTGTAGAGCTGCATGGGGCTGGGTATGTGCTTCTCGTGCATACCCAGCTCCCAGTCACACATAACCCCCAATGTGCTAAACCTATCATAAGAGCAAAAGTCCACATAAGTGTTCGTATATATCAAGGGTTTTGATTTGTTCTTTCTTTTAAAAGAAAATGAAAACATTTCTTAAGCAACTTTTCACACAAAAAGAGAAACAGAAGAGGAAAAGAATGAACTCCTTCACTTATAGATTGAGCAGTTCTGGCACCCTATAATACTAGTAAGAGCCCTGTTGTAATTGCAAAATTTCCATCGGAGAGCCAAGAGCGCTCCTTGTTCAATCTGGCACTAATTCTTGCAATTGTATTAAGTATTTTCTCTCTAAATTGTTTTCCTAACTAACTCTGCATAGAGTTCTTGAAAGAGTTGTTTCTATCTGTCTCTTAGTTACGAGTGCCGATTTTGATGCTGCAATGTGCTGCCCCAAGGAGTGCCAACTTTTATGAACCTTTGTGGGTGCTCACAACCAGTAGGTAGCATTTTTCCTATGGCCAGTTTCCCTGATAGTCCTTTTTTGCAGGCTGCTCTCAAAACATTGAGGGTGCTTTCATCAGCTTTGAGTGTGTGTGAGCACTCCAGCACCCATGGAGTCTGCACCTATTTTTCAGGAAAGATCAGTACTGCCTCTCACTATGAAACTCAAGGACTGCACCTAATGGCTTCAGAAATAAGTATCTGGTTAATGACAGTGCAGAGCCACCTTGATCCATTTTAACCACTCTGGTCAAAAAACATCAAATTTAGTGACATCCAGAAATACCAACAGAGTATCCAAGCACCTCTAATTTATAAGCATGGTTTTGCTAAAAAGAACCCACAGAACCCAAGCTATTTTGCTCAAATGTCTTATATTTCTGGGCTATCAAGAAATGCACTTTTACCATACACAAGCCTCATGGAGTGAAGTCAGGAAAATGTTATTTTTTTGTCCTAAATCTGCACATGGAGAAAGTACAAAGGTGGGAGGCTTGCGGGCCTCATAGGAGCAGTTTCATAAGTCAAAGCTACCTTACAGTCCTTAAAGGCCATGCCCACTAAACTTTGCCCATCCATAGATAAAATGGATTAAAAAAAATTGCGAAACATAGAAGCCTTGATGACTAGAGACAGCACATTTTGCTGCTGTGTCGGCACTCACGTTTGGATTCAGAGTTGGATTGGGTGGCAGAGGGTTCTGGGATTACCATGCCATGCAACAGTTCTCTAAGCTAGGGAGGGCTGGCACCAAGTATTGCATTCACAGCGACCCCTGGGGGGTGGGTTGGGTAGATTGCCCCTCCATAGAGACTGCTGTATGCATGCAAACTCTCTCTAGGCATGGTACAACACTGTACAAGGATGTGGGGGTTAAGCATGAAAATGGGGAGAAAACAACTGGGCCATCAAAGATGAGGTTGACAGCATTCTCAGGCCCTGCTCCATGAAGACCTCTACCATGAGGATTGGTGGAGGTAGCTGGGGAGACTGTGATGTGGAGAAAGCTGAGCATGTGCACACACATTTTTGGGGCATGTGCAAAACTAGGAAGAGTCAGTGGTTAATACACAGTAGGGGAGATTTTAGGCATTGATATGGGCAACGTTCCAGAGATTCAATTGCTAGAAGCTTTCCCAAGAAAGAAAACCATCTTAAGTGCAGAAATATAAATTTTTTCATCTTGGGCATGCCAACAAAAAAAGTGTATCCCTAACAAATAGTTAAAAAAATTCCTTCCATGGCAGCACAGGGCATCTTCTTGGCATGTGGGTGACCAAGGTTCACTGCCTCAGCCTAGGATGGTGGTACAAAGGCAACAGGGAGGGCAAAAGAGCTTCTGAGATGATGCTTTCCTCCCAGGGATGGTTGCAGGGTGCACCACTCTTTACGTGTTTCTGGTGGTGGACTAAGAGAGATGAGCTCAGTGGTGTGGGCAGCTGCATGGTGCCATGCAGCCACCCCCCCCGGATACCACAGCATTTGCACCCTTCAGGAAAGTAGGTGAGGGAAGGTGAAGAGTGAACAAGTAAATCTATACCCCATTCCAGCATGCTGTATGACAGCCCTTGTGCTCCCCTCATGCCACCAAACCTCTCACTATACTGACTCCCACCAGCCACTGTCCCAAGATTCCATGCACATCCTCCCTGGTTGCAGCAGGGAAGCATCCCAGAAGGGATAAGCATGAATCCATGGGTCCGCAGAACACCAGGGAAGACTGGAAGCTTGGAATGCTGGTGGTGAATCTAGTGGGCAGCAAGGGTACTGAGGGGCTGGGAGGAGCAGGGAGGAGTAAAAAAACAATTCCCTTCCATGCAGGAGGAATGGTGGGGCATGGTAAATGAGATTGTTCTGATGGAGAAACTGACACTCACTGTGGGACTAAAGAAGGATGCAGCAGACAATAAATGGATACTGTGGATGGTATTTGTCATCCCAAGGCCTTTGCACCACCATCCCAGGCTGAGTCACCTCCCGTTCTGACATGCAAACTAAACCATATTACAAGCAGGTTCCAGTGCTACAGCAATGAGGTAGCCCCGGCATAGGTACATTTTCTTCTCTTTTCCCAAGCTTTGGATCCTCAATCTCACTGCAAATAAATTATGACTCTGGGTCTATTTGTAAGTCCCTCCGTAACTGAATTACTGTCATATGTACATAATTGTTGACCCGGAACCTTCTTTTAAGATCCCTGCTGATGTAAACCTACATTGTACAATGTGCCAAATGTTTAAGTTTTGTACTTTACAAGTGATACTTTGTGTATTTTCTTTTCTCTTTCTTACTGATGTGGAGCCTTTGCAAAGGAGTCTATGACTCAAAGGATTGTAATTCTGATTTATTTCAATAAATAAATAAATAAAATTAAATGTGTTCATTATAGAAATACTTTGGGATACAGAAAAAGTCTAGGGAAATAGGTAGAGCTAGACATTGAAAGAAAACTAAAGATACAGTATATTTGGAGGCAGAGGATTTTTTTCTCAAATTGGCAGGCAAGAACTGGACATTAGGTAAAAACTTCAGTTTATAAATATCAGCATTGTATTTGATCAGAGAAGCCATTGGAGTGGAAGGTTTCCGGAGCTATCTTTTGGGAAGTCAGCTCCAGGGACATGATTGTTCAAAGATTAGTATTATATTTTCTCTGTAACCCTAGGTGGCTTTTCCTGTGATGATAACATGGTCAGTATTCATGAACATTGCTTCCCATTCACACCATTTTACTTTTCCTTAACTATCCCAAATCAGCAAGGTGCTATTGAACAATATGAACAATTGCTGAACTGGGTTAAGAAAGATGAAGTTTAGTGGTGTTAATGCTGGAGATAATGTTTGTGAACATAGCCCGCTATTTCCTATGGAACCTGAATTACTCATCTTTCCAGTACGTGATGTAAATCCATGGCAAAACATTCCTTGTAGACTGCTCCATTATGCTGTAAATCCATGGAGGAATCCATGCAGCACTGGGAGCACTGGGAGTGTGCAAAGCCTCCTGCCATCTTGACTAGGAATCCCAGGCTCTGGACATAAACATGGTTTTCCTGAGTAGTAAGTGAATGCTTGAACACTAGGCTGTTGGTCTCTCACCTTCCCTTCTCCCCCTTACTTAACTCTAGCTATGGCTGACCCCTAATCTCTAATGCACTTGTAGTTAACTTGCACTTCTGTTATACCTTAGCCAACCTGTTCTGCCTGTGTTTACTCTTCATTAACTTCCCTAGACCAAACTACAACAATTCTATTCAGGCATTTTCTAGCTACACAGTTATGCATCATTTAGTGTATGCCTAAATGTTATTTTGTGGTGTTGTATCTAGTCCAAAAGCTTTGGCATAGTATCTATCTAGTTCAAAACTGTTAGCATCCCACTATTTCATTACTCCTGTACAGTCTGCTCAAATAATTTGAATGTAATCTACTGTTAATTTATATTGTGTACCAAATATCTGTAAACTATCCTCATGTTCCCCTACCTCTCAGGTCACACCGGGAGACTAGCAACTTGTTGCTCAGCGTTCCTTCCTGGTGAAACATTTCAATAAATAACTAAAAAATAAATAAAATGGTGGTTATATAATTCTATAAGTGCTAGGTTATGTCTTCACCCCTCTTTCTAATCACCATTCCCATAACAATCTCCTTGACCCCTTTCAACATGACATTTCTTTGTTCTATATCATTAAGATTGTCCTCCTTCAAGTTGTCAATTGTCATCTTATTACATCTGATGGTCTCCTTTCTATCCACCCTTCTTGCCCTGAGTGCAGTGTTTAACACTGTTGATCACCTAATCCTTTCTGATGGTCTTGAGCACTGTGCTGGGGGTCTCTTACAATCTCCATTCCTATTTTCACTCCTATCTCTTCAACCAAGGCTTCTTAATCTCTGATGGCAGTTGTTCTTCATCCCCCTGACTCTACTGTATAGTGTTCCCTTGAGGCTCTGTTGGTCTCTTGCTTCTCTTCTCCTCTATCTACCTCCTCCTGCTGGCCACATCATTTCTGACTTGAACATCAGGCATCACATCTATGCTGATGATAGTAAAGTATAAATTTCTTCCTAATTCTTATCTGATCCAGCTCCATCTTCCCTCTCCCTCTAGCTTAGCAAAACCAACTCCTGGCTCCAAAATAATTTCCTCCTACTTAATATTCATAAGACTGAAAACTTTCTCCTCGACAAAAAATATTATCTTCCTCAATTTCACTTCTTTTGTCACTCTCCATCACTCTTGTCTCTCCTTTGCCCCTTCTGTCTCTATTCTAGGGTTCCTTTTGATCCAGAACTCACCTTTGCTCTGTACAGCTCTAGGATCTGCAGTCATCCTTGCAATATTGCAAGCATCCATCACTTCAGTGATTCTCAGTGCCCAAATCTAGGGGCCTCACAGTACAGCCTCCAGAACTTTTTCGTGGTCTTACTCTGTTTTTTTCACCTCGAGATAAGTTAAGCCATAAAGTACACCCAAGCAAGTATTTTATTTATTTATTTGTTTATGTAATTATTTATTTGTTTATGTAGGTATTTATGTATGTGGTTATTTATTTATTTGTGTATGTAGTTATTTATTTGTTTATGTAGTTATTTATTTATTTGTTTATGTAGTTATTTATTTGTTTACGTAGTTATTTATGTATTTATTTATTTATTTGTTTATGTAGTTATTTATTTATTTGAAATTGGTGACCAGGAATGGCACACTGAGCTAAGGCTTGTTTCCAACTGCGTCCTGAGGAAGGAGAAGGCAAAAAGAGGTACAAGAGCAAAACAAAATAGTGCAAAGTACAAACAAACAAGTGAAGATATCACTAGGTATACTATATGTATAAGGATGTAATGTTATCGAGGGGTTCTATAAACATTTCCAAATGATGAAACAGAAGGTCAAACAGTTTATTTTATTTATGTATTGAAAATTTCAGAGAATACATTTGAGCACAAGTGCTCTTTTACAAAGGTTCCATATCAACAGCTCTTATGCAAGCATTTCTAAGCACTTTAATATCAACACAGAACTCACACAGAACAATCACTGCAATGTAGCAGCCATTCTGGGCCAGCATACTATACAGCAGCTCTCCAACTCTCTGTGCCCAGATGCAAACTGATTTATTGAACTTTTTTATGGATATCTGGATTCAGGTCTTCTTTAGACATAAAGTAAAAGTTATTGAATTTCTGATAATATTATCTTCCCAACTTGAAAATGACTCCTCAATTCCGAAAAATGTGTAAAGAATAATGAACTCTCTGAACCGAGGCAACCGCTGCAGAGTCGCAGCAAACCACCAACTTTGGCGACCCGACTGGCCTTTTATTTAAAAGGACCGGCCCCAGAAAGAGAGCTAAAGCGTTTGCTTAGTATAGCCAGTGCAAAGTCTATTTCACAGATCAGCAAAAAGCCAAAAGATCATAGAAAATGGTTTAAATGCTGACCTGCTTCTCAGACAGTCATGTTCTAGCCACTCTGGTCACTTCTGCATCTTTTTCCTTTCTCCGCTGCTGCATTTTTTTCTTATGCACGGATCCTTTAGGCTTTGTGCCTCCAAAGTGCTGCAGACTCCATAATTGGTCTGTATAATGAACTGATGCCAGAAAAGTCCTTAGGAGAAACCTCTTGGGTGTACAGAAATGTAAAACCAAAGGACTGGAGCCCACTCTTTTTAGTAGAAATGATTGGTTCTTTTTTTTTTCCTTAGACGGCGTTCCTTGATGGGCAGGAGCCAGTCACCCCTCAGTTATGTCGGATTTGACTGCAACCTTCAGGTTTGGCAGTAAAAAAAAATTATTCAGTTCACTTTGATACATTACTTCATCTGCTGCTGTGGACCATGGAATGGACAGAAACTAGCCAGCAGTTAGTTCCTTGAGTTGGGATTCAGTTTTTCCAACAAAACGCCAGACGCCATGAGGTGTGTTCACTGGGGGTCACAGTTACCTTGTGCTGCCTACCTTGCAGTTGCACACATTGCAGACTCCTCCTCTCTCCCTCAGTGGGACTTCCTGATTTATTGAACCTGATTAATCTGTTGGTGGATTTGTAAATGGAGGAAATTTGACCATGACACCACAGAAAATCCTCTACTCTTTTTGAGAAGTGCCAAGGGATCTTTAACATCCACCTGTATAACCATCAGAACAAGTAGGTGAGGCCTTGATTTCATCTCTCCTCTGGAAGAGGGCCTCTTAAAACAGCACAGTGACCCTCAAAAACCATGCTGGCGCATGGGTACGGTTATGTATAACTAAGGGGATTGTGCCCCTTGCAGGGCTAATAACACCCCTTCCTGCAGCATCGGGTGTTTGTTGGATGTCTCCCATCTGACTACCAACCAGTCCTGACCCTGCTTAGCTTCTGAGATCTGATGGGATAAGGTTCCAAGATGGTAAATCTTCTAAACCTTGCGATAGCATTACACCCATGTTTGCTGTGTTTGGACATTTTATTTTAAATTATGCATTATTCTTAACTGGAAATGATTACAGGCTTATAAGCATTATGTTCTAATATCACATCTTATAATCATTTAGTGCTGATGTGAGCCCTGAATAATTGTACGACTGTAATCTCCTGTATTGTATGCAAGAATTATAGTTCATCATATATTGTGTAGTATACAGCAGATTAATTTCCTGTTGCCTTTTCAACTGAAGTTTTCTCCCCTGTTTGTGAAAGCTAAGAATATGTCAGGTGCATAATATTTTTAATTTGTGGTGGCTGCATAAGGCCACGGTGGCCTAATTTTATTTATTTATTTATGTGTGTGTTTGTTTTGGGTAACTAGGTCCACCCTCTGGGAACAAGGCCCTTTTACCAGAGCAATCAATTGAAAAACAGTGACCTAGAACCCTCCTCTGCTGGAACCTTATTGAGACCTTCATTTTCTCTCACCTCAGCTATTATATTTCACGTATTTATAGATGTCACAAGGCTGTGATTTGTGCTTCAAACTGTTCAAAATTAAGCTGCTCACCCACAATCAGAAACAGGACCGCATCACTCCCATCTTCTATCACTTCCACCCAATCCCTATCCGATACTACATCCAGTATACTGCCCTGCCCTGCTGGTTTTCCAGTTTCTTCACTGTCTTTTCCCTACTATCTATCTGACCTCATAGCCTTCTCTTCTCCCTAAACTCTATTATTCCAGCTCTGGCCTTCTTTCTATCCTTCATAGTTCCTTGTCTGCCTTTGCCAGGTGTCCTTCAGCATCTCTGCTCCAACTTTCTGGAACAGCCTCCATCCCCCCCTCCACCTCACTGATTCCCATTCACTCTTCAAATTCTACCTTGAAACCCACCTCTTTTCCCTTGCCTGTAACGGCTGAGCTCCCAAGCAGTTCTCACTCATTTTTTCTGTAACTGACTCCTTCAGTGTTTACCAACAATAGCACTGACAAATACTTTTCTTTTTGATGTTACACTTATTTTATTTTATTTCACACAATCAGTTTTACAACCTTTGAGTCAAAGACTCGTTTACAAAGGTACCTCGTCACAGGGATGGTGGACAAACAAAAATGTGAGGTTTAGACAATGGTAACAATACAGGTGAGATACAGGTGTAAATAAGCAAACACAAGATGCACTAACTATACAAGGCTTATTCATACTCTGCAATAGAGACCAGTGCTTAGTAGGCTGGGAAGTCCTGGGGTACTCTGGGAGGTACTATTCAGGACAAAATACAGCTCCAATTATTAACAACTACATCTCTGATTATCAACAAGGTATTTTCGAAGGGCTATTTTGAACTGGCCAATTCTGGGGATGTCTGTGATGTGCACAGGGAGAGAGTTATACCAGGCAGGTGCTCTATGGTGAAAGGATCTTTGGCAGAGTGAGGTCCTGGCTCTAGGTACTAGGAAGGTGGCTTTAGTGGAATTACAGGTAAGTGCCAGCCGGGAGGCCTGTTGCAAGGATGTAGTGACCCCTGGAGGGCATAGCCCAGATAGGGCCTTTTTTGCCAGCAGGCAGGTGTGGTATTTCAGTCGTTCATCAAAGGTGAGTATGTTAGAGGCAGAATAGAGTAGACATGTGTGGGTTCTGCTATGGGCACCGATCAGGAGCCTGCAGGCTTTGTTGGTAGAGGTCTGGACTTTAGTAAGGGTGGTAGGGTCCGCAGCTGCATAGGTCGGGAGTCCATAGTCTGCCAAGGACAAAACGGACGAGGTGATGGCAAGTTTTAAGGCAAACTCAGGGAGGCAGTCTTTGTGGCAATAGAGAAGACCAATCCTGGAGTTCATGGCCGATGACAGAGCTTTTAAATGTGTATGGAAGATAAATCCTGAGTCGAAAGTGATGCCCAGGTACTTGTAGGTTGATACCTGTTCAAGGAGGTGGAGTGTGCTGGGGGTGATGAGAAGGGGAGAATCACTGGAGTTGGTTTGTCGGTGTGCAAAAAGCATAGATTTTGTTTTTTTCAGGCTTAGGACTAGCCGATGGCTGAGGAACCATTTTTCTGCTTGGCTGAAGGTGCGTTGCAGGGTGCTTTGGAGCGAGAGTGGGTCCGAATGTGATGCGATGAGGACAGCATCATCAGCGTATAGAAGTATTTTATCAGTGCAGGAGCTAGGGAGGGTGTTTAGGAAGAGACTGAAAAGGGTTGGCCCAAGGATGGAGCCTTGGGGGACCCCAGAGTGTACTGGTAGGTTTGTAGACAAGGTACCATTCAGTTTGACCCTTTGGGATCTATTCTGTAGGTAGCTTGAGAACCAGTTCAGGGGGCCTGGTGAGAATCCCAGTTGGCTAAGGGAGTTTAGCAATAGTAGGTGACACACAATATCAAAGGCCTTAGATAGGTCAATGAATACTGCACCAGCAATTTTCCCAGCATCAAGCGCAGTGTGGATTTGGTGGAAGAACTCCAAAAGGGCTGTGGAGGTGCTGTGATCTGGGTGGAAACCGTGTTCTCAGGGCATAGTATGTCATATTTAGATAGGTAGTCCATGAGCTGCGTGGATACTATTTTCTCCAGGGTTTTTTTTGGGGGGGGGATGGAGATGGGCCTGTAGTTATTTGGTAGTGTTCGGTCTCCGGTCTTATGGATAGGGGTGATTTCAGCCTGTTTCCATGCATCTGGGAATTGACCAAGGCATAGTGATCGGTTGAGAAGATCCATGAGGGGGATTAACATGACATCCAGAGTGAGGCAGAGTATCCTGGAGTCAAGGGGGTCACTGCTCAGGTTGTGGGAGGTGAGGGCTTTTAAGAGGAAAGGTTTGGCATCATGTGGTGAGATGGTCCTGAAGTGGAATAGGGGCCGGGAGGTAGTGGAGTGGATGGATGGGAGGATGGGGTCAAAGAAATGGGCAGGAAGAACCACACTTAGGTTAGAGAAAGTTTTGTTTAGGCAGTCTGCAATGCACGTTTGGTCCGTAGTAACTGCCCCATTGATAACGATCTGAGGGGGGGAGCGGGTATTCGCATTCAGTTCTTTTATATTATCCCAGAAGGTTCAGGCAGAGCCCCAGGAAGATGTTAGGGCTGTTTGATAGTGTCTGGCTTTTGCTTGTTTAATGGCCCAGGTGCACTGGTTACGGGCTGTTTTATAGGCTTGCCTATCCACCGTACTGCCGGACTCAACTGCAATGTGCCATAGGCTGTCTCTCTGTTTTAGTTGCTGGATCAGCGTGGGGGAAATCCATGCAGCAGCCTGTCTCTTTGGGCAAGATTTAGTGATGGGAGCAAATAAGTCACAGGCCTTGCTGAAGGCACTGGTGAGGTAGGTTAAGGCAGTATCTATGTCTGGTGCAAGGGTGATTGGGGACCAGTCGAGCTGGGCAAGGTGCCACTTGAGATTGTCAAGGCCCCTAGGGTGGAATTGATGATGGGGGTGCTATTATACTCAGGACTAAGTGTGGGGGAGGACCAGAAACATAGAACAGGAGAGTGGTCACTGACGGAGTCTGCTAGGACGTTAACCGATTTTAATTTGTGTGGTCGATTAGAGAGTACTACATCTAGGAGGGAGCTGGTCCCCCTAGCTTAGTTAAGTCTAGTGGGCTGGGTGACCAATTGAGATAGGTCAAGGGCCGTGAAGTCGTCCTTTATGTTTTCTGATGTGGGGCTGAGCCAGTCAGTGTTAAGGTCTCCTAGAATAAGCTGTTCAGCCTTGTGCAGCAAGGTGGAAAGATTGTTTATGAGGGAGTGGATAGCTATGCTTTGCGCTCATAGGGGTGTGTAGGTGGTGGTAAGGTATAGAGGGCCACAGCTGGGGTGCGGCGTGATTTTCAGGGTAATAGCTTGTGTTCCATGGCCAAGCTCAGGAGTTGGTAACGCATGGCCTAGGATGGAGTTGCGCAGGTAGATGGCACACCCACCTCCACGCTTACCCACCCGATCTGCCCTGAACAGAGTAAAACCTGGGAGGGAGACAGCTGAGTCTGGGGTAGACTGGGAGAGCCAGGTTTCAACTATCGTAAGGATGTCTGGTGTGTGCTGTGCAACCCAGCATTGGAGTGCTGTAGTTTTCTTAGGGAGACTGCATATATTCATAAATGCAATGCGGAGACCATTACCAGGGTTGAGCGGTGGCATTGCAGTAATGCCCGGCCCAGGGTTTGGGTGCACATTTCCTGAGAGCAGGAGGAGTAGGGTAATAAGACGTATTGAGGGGCTGTGGTTGTTGTGGAAGAGACACTTTTGGAGATTCCAAGATCTCAGAGGGGTGGTGCATGGGATGGGGAGTGAGATGAGGGCAGGTGTAGCTAGTAAGGAGAGGGACCATTGATCACAGTATTCAGAGGACAGGGGTTGGGCACTGGCGGTGGTGGGTGGGGCAACGTGGTGGTCCAGTGTGCGAGTAGGTTAGTCAAGATGGGCTTTAAGGTAGGTGGGCTGTGATAACAGAGGCAATCTGTCTGAAAGGGCTGGGATTCAGGCAGGGACGCATGCATGGGGGAGCTATAGGGATCCATAGCGGTGGGTGGGTGTAGTAGCAGGAGGAATGTTGAAATTCTCCAGAGTATTGTAAGGGACATGTTTGTGTGTGGTTTTGTAGCAGGGAAAATAGAATTAGAATGCAGGCTCCCCCTAGTGTTGAGGAGATATAACCTGCAAATGGAGAAGTTGGCTGATTGGTTCTGGCACCTCATGTGACTATTAGTATAAAACAGAGTGCCGACCAAGGGTGGTGGTGGGGGTGGTGGGGAGCCGGCGTGCAGCTCCGGTGGGGCCAAACAAAGCTGGAAGTCAAGAAACGCTCTCATGCTCTCTACAGGCAGCCAGGCGCTGCTCCTTAGGTAAAATCTGTGAGGCGTACCTATGCAGTCCAGGGGGGTGGGGGGGCGATCCTTCGGTGGAGGTCCTGGGGAGGGCAGGCTCTCCAGCCCTCATGACCCTCAGTGGTCTCAGGTAAACGGACGCTGGAACCCCTATGCAGTCCAGGGGGGTGAGGGGGCGATCCTTCGGTGGAGGTCCTGGGAAGGGCAGGCGCTCCAGCCATCACGACCCTCAGTGGTCTCAGGTAAACGGACGCTAGAACCATCATTCTGTGATGCAAAGTGTTTGGGATACTTTAGTATAAAAAAGCTGCAAAAAATTAAAATCACAGTTTCGAACCCCATCATCACCAAAATATACGCTGTGTGACCTTAAGAAAGCCACTTAACTTTGCAGAGCTCCAGTCCATCCTGTGCAGTAATGGGTAGAAGTGGGACCTCACTAGTAATGAGATGCTACATCTAAGCTAGGTGTTGGCATGTGGCTGCAAGCACTGTAAAGCTTTTATTGTAAATGTGTGTTGAAATTAGAAAATAAAATTAGATGCACCCTGATGAAGGGTCACATTTACACCTGAACAGCCGGGACTCTTGGTGCTGCCACTGCAAACTGGAATAAAAGAGACATGAGTCTGCACTGAAATTTTGCTTACCATCATTTATTTGACTGTGGTGTTCCCGTGCTTTTGTTTGACCTGATGCTTTGTCCCTCACGTCTTCATTCAGAATGATCTATGAAGAATAAGTAACACGTTTGATGTGCTGATGAGCCCATTGCAGTTGAAAATAGCAGGGGCTCAGCAGTCTAGACCAATTACCTGCTGTGTGGTGGTGACACAACTCACTGCAAGCTAGGTGTAAACTTTATGTATTTCAAAGGACATGAATTCACTCCAATCAGAGAGGGCTTCAGTCCTTTGATCTGCATGAAGCCGGACGGTCAGCAAGCAGCTGATCATCTGTGATTGCCAGCAGTCTGTCTCTCTCTGTCAGCGCCAGTAAACAGGTGCATGGACAAGTACTACAGATGTAAGCAATGCCAAGTAAATAAATAAAATGTGCATCAGAAAGTCCCTTGAATGTAATAAAGTGACTATGGAGCTAAAACGAGCATGAGAAAGTAGTGAAAACAGACTTTGAAATCTGAAGCCGTGACACAGCACATGTGCTCTAGGGCTTCAGAGTCCACAGTCA
Source organism: Neoceratodus forsteri (assembly GCA_016271365.2). Lineage (NCBI taxonomy): Eukaryota > Metazoa > Chordata > Ceratodontiformes > Ceratodontidae > Neoceratodus > Neoceratodus forsteri. The sequence continues at coordinate 720,661,115 of CM057454.1, forward strand.
CTGTATTATACTCAGGAGACTGTCTGCTGCAAATATATTTATGTACAACATGTGTGTGTCTTGTGTGTGTGTGTGCGTGTGTGTGTGTGTGTGTGTGTGTATAGTTTTGTTTATTTTCGAGTGTTGGTGAGTTTTTTTTTGTTTGATTGTTTGTTTGTTACAGCTAATGACTTTTTTTTGTTAAAGCAGCTGGTGAGATCAGACAGTGTGCTAACTTTGACACCGGCTGTATGGTTCATTTTATTTTCATCTGTTTTGTGAACTGTTGGCCATGTCCCTGGGCAATGTTGCTACCTCTCATCATTTTTACAGTGACTGAGCGGTTGGACTGAATAGTCTGCCTTCCCTGCCCCAGTTCTGGAGCTTCATCCCCCATGGACTCTCCCAGCTTACTGCTTCCTTCAACCCCAAACACATAGCGATGGAGGAGCGAGAACAGCAGCCGCTATGAACATCTTCTAGCTAACAGGAGACCCACTCATACACTGGTAAGTACCAATGCGGATAGGGAACCTTACTTGTAATGGGATGATAGTCGGTGAGCTGCAAGTGAGCAGCACTCATAGTAATATCTTCTGCTGTGTGCAAGTCTTTTCCAGTGTTGTTTTCACTTTAGGAAGTAACAGGCATAGGAATAAAACTGGACAGACACCCATAGCAACTCGGCATCCCCACATCTTACAAAATTGTACCAGTTCTTACACTTCTGTCCTCTTTCTACATTGAATACTATGGGAACGTTCCTCCCCCTAGAGATGACAGGTCTCCCCCCAAACACACACACACAAATCTAGTTATATAGCTGTGTCAGGGGTGACTTAGTAGCGGAAATTTTTTTTACCTGTGGTAAGTATTCTGCCAAACATGCAGTCACTCCTACCAGTGCCAAACAACAACACTATACTCCACAATATAGACTTCAACTACAAGCTGCAAAATAAAAATAAAAATTGTTTTCTGCTTACAGCTGTTTGTTTTTGTTTCTGTTTTGCCGATTCTGTGGATGAACAGTAGCAGTCATATACATTCCTCATCATCTGTGCATGCAGTACTCGCCTTTGTAATCCCCCCTGACATTTAAATCAAACTGTAATATTTAATTGGATTAATAAAATAAATAGTGACATAGCATGTGAAATGAGTGGAGTCAATAAGCATTTAAGTCTGAAAGCTGAACCAAATCAGAGGAGCAGTCTCCCCCCCATTCCTTCATTAATTTTTGTTTAATCAATAAATGTTATGAGCCAGTTTTTCACAACAAAACTTTAACACAGTCATATTTTAAACCAGAGTTTTTGTTTTAAACAGAAGAAGAGTGATGGCAGTAAAACATTAAAAGTAGAAGCCATCAGTTTCACGGTCATGGAAAGGAAATGCCTACTTCTTGGCTGTGCCATCATATCAAAACAAAATCAAAGTGTTGGGACGATCCCACATACCAATATTTTTATTCATAACAATATTTTGCCTAGCCTTCTCTTCTTTATCAATGTTTTGTAACTATATTTTACTTCCTCGGGATTAGGATTTATATTGTCTAAAGGCAAAAACATACTTTTTAAGGAAGACATCCAGTATACAATTTACACTAAAAATTATGTTACTACTAATATATTGATTAAATTTACAAGTGGATAGACTTATCAGTTCAGTAAGTGCTTGACATTTTATAAGAATCTAAATCCATATGTTGCTTTTATCACCATTGTTTCTCTTATGAAATTCAAAATACAATATTTAGCATCTGAATATATTACTGTATGTAAAATGCACATCAGGTAATCCTGGAGTAAATTTACCTGAAGTTAAAGATACTGCATCATTCAATATTGATTTATAAGGCCTGGTTATATTCTTGCATTGTTGATATATGTTAGAAAGCAAAAATGCTCAATTAATCCATTAAGAACCTATGTATTTTGTTTCATCATATTCACAATATCAAATGGAAATATATTGAAAATGTATTTTCTTTACTTAGACCAAAACTACAATGGCATCACCACCCCTGCCTGCCACAGCATAATCTCTCTTCAGTTGTTACTAGCATTTTCAGTTATCATTAGTAGCATTCACTAAGTTCTTGCAGCCTAATAAATAAAGGGGAATACATTCACTAACAGATATTTATGATTCTCAGTATTTTACATAGTCCTTTAAACAAAGCACTCACTTGCCACACTTGCCACAGTGGATTCTGTGTGGAGAAGTTTGAATATTTAATTCTCTCTGGCTGTTTCAGCTGCTAATTTTCTTTTAATTTGCAAATGCTATCTTGAAAATAAGACTCATGCATTAGGTGCTAGATTCAAATCATTTAAATTTTATCTCAACTTTGAGTTTAATATTAGTAAAATACTCTAACTCATCTTAGATGCTTTCTGGCATTCTGTACTGGCAGCCATTAGCTATGATGCTATGTAGCATGTGGGGCAGGCTGTTTAACTTCCTCCTGCTTTGGGAAAGACTTATCCCATAATGCCAGACAAGTCAATGATCTTCCAGAAACAGCACAATATTAAATACAGTACAGAACCATATTTAGTATAGTTTCTAACAATTTACCATTCTATGCGTAACCATTTTACCCCTACCACTAAAGGACAGGGGGTTATTTGCTAGAATGACTCGCACAGTGTCTGCTTATTGATAATGACTCTGACTTACTGACACCAGCTGGTGGAGCTCAGTGACAGAGAGCAGGGTGCCAGGGGCCCATGAGGTCACTCTTGTGACTGAACTGCCCAGATGTGTCAAGGATCTCACACCTCACAGCAGTTGATAGATCCAGTCCTGATCTGGAGTCTGTGGCACCTCCAAGCAAAAGGGACTTGTGTTGTTGGCTACCACTGGGTCATGGCCAGCAGGACTTGGAAAAAACTTCCAGGTGAACATGAAAGTGGGGCGCCAAGTTTTTAATCAATGGGGGCTTGCTTTCCCATGTATGCTAAAGAAGATTTGTGAAATGGTGGAATAGTACCAAGATACATGGCTCTGATGGGAGGCCAGAGAGAGAGTAAGACATATTGAGGTGGATGGTGGGGCTGCTTGAGACATTGATTAAACTCATTACTTGCTACTTTGGAACTGGAATTCAGTGTGCGGATGCACATAGTCATGTACCCCAGCATCCTAGAGGAGAGGAGAGGAGAGAAACCTCCAAGTCTGGGACTATGATAAATTCCAGTCAAGCCCACAACCTGCTCACTATCATCCACCTCAGTTCAAATGAGACAGATTTTGAGCACACGGACTTGCTGGGAAAAACCCTCAGAAATTTCTGCAAAAATGTACTAACACTTGCAAGTCAGTGACATTTATGGCAGATCAAGACTTTTACCCTTTTGGCATAAACCATTTTTTAAAAAGCAGAAAACAGATGCTGTCCCTGTAAAATGTTTTCAAGGCTTTATGACAAAGAGAAATTTGTTAACAGACTTTACTGGGTCTATTTCAGGTCTCTGTTTACAATCACACTGAAATGGCTTAGCGATGTATGAACCTTTTATTGCCACAGAAGAATGTGTGTCTCTGTGTTCTTCCTTTTTACGGCTGCATGGGTGGAACCCTGCAGATGTATTGCTAGGAGAAGAGAAAAAGAACTCTGGAAACATGTGACCAGTTTCCGACACAGTGGCCTTCCCCAGTGGTGCAGTTAGTGCTATAATGTTGTTTCTGCATCATCCTTCCCCTCCGTGGCCACAAATTTGCTTTTTGTTTTCTTTTGTAAAGAGTGGAATCACTTTCTTTTAAAGTGATTCTTTTTTTTTGTATATCAAGAACTAAAGATTTTTCTAATCTTTCCCATTGCTGTCACTGTGGAAAGAAGATCTACTCCAAAGATGAGCACGATGTCTGCATTTGCTGCCTCGGGCCTGACCATTACTTCCATGCCTGCGAGCTCTGCCTGAAGTTCAACCTCACTACCTGGTGGTGCTGAAAGAAAGACCTGCAGTCTTGGGGTATTCAGGAACTACTCCCACCCAGTCACTGGCTCACTCTTTGGGCTCTCAGGCTTCCAAAGGCTGAGATAAAGCTTCAGGGAAACACAGAGACAGGGAATGTGGCAAATCCTGTTCCCCCAGGAGGCACTCCCAGTCTCCGTTAGCTTCTTCATTTCCCTCTGGGATTGCGTCATTTATTACTTTTGCATCAACCCTTCCTGATACCCCAGCCTTGGCTTCTTCCATGCTGCCCCCAGCAGGGAGTTCCCCCGGCCTGTATTTGGGCACTAAGAGGCTGTCAACCTTGGGCTTACCCAGGTCGTCGATGTCTGCTCTGCTGCTGTGACCTCCGATCTCACATGGTCCTCCAGTGTTGAGCTCCACTGCATCTGTGTCTGGAAGTGGTGCATCGGCGATGCAGGGGTTTTCTGCCTGCCCCATCGCCGCCAGTCTCCACAGTGTTGCCTATGCCCTTAACTAATAGGGTCCCTATTAATTAAGAGCTGGCTTTCATTTATATTGAAGACTTCTTAATCATTTGTAACCCGGGTGCCACCTCCCAATGGGCTACTACTCCTGCCTGCTGCCCTAAATACAGGTTGAGGGACCTGGGTTCTGGTCTGACTAATAGCATTGGCTTCTTACCAACAAGAATGCTATTTGCGCAGTGCATCCACCCAGAGTATTCTTAAGGTGGGTTTGTTGTTAAGCTAGCACAACCCTCTGGGAAATTGTACCTACTCACAGCCCCAACCAGTTGTCCCACAGATGGAGTTGTACAAAACACTTTACATTGCATTCAGTTATACAAATATTGGTGAGTACTAATACTGTGCTCACAGTTACCACTCTCACCTTCAGGGTAGGAACTTCCTGGGTACACCCTGTACACCTGTAAAGCAAGATTTGCAGTAGCAATAAGACACCTTTCAGCTTTTCTATTAACCCAGCACTCAGTAATAATATGCTTATGAGTCAGTTTAACATTCAATCAACAAACTAATTTATTTGAGGATTTGAACAGGGGATGGGGATGCAAATCAATGTCACCTTAAAGTAATTATTAGTCTTTGGTATTAGAGAAACATTTCCATACATTTAACCCCTAACTAGGTTGAGTCACTGCACTCTGGGTACCCAGGATTTAAGTTGTTGCGGGCCTGAACGTTGCGTGGGATGGCTGGCATTGCAGCTGGTTGGGGCCCTTAAACAAATAAATGATTATTATTTCTTTCACTTTTGGCTATTGCAACATTCATAAACACTTATTACCCAGGGAATTGTAATCCTCAGATCTGGTGGCCTGCAAAACAGTTAAACCACAACGAGAACTAGGAAAACAAATCAGATGGCAAACACTTTTATTTTTGTGTTGCAGGGTCAAAAACCCTGTTGTACTCACTGCTCTAGGATCTTGGGATCTGGGATGAATTCTAGGCTGGTTCCTCTTGAGGACTGTCTCTGGCTGATGGCTGCAGGTCTCTTCTTTCTGGACAGGGACCAGGGCTTGCACGACTCACCCCCACATCAAGGCTTTTTCCCCAAGGGTGGCTACAACCCGCGATATTCTTCTCTACAGGAGCCAACTCCCCAAACTGGTCTCTCAGCAGCTTTTGTAGAACAGGCAGCAACAGCCTCTCAGAACAGATGTTTGGCATCACACATTTAAATTCTGGCACAGTCTCAGATAGGCTTCACAGCTCACCTGCTTGCAAACTGCATTCCTTGGAGTGTAAGCTGGCAAAACAGGAATTCAGGTCTCCCACTTTGGCAAACAGACTGGAGACAATTCCGGTGACCCAGGTTTCAGTCCTGGACCACAGTCTCTGAGGCAACTTGTCTCTCACCGACACACAGTTTGGGGGTTTTAGGTACACTGACCCCCTTTCAGTCTGGATGGTAAGCTCCAAGGAAAACACTTTTCTTCTCCCTTTGGAGTCTTTTAGATCAGTCTGCAGAAACTGGCAGTTCCAAAAAAGTCACTCAAGATGTCGGGCTGGGAAGAGGTAAAACAGGCCTCTCCCTAAATCCCTGAGCTGAGAAAAGAGCCTCCTCTCAGTACAGATGCTTGTGCCAGATTGACTGTTCAGTCATTCCCTTTGACTGAACAGAAAAGGAAAACTGCAATCCAGCTGGCTGCACAAGCTGCCAGTCACAGTTCCAACATCCTAATTGGTTAAAATGGGTGCCAAGCACACAGTCCACAGTTTCTTCCAGCAGCCATAGTAAAAAGGACCCTTTAGGACCGCTTGAATTCTGATTGGCTCAGAAACAGGGTCAACGTATCATCATGGTGGCTGCTTGGGCATGATGTAAACAGTCCTAAACTTTAAAGTTCATTTTTAACATAACAGTTCAGATTTAGAAATAAACAGTTACAGCATTCAATAGGGCTGCGTCCATGCTTGTAAGCGACTGTACAATGGGACTTATTGGGGTGCTGCCTGGCCAGTTGCGAGCTTCATTTTTCTTGGACCCAGCACAGGCTGTACACTGCACACAGGGCAAAACCTCTTAAAGTCACAGCATGGTGGCATTAATTCGCACACTCACGCAGGAACCAGATATGCAGCAACACTTTACCTCTGGATCTGCTATTTACATCACTGGACTTAGCCAGCCTCTTTCAGGCAGAACTCCAGCTGGGGCCCTTCCAGGCAAGGAACACTGCAGTGTCCAAGGAGCTGACCCCTGGTAAGTCCGCCATTTTGTGGGGGTTACACATACATAAAGTTCTATTACAGCTGGCCTGCCGATGAAGCTGCTAGGCGTCCATCTGCTGGGCTGACATCTCAGGTTTGGGGATGGAGTCAGAGGGCCGGCAGGGGAGAGAAGGACTGAGCATCCCACAGACTGCTCTCCTTCTCCAGAGGGAGGGAGGAAGAGTGTCCGGTGCAATATAGACCTCTGGCAGAGGCTGGGGGTACCACTGAGGCCAGCGCCACATGTAATGGGAGCAGGGTGGATGCTGGTGTCATTGCACCTCCTCTCCCCCAAGGCAAAATCCTGCAAAAATCTATTGCCTGCCACTAATGAGGCCCCTGCCTCTGCCGCTGCTCCCCGCCACAGTCCAATGTCCACCGAGGGGGTTCAGCTCCCGTGATCCCACCCTGGGGGCAAGCCAGGGCTTTGTGACCATGTTTCCTGGGAGGGGGTGCCCGCCCGGCTGTTACGCCCGGGGGGGGGAGCCTGGGGATGGGGGAAGTAGCAAATGGAGTGGGGGACCAGAACCTCCTAGCCGTTGAGGGGGAAAAAAAAAAGAAAGTTCTATTGTAAAATTGGCCCCATAGACTTCAATGGGGTGCATCCCTGCACTTTCTTTGGTTAGATGTTACAAAACGTCTGAGTTCGGGGCCATGGCTGGCAGATCGGGAAGTGGAAGGGATCAGCAGGGTCTCTCTTTGGTTCAATTTACAAGCCCTTCCCTTCCCTTCCAAACAGGAACACTTTTGAACTTTCACTTATTGACTCAAAAGACTTTCACTACCATACAATAACAGCTAAGATATTAAAAATCCCATTGCTGTATCTTAGACTATATCTTGGACAGTCTCTTTAACAAGCATTAAACATTGGCAGATTGACAAATGCTTGTTTTTCTTTACAGATAATTCATTACAATATTTTGTATAAATCAACTGTTCCTGAAGGAAATCTAATGATGAAAACATCAATTACTTCGATACTTGGAATGCACTGCTGGAAAAGGTGGTCTCTTTGAAGACAGTGGGCAGCCTCATGAGAGGCTGGGATAGACTTAAGGGAAAAGTAAGGATCATGGTAGGGGCAAATGGAAAGGAAGCGAGGACTGTGGAGGGGGGCAGGGTCAGTAGCATAAGCTGTGGACCCTGCAATACAAGCAGACTAGATAGACCAAATGGCCTTATTCTGCTGGCTTCTTTGTATGTTCATATGTTCTTACTTAGATACATACATGAATAAGAACAGAAAGAGGCCATGAGTCCATTGAGTCTACCCTGGTGTCCTATGTTGTGTTACTGTACTCCTCCAGAATCCTCTCTGCCACCTGCCTTCCCCAATGACCCCTTCAAAACTGCCCCATTGTGTTCTGAACCCTGATATAGTCCCAGCACTGATCACATTACTTGGTAGATTGCTCCATCTGTCCATCACCCGCTCTGTGAAAAACTACTTCCTGCTGTTCTCCTTGAATTTCAGTTAAAACTATTACTTTGTGTTCCTAGGGCAATGCTTTATTCTTATCATCATTTTTATGAAAATCAAATTCTTCTTAGTTACTTTCTGACACTGGTTTATCGCCAGTTTTAGATCTTTCATCTTTATGTGCAAAGATTTATCTCCTGCTATAGCTTCTATTAAAAGTATTTTATTTCCACTTTGAGCAAAGAAAAACTTTGTGCAAGTAAAGAGTTTTCAATGAAAAGGAAAATTCTTTGTAAGAAAACACATTAAATCATTAAGAAATATGGTTGCATAGAACTGGTACAGTAATTAGTTGTACTGGCACAACACATTTATATTCACATTCAGGGTTTAAGACCTTTATAATATGGGTTGACAAAAACATGCAACCCAATTGGGTGAGTCACTTTGCAAGGCCGTGGATTAAGTTAGCATTAATCCATGATTCCACGGAGCGACTCGGAGGTCCGCCTCTGGGTCTTTTTCTGTGAAGTTGGAGCCAAACTGTGCTGACAGTCATTAAAAATCCCACAGATATGGGGAAAGACAGGAGGAGAGGTTGGAGTGTGAGTGGGAGGCAGTGTGGGGACTCGGGAGAGAATGTGTGATCCAGCACATTGCTGAGCACCCATCTGCTGAGCCCATAGCCAGATTTCCCATTCCCCTACCTTGCAATCAAAGACACTGCCCTCCCAGCACCCAGCTGCTAAGCCCATAGCCAGATTTCTCAGTCCCAATCCCCAACCCCGCAATCAATGACACTGTCCCCTGAGGACCCAGCTGCTGAGCCCTTAGCCAGATTTCTCAGTCCCAATCCCCAACCCCGCAATCAATGACACTGTCCCCTGAAGGCCCAGCTGCTGAGCCCTTAACCAGATTTCCCAGTCCCATTCCCCCACCCTGCAATCAAAGATACTGTCCCCTGAGCGCCCAGCTGCAGAGCTCGTAGCCAGATTTGCCAGTCCTGTTCACCCACCCTGCAGTCAAAGACACTGTCCTCTGACTGTGCTAGAAATGACAGGCACCCTAGAAAGAGACAGACAGAATAGCAGCAGCGGATGTGGCGTTAGGAAGAATGAGACACCAAGAGAGATGTGACAGCCATCCCAACCTGATGCTGTCAGAAGCCCGCAGCTCACTTTCTCTCTGTCTGTGGTGGTTGTCCCTGAGCCAACATGCCCCAAGTAGTGGTGGGTCAGCAGTTCCGCTGTCAGCAATGTGTTTGAGTCATGGCTATTAGTCGGTAGGGCAGATCTGTAGGAGAAGGCAGGTCAGGTTGTCAGTCTATCTGGTTTGGTGCTTTTGGGCGGAGTGGAACACGAGTCAGAGACAGCAAGCAGTGAGAGGGAAAGTGCCGTGCTTGCCTGACGCAGTCTGCAGTGTGTGGTGACAAAGCTGAGAAAAAGTGGCGAAGGTGATTGTTGTCTTGACAGCTGAGAAAAAATGTGAAATCACGTGTAGGTCGGATGCGGTGTGAATAGGCCCCCCCATCCAATGAGCATTGTATGTCCACATAGTGCAGTTCTCATAATGTCCAGTTCTGTAATGTCTTGGAAGATCAATAAACTTGACTTGGTATGGTATAGTAAAATTGTGTTTTTAAACAGTAATATACTCATTTTGATTCTAGGCCCCATTTTCATGAGTATTTATTTGTATAAGATACAACAAAAACTCAATATACACACAATTAACAATCAGATATGACTGCTTTAAAGGTTTTTACAGAAGGGGAGGTATGAGAAGGGCTCATTACAACATAGCCATTGTGCTCCATAAATATACAGTTCAGATGGGCACAGGGACAAGCACAGGCAGAATGGGAGCTTGACAGAAATTTGTATCTGCTCCCAGAGTCCCAGCAAAGCCTAACCTCTGACAAATTTGAGGTTGGTAGTATAGCCTAGACCAATAGTTCTTAGACTTTGTCACATTGAGCCTCCCCAAATCCATGGAAAAGATTTTGAGCCTCCCCTAAAAACTGAAATAATCTTGGGCCTCCCCAAAGAAAAATAACATACTGTTCTTTGCGCAGTGCACCATGAATATATTGAAACCCTTTGAGTACTTGGCTCACATTCAGTTCTTTGTCTTATACTGACGTGAAACCTTTGAAAAAGAGCTCCTGTGTGCAAAGTGTTATCTGAATAACAAATAAAATAAACAAATATTGTTATTCGGCTTATTACTTTGCTCCTTCCTGCTATTGCTCTTAGCACTTCTATGCTCAACCCTTGTATTTGGGCTGCCATCAGGCTACAAATTGATCAATTGCCACCACTCATTATTAGTTTATTGTTCGTATTTGTTTGCACTAGTGTTCACTGTGTATTTCTTGATTGTTTTGCAGTTACCTTTTGAAATGTATTCACTCTCTACCCTTCCCTAGGTACACCTGAGATGAACCTTGGCTCATTCACCTTCCCTTGTCACCTATTAGTAAATAAATACATTAAATTCACCTACTATTATCCTCTTTCAGTTTGCTTCATCTCTTCACACAAAATATATAAAACTCAAAATTTAAATACAGTACTTTATCAGACTTGCTTGAGCCTCCCCTGGAACAGGTTGGGGCCTCCCCAAGGAGGCTGGCCTCACCATTTGAGAACCCCTGGCCTAGACATTAGAATAACAAGCCGTGAATGAGCTTGGTACATCCAGCAAACCTGGATTTGATTCCCACAACCTCCACTTTCGTACTGTGTGACTCTGAGCAAGTCACTTAAACTGCAGTGCTCTTGGGTCACCTCTGAAAACAGGCACCTGTGCCTAGTTTATTTAGTTTTTGTTTACCAGGTAAGTGCACTAGACAAAAAACTTTGCCTATTTTCAAGCACGACCTGGGAAAAATACAAGCATGGTCTTACCCTGTTACCAAAAGAATAAAAGAAAAATTTCTCCATATCACCGTCGACTCATTGCCAGTAGTAGGGCATCTTTCCTATTCTCTCGAAGAATGGGGAAGGATTACGACAGACAGGTGACTTTTGGAGGTAATAAGAGAGGGCTTAACCCTTTAATTTGTAGATGTCCCTAAGTTAAGCACATTTAGAGTGTTTCAGCTTAAGTACCACAGCAAAAATTCCTACTGCTGTCAGAGGTGAGAAAATTCATAGAGTCTGATGTTGTGAAGAGAATTCCCATTTCCAAGCTGGGAAAGAGTTCTTTCTCAGTCTGAAGAAAAATGGAGAATGGTAACCCTTTCCGGACCTGAGGCTCCTGAACAAGCACCTCAAAAAGGTGTTCAGAATGGCAACATGACAGAGCGTGATTCCATTCCTACAACAAAGGGATTGTCTGGGGTCACTGGACTTAAGGGATGCATAGTTCGACATTCTTGTGAGATCTTGCCACAGAAAGTATTTGAAGTTTAGGGCAAGGCATGCTAAGTTTCAGTTCAATGCAATGCCTTTTGACCTGACTACAGTTCCCAGGGTATTTTAGGGTATTTACAGTGTGCTTATCAGTGGTGGCATCCCAGCTGCACAAGTAGGGCATAGTGTATTTCCTTCCCTAGATGACTAGCTAGTGTGTGGAAAAACAAAAGACAACACAGAGTACTCAGTTCAAACAGTGAGAAGCACGTTGCAGAGGTTAGGTTGCCTCATAAACGTAGAAAAGTTGCATTTGGAACCCAGACAGATTTTGGAGTTCGTAGGTACAGAGTTGAGCATAGATCAAGGCAAAGCTTTTCTGCTTCTGCAAGAGACAGAATCTCTGATTTAGTAAGCAGAGACAGGATCTCTGATTTAGTAAGCAAACATATTCCAGGAAGGCCAAACAAAGCCTGGTCAGGAACTATTGAGGCTTCCTGGCCACATGGTTTCTACCATGGCAGTGGTACCATGGACCAGGTTATGAATGAGGGGTGCCTAGTATAAACACAGAAAGCAGTGGTATCAAAGAAGTGCGCCACTGCAACAACAGGTGTCAGTTATTTTCTCTACTGAAATTTGTTGAGCGGGTAGGCCCACTGAGACTAAGAGTTCCTTTTTCAGGTGCAACCTGGGCTTAATTACAAAGAGGTAAATCTGAACAGACATCATACATTCAAAATGACAGTGAGTTACAGTGGGTTACATGCATCCAAATAAGAGATTACAACAGGATTACAAACATTCAGTGTACAATTAACATGAGCAACATGAGTAAGGCAGCATCATACAAGCAGCTGACCGAGCAGGCCATTTCACAGGTGTACATTTAGAAAAGCAAGTATGGATCTAGTAAATCACAGTTAAGAAGACAAACCATGTCAGCATAGACAGGTACGTTAGTTGCACTCAAGGAGGGCCTTCAGTCCTTTATTGAAGCCCCCAAGCGAGGAATAGTCTTCCAGAGTTGGTGAGAGGTTGTTCCACAAGGATGGCACAGAACTGGTAACTGACCTTTTCCCAGCGCTGGACCTTATTCTGGGTACTTCTAGAAATGTATAGTCGGAGGACTGGAGAGTCCTTTGCTGGGGCATAGCAGTCTATACTTTCTTCAAATGGGGGGTAGGGCCTTTAATTAATTTAATGGGCAAAGTGAGCAGGGGGTACTCTTGTGTACTCTGTAGTGTGGGCCAGTTTAGGGATTGAAGTACATTGCAATGGTGCTCCCTGGGTGAGGTACCTGCTGCAAAGTGGTTAGCTTTGTGGTATAGCATTCTGAGCATTTGCATTTCTGAGCTCCAAACAGATTGGAGGACTGGAGCACATATTGCAGAACAAAGAGAAGCATGCTAATGGCAATTGCTAGTCTTGACTGTTTAGTGAGGAAGTTTTTGAGAAGGTAGAAGAGCCCTGTTTTGGCGTAGAGACCTAACTAAATGTTCTACATGGGGTTTTAGGGTCAATTCTTGGTTCATGTGTACCCGTAGTTATTTGATAGACTCCAACACCTCGATATGAGATCCAAGGTGCATAGTAATGAATAACATGCTGATGGGTTGAATCCAAGTGCCTATGGCCAAACAGGATAGCCTTAGTCTTTTTAGTATTTAGGACCTGCTTTTTGGCCACAAAAAAATTTTAAACACACAAAAAATATTTGCAAGCTGACAGCTGATGAAGTTGGTGTCTTTGGAACATCTCTAGGGAACAGCATCATCAGAGTACAGCAACTGGTTTGCCCCTCCACAGTTATATGGTATATCATTGACAAAGAGGGAAAAGAGAAGAGGGCCCATGATGGATCCTTGTGGTATGCCATTCATAATTGGGTACTACCCTGATAGGGTGCCCTTCCACTTCACCAGTTATTTCCTGTTGAATAGGTGTTCAGAGAACCACTGGAGGGACAATTTGTCAAGGCCCATGTGCTTCAGTTTAGCTAGCAGAAGACTGTGGCTGGCAAAGTCAAAGGCTTTGGTGAAGTTTATGAAGACAACACCAGTCTGCTATCCTTTGTCCATGGTGCCTAAGATATCTGTGATCAGTCTGACCAGGGCTGTGTCTGTCCTGTGGTTCTTTCTGAACCCATGTTGCCTGTTGGTCTGCAATCAGCATAGTCCTGAAATTGATTGTAAGCTAATATTTCCTGGATTTTGGCGAGGGAGCAGAGGAGAGGGATGGGGTGGTAGTTTTCTACAGGTTCTTTAGGGCCATCCATGTGTACTGGTACCACAAGGGACACCTTCCATCTGGTGGGGATTTTCCCTTCAATGAGTAATCTGCTAAAAAGTGATGCAATTGGGGAGGCAACTACTGGGGCATCCAGCGTTAGCAGTTTAGTCTCCAGTTTGTCAAACTCAACAGAGCCTTCTGATCTGAGTTGCCTTAATAGCTTAAACACCTCTTTCCAAGTTACCAGCCTGAAACAGAATTCAAGGACTATGTTTGTTTGGACTGGTAGGGCCAGGGGGTGCTGTGAGGACCCAGAAGACTGATTCTTAGATCTATCCAGGTTAGTGAAAATGGCATTTAGTGCATTGGCAGAAGCTAGTGGGTCACTGTAGCACAGTTCATCTGCCACAGTATCACCTTCAGTGGAGCTGGTATAGCCCTCTAGAAGGGTATTTATTTGCATCCAAAAATTTTGGGGATCAGAGAGGTTCTTGTCTTGTAAGGGTCTAAGGTACTTCTTTTTTGCAGCTTTGAGGTCTTTTTTACAGTACTCCTCAGCTCTCTGTACCTATGCCAATCAGTCTTAATGCCAGAGGTTTCAAAGAGTACCTATGCCCTAGCTCTTTACTTCATGAGATTCTTTAGTCCCTTGCTCATCCATTTAGAGTGTTGTCCTTTGACCGAGCTGCTTCAAGGGGACATGTTTTTTGGCAGGAGATATGAAGTTATTTATACATTTATAACGAAATCAAGGGCAGAGTCAATACTGGGGGAGTTCCTTCATCATGGTCGATGAACCTCTAGAAATGTATAGAGGAAGGAGCCTATGTCAAATTTGGAGAAGTCCCGGGCCCCAGAAATCCTGGAGGTGGTGGTGGTGGTTTAAGGGAGTTATTTTTCCATATGCAAACACTGGGGCATGGTCATCAGGGAGTCTATGAAGATACCAGCAGGTATAATCCTCTCTAGGTCTGAGACAAGAACCAGTCAAAGAGGGTATGATTATCAGTTTTATTGTTATGATGGGTGGGTTCAGCGATAATCTGGGTGAGTTGGGCCTCAGTCAAGGCAGCCTTAGTGGGCCTCATCTTGGGGGTCCAGTTAATATTAAAGTCCCTAAAAAGTATTATTTCCCCCAAGGGTAGATCAGAGAGCACCTTACTGAGGATATCATTTGCGACTGACCCAACTTTGTGGGGGCTATAAATGCAACCCATATGGAGGGGCTTTGTATCCCCCAGTAGTAACTTTATGATTATAGCCTTACATTCGGAGATACCAAGAGCGGGGATGGATACCAGTGAGGCCTTTAGTGTTGACCTGACATAAATTAGAACCCCTCCACCTTTTTTTTAGGACCCTGTCCTGTCTGAAGGGAATGAATCACAGGAGCATAGCCTCACAGGCAGAGTTTGACCTTAACATTGTTTTACTAGCCCCAAACCTAGTGCAACTTGGCCAGGGCTAGTGCAGCTAGCCCTCTACTTGTCCACCTTGACTAGTGCAGGTTTTCCATGGCTGTTAATGAAGTTAAAAATGTCCTTACTTTAGCAGATTCTAGTCATCATGCTGATCTATCTGGTGTGATTAACACCTCATTAAGAGCTGCAGTTATCTGGCAGTTTAAGAAGGGGATCCCACAAAAGGCTTAATGTGTGAGTACTTATCACTCCACTGTCAGAACTTTCAGCTAGTGTCCAGGGTGTGATCAAGAGTAGAAGCTGTTAAGTCACTAGCTTCCAGTTTTCTGAATGCGTTCATCTGACAATTTGTTCCAAATTAAGACCATTGCTCCACATTTCCCTATGTTGAGTATCAGTATCCTACATTTCAGTGAGAACATGCTAAAAGACATACAGGGTCTGCTCTGCAGGAGGTGGATTTTATCCCAGCCTCACCATAGGTGCTCCCTCTCCCATTCAAATCTCTTAATCCTGTACTTTCTCTTCTTTTTTACTACATTTTGAGTGTCTGTACCTAATATTGACCTTTTTGCTCCATTCCTGGAACAAACAAAAAATTGGCCCTTATAAAAATGCCCTGCACATCCACCTGGTCCAAGAACTCCAATGTGTCTGCTATTCCTGACCTTTGTCCACCCCTTTACAGAACTCATCTTCTCTCCCCCATCCCTCAACCTCATCTTTTGCTACCTACCCTCCTCTGCAATGAAACATTCCTTGTCAGAGCCCACTTTGCTCCCTACTCATTACCTGCATCATGCTCTCATTCCCATCCCCTCACTCCCCTTACCTCTATCCCATTTACAAGACCTTTTTTGGCTGCTACATTTTGATGCCCTGCACTTGCCACTAGGCATACTCCACTAATGTCCGTCCCTGTAATTTAGTCTATACTTGTTTGTTATGTTTGGGAGCATCTTCAAATTGATGTTTTGTGCTGACTATGTCTTACATTTATTTTGACAAGGAACCTTTGTAAAAGTCATCCTGGCGCAAAGGTATTAATCTGCTGCTGAAATAAATAAATATTTCAGTGATAAAATGCTAAGAGGTATACAGGATCTGCACTGCAGGTGGTGGGTTTTATCCCAGCCTTAACATACCTGCTCCCTCTCCTCTCCAAATCTCTCAACTCTGTACCTTCCCTGGACAACCCTGCAGACCATACTCTGAAATGACTATCCATAGACCCATAGCTGCCCTTACTGGCAAATGTAAGGATCCCCAGCTCTTCAAAATGGACCATACCAGCCAACACCATCCATACAGTCCCACCCATATCCTACTCAGTATGTCCCTTCATCCTAAAAACAAAGCTTTGGAGGCATGTATGGTACAAAATACCTCAATAAAACATATAATTTGAAAAGTTAAAATAAGCTTTCCTGGGGTGCATAGATCATCATATATAGAAACGGAGGTAGTATAGTATTATGCCTGTGTATTGCTTGCCCTGGTCTGATGAAAGGAAAATATTTGACATGTTACTGTTGGGGCATAGCATGTTAAAATCAATACTTTTCAAGATGAATGTCAAAGTTTTCTGTTTCCCAATCCCCTTAAGCTTGCGTAGCCCCTCCCCAAAGAAATCTTAGATGTGCTCCTGGTTCACTTGACACCAAATGAAAACTTCCAGAAGAGCTGGGCTCCAGTTGATCACAGGGTGGGGTCTGAGAGTGTCTTTCTGTATCGGAGTCTCTATTTATTACAGTGTGGGTGGTGGTGAGAGTTTAGTGAGGTGCATTATGATGCCAGCTATTGTGTGTGCAGTGCAAGGCCTGCTTGACCATTTGTTGCTGTGATATCTTCTGGTTCAGTGGGTGCAGAAAGGAGAGGAGGGAAAGGTACAAAACAATGGGGGGTGGGGCACACTGTGTGTGATGGCTCTGCAGTGTTTTCTTGTCAGCTGGGACCAGAAGCAATGTAAGAGCAGGACACATGTGCAATAATTGAAGTATTTTTTTGGCTTACAGTACATCAGGATAGCACATGGCAGTCAGCCCCTCCAGTTTGTGGAGTTTGGGCCAGAGACTGTTGATATTCATGTGAACTATTTTTAGCCCCTAAGTTTTCTCCTAACACATATTGGTAGGGGAGCGTACTCTAGGGTTAAACTCCACATCACCTGATATGAGCAGTAGAAGGCATATTAGGACCATGACAGTGGGTTTGGAGTCAGGTAGTATGAGTCTACCCCCTCTTTTTAATAGGAAGGCACATGCCTTATAGCAATTTCCATCCTCATATAGCTGCAGCAGAATAAGCAGGAAGGGATCACGCTTATACATACTGCTGTCATGGGATGGGAGTGGAGACAAAGGATCAAAATACTGACCATCTGGGTAATCAGGACTAAGGTGGACTTGGTCAGAGCCTAGAATAATCAGAATACAGATAGTAACAGATATAATACTTTTCAGTCATCTTGGCTTCTTGACTCTCAAGGGGGGAGGGATTACCTTCTGTTACTAAAAGGAAGTAACCTGAGGGATTGGTGCTGGTGACAATAGCAGGGACCCAGAACTAATTTTGCTAGGGCTAGGGTCAGAGGAATATCCATGCCACCCAAATAGGTTCTAGCTTGAGGCAGTCAAGACCACTGCACTGCCAATATAACTAGGAAGAGCAGGTAATACAGTTAGCCAACCATTTTGCTCTGACCAGGGTAGTGTGCTAGATCAAAGAAAGTCAAGTGCTATATGGCAGGAAGCACAAGTTCAAACTCACTCAAGGTAGTGTGCATACCAAATAAAGTTATTTAGTAACTTATAGGGTTGGCCGACATGCTCCACCCAGGTAGGATGTGAGATAAGAACAAGTGATAGGCAGTATCCAACCATTAAGCCAAGTTAAGGACAGTCATTCCAGCAGGGAGCAAGACAGGTACAATAAATGCAATGCAGCTGAGACCAGAAAAAAGTCACCTTCCTAACAGCTGACCATACAAATGGTACTCTCTAATTTATGCAAAAGAGGTAAGGAGTTAACAGGCAGTATGTTGTTCAATTCAGTAATTACTTTAATCACTTTAATCTGGCCAGGTAGGTAGCATTCACCTTTCTTTAAATTTTCTGCACTAGCTACACTATAATTAACAGATCAAAATATTAAAGGACTTCACTGGTGCATCATACTTATTAATAAGAAAAAGTTCCAGAGTCTACAGTCTGGCCATGCTCCCAATTGATGGAGAAGGCTGGAGGGGGCAAGGAAGCCGTCACTGATTGTCCATTGGGTCCCAGCACAGGCAAGAGTAAGCCATGGTGACCATTCTGACGAGGGGTGGAGAGTCACTGTTGGCAAAGTAACTTTCTGGAACCCCTGATGGAAGCGGCTGTAAGGAAAGTGTTTGGGAACCCTGGAATTTGTGGGCCACTGGCAAGATAATTCAATAAAATAGTGTGCCTCTTCTGGCCACACTCCCAATTGGTGGAGAAAGCTGGAGGGGGTGGGGCAACTGCCACTGATCATTCATCGGGTCCCAGAGCAGGAGAAGGCAGGAGTGAGCTGCAGTCATTCTGAATGTGTGTGCGTGTGTGTGTGTGTGTGTGTGTGTGTGTGTGTGTGTGTGTGTGCATGTGTGTGGGGGTGTGTCAGGGCTGGCAAAGTGATTCTCTCAAACTCCCGATGGAAACAGCTATGAGGAAAGTGTTCAGGAGCCCCGGAATTTATAGGCCACTGGCAGTACTAGCACTGCCTCCCTGTTAATCCCCAGGGTCAAGACAACCCTAGCACAGAAGTCATTTACGGTCAGGGTCCCCACCTTCTTTAATGCCCTCCCTATATCCGTCTCTAGCCTCACCAAACTGGGTCCTTTCAAGGCAACACTCAGAAACTACATACTCACTACCCGCTACCTGCACCTGCCCATAGCCATACTACCTACCATCTGATACCCCGAGCCTGTACCCAACCATACTACTTCTATGCTCCGCTATGACAAAGACTTACCTCGACTGACTGCACTGTTACCGTTGTCTACGACTATTCCATTTGTCTCTGGGACCATGCTTAGCTAACCTCCTGTATAGACCACATTCTACTGGTCTGCTAATATATTTGTAAATATGTTACTATGTTTATTCCCCATCCCACTTAGCTAACATATTGCATAGGCCATATCACTCACTGATATTCTATCTATATATCAATTCTGTAACTGTTTTCATGTATCTTGTCTTTGTAACTGATGTGGAGCCTTTGGAAATGAGTCTATGACTCAAAGGTTTGTAATTCTGATATTCTAAATAAATAAATAAAATATAATTCAGAAATGGTGCACCTCTTCTGGCCACACTCCTGACTGGTGGAGTAGGCTGTAGGGGTGGTGCAACCACCGCTGATCATTTGCCAGGTCCTGGAACAGGCAGGAATGAGTCATTCTGATGAGGGGAGTTAAGTTACTGCTGCTAAAATGACTCTCTCTCAAACTCCCAATGGAAGCGGGCGTAAGGAAAGTGTTCAGGAGCCCCAGAATCTATGGGCTGTCAGGAGACAGTGGTTCCTCTTTATAGTGAACACCTCTGGAGCCAGCTAATTTGTTCACTATAGTTATGATTCACTATAGCGAGATGCTGATGTGCATACTCAGATAACAATGGAAGCTATGGCAGGTGTTCACTATAAAAGAAGTTCATTATACAGGGGTTCACTATAGCAGGGAGCACTGTAATTCAAAAATAGCATACCTCTTTTTGCCACTCCTCAATTGATGGAGAAGTCTGTAGGGGGTGAGGCAACTGCCACCAATCATCTGTCATATCCTGGAGCAGTCAGGAGCAAGCTGCAGTCATTCTGATGAGTGGTGGAGAGTCACTGCAGGCAAAGTGACTCTCTCAAACCCTTGATAGAAGTGGCTGTGAGGAAAGTGTTCAGGAGCCCCAGAAGATATGGGGCGCTAGCAAAATAATTCAAAAATACCGTGCCTCTTCTGGCCACACTCCTGACTGGTGGAGAAGGCTGGAAGGGGTGGAGCAACCACCACCGATTGTCCATTGGGTTCCAGAGCAGGCGGGAATGAGTCACAGTCATTTTGGGGGGGGGGACTGCTGGCAAAGTAACCCTCTCTTTCTCTCAAAGTCTCGTTGGAAGTGGCTGACAAACAGGTTGATAAAAGCACTGGAGTAGTGAAAAGAAGCAGATGATCTTAGGGAGGGTATTCCCATCTGTCTGTTTCAGCATACAAAAATTCTGACCACAGATGCATCCCTGGTAATAGAGATGAAGCAAATTTAAACTTCACCTGTGAAGTTGGTGTGAGGTCAGGAACTTTGCACTTCATGAAGCTTTGCAAAGTTCCTGACTTACTCCAACAACTTTGCATGGCGATGATTAAAAAACCTTTTTATTCAAATCCCACCCACCACTGCCACCTTCTGGACCAGAAGTAGGTGGCACATCATGCTCCCAGATAACCGTAGGTAGAGAGCGATACAGTAATTCAACCTAGATGTAATGAAGGCATGAACTACCATCACCATGTCAACAGACACAATAAATGGTTTAATTTGGGTGATGTTTTAACGATGGAAAAAGTGACTACAGACTACCACTGACACCTGATATTCCAGTGTCAACCTGCAGTACATAGTACCTCTCAGATTTTTGACTGTCTCCACAGTTCTAAGGGTGGCATTATTTAGAGATGGCAACCAGGTGTCACTCCTTATTGTAGCTGACCCATAGGACCTGGCTCAATAATCATCACCTCAGTCTTGCCTGGATTAAGGCATAGCTACTTGGAGGTCATCCAGTCATTAAACTCTTTAAACATCAACATTGCACAGGGCCAGCATCAACCCCATCAAGTGCACGTGACAGGTATAGTTGGCTGCCATCTGCACAGCAGTAAAACTCCACTGTTTTGCTTTGCAAGTCTCCCGGGTCATACCTGAAAATAAGGCAGGTGGTAATTGTTTAACTAGGAAAGGCAAACAAAACCAGTGCTTGTTGCCAGGTGTGACCTGGAAACACAAGGAAGTTAAGTGACTTGCTCAGGGTCACACAGTATGCAAGTGGGGGGTTGATGGGATTCAAACCCAGGTCTCTAGGTTTGCAATTCAGTGCACTTAACCACTGCACTGTACTGCCTCCCACAATAAGAGCTGTAATTGTCTAATGTGTTCACCTGGTCAATAAAAACTAATAAATAGATAATACCTAAAACTACCTATTGCATTCTTCTGGACAAGCAGGACTCAAACCAACACAAAACAGTACTGGCAAGTCCCCCAGACAAAGACCTGTAACAAAGTTAAAGCACTGGGGCGTTGGTCCATATCACTCCGCTAATTGCTGCGGTGGTTTCTAAAATGTTGTAAAAATAAATATGCTGGAACATGCTAAAAGCATCTAAACTGGTGGTCTAAGAGATTTCTTTAACTCAAGCCTAGAGGTTTCCTATGAGTGCATCACCTTTTTGGTTTGTAATTTGGATTTCTTCTTTGGGGTTTAGCAGCCCAGTAGTTGCCAGACAAGAGGTGAGCAAGATTATTTTTTAGTTACTGAGTCCAACGTAATGCCTCAAGTATTCCAATAGCACCCCATGATCTACTGTGTCAAATGTCAATGAGAGGTCAAAAAGGACAAGGATGGAATGATGCCCTCTATCTCTCCCATGAGGAGATCATTGAAAGCCTTGTCGAGTGCATCTTGGTACCGTGATGGTAGGGAAATCCCAACTGAAGAGGCTCACAGATGTCGTACCTTTCCAGATGAATCTCCAGCTACATCGGCACCACCTTCTCAATTATGTTCCCTCAAAATGGGAAGTTGGCCAGCCCATTGGCACTGAGGGCTGAGGTGCTGGACAACTTACCTCATGCCACATTGATGACCCAGGTTCGGGAGTCAGCTTGGGTCATTGGGGTCAGCCAGGAAGGGGAGGATTGAGCATCTGGAGGACTGCTTGCCTCTCCTTGGGAGGGGTGGGTTTTGGATCCCCAGCATCAATCAACTCCCAGTGGAGACTGTGGGTGTTGCAGCCGAGAACACCTTAGAATGGGTGGAGGTGATGGCGGACATGCTGCCAGCAGGTGCAGGAGCATGCCCGTCGTGCACTGGATGTCATTTTACGTCCATGCCTCTTGGGGTAAAAAGTAGGAAAACTCCCTCTGGAGTGAGCAATAAGGATGCCTCTGATGGACCTTTGCTGTCCCTGGCCCGAACAAAGACCGGCCTAAGCTGGGGCGGGGAATCAAGAGTGATCTTGGTCTCCTCCCTGTTCCCCTCTGGGGGGACCTCCTCTGTGGGGGGCAAGCCACGGTTCTCCCCATCTCACTGCTGAGGTGGAGGCTGGGTTGGAGGTGAGCTGAGGGTCTGCGTACCATGGCTGATAGTGGGACAAGGAATCCCCCAATGCACAGGGGTGCATAAAGTAAGTTAAACAAAAAAAAAAGGCAGTTTCGAGACAGGCCTGTAATTTAAATAAATGCAGGAACAAAAGATGGCTTCTTCTCTAGGGGCTTTACTACTGTCCTTTTCAGAGATGCCAGGAAACCCCCTTCTGCAAGAGATGACCTAGCAATTTCTGAAATATTTAGGCTCAGGGCATCTCCTTAACCAATAAACAGTCTGGTGGGCCCTGGATCTAATAAACAGTAGGTAGGATGCAATCCCAAGACCACCCAGAACAGCTCCTTATGCTTAGGTGGGCAAAACTCTACCCAAGGTGGCCAATCACTTGGGTCCATTTTAGGAATGGTACTGCTGGCCAATGACAAGCAGCTTGAGATCTCTTGTACTGAATAGCAGACAACTTTTTGAGGAAGACCAAGTAAACTCATTGCATCTTTCAGCTGAAAAAAACTCTTCTGGACTGTTGACGGGGGATGATGAAGCAGCCTATCTTTAGTGCAAAAGAGTTGAGCTGACCAATTCTTCCCTTCAGCAATAACCCTTGACAGGAACTCTGTATTTTTCAGGGTGGTTGCTCACTGATGCTTACTGTAGTGAGTTTTCAGTTCTAATCTTTCCTTCAGCAGGTGAGCCCTCAGCTAAAAATGCTAAAATCTCCATCCCTTAGTCTTCAGCTGCCTCAGCTCCTCACAATACCATAGGTAACTGTGGCAGGATGTCAAGTGATAAACATGGTAAGGGCCAGGGAGCTGAAGGCAGATGTAAGAGACAAGTTGTGGCCCTCATGGCTTCCTCAACCCTGCTAGCTTAGGCTGACATCATGCTCAATAAGTCCAATGCTACCAAGAGCTTATGAGGCTCCAAACTATTTTTAGAATGGTATTAGGTCATCTCTGGGGTGGGGGGGCAATGAATGGTAGGGACCCTACAAAGGAATGATGATGATCTGACCAAGCAACTGAATAAACCTTGACTTCACTTATGTCAAAACCTGATGAGAAGACCAGGCCCAAGGTGTATGCATGCTGGTAGGTGCTAGTGGCAACAGCCAGTGCTAGGCCCAGCAGCAGCATCTACTGGAGGAACCATTGACCAGAAAATGAGGATTTATCATTGGCCCATGCAGTGAAGTCCTCAAGAACAACCAGTCTCAGAGACTCTAACAACCTGTCAGCAATGAAGCCCACTCGTGGTTGCAGGAACTCAATCCTATGTCCCAGAGACTAGGACATAAGAAAGATCTGGGAACCTGTATTTGGCCCACACCTAGCATCCACACATTCAAATGACCTACTCATTCCCATGGTGCTTGCCATGAGTCCTGGATTGGATTTAGTGCAGGTAGCCACCCAACCCCATCTGTGATCCCATCTCAGGCAATGTGCCACAGAATACCCAGCAGGGGTAGAAGCCTCCAGCACAGTGCCAGAGTCACTCCCCAACCAGGTTTCCATGATACAAATCAGGTCAATTGAGGAGTCCGCATTGAAACCTCTATCAACATGGTTTAATTCCCCTGTGAGCTTGCATTGCACAGTACAACCTGAAGTGGAGGAACAGAATCAGCTGGTCTTATTATTTCCACCTATTCATTAGGATATCAGCTCAATGGGACACATAACCTATGAGTGGTCTTTTAAGAAAGGGGTTCTGTACTTAGAGTTTCAGAGATAGAGATTGCCACACGTGGATCTGTTTGCCTCATAGGAGAACAGAAAGCTACCCCAATTTTGTTCATGGCCTCATTTAATGGAGGTAGTTCCAGAGGTGTAGTAGATCTTCCTTGGAGAAACAGGTTCCTGTTTGCATTTCCAATAATTTACAAAGTGCTGAAGAAATTGAGAAGGGAAGACTGCTATAATGATTCTGATAGCAGCAGACTGTGCAAGGCAGTCCTGGTAATCACTGGTGCTGATAATGTTGCAGAGAATACCAACAGACCTGCCACTGAGACAAGACCTGTGGACTCTGTTCCAGGGCAGGGTGTCCTACCCACACATCTTAACCCAACACTTCGAGAGCATGATTCTTGAGGAGTTAGAATAATCTAACTTGAACCTGTCAAGTCAGGGCTTGGAAGTTTCGATAACTGCTAGAAAGCTAGCAACTAGGAAAATGCATTTTCAGAATGGGAAATATTTAGTATTTGGTGTGTAACTCTAATCATGCCATTGTAAAACCTGTGGATATATCAGTATTTTCAGACTACTTGGTACACTTTAAGTCCCAAGGTCAAAAACGATCTACCCTTAAAGCACATTTGGCAGTTATTTCTGCTTTCAGACTGTAAGTAGGGAAACAGTCTTTGCTGCTCACTCAGTTTTTAAGATATTTTCAAAGGCTTGAATAATTTGTATTCAGCTATAAAGGAGGCAGTCCACCCATGGGATTTAAACTTGGTCCTTTCACAACTGATGAATCCTCCCTATGAGACTAATGTATGTTTTCATCAGAGCTCAAATATTTAACCTGAAAAACTGTTTTTTTTGGTAGCCATTGCTTCTTCAAAAGGGTCCATGAGTTGCAGGCACTTTATACAGTCTAACTGTATTGTTTCATGATAATAATGTGGTGCTTCAAGGAAATGGAAAATATTTACTTGAAGTCTTTTCCTAATTTTTCATGAATCCGTTTGTAAAATTACCAATGCTCTTTTCAAAGCATCTCTGCAATATTGAGGAGGAGAAACTTAACATCCTGGATATAAACAGGGATTTAAGTTTCTACATGCAAAAAAAAAGTCCAGAAATGAAAACAGGCAGCTGTTTATCAGTTATGGTAGGGTAGGAGAAGGTAATCCTGCCGCGAGAAAGAATCTCTGCTTGAACTGTCTCTTGTATTGAATTCTGCTATGGTAAGACTAGTAAAGAACCACAAAGAAAGTGAAGGTCACATTCCACAAGAGTTACATCTGCCATAGAGGCAGCAATATGAGGTGTACCCTTGCTATGGGTGTGCAAGACAGCCACATGGCCGACAGCATACACCTTCACTTCTCACTACTGGCTGAACATGCAAGCAAGAAGGGATGCCAGCTTTGGTACTTATGTGCTTTAAAACCTTTTTCCTAACTAGGTTATAGACCCTGACTCCCGGGTACTACTTGGAATCTTCAAATTATATGACATCACAAATGCACTCTCATTGCTAGAAGAAAAAAAAACTACTTACTGTAGTAATGGGGCTTCTTCTAGAGGTTAATTTGTGAGTTATACAGCCCTCCCTATCCCTACTTCTAGAACCTGCCTAGAAAGGTATTCTACAGGTTAAATCAACTCAAATTCTTTATGTTGTTTTGCTTGAGCATTCTAAAATGTCAAACATTGCCATTTTTGCAGTTTTTTTGTTGTTGTGATTTGTCATTTCTTATTGCATTTCAATCTCTTAATACATAGCATAGGTTTGTTGAATGGTTGATGCCCTCTTCTGCCTTTCAGCTATAAATCTGTTGGGGGCGGGGGGCGGCAATTGGAGTGTGACCACAATGGAGAATTTAAACTTTAACATTCTAAAGTTTTATCTCTGAGGCAACATCTCAGGGCTGAGATGTTGCAAATTACATGACTCAAAAACATATCCTTTAGAAGAAACAGCATCACTATAGTGAATAATTTTTTCTTCCAGGCCTAAATGTTCCGAAGTTGGCCATTTTCAAAGAAATTATTTCTAGAAAGTTCTAACACTGGAAGCATTAGGGCTAGAACCTTAATTTTGTTTTCCTTGGAGTCAGGGCAACGTCATAATAGAGATGCATCAACATAGATTTAATTATCAATAATTGTAATTATTCACACTCATATATTTCAATCCCTAATGTTTTCAAAGTTAGCTTTTTTTCAAAGCAGGTATCTTTAGAAGAGGCTTACTTTGGAATCATTAGGGCTAAAAACTTAATTTTATTCAAATGAAAACTCATCTGTGCAACATCATAAAAGAGTAATAGCAATACAGTTTTCAATTATTGATAATTCAATTTATGATTACATTTATATATATATACATATATACATATATATATATCATATATATATATATAGATATATATATATATATATATATATATATCTATATATATATATATCGATAGATAGATAGATAGATAGATAGATAGAGAGAGAGAGAGAGAGAGAGAGAGAGAGGTATTCCAACATTTCCAAAGTTAGCCTTTCTCAAAGAATACATTTCTAACTTTGGAACCACTAGGACTAGACATATAGGGCAAGATTTTCAGGTGATCCCAAATGCCACAAGCCCTAGATGCGCTGAACATATGGCACATTGCGGCATTCTCCCAGCCAGCGATCAGGATTTTCTAGCCCATGTACCAATTGCTGCAAGTTAGAGCAACCTTTTCTGGTCTAGCTTGCTGCAATTCCGGCTACCCTTTCTATGGGGCTTGTGCCAAGTATTTGGTACAGGCAGTGATAAATTGGGTAAAGTGTTGCAGCTGTGCCGGACGTAACTAAACCTGGACACAGTTGTGGCAAAGGTGTTTGGCACAACTGCACCAAAAAAACGGTTTGACGCAGGGCCTGCATCACTCTTTGGAAATCGGGCCCATCATTTTTAAAATGAAAGCTTGGTTTAGGGAAACAAAACATAAAAGAATAATATTGATATAGTTGCAAATTATTAATAATTTAATTAGTGATATGTTAACATTACTTTTTTTTAAAGTTTTAGAAATAATTTTTTCAGAATTATCAAATGTTTGGTTCACATTCAGGCAAAATACGGAATTTTTCACATGTTTTAGTAATCATACAGTGGTCCATTGGCAAAGTACCAAAATCATGTCACAAAAATCTAAAAAATCTTCATTTCATGTTCGGTGATCTTAAATTCTTCCTCTGTTTTTTCATATTTGCCTGCAAAAGCTGTTGAAGATAAATTATGCAGTTTAGGTTTAGTTTCACTTTCTGTCTGTACCTCTTTGTGTGTTCTGTTCCTTGTCCTTCTGTGTTTGTTGAACAACTACAAGCTAAATGACAGTACAGCTGTGTGAAATGTTGTGTCCACCAAAGTTTTCTAAGTGTGGAAAACGTTTGTGAAATTTCACACATCACAAAGCTGGCACATTGCAGATTTTTCCCATGACATGAGTTTTTTCGATGGTGCTTGGTGGCAAATATTTGCTATTTTCCTGCAGGAAGGAGAGTCTGAGGAACACTTTGGAGGACAGGAGAGTGAAGGGTGACATGTTCAAGATCTTCAAGTACCTCACAGGCATGAACAGACTACAGGGAGAGAGCCTCTTCCATAAGAGGACAAGCTCCAGGACTAGAAGACATACAATGAAATTGGAGGAGAGAAATTTCAGGAAGGATGTGAGGAAATACTTGTTTGCAGAAAGGGTGGTAGAACCATGGACAGACTGCCACCCAAAGTTGTGGAGGCTAGAACAATGGAAGGCTCCAAGCATGCATGGGATAGGCACTGGAGCATATTATTACAGAAACAGAAAGGATCCCCGAAGACCAGTTTGGGTCTGTGGAGGTGCAATAGGCAGTGAACCTCTCGGCAAACTGAGTGGATCCAGCACTCCTTTTCTGGTGACAAATTCTATGTTTGTATGTTTTTAGGAAGGAAAAAATTATAGTGATTTGGGTTATTTTTTCTGACTCTGTTTTTCCCAGTGACTTGAGGGTATCCTGTGAGTTTGGCGACCGCGATTAGGCACCTACTGAAATGGCAACTCAATCGCGGCACCTCACATCACAGCGATGAGAGAAGGAGGGTGACTGGATTGGGGGGTTCGTGAATATAGAGACATCCTGTTGCTACATGGATGCGCATCACGGGGTGTAGGGAGAGAGAGCATGCTGAGTGTGGTGAGGAGGAGGGATTTTCATTTCATTTCATTTTTAACCTTTGTAAGTCTGATGAGCAAATTGCCCATTTTCACAGACGACAAGCAATACAATGAACAGGAAACAAAAACAATAATATTACAATACATTAGAACACTTCACATTAACACTTAAATACATTCTTGAGTACACTGTAAGTACTTTTTCAGCTTTGATTTAAAAGAGAATGAAGAATTATAAGTTGATATTTCACATGGGAGTGAATTAAAAGAACTGTGAGATTGTGAGGGGTGGCACCGCAATGAGCTGCTGAGCTGCTTCTGTGGTGTGGTGGGTGAGCTGAGGGCTGGGGTCTGAATGGTGCCGGGTTTGGGTCTGGGTGCAGGTGCCTTTTGTTGAGCCCAGCCCGAATATTTTCTGGTTTTGCACCCCCCCTGACATGCACCCGCCCCGGAGTTGAGAATCTTTAAGTAGGGGGTGCGGGGGGCACAGACCCCCACATTTACAATTGAAGTCTAAGTCCCTGGCACCCTTTTGCTGTGAGCTGGGGACTGCATTGCCAAAACTGTTTTCAGTGATTTCCGTTCGCCCTAATGGTGATCACTATTCTGTGATCGCCGTTATCACATAGATTCTGACTTGAGGACCTTGCGTATGGTAGAATTCCACAAACTGTTTCAAATTTTCCATGAAATTTTGCAAATACGAAATATGCAAATTTCAGGCAAATTTTGCTTGTGGGAAAACAATTCACACAGCTCTATTCTGCAGCCCATCAAGTTTCTGCTTTTGAGTACTGACTCTACTAATGTTTGTAATTTCCTGTTTCGATTGTTATTAATGATAGCCGAAATATTTAAACTGCAGTAACGTTCTCTCTTCTTTGCCTTCAGGTAAAAGTATGGTTTCAAAACAGGCGCACAAAACAGAAGAAAGATCAAAGCAAGGACTCTGAAAAAACGTTGTTCTTCAACCTCAGAATCTTTTGCAACTTGTAACATTTTGCGACTTTTGGAACAAGGTAGACTACTGTCTGTTCCTGGACCACCAAGTTTGCTTTCTCCAGGCCCCAATGCCCTTGGAGCACCTACAGGGAATGGATCCACAATGGGGACCCCTGGGAGCCCTTCCCCTGGAATCGGCAGCACTCCACCTGGGACAGGAGGTTTCAGCCTCCCAGTTCCTGCCCTTGCTGCCACATCTTCCCCTAGACTATCAACACCACTATGCTTCTCTGGCCCAGTATTGGGGAATTTACATGAACTGCCTTCTGGGTATGGACTTGGCACATCAGCATTTGAGCCTTACACAAGACTGGAAAGGAAAGACAATGTTCCCAGCAAGAAGGCAAGTTCATAGGATCATACTTCAAAATCCAAATGCACTCCTTCTCAGTGAGGAAAAAAATGACTGAGGACTTTCCAGTGGAATTAAAATG
Organism: Neoceratodus forsteri; assembly: GCA_016271365.2. Lineage (NCBI taxonomy): Eukaryota > Metazoa > Chordata > Ceratodontiformes > Ceratodontidae > Neoceratodus > Neoceratodus forsteri. The sequence goes on from CM057454.1 coordinate 720,690,839, forward strand.
AACCGCTGACCAAATGCACAGAAGGTGTACATTCACTTCATGGAGCTACACTGTCAATTAAGGAAGCTTCCCATGGACTAGAAGTTATAGGGAGTACCATCATCATTCCTCACTGGTGCAAGTCGCTATGTTGTTATGGTTCGCTATTCAACAGTTCACTACATGACCCTCACATGCCAGTTCCCATAATAAAATATAGAGGAAGTGGACATGTCAGCTGTGGTTAAAGTACTGCATCATGCATAGCCGTAAACTATGGATGTGTAGAAGGTGACAGGAAATAATTTTAAAGAGCTAATGTTCTTGCTCCATGTTATAGACTAATGGTTGCTGTTAAACAGTAACTGTAAGCCTATTGAATTGACTTACTGAGATTTTAATTTATGTAAACAGTAACATTCTTACTTTTTAACAAAATAGCCTTCCTTCCTGGCTGCCTCTGAGCACTGTGCAAATGTAAGAGGAGGGACTAGCTTCACTTCTTGAGATGATGTCTTATGGGGTGATGGTTCCAAAGTGTCAGCACATAGGCCAACAATACGTTGACTCTGTGTAGGCTTGCTTAGATTTTCCTATCACCCCCCCCCCAGTATTACAGAAAGCTCAAAACACTTTCTATATTGCTTCAAATTTTGGGGGGACAAGGTAATGTGAAAGCTAATAAGCTACATAGAGCTCCTTTGTAGCTGTCCCTATGCCATCCCATTGGGTGCCTTCCTCTGAGACATCATCAAGGAGGTATAGTTGGTCTCCCTGCTTCCATTTCGTGATCCTCTGAGACATCATCAAGGAGGTATAGTTGGTCTCCCTGCTTCCATTTCGTGATCCTCTGAGACATCATCGAGGAGGTATAGTTAGTCTCTCTGCTTCCATTTCGTGATCCTCTGAGACATCATCGAGGAGGTATAGTTAGTCTCCCTGCTTCCATTTCGTGATCCTCTGAGACATCATCAAGGAGGTATAGTTAGTCTCTCTGCTTCCATTTCGTGATCCTCTGAGACATCATCAAGGAGGTATAGTTAGTCTCTCTGCTTCCATTTTGTGATCCTCTGAGACATCATCGAGAAGGTATAGTTAGTCTCTCTGCTTCCATTTCATGATCCTCTGAGCCAGTCTGGGAGGGCTACTTAGTTAAAACTTAATTCTCAGTCGATCACTTACTTAAGCTGATGGTTACTACTTGACCGTAACCATCAGTTTAACTTATGGAGCAAGTACACTAGCTCTTTAGGTATTTGGGCACTCAAATTATTTTTTCCATCTTTCTTTCAATTATATTTACTTACATGCTTTAGCTGTTTTTTTCCATTTTAAAACAATTTTAATTGTGTTTACTGCAACAGAGTGAGCTTTGCACTTTGTGATTTTTACTGTTTGCATTGTCTGTTTATCATATTTTTGAGTATTCTTTGATGACAGTTTGCATGGTTCCATGGTACACTCAATTCAGAACCAGGGGAAATTGCATGACAGAATATTCAGAAAACACTGAAACAGAAAATGATGAATGATATAGGGAAAATCTAAGACACACTCATCTCTGATGCATTAAAAAGTTAGCCAAATCCTTTCTAAATAACAAAAAAAATAATATGCCAGTGTATGTCCTTGAACGTAAGATACAAAGGGGTGTTTGGTGATATTTTGAAGATTCCTGTCACCTTTTAAAAAGTTCACAAGAATTGCCCTCATGTTTGACTGGAAACAGAGTATCTTTACTTCACTACCAGGCTAATTCTTTTTTAATGTATAAAACCAAGGGTGGGTATAAATAACCACAATTGCAGATTGATACCTTTATATCTGCTATTTGTAAATTATTACAAAAACACTTTCCGCTTGTTCATTGGAAAGAATGGCACATTTCTTGACAGTGACACACTACTGATCATGAAGTATTCTTTGAAAGATTTTTGTCTATATTTTCTGTAGATTGGTAAAATAATAAAAATATAATTCAGCACTGATTGACCAAAGCAGGTACCCCTTTCCCACCAAAATAGTCCATATCTGGACAAACATATGCTTATGTTGCAGTTTATCTCTCCTGACACACTGAATACCTTTATAGGGATGCTAGGAGGGCCTCTTATGGCTACTTTATATGAGTGTCACCTCTCTCATTCTTAGGGCAAGAGAACTACAGAGAAGGTGAGCATTTCTGAAGCCCTAAGGACGCAAGTGACAATACTCTTATATCCCTAACAGGCCATCCTAGTGTCCCTATAAAGTTATTATAGATTGTGTGATATTCATTTTTCATAAATTACTTTTCTATCTACTTAATTGTGCCTTTCTGTGCTGCATGAGTGGCTGTAGTAAGAAGCCCATTAATACAGCACAGCGAGTGAGAGACTCTTATTGAAATAGGAGTAGCTCACACGCATCTGAAAAAAAGTGCTCTAATTGCTCAGGCGCATCACATGACACTCTATCTATAATTAACAAATATCAAGTAAGTGTGAGGTCAAGTTCCGGAACCCTTTTGGCAGCCATTTTGATCACCAAACACCATTCATCTGATGATCAAGTTCATAAGTGAAGATTGGGGTGATAAAGATCTGCAGAAAATATTAATAAAGATCTAAATAAGCCTGTGGTACAGTTAATATGGATTGTAGTATGTTGCTCCCACCACCATAGCCCCCTATCATCCCTGTATCACTGTATTGATCATGTGCTTAATGTAACATACCAAATAATCACTGGGAGATTTTAAAGAGCAGGTATCCACTGCAGAGTGTGTGTTCGTAAACATGGTTCTGGCTGCTATTAAAGATTTAGGAAAGGATTCGATTTTCAGTATTCACTCTCAGCTGTTTAAGACACATCTTGGTGGCCAGTGCACAAATTCTGCATGAAATGAACCAGACTGCCCCTAGCTGACTTCTTGTTTACAGTATGACATCACTGTGCTTTCCATGGCAGTAGCCTTTGATGTCACAAGTTCACCACTGATGAGGTCAGTTTGGGACAGGCAGCTGCTTTCTAAAAGACACAGTAAACTAGGAGCTGTGTGGAGATATGTACAAGACCAGTAACAGGATAAAGATAAAAAAAAAAATTAGACAAAAAAACTAATACTCATGTGCTCCAATAGCGCTTTTTTGAAGTCCGAGGATGCCATTTCTTAACTTGAAGCAAAATGACCACCTCAGAGTGGGTGACATAATTGTTGTAAATATAACAGTTTCAAGCTTTTTATTTTAGTAGATACCTTCTCTTTAACAGCAGCAAACTCTCTCTTATCAAACAAGATTGACGAGAACTGCAAAACAGGATCCATTTTTCTATGTGCATAAAAATCAAATCACTTCTGTTGTCTTACTGGTGACAAAAAGAAAAATCCCAGATGTCCCATAGCTTCTGTTGTAACACACTTGTTAGTGCAATTGTTGGCTGACAAGCCTCCCCTGCAAGGGTGGTTCATGAAGCACAATTAACTTTTCCCCCAGTTTTCAGTTAGTCATAATCCACTAAAGCAGATCTTAGACCATAGTTTCTGGAATCTGTTGTGGTCCCATGGATTCAAACTGATTCAAAAGATGAGGGCCCCGTATACAAATGTTTAGTGTGGTGCCAACAGGATTAGTGTTGTACTGAGTGGACATAGCATGGCTGATAAGCGGTTAGTACAGCTGCTGCTATATTCAAGGAGCCCTGTAACATGGTGCTAAGTGGTCAGTGCAGTTATGCCGAATATACACTGCCTACATGCAAATGAGGGAAACTTTTACATTTAGGGTGTAGTGATAAACTGAGGGAATAAAAAAATAATAATAACAACTAAACATTCCTCTCCCTCACCAGATCCCTGATCTTAATAAAGGTGAGTTCTTAGTGCTTGTGGTATCCTCTCCTTTACCCAATCCCTGATGGTAATTAAAATACATGCAAGTCCCTGGTGCTAGTGGTATCTTCCTCACCAGATCCCAGATCATCAGGAGAATGAAGCCCCTGGTGTTAATGTTATACCCTCCCTCTTCTGATCCCTGATCACCATTAAAAGAAATGTACACTGGTAGCCCTCCTAATCTTCCACATTACCACCGAGAAGTTTACCACATCAAAGCAGTGGCATTTGTTTGTCAGCAAAATGTTCATCATATAGGTTTTAGCAAATCTGTATTTCTGACATCATTACAGTCATTATAAGGCTATTTTTAATTCCCTTAGATACTTTTAAAATAGCTTTCATAGCAACTTTTTAAATTAATTACTCACATCATTAAAGATGTGTGCCACATACAGCTTTTAGAAAACTCTTCTGTTGCAGTTACCTGTTGAATGTACCTACTAGAGTCACACTGTGGATGTATTATGAGGGTGATAATACATGTTTCTGATGGCAAACAGCACAGCACTGTACCAAAACATTTTTTTCATGGCAGACATGGCACAGAAGCTGGAACTTTTAAAAACTTCAAAATCCCATATCTTCATTCAGGAATAAAAGAAAATGGAAAGAAAAATAGGTCTGATTTTGCTAGAAAAAAAAAAATTAAAAAAATAAACATTATTGCTGAAAAACTATGAGGTGACTAAAAATACGGTTGCTTTAAGGCACTACAGTACAGCATTTTGCTCCTTACTGCAGTATTATTCAAAGTACTACATTAGCTGCAGGGTTACCTTATTGTGCTGACTAGACAATCAGTCTGTCTGGTACCTTGGACAATGCTGCTATAAAGGGAAGTGCTTTACTGCAATACCTTTATGTGGTAAACTGTTCTGTGGTAAAGTGGGAGGTTAGATGACTAGAACTGTATGTCCCTACTGCTAGCAGTACCTCTTCCCTTACCTGACCTCTGATCATAATTAAAAGAAATGGCATTTTACTGGTGCTAGTGGTCTTCTCCTTTCCCACCAGATCCCTGTTTTCGTTACAGACAACATTCCTTGTGTCTGGTGGTCCCTGTCCCCTTCACCGTAGCCTCCTATCCCTTCCATCCCAATGCCAAACCCCAGACAGAGGCCAGTACTTACCTTTCACTCCCCTCACTGGTTTTCTGCTGTCTGCCAAGTAAACATGCTGTATTAATGTACAAAACTGTTTAATGATGCAGAATATGTGGCAGAAAACAAAGTTGGCTTACAGTGGTACTGTGCATGCATGCAGACTTAGCTCATTTCCACAGAAGCTACTACCATGATCCATACCTTTTTCAAACAACATCCTTTTGTCACCAAATGTGTGTGAAGGTTTTCATATCCCCCCGATGACCACATCAGGGGTGTACTGTAACCCTCACCCAAAATTGCTGCTTTGCACTTGCCCACTGAACACCCATTTTGGATGGGAGTTACATGGCACCAATGATGTGATCAGGTGGTGGTGTGAAACCGTCACCCAAGTATGGTAACAAAAGCATGGTATTTGACAAAGTTATATGCAATACAAGTGGCGTGTATGGAAATGAACCAGGTCCATGGGCATTCGCAGTACTGCTATATGCAGACTTAGTTTATTTTTTAGCCACCTGCCTTGTATGAATCCACAGCTTTGTATATCAGTATAGGGACATGAGCAAGGCAGTGGTCAGCCAGGGAGGTGAACAGAGGGTCAGTGTTGGCTGCCATTTGGTGTTTAGCATTGGGGTTAAGGGAGACGGGAGACTACCGAGAGGTGGGAAAGACCACTGGATACCAGTGTCTATCATGCAAAGGGAAATTTGGTGAGGGACGGGAACAAATAGCACTAGGGATTTACATTTACTTAACTGATGATCTGGATTGGGTAAGGGAGGGGAGTACAACTAGCAGAAAGGTCTCAAATTTGTTTTAATTAGGATCATGGATTGGGTGTGGGGGTACCACTAACACCAGGGTTGTACATTTATTTTATTGATGATCGAGGATCAGGTGGGGGAAGGGCACAGAGATACTAATGGACACATAATTACACACAAATGGCCTTGTAGCACCTTGCATATCATATGTTGTCATGAGCATGCTGGGATTTAAATATGGCAGCCAGGAGCAAAGGCACTAACCTGTTTGTGACAAGCTATCCAACTTTGCTCCTGTGTGCTGGGAGTATGGTATGCTGCACATCTGCACTTTGTGTGGTGCTAACATAGCCCTGTATTTGTACACGCAGTCAGCATCAGACACAAGTGCTTTGCCTGTATGAATATACCCCAGGGAAGCCAGTACACTAATTAGCATGCAGTGCTATCCTTTGTGTGGTACTATTGTTTGCAGCTGAATATGGGGTCTGAAGTCCACAGCTCCAGCAAACTTGCCCTTGATATGATGCTTACATCTGAGCTTCAAGTGGCTTTGTTACATTTGGAAAACGTTGAAAAACAAGATATATATATATATATATATATATATATATATATAATATATACAATTTCTATACACACAATTCAGCTTATATCTGATACATTTTTTTGTATTTCTATTAATTTTATTCTTCATTGTTATGGTCATTATAATTTGCATGGAAGCAGGATTCCTGTCTCCTACTGTTGATCTTATCCTGCTATTTAACATTTTGCTGATGTTGAAGTCTTCTGTTCATGACATTATAATCATTTCCATAGCTACAGATGGAGATGTCACCAGCAGATAATTATGATTTCAGTCAAGGATCAAGCAGCAGAAGAACATGAAGTCAATGTGATAAGGCTCTTGTTTTCATGCAAATAAACCTAGTAATGAAGAACAAGGGGAAACCAGTGCACACAATGGATTAATTTATAGCTGATTTTTAACACAACAGTTGCTCACAATGTGATTGGTTAGATCTGCACTCAAAGGTTCAGTACTAATAAGAAGAAAAACCCAGCATCTTATCTTATGAAATCTGGTTATTCAGGAGGGCATCAGACTTGTATAGAACATCTATATGTGTTTGATACATGTTCAATATCCTGAGTAAACAGCTTTCTTGAGATAAGATGCTGGGTCATTACAGATTACCAGTACTGAACTTCTAAGTGCTGCTCGGACCTCTCATATCACATGAACACATGTTGTGCTTCTATGCATCCCCAGAGCTGAGCACTTAGATATTTCTGTTAAGCTGGACACCTGCATCATTTCATAAGTTGAATTGTGTTTAAATACTTTGTTATTCCAACATTTTCTGAAAAGTGACAAACACACTTTCACATTTTGATTCAGTTGGAGTCCTTGGTACTGATTCTGAAGGCTCCTGCAATAACTATTTTATGTGTGTTTGTGGGCTTGTTTGCTGTGCTAAAGGTAAGTTGGCTACACATTAAAGGTAATACTGACTAGGAGGAAGCTGCTGGAAAAGATTGTTCAATTGTCCTCATGAGAGCAGACATAATTTACAATACCTTATTCTTTTTTTCAGTTGTAATGAGGAAAAGTATGTAAATGTAATGAGTGATGTGGTTTTCTTCTTATGGTTAATAAAAAATAATGATGTTATGTAGTCCGTGTCTTAGTTCTCTGTGTTTCAGCACATGGGGGAAAATTGTGATTGATTAAAGCAATTCAGTACATCAGAACTTTACCAACTGTAAGAATGGATGACACTGTAAGCTTGATTTTTGTTTTAATTAAGAGCATTAAAAAAGAAAGACTTTGGCCCAGCCTGATGGTAGCACGTTGTGCTATCCTGTGGGAGACCCTGGTTCACATCCTGGGCCCAACTACCACCCTCTGGGTAGGTACAGGCTAGTGTGCATTGTGAAGACAGCACACTTATGGGAGAGCATTGCTTGTTGCTTGTGCACTTCCTGCGGTAATGATTTGAGTGATGTAGTTATTGTAGAGGACCATACAATGTCACCCCCCACACCAGACATTCATGAGTAGAAAAGGTGGAACATCAGGTTGATGCTAGCACCACCACCCCTTGCTCTAATGGCTCATCAGGAGGTCCCAGAACTCATGCCCTTCTCCTTAAACTGAATACTGCAGAGATTAAAGAGAAACAGAAACACTGCAACATTTCCAAATCATGTTTACTTACATTCTGTTCTGTTTCTGTTTATCTTGCTCTTTTTTCACTTATCTTTAAAACCAGCTTCTTATGTTGCACTCTGTATTGCACCATTCTTAATGTTGCCTCCGACTAGTGACATCATTGGTCAGAATCAGTCTGTGGCTTCTGACACTGATACAGTACCTCTGCCTTAATCAACTGCAACATTACTGAGAATGGAGCAGTTCTTCAGTGTGGTAGGTTTGCATTTCAGTAGCATCCCATGCAAACAACGAAAAGAGTATAGGAGTCTTTGACTGATTATATTACTGATTGTAGTATTTATAATGGTACAGTCAGGGGGCTAAATATAGAGCTAACTAGGACTGCATAGCGAGAGCTCTGCTGATGTGTTGCTGATGGAGGAGAAGAGAGAAAAAGGGGGCAATGGAAGGATGTGACCGGATACTGAAGGCATCATATTATATTTGCTCTGCAGTCTGCCCGGTGGAGTTGAGTTGAAGCACATATATTATGCATGAATCAGTGCACTTTCTCTTTCTCTGTCCCACTACTGCGCTTCTTTGTCTAAAGTAGCAATGCAGAAACAAGTGCTGGGAAACTCCTCTGCCCCATCAGTACCTCAGTCAACTCTGCTAGTTCCGTATTCTGTCTCTCCTCTACTTATTATACATCCTTCTTCAACACTGAAACTGTTCTGATCTGTAGTAACCAACTGATTAATACATGTAGATCTTGCATATGCCTCCCCCCCAATTCTGTACATTCACTACCATCACCCCAATGTCTGGCAGTTGGGGATCCCAGTCTCTCCACTGGTACCTATTTCTAGTCCCCCAGAAAGTCTGTCTCAGTATCCCCATCCCCAGCCTCTTAAACAACAACAACAACAAACAAACCTACCCTTTCCCATCCTCTATACATCATACCACTCACCTCCCTGCACCTAGTAGCAGCCATATCTGTCCCTCGTACTGACTCTTCTTCTTCTTGTCCCTTGATATTGAATTCTGTGTCCCTTGAAGTGCTACTTCTCTGATGGCTGATCACCTTGAAATGAATAGGGCCCTTTAATTTCAATGCTCCATTCACTTCAATGCTTTTTTTAATGTTAGTTGGCAACAGTTTGTTTTTTTTTAATATTTTTTACCTACTTTTTTCTGTCAAGGCCTATTTTAGTTACACCCTGACTAGCCCTATGGATGACAACTTTCAAATTCTACCCCAAATGGGTGTTCTCCAAGTACATCAGCATGTACCGCTAACACCAATTTTTTTTGGGGGGGGGGGTGTAATGATGACACTCATAGTGCTCATCAGAGTGGAGATAAAAAAATACCTTGACAGAAAAGAAGTAGGTGAACATATTAAAAAACAAAAAAGTTATGACTTAAAGAAATATACCTATTTGAAATAAATGGGAAGCGTGTGCCCATTCATTTTAATGGAGGGGGGTCTTTAAGTCATAAGTCTTTTGTTTTTTAATATTTTTTCATACCTTTTTCTTTCTAGGTCTTTTTTTTAGCTCCACTCTGATGAACACAATGGTTGTCAACATTCAAATCCGCACCCAAAATGGGTGTTTGCAGAGCATGCCAGTATCCTCCACATACACCCATTTTGCGGGGATTTTAAAGTTGACACTAATAGGGTTCATCAAGGTGAGGCTTAAAACAGTTTGACAGAACAAAGCATGAATATATATTTAAAAAGAAAAAAGTTATGAACTAAATAAAAAAAAGATTGGATCCTTGCCTGCACAGGGTGTGGATCATGGCAGCGTGTAACGTTTCATGAAATCACTGACCTGTAAAAGTGAAGCCCCCAGCCCACTGGGGAAGCTTCTAGGGCTAGGGCTGGAGTAGAGAGGATTGGTTTCACCCAAAATTGTGGTTTGTGACTGGACAGGGGGTACATAGCTGCTCCTTCTGCCCCTAGGGTAAAAGCAGCACCCTACTGAAAACAAGATATTACATCTCAACTGGGCTGTCCTGGCAAAAAACCAGTGTAAAAATGTGCAAAAGCAAGACCCTACTGAAAATGACATATTGCCTGTCAGTTGTACTATCCTGGCTAAATATATAGCAAAAAGATATTGCTTCTCAGCAGACATATCTTGGGTAAACACACTGTAAAAATGTGTCAAAACAGGACAGCACTAAAAACAAACTATTACATCTCAGCTGGGCTATTCTGGCTAACTACCTGGTAAAAATAGGGAAAATCTTGACCCCATTGAAAATTAGATGCAGCATCTCCACTATACTATCCTGGATAAAGACAGTGTAAAAATGTGCAAAAGCGGTACTCCAGTGAAACATTTCCTGTCAGCTGGCATATCCTGAGTAAATACGTACATTGTAAAAATGGGTAAAAGCGGGACACCATTGAAAAATGAGATATTGCATCTCAGCTTAGCTATGGTGAGTAAATATATTACAAAAAGGTGTAAAAGCAGGATCCCATTTAAAATGAGATGTTGCATCCCAGTTGATCTGTCTTGAGAAAAAACATTGAATAGAATGGGTAAACACAAAACCCAACTGAAAACAAGATATTGCATCTCCACCAGGCTACTGTAGATACATACATGGTAACAACTGGTAAAAAGCAAGACCACACAGAGAATAGCATTGCAACTCAGCTGGTCTACCCTGGATAAATACATTGTAAAAATGGCTAAAAGCAGAAGGGACCACACTGAAAACGAGATACAGTATTGCATCTCATACATTCTATCTTACAGAAAAGACAGGTAAAAACGTGTAACAGCAGAACTCTACTGAAAGGACACACTGTATCTTATGTCTGTCCTGTGAAAAATACATTGTAGAAGCAGGTGTGGCTCTGGACATACAGTACACCCTTTCTGTGGCTGTGTGTATGTGTGTGTCTCTGCCCATACATGTGGCTATATTGGGTGGGATGTACTGTAAGTTCACAGCCAAAAACACCTGCTTCTACAGTAGCTTGATCTTTAAAGTTTTCTTTTGTTATATGAATGTGATGTAAGTCTGGAATTTTAATATCACAGTAATATAACAAATAAAACAAAGCCCACACTTTAGGTCTATATCTCTTATCAGGTGTTTGCATTAGCAGCCATTTTGGCTCTGACCAGAGTTTGTTTTTAAATATTAGGGAGTTAGAAAACAAGAGAGACACATGCAGAAAGAAAACAAAGGGTAAGCAAATATTAATTAAAAATGCTGTAGTGTTTGTTCCCTTTTAACTCTTATTCCCTCCCAGAGGGCATATGTAAGTCAGAATGTTCTATGCTCAACCATGTACAAAATGACTGCTGGAGACTGTATAAGTAAATTAAGGCCCTCTGAGGTTGTCATAGAGACAGAAAGGGCTGATGGGCAAATTATCAGCCCTGTCCCAGGGTGTTGCCAGCTGGCCTGCTGCCTCTCTCCATCTGGAGTGGGGGGGATTCCCCTGAGGATTCCCCCCAATGGTAGGACAGAGAAGGAGGGTCATCCTCTCCTCTGTTGACTCTCATCCAGAATCCCCCACTAACCAGTGGAGCAGAACCTCAGGCAGGGCTTCATTAAGCCCCGACCCCCTTCCTTTTTCCTCCTGATTTTTCTCCCCAAGATCCTGGACCTCTGGTGCAGGGCAGAAGAGCATGTATGTGGAGGCAAGCATGTGCTCCTGAACCGTGGCCTCTGTCCACCAACCTAGACATCTGTTTAGCCCCCAATAGTATTGACAACTCCACCTGGCCTACAGCTGATGGCAGTCAAGAGCTGGGAGGGTGCACCACCCCACCCAGGAAAGGAGATCTGCCTTTTTGGCCACTGACAACATCTTCTAGACCTCCCCCTGACAGCCCCTGGCAACTGAGCTCAGAGCTGAGGCACTCCATAGCGTCTCAACCCTCTGCAACACCGGGCCATCTAGAATGGGGTGATGTCTGAAGGAAGACCTGGGACCAAATGCCAGTATCAGAGCAGGAACTGGAAGACCAGTGGACCAGAGTAAATTGGAACAAGCAATAAATTACAAAATCTAGAACAAGAAAGCATGAAACATACTTTATTAGTTCTGTATAGCATGGTTTCCCATGGGGGGGGGGGGCAATGCTTTGTCTATTCATTTACAAACTGAAATTTCAACAGCCCATATGTTAATCCTTTTCTCTTATACTGCAGTCTGTGTTTGATAAGGAAAGACCAGTAGATGATCAACCTGCATCGGAACAAGTCACATGCACATCAGAATGCTGCAGGCAGTATGGGAGCAGGCTACACAGTCTCAATGGAGAGTGTTTTTGTTTTACATGTTTTGCACAGTTTTCTAATTTTAACTGCTGGTGGTGTCTGTCTACTTTACTAAATATTACAATGATAAGCCTATCTGGTTATTTGTAATAGTGAGAGGTACTACCACTTTACTCATGGGTGTCATGGACTGGTGAGTGTCTGCTTCTTCATGTTAAGTACTGTGGTCTGGCACTTCACTTCACTTGCCTGGAACTCTGAAATTGACTGTTTTTTTTTTAATATGAACTAGTACAAGTTAGTTTGAGGTCATGATAGTTGATGTGAGTTTGCAGTGAGACCTTGTATAAACCAAAGACAGTCGATAAGGTTGGTACATACATGTATACACACACACACACACACACACACACAACACACGCCAATACTGCACTCATAGTAATATTAACTACAGAAGATTACTTTTAGGCACCAGTTAGGGTTGCAGCACAAAGCTGCAAAAGAAGAGAAAGGTGTTGCGAGGGCAAAAAGTGTCCAGAATCTTGGGGAGTGTCTGGTATTCCTAAGTTTTGAATGATTTCATTATGCAGCATTGACATTCCCCTAACATTGGTACTGCCCTGTCAAGCAAGGAAAGGTATTTACACACCAGCAATTTTTTTGTTATGATTTGAGAGAAAGTGCCAGAATTAGGGTAATGTCAATGCTACTGTTTGTTTTCTTCCATTTACCCAAAAAGCATCCTAAAATTGACAATTTTAATGTCTTTGATCCCCCCTAGTCACAAAGGGGTATGTGTGCCAATTGTTAGGTCAATAGGTCAAACAGTAGCTGAGTTATAAACGGCAAACATCAGGATATGACATTAAATGGTCTACTACTCAGCCCTTACTATAGTGGTGCAGATAACTGACAATAAAACCAGGGTGGCAAAAAGTGCATTGTAGGGCTGTTGCAATAGCACAGCAGAAGTAAATACCGATCATTCAAGAGCAGGTTCGAGTACAATACATTCAGAGCAGTCACTTGAATTTCTCATTCAGATGTGCAGCTCTGATGAAGGTGTGTCATCAGATTGAAATGTCAGCTAAAACATGCACATGTGTGGTTCAGCATATGCCCTCATGCATCCGTTTGACTCTGGTATAGCGCTACTAAGGGAAAGTTTACTTTGTTGACGGACCTATCATTCGAATGAAGAACTGAAGTGATTGCTCTGCATGCACTGCATTTGGCTCACTATGAAATAAAAAGTTCAGGTAAGAAACCTCTTCAGTGAGTTACTGTTTCTAAACTACTAACATTTATTTATGCTGCGGTGCTGTGACAGTCCTATGGGACACTTTGTGATACTATATATTCCTGAGCAAGTGGCACCAGAAACATTGAGAATTGATAGGCAATACTTTGCCATAAATGGAGTGACATAGAGTTTTACAACAACACCAATACATTGGTCCGTGAAGGGTTAGTCACTAGGGATAGAGGTGTACAGCATTTCTATAGTAGTGACAGCAAAGACATTTCTAGTGCCAAATGCCATGAACATTCCTGTTAAATGCTTCTGATTGGGGTAGTTCATTTGGTTTCATTGACTACGTGGTTAGGGAACGGTCCGTCAGTGCAACAGTAATGCTACCAGTTGTGATGCCAACAACTGGGTTTGGGAATGAGCCTGAGACATTGAGGGCCGACTGGTGGGAGGAGGACTGTGTGTCCCAGAGGATGCACGCCTTCTCCAGGGAGGGAGCATTGCTATCTTTGCTGCAACACTGCCACCTGGGTGACTGCAGGTGGCAGTGCAACTGACAGTGTCGTGAGCGGGTCAGACGCAGGATGGGGACTAATGAAACAGCAAGCATTGTGTGCCTGCACATCTTGGTCCCCCTTGCATGCCTGCATCTAGAGGGATAGGGAGAAAAAGGAAAATGGCCCCGCCTCCATCAGTGAAGGGTTCCATTGTATCCGGTACCAGTCCTACTGCTCCATGTTCATCTCCTGATGAAACCTAGCAGCTTTGGGTATATCCCCTCTACCCTGGTAACACCAAAGCAGCATGGAGGATGGCCACTTGAGCAGGTTAGGTGACCAGTAGGGTACCACCATGGGTGCTCTGGGGGGATGTTGGGGGCAGAGATCTTAAGGGAGTATAAACAGATAAAAAAAAAAAGATTATGGTGTTAGGAAGATTGCTGTTCTGAATAAGAAAGTAAACATATCATGACTAGTAATCCTTTTAAAGAAGCATTTTATTAGCTATGGTGTAATTATGCTCTGTTATCAGACAGTAAAGATATACCTTGTAATATTTATTCAACTGTCGCTTCTGTATAGCTGATTACACAAAATGTAATCCTCAAATGACAAACCAGCAATTCTTAATTTTTGCAAAAGCGCCACTGTTGTGTTGGGATAATTACTTTGGTAATTAGGTGCAAACTGTAAGAACAAAAAACAGGGTGCTCCGCTATGTCAGATGTGGGCTACAAATAAAATCACATGGTAAGAATGCTTAGAAATCATGTTTCCTGTTTGTCTCATAGGATGGAGGGAATGCTGGCCAGGACACTGGCAAAAATACCCTACTGTTGCCATGCTATGGGATCCTTTACTTCCACTTGGACAGCCACCAGAGAAGGGCAGAATGGAACATTCATTTAGCATCTCATCCCAATTGTGCACTACTGTGTTTGTACTGGGTGTTAGCTCAAGTTCCTGGTGTGGTACTAGAGCCCATGACCTTAAAATCTTCTGGTCCCAGAGGCAAGTGTGCAACATACTGAGTCCCTGAGACTGCTAATTTGCTCCTGTCATTTTCATTGCCAAGGATATTTCAAAAAAACAGGATCTTTCTAATTTGCACATATTTGTTTTTTATAAACAAACATTCGAAGATGCCAGCAGAAACAAGCCATAATGGTCCATCAAGTTTGCTCAAGTGTGCAGTTCACTGTATATTATTCTTGAGCTGCCCCACCTTCCCCTCAAAGTATTTTACTCCCACCCTTTCTATCCCCAACCCCCTCCTACCACAAGTTGTGACTCTCCCTTTTACCTCATCCGACCCCCTCTTAAAACTATCCACCATTCTCAATGAGACCTTCTCCTCAGGTAGTTCATTCCACTTTGACGCCACCCTTTTGGCGAAAAAGTGCCTCTTCATTTGCCTTTTAAATCTTCCCTCACTAATTTCAGACTATGCCACCTTGTGGTCCTTTCCCCTTGCAAATTGAATAAGCCAGCTGTATGTTTTGGACAAGAGAGGAAGCTGATCATAAAAGCTCATGGCCCAGTGAGACTTGGTAGAGGGGGTAGAGTTACACAGGGAGAAATGGATAATACAAACAGAGAGCAATTATGCAGGCAATACATTAAATAAGCAACTATGGTACAAGGGGCAGTTACACTCTGAACAGTGAATAAACAGTAGTAATACAAAAGCAAAGCATACAAACATACAAATTAGCCAACAGAAGAAGGCTGTTTGGTATATTGAGTCTGCTCCATGAGAAGCCACTGATCCAGTGATTACAGTGGGCCCTGCCCTCCCTCCCTGTTAACCCTGATCCTCCCATTCACCCACTCCCATTCTTTCTTGAACCCCCGCCCCCACCGTCTTCTGGTTGATTACCTCAGATGGGAGCTCATTCCATCTTGACACCAACTGCTCTGTAAAGAAGCGATCTCTTATCCTCTTTCCTGAACCCTGCCCCCAGCCAGGTTGTAAGCATACTGTACATCGAGGTATATCAACTACAGAGGGAGTAAGTACTGTCAGTGAACCATACAGGATATAAAACATTAAACAGGTAAGTATGAAATACAACAATAAAGCAAAATTGGATAAACAGTTATCAACCACCCCCCCCCTGAAAAAAATAGTATTCTGTGAATGCAAAGCAATGTCTCTGGCTATTCTAAACACCATTCTCAAGCAGGGTGGTAACTGGAGCACCAATAGTGAAACTGGCAGTGATGTGAGGGAGGTGGCTATAGGGAAAGAAAAGAGCAGCAAGGGGGAAGGGATGTACTACCTGGACTTCACCAGACACAATAGCCTGACCAGGGGAAGGGCAGGAGCAGAGGGAACAGGGGAAAAAAGGGGGGGAGGTTAGTGGTGTGGAAAGTGAGAGGTAGGTATGGGGTAGTTAGTAGGGGAATAGGGTAGAGAATTGTTGAGACAGAGACTGAGGGATTAGGTGACAGGAGCATGTGTGAATAGTGTGGTCACAGAGCACAACAATAAAAGATTGAGGGTCCACTCATGCCAGGGTGGATTTGAAGGCAGCTCTATAAATTGCATTCCTACAGTCCAATGCAAGGATGATCATTTTGACAATGGGATGGGGATCTAAGCTTTGTTCCTGTGTTGCATGCCAACTCTGGGGAGAAGTTTCTTATGGATGGCATCAGTGTGACTGGAGAAATCAAAGGAAAGATTCAACCAGACCCCTAGGTATTTAAAGGAGGGGATTTCCTCTAGCTGGGAGTGGCAGATTGTCTATACAATATATCATACTCCTTTGTATATGACATCACAATCTGTTGTGGTGGAAATGATTATGATGTCACAAGCAGAGGATTATGACTTAATAAGTAGCCATGGAACAGGAGCAGATGAAAGCCATGTGACCAAGGATCCTATTTTCATGCAAATGCTCTCAGTAACAAAGACGAGGGGAATCTAACAAAAGAAATCACTAATTGCAAAAAACATTAGGAACCAGTTAAGTTTGCAGTACAAAGCCACAAAAGTTAGGCCGGCCCTGTGGCACTGAGGGCTGAGGCGCTGGATGCCTTACCTCATGCTACACCGGCAACCTGTGTTTGGGAATGAGTACAGGCCACTGGAGGTCAGCAGGGGAGGAGAAGGATTGAGCATCCAATAAACTGCCCTCTTTCTCCAGGGAGGGGGATTCCCAGTGGCCAGCATTTGTTCTCCCCCCGGCAGAGGCTAGGGAACAAGGTGCCACACTACAAGATGGGGAGGAGTCAGGGCAGACGCATGGAGGGAGCGCGTGCGGTTGCATGTGTGCTCCCCTCCACTGGTGTCATTGCATGCCCCTGGCTCCTGGGGAGAACAAGAGAAAAACACTGCCGCAGCACAATGGCGGAGGGTGCCTCGCAGGCTCTGCTCCCGGCTAGCCACAGTGCTGGCCCACTAAATCTGGACCTCAGTGGGGGTTGGGGAACCCCACTGACCCCACCGAGGGGGCAAGCCCTAGAATTTGGGTCAGCGTCTGCTGGTAGATGCTGGGGGATGGGGCTAGGGGCGCCCTCCTGAGGACAAGCTGTCAGAAGAGAAAATAATAGCTGTAAAAAAGAAAGCCACAAAAGTTTACAAATGCAACATTAGGGTAAAAACTTATAAATCTTGGTTCAATGTGCTTAAGCAACTGGATAAGATATGTGTTAATGATTGAGTAACTTGATTACTTTTGTGGCCTTCCACCTCTCTATCCGTGGGATATACCACCCTGTAGGGGTACAACGCAAGGAACCCTGGAGAAGGGTCCCCCCCCTACAGGTGCTGGAAATGAATGCATCAGCTAAAGGTAGGTTAGGAAGAAGCCCAAAAAGAATACCCAAAGATGTCGAGCATCGAAGATGTGAGGATGATGGACGAATTCTATGGAGAGAAGGGCTAACTTCCTAAGGAGAGAGGGTAAAGCCGAACCACCATTCACCTCCATCCAACAGCGGAATGTAACTAACTAACGAGAAGAAAATCACTAACTCTAACTAATATTATGACCATTGGCATGGAGGAAAGGAAAAAAAACCCTTTGAGGAGGAAACCTGTGGGGATCCAAGGCCTAGGTCACCTTCCCTCCAGGCTAATCACATTTGAATTGAGGATGTATATTTTTAAAAGAAAGAGTTCGGTAACTAGAGAGATACGAGTAGTGAGGATGATGATGATGGAATATGGAAGATCCTTAAAAGAAAATGCAGATCGAAGATGGAACATGAGGCTGCACACAGATCAAATGCGAACATAAGGCAAACTGAATACTGATGGTGATGATCACCACAGGAGGTAAGCAGGTTGATGAGGTAGCCTAAGATCTGATAATAAGTATGATCGATTGAGTGAGGCGAGGAAGAAGATATTGAGGTTGATAAGGCATGGTTATGCGATGTGAACAATTAAATCCTGTTGTTGTGGTCAATGAGTAGCATCAGAGTCGATGATGGAATGCTCGAGGAAATGATGAAACTAGATAAACATTGATAGACGCAAGGAGGGTATACTTGAGTGGTTGATGAGAGATAGTAGATTGAGGAGCAAGGATGGGAGGGAGTAAATCCATGTACGAGTTAGAGCAGCAAGGGGTATCAAGATGTGCTCATGAGAATATTCCAGATGTGCCGATGAGGAGACTGCAGACTGGCTTGATGGAGCGGTGCGCTTGATTGAGCGATACATGAGAGCAGACACTGGGGTTGGAGAGGCATGTTTGATTATGCGATGTAAACGATTAGACCCTGAATGGTTACACCCTGAGGTTGTAGCTGATGAGGTAGTACGGAACTGAATGATAGAAATGTTAGAGTAAGCGATGTAAATAGATACGCTTAGAGGTAATGCTGAGTGAATGATGACTGGATTTATGAACTCAATATGACTGGAGTTATGAACTCTACATGTATGGCAGGATGGCGGTGGTTGATAGGCATCATAGGAGTTATGTTAGGTATGCTCAAAAGAAATTTCAACAATAGGCCATGAAGGGATTGCATCTTGAAGAGCCGGTATGGAAGCAGAAGAAGAGGAGACGGGAAGGAACATAAAAAACAACCCGAATGAAGGTATTGTGTGCCATGGAGCGACCCAAACCATGCTGCTCCTTGAAAAGAGGCAGACTCCAAGGCCAAGAAGGTGTGACCGAAACCAAAAGGTATGCGAATCGGAAGGTAAGCACAGGACAGCGATCACAGGGAGACAAATCAGATGATGAATGATGAGGAGGGAAGCCATGAGTGGAAAGAATCTACGAAAGTCAGAACTAGAATAAGCGATAGGCTGAGGAAGGTAACAGGAAGAGACGAGGAATGATGAGGGATGGATGCCATGAAAGCAGGTACTGGAAGCGAGGTGGGAAAGGATGAAGAAGGATAGGGAGGTCAATAGGGTAGCATAGGACCCAGATCATAGGGGATGAGAACCTCACAAGACTGAGGTGGATTAGGTGTTGTATAATCCATGACAGATAGGGCCAGATGGAGCAAGGGAATAGTGAAGATGTGGCAGCGAACCATGCCAAGGCACACTGAAAGAGGGATTGAAGTAGAGGAATAGGTCGAGGGCGACGTATCATGGAGCTGAGGGGCTAAGAAGTTGAAGGATCTCGGATGAAGGAATTGATGACGGATGACAAGGAGCAAGTAGACTGTGAAGGAGGAAGGCTCTGCAAGGGGGCAGGAGGGTGAGCTGGATGGGGTGGCACAGAGGGTCAGTTCGATGTAAGGTTGGATGGAGTCAGCCAGGGATGGCCCAAGGACTTGAACGGCAGCACAAACAAATTGATGATTCATGGCACAAGGAGATAGAAGCCAGGACTGGATTGAATCCTGGATTGCAGAGTTTGTCCAGAGTGCCGAGGAGATGGAGCAGCATGAGGGCACGCCAAAGCAGAAGTGATCAACTGGGAAATAGAGGTAGGAAAGAACAAAGCTCAGAGGCAAGGGAAGTAGATTAACACAGAACGACCAAGCCGAATGACTGCTTAGGGAACAAGAACCATACAAAAAAGACTGGATATGCACAAATTAGTAAGCCCAGGAAAGAGAAGGGTGAGGAGAAACACAATCAAAAGGCCTGAAAACTACAAGTAATAGACAGGGTGAAGCATACGGACCCGTTGAAGTTGGTGAATGCAAGCAGAATGACAGGGCGGATCCTCAAAGCAGGGGAAGGGGAGAGAAGGCGAAACATCAGAAGCACCAGTATACGCAGAAGACAACGATCAGCATGTGAAGCAGTCCACTAGGTGAGAGACTAGGAAGGGTGAGACTTTCAGTGCAGAATTAGACAGATTCCCAAGGGAGACTAGTACTGAGGATAACAGAAGGACGCAGCTGGTAGCATTAAAAAGATAAACCTGGAATTAAGAATGAGCGAACGATGGGAGGTAGGCATGAATGATTCAATGAAAATGATGATTGGTGCAGGACTGCAGTAGTCCGAATGAGCCAATCAGGAAAAAGAAAACTGGAAATGAACATGAACGATGGTGGAGAGCAATCAGCCAGCCCAGAGCAAAGGACTACAGACAAGAAGGCAAGACCCGGAGCGGAGAAAGAGCCGAATCAAGGTGACTAAGGAAGAAGAATGATGAGCAGTGCAGGAACACAGTAGGCAGAATATGGTGCATGGGACCTAATGGGAGGCGGCCCAAAAGAAATATCAAATGCAGGCTACGAAGGGAATTAGATGCCAATGTTGAGGTTGATGAGGTAGCATGGGAGTTCGACTGAAATAAACAGGTACGAAGGGAAGAGGTGAAAAGGAACATGTAGGAAGGTAGGATGAGTGAGTAAGCTCCTCAAAAGGAGGCAGAGTCGAGGCCAAGAAGGCACGTCAAGAGCAAATGGTGGACGATGTATGAGGAGCAGTGAAGCCATGAATGTGAGACAGTGCTCAAGGAAGTGATGGAACGGATTAACCATGAGGGAAATGAACTTGAATGGCATGTCAGGAACCAGAGGGGAAGTGAACCAGGAGGCACTCTCGGGACAAGTGATCACGAGGAGCCAAAAGAGACTAGGTACGATGAGGAAAGAAGCCGTGAGTGAAGAGAATCCATTACGGCCTGAGTGGAAAGAATCCATGATGGGAACAATGAATAGTGAAGAGGATAAGCAGGTCGAGGCGAGGTATAGAGGAATGGAGAGGGCTAGGTACAATGAAAGAGTGAAGCCCAGGGGGCTGGTATAGTGAAAGTGAGGGAGGATAAGGAAGCCACCTAGGTTTGGGTCTCTATGAAGGCAGCCATGGGAAATCAAGATAGGAAAGGACGAAGGATGGAATGAGGGAAATAGATGAGCAGGATGGTGCGAGGCATCGTGGAGCTGAGAGGGCCAAATGAATGGGAAAGAGTCAGTTTAGAGAAGATCGAGCGATATGGTGATGTATTTAAGGCCGGTGGTGGGCGGGATAGAGTGACATGAGGAAGACAGTACAAATGAATCGAAGCCGAGAGAGCCGGTAAAGATAGGGCAGGAATGCCAGCATGCTAGGAGAGGAAGGAGAATGGTAGGGCAGAAACCCTCAAAAGAAAATACGGACAACGAGCAGGCCGTGCCAATCTGAGCAGAATCCAGACAGGAAGTGAGTGCACGAGGAGGCCAACTGGCAGGAGAGAGACAGGGAAGACAAAACGCGAGTAGTTAGGTAGAGTACCGCAGAGCCAGAATAACCAGCCGCCAGCAATGACGGCACACACCCAGTAGATAAAATATGAA
Source organism: Neoceratodus forsteri (assembly GCA_016271365.2). NCBI lineage: Eukaryota > Metazoa > Chordata > Ceratodontiformes > Ceratodontidae > Neoceratodus > Neoceratodus forsteri. The sequence continues at coordinate 720,712,460 of CM057454.1, forward strand.
GGAGCCTCCAAAATAAAAATGGCAGAATGACCAGTATATGGGGAGGGCGAAGGCAAGCAAGCACTGCACTGCAGCACTTGTGATCAACGTGGAGGATCCAATACCTGCACAAGTGCACCCAAGGAGACAAAAGCAGGTGTAGTGGAGCTCACTGGCCCTATTAAGGAACAGCCATGTTCAAATACAAATCAGGAAATCACAGAACCAGATGCAAGAAACGTACCACATTACTAACCATATAGGCTCACCATTGGTAGATAGAATACCAAGTACAAGAACAAAGCACTACTCAGATCGACCCGTTGCCATGATGGGGAGAAAGCCAGTGCCAGTATACGGAATGCTGAGAGGTGGAGAGGTAGAAACACAATTCAGGAGACAAAGACAAACCTACGGTGTGCTGCGGTGAGGAGACTTCCCGGTTCAGGTCACAGAGAACTGCCGAAATCACACCGAAATGTCAGATGTTGTGCCTCTGGGCGAGCGAGTGTGGCCAGCAGCCCAAGGAAGAGGCGGTTGGATGGTGTGGCAAACTAACGAGTGTAGGAGTCACAGAGTAACACCAAGAGACCAGGTGATGTGGTCACTCAAGCGATAGCAAGGGGCTACGTGTATGGCAGAGAAGGGAGAAATGGAGATGGAGATTGAAAAGTGCTCCCTACTCAGGGAGTAGCGAGGAAGTTGAGAAGATGGCGAACAGAGTGGCAGTAAGCAGCAGCAAACCAGAAGGACCGAGCGGCTGCTGGGAGTGCAAGAGTAGGAGGGGAAACGAGGGAGGGAGGGAGGAGGGAGTGAAGGCGCCCACAGAAAGTAAGCAGCTGCAGCAGTGAGAGGGGTAGGAGGCAAAATACTGAAGAAGAGCCCAAGTGACCGATGGGGACAACGCAGGCAGGAGATCCTAGGGAAGAAAGGAGCCAGAAGCACACGGCGCTGATAGCCCATAATGAAACTTCGAGGCAGCCAGTGAAGGAAGAAGATACAGGTGCTACAGCAAAGCAGATAGGGAGGAACGAACTGGCAGCCGGAGACGGGAAAAATCAAACAAATTCCAGACAGGTGCAGGAGAGCAGTGCCTCTGGCTGAAATGAAAACCAATCCTGGGAGAGTCCAGGATGAGTGACATTTTGAGGTCGATGGAGGAGTGACGTTGTTGCTCCACCCATTGAACCTCGGGCTTAAAGCCCTCCCATAAATGTGGGGTGTGGTGTTCCTAGGGTTTGAACGATCACTCAAAGAAGCGTTAGCATTACACCACCTTCAGCACTATCTTTTAAGGCAAGAAAATATACTCACACACCATTGCTTTGAGAGTCATTGCCAAAAGCTAAAGTACCACTAATGCTGCTTTGATTAATTGTTCAAACCTTAAAAACACCATGCCACACATTTATCCAGATTTAGGAGAACCTTTGACCCTAATGTAGTATTTCCCTTCTTTTATGGCTTTGCGTTGTAAACCTGACTGGTGCCCAGACATAGATTTTGAAATTCATTTTCATCCTGTTTTTAAAGGATATTTAAGAGATGCATGCTAGTTTATATTTACAACTGTGCCAAACATTTCCTGGTGCCAAGTGACAACTCCCTTCCATCTCCAAATCCTGTGCCGAGCAGTTCCTGGTGCCCAGTGACATACACCTCCCTTACACCATCCCATGATAAGTACACCCTGTTGCCAGTGGAATTACCTTCCCACACCCCATCTCATGCCAAGCAGTCCTTGGCACTTTTATATAACCTTCTAGACAGCCATAGATATTAGACTAATTTGATATTAATGAGTCTTTTGCAATATTTCAAAATTCCTTCTCCACCTTAAAATAAACACTTGTGGTTAACAAAGGTCCCTTATATATTTATATTAGGTTTTCTTTTTTCTTTTATTTCTTCCCAGTATGAAGGGACCTTTGAACATTCCCATGTAAGGTGGAATACAGACCCAATATCATTGGTTTGGTATCTCGTGCATTTATTTGAATTTAAGAGTCCTATGTTAGCCAGCTTTATAGGTGTAAAATATATGTTTGTAAATATTTTGTATTGGCTCAATCCTTAATTGTCAAATTTTAAGCATCCATAAATATTATCCTGTAGATTTTTTAAGTAAATTCACCATTATGCATAATTCTCACAAATTGTATGCTGATTTTGTTCACTCAGTATGAAAGCCATATAAATTAGAAACCACATGATCTTATTTTACAAACAGTCCAATTTTCTAAATTTAGAATTAGACACTCTCTTATTATTATGAGTACTTAGAATGTTAAGAAATAGACAATCCTGGCAGGCTAAAAACGATGTCCATTTTTATAAGAAGGGTTGAACTGTACATTGAGTGCTGCTCTTCAGCTGGTATTAAATTAAAGTAATGTGGTTTTAGCAATTTAGAAATATTAAAATCCCATCAGAAGGTTTATAATAGCAATCTGGTCCTCTGTATGGGTCTTTAGCAGAATAATAAACACTGGTAGCACATTGCTGCCCTCAGATTATCCAACCAGCCCTTATACTAGTGATAAAGGACCAATATGGAGGTCATTAATGCAAAACAAAAAACAATTTGTTCTTAAATGCAGATGTTTCTGGCTTTGTTTTTCTTCATCTGAGTGGAACAGTTCAAAAAAATTGTTGTGACTTGCCCTAATCTATAAATCTAAACTGTGGTTCTGCTAGGTTTAAATTTCTGGAAAATCTAATTATTTGGGGGTCATTACATGGACATGAACAATAATGCTACAATCAAAGTGGAGTTCGATTGACAATACTAGCTCATGGCAGAAGCAGCAGTAACAGTGCTGACAGAAGGCCATGGTTTCAAGCGCTACATGTGCAAGGTCCCCATGAATACTTTTAGGTCCCCATGAATACTTTTCTCTTAAATATATAATTCCCCCCCAAAAAATGAATTAGAGTAAGGCCTGTATCTCACTAATTTAGCTGCATTGAGCCTGATCTCTAATAAGAATCCAGACCCATATATTGTTGTTATAAACTAACAGGACCGGACATACGGTGAATTGGAGGGACTGGGACTGAAACTCATAGTCTTCCTGTCCCTATGCAGAAGTTCCAGGTGGGGTCTATATCAGATCCTCTAGTTTAGGCAGTGGTGGACTCTGTTAAAGTGGCACAACTTTTTCAGGTGTAAAATGCAGTTACTTAAAAAGGCATGAATGTGGAAGCACTGGAAGAAGTCAAAAGCTCACTTAACAGCATATTCTCTTTTAGCTCAGCTGCAGCCATTTACTTTAGGTGCAGAGACATTGCCCCAGGCATCTGGTTTGATTCCCAATACCAGTACTCAGGGGAGTCTGAAACATTTGGTAGGGCAAGTATGTCATGCTCAGTTGCCTTAAGGGAAGAGTTTTCCTTTATTACAAAAATTAAGTTAATTTAAAGATCACTATAGTTACAGTATATGGGGCCCATTCTCAGTCACAAAAGGAGACAGTGCTAAACAGGAGGTAAATAGTTACCCCATTATGTTGCAGCTATTTGGGGCTCTACACAGCATGCAGAGTTGCAGAGGGGTGGAGTCTCCCATGTGACTAAATCACAATGCAGATGTGTCAGCCAGATGCAAAAGGAGTCTGCACCTGCTAACAAGCTGGAGTGCAACCCCCATGGAGTCACTGTGTTGCATAGGGCCACTCACATGGCAGTATACCATGCAGCAATCCCATGGCATTTGCTGATGTCACCAGAAGTGCCCTCAACCACCTTGAGGCCTGCTTCTCGGCTGCAGGACTTCTAAAATGTTCATTTGACCTGGATATTTCCCTGATGCTCCAAGGATCCCTCAACCCCCCCATCCATAACTGTGTCTCTGACATCCAGTAGAATCGCCCCCCCATCCACATTCCCCTATGCTGTGGTGTTGCTGTCCAGGTCCCCTGACAATCTCCATGCCTCACCAGCTCCTTAATGGTTGGGTGATGAGTTATAATATCCCTACCACTCACCAGCCTGGGAAATTCCAGAGGCCAGGAGTCTAAGAAGACGGCAGTTTGTGGAGGTTACAAAATACTGCTTTCTCAACCAGTGGGCAAGGAAAGCAACCAGAGGAGAGAACATATTGGACCTCATTAGGATATCTGGGAAAACAAGGGTATAAGGAACATAAACAGCATCAAGAGGGGAAATAATTTCAAAGATTTAAAAAGACTGAAAAAAGGATTTGATTTATGCACAGAGGATACAATAATATATGATAGGCTGAAAGAAAGTGTGCATAAATTACACACAGTAGATGGGGTACTATTAAAAACCAAAAACAACACGGCCTCTATACTAGCAATACTGTATGTAGGTTAAAACCAAGCATCTCTACACTCTATAACTGTCTTCTCAATATACTACATGAATGTGGTTTGGATTGTTATGAAAGATGGTCCAGAATACTGGGGAGAAATATTTATGCAGATGCATGCAACCTCTTTATCCTCCAATCATAGAACGATACAATACAAATAGTTAAATAATGTATATTACACTCCAGCTCAACTGCATAAGATGAGAAGAAAAGAAACAGATAGTTAAATATGGGGAGGATGAAGCTGACACAATCCTTATGTTCTGGTGTTGCAAGCAGACTGCAGAACTATGGAAGAATTGCAGTTTATTCCCCACATATCCTGATATTCCTCATAACCTTAATCTAGAGACATGTACATTGGGACATGTCTCCTCAGACTGGAACTTAACTTTTGTTGAAACAGAAGCAATAAAGATAATTGCCATGATTACAAAAAACATTATTTTAAAATACTGGATCTGAGATATATTCCCACCCTTTGCAGAATGGAGAAACAAATCTTATAGAATCACTCAGAACAGAAAAGTTGCCACATTGCTTTTATTTACAAGAAACTAAATGTCATGGCTAAAAAGGCTAACATTCTGAAATTCCTCACCAGACAAGACAATCAACAAACAAATGAATAGATGCTAGAGATGTAAAGTTATGTGGACAGGTACCCAATTAAGGTTTTGACTGCAGTAAGGTAAGACCAACCAATTTATTTACTTACCTTCCTTCCTTCCTTCCTTCCTTCCGTGCTTTTTTCTTCATACATGTTAATATATTATGTCTAAACAATTGATAGTTGAAACTTTTCATTATTCACAGGCTTATTGTAAGACTGTATTAGCTAGTTAGCTAGGTTCTAACAGGTAAACTGGTTTGTAAGTTTTGTTATGTGTTAATATTTATGCATTATTTGAAAAAAGTTATGAATAGTTAATGTATTTATTATGACTTTTGAAAAATAAAAAAACTTTTATTTAAAAAATTCACTGCTGATACTGTTTGCCTTTTTTCTTCTTCCCATGTAACATCAAGTACCAGAAATAATATATCATTCTATGGAATGAAAAACAATCAGAAAAATCATATTTAGTTGAAAGTGAATATCTGATCATGTGTGTGATACAGCCAGCATTAACAAACCACTATATAGTTTTATTACTAATGAATAGTAGAAACAGCAATGGAGGATCGTGTAGACTCAATCACTGTCCAAATGTACAAACCATTATGATATTGTGCAGTGAATATTTACATATGGCATTATCATCATTATGTATATGTTCATTCAATAATTTGCTTATGTTTTGCAACGTCACAAATATGATCACTCACTTGAGAGCAGAACAGAGATGTCAGATGTATTATAGCTTGATGAAGTGCTCGTGACCATTTCTTCTGTGCTTGAGACATTCTTATGCTTTGAAAAGTGTCTCACATCTTTACTGGAAATGGACACATCTGGATAATATTTTATTAAAAATGTAGTATATTATTAATATAACTTGATTGATAATATATTTATAAATTATACCTGGAGTACTGCGTGCAGCGCTGGCACTCATTCCTGAAGAAGGACATCAGATTGTTGGAGGGGATGCAGCACAGAACCACAAAGATGATCCAGGGATTAGAGTGCAAGCCCTACGAGGACAGGCTAGGAGAACTGAATATGTATTCACTGGAGGAGAGGAGGGTTAGGGGGAATATGATTGAGACATTTAATTATCTGAAGGGGATAAACAAGACCAACACAGAAGGGATTTTCCAGATGAGATGGGGAGGGACACAAGAGCGCATGGATTGAGTTTGGAGGAGAGAGATGAGGAGACATTTTTCACTGAAAGAGTGGTGTACAAATGGAACACCTTACCAGATGACATAGTGTCCTGTAAGATGGTGGGCAGTTTCAAGAGGGGTTGGGACAGGGGAAGGGGAAGGGATACTGGGAAGAGGGGGGCAGGAGGGGCAGCTGTGAGATGAGGTACTAGCTGCACACTCGAGCAGACTTGATAGACTGTTTCTGCTGGCAATTTCATATGTTCGTATGTTCGTATATGGCTTCAGAGACTACTATTATGGTTGTAACAGTAGTCTCACTTACAGTATTAGGACAAACAGATTTAGTTTAGCTGCTCTATTGGTCCTTATAAGAAGAGGTCCAGAAGCAAATAGTCTGATACCTTTAATTGGACCAACACTGAAGTTGCAAAAAGAACAAAGTGCCTAAGCTTTCGGACCAACCGAGTCCTTCCTTGGTCATAAGCTTCTGAGGAAGGACTTGGTCCAAAAGCTTAGGCACTTTGTTCTTTGCAGTATTAGGGTGTCAGAACTGCTCTCTTTCAGTTTGCTGTTCTTATACCATAACAATGTATGTGAGATAACTTACAGCTGTAAGTGTGGTCTGGGCCACCATATTAACTCACAGTACACTCATAAATTTTACAAATCAGAGCACATAGAGGATAGCGTATATGCAGCCATATGCAACAAGCCTGTGTCTGCACTGAGTTGTTTGTTTGGCAACCAGAAATATTGAGAGCAAAGATCAAGATGAAGACACCAGATTGTCTTTGTACTGGTGGCCATACATTATCTTTTATAGTGCATGAGTATCCATGACCGTTTCAGACACTGTCTTTCATTTTAGTTAACTGGGCATTTAGAGTGGGGGGCACTTAATCGTTGGTTGTGGTGCAAATTGCTGATTTAATGTGCAGATAGGAACTGCAACAGCATATGCTTATCTGGGTTCAACGTCTTAATAACACCACCCCCACACACACACACAAAACGTGAATTCAAATGGCTATTTGACAGCAGCTGTGCAGTGGCATTCTAAATTTGATGTGCTGCAGTCGTGACATAACTACTGTACTGAAGAACAACTACATATTGTTGTCACTAGTGTAGCACAACACTCCTATACTAGGCATGGATTTCCATGCATAATAATATTCCACCACATACTATAAAAAGACTTAAATGAGGTACTTTCTGAAATATAACAGGACATGAATAAATATATGTTGGATGATACTTTGTCTCTGACTGCTATTCAATCATTATACTATATAATGCATTTTCTTTACCTGTATCGAATAGAAAGTTCTCTCAGCAATCATTTGTAAGTTTGGAAGTTCTGAGAAATGCTGGACAATGATGTATGTGGTTCCACTGTACTATATTGCTGCAACAATGAGCAGATTACCAGAAACTATTGTGCATATCAACAGTTGTGATCTCTAAATCACAACATTGTTTTCTTTACATGTCATAAACACAGATGTTTTCCAATTGTCACTTCATGAAACTCAGTAACACCTGAATTGCAAATTGTACAAAGACAACACAGTTCTGTTAGGCAAAATTTATAACAATATATTCTTTTCCATATGCGGAGATGAATTTGCATTATCATTGTCTTTTGATCCATCTGTAATGAATAACTCACTTTCATCTACAGGTATCAACATTTCCCCCTGACTACTTGCTGAGTTAGGGGTGGCTGTACATGCTGAGTTACCAAAGATCTCCTGGCCATGATGAGGGAAAGGGATAAGCTATGGTCAGCCTACAAAAAAGCTCCCTTCCCTGCCCGATGGAATGAATACCAGTGGCTAAGAAACCTTTGTAAACAGCCCTTGTCAAAAAGCGTGCCTTCTTTCAGGGCAAACAAAGGGACAGTCTTGGTGACCCCCATCACTTCTGGGGTGAGATCTGCTCATTACTCAGCCCACACACTCATAACTGCATTATTCACCTTGACACTCCCTCCAGACGTTTGGCCGACCTCGTTGCTGTGGCTGAGGCCTTCAATAAAAAATTCACAGACCTGTCTGCCCTCCTTAGCAAGCTGCCACCCCTGGTGACCACTGGTCTCTCTGATCATCCCCCCACCCATACACCTCAAACTCTTCCCCTACCCTCTTTCTACTTCCAGATCATCACCCCCAAGGACAATGCCAATCTGCTGAAGAGCCTGCCTAGCCGGGGCAGCCCGGGCAGTGATGGTCTTTTCTCTGCTATGCTTAAACTTGTATCATCTGCCATCTTAAAACCACTCACCTACCTCTTTAACCTGGCACTGACTACCTCTTCAGTGCCCAGCACTTGGGAGCATGCCAGGGTGGTCCCAATTTTTAAGACTGGTGACCTGCTATCCCCAGATAACTATCGGCTTATATCCTTGCTCCCCCACCTTAGTAAACTCCTGGAAAGGGTTGTCCACCGACAACTGTCTGACTATATTGACAAATACAACCTACTATCCAGACAGCAACATGGCTTCCATAAACATCACTCCACCACATCTGCCCTCACCCTGTTTACCAATCATATTCTTAGGAACATGGACCTTGGAAGGGCAAAGGGTGCCGTCTTTGTTGACCTATCTAAAGCTTTTGACCTGATCGACCACACCCTGTTGCTCTCCTCCTTCTGCACCCTTGGCTGTTCTACTGAGACCAAGCGATGGTTCCAAAGTTACATTTCAGATAGATCTCAGTCGGTATGTGTAGGACCTTCCACCTCCCCTGCCCTCCCAGTTACTACCGGTGTACTCCAGGCCTCCATCCTGGGCCCACTCTTATTCTCCCTGTTTATAAACTTTCTCCCCTGTGACTGTCTCACTTGTGATACCCTATTTTATACAGATGACCTTGTCCTCTTTACTAGCGACAAGGCTCTTGAGAATATATCCATGGCTTTATCCGATAACTACTCTGAGGTGCACACCTGGTTCCACTCACATCGCCTAATTGTTAATGCTAAAAAAACTAAATCCATGTTATTTGGATCAAAACCCTTCCAATCTAAGGTCACCAAGGCTGGGTCCTCCCTGTCAGTAGTATCACCAGACAACACTGTACTTGAAAATGTACTAACTTTCAAATATCTGGAAGTTATCTTGGACCCATCCCTCTCCTTTTCTGATCATATCTCCTCTGTTATCCACTGTATTAACCAGAAACTTGGTGCAGCTCATTGGATAATGTCACTCCTGACCAGGGAAGCTCATTTAGCCATTGCCCAAGGGAACCTGCTATCCTTGATTGACTACTGCTCCCCTATTTACTCACACTCATCCTCAGCCTTGCGTGCAAGCCTCTGCTCCACGTACAACAACATATGTCATTTCACTCTCCTGGCACCATATTCCACTCACCACTGCCACCTCTACCAGACTCTTGGCTAGCTCCCACTAAATTGCAGATTTGATTACGGACTTGACTGTCTCCCTGGACAGCGCCACCAGGCATGGTGAAGCCTCCCCTGTTACATCTCTTTTCAAGGCCAGAACTCCCTTGAGGTGTCTGCATGCATCCTCAGTTTCCCCCCCCCCCGGATATCCCAAAAGTCTTCTCGGCTGTGGGTAGCAGAGCGTTATCTGTAGCTGCTCCCACTCTGTGGAACAGAATCCCTGGGCCATGCCCATCCATTCTTTGGACTCCCATGCCACTTTCAAGACACATCTCAAATCTTGGCTGCTTGTTGAGGCCACATGCTGTTGCTAGCTTGGATAACCTTCCCCCCCACCTTTCTGACTTTTCCCTCTTGGGCTGCTTTGGCCTCCCCTGCCTCTCTCATATCTTTGGACTCTGGTCATACATCCCTCACTGTCTGCTTCTTGGGCTCTCCCACTTGACTACTGTCTTGTATTTTGCTTTTTTTTTACATTATGCATTAATTTGCACTGGCAATTGTCTTTTTTCAGCCTGCCATTAATTTTACTTTCCTATGTCACTTTCTTTGTTCACCAATGATGCCAGTATATCCACTTTGTTCACCAGTGATGTCTGTATATCCACGTGGCTTGTACTTATTGTATAACTTGTCACTACCTCTGTAACTGCTGCCTGTGTGGCCCGGGTCGCGCCTGAAAATGGTCCCCTGGATCAGTGCACTTACCCGGTTACCAAAGACTAAATAAATATATAAATATTTAGAAAATGGTTCATAGTCTGAATCCCATATACCACTCACCTGACAGAAAAATAACTGTAGAATTAATTTCAAATGTATTAAATCAGTATTAGCACATGCGCACTGTAAATGTCAATAAATTTGCAATTTGAGTAAATAATATCAGAGCAGATTGAGTACAACATATACATAAATTAAAAACATGATATTCCTGGATATATAGTCAACCCCCTTTCACCAATGCAACCTCCCCTTCCTTCACTATCAAAAGCCCAGACAGTAAATAAAATATATATTCACTAGTATCATGGACTGTGACATTGAAATGAACTAGTGGTGGGGACAGTTGTATTCCTGGCACACGATTTCCAGGATTTAATTCACTGTGTCACGAGCACTGTCACTATAGTACAATGACACATGAACTGCTATCACTGCACTGCACCTCTTGCATTACCATCACCTCTCTGTGTCATGTACATTGTGTAGACTTTTATGTGCAACATTCGCTGTGGTTCAAGCGAAGTGTCACTTGTGGCTGACCTGTGGACTATCTGGTACGGCCCTCAGATGGTTTCAATCTTTCCTCACCAGCAGGTTTCAGAGAGTTGTTTTGGGGATGTATTCCTCTGACAAATTCTCCCTGTCATGTGGGGTGCCACAGGACTCTGTGCTATCACCCATGTTGTTCACGGTGTATATACTGCCGTTGGGAGACATTGTAAGGCTGTTTGGGCTGAGTTTTCACTGCTATGCATATGATACTCAGTTCTACATGTCCTTTGTGCCCAAACAGGTGGGAGCTGTCTCAAGCTTTAACAACTGCCTCTCTGAGATTCAGGACTGGATGAGTGCTAACTGGTTGAGGCTGAACCTGAACAAAACTGAGGTTCTGGTGGTGGACCTGGGTCACCAGGTAGAGGGGGTCATTGGCTGGGCAGCCATCTGGGCTTTGGCTTGGTGGTCACCAGCTGATGACCTCTGAGTGGGTGCGAGATATGGGTGTTATTCTTGATGAAGGATTGACGCTTAAATTTCAGGTGTCATCCATTGTCAAGACTGCCTTTTGCCATCTGATGAATATTGCCCGGATTAAGCACCTCATTCCTCCCAATGACCTTCCAACTTTGGTCCATGCCTTCATGACCTCCTGCCTTGACTACTGTAATTCCTTTACCTAGGGCTACCAGGGGTTGATATCTGCTGCCTACAGCTGGTGCAGAATGCGGAGCTAGATTCTTGACAGGGCTACCTTGAGTTTGCCATGTCACACCTGTGCTGCACAGCCTGCACTGGCTGCCTGTTCAGTGGCAGATCACCTTCAAGGTCAGCTTGTTCACTTACAAGGCCCAACATGGACAGGGACTGTGCTACTTGCAAGAGCTTCTTCACCCCTACTGCCCCCTCACCCACTCCGCTTTGCTGATGATGGATTGATTGAGATTCCCAGGGTTTGCTTAAAGACCTCTTGGGCCCGAGCTTTTGAATTTGTGGCCCCCACCCTGTGGAATTCTCTACCTCATTGGATAAGAGAATGCCTGATGATGGAAGCTTTAAATCTGCATTAAAAGCATATTTGTTCAGTCTTGCCTTTCCTGACTCTGAATAAGTCTTGTTGTTGATATTTATTAAGTATTTATGTTTTTTATCTGTGGTTTTATGATTTTTTGTGCTAGCATTATGGTTCCTGTGAGACTAGAGCTATTTTATAAATAAAGTTTGCTTTGCTTTACTTCAGGTGATTTAAACCACTTACATTGCCTAACCCCCCCTCCATGTCAGGGGGAGGGAATGGACAAGGATATGATAGAAGGCATACTTAGGATGGCAGAGAAAGGGGAGATACTGTTGATGGGGGATCTTAACATGCCAGATGTTAACTGGAGCACCTTTGCAGCAGCCACATCCAAAAGCAGGGCCATTCTTGATGCCCTTCAGGTGGCATGCCTCAAACAGCTAGTTTTGGAACCCACTCGTGAGGAAGCAATCTTAGACCTCATATTCTCAAATGGGGACAGAGAGAGGATCTCAGATCTAGAAGTGGGTAGCCATTTGGGAACAAGTGACCACCAAACAGTGTGGTTCACGATAAACTCTGCTACAGAGTCAAACCATACAAAAGTGAGAGTTCTGGACTTCAGGAGGGCTGACTTTGGCAAGATGGGAGAGTGCCTTAGAAAAGCACTAGCAAAAAAGGCTAGAAGGAGGGGTGGAGCAACAATGGGCAAATATCAAAACTACCATCACAGAGGCAACAAGCCTTTGTGTGAAGCAAATAAACAAATCAAAGTAGCAAAGGCACAAACTGAGGAAAAGATAGCTAACTCGGTTAAGAAGGGGGATAAAACCTTTTATAGGTATATCAGGGAGCGTAGAAAGACAAAGGGAGGGATAGTGAGTCTGAATAGAGTGGATGGTGGGTGGGCAGAGAGTGACAGTGATAAAGCAGGGATACTGAATGAATACTTCTGTTCAGTATTCACAAAAGAGGAAGTGGGGGAGGTGCCTAATCCAATTAACAGAAGCACTCTGGAGAGGGGGGTTGATCCCAGTCCTTTCACAGAAGAAAGGGTTCTGAAAGAACTCCTAAAACTGAAGGTGGACAAAGTAATGGGGCCAGATGGAATTCACCCCAGAATTCTAAAAGAATTAAGCAGAGAACTAGTGACACCACTGACTACGCTTTTTAACAAATCATGGGAGGATGGTGTGGTACCTGAGGACTGGAAGAAGGCGGTTGTGATTCCCCTTCACAAAAGTGGGACCAAGATGGAGGCAGGAAACTACAGACCTGTCAGTTTGACCTCTGTGGTAGGGAAAGTGATGAAATCACTTCTGAAGGAAAGAATTGTTGAGTACCTAGAGGCCAGTGGGGCACAGGACCCAAGGCAGCATGGGTTCACAGTGGGAAGGTCATGTCAGATGAATCTAATTGATTTCTTTGACTGGGTGACCAAAGTAGTAGACCAGGGAGGGGCTGTGGACATGGTCTACCTATACTTTAGCAAGGCATTTGACACAGTCCCACACAAAAGATTAGTAGTCAAATTAACCAGCCTGGGAGTGGGTCCCAAGGTGGTAGCCTGGGTAAAACATTGGCTGAACAACAGGACACAGAAGGTAATTGTAAATGGAGTCCACTCTGAAGAAAAAGGGGTTACTAGTGGGGTACTGCAGGGTTCAGTACTGGGTCCAGTACTTTTTAATGTCTTTACAAGTGACATTGCAGAGGGACTGGAAGGAAAAGTACGCCTCTTTGCAGATGTCACAAAGATCTGCAACAGGGTTGATACACAAGGAGGCGTGGAAAGGATAAGAAGGGACTTGGCAAGGTTGGAGGAATGGTCAGAAGTATGGCAGCTTGGATTCAATGCAAAGAAGTGCAAGTAATGCACCTGGGAAACAAAACCCAGGGAAAGATTACACAATGGGGGGGGGAGGTAGTAACAACAACAAAAATGGAAAGAGACCTAGGGGTAATCATATCAGATGACCTTAAGGTTGGCAAGCAATGCGAGAAGGCGGTAGGGAGGGCTGGGGGGATACTGGGATGTATAGGGAGAGGTATCAACAGCAGAAAACAGGAAGTTGTTATCCCCCTCTACAGACAGTTAGTGAGACCCCAACTGGAGTACTGCGTCCAGTTCTGGAGACCCCATCTCCGCAAGGACATAGACAGGATGGAGGCAGTTCAAAGGAGGGCAACTAAAATGGTGCAGGGTCTGCAAGAGAAGCCATACGAGGAGAGACTAAAGGAGCTTAATATGTATACCCTTGAGGAAAGGAGGGAGAGGGGGGACATGATAGAAATGTTTAAGTACCTCAGAGGAATCAACAAAGTCCAAGAGGGTAGCATCTTTCAGAAAAAGAGATGTGCAAGAACAAGGGGACACAATTTGAAGACAGTGGGGATGGCTCAGGGGCAATGTGAGGAAGTATTTTTTCACAGAGAGGGTGGTGGACACATGGAACAGACTTCCTGAGGAGGTTGTGGGGTCTAAAACTGTGAGAGAATTCAAGAATGCATGGGACAGACATAAGGCAATTTTTGTGGGGGGTAGGAAGAAATAGGCTACTGGTTAAATAGGATCTGCAGCTTATTCTCCAGGTAGGGAAATGGGCAGACTAGGTGGGCCAAGCGGTCCTTATCTGCTGTCAAAGTCTATGTTTCTACATTTCTATGCTTTACTTCAAGTGATTTAAACCACTTACATTGCCTAAACCTGAATTAATGGAATCAGTGTCTGGAGCACTTATATCACTACTATGTGAGCTCATTAACACAAGGAGATGAATATAGTAGATCTTAAACCTGCATCATGGCTATATTGCCACCCCAAAAGTAGAAGACTGATGTGAAAGAATATCAAGTAACACAACTCCATGAAGGCACCACATACCACACAGTGTGGTGTTGACAAAGCATGAGACACATAGCATTGAGGTCAATACATTTGTTACAGATTGGTGTCACCCTATACATGTTACCAACATTCATATTAATTTAATTGATCTACAACGCACATCTCACCCTCGAGTGTCATAGACCTTTGGCTTTCCAATACAGACTGCGAAAGTCTGAAAATCAGTTCACTCTAGCATGTATTCTGATAATTCAGACATCAGATCAGTATAACAATGTACATTTTAAATTGCTGTGTACTACATACAGTACTGGCACAGATTCATCTGTTTCTGAGATGTCTTCAAACAAGTATATACTATAGCACTTTTATCAACTGTGACTGATGCACTTGTTGATGGTTAAGTTGGAGACACTGTAAGTTCAATCAAGCTTCGTGTCTTCTGATACATGCATTTTCTGGGTCATGCATTCTTCAGTTAAACTAATCTAATGAACATATGAAAATCAAAAGTATTGTAAATGCATGTGTGTTATAACATAAGAAAACCACATGCTACTCTGTTTTATTGTTATATACACCATTATCACCGTAGTTCATAAAATAATCATGTCAGCAGTCCACCAGTCCACTAACTGATGATGTCTAATGAATTGTAAGAAATATTTTTAATCGGACCAGCTTTCATATACAGTTTGTGGATGCTTTTTTTGTGGAGAGCCACCTGTTTGTGGATATTTTTTGTTGTGGAGAGCTAGCTCTCTAAATGAATAGCTTATTCTAAAGGTACAGTTCTAAGATTTTGTTTTCTGTTGGAATGATTTTGTTTGGTACAGTCAATAAGTTACTATCATGGCTAAGCAATAAGGGATGACCAAAGTTATGCTAAAGGTATGTTAATCACCCTATAGGTGTGTAATGTAGCACAAAGTGTAGACAAGTGCCACATGTCCCCAGAGGGTGATTAACTTACCATTAATATAACTGCATGTGAGTGCGTTATTTCTATTATAATAAAAATGTTTTTAGAATAATTTTAAAACTTGTTCAGCTTGTGATTAGGTTGTACATGTATGTTAATAAAATATTAACATAAGGCTGATAGATTCTTTATATCATGTCAGAAAGCTCTGTTTCTTAGAACTTTTGCATAATTACAATTATCAGTCAGTTAACAAATCAGAATTAGAGTAAATATGTATGCAACTTAATCTAGTGAGGCTTTACATACTACATAGGTATTAAACCTAGACACTGGGCAAATATTATTGCAGGAAAACCAAGCCATTTACAACAACTGCATACTGCCAGGCAATCAAGTATAGTGCCCAACTGTTGCAATGAACACATCTGGAGACAATAACTTTATCACTATAACAATAGTTAACTATAGTGAGGAGTTCATAAGCACAATCGAAAAACAGTTTGGAGCCTCCATAGATGTTCAGTGTAACATAAATTCCTACAGATGAGTTTAATATTTGCAGTTATATCAAATTATAGTATATGGCTACCCTTTGTTATGTATAAAAATCAGCCTGCTCAAAATCCTTATTAAGCACATTCTAAACTGTTATGCGCATTCTAAAGTGTTGTTATGCGCATTCCCAACAGTTGTTATGCACAGTTCAAAGGTCATACAATTTTAAATTTCTCATTTATTCTACACCTAGCTACCTACTTACTAACCACCCAGTTCCCAAAGTCATACCTTTTGCCTTTCAAAAGTCTGCAAATTTGATTTTGATATGTGAGTAGAACAAAAAAATGGCAAGATTTTTTGTTTTCACTTCAGTGGGGGTCTGTCACTCTAGTGTAAAAAACCATATACTATAAAAAATAAAATATGGTAACCACACACAACTCGGCATGTGTTTCCATCTTGGGGTTGAGATAACAGCATTGACCTCTTGAGCGTCGCTCTCGAGGTTCATATGCTGTCATCTCAACCCCTCGATGGAAACACAGCCTTGTTGTGTATGGTTTCCCTTACATTTTTCTCTATATGTAACATACAGCAGAACTACCATAACTGTGGTAATGAGCAGCTTTTCATGAATCTCCAATGTAGTTAAACTCAAACTCTTGCCACTGAACAGGCTTGTCATCAACAATTAGCGCACACAGTGTACTTTATCATAGACCTCCAATAATTATATATGTATACTATGCAAACTTAATAAAAGCAATTGAAAACATTACATTCTCTTTTATACTGTACAAATAAATCAGTTTCATTGTGAATGCAGAAATAGCTTATCCACAGGCATGATACTGATTGTCTTGTAAGAGCTTACAATATGAGATTATACTACTTTTGTACGTTATTGTCCATTCAGAAAAAATGATCAAGATTGGAATGTGTTTGGAATGTCTGTTGTCATCCCTATAGGAGAGTGGAATTACATATAACCTCTAATTTTGCCACATGGTAGAATTTGTTGCTAAATGGCAAAATGTGTTGCTCATAATTGGATGGGGAAATGAATGCGTGTGCTAAGACAGCAACTCACTATGTATGTTCAGGAAATCATGGCTAATAATTTAATGTATAATCAAACGCTCTGACCTGTGCCATCAAAAAAGTTCTCTATCCAAATATTTTGGGTGTGATATCCATAGCTGGGTGCTAACCATTAAATACAGAATTCTGATGCATTCAAATGTGGAAATTAAATGCCATTAATTAATGATTCCCTACCTACTACACATCTAGCATAAAACCATTTAAGTAGAATGCCATCTTCAATGTCATGAGGTATTTCATACTGAAGTTCAAATTGAGTCTGCGTACAATCCTTTAAAAACACAACATAATGAAACAACATTCAATTAATTAATTTATTTTTTTCAAAAGTTTCAATAGAAAAGACATACTAAGCTGCAAGCAGCTCATTTTCAGATGTGTCCTGGGGGTAGGACATGTAGGAAATCATATATAACAAATACCATGTACCAAGAAGCATAATTGAAAATTAAAAACAGATCAGTATAACATATATGTGTAAAAAAATTAAAAAATATTGAGTTAATTTAGGCAATGGAACTTCTTTTACAGAACAATGAACAGGTAATGAAGAAAACAGATTGCCAGGGTAAAACTACTGGAGGAGGGGAATGAAAAGAGTCATGGACAGTTGCAGGAGGGAGAAGAATAGTTGTGAAGGAGCGACTTTAAGGTGAAAGCAGAAGAGGCAGAGCAAACCGACAAGGGAAGGGAGGACCACAGTTTAGGAAAGCGTTATGAGAAAGCAGATTGACCAACAGTAGATTTTCTAGAAGGAATAGTGAGGGAATGGGAAGTATTATTGTGTAGAGTGTAGTAGAAAGCTGAGGGAGAGGATAAGAAGGATGTAAGGTAGGTGGGAAGGGAACCAAACCAGAATTTAGATATAAAGGAGGCAAAATGGGAAAGGTGCCTGGAATCAAGAGAGGGGAGTGAAAGGGCAGAATAGAGTGAACAATGATAGGTACATGGGGAACAATCTAAAGCAAAATGACAAAAAGAGTGGAAAAGGGGGTCCACACAAACATACAAATTTGCCAGCAGATAAAAAGTCTTATGGTCTATTGAGTCTGTTCAGTGTGCAGCAAACACCCTTATACTACAGCTGCTCCTCCCTCCTCCCTCCTCCGCCCCTGACCCTCCCTCTTACCCTGTCCCACTCCCTTTTGAAGCAGTCCACTGTTCTACAGGATACCACTTCCGCAGGCAATGCCTTCCACCCTGACACCACCCTTTCCATCAAAAAGTGTCTTCTCATTTCCCTCCTGAACCTTCCCCCTCCAATCTCAGATCGTGACCTCAAATGTCCCTACCCCCCTTAACTTAAATAGTCCTTCCATGCCTGTCTTGTTAATTCCTTTTATGTACTTGAAGGTTTCAATCATATCCCCCCATCTCTGCTCTCCTCCAGTGAGTACATGTTCAACTCCTTCAGTCTGCTCTCATAGGTTATGTCCCCTAGTCCCTGGATCATCTTTGTTGTCCTGCGCTGCACCCCTTCCAGTAACTTAATGTAACTCTCAAGGTACGGGTGCCAGTACTGCACGCAGTACTCCAGGTGTGGCCTAACCAGAGACCTATACAATGGCAGGATCTCCTCCCCTCTCTTTGAAGATATAGCCCTGGCAATACAACCCAGTATTTTGTTGGCCTTTGCAGCTGCCTTCCTGCACTGTGCTGAGTGGTTCATTAAGTCCATTATGATTACCCCCAAGTCCTTCTCCTCCTCTGTCACAGTGAGCTGAACCCCCCTTCCCCAGCTAATAGCTCCTTCTTGGGTGTTTTGCCCCAAAATGTAGCACCTAGTACTTTTTGGTATTGAACCCCAGCTGCCAGGTGTCTGACCAGGTCTCCAATTTTGACAGATCATCCTGCAACCCCTGCCACCCTCCTAGGTTATCCACTACTGCTCCCATCTTGGTGTCATCTGCAAACAAACTGATCTTGCTTTTGATGCTGATCATTCCTCTCCTGATGTCTCCTTGATTAACAAGGAACTTTCCTCTGACTTCAAGGACCTTGAAGATGGGTTCCGGTGTAATCGACTTGTCCTCAATACTAAAAAAAACTAAATGTATGCTCTTTTCTCACCGTCCTCCCACCTCTATGCCCCCCTCACCTCTAAGTATCTTATCCCATAATGGTGACATTCTTGAGACGGTCCCCACTTTTAAGTATTTGGGTGTGACCCTTGACACCTCTTTATCCCTCTCTGCCCATGTTTCCACCCTGGTCAAAACACTGAATCAGAAGTTGGGACTCCTTTACCATATCCGCCCCTTCCTCACCTCTGCCTCTTGCATCAAGATTGCCTCTTCTTCCTTTACTTACTTACAGTGCACCATTATTACTGTTGTCCAGCGTGTCTAACATGTCACTGCTTGCCCAGGCTTACCATAGGGTGGGTAGGTTTGCACTTGGGGTCAATAGCCACCACCACCACTGTGATGTCCTCTCTCTCCTTGGCTGGCTCCCTTATGAATCGAAACTAAGGTACTCAACCTTGAGCTTTGTGTATAAGCTTGTCCACAAATTTACACCTCCCTGCCTCAGAGAGATTATTCTCCTTAAGATAGTGGCACGTGCCCTCCATTCCTCTGCTCTACCTCTCCTTGAACTGCCTAATCTGAGGCTTGCAGTTGCCCGTAAATATTTCTCCTTTGCATCAATAACTGATTGGAACTCCCTGCCTCCTCCCGTCCTTTCCTGCACATCCCTGTCGAAGTTCCAAACCACTTTACGTACCTTCCTGTCCTCCTCTGCTAAGCGCACCTGTTTCCGGTGATTTTCTCGCTCCTCATTTCCCTCATCTTAACTCTATCCCCTAGTCCTCTTCCTCTATACCCTCCGGTCTACCTCCCTTCCTTGGTCTGTTCCCTCATGGCTTCTTTGTCCTTTGTCTTTCCTGGTTCTACTCCTCCCTCCCTCCCTCTCTCCTCCCTCAGGTCCACTCCCTATGTTCTCTCGGTCTCTACTGACATCTATCCTCACTGGTGTTCATCCCCACCTTCTCCCTGTATAGTTTTTGGGGATTAGACCCTTATACTGTGGTACTTTAGGAATTAACCTGATTGTATTTACCAATTTTACTTATTTTATTTGAATGTCCATGTATACAAACATTGCTTCCTACCAGAAGGCATAGTACTCTCTGTATAGTTATGTATATAATCAATGTACTTTATTGTTTTTACTCATCTCGCATTGGTATATTTTTGTAATCTTTTTTTACGTTTTGCACTCTATTCTACATGTGCTTCTGCCCTTTGTACTCATCTGTTTTACAATAT
Source organism: Neoceratodus forsteri (assembly GCA_016271365.2). Classification (NCBI taxonomy): domain Eukaryota; kingdom Metazoa; phylum Chordata; order Ceratodontiformes; family Ceratodontidae; genus Neoceratodus; species Neoceratodus forsteri. The sequence continues at coordinate 720,732,854 of CM057454.1, forward strand.
TGTTCATACAGAATGAATCTCCGAGCTTTGGCTATTTCTGTATTCCCTGGTGAATTTGCCGTGCTCTAAGTAGACACATAGTTGCTGTCAATTCCCAAGTGCATGCAATTGTCTTCTGTATCTCATAATGTGTCTCTCTATTGTTCTTTCTTACTGTTCTCTCCCGGGTCGCCCCTGAAAAAGGGACTGTAATTGCCTCAGTGGACTTACCCGGTTACCAAAATTCAAATAAATAAATAAATAAATGCCTATCAAGATGTCTGCTATGAACAACCCAAACGACACTGGTCCCAGCACCGAGCTCTTCAGTACCCCACTTGTCACTGCCCTAGGATACGAGAGGTCCCCACCTACCACTACCCTCTGCTGCCTTCCCTATAACCAGCTTAATACCCATCCCATCATCTTCTCCCCTGCCCCTGTACCTGCCAGCTTACTTCCCAGCCTCCCATGCAACACTGAGTCAAATGCCTTACTGAAGTCCAGATACAGGACATCCACTGCATGGCCCTTGTCCAACTGTCTAGTTACCCAGTCATAGTAATCCAGCAGGTTGGTCTGACAGGAGCTGCCTGTGACAAACCCATGCTGCCTACCATACTATAGTCCATTGGTCTCCAACAGGGACACCAGCCTCTCCTTCAGTATTGTCTCTATCAGTTTACCCACAATGGATGTGAGGCTTACCGGTCTGTAGTTCCCTGTCCAGTCTGGCAAGAGAGGATTTGGGAGCTCCACTATAGACGTATGTCACCGTAATCAAAAACAGGGAGAATCATCCTTAAAACAATCTGTCAGTAGACAGGAAGCAAGATGCTCACTTGTTCCTGTATAGTGCACCAAACCTGGTGTGGAACTTTGGTGTATGGCATCAATATGTACCAGGAAATCAAGATGACAGTCACGCCAGAGCCTGAGGTACTTAAAGGAGGATACATCCTCAATAATAGCACCATCCAAGGGTTTGACATGAAGGGAGAGGGGTGAGTCTGGAAAGCTTCTGATGGGTGCCAAACGTCATGGAGACTGTCTTTTTGGCATTGAGGGATAGTTGGTTAGACTGGAACCAATGCTTAATATTCTTTTAATCTAGCTGAAACCATAAGGTAAGACCATAGGAAGAGGAAACAGATGAAAACTCACTGTATCATCAGTACACAAATGAATGGACACAGAGGAACAGACAGAGGGGTGGTCATTCAGGAATATGGAAAAGACAATAGGACCCAGGACAGACCCTTGAGGGACACCTGAGCAGATAGGAAGTGGTGATGAAATGGAGATACAGCACCTATTCAGACAGCTTGAGACCTTCCATCATGGTAAGAATGAGACCAACTGATTGCAGAGTGAGAAAAACATACATAGACACATAGACAGTGTAGGCAGATAAGGGCCTACTGACCACCCAGTCTGCCCATTTGAGCTTGTAAGTTTACTTTATGTTTTCCTAGAAGTATGTTACCCCTTAACCCTAACCTCCAGAATTCCTTTATCTTTATCCCATGAATTCTTAAATCCCGTGATTGTTTCAGCCCCCACCACTTCCTCTGGCAGGGTGTTCTACTTGTCCACCACCTGTTCTGTGAAGAAATGCTGCTTTAAGCTTGTCCAGAAGGAGGGGATGTGCCACTGTATCAAAAGCTTTAGCAAGATCAACAAAACTGGTGGACATGATCAAACCCTGATCTATACCTCTGAGGATAAAGTCAGCCAAAGGAGGGAGGTGAAGTGAAGTGGGAATTGTAAAACCAGTCTGAAAGTGGGTAAAGGAAAAGTAGTCAAGGAAGGAAGAAGGTTGTGATAATACAAGGTGTTCTTGTAACTTAGCTGGGGTAGGAAAGAATGAGATGGGATGGTAATTACCAAGAGAAGATGGATCACCACATTTAGGGATAGGAGTAATAGTAGTCTGCTTCCAGGCATCAGGAACAGTAGCAGAGGAAAAAGAAAGGTTGAGAAGCAGGGTAATAGGCAGTGCAGTGGCAGGGGCCGAGAGAACTAACCATATTGGACATATATAGAGAGCATTAAACATACCATTAGAATATTTAAGAAGTATGACACAAAGGGATATGCATTGGTCTGAGATTATCAATCTCCCAGAGTTATAGTGATGCACAAAACCTCATTTCGATTGCATTCACCCTTTGGAAGCGCATTTTTTCTCAGCTCAATGCACATTCACCAACGTGTCTTATTTCACTTACAAAAATGGTCTTTTAGTCATAAAATACATTTTGCTATACCAATTTAAATTTGTTAGTTTGCTGTTTGCATATGATAAGGATTTACATGAGAACCTTCAAACATTCATAAAATTGGCATCAGTATCAGTATTGTTGTACAACTGATAAATACATTAGTAAGCAATAAAACACTCCTGGTACATGCATTACACTGTTTTGACTACACTTCCAGGGCCATAGTGCGACACAAGGCCACAGGCCGAGTGCCTTCAGCCCCTGGGGATGCAGTTATCACAGTGAAAATGCACATCCCCAGAGTGTCTTATTGTACTTATAAAATGGGTACATGTGTACATTTTTTAAAATTTATTAAACAAATAAAATAAATTTAATGAAAACTATGTAAAAGAAAAGGTAAACTGGTTCCTCCACCAATAGGTGCCATGAGGGGGCACTACCTGATGATAGCTTTTTTTTATTTTTATGTTTTAGAAAGCTGTCCCTTTAATTCTCTCACTCCCACTCACCCCTTCCCCACACACACCTCATAAATAATTAATTTGTTTTAATTCTGTTGGTAACCAGCTAAGGCCCATTAGGCACATGTGCCTGTTTACAGGGGCAACCCAGGAACACTGGGGAGGTTAAGTGACTTATTCAGAGTCACACAGCATGCAAGTGGAAGCTGGATGTACTAAGCTCATTCACAGCACATTACTCTAAACTCTAAGCTATACTGCTATGGTACCAGAATTAGTTTGATGAACAATTCTTGACTTGCCTTTCTTTTTTATGTTGTCTTGCTCAAATGCAAGCAACATGTTGTGGTAGCTTGGAATACCAGGTTTTGGAGGTGCGGTCTTGTTGTGGCCAATGGCGCAACTGCTTTTTCAGGCCGGGCTCTGTGGCACAAATGAAATAGCATGCTATGACAGCAGTGCAAAAGCATGCCACCAACCTGAAACAATTTTGCTGCTGCAAAGAGGGAGCAACCTATCATTGCAGGGCGTGTCTTGCTTGGTGTAGCATTTCAATAAACATGTTGGTGGCTTGCGCCATCCGCCTCTTGTTTTTTTAAATCCTTTCCTTCCTATCTTAAATTACCATACACATCAGAATGAATATGATCTGTTCTATTACACCTCCCACACCACATGAATGGGATCTGTTCAGTAAAATAAATCCCATCACTAAAAGACCGACATCTCGCAATTCCGACATCTCAAGTGCCTGACATTAAAAATCCTGACAAGCTGACAATGACAATGACATTTCATTTCATTTCCACCTTAGTGTTTGCCTAACTCAAGATGACTTGCAAGGTTCAGTGTGTAAAAGTAAACATTATCACATTACGGGCATTTATAGTGCTATTGCCACCCCAGCAGTGGTCACACTAATGTGTTTGGCTGACTCCAGAAATGTAGCAGTTTCACCTATGGCTTGCATTTTGCACTGTTCCCTTTCTCCTTCGCTTGCTATGAGCTTTGTTTGCTTTTGGTCCCCGCCATCTGGCTCCAAAGTGGGATCTGCAGTCCAGTCCGGTACTGCTCTTTTGGGTTTCTGTTCTGTTTGCAGCAGTTCAGAGATATCCCTAGTTCATTGGTCTCCCAGTTGGGACATAATACCAGCAGAGAAAAAGATTTTACTTTATGTAAGTACTTGGAGGCAAACAGCAGTTAAATGTGGACAAACCAATGCATATTTTATTCTTAGACCATGTAGCGCTCATACTTTGAACTACCTGTAAGGTGAAATTGCATGAAATGGAATTACTTTTCCCCAAGAGGATTTATTTTTATTTTTTTATTTATTTATTTCTGATCTTGGAGTACCCATCTGAGCTCAGAGCTCTTTACATAGGTTCCACGTTAGTACATTTAGAGCGAGTAGGTGATTATACAGAGGATTGAGACAAACAAGGCAATAGAATTAGAAGGAGAACACTTAGGTACATTTGGTCTTTCAACAAAGGAATGCAAAAAATACAGCGAAAACTAAAACTGGGGTAGGTAAACACAGTCAGATACATACAGGAACAGACTAAATAACTGTGCCCAACAGGGAGCCTGTTAGTTGTCAGCAACAATAGGGAGTTAGCGCATAGAAGTGCTGGAGACACGGGGTGAACCCCAAGTGCGGGGTGTCCAAGAGAGAGAGAGAGAGATAGAGAGAGAGAGAGGAGGGAGGGAGGAAGGAGGGAGAAAGAGAGAGAGAGAGAGAGAGAGAGACAGAGAGAGAGAGAGATCTGTTTGGCAGAAGGGCAGATGGTAGGAGATGCCTTTGCTAGGTGCTAGCGATGGCAGACACATTGAGATTCCTGTATTAAATGGTTCTTTAGGTTCTTTTTGAAGGTCCACAGAGTGGGCAGGCTAATAATGTTCTCATGGAGGGAGCTGAACCACAACAGTGCCCGATAGGTAAAGGACCTTTGTCCTTGAGATGTCCGACATTTTGGAGTCAGGAAGGAATGCAGTTCCAAATTTCGGGTGGACCTCGGATTAGTGCTGGGAACTAGGAGTTGTTGGACCCCAGTCGGGAGCTGACTAAGGCAGATCTTTTTGGCCAGGAGGCAGGATTGATATTTTAAGCGACCAAAGAGTGTTAGCCAGTGAGCCTTTGCATAGAGATCGCAGTTGTGGGTTAGTCGGTGTGCTCCTTAAGTGAGCCTGCAAGCACTGTTGAGGGCAGTTTTTATACATCGGAGGGCAGTATCTGTGGCAGAGCCATATACTGGCAGTCCGTAGTCAACTAGGGAACCCACTGAACTGTGGACTGCTATGCTGAGGGCTTCGGGGGTCAGGCTCTGCCTATGGCAATAAAGTAGCCCTAAGCATTTGTTGATTGCTTTAGCTGTGATGTCTATGTGGAAGGCATAGGAGAGCAAGCTGTCAAGAGTAATTCCAAAATATTTGAAGTGATGAACACGTTCAAGAGGAACACCACCCCTATCACATATTGATAGCGGGTAGTTTTTGTGCTTGTTCTTAAGGCTGGTGAACAACATGTTTTTTGGTTTTTTGTAGTTCATTATCAATTTATGATTTTTGAACCACGACTCAGTGCTGGTGAAGTCACGTTGTAGCTGTTGCTCAAGAGCAGTGGGGTCAGAGCCATTAGAAAAGATAACCTCATCATCCACGTAGAGGAGGATACGGCACTGTCTGGCTAGGGGGAGGCAATTCAGGAATAGGCTAAAGAGGAGGGGGTCCAGTATTGACCCCTGTGGAATGCCTGAGCACACAGGCTTAGTGTCAGAGAGAAAGGTATCTATCCTGACTTGCTGTGTTTGGCAGTGTAGGTAGCTACGGAATCATGCAGCCCCCTCAGGGGCAAGGCCTATGGCAGTGAGTTGATCAACTAGGAGGGCATAGTTGACCATGTCAAAGGTCTTTATTAGGTCAATATAGATAGCCCCGACTAGCTGGCCAAGATCAAGGGATTAGTGGATGAAGCCTGAGAATTCCAGGAGGGCTGTAGTGGTGCTATGCACAGCCCTAAAGCCATGTTGCTCTGCGCATAGGAGCATGTGCTTGTCCAGAAAATCGACAAGTTGGTCGGCAATGATTCATTCAAGGGCCTTCGAGAGTGGTGGTAGTATAGAAATGGGTCTATAATTTCCTGGGAGGGCAAGATCCCCACTCTTGTACACAGGGGTCACCACTGCAGCCTTCCATTTTTGGGGGAATACTGCGAGATGGAGTGAGAGGTTAAGGATATGGGTGAGAGGGAACAGGATTTCTTCAAGTGAGAGCGAGATTAGTTTCAGGTCGAAGTTATCCCCACTGAATCTCCCCTTCCCAACCACTTTGTGCAGATATTTCCTGGTTTCTCCGAAGGTAATAGTCTTGAAGCGAAAGGGGGGATGTGATGGGGATTACGTGGGTACAACAGGGATGGTGGGGGAGAAGATGTCGGAGGGGAGAACATGCTGCAAGTTGGTGAAGGCATTGTTAAAGGTTTTGGCAATAGATTTAGGGTCAAGGATGGGGGAGCCATCAATGCAGAGCATGGTAGGGGCTGTTTTGGATTCTCACCCAGTGACCTCAATTAGGTGAGCCCAGAATTTGCACCCGTCATTCCAGTTCTTGGTTAGGGCATCTTTATAGTATATGTTTTTGGCTAATCAGATGGTTCTGGTACAGTTGTTGCTCACATGGTTTTAGTTCAGGATATCTGACTGCTTCCCAGTGGCCCTAGTTATATACCAGAGGTGGTCTCTGTTTTTCATTAGCTCAAGGGTATCAGGGCTCATCCAGGGGTTAAAGTAGCCTTTGATCTTCTGCATTTTTATGGGAGAATGGGTGTCACAGATTGTATTGAAGAGGAGGATGAAATGGTCGAGGGCGTCGTCAATGTCGGAAGCCTCAAAAACCGAGGACCAGTTAGCATTGAGGAGCTCCATTTTGAAGCGGTCAGCATGACCAGGTTTGAGAACCCTGCTGGTGATTGTTCTAGGAGGCGGTTTGGAGAAATTATTAGCCCAACTGAACATGACAGGGGAGTGGTCACTGATGTCATCCGGGAGGACGGAGGCATTAGAGGCATGCTCAGGTCAGTTGGTGAGCACCCAGTCAATCAGAGTACTAGTGCACGTCCTTTAGTTAGTCCAAGTGGGAGTTTCAATGAGCTGGGTAAAGTGGATAGCCTGAATTGCATCCTTGAATTGGTTAGCTTCAGGGACAAGCCAATTAATATTGAAATCACCTAAGAGTATAACCTCAGAGCTTAGGGTCAGGCTTCCAAGACAGTCTATGACAGCATGGAGACCTTGGGCCGAGTTCTTTGGGGGGATGTAGACAGAATTATGACAGTTTTGTTGTGGGCCCCAAGAAGAACCTTACTGGCAAGGGCCTGGGCAAATGACCCTAGGCTGGGTAAATTCAGGATTATGCCCTGAAGGCTGTCCTTAAGGTAGATTGCACAGCCACCACCTCTGTTAGATTTACGATCTTGCTTAGGATTGCTGTAATGCAGTAGCAGTAGGGATTTTGGTTGACAGTATCTGCAGCAGTCGGGCATTTCTGAAGTCAAGAACTTCTTGATGGGATTTTGAGTGTCGGGCAAGTACCTAAGCCATTCTTTGTACCCCCACCCCAATTTACCACCAGAATCAGCCCCACCCTGCTGATTCCTACTATCCAACTTACTTGCCTACTACATGCAAGTGACCCAGCCCTTTAAGAGAAGGACAGCGCAGTGTTGCCGTGGGTTGGTTGCCATGGTGATGGAGCGAGAGCATGCAAGGCTGCTGGTTGACAACTGCCTGAATGAACAGAGGCCGGGAGTGAGGTCCAATGGGGGACCTGGCGGTGAGAGCTGGCAGTGCCTTCAGTCCCGGCTATCAGCGGGTGAGAGAGGAGCACCGGTGGCTGGCATGGAGAGATGACTTTCCCATACCCACTCCAGGTGAGGTAACTGCAACTGCCCTAGGACCACTAGAGGGGCAACTGAAACCGATCGCAGACAGCAAGTAACATAAAAAAACAAACAAAAACAAAAAAACAATCACTATAGTAACATCTACATGAATGTATTACTAATATTTTTTTTTTTAATTCAACATGTTTTATTAGGCATATCACAGTGCAACAAAGTTTAAGGATTGAATGTTATACCATCCATGTACACTGTCAAGAAAGCCCTAAAATATCTCCACCCCCCCAAAAAAAATCCTGTGTATTACTAATATATAATCCAGATATCAGCTTGTGGTCCTTCCCCCAGTAGGTGGGTATTGTAACAGTTTTGGGTGTACTTGACTGGCATAAGTGGGGGACTAAGAGTAAGAACCCTCTTAGTTATTATTAAGCATAATGATACGCAATTACCCCTGTATAGCAAAACTATCCCAAGCCCCAGTGCAGTTTACAATTACCAGTTGTGCAGTGTAAGTAATATTCTCTGGGCCCTAGTGCTCCTGGGTTGATGGGGATAATTGTAACAACACTGGGGTTTGGGTTACTTACACTGTGTGTATGGTGGTAATTGTAGCAGCATCGCCTTCTGGGGATAATAGCAGCACTGGGGCTTGGCATACTTGTATGGGGTGATTAAACTGTATGGGGGCAGTTCTTACAGTTTAATGGTAGGTGGGATCATTTTAACCTCACGGGGGCTTGGGGTACAATACAAATACAGTATGGTGTATTGTAGCAGCATTAGGACTGGTGGGGATAATTGTCACGGCAGTAGGGCTTGGGGTAATTATGCTGCATAGAGTAATTGTAGTTTGGGGGTAATTTAACAATGCTGGGGTCGGGGTTCTTATTCTGTATGGGGTAATTGTAGCAGCATCAGGACTTTTTGGGATGATTTCCACAGCATTGTGGCTTTGGCGGGGAGGGGGACTTACACTAACATAGAAACATAGAAACATAGAAGTTGACGGCAGATAAGGACCGCAAGGCCCATCCAGTCTGCCCATTTCTTTTTCTACCTTATAAATGTGCCATCGGCCTTTGCTCTGTCAGTGACCTATCTATTCATAGTCATTTGTATTGCTCCCTTATGCCTATCCCATGCCTGTTTGAAGCCCTGCACTGTATTCATAGCCACCACTTCTTGTGGTAAGCCATTCCATGCATCTACCACCCTTTCTGTGAAAAAGAATTTCCTCACATTCCCTTAATCGGCCTCCTCTAATCTCATGCTGTGTCCTCTTGTCCTGCTATTTTTCTTGTATTTAAACATGTTAGACTCTTTCACCTTGTTTATGCCCTTAAGGTGTTTAAATGTCTCGATCATATCACCCTCTCCTCCTTTGCTCAAGGGTATACATATTGAGCTCCGTTAATCTGTCCTCATATGTCTTCTGATGCAGTCCCTGCACCATTTTGGTTGCCCTTCTCTGGACTGCCTCAATTTGGTTAATGTCCTTGTGAAGGTGTGGCCTCCAATACTGCACGCAGTACTCCAGATGGGCCCTAACCAATGTCTTGTACAGAGGGATTATTACCTCCCTCTTACGACTTGTGATACCCCTACTAATACACCCTAACACCCCCCTAGCCTTACCTACTGCTTTAGAGGTCTGCTTGGATGATTTTAGGTCATCAGTGATGATGATGCCCAAGTCTCTTTCTTCCTTTGTGACTGCTAGCCACTCCTCCCAGCCTATAAGTGGCTTCAGGGTTTCTCTTCCCTATGTGCATGATTTTGCACTTCTTTGCATTAAATCCCAGTTGCCACTCTTCTGACCATTCTGCTAGTTTATCCAGATCTCTTCTCATTCTGCCCACCCCATCTGGATCATCTACTCTGTTGCAGATCTTGGTGTCATCTGCAAACAGACAAGCCTTACCCTCTAGTCCATCTGCGGGTCACTAATGAAGATGTTGAATAGGACTGGCCCCAGGACTGATCCCTGAGGTACCCCATGTGACTTGCATCTCTTCTGACTGTATGCCATTTACCACCACTCTCTGTTTTCTGCCAGTCAACCAGTTTGCCACCAGTTGACCAACTTCTGACCCACCCGAGAGCCTACCTAGCTTATTTATCAATCTTCTATGTGGAACAGTGTCAAAAGCTTTGCTGAAGTCAAGGTAGGCGACATCAACTGCTCCCCTTGGTCCACCACTCTGGTTACCCAGTCAAAGAAATCTATGAGATTAGTTTGACAGGACCTTCCTTTGTAAACCCATGCTGTCTTGGATCCTGTGCCCCTATGGATTCCAGGTGTTGCACTATCCTTTCCTTAAGGAGTGCCTCCATAATCTTGCCCACTACTGAGGTAAGACTGACCGGTCTGTAGTTCCCCGCCTCCTCCCTGCTACCACTCTTGTGGAGTGGGATCACATGAGCCCTTCTCCAGTCTTCTGGGACCTCTCCTGTGCTCAGAGACTCACTAAACAATTCTGCTAATGGCTCTGCTAGTTCCTCCTTTAGCTCCTTAAGTACCCTGGGATGTATGCCATCAGGTCCCATTGCCTTATCCACCCTGAGCTTAGCAAGCTCTTGTAGGACCCTTTCTTTTGTGAAGGGAGTAGTGCTCACCTCCCTCCCCCCTGTGTCCATGATGCTGAGCTGTGGGCCCTGCCCTACCTTCTCTTCAGTAAATACTGAGCAAAAGTATCTATTTAGGATAGATGCCTTTACAGGGTCCTCCTCCTCACATGCTCCCTTTTCTCCATTAAGCTTAGCAATACCCCCTCTGGACTTTCTCCTTTCACTAATGTATCTATAGAAAGTCTTGTCACCTTCTTTTACTGTTCGTGCTAGTGTTTCCTCAGTTTGGGACTTTGCCTGCCTTACTGCCTTACTTGCTTCCCTTATGGCAGTTTGGTATGCCTCCCTATCTTCATCCCGCTGTGTTCCCTTATATTTTCTGAAGGCCAGCCTTTTGGCTCTGACCTTTTCTGCTACTGTATTTGAGAACCAAAGTGGTTTCCTTCTTCTTTTGCACTTCCTTTTCTGTCTAACACAATGGGATGTTGCTTCAAGTATTGTATCCTTAATGCTTGCCCACTTTGCCCACTATGAGGATAATTGTAATAGGCTCAAGGCCGATGGAGATAATAACAGCAGTGGAGTTTGGGGTACTTATACTCTGCAGCAGGGATGGGCAAAGCTGTGCTGGATATGGAACTGCCTGATACAGGCAGGAATCAAACACCTCTCACACTTATCATAGGCTTTATTTGTCATTTTTTAAATATTTCTTTTTCTAACGATCTTTCATTACTTGCAGTGAGTGTGTGTTCTCCTTCAGCACACACACACTGCAGTCCCCCACCCTATTCCTTTCAGCCCACTTCCCTAACTTCCGGGTTCTGTCTCACTTGTTTTAGGTTTTTTTTTTTTATATTTCTTCTACACACACCGCAGTCCCCCCCCTCCCCAACCCACCTCCCCAAACTCCAATGACTACTCTCTCACTTTTCTCTTAGGTTTTATTTTTTTATTTCTTCTCTTCCACTAATTGTGTGACACCCCTTCAGCACACACACCCCAGTCCCCCAACCCCCACAATTGCTAGTGCTTGCTGCTGTACCAATGCCAATGCTAGCAAGACAACATTTAGCATTGACAAATGCTTGTTTCATAGTGTGCAGCTGTTTTGTGCAGGCACCTGGTCCTGAGGTGGCACATTTTTTCCTGCAGTCTTGAATATAGATACCCACCTGTCAAAGAAGCGAGAAAGGGAGGAAGGAAGGAAGCAAGCGGTCTGAATTTACTAGGTGGGTGAGTTGTAGGAATTGATTATTGAACAGGCTGAGGATCATAGTACAGACAAGGGACCTGCATCGCACCAGCCAGCAGCAAGCTACCAGCTGCAGTAGCAACAATCAAGAAAGTCAAAGGCCCAATTTTCAAAGGTTGACGCAGGGCTTGTGTCAAGTTCTGTGTCAGCCCCATTGTTTGATGCAGCTGTGCCAAACTCCTTTAACACAGCTGCACCTGATTTTAGTACATTGGGCACAGTTGCAACATTTTCCTCAATTTATGGCAGCTTGCGGCAAAGATTTGGCGCAAGCCCTGAAAAGAGTCCCCCAAATGGTACAAGTTAGACTGGGGGGAGCTGATCTAACTTACGGCATTTGGCACACAGGAGTGAAGATTGCAATCAGTGCCGAGAGAATGCCGCACGCCCCCTGTGCTGTATGAGCGACACACCAGGGGCATGCGAAATTCACAGAGCATTTGAAAATCGGGCCCAAAGTATTCTGTGTGTGGAAACAGGTGGGAGTGGGTGTGCGGTCATGATCCCTGTATTGTGAGAGAGTGGGCATGCTGCAGCAGAGCAGGGAATGTGGAGTGAGTGTAGGTAACCATGATTGTAAAAAAGACAGTATAAACTGTGCAGTGGGGGGGTGAAAATGGCAGAGTTTTGTGGTCTGGACATGCACTTGAAATAAAAAGGAACTACAGTTGTGAGCTGACTGATCAAGCAGGGCTATAGCTAATGTGTACCACTCAGCAGTGATTACCAACAGTGAGCGTGAGTTCTTAGACAAATCGAGTGTGACACTGAGGATGGATAAAGCACCAGGTATGGATGGCATACATCCATGGGTGCTGAAAGAAATGGCAGAGGTATTGGCTGGACCACTGAGGAATCTGTTTAATACTTCCCTGAAAACAGGGTGTGTGTGCCACAAGGCTGGAGGATGGCCCACATGGTGCCTCTCCATAAAAGTGGTCCAAAGGATGAGCTGGGTAATTACAGACCAGTAAGCCTGATATCTATGGTGGGTAAGCTGATGGAGACAATACTTAAGGAGAGGCTGGGTTACTTCTTGGATGTCAGTGGGCTCCAAGATGCTCATCAGCAGGGGTTTTTCTCCAGAAGATCCCTGTCTGACTAACCTAGTTGGGTATTATGACTGGGTTACCAGGGAGGTGGACAAGGGCCATGCTGTGGATGTAATTTATTTTGACTTCAGCGAGACCTTTGATTCAGTTCCCCAAGGGAGATTGGGTGGTAAGCTAAGTAATTTGGAGGTGGGCACTAAACTGGTTAATTGGATTATGAACTGGCTGTAAGACAGACAGCAGAGAGTAGTAGTGAAGTGGGGAACTCTCATCTCTGAGAGCTGCGACGAGTGGAATGCCACAGGGATTGGTGTTGGGGCCAGTGTTGTTTGGGATTTTCATTGCGGATATCTTACATGGTGTCAAGAATAAGATCAGTTTGTTTGCTGATGACATCAAGTTGGGGGCGGTGGTGGATGATATAGAAGGTTGGCAGGGGTTGCAGGATGATCTGACTAAGCTGGCGGAGTGGTCAGAGGTATGGCAGTTGCGGTTTAATGTGAAAAAGTGCAAAGTATTACACTTTGGTGCAAAGAATCCTAGAAAGGGTTACCAACTTGGGGGGGGCAGTTATGTACCACTGAAGAGGAAAAGGATCTAGGGGTGGTGATAATGGTGAATATGAACAATTCAGAGCAGTGCAGGAGGGCGGCAGGGAAGGACAACAGGATGTTGGGTTGTATAGCAAGGGGCATCTCCTTCAGAAGCAGGGATGTTATTCTGCACTGTACTGTACAAGTCACTAGTTAGACCACACCTGGAATATTGTGTGCAATTCTGACATCCTTATCTGAAGAGAGATGTGAGATTGTTGCAGGGGGTACAACGAAGGGCAACAAAGTTGATTCAGGGATTACAGGATAAGCCCTACGAGGAGAGATTAAGGGAACTGAATATGTATTCCCTGGAGGACAGAAGCGATTAGGGGGATATGATTGAGACCTTTAAGTACTTAAAGGGAATATATAAGTCCGGTACTGAAGAGATATTCAAGCTCTGGAAGAGGAGGGACATGAAAGGGCATAGACTTAGATTGGAAGGAGGTAGGTATAAGAGGGAAATGAGGAGGCACTTTTTCACAGAGAGAGTACTGGCAGTTTGGAATGCTTTGCCAGAGGAGGTGGTATCCTGTAGGATGGTGGGTAGTTTCAAGAGGGGATAGGACAGGGTGAGAGAGGGGTATTTGGGAAGGTGGAGGAGGGGGGAAGGGCAGCTGCAAAGTAGGGTGTTAGCTGCACACTCAAGCAGACTAGATAGACCTAGAGGCCTAATGTCTGCTGGTAATTTTCGTATGTTCCTATATTTGTATTAAGTTATTGTATAAATTTTGAGACAGAGATGTGATAGTATTTTATCTGATATCGTGGTGAGACAGAGAGAGTAATGGAGATCAGTAGATGAAAGATGGCAGAATTTGAAATCTGAACATTCCTAATGATGACACATTAATTTCTCTTGGGTGCTGTGTCCTGGCTGGCAAGACGTGTTTTATACTTGTCAATCAATTACTCAATCAATCAATCATCTTTATTTTACCAGGTGAAACACCATTGAGACAGACCCCCTGCTGGACTGGGTTCTCACCTATCGCCCTACCAGGGTCTCTCGTACCTCCGTTCTCCCAGACTCTCTCAGTGACCACTCCCCGGTTATATGTGAATGGTCTAATAAATTTCTAAAGCCACCCCCTGTAATCATTACCAACAGAGTCCTCCCCCGTGGTCAACTTACCCATCTCAAACAGTACCTATCCTTGCAAGACTGGCTGCCCATCTACAAGGCGACAGATATTAACCTAGCCCTCGGCTACTTTATCACCACTTTCAATAAGGCCTGTGACCTCTTCGCTCCTTCAAAAATACAGAAAACAAAATCCCTTGGTTAACTGCGGAGCTCCTTTCCCAGCTGAAATCTAGGGACCACATGTGGGCAATGGCTAAAGCCACAGGCAAACAAGCTGACATCCAAAAATACAAACATGCCCGTAATGCCTGCACAAAATCCATTCGTCTCACAAAAAGTTCACATTATAAGGACGTCCTCACCAACACCGGGGGAAATGGTCATGCTTTCTGGGACAATATCAAGAATATTACTGGGAAACAATCAAAGTCCCCTCTGGCCATGTTAATTGTTGAAAGGTCCACTACCCTTGATCCCATGGTCATTGCAAATACCTTTAACACGGCTTTTACTGACCTCAGTACTATTCTACCACCTGATTTCTTCACAGTCAGTCACACCCTCACTAACACATCCTGCACTCCATCAAACCACCCTCAATTTTACTTCAGGGAGATTAAGATGAATGAAGCTCACTGCCACATTGCCTCAGCCATCTCCACTTCCAGAATCAGCAATGACACCCTGGACCTTAAGCTGCGATCATTTACACTTGACGAGGTCCTCAGTCCCCTAACTAAAATTCTTAATCTCTCTCTCCACACAAGTACATTCCCTGAAATATGGAAAACTGCCACTGTGACTCAGGTCCACAAAACTGGGGATAAGACCTGCCACTCTAACTACCGCCTGATCTCCATATTGCCACCACTATCCAAGGCCCTAGAGCATATTGTTGCGGACCAGCTCACTGATTATTTGGACAAATATAATACTCTGTGCACACAACAGCACGGTTTTAGAAAAGGGCATAGTACCACCACTGACCTGCTTGAATTTACTGGTGCAGTGCATAGTTCCCTTGATAAAGGTCTTCTTACTGGGGCTGTCTTCATCAGCCTCTCGAAGGCATTTGACATGGTCCATCATCGGCTGCTGTATGACCAACTGCTCCTTGCTGGTTCACACCGGACTCAGCCTGCTGGTTCAGAAGCTACCTTGACAACTGCTCTCAAAGAGTAAAAATTGCCAATGCTATCTTGGACACCTTGCCTGTCCGCTCTGGAGCCCCTCAGCGGTCCATACTGGGCCCTCTCCTTTTCAGTCTCTTTTTAAACTCCCTACCACAATCCTGCTCGGAACAAATCATCCTGTATGAGGATGATGCTGTTGTCTTTTCTACGCACAAGGACCTTTCACCACTACAACACAGCCTCCAACTCAGATTCAGTGCCGTTGAAACATGGTTCTCCAATCATAAACTAGTCCTCAATCACAAGAAAACCGAGTCTTTGCTATTCTGCAGTTCACATAACCATTACAAGCAACACCCCTTTGCCATTTCCACCAAGCAGGGGACTGTCTTCAAACAAGTTTACTCATTCAAATACCTAGGGATTCTGCTTGACCCCAATCTCTCCTATATGGCTTACATTGACCGCATGGCTAAAGCTGCCAACATGCCTTGGATTACTCTACAAGCACAGGCAGCACCTCACCCCAGAGGCCCTGAAGATTGCCATCCAGAGCTCTGTGGTGTCAATTATTGATTATGGCCTCATTATCTATGGCTCCGCCACAACGTCCACCCTCCAATGTATAACAACTGTACTTAACAAAGCATGCCAACTCACAACTGGTGCCCACTGCCTCACCCACACCTGTGCCCTTTATGAACAATCCTGATGGCTCCAACTCTCCAACCATATAAAGTATCTCACATGTGCTACGGTGGGAAAAATCAACCTTGGCCTCACACCCCCTGGTGTTACTGCCTTGTTACATCAAAACACCAACCGACAGAACATCAGGAGCTTGACAACCCAAATTCTACAAGTTCCTCGCAGTTGAACTACGTAGGCCCAATGCTCCTTTGCCTATAGGGCTTCTCTATGGATGAATGGTCTCAGCCACACCATCTCCTCTGCCTCAACACTAGGTCTGTTCAAAACCAGGCTGTGGGCCCATCTCATTGCCTCTAGCTCCTATGACTGTCTCTTCTAGCTGATGATCTACACAGCTTTAATCCTAACTTATATACTGCTTAACCCCAGGCCCCTCCAGTCCCCCTGCCTCCAGCTCCTGAGGTGCCACTTCAAATCTCAGGTCTTCATACCACCTCATTTCTCTCCTTGCCCCATTATTACACTTATTCACCCCCCACCCTGCCCCCTTTTCTCTACTATCACTCCTTCCCATTTATTTTCAACAAATGCCTCTGGCTGCATCTACATCCTCCCTCTCTCCTCTTATCCCTGTTTCTGTGCCACCCCTGGGTGCCTGACCCTACCCATTCCTTGTGGGCACATGCATCCTAGCTGTTTTCACCATTTTACTATAGCTGCCTCTGTTAACTACCTACACTTCTCTTCCTCATCTACACCTTACTCTTCCTATAATTGACCCCTTTCAATAGCACTGTTGTACATGAATTGTTTACTGTTATTTCATTGTTGCTTCCTTCTCTTTTTTATTTCTGATGTGGAACCTTTGTAAAAGAGCCTTGGCTCAAAGGTACTTGTAATCCTAGCATAAATAAATAAATAAATAAATAAATAAATAAATAAATAAATAAATATCATTTGCAAGGAGGACCTTGGTAGGTCATAACAAAAACTCATAAGTTAACTGTTGCTATAATACAATGAGACAATACTCCCTGTAGAGCAAATATGAGCTAGGCATAAATAACAGTGCATAGAATGTGGCTAACAGTATAGTAGACCTCAAAAATTCAAATGCAACATTGATAGGGCAAGAACACTTGTAATGCACTGGTTCTAGCCAACCAGGACACAGGATTTTCCCTACCCATTTTATAACGCTACAGTATTGCTGAGTAATGACATCAATATGATATATTACTGTACAAAATGATATGCTGAGAAATAATCAATGTGGGACACAAAAGTACCAACAGGGCAACAAGAGGTCACCCATTGCAGATAAAAGTGATTAACTTCAAGACCACTAAGAGAAGTATCTCTGGAATAGGTTGCCAAATTGGATAGTGGAAAGTAAAATTAAGGAATCCATTAAAAAAGCTGTGGAAAAGTATATTAGAGATGGTGGGGATATGAGATACTACGCTGGTACATGAGGAGCAAATTTTGAGTATATAGCTTCATCAACATTAGTGACATTAATATAGATAAACCATTTGAACATCACTTGTGGTAGTTTCAGTAACCTCAGTAGATTCATCTAGATGTGTGAATGCAGCTGTATTTTTGTAAGTAACTCTGATAATCTGAAAAAAAGGTGGATAAATAAAAGGAAGTAATGAACATTTAACTAACACTTTTTATGCATTGTGATAGGAATCCTGCCATTGTTGTCTTTGTCATCTACCTTCTAAATCTCTCCTTCTCACTAGCCTTTGTCCCTGCTTTGCCTCCTATTGTCCACTATGACCATTGCTGTTTCCTGTATACCTCCCTGTCCTTTATTTCCCTTGATTCCAGGTATCTCGCTCATTCTGCTACCTTCATATCTACATCCAAGCTTGGGTCCCTTCACCCTTATCTTTTCTCCATCATTGATTCCCACCATTCTAACTTCAAACCACTTCACAGTTCTGGCCCTCACTGCCTTGCCCCACCCTCCCAACACCCAATAAACACATTAACTGACCAAACTGTTTTATCCCTCTGCTTCACACAACCTATGAGACTCACTTCTCCCTTTCATTTGTACTGCTGCTTCATCACACTCACTCAGATCTTCTCTGTGAATTCAGTACACCCTCCTGCTTCCGTCTCTGGTCATAGACTGCATACTGAGGACCTCTGATTACTCCCCCAACAGCTCATGCTCACACCCTAGTACAGTTCCACTCTGCCCACCCTGTTAGCTTTCTGTCCACTCTTCTATGCCGTACCCCACAGTGACGTGTTCTGTAAAATTTTGTTTCCACTGGCAATTTGTTCTGTGAATTCCAGTACTGCCTAGCTTACCCTCTACTTGTGCTGACACTTGTACTTTTTATTTTGTTGTTTATCAGCTTCTCTATCTGAACTGTTTATACTGCTGCTACTTGTGTAACTCATACTTTTATTTTTATAACCAATTGTTGTAACTTACTGCTGAATTCTCCCCACGCCCCCTCACCACGGGACACTTTTGGACTCATCTTGGAAATATGCTATTTTTAGCTTAGTTTGTCTTTCCTGATACATCCTTTGATATAAATAAATAAATTAATATTTAATATCAAGCATCATATACATAACCTAGTCTGAATTATGACAGTCTATACATCCTGATGTTATAATGATGTCATTTATAAATGTGATGTGTATGTAAACCGCCATTCTCTGTTTCCTTTCTGTACTTGCAGCAGTCAATTTCCTAGGCTGTTTGATGTTACAGTGTGTTAACTTCATTAGCACTGATCCAGGTAACAGAGCTTTCTTCGTACATGAACCCAGTAACTCAGCATGTAATTTGGAGGATGGGTCAAAGAAGCTATTAAAGAAAACAAAAAATAAGTATTATAACTTTTATGCAATTTTAAATTTCTTAAACATATTATTTGAGTTTTCAGAAAGCAACATAGCTATGACACGGATCGAACATGGTAAACTCAATTAAATAGAAGTCATACCAATATACAATGTGGCTGATAAAGTATTATATTGCAAGATAGACCTTTTGATAACCCGCTTGATCATTGTGTTAGTCTTTTGCATGGCAACATGCATAATCTTTTCTTTATCTATAGCTTTTTTATTCCCCCGAGGTATCAGCAGGACTGTATAGCTCCCTCTTTTTCCTCAAACTGGCTGCCATTTTCTCAGACTGGCTGCTATCTCCAACTTGAACTCAGCAGCCACTCGAAGCCTCCCTCAGAATGCCTCATTTGACAGGGTCAGGATATGGATAGCTATCCTTAGCTGTCCCACATTCACATTTCTCATCCAGTTCATTGCAGAAGGGGTCCCATGGCAGTGGTGCAATGCATATCGAGAAAGCTGGTTTTACTTGTGTGATAGTCACTGATGACCGATGATGTACTGACTCAATTGTGCATGTGCAGTACAGGAGAGCAATCTGTGGATGCTCAATTCTTTCCAACACCAGCTGACCCCCTTCAGCGTGAGTAAAACCTGCTCTGTCAATGTTGTGGCAGGTGAGACGTTGACATATCAGTCCTCCATGCAACTAGGTAGGCCAACACACATAACTTTGATTCACTTGATACTGCAATGGCAGACATACCCATCATTAGATACAACCTCCCACCAACCTTTTTTCTGCCAGTATATCTGCCCAGTTTGCGCACTGCTTCTCGAGTGATAGAAACTAAGACACAGTATGAAATGCTGTCACAGTTGTTACTACTACATAGATTTCAACCTACAAAAACAATGCATAAAGGAGTGTTAAATAATTAAATCATTTGGAAATTATATATCGTTTCCCTGTTATCAAAATGCTCCTCACATAAATGCACTTTTGCGGGCAGATTCTTCTGTGGCCTTCCAGTGCTGTGAAGTCATTTTTTTTTTTTTTTCTACTTTCTTTTTACGGCTCTAGCCGTCAGGAGCCCGTGACGTCAGCTCACTCGTGCTTCCACCCCCCCACATTGACCACGGCCCCTTCTGATACTCCGTGGATTTCCCCCCACGGTGGGGCCACGGCACTGGGGACACATGCCACGGACGTCGGACTAGGTCAGAGGGGCTGGTCTGAGGGGGCTAATTGAAGCTGTGCTGGGCTTCATTAATGGCTCCCGGCAGCATTCTCCTTTTTCCCTTTTTCTGGGAGGTGGGGACGTGCAATGACGCGAAGCGTCCTGCCCCGCCTCCAGTACGCTGTTGGTGTCGGCAGCCGTGTGACTCCTGGTCTCCACCAGGGGTCGACAGACTCGCAAGACATCCCATCCTCCCCTGAGAAGGAGAGCAGTCCGTGGACGCTCTATCCTTCTCCCTCGCCAGAGTTTCCAGCGACCCGAGTCCTGCTCAAACCGCACAGGCTGCAAGCGAAATCCCACCTCACCATGGCCGCCCCATGTGAAGTCATTTCTTTTGAGTGCTTTTTGACTGAGCATCCAGACAAAAAATAAAAAAGAAACCTTGTCTGAAGCTTTCTTTTTGCTTGTTTCTTGTATTCAACAGCAGCACAGCATAGACCCTTAAAATGTTTTATGAAGCCCAAACATGGTTTGCATCCCCACTTAATGCTGTTTGAAACTGTGTTTAAATTGTGCAAAATACCTAGAGCCGGATTCTCAAAGGGTGACACAGGGTTTCTGTCATGCCCTGCATCAAAACCTTTTGGTGTCTGATTTTAGTAGGTTGGGTGCAGTTACAACATTTGACCGATTTAGGGTAGCTTGCACCAAGTATTTGGCACAAGCCCAGTAAAAAGGATACCTGGGATTGCTGCAAGCTAGATGAGAAAAAGCTGGTCTAACTTGTGGCAGTTGGTGCGCGGGACCAGAAATCTCAACTGCCATCTGGGAGAATGCTGCGAGCCCTGCGCGCCATATGTTTAGTGCACCCCCCCCCCCCGGGGCTTGTGCATTCTCAGCCCTTAGAAAATCTGGCCCCTAATCTTAGAAAACATTTTTAAACATGGTTTCAAACTTAACACATTTTACCTTGGACGCAGACAATCAATCCATGCTTCTCCTTGTGGCAGTGTTAGTCCTCCTGGTACCCAGGATTCATTGTGGACACATATCCCAGCATGCATTTCTATACCATAGACATTCAGTGCAGTGTAGGAACCATATGGTGGTGAGTGGCTGGAAGTACAATTTAGCAGTTTGACAGGCTGCAAAGTGTACTTGACAGGTCCAAACTGCATACTGTTAATACAGATTTGCAGGCAAACTGAGCGTTCGGTCTGCAAGCTGGTCAGATGAGCCAACAAGCTCCTGATAGACTATTGGTCTCAGGAGTGTGTGCAAGATGAGCTGTGAAACTACAGGAGGAACACAAAAATGTACCAAAAGATTTCAGACTATTTGATGGAGAATGGTGTTGCGAGGTCAGCCAAACAATGTAGAGAGAAGATAAAACATTTAAAAGTTAAATATCATAAAGTAAAGGATGACAATTGTCATTCTGGTGGTGTCAGGATAACATGTCCTTTTTTGAGGAGCTGATTAAGACCCAGATGATTTCCTTGAGCCAGATCCCCTAGAGTCAGGTACAATGTTTTCCTGTTTTTTTTTTGTTTATTTGTTTGGTGGTGGGAGTATAAGCTGAATAAATTTGAGGGTTGGAGGCAGAGCTGAGTAATGAAGTTGAAAGTTGCTGTTTGTGGTGGTACAGAATAACCTGCATTTGATACTGTGTAATTATTTTACCTTTGGGGTTCAGGGGCTTGCTTAAGCTGATGACAGTTGTTACATAAGTAAGCATCAATGTTTGTGGAATAAAGAGTGTTAATGCTTGTGCATACTCTGTTGTGGCAGTACTCTATTCCTATTTTGTAGGAACTTTAAACTTGATAGCTGGTAGGAACAGACAGCCCCAAAATGGTGTTGATAATCTCCTCAAACTCACGGAGAGTAAGACCAGTAATGTGCAGGAGAGGAAAACAACCCTTGGGGGAAAACTTCTGAGGATCCAAGGTTACTGATCAGCCTGTCCTCTGGGCATACTAGAAGGAGATGAATGAAAATGCTACCCTTATTTCTGAATTGGGATTTAGAATGTAAGTTTCATAAGCTGATGACTTCCATCTTCCGAGCTTCTTTATAATATGGCTGGAGATGTTATGTCTTGATGTTGATGATACTGCTCCAATTCTGAAAAAGTGTCCAAAATATGAATATGGATTGAGTCCTAGCCGATGAAGTAACATTCTGATATGATCTATGAACCATTTTGTAGCGATTGGAGAGTTATGAATTGGGGATAGTAAAAGATGAGAATGATTTGGACCACAATGAAAATGTAAAGTTTGTCCAGTAGAGTGACTGGGCACCATTTGTCCTTAGATGGAAATGTGGGTATGAAAACTCGTTCATGTGCGTGATCTGTATGTTGGTGAGGCATTGTCCGAATCCTACGGAAGAAGTATGGTGAACGGTCTTTATAGAACAGAGAACATCCATTCCGGTGAGGCAGGAATAAATACCACATAGCCAGATCTGATTTAGCCACATTCTTAGTGAAAGGTAGGAAATGGGCCGAAGGAATGGACCAATTATTTACTTTATTTGTTTAAACAATTGACAATTGAAAGGCACACTGAGCCGAAGCTCGATTCCAAGTGCGACCCGGGAAATGATGAGGTTCTTGGAACTCCTTCCAAATTAGCCACTTAACAATGTCTGTTCTTGAAATGCAGATTGCAAATTGTGGCAAGTGTATGCTTCAGAAGGAATGTCACAATTGCTTAAGGAGCAAAAGGCATAGCCCAAGAAAAACTCTTATAGATCGTTGTAGTATGGTCATTTCCCTCCCTCTGGCAGGAACCTATCCAACTATTTCTTGAATGTATCCTTGTTCTTACTAACAATGATACTTTTCTGGTAATCATTTCATAAATTCACTACACTCTCAGTGAAGAAGTGCTTTCACTTGTTGCCCCCAAAACGACCCACCTGCAATTGGATAGAATGACCTCTAGTCCGGAATTAGGATCCCGAATATAATATTCACTTTTGTGAGACTTTATGTTCCTCTTTATAGCACCTGCTTCTCTGTTAGCCCTGGAAATGTTTATACATGGCTCTCCAAAGTCCAACTTTTGTCAATTAGTACACCCAGGTCTCTTTCTTTACTAGCAGTTTGCAAAGATGAATTACTTACTGGCATAATCTGTTGTTATGACCCAAGTGCAATTCATAACATTTGTTAGTGCTAAAGGTCATTCCCCATCTAAATACCCAGTCGATTATGTGATCTCAGTCATTTTATAAAGACTTGATGTCCTGCATAGTATTACTTGAGCCCCCCCCCTCCCCATTTGGTGTCATCTGCAGGTTTGTTATTTGTTCTTAGTGTTATCACTCAAGTCTGCAATAAATATGTGAGATAGTACAGGGCCCAAAATGGAGTCCTATGGGACTCTACTTTCGATCCTCCCCTCTGCAGACAGATAACCATTGATTACAACCTTCTGAGTTCTGTTAGACAGCCAATTGCATATCCATATCACTAAATATATATCCAGTCCCAACTTATTAACTAGGCAACTAGGCCGGTATGAATCCATGCTGAAACCCCAAAACGAGGTGAGTAACATCAGTATGAAAAGAAGGTCGAAGCCTCAGGACAAACACAGCGAGCGTGGATGGCACCAGTAGTTGCAGTCAATTTGTTGTCTTTTGTCTATAGTCCATAAACTTGTAGTTATATAAAATATTCAAACTATGTATAGGACATACTTCAATGAGCAGTGGTGATGACTGAAGGAATGAACTGAAAAGTACTTGAAGAGCAGTCAGAAATTTTATAACACATAGGGAGGTCAAAAGTTGATCCTCCTCTAATTGTAGAAAAATGATGCGAGATCATTTAAAATTGACCATAGACGCTTGGTTAATGTGTCTGTGGACATGCCCCCTAAGGAAGGCTGGGATAGCTAAAGCGCAGGGGCAGAGCACCAAACTATGAGCTGTTGGATTAGTGAAGCTAATAAATGCTGTAAACAGCACATTTTGGTATAATTTACCCACCTTTTGGGTGAAAGACAATCATGTTGGGCAAACCACCTACTGTTGTCTTTTTAACCTAGTAATACCTAGTAAACACATATAGGTGCCATTAGAAGGCTTTGGACAACCACTGTGGCTTTCTGCCACACCCACAGCAGGGAAAGACCTGATCAGTGCAGACAATCCAGTGTAGCAGCAGGGGCAGGCAGTAGCAGAGGGGGACACAGGCAATGCAGATGATAAACAAAGGCAGCAGTGGCAGGTGGCAGATGTGCAAGACCAGAGTAATGCAGACAGTAGATGGTAGCAGCCGAGGCAGGCAGCAGCTGGGTGAGACCTGGGTAATACAGACAATATTCAGTAGCAGCAGCTGGGTGAGACCTGAGCAAATATGTGCAGTGAGAAAATGGGCTTCTCCATCCTAACTGTAACAGCTGGTCTCCATCTCCACAGGCAGTAATGGTACAAAGATAGACCCCCACGTCTGCCACCCCCAAAGTAAAACAACATCACTAGATTCACCAGCATTCACGTGAGGGTGGGGTCGGAACAGTGAGAGACCATGGCGCCAATCAAACAAGAGACTAACCGGCTACAGCTGAGGAACACAGGGTGGTTAAACCAGCATTCCAACTTCCACTGTTCTTTTTCAGCCTTGTCCCTGTGGTCTGCCTGAGCTGAGAGTGACTGTGATTGTGATACAAGTGTGTTTGAGAGTGAGCCACACTCCCCTGATACCACACAATCCAGCAACATTTAAGAATCGTTTGACTTTTATATGAAGAACTTTAAGACAATGACATGACTTCACTGAGTGTTATATACATGAAGTATTTTATTTCACAGAGTTCATTTGTAATTTAGGTTTCAAATAAATTCAGACACGTGCTTGATACATTTAAATTTTATGTGCCTTTTGTTTAACAAATCACTGTGAACCATATTGACTGTGGGTTAGTGCAAACTTCTGTGGGCTAGTGCAATCTCTGGTTCACTAGCCTGGCTGGCTAGTGCAAAAAAAAGTTAAAGTAGACCCCTGATGTATGGCTCCAGGTAGGCTACAAATAAGTAGATCCGAATGAAGCAAATAAGTAAAGAGTAACAGCAGTGGGGATTGGAAAACTGAAATCCAGGAAACAGGCAGCTGAGAGACTCGAGCAAGCTGCTAAATCACCACATCAGAACACACAGTGAGAAGCTGATAAGAGCCAGCCAGGTGTAATCAATTAGGAACAAGAGAATGCTGAAAGGAATGGCAACAACAGCAGACATGGATTAACACAGCATACACGAGGGCGCTACCCACCCCCCCCAAAAGAAAAGACAAATCCAAAAGACAAAAACAGAAAAACAAACACAGGAGGAAGCACACAGTGGCTGGAGGCCAAACAGTACTAACCAAGCAGGAGAAACACACAAATGAAATCCAGCAGAAACCAAGTAGAAGCCAATGCATAAGCAAGCAAAAGGTGGATACAAGCAGGGATAAACAACAATTGAAGAAGGAAAGGAAACACAAAATGGAGCTGAAAAGTAAGCCAGCACACATGCCATGCAGAAGCTCCATGCAGGTAAGTTTTCCAAACTCTAGAGCAGGGGATCCTGGGAGCAGCTGGTTTATATGACGTGAGTGGGAGGAGTTTATTTCCCCACATTGAACCTCGGGCTAGCCCTCCCAAAGTGTGATGTTGTGATAACTGAATATAAATGAATGTTTTAAGCATTACTTCAGTTCATTGTGTTTGCTGATTATGGAAATAATTTGAAAATGACTGGGTGGCATGATTACAGTACACTTGTTTACTGTAGTTTCATATGATTTGATGTGCATGCGAATGATGAAAAACATCTTGACATCTGCCAAATGTTATAACTGAATGTTTTTTGTCTTTTTTCCATTTTTCTTTCAGATGATGAAGGAAATCAGGATACATCTCTGAATAATGACAGTGCATTACTGAACACGTCAGAGTCAACACAGCAGTGCAGTGAATCAGGACCTCAGGAGTCTGGATGTAGCAGTGGGGAGCCCACATCATCTGGATCAGCAGCAGATAGATCACCCAGCACTGAGCCCTGGTTTAACCTAAAAAAAAAAAGAATTAGCCTCATGCAGGAGTTGGTTGAGGCAATGTTTGAACCCACCTGTAAAATTCTTATTGAACACCACAACCAACTAATGCAGCAGGAGAAAGAAAGAGCAAGGGCTGATAGGGAGATGGAGGAGAAGATGAGGAGGTGTGAGGTGGAACCTCATGAAAATGTTTCCTTCTATAATTTCACAGAACAGTATGTCATTCCAGGGAGGCAGCCACATGAATGCTTCACATGACACCACATAATTTCAGTGGTGGCCAGATGAATGTAGGCAGTACTGCTGGTTGTCACATAGGAAACATTCATGTGGCTGGATATAATATGCCACAACAGCAGCAGTGTGTTACACTAAATCAGTTTCCCTTCATGGTGCCCTCACACCCTGATTCTGGTAACCAGAACAACATGCAGCAACGAAATTCTGCAGAGCAGTGTAATGGTAGTGGTCCCATGGTAACTTCACAGAGGCAGTAAGCATCTTTCACTGAAGATATATCTTGGACAAGTCTGTAATTATCTATCATGCTGTGCAGTGTATTTGTGACACGTCAACATGCCTTCCATAGTGCACATCATAATATTGAACAGTTGCATGAACCTGGCATGGTTCCATGAATGTTCATGAAACTTGAACATTGTGGATGTTAAAGAGCAGCTGATGCCTTCAGGAGAACTGTACCAAAACATAATATTTAAACACAGTCCATCTTGTATTTCACATTAGTTCTGTATTCCACCTCCCCATTATTTATTACTGAGGTCATCTGCATGAAAACAGGATCTTTGCTCCTGAAGAGTTCATCTGTTCCTGTTGCTATCTCTCTACCTGAGGTCATACCTCTCAACCTCTTGCCTCATAAATCAGGGACAGGGCTTAAAAAAAATCAGGGACAAAGACCCACAATCAGGGACACATCTTAAAAATTGGTAATATTTACTCAGAAAGTTGATAGAATAAGGGGATTAGTGTAAGATGCATTTTCTGATGAAGAATAAGTCTAACTTTGATGTTTGACGTTATTTTATACTTACAATTCCCTCTGTTTAGTCACAAAAACACAAATTTTACCAGAGACAGAGGAAAATTCTGAGCTAAAATTAGGGATGTCCCTGAAAATCAGGGACAGTTGAGAGGTATGCCTGAGGTCATAATGCACTGGTTGTATGAAAAGTCAAGGTGGCTCTATGTATACTGGCTGGTGCCAACAGAAGCAAAAGTATACTCACAGAGAAGGAGTCAGCACACTGCACCATTCCCAGTAGTCCTATTAGTTAGGAACAGATGATAGGACAAAAAACACTTCAAGGTCAATGTTCTTTATTGAAGATCCATATAAATCCAAAATGAAATGATCCCAAAAGAGACACAATGAAGCCAAACAAAACGCCACAGATTGTGGCTGACCCCTCCCCATCAGAGACTCATTCTTAGAAGTGCCAGTCAAATGTTTTCGCGCTAAGGAGCACTTTCTCAAGACTCTTTCGGGATCATTTCATTTTGGATTTATATGAATTTTCAATAAAGAACATTGACCTTGAAACGTGTTGTATCCTATCATCTGTTCCTAACTAATAGGACTACTGGGAATGATGCTGTGTGCCGACTCCTTCTCGGTGAGTATACTAATGCACTGGTTATGACATCACAGTTACTCCCATAGCAACAGACAGTGATGGCACAACAGAGGATTATGACTTGAAGCAGGGAGTCCACTATAGAGGCAGATGAGCCCTGTAGGATAAAGATCATGTGTTCATGCAAATGGTCTTAGTAATAAATACTGGGGAGGAGGAATCTTTAGAATATATATATGGAATGGAAGCCGGATTGTACCTAATTATTATGTTTATCAAAGGTTTTTTAAGGCATCAGCAGCTTTTTAATGTGTCACAGCAATGCATATGACCAATCTGAACAATAAAGAAAGCACAGTGAAACGGAGTTGAAATGTTAAAAGTTTAAGAACGTTTAATGGTTCACAACAATCATTATGTGAGATCATTACGGTGCAGAACAACTGTGCACACCAAAAAATGAGTTGTATTGCAACATTGATTTTTATGTAACAGACTTAACTGTTGAAGTTATATATTTGTTTGCATCATATGCAGTGCAGAAAGTTTGATCATATGAAGATCTTAAAGTTTAACTTTAAAAGTTTCTTAAATATGTTTTGACTTCAAAAGTTTTTAAACTGCAGTTTTCACTATTTATACGTACAGAGGTGAACAGTTTCTACATTTTTAAAATATATGTTCAGTGTTATAAACTGAAAAAGTTAGGTGATGTAATTTAACATTTAAAAAGTAACATTTCTTTAACATTGTGATTTTGTTATTGGAACTGGTACTGTGTTTCATATGTATAAGGTGCAACCTAGAAAAAGTACATTTCTATTATCCTGTGTACAGTATATGACACATATAATTTAGAAGACATAATTACAGTCACTGAGTCATTAGTAACACATGTCCAGTTTGACATGTTATTACACTTTGCACTGTTTTGATAACAGCAAACAAAATGTGTCACATTTGAATAATTAGAACTTAAGTAATGTACGGCAACAAAATTATAAGTGTACTGCTGGGGGGGATCAGTGGTGTGTCTCTGAGCTGTGTGGTTGTACATCGGAGTGTGTGTAAGACTGGAATCGATAATACCAGACCTTATCCATTTATATCAATCAGGTTTTGTGCCAGGTAGACAGGCCCAAGACAATATTCGCTGAACAGTCCACCTCACTAGCAATCTTATTAAGACCAAAACGTCCAGCTTTATTGATGAGTTTAGATGCCAGAAAGGCTTTTGATATAGTCTCCTGGGTATTTATGAAGGGGTCCTTGCCAGGTTTGGATTCTTATTTATTTATTGGAATGTTTCACCAGGAAAAGTACACTGAACAACAAGTTGCTTGTCTCACAGAATGTCCTGGGGGGAAGGAGTACAGATAGGGAATATAGACATGTAAGCATACAATCAGTGACAGTTACAGCAATGAAACTTAAGCAGACAATTACAGGTATCCAAAGGCTATTACAGGGGAACATAGTACAGTACAGCACAACAAAAATTGACAATTACAGCAATGAAACTAGGACAGCCATTTATAGGTATACATAGGTTATTTACTGCAAGTGCGATTTAACAGTACAAGTGCAGGTTGAATGCAAGTAGTCTACACTACATATATTATAGTAACATAAGAGCCCAAGTAACTGAAGCATAAAACCACAACAACTGAGTCAAGAAGAGAAGATAGGGCAGAAGGAGGGGTAAGGCAGCTAGAGAGCCAATATTCGGGGTGGTACTAGCAAGAGCAGTTGATAGGTAGTTGTGTAGTGCGGCAGTTGGGGATGATGTGGAGGATGAGTGATGAATCTGGGGGTGAGTGAGTTTCACCAGTTAGGAAGGTGGTGGGAGAAACCATTTTATCCCACTTGAATATTACAGTGAGGGATTGCAAGGGACCTTGTGTTACCTGATCTGAGAGAGTGGGGGGAGGGGTAGGAATAGACAGAGTGGTAGCTAGAAAGGGAGGGAGAGAGAGAGAACCAAGCCAGAATTTAGAGGTGAGTTTTGCACAGTGGACGGTATGCCTGTTAGTAAGTGAGGGAAAGGACAAGGTATGACAGAGATCACAGTGGTGAGTGAGTGAGAGGGAGAAAGTCAAGAGTGAAGTGACAGAAAGAGTTAAAGAGGGTGTCCAGTCTGGTTAGGGTGGACAGTGGAGCAGCACTGTAGACTATGTTGTATTAGTCAAAAATAGGGAGGCTCATCTTCTGTATAATCTCATGCCTTGCCGTAAGTGAGATGCACTTACGATTTCTGTACAATGCACCTAGCTTGGGGTGCAGTTTTTTCAGAATGGCATTGATATGAACAGAGAAGTTGTGGTGTTGGTCCAGTCATACCCCAAGGTATCAAACTGAGGAGGTGCCCTAAAGAGTAGTCCCATAAAGGGTGTGGAAGGTGGGCATGACAGCCTTGAGAATCTCTGCCCAGTGACAAATGTCATGGAGACAGTCTTCCTGGCGTTCAGAAACAGCTGGTGCGATCCAAACCAGAGCTGGATCTTTTTGAAGTCTTGCTGGAGTCTGGTGGCCATGTCACTCATAGATTTGCCGGATGTGCAAACTTCTGTCCAATACATCCCACAATATACTCAAGACCCTCTGCATATGCTAGGGCAGGTGGGCACATTTCAGGGAGTTTCCCCCTTGTGGGGGGGGTGGTACCTGATGGGGTTGCCCATTATTCCCCATTCTATTTGCACTTTACATTGAGTCCCTGGACCAAAGTATTTAACTTAATCTTAGTATAAAGGGGCTCCACCTGGGCAGAATTGAACATATGTTGGCTCTTTACGCTGATGGCATGTCACTCTATTTGGGGACCCATAAAACTCCATCACAGAGGGGATGCAAGCCATTGAGAGTTACTCATTTGTCAGGGAATTCTCTGAATACAATGAAGACTAAGGTATTGGTGTTTTCATACAAACTCTCCTCAATTTAAATGGAGATTTCAAATGAAATGGGATTTGGTCAGTCTTAAATATTTGGGTATTACATTGGGTCTCACCTCTCAGATACTTTTTGTAGATAATTACCTTCCATTAATTGCTACTTTAACAGCAGATTATAAATGCTGGGCCTTACTTCCCCTCCCAATGTACTCTAGAGTAAAGTCCATTAAGATGAATGTCCTCCTGAGATTTCTGTACCTTTTTCAATATCTCCCATGCCATACTGCTTAGAGAGAATTTCAGAGGTGGCAAAAGCCAATTCAAACCTTTGTCTGGCATACTGCTAGACTGCGGGTTAAGAAACAGATAATCTTCCTCATGTCAATCTCTTGCAGCAGGTCATAACACATGCGATATCAGCTGCCTGACCAGCGGGACCCCGAGGAGGATGACGAAAACTCCCCCATGTTGGAGAATTGCTACTGCTCCAAAAGGGCAATCTTCTGCTCCATGAGAAACTCTGTGAGTTGCTGGAGTCTTCTATGCATTGTAGCCTTATTGAATCACTGACAGAGGACACACACCCTAGTGTCGTGTTCAGGACCAGGGAACCAAACACATACTTCGCGGAGGTCCTCGATTGCGATTCTGTGGGCACAGGAACACTTTCATAATAAAGGATCTGAAGACATCAGTTAATTAAGTTTTGGTTGGTAGAACTCTTCATCGATGAACTGAAGAAAGCTGGACTCTGGAGGAGCAAGTGATGCTTACTCGGTCGTGGTTGAAAAGAACTGAGGAGTATCAGGGACCCCCCCTTTTTATATGTGCTAAAGCACACCATGTGGTGACAGGAAGGGGAGATCCCTGGATCGACTGCTGAGAAGTCATCCAGAGGATGTGATGCCTGTGGCTGATATCCCATGTGTTATGACCTGCTGCAAAAGATACTTTTGAAGATCTACTGTTATGGTAAGTTCTTTCACAACTGTACTTTGTATTTGCCTAAAAAACAGGGATGGTTGTCACTCTCTCTTCCTCTAGTAATAGGATACTGGATAGCAGCTCAGATATGGGTAGCTTTGTTATGGGGTAATAACAACTGTTCATCTCATTGGAAAGCGATAGACTTGGTAGAGGATTTTTCCATCCCCTGATGGGCTCTATTTTTTTTGATTAAAGACCTAAACAGGGTAGCGTGTTCTATTAGTGATATGTGGGCAGTACTGGAGAGTTGGAAATGGGGTAGGAGTTGAGATTCTACCCAGTAGGCAATGTAGCCATATGCATGGTGAGTATGGGATAAGGCATTCCTCCTTACAACCATAGATCCCTGGTTCCAGAGGCAGGCCATGGTTGGCCTGTATGCAGTATGGCAATTACTCCATGATGGCTTGGTGAGAGCCTTTGAAGGTTGCCTGCAGACCTACAGTTGGAGAAGCACTGATAGGTTTAAATATTTCCAACTCCATGACCACCTTACTATGCTAGTATGAAAGGTGGCTAGAGACCAGGTAGAACAGAACGGGCGGGCTGCCACCATTTGTAAAGATTTGGGGGTCTCCAGATGGGAAAGGGACTACTGCACTACTTTATACCAATTACATTAAGGATTTAGGACATACTAGTATTCACCTTAAATCTGGATGAGAACAATATCTTAACATTATAATTACAGATAAACAATTGGAGAATCTTTGGGAGATGGTCTGGAGGACTGCTTTCTCACCACGGTGGAGGGAGTTTGTGTGGAAACTCCCTGTATGTTTTTTTTAGTAGCACAACTGCAGGCTAAATGGGACCCAGAAATCACTGCACAATATTGGTGTCAGTGTAGCACAATCATACATACATAGACACTGTCAGCAGATAAGGGTCTATGGCCCACCTAGTCTGCCCATTTGAGCTTGTAAGTTAACTTTATGTTTTTCTAGAAGTCTGTTGCCCCTCACTCCTGACCTCCAGAATTCCCTTATGTCTATCCCGCGCATTCTTAAATCCCGTGATTGTTTCAGCCCCTACTAC
Source organism: Neoceratodus forsteri (assembly GCA_016271365.2). Taxonomy (NCBI): domain Eukaryota; kingdom Metazoa; phylum Chordata; order Ceratodontiformes; family Ceratodontidae; genus Neoceratodus; species Neoceratodus forsteri. Next base: position 720,765,352 of record CM057454.1, read on the forward strand.
TTCCACTGGCAGGGTGTTCCACTTGTCCACCACCCATTCTGTGAAGAAATTCTTCCTCATGTTTCCTCTGAGTCACCCTCTCTCCTACTTCATCCCATGCCCTCTAGTCCCAGAACATCTTTTTTCACTGGAAAATAGTATGCTCCTGCACTCTGTTCCTCCCTGTAAGGTACTTGCATGTCTCTATCATATCCCCTCTCTCCCTTCTGTCCTCCAGGGAGTACATATTCAAGTCCTTCAACCTGTTCTCATAGGACTTGTGATGCAATCTCTGTACCATCTTTGTTGCCCTCCTCTGAATCTTCTCTACCCTGTCTATGTCCTTACGTAGGTAAGATCTCCAGAACTGTACAGTGTACTCCAGGTGTGGCCTCACTAGTGTCTTGTATAGTGGAATTATGACCTCCCTTTTCCTGCTGGTGATGCCCCTGCCTATGCATTCCATCATCCTATTTGTTTTACCTGCTGCCTTGTCGAAACGTTTCCCTACCTTGAGGTCATCAGAGATGATAACCCCAAGATCCCTTTCCTGCTTGGTGCATGCTATATCCTTACCCCCAACCCCAACTGATATGTTGTTCCAGGGTTTTTGTGCCCCATATGCATTATCTTACACTTCTTTGCATTGAATTTCAACTGCCAAACCCTTGACCATTCTTCAAGCTTCTGCAGGTCCCTCCACATTCTGTTTACACCCTCTGATGTATCCACTCTGTTACAGAGCTTTGTGTCATCAGCAAACAGGGAAATTCTGCCTTCTAGGTCCTGCGCAATGTCACTGATGAAGATATTGAATAGGACTGGTCCCAGCACTGGTCCCTGTGGTATTCCACTAGTTACTCTTCCTTCTGTGGAGTGACAGCCGTTTACCACCACTGTCTGTATACTGCCACCCAGCCAATTACCTACCCACCACACTACTGTCCTGCCTACTCCCATATTCTCCTGTTTGTTTAATAGCCTTCTATGTGGCACAGTGTCAAAGGCCTTGCTGAAGTCCAGATTGGCCATGTCTACTGCCCTTCCTTGATCCACCTCCCTTGTTACTCAGTTGAAAAATTCAATGAGGTTGGTCTGACATAACCTCTCCCCAGTGAAACCATGTTGCCTTGGGTCCTGTAGTCTGTTGGCAAGCAGATGTTCCACCAATCTCTCCTTCAGTAGTGCTTCCATGATTTTCCCCAACTACTGAGGTCAGGCTGACTGGTCTGCAGTTTCCCGCTTTCTCTTTGTTTCCGCTTTTGTATAAGGGGACTACATCTGCTGTTCTCCAGTCTTTGGGTACCTCTCTTGTTTCCAGTGATTGGCTAAACAGGATTGCCAGAGCTTTAGCCACCACCTCTCTTAGTTCCTTTAGGACCCTGAGGTGTACCCCATCTGGTCCCATTGCTTTATTAACTCTTATTCCTTCCAGTTCCTTCAGGACCCTTTCCTGTGTAAAGGGACTTGTGTCCATTTCTGCACTGTTCCACTTCTTGTGCTCCCTTCACTCCCATTACCTACCTCTTCCTCAGTAAAGACTGAGCAGAACTGTCTGTTCAGTATGTCAGCTTTACTGTTGTCATTCTCCATGTGGTCCCCATCCTCCCCTTTCAGTCTTACTATCCCTCCTTTTGCCTTTCTTTTTTCACTTCTGTACCGGTAAAAGGTTTTGTCCCCTCTGCACATGGATTTTATGTTGCGCTCTTCTGTCTGAACTTTGGCTTCCCTTACTGACCTCCCTGCCTCCCTTTGCTTCTCCTGGTACTTTTCCCCATCCCCTTCTGCCTACATTTTTTCTATTGCCTGAATGCAATCTTTTTGGTTTTCAATTTCTCCGCTACCTTCTTGGAAAACCATAATGGCCTCCTCTTCCTTTCTTCCTTTCTAACCTGCTTAATGCATAATTCGGTTGCTCTTGTAATCCCCATTTTAAATATTGCCCACTGTTCCTCAACCCCTGATTCCTGCCCCATTCCCATTAATGCCTCTTTCAAGCATCTCCCCATTTTCCCAAAGTCTGCCCCCTAAAATCCAGGATATGTGTTGTTGTGCAGTTTAGGTCTGCTCCTTCTGTGATTTCAAACCACAGTGACTGGTGGTCACTGTTCCACAGGTGCTCCCCCACTGTTACCCCCATTACACTGTGCCCGTTTGTAAGCAAGAGGTCCAGTATTGCCTTCTGCTGAGTTGATTCCATGACAAGTTGAGAAAGGGACCTTGAAGGGAGTCCAGGAAAAATCTGATCCTGGTTGATGCTGCTGTTGGGAGGCTCAAGTCCATGTCTGAAATATGGACATCTCCAACCAGCACCACCTCACCCTTGTCTGCCATCATTTGGATGGCTAGCATTAGCTCCCTATCTGTTTCTTCCTCCTGGGCTGGTGGTCTGTAGACCACCTCTGTGAGGATGTCTGACCCCATTTTCCTTTCCAGCATAACCCACAGTATCTTTCCCCCATTGTGTTCCTCCTGGATCTCTGTGACCTTTATGCCATCTTTCACATAAAGTGCCACTCCTCCTCCCTTCCAGCCTGCCCTGTCTCTTCTGAATATGCTGTAGCCAGGTATGGCCATCTCACAGTCATGGTTATCATTACACCAGGTCTCCATGATGGCCACAATGTCCAGGTCCGACTGCACCATGACAGCCTGAGTGACAATCCCAGTCAGAGGCACATCTATTTTGGCAGTGTATTAAGCTGAAACATTTTTGGACTGCTGTTCATGCAGCTATAGGGTGGATATTAAATCTTTCTAAGCCATTGGGAAGTACCCTTCTGCTGCTAGGAATAAAACCTAAATCTCTAAAAGGTAGGAAGGCAATATACCTCTGGAGAATATGTACAGCTGCAGCTGCTAAGATGTTGGTTGCAGGTTGATCCTCCTGTGATTCAGAAGTGGGCAGAGATCATGAATCAAATCCAAGTGTTGTAAAAACTGATGTTTATTGTTTAGCATAGACTCTCTGCATATTCAAATAGTTGGACAAGATGGGCTATGTTCCACCTGGATGACCTAGAGGAGACAATAGCTTGATTTGGACTTTGGACACTGGTTGGGCTCTGAAGACCTGACAAGGGAAACTTGTATAGGTATTTGTGACTGACTTTGTCACTTCTCGACAGGAACAGAATGAATTTTATTAGCCAAAAAACTTAAATTTGCAATGGTGCATTAATCTCAATATCACTAATTTTGCTCAGTTGCCTAAACTGCTTTGTAACACCTGGTGATGTAGTGTTTTTCTTTTTTCTTTTTCCCTACTGTATCAACACATTGTACATGTTTTTGTCTGGGATTTCAAATGTTGAAAGTGACTTGGCATCTGTATAGTTATTGCAATTAATGCTTGATTTTATGTAATTTTCTGTGGAAAATTTCAATAAACAAGTATAAAGAAACTGCACTGAAGTCCTTGCAGCTTCTATGGGGTGTCATGGTGGGGGGGGCACATCGCCTAACAAGGTTACCACTGGTATGGCCCACCTCTCTGAGCCAGTCCAGTGGAGTTAGTATGGTGCATTTTATTTGTTTGTTCATTAATTCATTTAAAAAAAATTACCAGGAAAGTCATACTGAGCTGGTAACAGCTCATTTCCAGATGCATCCTGGAGGGAGGGGAAGAGAAGAAAACAGAACAGATCCAAGGTGTAATGTACAAAAATAATACAGCAATATGGAAATAAATAAAACAAAATATACAAATTACAACAGCAACTTCAGAATACAAATTGCCATATAGTAAACACCTTACAGTCAATTACAACACAGGCAGAAGAACATTAAACTGTGAGCAACAAAACAATAATATGAGGAGTAGGGATTAGTGACCGATTAATTGGGTGGGAGAGGATAGGCTAGTGTTAGTGTAGGGAGGAAGGCTGGTGACAAGCATTTAGCAGTCCTCAAGAGGGTCTGCCTGTGGGCCAATGGTATTACTGAGGCTAGGGGCACAACCATTCCATGTTGTCTAGTGAACAGCTGCCATGAAAGTCAACACTGCTTAAGGGGGATTGAGACAGAATGTCAGACCATGAGGTAGTATAGGGTCATAAGGTAACAGCTCTTGCATCGGCAAGGAAAGCCAAGTAGAAATGATCATGAAATAAAGAAAGAAGGGGGAGCACCAGTGACACTGACAATTACTTGGGGGACTGCTACCAAGTTCCATATTGAGAAGGTACAGTTTATGGCCGAGTGAGAAGGGAGGGGTTTTGAAGCAGTTAAATCTTATATGCCACATGGCTTTGTATCAGAAAGGGATCATGTAGTCATCCATGTGTGCACTTAGCAGGCTAGCAGGTGGAGTAGCACACCCCTGAGGAAGTGCAAGCAGAAAGCTGACATTTAGATTGACTGTGTACATTTCCGAAATAAAAATGTACCCCACCCGCTGCGCCTCCCCCTCCCTCACCATACATATAATCAAAGTATCAAGAAAGGGCGCATCAGGTTGTCCATATTGGGAGTGATGGGGTGGTTTAGGTCAGAGACAGAGTTAGTATTCTGAGGGCAATATAGCAGTCTTTGAGAGGATGCAGCTTATCTTAAAAGAAATGAGTCCTTGCACAGCAGGTTCAAACTGAGCATGAGCTGTATGAAAGAATGAGGGTCACAGTCTTTTCATGGAAGGTACAGGGTCACTGGGGGAGCTGATAAGTCAGAAAAGGCAATAAGTTAGTACCCGTCAGAGTCAATTAAGGACTCATGTAAAACAAACTTTCAAGTTCGAGAGTGATATCTTAGCCTCCAGTCAGCTCCCTCCTGCCAAGCCAAGAAGGAAAAAAAGTACCTCTGTAAGACAGCTCAAGTTGGAGAGCAAGCTTTCCACTGTTAGCAGTGGTGGTGCAGGGCAATAGTGGGGGGTTCTGTGGGGTAGTGGTGCACAAACAGGAGGAGTCTGGTGGCAGCAGTGGAGCCTGTTCTGCTATGATCACAGCCCATGTCAGAGCTGAGAAGGTTGCAGCTGAGGCACTGTGGTGGGTGTGAGTCACCTCTTCATCTGGGCCAGAGGAGCCTGAGGTGGGGAGAAGTATCTGTTTAGCAGCATTGGCAGCTCCTGGCAGTAGAGGGTGTTGCTGTTGCATTTGTGGGCAGATGTTCCCTGACTGGAGAGGCTGCAGCAGGTCTGTTAGCCATGGTGGTGGTGTTCAAGTTCAAGTCCACTGCTTGTGGTTTCTGTTCTGGTGTGGGAGGCCTCATGGAAGCAAATCTGTTTGGGGCAACCAAATCGGTTAGGTCATCCTCACTGTCCACCAATTCCTGGCTTCTGCTGTTACTGCGGGAACAGACTGTTAGTGGAGTAGCTGCCTTTTTGCTTTTTGGTTTATTCCTACTGTGCTGTCTAGGTTTTGGGGTATCGAGGAATCCTCCTCGGGGGCTGGAGGTAAAGCAGGTGGTTGGTTTTGCAGTGGCACTGGAGGGGAAGTGTCCATGTGATGCTCTGCCAGGAGGGTAGGGTCCTGCTCTGCAGGATGCCTACATGAGGTCTGAGGCAGGGGGGGCCAGTGCTTCTTGATGCAGGCCATCATGGCCTCAGGCATACTGAGAGTGACTTGGATGCCATTGTGCTGGAGCTGGAGCTAAGCAGGATACCATATTGTGAAGGGAATGTGTCTGGCTTCTGAATAGGCTTTGCATTTAGTTGTCAGTTTTCTGGAAAAATCCTGAAAAATCATTATTTCATGGCCCTGCCACTCCATTGAACCAAGCTCTCTAGCCCTCCTTAAAATATCTTCTTTGACCTAGAATCTGATAAATTTGGCAAGGATTGGGTATGGTTTCTCTCCTGCTGTAGGTGGAGAAGATGTTGAAGTAGGGGTCACTTGGAAGCTTCAGGAGGCTTGGGAGTGCATGACAAAAAAAGTCTATCATGCCCTGCAGTTCAGTATGTTCAGGGAAGCCCAATTTCCAAGGTAATCAACTCTGTCCTGTAGCAGATAGATGAGTTTTGCCTGATCCCTAACAGTACCATGAGGTTGTGGCAGTGTCACTTGTTAGAGAAGCTCCAGTTTTCAGTCACCACTAAGCTGTCAGAGATTTTAAAGATTGCTGTAGAGTTTGTGCTGGCTTCCAACTTTAAAGTTTTAATGTCCTGTAGCAGCTGGGAGAATCTCTGTTCCACTCAATCCATTGGAAGAGCAGGAGCCACCATTTCCATGCACCAGACAGCAAGTGGCCGCAGTCAGGATGGAGATTCACTGGAGTGGTGCATCAAAGCTGTTAGTAAAATCACAACAAAAATAATTATTTTTGTTCCTCACGGTATCACCTGACAGATGCTGTACAGCATTGTGATTTTGATTAGGGAATTACACGAATGTCATTTGATTAGAGCTGGCCAGAAGAATTTAGGCAGCCATTCTCTCTGAGGTCAGGCCACACCACCTTTGTTATTTTTAAATATTTTTCCACCAGATTTTCAACATGGTCTTCTTGGTGCCCCTCCTCATGAATAAGGTAGGTAAAATTGTTCAAATCTGGGCCAAAAGGTGATTTCACAGTCATTGCATAAAGTCACCTTTCAGGCAGAATTTGAACAATTCCACCTATCAGGTTCAAGTTGGTGAAAAAATATGGTAAAATGACCAGGTTATGAGTGAACACTGAAATATTTCAGTGTTCACTAATAACTTCACTATTTTTCAATATTTCTTCACCAGATTTTCAACTTGACCTTTTGGGACCCACCTCATGACAAAGTAGGTGAAATTTTACAAATCTGAGCAAAAAGGTGATTTCACAGTTCCTCCACAAAATTGCCTTTCAGGCCAGGCAGGATATGAATGGATTCATGAGGTGGGGTCATAAGAAGACTATGTTTAAAATTTGGGGTCAAAATAGTAAAAAACTACAAAGTTATGAATGAATGTTGAAATTCTTCCATGCCTGGTCATAACTTTGGTAATTTTCAATATCTGACTCCAAATGTTAAACTTAGCCATTTTTTCACATCACCTCATGAACATCACAGGTTTCATATTTTAAATTCTGGCCAAAACATGCTTTCACACTTGTGGTATGAAATGACATTTTGGCCAGTATTTTATAAGTGCTACATCTCATGTTATAAGGGGGAGTCATAAAGTTACTATCTTGAAAATATGGGGTCAAAATGTAAAAAAAAAGGAAAATAAAGTTTATAAAAAACGTGTGCAGGGCTGACCTTTAGCCCAGTAGATATTGCGTTGCGATCACATACCGATGACCTGGGTTTGAGAGTGAGCTCAGTGAGCCAATGTTGGGGGGATGGTGCTGCCATGTGGCACCACCCCCAGCCTGGGGAAGGAAGGTGCAGGGTTAGCCACATGGGTCCAAGTACCATTTAGTAAAGAGATGTCTTCTTTTGGCATGGGGCCCAGAGGTCCCTGTACATCTACACCCATAGCTGCCAGAGGGCCCTGTGCTTTGGCTGCCAGATAGACTCATGGCCTATGCATCTGTATCCATAGCCACATAGAAATAAGGAGCTAGAGGGCCCTGCATTTCTGCAGCCTCCCAGTCAGCCCCATGAATTCTTTGCAACTGTAGCTGCAGGAAGACAGACTCATTCATTGGCACAGGCCTAGGGGGCCCTGCACATCTGCATCTGTTCACCCAGCTATCATCAGGTAAGACAAACAATGTACAAAGGTTTCCAGATGACACAAATGAAGTAGCACTGATGTGCTACCTTTGTGGATTTGTATCTGCAGCATGCACAGTGCAAGACATATACACTCATTTCTGGCTACAGACAGAAATCCATGATACTCAAATCACAATACTACTTCTGTCTGCAGAAGCAGAGGCCTCTGCAGCCACAGATGCAAATATACAATACTCAAATTACAGAGTTTTTTGTCTGCAAAAGCACACACCCCTATTGGGCCTGTACTTCTATAGTCACAAGTACTCATGCACACTGTTAGAGATACACACACTTTTGACTCTGTCTGCAGAAGCATAGGCCCACAGTACATGATAACCCATTTGCAACACTACTTCTGTCTGCAGAAATGCAGGCCCCTAAGGGGCCAATGCTTCTGTAGCCACAGGTACTCATGCACACTGTAAGACAAGCAACTTTGACCTGCAAAAGCACAGACCCTGAAGGGCCTGTACTTGTGCAGCCACAAGTATAAGACATACATATCGACTTCTGGGGCCTGTGCTTCTGCAATCACAGGTATAAATCATACACACTGTTTTCTGAGTATATTTTTTGCAAAGAACTGCATTAAATTAGGGCTTAACTTTATGACACAAAAGCATGGAAATGTGGCATTAGGGTTTTCAACCTTAACTCCCCCCTTCCCCAAGAAACAAAATGACGACCATACAGCACTAAATTGCACTGATGGAGTATGTTTTTTTTGTAAGGGTAGTGTGCTGTACACATACTTTTGAAGGTACCACATCAGTGCTACTATATTTGTGTCATCTGGAAACAGTTGCGTGTTTGTCTTACCTGATGATGGCTGTCTGTGGTTGATTGTCTGGTCTTGTTCTTTTGTAGTTTAGGGGGAATTAGGGTTGAAAACTCTAATACCACATTTCCATACTTTTGTGGCATCAAGTTGAGCCCTACCTGGTGCAACAACACATTTTTTGGCAATGAATTTCCTTTCCTTTTGTTAATAAAATATATATGTAGTTGTATGACCTTTTTTCCCCATCAAAAACTAATAAACGTATTGGTTGATACTGCTCTTATGGCCTCTTCTTTTTCTGTTGTATCATCTCACTTGGCGTACACTGCATATTCTCCACTTTGTCAATGTTGTATCGGAGGTGGGATTTCAAGAACTTCACAGTCCTATAGAAATTCCATAGTACAACATTATATGGGAACATTTCATATCACAGCCTTACATACATCTACATAATTTTCAAAGTGATACTTATCACCCACTATGGTAGTCTAAGGACCTTAAAATAAGACTGTTGGAAATTCGGTGAAAAAAATCTAGATGAGTAATAAGTATAAGCTGTTTTGGGTTTTTTTGTACCAAGTCCAAATTCTTATGTCAAGAGCCAGTATTCTTATGGCTATCCTGAAAATCCTAACTGAGCATGCTCAGAAGCCACGTTTTAAAAGCCTTACAGCTCGTGAAGTGATACATATCTGTTCGCAAAATCTTCAGAAGGCACCTCCTTGGGCCAAGATGCTTCTACCCTGAAAATTTCAGAACAAAATTCCAAACCATTTTTGCTCTAGATGCAAGTTATAAAATGGTAAAAAATTTTGTTTTTTCTTATTTGTGCACTCCATGGATCTCAGAATACAGATGAGCAGACATCTTGAAACTTGCCAGATCATAGGAACGTGGCTTCTAGACAGTGCATGCAAAATTTAATGCAACTTTGTAGAACTGCGCCAAAGTTATTAAGGTGCACAAACTGGGTAAGTAAAAAAAAAAAACTGGTTTTGCACACAAAGTACATAGATACATACATAGACACTGTCGGCAAATAAGGGCCTATGGCCTACTCAGTCTGCCCATTTGAGCTTGTAAGTTCCCTTTATATTTTTCTAGAAGTCTGTTGCTTCTTACCCCTGACCTCCAGAATTCCCTTATGTCTACCCCATGCATTCTTAAATCCTGTGATTGTTTCAGCCCCCACCACTTCCTCTGGCAGGGGGTTCCACTTCTCCACCGCCTTTTCTGTGAAGAAATTCTTCCTCATGTTTCCTCAGACTCGCCGTCCCTCCAACCTCATCCCATGCCCTCTAGTCCTTGAACATCTTTTTCACTGGAAAATAGTATATTCCTGCACCCTGTTTCTCCCTGTAAGGTACTTGTATGTCTCTGTCATATCCCCCCTCTCTCCCTCCCTCCCTCCTCTCCTCCAGGAAGTGCATATTCAAGTCCTTCAGCCTGTTCTCATAGGACTTGTGATGCAATCCCTACCCTGTACCATCTTTGTTGCCCTCCTCTGAAACTTCTCTACCCTGTCTATATCCTTATGTAGGTAAGGTCTCCAGAACTGTACACTGTACTCCAGGTGGGGCCTTGCCAGTATAGTGGAATTATGACCTCCCTTGGGACCAGCGCCATACTTGGGTGTATGGCTCTTACTGATGACTGTTCCCCTTTAAATACTCTGCTCTGCACAACCCTAATTATACAGGCATTACCACACATGTATACTAGAGTATATTGTATGTTCATTGCATAAAAAGACATTAATACATGCATTGGGATTACAAAGCAAAAAAAAAAAAGAAGGAAATGTGGAGTTAGGGTTTTTTCAACTCACCACCCACCCTCTCCCCATCCCCCTTCCCATCCCCTCCCCTTGGCCATGCTACAGCCTGGGGATTTGCCCCATGGGTCTACTGCTTCAAGCTACAAGTCTGGAGCCATTCCACATAAGTCTGCAGCTTCACATAGGGCACACAGAATATGTCATAACTTTCTTAATGCAGAGTTCTATGGACCCTTTCCAAAGCAGCGCATGAACATAACTTTTGTGCACAGGGCCCTAGACCTGTAGCTTAAAGGGACACTGTCAATCTTGTTTTGTGTAGAATTCGATTTTTTTAAATTAAATAGTAAATTAAGACATAACAAATCTGTATGTTTTTTTTCTTTCAAAATGAGGCCACATTCATGTGGTTTTGACTGAAAAACGCATCCAGGGTCACATTTGTGTTATCACACCTCTACGTGTCTATTGTTTACATTTTCCCTTAGGCAACATTCATTGGCTGTGGTGCAGCTGTATTGTGTGTTCATGCCCGATAGAGCTCCCTGTCATGACAAGTGAGTGAGCTTTAGGCTCACACTGTCGGTGTGGAAAGTGGAGCTTCAGATACTTTTGACAGTCAGTGAGGTAAAGTCTGTTGCTGTCAGCAGTGAATGCTAACGTCTTATTGTCCCTGGATCCCCATCCCAATAAAAACACACAGACAGTGTTGTATGGGTGCTCCGTTGGCAGCCATTTACTGTTTCTTTCAAGGTATCCAAACAAATCATAACCACCATTATTCAAACATATTTACAATTGCCATACCACATGTTATTATATACAGTTCAAACATTCCAGGTACGCCTTTTCTTCTCTTCTCTTCTCCGACAGATGTACATCCGGGGGCCTTTCTCAATTCTTCTCCATACAGGTACAGGTGTACACCTGCACCCCTTTTCGTGCCTTGTCCTGCTTTGCCCCATTCCCTCCCCAGGCTCCTCCCCTTTGCCTCTTTTCCCCTCTCTTTAGTCTTCTGCCGCTCACCTCTGGCAGTCCCATGGCAAACCCTGCTGTCCACCTGCCACAGGTACGTGGGTATGCAAAGATAATGCAGGACACAGTAAAAGGGTACAACACACCCACAGTGTGTTTTATTTTATCAAAAAGTACAAAAATAGAAAAATAATAAATAAATATCAATAAACAGTTTAATCAGAACTTGAAAATAAACAGCAGCATAATGCTATTCCACCTTACTTCAGGTATCTCAAAATTCAAACCTCAGCTTTTCTGCTGCTTGAGACAAATTCCCTGTTTCAGGCACAGGTCCTTCCTCTTACCTTAACCTCAGGTAAGTGAGACTGGCTGGTTAGCTAATCTGACTCTTGGTGTTTGAGGAGGGCTTATATAGCCCTCCCACTTATGGGAAAGTCCCTCCCATAACATCCAACTAGTTCCAGAATAGTTCCTAAATAGGGGAAACTCCTCCTCTATTACATAATAAGGTTTTACTTATTTTCTATATATGCAAACAGTGCAAACATTTATTGTATTTATACATGTGCTGTATTGTTATAGTATATGGACACTAGCCCTTTAATTTATATCTCAGGGCTCTATACATAATGAGGCTCCTTTAGAGACCTGCAGTGTCTCTTTCTGCTTTAATTTGTTTAATATCTTTATTGTGTTTAGATTATCTTGCAGTCCTCTCCTTATTCTGAGGGCTACTTCAACTGTATAGCATGTCTACTTACATAGGGACATTCCTGTCCCTTTAAATCATTTATTTTCTGTGTTGAAGCAGAGCGGCAGACTGCTAGACAATCATTATCTAGCCACTCTGCTTTGGGGCTCTGCATAGCTTTGGTAGGCCCCTTTTTATATCTTTTTATACTGGGCTGTAGCTTTTATGTCCAGGAACACCATAGTCCCTTTTTATTTACAAGCGTTTGCTTTTCAGAGCACACAGAATACTCAGAGAAGCCTGCCTCTCTAACAACCTGAACTGGCTGTACACATGCCCTGGACTCCTCCACGGCTAGCTGGCACAATTCTACATCATATTTTATACAAAGCCAGCAGCCAGGAGTCCTAATAATACAGAGGCATCAGTAATTATTTACACAGATACCGGGCGGCAGCAAAAGTAACAGTTAAAGTTTGCCACTCGGTTTAAACAGTTCCTGCTTTGATACAGGATTTCTTTGGTATAACATTCTACATAAAAATATAACAATGGAGTGACAGCAAAATCATTTAAACAAAGGAGACATAATGCTGCTTTATTTGTATCCATAATCCACCTAAGTGGACATTATTCTGTATTTAACCGCCATTTTAAACATTTCCAAACAATCCTGCACCATATACATAAAGCCTAAGCATTTTTGCTTCTTCACTTAATTAAGTACTGCCTCACTCTAAATGGATAATATGGCACAAAATGTACTCTATGCACTTTATTTATTCTTATGCATTTTATTCAACCAGCACCTTATACATCTTTAAAGGCACTTTATATCTTTGGCATTTAATGCCACAAATGTACCTTATTTCATTCCTGCCAGCTAGCTTTAGCCTGGTGCATTATTTTGGGGAGTTCTTGGTGAGGGATGGATATATAGAAACTAGAAATAAAGGCAGTAGGAAAAAAGTTTAATGAGAGATAGAAAAGACTGACGTAGGTGGCCAACCTACACCAGGGGCGGAAAAAGGTAAAGTATAGCATAGGGAGGTAGTGTTGCACCACATTAGCTCTCTTGCTCTGTACACCCTCTTTTAAACCCCCTTTGCTCACCCACTCTCTCTCTCTCTCTTGTTTTCACCAGCCACCATCCTTGGCATCATGCCTGACCTCACCAATCTCTACCCCCCTTATGTGATGTCAGCTCTATCCCTTCCCCCCTCAGGTAAACCTGGCTACCTCCAATCACTGGCTACCTCCAACTCCCCCTTCTCCCTCCTCCCCCTTTTAGTCCTGATCTCACCCTATTGGTCAGGGCCCATTGACAATAGGGTTTGCCCCTTGAACTGGGCAAACTTCTTTTCCCAACATGTGATGACACATCGATGGTGGATTCTCACATTAATTGGCAGTTTTTTTTCCTTTACATTTTGAGGCGATCTTACTTAAGGTGCTGCTGAAGATGATACTACAATATGAAATGAAATAAAGGCAACCCTTTTACACCCTCTGCTGATGTTACCACTCACGTACCCCCAACCTCCTCACTTATGTGTAGTTCATCTCAGTCCAGTCCCCAGTAGCCAGTCCAGTACATGTTCAATCCCCCCATCAACTGATACAGTGCACCATTGTAAATTACTGTTTTGATCATTTATCAGAATGCAGAATGAAAAGAAACAAATGGGCCCATTTTCAGCCTTCCGTTTACTGTGCTGTCCACTTACCCTAGGCTGCATCACATATTTTTGTGAAGTGTTTGTCCATCATGATGGTCACCTTACACTCCCCCCCCCCACAAGAAGCAGCATGACTCAATGTCCATTTCTGTAATTTAATGTAGTCTGGAATGCAGTAAAAAGGAAAAAAAACTTTCCTCCCTCTGTGAGCTCTACCACCCACCTACCCCTACTTCTTTACATATGCTTTTTTTAAATTAGATACACTTTATTGAATATAATAAGTCTAACAGATGTAAGAAAACAATCTGACAGGTGAACTTATGAAAAACCACCCAGTCCCTTTCCACCCTTCCATCCTATACATCCCTCCACCCACCCCGTAATGGTGGAGCTACCAACAGACAAAGAACCAAATGAAATGACATAAAAACATTAAAAGGGAAAAAACATATTGTCCACTCCAGGCCTATAATAGACTAAGTGACCAATCAGTGAAGCACATCATTAGGAGCCAGATATCAGGAAATTATATAGTATACAGTGCATACAATTTCCCCCATTTCTTATCAAAACTAGGAAGTCTATGGCTGAGGCTCGCAATCATACATTCCACTCTAAGGTTGACCAATAATTCTTGTAGCCATTCCTGATATGTAATGGAGTGCTGGTCTAGCCAGTGCCTCAGGACCACATTCTGCAGGGGAAGAGAGATTAGGACCATGTAATATTTATGTTCCTTAACTGAAATAGTACTATAGTCCCCCAGGATACACATTTCTGGCTTAAAGAAACCCTGCAGCCCCAACAGAGGATCTGTCCTAGCCTCGATCAAGCTCCAAAGAGAAGATATTTTGGGTCAGTTCCAGAAAATATGAAACAGAGAGCCCTCATCTTGACCACACCTAGTGCAGTTGGATAAGGACAGCTGCCCCGTACGTGCCAACATCGTGGGGTAAAATAAAGGTGATTTAGAATATTATACTGAGTAAGCCTCAGTCTGTCCTGAGTGACATACAGATATAAATCAGTCCAAATTGACTGCCCTTGTGAGGGGGATATAAGAAACAACTGCTCCCAATAGGTGGAAGAACCATCCAACTCTGGGGAGAATGTAAAAAGCATTAGAAAATGGGCTTAGAAAATTAGTGACTCTGATTGGCTGAAATGCCTGGGGATGCATTCATTTATTTTCTGATACAGTCCTGTAAAAAACGAGTGCCAATTCGGGGTGCCCTATTACTTCGGCTATCCTTGGGCACCCCGAATGTTCACAGTAGCCAGCTACCATTTCTGTACCCTCGCCAAGTGAGGCATTTAAAAATAGCAGCTGGGCTGCACTGCTGCTCCCACCCTGAGCAGCCACCCAAAAATACTAAAATTAAAGCTAATAGGTGGATATGCCCTAGGAAACATTCCGACTTCCAAAGGCACATTGTGTTCACTGAGAAAGACTGGCATCTCCAACACCGTTACTGAGCATAAGAGCAGCAGGACTTTTTAGTTTCCCATACCATCAATAGACATCCATCTGTGGTAAAGGAAATCAAAATACCGCTTCTCTCATACACAGCACCTGGAGATACCACTCAGCCTCCTAAAACAAGAATGTCAGTCCGTCAACTGCAGCACATGTAAAAGCAAAATTAACAGTTTTCGTTGAAAAGAAAGAGTGAAAAAATGTACCCCACATAATAAAATAAACATTTCTCATACTTTGTGCCCCGATCACAATAATTGTCTGTCCCTCAGTAACACTGCGGCTTTCATCTCAGACTGCAACAGTGCTCCTTGCGTTACAAAAAAAGGCAGGAACAACAAAATTCATTGTCAACACTGCATACCAAAACTATGTAGAACAGGCAAATGATACTTGCTTTTAACATTTTTTCTTCTGCCACAGCGCTTGACCTCCTTGAATACGGGTCCCAACCTATCATATACCAAAAAGGAAGAAAGGCCACGCACCGAACAGCTGTATCTCCAGACCAAGTAAAAGAAAAAATGTCTTTCAGGAGAACAAAGAACTGTTTTCTTTTAGTTCATTTTTTACAAAACAAAACCGAAGCCAACAAACTGCTGGGGTGCATCTCTACTTCTGGAAGTTGGGAGGGGGCACAGCTGTATCTCTGGGACTAAATAAAAGGGGAAAAAAAGTCTTACAGGATGACACAGAACTGTTAACAAAGCCAACAAACTGCTGGGTCCATTTGTCGTTTATAAGTTGTGGTGTGTGTGTGTGTGTGTGTACTTTTGTGTCTCTGGGGGGCAGATAACTATAAGACAATGGCACTCTGGGGAGGAGCAATACAAAGTGGAACAGCATTAATAAAAGAGAGGGACTACTTTACCAACAACAGTTTTTTTCTTAGCTTTTCTATTAAGTTTAAACTCATTTCCTGTGTTATTTTATTATTTAATTAAACCTGTCACAGATGCCCATTTTCAAGTGCAATAATTCCCAACAGGGTGGGCATTATTGGGAAATACCTGACTTTCCAGGGGCTATAAGGCCCTCCGCCTGTGGCGTCGGGCCTCATTACACCCCTGTGCAGTCCGGTATTTCCCAATAATGCCCACCCTGTCGGATATTATTGCTTATGTAATGAGTACAAAGTAGACACCATATGAGGTTTAGAGGCCAAATCAGTAATAAAAGAGAGGAGCCCTGAAGAATCAGTGGTCCATGAGCCCGACCCAAACCACTGGGTCAGAACATGTCTCAATTTGAAAATTTTAAAAATAAACCTGTTCCACTATTACAGTCATGCCAAGATATTTACAGACGGTAATAATTCCCCTCCATTCAACAGATCACAGACTCTAACATTGATCAACAAGGGAAGCCAATCTGCCTTAATAGTCCAACCCCCAATTTTAAAATTAAGGTTATGAAGTATTTGTTGTGTGATATCTTTGGAAATAGGATGTTTGATTAAAGACCAGAATTGGGAATATACACAGAGAGAAGTTCCCATGCCTGAGTCCTTCAATTCCAAGGAAAGTAATTTCCAAGGAGTAAACAATAGAGATGACTAGGACAATCCAGTCCTTTGTAACACCTTTAGCTCCAGGTCAAGCCATAGGGGCATACATCCAAGGGTGGGGTCCAATAGAGAAGGGAGAAACCACTTAAAAAACTTACTGAGGTGGCTAGAAAAAAATATAAATAAGGAAGTGAGGAAGCTTAAGACCCCTCTAAGCATTTAGGATCAGCGAGCTTCTTATAAGCACACCTAGGGGCTTTTTTTAACCAAACAAGTTCCACAATCATTCTATGGACACGCTTGAACCATACAAAAGGAAGCCAACAATTTCACATGTGAATAGGATAAAATATACAGAGAAGAACATTCATTTTGACAATAGAGATTCGTCCCTAGACAGTCAAAGGAAGATCCTACCATCGCTGTAGGTCCTGCTGCAGACAGACCACCAAATCATCTAAATTAAGCTTACACACAAGAGAAGTGTCCTTTGCAAGACATAAGCCCAAATATTTAATATTACAGGGGGGAGGGGGGAACCAAGTCACACCAAGAGACACCAACTCCTCTTTAGTAAGTCAGCACTTACATTTTATTAAGATTAAGCTTATAATTATAGAGAAGCCCAAACTCCTCAATAACATGGAAAGCAGCTGGTAAGGAAGTCTTGGGATAGGCCATGAGTAACAAAATATCATCCGCATACATAGACAACAAAAAGGTATCCGATCCAACTGTAATACGAGTTAAATCTGGACAAGCCTTGAACCTATGAAGAAGAGGTTCCAAGTACAAATTAAAAAGGAGAGGTGGCAGTGGGCAACTCTGCCTAGTACCAGAGGCAAAATGAAAAGAAGTGGATAACACCCCATTACAATAGATTCTTGTAGATAGGGAAGAATATAGGACTCAAATCCAGTGGAGAAAGGCCTGCAGAAAGCCAAAGTATTCTGTTGTCAAAAGTAAGAAGTCCCAATCCACCCTATCAAATGCCTTCTTGGTGTCCAGGGAGACCAGAGCCATTGGAGTAATGGAATCCCTGGACGCAGATAAGTCATGGGCCAGTTTCCTGAAATGATCCATTAAGGAGCGATTAGAGACAAACCCCACCTCTTGGCATCTAAGAAGGCCCACCCAAACCTGATTAACCCTGCTGTCAAGAATTGTAGATAAGATCTTAATATCACAATTAATCAGGGAGATAGGCCTATAATTAGTGACGGATTCTGGGGGTTTACCAGATTTAAGTAAGAGGATGATTAACACTTCCAGCACTGTGGGATTAGAGAAACCCGACTCATATATATATATAGAGATAAAAATGGTATAGGAGAGGCTGCCCGGTGACACAGAGGGCTGAGGTGCTGGTGCCTTACCTCGTGCCGTGCCGGCGACCCAGGTTTGGGAACAACCTCGGGCCACCGGGGTGCCGGCTCGGGGGGAGGGCTGGAATGGGATCAAGCTATGGCTCTCCCTTCCATAGGGGTGGATGCTCACTCCACTGTAGTTCCGCTCCCACTGGGTGGAGGTCTGGTGGGTAGCACAGGTGGTTAAGAGTGGCGATGCAAGTCTGGGGAGGAGCGGAAGGGGCCACCGGATCCTGGTGTGTGCGTGCACCTCCGTGCACATGCATGCATGTGTACGCCATAGCCCTGGGGGGGAAGGGGAGTAAAAATTAGAAAAATAAAAAGTATGTATAAAAAAAAAAACAATGGTGTAGGAGAGGGACCAGTTGCTCAGCAAATAGCTTGTAAAAATTGGAAGAGAACCCATCCGGCCCAGTGGCTTTGTCAGGTGCCAAACTTGAAATAGCCTGTTGGATTTCAGCTTCAAAGATAGGTTGGGACAAAATATCCTGTTGGGCTGAGGCCAATTGCAGCAGGGAACTATCATTAAGGTAAGTCATACACTTGGCAGGGGACTGAGGGTAAGCTCTGGGACTATATAACTCCTTATAAAAGGAGGCAAACTCCTGAGCTATGTCCCTGGGTTGGGTTCAAAGGGACCCATCGACCACCCTAATAGCAGCTATCAATCTGGAAGTCTCCTGTTGTTGAAGGTGGAGTGCTAGCAAATGACTCGCTTTGTCCCCATGATCAATATATTTCGCTTTAGTTTTAAGGATCGTGTATTCAGCCTCCTTCCTCAAGAGGTCTGTATACTTATTCCGTAAAATTGTAAGCTCCCGTAGGGTAGTTTCCAGGGTTTGTGCAGAAAGTGTCTTTTCAAGAGTAGTAATCTGCTTAAGAAGGTCAGC
This sequence comes from Neoceratodus forsteri, assembly GCA_016271365.2. Lineage (NCBI taxonomy): Eukaryota > Metazoa > Chordata > Ceratodontiformes > Ceratodontidae > Neoceratodus > Neoceratodus forsteri. The sequence continues at coordinate 720,784,117 of CM057454.1, forward strand.
AGAAGCCTTCTTTACATACAGTATGCTTACCTAGTCTTGGCACCTCTGAGATTCTCTTCCTGGAATTGAGACTTGAACCCTAAGTGCCACATGACTAGCTGAGTCTGTCATATCAGACTGCAGTGAAATGAATGGTGCCCATTAATTTCAGTGAGTCCATTTCTTTCTTTTTTTTTGTTAGATTAATAATGCAAGGTACAAACTCAAATACAACTGTATAAAGACATTACAGGTGTATCAAAAAATACATGACAAAAGACAGTGAGAGTAGGTTAATCAAAAAAAAGTGACCAAAAGGGAATCGTCCTGTTTGATAAGGGCCATGAAATAGCCCTTACTCAGCCTGTTGACTAGCGGTACCTAAGGGGAAAAGGTAGACATTAGTAAAATCATGAAGGTTATATAATCATGAAGGTTGTATCCACCAATAAATGGAACTAGCTCAGAAAACTAAGGATCATGTCAGAGTTAATGGTCTGACAAAATAATTCCCACGCTTTATCACAAAATTCAGATTTTTTTGTCTAATGTAGTACACTTTTTTATTTCTATATATGGGTCCATTTATTTCAATGTTTTTTTAATTTGCTGTGTAACTTCTTTACTTTTTCATTCTTTTTACTTTTTTTTTGTCATGGCCCTTTTTACCCTCCCTCTGTTGAACAATGCTGGTGTCAACATTCAAATGCACCTCTGAGTAGGTGTTTGTGGAATACGCTGTACTGCACTGCAAACACCAATTTTGGGGTCAATTTGAATGTGGACACTGCTATTGCCAATGAGAGTGATGGCAAAGACCACAACAGGGAACATTAGGAAAAATATGAATAGCCAAAATGTTACAAAATGCAGGAAAACCCCACTGAAATGCATGGATGCTGAGTGCCCGTTTACTTGACAGGTGTCACTCTTATAACCATAAAATGACGCTTTCAGCAGACAGCTTGCCAGTGTCACATCAAGACAATGTGTGGTCCTTAATCTTTCATGCACATTCACAACACCACATCTACACTAGCGTGGTGCATCCTGTGCCCAACTGCTGCTCAGAATGTAAACAAAGCGCAACTCAGAGACAACAGTCCACTGTCCACAACACAGTGAGCGTAAACAGTTCTTTGCATTTCTTTTTAAAAAAATGAGCAACTTCCAAATGAAAATGTACAGTCAATTTAACAACTACACGTGGCTGCTGCAAGTCAGGATATACCATCCAGGTCACATTTAAACATTACTTTATGGCTGACAGTGTCCCTTTTAAAGCAGCAGACCTGTGGGGCACAGAACTTGTCCTGTAGCTTGGCCTTTAGTCATGAGAGGAGGAGAAGGGAGGAGGATGGCCACTGAAAAACCCTAATGCCACATGGCCCTGCTTTTGTGGTTTTGTAACCTAATGTATGCATTATTATCATTTTTTGCAATTAATTTCTTTACTTTTTGAGTAGAATCATAACTTCTCAGTCAGCATGAAGCAGAATATAGGAACATAAAAACATAGAATTTGATGGCAGAAAGAGACCGAAGGTCCATGAAGTCTGCCCTTACTATATTATCTCACCGCCCCAACCTATTGTACTATTGAGCTGATACCCTTCTCCCCCTACTTCTTTACCCTTCAAACTCATGTTGCTCCACCTTTGGAGACTGTGAGTCCCCTTGCCCTGTCCCAACCATGATTAAACCTGTTATGGGTAGCTTCCTTCACCATTTCCACCAGCAGTCTGTTCCATGGTTCCACCACCCTCTCAGTGACATAAAACTTCCTTACGTTTCTCTTGAACCTGCTCACCATCAACCTCCAGTCATGCTCCCTAGCGACATCTAAATCTTTATTTTTTTACAAATAAAAGCCCTTGCTATTCACCTTCTTTATACTCTTGAGAAATGTACACACTTAAATCATGTTTCTCCACTCATACCTAGCCTCTAGCAAGTGCATATTCAGGGCCTCCAAATGATCCTTTTAGGATCTGCCCTGCTGATCCTGGATCAACTTGTTGACCCTCTCCCATATCGAACCTAGTCTGTCAATGTCTTTACTTAGGTGAGGACTGCAGAACTGGGCACAGTACTCCAGGGGAGAGTTGGTAGCCCTCATTATTAAAACTTGCCCCGGAAGCAGCCTGGGGTGTGAGATGGCCATGGGCAGCTCTGCAGACATTACAAATGGCATGGTTCTTTAAAAGTAAACAGAAATATAGCAGAAAATAAAAACATTTCATTTATTGCCATTAGCCCTATTCAAGGATTACTGCACTCTCTAGGTTTTCTTGTGTTGTCTTTTAAGAACTGAAATATAATTTCATTTTAAACCCCCCAAAGGTGCTTCCTTGGATCCAAAGCATCATGGGTAATAGGTGCAGATCATCACTGATTATTCTTGTTGGCTATGCTTTAAGCAGGCCTTAAAATAACTTGAAAATGCTGAAAACATAGTACCCATGATGTTTTGCGTAAGGGGTGTAGGTGTAATTTTATGTTTTTTGCCTCTGTCTGTCCATATCTGTCTTGTGTATCTGTTTTAGAAATGGATTTAAGCCTTGACTCCTATAGAAGTCGGATCCCTGTGAACATCTTTCCCAATCAGTTTGATGTTGAGACTCTTACAAGACCTTTACATTTTCTATATTTTCATCAGTCCTTTATTCCTTGGTTCTACCCAGGATCCCTGCAGCTTTCAGCGTAAGCTATCATTTTAGAGAGCTTTATCACTAGCTTTTTTTGAAAATCTTAATACACTACATTACAAATGTTATCTGTCACATCCAGTCAAGAAGATTAGTTAGGCAACATCTTCCCTTTAGAAATCTGTGCTGGTTATCTTATCAGAGTAGTGCTTCACATGTACTCTAATAACCAGCCTCTCCATACAGTTTCCATTATCTTGCACATTACAGATCTTAAGCTGTAAGGCTTGTTGTTTCCTTGGCAGTCTTATCCTCTACTTTAGATCTGCATAACAGTGCAAAGCCCTGTTTCTCTCATTGTAGGTTCTGGCATATCCTGACTGAAAGCAGAGGTCTGCAGTTACTGCACTGCATATTCTGACAGTGTGCTCATACCTCTCAGCTGTCCAACATTAGCTGGAACAGTCCCTCACTCTACCCCTCAGAAGCAATCTGCCCCATAAGGAGGGGTGCTGTGCTAAATTTCATGCTAAGATTCTGAAGCAGAAGTTCATATTATGCAATGCTGTTGAACGAACAACAAACTTTATGAACAAGAATATCAACATGCTAGAAAAAAATGGTACACCAACCTACCCCAAGGCAAATTATATCTGCCATAAAGAACCAATAAAATGCACTCTCGTTGGAGTATAAACTTTTTATCACGCTGTGCTCCTGTATTGAATATTGACATAGTGCATAAACATGTGCAATACATACAGTTTCAGTTGGCTATGGACACATGTAGACAGAGGTTGTTTCCTACAACCTAACAGCCCATCTGCAGAGTAAAATGTCTATCAGGGCAACTGGTACTTGGCTACCCAGAGCTTTCTCAGAGTTGATTTAACTGTGCACAAATGTTCCCATTTATACCTTGCTGTTTCCGTTGTAACTAATCAAAGTGCACATGCTATACAATATACGTTGTAACATTAAAAATATATAAAACACACAATCTCCATATACAAACAGAGTAATAAATATATCTATAACAGTTTCTCTTAGTAATGCATTTAGCCTACTATCTTATTATCCTAACATATAATACAGCTAAACCTTGGTAATCAAAATATTCACCATAAGCCTCTTTTTGCAAATACCTTTTACATACAATCTTTTAATTGCACTTTGATGCTACTGCTATTTATAACAAAACACTATCAATCAAATAACAGAACACCTCATATGTTGCTATTTAAATGGTTCCTTTTTTATATATCATTTTTATATATATCACTTGGTTCTATGTGATAATAACGAACGCAAAAGATGATTGCTATTATCATGAGTGCACATTGCTGAAAAGCAAATCAGTGATGTACACTTGCCGGTGACCAAACATCCACAAACAAATAAGTGTTTTTGTGTGCTCTGCCTCCTGCACCCCCCCGATTTTAGATTCCTAACTCCAAGAGGGGTGCATGTTGGGGAAGGGACACAGTTCGCATGTAAAAAAAAATTAAGTCCCTCAGCCACAGGCAGCGGCAAAATGCTAACCCTCCCGTCCCCCACCCCAAACCCAGTACCTGCTGTGCCAGAGCTAGCCTTCTTCACCACCACACCACATCACACAGCTGGCTTGGCGGCAGCAGGCACACTACACAATATTAACCCTCTTCTCTATCCTTCCCCTTCCCCTTGTCATCCTCCCTTTCCAGTCGCCCTTCCCTACCCTTGTGGTAGCAGTGAGTCACTATCCTTGTGGGTTACCCATGATAATATTGTCGAATATGAGCCGTAGTTTTGATGGTTGCCCATATTTGGTCACTATTATCACAGGATACCATCTTACATACACTACTGTAAGTTGTTATCCCCTTGTACTTCCATTAGTATCATGTTTTCTACTTTTTGTATTAAAGTCCAGTTAAAAATAATCTTTATTTCTTTATTCATGTAGTTGCAGTTTCTTGTCCCTATGTTATGTCACAATCAGAAATAAGCCAGTTCCTGTATATCTGGATCCACCAATATGCAACATCTCAATGTAGCAGATGGGTTCATACATTGAAAAGTTCCAAAAAGGAATTCATCTATGGCTTATGGTGAGCACTAAAATGGGAAACATACAAAAAACTGTATTCAAATATAAATATAACAGCATACTGTATGTGCTTATAAATATAACATTATTCATATTTACACTACATGTATCAAAAATGGCAACAGACCCTTTAGACTGCTTTGATTTTCCTAAACCACCATTTCCCTGTTCACATTTTATAATGTACAATTTAGTAAGGGAAAAGCACAGGTAGTATAATGAAGGGCTGGGTGGGGTGGGGAGGGGTTGTTCTTTGGAAAGACTTTAGAGTAGGCAGAGCAAGCTAAGACCAGGGTCATAGAGGTATATTATAGAGGCACAGTCGTGCTTCAATAGTGAGGGTTGAGTAGCATGTTTAATGTTAAACCTCAGATTTTGCACTTTAATAACTTTGCAACCAATCAATGAATTTGCATAGCTTTTGGAATGCGCTGTCCCATGGGTTTGATCTCTTGATGTGGCAAATTTTGTTCCAGCTGGATGTGCGTATTCTGAGATCTGGATAGTGAAAAAAGTAAAAAGTCCACCTTTTTTGCAGTTTTTTCCTCCTCGCCCTGTGGCCAGATGGTGTGGAATTTTAGCATAATTTTTGTAGGGTAGAAGGAACTTTGGTAGCAGAACAGACAGTGAATATTTGGTGCAATAATATTATTCTGTTGCAAAGTTATTAAGTTCCTATTATATCCTAATGGGAAGTTCATTATTCCGGATAGCTGTATTTTTTTGCAAAAAAGGATTTGATCTCGCGAAAAAAGATTGAGTCTCATGAGGGCATTTCTTTTTCACGAGACCCAAAATAATTTTTCGTGAGGAAAATCCTTTTTCAAGAGCCACCATCTTTTTTTTATCAAATAAAAAATCCTGTGAAATACATACAAATGTTGTTATCTTAAAAAACAAACATCAGAATCTAGCTAAACGGTCCCCATTTAGCTAGATTCCGACCTTTGTTTTTTAAAATAATGGCCAGAAATACCTTTTCTAGTCACCTGAAATCCTGGGTGCCCAGCTTAGCGAGAGGAGCCTTCAGCTACAGCTCTACAGCCCCATTTTCACTGGTGTCTAGTGGAAACCCTCTCTCCTAATCACTATCCCCACCCTATTCCCAGGTGTCTAGTGGCCCCCATCCTCTGATCGCTGTCCCCAGCTCGCTTTTAAGTTTAATTAATATATTCCAACACCAGGATGCCCACCTTCTGTGTCATATGACCCTGTCAGTGTCATTGGGAGCAGCAGAGAGCCAGTTGACAGTGTTGGTTGCTGTGAAGACTGAGGGAGAGACTAAGAAACTGTAGCAAAAACCCGAGTAAAAGTAAGTTGTGGTTACAGGTCATTTCCGATGTGCCCTGTCCACCTGTATTGATGAGGTATACCATTGCTGCAGTGACACCTGCACACCAAAACCCCCACAGTGAACTCCCCACCGCACCTATATCAGCAGCGATGGGGGTTTCACTTTGATCAACTGTTTGGCTATGGGGGGCAAATATCTAACTCCACTATCTGTGCGACATGTAGTTAGATATCTATAGTGGGGGGGGGTGGAGCTAGCAGCTAGAGCTGAACATATAGGTAAGAGCAATTAAGGAGAGGAAAAAGGGAAAAGTGAAGACTAGGTAACTAGTGCATCACAATATAATAGGATATCCTATCAAGTAACATCTTATTGATATTCTCCTCCAGTAAATGATACTGTTACCATATATTTACCACAAATTCATAAGAGGTGTACCGACGCCACAGAATCATTTAAACCAAGTGGAATACGTGGCCAGGTCCGATAGATCGATTTACTTTCACACACAGAAGGCCACAAGATTCCAGACTTTGTAAACTGGCTCCATGATAATGATCTTAATCTGAGATTTACTTACTGGTAAACTGGCAATAAGGATCAGCTGAATTTCCTGGACTTAAAGTTTTCTGATATAAGTGGTGAGAATGTAGAAAGTACTTTAGGAAACCAACTGCCACCAATACTGTTTTAAGAGCAGACAGTGCCCACTCCCACAATTGAAAAATTCTATACCATACAGTCCTTTGTCAGGTTGCGTAGAAACTGTACTACTGAGCAGAATTTCCTGGTACAAGCGTCTGAATTAGGAGAATGGTTCATTGGGAGGAGCTATGATAAGATCATTTACTACAACCTAAAAATATAGCATTTCAGTTAGATGGGAAAATTATTACACAAAGATGTTACACATCTTTCCACACAGATGAATAACTTCAATTTTGGGTCTGTGACTTTTGTTACTGAATATAATGGGCTGGCTGGTAGAATAGGGAATATAGTACATAATAATTGGTCCATATGCATAAGTGGTAATGAGGTCGGTACTGCAGTGGGCATTAAACCCAGGGTTTCTTTTAAGAGGGCAACAAACCTTCATGACTGTTTGGTACACAGCCACCTGGCAGGCATTCCTGCAACTTTCATGAGTAACAGCTGGTTACCACTAATACCCAAAGGGCTTCACAAATGTCTCAGGTGCAATATTTGTAGGTATGCACATATAGGTAGCCAGTTCTCGCATCCTGACACAGTGACATCTGAGTTGAAATTAGAGAATGCATCACTTGTGACTCACCTTTCATCATTTATGTCTTATGGTATCCTTCAAATCTCATTTATGTAGGTCGTACTGCTCGACCACTTAAACAAAGCATACAAAAACACATCAGATCCAGTGTCAATCTCAGGAGAGATACTCCAGTAGGCCTTCACTTTGCAGACTGCCATGATTCAAACCCAGAATTTATCAGATTAATTGGGTTAGAACACATTCAGCAGCAAAGGAAGGGTGGGGCATAACTAACAGCTTATTTAGACAAGAAAGCTTTTGGATTTTTACACTATAGAGTGCTAAACCTTCAGGACTTAATGACTAGTAGGATCTGAAACCCTTTCTTTGAAATTTGAAATGTGTACACAGAATTTAGACGTAATGACCTTTGTTAAGTTTTGTTTTTGTTTGGCTTAGAATTATTTAATATCAGTTTTCTTGGACAATCTTTGAGTTTAGATCTGTTACTCTGTTTTGTTCTTTGCAAGCGATTTTATGCATAGCAAGTCTATATTAATAATATTTGCCTTTTGCTTGATGTTTTTCAGGTTGTTCTATCTCTCTCAGCCTCAGCTCAGTACAAAGTGGATCACAAAACTGTGATTTTTCAATCTTTTTCCCCGTCCCTCTTCTTTTTTGTTCTCCTGTTTCTTTCTTTTTGCTCCATTTAAATGGCACGTTTGCATAAATTTTTGGAGCCCCATTTGATCACAGATACCATCCTCTGGGTAGGATATTCAAAGCGGTTGGGCATTGAGCAACTGTGTTGCGCCTGCACAACAGTGAACTTGTGCCAGAGAGCGATATTCAGTGGCAGCAACTGCGCAGCACAAGTGGCCATATGCCAGTGTGTAATAGGAATGTATGCATGTGCAAGTGCAGGGGGCGTAGCCATGAATATGCGGCACAGTGCAATATTCAACACCAGATAAACGGTGCAAGCGTGGAGCAAATGGCAGTTGTGTGGAGCACACATGACCCAATAAATACAGGGAGCAAGTAGGAGAAGGTCACTTGCACCAGAGGGGAGCAGGAGAAAGGGAGACAGAGAGGCCAGCTAAAGACAGTGTAGGAGTTAAGGAGAGGGACAGAGGCAGTGAGGGAGTGAATCTGTGTGAGAGAGAGAGAGTGAGTGTGTGTGTGAGTGAGACAGGCAGGGAGGCGACAGTGTGTGTGTGTGTGTGTGTGTGTGCCTGTGACACCAGGCACAGGAGAAGCAGCACAGGAACCCACAGTGGTGGGGACAGAGGCCACAGTCAACAGGTCACCAGCTGGGAGCAGAACACACAGGCGTGGGCCCAGCGGAGCAGTCCACACAGTCTCACACAGCCGGGAGAGCCAGTGGAGTCAGCCGCCCAGGGGGACAGGACAACAGGGGCCATGGCCAGTGCCATATTCAAGATGGAGGCCATAATGAGGGGTGTGGGGAGACAGGAGACAGGGCGGTGTGGCCGTGGAATGGCCTGTCGGGGGTATGCCTGGAACAGGTTGTACCGTGCCCACACCACCTTCGAAAACTACACCGATACGGAGAATGTGGGCCAGTATCGCCTGAACTGGGCAATTCTGAGGCAGCTATGTGAGCTGTGCAGTGAGGAGATGCAGGCACCCACTAGATGGAGCCACACCCTGATGGTGGAGACAAAAGTTACAGCTGTCATGTGCCTGCTCACCATGGGCACCTTCCAGAGACCAACAGGGGACACCACAGGCATAACCCAGTCGGCCGCATCACGGCTCCTCACACAATTCATCAACACCCTGCTGCCACACACTGCAAAATACATCCACTTCCCCAGCACACAGGTAGAGCATACAGTGAACATGCAGGAGTTCCACAGGGTGGCATGTATGCCTGGCATACTAGGGGCCATCGACTGCACCCATGTTGGCATACACATGCCACCTGGCCCGGAGGAGGTAGCCTACATAAACAGAAAGGTCTACCCCAGTATCAACTGCCAGGTGGTGTGCAATGCCAGGGGGCGCATAATCAATATCTGTGCCACACACCCTGGGAGAGCACATGATGCCTTCATCTGGCACAGCTCGGCACTGTGCCACAGGTTCGAGAGTGGGGACATTCCCAACGGCCACCTAGTGGGTGGGTATGCCGAGACCATGGGCAGCTGGGTACAACAGGGCATGGGGGGGCCACCAGGGTAGGGGTGCCACAGGGTGCGGCTGGGAAGGATGAGTGGCACAGCAACAGAGGCCACCAGGCTAACCATATCTCTTTCCACACAGGTGACAGTGGCTACCTGCTCTGGCCCTGGCTGCTCACCACATACCGGCACCCGTCGACCCCTGCGGAGGAGTGGTACAGTGAGGCACACACCAGCACGTGGAACATCATTGAGTGTGTGTTTGGGCTGCTGAAGGCACATTTCCATTGCCTGAACAGGCCTGGTGGTGCCCTACAGTACGGCCCTTCAAAGGTCTGTGGCCTATTCCTGGCCTGCAGTATACTGCACAACATGGTCACTGACCGTGGGATAGCTGTTGAGGTCGAAGAGGGGAACAGCAGTGGGGATGATGCGGCCGCCAGGCCATGTGGTGGTGGGCAGCCCCCCCTGGGTGGAGGGATCCCCGGCTGACCAGGATGGCCCACCAGCACCAGGACACAATAGCGGAAGAGCACTACGGTGCACACAGGTAGGTCAACAAACACCCATGTATGGGCTGGCTACAGTGGCATGGCACACAGGCATGTGTGGGCATGCCCTGCAGCCTGAACAGCTGTGCAAGAGGCTTGGGCGGGTGTGGGGCCGGACCACACTGCCACACGAAGCAACGCACAGTACAGCACAGCACACCCCCCCACCCACACACACCCACTCACACACACACACACACTGGTGCCCACAGGCACATGCCAGAGTGCTAGCACCAGGCGTGGATCAGACACTGAGCACTGGTGCACAGGTGCATCTGGCACTGTGTTGGCATCATCACACACATGTCACACAGGCCAGCGGTCAGGCAGGTGTGCACATAGCCAGTGTGTGGTGCAATCCATGGATGCCACGTCTGTGGCATGCACACACACACACAACACCCATGTGCACACTGGGTGGCAGCAGCAGACCACAGACAGGGAGAGGGGCACATCAGGACCGCTGCACAGTCACACGGCCACCATGGACACATGGATGGCCCTGCCAAGCCTGCCCAGCAGACCCAGACTGTGCTACAGCCACAGGGAGTGTCTGCAACAGTCCCACAGGGGTGGAACTGCAGGAACATGACCGTGTCCTCGCAGGGGTCTGCAGGCTCCCAAACAGGCCTGCACCGGGCGTGCCTTTAATGCCCTCAGCAGATCCTGGTATTGACACTGAGGGGGTCGCACAATGCCATGACCGTGGGGTGGGCAATGCACTCCACAGGGTCTGCAATTAGCTGGCTGCAGCCCTTGGAGGCCAGTGGGGCTAGGCCGACCGTGACCGCAGTGGTAAGGTGATCCAGAGCTGCAGTCATGTCCTCCTGCAGTCAATTGATGGCATCCTAGACCTGCCTAAAGCCCCTGTTGCACTGCTCCACTGCCTGGTGCACCTTGGCGGGGAGTGCATGCACCCCAGCCATGAGCAGCACCTGTTGCTCCACAGAGGCCCACAGCAAACGGGTGTGCTCGTGCAAGGGGTCAGTGCCCAGGGACGCTTGGGCATTGTGCTAACCCACAGGTGGCATGCAACCACATTGCCCTGCCCCCCACTCAGGTGGGCGCTGCACAGCGAGGTCCCCTTGGGGCTGCTCAATGATTGGAGCACTGGTGGCAGACGCAGAACCTGGCCCCCCAACATCCCTAGCCATCTGCTGCCCCGCCAGCTGCTGTGTGCTGAGCAGCACCTGTGCGGCGGTACCACCACCACCACCACCACCATCCACCGGCACTGCGCCGCTGTCACTCACAGCAACACCGGTGGTGGTGGCAGGCAGCTGAACCACCACCAACAGGGCACTGCCAGGGAGGGTGATTGGTATGGGTGTCTCTCCCTTGACAACACCCCTGCTGTTCAGGACAATGGTCGCATCGCCATCAGTGTCAGACCCCACCCAAATCTGTGTCTCCGCACACTGAATGCCATGGCTGGCATCCCACTGGAACACAGCCAGGGCCTCTTCCACCACCATGCCCAGGACATCTGGCCAGACATTGGTGGTGTGTTGCAGACGATCTGGCCCCCGGACGCCGGTGGAGGTGGATGGCTGGTCCTCCAGGGCTGGGCATGCCCCAACGGCAGACACCACCACCCATGCCACTGCATGCTGGCATTCCAGTGCTGAAAGGGAAAACAGTCGCATTAGTGCCACTGTCGCACATGCCAGCCCCCCCCCAGCCACCACCCCCTGCCCCAGACACCGCTGTACCTACCATGCAGTGATGGTCTCTTACCAGTCTGGAAGCCACCGCCAGGCACCCCTCAATGGCACTGCACTGCATGGTGGCCACCACCATCTCCTCCTGCGGCATCAGCTGTGGCATGTTGGCCTGACCCCCACCCATGGCCACCCTTGTGGCCCACATGGCCGCCACCTTCTCCTTGATCCTGTGCCTGTCAGTGCCAACCTTCTTTTTGCACTTCTGTGCTGACCATCGGTGGCTGCCCTGCTGGTTCATGGCCTCTGCCACTTCCACCCAGGCTGCGGACCTGGCCTGGGGTGCGTCGGTCGCGCCACTCAGCAGCGGCTCCCTGTCGAGGTACACCTTGAACAGGGCATCCGCCTCCGTAAAGTTGGGCCTGCACTTGCGTGCAGGCCCACGCTCCTTGCCTTCCTCACGATCGGTCATGCTGCTACCTGTGGGAAATGATATGTGGTCAGTGGCTGCAGGAGCCCACACCACCAGCCCATTCCACTGTGCTGTCGATCCCTTCAGCGAGCGCAACTTACCTCAGAAGGTTGCAATACCAGTCCATGTCCTGTGCAATCCCACGGCACCTTAATAACGCATCACATGCAAATGAGCAAATGCGCAACTGTAATGAGATGATAATTCCTCTGGTGCACCGTGGATAGGCTGATGAGCTAATCTGCATATGCCAGCTGAATATCGCAATGTTGCACCTTGTGCAATGGATTTGCACCAACACAAGTCATGGTGTAATGCTGTGATGTGCGCAGTGTGACTGTCGGTACACATGCGCCACAGCCTGTGCCTACGCCACATGCGCAGCATATGCTCGTTGTGCCATAGGTGATATGGCACTTGGCCATGATAGGGCCTATGGCACTTGGGTGCTGTAGGGCCTATGGCACTCGGGTGCTATGGGGCCTATGGTGCTCGGGTGCTGTGGGCATATGGTGCTTGGGCACGATGGGGCCTATGGTGCCCGGGTGCCATTGGCCCCATGGCGCTCAGGTGCCACTGGCCCCATGGCGCTCGGGCACCATTAGCCCCATAGCACTCGGACGCCATTAGCCCCATGGTGTTCGGGTGCATTGGCCCCATGGCACCCGAGCACCATAGGCTTGTAGGCCATGGTGCCCTCAGGCTCCTGTTGCACACGATGCGTAGTGGTCCCAATAGCGCACTCATGCACAATGCATGTGCTGACCCCTGCCCTGCCCTATGCCCCTCAGGGACCTATGCACCACGTGCCAGTGCAGCCACACCCATACTGTGCATCCCTGGGAATGCGTGATTGCTGAGGGTAGCGTATCTCTGAGCAAGGCGCGCCTCCTGAGTACGTGGAGCTCGTGCACTGCAGGATGCCATTTTGGTTTGCTGCACAGCGGTATTGCAATGCCACGGTGCGTCGCACCACAGGCTCCTAACTGGAGCCAGGTTGAGTTAGTTAATCTGGTGGCCCTGGTGGAGCCCCATGCAGGCTGCCTGTTTGGCCAGGAGCCCCTCACCAGGCTTAGGACAGAGGTCTGGCAGGAGGTCACAGATGGGCTGGAGCAGGCCACCAATGTGCAGTGCAGTGGGGAACAGTGTAGCAACCAGTACAGTGACATGCAGCAGTGGGACCTGGAGTGACTCAGGGTGCAGCAGGCATGTATCCAGAGGGGGGCCGTGCCACAGCCAGGTAAGTGTGCACTGCCTGCGTCTTTGCCTGTCCAGTGTTCCTTGGGGCTGGCAGGGCTGCATGCCATGCTGGGGGGGCACTGGCACTGTGCACCCTGTGGCCTGGGGCAGCGAGCCCTGTGTGTGCTGTGCCATTGCAATGCGGCTGTGCTGGGCTGGCATGCACGCTGTGCGGGGGGGGCACATGGTGTTGCTGAGTACTGATGTGTGCATGTTTATGTTTCCATTCTAGGCCCTGAGGACAGGAGGAGTGCCAGAGCAGCAGGTGCGCCTGGTGGACCACCGCGAGATCCATGGCTCAGGATGCAGGCCAGAGGGGGAGGAGCAGCCAGTCCAGTGCATGTAGCGCAGCAGATGCAGGTAGGCCCAGTATCTTAGTACATTGTTGTGCAGGGTGGGCAGCAGGGGTGAGGGTGGGCCACGGCCCCCTGTGTGCTGAGCAGTGGCAGCTGTGTTCTGTCTGCAGTGTGCATGGTGCTATGCTATGGCCATCGCACATGTGTGTGGCTGCCGCTGGTGGGCTGTGGACGCATCCGGCAGCCAGCTGTGCTGCTGCAGTCCTGCCGCTGTACCATGATGCCTGCCTGTCACGTTGCTGGTGGGTGGCCCAAGGGTGGCGGTATCCAGTGCTTTGCCTAGCCGTGGCATGCTGGGTCAGTGGCACGTGTGGGCGCACCCACTGCGGGTGGCTGGGGTGCCACCCCAGGAGCGCATGTCACTACTGTCCGCTGTGCATGGTGGGTGGGCCAGGGTGTCATGGACACACACTGATCCCATGTTCCCTCCTTTATCATAGGTGTACAGTGTAGGCCTCATCAGGCGAACTACAGCTGCCTCCTGCGGAGGATCCTGAGCATCACCTCTGCAACACTGGAGGTCGCAATACTAACGTGGCAGCTCCTGCAGTGGGGACAGTGCCAGGCAGCAGTGGGACAAGGCCGCCCATAGGGCCTATTGGGCCTGCAACCCCTGTTCCTTCCCCTGTCCCCCCTTCCCTTGCCCTCCCCTGTGCCTTTGTATAGCCCTGACCCCTGTCTCCTTATCTCCCATCCCTACCTTCAGCCTGCTTTGTAAATAGTTTCTCCATCCTTGTTCCCTGTACCTTTGTTATTTGTTCACTGTTTTATGAATCTGTTTGTTCTTCACTTTTAATACAGTTTGTTATGGTTACCCATCTGTGTCCGGGTCTGCTTTGTGACTGGTGAGTGGAGCCATGCTGCAGTGGTGTGCAGGGTGGCTGTGTGGTGCACCTGTGGTGTTCAGAGAGCTGTGCATGGTGGTATTCACCCATTGGTCAGTGGCTGTGCCCTGGGGTGGCCATGGGCTGGCTGTTTGGGTTGTGTGGCATATGTGTTGGGTGCCATTTTCCTGGGTGTTGCTGGCTGTGGCCCAGGTGGCATAGTGCGTGTCATGCAGCGGGGGGTGGCCGGTGGACATCCACCCATGGCCATTGGTGCCACCCTACATACATTCACCTCTGTGGTGCATGTGGGTGGGGGGCCAGCTGCATGACCGATCTCCTTGGGCAGTGTTCCGTCGTGGGCTGGCTGTGCCTGTCTCCTAGCTCCCGTGTCTCCCTGGCGGCAACACCCTCCTCCCCAGTGCCTTGCTCCTTACTGTACCTGTGGCTGGTCCATTTGTGTCCTGGCGCAAGCGCCTCGGCCCCTTGCACATCCATGGTTGCACTATTGCGTATATTGGGTTGCTCCCAGTTGCACCCCTGACTGTGCTCTGGTGCATCCATGCGATATTCAGCCGTGTTGCGCGGGCTCATGCCACCTTGTGCAACCTTTGAATATCACGCTCAGTGTGCCTTGTTGCAATGGACTTGCACTGCACAGGTCTTGTGCCGGCCTCTGGCACATTTCTGAATATCCCACCCTCTGTGTTTATCTTTTTCAGGCCTTCAGAACACAGTGTCAATTTATGTTTTAATGGATACTCAGCACCATTGAAGTAATAAAGTAGAGCACTTTTTCTCGTAATTCCTTTACATTTGTATCTGTTTCAGTCTGAGTTACATTGTGTTACACTGCTTTTGTTTCTTGATGTCACGTTTTGTATTTACATAATTGCTCATTAATTAGATTAAGTGTATATAATTTTGACATGTGACTCCTGTTCTCTCCTGTTGAACAGAGCTCATCTTGAAGTGCCGGGGCTAGCAAGTGGCAAACAGCCAGCCTGTTTTCACTCTTTGTCATATTGCACAATAAATGTAGTTTAAATCAGAAAAAAAAGTTAACTCCTTCAAGTACAGGAATCTTACAGACTTCAGTGTGCACCAGCAGGGCTAACTTCCCATTCTTTCCTGTACTAGCCCTGCATTGTGATTTTGAGGTCTGCTGTTGGAACTTTTATTTTCACACCCATTCAGTTTTTTTCTCCCAATAACCTCCTCAAGCATGTTTTGTGTACTTTTTGACTCCCCAAAAAACCTATTATGCGTTCTGCATGATCTCTGCCTTTGAGATGTACTCCAATAGCATGCTTAGTATTTGCCTCTCTCCAAGCTTTTACATGTTCCCCAATACAGACTTTCAAATTTCAAATAACCTGTCCTATGTAAAATGCCCCATATTTGCAACACAACATATAGACGATGCTCTTCTGTGACAGGGTTGGGTAAAACCCTATCCCATTTGTTATGCAGAGAGAGTTAAAAGCAAGAACCTATTTTGTTCTCTCTTGTTTTGCTATTTGTCTGTTTCTTGCTTGTCAGATTGTGCAATCACATTTTTCCAGAGTACCTAAGAATTGGCCACTCTGATAGTCTCACAGTTTTCCCCTGTCCCTCTTTCACTTCCTGTTTCTATTGTTTCTTTGTTCCCTTTGCTTCTCTGTGGCAATAAAATATACATGAATCTTTACAGGAAACTGGGATCCCTTGGTTTGCAAATGTGTATTTTATTTTATCAGGAAGGTGGACTGGATCAAATGACATGTTTTCAGCCATGCCTGGGGAATCAAGAGGGTACAATAGGAAAACACCACAAAACTGCAACATACATACTACATAGACTATAATCAGACAATAAAATAACCTAAAAATAATATTTATGTGTATACAATGTGATCATGAATCTAAGAATCAGTTTCTAAGCATCTGCAAATTGATGTAGCCTGAAGATGGTCCTTTAAAAGTTCCTTAAATACATTTGTCCTTAAATCAATATCCAACCCAATTTCTGTCATTCTGTTCAATACGTTTGATCATAATATGACATGAACATCCTGCTATCTTTATTTTAGTTCTAGCTTCACTGAATGATCTGGTAGACATTTTACATAGAATTTTAGTACTATTTGACAGTGTTAATCTAGTTTTTAATGCCTTTGGAATATTTTTTTTAACAAAATGTTTTGCAAAAATACTGTCAACATATAGTAAATCCTCAACTGAGGAAACAAAGTTCCAAAACTGTGGTAAAGATCACAGTGATGAATATTTTTTACAGAGTGGGTAGCAAGAATAGCAAGAATAGTAATGTTATTAAAAGGTACAATGTATTTATGAATAGTGTAGCTGTACATGAAAGACTGAAGAACAAAACTGAATAATATTCTAAAGTTCTTAAAAGAACTTGGATGGCTATGATATTTTTTAAATATGGAGTTAGGTATTTTGATTTTTATATAAATAACCCAATTTGATATTCACTTTCTTTGTAATTTTTTGAATTGTTCCTGTAGTGTCAAAGACCAGTCCAACATAATACCCAAAATAGATGAAACTATATACATGTCCGTCTATGTCTTTGATTAACATTTTACTTGTTTTTTGTTTCTAGTTTTTGTCTAGTTGCAAATACCATAGTTTTGGTTTTCTTTTCATTTAGTATAAGTTTATTAGCAGTAAACCAAAGTTGTGTGTCTGATAGATGGGTTCCATTTTCAGTCTAAGGTCCACCCCTGTTTTTCCCCTCACAGTATTATATCATACCGACCATACATTATTCTTGATCCCTCTCTGCAGATTTCTTTTTCTTTTAATCAACATTTTATACTCCTGTTTTTCTGGCACAGGCAGGTGGATGGCTCCAGCCCCTCCCTGGGTGGGGGGACTCACTTCTGGTCTCAGTCAGCATCCCCATCACTGGGAGCACCACTGGCACCTTCATGGAGCCTGCCAGTTTTGTTTTCTCCCACCCATTACATGGCTGCACGTATGTGTGTGAAGCCATGCACATGCCACAATTACACAGCATCCTCCTTATTCATGCCACCCACCCACCTGCACAACCCTAAGGCCTCCATCTGGAAGCAGTTGTACTGCAGGAGAAACAGAGTCCTTCTCTGGGAGAGGTGTGCAGCCTGGCTGCTGCTCAATCCTGCTCTCTTCCTCCCCCTCCCCAGCTGACCCGCAATGACCCAGGCTCACTCCAGAACCTGGGCTACTGGCATAGCATGAGGTGTGGCATCCAGTGCCTCAACCCTCAGCACCACTGGGCCACCCTCTGCAGATTTCTGGCAGGACATTTACAAAAATAGAAAACAGAAGTGGACCCTGGACTGAACCCTGAGGGACCCCTGTAACTATTTCTCTAAGACCAGGGTTTTATTCAGAAAGCTCCCCTGAATGGTACAGGTGGCTTGTGCCACAAAGAATGGCACAAGGTGTGGCTTGCGCCAAAAGATGTGCTGGGATCAATTCACAAAGGCAGCCTGCATCAAATGCAGTCTGCCTGCACCAAAGGGGGCATGCACCAGCCTTGCACCACACAATGGGCTGTGACATGGTGCTAGGGGGCCTGCAGCAGACACAGGTTGCCATATCCCCCAATTCGGTATTTACAAAACCCTCCCAGAGGGCAACATTCTAAGTACCCTTAGACCAGCAAGGGCTAGTCTAAGGGTACTTGGACATACTGTATGTCCTCTGGGAGGGTTTTTGACATTTGAGGCAATGGGCCATGGTTCCCTCAGCCTGGATCCCCATTTATGAAATAAAGAAAGTCCCTGGTGGCTAGCGCCCCCCCCATCCCCATTTATGAAATAAAATAAACATCCCTGGAGGTCTAGCAGACCTCCCCAACCCCAATCCCTATTTATGAAATAAAAAATATCCCTGGTGGCTAGTGGTCCCCCCCCAGCTCAAATCCCCATTTATGAAATAATAAATGTTCCTGGTGGCTAGCAGTCTCCCCCACCACAATCCCCATTTGTTACACAATATCAATTTCTCTGGTGGTCTAGTGGACCCCTGACCCCAGCAGGCAGTTCCCTACCATCTCAATCCCCCTGTCCCATCCTGGAACTGGAGCTCGACACAGCTCTCCGCTCACCACCACACACACTGTGTACTGTATCCAGTAGCTCATTGACAGCTCAGTCAATGCCTGGCAGTTGTGTTGCATGAAGGATTGTGCCAGGTGCTGGCTCTGGGATGGGATGGGGGAGTGGGTTGTGGGGTACCACCTGCCGGGGTGGGGGGGTCCAGTAGACCACCAGGGACATTAGTATTATGTAATAAACAGGGATCAGGGTGGGGGGACCATTAGCCACCAGAGACTTTTATTATTTCATAAGTGGTGCTGGGGGCAGGGAGGGGGGGCACTAGCCACCAGGGATGTGCTTTTTTATATATGTTACTAGGAATCAGGGCTGGGGGGGCATTAGCCACCAGGGACTGCTGTCCATGGTGCTACTGCCACATGGACAACTCATGTTTTATGACACACTCCAGATATGTCATCTGTTTAGTGCAGGGCCAGGATTGCCACAAGCCATGGGACTTTGCCACTGGGACCCTACCCGATGGTGAATCAGGTGCAGGGTTCCTGGTGCACCAGCAGTTGGCCCAAGCTGCCTCTGGTGCAGCTTGCACCAGCCTTTATGAATCAAATCCCAAATCTCTCAGAACATATCTTTACCACCTGTTTTCATTTAGTTAAGTAATGTTCAAAGTTTGATAATTTTTTTTCTGAGAGCGGAGGGCTGGGATCTGGTTTGTGCAGATATATATATATATATATATATATATATATATATATATATATATATATATATATATATATTTATATAAGTTATTAATATGGGCAATCCACCAGTTCAAAGGCCTTGTCTGGGTTCTTAAAAATACACCCAGTGAGCAATCCTCTATCCATGTTGTCAAAAATATCACTGGTCAATCTGATCAAGGCCATCAACATTCTGTACCCTACACAAAATCCATACTGAGCCTCTGCAAACAAATTATTATCTTCCCAGAATCATGTTAACTGATTAAATACCACTTTCTTTAGTATTTTCACTTTCTGCTAGAACATAAATGTGCCTATAGTTCATAACCATTTGTTTTATTTCCAGTCTTTATGTAATGAAGTTACCACAGCTGTTTTCCAACAGTCAGGGAGTTGGTTTGTACAAATAAATAAATTAAAAAAGATACGTTGCTGGTTTTGTAATCTGCTTAGCTGCTACTTTTTAATAATTCTGGTCAAAGATTCTCAGATCCTGCCCCTTTATTCCTATCTAAATTCTGTAATAATTTAAATATAACCATTTCAGTTCGTTCAAAAAAGTTAAACATTTTTGATGATATTCCCTCTTCATCCAAATCCTTACCTTCAACTTAAGCCCGGTCTATTTTAGTTTTATACTCCATCATATTAGTGTATAAAATCACTAATCTTCCAGGTTATCACTTATCACATCCTCACCAACTCATATTTGTCAATTCCTGTTTAGTTAATTGACAACACTTGATTAAAAGACATGAATATAATTATATTGTTAAAATGATTACAGAAAGCTATTTGGGTTTCTTAAAAAAAACAATCTGTAATACAGGGAGCTGGTCCTGAGATGTATTTTGACCTCCACAAGCTTGTTTACAGAACTGTCAACAGGAGACCAACTCTGGGACAGATTGTTCTATTTTGTTGCACCTGTTAAAGACTAGATGGGCTCTTCAGACTGGTCTCAGGAAAAAAATTGACAACATTTGGGTACATTTTGTAAGAAACAAGAGATGCAACTTACAACAATTGGGATGCAGAGTTTAAACTGCCAGGAAAAGACACGTTATAAAAAGAGAGCAATGTTTTGTTTAGAGAGATAGATAGATTTAAATTGAAAGAGAGACTCTCAGATGTAGGGCTTTCTTTGTACTGCATGTATGAAGAGCTATATTGTATAATTGTTTTTATTCTTTATGTTATTGTTATAGATAATAATAAAACATTACTTGTGATTGTTATAATTTCTTTTGGCATGTGGATGCTTCCTGACCTATGCCCCTATGACAATTGGTGTCAAAGTGGGATTTATATTGTGCATACTCTATACCAGGAGTTTTGTGCATGGGTACTAGACCTGATACCTGGGAAGCATTAAAAGAAAGGCATAGATCCTCCAACAGCAAGCCCAAGAGTGATTACCAGAAGAATGGCAGCCAAACTAGAAGCAGAAAGAAAAGTCCAAAGTGAGACTGTACAGCCAGCACCATTGATGAAAGAAAAAGAACAGGCAGGACAGAACCTGAAAGCATTTCTGCCTTCTTAAAATGTTTGACTATAAAACAAAGAGAGACTGAGGAACAGAGAAGAGAAGAGATGCAGTGACTGGAGCAGTGATGGCAGGATGCTTTGCAAGCGATAAAAAACTAGAAGATCTGGTTCAGGTCCAGCAGATTAACAAAATGCAAGCAACTTAAAAGACATTAAACTTACAAAGCTGTGTCCCTCGGATAATATCGAAGCATACCTGCCAACTTTTGAAAGAGTCACCAGAGCCTGCAAATGCCCAAAGCAGCAATGGGCAATCAGGCTGGTACCTTATCTGACCAGTAAAGCCCAACTTGCCTACAGCAATATGGACTCTGCACAGCGAGAAAACAATTACATTTTGAAAAGAGGAATCCTTAAAAGATATGTCATCTCAGAAGAGACATACGTGCAGAGATTCCAGTCCCTGAAGTACCACTTAGTTAACAATCCTTGAGAACCCTGTTTCACCTGACTCAGAGAACTCCTCATTAAATGGCTCCAGCCAGAGGGCAAAACAGTCCCACAGATCACTGACATATTTGCAGTGAAGAAATTCATCAACATTTTTCCTACAGATGTGCAGCTTTGGATAAAAGAATACTGACCAAAAGGTAGGGAAAATGCCATTTCTTTGGCTGAGGACTATCAGGTGGCCAGACAAACTAAGGTAAACTGTGATTGGTTAATTAATTCAAAGAGCATTATTTCTAAACATACTTTCTGAAGTTGGTTTTGAGCAATAACTTGTGAGGTATGGTTATGAATGACTGTATTTATATGACGTGTTGTAACAAGTCTCTATATTATTTTTGTTAAATTTTGATACTATTTGTAATCAGGACCATCTTGTAAATAGGACGTAAAGTCCTAATGATGTGTTTTTCCATCCACTATCCTGTATAAAAATAAAGGTTTTACTACTACAACTAATTAAGTCTCCCATGAGGGGCATTAATATTCTTGACTTAGTAATCATCAACATTAATTATGGAATTTCAGAGATCTTAATAAATGAACCACTAGGGGGCAATGGCCACTCTATCCTAACCTTTAGTTACCTGGCAGGACATAAAATGCTAAACAAAAAGCATATAGTAAGAATTATAATAGGGCTAACTACCATAAAATGGAGGAAATACTCAACAATATTGAACGGGACAAATACACAATGGGTGGGGAGGCAGTAACAACAACAAAAAAGGAAAGGGACCTGGGGGTAATCATATCAGATGACCTTAAGGTTAGCAAGCAATGTGAGAAGGCAGTAGGGAGGGCTGGGGGTATACTGGGATGTATAGGGAGAGGCATCAACAGCAGAAAACAGGAAGTTGTTATCCCTCTGTACAGACAGTTGGTGAGACCCCATCTGGAGTACTGTGTCCAGTTCTGGAGACCCCATCTCTGCAAGGACATAGACAGGATAGAGGCAGTCCAGAGGAGGGCAACTAAAATGGTGCAGGGTCTGCAAGAGAAGCTGCATGAGGAGAGACTAAAGGAGCATAATATGTATACCCTTGAGGAAAGAAGGAGAGGGGGACATGATAGAAACTTTTAAGTACCTCAGTGGAATCAACAAAGTCCAAGAGGGTAGCATCTTTCAGAAAAAGAGACGTGCAAGAACAAGGGGACACAATTTAAAGATAGAAGGAGGGTGGTTCAGTGGCAATGGAGGAAGTATTATTTCACAGAGAGGGTAGTGGATGCATGGAACAGCCTTCCTGAGGAGGTTGTGGGGTCTAAAACTGTGGGAGAATTCAAGAATGCATGGGACAGACATAAGGCAATTCTTGTGGGGGGTAGGAAGAAATAGGCTGTTGGTTAACTAGGATCTGCGGCCTATCCTGTAGGTAGGGAAATGGGCAGACTAGATGGGCCAAGCGGTCCTTATCTGCCATCAAAGTCTAACAAACAAAACAGTTGAAGACTGCTGGAAATCTTCAGTATATGTACAATACTTATGACTGTTGAGGAGTGGTTTGCCCCAACCAACTAATAAACAATAACAAGGGTAAATCACCACAATGGATGACCAAGAAATTGATGAAGCAGATTAAAACAAAAAAAAAGGCATACCTGGAGCTCAAGGAGAAAAAATACAGACTTAGCTAGAAAAAAGTACAGGACTGAATTAAGGAAAACCAAAAATCTAATAAGACAGGAAAGGCGGAAGCTAGAGTTCAGAACAGCTACAACAAAAAGAAAGCTTTCTTTTCAAACATTAACAATATGAACCAAAAAAACCCAATCTTGTAGGGTCTTTGACTGTGAACAGCTCAACTATAAAAAAAAGCCTCAGAAATTGCGGACATATTCAATGACAACTTTATTTCTGTATTTAACAAAAAAAAAGTCGACTATACTATGGAGATCTGATGACTCTGAGATAGAAGACTTCTCACATGAGGAAGTATATGAAGTAATAAAATCATTAAAATCTAATTCATCCCCAGGTATTGACAGGTTACATCCCCGCCTTCTAAAAAGCCCAGCTAACAGCATATGTAAACCACTATGGATATTGTGGAATAAGTTCATAAAGTCAGCAACAGTTCCTAATGAATGGATTGTAACACCGATACTAAAACAAGCATTTGTCAATGCCGAAAGTTTGTTGTGTGCACTGATGTTATGGGGGGATGTCTGAAAGCTACTTTAGTGAAGTTGTTTGTGAGGTGGGGTCCCAGAAAACATATGCTGAAAATTTGTGCCAAAAATATTTAAAAATGGGCAAGTTACGCCACTAAGTTGAAAACCCTACTGAAATACATTGATGCCAAAAACCCCATTGCAATACACTGAAGTGCTTACCTCAGTTCGCGGTTGGTCTTTGAAGAGTGAAAACGTGCCTGTAGTCCAAGGTAGATTATGGCAACAGACCTCCAGTGGGTAAGTATGGGGTATGGGGTGTGTGGGGTGGTGGGTCCTGAGTGGGAGGGTAGGGGGTTGGGTAACGGCGGCATGGACATCGATGGATTTTTTTTTTTGCAGGGGAAAAAAATGACAAGGGACAGTTTTCTTTTTTCAGGGAGTTTGCTAAACAGATGAGGACACTGGGGGATTGAGCACCCCAAGTGTCTGTATACTGTTTGGGGGTTCCACAGTGGACAACAATGGACGGACAGATGACACTGGGGTATTGGGCACCCCCCTGTGTCTGTATACTGCTTTTTGGGGGGTTACACAGCACACAACAATGGACAGGCAGATGAGGACACTGGGGGATTGGGCACTCCCAGTGTCTGTATACTGTTTAGGGGAGGGGGGATTACACAGTGGACAATGAAGGGCTTTTTTTTTAGGATAAAAAACAAGCATTTGTCAATGCCAAGCATTTGATGTATTGAAAGATGTCCACCTCTACACCTTGTTTATGTCCTTGAGGTACTTGAACATATCTATCATGTTCCCCCACTCCCGCCTTTCCCCCAATAAGTACATATTGAGGTCCTTTTAATCTCTTCTGATATGTTCTGTGTTGCAAACCATGTACCATCTTGGTTGCCTTTCTGTGGACTGCCTCCACCCTGTCAATGTTTTTGCACATTTGCAGCCTCCAGATTTGCACACAGTATTGTAGGTGAGGCCTCACTAGTGCATTATACAATGGAATCACCACCTCGTACCTTCTGCTAGTGATACCTCTGCCTATGCACCCCAGCATGCCCCTGGCCATCCTTGCAACATGTGTGCTCTGCTTTGACACCTTCTGGTCATCAGAACTAACTCCTAGGTCCCTTTCTTCCTTGGTGATCATCAGCACCTCCACCCCATCCTGTAAATCTCCACAGGTTTCCCTCTTCTCAGGTGCATTATTTGGGCTCCTTTGCATTGAACCTCAGTTGCCACTCCTCAGACCATTTTTTAAGCCTCTACATGTCCCTGCTCATTTTCTCCACCCCTTCTGGAGTATTCACTCTCTTGGTGTCATCTGCAAACAGGCAGACAGACCTTTCCTTCTAGCCCTTTCACAATGTCTGTAATGAAGACATTGAGCAGGACTGGTGCCAGGACTTATCTCTGAGGTACCACGCTGGTCACCACCTCTCCCCGGATTGGATCTCATTACCACCACCCTCTGCCTCCCGTCCATCAGCCAGTTTCTATTCCAGTTTATCAGCTGGTGCCCCATTGCCAGACTACTCATCCTGTTAATCAGCCTTCTGTGTTGGATGTTTTGAAGGCTTTGCTGAAATCTAGGTAGGTGACATGAAACGTCCCTCCCTGATTTACTTCCTTAATGAGGCATTAGAGTTTCCAACCCTAATGCCCCACCCCCAACCTGCAGAGACTGACAGGCACTGGGGCTGTCCCTTTGGGTTGTCGGTTGTAAAGCCCCCGCCATTCCACCCCCACCCTGCAGACACTGACAGGCATCATGGTATGCCTTGAGGTCTTCAGCCCTAACGCTCACCCCACTCCATAGTGAAATAAGCTGAGATGGGTGCAGTATAGGAGAATGGGGTGAACTTTGGGGCCAAAGACTCCAAGGCACACCCTAATGCCTGTCACTAGCTGCAGGGTGGGGGTGGAATGGTGTGAGCATTACAGCCGATGACCCCAAGGCACATGCCTGACGCCTGTCAGTCTCTACAGGGTGGGGCATTACAGTTGGAAACCCTAATGCCCCAGATGTTTGTTGGTATTTTCACTCCAAATTTTCAACATGGGCTTTTTGAGACACCACCTCATGAACAGTGGCACTATCATTTCATTACTCAATCCCAAAAGGTGATTTCACGCAGCGACAGCGCCATCTGGTACCACAGGTGCTAAAACACATTTTGGACAGGATGTGAAAAATGACAGTTGTTCTGTTCATGAGGAGATGTGAAAAAATGGCAATTTTGAAAATCTGGAGTGAAAGTATGAGAAACTGGCAAAGTTACGAGTGTGCATAGAAACTGTGCAATGCATGCCCTTAACGCTGTAATTGTTTGGAATGTTTTCACCAAATTTTCAACATGGGCTTTTTGAGATCTCCCCTCATGAACAGTGGCACAGTGATTTTGTTAATCCATGCCGAAAGTTGATTTTGCACAGCGACTGTGCCGTTCTGCGCAACTGGTGCGAAAAAACATTTCAGGCAGGATGTGAAAAATGACAGCTGTACTGTTCATAAGGAGGTGTGAAAAAATGGCAATTTTAAAAATCTGGAGTGAAAAAATTAAAAATTGACAAAGTTACGAGTGTGTGTAGAAGCTGCACAATGCATGCTTTTAACACAGTCATTTTTTAGAATTTTTCACCAGATTTGCAACGTGGGCTTTCTGGGACCCCGCCTCATGAACAGTGGCACTGTCATTTCATTAGTTGGTCCCAAAAGGTGATTCCAATGCACTACAAAAATCACCTTTTGGGACTGAGGAATGAAAGAAAACTAACATGTTCATGAGATGGGGTCCCAAGAACCCCATGTTGAAAATTTTGGGCCAAAATTCCAAAACATGTTCTGATACAGCAATAGAAGTTGAAACCCCCATGATTCCCATTATATGACTTACTTTTCATTCTTTCCGTTTGCCAGTCTGCTTTGAAGAGTGCAGATGTGTCCCGCTCCACAGAAGATTGTGTCCGCCGACCTTGGAGGGTGAAGTATGGGGTAAAGGGGTAAGGGCAGGCAGTGGGTGCACAGAGGGAGGGTGGATGGGACAGAGGGATGGGGAGACAACGAGACTTTTTGTTTTACAGGTGAAAAAAAAGGGAAAAAGATGGCGCAGGAAGGTTTTCTTCATTTACAGGAAAACATACAATTATTATACATTTAGGCACACTGGGGTGGGCTCCCAGCGTGCCACAATAGTGTTGGGGGGGATGCTGACATGGGGACTGGGCACCCCGATGTCGGCTAGGGATATAGACAGGTTGGGGGGGAGTGCATCCGACACCAGGAATGGACAGCCCGGTGTCGGAAAAGGAAAGGGGACATTGTTTAACCAGGAAAGACACACTAAGCGGCTGCAGGGACAGGGGACATTTTTAACCAGGAAAGACACACTAAGGGGCTGCATGGAATGGGGAAATTGTTTAACCAGGAAAGATACACTGAGCTGCAGCTGAAGGGCTCACATTTCAAAGGACAGAGCCGCATGCAGCGTCGGCTCTTTCCTTTGAAATGTTTGCCGAGATCAGCCCCTTCAGCAAAACAGTGTCATCAGGACACTGCCTACTGATTTGCCAGCCACAGAACGACCCCTACAGCACTGCTGGCCATTGGGCTGGCACCCCTCACACCTCTCTCTAGCAACTCTCATATCAACAAGTTTGGCTTGCGTGCATGATGAACTTAAAAAGGACATGTCATCCCCCCAAAACTACAGACCCATAAGTTTAACATCAGTCCCAGGTAAGCTGATGGAAAAACTTATCATAAACAGTCTTGAAAGGGAATCTACAGCACTTAGCATATGTGACATCACCCAGCATGGGTTTCATAAAGGCAGATCCTGTTTAACTAATTTGATTGCTTTTTTGAGACAGTAAGCCAGAGCTTAGATACAGTAAAACCAACTGATGTAATCTATCTAGACTTTAAAAAAAAGACATTTGACACCATCCCACATGAAGAACTGTTACTAAAATTAATAACAATGGGATATAGCTCATATCTGTTAAAATGGGTTCAAGGTAGGGCCCAGCATGTAAGGATCTCAGGGCAATTATCAACTGAGAGACCAGTTACCAGTGGGGTTCTGCAGGGGTCAGTGCGGGGCCCCTTTCTCTTTAACTGCTTCATGACTTCCATACAGGGCTTGTCAACAAAACCATCAAATTTGCTGATGACACGAAAATAACTTGAGGTTGTCACAAAAGCTAAATACTTATCGGCAGTAAAGGATCTAAAACTTATTGAAGAGTGGGTGTTAAAAAACAAAATTGAACTTATCCTTGATAAATGTACTGTACTCCTTCTGGGACGTAACAACCCTATGAGATCATACCACCTAAGGAAACTTCAAGTACCCACAGCCAATAATGAAAAAGAACTAGGAATCATTATTGACAATTTCCTCAACATGCATGCACACATAGGAGAAATTATGCAAGCTGCTAACAAGTGCATAAACATTATTAAAAAATCTTTTGTCACCAGAATGAACATAGTATTATTAGCCTGTACAAGTCATATGTCAGACCACGTGTGGATTATGGTTCACAGTTTTGGGCACCTAATCAGGGGCAATATATCAGTCTTCTAGTCAGTGTTCAGAGAAGGGCAACAAAACTAATCACAAGCTTGAAAAACAGACCATGTGAGTATAGGCTACAAGAACAACATTTAATGTCACTAGAACAGAGAAGAGTAAGGGGCGATTATTTGCACTCCTTAAGCATAATTAGAAAACAAGAACTAACTTCTGCCTATGGTATTGTTCCTCTGGTAAGACCTCTTGCCCCTAGATCCTATAATAAACAAATTGAAATATAAAGAGCAAATACTATCAAAAGACACAACTACTTTACCATTAGGGCCCCAAGACTTTGGAACAAATTCCCTCAGTATTTGGTGGGCATTGACAACTTTGACCGCTTCAAAAGAGAAGTTGACAAATATATGAGATTCTAATCCTACTTGGCCACACAGTGTGGGAGACAGACGTGATGGGCTAACACCTTCTTCTGCCTACAAATAAACAAGTAACCGAGTAACCAAGGCATGCTGGGAAGGAGCTGCATAGTGCACATCTGTACAGTGCTCAAAATGGAGGGTGTATTACCATTTGATCAGTGCAGCTGCACTGAACACAACCAAGCAGCTCCTAGTTCCTTTTTTCTTTAGCTTTGTTCACAGTTTGTATGTTAACTTATTTATCTGACACAATAACTGACTGCAGCACAGGCAAACAATTAATCTCCATCAGCATGTCACAGGCAAACATCTCAACAACACACCTAAAGTTCCTGCAGCTACTTTACTATTGGTTAGTTTACTCTGCATTTTTTGATAGATGAAACTTCATTATTACTTTTTGAGATTGGCTATTATGGTCATTTGTTTAATCTAATATGTTTCTGTTTGCTGATTGTTGCATTTTTAGAAATGTTTAAACATTTTTAATCCAAAGCAGGGGTTTTGAAAGTATTGCCGAATTTGGCACAGTTTCATTTTGACCATTATTAGGGGCAAGAGGACTGGACAATGTGTAAGACCTCACTTCCACTGTGGGAATTTGGGACTTGATTTGGGGGTTCTTGTTTTTTGATATCTCCCCTGTAGATTTCCAGGAGTAATCTTCTTGTTAACTTTATTTTGGGACTTATTTGGTTTGCTTATGTATTTTAGTATTACTAATTTCTTATTAGATTGTCTGTAACAGATAGTCGTTTTCTCTTTCACTATCTTACTTTCCTTATTCTTCTTACCCTTGCTTTTTCATGAAATTAGATTACAGCAAAGTACAGTACACATAATACAGGGTGTCTAAAATTTCATATGGTAATCACACTAAAGAGGCAGTATAGCACAGTGGTCTAAGGCTCTGAGCTGAAAATTTGGTGACATCCAGCAGACCAGACCTTGGTTTGAATCCCACAGCTTCCTCTTGCATACTGTGTGACCCTGAGCAAGTCACTTAACCTCCTTGTGCTCCCAGGTCGCTCCTGTAAAAAAGCTTTCAGCTTAGTGTGCTATACCTGGTTAAACAACTAAATAAAAAAAAAAAAAACGACACACCCAAGATATTACAGTGGAAGGCAGCACACAAAGTGGCATTGTCAGGATAGGATATGCACATTGGATGATCATTAACAGTGTCACAGAGTTCTGAATGACAGTTTACAGTACACGCTGCAAGCCCATTTGGTTGGCAGTGTCTACCAATTGGCTTCTACTGTGTACAGTAAGCTATCATTTAATGACAGCTCAGTAAGCAGGCAGCTGTGGAGGTGTGTGGAGGGCTGTGCTGCATGCTGGCTCCGTGGCCAACTGGCCATCCTGCGATGGGGAGGGAGTGGGGTGGGGTGGGGTGGGGTGAGGGACCACTACATTATGGAAATGGAGGGATGGGGTTTCATTTTTGTATATCGGATGGGGATTGGGATGGGAGGAGGCTACTATTGTGTGGAAACTTGGGCCGGGGAAATTATTTTATTTACAAAGAATGGGGATCAGGATGGGAGGGGGTGACACTACTCTATGGAAACCTGGGCTGCTGGAACAGTTTTATTTGCAAAGAAGGGGATCAGGATGGGAGGGGACACTACATTATGGAAAACTGGGCTGGGGTTTCATATGTGTTTGCAATGGATGGGGAACGGGGTTGGCGGGGGGGGCGCTAGCCACAGGGGTGGCTGGGGCTGGCAGCTGCTGTGCTGCTGCATGCAGTACAGCAGCCTGCCTGTGGGTGGCTAGGGGTTAGGTGTGTTTCCAACATGCCTAACTTTGTGCGGCACATCTCCAAGATGTGCAGGCAGATGCACCACACATCTCGCCTGATTACAGAGATGTGCCACATATTCATGAGCATGCCCCCTGGAGATGTGCCACATACATTACCGCTGCGCTTTGGCGCAGTCGGAGATGCATGACGCATCTCCACCCTTTGAATATCGAGCAGTGGCGCATTTCATGGGATATGCCGGCACATCTCAGATGCACCAGCGCATCTCCTTTGAAAATATCCCGCTCAGTACTTTGTTTAGGAAGGCAGATTGAGATTTAAATTAAGAAACAGACTCAGATGAAGGATTTTTGTTTGTACTCCCTTTAGAAAGAGTTAGCCTGTACATATTTATTTTTTTCTATTCTATTGTTATTCATAATAATAAAACTCTACTTGTGAATTTTATAACTTCTCCTGGTCTGCCTATGGTTCCTGGTCTATGCCCCTATGACAATCCCCTAGGTATATGTGTGTAAGGAGGGGAATGTAAAGTTAAAGAACCTTTAATCAGTTTTTATTTTTTTATTTTGAGGGAATTTATTTGTTAGGACCTGGATGACTATTTTAGTGAGGAAAGGTAGCAGCCATATTAAGGCATTGATATTGTTAGTTTGCTGTGTCCAGACTACCAGCACTTTTTTTTACCTGTGCATTGTACTCTCTCAATGCACAGGTCCTAGACAATTAGGGCACAGTAGTTTCCCTATCTATT
Source organism: Neoceratodus forsteri (assembly GCA_016271365.2). Classification (NCBI taxonomy): domain Eukaryota; kingdom Metazoa; phylum Chordata; order Ceratodontiformes; family Ceratodontidae; genus Neoceratodus; species Neoceratodus forsteri. Next base: position 720,815,010 of record CM057454.1, read on the forward strand.
TCATAATGTTTAAAAAAATCTGCCTGTGAAGAACAAGGTTGCTAGGCCATCTCAGGACTCTAGTAGTAGTAGTAGCTCTATTTATTTCTGGCACCTTCCTGACATCACAGTTCCACTCAGAATGTGTTCTTATGGTTCTGGGATTTCATAAGAACCCCTCAGTGTCCTGATAAACCTGTTCTTCACAGTCAGAGGTTCATTGTTCTGTGTTTTTACTGCTACTGTGTATGCCCGGTAGTCTGTCTCTTCACTATTGCTGACTGTTTCTGCACAACCTGAACATTCTATGATGTTAAGTTCCAACATTCTGCACTGAGTGAACAGCACTGAACATCCAGGACACTGAGACACTGACAGCAGAAACAGGGAACAAAGACAATATACAAGACAGACTCAGTAAGCCCTATTCATGGAGGCTTGTGCACAACTTTGCACGGTGTGCAAGCCTCTGTATGCTGTAGCTGTCTGCGAGTATGTGCCGCCTCTCATGGCTTGAACCAGTCTACCCCCCTTGAGCTGGTAGCGTAGGTTTTCACTCTGCCCAATCCCATTTCAAATGTGGGGCTACTCAGGTGGCCAGATTGGGGGGCATGTGTGTATGCTTACATTCTATGGTTATTATGATTATCTGCATTGACAGAATCCATTAATAGTTGTAGCATTTATATTAACTAACTCTTTAAAAACTTGAAAAGCTTTTTTTATCATGTAATATTTTATTGAAATTGTCCAACTTTTAACATATTGCTTACATAATACACAGAAGCAAATATACCATAAAATTCAATCCTTGACAAACAAAAGCGAGATAGCTAATAATACTGCCAACTTAAGGAATACAACCAAAATACAAGGTAGCACTAAACTACATCAATACTTATCAAAGTCCAAGTCCCAACTGGCCTTCAGGAAGGCATATACTATGAGTAAAACAAACTGGTTGCAATAAATTTTAATTAGACACAGAAATTTGTTAGGATAAGGATTCAAGGAGAACATTACATTGCAGCACAGGCCTCTCACTTGCTTGATGAATATATGCCAACTAGGTTCTCATGATTAGTTTATACCTAGTAGTCCCACAATAGTGAATCTGAGTTGTCAAAAGGTCAAGATTGAAAAAGGAAAAGAAGGAGGAAAAGGGGGAAAAGAGCTAAAGATAAAAGGAAGGATAAGGAGCATAGCAGGAGTTATATGAAGAAGGGGATGCCTCATATTTGGCGTACCACTCTAGGGTCGACCAGCTATAAAGTAATAGGAGGATTTTGTAGTCGGGGAGGAGGCACTCTACAAATTTGGGAATGCAGGTAAGCATCCCATTTTGAGTGGTAGTCAATGAGTTTACCTCTGGCTGCTGCTGTGAGCCTCTCAAAGTTGGCCAACCTAGCCATGGCTGCCCGCCATTGAGAATGTGCGGAGGGTAAAGATTGCCTCCATCTCACCAAGATGGCTCTCTTTGCTTCCATGACAGCTACCAGGACCCAAGCTTTACTAGGGGGAGAGAGTGCATTTAATGTGGAGGTGTCTCCCAGCAGAAGGGAGTAATGTTGAAGAGATAGCGGGTTACCCACTATAGCAGAACAGTCATTCAGAACTGATGCCCAGAAAGTGCAAATTGTTGGGCACTTGAAAAGCTTTTTTAATTTTTATTTTGGAAAGTACTAAATCCTGTGATTTTTACAACTACTTGGTAACCAAAACATATTTACAACTAGAAAAATAACCTAGGACCACCCCTTGCATAGTCTAATGTCTCTGAACAGTTCCCCTTAATTTTGATGTTAATACTAGACGATTGTTATGATTGTATAGTCTGATACATATCTAGAGATAGCTTATTGTAAACTGTTGTTAAGGTATCATAAAATATTTGATTGTTAATTCTGCCTTTCTGTTCTCTTTTAGGTGCTGGTCGCCATCTGTCTCTTCTACCCTGGAGATTTTATGCTAATTGCATGAATGGGCAGATCACTTGCATCTCCTTTTTCTTTTTTCAGTGAAGGTGGATGTTGATGATTTATGTATAAAAGCACATTTATGCATTGAGCATTCAATTGTATTATTAGAGGTACCTGAATGAAGAAAACTTTAGTTATGGTTATACTGAAGTCTATCTATTACAGAATGTTTTTGGATGTTTAGTTTTTTGGGAAGCACCACTGTTAGTAAACAGCAAATCTGTCGACATCCCATAAAGTGATGGCACAATACCAACACATGGTATTGTGCCATCAAGAAACAAAAAGCGTATTTTGTGGGGAGCATTTATATTTTATCATCTCCAGGTCAGAGTTGTTTCAGGGAAGGGGCAGAACACCAGGAGAAGCCGTGGTGGTGAAACCCCGACCATTATAATGAAAGTCGCTGTAATTGTCTTTTTTCAGGTTTCACTGTTGTGGTGTCGCTCTGCAGTGGGCCACCAAGCTTTTTGATATGGGTATCTTTGTTCATATATTTGTATTCATTAATTTTCTTGTATGTTAATGGGAACTTACATTTGTTCATGAACCTTTCTAGAACATTTCTATTTTATAGTTTTTAACACGGAATACTATTACATTTTTAACATGTACTTAAGTGGGTATTAATCTAAAGGTCTCGTGTTTAATGAAGAGTGTTTTCTCATAACACTATCTCTCTTTCATAATGTAAGTTATTGTAACTGCTGGCCTTCTCTGCCTCTGTTAACATTCAACCTTGTATTGCTTCACATCAGCCAGCTGAGTTAAACTGATTTCTTGCATTTAAACTTCAGTTATGTTTTAAAAAAGGTATTTTAAACCGATGAGAATTCTTTTTTTTTTAGTATGATCTGAGTGTTAATAAAATGTGTTTTTACAAACAACTGTCATAAGCTTCTGAGGAAGGACTTGGTTGGTCTGAAAGCTTAAGCACTGTTTTCTTTTGTGACATCTATGTTGGTCCAATAAAAGGTATCAAGCCATTTGCTTCTGGATCTGAACCTTCTGTATTAATTGATGGCGATGTCTTCCACTACCACGCCCACTGATAAAGTGTTCTTACTCGAAGTACCGGGGCAGTTCTCTGGTGTGCAGTGAACATCTGTGTACACTCTTCACCTTACTGGTAGTAAAGCTTTTGACTGCACTTTGTATGGCATGTGGTACTTTCAGGTTCTCTAAAGCAGGCCCCTGGTTTTCTTGTAGAGTTTTGGGGTGGCTACTCTTGTCCTGCACCAACCCAGTTGTGAGTGTTTTCATTTCTGGATTTTTGGAGTTGTCGTATCTTTAACCCCGATGACTTGCAGGAGGGGATGGAGGTACTGTGGGTAGCACTAGAGAAAAGAAAAGGGTTAGCAATGCATACAGGGGTGATTTACAGACCTCGAGTGCAGGGGGAAGAAGTGGATAGAGATATGTTTGATGCAATACAAAAGATACCTAGAAAGGGAGAGTTGTTGCTGGTGGGAGACTTCAAACTACTGGATGTGGATTGGAGCCTGCCAGCCATGGCATTCTCAAGGAGAAGAGATATCCTGGACTCTATGCAGAGGGTGTGCCCCAGGCAGCTTACAACAGAACTCACTCAGGAGGGTGTGGTACTGGATCTGATACTAGCAAATGAGGACTTGGATGATAACGTTGAGGTGGCAGACCACCTGGGGACCAGTGACCATCAGATGGTGAGGTTTAATATAATGACTGGGCCAGAGTCTTTCCACATCAAAACAAGGGTTATGGACATCAGGAGGGCCGACTTTGTAAAAATGAGAGCATGCCTTAGGGACACCCTGGCAGGGATGGGGGAATGGGTGGGAGTAGAGGAACAGTGGGCTGCAATAAGGGAGGGAATTGAAAGAGTTACTAAACTCTGTGTCAGTCAGGTCAGCAAGTGCTGGAGAAGAAGGGGGCACATATGATTCCAAGTGAGGTAGCAGAGAAGGTGAGGGCTAAAAAACTAGCTTTTTGGAAATACAAAAGAACACAGAAGGCGGAGGATAGGGAGTATTAGGTAGAGAGTTTCTTTATTTTTTTAATTAGGGCCCTGAATGCAGCTCATTTACCTTGTCAGCCCTGCAGGATTTTGTGTTGCCTGGGACCTGTCGATTTTGTTACTTTTGTTCCCCGGGTGCCTTCCTGTCCGATGCTGACCATCATGTCAGTTGCGTAGCCTGGTCTCATACCATTCTGAGGACTGGGAACTGGGCCAAGGCTCAGGATTGTTGCAATACATGCATGTTGGATTCTATCTTTTGCCTAAAAATGGATGGTAGTGGAGGTCCCTCTTTATCCTGAAAGTGCTTTGTTACGAGAGGGCCAACGGTGCATGGGGAGATGGTTGCTACTCATATCAAATTCCTGGGAGAGTGTGGTGCAGAAGGCACTTCCACATATTATCTTCCAGGGGTTGGCGATTTAGTGCTGTCCTCAATACTTTTGGTTCCATGGCTGATGACCTATTGCATCCGTGTGTTGATGCGGTCCATTTTTGGGGACCAGAATCCATTCTCAGGAACTAGAGACTCAGCGGACTTTCGGTAGGCACTTGGATTATCGGTTGAGCCTATCTGTCTGTGTTTTTCCTGGAAGAAAGAGTTTTGGAGCTTTGGTGTGCCCCCAAGATTATCGTAGTGGGGTGGTCATTGGTCCTTTGGCTTTTTCGTGGGACTCCAGATCTGGTGGGAGCAGTTTTGGGGGGACATTCCCAGGACCCATACTGTTTGGTGTCTTTGAGACCTAACCGGGTCATCTCTGCAGTGACTGGAGGTGGTGAGAGGGCCTTCAGTTGCTAAGCAGTGGGCTGGTGACATTTTGTATCATTGCATTTTGATCATGTTTTTGCATTGTATCTGTTAAATTGGCCTGTCATGTAGAACCTGTTTGCTGAGCTGCAAACTGTGCTCTCCTTTTTTCTGAAGAACTCTATACTGGACTTCTCTTGCTCTTTCTTGGGGTGGGGAGTGGGGGGTTGTTGGTGGGTTTGAGTTTTTAGGTTGAATGTGTGAGCGTATGGAGGGTATTAGGTTGGTTTTTTATTAGTGTATGGTTGTTTGAGTGAGTGTATTCTTAGTTAAAGGGTAAATTTTGGGGTTAGTATTGTCAGACAGGATGTGTCTGGGGAAGGATGGGGTCCTTGGGCGTGCCAGGATTCTGTACGGGCATCCCTGCTGCAAGATCTGCTGCCCTTTTCTGACCTCCCTGTTACTACCATGACAGCACATCACTGTTGAGAGGTCAGAATACAGAGGAACCATATGGATTGATTGTGGCGGGGCACCTCGTCCAAGTCGGTAGGGGGCAGAATAGGTGTGGTTAGTTGCAGAAGGTGCCTGGGGGTTCATTGGGCCCGAAAGAGATGCAAGACGTGTTTGGTGCTCATCCTCAGGGCTCTCACCAGACTGAGTGGGCAGGTAGCCAGAGGGGTTGCATTGTCCACCAATCCCCTGCAGGTAGTGCTATGCAGTGCCAGGTCAATAAGAAATAAGACCGCAATTATTGTGAATCTTGTTTTGTCGGTCGATCTGGCATGCATTACGGAGACCTGGGTGGGTGACGACGCTGGCCCTGTTTTTGCTACGGAAGTCCCCCCTGGGTAATCTGTTGTGTACTGCCCAGAGTGGACTGTAGGGGCAGGGGACTTGCCATCTGTTTTAGATCTGAGGTGGGAGTCACCGTGCACCTAGTGGAAAGACCGTTTTTTTTAAATGTGTGGCAGTGCGTGGGGGTCTGGACGCAGGTTGCAGAATTCTCCTGATTTATTGCCCTGCCTGGGGCATCAGGAGAATTTCTGCAGGAAGTAGTCAATTTTGTTGTTGGCGAGATGTTGGAGGCCCCCAGATGTTTAATTCTGGGGGACTTCAATGTCTGGGCCGACGACGAATCTTCTGGGTTTGGGTGCAACTTCCTCCTGATGATGTCATCACTGGGCCTGTCACAGGACGTTTTCTCTGGGACCCATCAGGGCAACCACATGTTGGACCTGGTCTTCTCACTGTGGCTTGAGATTAATAACCTCAAGACTGATCGGGTCGTTTGGTCCGATCATTGTACAGTGGAGTTCTTGTTCGGGACACCCCTCCCGAGAGCCCTTCCCCCTGCTGAGATGGTCAGATACCACCTTTGAGGGGTGTGACCCCTGAGGATTTTCTGGTGGTGGCTGATCTATCTAGTGTAGACACTGTATGTGAAGTGGGTACCTGCGCTGCAGTCACTGCCTATAATAAGGTGATGTCTGAGGTGCTCGACTCACTCGCACCGGTCCATGTATGACCCAGATCTTCTCACTTGAGGTCTCTGTGGTTTGATGAAGACCCTGGGTCAGAGGTTGAAGCGCTACTGGTGGAGGACCGGTCTGGAGGCAGACAAGCTGGCCCTGCGTGCTCACTATGGTGAGTACCAGGGGGCAATCAACCATAAGAAGGCAGAGTTCCTGTCCAGAGAGATTGTGGCTGGGAAGAACCGACCAACTGTGCTTTTTCAGACTGTGGATAGGCTGCTAAACCCAGCCTGTCTGCAGCCAAAAAAGCTTTTTCGAACACTTTATGCGAAGAGTTTGCTCAGTTCTTCTTGGACAGAGTGTCTGCCATCAGACATGGAATTCCAACAGTGGGCCATTACTTGGCCAACAGTAATCACCTCAGACACCCAGAGAGCACTCCACCTGGTTGGGGTGAGTTTAGACTAGTGGAGGTGGCTGAGGTCATTGAGGTTACTTCCAGGGTGAGGCACACATATTGTGAACTGGACCCGGTGCCAACATGTTTCTTGATGTGATGTGTCAACTCCATTGGCCAGGTGTTTGCCTTGATTGTCCGGTGCTGCTTGTCTGAGGGGGTCTTTCCCGATGCCTTAAAGGAGGCATTGGTGAGACCCCTACTGAAAAAGCCATCTTTGGACCCTGACATGATGACAAATTACCGTCCAATCTCCTACTTTCCATTCCTGGGTAAAGTTGTTGAGAAGATTGTGGCGCTTCAGCTTGAGGAGCACCTGGGCACCTTTAATCTATACAAGCCTCTCCAGTCCAGGTTTTGGGTGAGGCACAACACAGAAACTGCATTAGTTCAGGTGCACAATGACCTTCTCAGGGTGAGGGATCGAGGGGAAGGGATAATTCTTGTTCTCCTCGATCTCTCCTCAGCATTTGACATGGCGGACCATTGTGTGTTGCTTGACCACCTTAGGGAATTTTGTGGACTCTCCAACACAATCATCTGCTGGTTTGAGTCTTTTTTCACAAACATGAGACAAAGGGTAGTGATGGGGAATTTCTCCTCCTTCCCAAGTCCCCTGTTTAGCGTAGTACCTCAGGGTTTGGTCTTGTCACCAATGTTGTTCATAATGTACATGCTGCTACAGGGAAGGATCATTAGGAAATACAACTTGTGTTTTCATTGTTATGCTGATGATACCCAGTTGGAGCTTTCCTTTGCTCCTGGAACATCCAGCGCTGTGGACATGCTTAACAGCTGCCTTGCCGAAATCAATGACTGGATGACCTTCAGCTGGTTGTGACTGAACCCCGATAAGATGGAGGTACTGGTAGTGGAGTCGAACAGAGAGCATGATAGGATGGCCTCAGGTGCAGAGACAGGACTTGTCCTGGGTTCTGTGCCTTTGAAGGCCTCCTCCAGGGAGCATAACCTGGGTGTTATTCTGGATAGCAGCTTGAGACTTGAGGCTCAGTTGTCGGCTGTGGTCCATACTAGTTTCTACCATCAGAAGAATATCACTAGGATTAAGGCCCTGGTTCTGCCCCTGGACCTTCCTATCTTGGTGCATGCCTTTGTGATGCTGAGGCTTGATTACTGTAATGCACTCTACCTCAGGGTCTCAGGAGGTATCCTCCATCGGCTTCAGCTCATGCAGAACACAGCTGCCAGGTTGCTGATGGGGCAACCTAAGTACTGCCACGTTACCCCGGTGCTGCGTGAACTGCATTGGCTGCCAGTCAGATGGAGGATCCTCTTTAAGATGGGATTGCTCACCTTTAAGGCCCTACATGGCCTGGGCCCTGGTTACATTGTGGACCTTCTTACACCTGTTACCTCGGTCCACTCCCTCTGCTACTCCTCGAGAGGCCTCTTGGTGATTCCCAGGATGAGGTTAAAAACTGCTGGTGACAGAGCTTTTAACGTTGCTGGCCCCATCCTGTGGAATTCACTTCCACCATCTATTAGGTAGGCCCCTTCGGTGGAGGTATTTAAGGCACACCTCCAGGACTTTTTTTTTGAGCAGGCTTTTCCAGACACAGTTATGTAAATGTTGTCCTGTTTCTGACTTGGTATATTGTTATTTTTCTAATTTTCTTTATTATTTTTATCAGCTATTTTATTTATTAATCATTGTGATTTTGATAATGTTTATTTATTGAACGTTATTTTGTATGTATTTTTATGTACGACGCCCAGAGCCTGTGGGATTGGGTGTCTTTTTAAATAAAACTTGCCTTGCCTTGCCTTACCAGGAGAGTCAAAGGGAAACAGGGAGGGCAGAAGGCAGGGAAAGGCAAAAGCATTAACAGAAGAGAGTATAGCCAGGTCAATAAAGACGGGGGATAAACTTTTTATAAGTACATTATTGAAAGGAGAAAAACCAAGGGAGGGATAGTCAGACTGAAAGGGAAGGAGGAGGATTATGTTTAGGAGGACAGTTAAAAAGCAGACATACTAAACAGGTACTTCTGCTCGGTATTCACTGAGGAGAGGGCGAGGAAAGGGCCGGAGCTGCAGGACAAGAGCAGTAATGGTTGGGAGGTGAACTCATATCTCTTCACAGTGGAAAGTGTCCTGGGTGAGTTGACAAAGCTAAAGATAGACAAGGCAATGGGTCCAGATGCAGAACACCTCAGGTTACTGAGGGAGCTCGTGGAAGAGCTGGCTGGCACCCAGATGGAATTGAACAGCCTATTATTGGAAACAGGGGCAACAGCAGAGACCTGGAAGAGAGCAGATGTGGCCTATGTTTCTATAACAACAAAAAAATGGAAAAGGACCTGGGGTAGTCATATCAGATGACCTAAAAGTAGGTAAGCAATGTGAGAAGGCAGTAATAAGTGCTGGGGGGATACTGGGATGCATAGGGAGAGGCATCACAAGTAGAAAATAAGAAGTTATTATCCCTTTGTACAGAGAGTTGGTGAGACCCCATCTGGAATACTGCATGCAGTTCTGGAGACCCCATCTACGTAAGGAAATAGACAGGATGGAGGCAGTCCAGAGGAGGGCAACTAAAATGGTACATGGTTTGCACCAGAAGCCATACGAAGAGAGACTAAAGGAGCTTAATATGTATACCCTTGAGGAAAGGAGGGAGAAGGGGGACATGATAGAAACATTTAAGTACCTCAAGGGAATCAACAAAGTCCAAGAGGGTAGCATCTTTCAGAAAAAGAAATGTGCAAGAACAAGCGGGCACAATTTGAAGATGGAGGGGGGATGGCTCGTGGGCAATGTGAGGAAGTATTTTTTTATGAGGAGGTTGTGGGGTCAAAAATAGTGGAGGAATTCAAGAATACACGGGACAGACATAAAGCAATTTTAGTGAGGGGGTAGGAGGAAGTAGGCTGTTGGTTAACAAGAATCTGCAACTTATCCAATAGGTAGGGAAATAGTCAGACTGGGTGGGCCAAGCAGTACTTATCTGCCATCAAAGTCTATGTTTCTATGTCCCACTCCACTAAAGTGGTGATAGGGAGGAGACTGGAAACTACAGGCCGGTCAGCCTGACTTTAGAGGTGGACAAGATAATAGAATCATTGATGAAAGAAAGGATAGTTGTATACCTTACTATGAGTGGGCTACAGGATCAGGGACAACATGGATTCACAGGAGGGTAGTCCTGCCAGACCATAGAAACATAGAAACATAGAATTTGATGGCAGATAAGGACTGCTTGGCCCACCTAGTCTGCCCATTTTCCTACCTAACAGATAAGCTGCAGATCCTAGTTAACCAACAGCTTACTTCCTCCTACCCCCCACTAGGACTGCCTTATGTCTGTCCCATGCATTCTTGAATTCCCCCACTGTTCTTGACTCCACGACCTCCTCAGGGAGGCTGTTCCATGCATCCACAACCCTCTCCGTAAAAATACTTCCTCACATTACCTCTGAGCCGCCCACCTCTATCTTCAAATTGTGCCCCTTGTTCTGCAAGTCTCTTTTTCTGAAAGATGCTACCTCTTGGACTTTGTTGATTCCCTTGAGGTACTTGGAAGTTTCTATCATGTCCCTCTCTCCCTTCTTTTCCTCAAGGGTATACATTAAGCTCCTTTAGTCTTCTTCGTATGTCTTCTGGTGCAGACCCTGCACCATTTTGGTTGCCCTCCTCTGGACAGTCTCCACTCTGTCTATGTCTTTGCGGAGATGGGGTCTACAGAACTGTACGCAGTACTCCAGATGGGGTCTCACCAACTGTCTGTACAGAGGGATAACAACTTCCTGTTTTCTATTATTGATGCCTCTTCCTATGCATCCCAGTATCCCTCCAAGCCTTCCTTACTGCCTTCTCACATTGCTTGCCCACCTTTAGGTCATCTGATATAATTACCCCCAGGTCCCTTTCCATTTTTACTGTTGTCAGTATCTCACCCCCCATTGTGTACTCTTCCCCTGGGTTTTTGTTTCCCATGTGCATTACCTTGCATTTCTTTGCATTGAATCTGAGCTGCAATACATTTGACCATTCCTCCAACCTTTCCAAGTCCCTTCTCATCCTTTCCACTCCATCTTGTGTAGCAACCCTGTTGCAGATCTTTGTGTCGTCTGCAAAGAGACATACTTTTCCTTCCAGTTCCTCTGCAATGTCACTTATAAAGACATTAAAAAGGACCGGTCCCAGTACTGAACCCTGCGGTACCCGCTAGTAACCCTCCTTTCTTCACTGTGTACTCCATTTACTACTACCCTTTAGCCCTGTTGTCTACCAATTTTTTATCCAGGCTACCACCTTGGGACCCACTCCAAGGCTGGCTAACTTGTGTATTAATCTTTGGTGTGGGACTGTATCAAATGCCTTGTTAAAATCTAGGTAGGCCATGTCCACAGCCCCTCCCTGGTCTACTACTTTGGTCACCCAGTCAAAGAAATCTATTAGATTCGTCTGACACGACCTTCCCATCGTGAATCCATGCTGCCTTGGGTCCTGTGCCCCACTGGCCTCTAGGTACTCAACAATTCTTTCCTTCAGAAGTGATTCCATCATTTTCCCTACCACTGAGGTCAAACTAACTGGTCTGTAGTTTCCTGCCTCTGTCCTGCTCCCACTTTTGTGAAGAGGAATCACATCTGCCCTCCTCCAGTCCTCAGGCATCACCCCATCCTCCCATGATTTGTTAAAGAGAGTAGTCAGCGGTGTCACTAGTTCTACCCTTAGTTCTTTTAGAATTCTTGTGTGAATCCCATCAGGCCCCATTGCTTTGTCCACCTTCAATTTTATTAGTTCTTTCAGAACCCTTTCTTCTTCAGACCAACCTGATATAGTTTTTTCGATTGGGTGACAAAGGTATGGACCAGGGTAGAGTGGTGGATGTGGCCTACTTGGACCTCAGAAAGGCCTTTAATACCATCCCACATAGAAGACTGTTAAACAAACTGAGCAGCCTTGGGGTTGGTCCTAAAATAATTAACTGGGTGGAGAGCTGGCTTACTGGCAGGACCCATAGAGTGGTGGTAAATGGGGTACACTCTAGAGAGGGAAGGGTGACAAGCAGGGTGCTGCAGGGGTCACTTCTGGGGCTGGTTCTCTTCAATGTCTTTATTGGTGACATTGCTGAGGGGCTGGAGGGAAAGGTGTGCTTATCTGCTGATGATACAAAGATCTGCAATAGGGTGGACAAGCCAGAGGGAATTTTAAGGATGAGAGAGGACCTTAAAAAACTGGAGGAATGGTCTAGAGTTTGTCATCTTGGATTCAAACCAAGGAAGTGCAAGATCATGCACATAGATCACAAGGACCTGGGAGAATCATATGAACCTGGAGGGGAAGGTCTGACAGTCATGAGACAGGAAAGAGATCTGGGACTTATCATCTCAGATGACCTAAAGGTGGCTAGACAGTGTGACAGGGTGGTAGAAAAGGCTAGCCGAATGCTCGGATGCGTTGTGGGGGGGGGGGTATCACAAGTAGGAAGTGAGAGGTAATAATACCCCTGCATAAGACACTAGTACAACCCCACCTTGAGTACTGCATGCAATTCTGAAGGCCCCATCTTGTTAAGGACATAGAAAGGGTGGAGGCAGTGCAGAGGAGGGCAACTAGAATGGTGCAGAGCTTACATGGGAAGACCTAAGAGGAGAGGCAGAGGGACTTAAATATGTATTCCCTAGAGGTAAGGAGGGAGAGGGGGGATATGGTTGAGACATTCAAATACCTCACTGGTATAAACAGAGTTCAGGAAGGGAGCATTTTCCAGACCAAGAGATGCTCAAGGACAAGGGCACAGTATGATGTTGGGGGCTCAGGCGTAACATAAGAAAGTACTTTTCAGGAAAGGGTGGTGGACACTTGGAATGGCCTACCAAAGCAGGTGGGGGGGGGGGCTAGAACTGTCTCAGGTTTAAAACTGCATGGGATAAACACAAGGGTATCCTGGAGACCAGAGGGATACGTTCCAGAGTCTAATAGGGCATCGGGTATAACAATGGGTAAAGGTTGATAGAGCAGACTAGCTGGACCAAGAGGTCCTTATCTGCTGACATCTTCTATGTATCTATGTTCAGAGGTCCCTAATTCACTCCTAAATACTGTTACCAGCTACCCTCTATAGCATGTAGGTCTGGGAGTGCCCGAAAGATTTTTTTGTTAAGAAAACATAGCACAAATAAAATGGGATATAGGAGTTCCAGCCATGGATTGTCACATGACATAATTCTCTACTCCTGTGGAGCAGGATACCTAGTCCTGAGATTATCTACAAATAGAATAGATTTTAGCAAAGCCTTTGATACGGTCCCACATAGGAGACTGGTAAACAAGCTAGGCAGCCTGCAGGTTGGGATGCAAGGTGGTGAACTGGATTGGAAGCTAGTTAAGGGACAGAAAACAGAGGGTAGTGGTGAATAGAACCCGATCAGACGAAAGGGAAGTGATCAGTGGGGTACCTCAGGGGTCAGTTCTGGGGACAGTCCTCTTCAATGTCTTCATAATTGACATTGTAGATTAGCTGGAGGGAAAGGTTTGCCTGTTTACGGATGACATCAAGATCTGTAACAGGGTATATACTCCGGAGGGAGTGGAAAGGATGAGAAAAGACTTGGAACTGCTGGAGAGATGGTCGGGGCATGGCAGCTAAGGTTTAATGCAAAGAAGTATAAAATCATGCATGTGGGGAGCAGGAACCCTGGGGCAAGCTACAGACTGGGGGGGGAGCAGCTGGCAGCAACTAAGGAGGAGAGGGATTGGGGGTCATAATCACAGATGACTTAAAGGCCTCTAGACAGATGGCAAAGGCGGTGGGAAAGACCAGTGGGATTTTTTGTTTTTTGACTCTTTTTCCATCCAGTCACCACAAAATGGGGCCCCTTCTGTTGGATGGCCGTATCCCACCTGCCAAGCCCCTTCCTGCCAGTAGACCTGCCTCCCCGATCCACCCGCGGCACACCATCAGGGTATCCCCTGGTAATGACCCCCTTGGGTGGGGCCGCTTTCTGCGCCACGGTGCTTAACTTCTTAATCAGGCCTCTAGGTGGAGGTGAAGATTATGGGTTGGCAGGTCCCTGGAGGGCAGGATCGGGCATTGGATGTGGATGCAGCCAACATCTACCTCCCAGGTGATGGGGTTTTTCATGCTTGTTTCTCCCCAGGGATGCGAACATGCAATAATGACCAGCATGGGGTGCACTCTCACACCACTTCCTGCAGACATCTGCTGTCGCTTCCACCCTTTCCATGGTGACCCCTGCTGTAGCACACCCATTCTCCACCAGGAGTTGCTGATAGCAGGCATGCCACAACCCACCTTCCCCTAGAGAGGAGAGCAGTCCTCTGGATACTCAAACCTCTCTCCCCCGGCCGACCCTCAGTGACCTGAGCTTACTCCCGACCCCAGGTTGCCAGCGTGTTACAAGGTGTGGCATCCAGCACCTCAACCCTCAGTGCCACTGGGCTGGCTGGGCCAGTGGGATGTTGGGGTGTATTGGAAGGGGAATCACAAGCCGAAGGAGTGAGCTAATAGTTCCACTGTGCAAGACCCTGGTGAGACCTCATCTTGAATACTGTGTGCAGTTCTAGAAACCACACCTTCAAAAGGACATTGACAAAATAGAGACAGCATAGAGGAGGGTGACCAAAATGTTGAAGGGATTACGTCACAAGCCTTATGAGGAGAGAGTGGGGGTCCTCAATTTTTACACACTGGAACAAAGGAGGGAAATAGGTGACATGATAGAAACATTCAAGTGCCTCAAGGGCATTAGCAAGGTGGAAGGGGACAACATATTCCAGATTAATAGTTGTGCCAGGACAAGAGGACACAACATGAGACTGAGGGGTGGCCGCATATGGGGAAATGTCGGCAAGTTCTTTTTACAGAAAGGGTGGTGGATTCATGGAATAGCCTGCCCCAGGAGGTGGTGGCAGCCCATACAGTGGCAGGCTTCAAACATGCATGGGACAGAAACAAAGGAATAATAGAGATTAAAAGAAAAAGCTAAAGCCAGTGACCAGATAGGGTCACTGGACACTTTGTTAGGCAGCTTAAACCTGCAGACTGGATGGGCCTAGCTGTCCTTATCTGCCGACAGTATCTATGTATCTATGTATCCATGAGATACAAGTGAAGTTAAACAAAACATCCTGAAATGATCCAGGTTTCATATAGGAATCTCTGTGTTCAGCCCAATTTTGCCTCCAACTGGCTTCTCCCTCCATCTGTGTGGAGCTCCACACCCTCACAAAGTGGTGACAAAGGTCCCTGAATGGGGGTGCAGAACAGCATAGATTGGCTGCATGCAAATCCCTTACCCATACCAGCCAAAGTTGTAAATGAGCCCCAAAGCAGTATCAAAGTAAAATATTATTTTTAATTCAATCAAGGCATATATCCACAGCCGGCCCGGTGGTGCTGCGAGTTGAGGTGCTGGACACCACACCTCTTGCCACACTGGTGACCCAGGTTCAGGAATGGACTTGGGCTGCCGTGGGTCAGTTGGGGAGGGAAAGGATCAAGCACCCGGAGGACAGCTCTCCTCTCCCGGAGTGGGTAGTGGCAGCAGACATCAGCATGTTGGTTGTGCAGACATCATTGCACGTTTGCTCTCCAGGGGGAAAAACCTATGGAAAAAGCCCTGCTCCCTGGGTAGGTGACAGCACCTCCCATGCCCCACCACAACACACCCAATGCTGGACTTACCCCACTGGCTCTTCTACTCCCCCGGCCTGCCTTGGTTCTGTCATTGGTGCCCCACTGGACCAGGCAGGTGGGGGAGTGTCTGTCCCCAATTTCCCAGCTGGGTAGCTTCAGGCGGGTGGTATGCAGTAGTGGTGAGCAAGGATGTCTGAGAGAGTTCCATGGCCTGTGGAGATAAAGAGAGTTAAAAAAAAGGCATATATCCATCTGTCAGGCACCCCACCTCAGGCCTGTGTGCAGCTTCCTGGGGGGCATCCTACCTCTGGAGATCAATCTGCTAAGAATAGGCAGGGGGCATGGGGACCCAAGACTACTGATATCCCCCCTCTAGAATCCACTATTTCATATATTGTTAGCTCCCACTTCCTATCCCTCCTTCCTTCCACCCTCCAATACCATGCACAGGCCCTGTAGTTCAACACAGGGGTTGCTGCAGAGGGGGAGCATTGTGCCACCTTCCCTGGTTTTGAACACACTGTTGCCAGCAGTGCTTCCCTATCCCTGGCCACTACAGTTCTCATCCCCAGGTCTGTTCTCAGTCTTGAGTCACCTGCATGGAACTGTGACCTGTTACCAAAGGGTCATACAGCAGCCCCCCAAATAATTGTTTTGTTTTCTGTTTATTACCATTGTGCTTGTCTCCTGGGATGGGATCCTTTTTCCAGCTGTCTCCCTTTATGGTGTACTCCTGGCAAACACAGATCACCACAACATGGTACAGAGATGTCTGTCCTTTCTAAGTGCTCAGTGGATATGGGTGGTGACAAGCCCTGCTCATCATCCTGCAACCAATTAGGATTTTGTTCCCCACCCAGTGACCATGCTCACAATGGTCCTGGGGGGATGTCAGGCAAAGTGTGGGCACCCATGCTGCCAATGGGGCCTCCATCAAGCTTCCACCAGGTGTCGTCCTATGAGTGGTGCTGTGCTGAGCCCTCCCTACTGTTCTCTGCTCCATACTTCCCGGGTTTGAAGTGTGAAGCCAAGTTGCCACTGTGTCAAAGCAGTCCCCTACTGCTCTGTGCCATGGATCCTCCCAATAATTCTTTAACCAGAAACACTCAAAGTAAAGCAGAAAAGCTAATTTATTTATTTCAAAAGTTTTACCAGGAAGGTCATACTGAGCAGGTAATAGCTTGTTTCCAGATGCATCTTGGGGGGAAGGGGAAGTAGAGAACAGAACAAATACAAGAACAATGTGCAAAAATAACACAATAATAAAGAAATAAGTATAACAATATGAACAAAATGATAAGAAAATGCTTCAAGAATAAAATTACCAACCAGTAAATTGCGGAACAAGCTAAACAATATTAAACAGTGACCAACTAAACAATAATATGAGGAGCAGGAAGTAGTGACTTATTACTGGGGGAAGATGCTTCAAATGAAGTTGAAGGGATGAGAAAAAAGGGGGTGTTTAAAAGTAGACATATTTAAAGATTGCCTCCATGCTATTGTGAAATTTTTGAAAAATGTTAGACTGAAAGACAATTCAGTTTATATTTTCATATATTTTCTGCAATTCCATCCCCTTTTTTCTTTGTTACTGAGGCCAGTTACATGAAAAGAAATTCACTGATACCCTGTCCATTAGAGGTGTTCTGTGGCTGCTTGTCTACATGACCACCTGACATCAGAACCTCCTGGTTATGAAATAATTATTATCCCTTCAGCAACAGACTGGGATGTCATAAACAGAATTGGGATGTCAGCTGTAGACAAGCAACCTGAGGCATATTGGTTTATTTCAATGTTTCACCATGAAGGTTCACTGAGTCAATGATTCATTTCCAGGTGTGTGCAGGGGATGAGAGTGGGGGAAGGAGATAACAGTAGTGGAACCATAACATAACAATAATTACGGAGTATACAGATCATATATATTCAAGATACATCGAACCATAAGAGGCCATGTGCAAAGCACAGAGCAGAGATTCAGTTTTCCTGGAAATGCAATTAGCAGCAAAGAAAAACAAAGGGTGAGAATTGTGGTGCAAAAATTAAACGCAAGCTAAACCATGGCTAAATATTTTCTTTTCTCACAGTTGTCCTGATGACAATAGGGGCAATTTAACATTCTGTATTTTCCACTCTCCTCTAGAAGATGTAACAAACTGTTAATAATATATTGGCAGTGCTTAGGATTTCAATATCCAGTGCAGTTAAACTAGCATAAAATGGGACTGGGCACTACCCACAAACTGCTTATAATAAGGTAAGTGCTGGCTCAGAAGCTTTCACTGAAAAGCAGGTCCTGATTGCCTCCATCTACTCTCCAGTCTCTGATCGTGCTTCTTTGTGCCCCTCAACTGATCTGTAAACCAAAGGGATTTACACAGTAATGGCACTATTAAATACGCATACCCATCAGGGGAAAGCAGATAAAGCCTGATTACAGAAATCAGTGGCAGTCTGTACATTCTTAGGACAACAGGTAGCTAGAATAGAACCAAACAGATGTAAATCACCCAGTAATACTTTTTTATTATAGTTTGAACACCCAGGATTTTTCAACTAAAAGGAAGCGACTTGTGTTCCTTGGAGTTCTGCATCTGTACAATTCTACTGCTGGTAGGACTGATGCAGAGAGAGCACGACTTGCTCAAGGCCACACAGCAAGCAGGTAGTGCTATGGTGGGATTCAAAATGGATCCTTCTTGTTGTGCAGTGTTCTACCCACTGGACCACACTGCTTGCCCTTGTCATCTTAGGGAATGGTACACGTGCTAACAAAATACATAGGAAAACTAGTCATAAAAGCATATGCCAGCTGACACTGAGAAGGAGGAAAAACAGAAACTCCATGTGAAATAATCTGGTGAGGTACTGTACAGTACTGTACATACCCATGAGAAGGAGAATCCACAGATACTGACTATGCAAAATCTAAAGAGTGCAGTGATGTCTGAGTGAAAATTACCACCCAAAGTGCTGATGGTGAATCAACAAAAAGATTGAAATCTCCAAAGGAAAGAAAGGAAAATAATTTGATTTTATTTATTTCCTTACCTGCAAACTGTACCCATAGAGGATAATATATGGGCAGCCATACACAACAAGCCTGTGTTTCTATTGAGAGTTTTTTTATGGTAACCAGGAATCTCGAGAGTGAAGCTCGAGAGGTTCCCTGTCTGTCATAGAACACTCAAGATGAACACACATACTTGTCTGTGTATAGATTCCCATACTGTACATTATCCTTTATAGTGTATGGGCATCCATGCCTGTCTATTTCAGACACTCTGGTTCCTTTCAGTGAATTGGGGCGGGGGCATTTGAGGGTTGGGGATGGCTCAGATTACTGATTCAATGTGCTGCAGCTTTTTCTGTAAGTTGAAGTTTTAAAAAAAAACAGCTTCCAGCTTGATTGGATAGAAGAAAACAGCTATATAACAGCATTCTAAGTTGTTGTGCTGCAGCTGTGACATCATTACTGCAGCACAGCAACATAATGATGTCACTACTGCAGCACAACAGGCATATTCCAGGCATGGAATTCCATGCATAACGGGTTCCACTATACACTATAAAGCCATTTTCAACCCTGGAGAGGGAAGCAATAGAATGCTGTTGCAATTAGCAGGCTGCTGAAGTCTGCTGATGATGTTAAACTGATAAGAAGATATACGTGGTAGAGAAGCATGCACTATTGTGGGCCCTGAACTAATTAGTGGTATGGTCAGAGAAATGAGGGCTTAGGTTTAAGGTATAGGAATGCAAGACACTACACATAGGTGTGAGGAATCTGGGTCATAACTATTCCTGGTGTGGTGCACAAAGGGAGCGTACAGCCGAAGAAAAGCATCTAGGGGTAATTGTGGACAATGAATGGAAGCCAGACAGGCACTGTGATGCTGCAGTCAAAAGAACACATGCAGTACAGTATTAAGACGCATGAAGAGGGGGTAAGGAGCAGGTCAAGTGAGGTCATCCTCCCCTGTACACAGCCTAGGTTACACTACACAGGGAGTATTATGTCCACTGCTGAACACTGCAATAATGAAAGGAAAATAAGGAGCTCAAGAGGCTCTGGGACAGAGCCACTAAGCTGATTAGCATTACTTAGGAAGTAACAACTATGAGTACAGACTGGGCACACTCAATGATTCAACCCAGAGAAGAGAAGGTTGAGAGGGGACATGATCACTGTGTTCCAAACAGTATAGGGACATGCAGGATGGGGCCTACACAGATGTCTTAACTGATTAATGGAAGCAGAACTAGAGGACATGCACTCAAGCTAATTGGGGAGGGGGTAAGGTGAAGCATTGCAAAGCATTACTTCACACAGATGAGTGGTTAACATGCAGAGCAGCCTATCTGGTGAGGTTCTGGAAGCTAGCCCTGTTTAGGTTTTCAAAGCAGAATGATATAGATTTCTGAGGGAAAATAGCATTGAGGGTTATATAGCATGAGTAGCAGGAGCATTCTGTCCAATAATCTTGGAAGATTGTGCATATACAAATTGGGTATATGGTAATCACTGCTGTGCAGTAGGAGGAGGGACATGATGGACCTTAAGTACCTTCTGTACCCCGGTCTATGTATGGCACACAGGGAGATTCAAAAAGCACAAAGATAAAGTACCGGAAAGTTAAACGACTTGCTCAGGGTCATAGCAACAGTAGTGGGGTTCAAGAATGTATGGCATAGGCAAAAGGGACTCTTAGGGGAAAGGAAGAGGGGGAGGGATAATGAACCAGAGATCAAGTAGGATCTGTGGTGATACTGTAGGCAGGGAAAAGTGGGCAGACTAGGTGGGCCAAGTGATCCTTCTCTGCTAGGAAATTCCATGTGTCTGTGTTTCTATGTTTCATACAGTGAATAAGCTTATTGCAAAGTTGTTTCAGGAGTCTTGGCCTCATGCATTTCAACTCAATTGAATGGTTATGCTCAGAGCCACACCAAGGCAGCTCTAGCAGTGGGTTAGTATGCTACAGTACTGCCCTTGTTTTTGTTTTGTTTTTGTTGTTACAGTGAGTGACGATCATGGCATTTAATCCAGGATTTCAAAGTTTATAGCTCTGCAATCTCACCACTTGACCAAATTGTAGCTAGCATTTTAGAGATCAAATTTAAAACAGGCAGCCTTCTCCACCCCCAAAAATACAATTGCAAATTTAAAAAGAATTAATCTGGTTTCTCGGTGAATGAGAGATTCACCTGATTTTTATTTATTATCTACCAGAGATTTTCTCAAAGTCTACCAAAGCAAGGAAGATATGGGATTGCTGAACATGAAATAAAGAATTTTATGATTTTTGTGAAGCAATTCGAATGCTTTGCAAAGAGATTATGAGTTATAAATTGGCTGAATTTTATTTATTTGGTCTGAATGTAAATGAAAAATTGGAAAAGGGTTTATGAGTTTTAAATACTAATTTTTTATATGGTTTCACTATTGACATGATGGTTTAGTGATTGTGAAAGTAAATTATATTGATGTACAACACAAATATTGTGATTTCTGTATACCTATAAAAATGACTGAAGCTGAACAAAAACTGTATCAATATTCACTGCAAAAAACTTAATTAATGCATCAGTTAGGGTTGAAGCAACAAAAGTAGAGAAATAAGGCATTAAGGTTTCAAACCCTAACACCCCCCTCACCTCTACGAACCCCTCTTCCCCCACCCTCCACAGACCAATAGGCAATGGGGTGTGCCTTGGGGTCATTGGCCCTAACTCTCACTACACTCCATGTGTAAGGAAGCTGAGATGGTACAGTATAGGAGAATGGGGTGAGAGTTAGGTCCGATGACCCCAAGGCATACCCCGACACGTGTTGGTGTGTGGAGGGTGTGGGATGGGTTGTGTGGTAGGGGTGGGGGGTATTAGGGTTCGAAACCCTAATGCCTCATTGACCTACATTTGTTGCTTCAACCCTAACTGATGCATTAATGAAGTTTTTTGCAATGGATTTCCTTACTTTTTGAGAAAGAGTAATCTTACCCTTATATGTTTGTGGAGTGTGTTGTGGTTGCATCTCCCTGTGGGAGTGTCCCATCACACTCCCATCACTCCATAATGGTACCCTGCACTCCCATTACACTCCCATCACTCCATAATGGTATCTATTTGTTGGAGCACAGGGCCCTATGTGGCCTGCACTCCCAATTATCCATAACTGTAGAGACATTTAATGAACTTTCATCTCTCTGTGGGAGTGCAGGGCCATCTGGGCCCTGCACTCCCAGTACTGTATAATGGAGGGCCCTGCACTCCCATCACTCCATAATGGTATCTATTTGTGGGAACGCAGGGCCCTATGGCCCCTGCACTCCCATCTATCCATAATTGTAGAGGCATTGTAATGAACTCTCATCTCCCTATGGGAGTGCAGGGCCATCTGGGCCCTGCACTTCCAGTACAGAATAATGGAGGGCCCTGCACTCCCATTACTGCAAAATGATATCCATATGTGGGAGCACAGGGTCCTCTGGGCCATGCACTTCCACCTACCCACAAGTGTATAGGCAGAGCGCAGACCTAGAGATAGTCCAAGTAACCCTTGTGATGCAAATGGAGCAATATCTCAGTAACCATAGCAACCTTGGAAAAAATTCCACTGCAGTTGTAATCATGTCCTGGCAACCTGCACTAGTACACCTAAAGGTATACTAAGCTATGTTTAGTGAAAAAATCCATATCTCAAACCATTTTCGAGACATAGGTGGTGAAAAGTACTGCATCCACCACAATGTTATCCTATGGAAAATTTCCAAACTTTAAAATGTTATAACTATGGAAGCAATGAACATTTTATCACCAAACCAGCAAAAGTCACGTGTGGGAAAGCCCTTTCTACCCTGAAAATTTCATCCCAAAATTCCAAACCATTTCTTTGCAGTGAAGTGGCAAATGAAACAGTAAACTTTAGAAATCCCTTTTCGTGAGCTGTCAAAAATCCCTTTTCGCGATGTGAAAAGAGATTTTGACACCTCGGGAAAAGGGATTTGGCTCACAAAGAGGGATTTTGACAGCTCACAAAAAGGGATTTGAAAAAAATAATCCCTTTTTGTAAGGTGTCAAAATCTCTTTTCGCGAGTTGTCAAAATCCCTTTTTGTATTGCAAAAAGGGATTACCTGCAGGGCCATCTGGTCTGACAACCAAATCCCCTTTTGTGACCTGTCAAAATCCCTTTTCACATTGCAAAAAGGATTCAGAAGCAAGTCACAAAAAGGGATTTTAAAAAATCAAAAATAAACATTCTGGGGCCACAGTAAAGTAAACCAAAGGCAGATAACTGTAAAGGATGTCCACATGAACAGATTCCATGCTTGGGTGTTTGCAGAAAACATCTCTGTGTAAAGTTACAATGTTTTGTTTGGGCAGAAAAAAATGAAAACAAGATGGTGGTTTGCGAAAAGGGAATTTTTTCTCATGAAGAGGAATTTAATGAATCCCTATTCACGAGCTGTAAAAATCTCTTTCTGTGAGTCCTAAATCCCTTTTTGCACCTTGTAGGTATCCAAAAGACTGAACTGAGCATACTCAGAACCCGAAATTTCAAAACTGAATAACTTTGGAACATATTAATATTTTTTCACCAAACCAATGCTGGCTTGTTCTTTGGGAAATGCTCTTTCTACCCTGAAAACTTCAGACCAAAATTCCAAATGGTGTGGCAGCAGCATGATGAGGAAAAAACAGTCAAAACAGGCAAAATAAAAAGGCTACTTTTACAGTTTTTCACTATGCGCAGCACGAAATCTGCAAATCTGATCAAAATGAAACTTGGTATGTTACAAGTTCTACCCCATAGGACAGCACATACCAAATTTTGTGCAAATCTGTTAGATGGTTGCAAAGTTATTAACGTGCAAAATGTGAGATTTAACATTAAACTGCCTACTCAACCCTAACTATAGTGGCGTTACCACACCACTATAATAATAAAACACCTACTTCATGATATCAATATAATCAGGGTTCAAGTAACATTTGGGCACAGAGGAGCAGTTGCTCAGGCACCAGGTATGAGCCCCCCTCATAGGATAGCCAACCAATAATGGACGTGGTACTTTCTCACTGTATGGAGGGTCAGGTAGTCTTGCTGTCTGCAAGTGCTGTGCAATGTTAAAATTCCACCAGAAATATTTTGTGGGGATTATAGATTCCATTTCTGTGAAATTACATGAGCATTTCTGAAACTATTCATGAGATTTCTCCAATAAGAGCCTGATCCACAAAGATCTAGAGCAATGTGAAAAGACATGCAAATCAGGTGCTGAGCTCTGTGCTGCATAAGTCATCATACACACTGTGATTCATAATGGTAATGGGTTGGTCTGACAGATGCACAAGAGTGTGCAGAGAGGCACAGAGTGAGTTGGCGCTGGATCTGTGGAAACAAAGACACTCCCACGGAATGCCCCTTGACCCCATTACATATGGTGGCAAAAAGCTGCATGCACAACTAAGTTAACATGTCCACTGTGGATAGTCTGGTAGCAACACACCCCACATGCAGCTGACCAGAATCAAGCCAGGACAAGAATACACCCAGAACTGTCATGATTCTGGTGTACCAAATTCACCAGCTGTACTGCCAGCTGAAATGTCTCCTCACCCTTCAGGCTGTCTGCACAAATCCGGCTATGGTCACCATGGCCTGTTGGAATGAACACTATTCTATTCTTGCAGGTCCTGGGTGCCATTTTGGTGTTTGGTGTGGACAGTCTGCAGAGTGGGGTGACATTCCAGTTGCCAGTCTGGCTGGTGGTATTTGGCACACTGAAATCTTGCTAGTTCCAGATAAATTCCAGTTCTATCTGAATTGCAGATGTGACAAGTATGTGCAAGGCATGGGTGCTGCCAATGCTACCTGCGAGGATACAGGTGTGATGGGAACGTACAGTTCAGCATTTGAACAAGTGCCCTGTACACCTAGTAGTTACACGGTGGTAGTGGCATTAGTTATGCAGACTGATAACCTTTGTGACTTCCCTCACCAATATCTCACACCACTCACTGACACAAACAGCACAACACAGTGAGCACATGTGATTTTCATAGATGCATAGGCAGAGCGCACAACATATGGCAGTTGGTGGAACCTCCCCAACACACAGCAAGGGACACTACTGTACCCATGGTCACACTGCCAGCAGTGAACCCCTGTACTGTAAACAGTCTGAAGGACAGATGTACAGTACACTCTTGATTATATCTCCCCCCATTAACTGCCACTCTTGGTTATCTGCCTGGCTGTGGGATGTCCCATTTCACACATATGCATTTTCCCCTTTTTCTCTGCTGTCCTTGCTTACTGTCACTGCCACCCATTCCCCCAGGTATCATCTGCTCCATTACCTTTTTGTAAGCCCCCAATTTTCTGCTTGGTCAATCCAGTTGGTTTGCTTTCAACAACATGGCACATTGGTTGCAGAGCTGTGAGGGGCCTTTGAAAAGTTAAAGCCTGACTGTCTGTCCTTATTTTATTAACAACCCCGGTGGTCAAACTCTGTCTTTTGCTGATAAAGTCAGTTGCGGTGCTGGGGTGGGACTTCAAAAAAAAAAAAAAGTTAAACTCTGGTTGGTTGGCCTTCTTTTGTTAACAACCCCAGAGTCAAGCTCCATCTTTTGTTGATAAGGTGTTTTAATGCAAAACCAATCATCTTTGCTGTCTTTGCTTTGATTGCAGGGTCAAACCCTGTCTTTGGATTTTAACATGGTTGGGAAAGTTGATTTCTTTGTGGGCTCTGTGAACAGAAATATACAGTATGCCTGTTGATTTTGAGAGTTCTGGTGCTTCCCTGCTGTTCTTTTTCCTTTCTGAATGTGATCTACTGGGGGAACTCTAAAAAAACTGCTGACTATCTTTGCTGATTTTTGGGAGGGTAGAGAATGTGTCTTGGTTGCCTTGGTCAATTGATTTTGTGCCTTGTGCTGTACTGTGGGAGTCTGTGCAAGTCTGCCTGCATGCATAATCACTGCATAATGCTGATTTTGTGAGGAAGAAGAATGTTGTAGCCTCCTGGTAACAGCGTACCTTTTGCAGCTGCGATCCCTCCCCTTTCCCAACACTGCGTACCCCCTTTCTTTTGTTCTGTGCTCCCTCCTCCCCCCAACCCCCCACCTTCTTAACCTGCTGTTTTCTGTCCTTCCACAGCAGACCCCTGGAGAAACAGAGGACGTGAGGGCTCGCCTCAGCCCTCCCCCACAGAGCAGAAGGAACCGCCGCTGCAGAGCTACTTGCCCAGGTACAGTGCGAACCGCTGCAGTTCCAGCCCAGCCCAGCACAGCAGACTGCTGCTGCATGTGTAATTTAAGCCTGCTCCTTTGGCGCCTTTTAATATTTGAACTGCTCCATGCCGCATTTAATTTCTGAACTGAACTGAAACTTAAGATTGCTGCTTGGCGCCTTCTATTTTAAGTTGGAGCTTTTCTCTCGGCGTAGAAGTTCTAGCCCCACCGAACACTGTGCGTTCGGCTCCCCACAGCCCTCACCTCCACCCTTGGTCGTCTCTCCCTTAAGTAGGCTGCAGGACATCATGTGAGGTCGAAAATAACCTATCAGCCCTGTTTCCCATTTGCAGGTTATTTTCTTTAACCGCTAGTGGCCGCCCTTTCAGCCTAGCTTATACTACTCCCACTAACTGCCTTCCTGCTAGCAATTCTGCAGTTCTCCAACACTATTAGCTTCAGCTACCACTCGGTGTTACAGCATACTGCACCCTTGTGCTGTCACCAGAGGGTGGTTAGTACGACCAAGCAGCTGGCACACTTTTTTTTTTGGTCTTACTTCCTATTGCAATTTCTGGCCTTTTCTTTACTCCCTGTTCTCCTGCAGTTCTCGTCCCCTGGCAGTTCTTTTCTACCTGCTGCCATCATGACAGTCTCTCCAGCCCCCGGACCCACCAGGGGCACGGCCAACCTACTTAGTCAGCAAGCCACCTTGCCCTCTCTCAAGTCCCCACCCCCCACATGGCTCTCCTCTAAAGGGCTAAAAATTGCCCACCTGAATGTGCGTAGCCTCTTACACAACCTAGCAGAGCTTACTGCCTGGGTCACCCACTACAAGCCGGATATCATGGGTATCTCGGAAACTTGGCTGAAGCCTCATATTCCTGATGCAATGTGCACCCTCCTGGGCTACAGCCACATCAGAAGAAATAGGGTGGGGAATAAGCGAGGTGGCGGGGTGCACCTGTATTATAAGGTGCACCTAAACGTGTCTACCATCAATCACTCACCAACTACCTCCCCAGCCTGTGAGTTCTTGCACGCCCTTTTTCTGCTAGGTCACACAAAGAAAATACACCTGATCTGTACCTATAACCCTCCTAAGGGTGGTCTGCTAGGACTCTCCTCACTTCTCGACTGCATTAGTGATAAAGCAGGCCCCAATGAAATCCTAGTTATAGGGGACTTCAACCTTAACTGGATGGGTTCCAATTGCAAACAATATGAGCCTCTGCCTTGCCCTAAGCCAAATTATAACTGAACCCACAAGGCTCTCCTCCCGAGGGGACAAAGGGTCCCTTATCGACTGGGTCTTGTCCAACAGACCAGACAGGATCACATCCTCAGGAATTCTCCCAGATGTCATCTCCGACCACTCGCCTATCTATTGTATATGGGGCATCTCACAGCCTAAAATCCCCAGTAAAGTGATCCAGATGAGGGATTACTCTAAATTTAACATACATGACTTCCTTTTCGACCTCCTACTAGTTGACTGGTCAGGGGTCACTGCCACTAACGACCCTGCGCGAGCTCTGGACTTATTCTTAGCCAAGTTTGTCCCCGTGCAGAACAAACATGCTCCCCTCACTAGAAGGAGGGTGAGGGGCGCTGTCACCAAATGGCTTCACGGGGGCCTATTCTCCCGTATGAAGCTCAGGGACAAATGTTGGGAGACCTACAAGGCCTCCCAAAGCAATATTGACCTCTTAGCATACAGGCACCTCAGAAACTCCTGTAAAAGAGCCATCCACTCAGCTAAAACTGAGTTCTGCCAATCTACCCTGCTCTTCTCTGCCAGCAACCTGAGGAGCTCCTGGCAAAATATCAAAAATGCGGTTGGTGGGTCCGCCAGAGTACAGGTCACTGACTTGCTCATTGGTAGGGTCAGCTGCAATAACCCACATACTATTTCAAACGCCTTTAACTCCATGTTTTCCGAATTGTCTGCCCCCCCTCCCAGTTCTCTGCCCCCAAGTTCCCTAGCACCCCCCATGTATGGACTCACCTCCCGACCCCCCTTCTACCTACAACAGGTTTCAGTAAAAGAGACTCAGAAGCTGCTCGCTGACCTCTCCCCTCATAGCGGGGCAGGTGATGATAGCCTTGATCCGAAACTGCTCAGGCTAGGGTCCCACCTCCTTGCCAGGCCCGTCACGCACGTCTTCAATATATCCCTTAATACCGGGATCATCACAGACATATGAAAAGTGGCCAAGGTCATCCCTGTCTTAAAACAGGGTAACCCCAAAGATCCCCTGAACTACCAACCCATCGCCATTCTGTCTGCTACCTGCAAGATTCTGGAGAAAGTTGTTTCCTCTCAGCTATCCCAATATATCCAGAACTACAACCTCCTCTTTCCCGCAGAACACGGCTTTAGGAAAGGGCACAGCATGTCTACCGCCCTTGCTGTAGTCACCTCGTTGATCAGGACTGCTGCTGACCAAGGCAATCTTACCGGAGCTATCTTTGTAGATCTCTCCAAAGCCATTGATAGGGTTAATCACTCCCTCCTCAGCTCCAAGCTTCTATCCCTTGGGTTCTCTCCCCCACCCATGCTTGGTTCTTAAACTACCTCTCTAGCAGGCAGCAGTACACTAACTTTAATTGGACCCTCTCCAACCCCTCATCAGTCCTTTGCGGGGTCCATCAGGGATCCGTCCTTTGTCCTACCCTATTCTCAGTTTTCATTAATGATCTGCCGTCCGTCACTGCCCATGGACATACCACCCTGTATGCAGATGACCTCATCATCCTGGCCAGTTCCCAGGACCTCTCCACAATAAACTCCCAACTAAATTCTGACTTCAAGCACATCCAGACCTGGCTAGTGGACCACAGGCTTACCTCCAATCTCAAGAAAACCCAAGCCATGCTTTTTGGTTCCTTGAACAAAACAAAATCTTGCCCTGCTCCCTTACAAATCTATCGGGCCTATGGCTCTGCCCTGCAGACGGTGGCCGCTGTCAAGTACCTGGGCATCACCCTGGACCTGCAGCTGGATCTTACCCTACACATTCGGAACATTTGTAAAGCAACTAATGGTAAGCTTGGTCTAGTCTACAGAGCCAAAAACTGCCTGACCCCAGCTGCTCATATGGCCCTAGCCAGGGGGGTCCTCCTCCCTACACTCTGCTATGGGCTTGTAACCTTTGCCCCAGTACCTAAATCCAGCCTCTCAAAATGGGACATGGCCTACAACAATATCTGCTGCTTTGCCCTTTCTACCCCTCCTTTCACGCACCGCTGTGATCTCTACACACGTCTGGAGTGGCTCCCTCTGGAGAAGCACCGCACCTTCGTACTCAGAAACTTCATCGACAACATTATCAGATTGGTCACCCCTTCTGCCCTCTCCCTTCCCCTCAAACTTGGCACCCCATCCTACCACCTAAGATCTTGGCGATGCTGGATCGCTTGGTTCCTAGGAACCCGCACCCTTGCGGGTGATCGGGCCTTCACCACCTATGCTCCAAAAATGTGGAACTCGCCTCCCTACCTAACTCGGTCCTCCTCCTCCTCCCATCCCAGCTTTAAAGCCTCCCTTTGGAACTTCCTGAAATTATCCTCCACATGTCCCTGCACCTCGTAGCATACTAGCGGAGCCCCACTCTCTCCCCCCAGCCCGGTATGGTGGGGGTTTCAGTGCTAATTGCACTTATCCTCCTGTAACTGGTCGAGTAACTAGTACTTGACAACCTTGCACTGGGCCCACTCCCTGTCCTCCTGCCTGATTAGATCACCTGGCCCTCTAGTCTCTTCCCTCTTGTTATTTTTTTTCTCCAGTGTACCTGCCTAGTGCACCCTTCCCCTGCTGGCACTTATTTTTAGTCCTGTTTGCACTGATCGAACCTGTTGTGTATTTTGCTGTTCGCTACCTAATCCATCCTGTATGTACCATGCTGTATTTATCATGTGCCTAATTGTCTCTAATGCTGTTAGTTACCTATTCAATCCCTGTTAAGCCTGTTATTTTCTGTATGTTTAATTTGACTCCTTTACTGTTCTTGTATGCATCTACCTTGTAACCCTCCTGGGTCGCACCTGAAAATACGCACTTGGCTGTCTAGTGCTTACCCGGTTAACGAAAGCAAATAAATAAATAAATAATGTGATTTCTTAAAGGCTGGCAGTAGAGCCTAGAGGTCAGAGTAATGAGCTGTGAATGAGCTTAGTACATCCAGCAGACCTGAGTTTTATTCTCCCAACCTCCACTTGTATACTGCGTGACTCTGAACAGGTCACTTAACCAGCCCATAGCTCCTGAGTCACCCCTGAAAGCAGGCAGTTGTGCCTAGTGGGACTTACCTGGTTAACAAAGAATAAATAAATAAAGGGAGGGGAAGACAAAGTGATTACTATTGAACATCATCTGTTTTCTTTCATTGTGCGCCTGGTGCTGTGTTGTGATAATTTGTGCTAGTCTTTATTGATTCTGGTGGATGGGGACAAAGTGATTGCTATTGCTGAGTTGCTGTGCAGATGAAAAATAAGTCAGAGGAGATCACTGCATGGAGGAGCCAGACACTGGCACATCTTTACCGAGCTGATGCAATGATCCACAGTGCATCTAACTCCCAAGACAACCACTGAGTTTAACCCTGACCAGTTTGACTTTGGCAGTTCACCAATACCAGACAATTATCAGTGAAGCCCGAGTAACAAACTTGCCAAAGAAAGAAAAGTGTTATCACTGAACTACTGAGATTTGGGATGCGTCAGTGGTGAGGAGCACCACATTCGTCTTCATGGTGACCAACTGCTTTGAAAGAGGTTACAACGACTAGCTCCTGTGGACATCAAGGATGTCAGGTGCCATCTACAAGAACTGCTGATGGCTGAGATAATCAAACGCTCAGAGTCCCTATGCCTTACCGATTGTGGTGACCAGAAAAAAGTCTGGATCCAAAGGGATGCTATAAACTATGGAACACTTCAACAGCAAGATGGTGCCAGAGCTATACACTGTACCCTGGGTCGAAGTCATGCTGGCAAGCCTCATGAGAAGCAAGTGATTTTCCATTTTAGATCTCTGTAGTGGCTGTTACCAAATCCCCATGGTGTAGAAGGATAAAGAAATAACTGTGTCTATCTGCCCTCTGGGGTTCACCAATTTGAGCAAATGCCTAAGGAATATCCTCAGCTCCAGTCACTTTCCCGAGGCTAATGGAGAAAGTGGTAAGTGACATGCATCTACTGTAGGTGTTGGTGTATAGTGTCATGCTTGGCAAGACGCCTGAAGAACTTGTGAGTCGACTGATGAAAATACTGGACAGACTGGAGGAGTTTAGATTAAAGGTATCCATTGAAAAATGACAGTTCTGTCATCCAACAGTTAAGTACGTGGGATATAATCTATCAACCAAGGGAGTACAAACCGACCTTAGCAAAGTGGAAGCCCTCACCACCTGGCCTCGATCCCACAACTTCAAGTCATTGCAGTCATTTCTAGGATTCTGCAAGTACAATGGTAGCTATACAAAGGTTGACTGGTATTGTGATATAAAATACAGTATAATACAGTTGTAGCAAAAAAACACATTGAATTATTTTTTTTACCACAACTCTGTTACATCATGGTATTTTTTTTTACCACAACTGTGTTATACCACAGCACCGATCAACTGTTGTATAGCTACCACTGTACAACTGATGATTCATAAAAGTCTATTCCATCATTGTCCACCCATTGAACAGTCTTACCCATGGGTATCCGCGCCTACTCACAAAAAGACGGCCCACACTGTGAAGGGCAATCATCTACCAAAGACTTGAGAGTGAACTAACCCTATAGCACCAGGTGTGATGACCACTGTGATGTAGATTTTAAGGAAATCATCAGACTGAGCCCAACAAGATATACCGCCTGCACTCTGACACCAACTTAAGCAGCTTGGGAGCCATCTTGTACCAGGATCACCTCAAGGGACTGTGCCCAGTTACTTTCACCAGTCGCAGCCTAACAACTTCTGAGAAGCAATACCCGATGCATAAGCTCAACTTTCTGGCACTCAAGTGGGACATCACCAAGAAAAAACAATTCCCTCACATATGTAAACCACTGCAAAATTAGATGCTGCATGATACCAGTAGCTGTCTGCATTATTTACTCACAACTACAGCATGGAGTACTGCAGTGGTCGAACCAGTATTGTCTCTGATGCCTTCTTACTGCATCCACATTCTGAGTCACCCAGTAATCCCACTTCAGTCCCTGCTATGGCAGCAGTGAAGGCCATGTGTTTAAAGTTTGAACACACAAACAGCAGTATAAGGTACACAGTAAATGAGCAAAAAGCAAAATTATTGCAAAAGTCGTTTATTGGATGATCCAATACATAAATAACAGCACCAGTGAGACAGTGCAACACTATCAAGGTGTCCTGGTGCCTCAAGCAGATGGATCTTTGTCGGGGGGGGGGGGAGGCTCCTTGACAGACATATCTTGTTTTTAAACCTTACAAGTGGTCTGTGTGATCAGGTCAACTGGATGTCCACTTACAAAATAGGGGCTCCACTTAAAGGAATAACAGGATCAATTAGTGCAAGGTGGCATACAAGTTCCCAAACATTATGAAAAAAACACTTTCAGCACAACACATTACTGTACAAAATTCCTAAACACAATACTACACTAAAGGCAGTAATTCAGTGCAGTGAAATATAGTTAAGCCTAAATCATAAATCATATGTTTAAAGTTTGATAGTGAGGATCGTGTCACCCCTGCAAATCCACACAGAGCCACTGACATACTGGGAGCCTCTCTGGACACCATTCCAATTGCCTACCTCAGTCTCTTCAATCTCACAGACTTGGATTGTTCATATTTGCCCCGGCTAAGCTGTCCAAAGTTTACACAAGCCCAGCCTTAAGTTAACAAGCCCAATGGACTTTGTTTTATGTGGTGTGGTACATGCCATAGAAAAAGGGTGAATGCAAGCCAGATTCAGATACCTCATCCTGATGTTTCGCTGTTGCTGTGTGAATGGCCCAAGTTGTCCTTAAAAATTTACTGCTTATCCAGACAATTCAGGGAGCTGCCCACCCAGGGTTCCCTCAGAAGCTGTTGTGTTGTGTTTTGTTTACCATGGAAATACAGAAAAGCTGTCATCGGATCCCTCCACGATAATATGGGTCACCTGGGAGTGGACCACACACTGGACCTGATGCTGGTCTGTTTCTTCTGAATGGCAACAGATGTGGAAAAGCACTGCCAAAACTGTTTCAGGTTTGTTTGCGTTTTTAGCCCCAGATTCCTCAGTAGCACTTAGTCTCCAGCTTGTAGCACCTGGTAGCAGACTTTTTTTGTTGTACTGATTCTTGTTGACAAAATTTTCCTCTGTGGCAACCTCAGAGACAAGCTGATAGACATTCTGCAGCTGTTGGCACACGCTCTGGGTGTCAAAAAGAGCAGCACCCTTGGTCAACATTTAAACCAGAGGACCACTTAAACGTGTGTGTATGGACTTCCTATGTTTGGAACCTGACAACAAGAACATAGAAAACATTCTTGTCATGTCTGAACATTGCCCTTTATATGCCCCAAAGTATTCAAGCAAAGATCAAAAAGCCAGCACAGTAGTCAAGGTTCTGTAACAGTACATTGATCACTATGGCATCTCACAGAGGGTACACTTGAATCTAGGGCATGACTTCAAAAGTTGACTGGCAAAGGAATTTCTGGCAACTTATGGGATAAGAAAGCCAAGAACCACTCCATACCACTCACAGGAAGACTCTCAGTCTGAACGCTTCAACGGGACCCTGCTGGGCATGCTGGGCACCCTGGCACCAGTGCAGAAAGCCAAATGGAATCAGCAAGTAAGCTTCCTGGCCTGTAATTGCGTCTGAAATTATGCCACTTTGATCGCCTTTCTACTGGATGTTTGGTAGAGAAGCTTCTCCACCAGTCAATCAGTGTTTCAGAATCTCAGCAGATGAGGGGATATGTATGTGGAAGACACCCAGAGCGTGTGCCAACAGCTGCAGAATGTCTATCAGCTTGTCTCTGAGGTTGCCACAGAGGAAAAATCTTGTCAACAAGAATCAGTACAACAAAAAAAGTCTGCTACCAGGTGCTACAAGCTGGAGACTAAGTGCTACTGAGGAATCTGGGGCTAAAAACGCAAACAAAAGCTCAAGGACCAGAGAGCACCTGAGCCCTACCTCATTGTGGAACAGCTACCCGATATTCCTGTGTACAAAGTCCACTAAGAAAATGGAGAAGACCTGGAAAAGATCATACATAGGAATCACCTGCTGCCCATTGGTGAAATTCTGCCACACATAGCATCTGAAATTGAAAACCCAGAAACCAGGAGGCCAGAGACTCAATCACCCACAAACACAGAGTAGTGTGCCTGCACCTCTGAACTTCCTATAACTGATCATGAACCTGTGCTGGGGCCAACCTAGAAAAGTTCTGAGAACAGTGGTGATGAAGATACGGCATCTTACCCTAGGATGCTCTGAAAACTTCAAGATGAGCCATTGCCTACTATTTTTTTTATTTTTATTTAACACTTCGGAATTAACCTTTGAACTATGAGCCCTTTTACAAAGGTTCCACATCAAGAGACAATACAACAGTTACAATGGTACAATTCACATAGGCAGAAATACAGGTATCTAACGTAGGAATACTAGCTGGACAAGACAGTAGCTATGTAGTTGATTACAAACAGTCGCAATTAATACGTTTGAGAGGTATAACCAGCTGCTTTGGGAACAGGCATTGTCACAAGTTTCATGTCCTAAATTCTTCAAAATAGTTGCATGTAAAGGGTGGAGAGATGGGTGCCAGAGCGGGGAATAAACAGGCACAGTCCCGGAGCTGAGCTGGAAAAATTGGAGCTAGGAAAGTAGCAGGTGACAGGTGAAGTAAAGTGGAGGTGAGTATGGGGTAAGGGCAGGATTGGGTGGCGAGACAGTAATGAGGGAGAGAGAGAGAGAAAATGAGGGGGTAGGAGCAGGTTGAGAGTTACAGGGATGGGATTTAATTAATAGAGCTCAGGCATGCAGAGAGAGGGGCTAAGAGGAACAAGGTGGGAGTAAGGGCTAATCTGCTGTGGATTAAAATCCTATCAAGCGAAATTAGGGAGTCTGATTTCCCACAGTGGAGCACTTATGTGGATGGTGAGTGCCTTACTGATGGGTGTAAGTGCCTGATGCATGTCTGCATTCACAGGTTCTAGTGTTGATTATGGATTGCTTCAGCTCATGCTTAAAGGTAGAGAAGCTCTTTGTATTGTTTACTCCGATCGGGAGCTCGTTTAGCAAGAGGGGAGCCCTGTAGGCGAACGAGCGCTGGCCGAGGGATGTCCTCATGAAGGAGTGGAATGGAGATGCTTTGACTCACCACCTACCTTATCTCTGCCCTTGGAGTCTTCAGGTACTGAACCTTCCCACTTTTTGAAGCCAGATGCAACCCCATTTGTGTAAGAGGAACTAATCACAGAGACAGATATAATGCCTGCCATCCCTGATGATGCTTTTGAGTCAGAGGAGTTGGAAGGTCATCCAGTGCAATAATGCCTATGGAAAGTGATGTGGAATCAGAAATGGAGGACCAAATACTAGAAACTGATGTAATTCCTGTCATTCCAGGCAATGCCCTTGTACAGGACATAGATTGGGAAGAGGAAAGTGTGCAACCTCTCCCTGAAGAAGAAGCAGTGTTACCCAGGAAGTCTGGATGTAAGCCAAAACTGATAATCAAGCTCTCATATGACATCCATGGTACCTCCTTTTATAGCCCTATTACTGCAGTTCACATAAGTATTGCCCCTATGATACAGTGATATTTGCGCAAAAGTTGACCAGTATTGTGGTATAAGCACAGTAAAAAAAAAAGCATGGTATTCAATTCCCAAATACCGCACTGCAACTGTCTTATATCGCAATACCAGTCAATACTAATGCTATTACCGCTGTATATCCCCCACTATGTTGCACCTGGGTTCAGGTGGGAAAATGTGCATGCATACCAGAAATGTGCTGTGGATAGTTTGGCATCATTTGTTTAGCCAGAACTGTGATGCAATGTGAAAATGTATATAACTGCACTGATTAGATTGGAATCAGGTGTTAGAACTATATATTTTTGCTTATGCTTATTCTTAAGCCACTGCCATTGGACATTTGGACAGTACTCACATGGTCTTGGTGAGGACACTAAGAGTCTGGCAGGGGGAGTGTGTGACTCCCCCAATTTCTGGAGGCTTATCTTGTGGGGTCAAGGGCCCCTGGCCTTTTTTTTCCTTCCAGCACCTGAATTGCAAACAGGCAAAGAGCCCATATGAATAAACATATTCCTGGGCCCAGGACAGGCAGTGAGGCCAGGACATGAAAGAAATAGCCTCAATAGGCTAGCACCAACTGCCCTACAAAATGTAAACATAACTGGGTGAATGTAAGCCCAGCACACCTGGGCCAACATTCTAAAGATATCAGCCAGTCAGGAACATGCTTTTTTCCACAGCCAAGATGCAAGCCCCACATGACT
Organism: Neoceratodus forsteri; assembly: GCA_016271365.2. Classification (NCBI taxonomy): domain Eukaryota; kingdom Metazoa; phylum Chordata; order Ceratodontiformes; family Ceratodontidae; genus Neoceratodus; species Neoceratodus forsteri. The sequence continues at coordinate 720,851,021 of CM057454.1, forward strand.
GAACCAATATTCTAATAGTAATGGCCAGGAAAAATGACAAACCATTAGGATATCAAGTTCAGTTCACTCTATGAGGAGCTTGCTGTTGTAAGCCCCCCCAAATTTGGGACTGACCTCATTGGGGCTACAGCCCTGCAGTGTCCTCGTTCTGCCTCCAGTCCTGTGGACTATAGACTTGGGACCATAGGGCTTGTTCAGTGGCTCCGGGTGGAATTCTGGCCATGGATCCCTCGTGACACCCGATGTGACTGCTACCATTGTGGGTTTGTGCGTGCATGGCTGAAAATCTTAAATGAGCTGCGGCTCCATTGCTAGGCAAAACAGACGCCTTTTGTTATGGGAGCCCCAATGGGCAAATGGGGCTTTCACAAAAGAAAATAAAGATTTTCTTGGCCTCATCATGGCAAGTGGGGCCAGGGCATTTGAATGGTATCCCCTGAATGAGCTTACTAATAAAGTTATAGGCTGCCATTGCCAGACAGAAAAACTGTAAACAATAATGGCGGTGCCCAGTGTTTTCATAGCAGCAGGGGCCACTGGGAAAGGAGTATAGGGCCGCAGTGTGTGACCGGGAAACCTTTTGCCAATCAAGTGAAGGCTAGAAAGCTGCTATAAAAATAGTCTGAATACCACCAAAAGGGGAGTTCGAGAGTGATCCAAGAAAGAGAGAGAGAGACTGCAGGAGGGCTGCACCAGCCTGAAGGCAGCCAGAGTGCATAAGGTCCCTCTGAGCCCCAAAGACAAATTAGGCAGAGCACCTACAAGGCAGTTGAGCCAGCAGGGAATTATTAGAGCTGCTGTTCTGTGGAATGCACTACCAGAATAGGTGGTATCATGTAAATCTGTGAACAGCTTTAAAAGGGCATGGGACAGGGAACGGGAGAGTGAGGGTGGGGGACGTGGGGGACAGCAGTGGAATGACAAAGGGGGGGGTGGGGAAGCTGCAAACTAGGGGTGCTAGCTGCACACTCCAGCATACTTACATAGACTGGATGGTCTGTTCCTGCTGGCACATTCATATGCTCTTATGTCCTGTGGAAAAATCGAACCTCCACTTTTGTTGGCGTTTGCAGCCTGTGATCTCAGTCAGACTCTATGAACTATGCTCCTATCGGAGAGACCAGTGTCTAGGACTGTAGGAACTGTGTAGCCTGCAAAAAAGGTTATTGGTACTGTGCTCGAGACTGTCTAGGAACCCAGCTGTGTCTCTACTCCAGAAGAAGCTGTGTATCATGTGGATATCCGGGGCGATTGCTGCCTGCCCAGACACGCTGGAATGATGAAAGGCCAGAAGAGGTGAAGATGATGAGAGGCCTGTCAGGTGAAGATCATAAAGGCCCCAGGGATGAAGCTGAGGAAAGGCCTGACAGGTGAAGTCCAGTTCATTGCATATTCTTATCCAGCTGAAGTGATGTACCGCAAGACTGTATAGTGATACCAGAGTGGTACCGCTGAACTGTGTCTTATCCCCCCCTTGAAGCCTTCAGAGACTGTAAGTACCTCTGGGCTGTTGCCCTGAGGAGCTCTACTACATTCAATTTAGTTAGTTTTGATAGCTTAAAAGGGTGGAAGTCCTGGGCAGGACTTTGTAATCTGCAGGATCCCCAGGCAGAAGAGTGAAAGGCCACTGCCTGCTTTTTTTGGAGGCCCCGGAAGTTCTGCAGTTCTAATTTTAAAGGACTGTTACTGTACTATCTCCCTCAGTCTTTGGTGCACCTACCCTGCATCCATTGGTTGGCCACCAGCAACCCAGTGAGGTACCCACCACAACAGATTGACTGTTGCTACCATCACGGCCATTGGGGGGAAGCCAGTTGCACTTACAGGGAGATATTGAGACTGAATGGGGTACAACTGTGTTTGACAAAAAAAGTTATTGCTGTGTGCTATTATTCTCCCCATTCACCCGTCCCTTATAATAAATCTGAAGTTAATGTTACAACTTGATATTGCTGGTTGTTGCATACAGTGTACTGTTACTGTGTGGGGAAGATACTGTTGGAGCAGCTGTTGTATTTTCCTGGGGGTGGTAACCTTGTGTTTTACTCATCAGGTTCCCCATATCACTACCCCAGGTGGAGGCACTATGCCATTTTACTCCAGTGTAGTACATCCATTATTAAACCCAGGCCAGCCCCCTCGGAGTTGAGTACTGGTGAGACCCTGAGGGCTCCAGAATAGCCAGGTGGTTTGTCAGGAGGCTATTACACTGTAAAAAATTCTGGGCTGAGTTTGTGCTTGGTGAGATAGAATAAGCTGTGAGCATGTGATCCAGTGCCTGCCAGGAACTGTAGCCCTAGTAGGCCCCTGCAGTGTGTGCACAGCTGAATAATATTAAAAAAGCAGTTTAATTCAACATGAGTGAGAAGAGAAATGAGCAGAGCTTGGCTTGTTTCTTCCCTACAGTGACTTTTCCCTCAGGAGAGCAAACTTCACAAAGAAACTGCTAACCAAAGAGGCCATTGCCTACCACCAGGTCCCTGGACATTTTGTCTCTGCAGCTGACCGAATGAATCAAGACCGGCAAGAGAGACCACAACAGCTCCAGAAGAGTTTGCCGTCCATTCTGAAGCATCCAGCATCTCACCTGCTCAGCTATTCAACCCACCAAAAGTATCCTAGAGACTGCAAAACCATGAGAAATCACTTGGGGTTCACCCCTGTAACTGAGGTATTTTCCCGTGTAATTGGAACAGACGGAAGAAGCCCTGGGTGGACTGTGTAACAATTGCTAGGCCCAGTCAGAAGATCTGAGGAGGCCACTTGGCCACCTATCCCTGGATTGCAAATAGGGGCCCCTTTCAACAGGTAAATTTTGATTCAACTCTGTTTGTGCTGCAACTGTTTGCCTACCAAGTTAATTGTGCCATCATTTTAATCACTCTGCTAGCAGCAACTGTACTGACCGTCACTAAACAGGAAAGGAACCTTGGGATTATCTGATGACCTCAAAGTGGCAGGGCAGTGTGACAAAGCAGTGGGTAGGGCTAACAGGATGCTAGGGTGAATAGGGAGCTGTATCTCCAGCAGAACTAGGAAGGGGATGCTGCCACTGTATCTCCCGCTGGTGAGACCCCACCTGGAGTACTGTGTATAGTTTTGGAGGCCACATATTAAAATGGACATGGGCAAGGTGGAGTCAGTTCAGAACAAGGTAACTAAAATGGTACAGAAGTTTCATGAGAAGCTGTATGAAGAGAGACTGAGGGAACTCAACATGTGAACTCTGAAAGAAAAGACAGAGAAAGGTGATATGATAGTGACCTACAAGTACCTCACAGGGGTGGACAGGGTGCAGGAGTGGAGTCTCTTTCAAATGAATAAGAGCTCCAGGACTAGCGGGCATGCAATGAAACTGGGGGAAGGGGTGACTTTAAGATAAATGTGAGGAAATACTTCTTTGCTGAAAGGGTGGTAGACATTTGGAACAGACTACCAGTGGAAGTGGTGGAGATGAAAACAGTGGGGGGGGGGGGTTTAACATGCATGGGATAAACATAGGGGTGTATTAGAAAATAAACAGGGAAGAGGGAGGGTTGCAGGAAACTAGTTATATAGTCTGTGGAGACAGACTAGGTAGAAAACATCTAGGTACACTGGGTGGGACAAGTGTTCCTTTTCCGCCAACAAATCCTATGTTTCTGTGTGTCCTCAGTGAGTTACTCACTTCAACTGAGAGTGCTCTCACCCATGGCCTGTGAGGAACTCTAAGTCAGATGCACCCCTTTTGGAGGATTGGTAGGACTGCGAGGGATGTACAGATTGCGTGTGGGGATATTGTTATCAAGTACAAGAACTGAATTACTTCCCCATTACTTCTATTTTTCCCTACTGCTCCTAATAAATAATTGTTGGAACTGTACTTCCTTATTTGGGGTTATTACTGTTTTAGGGCGCATGTTCTGTGGAGGGGCTGTGTGGCTAACAGTATTTTATTGTTCCTGGGAGTTAATACCAGTCATGGTAGAAGGCAGAACAAAACTGGGGGAAGGAACCAACTGAAACAAGGCAACCGTCAGTGTGTGTGTGTGTGGGGGGGAGCAGCAAAAAAAAATAAACCTGTAAAATACACTGGGCCTGATTCTCAAAATTCAGCACAAGCAATGCCAAAGGCGACTTTCGCCGATTGTGGGTACACCAGGGATCCTGCACTGGCAGCAACTGTGGCCATGCACTGAACAGATGGTACATCTGGATGGGTTACTGCAAGCTGCTGGGTTGCCTTGTGCCACTCTAAGATGTCCCTAGTGGTCTAGCGGACCTTCCCCAGCCCTGAGCTGCCCGAATAATACAATATCTGTCCCTGGTGGTCTAGCAGTCCCCACCCACAGCCTGATCCTCTTTTCAGTTATAGCACTCATGTACCTGCTGGTCTAGTGAACCCCCCAGCCAAATCCCCTTATGATTACAATAAACAGGTCCCTGGTGGACTAGCAGACCCCTCCACCCCAATCTGTCCAAATAATAAGAGATTCAAAATATAGAGTATGGGTAACCACACACAACAAAGCTGTGTTTCCATTGAGGGGTGAGATAATAATAACAATAAACTTTATTTGTATGGCGCCTTTCAAAAACCAAGGCGCCTTAACAATATTAAAATCACAATATTAATAAACAAACAAACATCTTTGCAACAAACAATATAATCAAACTGGTATCATTCATAGTTAATCACCAAAAGCTTGGTGCCACAAAAAAGGTTTACAGTAAATGCTAATTTAAACCCCTCCATGGCCGTGCATTCACGTAACTGACGGGGTACAGAATTCCAAAGGGTAGTGGCGACATACATAAATGCTGTCTCCCCAGAAGATTTCAAACACAACCTTGGAATCTTTAGCAACCCCTCGATGGCTGAGTGGAGCAATTGCCCAGTGCAATAAGGGACCAGAAGCTCTTTCAGATAGTCCGAGCCCAGTCCGTGTAGGGCTTTAAACATCAGAAGACCAACTTTAAAGGTGATCTGCCACTGAATTGGCAGCCAGTGCAGTCCACGCAGCACCAGCAAAATATGACAGGAACGGGATGAACCCGTCAAAATCCGGGCTGCCGTGTTCTGCACCAGCTGCATGTGGCAGATTTCCACCCCTGGTAGCCCTAGGTATAGTGAGTTGCAGTAATCCAAACATGAGGTCACAAAGGCGTGGATCAATATAGGAAGGTCACCAGATGGAACAAGGTGCTTGATCCTGGAGATATTCCTCAGACGGTAGAATGAGGATTTGATGACAGCCGACACCTGCGAATACAGGATCAGCCCTTCGTCAAAGATTACCCCCAGATTTCGCACCCATTCAGAGGTCAGGAGTAGCATGCCCCCGAGAAAAAGTCCAGAGGGCGAACCCACACCTGACCCCCCTGTCCGGCGTCCCGGATCCACTACCAATACCTCAGTCTTATCAGAGTTCAATTTTAACCAACTGCCATCCATTCACTCCTGGATTTCAGTGAGGCAGATATTAAAAACCAAGACAGCTCCATCCTGGTCAGGTGCGAAAGAAAGGTAGAGCTGGGTATCATCAGCATAGCAGTGAAACCTCAGCCCATACCTTCTTACAATGTCTCCAAGGGGCAGCATATACACTGCAAACAACATGGGGGACAGCACTGAGCCCTGAGGAACCCCACATGATAGAGAAAGTGGGTCCAAGGAATGAACCCCGGACACCACTGTCTGAGATCTTCCTATGAGGAATGATGTAAACCACCCAAGGACTGTACCTGACAGTCCACAGATGAACCTCAGATGATCAAGCAGAACCCCATGGTCAACAGTGTCGAACGCTGCTGAGAGATCCAGGAGGACCAGTTACAGTGGTAGTTACTGCCATCATTAATGACAGTGATTGCAACAATGCACTGCAAAGCAATACTAGATGCTATCACTGCAATTTATTTATTTATTTCAGATTGGGATTAATACCTTTGAGTCAGAGACTTATTTACAAAAGTTCCAAGTCATACAGATAACATAAGACAAACAGACAGAACATAGGTTAACATAAGGTTACATAGTTTGCATGGAAATGTACACAACATGGTAAGATACATTGCAAAATAACATAGAGTCCACTTTAACACAAAGGTTCCAGCAGCCAATACTTAATCCTGAACACCTAGGACACAGCATAATTAGATTAGGAATCAGTGCCTACATGGAGAGAGCTATTTTCATAACAAATGCAGATTGAAAGAAAGAGCCTTACCAGGGTAAGTGCAGAGTACGGCAAGAATGACATGAAAAAAAAACTTGCTTGGTGGAGGAAGCAGCCAGACAAGGCTTTGTCAGTTCACGGTGTAGGGAATGGGTGTGGAGGAGGAGAAGCGGTGCATGAACTGGGGATTTGGTGGGGGGAGAACCAGCGTGGGCGGTAGAGTGAAGGGAGGGTGCACGTGGAAGGGACACCGTCAACCTGTTTTGCATCATATTATTTTTAGTTAAAAACCCACATTTTATGATTGCTTACTTTCTCTAAAATTCATTGATGTTGCTGATTGATTTATCTGTTTCCTTGTTTACTAGAACCAAAATACATGGTAATATATAGCTATGACCTGCTTTGTTTTGCTTCATATCACTGATCTACTCATACTGCATACTTCCTGACATTAGAAACACCCTCAGACAGTGCAGCCACTCATGATACAATAGTCTTCTCTACTACCACTATGAGTGGCTAGATTGTGTTGGAAGTGTTCCTGAGTCCAGGAAAGATGCAGTGGGAGCTGATCAAGAAATGTAAACAAACATGTTTTGGTGTGGTAACACCAATATAGTGGACAGTCAGTTTTTCACTTTTTAAAAGGAAAAAGGGATTCAAATCAAACAACCAGCTGCATCAACAATTTTTATAGAATGTGAACAGCCATAAATTGTGTTTTTTAAACTAGGAACACTGAGGCCCAAGGGGTTGACAGTGTCCCTTTAATCCTTTGTGAGCAATAGCGCCCACTATTGATACTGTGGTAGCAAATGCCTTGGAGCGTTAGTACTATTAATGGTATTGGCTGCCACTATAGAAAGGGGTGCAGGAATGCTGAGCAGACCACGTGCTTCCTCCCACCTCACCTCGGCTATGGGCCTGGGTCGAGTCGGCTCCTGTGCGAGACTGCAGGCAAACCCTCATCCCACAGGTGGCATTTGAACTTTATATTATACTCAGTCGTAATGACAGTAAGCTCAGCCTTGCTTGACAATGGGGAAAAAACTAAAAAGGACACAGCACACATTACACACAATATTTACGAAACACAGGGGTGCACTCTTTACTTTATTTAGAACACTTTGCCAACACTCACTGTGACAGGTGCAAACTGGTCTCAACATGCAGGCCCTGGAAGCTTTTAGTTCATGCTAACCTCTTTGCATATTAATCTACATTTGAGTTCAGAAAGACAATAATGATGGCACTCCCATCTTTACTTCCAATGCACGTAATTAAAATGTATGCCTGCTGTACACTTCATCTACCATATTTTCACTTGGAATGTAGAAAGCAGCAGTGTAAAAAAAAAAAAAGAAATTATAGTCATTAAAGTGTCAGCAATAGTGACAGATTAACAATAGGGTGGCAAAGCACGAGAACAAAGTATGACAATCTTTTGAAATCTGTTGTAAACATGCCAGCTTGAAGCATTGTGTTCTGTCATCTACCCTGACATAGACCGGTCTCTCATGACTATTCTTGTCAACAATAAAAGCCGCAGGCACTGTGATACACAGGAGAAGAGATTGGTTCTTCTGGATGTTACTGTATTACAGATGTACCTACCAGGATGTTTCCTGTGATGACATAATACATTTTGGTACTATAGTATGTTGCTGCACCAACAGTCAATGTTTTCCGATGGGTGATTACCCTAGGCTGCAGTATTGAAATGGGATTCACCAGTACCCCTGTATAGCATGCATCCTTTTTATTTCATTTCCCCAGTGCCTTTCCTTACTTGTGAGTATGCCTAGTCCCATTTGTGAGCAAGCTGTAGGCAGTGAGCTGGTGGAAAACAGGTCTTGGTGGTGAGCTCCCAAAAGGTAAATGGGACAAGGGTGAGTGAGAGTTGGGCTGAAGGAAGTGGGCTATGAGGTTAACAACTAATTCTTGAACAAGGGAGTGGGAATGTTGTTGTCTGGGACTTCAGAGTAATGCACCTGGTCTGTTGCAGGGGTTGTGGAATGAATGCATTCATGGCTATGGACACGTTTTCCTGTCACTGCTGCAAGCTGTTTGCAGCTTTCAGATTCAGCATGCTCAGGGGACAACTAGTATCAATCACACAGGAGTGTGGTGTGCATATTTATGGAGCACATACAAACAGAGGTGAGAAAGAAGCAAGTGCCTCAGTCGGGACCCAAACCCAGGCCACCTGGAACACCTTTCTGACTGCACTAACCAGCTGTGCCACTGAGACAACTGGAACCTGGGCCATCCCCGAGCACATTACTCTATCTCAAATGCACAACCTAATGGCAACACAAATATTTACTTGTAACAATCACACAGGAGTGTGGTGTGCATATTTATGGAACACATACAAACAGAGGTGGGAAAGAAGTAAGTGCCTCAACCAGGACCTGAACCCAGGCAACCAGAACACCGTTCTGACTGCACTAACCAGCTGTGCCACTGAGACAACTGGAACCTGGGCCATCCCTGAGCACATTACTCTTTCTCAAGTTCACAACCCAATGGCAACGCAAATATTTACTTGTAACAATCACACAGGAGTGTGATGTGTATATTTATGGAACACATACAAACAGACGTGAGAAAGAGGTAAGTGCCTCAGCCGGGGCCTGAACCCTGGCTGCCTGGAACACTTCTGTTTGTATGTGTTCAATAAATATACACACCACACTCCTGTGTGCTTTTTACAAGTAAATATTTGTGTTGCCATTGGGTTGTGCATTTGAGAAAGAGTAACGTGCTTGGGGACAGCCCAGGTTCAAGTTATCTCAGTGGCGCAACAGGTCAGCGCAGTTGGAAGGGTGTTCAGGGTGGCCTGGGTTCAGGTCCTGACTGAGGCACTTGCTTCTTTCTCACCTCCGTTTATATGTGGACAACTAGTATAATTTCAAGATGTGAGGGTGGGAGAGCCCCAGGATGGATAGGTCACAGGTGAGGGGACTAGAACTTGGCCTATCTATTAGTGACAAGGACTAGGTTACATTAAGCAGAGGTAGACAAATACAGGATCCTGAGGTGAGGCAGGAGTCTCTACCAGTGCCCATCCAAAGCTGGTACTTGTCAGTAGTAGGGAAGATAGAAGGCAACCTCAGGGTGGTGAGTGCTCTGCTGATGCCTTGACCATAAGAGTTTCCACAGTATAGTAGGGTTTGGGGAGGAATGTAGGGCAAGGTAACAGGAAGGTAGACATGATAGGAGACTCTACTCAGAGGTAGGTTATCAAAGTACGTGGAATACTGGGACACCAGAGCTGTGTGGATTATTTGAATAGTTGCCTAACTAGTGTGTGGGTTGCAAACATCACAGTGAGGGGGAACAGGCTTGTTTGGGTGGAGCAGTTGAACCAGCCATCATTGTACATATTGCCATATATCATATGCAGACCACAGGTCTTGCAACCCTGATTTACTAGGCAGCAGAGAAAGTATGCCAAGAGACTTTCAGAGGGGGGTGGGGGGCACACTATCGAAAATGTATCCTCCAAGCATTAACCCAGGGGCATTTTACTTCCAGCACTAATCTGGGATCAGTGTACTGTGAGAATAATGTAATAGAATGAATTCCTTATGCCACTCAACCCCTTTCAGCATAGATTTACTATTGCAACACCCCACCATTGACCCCCACTCTAAAATTTGAAAATACCCTACCCACTAGTCTATGCTGGCTGCTGAGTTTCTTGGTTCTGTTTGTTATCTTGAAACAGAAACTTCCCCAGGGTCAGTGTTTCTCCAGAATCAGTGCTGTCCATGGGTCAGTGTTGCCCTAGAGTCAGCTGCCTCATGGGCAGTGCTGCCCTGGGGTTACTGTTTGGAGGAACAATCTGTGCTCACCATGTGGAATAGGGAGTGAAGAGGGATTAAAGCCCAACAGAGAGCCTGTAGCTGGAATTACAGCGGTAGCCATCCTATTGTTTCACTTTACCACAGAAAGTTAACTATATTAACCCTAGGGAGCCAATCCATTTTCTCATTAAAAGTGCGTATTTGTCTAAGCACTTTTGAGAATGGCACTCAGATATCTGTGCATTCTGTATTCCAGAAGTCCAGCCACCCCCTTCATGCCATGTTATGAAGCAATAATACATGATGGGATGTTGGTTATGCTAATTTTACCATATACCCATGGGCGTAGTAAGGCATAAGGCCTCAGGCCAAGTGTCTCCAGGCTCAAGAATTGTGGTAAAACCAGTACTGTGGTAGAATGCTCCCTTGTCTCTGCCCCCCCCACAAAGACATATAGAATGGTAACATGTAATAAATAAATTCAAAATTCAGCAGACTTCTACAGGCATATACACGTATACACACACACACACACACACACACACACACACGCCTCAAATCATAGAATCATAGAAATCTGACAGCAGAAAAGGATCCCATTGGCCCATCCAATCTGCCCCGTGGAGCCAGAGCTTCAGTTTCATCTGTTGCAGGGTAAGGAGCAGGGAGTTCTCTGGAAACTGGTAAGGAATGGAGGAGGACTGCCCTTAATTATCAAAGAAACACCAAAAATGGAAACTCTGAATAGTTCTTGATTTCCCCCCCTCAGAACCAGCCCTTCTCAGCCCCCAGCCCACTCCCAACCAGCACTTGCATCTCCCAGCACCTATCTCACAATCCCCCACAGACTACCACAGTGGTTGGGCTATGGGTGGGAGGTCTGAAATCCCCCTCCCTGAGACCAAATCCAGACATGGTGGTCCTGGGAGGCAGTATGGGTCAGAGAGTAGGCCAAGCATCGTGCTCCAACCCCATCTTCTTTGTTCTGGTCCCCTTGGTCGGCAGTGAGCAATGACACCAGCGTACATGTACATAGAGGCACACACACCACATGTCTGCTGCCAACCTGCTCCTGATGACTCATGACCCCTGCCCTGCCACAGTTCCTCCATGCAGTGGCAGTAATGTGAGCAGTGTGGCTTACCCTCCTTCACCAGGAGAGGAGAGCTGTCATTGGACACTCGATCCTCTCCTCTCAGGCCGAGCCCTGGTGGCCCCTGAGCTCACTCCTGAACCTGAGTCACTGGCATGGAAGGAGGTGTGGTTTCCAGCACCTCAACTCTCCATGCCTCTGGGCCTTAGTTCTTTATTTTTTTAATTTGTTTATGTGTAGGGAGGGGCTCATGAGTGTAAAGAGACATTAAATTATTTACTTATTTTGTTTGCTTTAAAGGACTTTTATTTTTAGGGTCTAGTTAAAGGTTTTTATATATAAATAAAAGAGGTACCCATGTTTGTGATGGAAATCAGGAACAAGTGAAGTGGCTCGAGAATTGTGTATGCGAGTTGCCCGAATTCCAAATCTCACTGCCTGAACTTGTTCAAACCTGTGCAGTTGTGGAGAATTAAGATATTGGTTTCAGAACTTGTTGCCCTATCAGGACACAGGAACTTTCTAACCCATTTTATAACAAAGCTACAACACATCTTTTTAATCAGGGAACGGCAGAACTTAACACCATGTGATTATACCCCTTAGACTGAGGCAGCATCAACCCTGGAATCCTTTGAATCATTTTTTTCAAGAGTCCAGGAACACTGTGCGACAAACTGCCAGTCGCAAAAATATGGCTCCAGGCTCCAAAAGGTTAAGGAACCACAATACAGAACTTCCTAACAGCAGTATTATTCAAGGTACTATGACACTTGGACAGCTGGTTCTGATTACTGTATCATTTTTTGTAATATAAAAATGTGTTATGGACCGTCTCTCATGAGAGATGCTAAAACAGCATGTGAGGTCACACACACACACACACACAGGTTTTAGATACAAGGTGTTACCTGGAAGGCTAGAAGCTAATTACAGACTAGACTAGGTCTTAATTGGGGATCTCCTGTTTGTCTAGCTTTATGGTTGCTTGCCAGATGCTAGGCTAGAATCATAAACTTTTATGACATTTCGAGGAGGAAACCAGGTTTAGCACACTGGTGCGAAATCGTAAGTCCCTTTGATGTCCTGGAAAAGGGAAGCTGATCATAAGATCAAAGAGAGTAATTTTAAGAAAATGAGTTATGCTGAGGTTACAGAATTTAATACTTGGATAAGACATCCTGTTTTTGTATAGACATATTTTTTTTTATATATTCTGACAGGGAGGAGCCAGGTGACCTCACACAAAGGGGTTGGCAAATGCATTTTTTTTAAAGAGTATTCTTTTTTTCCTTGAGACACTTTTATCTACACTCAGAAAAATAAACATCTTTGAGCACTTTAAGCAAGTATACAGGTAGAGAGAGACAAAATCTAAGTACTGTAGTAGGAATTGCACTGTTAAAACCTTGTTCTTTTAAAAGATTGTATGGTTCTTGTGATATTAGTTCTGTATTTTATGTTTTGCATATTTTTTATCTATTTTAGTAAAACTCTGTTTTTAGAGTCTACTTGGACTGTCTTTGAATTTCGTTCCTTTAGAAGTAAAGTATATTCACTAAAAATACCACCAACAGCTTAATCTGGTTCAAGGTCAGTAGGCATTCATCTGTATTCCCCCCTCCCCCGGGTCGTGCCTGAAAATAGTCAGAAATTGTCTAGTGTACTTACCCGGTCAACAAAAGCTAAAATAAAAAAAAATAAATATATGGTTAAAGCAGACACTGTAGATAAGCTTGAATGGTGATACCAAACTGGAAAAAAGTAAGAGTTTTAATTTGAGGTCTTTTATTAGAGTTTTCAAGGGTTCATTTCTGTACACCTAATTAGGTGCCCGTAGGCAAAGATATCTGGCCCCTGAAGACAGAATTATCTGCACCTGTGCATTGGGTACACTAGCAAGAGGTTCACAGTTTGAATCCCTCCAAGGCTTGAGACCAAAGGTTGATTTGAACCCACAAAACAAACAGGAGGATTACCCTGTTTCTGTTAACTGTTCACAAGACTGTGCTCGGAGGTTGGCACTTTGGGAGTAGAGGGCTGACCTGCTGAGTCGGTTTGTGACAGGTACCACATAAGCTGAAGGGTTAACTTACTGTGCTGAGTTAATGTGGAACTTTAAATAATATTGCCTAAAAGGGGAAGTCCCATATTGCTGTACCTTAACTTGGTAAACTTTTCTGATTAGGATGGCTCCCACAATAGGCTTCATGGGAGTTAAAAGACAATTCTGGGAGTATCTTACAAACCACCAAGTAGTACAGTAAAACATGAACTGGAATTGGCAAATAGAATGTAAAGGGCAATAACTGTGGGGTCAGCTATGGATTTCAACCTACCTGACATTGACTGTGAGGAGCAAATTGCTCAAGTGAAAGGACAATTGTTTTGTTAGCCATAGAAACCTAGACAATGCCAGCACAAAAATACCATTGGTCCATCTAGCCTACCCAGTTTTACCCTACTACCCCATGATCCTGATTAGATGGGGTACTTGTCCTCACCTCCCCCACTCTCTGCCTTACTGCTATCCCCCTGAAAAACTATTATGCCCTTTAGCTTGTTCCAACCATACTTGAACCCAGTGATGTTTTTTGCAGCCACCACCTCTGCTGGTAGGCTGGTCCATGGCTCAACTTCTCTTTCCGTAAAGTCAAACTTTCTCCCATCCCTTTTGAATCTCCCCCATACCAGCATACATTGATGTGCCCTTGTTTTTTTTGAACTAAGTAAACTTTATTAACAGATTTAAAAATACAATTGATTCAAAAATAACAATAGCCTAAACGCGAACACATCTAGAGCATAAAATGAGGTGGGTACAAAAGAGGTTACCGTTATGACAACATAATTGGGCTTGATACCAAAAAAAGAGAGACCATCATGTTCCTGTATCAACAACAAAAAAAAATCAACCCCAGTAGAACAAGGAATGTCCCCTTGTTTTTGACCCACTATTCCTGCTAAATAGTTCTTGACTGTTCACCTTGTTTATTGGGAACTTGAAGGTCTTTTTCATGTTGCCCCCTACCTTCTGGCCTTTGGTGAATACATGTTTAGTGCCCTGAGCCGATTCTCATAGGATCTGCCCTGTTGGCACTAAATCAGTTGGTTACTCCATGAAGTACCGTCTCCAGATAGTTTCTGTCTTTCCTCAGGTGAAGACTCCAGAACTGGGTACAGCATTCCAGACGGGGTCTCACCAGTGATCTATAGAGAGAGGTAGTATCCTCCTGCTATTGAAACTCCTTCTAAACACCCCTACATTCTGGTTGCCTTGCTGTAGGCCTTGATACATTGCTTAGTTTGCTTTAGAGAGTCAATTTTAATGACCCCCAGGTCCCTTCCCTCTGAAATAGCAACCAGCTTTAGTCTCTCTCATCTAGTATTGCTTCCTGGGTTCTTGTTCCCTATTTGTATCACATTGCCCTTTGCTGCTGAATTTCAGCAACCAGACCTTGGACCACCCCTTTAACCTTTGAGGGTCCTTTTGCAACTCCCTTACCCCTTCATTGCTGTCTACTCTGTACAGAGCTTAGTGTCATCTGCAAAGAGACACATATTGCCCTGTATTCCTTCTCCTATGTTACTGATGAACATATTGAAAAGGACTAGTCCCAGGACTGACCACTGCAGTACCCCACTTGTGACCTCCCTTCCCCCGATTTGGCCCTGTTTACCACCATCTTTACTAGACAAAGAATTTAAACCTGACCCTTATGGGACCAGAGGTTACCATCTACAAATTAAAAGGTGAGCATTTAAAACAGAGAGGAGAAACTATTTCTTCACCTAACAGGTTATATGAACTTGGAGAGACCTCCGACTTGACAGAATAATTAGTAAAGGTAAATCAGAATACATGACAAAATTGGATAGATGATGTGACGTTGAATCCTGCTATAGATGCTTCCAAACCCCTGCCCCATTGAACTAACCCACTCCAGAAATTCTTAAAACATACTTTGCCGTCCCTAGGCATTATTGACATCTGGCGTCATTGTTTTCCCACTGTTCAAGGATACACCCATGTGACAGCTTCTATGGGGATCACGTCCCATGGTGACTACCTCTTCAACATGGCTGAGCAGCTTGCTTCACTGCAGGATGTTTGGCATGGTGCAACTCTTTTATCGGATCACGCTCCTGTCAATGCCAAATTCTCTTTGGGGGGTATGAGTAAGACACCACACTGGCATCTTAATTTGGGCCACCTTCGGGACCCTGAATTTAGGCAGATGATTCGGGAAAGTATCCCGAGGGTTATTTCAGAAAACTCCTCCTCCAATGTTTCTCTGGCCATTTTGTGGGACACCTTGAAGACAGTGATCCGAGGGGAAATTATAAAATATTCAGTGAGGAAAAAATCAGAAAGCGATCACTGTCTTCAGAGTCTACAACATGAGCTTCGGCAATTGCAAACTCTTTTTGTTCAGGGGGACAAAACAGTCCAGCCAAAACTGTGTGAGGTTAAACAAAAGTTGCAGAAAATTTTGGATCAGAAATTAGAACAGCAGCTGTTTTATTTAAAGCACACTTTTTTTGAGGGGGGCCCTAGAGAGGCAAGGAACCTTGCTCGCCACCTCAGGATCCATAGGGCTAGAGCCTGTGTAACGAGCTTGTTTGTCCCGAGTACTGGGGGATTACTGACACACCCTACTGCAGTTTGAACTGCTATGGCTAAATTCTACCAGGCTTTATACAAAGCAGAACCTTCCCTCTGACATCTCAAATAGAAACTTATTTGCAAAAGTTGCTTCTACCTAAGTTGTCACTTGCTCAGGCTAATTCTCTTCTAGTTCCTATAACTCAGGGGGAAATTGAATACATTCTTAAGTTGGCCAAGTTCTTAAAAGCCCCTGGCCCAGATGGGTGTTCTTCTGAATTTTATAAATAATTTAAGGCCTTGCTCCATCCCCCATTACTAGAGGCCCTTCAAATGGTCCAAAAAGGGGATGCTCCTCCTTCCACTTGGAGAAACCAGTGATTGCGGCAATCCCTAAACTACAGAAAGATCTGCAGTATCTGGTGTCTTACCGCCCGATTTCCACGTTAAACTATGATTACAAGCTTTACATGGCAGCCCTGGCTTGTCACTAGAGAACCAAATGCCGGACCTTATCGACCTGGATCAGGTAGGTTTCATTAAAGGCCAGCAGGCACAGGATTCCATAAGACACACCTACCTGTTAGTGGATTATGCCAACAACAGGAAGATTCCTTTGGTCCTTTTGGGGCTTGATGCAGAAAAAGCCTTTGGCAGGTTCGCCTGGCCTTTATTATGGGCGATCCTGTCACATTTTGGTTTCCCTATGGAGCTCATATTACAATTGCAAAATATACATATATATATATATATAAATAACTCACCCCAAGCTTATTTACAGCGGGACGGTTCCCTTTCTGATCCATTTACCCTCTCCCATGGGATGAGGCAGGGCTGTCCCTTGCCTTCCTTGCTTTTTGCTCTATATTTGGAGCCCCTAGCTGAGGCAATATGTCAACATCCCAACAGAGAAGGCATTTCCATAGGTGGGCACGCGTATAAAATATCCTTATTTGTGGATGATATACTCCCCACCCTATCCTGAATGTTCTATACCTGAGGTATGGAACCAATTGAACTTGTCCGGTGCTCTTGTGGGGTACAAGATATATGCCCAAAAGACTGAAGTACTGCTTTCTAATTATTCTCCCCCTGCTTCCCTGAAAGTTGCTTTCC
Organism: Neoceratodus forsteri; assembly: GCA_016271365.2. Classification (NCBI taxonomy): domain Eukaryota; kingdom Metazoa; phylum Chordata; order Ceratodontiformes; family Ceratodontidae; genus Neoceratodus; species Neoceratodus forsteri. The sequence continues at coordinate 720,867,809 of CM057454.1, forward strand.
CTTTCAAGTGGCACAGGTAGTCCATGCTGTACCTGGGGATTAAGTTAGTAATGAACTTAACTTGTGTAGGCTTCCTAAATTATGAACCCCTTATGCAACAGCTTGCAGAGGATCTGTCTAAATGGTTACAACTCTCCTTCAGTTTTTTAGGTAGAATTGAAGTCATTCAGCAGCAGATTCTTCCTCGTATTTTGTTTTTTCTTCAAACTCTCCCAGTGATGCCAGTGAATATTTATTTTCAAGCCTGGGATAGAGCGATCTCTCATTTCATTCAGAGGGACAGACCTCCCAGGGTGAGATATTCCATTTTACAGCTCCCAGTGAACAAGGGAGGTCTTAATCTCCCCAGCCATAAATACTATGCTATGGCCGCTCAGCTACGCACATTACTTTGTTGGTTGAATCCTCAATATGATGCGCATTGGAAGTAGGTGGAACTCACCCTGGGCTATCTCCCTGATCTCACCAGTTACCTGTTTGGTCAACCGCCACACTGTCTCCTGCTTACTAAATTTTTTCAATACACTGTGGTGCCATTCAGGTATTGGCTCATGATTTTATGCAAATGACTTACCTAGTCAGAAGCCTTATTCATTCAGTCACTTGCCCATGATACCTCTTTCCCTCCATATATCACGGAAGGGACTTCGGCTCTTTTTGCACTCCTGTGGTTTGCAGTATGTCTCTCAACTGATAGGTTCAAATGGTATTCTTTCTTTTACCCAGTTACAAGCTACCTACCTATTACCACAAACTTCTTTTTATAGATACAGTACTTACAGTTGTGGACATACCTCATACCATTTGAAGACTCACTTGTTTCCACATTGGAGAAACACCCCCCTTCTGGTATCTTTGATTCAGAACCACCGAGATGGGGCCTCAACTGACCATTTAATTAGTTGTATATGCAAGGCACTCCAGTAGCATTCAAAAGACTTCACTGAGTTGGTAAGGCTTAAGTGGGCAGCAGCACTTAATGTTAGTTTATCTAGGGACACTTGGAACTCTTCTGCTCTTCCAGCTCTTAAAATATCCAGTTCACTGTACTGGAAGGAATATCCCTGGAAGCTCCATATTCGATTTTTCCGCACCCCAGCAGTAGTGGCCCAGTACATGGACCCTTCCTTTGGCAGATGTTGGAGGGATTGTGGCCATGACTGTGACAATCAGATACATATCCTTTGGGCTGTGAATCTTATCTTCCTATTGGCAGGAGGTTATACGTGAATTAACGGCTATATATGACTGCTCCCGTTTATTTACCCCATCTTATACATTGACAGCTGTGAAGCCAGAAGGGGTTAGGGTATCTAATCTTACATATAAACAAGTCATGTTATTTGTTTTGACAACTAAAAAAGCTATAACCCGCTTGTGACGTATTAAGACTGTTCCCACATGGGAGGCCTGGGGTGTACTTGTTAGGATATTTACGCCTTGGAGCGGCTTTTGGCCAGACTTTCAGGCAGAGTGGAGACCTTCAATTTTAAATGGAGTAGATGGATGTGATACCAACTTGACCGCTACACCAACTTTGTCCCATGAATCAACCCTGGCTATTGGGGAAACGTGCATTTTAGTCCCAACATAGTCATATGACTTTTTGACAAGAAGAATATAAATTTGTTCACTTTTTTCTTTTGCATTAGTAGCCTTCTCCATTGGTGGCTAGCTTTGGAGCTCCCAGAGGATTTGAGAAAGTGACTTTACTCCTTCGGTGCAAAGGTTTATAACAAGTGACTCCCATATGGGCGTGTTTTTTTTCATTTCTCTATATGGCCTGCTTTATTCTTTTTTTAAAGGACTCTCTCTCTCTCTCTCTATATATATATATATATATATATATATATATATATATATAACATAACACATGCCCCCACAATGCAAAAGATTATGGCATCATGGTTACATATGCAAATCACCACAGAATTCCTGTGGTGATTTGCATATGTAGCCCATGATGCTTTGCATTGTGGGGATGTGTGATTTGTATTTTCTTGAAACTTGCTTCCCAGCCAAATGCCCTTTTGGGTAACTTTGCCTCAGTGTTTGCGCACAGAGGTTCTTTGTCTTTTAAATAGTTTTTTTATTTTAATGGGTTCACCACAATATATCCAAGGCACACTGCCTTAAGGGTAGCTGGTCCATTCCACTGGGGTGTCAAGCAGACGAGGCATACTGATGAGTCCTGGTAGGACGAAACACGTGTCTATGTCTTCTGTTAGCACCCTTTGCAAACTGTGTGAGAGGCCTTTCGGCACCATGCAATTCTGCTTAAAGTTGGACCAGCATAACATTCTGTGGTGATTTGCATATGTAGCCCATGATGCTTTGCATTGTGGGGGCATGTGTGATTTTGTATTTTCTTGAAACTTGGCTTCCCAGCCAAATGCCCTTTGGGGTAACCCTTGCCTCAGTGTTTGCTCACAGAGGTTCTTTGTCTTTTATATATATATATATAGATACTTTTACAGTATCAAACAATTGAACCTGATTCTTTATTCAGGATTTGTTAGCATTAAGTTTATACATATAGTTTTGGTACTCTCAGGACTCATACCCTTTTATAACATGTTGTGCAGTGTTTTGGATTGACTTGGCAGTAAGAACTGTTAATCTTCCTTGGAATGGACTTGACTGAGGCTTTGGACACCATCCCGGGGACATTACTGTGAATGACAAAACTGTGCAGCAATGTATCACGCTGTAAAATCAGCGGATACATTACTGGCGCACAGACACATTGCTGAAAAGGATTTTGGCAATGGTAACATGTGTCTGTTTTTTTTTCTCCGGGGGGCTCTGTCCCCTCCTGCACCCTCCATTACATGGGGCTGCACGCCTGAACCCTACCCTCATAAAAATAATCAACTCTGGGTGGAGGGACAACATGGTGATGGGGAGAAACAACAGGACCGGGAAAAAATAAACACAGCACGAATGTGGTTTCCAAAATGTCTGGGACCGGGATTCAAGCCCGGTCACGATGCACATCAACATCTTACAGTACCATGGCTCATTCCACAGAGCCATGGTGGCAACTCAGTGGACTACCTCCCGACGGAGGTTTTAACCTATATGACACTCCTCCTCCCCAACCATGCGTGAAAGGTACAAAACCGCATGCACCATATATGTCATATGGGGTTTTGTACCCTATTGTGCTAGTGCACTATGCGAAGTTCTCCGCATGATAATCCTTGCTCGGTGCTATCTGTGAACTATTGACCCAGTAGGTCGGACACCCACCTCTTATCAGTTTTTAGAAATGCCTTGTGTTTTCCTTGTTTTTGTTATTTTGTGAGTGCGCCTGATTTTCTTTCATATGTGTATTTGAACGCTACAAGGGATGGGTCCTGGGGCCTTTTATATGGTTGTTTATGCCTTGGATGCTACTATTATTATGCTTTACATTCTGTATGACTGTGCTTTGTTATGCTTTGTATTTTAATCCTTTCATATGTACTCAATACTTAATAAAATGGCAATATATATATATATATTGGATAGATGTATGAATATGGTATCTAGTTTGCAATATTACCACTGAAATGGGGGGGAGCAGGACTAATGGGCCACTCAGCCTTTTTCTGCTCTAATCAACCTTTGTATGAACCTTGAATCCAATTGGTTACAAGACCTGAGGCAGCAGAGATTCATGGATTCACAGGGGGAGGGTGTCATAGCAAAAGAATCTGATAGATTTCTTTGACTGGGAGACCCGGGAATTAGATCAGGGTGGAGTGGTGGACATGACTTGCCTAGATTTCAGTAAGGCTTTCAACGCTGTTCTACACAGAAGACTCATAAAGAAGCTGGGCAGATTTGGGGTGGGTCCAAAGGTGGTAAACTGGGTAAGAAAATGGTTAGGGGATTAGTGACAGAGGGCGGTGGTAAACAGAGTTCACTCCAGAGCAGGAAGGGTGACCAGTTGGGTGCCTCAGAAATGAGTACTGGCATCAGACCTCTTTATTGTCTTTATAAGAGACATTGCAGAGGAGCTGGAAGGGAAGGTCTGTCTCTTTGTGGATGACACCAAAACCTGCAATACGGTGGACACTCTGAGGGGAGTAGAAAGAATGAGCAGTGACCTGAGAAAACTTGAGGAGTGGTCAAGGGTATGGCAGCTGGGTTTCAAAGTGAAAAAGTGCAAAATAATGCACTTAGGGCACAAAAACCCAGGAGGGAACACAAAATGGGTGGAGAGGTAGTGATGACCACCAAACAGGAAGAAGACCTGGTGTAATCATATCGGATGAGTTAAAGGTGACCAGGCTGTGCGACAAGGCAGTTAGGAGGGCTAGTGGGATGTTGGGGTTCATAGGTTGGGGTATCACCAGCAGTAAGAGGGAGGCGGTATTGTCATTGTATGGCTTGTTGGTGAGACCCCACCTGGAGTACTGCATACAGTTCTGGAGATGACATCTCATGAAGGACATAGACAGAGTGGAGGCTGTCCAGAGGAGGGCAACTAAAATGGTGCAGTGACAGCATCAGAAGCCCTATGGGGAGAGACTAAAAAATGTATACCCAGGAAGAGAGGAGGGAGAATAGAGACTTAAAAATACTTCACAGGAGTAATTAAGGTATAGGAGGTGAGTATTTTTCAGAAAAAAAGATGGTCAAGAAGAAGGGGACATTCAATGAAGCTGCAGGGGGTAGATTCAGGAGGGATGTGAGGAAGTACTTCTTCACAGAAAGAGTGGTGGATGCCTGGAACAGTCTTCTAGTGAAGGTGGTTGGGGTGAAAACAATGGTGGGGTTCAAAAATGCATGGGATAGGCATAAGGGAATAGAAGTGAAAAGGGGGGAGAGCTGGAGATCAAGTAGGGTCTGCAGTGACACTGTAGGTAGGGAAAAATGGGCAGAATGAATGGGCCAAGCGGTCCTTATCTTCCATCAAATTCTATGTTTTTATATAGTATGATTCCTCTGCTATCTCCCCCATATACAACTTCTCACTCATCTAACTAAGTCCTTTGCAACTCCCAGATCCTATAATTTCTTCAGCAACCATTTGTGTGTCACCGAGTCAAATGCCTTGCTGAAGATGAAGTAGAGTAAATGTATTACTTGACTACTATCCTTATTCCATATCTTTATTTATGGTCATGAAGAATGGTTTCCTTCTTCAACATGTAAAGTATGGGACAAGAGGAGGGAATGTGGTTGTTGATCTGTTACTGAGTAGTGAGGGTGGCACGTTCAGGGAAGGGGTGCTAGTGCCAAGCGGGAGGCTCTAAAGATGTGTAAAATGTTACTTATCTATTTATTGGTTTTTGGTAACCAGGAAAAGCCATAGGAATAGAAGTCCCTTTTTAGGAACAACACAGACTTTGTTACATATGTGAACAAAAGGGATATGAACAAGATGAAAATAAACACATCAGTTATACACTAGGTGAAACAGGATAGCAAGCCTTACATCAATAGTACAAATTATAGGGATTACAGGAGCACAAGCCTTACATCAATAGTACAAATTACAGGGATTACAGGGGAGTAAACCTTACATCAATAGTACAAATTACAGGGATTACAGGAGAGCAAGCCTTTCATCAATAGTACAAATTACAGGGATTACAGGGGAGCAAACCTTACATCAATAGTACAAATTACAGGGATTACAGGAGAGCAAGCCTTACATCAATAGTACAAATTACAGGGATTACAGGAGAGCAAGCCTTACATCAACAGTACAATGTACAGGGATTACAGGAGAGCAAGCCTTACATCAACAGTACAAGGTACAGGGATTACAGGAGAGCAAGCCTTACATCAATAGTACAAATTACAGAGATTACAGGAGAGCAAGCCTTTCATCAATAGTACAAATTACAGGGATTACAGGAGAGCAAGCCTTACATCAATAGTACAAATTACAGTGAATACAGGAGAGCAAGCCTTACATCAATAGTACAAATTACAGGGATTACAGGAGAGCAAACCTTACATCAATAGTACAAGTTACAGGGATTACAGGAGAGCAAGCCTTACATCAATAGTACAATGTACAGGGATTACAGGAGAGCAAGCCTTATATCAATAGTACAAATTACAGGTATTACTGGAGAGCAAGCCTTTCATCTATAGTACAAGGTACAGGGATTACAGGAGAGCAAGCCTTACATCAATAATACAAGGTACAGGGAGTACAGGAGAGCAAGCCTTTCATCAATAGTACAAGGTACAGGGATTGCAGAAGAGTAAGACTTACATCAATAGTACAAATTACAGGGATTACAGGAGAGCAAGCCTTTCATCACTAGTACAAATTACAGGGATTACAGGAGAGCAAGCCTTACATCAATAGTACAAATTACAGGGATTACAGGAGAGCAAGCCTTACATCAATAGTACAAGATACAGGGAGTACAGGAGAGCAAGCCTTTCATCAATAGTACAAGGTACAGGGATTACAGGAGAGCAAGCCTTACATCAATAGTACAAATTACAGGGATTACAGGAGAGCAAGCCTTACATCAATAGTACAAGTTACAGGGATTACCAGATTTATTATTACATACCTAACTCAGGGGGAACAGTCCTTGATGAAGTTTCAAAGGGTTGGAAAAATCATACACTTTTGTTAACTAAAGGCGTAGTCAGTAAAAATCAGGTTAATTAATTTATGTCATACATCAACAGGACCTGAAAGACAGCATTTATATCAGGCTAAAGCTAAATCAAAAAGATGCTTCTTGGTCGCAAGTCGGAAGGAGTGTGAGGCTTGATATGCTTTGATAGGAGGGAGAAGTGAGTTCCACACAGAGGGCGCTAAATAGGCAAAGTAGTAGTTTCACACAGGGAAGTAGTAGAAGATGACAGACCACAGGCTTCAAGCAGACTGCTGTGTAATGAGAATTGTAGCCAGGCTAGGCAGGAATTGGTCTTGAGCACTTGAAGGCCAGGCATTACAATGCATACTGCAAATGATCACCAAGTATGGTTAGACATTTTAGCACCTCAAAGATCCAACAGTGAATAATGATTCCTGTTGTAAGTACCAGTCACAAAAAGGCCCTATTCTGTTTTATAGAACCCTCAACCTGGCCATCTCAGTCTCCTTCACTGACAGTAGGGCTGCAGACCCATAGGTGATTTCACGTGTCTGTTGATAGGATGCCCAGGTGCATGATTTTGCACTTTCTGACATTGAACTCCAACTGTCATGCTTTTGACCACTCCTCGAGTTTCCCAAGATGCCTACACATTATTTCCAGCCCTTTCTTTTTGTCCACCCTATTACAGATTTTGGTATCATCTGTGAAAAGGCATACCTTTTCTTCCAGTTCATCTGCAATGTCACTCATGAAGGCATTGAAGACGACCGATCCCCGTACTTAGCCCTGCGGCACCCCGCTTCTTGAAGCTGAAGGTGGGAATTTTTGTTAAATTTTAGGAAGACTAATGTTACCTTTTCATGTGCATGGCCTTCTATAGTGCACTCATGACAGTGACATGGTTCTTTGCATGTTAAAGCCTGGACTGAAAAATAGTATAGCATTTATGTCTTACTGTTCATACACTGCATCTGAAAGTGCTATAGAACCAATTTTTCTACACAATATAGCAAAGCTGAGATGCTACATCTCATTTCCAGTGGGGGCCTGCTTTTGCATGACATCTTAACCCCTTTCATTGCCATTTGTACTTTGATTTTCATTTATCTTGAAATCTTACCATGGGAAAATTAAACCTGCTCAGACTTTGCTTGGTCCCAAGTTTGAAGTTTGCATGGTTAAATTTTGGGAAGGCCATGCAGCTCTAATTTTTAAATCTCTGTATTTCCTCATACCTTGTTGAGTTAAAGCAGCGAGACTGGGAGTATTGCATTAGTGCACTTAATGCCTGCTAGATGTATACTGCATACAGTCCCTGCACTATCAGTATTAAACTCAGTACTTTGTAAAGCAATTTGGGATTCAGTGTGTTTGAAAGGTAGCGTACTATATAAAACCAAATTCTATTCTATCCCTGCAATTGCTTTTTGTTTCCCTTGTTTGGGTTAAACACCAAGATCAGCTCATATCATTACCTTTACAAATCCCTTTTACTACCCCTGCCAACCCTCATCTGCTTAAAGTAACAGATGTTCTTCAATTCTGAAATAAGCAGATTTGTTTGTACTGATTCTTAGTTTTTGCAATGATCGTAAAGCCCATTTGTACACTTTATCATATTAAACTGCATGTTAAAAGAGAAAGGCTGTGAGTCTGTACAGACGGATGCAAGCAGTGTTGGAATTATAGGGAGGCTTGACAAGGCTTGCCCCCCGGCTTGTCTCTCCGCTCCCAGTTCTGAAGTGAATCCTGGCAGCTCACACATCACTACCATTGGCTCATAATGGGAAGGGAGGATCCATTTAGGGCTCTCTTAGGCCCCCTCTCCACCGCTCTCAAAGCTCATAGGCAGTGTTCCAACACTGGATGCAAGTGTTGTTCACCCTGACTTACAAACCTGCCATAAAAAAACATCAATGAGATAAATTACCTCTTTCTTCAAACTCCTTTCATATAATTGCTGTCACCATTACTTGATACTGACCCCCAAACATTGACAACGTATGCAAAGCAAGTTAAGCCTAGCTAGTCTTCTTTGACTATGTCTCTCTAGACCGGCACATAATGGAGTTACATTACACAAAACATCATCACTGATTTTCAAACAATACCCCTAACCTATAGAATTATGCTGTCCCCAATATTTTCACTTCCTAAAGTGATGTCTCTCACAATAGTTTGATGAAAGTTAATACTCATACTAAACCCTTATTTGCCCCATCTATGATCATCTCCTATTTTAGGAACAGATCTAGTACACATATTCATCAAGCATTTTGTTTTAATTTGTGCAGTCCACTAATCCATTATATGTATTTATGTATTTTTCCATCTTCGTCCCAGAAGATACATTCCCAGACTACTGAATTCCTCTACCCCAAGACAACAGCACACAAACTAATAACCATATTGTATTTGCATTTTCAGGAAGATTTATCTTACCTGAAGCTAACTTCCCCTGTTGTGTTTGATAACTCCCAGCAGAATAATACCTAATACATCATCTTTATTTTATTTTGAGCCTCTGATCATACATCAGATCGATGATATCTCTCTGCAGGCATCATTTTTTTTCACTGATGGCAGAACTTGTAATTGTCTGACTTCCACTACCTGGTTTACTTGTTTTTTTTTGGAAAAAAGAAGGCAGAGTCCCATCTAGATTTTCCCCCACACAGTGTGGGCGTAATTTACATGAAATGATTCTGGACTAGCCAGGTATCAAGTCCCCTTTTAAATGCTTCAATATTAACAGAGTCCACTAATTCCTGCAGTAGTTTATTCCATAGTCTGGGCGTCCTTACTGAGAAAAAGTTGAGTCTCTGATTGGTTCTTGCCTTTGGCACAATAAGTTGCCTGTTATAAACAAGCATATGGACTGCTTTTAGATAAGGATTTTCTTTTCTCTTTTGTCAGTTACAAATCAACTGTACTTGTACGCACTACCAGAGCATTGTCTTTCTCAACCTTTTTCTGTAAACTGCATGTACAGTCTCCTGTATATACCCGAAAAACAACAATGTAATCACTGTATGATGGGGAAATGGAGAGAGATATCCGCATCAGGAGTTTCAACTCATGGCTGAAGGAATGGCACAGTGAGGAAGGGTTCAGCTACATTGGAGACTGGGGACCTACCTGGGAGGATAAGGACCTATACAGGGGTGATGGCCAGCATCCATTTGGGAGGGGAACCGCAGTCCTCAGTGGATGGTTTAAATGTTACTTTGATGAACATTTAAACTAGCCGAGGGGGTGGCAGAAGTAATCAGAGAGGCAGAAACTTTCCCACCCCACAGGCTGAAGCAGAGAGTAAGGAGAACCCAAGGAGAGAGGAATCCCCCATGGTGCAAATTAATGAAGAAAGCAGGGTGGCACAAATTAAGGGGGAAGGGAAGGGAACGGAAGATTTAAAAAGAGAGGTGGGAAGGAGGGAGGGCAAAAATTAAAAAGGGGGGCAACAACCACAGTGGAAACAAAATCTTGAAGTCCATGTGTGTGAATGTTAAAAGTTTAAGAAATAAGATTCCAGACCTAGAGGCCACAATGGCAGATGCTAATCTGTATATTGTGGCAATTATTGAGTTACAGTACACCGAAAACCATGACTGGGACTTGGTCATATCAGGCTATACTCTGTTCAGTAAGGACCAGATGGGAGGGACAGGAGGGGGTGTGGTGCTTTATGTGATGGAAGGCATAAACGCAATGGCGATACTGGGAATACAGGGGGAGGCAGAGGTACTGTGGGTCATCCTGGAATCGGGGAATGGAGCCACTATTTGCACTAGTGTGATCTACAGACCTCCAGCACAGTGGGAGGAATTAGATAAGGAACTAATGGAAGCCACTGGCAAGATGGCAGAAATGGGGAGGCGCTGCTGGTGGGGAACTTCAACCTGCCAGATGCAGATTGGAGCCTCCTGGCAGCAGCTTCAGCTGGAAATAGGGATGTCCTGGACTCTCTGCAGAAGGCATTCATCAGGACACTAGTCAGTGAATCCATTTGTGATGGGGCAATACTGGACCTGGTACTCACTAACAGGTATGGCATTGCAGACGTCAAGGTGACAGGCCTCCTGGGGATCAGTGATCCCCGTATTGTGTGGTTCACTATAAGGATGGATGTGGAATCAAACCACACAAGGGCAAGGGTCCTGGACTTCAAGAGGGAAGATTTTATAAAGATGGGTGAATGCCTCAGGGATGACCTGGTGTGGGAGGATGGCCTGGGTGGGGTGGAGGAGCAGAGAGAGAAGCTAAAAGGGAGCATAGTAAATGCAACAAACCTCTGCATCAAACAAGTGAGCAAAATCAAGAGGAAAAAGAAACTGCTATGGTTCTCGATAGAGGTGGCTGAAAACAAGGCAAAGGCAATAAAAGTAGCATTCAGAAGGTATAAGGAGACACAGAAGGAGGAGGATAGGGAGGTGTCTCAGGGAAAAAGAGGGAAGCAGGGAAAGCAGTAAGGAGCACAAAGGTGCAGACTGAAGAGAGATTAGCCCAGGAGATAATGAAAGAGGCAAAACATTTTTTAGGTATGTAGGTGAAAAGAGGATGACCAGGGGTGGGATTGTAATGTTAAAAAGGGAAGGTGGGGACTGTGCAGAGGGAGACCAGGAAAAAGCAGCCATCTTGAATAAATACTTTTGTTCAGTGCTCACAGAGGAAGGAGAAGGGGAAGGGGCCACAAAAAAGTAACAGAAGCTTTAAAAGGAGAGGACAGAGTCCTGAAGGGACTTGCTAATCTGAAGGTGGCCAAAGCAATGTGGCCAGATGGGGTGCATCCAAGGATATTATAGTATATGGTTAAGGCTTATTGTGTATAGAATTCGGAGACTCTCAAAATCTTGTTGTAGGACAGTTTAAAGGTCAAAAAAGCTGTTGTACTGTCGTTCTGACATTACATCGATAGTACAACTTTTTTTGACCTTTTAATTAATCAATCAATCAATCAATCAATCCTGTGAAGTTACCCTTCTTTTATACCTTGTTCGATTGTTCTGTCAAAGAGGCATGCAAATGTCTTCATTAGAGGCCCCCTGCTTGAGTAAATAGCGTACCTAGAGTCACTGCTCCTCCACTGTTCCTCCATACTGACTCCCTCTGTGCCTTAACCTCTGACTGTGCTGCATTGTCACCCTGAAACACTTGTTAGCCATAAAAAAAAACAAAAATCTATCTTTCTAATCTCAAACTTTTGTGGTGGTTCACTGTTGTGTGTATAGCTACTGGTGTATTGCGCTTAAAGGTTCTATATTACTGTAACTCTAAAGTACCCTAAGTTTTCTACATATAGTGACTCATTGTGTCCTATTCTGCTCACATGTAAATATGCTCATATGTAAATATGTATACGCTCATTTAATTATGTAGTCTCCTGTTTGCCTTTTATGTTTTTTTCCCTCTGTGATTATCTTGACCCTTCCAGGTCCACCTTGTAAATGAGTTTTTTTTTCTCAATGGTGTCTCACCTGGTAAAATAAAGATCTGATTGATTGATTGATCGATTGATTGATTAGTGTGAGCGTGTCTCTACAGATCGGACTGGCAACAGTTTTTTTAGCGGCAGTCAGGAGCTGATAATGAAAGTCGCACCACAGCTCTCCAAAAACAAACACTTCATTTAATGTAAGAAATATTGTTTTTTTTTTTTTAATCTACTTCACTTATTGCAGTTCGGGGACATGTGGGCAAACAGAGATGAACGAGTGATCAGGCGGTTGGGGGAAACAAACGAGTATGTAGTTAGATGAGCAAGCGGGTGGGGAGAGACAAGCTGGAAGCCCGTATTGTCTAGCAAGCAGGTGGGTACATGATCAAGCTGGTGGGGAGAAACAAGCTGGAAGCCCATTGTGTCCTGTAGTTTTTTTGAACCATATACTATATAAAATAGTATATGGGGTATCATACACAAACAAAAGGCTGTGTTTCCATCTTGGGCTTGAGATGACATTGGGACCTCTCGAGCTTCGCTGTCGAGGTCCCTTGATGTCATCTCAACCCCTCGATGGAAACACAGCCTTGTTGTGTATGGTTGCCCATACACTATTCTATATGAGGAAGCACAGGGAAATACTGGCTGTACCTTTGACAGATCTGTTTAGCAGCTCACTGGAAACAGGAGTGGTTCTGGAGGACTGGAGTAGGGCAAATGTAGTCCTACTACACAAAAGTGGTAGCAGGAATGAGGCAGGCAATTCAAGGCCAGTCAGCCTGACATTGGTGGTGGGAAAGTTAATGGAATCACTGCTGAAGGAAAGGATTGTGGAATATCTTGAATACAGTGCGGGGTTACAAGACCCGAGGCAGCATTGGTTCACAGTGGGGAGGTCATGTTAAATGAATTTGATAGATTTCTTTGACTGGGTGACAAAGGATTTAGATCAGGGTGGAGCGGCGGACTTGGCCTACCTAGATTTCAGTAAGGCTTTCAACACTGTTCAACATAGCAGACTAGTAAGCAAGCTGGGTAGCTTAGGAGTGGTTCCACAAGTGGTAAACTGGATAAGAAATTGGTTAGGGGATAGGTGACAGAGGGTGGTGGTAAACAGAGTTCACTCCAAGGAAAGGAGGATGACCAGCAGGGTGCCTCAGACATCAGTGCTTGGACCAGTCCTCTTTAGTGTCTTTATCAGTGATATTGCAGAGGAGTTGGAAGGGAAGGTCTGCCTCTTTGTGGATGACACAAAAAATCTGCAGTAGGTTGGACACTCTGAGGGTGGTTGGGTGGAAAGGATAAACAGAGACCTGAGAAAATTCAAGGAGTGGTTAAAGGTATGACAGCTGGGTTTCAATGCAAAAAAGTTCAAAATAAGGAACTTAGGGCACAGAAACCCCGGAGTGGAGTACAAAATGTGTGGAGTGGTACTGATGACTACCAAGCAGGAAAGAGATCTAGGGGTAATCATATTGGATGACCTAAAGGTGACTAGGCAGGGCAATAAGGCAGTCAGGATAGCTAGTGGGATGCTGGCGTGCATCGGAAGGGATATTACCAACAGGGAATAAAGGGAACATTGTTTAACCAGGAGTAGCACACTAAGCCAAATCTTGTTTCCAGATGCAACCTGGGAGCACAAGGAAGTTAAGTGACTTGCTCAGGATCACACAGTATGTACCTAGGCGGCTGCTGGATTCAAACCCAGGTCTCCAGATCTGCAGCTCAGAGCCTTAACCCACTGCGCTATACTGCCAGCAGAAAGAGGGAGGTAGTGTTGCTTCTGCATAGGACACTAATAAGACCCCAACTACAGTACTGTGTCCAGTTCCGGAGACCACATCTTTGGAAGGATATACAGTGGAGGCAGTCCAGAGGAGGGCAATCAAAATGGTGCAGGGTCTGCATCAAAGGCCCTATGAAGAGAGACTAAAGGAATTCAATATGTACCCCCTGGAACAGAGGAGCAAGGTGGGGGGATCTGACAGAGACCTTTAAATACTTCACATGAATAAATAAGTTACAGAAGGAAAGCATTTTTCTGAAGAAAAGGTGCTCAAGATCAAGGGTGACATGCTATGAAACTGGAAGGTGATAGATTCAGGGGAGATGTGAGGAAGTACTTCTTCACAGAAAGAGAGAAGGACTCCTGGAACAGCCTTCCAGGAGAGGTTGGGGGGGGCGAAAACAGTGGTGGGGTTCAAGAATGCTTGGGATAAGCACAAGGGAAGTATAGTGGAAAGAAAGGCGGGGAGGAAGAAAGAGCTGTAGATTGGGTATAGTCTACACTAATTGCGTAGGTAGGAAGGAATGGGCAGACAGGATGGGCCAAGCAGTCCTTATCTGCCCTCTAATTCTATGTTTCTTTGTTTCACTCACACTGACTATACAGAGCTGCCAGGAAGAACTGATGTTATTAGTGTAACCCCCAGGTGGCGCTATCCCAAGGGCTACTACCCCTGCCTGACTGACTACTGACAGGTTGAGGGGTCTGGGTTCAATGGCGAGTGCCTCCACCCAGAGGTCAGGGTTTGCAGTAGTTAAACTAACTTGGTCACAGCCCTCTGAGACTCTGTAACCCCACTTTCTTCCCACTAGTGGCCCACACAATGCATCAGGAATATCTTCACAATGTACACTTACCCCCAGGACTGGCTCTGTCGACTGGACTCTGGGGACCCCCTGTAAAACAAGATGATACAATGCAAAAGCCACAGTACAATACTTTAACATAAACAAATACCTCAGACAGTGTAACTTTGCTGAAACAAACAGATCTGATTTATTTAAGGAGCTGGAACAAGGAAGGGGGAAATCAGGTTAATTAGGTTAAACACATTAATAATCACAGTACTGTGCGCATAGTCAGAGTCCCAAATTGTCACTTTCACTGGGTACCCAGGATAGGGGGGGGCTAGCCAGGATCGGTGCAGCTGGTTGGGGTCCTGTGATGGAAAAACACTGGCACAATACCCAAATTGTAATCTGGAGCCGGTTGGCTCAGTTCGTGAAGAAATGAAAAAAACAACAAAAAAAAAACAATTAGATGACACACTTGCAATTCGATAAACAGATGGCAGAAAGCTACCCTGCTTTGTACTCACAAACTCAATGCTGGGAACTGCGTGGAAGGCAGATTTTCCTGGATTGCCAGGAGGAGCAGACCCTGTGGACAAGGTCCTTGTGACTGGACCCCACTGCAGTTTAGAGCAAATGGATGTAGCCTGGATTAATCTGGGGTTTACTTCCAGCTTCATGCACTCAATTCACCATACAGGGATTTGAAACGCGATTCCCCACAAGCACTACACACATTTATATGTAAAAGTAAAGTACTATACCAGGCAGGCTGCTTTTCTAGCCCAATCACAATTACTGCACAATACCCGGGAGAACACACAGCAGATTCAGTTCCTGACAGACCGAGCGCGATTCAGCAATTTCTCCAGTCTTCTACAGGGTGAGCCTGGTTTCTACGCTTCAGATCTCCTTGATTCTCTTCACAGGTCGGATTCAGTCTGAACAGGCGCTTGCACAAGCTGCAGACCGAAACTTCGGGTCTTACACGTGATTCCCGTGCTAAAGCTACATACCGAAGAAGCACACAGCTCCCTGTCTCTTCACTGCCCAAACTGATCTGATCTTTCCAGTAGACAGAGCCAGGCATTTCCTTTGAGTTCCTCCCAGTTCAATTGGCTGGTTTGGCTGTCACTTACAATTAGACACCACCTGTTGGTGCAAAAAGGCACCGAAGTCCAAACTACAATTCCCAGAGGCATCTGCCATACAGTCCCATTGTGGCTGGCTCAACTTAAGAGTCCAAGTTCTGATTTGCCATCAGCAGGCTCCATTTTAAAGGTCTCCCACGCTGATTGGTCCAGTTCAGCAGTTCAATTTCAACATAGAGGGGAAACACACACAGAATCCCAACTGAAATAAAACAGGTTAGATAAACTGCAATCTCACAAATGCTGCTAAATGATTACAAGCAAACAGTTACAGCTTTCAGATGGGCTCCCTTTGCACTCTTAGCGACTGCAAAAGCGGAGCGAATTGGCAGCAGCCCGGGCGGGATTTAGGCATTAGAACACACAATCCCCCCTCCTCAATTAATTATGGTCACAAGCAGGCAGCTCTTAAAGAGACAGTACCAGAGGCTCTAAAAGGACTCACACTCAAGCAGCTTAAATGCTGAACACCTCCAGGCTTGGAGCATTCAAGCAAGCTCCTGGAAGACTTCTGGGAACCCCCATTTGCAGGGGGGTTACATTAGATAGACTGCTTCCTGTGGGTAAACAGCCAAAACACACTGAAAAAATGATTTAGGTGGGGCAGGAGGATAACTGGGCTATGAAAGAAAAGAAAACATTACTTACCACAGTAATCTTGTTTCTTCAAAGGGAATCTTACTGTATTCTGACAAATGCAGTATGGTCTCACCATTGGACTGCCCCAGAGTCGAAATGGTTAATAGAACCTATGCTAATAGTGAATGCAACTTTAACCAGAAAGATACTGAGCACAGCCTGAATATGCAAGCAGTGAAGCCGCACTACCCAGAGGAAAAGTCTATTCTTACTACATATTTTTCCCCCAAGTGGTGCCTTCCACTGTGTTCTTTTAGCCTTCTACTTTTTATTTGTCCCTCTGACATAAGGGCAAAACATATACAGTACAGTTTCCTTTTATTTTATTTACTAGAAGAAGAGGTTTGAAGAAGGGGTTACCATTCCTTTTCTTCTGACTAACGAATGTACTCTAACCATGCAGAGACATCTTTGTCTAAAATGTGCAAGAACATAATAAAATTGAAATGCAGTGCTCTGCTTGCCTTACTATTCTCAACATTATTTAAACAGTATCCTACAATAAATCCATTGACCCATTTAACCCCATTTGTAATGTTTGTTTATTTTACCTAAACCTAGAACTTTCATTATTTGTGATGGAACCCTTATTATCCCATAGCCCCCTCCTCATAGGGACACTCTGTGACAATTGGGCTACTTGCTTTATAAAAACAAAGTGGGATGTATAGTCCTCAGTCCCTTTATCAGGGAAATCAGGACAGTGGGGATTAGGAGAGATATCCGGTTCAATCGGCTCTCCATAGTCCTCATCCTCATCCTCATCTTCATCTTCATCTTCATCCTCTCCGAAAAGTTCTATCACTTGTTCCAATGAACAGGGAACAGAGGAAAAAACAGAGGTTTGTGTATGCAACCTCTTGTCAACTGGAACCGGGGTGCTCAGTTGAAGTGCCTGAATTATTCTTATAGTGTTCTCTATCTCCTCAGTGGTTGGAACCTGTGTCTTTTTTGGTTGCGGTTCATGCACTCTGTGTTTCTCTTTTTTCTTTCTCTTCCCTGTGGTTGCCAGTTCAGCGGCAGTATCCGCAAGCTGTTTTGTACCTGACGAACTGTCACCTTTGTCAGAGGGCTGTTCTTCTGGTTCTTTTTGGCTAGTCACCAGTTGTCTGTAGCTGGGTCAGCGACTTTCTCAGACATCTTCTTCTGCAGTCTTTTAAGTCACATCTCAAGCATCGACTGAGGGAAGTTTTTGCAAATATCACAGTCCTCTTTGAGGAGGTCAACCCCCAAGCAAAATACACAAATCAGATGAGGATCTGCTTTAGCGAATGGTTTCCCACACTCGGTACAATGTTGGAAACGTGTGGGGGCCGTTCTTTTCTTGGTCCATGACATTTATCCATGGAAACACTCTCTTTTTTTTTTTTTTGGTCGGTAAAAGCCGAACAACCTAGAGTTACCAAGGTAAAGTTTTTCCTTAAATAATGACTGACTTACCTTACAGTTGGAATAGAAGACAATTACTGAGATTCACCTCAGAAAATATAATAAATTACTGGTTCCTTCTCGGTTGAGAAAAACTGATAAGGAACCGAAAAAACTTACCAAATGAACACTAATCTAGATTAAGTCTACCTGTGAACTGAGGATGCTATCTCAGCAACACTAATCACTGCTATTGTTCATGAGGTGGTGTCCAAAAGAAAAACAAATCTGGGGCAAAAATATGCAAAAATGGCCAAGTTATTATACTTGGTTCAAAACCCCATTGAAATACATTGAACTGCATATCTGATTTCCTTGGTATCATGTGAACAGGGTGACCAAAATTGGGTGCCTACAAAAAGAGCAACTCAATTACGGTGCCTGTGTTCATGGCTACAGAGCGGGGGGGGTGACCAGATACTGGGGTAGACTAATAGAGCGACAGGAAGTCTGCACATATATGCTTGCACGCACATGTGCCGGGGGAGGCAGGGGAGAGATGGCATACAGGAGGGGGTGTGGCGAACAGCTGCCGAGATGGTCCACTAGCATGTTAGGGAGGGTGGCCAGCTAGGAGGTGCAGGGTTCGGGTCCAGCATGGCGTGTTTTCTTTTTTAGGCAGGTGGCTTTCCATTTTTTTAAGTTTTTACACCCCCGACGTACACCCCCCTGGAGTTGAGAATCTATAAGTGGGGAGTGAAGCCCCCATCTAGGGTGGTGTGGGGGGCATAGCCCCTCGCATTAAAAACTAGACCCATAGGTCTCAGGCACCCTTTTTGTTCTTGTTGAGAGTGTGCATCACCAAAATTCATTTTTGGTGATGTACACTCGCCCAAACAGCGATCAGTATTTTTTGACCACCCTTATGACATGGAACCATTTCCTCAGTTTGTGGTCCAACTTTGAAGAGTGAAGACGTGTCTGTGGTCCACAGAGGATTACAGCATTAGACCCTCGGGGGGTAAGCTCACCCGAGCTCTCAGTAAAATACTCACAGGCTTCAGCATTCCATTTTTGTGAGATTTCCTTTTTTTTGAAGTTGATGCAATTTGTGCGGCCTCTTTTTGTGCTTTTTATGGCCTCATCTTCATGGCCAGCACCTCCTATTTCTTCTGTGTGTGGTGTTTTTGTGGGTAAGCAAGAGCTTGGGGGAGGGGTGGGGTGGTGGGTGCTGAGTTGGAGGGTCAGGTGTGGGGAACTAACGCTGCAACAGGCATCGATGGACGTTTTTCCGTTGTTCAGGGTTTAAACCAATGAACAAAAAATTACGGATGCTTTTTTTTATTTCATGGTGGCCAGTGGGTGCAGGGAACTAATGGCACAACAGACATCGATGGATGTTTTTCTGTTTTACAGGGTTTAAAAAAAAGATGAAGGACGCTTTTCATTATTTCACAGTGGCTGATGAGTGCAGGGACTGCACAGACAGCTCACCTGAAAGGGCGGACTTTGCGCATGACGTCATAGGCTCTGAAAGCCAAAATTTGGAGCAACAGCTTATGAGGTGGTGACACTGGGGGATTGGGCACCCCCAGTGCCAATGTTATGTTTGTGGGTGGGTTGCTGAGAGGGAAGGTTGGGTGGGGGGGACAGTTATGGGAATGCCAGTAACAGACGTCAACGGACATTTTTCTCTGTTACAGCTGGCATGAGCACCTGGATGTTTGAAATTCCAGGCTGATCATGACAGATAAGTTCTGCTTGCTGGGTGGCGTAGATCAAAGGAAAGAGGGGTTGGCTTTTTCTTTTCAAGTACAGAACATCTCCGCCCAGCAAGCCAAAACTGTGTCATGATCAGCGTGGCTGATGATTGTTGTGGCACTGATGCATCCCTTGAAGATTGCTCTGCATTGGACAGACAGTGTCACACCTCTCAAAACCTTACTCTCATAACAAATTGTTCGCTGCATGCACACAGCAAATATGATAACAGATTAAAGAAAGACTACTTAACCATCTTTTTTTAAAAAGTGTTTTTCAAAAACACCTTTCTATCCTTCTATGAAGCTCAGAGAGTTATTTATTGCATTCATGGCTTACAGCCACAGTCGGAACTAATGCATGGCAACACCTCTCCACTTATAAAAGGAAAGGCAGCCGCATCACCACTGTGGCAGCATTCTTGATGATTGCTTGGTATCTTTTCAGCCAGAAAATGGTCTTGGACAAGACAAAAGGCTTTAACTCTGTTTGGTGCCTAACAACCCTGTTGGGTGCTTACAAATTCTGTCTGGTGCCTAACAAACTATATCTGGGGCCTAAAAAGCACCCTTACTCTTCTTATAGCAAAAAAGAGCTAACTCCAGTAAAAGCAAATTAATCCTTGTGTTGCATCATCAGCAGTGCAGTGGCCCCACGCTATTGATGAAAATTGTGGACAGCATGCATTAGTCGAAAGGAATGAAACTGCTGCCCAATAGTATGGTGGTGCCATTTCCCTGCCCCAAGGATTATTATACATAAAACCAAGAGCCATGTGGGTTGCCTCTGATTACTGCTTATATGTTATCATCTCACCACCTCCACAGGAATCAGTAAAGGCATGAGCTGTGTTACTACAGTATGCAGTTTTCTTTGCAAAAATGCATGTTTACGTTTTGTAGAGTCTGTTGTTTTACAAGACAAACTTAGGAAGCCAGCACTTCAAAAGTAGAAGAGGTGATCTTGCTGTGCAGCCAGTGTCAACACTGGTTACTTACTCTTCCTGTTCTGATTCTGCCAGAAGTTACAGTAAACAGCGAATGTGTTTATGGAGCAACACACTTGCTCCCACGCCCACCAGGTCAGGATAAAGATAGTGCCACACAGCCAGGGAAGGGCAGATTGCCCCAGACCATAATAGGCAGACAGAGACAAGGAAGAAACCACTATAAAAAAGTGAGAGAAAGAGACAGGGGGAGAGAGAGTGAAAGAGTGAGACAGAGAGACAGAGACAGAGACTGAGGCAGAGACACAGAGAAAAAGAGAGGCTCTGACTCGAAAAAAATGGCAACTAAATTGGAAATGAGAGTACAAGGACTTCATCAGCAGAAACACCAAGAAGTAAACTTGGTAGCAAGCATGGAGCACGCTCTGGCAGTAACCAGGGACTACATCATGCAGCCCAGGCTCAGTAAGTACCTCAAGACCATATTATTGCATTAGATATATATTTATATTCCCAATGGCTTCCCAATACCTTTATGTTCCTGCAAACATAGGCATGTCTTTTACATATGCAGTTGCTCTGCCTTCCCCTTTTAACCAGATGACAGCTGTAAAAACTGGTTAACAGAACTGCTCTGAATGCCTCACTTGTTTCTTGATGTCTTGCTCACACACCTGCATTGATGTTGCATGGCTGCAT
Organism: Neoceratodus forsteri; assembly: GCA_016271365.2. Classification (NCBI taxonomy): domain Eukaryota; kingdom Metazoa; phylum Chordata; order Ceratodontiformes; family Ceratodontidae; genus Neoceratodus; species Neoceratodus forsteri. Next base: position 720,888,956 of record CM057454.1, read on the forward strand.
GGTGGAATTATTTTGCTAAAGGGCAGCATTGCATGGTGACATTACCAAAGAGTAATAATAACAATAAGTGCTTAGTATGGTACCGCTAGTCCATTAAAGGGGTGTACTGGAATTTTATTTAGCTGATGAGTAAATCGAGTACAGAGATTATTCAGTGAAAGAGCTGCATGGTATTGTGAGGCAGAATTATGCAGTTATAATTTTTAAGCATATAATATATTTATTTATTTATTTATTTATATTATATTATTCTTAAGCAGAATTAATTTCAGTGGTTTCAGCAGTACAACAATGGTTTTTGCATTTGCTGTTGTTGAATATGCCCTCAATAATAGTTATTTATTAGTGACTAAAATAGTGTATTATTTTCATTAGTTTTACACTTTACCCAAAGTCCCAGAACCAACAGCAATAAGTGTAAAACAGCATAAAACAAATAACCAAGTATTAATACGAACTTGCCTAATACAGTGAGTTTCAGACAGACATTGAAAATTCTATAGTCTTAGAGCTGCTGTTATAAAATTAGGCAATGCCTCATTAATGATGTATTGAACTTCATTTTTCAAAATCAGAGTTCATTCTGAGGCAGTGCTGCTGCAACATGAATCTGAAAATTTTAAAGCCAGCATGTACGCAATCAAAAGATATTAAGAGTTTCCTTGATTTAAACTCTTCATGGCTGTTTAAGATCCAATGTAATGTTGCTAAAAGAATGTTCCTCCATGTAGAGGGCATTGTTACAAAATTACTTTTCATGAACTCCAAGATATACTCTGGCAGGAAGCTCAGTTGCTTTGACCTTTTTAGAAAGGGAAACTTGGCCTTAGTTCGAAGAAGCTGCTTCATTCTTGGATGGACTGGGATGTTCTACAATCCAGTACCTCAGTAGGATCGCATGCGGTGGTTTAATGTTTAACAGAAACAGCTAGGGGTAAATAAACACAGATGGCAATCACAGATTTAATTCAGATAATAAACTAAAACAGCATGCAACACCAAGGTGAAACGAGTCTGACAAAATGTGGCTCCAGTTTTTTGCCACATGTCATGATTTCATTGTGCAATGTATTCTATTTTACATTACCACTTTATCTGAGTTGGATGCCCTGGGCTGAAGCTTCTGCTGTGAGCTTCAACTCCACCAGTGACATTGGGTTTCAATACTGATCAGATATTATATAGATGAATATTCTGGAGACCTCACCCGAGGAAAGACATTGACAGGCTACAGTCAGTACAGTGAAAGATCACAAAGATGATCTGTTCTGCCAGGGCAGATCTAATCAGTACTGGATGGCAGCCCTAAATATGTACTCGTTGGAGGTCAGGTGGGAGTGGGGGACATGACTGAATCATACATGTTGCTTTGGGTTTACAAAAAGGTGAATAGTAAGTATCTATTTGATGCAATAACTAGTGGGCATGACTGGAGTTTGGTGGGGTTAAGCTGAGGGAGAACAAAACAATTACCAGTGCTCAAGGTGCAGCAGTGGGTGCTTCGAAGGAATGACAGCATGACAGCATAAAACAAAAGCAAAATAGGCACTCCATTGGAAAAAACAAATAAAGATGGACTAGTGAACTGTGAAATAACTCAAGTGTTTATTAGAAAGCATAGAGACAAGAATCCTGGGGCTTCAGGTCTGTGCGTGACCCTTCCTCAGAGGTGTGCTGGGGTTCTTATCTCGATACTTTCTAACAAACACTGGAGGTATTTCACAGTTCACTAGTCTGTCTTTAATTTTTTTCCAATGGAGTGCGTATTTTGCATTTGTTTTTGGGTAAGCTAAGGTGAAATGTGAGGAAGTTCTACTTCCCTGAGAGGGTGGTGGAACCATGCAAGAGACTGCAGGCAAAAGTTGGGGGGTGAGGCAGCTACGAGCAGAGACCTGAGAAAACTAGAGGAGTGGTCAAGGGTATGGCAGCTGGGTTTCAATGTGAAAAAGTGCAAAATAATGCACTTAGGGCACAGAAACCTAGGGGCAGAGTACAAAATGGGAGTAGTAGTATTGATGACCGCCAAGCAGGAAAGAGCCCTGGGGGTAATCATATTAGATGATGTAAAGGTGGTCCAGCAGTGTGACAAGGCAGTAGGAAGGGCAAGTGGGATGCTGGGGATGTTGCATAGGGAGGGGAATCACCAGCAGAAAGAGGGATATGGTGTTACCTCTTATTGATTGCTGGTAAGACCCCTCCTAGAGTATCGTGTCCAGTTCTGGAGACCACATCTCTGGAAGGAAGGACATAGACAGAGTGGAGGCAGTCCAGAGGAGGGTAACTAAACTGGTGCAGGGTCTGCATCAAGAGCTGTATGAGGAGAGACTAAAGGACCTCAATATGTATTCCTGGGAACAGAGGAGGGAGAGGTGGGGATATGATAGAGATCTTTAAATACCTCATGGGATTAAATAAGGCACAGGAGGGGGGTATTTTTCAGAAGAAAAGGTGCTGAAGAACAAGGGGGCATGTTATGAAGCTGGAGGGGGATAAATTCAGGAGGGATGTGAGGAAGTACTTCTTCACAGAAAGAGTGGTGGATTCCTGGAACGGCCTTCCAGTGGAGATGGTGGGGGCAAAAACAATGGTGAGGTTCAAGAATGCATGGGATAAGCACAAAGGAATCATAGTAGAAAGGAAGGGGGGAGAAAGAGCTGCAGATCGGTCATGGGCTAATGTAATAGTGTAGGCAGGGAAAAATAGGCAGACTGAATGGACCAAGTGGTCCTTATCTGCTGTCAAATTCTATGTAAGCAATAATGCCCAACAGTGTGGCTGGTATTGGGCAATACTGTACCACCCAGGGGCATAATGAGGTCAGACGACACAGGTGGAGGGCCTTATAGTTCCTGAAAAGTCTGGTATTTCCCAATATCGCTCACCTTGGGGAGTATTACTGTGCTTAGAAAATGGTCCATAGGTGACATTTGTGAAGACAATATATAAAAATCAAAACATATACATAATAAATAAATAAATAACATTAAAAATTTCAGGTAGAGTAGTCCCTACACTGGTAGAATTACCAGTGGAGGGTGCTGTTGTTGTTTTGTTAATAGTTTATTTCCGATGAGGATCTCCTCCAGCTTATGGTTGCTTGCTGCTTTGTCTCCCCACACACACACACACACAACAGTGGACAACATTTATTTTAGTTGCTTTTATCAGCGCTGAGTCAGAACTGGGGAATGTAGTGCTGAAGTGCATGTGAACTGAGGTAACTTTCTTTTTATTTATAACCAGCTTTTGAAATGTGCGGCTAGTTTCAAAGTGCACCGTGACTTGAGATGGAGCACGATTGAGAATCTACTAGGCAGTTCAGGAAACTGATATTGTTTAAAATAAAACAAAGATGTGCGTTGTTTCTGCAGGTTTTTTTGTTGTTTCTTTGCAGGGAAAATAGTGTGGATGAATGGGGGAATAGCGCAAGCCATGCTAGCGTAGCGCTGTGAGGAAGTGCCGCCTGCATCTTGGTGTTTTTTTCAAATAGTCTCACACTCATTTTCCAAAACCAGGGACATGGTTAGGTTTTTAAAAGGAAATAATGGCAGTAGAGTTGTGGGCAGTGTGTGTGCGTGTGTGTGTGTGAGTGTGTTAGGGCGGAGTCTGTTTTTTCTCTTGCTTAGGGAGTAGAAAAAAATGGCGACTACTGAATTTAAAAATTCTAACTGGCACAAGGGTATCAGTTTGACATTGGGGCATGCATCTGGTACCTGTTTTCACAGGGCTGTATCGAGGAATAGATGCATGGCGTTGCCAGCCAATCAGGAAACAGGCATTTCCATTGCCATTTTCTAAGTTTCTATGTGTCTGTGTTACCCTAAATGGCTATCTTAAATGGGTTAAACGTGGTTGGGACAGGACAAGTGGACTCATACTCCTCAGGGGGGCTTTATGGGTTTGAAGGGTGGGAGATTAGGGAAGGGGTGTCACTGTCCACCAGCACCGTAAGTCTATAGGGTGAGGTAGTATAGGAAAGGCAGGCTTGAAGAATCTTCGATCTCCTTCTGACCTCCAATACTATGTTTCTAATATCAGCTGGGGAAAAACAGCATAAACAAGTGATCCCCAAAAAGGGAAAAACAAGATTATTCAAAGCAAAGAAAAGAAAAAGTACAGTAGGATGTCTAAGGAGGCCAAATTTCTACTTAAATTGAAAAAAAATGTAAAGAACAGCTATGCTGGATGAGAAAGAAAGAAAGAAAGAAAGAAAGAAAGAAAGAAAGAAAGAAAGAAACCTTCAGAAATCCTTTAAATTACATCTCAGGATTCTGGTGACATTCACAAATAGCTTGAGCTTTGCTTTCATATTTATGATGGCACCAGAAACAAAATCAGAGTCTTGTAAATCACAATTCATTTATTCAGTATAAGATATGGCATAACAAAGATTTCCAGCTGGGTCTGGCCAAAGAGTATGTCACAAGTTGTTGTTTTTTGTTGATTCTGAGAGCCTCTGTTAACAGACTTAAAGAAAGAGATGAGGCTGACAGTTACTTTGAGCACTGTCCTTGTCTTTTGCTCAATACAGTTAGATCTGGATTTCACTGGCATTGTTCTGCTTGATCTGGAAATTAAGGAGTTCTGTCTGAGTTAGTTCCAAGTTATAACTGTTGGTTCATCTTGACTACCCGTCATTACTGTTTACTGTCAATAACCTAACTGAGCACCTACCATAGCTGGTCCTTACTGCTTGGATTGTTGAAAATGTTTTTGTATACACTCCAACTTCTGCTCAATATTTATGGTTACAGTGGACTTGTACTGTTGACAGGTAACCTCACAACTTATTTTTGGCTGCAGTTTCCTTATTTTGATAGCTGAAGGCTTTCAATCTGTTTTCTGTTTGCTACAGGTCTGATAAATTGGTGTACATGTGAGCAGGTCAATTCTGCTTTCAGGAAGTGGGCACCAAATTATTCTTATTCTTGCTAATCCAGCTACCACATTCATCAAAACATGTTTTTTTTTCAGTTACAAACAAAACAAAACTGGTAAAAATACTACCAAAAGATTCTGAACAAACCAATAGGATTTATGAGCCTTCTTATAGATTCCCAGTCAAATCAGTAAATCATTTGTTTTTTATTATTCTTTTAGGTACCTGGGTAAGGTTCACTGGGCCACAAGGCTTGTTTACAGGGGTGACCAGGGAGCACTGGGACAGTTAAGTGGCTTGCTCAGAATCACACAGTATGCAAGTAGAGATTGTGGGAATCGAGGCTATGTCTGCTTGTTCATAGCTTGTTACTCTAAACTCTAGGCTATACTGTTTTTTTTGTGTGGAAATCAACCCGAGTAATAATTTTCTGTCATCAGATGTCTCTATAGGATCATTATGGGAGAGCAGGATTTAGGACCATTACTCATGTTATGATTTCATTCTAAGACATCATAACATGCATATTTTTAAAGGCATAGTTTTATTAATATCCATATGAATATGATCCAAAATAGTGGTAACTTCTAGTTTTAAACAGTACAGTGTACAGAATTACAGAAGTACAGAAGTAAGGCAGCTCAGATGGGAACTGGGGAGATTGACATGGAGAACAGGATAAGCAGGGCAGGGCAGATGGGGGATGCCTAGGAGAGTAAGGTCAGCAGGCAGAGGACATGTGCAGAGGGGATCACCCAACTTTGGGGGTACCTCTACCTTGAAGGGAGGTGGAGCCCAGGGAGAGGGAATGGCAAGTGGTGAGGGGATGGGGTGGAATCATTACAGATGTGACAAGAGTGGGAGCATTTAAAGCAGTGTCTTTAAGAAATAGATTTCACCCACTGTCTGAAAGTCAGAAGATGGGAATAGGGCGTGGGGAGAGAAGTCAGGTTTAGACAATGGGATCAGGGGGAGTAGGATAGGAGAAGGGTGTGGGACAGTACAAGGTGGTCATGGTGGGTGGGGAAGACAGAACATGGAGAGGGGAGTTGGGGTGGGGAAGGGTAACATGACAGGAGGTGCGGGAAAGAAGAGAGTGTGTGCAGGGTGACCAGAAAGGGAAGGACAGGGAGAGGGGTGGAGAGACAGATGGATGGTTGAGTAGAGACTGTGGAGGTGTCAGTCAAGCAGGGCATGGGGAGATTAAGAGTGGGGTGGTAATCAGGATGGAAGGAGTGCAGTTAGGTGAAGGAGAAGCTCATAAGGCAGTCATAGAAGGAAAAGAGGATATCAGGAATGGGGAAACAGAGTCGGCCCGGTGGCGTGGAGGGCTGAGGCAGTGATGCCTTACCTCCTGCCACACTGGTGACCTGTGTTCACAGTGCGAGTGGGTCATTGGGGGCCGGCCGGGGTGAGAGAGGATTGAGCATCCGGAGGACTGCTCTCCTGTCCTGGGGAGGGTGGGGAATAGGGGCTGGCGCTTGCCTGATACCTAGTGGAGGATAGGTGTTGGCATGCCTGGGCAATGCAGTGGGGTACAGAAGTGGAGCAGCTGGCAGGCCTGCTGCTTGTAGATGCATGCGTGGCACACCCATTGCTAGCACTGCATGCTCCACCACCAGGAAAACAGTGAAAATGGCCAGGTTGAGTGGCTTGATGGCCATCCACCTAATGCACCATCTCAGAAGGCACTGCCTGTACTGGATCTGGTCCTGGTGGGGAGTTTGGGGCTCCCCATCACCCAACCATGGGGGTAGCAAGGCGGTGGCCCAATCAGGAGACAGGTGAGATGGATGGTGACCGGAGGACAAAAGGATGCCTGGAAGGAGAAGCCGACTGAGGCCATGAGGGAGAAACAATAAGGTAAAAAAATTAAAAAAAAGGAATGGGGAGACAGAAGGATGGTAATCCTAGGGGACTCCATAATTAAGAGTATTCACTGAGGAAGGAAGGGGGGCCCCAAATATGGGTAGGATGGTGGTTTGCCTGCCAGAGATGACAGCAGAGAGGGTGTACCCAAAAACTGGGGAATTGGTGAGGGAAGTTGGGGGAACCACTTGAAGGTATACACCTTGGTACCAATGACCTAGCTGGGGATGAGGTGAGGGTAGTACAGGAAAGATTCAGGGTGGTGGTGAGGACCTCCAGAGAGGTAGCCAGATTTCTTTCTTCCTTCCTCTCAACCATAGAAGTTGATGGCAGATAAGGAATGCAAGGCCCATCTAGTCTGCCCATTTGTGTCTACCTTATGTCTTCCTTCCTTCCTTCCTTCCTTCCTTCCTTCCTTCCTTCCTTCCTTCCTTCCTTCCTTCCTCTCCCAGAAACCATTTTCAGGTACAACCAGGGCCATAAATATGGTTGCTTGCATTCACAGAGGTGTTGCATACCAAGAGCCAGCAAGTTCAGGAAGAAAAGGAAAGAGGAGTTAAATGACTGCCTGAGGGAGCGGTGCCAGGAGGAAGAGTATGACAGTATTGGGTGCTGGGGAGGATCTGGTCAGATAAAAGACTTTTGTACCAGACAGACTGCACCTCAGTAGTGGGGCGGGGGTTGAGGGTCCTCAGGGACAAACTGCAGGGGTGCATAAACCAAAAACATAATTTAAATTTCTAGGAGGTGACAAGTGGTCTGCAGGCCCCAAGTCTCCAGGAGGAGGTCAGCAGAACCCCCCCCCCATACCAGTAGGGGCTCTATGTAATAACGGTGAACGTCAAAACGGCGAAACCTACATGGCGACTTCAAAAATGGCGCACATAATAAATGGCAAATGAACTGAAAGGATGAATTCCCGCTGAATCATTCTGCACAGTGCCAAAATATGCATGAAACCTACACCATACTGTTGTGGGCTCTCTCACACAGGTCACACATCACCTGCTCCATACCAACTTTTGCAGCGTCAGCCACATAGTTGTGGCTTTTCTTCACAGCAATCACCTCTTCACCAATGGTATACACACAGACAAGGCAGCGGAATCGATGACTCTCCACACAGTGCCAGTGCCAGTACACTTTAGGAAGCATCTACTTGTCATGGCGGTACACATACCATGCATGGTTCAACAAGGGATGCACCTTCTGGCTCACCAGGTAAGTAGCCATATTGTTGGATTACTGGTGCACCTGTGCTCCTTTTCTATAGGTGGGGGGCTGCACCCCCAAACCCCACGCTTACTCCGAGGCACTCCTTGACACCGGGGTAGGTTAGCACCTCTGAGTTGCTGTAAATGTCCTGTTGCCGTTTTTTAGCAGTCGCCGTTATTGCTTTCATGCATATGCCTTCGCTGTAATTAACTCACCCATATTGAGTCACCCTCTTGATGTGCTACCCCAGTGGGAAGGTACTAGAAGGTGGAAGTGAGGGGGTTAGCAGCAGGGGATGAGGAGAACAAGTAAGTGGGAGAAATGAGAAAGGCAGAAGGGAGGTAAGGGAAGGAGACTCAGACTCAAGGTGGATGGTGGCATCCCTGAATGCACTAAATCTTGGAAACAAGGTGGATGACCTTTAGATATTGTTGGCTGAGAGGGGAGTGGACATTGCAGCAATTACGGAGACATGGGCACCACCTAACCATGACTGGGACTTCTCGATCCTTGGGTTTAAATTTTACAGGAGGGACAGAGAAGTAGGAAAGGGGGAGGAGTGGCAGTTTACATCAGGGAGGGTATAACTTGTACTAGGGAGGAGTTGGCAGAGGGAAGGGTGGAAGCAATGTGGACTCAGTCACTGTCTAATAGGTGGAGGAAGGTGAGGTTGGGGGTGGTTTACAGACCACCCAACCAGGTGGAGGAAAGAGATAGGGGCTTGAACTCATACATATTGACTAGAAGGAAAAGGTGGTAATAGTGGGAGACTTCAACCTGCCCATGGTGGATTGGAGGGTACCAGCCATGACCTATGTCAGGAGTCAGGTGATCCTGGATACACTGCAAAGTGGGTTCCTAACACAGGGCATCAGAGAACACACCAGGGTGGGGACAATCCTTGATCTGGTGCGGATGAATGGGGACCATGTCCAGGGTATAAAGGTTGAGAAGCCCCTGAGTGGGAGTGACCATTGCACAGTGTGGTTGCAGTTGAACATGGACAGATAAAAGGCCCCCATTAAGACTAAAATCCTGGATTTTAAAAGGTGGACTTTGAAATGATGGGTGAGCAGCTAAGGACTTACCTGGCAAACATCTGAGTGGATATGGAGGTAGAACAAAGGTGGTCCATCATCAAGGCGGGGATAATGGTTGCCACAAGGGAGTGTGTTAGGCTCAAAGGCAAGAACTCAAAGGCCAAAACACTCAGCTGGTTTAGCATTGAGGTTGGCTGGGCAGTAAGGGATAAGAAGTTAGTCGACAAGAAATTTAGGAGGACCCAGAGGGAAGAAGGCAGGGAGGACTATCTGAGGATGGCTAGCATAGCAGGTAAGGTAGTCTGGCAGGCTAAAACTCAGAAGGAACAGCAGATAAGTGATGGAATTAAAAAGGGGGAAAAGACCTTTATTTACTATGTTAAGAAAAAAAGGGAAAAGAAAGATGGGATCATTAGGCTCAGGAAAGAGGATGGGTGATTGAAGGAGAATGGGGGCAAAGCAGAAGTACTGAATGAGTACTTCTGTTCTGTCATCACCAGGGATTGAGACAGACTGTGCCACTAAGGAGACAGAGAGGAGATGGGAAGAGGGCACATGGATGTTTTGATAGAGGTGGATATGGTGAGGACAGGGTTGCTAGCACTGGGAGTAGATAAATCTCCAGACCCAGACGGCATACACCCATGGGTGCTGAGGGAACTAGAGGAGGTGCTGGCAGATCTCTTGGCTGACCTTATCAATAGTTCACTGGATTCAGGTGTGGTACTGCAGAATGGCACATGTACTGCCCCTCCATAATAGTGGTCCAAAGGATGACTTAGGGAACTACAGACCGGTCAGTCTGACCTCAACCATATGCAGCCTCATGGAGCCCATACTTCAAGAAAGGCTAATAGAAGAGAATGGTCTCCAGGATGAGAGGCAACATGGGTTTATGGGAGGAAGGTTGTGACAGACAAATCTGATTAACTTATTTGGCTGGGTCACTAGAACAGTGGACAGGGGCCAAGTGGTGGACATCCTTTCCTTAGAGTTCAGCAAGGCCTTTGACATTAAACCCCACAAAAGGTTAATCAGGAAGTTGGTGAACCTAGGCGTTGTTGAGAAGTTGACCGGGTATGTGGAAAACTGGTTGAGGGGCAGGACCCAGAGCGTGGTGTTTGTAGGTGCACACTCCAGCACCAGGGATGTCACTAGTGGTGTCCCACAGAGCTCTGTGCTGGGACCAGTGCTTTTCAATGTCTTCATCAATGATACTGGAGATGGCATTAAGGGCATAATTCGCCTATTCATGGATGACACCAAACTCTGTGGGAGGGTGGACACTGCAGAGGGGGTACAAGACCAAAGGGAAAATCTGGAAAAGCTAGAGAGGTGGCCTGAGATTTAGTAACTTGGTTTCAATGCAAAGAAATGCAAGGTTATACACACTGGAGCTAAGAACCTGAGGATTGAGTACAGCCTCTGTGGGGTCCGTGTATCTGCATCAGAGGAGGAGAAAGACCTAGTAGTGATGATCACTGGTGACCTGAAACACTCTATGTAATGTAGGAAAGCAGCAGCAAAGGAAAATAAAATGTTGGGCTACATTGCCAGGGGGATCAGCAGCAAGCAGAAGAGGGTAATACTGCCCTTGTAAAGGTCATTAGTGAGGCCACATCAGGAGTACACTGTACTACAGTACTGGTGCCCATACCTTGAAATGGACATAAACATGCTAGAGACGTTTCAAAGGAGGGCAACTAAGATAATCGGGGCCAGGAGAGTAGGATGTACGAGGCGAGCTTAGAGGCCCCCGAGCGCGTACTCCCTGGAGGAGAGAGAGAGAGAGACAGAGAGAAGAGAGAGAGAGAGAGAGAGAGAGAGAGAGAGGGAGAAAGAATGGGCGGGGAGACATGATTGGGATCTTCAAATATTTGAAAGGAATAAGTATGGTGGACAAAGAGGGTCTCTTTAAGCTTAGTGGGAACCGAAACATGACGAGTAGACACAATCTCAAGTTGGATGGGGTGGTTCAGGAGAGAGGCTAGGAGGCACTTCTTCACAGAGAGGGTGTCCACGGGTTGGAATGGGCTTCCTGAGGAGGTGGTTTCATTGGAAATGGTGGTCAGATTGGGGAAGGGGGCAGGGTCAGTAGCTGATGCTGATGATCATGCAATGTAAGCTGACTCCATAGACTAAGGCTCTTATTCTGCAGGCTTAGTGGTATGTTCGTATGTACAAACGCTCCATAACTGTGTATAGATGCAATAGCACCTGTATATCTGTATATTAGGATTGAGTAAGCAATTTAATGTTAAACTCTGATTTTTGCACCTTTATAACTCATCCCCCACCAATTTGCCTGAAATCTGGCAGGAATAGAGTTGGTGCCAAGAACTCTGGATCCTGTAAATGTCATTTTGTGGGGAGCAAATTAAAGAGGTGTAAAAATGGTAAAATTCTGAGTTTTAAGACTTTTTTCCTCACCTGTAACTTAAAAATGGCTTTGATTTGAAATCTGAAACTTTCTGATTTGATAGAGTTTCTCCTAAGGCATATTTCTTACCTAATTTTGTCTTCCTAGGTTGAGCCATTTTGTAATTTATTTAAAAAAAATACTGTTCCACAGCTAGCCTGCTGGCACAGTGGTCATGCTACCGCTTGTGACACTGGTGACCCGGGTTTGTGAACCAGCCTGGAGCATCAGAGGGCCATCCGAGAGGTTGGATGAGCATCCCAGGGACAGCATTCCACCTCCGGGGGGGGGGGGTTGGTGGCACCCAGCACTTAGGTGACATCCAGCGGAGATCAGGAGTACATCAAACCAGGACCACACAGCAGAGGGAAGGCAGTGGTGGATGTCTGCAGTGTATGCACGGGAGCGCACATGCCAATGCACTGATGTCATTGCATGCACACACCTTGGGGGACTGACACAAGGGAAAAACCCTGTCCGGCAGCACAGTGTAAAGGTCTCCAACCCTGTGCCAAATGATGCTGCAGCCACCCCCAGGATCGAACTTGCTTGATTGTGGTCTCCCCTATGGGGACCCTGATGTGGGGGGCAAGTCACAAGCCTTGGTTCCGGTGGTTGTTGGGGGATGTCGGTGTTGGGCATGGAGGCACTGAGTCAGGAAATATCCCTGGCTGAATGACAGAGAGAAATAGAATTGAAAAAAAAAACATATTCCTAGTGTACTACATTGTATTAAGCAACATTATGATATGATCTTGAAAAGTTTTGTGAATCAGACAATTCCACTGCTGCTTCCTTGTAGATCATCTCTGTGGTAACAACGGAGCCTAAACAACAACTGCTGCAAGCATTTATTTATTTTTGCAAAAAAAAAAAAATGAAACAATAAAACCAAGCAATCTTTTAACTTTTCTCATGTGTTTGTTTTCGTTTTATTTCTTTTTATACCTTGAATATCTTGTTATTTCTTATTTAAGAAAAGCACTAGTCTCTACTTATAGCTACCCAGTGGCAGATGCTTTATTCTGCTGCTGATATCATATTACCTACACCAGGATGCCCAACCCCTTGTACCGGTAACAGTAATGATGAATCCTGAGCCTTTATTTGTGTTGGCGACAATGGGGTGCTCACATCCAGTGTCACTCATTTTTTGCTTTAGTTCCCTCCCTCCATTAGTAATGTTCCCCACAACCATACTGTGTGACACTGGAGTTCCCACCCCTGGTATTGCCAAACACCTTGCTGACACCAGAGTGTCGAATCCCCAGTGTCAGGACCTGCAAAAGAAAAACAGCCCCTTGTAATCTTTTTTTTTTTAAAGTCAGTCACCTGCAAGAAAGAAATCAGTCCGTCAATGTCTTTCCACCACCTGCTCTCCCAAACAGACCCACCCTCCTCACTCAGCACCCACCCAGTCAGCACTCATTAGCCCCCCCCCCCCCACTCCTCACATGCCTAGCATGGTCCACCAACATAAGTCCTCTCTCAATCGCTGAACATTCTGCTGCTCTGGAGTGCAATCATAAAGTGACAGAAGTGCGGTTACTGTATTTTCAATGCATTTTAAACTTTTACTCATTACTTGGTCAGTTTTTAATATTTTTGCCCCAGATTTTCAACATGACCTTTTGTTGACCCCATGTCATGAACAAGGTGGGTGAAAATTTTCAAATCCACCCAGAAAGGTGATTTTGCAGTTGCTCCATGAACTCCCCTTTTCATGCAAGATTTGAAAAATCCTATCACCTATCAGGTTGTCACCTATCAGGTTCATGAGGAGGGGGTCATAAAAAGACTATGTTGAACATTTGGAGTGAAAATATCAAAAAAACAATAAAGTTATGAACATGTTAAAATCTTTCAATGTTCACTCATAACTTTGTTATTTTTCCATATTTGTACCCTAAATTTTCACTATTGACACTTTTTTCACACCACGTCATGAACATGATAGATGTCATTTTTGGAATCCTGTCCAAAACAAGTTACCCACTTGTGGTGCAAAATGATGTTTAGGCCAGTAATTTATAAATGACACCTGTCATGTTTGGGGAGGGGGGGGCGTTAATTAAAACACTATGTTGAAAATTACACTATGTTGAACATTTGGGGTCAAAATGTAAAAAAAGAAAAAGTTGTGAAGAAACATTGTGTTCAGGGGCAGCTGTTGGCCCGGTGGGTAGGGCATTGCGATACCATGCTGGTTAGCCAGTTCTGGGGATGAACCTAGTGAGCCAGCCAGATGGGCCAAGGCTGGGGGGATGGCACTGCTATGCAGCACCACTACCATTCCCAGCCTGGGGAAGAATAGTGCAGTATTAGCTGCATGGGCAACAAGTAACCACATAGTGAAGAGAACTCTTCTCTTTGCATAGGGCCAGAGGGTACTATGCCTCTGCATCCATTGCTACATGGAGGGGCTTCTGCAGCCAGATGATTTTTGGCTCTGCACATCTGCATCTGTAACCATGGGGAAGTGCAGGACCCTCCACAGCCCCACAAATAGCTAGGATCCTTTGCTTCTGCTGGCAGATGAATGCTACCCTTGGTGCAGAGCCCTCTGGGCCATGCACATCTGCATCTGTTCATGCAGGTCCCAAAATTCATGGCAATAAACTATGTTAATGTAGACATTAGGGTTGAAGAATGCAAAGCAGACAAAGTAAGGATATGAAAAACATTAGGGTTTGAGCCTTGGGAGCCTTTGCCAATTGATGGTGTGCTGTTTCTTGGGGATGTCAAACGCTAATGCTCACCATCTCCCATCAACATAAAAGGTTATAATGGCCTGAAGGTACAACTGGCCATATGGGGTGAGCCATACTGCTCTACCTCCAGAGTACATTCCTATGTGACACTGGCTTAGAGCTATACCTTGTGCTTAGAACAGGAGCCTTAGGGTTAGGGGGAGTGGTAGGCATTAGGGTTGACAACCCCAAGCAACACCTCACCACCAATTTGCTTAAACTCCCAGAGACTCCAAACCCTAATGTTTTTCATTTGCTTACTTTGTCTGCTTTGTGTTCTTCAACCCTAATGTCTGCATTAACATAGTTTTTGTAATGTACTGTATGTATAGATGTGACATGTGCTGGTTTAATAGAAGATGTCAGAAATATCACCATGAGTTGTACTTGGTCTCTGACCTCATGAGTGGTGATGCCATTAGTGTGGTCAACAAATGAAGATAGTTCTGATATCTTCCATAAAGCCAGCACATATTGGATTTATGAAACCGTGCAATTTTTCATGTACAGTCAAAGTCCATGCAGCATTTTAACATTTTGGGTATTTCAGAATTTTTGACAAGAGGAGATGCCATTGAAATGTTTAATGTAATTGATTAATGAGTACTGTAAGTGTGAGTATAGCGTCCGAACTAGTAAAGCAGTGCTATTGTCTGAATGTGACATAATTAACTAGTGACTGTCACAAACGCACTCAGCAGGTCAAGCCCTCTGCTCCCACAGTGCCAAACTCCAAACACAATAGTGTGAATAGGTAACAGACAGGGTAACCCTCCTGTCTGCTTTTGGGTCTGAATCACCTTTAGTCTCAAGTTCTTGGGGGGATTCAAACTGTGAATCTTATGCCAGCGTACCCAATGTACAGGCTCAGATCTGTACCCTCTTCTGGGATTGCGGTACAATCTTTCGCCAGGGGCACCACACCAGGCTTCCAAAATGAACCCTTAAAACTCTGTAAGATACCTTAGGTATATTCTTACCTTTTCCCAGTTTAGTAACACCATCAAGCCCTTCAGAACAGCTGTCAAACTTAACCACGTATACATCACATGCAAAAAAGAACTGGGAAGACACACCCAGGCAGTATCTTGAAAAAAAGATTTTACTAGAAGAGGATAAAAATATGAAAAATGTAAACACAGAACAGTATATCAAAGAGCATCACAATCACATAAAAGAAAAACAAGGAAAACTACAGAACAAACTCCTACCAAAATACATTTAGACCTTTGCTGTCTAAGGTATTACCTCTGGAAGTGCTTAAGTTAAATCAGAGAGCTGTGTCTTTCTAGAGTTCCAAGATGGTATATAACAAACAGTTCAGACACAAGTGTTAGATTAACTCTGTCTTTCCACACCCCTTTTGTAAGTCATCTAGCGCCTCCTTTTAAAATATAAAAAAATACAAACATGATATCCTAGCAGGAGGTATATTAAATAATGTGACATCAGCAAAAACTAATTTCCCAAATTATGAGTCTTTGATCCACCAATTCCTTTAAGGTTTACAACCCTGCAATCCATCACCTAGGTGTGATATAGCCAACAGGAATCAACTAAATGATGTCCTGTAATAAAATTTATATTTAGTTTCTCAACTTCAAAAGCATGAGGTAATAAAAAGGCCATAAAATGCAATTTCTTAAGGAAGTTGATTACATTACAGAGATCTCCTGGTCAGTTTCATATCCTATAGCTTCACTGAAACCTGGGCACCCATGGAAGCCCAGGCTGTCTTATGTGAGACAATCACATACTATATTTTTTTATATTACAAATATACAATAATCATAACCAGCTGGCCAAGCCTCACAGTGACATCTTTGGAGTGTGACATTTATAACAATCAATATATTTTGATTGACAGCAACAAGTGTTAGCTTGATATCTTTTATGTTAAGTAAAATATAACACTTATCTGCTTTTTATTTATTCCAGTGTTGTATTCATATATCTATATATAGCAGCTATATTCAGGGGAACAGATAAGAGGAGTAAAGGAGCATTTAGCCATCATTTTTGAATGATGTACTCCTACTTTTAGATTTTAGGAATGTGTTTCCTACCCTGCAGATTTACAATAGGTGGTATACATGTACAAAGTTGGCAGTACCATGAGATGCTAGCAGCCATGGCACCCCACTGGAACCCGTAGGGATGGAGACAGGAGTTGCTCACTGGCTGGTCAGGACTGTTGCATTGGCCCAGTGGGGCAGAGGTGTGAGATGCTATGTGCCTTACCTCTCACCATGCTGGTGACCCACGTTCAGGAACAAGCTTGGGTTGCCAGGGGTTGGCCGGGGGGAGAGGATCAAGCATCCACTGGACTGCTCTCCTCTCCCAGGGTGGGGGGATGCCATCTCACACCTTGGCTGCCACCTGGTGGAGGCTGGTGACAACACCAGAGCTCAACCGCATGGAAGGGAGGAGCCAGAACTACATAGCATGTGTGTGCCTCCACATAGACACGCTCACGTCTTACTGCAGCAAGGGGGACAGGAGAAAACAGTGGAAAATGGCAGTCACAGGCTACATGAAGCCTTGCCTGCCCTTGGCCCTCACTGTCACCTGCCCACTGACCCACCAGCTCTGGACACAGGATCTCCAAGTAGGGAGAGCACAGCCCTCCACTTCCCAGTCCCACCATGGGGGGCAGTCTGTGGGTGATATGGGGCTTGGTGTACTGGGGAGGCAGTTGAGGGGTGAGAGAGAGGCAGGGACAGGGCTGAGCAGCTGCCTGAAATGTGCCCAGGATGAGCAAATATATATATAGAAAAAATAAAGACTTCTGATTGCCCTGGTTCTGGATCGCTGGAGGATAATTCTTCTTCTATTAATTCAACGTAGAGATGCAGTACGGACAACTCTACTTCCAAAATTGTTGTATCTGGCTCAGAATTTATCTACCACTCCACCAGACAGATTTTTTTATAGAATTAAATATATGAATCTCTAGGTTTATTTGGAATTCTACCCAGCCAAGGGTCTGTTTCTCTATTTTACAGTTGCCTAAGAAACAAGGAGCTTAGCACTTCCTAATATACAGTATATTATTATTTTTGGGTGGCTCAATTAAGAGTGGTCTTTTTATGGCTTCATAAGCAGTATTCTTCTAAGTGGAAAGAGTTGGAGAGAAAAGAGGATTTAACAAATCTCCATCGCATTTTGCTTTCTTATCCCACCCTTCCTCTGAAGGAGGTAACCAATAACCCATTCACAGAGCAGAGAATACTCTGCAGTGCTGGTGGAGACTTTTAAATTCTAAGAAATTTCAGGGGACCAGACCTTTACTATTTTCTCTCCCATATCATCACGCCTTCCTTCCAGTTAAATTACATCATGGATTTCTTCAGTGGGAGCACTTCGGTATACTCGCTTTATTCCATCTCTTGAAGGATGGTCTACCTAGATCCTTTGAGGAATTAAGACCACATACAATTTACAACATTAAGACAGGTTTGGATACTTACAAGCTCTTGGGTTTATCAACATTTTTCCTCAAAGGACATTGGTAGAGACTTATGGCTCCTCACTGGTGAATCTGCTACAATTGGCATTAGAGGGCATTGCCTGTCTGAAACATATGATTGCCTATATCTATAAGACCCTGGTAGCCTTAGACGAGGATTCATTTCAAAAGGTAAAGAGTGTCTACGAGGCTGACTTGGGTATTCATATTACAGCTCCTGTGTGGGAATACCATGGGAAAACCATCCATTACCTATGAATTCCTACATGTGGAAAGAATTCTCTTGGAAATTAACCATTTGATTCTTTAGAGCACCAGTCATACAAGCAAACTATGACTCACAGAGGAGAGCAACATGCTGGAGAGGATGCGTCTCTTTTCTGGCCACACTTCTCTGGCCACACATTACCACATTTTCTGGGGCTGTGCTATTCTTTGGCCTTTTATTGTGGCTCTACACTTGGAGCTTTCAGAAGTTTTTGCTGCTCAGGTACAATTGACTGTAGAATCTTTTTTGTTTTCTTTTTGCCCAGATCTACGAGACCGTGTCTCCCATACTTTATTAGCAATTTGTTTACTTGTGACTAAGAAGTCAATAACTAGAAGGTGGCTCTTGGCTATGCCCCCTACTATGAGGGATTGGCAGGACATAATGATTAAAATATACGATATGGAAAGACTCATAGCTCTTCTTAGGCATAATAGAGATCAGTTTGGACTGTTATAGAGAAGATGGATTCTCTGTATGGGGAACCATAGATCAGATTTTGTCCTGTACTAACAGAGGGGATGACATGGGAAGTGAGAAGAGTCCAGAGACAGGGTACTTCAGATATTATAATGGATTCTCCTAGCTTGCTACTTGGGGATTTGTTTTCTCTAACCCTCTTCTCTCCTCACTCACTTATAGATGTAACACATCAATCAGCTGTATTGAGTGTTGTTATTAGTTTTAAACTTTAATCTTTATTATTTTCCCCTGTACCTATGGTTATACATCAGTGTCTGACTCATCCCATAGTAATATATTGATTTTAATCCATTTTACACATGAATTTCCTCTTGTGCTTTTACATATTGTATAATTCCTTGCCTGTATTGTTTTATATGGATTTGTATCCTTTGAATAAACAGTTAAAGGAAAGGAAAAAAAAAGAAAGACTGTTGCAACATGACAGTGTTAAAAATAAGATCACAGTACGACTCCACAGCAGTATTAGACAGTCAGTGGCTGCAGGCTCCCAGTGGGATTAAGGCTTGGTTTAGAGGTGGGGGTATGAGACGGGACAACAGATGATATTCATTTGGATGAAAATACTACCAGGTGGAAAAAGCTAGTAGTAAATACTTCCGAGTCTTAACTATTATCTAGACCACTATCTATATCTATATCTATATATCTATATATATATATATATATATATATATATATATATATATATAAATATATCTATATCTACAGTATATCTATATCTAGATCTATATCTGTCTATCTATCCGAGAGTGTGTGCATATGTATATATACAGTAACTGATTGCAAAAAAACTGTGTTATTGCAGATTAGAGTTGCTATCACACAAAACTCAAACCCCCAAACTTTGAAAATGTACTATTAGGGCTGTCAAGCGTAACTCCCACACCCTTCCCCTTTTTACCCAAGACCAAGCTACAGGTATGGGGCCATGCATCAGTGGTGTGTTCTCCCATAGGGCAAACATCTTCAGAATTTGTAAATAGCATTCCTAATCCCCACCCATCCCCATACCCTACCCTTGTGACCCAAGGCCCAGCTACAGATCCAGTTCCGTACTACAGGGCTGTGCTGGTCTGGTTCATGTGGCACAGAGTTATTATGTCATAAGACATAAGAGTGCAGCAATGTACCGTGCTGTAAATTCAGTGGGTACATTGCTGCTGCTTGGATACACTGCTGAAACACATTTCGGTGAATGCAACAGGTGGTATCTTTCTTTCCTGCAGGGGGCTCTACCCCCCGAACCCCTCCTATTAATATAATTAACTCCGGGGGGGTCAACAGGGGGATGGAGAGAAACAGCATGTGGGAGCAAAAAAAAAGAAACCACACAATGTGGTTTAGCAAAAGTCTGGGACCGGGATTCGAGCCCCGGTCCACTGACGCACAGCAACCCCCTGCACTCGTGGCTCATCCCACTGAACCACGGGTGGCAGCTCACAGACCACCTCCCGAATGGAGATCTTCACCTCCACGTAACTCCTCCTTCCCACTCATGTGAGATAGGGTACAAAACTACACATGCAACATATGTGTCTTGTGGGGTTTTGTACCCTAGTGTGCTAGTACACTACATGATATATTCTGTGCGGTATTCCATGCATGGTTATGTATGCGACAACTTGACCCGGTAGGGGTTCATGTAAGCCTCTTTTGGTCCAGTGCTACATAGAAACATAGAAATTGTTGGCAGATAAGGACCACCAGGCCCATCCAGTCTACCTGAAAGCTCTACACTAGTTTGTGGCCTCTGACCCTACTTGGTCAATGGCTTTTCACCTATCCTTCCTACCTCTAAGGTACCCTTATGCCTGTCCCATGCATGTTTAAAACCCGCCACTGTGCTCACCCCCACCACCTCCTATGGCAGTCTATTCCATGTGTCCACCATCCCTCTGTGAAGAAAAACTTCCTCACATTTCCCCTCAGCTTGCTACCTTCCAATTTCAAATCATGCCCCCTCGTTCTTGTACATCTCTTGTATTGGAAGATGTCTCCTCTCTGCACCTTGTTAATGCCCTTATGCTAGCCTCCACCAGCCAGGAGAGGGACATAGGGGACATTATATCAGAAGACTTAAAAGTGGGTAAACAGTGCGAAAAGGCTGCACTAAAGGCAAGTGGAATGCTGGGCTGCATCGGGAGGGGAATCAGGAGTCGCAGGAGGGTAGTGGTGTTACCACTCTATAGGGCGCTGGTGAGCCCCCACTTGGAGTACTGCATACAGTGCTGGAGATCACACCTCAAAAGGGACATAGACAGAATTGAGATGGTGCAGAGGAAGGCCACGGAGATGATTCAGGGACTGCACCATATGGCATACCAGGACAGACTGAGGGAACTCAACATGTACTCCCTGGAACAGAGGAGAGAGAGGGGTGACATGATTGATACTTTTAAATATATGAGGGGTATAAATAACGTTAACGTTCAGGAGCTTTACCAATTGAAAGAGAGCGGGAGAATGAGAGGGCATGACATGAGGCTGAAGGGAGGGAGGTTCAGGTGTAATACAAGGAAGTTCTTCTTTACAGAGAGGGTGGTGGACCCATGGAATAGCCTACCCAAGGTGGTAGTGGGGGACAAAACGGTAAGTGAGTGTAAGAATGCATGGGATTGACATAAAGGTAGAATACAGAAAGGCAAAGGAAGGGGGGGGGGGGGATAGCACCAGGTAGGATCTTAGGCAGACTAGATGGACCTTGCGGTCTCCTTTTGCCATCACTTTCTATGTTTCTATGTTAAGGTACTTGAATGTTTCTATCATGTTCCCCCAATCCCTCCTCTCCTCCAGTGAGTACATACAGTATTGAGATGTTTTAGTCTCTCCTCATATGTTTTCTGGTACAAGCTCTGTATCATCTTAGTCACCCTTCTCTGGACTGCCTCCACCCCGTCAATGTCCTTACAAAGGTGCGGCCTCCAGAATTGCACACAGTACTCTAGGTGAGGCCTCACTAGTGTTTTGTATGGCATCATCACCTCCCGCTTTCTGCTAGTGATACCTCTGCCTATGCACCCCATCATGCCACTGGTCCTCCCTGCAGCCTTTGTACTCTGCTTCAACACCTTTAGGTCATCAGAAATGATAATCCCCAGGTCCCTTTCTTCCTTGGTGATAGTCAGCAACTCCCCCCCATCCTGTAGCTTTCCCCAGGGTTCCCTCTCCCCAGGTGCATTATTTTGCACATCTTGGAACTGAACCTTAGTTGCCACACTTCAGATCATTTTTCAATCTTCTCCAGGTCCCTTCTCATTCTCTCCACCCTGTCTGGAGTATCCACCCTGTTGCAGATCTTGGTGTCATCTGCAAACAAGCAGACCTTTCCCTCCAGACCTGCAGCAATGTCACTAATGAAGACATTAAACAGGACTGGCCCAAGGACTGATCCCTGATGTACCCCGATGGTCAACCCTCTCTCCCCTGATTGGATCTTATTTACCACCCCCCTCCTGTCCATTTGCCAGTTCCTAACCCAGTTTACCACCTTGCGCTCCATACCCAGACAACTTATTTTGTTGACCAATCTTTTATGTGGGACAGTGTCGAAGGCTTTGCTGAAATCAAGGTAGGAAATGACTACCCCTACCCCTGATTTACTTCCCTTGTCACCCAGTCAAAAAAATCTATCACATTCATCTGACATGACCTTCTTGCTGTGAATCCATGTTGCCTTGGATTCTGGGCACCGCTGGATTCCAAGTGTGCCACTGTTCTTTCTTTACTCAGTGCTGCCATGATCTTACCCACTACTGAGGTGAGGCTGACCGGCCTATAGTTCCCTGCCTCCTCCGTATTACCACTTTTGTGTAGAGGGACTACATCTGCCCTCTGCACAGCTAGCACACAAATGCATGTTGACTGTGTATGGCATTGTGAACTCTGTTTATAGTATAACATAGATACATTTAACAGCAGTATTTTGTTTCACATATTGCCTAGTAGTATATTTACCATCCACTTGTACTTTGTTTCATACAGCTTCAACAAGACACTGTATAACATAGTATACACATCTGAGACATGTAGTATGCTTTGAATTGTTCTAAGTATGTGTCCTAAAGAAGGAAAGTGTGCAATATGTATAATATTGTACTTACAAATCTGCAAACAAGTCTGCTGCTTTGCACAGGGTCCACAGTAGTATGTGCAAAGCAAGCCACATAGGGGAGAGGAAGGGAGAGGGAAGGGAAGTGTCCAAGAGGTGCTTTGGGTTGGAGGGATGGAGAGTGGACCCAGAGGATTGCTAGGGCAGCAGGATATGGGAGGTAGCTAGATGTCATTGTCTACCTGAGGACATACCACCTGGCAAAGGACTGGGTAGGGGTAGTGCAGGGAAATTTCAGGGCTCTGGGGAGGGGCTTCAAGCAGGTGGCAGACACAGTGGTGTTTGCTGAGATGTTACTTGCACACTGCCAGGGAGAGGAAAGGATACTGTGCACCAAGGCTTTTAACAATTGGTTGAAGGCATGGTGCATGGAGGAGTGCCTTGGCTAAATTGGGGACTGGGGGACAACTTGGGAAGATATGGGCCTCTATAGGGGAGATGACCTGTATTCTTCCAGGAAGAGGATCACAATCCTTAGTGGGAAGCTTAAATGCTACTGTGGTGAACTAGCCTGGGGGAAGGCTGTAGAACAAGGGGAGCAATAATTGCTCCCCCAAGATAATGAAGCAGCAAGGAAGGAGGGACCAAGGGGAGTAAACTACCCTAGGGTAGGAATGCAAAAAAGACAGGGTGGGGACAAGGTAGAGGATAAGGGGAGTGAAAATCAGGGAAGCAAGAAGGAAGGAGTTCAGGTGACAGGTAACGGAAAATGTAACAAGGGATGAGGTGGATCAGGGGAAGCATTAGGGAACAGCACAGGCAGGATGGGAAGGGAAAGCAGGGAAGCAGGCAGGGAGGGTGTAATGTATGGAGAGCCATGTGCACTAATTCTGTGAGTCTTGGAAACAAAATTCTGGACCTGTAGGTCATAACGGTGGAGGCTAGCCTGGGTTTGGTGACCATAATGGAGTTGTGGTGCACTGACAGCCACTACTGGGACATGGCTATACCGAGCTACTCTCTGTTCAGGAGTGATGGGAAAGGGAAGCGAGGTTGTACTATATGTAGGCGAGGGAATCAAGGTCATGGACGGGCAGGAGCACCCGGAGGAAAAGGAAGGGCTGGAGGTGCTGTGGGTAGTCCTGGAGACAGGAGCTGGGGCTGCCATCCATACAGTGATGGTATACAGACCTCCAGCACAGGGAGAGGAACAGGATAGGGTACTTGGGGAAGCCATCATCAGCATGGTAAGTAGGAGGGAGGTGCTCCTAGTTGGTGACTTCATCTGCCAGATATGGATTGGAGCCTTCCAACTGCACTTCTGTCAAGAAGCAGGTCCAATGTTTGACTCCCAACAAGGGGCTTTTTTCAGGCAGCTAGTCAGTGAACCCTCTAGGGATGGGGCCATTTAGACATGGTGCTTACAAACAGGTATGGCAATGCAGACATCTCAGTGGGCAGTCCCTGTGTTGTATACCTTTCTGATACCTGTGGTTCTTTCATTAGTTTCTGCAGAGTTTCACTGGAAACCACTACAGCAAACAGGAGCAGGACCAAAGACCAGATTCCAAGACTCATTTAAGTAAAACAGCTATCTTATATTTATTTTCCAACTGCATAACAGAACTAAGTAAGCTCAGCAGACACACTGGAGTCTTGGCCACACACTGGCTCAAACTGGTTACACATACACTCTATTTTCTGAGTGCATAATCCATACTTATGGAGTTTTAAAGAGACAACAGCATATATTACACCCCCCTTTTTTAACTGAATTGCCCACAAACAATTCAAACATTTCAAATGTTCACTTTAGAGTCTCTTTAACACCTATATTGAATCTTTCAAAATACACAAAAGAAAGTTTCCAGCACTTACCCTTGATGAATTCAGGTGTGTACCACTAACCTAAAACACAGTCATTATACTTGACAGGCATCTTCACTTTCCTTCCTCTTTGAGTGAGCCTCTGTACACCTGTAGGAGACTCTGGTATCAAACTTGGTTCTTTGCCAGGGGTTCAGTTAATTTATTTTTAGTGGAAGTCTAATACTTCCATGAGTAAAAATCTGGAAGTCTTTCTAATTTTTGGGAAGTCAATATACTTCCCAGATCCCACGATTTGAAAGCCAGCATTCTAGGAAGGATCAATTTATGGATTTTAATATAACTATTAGTGATAAAATACAATTTCTTTTAGAAAAATCCATCATTTCTTAGCTTCTGTGCCTTCAATTTTGGAAGTCATTAAATTTTATTTTTTACATTTAGAAAGTCAATAACTTCCTCCCCCTTTATTTTGGAAGTTTTTGCCTTATTTTTGGAAGTCAAATACTCCCAAAATGAAGTTATCTGAAACCCTGTTCTTTGCCTTGGCCTTCTACTGATTCTGGAAGCTGAACATGTTCCATCTCAGGCACTACCACACTCTGTTCTGAAGTGTCACCAGTCTCTATCACTTGTTCACTGTTTGCTGC
This sequence comes from Neoceratodus forsteri, assembly GCA_016271365.2. NCBI lineage: Eukaryota > Metazoa > Chordata > Ceratodontiformes > Ceratodontidae > Neoceratodus > Neoceratodus forsteri. The sequence continues at coordinate 720,913,876 of CM057454.1, forward strand.
TTCAGTGGCTGTTGTAACAGTCCTGTCGTGTCTCAGGAGATGTCTGTTCCTGTGAAACCATGCACCACTTGGTGTAACAATGGTGTATGATCTGGGTTCAGGTCTGGAGTCCTCAACTGTCACTGGCTGCCATCCTTGAGCTGTCTGAGAGCTTGTACTGACCTCTCCTGGGTGCTTCCTGCCATTGCTTGCACCTGTGCCTTTGTGATCTCTTTCACTCTGCAAATGTTCACAGCTTATTCTAATGTTAAATCAGGATCAGCTAGTGGTTTCTCTTTAAGAGCATCATTGGTTACACTAAACATAATTTTATCTCTTAGCATCAGGTCTTCTGTGTCACCAAATTCTCAGTTCCTTGCTTTTTGTTTCAACTCAGTTAGAAATAAATAAGCACTAAATAAGCTCAGCAGACCCACTGGAGTCTTGGCCACACACTGGCTCAAACTGGTTACACATGCACTCTGTTTCCTGAGTACATGACCCATACTTAAGGAGTACTAAAGAGACAACAGCATGTGTAACACCCTAGGTACCAGTGATCACCATACAGTGTGGTTTAACAATATGATAGGAACAGAGGCAAACCATACGAGTATGTGGGATCTGGAATTTAGGAGGGCAGATTTTAAAGAAATTGGAGACTGATTCAGAAACTGCCTTGTTGCGGGGGGGATTGCCAGGGAAGGGTAGAGATACAAAAGGGAAAATAAGGGAGGGCATAATTAATGGAACCAGCCTGTATGTGAAAAAAGTGAGTAAAAGGAAAAGGAGACTATTGTGGTTCCCTAGGGAAGTGGCCATGGTGGTGAAGGAAAAAGGGTGGCATTCAGGAGATGTAAGGAAACACAGAAGATGGAATACAGAGAGGTGTACCAAGTACAACAGAGGGAATCAGGAATGTCAGTGAGGGGAGCAAGGGCAAAGACAGAGGAAAGGATAGCAAAAGGGATAGCTGATGGGGATAACCTTCTTTAGGCGCATACGTAAGAAGAGTAGACAAGGGGAGGGATAGTAAGGATTAGTAGGGCAGCAGGGGGTACTGCACAGAACAGGACCAACAAAAGGCAAACATCCAGAATAGGTACTTCTGCTCATCTTTGCAGTGGAGGAAGGGGGAACGGACCGCCACAGAGCAGCAGGAACAAAGTGGGGGAAGAGGACACATGCAAAGAGTCCTGAAGGGACTTGCAGCTCTGAAAGTGGACAAGGCTATGGGACTGGACAGGATATGCCCAAAGGTACTAAAGGCACTCAGAGAGGTGCTACCTCACACACGGATGATCCTTATTCAACATCACTCTGGAAACAGGTATGGTTCCAGTGGACTGAAAGAGAGCAGATGTGGTTCCTCTACATAAGAGTGGCAACAGGAAGGAGGCTAGAAACTATAGGCTGGTCACTCTCACCTTAGTGGTGTGGAAATTAATGGAAACCCTTTTAAGGAAAGGTTGGTAGAGTATCTTGAATCCTTTGTGTTGCAAGATTACAGGCTGCATGGATTCATGGGGGGGGGCAGTGGGGGGGACATGTCAGATGAATCTGATTGATTTATTTGACTGGTGACCAGAGAAATAGGGAAAGGGAGGGCAGTGGCCATGGCTTATCTGAAATTTAGCAAGACGTTCTACCCTAAGCCACACAGGAGACTGATAAAGAAACTGAGCAGTCTAGGGGTGGGGTCCAAAGTGGTGAACTGGGTCAGAAACTGGTTAATGGATAGGAGACAGAGGGTGGTGGTTAACAACACTCACTCTAATGATGGGAGAGTGACTAGTGGGTACCGCAGGGATAAGTACTGGGACCAGTCCTCTTCAAGTCTCTTCATTAGTGACATTGCAGAAGAAATGGAAGAGAAGGTATGCCTTTTTGCAGATGACACCAAAATCTGTAATAGGGTAGACACTCAGGAGGGCATAAAGCAAACGTAGCCTGCTAGTACTCACTATTTGGTACTTTTTCCTTACAAAAACAAAATTAAAAATAATACTTTGTTAAAAAAAACATACTTTGCTTTTCAGATTCCAGTACATCAATTGCTTTTATAATTATCGGTTGTGCCAAGGGGTTGAGTGGTCTGGGAACTAAAAGCAAGTGAGTTGTCAGGCGGGCAGACGGGCAATGCAAAGAGGAAACAACTCCTATAGGTGGGAAGCTTGCTGGTAATGCTGCAGGTGGTGGAAAACATCCACCAAGGGACACAAAGCAGCAATATTGTGACTCCTCACTGCCTGAGCAGCTCAGCCAAAATGGCTCAGCTTCAGCTGTGTCCAATAGCAGTGGTGGAAATGGAGCAATATGATGTACAGCACTTCAAGTAATACACACAGGTTATTGTATATGTGGCTAATATTTTACCAGTGGGGACTTTAAGGTTACTACCACCATTTTTTTAGTTTTATTTAGCACAGGTATCCCAAATGAGATGCAACATCTTGTTGTCAGTGGGGTCCTGCTTTGACCCAGTTTATGGCTCAGAGGAACTGAAATAAAGGGAGGTCAAGGAATGTATTTAAGGTTGCCAAGTGAGCTACTGGCACTAGTGAGGTTCAAAACTGTGTTCTCCCATTTCATAATTCAGTACTTTATCCAGTGGACCAAACTGCCTTTTCCTGAAGTTTGCCCTCTGACATTTTGGAGGCTTGTAGGGGCTCACAACAACTAGTGTCACCCCTCCACCTCCAATAAATGCCGTCCATTTGCCTCATTCACCTCCTTCTGTTACCACAGCCTCCATGCTTCCTTGCATCCACCAGTAGTAGGTTTTTCCCAAGTGGGTGCTGGTCATACTGCATCATATCTGACCAGCACTTCAGCAATGAAGGTGGACAGCCCATGGCTTAGAGATGCAAGATTCAAGTCAACACTATCAGTTAACCTCAATATGTCCTAGGAATAAATATCTCCTTCTTATATTGTACAATTTTCTTGACTCTATGGTAACAAACAGACTATACCAAATGTTTTCAGTAGGAAAAAAACAACCCTGAAACACGTCTGATTCAATCAGGCATGCCAATAAAGGACACATATTTGGGTGATGAATGTTATTATGTCTTAAATCTTCCAGCTGTGTGCAATCATTCAACCATACAGCTTCACATTGTTCCTCACATTTTTTTCCACATTTGATCGAAAAGGATAAACTATAAGAAATCTTACTGAAGGTGTTTATGTTTATCCTTTTTAATGAGGCAACTTCCTTATTGTAGGCAGTATGAATGCTATATAAAATGTAGATTTTATCCTATGCCTGTAGCAATGGATTATCCAAGATAACTCACATGGTGTGCTCACAAGCATCTCAGCCACAAAAGAAAGAATAGAACCATTTCCCTGGGGCTTTAATAAACATGACAGGGATGTGAATTCTGCATCCTTATACAAAAAAATGTAAAATGCCCTCTGTATGTGGCAATGCCTCTTCACACATACAGAACACTGTGTTGCAGCCACAAAAGGGGATGCATGACCCTCTGCACCCTATCCCTCTCTGTCCATGTGTTTATGCGGGTGGTTGGGTTTGCTTCACAACCCGGATGACCTACAAGAATTCTTCCACTGTGAAGAAGCTGTGCAGGGGGAGCAAAAGCTACTCCAAGGAGGGCCCTCCCATAGCACTTATGCCCTTTCCCAACACAGCTTGTCTGGACAGTTGTGGGACTCCAATTGATACCAACCAGTTACCCTAGTCCTGTGATATGGCATAGAGGGCTCGGAGGCAGGGGCATAGCTAGCTTTTTTAACAGGGGGGCAGACACTGCTAAAAGTCCTGCTTTTCTTAGTGTCCTAAGTCAATAGGCCAGGGGTCTGCGGGCCTAGGTAGCCCCCAGAAGCTATCAGGTTTTCAATGCATTTTGAAGGTCATTTTGACACTATTTGGCTGCTTTTAAAGCCTTCTTTGACTACAACCTATATAACTATCAAAATAACTAGCTTTCTAAAACTAAACCAATGAACAAACAGATGAATGTTTAAAAAAAATGCAAATTCATCACAAAGTACACATCTGTTCAGTGCAATGCAACCCATTTCTATTTATTTTCATATTAATATTTAAAACCATTAATGATCTCCTGCATGGGAGGGTGCATACCTATGGGGAGGGAGGCAACTCGACCCATAGCACTGAAATCTCCAGCAGTGGTGGTAGCTTGTTTATCAAGTAATTTAAGGTGTCACACACACTTTTTCAGAGTGGACTGCATTACTGTCTCCTTATGACAGAATGTGTAAATGTGTGAAAATTCTTTCATCACACATTTTATCACAAGTCAAGGTCACAGTAATACAGTCCACTGTGGCTGTTCAGCATGCCTGCCTCTCTTGGCTCAGAGTCAGACACACAGTACCCTGCCCTGCCCCTTATTAAGACATCTACCATGGTTCCTGTGTGGACCTTCACACAAGTACATCAGGGTGGCTGGAGACTGTGAGTACTGATATCTGTATGATGTGGAGCTAACTAAGGGATGGAGGTTGCAGCTTTCTTGGAGGAGATCTCACTCCATTGAGGATAAATTGGCTCTGAAGAGTCACTTCGGTGAATATCAGAGAGCAATCACCTTGAAAAAGACAGAGTTTCTGTGAAGGGCGATTGCTGCAAGTAAGAACAGGCCTGCTCAGCTTTTTCACACCACAGACAGAATGATTAATCCACTCTGTCTGCATCCGTTAGAGGTGCTTTTTCAGTAGAAAAGTACGAGGCATTTAGCTGTTTATTCCTTGACAAGATGTCTTCAGTACAGGGTGAGATCACTGCTAGTGGCCAGTTATGGGCCAGTGGTATCCAAGAAAGGAGGGGCAATGACAATCTGCCAACCTGGGCTGAGTTTGTTCCAGTTGTGGAAGAGGAGGTGGTCCAGATGATCTCTGGTTTGCATTCTACATGCTGTTCACTTGATCCTGGTCCAACCTGGCTCCTTATTAGCAGCCTTGGTCTCTAGGACCAGTGTATGTGTGGATCATTGGGTGTTCATTGAGGGAAGGGGTTTCTCCAGCTACCCTTAAAAGGGCTATGGTGAAGCCCCTCCTGAAAAAAACATTTTTGGACTCTGAGGTTCTGGCAAATTACAAGCCTGTATCAAATCTTCCTTTTTTAGGAAAGCTTATGGAGAAGGTTGTGGCAATGCAGCTAGAGGTTCATCTGGAGTCATTTAATGTCTACAAGCCATTCCAGTAGGGATTTAGGCCTTGTCGTAGTACTGAGACTGCACTGGTTAAGGTGGTGCATGATCTCCTCATAGCAAGAGGTCAGGGACTGTGCTCCATATTGGTCCTTTTGGATTTCTCAGTGCAATTTGACACAATGGATCATGTTTTTTTACTTGATCAGCTGAAGAACTACATGGGACTCACTGGCACTGTTTTGCACTGGTTTGAGTTTTACATTACAAGGAGATCTCAGCAGGTGGCCTTGAGCAATTCCATCTCTGAGCCCACGGCAGTCACCTGTGGGGTTCCTCAGGGATCAGTTCTGGCACCTATGTTGTTCGCTGTGTATATGTTGTCCTTTAGTAAGATCATAAGGCAGCATGGGAATGTGTTTCACTGCTATGTAGACGATACTCAGCTCTATTTGTCTTGCACCCCAGATCAGGTAAATGCTGGGTCGGTGCTCAGACGTTGTCTTCAAGAAATCAATGACTGGATGACCTCCAACTGATTACATCTCAGCCCAGGGAAGATGGAGGTGGTGGTTGTCGAACCAGGATGGACAAGGTTGGCAATGACAAGTGGTGACCTTTCTTTTCCATCTTTGAATGGTCACAGTCTTCAAGCCATGGATACGGTGAAGGATTTGGGCATCGTTCTTGACTGCAGGCTGACATTTGAAAAACCGGAGTCAGTGTTAGTCAGAAATAGTTTTTACCATCTCCATGATATCACCTGAAACAAACCATATTTGGAGCCAGCTGACCTTGAGACAGTTGTTCATGACTTTGTCTCCTCCCATTTGGATTACTGCAATGCTCTCTACCTAGGACTGTCTGGAAGTTTGGTGCACTGACTTCAGCTGGTCCAGAGCTCCGCATCTCAGCTGGTGGTGGGAACTCCCCATAGTGCCCACCCACATCACGTCTATGTTTCGGGTTCTTCACCGGCTGCCAGTCTGTTGGCGTACCATCTTCAAGACCTGTTTGATAACATTCAAGGCACTATGTGGACTGGGTCCAAGCTACCTGAAAGGTCTCCTGGTGCTTTATACTCCCTCTCGACCCCTCCAGTCCATAGATGTGGGTCTGCTTACAGTACCCTGGTCTCATTTGAAACAGTCTGGGGATAGGGCGTCTGCTATTGTGGCCCTGTTAGTGTGGAATTCTCTCCCGTATACAGTTCACTCTGTCCCCACTGTGGATACCTTTAAACTAGGGGTGGGAGAACCTCTAAAGGATTTGAGGTTCTAAAACATTCTGATAAGCAAAAAAAAGGTTTGGATGCTTATTTGAACCTTATCCGAACATTTTATAACCTTTATTGTTTTATGGTAACTGTATATGAAAAAAGCATTTTAAACAGCTTTTAATCAACATATCTATAGAAAAAAAGCAAGTAAACCACTGTTTAGTAGTACTAAACAGCGCAAGTAGGGAAATGAGATGAGGCGTGAATCATGTGACTGTGGATGTGCTGGCTGGAGGATGGCCATGATTTGGCCCAAAGGCAGGCAAGTCCCAGATCTCTCTTTGTTTAACCAGTATTCCGAGTCTGACTTTTTGTAGAAGGGGATATGTTTGGCACCACTTTTGTTTAGCAATGGCTCTCAGTATGGAACATGACAAGAAGCAACATGGCAAAAACAACAGAGCACCAGGCAGTCTGAAAGTCACCACTTCACTATTGCTACTACCACTACTATCAGGGTGAAAAACAGAGCTAAGCAACATTTTTGAATTTTAATCAATCTGGTTAAGGCACATTTAGCTAAATTATCTCCTCAGTATGAGAAAGTGACTGTGTGTGAGATCAGGGACTTGTCTGCCACAGTTGCTACCAGTACAATCATGTCATGTACTGGCTGTACCTCCCACTCACTCCCAGGATAACAATAATATGGTCCAAAGGCAGGCAAGTCCCAGATCTCTATTATTTTTGAAACCAGTCTCCTGAGTCTAACTTTTTGTAGAAGGGGATGATGTGTTTGTAATGAATGTCAACAACTGTGTTCAGCAACTGCTCTCAATATGGAACACAATAGGTAGGGCATCCTGCAGAATGTGAGCACTAACCAACAGAAGCATCATATTGGACCAAGGGCTCGTGAGTGACATGACATGGTAACTGGGTGTCCTGATTTGCGATGAAACTGAAGATTTAAAAAAAAGATCAGGGTTGTACCAAAAAAAAGTTGTTTCTTCTGTAGTCGTGAAGTATGGAACACGTACTGTAGGTGTATTTTTGAAAGGATTTCTTTGTCAGTACAATCAGAGGTAAACTTTGTTATGCAGCCTTTAGATACTTTCTTAGCATTGTCTCTTTTATGAGAGCAAAACATAGTATGTGTTTAAAGAATGGACAGTTTCTTTGTAATGTCCCAAATGGGACAACAAGAACTCAGTTGTAATGATGTATATTTTCTCTTTTGAAGAAGACAACATTTAAGTGTTTTGTATCTCAGAGCCGAGGATACTGTCCCTACTGTAGGGTTTGCTACTGCTGTGGTTTTGTACTAAAACAAGCTCCCAGAAATAGTTGGCAAATGTAAAAATCATGACCGTGATAACCGTGAATGTGAATGTGATCGTGACTGTGATGACCATGAACGTGATTCGTTATGAGGATGAGGAATTGTGTAACAGTGGCAGCGCTTCCCTGACCTTCAGATACTGGATGGAACTGAGCATCTTCACGATTGTGATAACCATGAACATGAATGTGATTTGGCATGAGGATGAGGAATCGTGTAACAGTGAAAGTGCTTCCTGGAGCTCAAAACACTGGATGGAACAGAGCTTCTTCATGACCGTGATGACCATGAACATGATTCATCATGAGGAAGAGGAATTGTGTAACAGTGGCAGTGCTTCCCTGAGCTTCAGATACTGGATGGAACTGAGCTTCTTCATGACTGTGATAACCGTGAACATGAATGTGATTTGTCATGAGGATGAGGAATTGTGTAACAGTGAAAGTGCTTCCCTGAGCTTCAGATACTGGATGGAACTGAGCTTCTTCATGACTGTGATGAATGTGAACATGATTTGTCATGAGGATGAGGAACTGTGTAACAGTGAAAGTGCTTCCTGGAGCTTAAAACACTGGATTTAACTGAGCATTGTCGTGACCGTGATGATCATGAACGTGATTTGTCATGAGGATGAGGAATCATGTAACAGTGAAAGTGCTTCCTGGAGCTTAAAACACCGAATAGGACTGAGCTTCTTTGTAATCTTGATGACTGTGAGCATGAGCGTGATTTGTCATGAGGATGAGGAATTGTGTAACAGTGAAAGCACTTCGTGGAGCTTAAAACACTGGAAGGATTTGAGCTTCTTCATGACCATGATGACCGTGAACATGATTTGTCATGAGGATGAGGAATCGTGTAACAGTGAAAGTGCTTCCTGGAGCTTAAAACACTGGTTGAAACAGAGCTTCTTCGTGACCGTGATGACAGTGACTGTGAATGTGATTTGTCATGAGGATGAGGAATCGTGTAACAGTGAAAGTGCTTCCTGGAGCTTAAAACACTGGATGAAACAGAGCTTCTTCGGGACCGTGATGACAGTGACTGTGAATGTGATTTGTCATGAGGATGAGGAATTGTTTAACAGTGAAAGTGCTTCCAGGAGCTTCAGATACTGGATGGAACGGAGCTTCCAGAAATAGTTGCCAAATGTGAAATTCGTGACTGTGATGACTGTGAACGTGATTTTTTTTTAAATTTATTCCATGTGATGTGAATGTGATGGAATGCCCTACCCACTGAGCCAAAGCTTATACCCCACTGAGTGAGCACAGGGAGGAAGATGACAGATAACTAACTTCTTGGGGGGGGTCACACAGTATGCAAGAAGTGGCACTGGTGCACTGATGACTATCTGTCAGATTTTATTTCACTTTCTCACACACACACACTTATTTCACACACCACCTATACTAAGGGTAATGCTGAAGGCACTGCTGCTACCCACACAGATTCAGGGACCCTGCCTGGCCTAACCCTCTCTGATACAGTACGTTTTTCCTTCAAGGACAGCCATTTGCACTGGAGTGATTTACAGGCCTCCAACACAGGGAGAGGAATCAGATGAAGCTCTTGTGGAAACCATCCACAAAATGGCAGCCAAAGGGGAAGCACTACTAATGGGTGACTTTAGTCTGCCTGAGGTAGATTGGAGCATTCAGACTGTGAGTACAACAAGGGGCAGGGACTTCATGACTGCCATGAATGGGGAAAACATAAGACAGCTTGTAGCAGAACCAACCTGCAAGGAGGCTATACTGGATTTGGTCCTGACCAATGGGGACAGGATCACAGATGTGGAGGTGAGCAGTCCTCTTGGTACCAGTGACCACAGGACAGTGTGGTTTAAGGTAACCACAGTGGAGGAGGCAAGCCATAGAAAGGATAAATGTCCTAGATTTCAGGAAGGCTAACTTTAAGGAGATGGGTAGAAATCTCAAAAGAGGCCTAACAGCGGAAGGTACGGGGAAGATGTGGAAAAACAATGGTCTAGACTCAAGCGAGTCATAACAGAAGTAATAGGTCACTGTGTGAAAATGCACAGCAAGAGTAAAAGAAAGAAAAGGCCATTATGGTTCTCGAAGGTAATGGCCGAGAAAGTAAGGGCAAAGAAAAGAGGCTTCAGAAGATGCAAGGAAACACAAAATGATGAGGACAGAGAACAATATTTAGAAAAGCAGAGGGAATCTGGGAAAATAATTAGAAGGGTTAAAGCACAGACAGAGGAAGGTACTGTATAGCCCAAGCTATTAAGATAGGCAACAAGATCTTCTTCAGATACATTAGCGAGAGGAAAAAGACCAGAAATGCGATAATTAGGCTGAAAGAATGAAGGAAGAGAAAGGGTGGAGGATGACCTAGAAAAGGCTGAGATACTGAACTAGTACTTTTGCTCAGTATTCACCAGGGAAGGGGAAGGTGAGGGACCGAAACTCAGTAAGAGAGGTACTCATGGGAGGGAGGTGGACACCAGCCCATTCACAGTGGAAAGAGTCCTAGAAGAACTCTGGAAAATAAAAGCACTGTAAGACAATGGGGCCAGATGGGATCCACTCCAGAGTACTAAAGGAACTCAGGGAAGTGCTGGCCAAACCACTGGCTGCCCTTTTCAATGCATCATTAGAGACAGTAGAGGTACCTGAGGAGTGGAGGAGGGCAGATGTGGTCCCTCTCCACAAGAGTGGAAGTAGAGAGGAGACAGGCAATTATAGGCCTGTAAGCCTGACCTCAGTAGTGGGAAAACTAATGGAGTCCTTACTTAAGTAGAGGATTGTAATGTTTCTGGAGGATAGTATGGCATAGAATCCAAGGCAGCATGGATTCTCAGTGAGAAGGTCCTGTCAGACAAATTGTATTGATCTCTTTGACTGGGTAACCAGGGTGGTAGATCAGGGAGGATTGGTGGATGTAGCCTACCTGGATTTCAGCAAGGCTTTCGACACCGTCCTGCACAGGAGATTGCTAAATAAATTGGGGAGCCTGGGAGTGGGTCCTATGGTGGTAATGTGGGTTGGGAACTGGCTAAGGGACAGGACTCAGAGGGCGGTGGTAAATGGCATGAAATCTGAGGAAAGGGAGGTGATCAACGGGGTACCACAGGGGTCGGTGCTGGGGCCATTCCTATTCAATGTCTTCATTAGCGACATTGCAGAGTGTCTGGAGGGAAAGGTGTGCCTCTTCGCAGATGACACCAAGATCTGCAACAGAGTGGACACACGGGGGGAGGGTAGAAAAAATGAGAAAGGACCTAAGCGTATTAGAGGAGTGGTTGAGTGTCTGGCAGTTGAGTTTCAATGTTAAAAAGTGCAAGATCATGCACCTGGGTCACAGGAATCCAAGGGAGGAGTACAGAATGTGTGGGGAAATTCTGGTCACCACAAGTCAGGAGAGAGGCATGGGGTTATCATATCTGACAACCTGAAGGTGGAAAAAGGCATGGAAAACAAAGCTTCCTTCTGATTGGTCAGCCTTCAGGATAGCCAGAAACCTCTGCACGAAGTTTATCAGAACTGAAAAGGCTAATTATTACTGCACAACATTGGACTCCTCCACCACGTGCCCTGCCAAGTTCTGGAAAACCGTTGAAGATATTGAAGGGCATGCATCTTCTAGTTCGCTCCCTACAAAAATCTTGCATGACAGCTCCTCCATCACCGACAAAGCCAGGATCCTAGATCTCCTAAACAACCATTTTGCCACTGCAGGGATGGCCTTCAACTCATTGCCTGCCAATAACCTCCGAACTCAGCTCTCAGCCCAGGCCCTAACAAACCCTGCCCCTATTCCCATGCCCCTGTCATGGTTTTCTCCTTTCAGCCTGTAACACTAAAGGAAGTGGAGGACCTGCTCCTATCACTGGATACCAGAAAAAGTGCGGGGGCAGATCTCATTGGACCGTATTTTTTAAAGCTTAGTAACCGTGTCTTGGCAGTACCAATCACGCACCTTTTTTAACTTGTCCCTTGGATTGGGTGAACTCCTGTCAATCTGGAAGACTGCTCAAGTCATACCTCTTTCAAATTAGGAGACCTAAGTGACTTCACTAATTACAGGCATATTTCTCTACTCCCATTCTTTCTAAATTGCTAGAAAAAATAGTTAATATACAACTGAGGAATTACCTAGACTCTTCCACCCTGCTTAATCCTGTACAGTCAGGCTTCAGGCCTTGCCATAGTACAATTTCAACACTTGCAAAGGTAACAAATGACTGGCAGAGAGCCCCTGATGCAAAGAACTATGTGTGTACAGTCTTTCTTGATTTAAGTAAGGCATTCGACACCATGGACCATGACCTGCTTCTGGGTATCCTTCGTAACATTGGATTGGACGCCTTATCCTTGAAATGGTTCTCTTGTTACCTTATAGTCATGTGCAGCAACTCAAAGCAGTGGGAGATCTTTCTCCACTGAAATCAATCATCAGAGGAGTGCCGCAGGGCTCCATTTTGGGACTGCTGCTATTTGCACTATACATTAATAATATTGACTCCGGAATCAAATCATCTTACATTTTTACAATTTTTACTTTGTATAGGTCACTAGTAAAGCCATATCTAGAGTATGGAGTTCAGTACCTGTGCCACACCTCAAAAAGAACATTAACCTAATGGAGAAGGTCCAGAGGAGGGCTACAAAGATGATAGCCGGTCAGCAGAGTAAGGCATATGAGGAGAGGTTGAGGGCACTGAATATGTACTCCCTGGAAGACAGGAGAGAGAAAGGGTACATGATTAGGGCGTTCAAGTACTTGAAAGGGATAAATAAGGTTGATAAGGAGAGTCTCTTTAAGCTGAGTGGCAGCCATAACACAAGGGGGCACAGTCTTTTTTTTGCATTTATTATGCTTTTTCATGCCACCTGCTGCCATTCCTCAGCCTCGGCCATGGCCCCCTCCACTCCCCACTCCCACATTAGCCATGACTCTGTGATACCCCCTGGCTTGCCCCACAGGGTGGGGTTGCGGCACCGGCTCAAGTGTTGCAAAGTCGGGATAGGTCAGGGAGCCGGCCTGGGAGCTCATCGGAGTGGAGGGGCAGGCATCATCCAGGTGGCAGGCAGCTGAATTTTCTCCCCTTTATGTGAGGGGTGGGGATGTACAATGATGGCCAGTGTCCACCCTGCTCCTCAAACTATGTTCTGGTGCCAGCTGCTGAGGTGTCCCCTGCCTCCGCCAGGTGTCTGTCAGCACCAGTCATACCCTTCCCTCCCTCCAGAGAAGGAGAGCAGTCCTTGGGACACTCTATTCTTCTCCCCCGGCCGGCCCTCCGACATCCCGGGTCCATTCCTGAAGCCAGGTCGCAGGTGTCGCAAGCAGAAATCCAAGGGGGCACAGTCTTAAGCTGGAGGGTGGGAGGTTTAGGAAGAAGGTCAGGAAGCACTTCTTCACAGAGAGGGTGGTGGATACTTGGAATGCGCTGCTGGAAGAGGTTATCTTGTTGAAGAGAGTTGGCAGCTTTAAGACAGGATGGGATAGGCATAGGAGGAAGGTAAGGGTTATGGGTAGGGAGGATGGGAGAAATGGGGATGGAAGGCAGGGACATTAGCTCAAGTTATAGACCCTGCAATACTAGCAGATTTAATAGACCAAATGGCCTTCTTCTGTTGACTTCTTCGTATGTTCGTATGTTCATATGACATTCATCTATTTGCGGATGACATTGTCCTCTACACCACCAGGCCTAGCCCTGAGAGTGCCTGCACAGACCTTCAATCAGACTTTAATCTACTACAACGAAACCTACTTAACCAAAAACTACTCTTAAATGCCAAAAAAACTAAGGCCATGCTCTTATCACTGATCAGTATTGCCTCAAATGCCACCATGTCTGGCTCTGTGCCATTTATTAACATGCTACTAGGTGAATCATTGGATTATGTAGCTAAATTCAAATATTTGGGGGGGTGGATTGACAATAGGCTTTGCTTCATCAAGCATGTAGAGGAACTCTCAAAAAAACTTAAGCAAAGGCTTGGTCTATTTTATAGAATTAAACATCTGCTTACCCAAGAGGCTAGGAAGAGGCTGGTACAAACCACTTTCATATAACTCTTGGACTATGCTGGCTTCCTCTATGGTCAAATTATAGGGTCAGCTCTAGCAAAGCTTGATATCCTGCATCACAGAGCCCTATGATTCATCTCTGGTGCAGTATATACCACGCATCATCGTGCACTTTATTCCATAGTGGGTTGGTCATCCCTTACATTCAGGAGACAAAGGAATGCTACTCTTTGGACCAACAGAGCAATTATTAAGAAGCTACCCCATTATATCTCTGATTGCTTGCCCTTCTGTACCTTAGGTAATTATGCCCTGAGAAATTATTCCTACGTCTCATTATTTGTACCAACAGTCAAATCCCGTTTTGGTAGAGCTTCCATCAGTTACATGCTACCTAAGTTATGGAATAAGCTCAAAAAACCTTAAAACTGGCTTGCGCAAATAATCTAGCTGAGCTCAAAACACTTTATGCAAGATCCTTCACTGAGCTCTGTTAGTGTTTTACCTGACATGTGTCATGATGCACGGCTCCGCTTTGCATCCTACAGTAGCACCCCTGGCACTCCTCCTCCCTTCTAGCCTTCATCTCTCCTCTTTCCCTTCCCCTATGCTTTCCCCATACTATTCAGTTATCTATCCCAGTAGGTTATTCTCAATGCTTGCCTACATTGTATATATTCTGTAAATTACTGTCATTATATGAGAGCTTATAGTGTGTACCTTTCTGTAATTTGGTGTCTTCTGAGTTGTTTTATCACCCCATTGCTATTGTCCTTACCCATGTTGTTCCTGTTATACTGCTGTACTGACAATGTGCTCCTGTTATACTGCTGTACTGACAATGTGCTCCTGTTATACTGCTGTACTGACAATGTGTATTCACCCAGGTCCACCTTGTAAATGAACTTACTCAAAGGTGTTCCACCTGGTAAAATAAAGATTGATTGATTGATGAAACAGTGTGAAAAAGTGGTGGGGAGAGCAAACAGAATGTTGGGGTGCATAGGGAGGGGCATAACAAGCAGGAGGAAAGAGGTGGTGATGCCACTGTACAGATCACTGGTTAGGCCTCAGCTGGAGTACTGTGTCCAGTTCTGGAGACCACATCTCCAGAAGGACATTGACAAAACAGAGGCAGTCCAGAGAAGGGCAACAAAGATGGTACATGGATTGCACCAGAAGCCCTATGAGGAAAGACTTAAGGACCTTAATATCTATTCACTGGAGGAAAGAAGGGAGAGGAGATATTTGATAGAGACTTTCAAGTACCTTAGGGGAATAAACAGGGTGCAGGTGGAAAACATATTTCAGATAAAACTCTGCACAAGAACAAGGGGCATGATATGAGACTGAAGGGTGGAAGGCTCAGGGGCACTGTTAGGAAGTACTTTTTCACTAAGAGGGTGGTGGAGCCATGGAACAGCCTTCCAGCATAAGTGGTGGGTGTGAAAACAATATGGGGTTCAAGAGTGCATGGGATAGGCATAAGGGTACCCTGGAGATGTGCAGAGCAGGAAAGCCACAGATCAAATAGGATCTAGGGCTGCAGCAGTGAGTAGGGAAATGGAAAAACTAGGTGGGCTGTATGGTCCTTATCTGCTGACAGACTTTATGTTTCTAAGGATTTTTTATTTATTCCACATAATGTGACGGAATGCCCTGCCCACTGAGACAAAGCTTATACCCCACTGAGGGAGCACAGGGAAGAAAATGACAGATGACTGACTTCTTGAGGGGAGGGGGTCACACAGTATGCAAGAAGTGGCACTGGTTCACTGATGACTATCTGGCAGATTTTATTTCACACACACAGAATTATTTCACACACCACCTAAGCCAAATGCGATGCTGCAGGCACTGCTGCTACCCACACAGATTCAGGGACCCTGCTTGGCCTAACCCTCTCTGACACAGTACTTTTTTCCTTCTAGGATTTTTTAATTAATTTCAAATGATGTGATGGAATGCTCTGCCACTGATCCAAAGCTTATACCCCACTGAGTGAGCACAGGGAGGAAGATGACAGATGACTGACTTCTTGGGGGGGGGAGTCCACACAGTATGCAAGAAGTGGCACTGGTGCACTGATGACTGGCTGGCCTGGAAGAGTTTTTATTTTACACACAGTCTCACACACACACACACACTGTATTAAATAAAAAAATAGAAATCCCCACTGAAGTGACTGAGCATAGGCAGGAGAACTGAGAGAGCTGACTTGTTTGGGGAGACGGCAATTGCGCAAAAAGCAAGAAGGCTAATTGGGAATGTGTGTAGTGGTGACATCATATCAGTTCAACAGACTCCCCACCCCATCTGCTAGACTGCTACACCCCAAAAAAATGGGCAGTCTGGCTCTGGCACATAATGGTGAAGTCTCTCTTCAATCTCTTGTTCTCTTCTTTCTTGTCTGCACTCCAGTCTGCTTTCAAGTTCTTTCTCACAACAAGTTGCCTCCCATCTCCTCCAAGTTCATCTTCACCTCCCCAAGTCTCCTCAATAATATAACTACTCCCCACCCAATCCCCAACTCCCACACCCAGTCCTTGTTTTAGTCCCCTCCCGAGTCCCCAACTCCCAGTCCCCTACTTCCCACCCCCAACTTCCCAAGTTTAATTCACTTGTTTTGTTTTAGTACTTTTTTTAGTACTTTTTTATATTTTTAAATTCTTCTTTCAGTCTTTTAGAGTCAACTTCTTCTTCCTCTGTTGCCCAAGGGGGCAACAAGTCTAAGAAGTAATTAAAAAGCAAATTGCACAAGCACACAAAATCCACAGAACAGAGCAGCCTACAGACACTGCTGCTCCTTCTGTATCCCAATTCCTCTGCATAGGTCTAAGGTGGGCCATGTGGGTTGCTAGAGCAGTAACCCAATCAGGTGCCATCTCAGAGAGCTGGACAGCTCAGCCATCCAATAAGGAACCAGAGTCTTGTCTCTGGTCCCTCTTGTGTGTTCCTCCTGCTCTGGTGCTTCTTGTGCTGCATTTCTTGATATACGACAGCCGTCCAAACCAATATGAACATCTGAAAGTGTTCAGAGCCATTCATTTACCAACACTTCAGCATGTTTGGGTAGGTTTTTATTTTGGCTGAACCGGTTCACCCATCCCTACTTTAAACACAGGGTAAAAACATATTTATTCACACAGGCTACCCTGATTATTAACTAACTTCTAACCTGAATATTTTAGTAATTTTTTGATAGTTTTTTTTAAATGTGTGATCTGTTTTATTTTATTTTTTTTATATTCCTGCTATCTGTGCTCCCTATGTGGAGCGGACCCAGTGATCTCCGGCTGCCAGCACCTGCACCCCCAGACCAGGTCTGGCACATGGATTTACTCACCCCATACACACAGGGTCAGCTGCAGCACGCTGAAGGCGCCTCTCGTGTCTGGGGGCACAGGGCACGGCCATCAGCCGCTGAGATCGTTCTGCTATTTTCCTCCTATTTTTTTCTTTCCCCGGGGAGCCAGACATGCAGTGGCATCAGAGCTCATCCATGCTGACACCTGCTGTGCTCCCCCCCTTGCTATGCGTGCAACTGTAATGTGGCTGGCCTCTGCCAGTCGCCACTGCAGCATGATGCCTTGCACCTACCCTCCCCGAGGAAGAAGAACAGTCATGAGATGCTCAATCCTTCTTCTCCCCTGCCAGCCCCCAGTGGCCTGAGTCCATTCCTGAACCCGCGTCGCCGGTGTGGCACAAGGTGTGGCATCCAGCACCTCAACCTTCAGTGCCACCGGGCCAGCGTGTGTGATCTGTTTTATGAACTGTGAAGTGCTCTTAGCCATTGGAAAGGGTACTATATAAAAATTTTCCTTGCCTTGCCTCTGCACCCAGATAAGCACAATTCATGTGCCCCAGGAGTCATTGTGGATCCAACACTAAATAATGCATGTATTAAAGAGGGAGTCTAACCAAAAGTGCTGCATTGCAGAATAAGAATTAGTATAACCCAAATAATTCTCATACCAAAAATTACATTTCTGTGTTACTTCAGTTTACAGTTAGGAGCTATTTTGTAACCCTAATTTCACTCCTGGTTAAAAAAAGCCAGTATCAGTGAAAGGCCACTAATGATATCATAACCATAACTCACTGTCTAGTCCTTCCTGTCAGGAACCTTGTAGCACCTATTTGTCCAAAGTTTAAGAAACTGTAACTGAAAAAATCATTAAAAAAAACTGACATAGGGTTTGCTGCAGTGCTTGCATTTCCAGAATGTTCAGGTGCATGGTACTGTATTTTGGAATGTGTCAAGAGGTGATATTGGAATGCAGCGCTGAACCAAGGTATAGAATATCAAGGTGTTACACAATTTTAAAATGCTGCACCTTCTCAAAATGTAGTGGGACACTCAATCACGGAACTTGAAAGGAACACACATCAAGGAATTTGGTGGGGACTGGCAATTTCAGAACATAGAGTGGATGCACACGGTCAGAATGTGACAGTACACACTATTTTATTCTGAAATTGTTTATCCCTGCTGCATTCCAGAATTGTACACACCCACCACATTCCAACATTGTGCGCCCCTGGCACATTCTAAAATTATGCATTCCAGCCATGTTACAAAATTGCACATCCTCATCACATTCTTAAATTGTGTTGCAGTGCCACATTCTGAAATTGTGTCACCACTACATTCCTAAATTGTGCATCACCACCACATTCCAAAATTGTGCGTCACTGCCACAATCCAGAATTGCGTGTCACCACCACATTCTGAAACTGTGCATCACTGCCACATTCCAAATCTGTGCATCATCACCACATTCTGAAACTGTATGTCATCACCACATTCCAAAACTGTGCATCGCCACCACATTCCAAAACTGCACACCACAACCACATTCTGGAATTGTGCATCTCTGACACATTCTGAAGCTATGCTTCACTGCCACATTCTGAAACTGTGCGTCACTGCCACATTCTGAAACTGTGCGTCACTGCCACATTCTGAAATTGTGCATTACAATCAGATTCCAAAATTGTGTATCACTGCCACATTCTGAAACGGTGCATCACCACCACATTCTGAAACTGTGCGTCACCACCACATTCTGAAATTGCATCACTGCCACATTCTGAAACTGTGCATCACCACCACATTCCAAAACTGTTTGTTACTGCCACATTCAAAAAATTTGCGTCACCACTACATTCTGAAATTGTGTCACCACTACATTCCAAAGCTGTTCATCACTACCAGTCTGAAATTGTGCATCACTGCCACATTCTGAAATTGTACATCACCGCCATATTCTGAAATTGTGTCATCAGCACATTCCAAAATTGTGCTTCACTGCCACATTCCAAAATTATGAGTCACTGCCACATTCTGAAATTGTGCGTCATCACCACATTCTGAAAATGTGCATCACATCACTGTGTGTCACTGCCTTATTCCAAAATTGTGCATCACTGCCACATTCCAAAATTGCATATCTCCACCACATTCTAAACTTGTACCTTCCTGCCACATTCCAAAATAGTGTGTAAACGTCCAGTTTCCAAAGTTGCCTGTCATTGTCCCATTCTGAAAACATGCATCCCCACCGTATTGCACGTCCCTACCACATTCTGAAAATGAGTGTCCCTGTCACATTTCGAACTTGCATGACCAAGTCACGTTGTAAAATTATGCATCCCTGCTCCATTCTGAAATTGTATGTGACTACCACATTCTGAAACTGCATCACCACCACATTCTGAGATTCCATGTCCATGCCACATTATGAAATTGCATGTTGCCATCACAGTCTGAAATCAAGCACCCAACCACATTTTGAAATTGTGCATTACCAGCACATGCCAAATTTATACATCCGAACCACATTTTATGAAATTACATATCCCTGCCACCTTCAGCAGCTATGTGTCTCCTGCATTTCAAAATTATGTATCTCTGCCACATTCTAAAAATATATGACACTGCCACAATAAGAAAGTTAGTATCCCTGCCGCATTCCAAAATTATATGTCCCAGCTACTTTCTAAAACAAACAAAAGGCGGCTACTGGCGAAACGTACTGGAGCCACAAGAAGAGGCAAAACAATGAACAAAACAGTTCAGCATCTCAGTAATATCGACCAAAAATAGACCTATCAGCTAGGTCCCGTTAAAAAGCTTTTTATTTCAGCATACAAACAGCAGCACTTTCTGAAACCTTGTCATTGTTGAATTCCACAGTTACGACCTGGTAGCATTTCGAAATCTTATACCTACAGTATTCCACAAATTGCACACAACTTTGTAATTCTAAAACCATGTTTGTTGTTACATTCCGCCCCTCTGTCATGTTCTGAAGTACTGTACCGTGCATCTGCACATTATGGAGATGCCTGTGCTGACCCACCCAGTGTCAGCTTTCCTTTTTCAGATGTTTACTACAAATGCAGTTTTATGTGATGTGGGAGAAATAAATTCTATAAGGTAGCTTGCATGGAGAACTAGGCTGCGAGTTCTGGTTATGACATCATGAGTAGCTCTTCACTGAAACTGGCTTTTTTGAATAGACAGTGAATTTAGGGTTACAAAATGACCTGCAACTTTTAAACAAAGCAACTTAAAGAGCTCATGTTTGGCATGAGGCTTTTGGTGATATGCTGATCCAAATTCTGAATCTGCTGATGTAAGAAATTTTGGCTGGATTCCCTCTTTAAGACTAGTCACAAAGGTGACTCCAGCCAAGTTGGATTAAAAGCTGACAGAGGCACTACCACAGTGACTATAAAGAATTGAAAGTCTTGGGAAATCTAGGGTGCTGACAAAGCAAGTCTAGGAGCTCATACTTTACACTCTTATGGATTCTGTACAGTTTTCTTCATTTTAACATCAGATACTTTCAAATGTAAATACCACCATGCAGTCAATGCTATGTCAATAAACCTTTGGTGGTGTTTAGGTCTGGGTATTAGACTTGATGTCAGAAGAGACATTTTGCCAACTTGGTGGCCAGTGGTAGTAGTGGAAGTGCTGCTCACTACATTGGAGGCCTAGCACTGAATCTCAAGCCCTGTCCAAGTCTTGCTGCCTACTGTACATGCTTTTCCATTATGAATTTTATCAGTATTTCTTTTTCTCCCAATCACATGGAGAAAGAGATAGACAAAATAGATGATTTTGACACATTTTATTATACCTGCAAGTAAGTTTCAGTACACAAGCCTTACGCCCTACAAAATGCACTTCTCATGGTAACTGGGGCCCTGTGCAAGCCTGAAATATTGGGTACTGACAATTTCTTGTTTGTTCAACAAAAGGTATCAAATCAGCTACTTTGCCTATCAGTTTTACAAGGACCAATACTATTGCAAATATTTCTATGTGATATGGATATAAATAAACAGTTTTGCCACTTATTGTTGTTATTTTATGGTACCCAATCATGCATCTAACCAAACCTATTCTCTATGCACATTTGGAACTTGCCAGAGACTTTCCAGGCTCTAATTCCTCCCTCCCTTCCTTCCACACCCTGGATGTGGTCACAATTGATGACATGCCCTCATTTAAATACCTAGGGGTCTTGATCGACCGAAACCTTGACTTTTCACAGCATGTAGACCCTATTCATAAAAAACTTCACCCAAAGCTCAGCGCACTATATAGGCATAAAAACTGCATCCCTCTATCTGCCCGCAGTGATATAATCGCTAAAATGATTCTCCTCATCATAGATTATGGCAATATTGTCTACCGTGTTGCCCCAAAGTTCACCCTGGCCAGGCTGGACCCCCTCTTTCACTCCTTCTGCTGCTTTGCCTTGGACTGCCTCCCTGCACGCACCACTGCTCCCTGTACTCTGCCCTTTCCTGCCCTTCCCTGGTAGACCTTTGCACTACTCACTGTGCCTCCTTCCTCTCTGCCTCTTTTTTTGCGGGGCACAGGACCCAAGGCATCATGGATTCACAGTGGGAAGGTCATGTCAGATGAATCTAATAAATTTCTTTGACTGGGTGACTAAAGTAGTAGATCAGGGAGGGGCTGTGGACATGGCTTACCTAGACTTTAGCAAGGCATTTGACACAGTCCCACACAAAGATTAATATACAAGTTAGCCAGCCTGGGAATGGGTCCCAGGGTGGTAGCCTGGGTAAAAATTGTCTGGACAACAGGACACAGAGGGTAATAGTAAACAAAGTCCACTCTGAAGAAAGGGGGTTTCTAGTAGGGTACCGCAGGGTTCAGTATTAGGACCGGTCCTCTTCAATGTCTTTATAAGCGACATTGCAGAGGGACTGGAAGGAAAAGTATGTCTCTTTGCAGATGACACAAAGATCTGCAACAGGGTTGATACATGAGGGGATGGAAAGGATGAGAAGGGACTTGGCAAGGTTGAAGGAATGGTCAAAAGTATGGCAGCTTAGGTTCAATGCAAATAAGTGCAAAGGAATGCACCTGGGAAACAAAAACTCAGGGGAAGAGTACACAATGGTGGGGTATTGACAACAAGAAAAATGGAAAGGGACCTGGGGGTAGACATATCAGATGACCTAAAGGTAAGCAAGCAATGTGAGAAGGCAGTAAGGATGGCTGGGGGGATACTGGGACGTATAGGGAGAGGCATCACCTGTAGAAAACAGGGAAGTTGTTATCCCTCTGTACAGACAGTTGGTGAGACCCCATCTGGAGTACTGCATGCAGTTCTGGAGATCCCATCTCCACAAGGACATAGACAGGATGGAGGCAGTCCAGAGAAGGGCAACTAAATTGGTGCAGGGTCTGCAAGAGAAGCCATACGAAGACAGACTAAAGGAACTTAATATGTATACCCTTGAGGACAGGAGGGAGGAGACATGATAGAAACTTTCAAGTACCTCAAGGGAATCAACAAAGTCCAAGAGGGTAGCATCTTTCAGAAAAAGAGATGTGCAAGAACAAGGGGACACAATCTGAAGATAGAGGAGGGACGGTTCAGGGGCAATGTGAGGAAGTATTTTTTCACAGAGAGGGTGGTGGATGCATGGAACGGCCTTCCTGAGTAGGTTGTGGGGTCAAAAACAGTGGGGAAATTCAAGAATGCATGGGACAGACACAAGGCAGTTCTGGTGGGGGGGGGGCAGGAAGAAATAGACTGTTGGTTAACTAGGATCTGCAGCTTATCCAATAGGTAGGGAAATGAACAGACTTAGTGGATTGCGGTCCTTATCTGCTGTCAAAGTCTATGTTTCTATGTTTCTGAATTCTGGCTAGCCTCACTCCACTCCTATCTCAGTTTTCTACTCTCCCCTCTGTCCCTTCTTCCTACTCCATCCGTAACTCAGGCTATCATTCCCCATCACTTCCCTCGTGTAAATCCCTTGCTGGTCAGGTTGCCTTCTCCTTCTGCTTTCCTAAACTCTGGAACTCTCTCCCCCTAGCCATTTGCTCTGCAACAACCAAATACTCTCTCTCTCCTCTGTACTCCAAGCCCACACTGCTCCCTTCTATACTTGCCCTTAGCTATACTTCTGCTCCATTTTCTCCCTCCTCCCTGTTTTTTCTCCTACTCCCTGCCCTTTTCCATTCCTACTCTTCTCCATACCTTTGCTGACCTGGAACCCAGAACACAGACTGGGTGTGTATCCAGCCGTGTCCGGCCTTTGTGGGATTTGATCCTAGAGGTTCATAGGTCTGCTTCTCCCCCTCTCTCTCTACCATATTCCCTCTCCCACCCTTCCTTTTCCCCTCCTTTTTAATTTCTTTGCTCCCCAACTCCTATTCCTCCCTCCTGCCTTCTTGTTACTGCTCCTCACCCTTCCCCTTCCTGTCTGTCTACTTTGTTGGCCAGGAAAGAGGACATGGTTTGGGTATACTCCCAGTTGTGCCTGGCCCTTGTGGTGTCTGCATCCCAGAGGGTCGAAGGCTTGCCTCTCCCTCTCTACTATAACCACTCCTTCCCCCCTTTCCCACTGCCCTCTTCCCCTCCTTATGCACCCCACCTCTGTGCACTATCTCTCATATAGCTCTCACCTGTATAATTGTTCCTTTGCTCTGCTCCTAAGGGACTTGCCTTCCTCCTTAGCCTTGTGTTATAAATTAGCTATCATTTAAGCTTATGTTCTAGTGCACACACTCTCCTAATGTACACATATTTACAAAATGTACAAATTTAATTTTACTTAATTCTCTATATAATGTTTTAGTTTGAATGTAAATACACCTACTGTTACTTGCCCCTTTCCCCCAGGACTCGTCTGGAAATGAGCTAATTTTTGGTTCAGTATTCCCTATCTGGTAAAACTTTTTAAATAAATACATTAATTAATTAAATAAATGTCCACAACAGCTGAAATACTTCACAACGAATATTTGACCGTGTGTTAAGGTTAGAAAAAAGGTAACGAGAGAGGGTGATATTCCTTTTCCCGAAAGATACAAACCTTTAGTAAATGAAGAAGCATTTTAATGTTGCTAAGATACAAAGGATGCGTGCGGTTATCACCTCTGTCACTTGAAGTTGTGCTGCCCCCTCTCCCCCACTGTTTACAACTGTTATCTCTTGGAGTTGAACTGCCCCTCCCCACAGTTTATTGTTTATTTTTTTCATCAGTTGCTTAAGCACCCTGTCACCACTGACACCCTTCGCCCATCCAGCCCCATCACTCAATATCCCTGGGGTTTACCTGGCTCTGACACTCTCTCACAAATTGCCCCCCATGGTAGGATCAGGGGAGAGAAGGTCATTTTCCCCCACCACAAGTGACCCAATCCAGATTGGAGCCACAGCCAGGTTGGTGTTGTGGAGCCTACCACTGGCTGGCTGGTGTCATCCAGCCAGTGGGGCTTTACCTGCATTTTTCCCTTGGCTCCACCTCCTCCTTGATGTTGTTCCATGTCCCATGCCCAGTGTGATCTTGCAAGCTACTAGCATACCCCTGCAGGAAAGACAAGCTCATTACCCTCTGCAGGGGCCCCAAGAGCAGCAGAACATGATGACTTCTCTCCCTCCCCGGCAGGGGGTGCTGCCATGTGGTAGCACCATCCCAGGCTTTGAGGCCACCAAACTGGCTTCCCTGGCTCATTATCAAACCCAGGTCACCAGCATGGGTGTGCACAGTGCTTCCCACTGGGCCATGGGACAGCTCTGCAGTTCACCATTTGTGTCCTCTGAAGATGTGCTGTTCCCTCTTCCCCCCTTAATCACTGGTGTCCCCTGAAGTTGTGCTGTCCCCGCTTCCCTGCTGTTCTCAGATTATGTCCCCTGAAGTTGTGCTGTCCCCTCTGCCCTGCTGTTCACAATTTATGTCCCCTGAAGTTGTGCTGTTCCCTCTGCCCTACTATTCACAGTTTATGTCCCCTGAAGTTGTGCTGTCCCCTCTGCCCTGCTGTTCACAGTTTATGTCCCCTGAAGTTGTGCTGTCCCTTCTGCCCTGCTGTTCACAGTTAATGTCCGCTGAGGTTGTGCTGTCCCCTGTGCCTTGCTGTTCAGTTTATGTCCCCTGAAGTTGTGCTGTCCCCTCTGCCCTGCTGTTAAAAGATTATGTCCCCTGAAGTTGTGCTGTCCCCTCTGCCCTGCTGTTCACAGTTTATGTCCCCTGAACTTGTGCTGTCCCCTCTGCCCTGCTGTTCGCAGATTAAGTCCCCTGAAGTTGTGCTGTCCCCTCTGCCCTGCTGTTCACAGTTTATGTCCCCTGAAATCATGCTGCCCCCTCTGCCCTGCTGTTCACAGTTTATGTCCCCTGAAGTTGTGCTGTCCCCTCTGCCCTGCTGTTCACAGATTATGTCCCCTGAAGTTGCGCTGTCCCCTCTGCCCTGCTGTTCACAAATTATGTCCCCTGAAATTGTGCTGTCCCCTCTGCCCTGCTGTTCGCAGTTTATGTCCCCTGAAGTTGTGCTGTCCCCTTTGCCCTGCTGTTCACAGATTATGTCCCCTGAAGTTGTACTGTCCCCACTGCCTTGCTGTTCACAGTTTATGTCCCCTGAAGTTGTATTGTCCCCTCTGCCCTGCTGTTCACAGATTATGTCCCATGAAGTTGTGCTGTCCCCTCTGCCCTGCTGTTCACAGTTTATGTCCCCAAAGTTGTGCTGTCCCCTCTGCCCTGCTGTTCACAGTTTATGTCCCTGAAGTTGTGCTGTCCCCTCTACCATGCTTTTCACAATTTGTGTCTTCTGAAGCTGTGCCATCTCCTCTGTCCTGCTGTGCACTATTAGTATCCTCTGATGTTGTTCTGCCCCCTCTCCCACACAGTTCACAACTTGTGTCCACTGAAGTTGTGCTGCCCCTCTCCCCCACAGTTCACTATTTCTGTCACCTGAAATTGTGCTGCCTCCTCTGCCCTGCTGTTCACCATTTGTATCCTCTGAAGTCGTGCCATCTCCTCTGCCCCATTGTATACCATTGCTGTCCTCTGATATTGTTCTGCCCCTCTCACACCCCCCCAACAGTTCACCATTTCTTTCCATGAAGTTGGTCTGCCCCCTTTCCTCCACAGTTCAGCACCTGTGTCCCCTAAAAATATGTGCTGTCTCCTTTTCACCGCTGTTTACCACTGGTGTCCTCTGAAGTTATTGTGTCCCTGTCCTTGCTGTTCACAGTTTGTATCCCTTGAATATGTGCTGCCCCTTCTCCACCATAGTTCGCCATTTTTGTCCCATGAAGTTGTTCTACTCGCTCTGCCACATCACAGCTTATGCCCTATGAAGTTGTTCTGCCCCTTCTCCCCACAGTTCCCTATTGGTATCCTCTGAAGTTGTGCCACCCCCTCTCCCCCATAGTTCATCTCTTCTGTCCCCTGAAGTTGCCCTGTCCCCACTACCCTGCAGTTCATCATGTATGTTCCTCTAATGTCCAAGGGCTCCCCAGGGACTCCTTTGATAGTAACACAGTACAATTAATATATTCTTTATGTATTTATTGATTGATTAGCTTATGTTTGTTAATTTATTTGGTAACACTCAATGTATGTTTATTTAACTACATTGTAGTTACAGTGTAGCTATTACATGCAAAAAATGTGTAACTACAGTGTAATTACCCCATTGCATGTAATTAAAGATTACCTACCTTGCAGTTCCATTGTAAATTACACTAATGTGTGGCCATTTATTTGCAATTGCTCCAACCGGATAACCTTATTTGATTTAGCATGTAGTTTTCATGCGTCCCAGGAAGGATACTTGGAGTTAATACTGAGAATTTGGAAACAGCAGAAGACGATTGTACGTCCACTGTTGCTGCCCAATAATTAGGTAAAATATTCATTTAGCTCACCCCTGTTCAAGTAGATGTCTAGTTTTCTTTTAATGATATCTATATTAGCACTGTTGACCAGGTCAGTAGGTAATGAGTTCCTGATACTGACAAAGCATTACTTATAACACATTTTCCTACTGTTCATTTTGAAAGTACAGGACCTTCCTTTATTTGCTAATTATGGCTCCATGTGTGGTATACCCCAGTAATAAAATTCTAAGTGAAATTCTTCCATCAGCACAATGTCCTTATGTACACTGAACCATTGTAGCAGGTCTCCTATAATACACTTCCTATGTAGGCTACATAGACCTAGAGCCTTCAATCTTCCATTATAGGTTAAAGCTTCTAATTTCCTGACTAAATTTGTACAGCGCTTTGATATTTTTGAATAGTGCTATAAAACTAAAGATTATTATTATTATTATAATCATCTTAGTTGTCTTTCTCTGAATTTGTTCCACTTTATATCTCTTATCTATGTTTAATCCTCCCCAAAATTGGGTACCATAATCAGATAGGGGCCTTGTGTAGGATCTATACTGTGGCAGTACTATTTCTTTTGAGTAATGGGAGAACTGTATTTTAATGGTGTTAAGGAAGTAGCTTGCTTTATTAAATATTTAGTTAACATAGCTTTTTATGTTTTAGATCGGGTGTTATTTTGATACCCTGATCTTTCACAGCAGTGGTTATCCCTAACTCTGTACCACTGAATGTGTAGTGACATTTGTTGTTGCCTTTCCCCAGGTGCATTTTACTGTGCACTTGTCATTGTTAAAAGACATTCACCATCATTGTTAAAAGACATTCACCATTTGCTTGGCCATCCTGACATCATATCTCGATCTCTCTGTAGTTCTTCGTAGTTTGCTGGTGGATCTACCCCCCTCGCCCCCCAATTTTGTATCATCTGCAATTTTGTCGCACCAGTTTTTAAGGTTAATTTTTAGATCTGAAATATTAATACCACATTGATCTGAGATATAAATACCACATAAAATGGGCCCTAAAACAGATCTTTAAGGCCACTGGTGACATTTCTTTCTTTAGGTAGGAAAACATTTGCTTTAACTCTGTGTGTGGTCTGCTTGCCATGTCTTAAGCCATGTAACTATCAAGGGTTTATATTACACTGTACATAACTAGTTTATTTATAGGGCCTCCATGGGGCATCATGTTGAATGCCTTGCTGACGTCTAGGAAAATGACATCCATTGCACTTCCCCAATCCAACGCCTTGCTTACCAGTTTGTAAAAGCTTATGAGATTAGTTGTGCATGAATATCCCTTCTTAAATCCATGCTGCAGTTTGTCTGATATTACCTTTTTGGTACAGTCCATGTTGAATATCTCTTTCACACAAGTTTCCATACCTTTACATGTAATCAATCCCTATTGCACCCGAAGAAGGCACCTGATGGGCCTGAAAGCTTGTGTACTATATTATCTTTGTACAAGACATACTGTAAGTTGGTCCAATAAAAGGTATCAAACTATCCAGCGACTCCCTTAATGGATGTGATACTATTGGGGTGATAATTTTTGGGATTATGTGTACTACTCTTTGCATATTGGTACTACTGTGCCTGTGCTCTTCTCCAATCATTTGGTACACACCACTGTTTGGTGGCTTATTAAATACTGTATGTAAGTTAATGGATCTATGATTTTGTTGGATAATTCCTTCAGGATCCGTGGCACAACACCATCTGGTCCTACAAATTTGGTAATGTTTAGTAATGACAACACCTCCTTTACTTTAGAACTATGATCATGTCCTCCATATCTATTTGTGCATGAACAATACTACAATACAAACAATATGATGCTAGTCTTACTGAAAGACAGATGGTGTCCTGCCGAGGAGGTGAGAGGAGAGTGCCAGTTTCAGTACTTACTACAGACTATTGTCCAGGGTGAGGGGGTGCAGGATGGTGGATCAAGAGTAGGCATGTCAGGTAGGGGGGTGGCAACTATTTGATGGGTGGGGGTCCACTACACTACCAGGGAGCATAGTATTGGGCACAGAATGGGCAATCAAGGGGTGGGAGTCCATTAGACTGCCAGGGAGATTAGCAATAGGCACAGAACAGGCAACTGGGGGGTAGAGTTCCACTACACTACCATGGAGATGTATCAAAAGCAAGAAAAGGGCGATCAGGAGGTTGGGGTCCACTAGACTTCAAGGAACATGCATCAGAAACAAAGAACCAGTGTTTGGGGGGTGCAGCCATTGTGCTAAGTTAAGGGATTTCTGCAGCGTTAAACAGCACTGTGATGGTGGCGGTTTAGCACTGCTTATACCTTTGAACATACTGCTGAACCCATTTTTCATGAGCAATCCCTCATTTGTATAAGCACAGTGATATGTCACGTTAGCACAGTGCACCTGTGGCCTCTGAATATGGCCTCACCCTGACTGTTGGCACTATTTACAATTAGTGCAATACTAGCCCAGTTAATGCCGCACTAACCATTTGAATATGAGGGCCAATGTGCAAAAAAGAAGTGGAACAGTGCAAAATTGTGCAGAGAGAAAATCAATATACAATTATTGGGCCGTGCAAAGACAATAAAATATAACATGCAAAAAAAAATGGAACAGTGCACAATTGTGCAATGAGAAAATGAAGATACAACTACAGGGCAGTGCAAATACAACAACACATGATTTCCCCAAAATGGAATAGTCCAAAATCGTGCAATGAGAAAATGAGTATACAATTACAGGGCAGTGCAGATACAATAAAATATAATTCACAAAAATGGAACAGTCCAAAATTGTGCAATGAGACAATTTGTATAAAATCCAGGGCAGCGTGAAGGCAGTAAGTATAACATGCTAAAAATGGAACAGTGCATAACTGTGTAGTGAAAAATTGTGTAGTGAGAACATAAATATACAATTATAGGACAGTATAAAGAGAATAAAATATAATGTGCCAAAAGTGAAAGCATGCAAAACTGTGCAGTGAGAAAGTTAATATACAATTGCAGGGCATTGCAAAGACAATAAAATATGTGCAAAAAATTGAACAGTGCAAAATTGTACAGGGAGAAAATAAATGCACAATTACAGGGCACTGCAAAGAGAATAACATACAATGTACAAAAATGAAAGAGTGCAAAACTATGCAGTGAGAAAATGAATATACAATTACAGGGCAATGCAGACAATAGAATATAACTTTGTAAAATATGTAACTGTATAAAACTGTGCAATGATGCAATAAATGCACAATTCATTGCAGTGCAACAAAAATAACATATAATGTGCTGAAAAATGGAACAGTGCAAAACTGTGGAGTAAATAAATGAATATACAAAGGCCCGGATATTCAGACTGCACCAGGCTGTGGCGCAAGCCATACCGTACTACACATTCCAGATATGTGAATGGATCCAGTCACATATCTGGACTGTGTAGTATGGTACGGGCTGCACGCCATTGGCTCACGCTGTGGACCAATGTGTGTACAGCCCTACCTACGGTGTCAGTCGGCGGGTGGCGGGGCGGCAGGCGGATGAGGTGCTGCCACCCGCCGCTGACCGGGGAGCGGGCAGTGGGGCTCAGTGGGCGGGTGGGGAGGGTACTGCTGGACCATCAGGGATATTGGACTTATTTTTATAATACAAATGCCCATGATCAGGCTGCGAGCGGTCCAGTGGACCGCCAGGGATATTGGACTTTATTTTTGTATACCTAAGCCCATGATCAGGCTGACAGCGGTCCACTGGACCACCAGGGAGATAGGATGTTATTAATTTAAACAGATGCCCATGATTGGGCATGGGAGGGGGGCGCCACCACGGAGGTCCAGCCTTGAGCTCGGGTGGCCACCCACAGGTGGCAGCTGTCGTGTTGTGCCCTGCAGTCGGCAGCTCTCACCTGTGGGTGGCCAACCATATTCCTTTTTTTGGCTCACCTGTGTGCAGCCAAGTAGAGGTTGCACATGCATGGACTCAGCACATCCCGGGCTGAATATTGGGATGTCGCGGGTATGCATGGAGCGCGCCCCCCACCTACGCGCGTACATTACTGATGTGCTCCAGTGCATCGGGTTTGTGCCAGGCACAATCCGCGTTTGAATATTGTGCGGGGCACATCAGTAGGTTGCGCGTACGCGCAACACTGTTGCGCCATGCGCAACCCTTTTGAATATCTGGGCCAAAGATTACAAGGTGCACGATACACTGAGCAGGAATCTCCCAATGCTACTCCAGCTTTATTATATGCATACACTTGATGCACATTATTCCTCATGCAATATCTGGAATATGTTCTGCAATACATTGTTAAGTGAATGGATATTTAAACTATTACTGAAGCAAGCCCTTCATCCTAGAAAAATAAAAATGGTTAATTCTCAGGTTTTCTGACCCTTAGTAGCACCAAGAGAAATAAACACTTTAACATTGAACATTTTAACATTTTCTTACCTATGCAGGCTTATACTTTCTTAGTTATAATGAAAAAAACAAAACAAAAAAGCAACTTATTTATTTTGCCCAGGGTCTTGGGGTAAGAAATTAAATATTGGCCTCCCATGGTATGATGATTTGGAAAATAAAAAAGGCAGGTTAGTGTAGTGGTCAGAGCTTTGGCTTGGTAACCAAAAGACACAGGATAACTTTGTTTCAAATCCCACCTAAGCACTTACGTGCTTAGTGAATCAGAGAGTCACTTAACCTCTCAGTGCTTCAGCTCACTCAGCTGTAAAAATGAATAAAAGCAGGATCTCACTTGAAGTAAGATACTGCCTCTCTCAGCTAGGATTCCTTGGCTACATTAACTGTAAAAAGAATTATGCACTGCATTTATAAATCTAAAAAGCAAAGTTGTTTTTGTAAGTAAGAGGAAAATTCCAGGAACCAGTATTTGTGCCCTGGCCTAAACTTTCCCCTGTTTATCAAAAGACACTTTCTGCATGTGTTCCACTCATAGCACGATACATCATTGCAAGATGCATCATGTGGAAGAAAGAAACTGTTCAATCCCATAGCCCTTGATATGGACACGTTTCCTATTCCTGCCGCACTTGCCCTTCCCCCCCTCCTCCCCACATCCCCACCAGCATGATGCTAACCCCCTTGACCTCTAGTTCTGCCAGGCGTGAAGGCGTACATGGTCCATGACACCCAGCGTCCAAACATTCCACACCTCCCCCTCCCATTCTTCTCATGCTGAAGCTTTCCATCACAGATTTGATAGCAAACATTTCTGTATTTATTGAAATATGTTACTGGATCTTATTTTTATTACCTCAGCTAACTCATCCCTTCTTCCCATAAGGGTGCTTCTCTAAGGGAAAGAGTAAGGAAAGTGTCAAGTCATCTAATAATTCCTGCTTCCCCCACCATCTTACATCTCAACTACCCCTCATTACAAGAGACAGTACTACATTTTAACTTTCAACCTCTGTAACACAGAACATTCTTCACAAACACATCTTAAAGAGCACCAAGTTCAGTGCTGTCAAAAACATACATGGCCCCCCTACCTCTGTGGGAGTTCGAGGAATTTGGCTGCCACAGATAAGCACTTTTTGGAAAGTATGGAGAAAGGAAGGGAATTGATCTTATTTTGGGCTCAGACTTCCTGATCCCTTCCACTTCCCAGAGTGAGCCCCCCACACACACACAGATGTTTTATGATGTAAGAGTTTGGAGAATATGAGGCCTTGCTCCATACAAGTAGCAGTGCAGTCTTTTGTGTAATACATTGTAATGAATTATTTTTTTTAATATAATTTAGAGGGTTGTCTGGTGAAGACACTGCTCAACTAACAAGACTCAAGGTATGACCTAGCATAGCATGTGCTCAGGAAGGTAAATTGATGCCCCTGCAGAGAAACGGCTGAAAATAGCAGTTTTTGTACATGTTGTGAGTGTAGAATATTTTATCCCAAATCAACGAATTGCATACAGGACTTAATTCCTGGCCTAGCCCCTACCTTTGAAAAGCAGGCCCCAGTTCTGTTAGTAAACTGATCCTGGTAACAAGCTGTCTGTACCTTATCAAGTCCTATTGAAGCTTTCCACTGAGTGGTGATATCAATTAATCAATTTATTTATTTATTTATTTATTTATTTTTATTTGGTTTATTTGACCAGGAAAATAGGGCTAGTCTATTCTGCCTATGTTCAGCCTCATCTGGGGGTGGGGGGTGGCACAGAATGAAACTGACATGTTGAAGCAGATCAAGCTCTTGGTGGTATTTTTGTGAATAGGGGAAATTTGGCCAGGACACCAGGAAAATCCCTACTCTTTTTGAGAAGTGCCATGGGATCTTTAATGTTCACCAGAACGACCACCAGAATAGGCAGACAGGACCTTGGTTTACTATCTCATCTGAAAGACAGGCTCAGATGAGCCAGCATCATGATCATTTATTTATTTACTTAAATAGCTTGCTAGGAAATAGCACATGGGGGTATGCAATGCCCTGACTTAAAATATGCAATGTGTCTTCAAGACTGAGGAAGCAAGACAACAACTGAGTTAGGAAAGTCCTGCCCCTTCATACACAATAGTAAACGGCATAGTTTGTTTTTGAACAACATCAGTTTACTAGTTATAACTTTTGAGTCTGCTGCTTGTGTGATGATTTAGCAACTTCTCTTTGATTTCCACTGCTGTTGACACAATTGGTGCCTGTGCTATTGTAATGTCATCAGCGTTGTGAAAGCTGTTTTCTGATTGGTTCTGTATTCCATTGATATGTACCCCACCTTCAAGTTGCCAGTTGTAACCTTCCCAACAGCAATGACGCCATGACATCTTGAAGTCTGATACATCCTCAACAATGACAATACTTGTTGTCTGCCATTTTTAAATCTACTGGTGTTCTATAAATTGACAAATAAATTCCAAGTATGATATGGAATAGAACATAGAAGCAAGATATCATCAGAAAAACAGAGATATCAAATCATACTAATATATATTAAATAACGTGATAGTCATAATTGTGTTTCAAAAGGTCTTTCAATAACTTTCCAAAAGTGAACAATGAGTTTGAGCCCATTCCATAGTATAGGAGTGCTTTAAGATCAGCACATCCAGAGGCTTTTATAAAACCTGGTATGGTAGCCAAGTCCATTCCCTGTGAGACAGAGGGAGAATGGAAGTGGTTGTGAAATGTGTGCAGTACAAGGAGTTCTTGATTTCTGGCATTGCTGATTGGCTGCTACAGGTCATGTGGATTGCCAACAACTAGGATATACTCATTGTGTGCTCCTTGTAAAAAGCCCTATGTCATGTCATTGAAGTGCTGAAATGCTAATAGGAAATTGAGTTCTTCTGGACCTGCTTAGCTGGTGTCCAACACATTGGATTCCAGTTTGTTCACTGAATACAAATTCGGCAGCGGTCCATCCTTAACTGTTATTTTCCCATCCAGCTATCCATGAGGGCATCTAATAATGTGGTGTTTGCATTAGAATATGGCAACTTTATCATCTATGTCAAATCCTAGTTTCCTATCCTTATTTTTGCAGTTTTCTCATTGTACATCTGTGAAGAGTTTTGTGATGCTTTGGTGTATATTTCTATGTCCCCGGCAATGATCTTAGCAGAGTAAAATTGGTCTCACACACTGGTTCTGTTATCCTACAGAGACTTCACAAGTCATGCTTTACAGAATGCGACTGTTCTGTGTGCAACATAAAGGATTGTTTCAACTGGTTGGGAATGCTCCCTTCCTCTATAAGTGGGTAAGAGCACTTAACAGGGTGGACATTTGTTGGGAGATGTAAGTAGTCTTCTAGTGTGTTCTGAATAGAATGAGGAGTGCCTATATTTCCAAATGAATTCACCACCCAGTCATGTGTTATTGCATTTAGAATTTTTGGTTAGGGTCGATTACAACCCCAAACCAGTGACTACTATATCATGTTACACACCCCTTGTTACACAGAAATAGGTGGAACACAACTGAGCATGTAATGTGAAGCCACGGCCCACCACCTCCACAAATGTAACCACACAGCATTAGCTGTACAGGAGCTAAAAGCAGTAAATTCCCCCTCTCTCTCTCTCTCGCTCTCTTTCTCATTGTGGATGCTTACTGTCAGAGCTGTGAATAAAGTGAGTGGCAAACTCTCTCTCTTGAGATCCTATAAAGTAGTATGAAAGAACAGTAACTACTGTGTAGCAGCTTATTTTAGCGCCCTCTTTATTTAGCTTGGAGAGAGGTGCAGTACTATTTAGTGCCCGATTGAATTAGCACATCAGCTTCATGTTCAGTCACAACATTATGCTCCCTGTAATATTAGTGATCAGCTTATTTTAGTGCTTTTGTCAGTTAAGCTAATATAGCGAAAATAAACTGAAAGCTAATATTTCCTGCTATACACAGTATATCAACTATTATAGATCAAGGGAGCACTCCTGACCAATTGGAGCACTCCTTTCCTCTGCACGTGAGGCACTCTTATTCCGTGAAGAGCATCTCATCGCAGATGCCCTGGAAATGGGGCACGTTCTGAGAAGTTTATTTTTTTTTAAATATATTATTGATTGCTCTCGAACAATAATGTATTAATACGTCCCTTGGAGCCACTCGTTGTGGAAAATGAGTGGTTTCACTTGCTTTCAGCTTGAGCCAGAACAACTCAGTTTTGCTTCGCTGTTCTCACTCCAGCTGATGGCACGTGAAACCACTTGTTTTCAGCAACGAGTGGCTCCAAGGGATGTAGTAACACGTAAACTGTAGGTTAATGTGATAACGTTTTTTTTTTCTACACAAATCTTTGGTGTATGATACCAGCAAAACACACTCAACCTTTGGTCTGTTGGTTTGTGTGGTATCACACACCTTGTGTGTGTATAAAATGCATTACACACTGTAACTCATACTGTACATTCTACAACAGTAGCTTAAAACAGCTAGTCCAACTCTTACATCATCTCCACCAGTGGAATGGTACCAAGGAATTTAGAATTTTTTTTCATACTCTCTATCTCCCTCCTGGGAGGCCCACTATCTCGCTGACCCACCAGCCCCGTACTCCCCACTCACAGCACACCTCCTATCTTCCCTCATGACTTACCTCCCATGGTGGGGCAGCGGGGATCCCTCAACCCACAGACATGGAACCGGTTCTGGAGGTGCCTGCCATTCATGGGAGCTGTGCCTGTGGGGGTCGGCAGTCATCCAGTCACCCAAGACTTTTCTCCTCCAGCTTTTTCTCCACCACCGCCTGTGGGCAGAGCAATGGATGTCTGCAATGGCTGAGCTGTGTGCTCTTCCACCCACAGCACGCCAAATGACTGCTCCGCCCCATCCATCAGTTATGGGACCCAGGCTGTCTGACACCCAGCCACCAATAGGTGTCAGAGGTGCACCGGCCTCCATGTCCCTCCCTCCCTCCCTGGGAGAGGAGAGCTGGCCTCCGGACGCTTGATCCTCTCCAACCCCAGCCAATCCCTGGTAACCCGCTCGCACTGCAAACATGGGTAGCTGGCATGGCAGGAGGTAAGGCATAATGCCTCAGCCCTTCATGCCACTGGGCCAGCTGGAAAGTATAATTTTTTTTAATGAAACTTTCTCTCTCTGTGCTAGTCTCATTCTAACAGTCTTTCTCTAAAAGAGCTGTGTTTTCTGCTTAAGAAAGTGGTCACCCAGGCCCGGACTGTACTCCTACTATTTGATGGCTAAGTGTTTAACTTATTCATTATAGTTTCTTGTTTATTTTATTTTACTATGCTTATTTCTCTCTCATTTCTTTGTTTTAGTGTCAATTTCTGTTAAAAATTGCTATTTTCTTGATTCCCTTGGTTCCCAGGAACCAAGAAAATAACTGCATTTTACTCTGTTCATTAGGACAGTGCCAGAGTTTAGCAGTAAAACATATAGAAAGTATTCCTTTTCCATTTTCTGGGATTCTGGTAAACAATCTGGACTTTTTTTACTGGCTTCATGACCTTTTTATTTGAGACCTACTCTGGGAACTGTCATTGGTTCACAATGACTGTAACTGGTTTCTGAGTGCTCTGCCAACATTTATAGCTCTCAGTTTCACCGCTGAAGTGAAATTAACAAGTCAGCTCACAAGGACTGTGGTCCACATTTAAACTGGCTCTCATGGACTGAAGCTGGATAATTTACAGTGGCGCCTTTTTTGGTCTCATGTTTGAGTCAGGAAAGCCAAAGAAAAATACTGAGCCTACTGGTTTTAAAAGGTGTACACAGTGTGGCACCAGTTTGCGTAAGGCAGATAGGTTTACACAGTGTTACAAGCACTTGGGCACTGCACATGACTGGAAAAACTGAGATGTGCAGCATTTTGTCCTAAAACACAAAAAAGGAAGACAGGCAAAAAAGCTTTTTCTGTGAGCTCCTGCCTATCTGTCCAGCTCCAAAGAGTGTTCCCTTGTAAAGGCAGCAAACCCTTTGGTTAAAATGTCAGCGGAATTTGCTTATCCTAAGGATATAGCCTGTAAGGCAGAATGCTCACAGACACACCCAAGGGACCAAAAATCCACATCTATTGCATATTCAGATAAGGATAAAAAAAAGACAAAATATGACATGCTGATACTCCAATGCTATCAACCAGTGTCAAAAAGGTGAGAAAGAAGCACATTGAACTTGAACCAAAGGAAACAGTGGTGCCTCCTTGCAGTTCCCTGTGCCATCCATAGAAGAATTCAAACAAATGTGGAAATGTTTCCAAACAGTGAAGCAGCAGGCCGAAAAAGTGCCTCCCACTGCACCTCCCCATCTGGCAGAGTACACTCCAGAGAAGGGAGAAGAGATTGACATGACTGGGGATGTGGCGATTGGCTCCCCACTCAGAGTACTGCATGATTTCCCACCTTACTCGGCTTTCCTAAGAAGTATGGCTGAGACCATTAACGCCCCCACTGAACATACTCAGGAGGATGATGGTGAGGCTGCATTCCTCAGTATGCTGGGTTTGACCTCTACAAAGAAGATTAGTATCCCAATACATACAGCATTTGAGAAGATGAGTGGCAACATTTTGGAAATGCCATCCTCTAGCATGGCTATTGACAAAAAGGTAGAAAAAAGATACCAAGAAACCAGGACCAGATCTGATTATCTTTACAAACACCCAAGCCCTCAGGGGCTTATCCAAACTGCTGCTTGTGAAATGGCAACAACTACCTTTTCAACAGCACCCCTTAAGAAAGACTCCAGAAAGATTAATGCATTAGGGAAAGGTTTTTTCTTGTCATCTTTGGTTATGGGACAGGCTACCTTCTTGAGCTATACCATACTTCTCATCTTATGGGAAGAAATGCTGACTTTCTGTGATAGCCTGGCCTCTGATGACAGGCCACAGGCACTGGAGGTAGTCAAAAATGGTCTCAATGATGCAAAGCATCAGCTCCAAGTGGCAGTGAACATTAATGACACTGCAACAAGGGGTTCAGCAATTGCACTGGCCACCAGGAGGTAGAACTAGTTAAGAATCACTGGGCTTTCACTCGATCTACAAAACAAAGCTGTCAATTTCATGTCTGTGGAAAAATCACACTTTGGGAACCAGGCAGAGAGTTACGTGGATAAAACTGACAAAGATAACTTTTAAAAATCTAATGGAAAGAGAAAAGAAAACCAGGGGTTCAACAGACTTTATGGAAGGAGCTGCATGGGAAGGTGCTTCTATCAGAGGCAATATACAGCAGCACCAGCTAGGATGCAACGCAATAATGTGGCAGTATATCACAAAATGCTGCAGTATACTGCAGGGAGCCATGTAATTCCATGACAATTAGGCCCCCTTTATTTGTGACATGTCATTTACTGCAAGTTACTGCATTGCATCATAGCTGACTCCGCTGTACCCCTTAGGCATACCAGGCTCAAAGAGGCTGCAGCAGAGCAAGGTGATATATAGATAAGAAGTAAGTCACTACCCCAACCCAGCTCAGCCAAAAACTAATCCCTGAGGACCGAAAGGTTGCCAGTCCCCAGGAACCTATGGGGATACCTTTCTTTCTTTTTTTTTAACAACAATTTTCCCTCTGGTCACAGCCTGTGGGGACTCTCTCAGGCATCCTGGCCTGACCCTGCCCGCCTGAGGTCCCCCATCCTGAGCCTCCTCTCTCCCGCCTCCTCCTGCAGCCAGTACCCCTGGCTTGACCCCTCCAGGGCGGGGCCACCACTCCTCGTCGGGCGATTTCTTAAGTTCTGGCTGAGCTGCAGGTGAGGGCCTGGGTGAAGGAACTGGAAAGCCGGGGAGGGTGGGATCCGGCGGTGGGCATGGGGGCCAGGTGCCATTGCCTACCCCACAGAGCTGTGTTTTTCCCTTGTTTTGGTTACACCCCAGACGTGGGATGTGTAATGCTGTCCAACTCATGTAGTGAGTGCTCCCACTCACGTCCAGAAGGCAGCTGCACAATGTCTTCCCTGCTTGCAAGCCCGAATGCATCTCAGTGCTGCAGATCTCCACCGGGGGCTGCTGTTATGCAGGGCTACCCCTGGATCCCTCCCCAAGAGGAGAGCAGTCCTCTGGATGCTTGATCCTCTCTCTCCCTCCCCTGCTGACCCCTGGCACCCCAGGTTTGTTCCTGAACCCAGGTCGCTGGTGTGGTGCGAGGTGTGGCGTCCTGCACCTCAACCCTCAGCGCGACCGGGCCAGCTGGGATACCTTTCTTAACCACCTCCAGCACTGGAAATCTGTAACAACAGATTAGTGGGGCCTGGAAGTGGTGGGGAAGGATCCCTCTTTAGCCTTTCTAAAACAACCAAAGCAAAAGAAACTAAAAAATGTCAAAGTAAAATCAGAAGAACAGCTGCACTTACCACTAGGTGTTAAAAAACTGCTGTCTTAAAATTAAATAGAAGTACCAGCTAAAGAAGAGGGGCAGGATTCTTCTCCAGTTACTTTCTAACAAGGAAATAATCAGGGGTGTGGTAGCCTATACACAACCTGCATTGTCTCAACAGACACATAAAGAAAGAAAATTCAGAATGGTAGCCCTGCAGACTGTGGTCCGTTCACAGCAGCAGGGAGACTGACTCACATCACTGAACCTGGAGGATGCCTATTTTCACATTCCAGTGAGAGACTCTCACAGAACATACCTAAATTTCAGTGTAGGAGCACAACAGTGCCAGTACAGGGCTGTGCCTTTTGGACGCATATCTGCCTCAAGATTAGTCACAAAGTGCAAGTCAGTAGTGACAGGATTATATATATTATGGGATATGCAATAGGTTGACTCAAAATATGTAATTTATCTTCATGTGTGAGGGGGCAGGACCATAATGCATGAGTGGTGAGAGAGCTATGAAAGTACTGTCCCCACACAAGTGATGATATACTATATATTTTGAGTCAGGCCATTGTATATCCAGTTTATACATCAATTTTCTAGTTATACCTTTTAAATATGCTGCTCTCCCCATTGGTTAAAAGCTCCTTTGTGACCAACATCAAGTGATGATAAATGGTGATGATCCACCTCTAGTGATGATATAGAGCATTATGTATGATCAATCATACAAATACAGGCTGTGTTTCATTTGAGAAGTTTCTGTGATAACAAGAGACCTCTGCTCTCCCATTGGTTAAGAGCTCCTTTGTGACCAACCTCAAGTGATGATAAATGGTGATGATCCAACTCTAGTGATGATATAGAGGATTGTTTATGAGCAATCATACACAAGACTGTGTTTCAATAGAGAATTTTCCATGGTAACAAGTGATCTCGAGAGCATAGCTCAAGAGGTCTCATTACCATGGAAACCTTGTGATTGAAGCACAGCCTTGTATGTGTATGGTTGCTTATATACAATCTTTTATGGTGTATGGGCAACCATTAATAAGGTTCCCCATGTTGCGCTGTAATAGTGACATCATTAGTACAGCATGACTTTGTGATGTCGCGACTGCAGCACAAGTTAGGGTTCAACTTAATGCAACAAAAGTAGGGAAATGTGGTGTTAGGGTTTCCCACCCTAACTCCCCACACCCACCCCCAAGCAGCAAAAGGAAAAAACTTTAGGGTTTTGGGATTCCCGAATCTTGGCAAATCAGTAGTGGCATCTTCCTTGGGGTTATCAATCCTAGTGCTCACCCTGTACCCTGATCAAACAAGGTCAGATGTGATCTCTTTTCTCAGGCCCTACATGAAAAAAGCTACAACAGATATTGTTGGCAATACATAGCAAGACATATTTCTCTACCTTTGAAGAGTGTGTCATTATAAGGTATGGACTTGAAGCTGTACTTTGTGCTTTGGACAGGAGGCTACAGGCTGGAGGAGTGGGAGCATTAAGGTTGACAGCCACAAGGAAGACCCCACCACTGATTCGCCAAGACTCAGGAGACCCCAAACCCTAATGTTTTTTTCCTTTTGCTGCTTGGGGGGGTGGGCAGTTAAGGCTGGAAACCCTAATGCCACATTTCCCTACTTTTGTTGCATTAAGTTGAAACCTACCTGGTAAACTAGCACTTTTTTTTGCAAATAATTTCCTTTCTTTTTGAGATAGTGGAATTGCATCCTCATTCACGCAGGTCACTTTGGGACTGATGTGAACAGATGCAGATGTGCAGGGCCATCTGGGCCCTTCACCATTGGAAGACTCTGTCCACCTACAGACCTGAAGGGTCCTGCTGATCCTGCACTTCCATGAAGCGACAGATATCAAAAACTTACCAAGGTTATAAATGAGTGTACAAAAATGGCAATGTACCTTCATAACTTTGTTTTTTTTTTAATATTTGACCCACATTTTCAACATTGCCTTCTTAGGAACCCACTTCATGGAGGCAGTTGGTGACCATTTTCACATCTTGGCAGAAAATGTGATGAAAATATGGTGTAAAAATGTTCAAAAATGACAAAGTTATGAACAAAAGTTCAAACTCCTTTGAAACACATTCAACAGTACTTTCCTTAGAAGAAGAATAAGAATAAGAAGAAGAATCAGCATTTATATAGTGCTTTTCATACACAGTATCCCAAAGCACTTTACAAGCAATGCTAGACTGGTAGTGAAGTGACTAAATGTGTGGTGGCGGCCATATCGCACATCATCACCCACACACAGCCTGGATAATTGCATGAACCAGTTTATGGGAAGGGTAATGTTGGCCAGGACACCGGGAATATTCCCTGCTCTTTGCGATGAGTGCCCTGGGTTCTTTTACTTCCACCTGGACACCCACCAGGACAACACCAGGATGGGCAGAAGGGACCTTGGTTTAACATCTCATCCGAAGGACAGCACACCCCAGCAGTACAGCACTCCCCAATACTGCACTCAGATGCCAGGATTTTTAGGTTCAAATCCAATCCCGGTGTGGGACAAGAACCCACGACCTCCTGGTCCAGAGGCGGATGTGCTGCCAAGTGAGCCACACTGACACCATGTTATCCATATGTTCTCATATTGCAGTTGCCAGTTCCAGCAGCAAGACATGTCTTTGATTGCAGAGTGGATGTACATCACAGAGCATGTTCAGGTGTGTGTGGGTGTGTGGGGTAGTGGTGCTCAGTGGGGAGGTCAGAGTGGGGTGGGTTAGGGTGCTGGGGGTGAGATCATTGATCAATCATTTTCTTTTTGTCAGGTATAACAATAACAACATCAATGAGGGATGGTTTTCTTTATTTTAGGGGGATTCTGGTCAACACTGAGGATTGGGCACTCCAGTGTTGGGATGATCTTCAGTGGCATGAAGGGTGGGCAGCTGTTTCTCTGGATGGGAGGGCTGACCTGGAGGGGAGTGGGATGGAGAGAAGTGGTACCAGAGGTGGGCACCCTGGTCCACTATTATTATAATTAGAAGGAGAAGCGGGTGACCTGGAGGGAAGGATGACAAGAAAAGCAATACTGGGGGTGGGTACCCTAGTCTGTTTAGTAGTCTAAACTAACAAAACATTGGAAGTGGTGATGGGTGACATAGAGGGGAGGAGGGAGGAGGGAGGAAGAAGTGGTACCAGGGGTGGGCACCCCAGTCAGCTAAACAAAAATTATAGATAGATGGATAGAGAGATGGACAGACACAGAGACACAAAAGCAGACAGAAGACTCGATTTCACCATCATTGTCTGGATTTATAAATGCAGCTTAATGCAGACGGATAAAGCACACACAGTCTTTATTTCAGCAAACAAACCAGCAACAAGATGCAGGTGTCCCTCCCCCACAGAGACAGACAGATAGACATACAAATTGATACACAGAGTGAGAAAGAGACATAGAGACAGAGCAGGGAAACAGCAGGTCACTGTTGTAATTGAAGTCTGCAGCACAACTCCAGCTGCGGCTTCACATTTCAGGAAAGTCCCACTGTTCTCATACTGAGAACATGGGTGAAAGCGTTGTGGCACATGATCAAGTAAGTGAATGTGTGGGGGGTGTGAGGTGGTAGGTGCTGACTGGGGCATCAGGTTGGGGTGGGGGGTGCTGGGGACAGACTGCCAATGGACTGTTTTCTTTTTTTATGTGTAAACAAAGATAAACAAGGTATGATTTTCTTTATTCTGGAAGGAAAAGTATGCCTCTTTGCAGACAATACAAAGATCTGCAATAGGGTTGATACATAAGGGGGAGGTGGAAAGGATGAGAAGGGACTGTGCAAGATTGGAGGAATGGTCAAAAATATGGCAGCTTAGATTCAGTACAAAAAAGTGCAAAGTAATGCACCTAGGAAACAAAA
This sequence comes from Neoceratodus forsteri, assembly GCA_016271365.2. NCBI lineage: Eukaryota > Metazoa > Chordata > Ceratodontiformes > Ceratodontidae > Neoceratodus > Neoceratodus forsteri. The sequence goes on from CM057454.1 coordinate 720,957,397, forward strand.
ACCCAGGGGAATACTACACAACGGGGGGGGTATTAACAACAACAAAAATGGAAAGGGACCTGGGGTAGTCATATCAGATGACCTCAAGGTAGGCAAGCAATGTGAGAAGGCATTAAGGAGGGCTGGGGGATATTGGGATGCATAGGGAGAGGCATCACCAGTAGAAAATGGAAACTTGTTATCCCTCTGTACAGACAGTTGGTGAGACCCGATCTGGAGTACTATGTGCAGTTCTGGAGACCCCATCTCCACAAAAACATAGACTGGATGGAGGCGGTCCAGAGGAGGGTAAATAAAATGGTACAGGGTCTGCAACAGAAGCCATATGAAGATAGACTTAAATAGCTTAACATGTATACCCTTGAGGAAAAAAGGGAGAGGCTGGGCATGATAGAAACTTTCAAGTACCTCAAGGGAATCAACAAAGTCCAAGATGAGAGCATCTTTCAGAAAAAGAGATGTGCAAGAACAAGGAGGCACAAGTTGAAGATAGAGGGGGGATGGCTCAGGGGCAACGTGAGGAAGTATTTTTTTTCATGGAGAGGGTGGTGGACACATGGAACCACCTTCCTGAGGAGGTCATGGGGTCAAAAACAGTTGGGGAATTCAAGAATGCATGGGACAGAAATAAGGCAATTATAGTGGGGGTAGGAGGAAGTAGACTGTTGGTTAACTAGAATCTGCAGCTTATCCAATAGGTAGGGAAATGTGCAGATTAGGTGGGCCAAGCGGTCCTTATCTGCCATCAAAGTCTATGTTTCTATGTAGGGGCAGAAGCCAACATTGGGGACTGGGCACCCCAGTGTCAGGCTGGTGTTCAGAAGCACTGGGGGTGGATACCCTGGTGCTGCCACATAGATTAAAGAAATAATGGCAGACGACATGCAGGGAAGGGGCAAGAGAAGCAGTACTGAGGGTGGGCATCCTGGTCTGATTACATTATAAAGAAATGAAACAGGGACAGGGGGTGAGGGTGACCTGGAGGTGGGAGAAAGAAGCGGTACTGGTGGGCGGGCATACCCCAGTCTGCTTAAATAAAATTAAAAGCCTGATAGCTAGCTAGCTAGATAGATTAATGAATAGATAGACAGAGAGATGTTCCTGGTCATGAACAGTTCCTTCATGAGATCTCATGAAGGAACAATGGTTCCTTCATTTGACTTTACGAAAGAACTGTGAAAAAAACCCCACTAAGTCACCCCTCTTCTTTTGTGGCCCAAGCTTCTTCTTTCATGAGTCATGAAAACTCATGAAAGAAGAATCTCGGCTCACAAAAGAAGATAGTGAACTTAAATAATTTCCATAGCTCTTTTGTGAATCCACATTCTTCTTTCATGAGTCCCTTCATGACCATAAAAGAAGGATGGCTCATGAAAGACCTATGGAAGTAAAACCCTAAGTGCACCATCTTCTTTCATGAGCCGAGATCCTTCTTTTGTGAGATAGAAATCCTCTTTCATGAGACTCACAAAACAAGAATTTCAGCTCATGAAACAAACCTTGGTAAAGATTTTGGGGATATTCCAAACCCATACTTCAGGGCCATTTTTTGGAAAACGTACTCCAGAATCAAACTAAATGGGTCTTGTTTAGCTAGATTCATGTGTTTGTTTTTCTTTAGGGCATCATTATTATGGGTTTTCAATTTTGTTTTTGAAAAATAAAACAGAAACAAGAACCTGGGAAACAAAAACCCAGGGGAAGAGTACACAATGGGGGGTGAGATACTAACAACAACAAAAATGGAAAGGGACCTGGGGTAGTCATATCAGATGACCTAAAGGTGGGCAAGCAATGTGAGAGGGCAGCAAGGAGGGCTGGGGGGATACTGGGATGCATAGGGAGAGGCATCACCAGTAGAAAACAGGAAGTTATTATACCTCTGTACAGACAGCTGGTCAGACCCCATCTGGAGTACTTCGTGCAGTTCTGGAGACCCAGTCTTCGCAAAGACACAGACAGGATGGAAGCTGTCCAGAGGAGGGCAACTAAAATGGTGCAGAGTCTGCACCGGAAGACATATGAAGAGAGACTTAAAGAGCTTAATATGTATAGCCTCAAGGAAAGGAGGGAGAGGGGGGACATGATAGAAACTTTCAAGTACCTCAAGGGAATCAACAAAGTCCAAGAGGGTAGCATCTTTCAAAAAGATGTGCAAGAACAAGGGCACAATTTGAAGATAGAGGCGGCTCAGAGGTAATTTAAGGAAGCATTTTTCACAGAGAGGGTTGTGGATGCATGGAACGGCCTTCCGGAGGAGGTCGTGGAGTCAAAAACAGTGGTGGAATTCAAGCATGCATGGGACAGTCATAAGGCAATTCTAGTGGGTGGGGGTAGGAAGAAGTAGGCTGCTGGTTAACTAGGATCTGCAGCTTATCCAGTAGGCAGGGAAATGGGCAGACTGGGTGGGCCAAGCGGTCCTTATCTGCCGTCAAATTCTATGTTTCTATGTTTCTATGTTAGATGGCTGCCATATGAAAGATTTTTTTCATCACAAAAGAATAATTTTGGCTCAAAAAGAAGATTCTTCTTTCATGAGCACAAAATTCTTCTTTCAAATCAAACATCTATCTGAAAGACCCTACTGAGCATGCTCAAAACTGAAATTTCAAATCCTTATAACTCTGGAATGGATTAATTTTTTTTCACCAAACTGACGAAAGGCAACATTCTGTGGCAAGTCTGTTCTACCCTGAAAATTTCAGAATAAAATTCCAAACCATCTGGACTGTAGGTGAGCACAAACAGCAAAAAAAAAATTCCTCTTTTGCACTATTCGAATCTCAAAATCTGCACATTCAACTGGAACAAAACTTGTCAAATCAAGAGACCTTGCCCCCAGACCGCACCTACCAAATTTTGTGCAATTCTATTGAATGGGGGTGAAGCTATTAAAGTACAGTTAGGGGTTTAACATTAAACATCCTACTCAACCCTAACTATAGGGGCACTACTGCACCCCTATAGTATATCAGAGACAAAAGTACTACTGAAAAATTAATGTTATCTAGGTCTAGGTATGAGACTTTTTCCACTGTTGGTAAATATTTTCACATAATCTAGTACTAATTACTCCATATATTTTGAAAGCTTCTGATTACCAACAACTGACACTGTGTTGTAATGTCACATTACATTGTCAGGGTAAGTCCTGCGATGGATGGAGTAATGGATGATGACTCATGACGTTGGGCTCAATAAAGCCTCATTAAACAATGGCAAGACATTTTTCTGCAGTCTGACTGGTCAGTGGCCACGTTGCACACTGATGTTATCCCAGCACAACATCACTGTATCAAGGACTGGCACACATGACCACACCAAAATTTAAAAAAAAATCACCCCCTCAACATGTAGATGCCATTATCAGCTTCACAGACCCCTGCTTAATAAAACCCCAAAATGGCATGATAACAATGTAAGCAGGCAGTCTTTAACTAAAATAAAACCTGTCACTGGGATTTCAGTCCCCTGCTCCTGATGCCAAACACCAAACCATGAATCTGCTTTTCAGAAACAGCAGACCATACACCACTTACCAATCAGCAGCTTCCCAGATCAGTCACAGTGAAGTATATGAGCAGTATACTGCGTGCTGCTTCCTAGAAGGGCGGTGGGGGGAGGAGTTATTAACATAGAAACATAAAATTTGATGGCAGATAAGGACTGCTTGGCCCACCTAGTCTGCCCATTTCCCTACCTAATGGATGAGCTGCAGATCCTAGTTAACCAACAGCCTACTTCCTCCTACCCCCACTAGAATTACCTTATGTCTGTCCCATGCATCCATGCATCCTTGAATTCCCTCACTGTTCGTGACTCCACAGCCTCCTCAGGAAGGCTGTTCCATGCATCCACAACCCTCTCCGTGAAAAAATACTTCCTCACATTACCTCTGAGCTGTCCCCCTCTATGTTCAAATTGTGCCCCCTTGTTCTTGTACATCTCTTTGTCTGAAAGATGCTACCCTCTTGGACTTTGTTGAGTTCCTTGAGGTACTTGAAAGTTTCTATCATTTCCCCCTCCTTTCCTCAAGGGTATACATATTAAGCTCCTTTAGTCTCTCTGTGTATGTCTTCTGGTGCAGACTCTGCACCATTTGGGTTGCCTTCCTCTGGACAACCTTCATTCTGTCTATGTCTTTGTGGAGATGGGGTCTCCAGAACTGCACGCAGTACTCCAGATGGGTCTCACCAACTGTCTGTACAGAGGGATAACAACTTCCTGTTTTCCACCGGTGATGCCTCTCTCTATGCATCCCAGTATCCCCAGCCCTCCTCACTGCCTTCTCACATTGCTTGCCCACCTTTAGGTCATCTGATATAACTACCCCCAGGTCCCTTTCCATTTTTGTTGTTGTCAGTATCTCACCCCCCATTGTGTACTCTTCCCCTGGATTTTTGTTTCCCAGGTGCATTACTTTGCACTGAATTTAAGCTGCCATACATTTGACCATTCCTCCAACCTTGCCAAATCCCTTCTCATCCTTTCCACCCCACCTTGTGTATCAACCCTGTTGCAGATCTTTGTGTCATCTGCAAAGAGGCATACATTTCCTTGCAGTCCCTCTGCAATGTCACTTATAAAGACATTAAAAAGGACCGGTCCCAATACTGAACCCTGCGGTACCCCAGTAGTAATCCCCCTTTCTTCACTGTGGACTCTGTTTACTGTTACCCTCTGTGTCTTGTTGTCCAGCCAATGTTTTACCCAGGCTACCACCCTAGGACCCACTGCAAGGCTGGCTAATGTGTTTAATGATCTTTTGTATGGGACTGTGTCAGTTGCCTTGCTAAAATCTAGGTAGGCCATGTCCACAGCCCCTCCCTGGTCTACTACTTTGTTCACCCAGTCAAAGAAATCAATTAGATTCATCTGACATGACCTTCCCGCTGTGAATCCATGCTGCCTTGGGTCCTGTGCCCCACTGGCCTCTAGGTGCTCAACAATTCTTTCCTTCAGAAGTGATTCCATAATTTTTCCTACCACTGAGGTCAAACTGACAGGTCTGTAGTTTTTTGTCTTTGTACTGCTCACACTTTTGTGAAGGGGAATCACACCTGCCCTCCTCCAGTCCTCAGGTACTGCAGGGCTGCCCATGATTTGTTAAAAAGGGTCATAAATGGTGTTACTAGTTCTCCCCTTAGTTCTTTTACAATTATGGGGTGAATCCCATCAGGCCCCATTGCTTTGTCCACCTTCAGTTTTAGGAGTTCTTTCAGAACCGTTTCTTCTGTGAAAGGACTGATATCGACCCCCCTATCCAGAGTGCTTCTATTGACTTGATCAAGTACCTCCCCCTCCTTCTCCTTTGTGAATACTGAGCAGAAGTATTCGTTCAGTATCCCTGCTTTTTCACTGTCCCTCTCTGCCCACCCGCTCTCCTCTTTATTCAGCCTCAGTATCCCTCCCTTTATCTTTCTTTGCTCCCTAATGTACCTATAAAAGGTTTTATCCCCCTTCTTAACTGAGTTGGCTATCTTTTCCTTGGTTTGGGCCTTTGCTGTTTTGACTGCCTTCCCCACTTCCTTCTGCTGTAACTGGTACAGTTCTCTGTCCTGCTCCTTCTGTGCTTCCTTATACTTCCTGAATGCTATGTTTTTATCACTAACCTTCAATAAATATTCAATAAACTGGGACATTTAGTTGAGATGGGGGGAGGGTAAGATGTAGTGCATGGGATTTACTAATCACTGGCTTCATTTAGAACATTTTTGTCCTGGTCCTGGACCCACTTGCAACTGCCACTATTAAAAAAAAACAAAACAAAAAAAAAACACTTGATCCAGTAAGGGAAGAGAGAAGAGAGATTTACAAATTTGGGGTGGGGGGTTGGGGAGAGTGTGCAGATAAACATGATTCTTTTACCAGCGTCCCCACCTAATGCCCAAAAACAGAAGAACTTTTTTCTGCATATATTTTCACAATGAAAAAGAGAAGTGAAAATCTTTTTTTTAATGAACCTTTTTTTAATAGAAGAGATGCTGCATAATAGCAATAATACACTCCAAGAGTGTGTGTTGGGTGAGTTAATGTCATGTCTTAGGTGTTAGATGCACTTGGCCTGCAGCCTTGTACCTAGCCACCCAAGGCGTGACACTATCCCAGCTCAACACATGCCTCTATCATGCATTTTTGCCCACACCAGACCCTGCCTCAATAGCTCTTTAACTTAAAGTGCCCCGACACCACTGAAAAAAACTAGGAAACACATATGACTGAGACATAATTCAGTTGATATTTCATATCTTTTGTGTAATTCTTCCCCCTTTTTTTTCAAATGAATTTTATTCAAGTGTTTTCATTACAACATTACAATTACACAGGACTACATGACAAAGTACAGAAACTAGGATAGGGCATAAACTAATTTGGGATGCAACCAACACTACAGAAAACAAAAACAAAAAAACAAAGTGACAAATTCACAGTACAGTATTTTAACTTTAACCCTGTTTACCTCCTTTGGTGCACCTAAACCTATTGCCTCTGCCAGTCCCATTTCTTCAGCATCTCCACAACTCAATTTGAAAAAAAAAAAACATCATTATAATTTAATTTTAATTTCTGTTCCTCCTCCCTAAAATAGAAAATAATTCATGGCCCTCCCTTTTACACTGCGATAAGGCTGTCTGACGTAGTAAGGACAGACTTCTTGCAATTACTATAACCTGTCTTTCAGAATCTGGATGAGGTGGACAACACTGTTCCTACCACAATTACTGTGATGTGACATCCCAGTAACCATGGTAACAACATGGATTCATCCATGAAAAAAGGTAGTACAGTGCTCCCTCACTAAAATCATGATAGGCAGTTGCTTTTCAACCCCCCTTCCCCAGACCAAACAAAGCTGTGACTGGTGGCTGTTTCTCTGGCCCCATACAAAACAAAGCTGTGTTTGGCTGGTGGCTGCTTCTCCCTGCAGCTAGTACCCCCTGCCCGTTTTCAGTGTGTGACACTGGAGAGTCCACCCTGGTGCCACCAAGCATAACACTGACACTGGGGTGCCCAATCCCTAGTGTTGGTACCCGAAATAAAGAAAACTGTCCCTCATAGTCTTTATATAGAAAAAAGTTGCAAAAAACTTAATTGATTCTCCAGTTAAGGGCAAAGCGAGAAAAGTTGCAAAATGAGGCGTTAGGGTTTCCCTAACACTCCACCCTCCCAAACGAGGCAGGAGAGCAGGTGTAGGATGTGCCTTGGGCTTCTCAAGCAGGTCTCAATATGAACCAAGGGAAGACAGAAGTCCTCCCCCTCAATAGATCCTGTACCCCCCCGACCCATTTGCAAAGGTGGGCCTTAAGTGGACAGCAGGTTCCATAAAATACCTTGGCATTAATCTAACTGGGGATGTCTCCAAAATACCTACCGTCAATACTGCCCCCCTGCTGCAAAACCTCAGTACGGATTGTGAATGCTGAAAGAAGCTAAATCTATCCTTAGCAGGGAAAACAGCAACAATTAAGATGCTGACCACCCCAAAAATTTTTCACTGCTTGTCACACCTCCCTTGCAAACTGCCCTTGGGTTGGTTTGCAAAGCTGGATAAACTTATGGGCTCCTTAGAAACATAGAAGTTGATGGCAGACAGGGACCACAAGGCCCATCCAGTCTGCCCATTTCTTTTTCTACATTATGAATGTGCCATCGGCCTTTGCTCTGTCAATGGCCTATCTATTCATACTCATCTGTATTGCTCCCTTATGCCTGTCCCATGCCTATTTGAAGCCCTGCACTGTATTCATATCCACCACTTCCTGAGGTAGGCCGTTCCATGCATCCACCACCCTTCCTGTGAAAAAAGAACTTACTCACATTCCCCCTTAATTGGCCTCCTTCTAATCTTATGCTGTGTCCTCCTGTCCTGCTATTTTTCTTATACTGAAACACATTAGACTCTTTCTTTATTTTATTTAATTTATTTATTGCATAAAATCGGAATTACAATCCTTTGAGTCACAGACTCTTTTGCAAAGGCTCCACTTCGGTTACAGGGGGTGGAGGGAGGACGAAATACAAGGATACATATGTAATAAAGCAGTATTCAAGAAAACATACACACTCAAGTAATAAACACAAACAGTACTGACAGTGCAGTCCAGGCTTTAACTTAGTTCACCAGAGACAGTGGTAGGCAGCTTTCTGGGTATCATTTGTTAGAGATGGGAGGAAAGTGGATTCATGGGGTCAATGGAGACCCTGAGTCGGTTATTAATGGGGTTAGGGAGCATACTAGGTGGGCAGAGCTAGCCACAGTCACAGGTTGCAGACTCAGTTGGGTGAGCTTTGAGGCCTGCTTTGAATAGGGAGATGCTGAAGGTCTAAGAGATCCGATGAGGTAGAGCATTGAGCCAAAGGGGAGCATGGTACCGAAACAATCTTAGACCTAGTGATGTTCTACAGTGGGGGGCCTGGAATGAGAAATTTGCAGCGAGTCGAGTATTACGCCTGAAGGGGGCTGGGCTGATTATGGGGAGGAGGCCAACGGGGGCTATCTGGAGTTGTATTTTTTTTGCCAGGGTGCAGGTGTGGTACTTAAGTCTTTGTTGGAAGTTTAGCCAACCTTATTAATGCCCTTAAGATGTTTGAATGTTTTGATCATATCACCTCTCTTCCTCCTTTGCTCTAGGGTATACATATTGAGCTCCGTTAGTCTGTCCTCATATGCTTTCTGATGCAGTCCCTGCACCATTTCGGTTTCCCTTCTCTGGACTGCCTCAGTTTGGTTAATGTCCTTGTGAAGGTGTGGCCTCCAGTACTGCATGCAGTACTCCAGATGGGGCCTAACCAGTGTCTTGTAAAGAGGGATTATTACCTCCCTCTTATGACTTGTGATACCCCTACTAATACACCCCAACATTCCCCTAGCCTTAACTACTGCTTTAGTGGTCTGCTTGGATGATTTCAGGTCAGCTGTGATGATGATGCCCAAGTCTCTTTCTTCCCTTGTGACTGCCAGCCACTCCCCTCCCAGCCTATAGGTGGCTTCAGGGATTCTCTTCCCTATGTGCATGATCTTGCACTTCTTTGCTTTAAACCCCAGTTGCCACTCTTCTGACCATTTTGCCAGTTTATCCAGATCTCTTCTCATTCTGCCCACCGCATCTGGATCATCTACTCTATTGCAGATCTTGGTGTCATCTGTAAACAGACAAACCTTACCCTCCAGTCCATCTGCAATGTCACTGATGAAGATATTGAAGAGGACTGGCCACAGGACTGATCCCTAAGGTAACCCACTTGTGACTTGCATCTCTTCTGACTGTATACCATTTACCACCACTCTCTGTTTTCTGCCCGTCAACCAGTTTGCCACCCAGTTGACCAACTTCTGACCCACCCCGAGCCTACCCAGCTTATTTATCAATCTTCTATGTGGAACAGTGTTGAAAGCTTTGCTGAAGTCAAGGTAGACGACATCAACTGCTCCCTCTTGGTCCACCACTGTGGTTACCCAGTCAAAGAAATCTATGAAATTAGTTTGACAGGACTTTCCTGTTGTATATCCATGCTGTCTTGGATCCTGTGAGCCTTTGGATTCCAGGTGTTGCACTGTCCTTGCCTTAAGGAGTGCCTCCATAATCTTGCCCACTACTGAGGTAAGACTGGCTGGTCTGTAGTTCCCTGCCTCCTCCCTGCTACCATTCTTGTGGAGTGGGATCACATGAGCACTTCTCCAGTCTTCTGGGACCTCTCCTGTGCTCAGAGACTCATTAAACAGTTCTGGTAATGGCTCTGCTAGTTCCACCCTTAGCTCCTTTAGTACCCTGTGATGTATGCCATCAGGTTCCATTGCCTTGTCCACCCTGAGACTATCAAGCTCTTGTAGGACCCTTTCTTTTGTGAAGGGACTAGTGCACTCCTCCCTCCCCCCTGTGTTCATGGTGCTGAGCTGTGGGCCCTGCCCTACCTTCTCTTCAGTAAATACTGAGCAGAAGTATCTATTTAGGATAGATGCTTTTACATGGTCGTCCTCCTCCTCTCATGTCCCATTATCCCCTTTGATCTTAGCAATACCCCCTCTGGACTTGCTCCTTTCACTAATGTATCTATAGAAAGTCTTGTCACCTTCTTTTACTGTTTGTGCTAGTGTTTCCTCGGTCTGGGCCTTTGCCTGCCTTACTGCTTTCCCTGTTTCCCTTAGGGAAGTTTGGTATGCCTCCCTATCTTCATCCCTCTGCATTCCCTTATATTTCCTGAAGGCCAGCCTTTTGGCTCTGACCTTTTCTGCTACTGTTTTTGAGAACCAAAGTGGTTTCCTTCTTCTTTTGCACTTCCTTTTCTCTCGAACACAATGGGATGTTGCTTCAAGTATTGCATCCTTAATGCTTGCCCACTTTGACTGTACCTCCTCACCTGTATTTTTTTTTTGCCAGGACTAGCTTAACTCTGTTGTCCATCTTATCAAAGTCAGCTTCTCTGAAGTCCCATATTTTTGCCTTGGAATGGGATGATTTAGTTTTAGTGGCCAAATTGAACCATACCATGTGATAGTCACTGGCCCCCAGGTGACCTTCTACCTGGAGATCTGTGATCCTTTCCCTGTTAGTTAGTACTAGATCTAGGATAGTCCTGTCTCTTGTGGGTTGTTGTACCAGTTGTTTGAGGCCCTTCCCCGCAGGGAATCCACTATGTGTCTAGTTCTAGCAGATGTTCCTGCTGGTATTGACCAATCTGTATCTGGCATGTTGAAGTCTCCCATTATCAGAACCTCCCCTTTAGCTGTCATGTTTTGTATATCTTCTAACAGTAATGTGTCTATGTCCTCCCCCTGGTCTGGAGGCCTGCAGACAACCCCAGTTTGTATGACTGTCCCATTTCCTGTTTCCAGGGTGACCCACAGTTCTTCTGGCTCCTTATGTGTATTCTGAATTTCTGTAGCTTTGATATTTTGATTGACATAAAAGGCCACTCCATCCCCCCCCTTTTGCATCTCGGTCTCTTCTGAACAGTACATAGCCAGGTACTGAAGTCTCCCAAGTGTGGTTACTGGTAAACCACGTCTCGCTAATGGCTACTATGTCCAGTTTAGCCTCTGTCATTATTGCCTGCAGGTCTGGGATCTTGTTTCCCAAACTGCGAGCATTTGTGTACATGATTTTTCATTGGTCAGACTTTGGTGTGTTAGTTGTTGAGCGAGGTCTGGCGTTTCCCCTTTGCATCGTATGGGTAGCCAGACCTTTTTCCTTACCTGGTGATGCAAATGAACTACAAACATGCTGAACTCCTGTTTGACCACTAGCTGAGGGGGGAGGGGTGTTCTTCCCATTCGACGTATTGGGTGCTGCACCTCTATCCCTATTTGTTAGTTTAAATATTCTGCAAAAACGTCAAACGTCTACCCCAATGCACTGACTCCCTCCTTAGTCAGATGCAGTCCATCGAATTTAAAGAACTTTCACTCCCAAAACTGTTGCCAGTTCCCTACAAATTTGTGTCCTATTTCCTGGCATCAGCCCTTGATCCACATGTTTAGCTCCCCTATCTCCCCTTCTCTGACCTTCCATCCATCTGTCCCCTTTCCCAGACTGGCAGGATCTCAGAGAAGGAGATGCCAGATGAAATGGATGATATGGGAGGGTACAGCCCCACGCCTTAGTGGACTGAAACTAAGGTCACGCTGGAATAGAGGATGGTGGAATCTCCCCTGGTTCCAAAGGTACCACAACTCCTTTATCTGTGCACAAACCTCTCACTGGTTTGTACCCTCTGCAGATCCCCCTCCAGTCTGGCTCACCACTGAGTCCTTATTTGTTCTCCTACCCCCCACTAGTGTATCTGTAGCACTCATTGCCAGTGCACCTGCAACAATGGACTTCCATCCTTGCATCTATACAAGCATGTCACTGGCTGGCCAAAAACATCAAAAACTCCATTACCCCACCTCAGTGGCTCCCTGTCTGGAATAACCCGTTGATCCATATAAGTGGCCAGACAATACACTGGCTGACATGGGAAAAGAAAGGTATGACCCACCTGAAGGATCTCCTGATCACAGGAAAACTAATCCTTGAATCCTTTGAGAACCTACTTGCCACATACTCTCTGGGCAAAGAAGACTTCTGGAGGTTCCTTCAACTGTGCAGTGTGCTGTCATCTATCTTAAGGGAGCCAGTAAACCTAGCCAAAAAGGAATTGACTCTGGTTATTCAGCAATAGATATCAAAAGGGAAAGAGAGGGCAAGTGCAATTAATGTACAAATCAGGAAAGAAATCCCTGATCAGATGTTGCCACTAAAGTATATTGGGAGATAGCCATAGGTGAAGCTCTCATCCCACAAGACTGGGAGATATCCTGGAAAGCATTACACGCTACTTGCCAAGATAGCAGAAGCCTCCACATCCAGAATAAAATACTACATAGAGCATACAGGACACCAGTTAAACTCCATGCAATGGGTCTTCTGTCACATAACCAATGCTGGCATTGTAACTCAGCTGGAGGCATCATTCATCATATCCTGTGGAGTTGCCTGGCAATCAGAATTTACTGGAAGGAGATCCTGGTTGCCTGCCAGGAGGTGGTAGGACTTTTTCTACAGTTATCCCATCAGTTCCTACTACTGGGTTTACCCCATCCTCATTCCACTACTCGGACCCTCATATCCATTGGTGTATCCAGGCACGAGTGGAAGCCAAATGTTTCCTACTTCATAAATGGTGCTCCAAAGAAGTCCCAAGCTTATAACAAGCATTTGTCAATGCCGAATGTTGCTTGCTTGTATGTGCTGTTTAGGTATTTGGAAGTGATAGTTCCATGCCTTCCTCCCAAGACATCCACTGTGTCTTTCCGTTCAGTATTCACAGAAGAGTGGGAGGGGCAAGGGCCACAGCAGTACAGCAGTTGCCAAGGGGATGAAGAGGTAAACAATAGTCCATTCAAAGGCAAAAATTCCTGCAGGAGCTCACTAAATTGAAGGTGGACAAAGCGATGGAACCAGATGGCATACGCCCAAGGATATTAAGAGAACTGTGAAGGGAGATAGCAGTACCTCTGGCAGCCATGTTCACTGAGTCATTAAACATGAGTGAATTGGAGGATGGCACATGTGGTCCCTCTACACAAGTCCGGCAGCAGGGAGGAGGCGGGGAACAATAGGCCGTTCAGCCTCACCTCAGTAGTGGGGAAGATCATGGAGACATTGCTTAAAGAAAGGATAGTGGGGCATCTAGAAACCATCGGAGCCCAGGACCATCGACAACATGGATTCATAGTAGGGACATTGTGTCAGACAAATCTGGTTGATTTCTTTGACTGGGTGACAAAGGAAGTGAATCAGGGTGGAGCAGTGAACAACTCTTACCATGATTTCAGCAAAGCCTTTGACACCATTCCGTAAAGGAGGCTGATAAACTAGCTGGGTAGGCTGGGCATGGGGGAAAGAGTGGTAAACTGGGTTAGAAACTGGCTAACAGACAGGAGGCAGAGAGTGGTGGTAAATGGTGTGCAGTCTAAGGAGAGGGGGTGACCAGTGGGGTGCTGCATGGATCGGTCCTGGGGCCAGTCCTGTTCAATGTCTTCATTAGTAACATTGCAGAACGTCTGAAGATAATTTTTTCACCAAATTTTCAACATAGCCATTTTAAGACCTCTGCTCATGAACAGTGTCACTGTAATTTTCTCAATCTGTCCCAAACATTGATTGTGCATACCAACTGCGCCATTGTGCGCTACATGGGTGGATACATGTTTTGGGTGACGTGAAAAATGACAGCTGTACTGCTCATAAGGAGGTGTGGTAAAATGGCAATGTTGAAAATCTGGAGTGAAAATATTTAAAATTCGTGAACATATGAGTGTGCGTAGGAACTGCGCAACGCACACTCGTAAAACAGTCATTTTTAGGAATTTTTTCATCACATTTTCAACATAGCCATTTTAAGACCTCTGCTCATGAACAGTATCACTGTGATTTTCTTAATGTGTCCCATACATTGAGTTCACACACCGACTGCTCCATTGTGCGCTACATGTGCGGAAACACATTTTGGGCAAGATGTGAAAAATGACAGCTGTACTGCTTATAAGGAGGGGTGGCAAAATGTCAATGTTGAAAGTCCAGAGTGCAAATATTAAAAATTTGCGAACTTACGAGTGTGCGTAGGAACTGCGCAATGCACGCTCGTAAAACAGTAATTTTTAGGAATTTTTTCACCAAATTCGCAACATAGGCTTTTTGAGAGCCCACCTTATGAACACTGGTACTGTCATTTCGTTATTCTGTCCCAAAAGGTGATTTCACACAGTGACAGCGAAATCACCCTTTGGGCCCGATTAACGCCATGACAGTGACATAATTCATGAGGAGGGGTCCCAAAAAAACCCATGTTGAAAATTTGGTGCCAAAATTCCAAAAAATGCCTGAGATATGCAGCAAAGTTGAAAAAACCCTATCTATCCCATTATACAGCTTACCAGCATTTCCTCAGTTCGCAGTCAGCTTTGAAGAGTGCAGACGTGTTCCCGGTCCATCAAGATTATTGCGCCGAGGTCTGGAGGTAAGTAAGGAGGGGGTGTGGGGAGGTAGGGTGCACAGTGGTGGGTGCGGCTGTGGGAGGGGGCAGGAGAAGTGCCGAGGGACAGTTTTGTATTTACAGGTTGTTGTTTTTAATAAGATGAGCGAGGGACGTTGCCATGGGCTCCCAGCGTGGCAGCTGGAAGGCTGTTGGGGGGCTGGAGCCGACGGGATTAGGCACCCCCATCGGCCATAACACATTTTTCCATGCTGGGTAGACTCTCAGCGTGGCACCTGGATGCTTTTGGGTGCGTGGAAGCCGATGGGGATTGAGCACCCCACGGCTAGGCAACACATTTTTGCACGCTTGGGTGGCCCCAGGTGCATCTGGATGCTTTTGGGGAGGCATCGAGCCGATGGGGATTGGGCACCCCGCCAGCTGTACAGTGTGTGCGTGGGGGAGAGGCGCATGAGCATGCAGTATGCGATGCGTGTGTGTGTGTGTGTGTGTGTGTGTGTGTGTGGAGGGGAGCTTTGCTCACTGAAGCAGAGCTCTCCCTTTCAACTGTACGACCACTGCATTTTCAACTGCTGTCATAGACAGCTGCAGCAGTAATTGGGGAACTGGGGCCGCACCTGCAAACACACTGACTGAATTGGAAGACGGGTGCCACACCTCCAAAAACTCAGATGATGGACTATGTTTCTTGCACATGCATGCAAGCAACATAAAAATGGCTCCAGTTGATTCATCGGGTGGCTACCCTTTCTAGGATGCCCCACATTGTAAAAGGAACAATGAAACAATATCTGAAGGTAACGGGGCCCCTACTTCTCCTCTACATTATGTCAAGTTGATCCCAAATGGGCTTTTATCTGATGCAATATGATAGTTAATACTGGTAAAATGTAGAAGGATCTCTTTCTTTTTGTCTCTCTCTAACTCTCTCTCTCTCTAGTTCAGAGACAAATAGAAGAAGAAGAATCAGCATTTATATAGCGCTTTTCATACACAGAATCCCAAAGCACTTTACAAGCAATGCTAGACTGGTAGTGAAGTGACTGAATGTGTGGTGGCAGCCATGTTGCGCATCATCACCCACACACAGACTGGATAATTGCATGAACCGGTTTATGGGAAGGGGAATGTTGGCCAGGACACCGGGAATGTTCCCTGTTCTTTTGCAAAGAGTGCCCTGGGTGCTTCTACTTCCACCTGGACACCCACCAGGACAACACCAGGATGGGCAGAAGGGACCTCGGTTTAACGTCTCATCCAAAATAGTTTGTAAGTAGTGGCAGAATGTCACGGCTCCATATCTGACTAATGTATCTACCCCTGTCACCTAGTCAGGTTCTTTTGTTTATGTGTATCAGATGTATTTCATAGGTTATGGTTGTTCTGTGTACAAAATCTGCAATAAAAATGACTAACTGAAAAAAAAGTCACAAAGGAACATCCGCTAAGCAAGGACTTTGAAAATCCATTAGGAAGAACGCGCAACTTGCTTTTTCTGTATTTTGTGCACTGTGTCTAAATATTTTGAAGAATAAAAGGTTTGGGTAAGAAAGTTTCAATTCTGTTTTGATTTATTGGGTAGAAGTGCTTATAGACTGTGCATACTTCAACCCTGTGGCTGAATCTATGCATCTAGACATTCTGATAGTTCCTGCTACGCAGCACCTACTAAAGCCCCAGTAGTCAGTTGTTAGAACTTTCTGAGCATTAGTCACCACCACAATCCCCTGTTTGCCGGTGTATGTAGTATATGTTTGTTTTAATTAATTTACCTTCTTTCTACCACTCTCTTGAACTCTGCACAAGTAAACAGAAAACAGGAAGCATGATGAGATTTGTTTTGTCAGCTCTATTTATGACCCCCTTTCTCTGGCCCCTTAGGTCTCTCTCCAGCTCAGCCACTGGGTCCAACACTCTATCCCACTCTGCCTGAAACCTCCACTAGCCATACCTCCATCCTGGGATACTCCTCCACATTCACCCAGCTAAGCTGACCCCCGGCTCTGAACCCCCCAAGGTGGGGTCGTCAACTCCTCCAGCACTCTATCTGACAATCTAGTGAGCCACTGGAGTGAGAAGAGGAACTGGAGGTCAGATGGGGGTGGGCCCTGGTGATAAGTGTGGGGATGCTGGCCAAGGGCCTGCCTTCACCTGCCTGGGTGCCAGGGCTTTTCCTGTTTTATGGCTCCTGGGGGCATGGATATGCAATGACATCCAGCGTGTGATGGGCGTGCTCCTGCACCCACCCACAGGATGTCCACCGCAGCCCCCATTCCCTTCTACTAGGTCTCCACAGGTTGCTGCAACCCCCACTCTCCACCAGGAATTGCCATACCACAGGACATGCATACCACCCACCCCCAGGAGAGGAGAGCAGTCTTCTGGATGCTCAATCCTCTCCTGCCCCTGCCAACCCCCGAGGACCAGAGATGGTTCCCGAACCCAGGTCACCAGCTGGTACGATATGTGTTGTCCAGCACCTCAACCCTCAGTGTCACTGGGCCGGCTTAATATAATAAGATTAAAAACACTTAATGAGGTTTACGTACTAGCTATATGAGCTAACAACATTTCTACTAGTTCATCTTTTTAACAAACGGTTCACTTAAGGTGTTTCAGTCTTGCTGTACCTTCATTATAAGGAATCTGCAGTGTAGGTAAGCATATGGAATCTCAATAGACATGTGATTCTGTGCTGCTGTACCACAGCAGGGACATAAATGACATAGCTAGTGTGGTACAACAGCATTCTGACATCACTACTGTGGTATAACAGCATCAAGCAGTGTATGGATTTCCATACCCATCAAAACTGAACCATACTGTATACTATAAAATCTCAGTCCTCTAGATTTTATCTGCTCTGGTTGCTTCTCTAGATTTAATATTATCATTTTCTGTTTATGACATCATAACATGTCTCTTGTTAGTTGAATGGTGCTTTGATATTTACAAAACAACCCTCTAAATTATATAGAAAAAGGTTTTACAAAAGAAGGACCCAGTAACTGGTTTGTAGCATACTCTTCAAACTCTTACATCTCTAAACTTCTGAGTGTGGGTGAGGGGAGCTCACTCTGAGAAGTGGAAGGGGCTGCGCAGGTAGCTCCTCTGAGCCAAAAAACAATCTCTTGCCTTCCTTTATCCAAATTATTTGACATAGACTGCCAAACTCCTATGGAGGTGAGGGAGCTATATATGTCTTTAGAGCACCAAAAGCGGTGTTCTTTAACATGCTGCCTGTAACCTCTATGTACTAACTCTGTTGCTGAATAAGTCCTCCAGGACCCTCATGGCAAATACAGTAGGTTATTAACCTAAATAAGGCTATTCAGTTATGTAGAAATCTAAATTATTACATGGATAAATGAATGTAGGAAAAACAACACATATGTTGCAGAACAGTTATACCCTTTATTGGACTGAGAAAAGCTTTTCTTGTGGCTAGTTTTCTAGTAGTATATTCTCTTCATTGGCTCAGTGGAAGCAGAGCTGAACTTCATGCCAGCTGTCTTTCAAGAGTGAATGGCATTAAAAATAATATAGGAATGTACTAAAATGAATTAAACGAATATTGGTTTTGCTTCACAAGAACTAACTATTCCACCATGTATAGTAAAAATCATGGGAAACTGCCCAATATACAGTACTGCAGAAACATTGAAGTTTTACCCATAATTCCAGGAGTTATTTGTCCATTAGAAAAATGTGGGAGTAGTACTTTGAAGACAAAAGGGTGACAGTGTAATACCACTGAGATTGTGAGGGGAAGAGATGGGCCAAGGGTCTTCTTTTTTCCTAAAATCTTATGCTTGTAAGTTAAACCTCTACCTCCCCCTTCTCTTTTTTAGCAGAGTAGTTGATTTCATTCACAGTGGAGCCCGTTGGCCATTCTTTCTCTCGCTTCTCACATGACCATGCAGGTGTGTATGGGAACCCTGCACTGCAGGCCCTAATTAGTGGCCTAGTGTGGGCTCCCCTGCCGGGCCTTTCAGAAGAATTGCTCCTCTCCGATAGGCTGATGGTTTGACAGTGCTGGGCAAATTGACACATCGCACAATGGGCAGGTTTGCAAAAAAGGACTGGAGAAAAAGTTACTCGCTTAGGGACTGTCTTATTTTTCAAAGCTTTAGTCCTGTCAAAGCACAGCTTTCATTATTTCCCCCAAATTGTAGTTGAGAAGGCAGTGTGGCCCAGGGGCTAGAGCAAAGAATTATGAAATAATAGATTCCAGGTTTAAATCCCACCACAGCCACTATCTTACAGTATGACCTTGACCACCACAGCAACTGTCTTACAGTATGACCTTCAACAAGTCACTTAACCTCCCTGTGTTTTAATCTACACAGCTGTAAAACTGTGTCAGAAGCAGAATCCCTGATCCCACTGAAACTGAGTTCTAAAATGGTAGTGAGAACAGGAAGACTGTGACTGGCTGAAACACATTAGTATATGACTGTGTGTTAAAGGTTAGACTTACCACACACAGCTGGCTGTCAATCAAATTAGCACTGTCTTTTTGATTTATACAGTATTTTTTAGACATTTTTCTGCATAAATGAGTAATTTTTTAAGTGCGATAACCCACTCAAGTATGAGGGGTGCAGAAGAAGTGGTAGGGTAAAATGGAGAGGGAAAGGTGGTGAGGAGGAGCACATTGCTGCAAAAGGGGAGGGGTGTGGGGGAGGTGGAGGGAAGAGGAGAGAGAGAGAGAGAGAGTACAGATGGTGAAAAGGACTTAGAGGATGAGGTAACTCCTGTGGGATCAGAGAGGAGGGAGTCACTCACCTCAAGAACAGGGGAAGAGCATACGCCATTGTTTCCTGGGGGGCATATGAATGCAAACACTTGAGTCAATTGCTTGCAAATGTTTGAAAAAGTTAGCTATGTACAGTGTGTGTTTATAGGTATACATTCAAACAGATTTCTGAAAACATAGCCTATTCTATAATATTGTTTTGTAAATATATCCTATGTTAGAGGGAGTATACTAAATGTGAGTCTGAAGCAGAGTAGGCCAGAAAGGAAAGCCAGATCACTCCAGTATGGTTCTACACCAACGTAATAACCCAGACAACAGGCAACCACCTTGGGGAAGTCCAACAGGTTCTTGAATAAAATTGTCTAATTAACCTATCCCAGCCTCACACCACAATAGCCCTTTTGTATGAATGTATCCCAGTGGTTTGAATGGAGGCAGCTTGATCTGGGTGCTACAGCATGGGTTTGGGAACTAGGAGACCCCGGTTGTTATCCTACCAGACTCACTTTTTTAATGTGTGATCCTGAACAAGTAATCTAAACCACTAGTGCTTCAATACATCCAGCTGTAAAAGTTGATAAAAGCAGGATGCCACTGAAAATGAGATACTGTATCTCAAATGGTCTACCCTAAGTAAATACATTGGAAATATATGTAATAGGTAATACCTTTTGATGTATTTTATTTATTTATTTGAAAGCTTTTACCAGGAAAGCCATACTGAGCTGCTAGTTTCCAGATATGTCCTGGGGAGGTGGGAGAGAAGATTGTTCTATTTATGTAATAAAAATATCTATAAATATGTCAAAAATAAAGTTCAGTGTAGTTTCCATATGTTCTTCCAAACTGTCCCTTATACAATGAGATATTGCGTTTGTCAGCCAGAGCCAGTGTCGTAAGGCTGACTCAGATCGTATAGCTAGATTAGTTACTTATTAAAATGTGTCAACCAGGAAAAGCAGAGCAAATCAGAATCCTCACATTCTTCTGGTCCTTGCAAACAGCGGGGCACATGTACCAGATTACAGTCAAAAACAATTTGAAAACAAGAGTTAGTTGGAGCACTTGTACAGGTTTATGTAGATTCAGGGAAATCTCAAGCAGGTAAACAGGTTAAGTACAAAAAAAAAAAGGTGAGCGTGAGAGAGGCAGAGAGAGAGAGAGAGAGAGAGAGAGAGAGAGTGTTAGTTGAGACTGAAAGACAGAGATGCACACAAACGTGGGAGAGGTTACTTTGACATGGCAAGAAAAGCCGGATACCCTGATCTATGACCAGAAAATACAGTTTCTTATTTTTAAAAAAGAGGAAGAAAACTTACAGAGCTGAGCACTTCTACTAAACATACAGTTGGCTATTTATTTACTGCATTTTAATGCATTAGTAATTACTTTCCACTTTTTTATGATTATTTTTTACAATGAGTCTAGTAGGTTTTCACATTAAAATTTCAAACTGCACATACTGTGTAAAGAATTCAACAGTACTCTCACATGGTAATGTGAGCAGATCCCAACTACTCAGGATCCCAAAGTATTTCAATGAACAACTATAGATTTATTTCTATCCCTTTCAAAAGAAACAGATACAGCTTTCAGCAAAACATATTGCCCTATCTGTTTTTGTAACAATACAGTCCATCAGTAGGATTTCAAAATTAAAACAAAAAATGGAATTTGTTTCTGTTTTCTTCTTCTGAAGTAAAATCAAGAAAGGAAGACAATATCACCTGCCAAATCTGAACAAAAGCTCATATGTGTAACAGCTTAGTGGAGAAAGTTTTATTGCTCTACACAAGTTTGAAAACAGATTTTCATTTTGCCATTAAAATACACTGCCTGTTTCGCCAATGAAGATTTTCTTGCTTCAGAATACAAGAATTCTGTTGAATTCCTTGCTTTTTACTAGTAGTAGGCTTAAAAGTGAAAATAATTCAAAAGGTAAGTAATCAAACAACCAAAGCATAAAAATGATTACCAAAGCATAAAAAGGCCCCAAACTTTCAGTCATTAAAATAAATGTCCCTGCTAGGTGCATGCTCTTTATATAACTCCATTATGAATGTAAAAACTTTGTGTACTGTATGAAATATAGTTGTGTATACTGTGTCTTTTTGAAATTACCTTGTGAAACTCTTCTCACTTCAGTGTAAGCTCAGTACCCGGGTCACGCCTGGAAATGAGCTTCGTCTCAGTATGCCTTTTCCGGTTATCAATTTTTAATAAATAAAGAAATAAACAAATAACTAGAATGAAATATATCTGAGTGAGTTATTCAATGAAACTCAGTGCAAGCAAACTACAAACCCCCAAAAACTTAAAATAAGTAGCCATGGTTTTGATTGCTGTAAGAGGCAACACCTGTTGGAGCGGAAAACATTCCAAACTCTTTTAGTGAAAGAGCTCCTTTGGCTATGAAATGTCCTGGTTTGGGCTTCCTGAAAGGTAGGCCCCCTACTGACAGAGATCATCCAAAGAGAGAACAGCTTTTACATGTCTGAGCCCCTAGACAATGGGCACTATGGAGTTTAGGGGATGGGACAAAAAGTAAGGTATTGTCACTGTGGTAATGGGCAGGTGCAGGGAGGACCATACCTGGTTATTTAGTTTTCTGACCCTTTTATAGCAGGATTATAGATGAATGTCCATCCACAGTACTGAGTAATTGGTATTGCTCCCAGGAGGCAGGGCAGTGAAATCACATAGAAACATAGAAAAGAGTCGTGAAAGCATATAGACACAGAAACAGAGAATTTGTCAGCAGAAAAGGCCCACCCAGTCAGCCCAGATTTTCCCTGCGTTATCTGACTCAACAGACCATAACTTGTCTCTGGTGACCCTCCTTCCTCCCTGCCTATTTTCTAATATGCCCCTATGTTAACCCCACATGACTGAAGCCCCACACTGCCTTCACCTCCACCACTTCTGCTGGCAGTCTGTTCTAGGCATCCACTACCTTTTCAGTGAAGTAGTATTTCCATAGAGCTCTTTTAACTCCCCTTTCAGCTTCATTGCATGCTCCCTGGTTCTGGTGCTTTTGCATTATTTATACCACTCCTGAGTGTCCACCCTATTCCTGATTTTGATATTATCTGCAAAAAGGCATCCTTCCCTTCCAGTTCTTCAGTAATGTCACTTGGCACATTGTCGAAGGCCTTGCTAAAGCCCAGGTAGATCACATCCAATGCCCTCTCCTGATCTATTTCCCTGATCACTCAGTCAAAAATATCTATCTGATTTGCTCGGTATGACCTTCTCCTGCCCCCCATGAATCCATGCTGACTGTGATCTTGGGTAACTCGTCAGAGTGGCGACTGAGCTTGGAGAGGCTTGAATATGAGCGACTCAAGTTGAGCACTCTTTATGTGAGATACCCTGAAAGGGTAGCGACGTGTGAAGAACAAG
Source organism: Neoceratodus forsteri (assembly GCA_016271365.2). Classification (NCBI taxonomy): domain Eukaryota; kingdom Metazoa; phylum Chordata; order Ceratodontiformes; family Ceratodontidae; genus Neoceratodus; species Neoceratodus forsteri. The sequence continues at coordinate 720,980,039 of CM057454.1, forward strand.
GCAACTGGAAGGACAGGAGGGGGAAAGGAACAGGATAGAAGGCATGTGGGAGGTACTGCGGTGAGAGGCTGCTGAGCTGGCTGTGTGGTGTGGTGGTGAGGGTGACTGGCTATAGAGGGGAAGGTGCAGGGTTCGGGACTAGGGAGGCTCACGTTATTTTGTGATTTGTGGGCATGAGTGTTTTTTTTTTGCAGGTTTCACCCCCTCACCAACATGCACCTCCCCCTGGAGTTGAGAATCTTTAGTTGGGTGGGTGCATGGAGTGAAGCCCCCCCATAGGGGTGCGGGGGGCTCCTGCACAAAAACTATTTGTTTTCGCCTGCATGTCTTAGCTGGGAGTGTACATCACCATTCTGGTTTTTCGGTGATGTACACTCACTATAACGACGATCACTATTTGGCAATCGCCATTATGACATGGAACTGTGATCTTATAACCCATTGGATTCAATATACTCTACCAATCTTTCTTTCAGTAGGGTTTCCATTCATTTCCCCACTATGACTGGTCAGTAGTTGCTGGCCTCCTCCCTGCTGCCTTACATAGACAGATCACTTCTGCTCTTCTTCAGTCCTCCAGAACCATGCCTGTTTCCAGTGAGTTGTTGAACAAGGCTGCCAGGGGTGCAGCTAGCACCTCCCTGATTTCTTTCTGTATCCTTGGGTGTATTTCATCTGATTTCATAGCCTTGGCCACCTTTAGAGCTGCCAGTCCCTTCAAGACTCTTTTCTCTGAAAACAGACTTGCATTCAACTCCCTCTCCTGTGTTTCTGTCACTCCTTGGTGGTCTGTGCCACCTCCCTCCATCGTGAAGACTAAGCAGAAGTACGTGTTCTGGATGATGTCTTTTTCTTGGTCTTCTTCTGCTCAGTCTCCCCCTTCTGCCCTTCTATTTATTTTTTTTTCTATCTACCAGGTTTGTGCAATAGACAATCAAATGCCTATTTTCAGACCTATCCTGGGAGATTACAAACAAATGACAAGAAAGTATCAGAGTTATACAGTAAATACAAGGAGATAAGTATAGTTGGCATATAGCAGTGTAATAGTCCTCACACAGTATCAGAAAATACATAAAATAATATAAAATAAATACATTTTCACAAAGGTTACATGAAATTTTGTTGCAGAAATATTTACACTTACCTCAGTTGTCTGCAAGATAGTACCAACAAGGCCTATGGGCAAGAGCATGTTACCACATTGAGCAGATGTTCGTGGTTCCTGCTGTGGAATGAGGCAACAGAGGAGCATTGGCAAAAAACAGAAGAGACTGAGTTCCATAACCTTTAGGTGGTATAAGAAAATGAAGTTTCACCAATCTTGGTACTGAGTTTTGGGACAGTCAAGAGGGCATGCTCAGCAGACCTTAGCAGGTACGTATTATGAGTAGGTTTGAGGAATGAGGCCAGGGAGGCGGGCAGACAATTGTGCAAGATACTATACATTACACCACCAAATCAATGTAGTCACACAGAGATGATGGGGGAAGTCAACCAAGCCTATCATACAAGGAGCAGTGATGGGTAAGTCAGTGGGACAACAATGCAAACAGGCTTTATTATTATAAGTGACATCCCACCAATGAAGGGTGGATTTAAAAGCACCAAGAATACCAGGGTCGCAAAGAGAAGTTTAGGGAGTAGCATCCTACATGCAATGTCCAGACAACATTGGGAAATAAGGTTATGAATGACTTTGTATGAGACACCCAACATGGAATTAACAGCTTTGCAGATACCCATCACATGGGACGAGAAGTCAAGAGAGGGGTCAAGCGTGACACCAAGGTAGGTGATGGAGGTGATGGTGGGGACTAAAGCTCCATCAGGATAGGCAATAGAAAGGGGAACGGCAAAGCTTTAATCTAGAGGATGCTCCAAAGAGCATTGATTGTGTTTTTGTTCTGTTCAACAGCATTATTTACAGTCAGCCAATCATGAATTGACTGTAGGTCATTGGACAGATGCTGACTGATAATTTCAACATCACTGGAGTTAGTGAAATGGATCAGATCATCAGTATAAAGGATGGAGGAGTAATTGGACAGACAGTGATCAATTGAGTTTAGGTGCAGGTCAAACAGAAGAGGACATAATATGGACCCTTGGGGAACACCTACAAGAGTAGGGGCTGGTTGAGAGAAGGAATTTATTTATTTATTTAAGTCTTTGTTTACCAGGTAAATGTGCTAATCCAATAACTATTCTCAGGCATGACCTGGGCCACAAACAATGGAACAGAATCAAACAATTAAAATAGTTTACAATTCAATAAGAGTAGCAAATTATAAGCTGTACATACACAAGTCCCAACGGAAACGTACATATCATAATAAGCAATGGTACAGAGAAGTAACTGAATGATGTACATTTACAAGCCCAATGAAAGCAGATAACTAGCTGTACAACAATAGATTGACAAGAGTAGTGGAAAAAAATCTGTTACAAGCAGTAATACTAATTTGAAGCAGGGTAAACAGACTGCACCACAGTAACCTAGTAGGATAAACAGTTCAACAAGCAACAATACCTAGATGGAGGCGAAAAGGGAGGAAGCAGGGAAGTTAGGTGCTGGAGGTGGTAAATAGAGGCACACACCAAGGGTGCTAGGGAAGGGATGGATAAAGGCAGATAAAGTATGTGCCAGTGGTGACATGGAGGCTAACACCAAGGTTACTATGTGCTAGGGTAAGGAGGAGGTAAAGTAGAGCAGGAGTACAAAGGTAGGATAAATAGGGAAAACATCTAAGGAGAGAAGGAGGTGAAGACACAGGGGAAAATAAGGTAACTAGTAGGGGCAGGGATGGGGAGAGGGAAGGAGGGTAGAGAGAGATAGCATGCAAGGGTGAGGGGGAAACAAGAAAAAAAGGGGGCATGAGTGAGGAAGAGGGGTTGTAAGTACCTTCACCCCAGAGGGGGAAGGTTTAAACAGGAGAGCAGAAGCAAGTGGATTTCAGGAGTAGCCATGATCTGAGTTGGGATTTGAAGGAGTGGTGTGAGGCAACCGTACGGATAGCTGCCGGGAAATTGTCCCATAGAGAAAGTGCGGCTACCAAAGAGCTTTACTCCCCATTACAGTGGAGACTCTGGGAACCTCCAGCGGGGGGACTGATGTACTTTCCAGACACCTGGGGACAGTATGTGCATTGAGGAGGAAAGCATATGGGGACTCGATATCCCCACACATTGTGCCATCAATGATACTACCAAGTGCATAGTCAAAGTGACGCTTGAGTGAGGGCCAACCAAGAGACTAATATAAGCACAATGGTGGGTGGAGAAGGGAGCCTATAGCGCAAAGCGGCAAACTCTATTATACACCGAGTTGAGACTGTGGCAAAGGGTAGAGGACAGAAAGGAGGAGTAAATTGTAGAGCATTAGTCAAGGATAGGGAACAGGTTCCCACGATCAAATGCTAGTCCGGGCAGCGGGGGTAAGATAGTTTATTAAGCTATAAGCGGCACCGAGTTTTTGGTTGATTCTGATCCAGATTTGACCCTCTGAGATCTATTGGTGAAGTATCTGTTTTCAACTTCCCTGTTGGGCCTACAGAGGAAAATGGATACATTTTCCAAATTATGCAATAGAGGTGGGTTGTTGATTAATGAAAATAAGACTAAGGTTGTGATTTTTGGAAATAAAGCAAGGACTTTACCAAAGATTTTCATGGGCCAAAAAAGAATAGAAATAGTTAAGACATATGACTACCTTGGGGTACATTTTTCTCAAACTATAACTTGGAAGGAACATATTAAATATATTAAATCTAAAACCAAAATAGCAGCTAATGCCTTCAGACAATTCATCTCAAAGTTGGGAAGAGCTTCTATACAAGGTATACTGAAGGTAATAAAGGCAAAAATTAATACCAGCATAGTCTACGCTGCAGAAATTTGGGGAAGTCAAAAGCCTGATCCCATTGAAATGAGTGATTAACAAACTCTGTCATCATATATTAATGCTTCATCACTCAGTACCAAAGGAAATTTTACGCTCGGAGTTGGGACAATTTCCTCTGGGAACTCTGCTCTTGGAAAAACAAATTACTTTTCTGTTAAAGCTAATACAGCTGCCAGAACTAAGAATCCCAAGATGGTGTTTAGAAGAAGAGATACATTGTATCTCTTTGAACTTCATAGCACTTACTATTTAATTTATCAGTAATAAATTTTACCCTAATGGGTTAGGTCAAGTTATAACAGACATTTATTACAAGCCAAGATAAGAAATTATAGCCCTAGTTAAATCTAGTTAGAGATCTAGCTAAAGCTCAGGATAATGAAAGGATAATTACCCTGAAGAATTACAGATGGTATAAAATAACAAAGCAAAAAGTTGGTCTGGACTCATATCTCATTAAATTAACCAACCCTCACTCTAGACGTTTAATCACAAGATTTAAGATGGAGTTATATAAGGCAAATTATATCTACCATAGACAGGGAAGGGGAAAAGTAGAATCTCCTTTTTGCCCATGTGGGATCCAAATGGAGGATGACTTGAAACGTGTATTATTATTATGCCCTCTTTATAACTGCTAGGAGGAAATGGTTAGGGGATATTAGAAGACTTGGTTTGCTGGCCAAGGCACCTAGCTTCACCTGAGCTCTTTCCTTCTAAGACTGCTTGAAAGGCAGAGTACAGAAATTTACCAGAGCAAGGGAGAAGGATTAAGACTTAGTTTGGCTAAGCAGATTTACTGTGTGGTGGTGTTTTTATTTTTTACTCACAGGGATTGCTACTGTTTGTTGCTAACATTTCATTGCTTTATTTTTTCTCTGATTCAAATTGTTGTTGCTGGTATACCTTCTTCTGCATTATTACAAGGTGTGCCTACAGGTGTGTGCTAACAGATTACTGCTGTAATCTTCTGATTCAAATTGTCTTTTGCAAGGTATATCTTCTGTTACTGCTTTATTTTCTCTGGAGCAAAGTGTTTCTTACAGGGTATATCTTCTCTGAAATTATTACAGGTGGTGCTTACAGGTTTTACAGTTTTATCTAACATTAGGATAAGCTTTCAGGGTTACTGCATTTGTTGTTGACTGATTGTTTCTGCTCTTACCTCCTTGTTCTTTCATCCGTGGTTCTTCTTTTAGGCAGGAAGGGACCAGCCACCCACCCGATCCCCAACCACCCAGCTACACTCCTTTTTATAGGGTACCACAGTTGTGACATTTCTGTGGCAGAGCAGGAAGGGGCGGATCAGTGGGCCTCCACAAGGTGATCTCATTTACAGGGGCACTAGTAATTTAACTTGTTATAACAAGTTAAACAAAGCACAATTAAACCATTACTTGCATTTTTTTCCTTTTTTTCCTTCTAATTACTCTAACTAGGTTACAAACCCAGCAACTTATTTGGAATGGATTTCATTAACTGCAGGTACTGTGGAACAATTTTCAGAAGGACAGTCTTACAGGATTTAGGACACTGTCCTACATGCTGGGCCTTTGGAGATCTTAGGTCTCAGCTCCGGGCAGCATGGGCAGAGATTGCAGCCTCAAATTTCATATTGAAGAGGAAATACATTATAAGAACCACCCACCATTTCCCAGCATCCAACAGAAAAACCTCGACCGCAGAGGGTAGGTTGGTCCAGGAGGTTGGCAGGTGGTTAGGAGGAGCAAATCAGATGCCCCATCACGCTCTGCTCTCCAACACATTACCTCCAAAAACCATATAAACACTACAAACAGGTATCTGCCTCTATCTCTGAAATCAAATAAAGAGGCAGAAGACACTGCAGAGCAGGACACTGCGGCACAGGAGCTAGCACAACAATACTCACCCAAATCAGGAACCAAAACTAAACAAGCACAAAGGAAATCCAAAAAACTTCTGATCATAGGAGACTCCATGATTCGGGAGTTGATACCCATCTCCAGCCAGGGGTGATGGTCAGATGTCTCCAGGTACATCAGCATGGAGAGACACTGACCGCATTATAAATTGTTCACAAAGCAGGGAAAACATTGATGTCCTAGTACACATGGACAATGATCTCGCCAGCCAGTCAGTTGTGGAGACCAAGGAACACCTGACTAGGCTGGGTGACAAACTATCATCTATTTCATCCGGATCTCCTTCTCTGAGATCCTGCCAGTCTGGGAGAAGGGAGCAGATGGACGGAAGGTCAGAGAAGGTGAGATGAGGGAGCTAAACACGTGGCTCAAGGACTGGTGCCAGGAAAAGGACACAGATTTGCAGGGAACTGGCTACAGTTCTGGGAGGCGAAAGTTCTTTAAATTTGATGGACTGCATCTGACTAAAGAGGAGTCAGTGCATTGGGACAGAAGTTTGACGCCTTTGCAGAATATTTAAACTAGCAAATGGGAGAGGGGTGCAGCACCCATCGATCGAATGGGAAGAACACCCCTCCCCCCTCAGCTAGTGGTCAAACAGGAATTCAGCGTGTTTGCTGTTCATTTGCATCACCAGGTAAGAAAAAAGGTTTGTCTCCCCATACGATGCACAGGGGTAATGCCAAACTTCACCCAACAACTAACACACCAAAATCTGGCCAATGGAAAATCATGTACACAAATGCTCACAGCCTGGGAAATAAGATCCCAGACCTGCAGGCAATAATGTCAGAGGCTAAACTGGACATAGTAGCAATTAGTGAGACATGGTTTACCAGTAACCACACTTGGGAGGCTTCAGTACCTGGCTATGTATTGTTCAGAAGAGACCGAGGTGCAAAAGGGGAGGAGGGCCCTGTATGTTAATGAAAATATCAAAGCTACAGAAATTCAGAATACACATAAGAGCCAGAAGAACTGTGGGTCACCCTGGAAACAGGAAATGGGACAGCCATAAGAACTGGGGTTGTCTACAGGCCCCCAGACCAGAGGAGGACATAGACACATTACTGTTAGAAGATATACAAAACATGACAGCTAAAGGGAGGTTCTGATAATGGGAGACTTCAACATGCCAGATACGGATTGGTCAATACCAGCAGGAACATCTGCCAGAACTAGACTCATAGTGGATTCCCTGCAGGAGGGCCTCAAACAACTGGTACAGCAACCCACAAGAGACAGGGCTATCCTAGATCTAGTACTGACTAACAAAGATGGGATCACAGATCTCCAGGTAGAAGGTCACCTGGGGCAAGTGACCATCACATGGTATGGTTCAATTTGGCTACTACATCTAAATCATCTCATTCCAAGGCAAAAATATGGGACTTCAGAGGAGCTGACTTTGATAAGATGGCCAACAGAGTTAAGCTAGCCCTGAAAAAGAAACACAGGTGAGGGGTACAGGCAAAGTGGGCAAGCATTAAGGATGCAATACTTGAAGCAACATCCCATTGTGTTAGACAGAAAAGGAAGTGCAAAAGAAGAAGGAAACCACTTTGGTTCTCAAATACAGTAGCAGAAAGGTCAGAGCCAAAAGGCTGGCCTTCAGGAAATATAAGGGAACACAGCGGGATGAAGATAGGAGGCATACCAAACTGCCTAAGGGAAGCAGGTAAGGCAGTAAGGCAGGCAAAGTCCCAAACTGAGGAAACACTAGCACGAACAGTAAAGAAGGTGACAAGACTTTCTATAGATACATTAGTGAAAGGAGAAAGTCCAGAGGGTGCTAAGCTTAATGGAGAAAAGGGAGCATGTGAGGAGGAGGACCCTGTAAAAGCATCTATCCTAAATAGATACTTTTGCTCAGTATTTACTGAAGAGAAGGTAGGGCAGGGCCCACAGCTCAGCATCATGGACACAGGGGGAGGGAGGTGAGCACTACTCCCTTCACAAAAAAGGGTCCTACAAGAGCTTGCTAAGCTCAGGGTGGATAAGGCAATGGGACCTGATGGCATACATCCCAGGGTACTTGAGGCTAAAGGAGGAACTAGCAGAGCCATTAGCAGAATTGTTTAGTGAGTCTCTGAGCACAGGAGAGGTCCCAGAAGACTGGAGAAGGGCTCATGTGATCCCGCTCCACAAGAGTGGTAGCAGGGAGGAGGCAGGGAACTACAGACCAGTCAGTCTTACCTCAGTAGTGGGCAAGATTATGGAGGCACTCCTTAAGGAAAGGATAGTGCAACACCTGGAATCCATAGGGCACAGGATCCAAGACGGCATGGGTTTACAAAAGGAAGGTCCTGTCAAACTAATCTCATAGATTTCTTTGACTGGGTAACCAGAGTGGTGGACCAAGGGGGAGCAGTTGATGTCGCCTACCTTGACTTCAGCAAAGCTTTTGACACTGTTCCACATAGAAGATTTATAAATAAGCTGGGTAGGCTCGGGTGGGTCAGAAGTTGGTCAACTGGGTGGCAAACTGGTTGACTGTCAGAAAAGAGAGTGGTGGTAAATGGTATACAGTCAGAAGAGATGCAAGTCACAAGTGGGGCCTCAGGGATCAGTCCTGGGGCCAGTCCTATTCAACATCTTCATTAGTGACCTCACAGATGGACTAGAGGGTAAGGCTTGTCTATTTGCAGATGACACCAAGATCTGCAACAGAGTAGATGATCCAGATGGGGTGGGCAGAATGAGAAAGATCTGGATAAACTAGCAGAATGGTCAGAAGAGTGGCAACTGGGATTTAATGCAAAGAAGTGCAAAATCATGCACATAGGAAGAGAAACCCTGAAGCCACTTATAGGCTGGGAGGAGTTGCTAGCAGTCACAAAGGAAGAAAGAGACTTGGGCATCATCATCACTGATGACCTAAAATCATCCAAGCAGACCTCTAAAGCAGTAGGTAAGGCTAGGGGGTGTTAGTGTATTAGTAGGGTACCACAAGTCGTAAGAGGGAGGTAATATCCCTCTGTACAAGACATTGGTTAGGCCCCATCTGGAGTACTGCGTGCAGTATTGGAGGCCACACCTTCACAAGGACATTAACCAAATTGAGGCAGTCCAGAAGGGCAACAAAATGGTGCAGGGACTGCATCAGAAGACATATGAGTACAGATTAACGGAGCTCAATATGTATACCCTTGAGCAAAGGAGGAGAGAGGTGATATGATCGAGGCATTCAAACACCTTAAGGGCATAAACAAGGTGAAAGAGTCTAACATGTTTAAATATAAGAAAATAGCAGGACAAGAGGACACAGCATGAGATTAGGGAGGCCGATTAAGGGAATGTGGAAATTCTTTTTCACAGAAAGGGTGGTAGATGCATGGAATGGCTTACCACAAGAGTGGTGGCTATGAATACAGTGCAGGGCTTCAAACAGGCATGGGATAGGCATAAGGGAGCAATACAAATGACTATGAATAGATAGGTCACTGACAGAGCAAAGGCCAATGGCACATTTATAAGGTAGAAAAAGAAATGGGCAGACTGGATGGGCCTTGCGGTCCTTATCTGCCGTCAACTTCTATGTTTCTATGTTTCTATATTCTGGCAAGCACTGTCCCCCTTCCGACCAGTTGGTACCGTTTCTCCTTAATAACACAAATGAGGCTGTATTAGAGAAAGTTTATTTTTATTTGCTCTTCGATTATAATGATTTTATATGAAGTATGGGTGTATACATATGTGAAAATTTGTATGATATTATGGATATAGTTTTAGAATTTTAGACTTTGGAAGCAAAGATTATTCCTGACATGCTACAACTGTGAAATTTATTCTTTTCTGGAAATTGTATTTATGATTCTAGATTTTTTAGATTTTGTAAAAGCTTAAGCTGAACAAATAAACAAAACTTGAACTTGAACTATCAGTGAAGTAGCTATTGAACCATGGCTGTGCTCACTCTCTGTAATAGTAAAAACAGCTGACCACATACAGTTAGAGAGCATAATCATTAATTAGAAGGTGGTGGACTGTGGAAGAGGGCAGGTTGTGTTGACTGCTTTCCAGCAAAGTAAACTGGGTGCTGGGGGGAGAGATGGGTAGAATAAAGGTGCTGCCAGGGTGGGGGGACGGGGAGAGGCACATAGGGTATACTTTGTATAGCACAAACAAGCGCTTTTCTTCTATGAAGATGGCAGCTGGCCATGGATGCAGGCAAGTTGTGCCAGTAGTTCTCCACGGGACTAAACATTTAACATTATATCAATATTGTGGGTGCTGGGGGGAGGAAGGAGGAGATGGGGTGCAGACAGCGGATGGGTAGAGGATGGGTAATAAACTGTGTTTGATTTGGGCAGGGGAAGGTGGGTGGGATGTTTAAAAATAAGTAAGGGTGGGGGGAATGGTATTTTTTTTTATTTTATTTAAAAAGCAGCAAGCACGAATATCCAAATAGTTGGCTGCTGAATACCGAATATTTGGCTCAGAATTCAGGAAAAGGTATTCACGCATCCCTAATTGTAAGGATGGATGCCACTTTCAATGAAATATGTTTATTGATTGATTACATCTGTCTAGCAACAGTTTTGAATTTGCAGGTCTTGGACCTCAATTTGTGTCAACTGTTATTACCGTTTGAGCTTTTTTGAAATACTATAACTTGAGTTTACTCTTGTATCCTTTGATTAGCTCTCCCAGTACCACATCCTTTGGACACTGTACATGTCTGATGTGGAAAAATGCTACAGACAGTTTAAGGTACTATAAGGTGAGAACTGTAAATTATTTTTAGTAGTTTTGTATGTAAGACAATACAAACTGGTATACAGGATCAACAGAGAATGACCTAATACACAGAAATTTTTACAAATTGGGTACACTATCTGTTATTCCAGGGAAATACCACACCTGGAGGACACAGTCACAAAAGTCCATTGCAATGCAATAGTCCAAACGTGTTAAGGTCACAAAGCCAACATATGCCACAAAAAGAAGGACCTTAGGACACCTTACTTCAGCCATATTTACAGATCTAGCAAAGGCCTTCAACTCAGTTTCTCATCCTTCCTCTCCTACTATCCAAGCTAGGGTCTGCTGGCCTTTCACCTTTCTCAGCTGACTGGTTAAGATCCTACCTATCTTGTTGCACCCAATGTGTCCTAGCAGGTGACACTCTCTCCCTCCCTCCCTCTTCTGCTCCGAGCTGGAGTTCCCCAAGGATCTATTCTTGGCCTCATTCTCTTCTCTAGCTTTTTTAATGACATCCCCTCTGTCTGTATCTCTTCCAATATTCACCTTTATTTTGACAGCACCATTCTCTATGCCTCAGGCCCCTCTGCCCCCTGGTGACTGCTCAACTGCAGAGCAATTTTACTCGTGTGCTGCAATAGTTCCAAGACAACCATTTAAAAGTCATTGTGAAAAAAACAGTATCCATGAACTTCAGGACCTCTCAGAAACTCTCCAGTCTTCTTCCACTCCCCTCCTTTTGCACCCTTGATGGCACCTCTCTGGAAACAGTCTCTGCCTATAAGTACCTGGAGAGCTGACTCAACTACTCATCCCACATCGACTACATTCACACTAGGCTCCACCCTAGGCTTGGTGCCATGTATCGAAACAAAGATGCCCTCTCTCTTCTTGTACACCGCAAACTATTCACTAAAACAATCTTGCCTATATTTGACTACGCATGTGTCATCTATGGGTCTGCCTCCTACTCGTCCCTCTCCAAGCTGGACTCTCTTTTCAATGCCTTCTGCCTCTTTGCCACCAATGCCCCCCCCTGCACTCACCACTGCACCCTTTACTCCTCTCTCTCTCCCCCCCTCCTCCTGCTGACACCTTCATGCCTCTTTACTCATTTCCAAATACTGGTTCGGGTCCCTCACCCCTTATCTCTCCAACTCCTTTCCTCTGCCCCCCACTCTTCCTATTCTCTCTGTTCCAGGGACTGTCACACCTTTGTCCTTCCTTTCCTTCACTCTAACTCTGGGCAGACTGCTTTCTCTTACTGCCTTCCCCATATCTGGAACTCGCTCCCCCCCCCCCTGTCGCTCTATCTCCTTTGCTCCACTCTTTTAAATGCACCCTCTCTCTCACCCTCCCCTCCTCCTGTACATGTTCTCCATCTATCTAGTCCCTCTCCTGGTGCTGTTCTCTCCTCCTTTTCCATCTCCCCCCTCCTCTAGCTCCTTCCTCTCCCGTCCCCCCTCCTCTCACTTTCTATTCCTTCTACCACACAATTTCCCTCTCTTGCCCTCTCTCCTCCTGTTTGGATTCAATTCAGTTTCTCTCAGCCCAAGCCCATGATGTAGCCTTGTTAACTGTTATAACCTTAACTTGTCAAGAATTAGACATGGTAATACCTTGGGCTATCTTCTCATTGTAACACCTCCACCCTGTATTTTGTTCTACTAGTTTAGAACACTTCCTTGTACATATTTGTATCTACTGTATGTATATTTTTGAAACTGTACATTGTATCTCCTCCTGACTTGTTTAATTGCTGTATTACTCCCTACTCCCCTTCCCCCAGGTCATACCTAGAAATGAGCCTCAGCTCAGTAAGCTTCTCCTGGTCACCAAACTTCAAATAAATAAATACATGAAATAAAATAAAAAGGAGGACCTTGTAGCATAGGAGGGACCCTGTAGCATATATCAACAGCAGCATAACTTCATAGGCTTCCACACTAGCCATGTGGTCCTGAAACCTGAAATGAAGGGTTTAGTGTTCAACAAAAATGTCTTGCTTAAGACTATACATGAAAAAAACCCTCACAAAATCAAACATGCAGCCTGAATCAAATGGCCAAGGAGCAGTACCAGCCAACACCTCATAATAGGGAATACTAGAGCTATGACGGCTGAAGATTAGAGCTAAAACTGCTCAGTAGTGTTAAAATAATAACAGTAACAGTGAAATAAAACATTTATACACAGTTGGAAACAATGCAAACTAGTGCTTGAGCAACAGCCCCCTTACTGTATAACGCCCAGAAAATGTCTAGCACCCTAATAGAGCAGCGGAGGCTGACCTTGGACAAGCACTGACTACAGCAACAGAGTTCATAATCTCAAACAGGGACAGTGGGTGGGGGGAAGTGACCAAGTCCATCACGTTGCAGGCACCATCTTAACAATCTGATTAGCACATGCAAACCCATAACATTGGTATATACAACATTGCCTATAAAATACAGTGACAGTCCTGAATGCTGGTTGGCTGACAGGGCATTCCAGTCATGTATTTTATTTTAATAAACCAGGGAGGGAGGCTGGTCTCACTTGCCTTTTAGTCAGTGAGATCCAGGAGCCACCACTGATCCCATCTGGAAAACAGACTGTCACTATCATTTTTTTCACAGCGAGTGACCCTTGCTTTCATCAGTTCTGCTCCAAAAATTCCCGAAAAGAAGTATATTTAAAAAAAGACAAAAAACAGAAGGGACATAATTGTATTACTAAAACAATCCCTCTGTTTAACTCTCTCCTGACCCATGGTCCTCACTTTACTTGCCGATGTTCTGTTGCTCTCCATCCTGACTGAGAGAGACAGTGAGACCACCAGAACTTTTGCAAAAGATGGTGGCATGCTGCTGGCAAGACCATAGGAAATCTCGGTCTTGCCGGCAACCTTACAACCCGCAGCAGTCTCGATGTAAGAGCTCTCTTTTGCTTGCTCTCATTTCATGAATGTGGCCACTTATGAACAATGTTTACATAAAATGAAATGATAAAGCAGGAGTACCAAACCCATGTGTAAAATTCATCTAGTTCCAGAATGCTTGTAACAACATTCAAGTGAAGAGACTGTTTTGCACCACAAAGTGGAAATCTTTTAATATTTTATAATTTTTTTTAAAAGTTGCCATATTTCTTAACATATACATATTTTATGTAAGCAGGAACACACAACAGGATGTGGTTTATTCTGGATAAATGAATGCCTAGGGGCATAGTGAGGCATGAGACCGTGCATTTATCCAGAATAAGCCACACTCTGGAGTGTGTTATTGCACTTATAAAATGGGTATACTGTATGTTGAGAAATACTATGTCTTTAAAAAAAACAGATAACCATCAAAAGTTTTTCTTTTTTTGAAGTAAAATAGACTATCCGCTTAATTGTCAGTAGGGGTGCTGGAAAGCGACAGGACTTTCTGAGTAGAGTCTGACACCCCATTCTCGGTTTAATCTGTAAAGGATTTTTTCTCCCACCCCACCGTTCCCTTTCATTGATTTATTCGGCTAACTCCCAACCACTTTTGTGACTGATATAAAGCATGACTGTGCGGGTTGCTAGGCTGCTGGTAAGACAGAGATTTCCTTGTGGTCTTGCCAGCAGCACACTTCCATCTGTGGGTGCATGTTTTACGAAACTGCAGGTGGTCTCACTGTGTGATCTTCAGAATGGAGAGTGAGAAACCACTGCCACGGCAGGTGAGGACTATGAATCCCACATACATAACTCTAGTTACTCTGGCAAGATTGATTTTCTTTCTTTCTTTCTTTCTTTCTTTCTTTCTTTCTTTCTTTCTTTCTTTCTTTCTTTCTTTCTTTCTTTCTTTCTTTCTTTCTTTCTCGTGATTTGAGACTGTGGCTGAGTGGGAAGCTGTGGTGAAAACTATTTGGGATTACTGCATCCAGTGCAGTGTTCTGCGCTTTGGGACAGAAAAGAAACTTTTGTGCAGATAGTGTTGTGTGGAGTGCTGGAAGGAAGGAAGGCAGAGACAAAGACAGCAGCTGTCTGACCCGCTTATAATTTCAATCCCAGCACTCTGCATTTTTACTGTTTGTGCCAGTCAGGGACTTTGCATTGGGAGGGATGAGCATGCAGGGCTCAAGGATATCGTGGGTGAGCGAGTCACAAGTGGTGGCTCTTGTTTCTTTGTGTGGTTTATTCAAAATAATAGGCATAGCTGACAACGGCTGCCAGCCAATCAGGTTGTTTTACTGTCTTTACCCATTTTATAAAAGCACAATAACACACTACTGGCTGTGGGTTATGCTCTGATAAACCTCAGTGCAGTAGTAGAAAGTCGGGCACTCTCCCCCACTGAATAAAGACACCAAGCTCCAAAAATAATAAAAGCTGAAGTTGCCATTTTGTTGACAATCACACAGGCTACTCCACCTGACACATTTTGGACCACAAGGGACCCTTTATTAAACCTCACTACGCCCCTAGGTGTGCATGTATCAGAGCATAAACCACACCTTGTCATGTGCTATTGCTGACAAAAACATAGAAACGTAGACAATAATGGCAGAAAAAGACCAAGGGTCCATCCAGACTGCCTGAGTTCCGTATTTAGCTGTGGACCTACTGTCCCGTCATTACCGTCATAATAATAATAATCATAATAGTCATTATGATACTCATTCAGAGGTATAATTTATTTATTTATTGAAGTCTTGGAATTACAACCCTTTGAGTCAAAAACTCTTTTGCAAAGGCTCCATTTCAGATTTACAAACAGACAGGCTACAAAAAAATGATGATAGATTAATATAGTACATTATACATAGGATACGAGTATACTAATGATACAGTACATTATACATAAGTGAATTGCAAATGAGGGTGAACTGCATGGCAAAGAAACAACATGGCAAGTAGTTTTAAAACAGGATACAAAACATTACAGGAAATTAGTACAGTACATAATACATAGGATAAGTGTATACAAGTAATGCAATGCATTATACATAAGTGCATCATTGCTGAGGGCAGAGTACATGAAAATGAAACAAACATGGTGCAGGCAGTGCTAGCTAACTATGTAAACAGATAGGAAAGAAAAGAAAAGGAAAGTCAGCCTGGTGGTGCTGAGGGTTGAGGCGCTGGACACCACACCTCATGCCACGCTGGCGACCCGTGTTAGGGAACGGACACGGGACACCGGGGGTCAGCAGAGGAGGAGAAGGATCAACCTTTCGGAGGACCGCTCTCCTTCTCCTGGGAGGGTAATGAAACTGACCTTGGTGCCGCTCGACCCCTGGCGGAGGCTGGGGGACATGGCACCATGCTGGAATGTGGGTGTAGCTGGGGCAGACTCTTGCCTTGGCATTAGCATCACTGTATGCTCCCAGCTCCAAGGGGGACTCCATAGGAAAAACTCTGCTGGCCCCTGTGTATGAGCCGAGGCTTGGCACCCGACCCTCCAGCCACCTTCAGTTCCTCTTCAGGGTCCCCACTGAGGGGGGGGGCATGCCCGGGTGAGGGTATGGGTCGCAGAGCCCAAGGAGAGCCTGCTCGCGGGGCTAGGGGTGCCAGCAGGCTAAAGCATAGTATGAAAAAAAAAAAGAAGAGAAAAGGAGACTAGAAGGAAGTCAGTTAAGGAGAGTTGTGAGACAGCTGGGGGGGTAGGAAGAAAAGTTGAGTAGAGGGGTGTAAGGTGTAGAGAAGGAGGAATAGGAAAGAGTGCAGGTAAAGGATGAGTAAAGGGCAGGAGGGGAACAGAGTTTGGAGGGAGAAATTAGACCAAGATAAGGTGGGGAGCAGGGGGAAATTGAGGGACAAGCCATGAGCAGTCCCAGACTGACCAGTAAAAGCTAGGAGCAGTCACAATTATTCACAGAGAGTAGGTGCTGGTGAAGTTTAGTTTTAAAGGGGCCCAATTTAACTGTAGAGGAAACTAGAGGAAATCAGAGGAGGCAGGTCATTGAGCAAGACAGGGGCCCTGTGGAAGAACGCTCTCTGCCCTAGGGATGTCTTACAGAGAAGGACTAGGTAAAGGGCCTTATCAGAGCTCCTAGTAGAATGAGGGGTAGAAACACAGAACCATAGAATTTGACGGCAGATAAGGACCGCTTGGCCCACCTAGTCTGCCCATTTTTCTACCAAATGGATAAGCTGCAGATCCTAGTTAACCAACAGCCTACATCCTCCTACCCCCCACTAGGACTTCCTTATGTCTGTCCCATGCATTCTTGAATTCCCTCACTGTTCTTGACTCCACAACCTCCTCAGGAAGGCTGTTGCATCCACAACCCTCTTTATGAAAAAATACTTCCTCACATTACCTCTGAGCCATTCCCCCTCTATCTTCAAATTGTGCCTCCTTGTTCTTGCACATCTCTATTTCTGAAAGATACTACCCTCTTGGACTTTGTTGATTCCCTTGAGGTACTTGAAAGTTTCTCATGTCCCCCCTCTCCCTTCTTTCCTCAAGGGTATACATATTAAGCTCCTTTAGTCTCTCTTCATATGTCTTCTGGTGCAGACTCTGCACCATTTTGGTTGCCCTCCTCTGGACAGCCTCCACTCCGTCTATGTTGTTGCGGAGATGGGGTCTCCAGAACTGCACACAGTACTCCAGATGGCGTCTCATCAACTGTCTGTACATAGGGATAACAACTTCCTGTTTTCTACTGTTGATGCCTCTCCCTATGCATCCCAGTATCCCCCCAGCCTTCCTTTCTGCCTTCTCACATTGCTTGTCCACCTTTAGGTGATCTGATATAATTACCCCTGGTCCCTTTCCATTTTTATTGTTGTCAGTATCTCACCCCCCATTGTGTACTCTTCCCCTGGGTTTTTGTTTCCCAGATGCATTACCTTGCACTTCTTTCCGTTGAATCTAAGCTGCCATACATTTGACCATTCCTCCAGCCTTGCCAAGTCCCTTCTCATCCTTTCCACTTCATCTTGTGTATCAACCGTGTTGCAGAGCTTTGTGTCATCTGCAGAGACATACTTTTCCTTCCAGTTCCTCTGCAATGTCACTTATAAAGACATCAAAAAGGACCTGTCCCAGTACTGAACCCTGCGGTACCCCGGTAGTAATCCACCTTTCTTTACTGTGAACTCTGTTTACTACTACCCTTTGCATCCTGTTGTTCAGCCAATTTTTTGTCCAGGCTACCACCTTGGGACTCACTCCAAGGCTGGCTAACTTGTTTATTAATCTTTTGTGTGGGACTGTATCAAATGCCTTGCTAAAATCTAGGTAGGCCATGTCCACAGCCCCTCCCTGGTCTACTACTCTGGTCACCCAGTCAAAGAAATCTATTAGATTCATCTGACACGACCTTCTCACTGTGAATCCATGCTGCCTTGGGTCCTGTGCCCCACTGGCCTCTAGGTACTCAACAATTCTTTCCTTCAGAAG
The DNA here is from genome assembly GCA_016271365.2 of Neoceratodus forsteri. Classification (NCBI taxonomy): domain Eukaryota; kingdom Metazoa; phylum Chordata; order Ceratodontiformes; family Ceratodontidae; genus Neoceratodus; species Neoceratodus forsteri. Next base: position 720,997,921 of record CM057454.1, read on the forward strand.
TGATTCCATAATTTTTTCTACCACTGAGGTCAAACTAACTGGTCTGTAGTTTCCTGCCTCTGCCCTGCTCCCACTTTTGTGAAGATGAATCACATCTGCCCTCCTCCAGTCCTTAGGTACCACCTCATCCTCCCATGATTTGTTAAAGAGAGTAGTCAGCGGTGTCACTAGTTCTACTCTTAGTTCTTTCAGAATTCTTGGGTGAATCCCATTAGGCCCCATTGCTTTGTCTGCCTTCAAGTTTTACTAGTTCTTTCAGAACTCTTTTTTCTGTAAATGGACTGGTATCAACCCCCGTCTCCCGAGTGTTTCTCTTGTTTGGTTTAGGTACCTCCCCCTCCTCTTCCTTTGTGAATACTGAGCAGAAATATTCGTTCAGTATCTCTGCTTTTTCACTGTCACCCTCTGCCCACATTCCCTCCCCTTTATTAAGCCTCAGTATCCCTCCCTTGGTCTTTCTTCACTCCCTAATGTACCTATAAAATGTCTTATCCCCCTTCTTAACAGAGTTGGCTATCCTTTCATCGGTTTGGGCCTTTGCTATTCTGATTGCCTTCCCTGCCTCTTTCTGCTTTAATTGATAAAGTTCTCTGTCCTGCTCCTTCTGTGTTTCCTTATATTTCCTGAATGCTATCCTTTTCTCCTTAACCTTCCCTGCCACCTCTTTTAAGAACCATAGCGTTTTTTTCCTTCGTTGTGTTTTCTTGATTTGCTTCACACAAAGCCTTGTTGCCTCTGTAATGGCTGTTTTTATTACTCCCCATTGTTCCTCCACCCCTCCTTCCTGCCTGTTTGCCAGTGCTTTTCTGAGGCACTCTCTCATTTTCCAAAAGTCAGCCCTCCTAAAGTCCAATACTCTTGCTTTTGTATGGCTTGACTCTATGGCTGTGATTATCACGAACCACACTGTTTGGTGGTCACTTGTTCCCAGATGGCTACCTACTTCTAAATCCGAGATTCTGTCTCCATCCCCATTTGAGAGTACCAGGTCTAAGATTGCTCTCTCCCGAGTGGGTTCCAGTACTAGCTGTCTCAGGCATGCCCCTTGTAGGGCATCAAGAATGACCCTACTCTTGGATGTGCCTGCAGCAAAGGTGCTCCAGTTAACATCTGGCATATTCAGGTCCCCTGTCAACAATATTTCCCCCTTTTCTGCCATTCTAAGGATGCCTTCTATCATTTCCTTGTCCATTCCCTCCTCCTGAGATGGGGGTCTGTATACAACCCCCATGCAGATTGTGGTGCCATTTCCTGTCTCCAGGGTGACCCAGAGTGCCTCATCTGCTCCCTATTTACTCTTTAGTTCTGTTGCTTTGATCCCTTTCCTTACATAGAGAGCTACTCCTCCTCTTCTTTTACCCTCCCTGTCCCTCCTGTAGATTGTGTATCCTGGTATTTTGACATCCCAGTCACAGTTCTCTGTGTACCATGTTTCTATGAGTGCCACAATAGCCAGACATCCCTCTTCCATCAAGGCCACTAGTTCAGGGAGTTTGTTACACAGACTATGGGCATTGGTACTCATCACCCTTCAATTTTTGATAGCCTTACCGCTTTTAGCCCTATCCCTGTCCTTACTGCCTTTGCTTGCATTTACCTCTGTCCTGCTCCCTAATGACTTCTCTACCTTGGTGTTTACCTCACTAATTACTGGTTTTGTGGGGGGAGGCTGGTATTTCCCTGCTCCTTTTCAGTGCCTCCCCCTTTGGCTAGTTTAAATGCTTGCCAATGAAGCATTTAAACCTATCACCTAGGATCCTGGTGCCCTCCCCGGACAGATGCAGATCATCACGCCGGTATAGGCCTGCATCCCTCCAGAAGGCTCCCCAGTCCCCAGTGAAGCCAAAACCCTGAGCTCCACACCAGTTTTTCAACCATTCATTGAATTCCATGGTGTGGAGTACCCTAGCATCACCCTTGCCATAGACAGACAGCACCTCCGAGAAGGTTACCGTATGTGCTACTTGTCTAAGGCCCCTCCCCAACTTTACAAACTCCTCTTGCACTGCTCTGATCCCATTCCTAGCCAGGTCATTTGTCTCTAGGTGGACAGTGCCATCCAGCTCCCTCCCTCATGCAGCTGCTCCCACGATCCTGAGGATTCGCTTCCTGTCCCTCCAAGCCATGGCACCAGGCAGGCACCTTACTTCCCTCTCCCCTTCCTCCCCCACTTCTAACCCCTAATGATTGAGTCCCCCACCAGGAGTTGTTTCCTTCTCCTGTGGGGTCCCATGCCACCCTCCAGTGGGTCTCCTTTGTGGAGTTTCCCAGCATCCTCCTTGGTCTCCACTTCAGGTGCCTCCATAGAAGAACCACTATCCACCAGAACAGCATATGAATTATGGAGCTGTACAGCTGGAGGGATACACCTCTGTTCCACCACCCTCTCCCTCCCTGAGGCCACCCTGGTCCAGCCATTCCTCTTTCTTGGCAACCTCTGAGGTAGTGGCAGTGGCCCTGGTGGTCCCTGGGTGGGGGAGGAGGTTTCACGAATCCTAGCCAGGTCAGCCTGGAGATGGCAACCTCCTCCCTCAGACCAGAAAGATGCCTACAAATAGGGCAGTATTGCAGCCTCCAGAATGTCTCCCGGAAGACTGCCACCCCACAGCCATTGCACTGCACCACTCCCATGATGTCTTATTTTGTGTCCCCTCTCCTGTTTCTCTGTATGCTTACTCTCTCCTCTCCTTACAACTCTCACTCTTCCTGTTCTGGGACAGCAACTTCCTGTATTCTTCAGTAGTCTCCTTCTTCCTTGCTCAGAGTCAGACCACCAGCAGCTGGGGGTTGGGGAGAAATAGCTACTTTTTTCCTTCAGGGTTGACAAAACAAATGTTTCACTATGATCCTTCCCTTCCTACTGCCAAATAGGAAGTTCCTGTTGTCAGTCAAATCCATTGACTGTAAAAGTAGAACCAGCTTAGGGTGGAAGGGTAGGGGGGTGGAATGGAGGGCAATTAGTAAGAAAAACAGTAGCTTTTTTAGTTAGCTACTTTCTGCTCCACAAGCAAGATTTCTGTCTTCCAAAAGCTAGCAGCAGGAAGTTGTAATTGGAATCATCTGCTTTTCTACTGCCTAAGCCACACCCCCAATTAACCGCTCTCTCCCCTCCTACTGATTTAGCAAAGTAAGTTGATACAATACCCTTCCCAACACAGAAACACACACTGACTTTCTTTTTTTTAACTCTAAATAAGACCTCCTCTACTTCTAATAAAGTATCTGTTTGCTTAATCCCAACAGGCACTGACTCCTGCTGAGATAGAAGTGTTAAATTAGTAACCAAAATTGTAGCTTTTTTAGTTAGCTGCTTTCTGCTCTACAAGCAAGATTTCTGTCTTCCAAAAGCTAGCAGCTAGTAGAGGCAGGGGAGATGAGCTGCTGGACTGAGGGAGGGGAGATTGAGGTGGTAAGCTTCTTGGCCAGCAGGCAGGTATGATAGTCAAGCCTACCCTTAACGTTTAGCCAGTTCACTCGACTGGAAAGATCACAGGTATGGATTAGCTTTGGTGCTCCTGTCATGAGGAGACATGTTTTATTGAGGGAGAGCATTATTCTTTTAAGAGCAGTGCAGATCAGTTCTGTAGATTACTATACCATAATCCACTAGGGATAGAATGGAACTAGTGACAGCCAGGAGGAGGGCGTCGTTTGTCAGGCAGCTCCTATGCCTGTAGAGGAGGCAGATTCTGGTGATTACTGCTTTGCAAAGCAGATTAATATGTTCTTGGTAGGAGAGAGAGGAGTCTAAGGTGATCCCGAGGTATTTAAAACTCCTAACCTGCTCAAGTGATGAGAGTTGACTATTTCAGATGTTTAGTGACACTCCTTTATGTTTATTCTGGTGGTTTGCAAACAGCATTACTTTAGTCTTTTTGTAATTAATGATAAATTTATGACTGGAGATCCAGGACTTGATTTGTGTAAAGCTTTTTTGCAGGCATTGTTCAAGCATAAGGGGTTCAGGATGACTAGAGAAAATAACTGCATCATCTGCGTAGAGGAGTAGGTTGCCAGAGCAGGCTTGGGGAAGGGTATTTAGAAAAAGACTAAATAGGAGCGGGCCAAGAATTGACCCCTATGGAACCCCTGAGTGAACTGGTTTACTGGAAGAGAGGGTATCTAGGATTTTAACCCTCTTAAACCTCCCAGAGAGGTAGCTATCAAACCAGGCGGTAGCATCAGAGGATAGGCCCAGCCCCAAGAGGGAGGCAGAGAGAAGGCCATGGTGGACAGTGTCAAATGCTTTCGTTAAGTCTATGTACACAGACCCTATCAAGTGACCCTGGTCCAGAGCTTTATGTGTAAAGCTAGTGAACTCCAGGAGAGCTGTGGAAGTACTGTGGTCCTTCCTGAAGCCGTGTTGTTGGCTACACTGCAGATTATACTTGGCAAGATATTCAGAGATTTGATCATTCACTATTCTTTCAAGGGCTTTAGAAACAGGGGGAAGGAGAGAGATGGGGCAATAGTTACCATGGGCAGTTTTGCCACCGCTCTTGTGTACAAGGGTGACTATCGCAGATTTTCACTGGGAGGGAAACTAACTGAGATAGACAGAAAGATTAAGAATTTTGGTGAGGGGTGGGAGTACTGTATCAAATGTTAAATGAAGTAATTTTAGATCAAGAGAGTCGCCACTGAATCTAGACTTGCCCAAGTCTCATGAAAGGTAGGCTCTAGCTTCACTTGGAGATATTACTCTGAAGTGAAAGGGAGGGATACCAATAGGTGCGGATGACGGTGGGGGGATAGAGGGGTTAGTGGGGTCACTGAAGAAATCCGGAGAGAGAATAGTACTTAGATCAATAAAAGCATTGTTGAATGTATCTGCTATGAGCAGTGGGTCTTGGTTAGTAACTCCATTGATATTTAATAGGGAGGGAGGGTGTTAGTTTTACCCATTAAGTCCTGAAGATTTTGCCAGAACTTAGTCCCATTACCCCAGGAGGAAGAAAGGCAGGTTGCATAGTACTCAGCTTTGGCATGTCTAAGTTCCCTGAGTACAGACATTTCTGGCTACCTGATAGCGCTGTCTATCTGCAGGAAGTCCAGACCCCCGAGCCTTGTGCCAAAGGTTATCCTGGTGGGTCAATGATTTTAAAAGGGCCAGGGTTACCCAGGGATTGTCCTGATTTTTCACTTTACATGTCATGAAGAGGAGAAAAATGTCACATGCAGAGTTAAAAGTGGAGATAAAGTATGTAAGGGCATCATCAGTATTAGTGGCAAAGTCAAGAGGAGACCAATCAGAGTTAAGAAGATAGTTTTGGAATTGACCAAGCATGCCTTTCTTAAGGGTATGTTGAGAGGACGAAATAGGAGGGTTTTAATGGAACCATTTGACCATTGGCAGAGGGTAGGAGAATGGTCGTTTAACGAGTCAGGTAAGACATCAATGCAAGAGAGTCTTTCAGGACAATTAATGAGTATAAGGTCAATGAGAGTGCTTGTTCCTTTTTTATAGTTGATCCTAGTGGGAGAGGATATGACCTGCGACAAGTTCAGGGCTGCAGCTGCATCCCTAAAAGAAGCCATGGCGGGGGCTAATCAGGTAGTGTTGAAGTCTCCGAGTAGGATAACCTCGGATCAAGAGGGGAGATGGGAGACCCAGTCCAGGACAGCATGAAACCCCAGCTTGGTGGAACGTGGGGGGATATAGATGGAGAGCACAGTGAGACTTTTTCCACTTTTACCAGTGGCAATTTTAATTGCTAGGACCTGAGCAGTGTTGCTGGGTAGGGAGCAAGGGAGCATTTGCCCAAGTTGGCCAGATAAATGGCACAACCCCCACCATGCTTACCCAACCTATCCTCCCTGTAAAGTGTGTAGCCATTTAGGGTCACTGCTGAGTCAGGTATAGTGGGGGACAGTCAGGTCTCTACCACAGAGAGGACATCCGGTTTGTAAAGTAAAAACCAAGCTTGGAGTAGATCAAGTTTTAATGTCAGGCTACATATATTTACTGAAGCAAGATTTAACCCACCTGGGAGGTGGGTGGAGGGGCAGGGCAATGAGCCCGGTCCTGGGTTAGGGTGGATGTAACCGGAAAGAAGAAGTAGGAGAAGACCTATGTGAACTAACACATGTCTAAGCAATTTAAGTTGGGGTGGTTGTATTTTACTGGAGTTTTCAGTATCAGTAACAGGAAGGGGGAAGAGAGAAAATATGTGGATGCAAAAGGTGACAAAGATGAAAGTGGGAGTAAGGTAAACTGTCAGTCTGATTCAGAAAATTAGGTGAGAGGGATACAGAAGCACTCACTGTAACAGAGACAGCAGTGGTAAAAAAATTGGAGAGTATAGGCAAAGGCAGAGGTGAGGTGGTGGAGGCAGGTGTATTGGGGAGAGGTAAGATCAGACAAATGATGAACACAGAGAGGTTGACAGGAGACCATATGGTGGTTCCATAGTAGCAGTAACAGCTAGGTAGGGAAGAACAATAAGTGAGAAAAAGTTCATAAGCAGTTGGAGAGGAACTGATAGCACAGTGGTAGGGTAACATCCTTCAGTGTAAAAGGTCAGAAGTTTAAATACCACAAGAGGAGAGGAGAATTAACAGGTGAAAGAGTGGGGAAAGAATAGAGTGATGAGGATAAAAAGGAAAACTGAAGGTGGGGTGAGAGGCTGGTTATACAGTAGAAGCAGTAAATTGAGTTGGAATGCACAGTTTTAAGCTATGAGTTTTCAATGTTCTGTAGAAAAGTAGCTACACAGCTTGTGTATAGAAATGTTTATTCATTTAATGAAATGTTACACCAGGAAAGCACAGTGAATGAGCTGCTTGTCTCACAGTGTGACCCGTGGGGGGGTGCTGTTACAAGGAGAGTGGCATACAGAACAAACAATACTATGCATGCAATAGTACAGAAGTAGGAGTTTGAATTAAGCAATTTACAATAAAGGGGCTTAAGGGATGTAAAAAACTAATGATAAAGTGTAGCTGCTTGGATGGCCTAATGGTTAGGACCACTGACTACAGGGATGGAGACTTGATGGTTCAAATCCTGGTGGGATGGGATAGAGAGAATCACTTGGGATGCAATTGCTAAGATTGAACTAGCACAAGACAAAGCTATGAGCTAATGTATAGGAAGGGTTAAATTATGTTAAGGCTGCAGTGTAACTTAGTAAGTACCTAGTGGTGAAGCAGTATAAAAAACAATAGAGAAAATGGGGAGATAGTTCAAAGATAATAATCTCCTATCTTAAGGAATATAGCCCCCTAATCTGGCACCTGTGGGTTTCCTCCCACTCTCCCCCAAACCCTAACCCCTACTCATGGTGTCAGGTCAGTAGACAGTGAACCATCCCAAAAATCAGTTCTCCTCTGCCTTTCCATGTTGGACTTGAGAACTAAAGTCCATCTGTATTTTCAGGCATTTCTCCATGTCCTGGGGGTCTGCATATGCATACTGCTTCTCCGCAAATATGATGCAGAGCTGGGTTGAGTGCTGCAGAGTGTGGGTAACAAGTAAAGCATGCAACTTGGTCCAAATGGCATCAAAAGATTTTTCAATGAGTCAGGGTGGTATAGCTGATGTGGCACAAAGATAACTTGTTCCCCTCATCCATTTCCAAGGGATCTATCTTTGGGCTACCTCCATCACCCTGTCTCGTTTGTGTACACCTCCCAGCATGATGAAGAAGGTACATGACGCATTAACTAGGTCCTGGTGTTTTTGCAGGGTTATACGGTAGGTCCGGAACATCACCGGGACTGCATTCAATTTCAGATTGCCCCAGGCAAGTGCTGGTAAAGTCCCTGGGGTTATCTCCCCTCAAATTTTCGGGCAAGTCCAGGAGTTTAATATTGCTGGAGTGTGTATGTTTTTTGAAGGCCCCCAGCCTGCACTGGAGCATCTTGTTTTCTTTGATAAGCCCAGATGTTGCTGTGGTCTCATGCAGTGCTACATTAGCCATCTCTTTTGCATCAGAGGTGGCTGTGGATGACTGTGTTTCACATTTTAGCACTATCCCCTTAAAAATCTGTGACCTTTTAGTGAAGTGCAGTGAACTGGTGTTCCAGAATCCATACAGCCTGTAATACATCTTCGTTTGTCACCAAGCAGCTTTCTGTCCGGCACTGGTCCCAGGATTTTAATGGCCTTGCTTCCCTCCTCTGCCTGGAACATTTTTCTGTGGTTCCTCATGTCCAAAGATCACCAAACTCAGTCAGGAAGTATTTCAGTATAGTGCAGCTGTGATACACCAACAGAAGTTCACTTTCAATCAAATTAAGCAATTTAAACCAGAAGCCTTTAGGTTTTCTAGATAGAACAGCAGAAAGCACATCTACTCCCTCTAGCAGCTGAGTGTCCCCCCCAGAAATACAGAGTACACTCATATGGACTAGAGTCCTATTGATGCTAAGGAAGAAGTGTAGCTGTATGGTGAGCCTTTCGACACCACCCTCAGTATTATGTCTTCACGGCATCCATGGTTGTAACCAGATAGCCATGGTTTAATGGTGCTGTAAGGGACTTAAAAAGCAAATTACCACACTTCCCAGGTGGTTGTGGGCACTCAGCTGTGCCTTGTACCTCACAACCCACCTTAGTCATGCAGTAATTTAGTCTTACTGCACACCCTATTGTGTGTTGTTGCTAACATAGTGCCATGCATTTGGACAGAGTGCAGGTGGAGAGCCACTGACTGTGCAATCCAGAACAAATTAACATATCAGGTCAGATGAGGGAGGAAAGGACTAAGTAACTTGCTCATCAATGAAGCAAAGAATAGACTAGTGAGGCTATCTCAGATGGTCAGCAGTCTACTAAACGTAGCTGTTCTGTTAGCATTCAGTCGTAGCAGCATTGTTGGAAGTTTTAATATTTTATCATGAGAAAACTGGTTACACTTGGTGCAAAATGGCATCTGTTTATTTACTTATTGTATTTACATATTGTTAATTGATGACCAATTAAGTACCTTGGACCAGAAAGCCTTTTACAGGCATTGCCTGGTCAAGGAATGCCAACTGAGCACAGTGACAAAATTATTCCAAATTGGGAGCAGATTGACTATAGATACAGATATTTTAAACATTCACATATTGCATTCAGAGTTGCAGAAGCAAATTATAACTAAATATCCAAAATTACATTGACAGTTAAAATCATCTATCAAACAGTCACACAAACATCTTTTAAACAAGGCATGACTGCGTGCGTCTCACAAGGTGCATGGAAAACTACTGCATAGCCTACAGGAAGTGCAGAATGAGAGAAAGAATTTTAACCCATAATGGAGGAAGCAGGAGATTGTACAAGGGAACATTGACCCGCAGATCTAAAGAGCATGACAAAATTATTAAATGGAAAAAAACCCCACCAAAGGTGAGTTATTTGTGTCACAGAGAGTGTTGTCAGTCAAACAGTCCATAAACTAAACCCCTTCACCAGCTTGGGCAATCAATTAAAAATGAGTGCAGATGGCAATGATGAGCTCTGAAATGATCAAGCAGGGCAAATCAGCAAATATTATTGTAGGCCATATTTAACCTTTTCAAATCATTTGCAGCTGCATTCAAAAAGACAGAGGAGCCATAATCAAGAAAAGGAAGGAGGCAGCTACTGTTAACAGCATACCAAGCCTCAGGAGATAAAAAATGCTTTTGCCTGTAAGCTGCACCCACTTTTGATTCATAATTTTTGAATTGCAATACCTAGTTTTGAATCACAAGACTGGTGTTAAAAATAAAACAGATCTTTGCACTGACTTTAGTACTGTTTAAATCTGGAATATACACCGACTGCTCTTGGAATTTTCTTTGTCCGTCTGTGCTGTGGAATCTTGTCCAACATGGCTCCTACAGGAGTTTATTGAGACAAGTTGCTCTTGGAAAGTCTGCTGGTCAATGTGGATATTTATGGACTGGTTTCATGCTGCCAAGTTCAGATGTTTTTTTACAGGACTGGGCTCTCTTTCTGGCGTTGCATAAGTTTGCTTCATTATGGGCTAAGACTGATGCAATGTTTCATAAGGTTCAAAACTGACACCTCTCATGTTTAGCATGCATCTGATGCCATGTGGGGGGATTACTAGTGACACTGGGTGCAATTGTAGAAGGCCAGATACGCCAGACAGAAACTACGCGAATGTGCAAAGTATGCTAAAGCAAATGTGACATGCGCGATGTGCCAAATTCTGCAACACATGACACATACGCCAGTCGGAAATACACATGTAGTGAACCATGACATGCAAACACATGCGGAAGACATGCCAAATAAACACCACTACAGAAGGTAACAGAGACATGGTGGAAACAGCAAAAGAGAAGCAGAAGTGCAAGAAGAACTTCAGCCACGATGAAGTAGACATACTGGTGATACAGACTGACAAGCATCATGCCCTACTCCTGAGTCATGGAGGGGAAAAAAAGACGAGAGAGAAACAAAAGAAGGCATGGGACAAGGTTGCCCATAAGATAAATGCTTTAGCACCACAAAGAACAGTGCGTGACCTACAAAAGAAGTATAATGACCTGAAGCACCTTGTGAAGAAGAAGCTGGCACAGAACCGACGCAGTGCACAGGGCACTAGGGGTGGATAAACCCAGCAGCAGCCGCTCACCAGCCTTGAGAGGAGGATAGCCACACACCTGAGTCAGCAGAGCATCAGCGGGGACACAGACCTGGCTACCTACAGACGTCAAACAGGCACAGGTAGGGACACCAGAGAGCAATGCATGCAACAGGCAGGCCAGGGCCACTGCTACATGGTCTGCTGCCGGGGGGGGAAGGGGCAAATTTGTGTGGCCTGCTGCCAGGGGGGCAGGGGACAATGCTGTGTGGCCTGCTGGTGGGGGGATACAGGTGTCCCTAGGCCGGGATGGACATGGCAGTGCAGCTGGACACAGGGCCGTGACAGGCCACAGTGGTACTATGTAGCTGAGTGACAGGCAGGGCAGCAGTACGATAGGTGGGGCTGCACAATACACACTAACATGTCATCCATCCAACAGGTGCAGTACCCACTGGTGACAGTGGCCCAACAGGAGCAGAACCCAGTGGACAGCAGCAGCACAGCCAGGGAGCTGCAGGCACAGCCCAGGACAGCGGCACAGCATCGAGTGGTGGAAGCAGCACACCAGCAAGCAGCGAAAGCCCAGCCCACAGCACCCCATTGGCCGACACACCTGGACCTTTAGTGGAGCCGGACTGCAGCAAGACCAGTGACAGTCCCATGGGCAAGGAGGTGGACAGCAGTGTGGAGGATGCAGCCAGTTAGCACAGCCAACAGCAGGGGACCAATGAGGATGCCAGCACGGACACACCACCGGCAGAGGTGGCCAGAAGGACTGAACCTGGCCTGCAGGTGTCTGAACCTGTGCCAGCAATCATATAGGGGACATGGGAGGGGCCATGAGTCCCTTGAGTAGCCGTGGACAGGAGGACCAGTTGGATGAGGCCGTGTGGGAATTACAGGACCAGCTGTCCCCACTGGCCTATATAGGGGACTACTGCCAATAAGTGCTGTCTGGGCAGGGGGACCTCAGGCAAGTGCTAGCAACCATCAGGCAAGCCACACTGGATCAACAACAGAGCCTGGATGGACACCTGTCCACCATATCCAGCAGCCTGCAGGCATGTGCCAGGGAGAGCACCGTGTGCATGGCCAACATGGGTGAAGCGATCCAAGGCATATGGCACTGTGCCAAACACCAGGCAGCATATATGGAACACTGCACAATGGTCATGGACCACATGCTGGCACAGCAACAGAGCCACAATGCAGCCATGGCTACGGCCATTCAAGCCAAAGTGTGCGCTCTGCAGCCACTACAACAGCTGCAGCACATGCTGAAGAGTGTGGCACCACCAGCAAAGACAGATTCATACACACAGACACAGGCACCCGTGCTAACACCAAACCCTCCCCTGACCACAACCCCAGCAGTGGCGGCAGTGCCAGGCACACCCATACAGCTGGAAGCACATGCCCGACAGAGCATGACAGACACAGCCCACAGCCACTCTAATGGTGCACCTGCTGTGATGCATGACAGTGCAATGCCTGACACCGGCACAGCACCACAGACACACACCACCACCACACACCCAGACAGGCCCACCACCACTGTGACAGGCCCAGTGCCCGCACAGCATGGCATGCATCCAGTGGCTGTGGTAACACAGGCCAGACAGGCAGCTGGCCAGTCCACATTGGGGGGCATGCACAGTGTAGCTATAGCACATCCGACACTGCCCATGGCAATGAGGCATGGTGGCATGGGACAGCAGAGGTGCGGCAATGCCATTGTGGGGACAGACACAGGGCTGCTAGGCACAATGTCAGGCAAGGCCCAGCAGGGCACAGCACAGCACACAGACAGTGAAGTGGCATCCACAGTCCAATAGACATCCCCTGCCATGTGTGTGCGATCACGATGTGGCCATGGGAGATGGATGTAGGATGCCCAGCAGCGTGGTGCATATGGTGGGTGGGTACTGTAGCGATGGTTGGGCAGGGGGCAATGGCATGTCTGCCCAGTACCATTGGGTGGGGGGGACACACTCTGCATGACACAGAGGTGTGGGTACATGGACGGGTGAATGCGTGTGTGTGTGTGTCGGGTACCACCCCATAGCAATGTGTGTTGTGCAGTCATCATTGAATGGATACATCATGAATAAATGAACTCCCATCACACAGTGTAGTCATGTGTTGTGTTTGCAGTTCCCTGTGATGACCCGCAGTGGGGGACTGCACCCTGTATGGGCCCACACTGTGGGTCTGGTGATAGGCCATGTGAATCAGGGGGTCCATCTGGCAATGGGCTAGCATCACCCATCACAGCTGCGGTGTGTACGTAGCATGCACAGGGTCATAGGTGTGCAGATGCCTGATGGTGGGTGTTGGGATGGGTGCATGGGGGACACATGTACAGCAGGACACCACAGACCATGGCTTACGGTGGCTACGTCGGCGTGGTACATGCATTGTCCGCTGTCAGCAGAGGGTATGTAGGCAGGGCCTGTCATGTACTGGTGGCATGGACAGGCGGCATGCTGGGGGGACTTGGGCTGGCACATGCAGCACGTGCCAGTGGCCCTGGATGCAGATAGTGGTGTGCATGGGAGGGGACCAGCAGGGAGGTGGGGCAGTACAATGACCACAGAACGCACGTCCACCACATGGAATGGCACTGCACACATGAACACACACAGACACAATGGCAGCTGCAGCACAGCCCAGACATACAGCACAGGCCACACACACCAGTGATGGTTGCCAACACTGCAGGACTGCATGGCCCACAAAACTGGCACTTAATTAGGCCTGGACTGACCACCACCACCACAGACACACACACACACACACACACACACACACACACACACACACACACACACAGCACATGCGCCGAGCAGTACAGCAACAGGCCAACCAAATGTGCAGCCTGTAGACGGCACGCAGAAGCCAGCGGCACATGAAGTAGGCGATCTTGCCACCAGGAGCCACACACCAGCCATGGCCACCCAGTCATGTGTACAGTGACACCATGGCAGGTGAGCAGCACTGGGCAGCACAGCTCCAGTACCCAGCTGTGGCCTGGTACACCAGGCTCATGTGCCACCGGTGTCACCGCCAGGGCCAGAGATGCCCCATGGTCGTGTGGTGCTGGACAGGCCCACAGCCAGCACAGTCAACTGCCATGCTGAATGGAGGGATCTGGGAACACAGCACACCTCTGTGCACTGCCAACACTGGCAGCGTGCACAATATAAGCATGTACCCTGTGGCATGACAGTGCTGGGCACAGTGCATCCAACACAGCCGTGTCATGTGCCTGCACCAAACTCAACAACTGACACCATGGAGTGGAATGCATGGCAATGCTGGTGTCCACAAGTGGCAGCTCATACACACACACACACACACACACACACACACACATGACACACAGGTACCATCACAGTGAATGAACACAGGGACATGGTGTTTTTTCTATCAACAGTAATATTTAATGGTGCAATATGTGTCACATTTACAATGGCTGTACAATACACCCCAACAACTAATATACACAAAACAACTGAAGAGGTAGCACTGGGAAGGAGGTGCCCAGAGTAAAACAATGAACAAACAGCAAAAAAAAAAAAAAAAAAATAGAACATAATTTTTAAACACTGGCCAGTCCTAGCATCTGATCCAGGTCTGTTAGAGTTTACCCAGAGCTCCCCTCATATGGTTTACAAAAGGACAAGTAATTTACTGTAGGTGACAAGATTGTACACAGTCACTATAGTGAACCTAAAAAACAAACTTGGCTTGCGAAGGGTGGAGCAGGTTGCCATCATTGTCAGAGGTGCATTTTTTGCCCCCATGTGGAAGCTGGAAATCAGTTTGAGACAGCTAATTCGAAAAAGGAGTATCAGATCCGCCAGCTAACAACTTGTGATAGCACTGGTGTTATTTAGTTGGCTACCTCCTCCTGTGGCTCCTTTTATGTGGGCAAGGCCACTAGAACTTTCAAAGTTAGATTGGGAGAACACTTGCGAGCCACAGAGAAAAAAAGATTTCAGTTATGCTACATCAACACATATAAATAATTGTGGGGATAATACTGAGCATTGTTTCACATTTATAGCAGTAGATAAAGTGTGCCCACATCCAAGAGGAGGACATTTTGATGACATCCTGAAAAAAAGAGAGGCCTTTTGGATAATAAACTTGGGAGCGACTAGCAGTCCCGGTTTAAATTTCAATTTTGATATAAAACCATTTTCAAGAAAGCATTGAATAGATGATGACAAGTCTGTCTGGTTTGCAATAGTTATGCAAGCCCTTTCTTTCCTTTCCTTTCCTTTCCTTTCCTTTCCTTTCCTTTCCTTTCCTTTCCTTTCCTTTCCTTTCCTTTCCTCCCCTTCCCCCTTCCCCTCTTTCCTCCCCCTCCTTTTAGTATTTATATATGGAATTACATTTGTATTTCTTTGATACTTGGCTTCCTGGCCAGTGCCCTTTGGGGTAACAATTCCCTTAGTACTTGCATGCTGAGGTTCTTTGTTTTTTGTATATAGGATTTTTTTTGCACTTTTTTGTACCTATTTGCACTTATTTGGTGATGTCATAGATTATAACCCATGAAATTGATATGTTACTGATGATGTCACATTTATGAGCCTATATGTGATGTGTTTTTTAAGCTTCCATTAACCTTTGAAAAAAGACTAACTGTCCGAAACGCGTCAGGTGTGAGTTTTTATTGCTTCCTATTAAAGTTTTTATTTTCATAGCCAAGTGTTCACCTATTATTTTAGAGGTGGAGAGTGACAGAGTTTTTTGCTGTTTGTAAGTAATATGCACAGCAATGGCACAATTGTACAGGTGTGCCCTCTCCCGGGCCATCCCCACAACCTATGCACACATGTGTGACCCAGACACACAACCACCCATCAACACCGGCGTCCAGGCCACATCACAGCAACACAGCCCCCCCATGAGTCCAACCACGACCTGTACAGAGGACACAGCAATACACCAGCCAGCCAGCCCAGGGTTTCCCTGTACATAGTCCATGGGCTCACTGATTGTGCAGGCTGGACAGCAGTGCCCTCAGTGAGGCATGTAGGTGGCCCACATCTGGCATGATGCCACTCACCAGGCTAGCGAGCATCTCGTTCCACTCCCTGTGTGGCTGGGGTGGTGGTACAGGGACATGCTGCACAGCCCCCTGAGCCACGGCATGCTGTGCGTGGGCCTGTTCCCCCACCATGTCAGCCATGTTACTATGGCCCTGTGCCCTGGTCCCACCGCCTGTGCCATGGTCAGGGCCTGCCTGAGGCACCTGTTGACCCACACCAAGGCCACCATTCGATGCTGCGTCACACACCGGCATGCCCACAATGGCTTCATCCATGCATGCCTCCACCATGCCATCACTGACTCCACCACTGTTGCCCGAGTCCAGTCCTGCCATGTCATCACCATTCAGTCCATGGGAAATGTGGCCCGGCAGTGTACCAGCCTCAGGGGTGGTCATCCCTGCATCCTCCTGCTGTGGCTCATCCTCTGGCCCAGCGAGCCTCTCCTGCTCCTGCTGTACCATCCCCCTGGCAGCATTGTCCTCATTCGCCACTGCCTCCACCATCTTCCTCCCCACCTCCTACTCTTCCTGCTCGCTCTCCGGTGTCAGGGGATGTGCCCTCCTGTGATGGTGCCATGTATGCAGGGCATAGTCCTGTGCATCCCTCCATTTCTACACCTCCATGGCATGCAGGAGTACCCTGTGTCTGGGGGGTATGTTGTGTCATCCACCTCCATGCCTGCCACCTGTAACATGGGAATCGTACACGTATAAGTGGCAGCACTCTACATGAGCATTGCTATGTACCACAACTGTTGCATCTAGCATGCTGCATGTGTGAACCACATACTGCTACTGTGCATCCCTCAGGCCTCTGCCAATGTGGGCAGTCACTGTCGTGCTACCCGTATGGAGCAACACCCGGACATACCTGTCCGGCACCATGCCACTGCCACATTCCATGGCACCTGTGTGCACCATGGCACCACATGCCATGGCTGTGCAGCCACATGTACACCCTGGGACACATGCATGTCGGTGTGATGTGGTTCATGAACAGCCAGCTGGTCCACAGCATTCCCCTGTCCCTGTTGTGTGTTGTGCATGCACTTACCTTGTCGATGTTGGTCCGGTAGGCCTGTTGGTCCCTGCTGCAACACCACCTCTCCTGCATATCTGTGATGCCACTGTTCCATGCTTTGTTCTGGGTGCAGCCCACTGTACCATGTCCATGGCCATGTGTGTGTGCCATTGGGTGTGGCCCATAACATGGGCACAGTTTCCACCATTCAGTGTCACCATGTTCTGTGTGCTGCACCAAGCGGCATGCCTATGTGGTGGACTGTTGGCCATGTCCACTTGGTTGTTCATGAGTGTTACTGTAAGGTGGTATCATGGCAGTTGTCAGGAGAAATGCCTCGCCATCAGCTCCTGTCGGGCATGGTGACCTGCCTGTGCCAGGGCTACATCATTCTGCTGCTGTCTGCCGTGTCCGGCTGGCATGTCATTCCCCTCCTCTTCATCCTCCTCCTCCTCCTCCTCCTCCAGCAGGTCTGGTAGTGGCACATGGTTCTGTACTGCAATATTGTGCAATATACCACACACAAGGAAGAATTTTCAGGTTGTCTCTGGACTATACTGTAAGGCCCCTGCTGATCTGTCGATGCACTTGAACCATGCCTTCAGGACACCGAAGGTGTGCTCGATGACACACCTGGTATGGCTGTGTGCGTCAATGTACCTGGTCTCCTCTGCTGTGTATGTGTGGCATAGTGGTGTCATCACCCATGGCAGCTGTGGGTAGCCACTGTCTCCTGTGGGATGAATGGCACGGCGTCAGTCTGCATAGTCTGTGTTCCATGTGTGTGCATAGTGTGCAGGTGTACATGGCTGTGACGCTGTGTGTTGTGTTCCGTTACCTAGTAACCATCCACCAGTGAGCTGGCCCCTCTGGTAGGCCTCATGTAGGCCACTGTTGTGTAGGATGTAGGCATCATGTGTGGAACCAGGGTACTGGGCTACCACTTCCAGTATGCGGCACTGGCTGTCGCACACTACCTGCAAATTCATAGAATGGTGCCCTTTCCTGTTGACGTACATGTCCTCATTGCCTGGTGGTGCCCATATGGTGATATGGGTACAGTCTATGGTGCCCATTACTCGGAGGAACTGGGTAATGTTATAGAAGCCTTGCATCACTGCCTGCTGCTGTCATGTATCCCGAGGGAAGGAGATGTACTCACCCATGTGGCCCACCATTGCACTGAGTAACTGGTGTTGGCACCTGGACATGGATGGCTGTGAGATTCCAATGGTGTCACCTGTTGGGGTCTGAAATGTCCCTGTGACAAGGAAGCATAGTGCTGCTGTGACTTTCACCTCCACAGGGACTGGGCGCCCCCTGCAGGTGGCATGCCACAGCTCTGCAAGGAGGTCATCGCATTTCCCTGCAATGATGGCCTGGTGCAGTTGGTAGCATGCTATGCACTGTTCCTCTGCCAGGTCCTTGTATTTCTTCCGTGGCATGTACACACATGGTGCATGGCATCTGACAGGTATGTGCTGTCTTGGATGCTGCCTGTTCCTCTGGTTCCGGGCATTGCATCTCCTCCTGTGCCTGTCCCATCAGTCCAGTAGTAGGACACCTAACATAGCTGCTGGTGCTGGCATTGCTGTCCTGTAGCTCTCTTCTGTCAGCGTTGTGTCATTCACAGTGCACTGCAACTGTCTTTGCAGCCTGCCTGGGAGTGCTCCTTTTATACTGTGTAACTTACACCTGCTCCCACCTGGTGTATGTTGCGCCATCTGAGGTTGGTGTAAGTTGTCACTTTGCACCTTTTAGAATCCTGCCATGGTGTATCTGTTGTCTTTTCTTGGCGTATGTCCATTTATGCACTGGCGTACATGTGGAAATGGCGCAACTGCGGCATATGTCGGCTTTGGCATATTTGCTTACATTTTGGCGCATGTCGCTTTCTAGAATCCCGCTTGTCACAACTGCTTGTTGTATTTGCAGGTTGCGACATTTCCTTTGTCACAATGGCATTATGCACTGGTGTATCCTTTCTAGAAACGGGCCAATTGTCTGGAATGTCATTTTTAAGCAGATGATATCCAGTTATGCTGCTGTTTTGCTATCATACTTCCATCTGTCCATTTCAGTGTTTAATGCGTACCTTGATGAGACTGTGGCCTGAATGAGAAATAGCTGCCTCAGACTCTGCCCAGAAAAGATTTTGTTGTTGTGAGTTGGCATTGAGAAGTATTTAGAGAGCATGGTGGGCACCAGCCTTTTTCTGTATTAAAGGGGAGCGTCCACGTACAGTCGGGCCCCACCTCCATGTGAAGTGGGGCCTGATTAGGAGATGCAATAGAAAAACGTTAAAATAAACTTACTCGCTTCACATTTATTTGAAATTATATCTGGTTGATCCTGTGCCCCCATTGGCCCGGCATTTTAGGATGCAGAACTCTCCCCGTCACACCCAAAAGCACCCATGGCTGTCCCCGTGATGACGTTTCAGGCGGGGAGCAGCCGAGGGCATCTATATACCTAATATGAGACTCATTTTTAAAATAGCTCCGGTTTGGAGCCTGGACATTCTTGGGCATGTTTCTTATAAGCAGTTGATGACTACCCTGCCAGTTGATGCATGGTCTCGGTGTAGCCTGGACACGCATAGATTCTAAACCGGAGCTATTTGAATATTTGGCAATACAGATACTGTATTGCCAAATATTCAAATAGCTTCAGTTTAGAATCTATGCGTGTCTGGGCTACACCGAGACCACATATCAACTGGCAGGGTACTGGTCATCAACTACTTATAAGAAACATGCCCAAGAATGTCCAGGCTCCAAACCGGAGCCATTTTAAAAATGAGTCTCATATTAAGATATAGATGCCCTTGGCTGCTCCACGCCTGAAACGTCCATCATGGGGACATGCGCTGCTGGTGCTTGTAGCGACGGGAGGGTTCTGTATCCTAAATGCCAGGCAACGTGGAGCGAGGATCAACTAGATATAATTTCAAATAAATGTGAAGCGAGTAAGTTTATTTTAATGTTTTTCTATTGCATCTGCTAATCGGGCCCCACTTCACATGGAGGTGGGGCCCGACTGTACGTGGACGTTTCCCTTTAAATGGCTGGAGCTGATTGCTTCTGTGGTGGTATGTAGTTTTGGAGTTCTGCATGATGGCAGCATGGCACTTGGAAATTGGAGTTGTCTGTAAGTTGCAACCATTGCCATGGCCACATATTTTCTAAAATTTCTGTGATAAAGTATTTCTACAGAAAAACCTGCCTGGCTGCAGCACCACTTTAGTGCCATCGGAAAGAATCTCTTTAGAAATACTGCAAAATATCTTTTTATTTTTTTTTAATTCAAAGTTTATTAAGGTTTTACAATCCCAGACACACCAAAACAAACAGCAGTAACACTGTAAAGGAAATACTGCAAAATATCTGAAAATATCTGATAATGTCAATGGCTGCAGCTATATTTGGAGTGCTTTCTACCACCATGGCAATGTAAGACACTTGCAACTTTATCTCTCAAACACAGATGTTTCCTTGCTTGTACATGCCTTTGTGACATCCATATTGGAATATGGAAATGCACTCTATACTGGTATACTTCGGATAATTGCAACCTCAGCATCCTACCTCTGGAACTACCTGCCTTCTACCATACAGGACTGTTCTTCACTTGATGAATTTAAGAAAGGGCTCACAGTTGCCATCCTGGAGTGTAGCCTTTGCACTTATAATCAATGACTTTTACTTGGGTTATTATAACTGCCTCTGTTTACATAGCCTGGTTCTTGTTTATTCTGATTTGATTGATTTGTCCTGCCTTGTGTGTTCAATGAGTAAGCAATAATACCTGACAGGGTGGGTGGTATTGGGTAATACTGGACCACCCAGGGGTGTAATGAGGTTGGACGCTGCAGGCAGAGGGCCTTATAGCCCCTGGAAGTTCTGCTATTACCCGATACCGTCCACCCTAGAGGGTATTATTGCACTTAGAAAATAACAAACTGCATTATACATGTTTTAAAAAAAAATCATTTTCATGTTAAAATGTTAAAAATGTTAAGTGTTTTATTTATTTTGTGGTAAAATACTTCTTCCACCTGCATTACAATGCTGGGTTTGTGTTTTTGAGGTAAGGACTTTTGTCCCAGTTGAGCCTCTGTAGTGTTGAGTTTTGGACTTGTCATGGTTACCCCCACCCCCCACCCCTCACCACAAAGAAACACAGGGCTTAAAGTTTGTAAAATGCAATTTTGTTTTCTTGTGTTTCATTTATTTATTCATTTATTATTTCTTTCTTTCATGATGTGTTACTTTTGTTTTGTGCTGGAGTGAGATACGTAGCGTGCGGGCAGTCACACTATGCAGCTACTGTGGGACAGAAGGATGGCAGCTGTCGAAGGGGGGTGACCATGGCAGGACCTAAGGTAGTTTTGTTACCAGGGCTACTGTTTTGGTATTTAAGCATATGAGGCTATTGCACCGAGGAGCTGTGGCAAGAGTTTAACTTTGGCTCCCCTGGACATGCAGACGTGTTGCTGGCTTGCTCAAAGTACTACATTGTCCAATGTTTGAGGGAATGGGAGCTGTGACTACGCTTGTTCAGTTTTAACATGGTGCTGTGGCTGAAAGCATCATTTTATTTTAAGAATGTGTTTTTATAATTTATGATTTAGCTATACAGTATTTGGAGGAGATGACTTTTCTCGTGGGGGCTACCTTACTTGATTGTTCACTTAGCGAGAGAAAAAAAAAGGATGGCTACTTGATTTTGAATTAAGTACTGGCACAAGGATACCAGTTTGCCTTTGTACCATGCAGCTGGCACTTGTTTTTGACAGGGCTCCATCGAGTAATACACACATGGGAATGGAATCCTAGTAGCCAATCAGGAATGGTATTTACTAACCTGGTAAAGGTGATTATACCTGCAACCTTTAGAGTGCTCAGGAATTCCTCACATATGGGTTCTCCTCCATCTATCCTATTGGTCGATGCACAGAAGTGAATCTTCTGGACAGCCAGAGACCTTTGTACAACAAACACTGTAATTGTTATGGATAAATTACGTTCTTTTATGCTTATGTTATAATGTAAAATTAACTTTGTATTGAAATTGAAATTTTGTATGTAAGTCTGTTTTGTTTTGTGATGTTACAGGTTGGATTCAATTGCAAAAGAGATAATATTATCTCAATTTGATATCCAATAAAAAAGTTTGAAAGTTTGAAAGAGAGCAAACCCTCCTGCTACGTCCATAGAATCCAGTTAGATAACTTCCCTAGCAGCAAAAAATGAACACAAGGTACAAGAAAAAACAAACCCCAGGAAAGAAACACACAAAGAGAGGTTTACCGATAAAGGTACCATTTTAGTGTAAAATAAAAAAGTAAGTGACACTACTAAACAAAGGTGGGAATATCCACCAAGCAGCATGTAAAATCACCCTGTCATATAAAAGGACAGTGGAGCATATGTCAGTGACACGGAGGTCACGTGATGGCATCTGGCTAGATAGCAGCTGAGATACTGGGCTCCCCCCGCTGGCCACCTTTTTGAGCATTTCATTAGTTATCCTGCTCATTTTCCTGACTTATTTGTATAAGAATCGTCTGGGGAAAGTTCCTACTACTATCTGGTGATTGTTGCAGCAAAAAAAAAGGGTTGCTGGCTTGAGATGGAAGTGGATAGCAGGCAGGCCTCAGTCAGGCATACACCTCCTGCATCCCCAGAGAAGGCCTCCAAGAAGCAGAGGAACCAGGCCCCTACCAGAGCCGATCGAAGTGGGGATAAAGGGCAGCAGGCTGTACCACTATCTGAAGACAGATTTCTTCAAGAGCTTACTCCCCTGAAAGATATCCTTCAAGATCTAGCTGGGGAACTTAAATCGCTGTGTAGCGATCTTTCCTCCGTCTCTACGAGAGTCACAGACATGGAAACCAGGCTAATCTCTTCAGAAATGTGGAGGTCTAGAGCGGAAACGGAGATCACTGAACTCAGGCAACAAGTTAAAAATTGCAAGCAAAGACCGAAGATTTGGAAGGACGAAACCGCCGAAACAATCTTCTAATTATGGGTATACCGGAATCGGAGGAAGGCCCAGACATCATGACTTTTCTGCAGAAATTCCTGTGCAAAGTTGTGGGCCCATCTCCTATCAGCCCTACCTATCACTTAGAGCGAGCTCATCGCTCCCTGAGACCCAGGCCTGCTCCAGGGTCCCCTCCACGTCCCATTATTGTTAAATTTTTGAGTTATGTGGAGAGGCATCATGTCTTTATGAAAACCCGTGAGCTGAAGGACATACTGTGGGGCTCATCAAAATCAGGATTACCAGGACCTACCTAAGGAGACCCGAGAGAAAGAGCAGCCTACCATCCAGTTGTACAAAACTGATTGCAGCTTCTATCCCATTTAGAATGGTGTATCCAGCGACCCTGAAAGTTACCATCAACGGCGCTACAGCTAGTTACAGCTCCCGGGCGGCTAGCAAGGATGGAAATCAAATTGCCGGACTTATTTAAATCGCATGGCTGAAATTCCTACATGTCCTTATCTGGAGAACTGAACCCTATTTTCTGCTGGGACTAAATTTGTCTTTACAGCTGTATTAGTTTTATTATGATGCTTACTTAGCGGTGGCGTGTGCTGCCTTTCGTTTTCTTCTTCTCTCTGGTTTCTTCCCTTTCGCCCTTGTTGTTTCTCTGGTCTTTCCGTTCTCTCTGTCGGGTCTCCCTCTTTTCCCGATGTGTTGGCCTGGGATGGGGTTGTGGTGGCGGGCTCCGGTTTGGCGGCGCTCCCCCCCTCCCCCCCCCCCCAATTTTGGCCATTTGCCCTACTGGCAGAACTTTGTTTCGGCGGTGATTGTTTCTGGATGGGGACTTCCTGGGAGACGGATCTCTGCGGGTCCCTCGGCCTTTTGGTTCCTCTTGGAAACAACGGTCCAGTTGGGACTCCGGTTACATGACGACTTGCATGGGGATCTTATTTTGATTTTGCTGGCTTCCTGGACTCCTTTTCTTTTCTGGACTGCTATGATTCGGGTAGGATTCCTTTTTCTTTCTTGCTATCTCGTTCTGGCTCTGCTTTTATGGTGGTGTTGGGGTACCGCTTGCTGAATTTGTTTGGGATAAGGGCTTAACATAACCGGGTGGTTGTGTTACTACCCACACCTTATTCTTGACTGTCCCTCTTCCCTATTCTTTTGTATTCTTCCCCCTTTTACACTTGTTACGGATTATGGGGGGGGAGGTGGCGGAGTGGGGGGTCAGGCTCGGTGGACTGCTCGCTAGATGTGGAATCGCGAGCCATGTGATGGGGTTGGCTACTCCCCGGTGCTGGGGCTCTCGGGGATGGCAACCCTAGTAGCATGGGTTGGCATTCTCCTGGGAAGAGTCACAGATTTCTTTCTCTGTGGTACTGGTGCCTGGCTCTGGGGTTTGGAGGTTCACACTGGGGTTTGGGGCCTGAGCTTTTGGATGATTGGATAACTTTTGGCATAACCTGGCTCGACCTACTCGATCTAAATACTTATGTTTTGATTTGTTGTCGGATATGGGTTGTGGGAGGGATTGGGAGGTTGGTGGGGGTCCTGGTTTAAATCTTTTGACTTGGCTGGACGTTCTTGTGGTTGGGATGGGGAGGGAATACTTGTTTCTGAGGTTGGTTACTCGTTAAGTTTGGGTCTCTTGGTTTCGGGAGGGGGGCGGGGGATCGGGGACTAGTAGTAGATGTCCCAGACGTCCTGCAAGATTGTTGGTTTGCTGTGATAGTTTATCTGTGGGTGAGGTTGTTTAATGGGGTGCACCTTGCATTTATATATTATGTTGCCTCTGTCTGGATGTATATTAATGTTATTATTTTTTTGAAATGGCTAAGAATACTGTCAAGATAGTGTCATGGAATGTTAGGGGGCTTAGGGATCGGGTTAAGAGGTTACAAGCCTTTAATCATTGTTCTCTATTTCACATTGACATCCTGTTTTTGCAAGAGACACACTTATGCCAGGATGAAACCAGATTGCTCTCCCGATCTGGCTTTTCCCAATCTTATCTTGCTGGGAATTCAAGTTTCAGTAAGGGAGTTGCAGTTCTTATCAAAAAACATGTACTGTTCATTAAGGAGCTGACGGTCACAGATCCGGAAGGGAGGTTTGTTTTGGTGAAGGGTACCTTGAACGGTGACAGGGTTGTACTGGGTTCTGTTTATGGCCCAGTCGGGGGTAATCCCGAATTCTTCATGGCTTTGGCTAATAAGTTGGCTGGCTTTCTCCCGGCTCAATTTATATTGGGGGGGATTGGAATATGCCCTTTTCTTCCACCTTAGATAAGGAACCGTAAGATAAACGCCCACCCTCCCCGGCTCAGCGTGCTCTCTGGGATCTGGTCTTGATGTTTGGCCTAGGTGACCCCATGCTCGCTACAATCCTTCCTGTCGTGCCTTCTCCTTTATTCTCAACCGCATGGTACTAAGTCAAGGTTAGATATGATTTTAGTCAGTCCTCCCTTTCTCCCGAATATTTTTTCTTCTGGTATTGAGCCGATAATTGTGTCAGATCATGCTACAGTCTGGATACAACTGTCTTTAGACCCTGGTTACTCTCGGGACTCAATATGGTGCCTAAATACACAGTTGTTAAAAGATCACCAGCTTGTTTCTGAAATCAGTTCCCGGATTTCCTCTTTTCTGGCTGATAATCTGAATTCCACCTCTAAATTGACATGGTTTGGGGCGCGCTGAAATGTTATCTCAGGGGAACTTATTAAAATGGCCTCTGTTAGGAAGAGGACTAGGATGGCGAGGTCCTTGGCTCTGATGAGTAAATTAAGGGAGCTAGAAGCCAACTATTCTGTTACTTCCTCGACATCGGATCTTAAGGAGCTCTTGCTAGTCAAAAATGAATACTCAGACCTCTTAAAAGAAAAAACTGAGTATTGCATGATAAAAACCCAGGCAAAGTACTTTGAGTTTGGTGAAAAAGCCGGTAAATTGCTGGCTTTACGCTTGTGCACATTAGAGGGTTCAAGGATTATTCCTTCCCTGTCTTCTCCATCTGGTAATGTAGTTTCTTCGCCTAGAGATATTGCGAGTATCTTCAAAGATTACTACTCAGACCTCTATAGCTGTCCTTCTCCTCTTCTCCCTACCTCAGCTGTTAAGGACTATCTTAGAACAATAGACGTCCCTTGTTTGTCAGAGACCCAGCAGGCGAGCTTACTAGTGCCTATTTCGGATGAAGAAATAAGTAGTACTATTGCTTCCTTGGTATCAGATAAAGCACCGGGGCCAGATGGCTTTCCGGCAAACTTTTATAAAGTGTTTGCTGAAGACCTGATACCCATCCTTCTTAAACTATATAATTATCTACCGATCTCTTCTGAACTTGACCCCTCTGTTTGAAGCTACAATAGTTCTAATCCTAAAGCAGATAAAACCCTGACTGACCCGGCTAATTACCGTCCCATTTCTCTTCAAAATTATGATATTAAAATACTAGCCAAGATATTAGCAGAGAGGATCAAAAAGTATGGATGGGGCTGCTGAGCCCTGAGCGAGCTAGTTTTGTTCCGGAGATAGATGTGAGATCAC
The DNA here is from genome assembly GCA_016271365.2 of Neoceratodus forsteri. NCBI lineage: Eukaryota > Metazoa > Chordata > Ceratodontiformes > Ceratodontidae > Neoceratodus > Neoceratodus forsteri. The sequence continues at coordinate 721,024,081 of CM057454.1, forward strand.
TTGAGAACCCTGTCACTATATCTCCATCGCTCAAGCGACAGCGTGTCCGGTAGCCCTGATCTCTTGATGCTGAAAGCATTCGATCGGGTCGATTGGTCCTTTCTGTGAGCAGTAATGGGAGAGATGGGGTTTCCGGCTTCCTTTTGGCTATGATCCAGGCACTTTATAGCTGCCCTCTGCTAAGATCTATTGTAATGGGGTTTTATCTTTTTCTTTTCATCTTTTTGACGGTACTAGGCAAGGTTGCCCTCTTTCTCCTTTGCTATTTAATTTATTTTTGGAACCCCTGCTGATCAAACTTAAATTGTCTCCTCAGGTGAGAGGTATCAGGCTTCAGCAACGTGAGCTAGTTTGCTCTGTGTATGCAGATGATGTCTTGCTTCATCTAATGGACCCAGTAGCATCCCTAGAGGCTGCCCTTGATATTATTAGAAAGTATGGTTTCTTTTCTCGTTATAAGCTGAATATTTCTAAGTGTGAGGTTTACCCTTTAAATCACTATGTCAACAAGCAAGACTTTCTTTCTTTCGGGATGAGATGGGCTCCCAGATCTATCAAGTATCTGGGTATCCATTTTTCTACTGACCTTTCCCTGCTGAAAAAACTAAATTTAGATACAGTTAGGGACTTGATTAGTCAGGATTTGCAGCGCTGGACAGTTCTTCCTATCTTGCTCAGGGGCGAATCAATATTAAAATGAATATACTTCCCGGATCTTCTACACTGAACCTGACCAATCTCTGGATCCCCTTTCTTTTTTCGGCAGCTTCATCGGCTATTTTCCAACTTTATCTGGCGGGAAGGAGCTACGACGCTCCTATGTTAATCTCTCGCTTCCTAAGGATGGGGGTGGTTTGCGATTGCCCAATCTTCAGCTGTATTATTGGGCGGCCCACCTTTCTAAGTTGGGAAGGTGGTTCTCCACAAGTACACCGAACTCTGGTCCAATTTGGCTTCAGCTGGAAAGGGACCTTCTCTCCGAACTCGGACTGGATATCTCCGCCTTGTTCTATTTGCCCCTGAAAACTCTTTCACAGCTGATTCCAAATAATGTTGTGGCCGACAATCTTAAGGCTTGGGTACAATGTCTTAATTCCTTTCAGATTTTCAGTGAACTGGACTTGGGACAGCCAGTGGTGTTAAACCCTAATGTCAAAATCAGAAATTCTTGGATAGCCCCAAAGTGGCTCCCGCAACTTAAGGAGGCTACAGTGGAGCAGTTGTTTAATCAAGACTTGCTGCTGACATCAGATGAGATTCTAAATAAATTTGGTATACCAAGCAAAGGAATCTTTAAGGTCTTCCAACTTTGGCACCTAGTGAGTACTAAATTAGGGTATTTCCTTTAGGCAATCAGTAGTGCAACCTTTCCTATCTAACATTGTGAGTCTTGCTTCTCAGCCCCACTCCATCTCATTAATTTACTCATATCTCCTAAACTTTGGGTTACATGAGGGGGTAGAGGGCTCTTCGGTCTGGGTAGACCTTCTTCCTGATGTTGTCCCGGTTTGGACAAATATTTGGCGTAATTTGTATAGATATCACACTCAGGATAGGCTGCGATTAATACAGTATTATATTGTGAATAATCTTTACTACACCCCCGTTAAACTCTTTCAGCGTAAAATGGTTTCCAGATCGGACTGTTTTAGGTGCTCGCAGGCGGAGGGCAATTTAATTCATATCTTTTGGGAGTGTTCCAAAGTGGCTCCACTGTGGTCCCTGATCCAAAAGAATCTGGATCCCCTTCTGGGTCTGAGTGGTTACTTTTGTCCCGAAGTCTGTGTTTTGGGAGATTTTTCCAACATACATAGTGTTGAATGTCGATACCACATGGCTTTAGTGTCCATGGCGGTTAAGAAACTGGTTTTAAGGCACTGGAAGGACCATTTGGTTTTATCATACGCAGATTGGCTGAAGGAGTTGATGTCGTTTCTCCAATCTGAGAGTTTGATTGCCAGTTTTAAAGATCGGAAGGATTTGTTCTATAAAAGATGGGGTAAGCTACAAACCTTGTGTTTGAAGTAATATTAAGGCCTGACAACCCGATCCCTTTGCCCTCATACGGTATACAGTATTTATTTCGGTATAGTTGCTGATTCTAGATCTCTTTGTGTTGCTTTACATGACTTATGTGATCGAAAGACATATTATTTTGTTTCAGATATACAAGGATATCCAGATTTAGGAGGTTTTCCTTTAGGTCTTATGCTGGTGCACCCATTTGGGGTGGGGAGGGGGTGTTATGGGGATCTACAGGTCGAGATTTACATGTCTTGTTGGATCTGTGGGTAATTGGTGGGGTTTTTCCTAGGAGGGTACTGGAATTATCTTTGGGGAGAGGGATTTGGGGAGGGGTATGGTTTCTGTGGTATGACATATATAGTACTCAATTGTATACTGTGTGGGGGGTTCAAGGGAGGTGGGGGTTTTTGTTTGGTTTGTTATATTTTTGTTTTTTTCTTGTTTGTATGCTGGAAACTAATAAACTTAAATTTCAAAAAAAATATGTCAGTGACACAAGCACAGAAGCATAAAAAAGGCAGGTGCATAAATGCAAAGCATAACATCATATATAACTATACTGTATATGAAGCCCTTAACTACCTGTACATATGAGGTAGGGGCCACAGACAATAACCAGAGTCACAAACCCAAGTCTGAGAGTCAGGGTAGACCTCATGACGATTCTTGCTGCAGAAAAACTGGGGGGTTGGCAAAGCAAGGGAGGGACCCTGAACACTCTAAAGGTTGCAGATATAATCACCTTTACTAGGTGAGTAAATACCATTATCCCCTGCAACCTTTATAGTGCTCAGGAATTCCTCACATATGGGACTTTGTAGCAGTCCCCCAAAAACACAAGACAGTCCCGGGATGGGATCGAAAACCCCAAAAGCCTAGCCCAGAGTAGCTGTAGTCTGAAGTACCACTTGCCCAAAGGAAGCTCTGTCAGCCAAATCCACATCCAGCCTGTAGTAGTGAACAAAAGTATGAACCGAAGACAAGGTAGCCACGGCACAGATATCTTGTACCAAAGCTCCCCCCTTCTCCGCCCATGAAGCCGACAGAGCTCTAGTGATATGAACCCGAATACCGTGAGGTGGGGCACGCCCCACCCCTTGATAGGCCGCAATAATGGCCTCTCTGATCCAACAGGCAATGGCCTCTTTTGGGGCCACTTGACCCTTCTTCTGTCCCAAACAGAAGACATACAACCATTCCAATTGCTGGAAGCTTTAAGTTAAGCCCAAATAATCCTTAAGGACCGAAAACATGTCCAGAGCATGTGGGTTGTCCCCATGCTCGGTAGACTCAAGAACGACTGGCAAATGGAATGTTTGCTCCAGATGGAAAGCAGAAACCACCTTGGGAATGAAAGAAGGGACAGTGGCCAAGGATACCCGGCCAGCATGAAAAGTGAGGTAAGGCTCCCAACAGGAAAGAGCCGGTAGTTCACCCACTCTTCTGGCAGAGCACAGGGCAGTGAGGAACATCGTCCAGAGGGTTACCAAATTAGGTGACTGAGGTATAAATGGGGGCTTATGCAGCCCCTCCAGAACCAAATTTAGCTGCCAAGGTGGACATGAAGGCCCCACCCTGGGGGAAGGGAGCTGAACCACCTGGAGCAAGCGAACCAAATCGGGATGTGCTCCAATCTGACCCACCATGGGAAGAGGGCCCCATACCACCGAGATGGCCGAAACCTGAACTCTCAATGAGGAATAAGTCAGACCCTTGTCAATCCCATCATTAAGAAAATCCAAAATCTGTGGGAGGCCTGCCACCGAAGGTGACAAGCCTTTTGTAGAACACCATTTACAGAAAATCTGCCAATGTCTCTTACAGGTCTTGTTCATAGAAGCCTTTCTAGACAACAGAAGATGTTTCACCACTCTGGGAGGGTAACCCTCACTAAACAGTCTCGACCTTTCAGCATCCATGCTGTCAGGGACAGAGCCTGAGGACTGTGGTGAAGAATCGGCCCCTGAGATAGGAGGTTCGGGTGCTGGGGCAGTTGCCAGGGAACATCGATCAGCATTGCCCTGAGTAGAGAATATCAGGCCCTTCTTGGCCAGTCTGGAGCCACCACCAGCACCTTCGATCTCATAGCTCTGATCTTGGAAAGAACCTTGGCAATCACTGGAAAAGGTGGGAAGATGTAGGCCTTGTCAAAGGACCAGGGGGCTGCCATTGTGTCGATTTACTCGGCTCTGTTGTCTGCAGCCCGGGAATGAAACTGAGGTAACTGGACATTGCTGGAAGAGGCCATCAGATCCAGATGAAATGGACCCCACCTCAGTTTGAGTTGTTTAAACACCAGAGGGTGCAATTTCCATTCTGCCTGGTCAAGCACCACCCGGCTGGGCCAGTCTGCTTGTGCATTCAGCTTCCCCAACAGATATGTGGCTGAAAGCATCAGGAAATGCTTTTCTGCCCAACACAGGGCCTGGAGTGCCTCTTTGAACATGGCCCTGCTCCTGGTGCCACCCTGCTTGTTGATGTACACCATGGTGACCTGGTTGTCCATCCTGATCAGGACTGACTGACCCCAGATCTGTGGGGTGAAAAAAGTCAATGCCCGTAGAACATCCCTCATTTCCAGGACATTGGTGGGCAGACCGATCTCTGCCAGAGACAATTTTCCTTGTGCCACATGACGGTCCAGCATGGCACCCCATTTGAAGAGATTGGCATCCATGGTAATGGTTGCTGTTAATGGCAATGATAGAGGGACTCCCTTCAGCAGGTTGCGGTGATCCCCCCACCATTGAAGACTGATGAAAATACTGGAATCAGGATCAAGTACATATGCGAAGTTTTGCATGATTGGTCCCAGGCAGCCAGAACATACCACTGGAGAGGGTGCATGTGAAGTTGAGACCATGGTACCATGGCAATCACTGATGCCATCAAACCCAGCAGGAAAAGATATATCCATACCGGCTGGCGAGGCCGAGCTCTTATGTCTCCCATGAGTGCAAGTATGTTTGACCACCTTGTCCTCCATAGGAAACATGAGACCTTGCTCTGTGTTGATCCTGGCCCCCAGATGAGTTATCTCCTGGGAAGGCTGCAGATGGCTCTTGCTCCAATTGACTACCCAACCATGCTGCTGCAGGCAGTGGAGCACCGAGTCCATGTCCTTTCAGGATTATGCTGGAGATCTCGCTCGAATGAGCCAGTCATTCAGATATGGAATGACGTGCACTCCCCGTTTGTGAAGGTCTGCAGCCAACACCACCAGAGTCTTGGTGACCACTCTGGGGGCAGATGCCAACCCGAATGGAAGGCATGTGAATTGAAAATGATCCCCGTTAAGCTGGAACCTGAGATAGCAGTGGTGTCAAGGGTAAATCAGGATGTGCAAGTAAGTGTCCTTGAGGTCTATTGACGTTAGAAAGTCTCCCGGCTGAACGGTTGCCAGAGTTGACTGGAGCGTCTCCATCTTGAACTTCTTGTAAACCACAAACCAGTCGAGAAACTTAGGGTCGAGCACTGGTCGAAAACCCCCCGATTTCTTGGGGACCATGAAGAACATAGAGTATAGTCCTGTGTCCCTCTCTGATGGTGGCATGGGGACCCGTTGTTGCGCAAGCTGCAAAGTCACAGTCTGTTTGGAGGGGTCCATTGAAAGTGGGGAGGTTATTAGTCTGTGTGGCAGCATCTTTTGAGTGAGCTCTATGGCATATCCTTGTGACACAATTTCCCTGACCCATTTGTCTGTGGTGATGTGGGCCCACTGTGCGACAAACAGTCAAAGGTGTCCTCCCACTGGAGGGTAGTCTGCTGGGGCCCTTCCACTTTCATTGGGCTTTCTTTGAGGAACCACTGCCAGACCAGGTGCTGTTGAAAGTGCCCTTTCATCCGGAGTTGCCTTTGTACTTGGACTGGTTGAACTTTGGCTGAAAATAGGACTTGGCTGAGCCGCCTCTCTGATTTTGACTGGAGGCTGCCTTTGCCTGGCCCCTGTTGCCTCAAATTTTCAGGTGACAAGGATGTCCTGAAGGCAGATACATGTCTTTTTTGTCCGCCATTTGTTTTGTTCCAGTCCGGTCCCTGAGGAAAGGGGTCAGAGCATCGCCAAACAAGTGGCCACCCTTGCAGGGTAATTTAATCAGCATCACCTTGGACTCGGCATCCACCTGCGAGAGCTTTAGCCATAGGGCCCATCTGGCTCAACTGGTCAGGACCATGACCCTGGGGGCAAACTTCATAATGTCAGAAGAAGCATCCATGATGTACCATGCCACTTGCACAATGCAGTTGGCCTGCCCCACCAGTGATGATTCCTCTGGTAGGCCATCGGCAACTGCTTCCACCCATCGGAGCAGTGCCCGACTAGTATACCACATTGCCGTATCTGTGGACAGGACCAACCTGGTGACCTCCTGGACCTTCTTTAAGGAGTCCTCTACTTTTTTGTACATGGGATCGTTAAGAGCAGCAGTGCTCTCAACTGGGATGACTGTGCCCCACACGAGGGTTGAAACGGGGGTGTCTAGTTTTGGGGTCGTATACCATGCTGTCCGATAAGATTCAGCTAGTGGGTATGACTTCTTCATGGCCCTCTTCTCTGGAATCCAAACTAGTTCCAGTGCCCCCTGCTTCTTGGTTAAAATAGCATCTAGGACTGTGCAGGTCAGGAAGTAGTGCTTCTCCAGCTTGGAGTGTGATGAGAGAAGGGGGTCCGCCAAGGTATGCAGCTGCTCTAGCTCCTCTGGGACCTGGGGAACCTCCTGGACCAGGCAGACCAATTTAGCAACATCTTCCTGTGAACAGAACTTGCCCAAAATCTGGTCACAGTCCTCTCCTCATCATCCTCCTCTAACAACTCCGCTGGGTCTTCTGCCTGTGCTTCTTTTTGGGGGGTGACGGAGCTTGGTCTGGCCCTGGGTGCTTCCTGGTGCCTGCTTGTCTGGCCTCCTTCAGTTGTTGACCCTGCAACTTCTCCAGCCACTGGGATAGCAGCCCACTTGTACCATGTTCAATGCCAGTGGCACTGTTGGTGGGGCATTGTCATCCTGTGCAGCCAAGACATCCATGGTTTGCCTGTCATCTGACTCCGACACTGTGCATACAGCACATAGAGGCTCCTCCATTTGAGAGTCCGGGAGCTTGGTTCCACATTCGATGCAGGCAGGCATGACTGTGTAGAAGTTGAGGCTGGCTGACCTAGGGGGGACAGATTGAAAAAACTGGGTCAGAAACATGCCTCTGAGGACTCTCCAGTATCAACAAGTTAACAATCGTCAGCCATGAGTAGACATTGCAACTCTTGATGTATGCCCCTTTAAGAGTAGCAGCCACTCCTAAAATGGCTGCTATTGTGTTGCCATCTAAAAACAAGATGGCCATCCTCTCGCAAGACCACTGAGGTCTCGGCACACTCCCAGTCGAAATCTCGTGAGACTCAAGAGCCTTGCAGAATCCTGCCCCCAATACAGTTAAAGATCAAAATACTGAAAAAATACAGGAGCCCTCCATGACCTGGAGAGCATACACTCCCCCCTTCATTGGCTATCACTGTCCGGCGATGCGGGTCCCTATTTTTGGCCTCAGTTGAAAAAAGTATCCGAAGTCCTGCCCCCGAGTCTCGCGAGACTGCCATGACAGCTGGGGCTCGAGACTAGAGGCAAACATGGCACCAGCTTTGGAATGTATGGAGGAGACATCTCTGTGTCTCCCCCGATAGGACTGCATGGCACTAGTGGCACAAATAGCCTGTGGCCCCCAAGAAGAGCCGTGGGGCAGGATAGCGCTGGATAGGTTTGAAGACCTGAAGACCAGCAGGCAGACCTTTTTGGCCACCTTGCAGCATATCCAGGTACTGGTGGAAGGGGGTTAGAGACCCATGGGGACAGTGCTATGGTTTGGTGGGGGGCACCAACAAATGAGCCCCATCAATTATGCTCCAGACTTCCCTGGGGCGATGTGCAGCCAAAAAAGAAGGAGAAGGTGCTACATGAGGGTCTGTGTCCCACCACTGGAAGACATTGGGGATGCTATGTGAGGGTCCCAAACTGGGGCAGGGGACAGGACAGATGCTGCCTGAGGGTCTGTACTGCTTGTTTCCCTGCCCCCTCCACCCAGCTCCAAGTCCACTCTCTGTTTCCCCAGTTCAGTTCTTCCTAGTGTCTGATACTGTTCTTAACACTTTTTTAATTTCAGTAGGAGAAACAGCTCAGCAAGCAGCCCAGCACTAATGTGCTCAGCAACTCGACAGTCTTATCTAGATGCCTAAGCACAGAAGGAAAAAAGGGTTTTGAAAAGAGTAGCAGTGATAACTTTTACCTTGGAGTAGGGAACAAGTGCTAAACATGACTGACCTCCAGGCATGCATGAAGAAAACTGGAATCTATGGATGTAGCTGGAGGGTTTGGTCTCTGGCTGTCCAAAAAATGTATTTTCGTGCATCAACCAATGGGATGGATGGAGGGAGAACCCATATGTGAGGAATTCCTGAGCACTATAAAGGTTGCAGGGGATAACCTAGGATTTCCATTGCCTTTTTCTAACTGTTATTAATACCTTTGTCATGTACTGTTACTACATGTTTTGCCATATCTCTTTTTTCTCATCGTGTAGTTTTACTATGTAATATCTGACTGTTATCTGACCATGTGTCTGGAATATTTACTGTCTGATTGTTACATGTCATTATTTCCAGGTTGCCCCTGAAAAAGGGACTCCTGTGCCTCAGTGGGCCAACCTGGTTACCAAAATCAATCAACCAATCAATCAACCAATCAGTCAAGCAATCAATAATAGACACTTGCAGTGAGTACTGAATGCTTCTATGCGTGTTATTACATTGGTTCAGTGCATAATCATAATTACTCAAGTTTTACAGTAACTACACTAGCTTCCCATTCAGCAGTCTGTCAATGCCAAGGATCTGGTACCCATATCTAAAACCTGAGCTAGGCCTCTTCCATAGCACAGCACTTCAGTGATCTGTTCTGGTAGTGTGCCCATGTATGGCCACTTTATTTAATAGAGGGAAGTTTGCGTGCAGTTCGTCCATCTTCCATCTTGCACGTGGACTGTGGGGCATAGAACATTTGCTGTTCATGCGCTCTACCTCTGGAATTCCTTACCCTTTTTTCTTCATGCCTCCCTTTCTATTGGAAGCTTTAAAATTATTCTACAAAAATTGTATTGTTGTTGTTATGTTAAAAGGTACAGAACTTTGGGAGGCTTACCTGAAGGGCACAACATAGACATAAAGCACTACAAATTCCACTGCTCTTCCTTGTTCATAGATCATCCCATTTCATTTTGTGACATGTTTTTAAAAAATGATTTCTGTCCCATATATCTTGTCACTTACAAGGCGGACTCTCCATGAGAGGGCTGAGGCATGTTGATGGAGCAGTGCTAGAAAGCTTGCGTTCTGGCTGCCTGTGCTGTGCCTGCCATGTAAAATAGAGAGTTTCGGTCCCTAGTGATTCTGGCACCATTCAAAGCACTAAGGTTCAAAGAAACAATAAAACTAGTAGTAACAACAAGAGTTCAGGTATTGACCCAACTCAGCACATCCCTTCTTAATTACTGACCAGTTCAAAATTCCCTATCCATGTTTTTCCCTGGATCCCACTTCTAGTTTAGTTAGAAGATTTTCTCAATTCATTTCTGAAAATCCAGACATGATATGTCATAAACGACAAAGCAATTACTGTATAGCGTTTTGTCATACAATGCATGACATTTGCTAAATAATGAATGTAATTTAAATGGAAAGCACTGAAAATAAAATCAAGACTAGTGAGTCATGACCTTCTGACTGTTTTGAAACCATGCTGTGCATTTCTTAGCAAGTTATTGTTATAGAACCTCTCTTCCTATCTTTATTAGGTATTAAGCTAATTAGCCTGTATTTATCTGGGCCAGTTTGATCCTTTTACAGTTTACCAGTACTTCTTTTTCCTGCTTCCAATTGTTTGATACTTTACAGTACAATTATAGTCTGCAGTTGCTGTGGGTAATGGTGCTTCTTTTGAACATTCTTGAAACCCCGCTGAAGGTCAGGTTAGACTTGCAAAATAAGTAGATTATGGATTGCTCTTAGGACCTCTCAAATAAGCCACTTCAATATTTCTTGTTCAGAACTACTACTTTGTTTTTCATATACCCCGACGTTTTGCCCTACTTTACAGGGCTTCCTCAAGGGGATTTACTTTGTCTGCTTATTTAAAAAAAAGAAATATACATTACTCTTTAAATACAATCAAGTAGCACGTGCATTAAAAAACTTAATAAATGAACACACTATATACCTTAACTCTGCTTGTACCTGCTGACTACAGGTGTAGGTACTTTTCTTAATGATTACAATTCTTTCATACTGCAAAAAGCTGAAATTCTGCTTCAGGTAGTGAGGAAGAAGCCGTGATCAGAACTCTTTAAAGAGTAGGAGGACGGGGGTGAGGAGGTAGGCCAGGTAACAGGTAAGAGTACTAAATCAGAAATCGGAAATGAGACTGGAGGCCTCTTTAAAGTACAAGAGGCATGCATCACTGAGGCAAGACCATGGAAGCTTAGAATACATTGTACCTTGATGAATTTGATGGGGACAGCTGAGGACAAGGCAGCAGAACTTAGAGAGACTAGAATACAGACTGGCCAGGATAAATTTTGTCCAACTTTAATCATTTTATTTATGCAGTAAATTACTAAACTCTGTTTTGAATAATCTCTTGCTGTTGTAGTTCAGGACATTTTTTCCTAGAACATCAGTTTTCTAAGGTTTTCTTTGCATTTCTAATGTCCTCCCTTTGTCTGTTTAGACAAGTCCCTTTTCTCCTTCTGCTGCTCTTTGCTTACTGTTCCCTATAGATCTTATTATAGTGGATAGTGGAACCCTGCTATGCATGGAATTACATGCAATCATTATGTTGTTGTGCTGCAGTAGTGATGTCACTACTGCAGCACAACTTAGAATGCTGCCACATACCTGTAGCTGTTTTCCTCTATCCAATCGAGCTGGAAGCTGTTTTTTGTTTTAAACTTGAACTTACAGAAAAAGCTGCAGCACATTGAATCAGTAATCTGAGCTAGCTATCAAAAGATTAATATACAAGTTAGCCAGCCTTGGAGTGGGTCCCAAGGTGGTAGCCTGATAAAAAACTGGCTGGACAACAGGACACAAAAGGTAATAGTAAACGGAGTCCACAGTGAAGATAAGGAGGGTAACTAGCAGGGTACCGCAGGGTTCTGTACTGGGACCGGTCCTCTTTAATATCTTTATAAGTGACATTGGAGAGCACCTGGAAGGAAAGGTATGCCTCTTTGCAGATGACTCAAAGATCTGCAACAGGGTTGATACACAAGGTGGGGTGGAAAGAATGAAAAGGGACTTGGCAAGGTTGGAGGAATGGTCAAATATGTGCCAGCTCAGACTCAATGCAAAGAAGTGCAGGTAATGCATCTGGGAAACAAAAACCCAGGGGAAGAGTACACAATGGGGGGTGAGTTAATAACAATAACAAAAATCGAAAGAGACCTAGGAGTAATTATATCAGATGACCTAAAGGTGGGCAAGCAATGTGAGAAGGCAGTAAGGAGGGCTGGGGGGATACTGGGATGCATAGGGAGAGGCATCAACAGTAGAAAACAGGAAGTTGCTATCCCTCTCTACAGACAGTTAGTGAGACCCCATCTGGAGTACTGCGTGCAATTCTGGAGACCCCATCTCCTGAAAGACATAGACAGAGTGGAGGCTGTTCAGAGGAGGGCAACCAAAATGGTACAAGGTCTGCACCAGAAGACATACGAGGAGAGACTAAAGCAGCTTAATATGTATACCCTTGAGGAAAGGAGGGAGAGGGGGACATGATAGAAACTTTCAAGTATCTCAAGGGAATTAACAAGGTACAAGAGGGTAGTATCTTTCAGAAGAAGAGATGTGCAAGAACAAGAGGGCACAATTTGAAGATAGAGGGGGGACGGCTTAGAGGTAATGTTAAAAAAGTATTTTTTCACAGAGACAGTTGTGGATTCATGGAACAGCCTTCCTGAGGAGGTTGTGGAGTCAGGAACAGTGGGAGAATTCAAGAATGTATGGGACAGGCATAAGGCAATGCTAGTGGGGGGCAGGAGGAAGTAAACTGTTGATTAACTAGAATCTGCAGCTTATCCATCAGGTGGGAAAATGGGCAAACTGGGTGGGCCAAGCGGTCCTTATCTGCTGTCAAATGCTATGTTTCTATGTTTCTAGCCCCAACCCTCAAATGCTTCCTCCCCAACCCCCAAGTTACTGAAAGGAACCAGAGTGTCTGAAATAGACAGGCATGGATGCCCATACACTATAAAAGATAATGTATTGGCATCCATACAGAGACAAGCCTGTGTGTTCATTCTGAGTGTTCTATAACAACCAAGAAACAACCAAGAAACCTCTCAAGCTTAGCTCTTGAGGTTCCTGGTTGCCATAAAAAACTCTTGATGGAAAAACAGGCTTGTTGTGTGTGGCTGCCCATACATTATCCTCTATGTATTACCTTCCTTAATTGGTTTATAATTACTGACTAGTGCTTTTTCCCATAGGGAAACCCAGTTATAATTTGCCATTATAACAAGCTGGTTATAATGGCAAATTATAACTGGGTTTCCTTCAGATCGTGCATGTGCTAATTTAGTTATGCGGTCTTCCTTCAGCGAGTGACGTTCACAACATAGCCCTGTCGTAGTCGGCACTGAATTTTTTTTTTTTTTTTTAAAGTCTCTTCCTATAGTCGCTGGCAGGGAAAACCAAACAAAAAATATTTAAACATACTGGCTGCTTTCGGTTTCCCTACCAGCATGCAAGAGCCAGCAGATCTCCCGATCGTTTCCTACTGCCATTCACCAGTAAGTTTGAAAAAAAAAAGAACTATACATTCTTGTTCCACACAAATAACCTGATCTCTGTAAGTTGGCAGACCATGGACTGGAACAGCACAAAATCCTAACTAGTCCGTGGCTGCCTGAACGCCAGTCTATTGCCTAATTTTATATAATTGCTGAGGGGTAAAGCGCACACATCAATTATAAAAATAAAATGTGAATTAATTGTGTGTAAAACTTGATTTTACACACTCTCATTATGGATGCATTTAATAAACCCCTCGGGCTTCACCCTCGGGGTTTTGTAGCATCCCACAACTCGGGTGTGTGTAAAATCTCATTACACACACCAACCCATATATTATTCTCTATGTTATTGTGGTACTTGGTTCAGTTATGTTCTGTCTGCTTGGGATATTGTGTGCAGGGAACATCATGGCATGGTTGTTGTGAGGGAATGTTTCCAGTCAGCATTATTTCCCATGGAAAAAAAATGGCTCACAGTTGCATTGGCTCATGTGATATGACAAATGTTGAAGTTAGTCATGACCCATGCCACACAGACATGGAACGTAACTTATGCACAACTTTGCTAATGTTATTGGGGTCACAAACATTATATGTATGACAGCATTGAAAACCTGTTACCAAAGGTTCTGAAGTTGGTATGAACTCTTCTATAGTGAACAGGTAGGAATCAAGACCTTTAGCTTAGCCTGCTGCTGCTGCCTAAAATGACCACACCACATCTTCAAAGGTAAAGTATTTTAACTTTGTTGTTGTGAGCAACCTTTGGGTAAATCATCAGTATAATTTATCATATTCTGAGCATCTTCAGAGAAGTGAAAGACAGAATGATATCTTCCTCCCAGAGGAGTGAGGGTGCTGTTTGATGACAAACTTGGCAAGTTAAACACATGATTGTTATCAAATATCCAATAAAATAATAATTCTTATAAAAGGATCAATATGACCTGCAGTTAGACAATCTATTTGTAACAGGGTTTCACTGTATCAGCAGAACTTCAGGGTGATGCCAGAACTGTGCCAACACAAATAATAAATATGAGGATCGAACTTTGATTTCCCAGGCTGTGGTAGATTGGAACAAACTACCACCAACTGTACGTGCTGAAACCGCACATAGGGTTAACTGACAGGGCACATTGTAGTAGCAATTAAGGGCCTCTTTTCTTTTTCTTGTCAATGTACTTAGCACTTTACTATTCAAAGTGTCTTAACACTATGTGTTGTAAATGCTGTATTGTATATTGTATTTTATGTATTGCATGAATTTGTAGTGCATTTTTGTATTTATAATGTTGTTATTTTCTGTGCAACTTTTATGGTCTACACAGTAATGTCTTGTGAATGGGTCTTAACAGTCCAAATGACATGTATTCCTGTATAAAAATAAAGTTTTACCTACCTATCTACCTACCTACAAGGGAGCTACAGTGCTGTCACATGGAGTGGTGGGTGCCTGTTTTATTAGCAATGATTGGAGGTCCCGTGAGTGTGTGATGCCCACCTGCAGACAGCTTAACAGCTGTTGGATACAGCTGCCAGTCTGAAGAGGAGCAGATGGTCATGCCTTGGCAAGCTTGAATCACTGGATCCTACCTAGCAGTCACTCTGTTAAGTGGATCTCTTTCATTTAAGTGTATTAAGACCTGCCTCCCAGTTTTACTTAAAGCTCATTATAATTAATCACCAAATATGCCAAAGATACCTGACTCCCACTAAAACCTATTTTCTTTTGTAACATCTATGTTGGTCCGATAAAAGATATCAAATCATCTCTTTTTTTCTGGATCTTTTCCCACTAACAGTCTATTTGTAGAGGAAAGGTACAGTGTATGTCAATACTTTTGTGGTGGCCTCCCTGAGAACAAAGAACAAATTATTTCCAAAATAACCTTCCCTTCTATGGACAACCTGCAAAGTATTAACAGGAAATAAGGGCAGTATTCATCAATAGCACTAATCCCTGGAACTAGCAGTAGACACAAGGCTGGGCCAGATTTTGTCCTTGAACACTTGCTCACAGGTATAGTGCTGTACAGCCCTAGACCACACAAGCACCGACAACCCCTAGACACTCATGACATTTGACTTGAAGAGCAGCATGCACAAAAACCAATGAAGCAATAAAAGTGTCATATTAAAGGAACACTAAAACATTCTGCCAGTTGTATGCATGACAGTGATTTTGCACTTCTCAATTTTGTCTATTCTCTGTTATTTGTACGCCTGCTTATACCTTGTTATATTATTTGTTGTAATGTTATTCTAAAGTCGGCATTGCCATACGCTATATTGTTCATTGGTTGTATTCTTCCAAGGCATGCCTGAAAATGGGCAAATGTTTGTCTAGTGCACCCTACCTGGTTAATGAAAACTATATAAATAAATAAATACATTTGAACATCACTGTAAAATCTGCATTATTTTGCTGTTGTAAATGAGGATGTTTTCCTGCATTTTGACAGAGAGATATATGTGTGTGTGTGTGTGTGTGGGGGGGCTTTTTTATGCTTGTGAGTACCAGTTTGTCCTCACAGGTATATGTATTTTCTGGTAAAACCTTATTCAAAAAAACAAAATAAATAAATAAAAATCAATCAATCAATAAGAATGTATAAACAATGATGTAATAAGGAAATAAAATTAGATCCTATCTACTTTCATGCAAGTGTTTTTAAATGGACAAATACATTTTAAGAAATCTTTTTTAATGCAAAATGATTAGCTTTTAACCCTAACTTTCTCATAAGTGGCAATCGTGCGCACGTGTGTGTGTGTGTGTGTGTGTGTGTGTGTGTGTGTGTGTGTGTGTGTGTGTGTGTGTGTGTGTGTGTGTGTGTGTGTGTCTGATAGGGCCATCTGTGCATTTTACATTGTCTGTAGCCATATGTACTTTTTAGTAGGTCCCTAACAGCATCCCCTTCCTGGAAAAAAAATTGGACCCACCCTTCTGATGCTAGTTCTGACTGATTAGAAACAATTAGTCCCTTGGTGTAGAAGGGTGGATTGTCCTCTTTGTCAACATCTTCATCCCCTCCTCCCCTCTTTAGGCATGAGTCAATAAAGTACTGTTGTCAAGACTTGCAAGGACAGCATGTGACAGGAACAGGCAATTTGGGCCTTGAGGGATATACATAGGGTGGTAGAGAGATTTTTTTATTTGCAGAATGGGCAGTTCTGCACAATGGTTTCCTACTCAAAACTATGGCCCACCCACCCTGCCCCTCCCAGCAGGAGTCAATGCTTTTCTTCCTGAAAACAATTCAACCCCTCAATTATTTCAATTGGTGTTTTCCGGCAGCTAGTCATGTCTATCTGTTTGTTTTGTAGTTGATTTATAATAGGAAAGAAGAAGAATCTTAGGTGTACAGGTTTCAGGCCATATAATTTGCTTTCATTTTAGCTAGATTGTGAAAAGACTGAACAAAAAACAAATTAAATGAGAGAACTCAAGGTTTCATTCTAGATTGAAAAAATGGACAAAAAAAAGCGAAGCAGCAGCTTACGTAAGAAATGGTATTTTGTTATCCATGCTAAAATATCTGAGCTCAGCCTTTCACCACTTTTCACATTCTTGGGTGTTGGATTTCTCAATACCAATATTAAGGAAAGTGTGGCATAATGTGTTGTCAGATTCTGGCCTTACATTTTACAAATTTTCCCAACACAAAATGTTTCTGTGCAAAAGGGGCTTTATATCAGTTCTGAACAGATAGTCAGCAGGTCTTAATTTTATTTTCCATCTAACAGTGTTTGGACAGGGCTTGCTACTTGTTAATGCTCAGGTATTTGTCACTATAGTTTTATTAATACTCCTGTTTTTATTTTTTTACAGTGTCTCCACTACCCAATCTAACCTGCTTATGTTACTCAATTTATTCAGTTTGTCTGTCTCAATTCATTCTTTTGTAAGATCTACACATTTTTACAGTTAGCAATGCCGAGGTTTATTATGCTTAACTGCCCCCAAGGTTAAAGTTTCTAAAAATGCCTTTTGCAGTTGTTTTTTTTTGTGGGTGGCTCCACAGACTTTGGTCCGTATTTGGAAAGGATTTTAATTTATTTGATAACTGGGTAGGTACACTGCTGCAACGGACTATTTTCAGGAATGACCCAGGACATCAAGATGGCACATATATAATTAAGTTCAACATACAATGTTGTAGGATCAGCATACAAGTGGAGGATCTCCATGTCGTGGTCTGCTTGAATGAAAAGATTTTAAAATCCTGTTATGTTCATTCTTGACTGATGCATGTGGCATTTGGTATCATAGTATTTACTATTCTGTAAATGCTAAGCACCTTTTTAAAGTCTGTTATGTTTTGTGTTGTTGTAGACAGCACAGCATATATGGGGTTAATTCTGGGTGGTACTGCAGGTGCACTGTAAGAATTCAGAGTAATGTTTAAAAAGGGAACATAAATCTGGATTTCACTTTTTTTGTATAATTGCACATTTTGCTATGTGTATAAGTAATCTTTCCTCTGTACAGTTTCTTGTGTTTTTTTTTTGGGGGTCCCCATGATGCTACATTTCCCTACCAGGTTGCCCTTTTCTAAAGTGATAAAACAATGGTTAGAAATGGAACATTCCAAATGGCTGAAAGCATTCTAAAAGGGTTAGATTAATGGCTGGAAATCCTCATGTACAATAGAAGAATTTGAATCTGAACTGTAAAAAACATTCACTAAAAAATAAAACATTTTAGTTTAATAATAGTATTAAGGCACTGCAAGGGTTGGGAGCTTTTGTTAATTGAACCCTACAGCCACAAGGTTGTTGGCTGTGACTCGTACCTCAAGACTCCCTAGGTCAGATCAACTGACAGTAACCAAACTCCATACAGTATTGTGCCTTAATGCTTAATTATTGTTCAGTTCCAGACCTTTGTGACAGGTAAGGAGTACAATCCTGCTGTGGGCTTACACTCACCTGACGTACCTGGGAAACAGATAGACAGATAGCTAGCTAGCTAGGTAGGCAGACGTATAGCCAGAGCAATAAACATTTTATTTTTATCCAGGAACATACAATTAGAACAAAATGAAAGTCCTATTTTCAAGAGTAGTCCTGCACAAAATACAAAAATACATATTAATATATAATAAACATTTTACAATGACAAGGATAATCCTTGTAATCTGACTGGCTGATGATAACATCACTGGATGTAGGGCAGGGCAGAGAAATTACCTCATAATCAGTTTTGAAATCCATCCATATTCAATGCAGAGTGGGCGTTTCATTCCCCAGCTACCGGCTTTAAAAAACTGTGAAGCCACTACAACTCAACCAAACCCATCAGGAGTTCACCCTCCTCAAGCAAATCACACAAATCATTTTTATATATATATATTTAAACAAATTACCACATAAAGCGACTTCCCATAACTGTAAAGGTCACGCCCACACATCCTCTGCTTTCTGACTACCTCAATTCACCTGCGCTGCCTACTGTCTTCCTAGCAGTCCTCTGCTCTTCTCCCAGTAGTCTGGCAGTGATTTGCAATGATAAATTAAAAAAAACAAAGTTTGCAGCATACAGAGTACATTTAATTTTCATGGCTGTTTTTCTTCCCGGAGCCCAGCAGCTTCGGTGAACCATGCAGACCATAACTGCTGGTCACGCAGTTCACTGATGCCACTTGACTTGTGGGGAAAAAGGTGCCATGAAAACTAAATTTATTTTTTCTGTTTGGACTGGCACACATCCTCCATCCCCAACCTGCTCCTCCTGGACTCACCAGCAAACTAGCAAACCAAAGCACTCACACCAAACATCTTCCTATCTACTCCTCAGCTCCCAAATTGTGCATCCCGTACAGTTGCCAAGTGGCTTGCTGAACACATATAAAAAACAAAACAAAGAAAGTTAAAATACAGACTGCTTTAATGGGTGGGAGAATGGCGGAGGGGGGGATTGATGTCAAAGATCACTGCACTAGCACACAGACCATATAGACCTGAGCAGGCAGCATCATGTAGAGAGCAGCTGCATCTACTGGTGGAAAAATATAGTGGACATTTTGTTAAACACATACCTCCACACACCAAAATCAAATTAAAAAATGCCCCCCAATTTTTTTTTTTACTTTTTTATTTACGAATGAGCCAGTATATAATAACAATAAGGCACTCCAGGGTGTGTGTTATTGCATAATAATGTCACTTCTTAGGTACTGAATGCACTCTACCTGTGGCCTCATGCTTCAACCACCTGAGGCATGACGTTATTACACAATAACCCACACCCTGTCATGCCTTATTGCTTAAATATAATACAATAGACAGAATAATAAGAAATATCTGTCTAAAAACATTTTCAAGGTTGAATAAGCCCCGGGACCATTCTGGAATTTAGATACTTAATTTCTTGCATGTATTTCTACTACTGTTTGATTCCAAGACCTAGCAATGCTCACTTTTAAAGTTATATCTCCACACCTAGTGTTGGCTTTGGGAATGGACAAACCCCTGTTAGCAACCTCACTCAAAGAGTATCATGAAACATTTTGTACATTGCAGTCAATAATTCTCTTCATTTGGAAAATTATCTTTAGCTTTTTAAAAATCCTGTTCAGCCAGTCAGCAATTAAAAAATGAGTATCAGGTAGGAAAACTGCAGCTTCTACCAGGGACCATAAAAAGGGAGAAAACACCATTATCTCAACACAAGCATGAGAAGCAGCTCTGTGAGGGATTAAGCACAACTGCAGACATGCCCACATGTCCAAATATAATTTGAAGGCCAGGTTTATGTTTTCTTTAAGAATTATTTTAATGGTAGGGATTGAATGGTTCATAGGATGGGCACCTCTTGGTCACTGGTTCAAATCTGGCTCCAGTTGATGGTGGTGTAAAGTCAATTTCATATCAAGTTGCCCCTCAAAAATCTGGCAGTCTCAACAGAGAGGTCAAGGGCTTCAAGGAAGGAATTCAAGAAAAGATTGGATAGATATGTAACTTCCCCCTCCCCCAACCCCCTCATCTAGGGGCATAAACTTATCATCGCAGATGGTCCAGGGAGCATGGGAGAGGACTACAACAAGTGCAACACCTGAACCAGTGTACCACCAAATAAGATAGGAAACATATCTGTCCTGTCTCTCGATGACTTAATGCCCATGTGCACGCTTGACCTCACCTCCAAACCTGGATTCACCCCAAACATTGACCACCGGCACAGGATCTCCAAACTGCAACTTCCTGTCTCTTCTGAGCCCCAAAAGCCCCTCGATCCTGATGCAGCATGATGGACACCTTCTAGAATTACAACTTATGAAATAAATTAAATACGGAGGGGGGGTTCATTTCATTTGTCCTCTTCCAACTTAAATAAAGAAAGAATCACTACCAAGATTCTTCCCAACTGCATAAATGGTTTACAGGCAGTACAAGCAGGGTTTCTTCACTCTGACATCTTGGATGATTTACCCAAGGAACCTGCTTACTTGGAAAAGACCCACAGGCTACTAGCTCACTGATGCTGGTAAGCCAAATCTCTCTCTCTTTTCCTATGCTGGGTTATCTATTCTCCTCAATCTCTGTCTGGTCTGGCACTGATCCACTGCCCTATACCGGTGCGGGAAAGCATGTTGCTTCCCCCACCTGGCCCTGGACCTTGGCCCAAATCTCGAGGGGTACCAGGATTTTTCCTCTCTGACCCAGGCCCTGTGACCCAATCTCTCTTGCTTTACATAGAACCTAAACCTGCCAGTGCTCCCAAACTCATAGCACCAGTCCCCACACCTATGGCTCAGATCTCTTTCTCTACTGGTGCAGTGGCCTTTAAACCCAGCCCTGCTCCAGTGCCTGAGCTACCTTAATCGGGCTACCCTGCCACAGGAGAGCCCTGAGCCCTGCCACTGCCCAGGCCCCCTAAGCATCCCTGTCCTCTACAGATGGTGCCAAAACTCCTTTCTGTGCTCCCAGATGACCATTTGAATGGTATACGGCCCCTGACCCACATCCCTGCTAACTCATCCTGGGCTTGTGGATTGCAGTAAGCTCCAGCCAGAGACACTACACAAGGCCTGTTCTAAGACCTGTGACCTGCCCAGCCCTTTAAATGCCAGCGCCCCAGGACCTGCCCCTCTACACAGGTCCCCTAATATGAGTGAAGGGCACTCTGGCTCCCTCTACTCTCAGGCCACTCTGCCACTCCAGGTACGGGAGAGAACCACTGCCACCAGCCTCCCACCAGTGGAGACCCTGCCATTGTCCCCACAGCCCTGGTGGTCTGATCCATTAATCCATGGGATCTCTCAGGCTCCTGCCTATCCTTGCATCCTACTACCACCTGTACCTCCCTTTTTCCAATGACACAGGTACCTGGATGACCATCCTCCCCACAGAGCTTTCTCCCTGGCTCCTCGATGCCACATCACTATTGAGGCCATCCCTGTCTGCCACTTTGGGGGGCGGTCCCCCCACAGGCCCAACCCGGACCATTGAGCTCCCTTCCTGCCTGCCCAGGCCTAGTGCCCTGGCTGGAAAGTCCCCGAAACTTCCTGTCTCCAGCCTTATATACATTCCTTAACCTGCTAGCTTGAGGCATCCAGCAGGTACTTACCCTCAGAGCACTAATAAATTCCCCAGCTCAGGGGGGGATAAGAGGGGGGAAAGAGGTGCCTAAAACGGGAGCATAAGCCCCTCCTGCAAGTGTGGCTTACAGATGCATAATGGAAAACAATTAGGGCTTTGTAGTATGCCAAAAGACACTACCTATGGGCAGGGCCCCTACTTTTCTGAGGCACTGCGGGACCAAGTTCTGTGGCAAGACTACCATTTGCCGCAGAACTTCTGTGGCCGTGGTTTGTAATTTCCGAGGAAGTTCTGTGGCACTAACAAACTACCACATCACAGTGTCAGCTTGTCATCCTGACTTCACTTTCATGGCAGTGGTTATAGCAATCAGGATGGTGGAAAGCACAGCAACACTAGTTCAAAAAATAACAGACTTATAAAAATAATGTTATGCCTAAAAAAGCAAAACAAATGTCTCTCCCTTAAGGTCCTAGCCTGTTGCATAAATGACATAAGCAGAGGGGCTCTTATGTGATAAATAAGGTATTTCTATATGCATGCTATCTATCCCACTAATGAGGTTTCCACTGTCTATCACTTATATATTTGTATATGGTTTCTACACCACTCATGAGGTTCCCACTGTGTATCACTTATATATTTATATGCAATCTGTAACATACATACAAATATGCGTGTGTGTGTATGGTGACAGAGACAGATATATTATGTGTGTGTGTGTGTGTGTGTGTGTGTGTGTGTGTGTGTATGTATGTATGTATATATATATATATACTTTTTTTTTTAATTTCCATGAACTTGCATCCTCATTCATACAGGTCCCATTGGAAATGGAATAGAGGACTTATTGCAAAACTAATTTTTCATGTCAACCTGCTTTCCCTGACACACTGCGTAACACCATCAGGCCATGCCATGCATGTGAACCAATTGTGAGATACAGTCCTCTGGCCCATCACAATGTGTTCACCATGTGACAGAACACTGCACCACACCTTCCCAGGCTCTGAGCAGTGATGTGTTCCACCAATCCTTGTGCCGCCCAGCCAGCTCCCAAAGCTAATCTCCGACCCTGAGTTGCCAGTACGGAAACACAGCATGCTACCCTTTGGCCCAACAGCTGTCCCTGCACACAACATTTCTCAATAACTTTTAGGTGATTCTATCAACCAACGACAATATGTAATCAATAACCCTGGCAAAAATGTGTACAATGCAATTATTTATTTACCAGGTCTATTCTTTCAACACGTCTACACATTATTATATTTCACTTTTCTGGGCATAATTACTTTATTTTTCTTAAAAATTTAGACAGTTAAATTCATTTTAGCAGTTATTCATTTCAGATAGTGTCTCTTTACCTTAAAGGCACAAATAGGTTTGTACAAAGTGAGGTATGGACTTAACAGGTTTGTGCTATTGACAAGGTTTTGTTTAAGTTGGCCCTAGTGCAACAATGTAAGACTGAAAATTGTATTAGGCTGTAGTGCAGGTTGAGCAAATATCACCATGCATGATGTGCTGTGCCACCGTCTCTGGCAGTGGGAGCTGTAATAGATAAGTGACTGTTCATTTCTGTTGCAGAATGCAGCCATTTCATTAGCTAATGTATGATGTTATAGCAATGATATCACATTCTGAACATATGGGAGGGTTTGGATATAAAAAGAGGGGAAGGGAACCAGATTCTATGATTAAACAGAAATATTAATAAAAAAATCACCAAGAAGAGTGAATTCTGCGGCACCGCAGAAGTTCTGCGGTAGATTGCAAGTTCTGCGCAAAATTCTGCGGCCGCAGAATTCTAGGGGCCTTGCCTATGGGCCTTGGCCTTCTGAGCTTCCAAAATTCCTAGTATGATTCCTAGGATGAAGGGCTGACTGGGCAAGCAATCTAGAGTTAATCTAATCTAAATCTAAAAACACAAATATGCTGATTCTCCACATTAGCCTCTTCTCATTTTTTAAGGTTATTTTTACTTTGTGTTTTGCATGAATATTTACCAGATTATCATGTCATATGAGTACAACTTGGCATTTTTGACACTGAGAGACCCTCCTAAATCAATAATTCAAGTTGATTTTGCCATTATAACAAACATGGAGAAGCCCATGGAAGGAAAAAGAAAAAGAAAATTACTCACTGGTCCAGGAATATGCTCTGAACAGTCTGATGATCAATACACTTATTTTTCTGGCCTTACCCCATCAATACAAACTAGATATTGCTGGTAATGTAAGGCACTATAAAAGTCATATTTTAATAGAATGCCAATACCACGCCAGTGAATTTTACTTTTGAACTTTATCAATACATGTCAGAAGGACAAATCATGGAAAGAGAGGATATTGACGTAATGGTCATCTCTGCTGTCTCAGTGCCCTCTGTTTTCAATTTTTCTGATCACATCAGGTATTAATAACATTCTGAAAATACAATTGGTGCAGATAGGGGGCAGAGATGGCACTGGTGGTGTGAGTTGGAGTAGTCTCTCTCTAGGTGCTGGGGCTTAAAATTTAATCAGTGCTGACAAAGCCATGCAAGCCCTCGAGTAAAAGGGATTTGAAATCTTTTTATAGAGATGCTATGCACACATTGGAAATACAGTGTCTTCTCTAGTGGTCAGCTAAATGTTTTCCCCCCTTCTTCCCTGAGAAAGAGAGCAGAATCACCAGCAAACCAGCCAGCAAATCTAGGATTGTTGCCTGCCTTTGAACTTCCCAGTCATCCATGTGAGGTGTTTCCTCCATGACAGGTCAGACGTCACACTGTGAGGAGGCAAGCAGTACCTGGGGAGTGAGGATGCAGCCTTCATGCACTGCCTGTCAGCTGCCAAAGGAGTGAGATAGGAACTGGCTGCAGAGACAGCCACTCACAGACCCTCATGACTGGGGAAAGGGCACAGTCTTGGTGACACCAATGGTCTATGTAGCGGTAAGGAGGAATACAGGGATAATAAAATACAAAATTGGATATATTAGCAGGAGAGTAGAAACCAGAGCCTGATACATCACAGTGAAGAGGCCCATCACTACTTAGTAGATTGTCGCAGTGATGGCATCAAGTGAAGATTTTTTTTAAAGTGCTGATCAGTTGTAGGTTGATAATTTATAGAATCCCATTTTGCAGTAAAAATACCATAGGATTGTGTTGTGGGTAAGATCACAGCTGCACTGCATCCCAGCAGCAAGCTCTTATGAAAGGGTTTGCTTTTTCTCCAGTGCTGAACGTTATGTAAGAAGGGAACAGCCCATTAGTGCACAAGATGAGTGACATTTGAACTGACACAGTGTAATGTTACAGAGCAGAGTTTCGATCAGTGGAGCCATGCCTAGATTCCCCAAGGTGTTGCCCAGCAAACACATATTTTGCTATTCCATGGGATACCGTTTACCTTTCAGATGCTGCTCTTCTGCTTATCATTTTCGGAGTCTCATTTTTCTGACAGATGTGGATTTGCCAAAGACTGTAATACCTTTGATTGGATCATCATGGATACTGTACACAGATGTTATGGTACACAAGCTTTTTGGTGTTGCACAGGTCCATTTGTCAGGTGGTTTAACAGCCTGAGCAAAGGCTTCACCTGCTCACAGCCTCTGTTCCACCATGGTTCAGCTGAAACTCAGTATCCAACCCCAACTTCCCAACTCCCCTTTTACTTCAAAATAATTTCTCCTACAAAAACCTACAAATTGTTAAAGAGAATGCCTCTGTACTAGGGTACTAGTAGGGGTGGCCTAAACTCTAAATTTCTCAAGCATGTACTGGCTCTGCTTCTAGGCCTCTTGCACTGTTTTTTTAATCTCTCACTCTTGCTCTCTCTCTCAGTCTAACAATTCAAACCATGTCCAATATTTGAAAAAAAAACTAAGTCCCTCTATTATGGACAATTATAGACTTATTTCAGTCTATTTATTTACATGTTTATTCTTTGCAAAAACTTTGCTAATGCACCAGTTAGGGTTAAAGGGACAAAAGTAGGGAAATGTGGTGTTAGGGTTCCCAACCCTAACACCCCACCCCCTCCATGCAGACAGCAATAGGAAAACAATTACGGTTTGATCTCTCCTGAATCTTCGCAAATCAGGTGTGGGGTGTGCCTTGGGGTTGTCAATCCTAACGCTCACCCCATTCCATCACTAAATAAGCTGAGATGTGTAGAGTATATGAGAATGTGGTGAGCATTAGGGTTGACAATCCCAAGGTACACTCCACACCTGAAATGTGAAGATTCAAAAGACGTGAAACCGTAATTGCTTTTCCTGTTGCTGCCTACATGGTGGAGGTGGAGTGTTAGTCCTTAACTCTTGATCTGACATGGCCTTAAACATCAATATTAAGTCCCCTCAAACCTTTCTTTGTTGCAGTAAGAGAAGGCCGGTGTTATGTAGTCTTGTATTATAGTCTACTGTTCTCATAGAACCTATTAATTTGGTAAACTTCAGTTGTATTCTCTCCATTCTCTAGATTTCCCCTTTTTTATAGGGAAATCACAACTGGGATCCAAAATCTAAATGAGGCCTTACATACATTTTATATAATGGTAATAAACAACCCATTGCTTTATTAATAAAGCTTCTTCTAATGTTCTTAATCATAAAGTTAGCCTTCTTATGTTGATTGCGCGCATGCGCAAGAAACATGTTGCATCAGCTTTCTCCACAAGCAGGTTGTGGAAGTGTGGCACTGTTGTGCCCAATGCCCCCACAGCCTGCAAAGGCTTGCCCCCATCCCCCAGTGCCGTGGCATGCTGCTGCTGACACTAGTTCAGCCAGTGTGCCACAACCTTCTAAAAAAGTGGCCGATGCAATCAAGGGCCACCTCGTCATTGCAGCGTCAGCCATCCGCTGCAATGAGGGAGCGACCTCTCATTGCTGGGTGGGATGTGAAACCCCTGATATTGTCTGTGAACATGGTGGCGGCTTGCCGCCATGTTCACAAACAATATAACCCCCTCCCCCCCACCGTGTTTACTTGCCGACGGAGGCCCTAATCCCTGTTGGCTGTGGTGCCCCCGTGTTTCTGTTGTTGCCTAAGGGGGGAGCCCACTCCCCATCGGCATTCTGTCACCCCCCCCAGTTTTGTTCCTGCCGATGGGGTGCCCAATCCCCGTTGGCATAATGAACCCCCCGTTTTGTTCCTGCCGAGGGGGTTGCCCAATCCCCCGTTGACTACTGCTGACCTCCAAACGAAAGCCTCTGCTGGCACACTGGGAGCCCACCCCAGCATGCTAGATACTCCTGTGAAGGGAAAAACAGTTCCGCGGTGTCTTTTGGGTTTTTTTCTCCTGAAAAAGAAAACTGTCCCTCGGCACTCCCTTCCCCCACCCAACCCACACCCACCCACTGGCGCCTCTGCCTCCTCAAACCCCCTCATCCCATACTTACCTCCGAGCTCGGGCGTGACGATCTTCGTGGATCAGGAACACGTCTGCACTCTTCAAAGCCGACCGCGAACTGAAGAAATGCCGGTGAGCTGTATAATGTAATAAATAGGGTTTTTTCAACCTTAGTGCATATCTCGGGCATTTTTGGGAATTTTTTCACCAAATTTTCAACATGGGGTTTTTTGGACCCCTCCTCATAAATTCTTGAACTGTCATGGCGTTAATCGGCCCCGAAAGGTGGTTTCGCAGTCACTGTGCGGAATCACCCATCGGGCTGATTAATGAAATGACAGTGCCAGTGTTCATGAGGTGGGCTCTCAAAAAGCCTGTGTTGCAAATTTGGTGGAAAAAATCCAAAAAAATGACTGTTTTACAGTGTGCATTGCGCGTAGTTGCTCACGCATTTCCGCAAATTTACAATATTTTCATGCCAGATTTTCAACATTGACATTTTGTCACACCTCCTTGTGAGCAGTATAGCAGTCATTGTTCACATCCTGGCCAAAATGTGTTTTCGCACTTCCAGCGCAGAATAGCGCAGTTGCTGTGGGAAATCAGTGTTCAGGACAGATTAAGAAAATGACAGTGACACAGTTCATGAGTAGAGGTCCTAAAATGGCTATATTGAAAATTTGGTAATGATACTCCATAAAATGACTGTGTTACAAGCGTGTGTTGCGCGTTGGCATGCATGCTCGTAACTTTGCAAATTTATAATATTTTCACTCTAGATTTTCAATATTGTCATTTTCCCAGACCTACTTATGAACAGTACAGCTGTCAGTTTTCCCATCCTGGCCAAAATGTGTTTTTGCACTTCCGGCGCAGAATAAAGTGGTCGCTGTGGAAAATCACTGTTCAGGACAGATTAAGAAAATAATGATACTGTTCATGAGCAGATGTCCTAAAATGCCTATGTTGAAAATTTGGTGATGATAGCCCATCAATTGACTGTGTTATAAGCGTGCATTGCGCACTTTCCACGCACCATTGTAACTTTGCAGATTTGTAATATTGTCACACCAGATTTTCAACAGTGCCATTTTTTCACACCTCCTTATAAGCAGTACAGCTGTTATTTTTCACATCCTGACCAAAATGTGTTTTCACAGTTCCAAAGCAGAATAACATGGTCACTGTGGGAAATCAGTGTTCAGGACAGATTAAGAAAATGACAGTGGCACTGTTCATAAGCAGAGGTCCTAAAATCCCTATGTTGAAAATTTGGTGACTAAACTCCATAACATGACTGTGTTACAAGCGTGCGTTGAACTGTTTCCATGCACCCTTGTAACTTCGAAAATTTGTAATATTATCACTCCACATTTTCAACAGTGGCATTTTTTCACAACTCCTTATGAACACTACAGCTGTCATTTTTCACATTCTGGTTAAAATATGTTTTTGCATTCTTGCCGGACAATAGCATGGTCACTCTGGGAAATCAGTGTTTGGGACAGATTAAGATCGACTGAGTGAGGGGGGGGGGAGTGACCGAGCTCAACTGAGCTCTGTCAGGACTGCTGCAGATTTGTTTGTGTTCAGACAAAGGCCCCAATACAAGAGCCCAGTACAAAAGGGCAGCCTGCAGCACTGGGAGAAACAGAACAAGAGAGCGAGTGAGGGAGAGGGATTGAGTGAACTCACCGAAGTGCTTTCAGGGCTGCTGCGGATTTCTTTGTGGGCAGAAAAAGGCATCGATACAGGCAGGGGCCCAGTGCAAAAGGCCAGCCTGCAGTGGTGGGAGAAACAGGATGAGCGAGTGAGACAAGGAGACTTAGTGAGCTCAACGGAGCTCTATTAGGACTGCTGGGATTTCTTTGTGGGCAGAAAAAGGCACCAATGCAGGCAGGAGCCCTGTACAAAAGGGCAGCTTGCAGCGCCAGGACAAACAGAATGAGCAATGAGAGAGGGAGACTGAGTGACCTTAACAGAGCTCTGTCAGGACAGCTGCGGATTCCTTTGTGGACAGACAAAGGTGCCAACGCAGCCAGGAGCCTCATACAAAAGCACAGTCTGCTGTTCCAAGAGAAACAGAATGAGCGAGTGACAGAGCGGTAGTGAGTGAGCTCAGCGGAGCTCTAGTGTGACTGCTGCAGATTTCTTTGTGGGCAGAAAATGCAGCAATGCAGGCAGGAGCCCAGTACAAAAGGCCAGCTTGCAGCGCCGGCAGAAACGGAATGCAAGACTGAAAGAGGGGGAGTGAGCAGGCTCAGGGGAGCTGTGCCAGGACTGCTTCAGATTTCTTTTTGGCCAGAAAAAGCCGCCAATGCAGGCAGGAGCCCAGTACAAAAGGGTAGCCTGCAGCACCAGGAGACACAGAACGAGCGAGTAAGGGAGGGGGAGTCAGTGAGCTCAATGGGGCTCTGTTGGGACTGCTGCAGATTTGTTTGTGGACAGAAAAAGGCAGCAATGTATGCAGGGGCCCAGTACAAAAGGGCAGCCTGCAGTGGCAGGAAAACCAGAATGAGCGAGTGAGTGAGCTCAACAGAGCTGTATTGTAACTGCTGCAAATTTCTTTGTGGGCATAAGAAGGCAGCAACGCAGGCAGGAGCCCAGTAGAAAAGGGCAGCCTGCAGTGCCGGCAGAACAGAATGAGCGAGTGAGAGAAGGGGAGTAAGTGAGCTCAATGGAGCTTTGTCGGGACTGCTGCAGATTTCTTTGTGGGCAGAAAAAGGTGCCAACAGAGCCAGGAACCCAGTACAAAAGGACAGCCTGCAGCGCCAGGAGAACTAGAATGAGTGAGTGAGACAGGGGGAGTGAGCGACCTCAACGGAGCTCTGTCGGGACAGCTGTGGATTTCTTTGTGGGTAGAAAAAGCCACCAAATCAGGCAGGAGCCCAGTACAAAATGGCAGCCTGCAGCACCAGGAGAAACAGAACGGGCAAGTGAGAGAGGGGGAGTGAGCCACCTCAATGGACCTCTGTCGGGACAGCTATGGATTCCTTCCTCAGCAGAACAAGGTGCCAATGCAGGCAGCAGCCCAGTACAAAAGAGCAGCCTGCAGCACAGAGACAAACAGACTGAGCCAGTGACAGAGGGTCACTGAGTGAGCTCAACAGACCAATGCAATCAACATTCGGCATTGACAAATGCTTGTTTATTATGTGTGTCCTATGAGGTTTAAATTCTAGTTTATTATCAGTTATGATACCACAGTCTTTCTTCTGGTTAGTTACCTTCAGATTAGTTCCATTTAAGGTATAGGTTTGTATCTCATTTAATCTCCCCAAATGCATAACTGTGCATTTACTGGTACTGAAAGGCATTTCATTTTGAGATGACCAGTTCTCAATCTTCTTTATATCTTGCTTCATGTTATTTTGTTGTATAACTGTCCCTACTGGCCCTCCTAATTTAATGTCGTCTGCAAACTTTAAAGTATTGTTAACAATACCTTTGTTTAAATCATATATATATATATATATATATATATATAGAGGTAAAATAGCACAGGCCCCAATACTGAGCCCTGTGATACCCCGCTAGTGACTCCTACAGGGGCTGAGTACTCATCTAATACTCTTACTGACTGTTCTCTGTTTTTATCCAGATTTTAGTCCATTTGGTCAACCTACTGGCTATTCCCAAAGATGACATTTTTTCTATTAGTTTTCTGTGCGGTACCTTATCAAATGCCTTATGGAAATCCAAGTAAATGATGTCCATAGGTACAGTATATTGTTATTAAGTGACTTGCTTATAGATTCATAAAAGCACACAATAAACGATTGGTTGTATATCATCTCTCTTTTTCTCAAACCCATGTTGCGTGTTATCATCCAAGCCCAAAATAGTAATGTTTTCCACCAGTTTTAGTTTTAGGAAGCTTTCAGCAATCTTGCACAAAATTGCAGTCAGGCTGACTGGTCTATAATTAGATGTATCTGACTTGTCTCCCTTTTTGTACAGTGGAATAACTATTACATGCTTCCAGTTATCTGGCACCAACTCTGTAGTGAAGGAGTTGTTAAAGATTCTACTTAATGGATGCACAATATACTACCTATTTCCTTAATTAGTCTAGGACTTAAACCATCTACTCCAGTGAATTTATGCACTTTTAGTTTATTTATCATGTCTATAAGTTGAGCAGTACTGCAGGTCAGGTTAAGTTTGGGCATATGTTCTCCGTTATGTTATAATACACGGTGTCACCATTCTTGTATACTGTCCCAAAATATTTCTTAAATGTTTTGGCCATGTCTTTAGGTGTTTTAATCTCTCCCCTTCTTTTGCTAATGGGCCGGTTTGTGGGCAGATGGGATGTAAGCAGTTGGGTGAGGGGGGCATGATTCTGTTGGGGGACCACTGGACCACAAAGGAGTGCTTAAAACACATATACTGGGGTATCGGGGACGGGAAACCACTGGACACCAGGGAATGCTGTAATTTTTTTTTTTTTATTTAGTTGTTTAACCAGGTATAGCACACTAAGCTGAAAGCTTTTTTACAGGAGCGACCTGGGAGCACAAGAACAAGCACAAGTAATAAATATATACTGGGTGATCTGGGGTGAGGGAAACACCTGGAGACCAGTGAGTGCTGTAATAAACATATATTGGGGGATTGGGGGGTGGAGGAACCACTGGATATAAGGCAGTGCTGTAATAAACATATACCGGGGGACTGGCATAGGAAAAACCACTGGACACCAGGGAGTTCTATTTTACAAATATACTGGGGGATTGGGGGGGCAGCTCAGCACTGAGGTGGGCAGCTGCAGTGCAGCCACCCAGTCTTTGGGTAGGGGCATGGGCTTAGTGCCAATTTTAGAGGTGTTTTTTAGCAGTGGTAAAAAGTTCCATGGGGATGCTGTTTACCACTGCTGCAAACCATTGAAAATGCTGCTGCACTAGTATGCATGAGGTGACCCCCTTATTTACATAGACACATTTTAGTGCCTGGGCACTGCCAGGTTTTGGTGGGCACTCCAGGGGCCTCTGAATAAGGCTCCGCCCTGAGTGCTGGCACAAACGTGGGTTAGCACCAGCACTAACCACTTTCACTACGGAGATAACTTTTGAATATTGGTGTCAAATACTCTTATTCCTGTTTTTACAGTAATTGTCTCCATGAATCAGAAGTGTGTTCTGGCTCAGTAAAGTTGATTTCACCAACTTATGTAATCTATACCCACACTATGCATTCTTGCTGTACTGTATGTCTGATCACCAACTCGGTGTTGCCTCTGACCGGGGACAACTCTGCAAATGAGCTATTTAGCTTAGTGTTCTGCCCTTACTACACCTGTGTCTGTGTCTGCTGGTCTGCATCCAAGCAGCCCAGCTACTATTTTCAAAAGCTGTACATGTATGTGACAGGAAGTCATGATCTCTGGTAAAACAATTGACTCAAATGTAGTTTGTGTAATATGTTTGCAGTAATTGCATCTTTTTGGACATGTAATTTGGATGCAGTTTGACTTAAAGCATTTAATTGATAATCTAACAATGTGGCTCGATTTCCCTTTTGAAAATTGCAGGGGGCTGATCTTGGTCAGATCTTTTTGTAAATCTTACCCCGTGTGTTTGAAAACACATGAAACTACAGATTTAAAACTGGAGATAGCCATATTTTAAAAAAAAAGTTTATTTCTCACTCTTTCAGTTCTTTAAAGAGCCCCTGATGCTATTGTGAAAACTTTGAAAAATGTAATGTTTTGATACAATTCATTTTATATTTCATATTACTTTCATAGTTTTCACCTCTATGTCTTTATTACCAAGGACATTTGTATGAAAACAGGATCTCCACCGTGTTGAGGACCATTTGGTTTGTCTGTGGCTGACACCACAGACTGAGGTGATTGTGATGTCAGAAACTGAGAATTATGATGTCAGGGGTAGACAAGCATCCAGACCAGACGCAGTGTAGGGGATAGTGACCTTGTTTTGTTGCAGCTGTCCTCGTTAATAACGAAAAAGTAGGGAAAAGAATTCCAGACAATAAATGAAATAGAGTATAAACTGAAGTTTGTTAGAATCTTAAATAATTCAAAGTTTTTCCAAATGGTTTCAGGAGTTCTTTAAAAAATGCTAAAGCAGACCCTAGCTGGGAGAAAATGGCGTCTTAGAAAACAGAAGATGGCATCTCTTGGGATTATAACTGAAGTTTCATGGTTGTGAATTTTGTACAGCATTTGACTGATCTATTATCTGGATGTATTGTATGCTTGGTTGTCTTTGTACCATTTGTACTTGGTTTTGTGATATTTTATTGTAATGTGCTCTGACTGGGTTCCCTGAGGGCACACAGAAATAAAAGTAATGAAGAAGCAGAAAAAGAAGAAGAAAAAGGCAAAGTAATGTGGAATAAAAATGACTACTGCAGGTACGAAGTCTTCACCATATCATGCGCTGGCACCACCACTTTGAAGTGAGAGGTCAGTGTCCGGGTATTAAAGAGGCCCACAGTAATGTAGAAACACAGAGCATGGGAAATGTTGGTGCACTCTGGCCAGGTTTCCCTAATCTGTTTTGGTTTCCGTGATGGTGTCTGTTCTGCAATAAATAACATTTTGCATACTTATGCTGGATTAGACTCTACATTTTTTTTCTCCTGTGCATTGCTTTGTGCTGTAGTATTCAGCAGGCAGTGTAGTATTTTTATGGCATTCTTAGCATCTTTGCAATAAAGTTTTTTTTTTTGTGCTTGTTTGCAATTTATTTACCCTGGACAGCCCTGTGGAGCTGCGTGGTGCTCTATACATCAAACCTACTGCACACACCGTAATATGGCAGTAAGCACTGTTACTGGTGGTGGTCCACTGCACCAGTTCAGGTGATGGCTCTTTGCCAACACTAACTCACCAGGTCTTGATACTGCTGAGACAGACAGTGTCTTCCCCTGCCCCTCAGAGTAGTGTGGTCTGTGATTTCATGCAGGCTGCCATCCTCCCATCCCCTTCATGGTATCAAATATTGAATACCACAAGGTGGCCAGGGCTCGTTATTACCTGACCACAATTCTGTACAATGCTCTGGTCCCAGAACACATTTAGGGGCCACATGTGGCTAGGATGGAGGCAGATGGGCATGCAGCTCCTGATGAGACCTGCCCCTGATGAAGACCCTATTTGGGTTGAAGCAACAGGGCTCAGGGCATAGAGCTCTAGTCTGTCTATATATCACATGGTGCATGAATAAATGTACTTCAGCTACTTGCTGTGCCAGAATGTTTATTTGACTCCATGAGTGCACATTTGTTTCTTTTGTTGTCTAGCAGGCAGGCTGCCTTGCTCTGCACTGTCACCAGTATCCAGCATGCACCATTGTTTGTTGTTTTGCTGCAACTTCTGATGGTACATAGTGTTTGCTTCCCCTCCTGCATGCCATCCATTCCACACTTTACTTTAAGGCCCATGCATGATGCACCATTGCCTGCTTGGATCAGTACAGATCAAACTGATGTCATCACCAGGGGCGTAGGGACATGCAAATGATCCGATGCACAGACACTGGATCATGATATCGCCACTGCTCCTGATGCACTATACAGCACACTGTGAGTCATTGATAGCTCCATAGTACATCCATCAGTCCAGGCAGCATGCTAATTAGTCCACACTCAGCCAGGTATGACAGGGTTTTCTTGCAGATGGCAGAGACTATTTTCTTGTTTTCTGTGGGGTCTTGCTTTTGCCCATACTTACAGCTGAGTCAACTAAAGCATTTTGGTTAAGTGACTTACTTACCGACACGCAGCATGTGGCTTTTGGGATTGGAACATGGATCTCCTGACCCCAGCCTGTGCTCCAGCTACTACACCATGCTGCTGCAATTTGCAGGTCTGTTGCAGTTCTAAAAGGCAAAAATGTTACCTGCTCTGAGCTTCCTGGGCTCTTTTGCAACCCACTAAATACCTTTATTTTTCTAAATAACCTCACCCACTCTTGTTTTGCTGATAACCTCTTGTCTGTTGCCTGGACAAGTTGTAGTAACAACAAATGGATACCTTGCACTCACACTGATTAATTCAGGTGCTTGATCCAAAGGGATTACAGTCATACAATGTGTCCATAGATTGGTGGATGGCATCCTGACAAAACACCCAATAGGTTAAAGTAGTCTCGGTAACTCTAACCTTGATCATACTATTCTGTAGTCACATCTTCCTCTTGTTCCTAGTTTTTCCTCTGTTGGGGTTGGAAACATTTCAAATGTGTTATAGAATTGGTACTGTAAGTTTCAAATGGAAACGTTTCAGCTGTAAAATTAATTTTGGAGATCACAGTTCCAAACTGACTTGTCAGTTACACATCTTAGAGAAGTATGTATTTCAGTGAGACCTCAGGTTATGTGACCAATAAAAATCTTTTAAATGCCTTATGAGGAGAATCCTTTGAAATGCTTCCAACCCCAGTGGAGGAAAAATGAACTTGGGCAGCTGGAGAAATAGTTAAAGGTCTGGGTCAGAAATTGGTTGGGAGGAGATCTCAGAGGGTTGTCTGCAATTGGGAATTCTCAGAGGTTAGGGAGGTCACTAGTGGGTTTCCCCAGAGACCTGTCATAAGACTGGTCCTATTTAATATCTTCATATGTGAAGTTAGGAGGGGATTCAGGGAAAGGTCTACCTTTTTACTGATGACACAAAAATCTGTGGAAGACTAGACAGCAAGGAGGGCATATGGGTATGGAGGGAGGACCTTGGGTGCCTGGAAAAATAGTAAATGGTCTGACTGCTGAAATTTAATGTAAAAAGTGTGAAGTCATGCACAGAGAGGCCAGGAACCTGAAGGATGAGGGGTGTGGTCAGGGCCGTCATGCAACGAGAAATTTTGGAGGGGCACAAAATCAAAAATTTTCTAGGGTCTGGGGGCATGCTCCCCCGGGAACATTTTGAAAAACTGAGGTCAAATGGTGCATTTTGGTGACTTTTAGAAGGCCAGGAAACTTTTCCTTAACATGCTAAATGCTATCACAATGATATTTGTTTTCTTTGTTCAGTCTGTGACAGTGACCTCTTGTTTTTTCAAAGCAATTTTGTAAAAACTGAACTGAAATGGTGCATTTTGGTGGCTTTTACCATACAGTGACTCAGCTAGCTATTTACAGTTCATTCCTAACTAATTAATTACCTGCTAAAAGCCAGAAATGCACCATTTGAATAGTCAAATTAATACAGTCATCTACTATAAATGTTTTGCATGAAAAATAATGACACAGATCATCTGTTCTTGCTGATACTTTGTTTACTGTGTAATCTTTTCCATGTATTACTTACATACATGCAGAAAAAACACTGCAGACAGGATTCACAGTACTATACAATATACTATAGAAATTTACATGTTTACATGTTTAAACACACACACACGCAACGCACGCATACACACACACACACCCCAAGCAGAACACAGCTGGATAAGGTACCAATATTTAGCAAACTTGTCATACTTACCCAGAGTCTAGCAGGGGTGTCATGCAACCAGTAATTGTGGAGGTGCACAAAATCAAAATTTCTCTGGGGGAGTCTGGGGGCATGCTCCCCTGGGAACATTTTGAAAAATTGAGGTCAAATGGTGTATTTTGGTGACTTTTAGAAGGCCAGGAAGCTTTTCCTTAACATGCTAAATGCTATCACAATGATATTTGTTTTCTTTGTTCAGTCTGTGACAGTGACCTCTTGTATTTTCAAAGCAATTTTGTAAAAACTGAACTGAAATGGTGCATTTTGGTAGCTTTTACCATACAGTGAATCAGCTAGCTATTTACAGTCCATTCCTAACTAATTAATTACCTACTAAAAGCCAGAAATACACAATGTGAATAGTCAAATTATTACAGTCATCTACTATAAATGTTTTGTATGAAAAATAATGACACAGGTCATCTGTTCTTGCTGATACTTTGTTTACTGTGTAATCTTTTCCATGTATTACTTACATATATGCAATAGGGATGACGATAAGCAGAGTATGATGAATCCATTTATGTGAGTAACTGTGTGTATAAATTTCATTTATACACACAGTTATTACATCATGCTCCACACTCGTGAGGTTACTTGAGGTCAATGGCAACTTCACAAGATAACCGCTTTATCACATAGTCGCCCCCCGCATAACCCTTATTCATGCAATAGGCATGACAGGGTATTAAATAGCTAGTATAGCATAGCATAATGCTATTCAGTATCAGAGGGAGGTGCTATCCATTTTCTGAACTGTATAGCACTAGACTGCTAAACATTTTTTTATGTTTTTTTATTCAAGTTTACACATACAAAACACATTAAAAACAAAGATTTTTTCATTTTGCTAACCAGTCTGTGCCATATACCATGCATTTTTGTAGCTGATTAGCACTTTCACATGTGAAACTGCTAATCAATTTTTTTGGATTATTTAATACCCTACGTGGACACAAAACCCATTTAAAAAATCCATTTATCTGCACAGCCATTGAATAAATCAAATTTATCTATGCAGTAGTGATTTAATCACCATTTATCCACACATTATTTATGTCATTATCATTTATCTGCATAGAAGTGATGTCACGTATTCCCATATTCAAATGCAAATAACTTTAAAACGAAGAATGATAGCATAATACTGTGAGAATGAAAAGTGTTCAGCAGAAAGATATTTATAAAATGAGTGTTGTTTTATTTATAGTTACCTTTTAGTTTTTTTTATAATTACCAAAAAATAGCAGAAAATTCAATTTTGTTCACTTTTTGCAAGAAACAAATGCAAATAACTTTAAATAAAAAAATGACAGCATGGTACTTTGAGCATACAAGTTGTTGAACACAAAACTATCTAAAACATGAGTGGTGTTTCATTTAACAGCAACCACTGTGCTAGTTGGAAAGTTGACAAAAAGTCACACAATCTTTCATCTAAAAAACATTAAAAGCAAATGTCCCTGCAGTGTCAGAAAGCATCCCATATTGTATAAAGGAAATATACAATGGTGAGCTGTCAGATAAATTATTTATCTGCACAAGTGCTGTTTGACCTTGGAAGTCTGGACCATACCTCTCATCTTATCATGTCAGCACTTGTCTTTAAATTGCAAGCAAACTGTCTGAATGTGTAGCACATTCTTAATCAATATTCAAATAGTGGGTTTCCTATGCTTAGTGCCAAAGTATGTTTAAATAAAAGTTACTTTTTTATTGTGAAACTGCAAACAACCCAGAAAAACTGTGAACAGGCATGACAGAGACCATGATGAGCAATGCAAGGCAGAAATAAATGTAGGTGGGAATAATCCATCAGATTTGGGCTGGCAGTATAGCCTAGAGGTTAGAGGAATGAGGTGTGTATGAGCGTGATACATCCAGCAGACCAGACCTGAGTTTGATTCTCACAACCTCCACTTGCATACTGTGTGACTCTGAGCAAGTCACTTAACTGCCCAGTGCTCCCAGGTTACCCCTGAAAACAGGCACTTGTGCTTAGTGGGCCTTACCTGGTTACCAAAGACTAAAATAAATAAATAAACATCAGTACCACCTCCCTACCAACAGGCCCCGCCAAATGAAGTACTGCAAACAGAGTAGGCCAGCTTGCAATACACTGTACTTAGTATTGCTAACAAAAGTAAAACTGTCAGAACAGCATAATAAAGGATCATACTAACTAATTAATATTACTTGTAAAACTCCTACTGTCCTGGGGAGGAATAACCCACTCCAAGTCACACACCCTGCAGGCTCTCAAACCAGAGCAAGCCTAATAACAACAAATTAATGCCTTTACTAATAACCCTCCTACACTGACAAATGACAGGGGTGGTATTCGTGGTAATACCACACCTAGATGAGCGACCTCTTCTTGCAAACCTTCCAAATGGAAACAGACGAATGACAATAAAATACAACACAGACTGACAACCCAGGGGTAGGGGTAGGGGTGGATAAAATAACCTACTCCAGACAATAATCACACCCCTACCATTTGAACAAGAGCCAACTTTTCTCTTTTTGGGAGGCTTATCTATGCAAAAAAGCAGAAGTCACTTGAACTACAGTGAAAGCTAATGATTTAAGGGGGGGGTGTTGCGCTGCCCCTCTGAGTCGGCACCAATACACGCACACTCGACCTCTTGCAAAGTGCATCCACAGCCTGCCCAATAACAATGAATACATTATTACAGTTTACCACTAATAATAATAAAACAAACAAACCCACCCACTGGGTTTAACCCTTATCCTACTGAACTTCTGTTGCTGCATGAACATCTGCCCCACTTTGATTGGCTTGTCCATGGTGGCAGGTGGTCAGCTCCTCAGCCTGCCTATCATCACCACAAGGCATCCCCGGTGGATCAAGCTGTGGTGAATGTGGCACAGTTCACTCCTGCTGCTCCAGCTGAGTATGGAATTCTTTCATTCCCGAAAACCAAACTTTTACAGCTTTCTGTTGGTGTCTGGGGTGGTCCAACGGTCGTGTCCCTCTGTGTCCCCTACACTGAACCCAGGGGAACTCTTATCACTAGTATTCCCTCTGATTCTCTTGCTCCTCAGAC
Source organism: Neoceratodus forsteri (assembly GCA_016271365.2). Lineage (NCBI taxonomy): Eukaryota > Metazoa > Chordata > Ceratodontiformes > Ceratodontidae > Neoceratodus > Neoceratodus forsteri. Next base: position 721,063,360 of record CM057454.1, read on the forward strand.
CCCACAACTGCTCAGCTCGTGGCATAGACCACTGTCTTTTTGCAGATGCTGGAGGCTGGTCTGCATTGGTCACTTCCACTGAGTATGTTGCTTTGTTCGGGGGGGCATCCGTTACTCCTGTTACTCTGGGTCCCAGCACTGTGGCACCTGCTGCTTTCCCAGTAGGATTGCACAGTCCAGTGACACCCCAACAACATGTCTAAGTATCCCAGGTGTATGGTGCTACCGCAGCACACCCTGCCTCCTGCCCAAGTATCTGTGGTATTCAGAGGCAGCCCCTCCAACACCCCGACCCCACCCAAGTATCCCTGCTGGCCACTGATAGCGACAACTCTCACCATTCCCCCCCAGACACACACACACAGTCCTTGCCTGGCCACTAAGTGGGAGCTTTGTGTAAAGCACTTTTATGGCATGGCAGTATGGAGAGCCTCTGTGTGCCCCTAAAGTCCATCACCCCCGACAGCCACCATATATCAGCCCCCAAGAACCACTGTGTATTGGCCATGTATGCCTACAAAAGCTTCTGAAGATAACTATGTGGGTTGCAGTTGTTACAGTCAATGAGAACCCTGGATCCCTGTTTCTCATTACATATTATCCTTAATAAGGAGACATGCCAAGAAAGAAAAGTCAAAATCCAGCATGACAGAGTTATAAAAAAAAATGGCATAGTTTTGTGTTCCATGAGCATTTCTGCCTCACTCCAAAGCTAAAAACTGAATTCCCCAAAACAAATTCATGTTTCTTTTTACCTGGTTAAGTTACAATTTATCTGAGTTTTCAGGGAAAAGAAATGACAGCTTACCATTCAAAGGAGAGACACTAGCATGACTGATGCAACTTTTTTCCTTTTCTCAGGTGATGGACGTGTGAGTAGAGTTTCATTTCCTTTCCTTTCCATGATGCTTCAGAAAAGAAATGAAACAAAACTCTGCTCACATGTTCATCACCTGAGAAAAGGAAAAATAAAACCTGAAAGTTGGAAGGGGAAGGGGAGCAGATCGGCAATTTGGAGAAGAGGTTCATGCCAAAAAAAAAATTGGGGACAGAGAACACATTCCAGGTGGACACCACTCCTCAGCCTTCCAGACACAGAAATCCGTGTCTGTGGGTTGATACTGGCTCATCAAGTAGTCAATGGACACTGGGCACAGCTCAGAGGAATTAGGCTTGTTATCTCACTCACTCTGCCCCATTCCCCTGTCACATACAATGTCCTCCAAGAACAGAGCCCTTTTACAAGCCAACCCAGACCAACGAATGAAGACATTCAGACTCACCCACCTCCTATTGCTGCTGGCACTGCTAGTACTCCTCTCCTGTGAAGAAGCGGCGGCACATACACACCCACGGCTGATCTCACTCATTAGCGTAGCCCGCCACAGGTGAATGTTTACCCTTCTTGGTTGTAGTTTTGCTTAGTTTTTCTCATACCAGTCTTCTCCTCGGTCTGTCCTCCTTAAGCGCACATATTAAGATGGTGCCTGAAAATCCACTCTTTGATTCATGGCGGTGTCAACAGATGCCGGCCCCCACCACTTATGACTTCAAAAACATCAATATTGGTTTAGACCTTGTGATTTTCTGGAAAATAAAACACATTTGTGGGTATTTTATACTAGTTTTGAGCAATGATATTGGGGGGCACATGCCCCCTCGGGCCCTATGGGCATGATGCCACTGGGTGTGGTACTAGAAGAGACTGCAGAGGAAAGAGATCTTGTGGTGATAATAGAAGAGATTGGCACAATGTAACAAGGTAACGGGTAGAATTCTGGGGTGCATAGTCAGGGGCAACAACAGTAGAAGAAAGCAGTTAATTTTGCCACTGTACAAGTCCCTGGTGTGCACAAACTTAAAATGTTTCACACAGTTCTGGAGTCTCCACTTAAAGAAGGACAGTGATTATGTGGAGGTGGTGCAGAGGAGGGTTACCCAAATGATCCAAAGACATCGGGGAAGCCCCATAAGGACAGGCTTGAGGACCTAAACATGTACATGCTGGAGGCCAGGAGGGAGCAGGGGACATGACAGAGACATGCAAGTTTTTACATGGGATAAACAGGGTGGCTATTATGGAACTGTTCACAATGAGTGCAAAACATAGGCATAAGTTGAAACTCCATGAAACTGACAGGACTGAGATTTAAGAAAGACATCAGAAAGTATTTATTTGCAGAGAGGGTGGTGGAAAAGCAGAACAAATTGCCAAAGGAGATGGGCTGTGCCAAATCAGTGGTGGCTTTTAAGCATGTGTATTATAGACAGACTGTATGGGGATGGTAAGGGTAGAGGGTGAGGGCAAATCTGGGAAGAGGGAGTGTGTGACTGCTAGGGTACTCCCAGAATACTTTATGTAGGGCTGGGCAGACTAGATAGATTGTAAGCAGCAGTTAAATTAGAAATGTTTACATGGGAGAACTCTCACATTTAAATTTCTGGGGGGTGAAACTGTCCTATGGTAGTCAATGGAGAAAGATGACAGAGGTGATGGAACTGTCAAATATTTTTTTAAAAGGTGGTACAACTGAGTTCCTGTGAGCTCCTGCGCAATTTACTCCCTGGTTGTAAGGCCTTTTTCTGCTGTCAGTATCTGTTTCCGTGTTTACCTTCACAAAGCTGTGCTGCCTTCTGTCTTGGAGCCCATTCACTTCAAGAACTTTCAACAGATGCACCTTGCTGAAGTCTTTATGAGTTTTCCAACTCTACTGTAGACACCAAACTAACCGATCTGTAGTTTCTGGGGTCCTCCCTGCTTCACCTCTAGTAGGGGAACCATGTCTGCCCTACTCCAATCCATTGGGACTGTCTCAGTCTCCAGGGAGCGTCTGAACAAGATCATCAAGGGCCATGCATGTTCCTGCCCCAATTCTCTCAGCACTCTGGGGTGTTAGTCCTGGATACTTAGCCACCCTAAGTGCCCTTAGTCCCTTAAGTAACTGATCCCCTAACACTGGTCCCAGGTTCATTCCCTCTGCCCCTTCCATAGACGGTTCATGACGGTGCCCTAACAAGGCCATTCCTCCATAGGCTGCCTACCACAGTCAGGGAGTAAGCCTTCACCTGTACTGTGAACACTGAGCAAAAATATTCATTATGAATGTCAACCATTTTCCCATCCTCTTCTACAAATCATTTATGATTTTAGCCTCACAGTATCCTCCTTTGTGTTCTTCTCTCTGAAATATTGACAGTAAAAAAGGCCTTTTCATTTTCATGTGCCCCCCTCAGCTATCTTCAGTTGCATTTCTGCCTTTGCTCACTACACAACTCTGCTTGCCTCCTTCATTTTCTCTAAGTATGCCTGTCCATTACGCCAGATGAATCCTTCTAATGCTTTTTGAATGCAGCGCTCTCTACCTGGACTGCATCTCTCACTTCCTTGGAGAACAAGAGTTGCTTCTTGTGTTTTTTTGTTTTTACTTACCTGCTTCAGACAAGTTTTAGTCACCTCCAAAACACTACTCTTAATGAGCTCCTACATTTCCTATACTTCATCAAACTCCACCCTCCACCTCATTTTGTCTCAGAAGGTCTCTCCCTTTCTTCTAAAATCTGCCCACCTGAAATCTGAGATCTTTGCCCTACACTTTATCTTCTGGTCATCTAGGGCCAAGGTGAACCAAACTAAGTTGTGATCACTTGCCCCCAAGGGTACCCTTACCTTATCCTCTTCCACCATGTCCTGTTTTGACCAAACCAGATCAAGGATAGATCACTCTCTGGGGGGTTCTTCCACCAATTGAACAAGAAAGCCCTCTTGTAATGACTCTACAAGGGTCTGTCTCCTTGCAATCCTTGCTGTTGATATTTCCAAGTCCATAGCTGGGAGATTATGATTACCCTTTAGCACCACATTCACTAGGGTGTTAGTCCTCCTAATTTGCTCTGCTAGCTCCCTGCCCCCTTCCCTTTTAATTGATTTGGTGGCCTGTATTTATTTATTTATTATCATCTCAGAGTGTCACCTTTGAGTTAAAAGCTCTTTTACAAAGGTTCCACGTCAAGGTAAGGCGCAAACAATTGGTACGGTTAAGTACAAAAACATAAAGTACAGACATAGGCAAGTGCAAACATAATTTACAAAGAACTGGGGAATTACAGTGATCAAAGGAGGAAAGAACTATATAATAGAAGACTGTACTTTATAGAAGAATAAGTGCAGCTGGTGCATACTATAAATTACAGTCAGGAAGGATTTATAACAGTTCTGGTAAACTTGGGGCACAGAGGACACAGTAATAGTAAGGTGGGGAGGGTGGAGAGTGTGGATGGCAGAGCAGACAGAGCTGTATCTGCCAAGGAGTTAAGGAGGGGGTGGGAGGGGGTAGTGGTTGAATACATGGAGCAGACAGTGATGTCCTTGTCGATAGAGGGAGTGAGCAAAAAGTTAGTGTAGAAAAATGAGAGATAGGAGTAGGTTGGGTAGTGAGGGAATGTGTAAGGATAAGAGGATATGTGGGGGTGGGGTTGGGAGGACATAGAAGCTGGAAAGGCAAATAGAGAGGCTCTCTCATTCTTAGATTCTTCCTATTTTCAACTGCCAGCTGCATCCACACTGTTTGTAGACCCTCATCTGCTCTCAGACCCTTAGCTTCCATCGCTTGTATAGATTGTCTCTAATGTAAGTGTCACCCTCCCCTCTGGCCTTTACCTTTATCCTTTCTGAATACAGCATATGCAGGGATAGGGAAGCCCCAGTCATGTATCTTTATTGCATGTTTCCATAGCTGTTTTTAACTCTGGTTGGGCTTCTGCCACCACTGTCTGGAGATCCTCCATTTGTGCTGGAGACTCTTATCATTAATTAAAACTTATTCCATGAGGTAAGTTTGTATTTCCCCCTGTGACTTCTGCCTCTTTCTTTTTTCCCCTGTTCTGCTCTCCCTGTGTTTTTATAAACCCTCTTAATCTGCTCTGAAGGTCTGTCATTGCCTAAGGGATAGACATTGTTCCTGTGTGTAGGGGAGAGCTATCATGGCTGTGTGTGTGTGAGTGTGATTAAAGACCTGCCTGTAAGTACAATTTCCCCCTCCCTAGTTTAAAAACCTGATGAGACAACAAGGACACCAGCGCTGTGTGGCTTGTGCCCTCCTGTGAGGATCTGAGTGCCTCACCGCCACAATGTGCTTGACCCCCAGCAAGTCTCACTGTGGGATCCTAGGGTTCACTTGCTAACCCTGGCAGTATGACACACTGCCACTATACAAACAAAACAGCTTTAAACACTCCTTATTGTGAAACTTCAGGAAGTTCTACAGACAATGGAAATACCTGTCTGTGGATCAGTAGGTGGCATGTTTGTCTCTGGGACCAAAGATCAAAATGGCATGGTACATTAGTCACACACCAAGAGCCTGGGCTAATACCCAATAGTGACACTGTTGAGCAGCACTGTCCCTTCTGCCCATCTCTGTGGGCTGCCCTGGGGGATATTAAACATTACATGGCACGTTTCACAAGATATGGGGATATTCCCCTTTGTCTGGGCCACCATTGCCCCTTCTAATAATAATTAGGTTGCATTATGTTCATAGTCCCCCAGGTTTGTAGACTGTGCATGTCATGTGTATCTGATACAAAAATGAGTAACAAGCACGTGCATAAAACTACCTTAGACTGAAGGCCCAGACTCCTGGTAGTATAGGGTTTAAAAGTTTTAAGCAGCTATGAAAATACATTTATGATTTAAAATGTTTTTAAGAGATACATTTTATGTAAACTAATGTATTACAAAAATCTGGTTATTGTACTGATGGGGTGTCATTTGGTGAACGGGATCAATTGCCAAGGGTATTTGACTCTATATAACAGCACGATTGTTGTGTACCAATTAAAAATCCCAGGGCCAGATTTTAAAAAGTGGAAAAAATTGCACATGAGGGAAAAAAAGATATGCAAGTGAGTTTTTGGTTAATGACTTTGTCAGCACAGTGGAGGCATTTGCCCCCAAAAAGTTATTTGAAATAATATATGTACTCTTTGGAAACAGTTTATAATGTCTAAATTATTTGGGAAACCCAACCCCTACTCTCTTTAGTGTATACAGCTGTAATATAATTGAAGGGTGCATGCCCGTGGTTATATGGGGGAAGAGCTCCTCCCCCACATCCTTCTTAAACATTGCAGAAGACTCCTGCTCTGCTTAGAGCGAGTCGCACTCGCTGATGGTGCTGCCAGTGCATGGCTGCTCTCTGTTGTTCCTGTTGCCTGCCTCCCCCGTCCGTTCTCCTTGCTCGTTGTTCCCTTTGTGTTGTTTGTTTGCCTGCCACCCCGTTCTCCTTGCTTGTTGCTCCGTTGGTGTTGTTTGTTTGCCTGCCTCCCCCCCCCCCGTTCGTTGTTTTCCTGCTCTTTGGGGATTGTGCTCACCCATTTACTTCTTCCTTCCTGCTTTTACCCATCTGTCTCTCAGCTCTCGTTTCATTCCTTCCTTCATTTCCTGGAGCAGTCGCTACCGGGCCAATGCCAAGTTCTGTTCTCTCGGACTGCATCGCTACCCTAACCTCAGGGATTTGATCTTCCCACTCCTTACTTCGTTCTCCTCTACTGCAGTACCAGCAGCAGCTACTTCTCCTACATTGCTTCACCTTACTCCCTCAGGATGCCTGCATTTGCACCTCTTCAGTCACACTGTGGACCTCTGCTCCTCCTGTACTCCCCTTTGTCTTTCCTTTGTACTAAGTTTAAGGAAGGCATTTTGGACCTGTTCCCTCCTGCCTGATCATCGGAGCACACGAGTGCACGCAGTGGGCTTGCCTCCTTCGATCACCCAGTACATTGGATTTACCATGCTCATCTTTCCCAATTCGGCTCCTTCATTTTCATAGAAGAAGCCAGAAGGAGAAGGAAGGAAACATATTCAATTCAGTGCTTTACAGTAACTGGTAATTGGTATTTTTCTTTTAAACTTAGATTGTGGGCTTGTAGTGACACTATACTTTCTTTCTTTGTTGTCTTTACTTATAATTGTTTTTGGGCTGTTGAAAATTTAAAACATAGTGGTGGTGTAATTCTGTGCTGTCTTTAATTGCTGCAAATTTTATCTTGGCTTGTCTGACTGTCCTGTAGCTGGGTGAAGGGTGTTAATTGTCTGGCCTCTGACCTCAGCTACGTGATAACTGGAGGTGGGGCTTAGTCAGAGTTAAAGTAGCAAACGGAGGTTGATTTTCTCAGAAGAAGCCAGAAGGAGAAGGAAGGAAACATATTCAATTCAGTGCTTTACAGTAACTGGTAATTGGTATTTTTCTTTTAAACTTAGATTGTGGGCTTGTAGTGACACTATACTTTCTTTCTTTGTTGTCTTTACTTAGAATTGTTTTTGGGCTGTTGAAAATTTAAAACATAGTGGTGGTGTAATTCTGTGCTGTCTTTAATTGCTGCAAATTTTCTCCCCCCCTTCCCCAACTCTCAATTATATGCCCTGATAAATCTGATTGACAGGAGCTAAACACAGGGTATAGTAAGAGGTGTGAAGTAGGAGGGGCCTAAGGGGGAAGAAGCCCACCCTCAGCACGACAAGTGTTTCGACTCATTTATTTATTTATTGGTTTCTTTTTCCTTAAAAAAAAAATATTTGAGGGTCAGTTACAGGATTTTTAGTACTGTAAATTAATAAAACGAGAACTAAGAGAGTTTCAGTAGCAGACAAGTTGTGGAATTGCAGTATAATGTGGGGGGTGGTGCAATGCAGTGGCTGTGGTGCAGCCATATTCAGGCAGACCTTCTGGACACTGAGGTGCTGCCCTATCTGCATGCATCTCTCTGGACTGCGGGATGAGGTAACCAGACTCAGAGCGGAAGTAAACTGGGTCAGGAGTACCATCACCCCTATCCAGGGACCACCCAGTCCAATGCAGCTGCCTCAAAGGATGCAGAGAACAAGGAGCACTTGGATGACAGTGGGCTCAGGGAGGGTTAGAGCAGTCAGGCAGAGGCACATCCCAGATCCTATTCCTCTTAAGAACTCATATGCCACACTGGCAAATGAGGACAACCAAATAGAGGTACCCAGAGAAGTGGAAGGAAAGGATGTGGAGGTTAGCCAAGGAGGTGACCTCAGTGGGGAAAGCAGTGGACCCCAGAGGAGGAGGAAGCGAATCCTGGTGGGGGACTCCATCGTAAGAGGGATCCAGCTAGGAACACAGGAGAGAGAGGACAGGGAGGTGAGGTGCCTACCAGGTGCCACGGCATGGAGGGATGGAAGGAAGATACTGGGGATCACTGGGAAGGCAAGACGGGAGGGTGAGCTGGATGTCATTATCCACCTAGGTACTAATGACTTGGCAAATGGGGAGCCAAAGGAAGTTCAGGAAGAGTTTATAAAACTGGGAGGGGTCTCAAGCAAGTAGCTACTTCTGTCACTTTCTCGAAGTACTACCTGTGAGGCAAGGAGAGCATAGAGTGCATGCACCAGGAACTTTAACTCATGGTTGAAGAACTGGTGCTGTGAGGAAGGGTTTGGATTCATTGGTGACTGGGGACCCACCTGGAGGGATGGAGGTTTGTTCAAGCCTGATGGCCTGCATCCATCCTGGAGGGGAATCCAAGTACTCAATGATAAGTTTAAATGCTACATTGACAAGCATTTAAACTAGCAAAGGGGGGTGGCAGGCCAGCAAGGAGGGTACCTACTTGCTCTCCCCCCACAGCTAGCAGTGGAACCAGTGAACCAGAGGAGTGGCTATCTCTGCAAAGCGGTGTGCAAAAGATGGAGATTAGTGTCTAAAAGGTGGATAAGCAGAAAAGGGGCAAAATTCAGCAGAAGGGCAGACAGCAAGGAGAACCAGGGATAAATGACAACCAAGGAAGGGGCTGGAGTAGAACAGTGAAGCAGACTAGGGAGGTCAAATCATGGAAAGCCATGTGTGCAAATGCCAGGAGCCTTAGCAACAAGATGGAAGATCTGGAGGCTGTCATAGTACAATCAGACCTGGACATTGTGGCCATCACTGAAACCTGGTGTAATGATAACCATGACTGGGAGATGGCCATACCTGGCTACAACATATTCAGAAGAGACAGAGCAGGCAGGAAGGGAGGAGGAGTGGCACTGTATGTGAAAAATGACATAAGGGCCACAGAGATCCAGGAGGAACAAAATGGGGAGAGATACTGTGGGTTAAGCTAGAAAGGAAAATGGGGCCAGCCATCTCACAGGTGTGGTCTATAGACCACCAGCCCAGGAGGAAGAAACAGATAGGGAGCTGATGCTAGCCATCCAAAGGATGGCAGACAAGGGTGAGGTAGTACTGGTTGGAGACTTCAATATTCCAGACGTGGACTGAGCATCCCAGCAGCAGCATCAACTAGAGCAGATTTATCCTGGACCCTCTCAAGGTGCCTTCCTCAAGCAACTGGTCATGGAACCAACTCGGCAGAAGGCAATACGACCTTTCTCACAAACAGGGACAGTGTGATGGGGGTAACAGGGGGAGCACCTGGGGAACAGTGACCACCAGTCATTGTGGTTTGAAATCACAGAAAGAGCAGAACCAAACCACACAAAAACACGTATCCTGGATTTTAGGGGGGCAGACTTTGGGAAAATGGGGAAATACTTGAAAGAGGCATTAAGGGGAATGGGACATGAATCAGGGGTTGAGGAACAGTGGGCAGTATTTAAAATGGGGATTATAAGAACAACAGAATTATGCATTAAGCAGGTTAGCAAGAGGAAAAGGAAGAGGAGACCATTATGGTTTTCCAAAGATGTAGCAAAGAAAGTGAAAGCCAAAAAGATAGCATTCAGGCAATACAAAAATACACAGGCAGAAGGGGATAGGGAGAAGTACCAGGAGAAACAAAGGGAGGCAGGGAAGTCAGTAAGGGAAGCCAAAGCTCAGACAGAAGAACACATTGCAAAATCAGTGGGTAAAGGACAAAACTTTTACAGCTACATAAGTGAAAAAAAGAAAGACAAAGGAGGGATAGTGAGACTGAAGGGGAGGATGGGAGTCACGTGGAGGATGACAATAGTAAAGCTGACATACTGAACAGGTATTTCTGCTCAGTCTTTACTGAGGAAGAGGGGGTAATGGGTCTGAAGGGAGTACAAGGGTGAGAATGGTGCAGAAATGGACACAAGTCCCTTTACACGAGAAAGGGTCCTGAAGGAACTGGAAGTAATAAGAGTTGACAAAGCAATGGGGCCAGATGGGGTGCACCCAGGTCCTTAAAGAACTAAGAGAGGTGGTGGCTGAACCTCTGGCTATCCTGTTTAGCCAATCACTGGAAACAGGGAGGTACCCAAAGACTGAGGATAGCAGATGTAGTCCCTTATAAAAGCGGAACAAAGAGGAAGCAGGGAACTACAGACCAGTCAGCCTCACCTCGGTAGTGGGAAAGATCATGGAAGCACTTCTGAAGGAGAGATTGGTGGAACATCTGGTTGTCAATGGACTACAGGACCCAAGGCAGCATGGTTTCACCAGGGGGAGGTCATGTCAGACCAATCTCATTGAATTTTTTGACTGGGTGACTAGGGAGGTGGATCAGGGGAGGGCAGTGGACATGGCCTATCTGGACTTCAGCAAGGCCTTTGACACTGTGCCACATAGAAGACTATTACACAAACTGGGGAATATGGGTGTGGGCAGGACAGAAGTGTGGTGGGTAGGTAACTGGCTGGGTGGCAGGACACAGAGGGTGGTGGTAAATGGCTGTCATTCCACAGAGGGAAGAGTGACCAGTGGGGTACCACAGGGATCAGTGCTGGGACCGGTCCTATTCAACATCTTCATCAGTGACATTGCGCAGGATCTAGAAGGCAGAATTTCACTGTTCGCTAATGACACAAAGCTCTGTAACAGAGTAGACACACCAGAGGGTGTAGACAGAATGATAAGGGACCTGCAGAAACTTGAAGAATGGTCAAGGGTTTGGCAGTTGAAATTCAATGCAAAGAAGTGCAAGATAATGCATATGGGGCACAAAAACCCTGGCACAATATATCAGTTGGGGGGTGAGGATTTAGCATGCACCAAGCAGGAAAGGGATCTTGGGGTTGTCATCTCTGATGACCTCAAGGTAGGTAAACAGTGTGACAAGGCATCAGGTAAAGCAAATAGGATGCTGGGATGTATAGGCAGGGGCATCACCAGCAGGAAAAGGGAGGTCATAATTCCGCTATACAAGACACTAATGAGGCCCCACCTGGAGTACAGTGTACAGTTCTGGAGACCATACCTATGTAAGGACATAGACAGGGTAGAGAAGGTTCAGAGGAGGGCAACAAAGATGGTGCATGGATTGCATCACAAGTCCTATGAAGACAGGTTGAAGGAACTGAACATGTACTCCCTGGAGGAGAGGAGGGAGAGAGGGGATATGATAGAGACATACAAGTATCTTACAGGGAGAAACAGAGTGCAGGAAAACACTATTTTTAAGCGAAAAAGATGTTCCAGGACTAGAGGGCATGGGATGAAGATGGAGGGAGGACTATTCAGAGGAAACATGAGAAAGAATTTCTTCACAGAACGGATGGTGGACAAGTGGAACACCCTGCCAGAGGAAGTGGTGGGGGCTGAAACAATTACGGGATTTAAGAATGCATGGGATAGACATAAAGGAATTCTAGAGGTCAGGGGTTAGGGGAAACAGACTTCTAGGAAAACAAACTGAACTTACAAGCTCAAATGGGCAGACTGGGTGGGCCATAGGCCCTTATCTGCCGACACTGTCTATGTATCTATGTATATATCTGTCAGTCTGAACTGGACAGCTCAGGTTACCTGCTTCTTGTTGTTACTGTTGTCGGCATACACTGAATATGTATGACCTGTTGGATTTCGAAAACTAGTCCAGCCTGCATGTACTCAGTACAGAGCCATTCTTAATACAGCAGCACAGCTCGACCGCGGCTTCCATTATGCCATATTACAACCAGGTATACATAGTATCTCTTTCTGTAGCACAACCCAATACGACCATCATTATTGACTTGCTTGTCCTGCTTTCTCCATGTGCATACCTATTGTTACCGTGCTTTGCCTTCCAGTTTGCTAAAACCCTCATGTTGCCTTGCTATGACTATTTTGCTCGCATTCTGTACCAGCATGTCATTTTCGTTACACTTGAGCTATTTCTGGGTGCCGACCTATTATGTCCGACTTGATGGATTGACCTTCCTTCTCTCCAATGTTATGAGGCCTACTACGCATCATTTCATCATTCTTAGAGCTGCTTTTGGACTATGTCTTGGGATTATTCATCAGTGTCCCTGGATGCTTCCGTGCTGCTTGCTTCCTTTGGATTCCTCACCCCTCCTTGCTTTCCAGCTGTCCTAAGTATGGTCCACTGTGCATGCTAGCCTTCATGGAGCTTAGCTGCCGATATCTACTTACCTTACCAGCTGACCTACGTGTGGTCTAGCGTGCTGGCTATCCTTTCTGGGGTTTATATGCTGCTGTTTACTTACCTTACCACCTGATCTACGTGATCCAGCTGCGCATGCTAGCTTCATGAGGCTAGCTGCTACTCTACTTACCTTACCGATTGACCTACGAGGGGTACAACTGTGCCTACTGGCTTACATAGGTCTAGCTGCTACCTTGCTCCCATTACCAGCTGACTCTCGTGGGGTCCAGCTATACCACATTTGCCTACTTCTATGACCTGCTTCGCCCTTCAGGCCAAGTGTACACTACTTCTACTCCACCCACCTCACCTGTTCTGAGCCTAAGAATTCACTTATTCTACTGTACGCCTACCTGCTGCCATGGCAGACAGCCCAGGAGCTCCTTACTATGGATTCACGTTTGATGTTTCGACATTCGTCATCTATTCTTTGGATGCTTTGCCCTGCTTTCCTGCTTCTACATCTTCATCATGCAGCTTGCTTACTACATTTACGTACAGCTTCACATCTTACCTTACTTGCTCATATTACCTGCTTCACCCTTATAGAGCTTAGAGGTCATCACAACTAATCTGCCATTACAATCTACTGCGCTCCTCCTTAGCGGGTGTCCATCTAACCTATGCTTACATATTTACTGCGATCCCTATCTACCAGGATGTGACCCTCTGCATTGCATACAGTTCGACATTTCCATTGCATTATATACAACTACTCTGCATCCTGCCTCGCCCCATGGGGCCGGAGGTTCAGCCATTGCATTTAGTCAGGCCTGTGCTCCTATGGACCCGTAGGTCCTCTGTTCCTATATGTTACTGCACCATAATCGCCTGCTTCTACGACCTGCCTTCGCCCATCGAGCTGAGAGGTTTACCTACTAATCGCCTGCTTTTATGGCCTGCCTTCACCCATCGAGCTGGGAGATTTACCTACTAATTGCATGCTTCTATGACCTGCTTTTGCCCATCGGGCTGGGAGATTTACCTACTAATTGCATGCTTCTATGACCTGCCTTCGACCATCGGGCTGGCAGGTTTACCTACTTCTCCTCTACTTTGCCTTTCCCAGCTTGGGGCCTGGAGATTCACACATTCTATTATACTCATACCTGCTGCCGTGTCAGCCAGCCGAAAGTTCCTTTACTATGGATTCGCATCTGAATGTTTCTTCGTTCATCATCTATTCTTGGATGCTTTGCCCTGCCGCTTCAACCGTGTGGAATTACTGCTGCTTCACTCTTTCCAGGACACTTAGTTGAGCTTCTCATGAGGACCTTCACTATCTGGATTTATACTCTACTGCTTCTCAGACCCTGTGACAACGTTACTCATCCGACTCAGCCTCTTCTCTTATCGCCATCCAGGACTCCTAAGTTCATCTATATCAGGACTCATCAGGATATTCTCATAAGTCAATTCTAGCTAAGGTATCATTCTCACTTGCAACGTAGATGTCAACATCGTTATGCAATTATTTGGATCCATGGCGCTCTCTGATTCCCCGGCTTGTGCCATTCTTTATGCCCATCACCTTCTTAAGTACCTCATCTTGCAATGCTACTTCCCTACTACTAAATCTGCTCTGACAGCTTTATTTACTTCATCAACTGAACTGCATACAGGTCCACTTATTTATACTACTTGCTCGTACTATCTGCTTCGCCCTTCCTGGGCCTAGAGGTCAGCCCGCCTAACTTGCAATTACAACCTGCTATGCTCCTCATGGGCTGGAATCACATCTGACTTACTTCTACATATTCACTACATTCTCTACCAACTTAATGCTAATTTCCCCTCTGGATTGGATGTTTCTACTGCTCTGCTCTCCCTATTAAGTGGCATGTGCCAGTTCTTGTGCTTCTTCACCATAGCCTTCATTTGCTAACCTTGCCATGCTGAACTTGACTCAACAATTTTCTTTCTGATGTGGATGCTGGGCCTTGATTCCTGGATCTCATTTGCAAAGTCATCCTCACCTGCTGGAGTGCTTCACCACCTGTGACTCTTCGCGTCATGTTCATTTCAACCACGGATGCCACTCTATTTCATTTGGCCTGCTCATGGACTCTCGAACTTGGGGTTTACTGGATGGATGCTTGCTCTATTCACCTGACATGTCACAATTCCATACTGCTTCAGTTCTCCGTTTTACTGGACTGGGTCCTACTTTTTGGGGTTCGGATTAGCCCATTAGATTATTTAAATATTAGGATTACTCTCCTTTAGTATGCCCAGAAGGACTGGCAGATCAGTAGCCATGGGTCAGAGGTTTCCCCCAAAGGGTTTTTTTCCTTTCCTGCATGTTACTGGTCACACTCTCCGGAGCTGGAGGAGGTAATCATCTACTCATATTATTAGGCGTGTATTCCTGCTCGACTCCTTCATCAGTCAGATACAGAACAATCGTTAATATCATTTTCTTTTGGGGGTTCTCATAATACTAGACAAAGCTTTCTCCCTAATTGTGGGATATAGAGAAAAGCCCAAACCATAAAATAATAACAAACGATTCTCAGTTCAAGCATCCAAGCTCATTGCTCATACTATCTGATTCACATGTACTATAACCATTGACTTGATCGTGTTCATGCTGAAGTACCTAAGCACAAATCATTCCATACTACTAGTACCTAGCAACCATTGTCTACTTAACAGCTGGCCTCTGTATCCAACAGCCATCTACATCATTCAGCTACAGTACGTAACATAAGCACTGAGCTATGAACCACACATAGTTGAAGGGTGCATGCCCATGGTTATGTGGGGGAAGAGCTCCCCCCCAAATCCTTCTTAAACATTGCAGCAGACTCCCGCTCTGCTTAGAGCGAGTCGCACTCACCCACCATCCTCCCCTGGTACCTTCTCCTTCTGCGGCACTCTTATCCCACCGGGGGGTTCTCATAATACTAGACAAAGCTTCCTCCCTACAGGTGGGATACAGAGAAAAGCCAAAACCATCAAAAAATAACAAACAATTCTCAGTTCAAGCATCCAAGCTCATTGCTCATACTATCTGATTCACATGTACTATAACCATTGACTTGATCGTGTTCATGCTGAAGTACCTAAGCACAAATCATTCCATACTACTAGTACCTAGCAACCACTGTCTACTTAATAGCTGGCCTTTGTATCCAACAACCATCTACATCATTCAGCTACAGTGTGTAACATAAGCACTGAGCTATGAGCCACACATAATAACTGATTGACACAGACACACTGAGAGCAATGTGTGTAATTCACCATTATACTGTACATCTGTGATATTACCCTTGTGTTTAATTAAGCTGCAAACTGCTATAGCCCATAAGCTTACAAAAAAATACTTTCAAAGTAGAGAAAAACGTCACTTTTAAAGCAACAAGCATAAAAATCAAAACATGGTAAGTATGGAAACTTTTTTTTAACTCGCCCTTGGTGTGTGATGCCTGTTAAAGAAGCTCTTGTGGTTTAAGTATGCAGTTATTCAAGACAGAGTGTGGTTTTTGCTGGAATAAACCATGGTTCTGGGTGTTGCAGCCATGAGCCAAAGCTGAGTGGCTTTAAGCACCATATTTGTGATTTATCACAGTACAATCCACAAACCCTATTACGTGTGCTATTTCATTTATAAAATGGGCATTATTCAGTGGATTCTAAAAATCCTTGTTCCTGACTGGCTGGCTGGCACAATTTACAAAGTGTAAATCATGCCATCACCCAACAGGAAAAAGTGCCAGCCAGCCTCATGTACCAAATAAATGCTCTGACCTCCAGACAAAATCCCAAAATCTGCCATGTTGAATCCCCCAATAAACACTGGTATACCAAATGCCACCATATAACTCTGCCAAAAAAACTCAAAACAACAATTCCTAAATAAAATAGATTTCTGATATTTTTTTTTCAATGGACAATCAATGCCTGGTGATCCCTGTTACCACTCTCTTCACCGCCGATCACAGTACAATACCTGAGAGTCACAAGGCTCCACATCGCTGCTCGGCACCCTGTAACCCTGGGCCATCTACAGTGTTCCAGGAAGCTGCAACACAACAAGGGTGAAAAAAAAAACTGGACACCTTCCTTTCACCAACCCAATGCCAAAGATGGACAGAAAATGACTTGCAGTACGCGTGGCAACAATGTACGCTACTGCACATGTGCAGAACATGCAAAAATGGACCAGCACCTCCATAGGACAAAACTAAAGAAACAACAAGTAGTAAAGGCTGTCCTGGCTCATACAACAAAAATGGAGCCAGGACACAGTCAAAAAAGCAACCTAGGGTAGATATTTAAACATTTCCTGACCCCTAAAATGCACCAACCTGGTAAGCACAAAGGAATACTGCACATGTGCAGTATCACCACAGCGCCAATAACCAAGCACTACTTCTTCTGGTGGAGTAATGAAAACAAAAAAAAATTGAATCCCAAAAAAACCTTTTTATTTACTATTTTTCTATGCTAAAAAAAAGGACACTGTATAATTGCAATATACCACTCCAGGCTGTAGGTTATGCTGGAATAAACCATGGTTATGGGTGTTGGAGCCATGAGCCAAAGCTGAGTGGCTTCAAGCACCATATTCATGATTTATCATAGTACTGTACAATCCACAAACCCCATTAGATGGCTATTTCAATTATAACATGGGCATTGTTGTTTACAAATAAAAGGTAAGCAAAGGTGACAACAAAGAAAAAAATAGAGACCAGTGTTGGAAAAAGGAAAGTGAAACATTTTTTTCCTCTTGCTGGGGTGGGGGCTGGGGGTGGGCTTGAAACAGTAGCACACGTGAAGTGCTTAAAATTGTACTTTAGTTGTATTTTGTTTGAAGGATTAACAAGCTGTGGCAGAGGTGAAGTACAATATGCTTTGGTTGGGGTTTCTTAAAACTTTCAAGGAAGGAATCTCAACAATGTGTGTGGTTATTCTGCATTAAGCAATGGTTCATGACAATCAGATTTGTGGTACCTATTTTAAAAGTGATCTCATACCTCGGGTGCATAAACAATAATGTGTTACACACTGCTGCACATGTATTATTCTATATATAATTTGTTTTGAATGTTAATTTTCTTATAGCCTCCTGATATGTGTACACTTGCAATGGCAGAGTTCCACCTTAAATTCTTATTAATGGCTAGTTCTGACATGGAAACTCATAGATTATAAGGCTGTAAATGGTAAGTTCCTCTGTCACTGTTGTTGTGTGCACCAGCCAGGACCAAAAGTGAATGCAAAATGGATGAGACTTTCAGTGGCAGCAGAGCAAGAGTTGGGGATGGCAATTAAAAATAGATGATACCAAATACAAATATACCAAAAGTGTACTTATAACAAATGATAACAAATAAAAGCACACCAGAAGTGTACTTTATGGCCGTAATGGCATCTACAATTCTGAAATCAGATATACACCACTCATGCATCACACTCATGTTTTAGAAATGTAAAAAGTAAAATCAGAGGCACTAACATCCCCAGGGACAAAAGAACAAAAATGTACTGTTTCACAAGATAAAGTGTGTAATGCCCATCCAGTCTGCCCAAGCCTGCATGGGGGCATGCTCCCATAACTAGGCAGACTTAAGCAATCTTAGTGCCATCCAGTCTGCCCAAACCTGCCAAGGGCACAGTCCCATAACTAGGCAGGTTTGGGTATATTTAGTGTCCATCCAGTTTCCCCAAACCTTACCAGGGTCTCACACCCCTTAATCAGGAAGATTTGGGCAGACTTGCTGCCATCCAGTCTGCCCAAACCTGCCTAGAAGCACATTCCCATAGAAAGGCAGGGTTGGGTAGATTTAGTGCCCAATCAGTTTTCCCCAGAACTTCCTAGGTCACATTCCCATAATCAGGTAGGCTTGGGCATATTTAGTGTCCATCCAGTCTTCCCAAACCTGCTGAGGGGCACATTTCCCATAATCAGGCAGGTTTGGGCAGGGTTAATGTCTGTCAGTCCACCCAAACCTGCCTAGGGGCATGTTCCCATAACTAGGCAGGTTTAGGCAGATTTATTGCCCCTTTAGTCTACCCAAACATGCAAGTGGCACATTCCCATAGAAAGGCAGTTTTGGGCAGAGTTAATGTCTGTCAGTCCACCCAAACATGCCTAGGGGCACGTTCCCATAACTAGGCAGGTTTGGGTAGATTTATTGCCCTTTCAGTCTGCCCAAGCATGCAAGGGGTGCATTCCCATAACAAGGCAGGTTTGGGCAGATTTAGTGCCCCTTCAGTCTGCCCAAACCTGCAAGGGTCTCATTCCCATAACTAGGCAGGTTTGGACAGATTTTTAGTGCTCATCCAGTTTTCCAAAACCCTCCTAGGGTCACATTCCCATAATGAGGCAGACTTGGGAAGATGTACTGCCATTCAGCATGCCCAAACCTTCCTAGGCGTACATTCTCATAACTAGGCAGGTTTGGCTGACTGTATGGGCCTTTATCTGCCAGGATGTTCCATGTTTTTATTTTAAATGTATTATGCACAAAAACAAATCATGCGAGTACTAAAGCTCATACAAAGCTTGTCATTTTGCATCCATGCTGGATATTCTGTCCCTTGAGAAAGCATCTGGCATTGATACAAAATGTTGGGTTTTGAAGGAGCTGGTGTTGCTTGGATGGTTTGTATTTGTGTATAATGGGCCCTATGCACTAACAGAAAAGTTGCCTATGTGCTGGGTATCTAAGGCATGTAGGCAACTTTAAGTGTGGATGCCGCACAGCAGGAGTCCCATGGACCCCCAGCAGCATTCACCAAGGGCACACAAGGCACTTACACACCCACCGCCCAAGCCACTCAAGGAACACCGTGCTCGGAGCATGTTGGGGGCATGCCAGCACTACGCAGAATGCACTAAGCCGCATAGTGCCAGCCTCAAGGGGTGCCAGGTACACCAGCCAAGACCAGGTGTAACTCAGTACATGCCCCTGTGTTCTTCATCCTCCGGGCACAGCAGAACCATGCTACGGACCTCTGTGCTGCCCCAGCCCACTAGGCTGCAGGCTAGGGCTGGGGCAGCACCTTGGTTGAGTGCCCGGCAGTAGTCCATATGATGTCACTTTATGCATCTGTCTTCTATTCTGTGTGCCTGCCACGTGACCGTGTGCACTGAAGGGGCGTGGCTGTGGACATGCCCCCCGCAGGTGCATGCGGTCGTGCACACTCTGCACCTGTCCAGGGCCACATAGTTACAGTATTATCCTGCAGACAGGGGTTCTTTTCTGCCCATTATGCCCCTTGACTCAGAGCCATTGGCATGCAGTGGCACACATATAGACCAGAAGATGATGTACGCAAGCAGGGTACACCCTAGGTGGTGAGGAAGTCAAAGTAGCAGAACAGGAGAGGGATCTGGGGATCATAGTCTCCTCGAACCTTAAGGTAGGAATCCAATGTAGCAGAACAGTGGGAAAGGCCAATGGAACGTTGGCATGCATAGGCAGGGACATTACGAGCAGAAGGAGGGAGGTAATAATACCCCTTTACAAAGCCATGGTGCCGCAACACCTGGAGTACAGGGTTCAGATTTGGAGGCCACATCTCTGCAAGGATATAGATGCATTGGAGTGGGTTCAGAGAAGGGCTACCAAGATGGTGCAGGGTATGCAGGGAAAGACATATGACCAGAGGTGTAGGGAGCTGGATCTGTACAAACTGGAGACAAGTAGGAAAAGGGGAGACATGATTGAAACTTTTAAATATTTAAAAGGGCTCAATAAAGTGGGAGAAGAGGGTTTACTTACGAGGAAGGAAGGGGTCAGAACTAGAGGGCACAGCCTCAGACTGCAAGGAAAAAGATCCAGGGGCAATCTGAGAGGCCATTTCTTCATGGAGAGGGTGGTGGAGCCCTGGAACAGACTACCTGATGGAGTGGTGGGGGCTAAACTGGTGAAAGAATTCAAGAGTGCAAGGGACAAGCATATGGGGCTGTGTATTGGGGGGAAGGTGGGGGCTGGCAGGGAGGGGGAGGTGTAGGGGGAAAAAAGGGCAGACTAGATGGGCCAATATGGTCCTTTTCTGCCATCAAGCTTCTATGATTCTATGAAAAACAAAATTACTCGCCCTTGGCCTTTATTGGCTTTGTCTGCTTGTCTACACATGGCATTATAATGCCCTGTTTATGACATCATATCTATCGCCACAGAAACAGATTGGAATGTCATAAACAGAATTGTAAGTGCAGAAATAGACAGACAGAGCAAATAGGGAAAGGATCCGATTCTATGCAAATAGCCTTGGTAATAAACAAATTAGAGTGCTAATTACAAAAAAGGGAAAAATATAAGCTAAATTGTGTCTAGATATTATGCTTTTCAGAGTTGTCCCGATACTGCAAGTGAACATTTGGCATTAACAAATGCTTGCTTTTTATTATTATGGAATAATACATTAAGCCGAAGCTCATTTACAATGCTGTCCATGGCATAGTATCACATAAAAACGATATAGTTTCAATATAACTTACAAGTGTATATGCTAACCATAGGATAAAATAAGGTTAATTAGAATAGAAAACTAGGAAAGGATATGTTTATTTTTAGAACAACCACTAGTATCTTCTACCATTTCCAAAAATAATCTTATGTGATATTTTTATAATGTTTGAAGCTGTATTTTGAAAGCTGTAACATTTGAACTGTCAATCATAAAACATAAATTTTTTTTTTAAATAAAAGCTTGGAGTCTGATCAACATCAAGGAAGCAGTATAGTGCAGTGGTTTAAGGCTCTGAGTTGCAAACCTGGAGACCTGGGTTTGTATCCCACAGCCCCCACTTGCGTACTGTGTGACCCTGAGCAAGTCACTTAACTTCCTTGTGCTCTCAGGTCGCACCTGTAAACAAGCTTTCAGCTTAGTGTGTCTTTCCTGGTTAAAAGAAAAATGTACAGACCGTAACAATACAGTTCTCCTGTGTTGCTACGTGCATATGCATGTCGATATAATATGTTGTTAAAAATAACGGGACTTTGAACATGTATCGATATGAAACATTTTGGGCCCGATATTCAATAAGGTGCAAAGTGTAGCTCAAATGTTAGCGCTGCGCTTTGAAATTGCCTAGGGGTCCCAGGATGGTATATTCAGGTGGTTGCTACTTGACTGAATTGAGGGCCATGTCAGCATGCACTAAGTCAGGCAGCGCCGCCCTGACATGGGTCCCGAAGCTGGCCTCAAGAGTTGATAGTGTCAGAGTACTATCAGCAATTTTCAAAAGTACCCATGCAAATGAGCCTATTGGGCATGCAAGGCACCAATGGGCCATTTGCATACCCGTTATGGGCCATTAGCATGGGTAGCAAAGGCAGGTAGTGGAGTGTTGCGCCCCACCATCCTAGTCTGTAGCTATCCCTGGTGCTAGTGGTCTCCCTTCCTCGATCGCAAGCTCATAATTTCAAAAAACAATCCCTGGTGCTAGTGGACCCCCCATCTGATCAGCAGCCTCTAATGAAAAAAAAAGAATCCATGGTAGTAGAGGTCTCCCCTCCCTCTAATCACTGTCCCCTATTGCAAAAAAATTATCATAAAAAAAAAAAAATCTCTGGTGGTAGTCATCCCTCCTCTGATCACCAGCCTCTCATTAAAAAGAAGACTTCTACACCACACCTCGAACCTCGCCAGCGACCTGGGTTCAGGAATGGACTCGGGCGCCAGGGGTCGGCAGGGGAAGGAGTAGGATTGAGCATCCATAGGACTGCTCTCCTCCCCTAGGGAGGGTTAGGGATGCATGATCACTCTGCAGTGGCCCCCGGTGGAGACCAGGGGCACAACAGAGGGATCGCATGAAGGGGAACACCAGAAAAACAGAAATACTGCTCGCTGGCTGCCTGATGATGGCTCTCTGTCCCTGGTTGCCTCAAGTGCCTTCCTGGGGCCTTCTTCTCCATGGCAGCATCCCTGGACCCTAAGAAGAGTTTGCTGGGGCCATCCCTCTCCCCCCAGTGCCTTCCTCAGAGGAGGAGGGGAGCCTGCCCGGCGAAGGGATACACCGGGATATCCCAGGGATCGGCTGCGATATGAGGAGTAACAGGAGGGCCGGATTAGGACAGGAGGGGCTATCGGGAGACGTGCAGAGCCTGAAGGAGTGGGGGCCTGCAAGCATGAGGAGGACAAGAAAAGAATACACATAAAAAGAAAAGAAGACTTCGGCTAGTGTTCCCTCCCTCCTCACACCTCCTCAGCCAAATGCTGCATATCCAAGCAGGGAGTGCACCTCTTATTTATGGGACAGGGTTCATCACTCCATATGCACCCATGATGCCGCAGATACCTCTCAGGTGAGTGGGGTGGTGTGCCTGGTGCAGTGGGGGGGGATGAACCACTGGATGTTGGGGGGGTTATTTTTTATTTCAGGCTGGCAATCAGCAGGAGGGGGGCCACTAACACTAGGGAGTCTTATTTTCAGTGAGTGGCTGATGAATGGGGGGGACAACCACTAGGGATTCTTTTTTTTTTTAATGGCTGGTGTTCAGAGGAGGGGATGACTACTATTACCCAGGATTTTTTTTTCACATTAGGGGCTGGTGATTGGAGGGGGACCACTAGCACCGTGATTCTTTATTTACCTTAGGAGCTAGTGATCTGGGGGAACCACTAGCACCAGGATTTTTTTTTAACTTAGGACTGGTGATGGGGGTCCACGGGCCACAGGGGCGGGTATACCAGCAGCCAACCAGCTGGTTGGCTGCATTACCTCCAGAAGTGGCTAGGGTTGCACAGAATAAAAGGAGGTTTTCTTCAGCAGTATTTGTATGGCACAAAGAATTTTCACAAAACCCTTTTGCGCCACGCAAATCCAATGAATACCAGCTTGCGCTGATATTACTGTCCCTGCCCCACCATTTGCATACCCCCCTTTTTGGCTTGTGTGGATGCTACACCTGTTTGCTGGCACAAACAGAGCCCTCTCAGTACTGGGCTCCAGCACAAAACCCCGTTTGCACAGGCAAACACCAGTTAGTGTCTGTGCAGACTTTTGAATGTCAGGCCCTTTAAATTTTTTTTATATTAATATATGATCCGTAGTAATATCCTAATGACATATCTACTTATATCGACATACGATCTGTAGTAATATCCTAATGATATATCTACTTATATCGATATATGATCCGTAGTAATATCCTAATGATATATCTACTTAGCTGACTCCAAGCTTTCATTAAAAAACTTAAGTCTCTAGCCCTAATGGTTCCAAAGTTATCACATATTAAAGAAAAAATATATATATACTATATATATATATATATATTAATATATTGTTAGCATGTAACTGTAGTAATTATATAGTTGATATAGAAACAGGCAGTTTTCTCTTTACATCACAACAGAGATTTTTTAACTAAAATAAATGTTTTTCATATACTTTTTCATAACAACAAAGTATATCGATATACTTTTTTAATATCGACATGGAACATTTCAAGACTTTTAAAACACT
Source organism: Neoceratodus forsteri (assembly GCA_016271365.2). Classification (NCBI taxonomy): domain Eukaryota; kingdom Metazoa; phylum Chordata; order Ceratodontiformes; family Ceratodontidae; genus Neoceratodus; species Neoceratodus forsteri. Next base: position 721,087,154 of record CM057454.1, read on the forward strand.
AAATTAAAAAATAATTGTTTGCACTTTTTCTGAATTTTGGTTTTAGTTCTTGTAATTTAATGAGTATTTACATAAGTGTAATACCCATAAACATTCATCTTTATGCCTTAAATTACGTAATGAACATTCCAGTCTCCCCCACAGCAGTACCAAATCTTCCTCGCTTTTACAGGCTTTGCCTGCAAAAGTGTTGGAAGATAAATAGAACGGCCCAGATATTCAACCGTGCGCCCAGTATGTGCGCAATGGATTGTGCAGCACAATGCAGATGCGCCATAGGAAATGGATGCCATATTCAAAAGATGCACCACCGACATATGCCAGCACAAAGCACACTGAATATAGCAAAGACGCACCACCATACAAACAGACATGCACGTGAGCAACCAGGAGTAGCCAGCAGGCTGAGCAAGCACAACAAGCAGAGGGGACCACAGGTAGGCCAGCACAAGAGCAGAGAGCCAATCCAATGGTGGCAGACCCAAACCACAAGGCACACTGGCCAGGACGCATGGCAGAGGCACCATGCCAGAGTATGCCCATCGGCCAACACCAGCGCATGTCACAGAGCACACCAACCCACCCACCCTGAAGGCACGTCCGTTGGCATGCCCATGGCAGTGCACCACCACCACCACAACCCTGACAGGCAGCACCAGATGGGACAGTGGCACAGCCATGGTATAAAGTCACCAGGCCAGCACAGTGGACAGATGGGAAGGAGGCAGGGATGCACAGGGGAGTGAGGGGCAAATGGCACACAAACAGGCAGGGACACAGGGCACAACACTGCACTGCACACCAGCACTGACAAGGGCAGCATGGCAGGTGGATGGCAAAGCAGCACAGGCAGACAGGGACAGAAGGCGGTGGACCACGCAGTGCAGGGGGAGACCCAATGCCCATGGACACACGAGACACAGGGACATGGCTTACAGGACCTGGTGCACATAGCAGCACAACCAAAAGAGCACAGCATTGGGACAGGTGGGGACATGCCCAAGGACATGACACAACAACTGCAGCACAGTGCAACAGGCTGCCTGCAAAGTAGACACAGACACAGATGTAAGAAAATAAAGCTTTACTGGAACAAATTACAACAGTGTTGTGCCAACAAGGCACACAGGTACAAACAGGTAGGGGCAAATGCAGGGAGTGGCAAAGTGGGACACAAGGGGAATGGGACCGGGAGGAATTACACAGGTGGGGAACGTGGAACAACAGAAGTGGAGGAGGGCAGGGGAACTCCAGAGAACTGCAGGGATGGGAGACAGAATCAGTGGTGCTGTCACAGCAGGATGGTCTGCAGGCAGTGCACCTTCTGCATCAGGGACTCTGTGGCCTCCTGATGGCGGCGTCCCAAGTGCAGCGGCTGATTTTTCCAGCCAATGCCCCACCGAACAAGCTGTTGGAGGATGAGCAGGTCCCTCATGATCATCCCTGGCCTCCATCTTCGGGCCCGTGGTCCAGCCTGACCTAGGAGAAGGGACAGAACAGGCAATAAGTGATGTGCATCAAGGAGACCAAGCCCCCCCATGTGTGTGCATTGGCCAGCTGATGCAGCCACTGGTGGATGGAACTCACAATGGCACGTGCATGTTGAACTGAAACAGCAGACCCTGATACACCCCACAGCCAGATTGCCAGGCGCCCCAGGGGCCACATGCCCCCACACCTCTGCAGTGTACCCCACAGTGCTGGTTCAAGGCCCCCTGGGGTAGATTGGTAAAGCTCCAGCAGCAGTCACACACCATGGGAGACGTAAGCACAGACCCACCCCACCAGGGTCAGCACGGGGGTGCCATAACACGGAGGCCACATGCATGGAGCTGCCACACACTGTGCAACACAGCACAGGTGGTGGAGGCAGGCACCTCCCCAAGCAGTGACCATGCATGGTGGCAGAACCCATGGCTGGACCACACCACCCAACCCAGCTCAACACATGCCACGTACACCATGCCATACACACTCACCTGCCTGTCCAAGCACCGGTGCAGCTGCAGCATCACATCACGCTGCTGCCTGGTCCACCCTGTGGCTGCCCTAGCCCTCCTGTGGTCCTCTGGTCCTGTGTATGGAACAGAGATACAGACACGGACATGAAAGGCATGCCATGCTAAGATCCCCCATCACCAGCATCATGCACACCGCTATCACAGCACGGGCAGGTACACCGACCCGTGTGTGGGTGCATGCGACTGGCCCACAGAAACATGCACTGCACAGGTGAGCAGTGCAGCACTACAGGACAAGCAGCACCCACCAGTGCTGTGTTCCCCCTCCACAGCCGCACATGCAGCGCACCTGTCAGCACAGGTATTGGACAGAAGACACCAGGAGAAAGGACTGCTGTGTGACTGAACTTCTCTGCTGGGACTAAAATAGAAGAACTTTTGTATTTGGACCTTTAATTTAGGGTAAAAAAACTAACATACAAAACAAAAAAAAAAAGTGTGTGTTTGGGTTAACTGAACTGAATGGGTAACTGAAAAGTCATCTAGGTGTAAATCTCAGGTGACTGAAAGGACTTGACTGCTGTGAGGTTTAAATTACTTGTAGAAGATCTGGTAAGTAGGGGGTGGCTTAGCTAGAAGGAAGCTACATTTAAAGACTGCCTTAGAAAGATTCTGCTAATAGCTTGGCAGAAGGCACCAGGAGAAAGGACTGCTGTGTGACTGAACTTCTTACTGGGACTATATTGCCCTCCTTCCTCCCTCCACCCCGCCACCCAAAGCTAGTTCTATTTTTATAGGCACAGGATTTGACTGACAACAGGAACTTCCTGTTTAGGGGCAGGAAGTGAGTGATCACAGAACCACCAAGGACCCACCATCCTAGAAGGGCAAGAGTAGCTCTCCGCCCTCTAGCTGCTGGAGGTCTGCCTCTGAACAAGTAAGTGGTCTACTGAGAAATATAGGATATTCTTGTCTCAGAACAGGACAATCAGGAGCTTAAAGGGCACACAGGCAGAAAGTAAGGAGAGAGAGAAAAAACAGACTAAAGAGTAAGGATTGCAAACAGTTAAGGGGTCAGAAATAAGACATGATTGGAGTGGTGCAGTGCAGTGGCTGTGGAGCAGCAGTCTTCCTGGAGATATTCTGAGGATGCGGTGTTGTCCAATCTGCAGGCACCTCTGGGCTGAGGGAGGAGGTTGCTCATCTCCAGGCTGAGTTGGCCAGGATTTGTGGGACTCCTCTTCCATCCAGGGACCACCAGTGCCACCGTTGCTTCAGAGGTTGCCAAGAAAGAGGACGGTTGGACCACAGTGGGCTCAGGGAGGTGAGGGTGGTGGAACAGAGGCACATCCTCCAGTTGTACCTCTCCACATTCCTATGCCATTCTGGCAAAGTGTGGTTCCTCTATGGAGGCACCTACAGTGGAGACCAAGGAGGATGCTGGGAACCTCCACAAAGGAGACCCACAGGAGGGTGGCAGGGGACCCTGCAGGGGAAGGAAACAACTCCTGGTGGGGGACTCCATTGTTAGGAAGGTAGAACTGGGCAAGGAAGGGGACAGGGAGGTAAGGTGCCTGCCTGGCGCCATGGCTTGGAGGGACAGGGAGCGAATCCTCAGGATTGCTGGAGCAGCTGCACAGGGGAGGGAGCTGGATGTCATTGTCCACCTAGGAACAAATGACCTGGCTAAGATAGGGATTAGAGAAGTGCAGGAAGAGTTCGTGGAATTGAGGAGGGGCCTTAGTCAAGTAGCACGCACGGTAACCTTCTCGGAGGTGCTACCCATCTATGGCATAGGAGAGGCTAGGGTGTTCCATACCATGGGATTCAATCAGTGGTTGAAAAACTGGTGTGGAGCTCAGGGATTTGGCTTCATTGGGGACTGAGGTCCACCTGGAGTGATGCAAGCCTATACTGGCATGATGGGCTGCATCTGTCCGGAGGGGAACCAGGATCCTAGGTGACAGGTTTAAATGCTTCATTGGCAAGCTTTTAAACTAGCCAAGGGGAGGCACTGGAAAGGAGCAGGAAAATCCTAGCCCCCAAACAATCACGGTAGTAAGTGTGGCAACACCAACATGGAGGTGTCGATAGGGAGAAGGGCAGGGTAAATGGAGAAAGTGACAAAAGCAAGAAGGACAGGGATGAGGCAAAAGGGTTAAGGTCATCAGGAAATGGAGGTAATGAGTACCAATGCTCGTAGTCTGGGCAACAAGCTCCCTGAGCTGGTGGCCTTAATGGAAGAGGGGATGCCTGGATATCGTAGCAGTCACCGAAACATGGTACACAGAGAACCATGACTGGGATGTTAACATACCAGGTACATAACTTACAGGAGAGACAGGCAGGGAGAAGAGGGGAGGTAGCTCTCATGTAAAGGAAGGGATAAAAGCAACTGAACAAAAGAGTAAACAGGAGGAGAGGAGGCACTGTGGGTCACCTTGGAGACTGGAAAGGCACCACAATCCGCACAGGGGTTGTGTACAGACTCCCATGTCAGGGGGAAGGAATGGACAAGGATATGATGGAAGGCATTCTTAGAATGGCAGAGAAAGGGGAGATACTGTTGATGGGAGACCTGAATATGCCAGATGTTAACTGGAGCACATTTGCTGCAGCCACATCCAAGAGCAGGGCCATTCTTGATGCCCTACAGGTGGCAGGCGTTAGACAGCTAGTTTTGAAACCCACTCATGAGGGAGCAATCTTAGACCTCATACTCTCAAACAGGGGCAGTGAGAGGATCTCAGATCTAGAAGTAGGTTGCCATCTGGGGACAAGTGACCATCAAACAGTGTGGTTCACGTTAAACTCAGCTACAGAGTCAAGCCATACAAAAGTGAGGGTACTGGACTTTAGGAGGGCTGACTTTGGCAAGATGGGAGAGTGCCCAGAAAAGCACTAGCAAACAGGCTAGAAGGAGTGTGGAGCAACAATGGGAATTATCAAAACTGCCATCACAGAGGCAACAAGCCTTGTGTGAAGCAAATAAACAACTCAAAATGAAAGAAAAAGCCACTATGGTTCTCAAAAGAGGTGGCTGTGAAAGTCAGGAAGAAAAAGATAGCATTCCGGAAGTATAAGGAAACACAGAAGGAGCAGGACAGAGAGCTGTACCAGTTAAGGCAGAAAGAAGCAGGGAGGGAAGTCAGAATAGCAAAGGCCCAAACTGAGGAAAAGATAGCCAACTCAGTTAAGAAGGGGGATAAAACCTTTTATAGGTACATCAGCAAGCGTAGAAAGACAAAGGGAGGGATAGTGAGGCTGAATAGAATGAACGGTGGGTGGGCAGAGGGGGACAGTGAAAAAGCAGGAATACTGAACGAATATTTCTGCTCAGTATTCACAAAAGAGGAGGGGGAAGTGCTAATCCAATTAACAGAAGCACTCTTGATAGGGGGGTCGATCCCAGTCCTTTCACAGAAGAAAGGGTTCTGCAAGAACTCCTAAAACTGAAGGTGGACAAAGCAATGGGTCCTGATGGAATTCACCCCAGAATTCTAAAAGAATTAAGGAAGAAACTAGTGAAACCACTGGCTACTCTTTTAATAAATCATGGGAGGATGGTGTGGTACCGAGGACTGGAGGAAGGCGGATGTGATTCCCTTCACAAAAGTGGGACCAAGACAGAGGCAGGAAACTACAGACCTGTCAGTCTGACCTCTGTGGTAGGGAAAGTGATGGAGTCACTTTGAAGGAAAGAATAGTTGAGTACCTAGAGGTCAGTGGAGCACAGGATCCAAGGCAGCATGGGTTCACAGCGGGAAGGTCATGTCAGACAATCTAATAGATTTATTTGACTGGGTGACCAAGGTAGTAGACCAGGGAGGGCTGTGGACATGGCCTACCTAGACTTTAGCAAGGCATTTGACACAGTCTCACACAAAAGATTGATAGTCAAATTAACCAGCCTGGGAGTGGGTCCCAGGGTGGTAGCCTGGGTAAAACATTGGCTGGACAACAGGACACAGAAGGTAATTGTAAATGGAGTCCACTCTGAAGAAAGGGCGGTTACTAGTGGGGTACTGCAGGGTTCAGTATTGGGTCCAGTCCTTTTTAATGTCTTCATCAGTGACATTGCAGAGGGACTGGAAGGAAAAGTATGCCTTTTTGCAGATGACACAAAGATCTGCAACAGGGTTGATACACAAGGAGGCGTGGAAAGGATGAAAAGGGACTTGGCAAGGTTGGAGGAATGGTCAGACGTATGGCAGCTAGGATTCAATGCAAAAAGTGCAAAATAATGCACCTGGGAAACAAGAACCGGGGAGAATACACAATGGGTGGGGAGGTAGTAACAACAACAAAACAGGAAAGGGACCTGGGGTAATCATATCAGATGACCTTAAGATTAGCAAGCAATGTGAGAAGGCAGTAGGGAGGGCCGGGGTATACTGGGATGTATAGGAGAGGCATCAGCAGCAGAAAACAGGAAGTTGTTATCCCTCTGTACAGACAGTTGGTGAGACCCCATCTGGAATACTGTGTCCAGTTCTGGAGACCCCATCTCCAGCGAGGACATAGACAGGATAGAGGCAGTCCAGAGGAGGGCAACTAAAATGGTGCAGGGTCTGCAAGAGAAGCCATATGAGGAGAGACTAAAGGAGCTTAATATGTATACCCTTGAGGAAAGAAGGGAGAGGGGGACATGATAGAAACTTTCAAGTACCTCAAGAGAATCAACAAAGTCCAAGAGAGTAGCATCTTTCAGAAAAAGAGACTTTCAAGAACAAGAGGACACAATTTAAAGATAGAAGGAGGGAGGTTCAGGGGCAATGTGAGGAAGTATTATTTCACAGAGAGGGTAGTGGATGCATGGAACAGCCTTCCTGAGGAAGTTGTGGGTCTAAAACTGTGGGAGAATTCAAGAATGCATGGGACAGACATAAGGCAATTCTTGTGGGGGGCAGGAAGATATAGGCTGTTGGTTAACTAGGATCTGCGGCCTATCCTGTAGGTAGGGAAATGGGCAGACTAGATGGGCCTAGAGGTCCTTATCTGCCGTCAAAGTCTATGTTTCTATGTTTCTATGTGAGCATTGCACCCTGGTCTGCAGCCTTTGGAGGTGCACTGGATCCCACCGGCAGAGGTCGCCATACCAGTGGGTGCACCGCTCCCCCATGCGTGGCACACTCATATGCCTTTCCAGTCCTGCCGCCACCCTGTCCCACACCTGGGACCGTGGCACCTGGAGATCAGCTGCCCTGAACAGCTGGGCTGCCACAGGCTCTACCAAAGCCACCAGGTTGCACATCTCCACCTCGCTCCAGTTGGTTGCATGGCACAAACTGAACCCGGAACCCGACATACTTGTATGTCAGCACACACTGTTCTACCACAACCACTGTGGCCTATGAAGCATGCATGTGGAACTGCACATGTACGATGTGCAATAGAAGGCTATGGACCATGGCTGCACAGCACGGAGATGCGCGATAGACATGCAGAATAGAGGCCTATCACCTGATCAGGAGCCCCCGTGAGATGGCAGAATTGGGGTGAAAGGCTTTAATTGCCTGAGTTGTGATGGTCAGAAAGGTCTGGGAGGTAGCAGCACCCAATACTGATGCCAGTTTATTGCAGTCTATTTTTTTAAATTTCCTGACTAGGAAACTGACTTTAATTGCCTGAGTTGTGGAGAATGGAAGGATCTGGGAGGTTGCAGCATCCAATACTGCTACCGGTTTATTGTAATCTATTTTTTTTAATTACCTGACTAGGAAACTCAATGAGATGCCAGAGTTGAAGGTGAAGCCTTGAAAAAAATAGATGTAATTGTTTTTCTGTTAGTTTCATTAAGTCTTCCGAAATCAACATTTATCGATTTTTACCGATTTCAATCGAATCCTGGCAAGGCTACTTATAAGTGACATAACAGAAGAATTAAAAGGGAAGGTATGCCTTTCTGCAGATGATACCAAAATCTGTAACAGTGTGAACACTCAAGAGGGAGTGGAGAGAATGTGCAGGAATCTTGGGAATCTCAAAGACAGGTCAAGAGCATGGCGGTGGGTGTTCAGTGCCAAAAAGTGTAAAATCATGCACCTAGGGCATAGGAACCCAGGAGACAAGCACAGAATGGGGGAGACACTGACAGTCACTAAGCAGGAATTGAACTTTGAGATTATCATAACTGATTGCCTCAAAGTGGCAGGGCAGTGTGACAAGGCAGTGGGTAAGGCTACTGAGATGCTGGGGTGCATAGGGAGGGGTATTTACAGCAGAATTAATTAGGTGATTTTGCCTCTGTGTTGCTCGCTGATGAGACCTGTCTGGAGCACTGTGTCCAGTTTTGGAGGCACAACTAAGAAAAGACATAGACAGGGTTGAGGCAGACCAGAGGAGGGCAATTCAAATGGTGCAAGGGTTGCATGAGAAGCCCAATGAGGAGAGACTGAGGAAACATTGATTTTGTTTGCAGAAATGAACCTTTAGGCCCATCCAGTCTGCCCCCTGTCCCTGCCTATTCCGTCACCACTGACCCTAGTTGGTCATAGATGTGACTCCTTCCCCCTGCTTCTCTACGTAACATGCCCCTGTGACTATCCCATGCATGCCTGAAGCTTCCCACAGTCTTTGCCCCCCACTAGCTCCTCTGGCAGGCTGTTCCAATCATCCACAAACCCTTTCTATGAAGAAGTATTGCTGCTCATTTTTCCTAAGCTTTGCCCTCTTAGCTTGCATGCCTCCTTGTTATAGTTCCTCCCTTTCTCTGAAACAGACCCTCCACTTGCACCTTGTTCATTTCTGGAGGTACTTGTAGGTTTGAATCATGCCCTCTCTCGCTCCCCTCTCTTCCAGGCAGTACATGTTGAGTTCTTGCAGCTTTTCCTCATAGGACTTCTTGTGCAACTCCCTAACCATTTGGATTGACCTCCTCTCTACCGCCTCCACCCTTTCAATGTCCTCGTGGAAGTGCAGCCTCCAGAACTGGACACAGTACTCCAGGTGGGCACTCACAAGTGAGTGATACAGCACCTGCTCCGCCTCCCTTCTCCTGCTAGAAACCCCTTTCCCAATGCACCCCAGCATCCTGCTAGTCCTTCCCACTGCTTTGTCACACTGCCCAGCTATCCTGAGGTCATCAGATACAGTAACCCCTAGCTCTCTTTCTTGCTTGGTGATTGTAAGCTGCCCATTTTATACACAGCTCCTGAGTTTCATAGCCCTAAGTTCATAACCTTGCACTTTTTGGCATTGAAACACAGATGCCACTTCCTAGACCATTCCACTTATTTTCTCAGATCCCTTTGCATTCTCTTCACCCTTTCCTGATTATTAACCCTGTGGGAGAGTTTTGTGTCATCCTCAAAGAGACACACCTTATGTTTATGAAGCTTCTGAAGAGGACCAATCCAAGCACCGAATCCTATAGCACCCCATTAGTCACTCTCCTATCGCATGAGTAGTTACCGTTGACCACCACTCCCTTAACCAGTTTGATACCCAGCTTGTCACTTTCTCCCCACCCCCAAGCTGCTTAGTTTCTTAACTAACCTCCTGTATAGCACAGTGTCAAAAGCCTTACTGAAGTCTTGATAGGCCACGTCCTCTGCTATCCTTTGATCCACCTCTCTGGTAACTCAGTCAAAGAAATCTATGAGATTAGTTTGATATGACCTCCCCCCTGAGAAACCATGCTGCTACCTCCAGGTGCTCTATGAGCCTCTCCTTCAGTAGTGTCTCCTTTAAATTCCCCACCACTGATGTGAGACTGACTGGCCTGTAGTTGCTAGCATCCTTCCTACTGCTGCTTTTGTGCAGAGGATCACATTGGCCCTCCTCCAGTCCTCTGTAACTTCCCCTCCAACTCCACTGATGTGCTAAAAAGTGCAGCCAGGGGGTGGTCAGCACCAGACGAATCTCAACTTCTACATCTGGAAAGAGAGAAGAGTGAGAGAGGACATGATAGAGACCTACAAGTATCTCAAAGGGCTGAATAGCATGCAGGATGGTAATCTCTTTATTTATTTTATTTATTTGAAAAGGTTTCACCAGAAAAAGACAACATGAGCTGTAAGTAGCTCGTTTCCAGAAGAATCCTGAGGGGAGGGTTACATTTGGGATTGGATGAGCAAAACAGGAAGAATTAGAAAGAGTACCAGGACCAGGGAGCATGCAGTAAAGTTGGGAGGGGGGGGGAGTTTAAGAGAAATGTAAGGAAGTACTACATCACTGAAAGGGTGGTGGATACCTGGAACACACTGCCAGCAGAAGGTGTGGAGGCAAGAACAGTGGGGGACTTCAAGTGTGCATGGGATAGACATAAAGGAATATTAGTAAATAGAGCAGGGAGGAAGAAGGGTTGCTGAAGACCAGTTAGGTTCTGCAGAGACAGATTAGGCAGGGAAAATCTGGGCACACTGGGTGGGCCAAGTGGCCCTTTTGTGCCACAAAAAGATAATTTCCAATTTTTTTTTGGTTTTATTTTCTAATTCCTACTGCTCTGATATGTAATTAGCACTTTGAAGTTTACTCAAATCTCTGTTTTTTTTTCCTTTTTTGCTTACATTGCTAATCAGCATCAAACTCCTACAAAAGCTGACACCACCTACATTGTAACATACATGAAGAAGGGGCAGTACTACAGGCCTGGACAGCTTGTATCCCTAACTTTGTGTTAGCCTAATAAAGGTATTATCTTTACCTAGTGAAAATATTCTCTTCTTTTTATTTCTCTCCTGGTTGTGGTTTTTGTAAATCTCTCCAAGGCATATGCATGCATTCAGAAGCCTAAACTCCAGTCCAAATAATCATGGGGAAGCAAATCCTTGTGTGTGTGTGGTGTGTGTATGTGTGTGTGTGGGGGGGGTAGCTGAATTGGAAGTGTCTTATATTAATGTAACTTCTATATGGTTCCACAGTTCATGCACTACCATTAATTAAAGTTCAAAAGGTGCAGAGAGATACTAAAGAAATCTTCCTCATTTTGCTGTCTCTCATTTCTTCCCCATCCCATTGCCTAGACTGTAGGCCTGGCTCACACTGAGCTGAGGGTGAAGTTGAGTGATCAGTAACGGGACAACAGTGAGCAATCCACTTAATCGCTTCCAGTCACACAGGAGCAAAACAGTATTTTATAATGTATAGTCTTGCTAATTGTTAGATGGACTTCAGAATTCTCCAGAATCCTAGCAACTTCATTGGTCGAAACCCATCACCTGACCACTAATTAATTCCCAGTAAATGCATAGTTTGTCACCAACCTAACATATCCTTTTCCATTAACTTTTTTTCCCATTTTATAAGTGCAATGACCTGCTTCAGAATGTGCATTTCTTGAGAATTTATACACCTCCCGAGTACGTTAAAAGACACTTGTCCATTGGCCTTGTGCCTTCCAATTCACACAGGGTGTGCGTTATTTCTGTAGAAATGCATACCTTGTCATGAGTTATTGCTTATAAACTTCCATTCCAATCTATGAGACACCCATGACAGTCGACGTGACATGCATTGGAAGCAAAGGCAGTTTGTAAAAAGGGCAGTATGGAGAATGCACAAACAATTCAGAATATAGATAATTTCCAATTTGTTTGTTTTTCATAAATCTCTTCAAGGCTTTCTGGTGTTAGAAACCTTACATTATGACTTCTGATGTCAGAGCTCTGAATTAAGACTTTCAGATAAAGAGTTCTAAATAATGACTTTGTGATGACAGAGCCATGAATTATTACTTTCTGACATCAGAGCTCTGAATTAAGATTTTCTGATGTCAGAGCACTCCGTTATGACTTTCTGATGTCAAAGCTCTGAATTATGACTCTCTGATGTCATAGCTCTGAATGTTAGATTTTTTTTGTATCGTCTGTTTATGCACCAACCTTCGAGGAACTCTCTTGGGCAGCCTCCAGTGCCCCCAGCTCTACCTCCACGCCTGAGAGGCCTCCTTCTACCTGGCACCAATCTGGCAATCCCCCCCGGCTCTGAGTCCCCTGTGGTAGGGCCGCCCTATCCACCCAGGTGCTCTATCTATAATCTGGCAGGCCGGGTTGGGCTCAGCCCAGGAGAGTAGTGCGACTGATGGTGGAGTGTGGCTGGGTGGATGGAGATGCCGTCGCCTATCCCCGAGGTCAGGGATTTTTCTATTGTAGGTTTTCCTCCTGGGAGTGCAACTTGCCATGACGTCCACGCATGGCAGCCCTGCTGATGTCTGACATCTGCCGCACTCCCATGCCCCACTGTTCTGGCTGATGATCCTGTAGTGCCCCTAATTTCCATCGGGGGTCACAAGGACACCAAGCAGCCCCAGGAACCCTCTCCAAGGAGAGGAGAGCAGTCCTCCAGATGCTCAATCCTCTACCTCCCCTGCTGACCCCAACAGGGTTTTTTTCCATTTTTCCACCCTTCCTCTTTTCTCCCCCCTCCTTGAGGATGTCAGCATACAGGATGAACATCCAGACAGACGGCGTGCTGATGCATGCCAGTGTCAAGTGCCCACAACATCCTCCCCATCCCAACTCCGGAGGGCCGCCTGTGCCCCGATGCTCGTGCTTCTACAGGCATTGGTGCATTGGGTGCATGTAAGCACCCCAGGAACCCACCTCAGGAGGAAGAGAACATCCATTGGGATGCTCAATCCTCCTTCCCCCCCGACCCTCGACGACCCGGGTCTGTTCCCGAACCCAGGTAGCCAGTGTAGCGTGAGATGTGGCATCCAGCGCCTCAACCCTCAGCGCCACTGGGCCAGCCTCAATGATAGATTTTTAGTGGAATGGCTTTTACATTAATTATAATGGCAATCCACTGGTATTACACTGGGTGGTACACTGGTTTGAGAGGTTGCATTGAAAAGCCAAACAATGTCACAAACCTGGAAAACAAAAAAATGTAATTTAATTATCAGTGTGCACAGAAAAGTTATAAACCATACCATAGAGTAGAAACCAATCAGGTCATCTGACCATGGTTTAAAACAAAAATTTGGGGTGGCAGTTTTGCAGCCTTAAGGTCACGTCTCATAACCTGAGTACATTTTTCCTTTAAAAACAATGCACCTGCGATGTAATGAGAAAGATGAACAAATCGGATAGCTCATTGCAAGACACTAACTTCAGCTTAGAGGCTCTTGCTAATGAGAGCAACTGATGGTACACTGCTTAGCCCAGGGCACCTAGAAACTGGGAGGTCAAGGAGTCAATCACACTAGTCCCGTCTGCAGTGGGGGCGGGGGAGCCACCTGCTGATAGTGTGGAAGAAGCATGAATTGTCCCTGTTTGACTTAAAAATAGAGTAACCATCTGGCCCACTGTTTGTGTCTGAAAGGAGTGAAAAGATAAGGAGTAGTACTGCTTGACTGTGTGTCATCACAAGTGACTCCTGTCACGGTGTGAAGAGGCTAAAGGACTCAGAGGCTGCAACATATAAGAAAGCGCACAATCACGTAGACAAATAAAGGAACAATGAGAAGGCAACCCAAATGAGAAAAAACACACACACAAATCAACTGTGCAAGATTAATATAGTTATAAGGGAACACTTTATTGCTAAGGCATCACCTTTAAAATTCAACTGATTGTACTCCATGATGAAACTACTGTTGCACTCATTTCCTCAGCATCTATGAAAAAAAAAGCATAGTTATAAATGTGGAGTGCGCAGTAGAACACACCCTGTATTATCCCTACCTACTAATTCATCAGACTTGGCCAGTCAGAGGTAACTGGTTCAATTAGCGTTCACCCTATTAGAACTCACAGACTGCTTCCATAGGTGAACAGGCATTTCATGAGCTGGATAAAGACCAGTGGTCCATCCATTCTGTCCATCCCGCTACTGTCCTTGCAGCTGTATCCTGAAATGGTATTTCTCTGCAGAAATGTATTGCATTTGGGTTTAAAGCAAATAGTTGAATCTGATCCAGTTGCCTCTTGGGGCTGCACTGTTCTGCATAGTCCTAACATCATCTTAGCGAAGTATCGCTTCACTCATTATGTTCCAACCTTCCCTCCCTTAGCTTCTGTCCCTGCCCAAATGGTCTATTTTCCTAGCTTTCAACAAGCAGCCTACTTGAGTCTACATTCTGAACACCCTTCTTCATTACTTTAAACCAGATCTGAAAGTTCAGTTCTGTTGAAGAATCCAGCACATCAAACTTCAAGTGTTTAGTACTTGCAGACTCTGACAAACTTTTTAAAGAAACAGCAAACTTTTAGTTCACTTGGTTAGTTTGGTCTGCCTGGTGTTCAACAGTTGAATGGATGAATGGGCTAACCACAGTTTGCCCACTAAACAGTTGACCCAAACTTACCAGAGAGTAAGTCACATGCTACAAGTCTAATTTTTGTGTCAGTTCCTCACTGGAGTGCCGTGATATAGCTCCCTTGCATGCTTAGTCTTCGGCAGAGATTTATGTAGCTAGGGTACTTGCAAGTTTAGCTAGGAAAAAATCTTCTACCAAACATTTGTGGAAAATAAAATCTTAAACTAAAGACAGCAGAGAAAAAAAACTAAAATGCAGCAAAGAGGGTCACACAGTGTGGGGGGGGGGGGACAGCAGGAGGAACAAGTCAATTCTGAATGTATTGCACTGTGCACTTGCATGCTGTTGTTGGGTCCTACCTGTACACATTGTTACTGTTTATATTTAGCCAAGCTAGACCAGATGAGATGTAATATGCTTTTGCCCAGGACAGTAGAGGTGAGATGTAATATCTCATTTTTAGAGTGGTCCTGCCTTTATAATGTATTTTTCTGGAACAGATCATCTTAGATGCAATATCGCCTTCTCATTGGCGTAATGTTGTAGGGTCCCATTTTTACACAGTTTTGCAACATATTTATTCAGGATAACCCAGCTGAATGCAATATCTCATTTTCAATGGGGTCCTGCTTTGACACATTTTTGTACTATATTTACCCAGGATAACACAGCTCAGATGATATCTTGTTTTTAGTGGGATTCCTCTGTATAGGAGTTATGTTCATCCCCATTTGGACTATGCATCACAATTTTGGTCTCCTCATTTCATTCATTTAATTAAAGACACTAATAGGGTGGAGAGAGTCCAAAGGTCCATTACTAAAATTATTCCAAGATTAAAACATAAGGCATAATCTGATAGAGTAACCTCAATTGGACTACACCCTCTCTATATTAGACATCAAAGGGTCGATCTTTTACGTCTGCATAAGATCCTACAGAACTATGATCTTACTAATAGTTGTGGACGCTCCTATAGTACTATTACGAATATTACTAGATCTCATAACAAAAAGTTAATAGTACCATGGGACAACACCAACAAAAGAGGCAGCTTTTGCTTAATAAGAATAGCTAGAGTTTGGAATGAATTACCATCATTTATTGTTGATAGTAAAGATTTTAATACCCTTAAAAAACCCTAGACAATCATTACTACAGTAAGCACACTCTGGTGTAGTTTTGACCCACTACTGTAGGGAACATTCTCAAGGGGCCTTGAGCCTTCTTATGTCCGCGTAAACCTAGCAAACCTAGTAATCCTGCATTCCCCATTTTTTTAGCTGTGTTTACCCAGGATAGCACAGCCAATATGCAATATCTTATTTTTGATGGGGCTCTTCTTTTTGTTGGAGCTCTGATGTACTGGGGTCCTGCTTTTGCACATTTTTTCTAAATATTATGAACATACAAACCTGCTAGCAGATAAAGGCCTTCTGGTCTGTTGAGTCTGCTCGATTGTGCAGCTGTCAGCCTTTATACTGCAGCTTCCCCTCCCTCTCCTTCCCCCTCCCCATCCAGTGACCCTCCTCCTTACCCTGTCCCATCTCCTTTTGAAGCAGCCCATTGTATTACAGGCTACCAATTCCTCTGGTAATGCATTCCACCCTGACACCACCCTCACCGTAAAAAAGTGTCTCCTCATTTTCCTCCTGAACCTTCCCCCCTCCAATCTCAACTTGTGCCCTCAGGTGTCCCTCCCTCTCCTTAACTGGAAAAGCCCCTCTGTATCCATCTTATTTATTCCCTTCATGTACTTGAAGGTTTCAATCATGTCCCCCCCTTTTCCTCCTCTCCTCCAGGGAGTACATGTTCAACTCCCTCAGCCTACTCTCACAGGGCAAGTCCCCTAGCTGGCACAGCTGGTTAGTGCAATTAGAATGGTATTCTGGGCAGCCTGGGTTCAAGTCCAAGCTGAGGCATTTACTTCTTTCTCACCTCTGTTGGTATGTGTTCCATAAATATGCACACCGCACTCCTGTGTGATTGTTACAAGTAAAAATTTGTGTTGCCATTGGGTTGTGCATTTGAGAAAGAGTAATGTGCTCGGGGACAGCCCAGGTTCCAGTTCTCTCAGTGGCGCAGCTGGTTAATGCAATCGGAACAGTATTCCGGGTGGCCTGGATTCAAGTCCAAGCTGAGGCACTTACTTCTTTCCTCACCTCTGTTGGTATGAGATACAGTATCTCATTTTTCATAGTGTCCTGCTTTTAGGCATTTTAGATTGTATTTACCCAGGATAGGCCAGCTGAGGGGCAAAGCTTAATTTTCAGGGGGCTACCATATTTTGACCGCAAATTTCCAACATAGTCTTTTTATGTCCTGACATTATGGTCAGGACAGTTAGAATATTATAAAATCCCATCCAAAAAGTGATTTTGCAGTACAACTGTGAAAACATGTTTCAGAGCCAGTTTGAAAAATGACACCTGTCATGTTCATGAGGTGGGGTAATACAAGGGATATATTAAACATTAGGGGCCAAAATCCACAAAAATGAAGTTATGAGTAAACGTTGCAACAATTCAATGTTTCCTCATAACTTAGTTGTTTTTTCTCATTTGGACCTCCAGATTTTCAACATACTCTTTTTTATGACCCCATGTTATGATCAAAACAGGTGGATTTTTTTTAAATGCTGTCTGAAAGGTGGTTTCACATAGGGACTGTGAAAACATGTTTCAAAGGGGATTTGAATAATGACACCTGTCATGTTCATCAGGTGGGGTACCAAAAGGGCAATGTGCACATCTGGGGCCAAAATCTGCAAACATCACAAAGTTATTAGTACATGCTGAAACAATTCAATGTTTCCTCATAACTTTGTTGTTTTTTTGACATTTTGATCCCAAATGTTCAACATTGTCTTTTTATGGCTCCACCTTATGATCATGCCAGGCGGAAGTTTTTAAATCCCATTCAAAAGGTGACTTCATTGAACAAATGAGAAAACATGTTTTGGAGGAGATCTGAAAAATGGCACCGGTTATGTTCATGAGGCAGGGTAAGAAGAGGACTAATTTGAAATTTGGGGGCCAACATATACACACATTGCAATGTTATGGGTAAACATTCAATGTTTCTTCATAAACTTGTTGTTTTGTTGCATTTTGACCTCAAAGTTTCAACATCATCTTTTTATGACCACTCCTTTTGAACGTGGCAAGTGTCATTTATAGAATACTGTCAGAACATCATTTCACACCGCAAGTGTGAAAACACATTTTGGCCAGGATTTGAAAAACAACACCTGTCATGTTCATGAGGTGGTGTGAAAAAAGGGCTATGTTGAAAATTTGGGTCACAATATTGAAAATTACCAAAGTTATAAGCTAGAGTTGAAAATGTTTAACTTTGTTGTTTTTTGGTATTTTACCCCAAATTTTCAACATAGTCTTCTTATGACCCCACCTCATGAATCCAGTAGGTGAAGTTTTTCAAATCCTATCCAAAAGGTGTTTTGGGGGAGCAACTGCAAAATCACCTTTTGGGCCAGATTTAAAAAATGTCACCTACTTTGTTCATAAGGTGGACTCTCCAAAAGTCTGGATTTAAAATTTGAGGGAAAATATAAAAAAATTACTAAGTTATGAGTACAAGTTCAAAATACATCGAATACATTGACCACAGCTTACCCGGATTTCCTCAGTTCCTGGTCTGGCACTGAAAAGTGAAGATGTGCTTCTGGTCCAAAGAGAATTATGGCACTGGACCCCAGGTAGATAGGTAAGTGGTGGGGGTTTGTTGGGTGGTGGATACTGAATTGAGGGGAAGGTAACAGCAACAGAGGGCGGTGGCATCAGAAATCGATGCATCATATTCTTTTTTTTACAGGTTGTAAGCAATTTTTTTTAAAAGACATTGAGGAATAGTTTTCTTTATTTCAGATACCAACAATTGGGGATTGGGCACCCCCGTGTCATGGTATTCTTTATGGGGCATGGGAAGTGATGGAGAGAAGGGAAGGATATTTGGCAGAGTGTGAGGTCTTTTTAAAAGAGGCAGTAGCATGGGAAGGAAATGATGAGGTGGAAAGGATACTTGGCAGACAGTGGGATTGTGGAAAAGGGGCAAATGGGGGTTGATCAGGGGTTATGTGCATGCAGTTAGTTGTATTGCAGGGAGAGGACAACATGCAGGCTGCTCATGATGCCGATCAGCTGCTTGCCGAGTGGCAGAATGCAGATCAAAGCAAAGCGCTGTCCTGTGATACAGGTAGCTCTTTTCTTTGAACTTTACAAAGTTTCTGCTAAGCAAGCCCAAAAACAGTGTCCTGCTTAGCCTGGTTGATGATTGGTCTGACACTGTCAAACCCACTGTGGACTGCCCTGAACTGGACCAATAGTGACACACCTAACAAATACACTATCATAGGAATATGTTTGCTTCCCACAAGTGCAAACATAAAAAGTGCTGTTTATGATCAACCTGAGCTGTGCACTGTCCATTGCTGCTGAAGGCCTCTGGGACCAGGGCATAAATTTCGACTTGGAAGAGGGGGAGAGTGCTTCCACTTGGGCAGTGGAAAGCATGGGGTTGGCAGCTAGAGATGTGTGAAGCTGTCAAAATTCACTTTGCAAACAATTTGAAAATTTTGGTGAATTTTCTTCGATGACATCCACAAGTCACATGTTTATTTGCCCCGCAAATTACCTAAATTTGAATGGGAAACTACATGAATCGCCAAGTTGTGGGTAAATTGATCAATTTGCGTAGTTCCATCATGTGAATTTGTTCAATTGACTGGCAAAAAAAAACAAATTGCAGTCTTTATATTACATACTCCCCCACCCACTGTGGTGTAATTTCCCCTATCTCCCAAACATTTTGAAATTGGTTAATTTCCCATCACCACACGAGCGCCCTCCTCCCTCCCTTCCCCACTGTCATGGTTAATTTATGTATAATAATAATATCACATTATCCCTGATTCCCCAGTTATAAGTAGATATGCCCTTCTTCCCATCCACTCGACATCCACACTCCCCCACCTTTCCTACCTAACCAGACCTCATTTTACAAGTAACCCCCACCCAACCCCCCTCTGACACCCACCACCCTCTTCCCCACACCAGCACCCAGAAAATATCTGTTAATGTTTAATTTTTATTTATTTTGTTTAAGTCTCGGAGTTACAATACCTTTGAGTCATCAGAGGGTGGTCATACAGAAAATATAATACACAAGGATTTTAGGCAAGAAATATAAAATGGGAGCAAGGATATACATAATACAAAGTAAATATAATAGCAGGCTGTCAACAAGAATGCGGAATCAAGTGTCGACCTTCGACCTTTGGTGGGGTAAGTGGGTTTGGAATCAATTGGATCATCATCCTGACTTTGTCCCATAATCAAAGGTGAAGTTTACAGGATGGGGGCTTTGGGTAAACTATGCTTGGTAGGAGAGTTTATGGGAGTAGGGGAGTGGTGGTTTGTCCTAGTGTGGGGTGGGGGGGTGCTTCCCCTGTGCCCTGACTTCCTCTTGTTTCTCAATGGATTTGGTAGTCTACCGCTTCCTGTGGAGTCATGATGTTTTTTATAATAGGGGATGGGAGCCTGGAAGGATTGGCAGTGCCAGTTCCTACAAGGAATCCTGTTCATATTTGATAACCGGTGAGGCACTGGCGGACTGACTTCATTACTATGCTTTGGATGGGAGTTTTACTTGAATGATTTCCTTGTTGGAACTTACTTTGCAGTTGGTCTGAGTATTCTGAATAGTAGGGATTTGGTTTAATGAGCAATACCTTAGTTTAATTTTACCTTATGACTGTATGTTCCCGAAATATGTGCTACATTGGTTGTTAAAATTCAACTACAATTTTAAGCTGTATTTCTCTGTTGATGTATTATGATATGTGTTTTTCCCTGTATCTTTACTATAATACTCAATAAAAGCTGAAATATAAAAAAAGTGAATATAATGGCAACAAAATACAGACTTTGGCAGGAATCACAGCAACAAACTAGTTGCTATAGAAGGAGAAAGTTTGAGGAAAACACATTAAATGGCAGTAGGATATTGTGAGAGCAATTTGAAAAGGACTTTGTTAAAAACAGAGGATTAAGGAATAAAGATGGACAAAATGCAGGACATAAGAAGGGAAGTGCTAGAATAGTCAGTGCACAAAGTAGAGTATGGGGAAGTACTACAATAGTCGGTGCACAAAGTAGAGTATGTGGAAGTACTACAATAGTCAGTGCACAAAGTAGAGTATGGGGAAGTACTACAATAGTCAGTGCACAAAGTAGAGTATGGGGAAGTACTCGGCTAAGCAGAAACCCTCTGAGTTGTTTTAGTAACCAGTAACAAGCAGAGGGGCAAAATGGTTGGGAGGGGGTTGGAGGGCGGAGAGTTCCTAATGCAGAGGGTCTGCTCTGTTCGGTGTCCCAGTAAATAATGACACACTCACACACATGAATGTAAAATGGTGATGTCTTTGCTCCTAGTAAAACCTGGCTGGCTGAATCAGGTTTTACTAGGAACACATCTAGCACCATTCATGCATACGACTGTGCCATTCCCAAGAGGGACCCTGAAAACAGCAGGTGCGCTCCACTGGTGGATTGTTTTCTTTATTATAGCATTACATTAAATAATATTTTCTGGGTGCTGGTGGGGGGAAGAGGTTGGTGAGGGACAGAGGGGGTTGAGTGGGGGCTACTTGTAAAATAGAGTCTGGTCGAGTGGGGGACGTGGGGAGTGTATTTGGCACACAAGTGGGAAAAGGGTATATCTATATATCACTGGAGAATCTGGAATGATATGATCTTACTGATTATTACACATAACTTTGCCAGGATGGGGAGGGGGGGGGGAGAGGGCACTAGCAGGGAATCTGGGAGTTATAAGATTTCAAAGTCTTTGGGAGGCAGGGGAGCATTACACCGCAATGGGTGGGGGAGGTATTTTATGTAATTTGTGAGTTTCTTTTTTTAAATAATAAATTTACCAGCCAAGGTGCTCCATTGCCAGGAATGCATGAAGCTTTGCAAATTTACCAAATTTGACCACTATAACCTGGCCACTTTCTTGGATCCTCGCTTCAGGAACACATTCAAGGCATTCTTTGACACAGAAGAATGTGATAAAGATCAGCAGCCCCTATAAATGCTGGTTTATCAGCATAACTGACAGAGAAATGTTAGGACTGCAATATTCTCAGCACATGTAGGTTTGTATTTGCTGTAATTAGTAGAAATGATTCACACAGCTTTTTGCAAGTAGATCCCCTGTAGGCTTTACCTCCTGGTGCCAAGGGGTATGCAAAGTGGCCTTGCTGTGTGTTCCATATCAGGATTGTCTGTCACTGGCTCTGTTATAACGGTTTGAGTACTCACAGATACCATTACCATGTAGGAGCTGGCAGAGCACTCATATTCTTTACATGGTGGGATCATATAGCAGTATGTGGCTGTGTTGGGTTGTCCGTAGACACAGCCCATTCCCCATCCATGCTACTCTGTACATGCCTATGTGCACAACAGCGTATCTCTCCACCACTGTGCACATCACCAGGTGTGCAGTTGCTCTTTAGTGTGTATGTGTGTGGACAATTTCTGTAGGTTTTTCTTGCATCTCTCACACATTTGTGGACTAGCCCCATGCATCTCAGCTGTTCCATGTCCTTCCTTTTAATGTTTCAGAGGCCCTCTGTTCCAGAGGGAGAAAATGCTGCTGTCCCACATTATACTGAGAGATTTCCAAAAATAAATTCCACATATTTCTTTGCTGCTGAATCAAAATGGAAAATGTAATGAACTAACATGCATTCACTTTCACAGTATTCTGAACTCCTGTTTACATGAAATGATGGTATGTCCCATATTTTTGTCCCTTTTTGCCACCTAATATCCAAGATTTAAGTGATGAAAGATTGCGAAGTATGAAGGCCTGGGGCCTTTGAGAACCAACATGGCACTAGGTGGGGTCTGTGTGTAGTGTTTCTGTGCACCAAGGCCAGGCACAAACCACACCAATGTGACAAACTAGAACATAATCTCTGTTTTTACTATGGAAGGACTGCTGAGGTTTTCTCTATAATGTTCCACTGAAGACTGGGAAAGTATTAATTGGCACCAGAAACTGATATGCTAAGACCTGATAATATGTTCAAAATATGATAGTCATTCTCACAAATTTCACACATCGACTAACTGTAGTTCCAGTCAATAATCATTGTTCAGGTTATGCTTTGATTAATTCATTAACTTGTGTATGTATGTATGTATTATTTGTCTGATGTTTTTTAGTAACCAATATGCCCAGTGGGAACCAAGCCCAGGGGTGACACACAGGAGACAACATGGACTATTCACAGACATTTTTATTTATATCACAGAGAACATGCACAGTAGCAGAACATGTTCCATAATAAGACACTGCATACATACACACCATGCATTTACAGAGCACATATTACCATAACATAGCACTTTTAAGTATCAGACACCACATTTCTGGTTCCACATTAATTAGAGTATAATCACACTGTAAAGCTGTAAGCACATTAAACTCACAGAGCACCTACATGTTTAATCCACGTGAGTACATGTTAATTACCCTGCCATAACAGAGTACACTGTAACTACAGTGTAGCTACAGAAACTTAATGTAAATGTTACACTTTCAAAAACAGACTTAGATATTTATATAACTACAGTACCATGGAGACCCCCAAATACTTCCCATGCCAAAGCAATCACTGGAGAATCAAAACCGGTGAGTGGAATTCACCAAGTTTCACATCAATTAACTGGTGTTAAAAAAGGCCACAGTTAACACTGAACAAATTAATATTCCCAACAAAAGACACCCTTCAGAATAGCATTCAGCGGATCATGAGCAGTTTTACTGCTATTGTCTCTCAGGGGCTTACTGGAGATTTAGCCTGAGGAATCCTGAGCCCAGCAAAGGTGAAGGAAGGGATTACCAGGAAACTTAATGGCCTTCACCTCTGTGTCCACCTCCACAGCCCTACTATCCTGTCTGCTGGTTTCAGTGCAGTTAGTAAAGTGAAAATGTTTATGTCACTTCTCATTTGAAGGTCGCACTCCATGTTTTCAACATCAAAATACTTCACACTGTCCTTGCCAAAACGTATTCACTGGTATTGCATATATCAAGGACTGGGCAGTGTACAAGTGATTCATAATGTTCTTATACATAATTCGCAATGAAGAATCGCAGGTGATAGTGCCTGTAATCTGTAGCACTTAATCAATAATAGCCACTTACTGCAGTCAGTGTAGAACCAGCAGCTTTGCTTTTCCTAAGATTAGAACACCAGCTCTATGTTATGGAAGAGTTTTTCTTATCTTGGACCTACCTCATGTAATAATCTTTTAGACTGCATTAAGGCAGCAGATACCCAGACCCTTCAGCTCTAAAATCAGACCATATCTGATGTTGAAATAAACGTGCAATTATATTGTCTAATCCTTCCCTCTGATGTTGAGTATTTATCCCACAGGCATTTATGTTAGTGTGAAGGCTGACATACAGTAGTGTATGTTTCTACTAAATGTATATTTGATGCTGCTGTATTTCGGTTATCAATAAATAACTAAATATGTCAATAAACTTTTGTCACATACAATTGTGCAGGGCGCAAATGTATGTCAGCAATGATTTAAACTGAAATTAATTTAGACCCCAAACGATTTGAAAAGTTTGACCTTTTGAACATTTTTTGAACTATGACTTGGCATATATAGTATGGTACTGTAATTTGAATGCATTTTGTCTTCAGTATTTTAATAATAGTAGCAGATATTTATTTAAACAAAGTGCTCCTCCAAAGCACAGAGCAGCTTTACATAAGAAAATATGCAAGATACAAATAGAAAATGGACTGTATAACAGTAAGTAAAGGCAGACAGCCATAATACACTTTAACTACCTATACAGTGCAAACAACAATACCTTAACCTGCATCACAAAATGCCTACAGCATTAAAGAGATTTTCATACACCCTGAAAACTTTTCAAAATATAATATTTGTTTCATTTTATTTATTTATTTGAGAGAATCGGAATTACAATCCTTTGAGTCATAGACTCCTTTGCAAAGGCTCCACGTCAGTACAGGAAATACAAACATTACATATAGTAACAGTTATACATTGTTCACAAGGCACAGAGTTTTGACAATGCAAATTAGCTACCACCTTAGGGCCTATGTAGACCCTGTGTCATAGTTGCTAGACAAGTCTGGATACAGAGTCGGATGGTCCTTAACAGGGCCTTGAGTCAGAGTATATTTACAGTGGGAACTTAAGTTTTAACTACACCTTCTTTGATATACAGGCAAGGGAGGGAGTGTTGGCTACAGCCACAGTTGCCAGAATCAAGGAAGAGGTTCATGGTACTGGTTTTGAAAAGTTTGAGAGAAGGGGCCTGGGAGATGGAGTGGGGTAGGTTGTTTAGCCAGAGGGGGGCACGATAGCGGAAGGACATTTGTCCTTGTGGGGTCCTACAGTGGGGAACTAGGAGGGAGGAGTTAGCAGTGTGTCTAGGGGCCCTCCTGTGTGGGACTGGCTGGATAAGGGGGTGTAGGCCTCTGGGAGCTAATTTCATTAGTATTTTTTTGGCTTGGAGGCACGTGTGATATTTGAGCCTCCTTTCGGATTTAGATGTGGTAGAACTCATATTTCATAAATGTTCTGCATTTATCTCTTCATACTTTAAAGGGAAACACTGGAAAAGGCACAACTTTACCCAGGCACTACAAAAATGCCTGATTAGTGCTTTCAGACAGTAACTTTTTTTTTAAAACATTACCTCTAATTGCCTTTTAAGTGATTTAAACAGTGGCCTTCAACTTCCACTTTCTATTGCTGGCAGCCACCATCTCATGGGTAGCAGAGAGCTTCCTGAGCTCACTTTATGCTAATATGTTCTGCTAACCAATAGCAGAAGTCAAACAGACATATTAGCATACAGTGAGCTCAGGAATCTCACTGCTGCTCATGGGATGGCAGCTGCCAGCAACAGAAAGCGGAAGTTGTGGGTAGCTGTTTTAAATCATTAAAAAAAGTTGTTACTGTCTGAAAGCACTAATTGAGAGTTTATCTAGTATCTGAGGAAAGCTGTGTCTTTTCTAATGATTTCCTTTAAATTAAAAAATGATCTGAGTCCCCCGTACTTTATCTCATACTCTTGCTTTGCCTCATAATGCTCTTTTTACCCCTAAGGGGTAGCACCCACAACACAGTATGGTTCAGACTGGATATGGACAGGGAAAACATCACAACTAAGACTAAAATCCTGGACTTTGGCAGGGTGGACATCAGGAAAATGGGTCATGTACTAAGGGAGCACATGGAGATCATCATAGTGGACATGGGGTGGACCAGAAATGGACCATCATCAAAGAAGCAATACTGGCTGCCACAACGGAGTATATTAGGCTCAGAGGGAAAAAACAGGGGCAAGGTCACCCATCTGGTTCACCCCAGAGGTTTCCTGGGTGGTGGAGACAAGAGGTTGGCCTACAGTAGGTACAGGAGGACTGCGAGTGTGGTGGATAGGGAGAACTACATGAAGCTGGCCAAAGTGACATGCAAGCTTATGCATCAAGCTAAAGCACAAAAAGAACACCAAAAAGCTGAAGGGATTAAAGGGGGGAGAAGGCTTTCTTTCATTACATAAGCACAAAACAGGACAAGAAGGAAGGAATAGTTAGGCTTAGAAAAGGGGAAGACTGGGTGGAAGAAGATGGGTACAAGGCAAAAGTGCTGAATGATAACTTCTGCTGGGTCTTCTCTGGGGAAAAAGATGGACTGGTGCCATCAGGGGGGAGAAGTAGGGTGAAGAAGGCACAGTCCTGGTGACAGAAGAGGATAGGATGAAGGAGGGGCTGCTAGCACTAAAGGTAGAAAACTCCCCTGGACCAGATGGCATATATCCAAGGGTGCCATGGGAGTTGGCAGAGGAGCTTGTGGGACCTCTGGTGAGCTTCTTCAATAGCATCCTGGAGTTGGGCATGGTGCCACAGGACTGTAGAATGGCACATATGGTGCCTATCCACAAGAGAGGTCCCAGGGATTACCCTGGGAACTATAAGCTGGTCAGTCTGACCTCAATAGTGTGCAAGCTTATGGAGACCATACTCAAGGAGAGGTTGGTAAGGTAGATGGAAAATAATGTTCTCCAGGATGAGAAGTAGCATGGATTTATAGGAGGTTGATCATGCCAAATGAAACTGACTGACTTCTTTGACTGGGTCACCAGGGCAGTCAACAGGGGCCAGGCGATAGACATCCTGTACCTAGACTTCAGCAACAGCTTCAACTCAGTGCCCTGCAAGAGGCTGATAAGGAAACTGGCTGATCTCAGGGTTGGGGAGAAAATGACCAGGTGGGTAGAAAGCTGACTGAGGGACAGGATCCAGAGGGTGATGGTAAGGGGAGAGTTATCCAGCATCAGAGAATTCACAAGCATGTTCCTACAGGGCTAGGTGCTAGGGCCGGTGTTGTTCAATGTCTCCATCAGTGACATTGGAGAGGGCATTAGGGGCAAAATATGCCTGTTTGCGGACAACACCAAAATCTGTGGGAGGGTGGACACAATGAAAGGAGTACATGTCCTGCTGGAAGGCCTCAAAAAAACTTGAGCAATGGTCTGGGATCTGGCTACTTGGCTTCTATACCAAGAAATGCAAAGTGATGCACATTGGGACCAGGAACCCAAGGACCGAGCACTACCTGGTGGGGGGGGGGGGTCTGGGTAACAATAATGGAGGAGGAAAGAGATCTAGGGGTGATGATAACTAGCAACCTGCAGCACTCTGTAAAGTGCAAAAAGGCAGCAGCTAATGCCAACAGGATATTGGAGTGTATAGCCAGGGGAACAGCAGTAGGTAGAAGGAGGTTATACTGCTCCTTTACAGGTTGCTGGTTATACCACATCTAAAGTACAGAGTAAGGTATTGCTGTCCACCATACCTTAAGAAGGACATCCACCTGCTGGAGAAAGTTCAGAGGAGGGCTACCAAGATAATCACGGGTCAACAGGGTATGTCTTATGAGGAAAGGCTAGGAGCCCTAAAAATGTAATCCCCGGAGGAGAGGAGGGAGAGAGAGAGGGGACATGATAGAGACCTTCAAATTATTGAAGGGAATAAATAGGGTAGATAGGGAGAGACTTTTCAAGTTAAGGGACAACCAAACCACAAAGGGGCACAGTTTGAGGCTGGGGGGGGTTAGGAAGCACTTCTTCATGGAGAGGGTGGTGCCATTTGGAATGCTCTGCCAGAGGAAGTGACCTCATTGAGGAAAGTGGGCAACTTTAAGAGGGCCTGGGATAGGCATGAGGGGAAATCATGGGAATTGGGGAGGGCAGAAGGGGTGGAAGGGATGTCTGGTGGGGCAGGTCAGTGGCATAAGCTAGGGACCCTGCAGTATGAGCAGACTCGATAGATCTGATGGCCTTCTTCTGCTGGCTCTTTCATGTGTTTGAATGTTTCTACCAACATAAACACTTTCATGGCAACAGATTGTGATGTCACAGACAGAGTTTTATGAAGGAAAAGCAGGAGGATGAGATGAGATCCGGAGGACTGAGGTCTTGTTTTGCAAATGTCCTCAGTAATAAAGAATGAAGAGATAAATAAAAACATTAATTAAATATTCTCTGTATTGTGTCTAAATATTATATTTTGAAAAGTTTTCTTGGATGTTGGATAGTCCCTTTAAATGTATTTTGCTAAATGCAGGAGCTTCACTGGGACTGAATTCCGAAGAGTAGGGACAGCCACCTTAAAAGCCTGATTACCTGTGGACTTCAGCCAGGAGGGTGTCACTCTAGCTACTTTGTTCCCATAGATGCCATATGGCATTGGAACCATCCATTAGGCCACTGGGAGCAAATGAGCTAGCTGGAGTGCAGGCAGTCAAGGGCTCACTGAGATACTGAGGGTCCAGTCCATTCATTGCCTTGTAAAGTAATTACAAAACATTGTAGTCAATTCGCACCTTACAAGCAGCCAACCCTAAACTCAAAACAAGGGGGTAAGAGGGTCTGACCTCCAAATGGAAGACATAATCTCACTGCTGAGACCTGGACTAGCTGAAGGGTATGAAACTGATCACAACATATGTCATTACAGAATGCACTGCAGTAGGCAAGACAGGATGAGATGAAGGACTCAACCAAAGTGTAGAGATCTACAGTAGCAAGAAGAGGGTGCAATCTGGCAATATTTCTGAGATGATGAAAGCTGCCCATGACAGTAGAGGACACCTGAGCTGCAAGTGTCAACTGACTGTCAAGGACCACTCTCAGACTGAAAACCTCCCCATCTGCTTTCAGTTGTACCCCATCAAAGAAAAGGAGCCTGATATAACTTTAAAAGCTATAACTGACTACAGTTTCTCGCTAGGAGCCTAAAGTGAGAATATTTGGACATTCTTACTTTGGACCTGTCATTAACAAATATTTTCATTGTATGCCTGACTCAAATGACTACCTAGCCAGTGATTGGCTACTTTCAGAATGTTTGATGGCATTACAGAATCCCTCCGCTATATTGCAAGTAAAGCAGTGAGATCAAATGGAAAGAGTTTAATATTCATCAGAACACTGTGAGGCATTGCATTTATCAAAATATGCTATGCCTCTTAGAAAATATGGCAGTTATTCGACTCATGTGCTTTCCCACTCCATCACCTCACTCATGGCTACATTTCGTTATGCTGGAAAGATGAGCACTCAAAAAAAATAACCAGCATATTTTTCTAATGACATATATATCTTTTATATATGTATACATATATATATATATATATATACTATAAAAGAACCCCAGAGCAAATGTCCTGGAGCATGGGTTATCCCGGAGGATATTGGCCATACAGCCAAATTGTAAAGACATATATACACATATATACAGTATATATATATATATATATATATATATCTGTGTGTGCACCAATGCTTTTAATAAATCAGTAAATAAGATGCTTTGACTCATGACAAAAGCACTATTTGGTTGAGTTGTAGTGTAGACTGTGAGCAAAAAGTGAGAATCAGAAAAAGAGATGGAGAAAGAAAGAAAGAAAGAAAGAAAGAAAGAAAGAAAGAAAGAAAGAAAGAAAGAAAGAGAGGTTTGGTCAGAGTAATGTGCCCTCATTAGCAAATGACATGTCTTATGTGATTTGCCCTTTTCTTGCCATTGAACGAAAGCCCACACATGAGTTTTATTCAGCCAAAGAATGGTACCCTGGGCTTAACGGACCCTAATTACGGAGGCTGCACTTCCACAGTTTCTCAACTCCCTTGACTTGGCTATTCTAAGGCTTAGCTACTTTTGTTAGCACCCTTTACAAAGTGTGCAGGAAGAAAAAACTGTAAGCTTTATGAAGTAAGACTGGCTGTATTCTCCCATTGTGTATTAATAATGTTGTGTTTTTTTTTAACCGACAGTCTCATCAGACCCAGGAATAAAAAAGCAAGTTCTGTCTAACCAAAGAACTTTTAAACCAATTAAAGTGAGAGGACTGTCAGAATAACTAGCTTCACCATGGGATACTGGTTGAAACTTTTAAACATGTTTTTGACAGACTACGAAATAGACAACATGAAGTTAGTGTGCCTCTGTGCAAAAGCAGAATTAACAGCTTGCACTATCAATAAGCATACAAGTGAGTCTGACCATCAGTATGTATGGCACTAAGGCTGCCTACATTAGTTTTTATATTAGGACCCTGCCACGTATATTTGTGAGCCTACCCCATCACCTTGTATGAACATGCGAACATACAAACATATGAAGAAGCCAGCAGAATGAGGCCATTTGGTCTATCAAGTCTGCTTGTATTGCAAGGTCCACAGCTTGAGCTAATGTCCCTGCCCTTCCTTCCCACTCCTCCCATCCTCCCTACCCACGATCCTTACTTCCTCTTATGCCTATCCTAGCCTCTCTTAAAGCTGCCCACTGTCTTCAATGAGATTAGCTCTTCCTTGTAAATTCTTGTATTTTAGCAAAGCTGCACTATCAGTTTGTACTGTATTTTATTTATTTATTTATTTATTACAGTCTTGGAAATACCATTTGAGCTGGAAGCTCTTTACATAGGTTCCATGTCGTGTACACAGAGTGAGAAAAAAAAACAGAAAACAATTTGAGTAATGCGAACAGTTACACAGGGAGATAATGATAAAATAACAAGATAAGGGAGCATAATAGCACATCAAAGGAAATATAAACAAGGTTAGGATGAGTACTTCGTACTTGACAATCAAGAGCATGGAGAGTAACAGGAAGATAAACACTTGAAAGTTGGGTGCTCAGGGGAAACAGGGCCCTGATTGTCTTATAGGAGGAAAGTGTAATTGGGCTCCAGAGGGCCAAGGAGGCAAGAAGTATTGAGATCAGAAGAGAGAGAGAAAGAGAGAGAAGGAGGTAGGTTGAGTGGTGGTAGATGAAGCAGGCCAGGAATTAGGACTAATGAAGGCAGTCACATCAGGAGTTCAGTACCATCTGGTGCTTGAGGCTCAGTTTAAAGGCACTAAGCGTAGGCAGGTTAGCAATGTTATCATGTAGAGAGTTAAACCAGAGTGGTGCTTGGTAAGCAAAGGACCTTTGTCCTTGGGATGTTCTGCATTTGGGGGTTAGGAAGAACTGGTGTTCAGAGTTATGAGTAGGACGTGGGTTAATGCATGGGACTAGGAGTTGTGTGCCCCTGGGAGGCATGCAGCCAAGGCAGATTTTTTTTGGCTAGGTGGCTAGGAGGCAGGTTTGGTATTTTAAACAGCTGCTAAGTGGTAGCCAGTTTGCACTGGCATAGAGATCACAGGTATGTGTCAGGCGGGGCGCACCTGTGGCAAGACGGCAGGCTCGGTTGAGCGCAGTTTTTAGGCGCCAGAGAGTAGTGTCTGTGGAAGATCCATATATGGCAAGACCGTAGTCCACGAGAGAGAGAGAGAGATGACAGAGCTGTGGACAGCTATGCTTAGGGCTTCAGGCGTCAGACTGATTTTATGTCTATACAATAGCCCAATCCAAGAATTTATAGCTTTGATGGTATTGTCAATGTGGAGGGTGTAGGTGACCATGTTGTCTATTGTAATACCAAGGTATGTGAAGTGTTGGACTAGTTCCAGGGAGGACTCAGAGCTATTGCTTATGGAGAGGGGGTACTTCCGGTGTTTGTTGTGAGGGCTGGAAAACAGCATGGTTTTAGTCTTTTTGTAGTTCATGACTAGTTTGTGGCCACTGAACCATTTTTCGGCATGGGAGAAATCATCTTGCAGTTGCCGTTCAAGGGTGCATGGATCTGGGCCATTGTGGAAGATTACAGCATCATCTGCATAGAGGAGGATGTGGTTCTGGCAGGCTTGGGCGAGGCTATTCAGAAACAAACTGAATAGTAGTGGGCCCAGGATTGACCCTTGAGGGACGCCTGAGCGGACAGGTTTGCTGTCTGAGAGAACAGTGTTTATCCTTACTTGTTGAGAGCGGCATTCTAAGTAACTGTGGAACCATGCGGTGGTATCCTGGGAAAGTCCAAGGGCAGTTAGTTGGTCAGAAAGAAGAGCATGGCTTACCATATCAAAGGCTTTCATCAGATCAATATAAATAGCCCCCACCAATTATCCAAGGTCAAGATACTTGTGGATGGAGCCAGTGAACTCCAGAAGTGCTGTAGTAGTGCTGTGCCCAGACCTAAAGCCATGTTGCTCCTTGCAAAGTAGTTGGTATTTTTCCATGTATTCAACAAGCTAATCAGCCACGATATGCTCTAGGGCCTTTGAGGGGGTGGTAGGATGGAAATAGGTCAATAGTTCCCAGGCTGGGCCGGATCACCATTCTTGAACACTGGCATAACTGCTGCTGCTTTCCATCTTAGTGGGAATTTTGCAAGCTGAAGTGAAAGGTTGAGGATATGTGTGAGAGGAGTTAGGATTTCTTCCAACGTGAGGGAGACTAGTTTAAGGTCAAGGGTGTCCCCACTATATCGTCCTTTACCAAGCACTTTGCGAATATATTTTCTGGCTTCCCCCAGAGTGATAGAAACATAGAAACATAGAAACATAGAATTTGACGGCAGATAAGGACCGCTTGGCCCACCCAGTCTGCCCATTTCCCTACCTACTGGATAAGCTGCAGATCCTAGTTAACCAGCAGCCTACTTCTTTCTACCCCCACCCCCCAGAATTGCCTTATGACTATCCCATGCATGCTTGAATTCCACCACTGATTTTGACTCCACAACCTCCTCCGGAAGGCCATTCCATGCATCCACAACCCTCTCTGTGAAAAAATACTTCCTTAAATTACCTCTGAGCCGCCCCCCCTCTATCTTCAAATTGTGCCCTCTTGTTCTTGCACACCTCTTTTTTTGAAAGATGTTACCCTCTTGGACTTTGTTGATTCCCTTGAGGTACTTAAAAGTTTCTATCATGTCCCCCCTCTCCCTCCTTTCCTCGAGGCTATACATATTAAGCTCCTTAAGTCTCTCTTCATATGTCCTCCGGTGCAGACCCTGTGATAGCCTTGAAATAAAAAGGGGGATACTTGAAATGCTGTATAGGCTCATTAGAGCTGGTATGGGTGAAGAAGCCGTCGGAGAGCACACCGCTGAGATCTGTATAGGCATGGTTGAGCATGTTAGCTATGGACAAAGGATCAAGGATGAGGTCCCGTCCATGCTGAGCATGGTGAGGGTGGATTTGGGCTCCTGACCAGTGACCTTTTTTAGGTTTGCCCAGAATGTTTTGCCATTACTCCGGTTTGATGCAAGGGCTTCTTTCAAATAGTTGTTTTTTGCTACTCGGATCACCCTAATGCAGCTGTTCCTTGCCCTTTTGTAGTTGAGGACATCTGCTGGTTTCCCTGTGGCCCTGGCTACATGCCAGAGATGGTCCCTGTTATGCATGAGCTCAGTTATGTCATGGCTCAGCCAGGGGTTGCAATAGCCTCTGATTTTATGCTTCCTGATTGGGGCATGTTTGTCGCAGGCCAGGTTAAAAAGAAGGATGAAGTGGTCAAGCACAGAGTCAACATCACTGGCCCCATAAATAGAAGACCAGTCCGTGCTACAGAGTTCTGCTTTCAACCGGCCAGAGTGGTCCTGCTTTAGGACCCTATTTGTAATGTTTTTTTGTGGGGGGTTGGAGTACTTGTTAGCCCAGCAGAACCAGACAGGGGAGAAGTTGCTGATATCATCTGGGAGAACCGTGGCATTGGATGTATGCTCAGGGCGGTTTGTGAGTACCCAGTCAAGCAGAGTGCTAGTACCCATCCTGTAGTTGGTCCTTGTGGAGGCATCAATGAGTTACGTGAAGTGGGCAGCAAGGAGTGCGTAGTTGAAGTGGTTTGCTTCAGGTGCAAGCCAGTTGATATTAAAATCACCTAGAAGTATGACTTCTGTGGTGAGACTTAGGTTACCAAGACAGTTGATTACTGCTTGCAGGCCACTGGCAGAGTGCTTGGGAGGGATGTATATGGATAGTAGAGTGATAGATTGGTTGTGAGCACCCAGGAGGATTTTTATGGCTAGGGTCTGAGTGCTCTGTCCTATGCTGGGTAGCTGCAGTGTAAATCCGTGTAAGTTATCCCTGAGGTAGATGATGCAACCCCCCCCCCCCCGTTTAGATGGCCGATCTTGCCTAAAGATCCTGTAGCCCAAGAGGTGACGGCAGCATCAAGAATTTTAGGGGAGAGCCAGGTTTCAACTACGGACAACACATCAGGGTTGTGGAGGGCTACCCAAGCCTGAAGATTATCAAACTTGGCTATTAAACTTTGGATATTGAGGAATGCAAAAGTTAATGTGCCTGATTTTAGTGTGCCAGCACCCGAAATGTGAGGAGGGCCTAGGTTGGGATGAATGTTACCAGAGAGGATGAGCAGAAGCATGGCTAGATGAACCAGGTAGCTCCTAAAAATTTGCAGCTGATTTTGTGCTGCCTTTTTGGGTTGTTCCTAGCTGAGCAGGTCACAAATGCGAGAGTGAATATTAGTGGCATAAACCACTGCTTTGGGCTCAGCGGCATGTGCCATATATGTGAGGGTGTGCCATGAGTGTGAGAGCCAGGTCGATTGTAGTCATCCACCGAGGTGCCTGTGCAGTAAGAATTGAGGTGGGTGGTGTCTAAGATATGAGGAGCCTGCAGGAGATGGTTCCCTTGGGCCAGCCTGGTAGGCATAGTGAGTGCTAGTAGAAAGATACAGAGAGGTAGAAAACCAGGCAATGGAGGCATTGTAAGGGGAGGGAGGCATACAGGACTTTGGTCTGGAAGGTAGATGTATAGGAGTATCGTGATTGATTGGAGAAATGCAGGGAGAGACAGTCAAATAGCTGTGAAGATTTAAGGATTGTGAGACCTATAGGTGACAAGCAGGGCTAGAACAAGTTGAATCAAGGTTCAGAGCCCAGTGAATGGAGGCAGGGTGAGTGTCAGAGGAAGGGGGAGTGGTTTGTTGAGAGGTGGGAGAGGATGCGTATTTAATAGCAGCTGGGGTTGGGGCAGGTGGGCGGGAAGAAAACACAGTAGAATAATAAAATTAATTCACAGGAGGGACAGCCAGCTCCAGGCACAGAGAGGATGGAGCCTAGCTGAGTGTGCTGTCCAATGGCATGCTCCCGGCATGTGGTTTGAGCCAATCGTGGAAGAGGATGCCAGGGAAGGAGCCAATCTGTGGGTGGTGCTTAGCTGTGGCTTTTTAATGTACCTTGCTCTGGAGCCAGGTGGGCGGGGAGGTGCAGGCCTCGGTTCTCAGCCGGTGCTACAAGCCCAAGTCGGGGTTCAAGAGGTGTCTGTTGGCTTGCTCTGGGGCCAGGTGGGTGGGGAGGTGCAGACAGCCGGCCAGTGTTCTCGGCCAGTACCAAAAGCCCAAGTCAGGGTTCGAGAGGTGTCCGTTGGCTTGCTCTGGGGCCAGGCAGGTGGGGAGGTGCAGGTGGCTGGCCAATGTTCTCGGCCGGTGCCAAAAGCCCAGGTCAGGGCTCGAGAGGTTCCGTTGGCTTGCTCTGGGGCCAGGTGGGTATGGAGGTGCAGGCAGCTGGCTGTGGCTCTAGGCTGGTGCCACACGCCCGAGTCGAGACTCGAGAGATGTCCATTGGCTTGCTCTGGGGCCAGGCGGGTGGGGAGGTGCAGGTGGCCGGCTGCGGTTCTTGGCCGGTGCCACAAGCCTGAGTCAGGGCTCAAAAGGTGTCTGTTGGCTGCAGAAAGAAAGGGGAGAGAAGAATATGTGAGGCTGCTGCATATATAGATCTTTCAGGGACTACAGACGTGGTGTCCTGGCATAACAGCAGAACCAGGGGTGAGCTGGGAAACTACAGCGCAGATAGGTTGATATTGATTGTTGGCAAATTGATGGAAACCTTTCTTAAGGAAAGGTTGGTGGAGTTTCTTGAGGCAAACGGGCTTAAAGATGACAGACACCGCAGGTTTGTGTCAGGGAGTTTATGTCAAGCAAAGCTGATAAATTTTTTCGATGAAGTAACAAGGGCAGTGGACAGGGGTCAGGCAGTAGACATACAGTATTGTACTTGGATTTCAGCATGGCCTTGAACTCAGTTGCCCATAAAAGACTGATCAAGAAGTTGGATGACCCCGGGGTAGGGGTTAAAATTACAAAGTGAGTGGCAAACTGGTTAGGTAGGAAAATCCAGAGAGTAATGGTTGGAAGGGAACACTCAAGGATGTGGTAGGTTACCAGTGGGGTACCATAGGGATCAGTGCTTGGACTAATGCAGTATAACAGGTTTATAAATGACATAGGGTAAGAAATTAAGGGGAAAAAATGCCTTTTTTGTGGGTGATATCAAGCTTTTTGGGAGGGCGGACACAGATGAAGGGATCAGGGATGTGAGGGAGAACCTGGAAAGACTGAAGAGGTGGCCTGTAATCTAGCAACTCATGTTCAGTGCTAAGATGTGCAAAGCCATGCACTTGAGGAGAAAGAAGCCAGAAATGGAATACAGACTTGGGAGGTGACCATCAGTTTCCAAGGAGGAGAGAGACCTAGGAATTGCAGATACACTACCAGTACCCTGAAGCCATCGGATCCACGACAGTTGGTCAACAATTTCATTGTCGAATGACATTACAGTGACTCCTTTATGTCAACCGCTTTTGAGGTCAGCATAAAGGAAGTCACTTCAGACTGTGTTTTCTTTGGGGGGCCCCCTGCACCCCCCGCTACTAAATTAATCAACTCTGAGTTGGAGTTTCTTGGGGAGGAGGTGTAATACCCCCAGAAAGCAATGCCGGGGTCCCACACCGACACTACAGTGACCAGGTGCTGTTGTCGCTGTAGTGTCAGCCACGGTAAAGTTGCCGCCATAGCGATGGCATACCAAAGCCCTCCATGTAATGCTGTACAGCAGTTGTGAAGGCAAACAGGATGCTGGAGTTACATAAGCAGGGAGTTTACTAGCAGCAGAAACAAGGTCATACTACCTTTGTACAGATCCCTGATGCAGCCGCACCTGGAGTACTGTGTACAGTTCTGGAACCCCTACCACAAAAAGGACAATAATCAGCTGAAGGTGGTGCAAAGAAAGGCTGCCAAAATGATTCGGGAGCAGCAGTGGCACTCATATGAAATGAGGCAGGAGTACCTGAATATGTACTCACTGAAGGATAAAAGAAAGTAGGGGACATGATAGAGACCTTTAAATACCTGAATGGCATCAACAGGGCAGACTCCACTGAACTATTCAGGACCAGCCACAGCAAAAATATGAGGTGGGAACAGCTGCAAACTGGCTTGGTGCAAACTGACTTGGTGCAGATTCTGGAGGGACACTAGGAGGTACTACAGTACTTCACAGAGACTGTGTTGGAGAGGTGGAACAAGCTACCAGAGGATGTGGTAAGCATGAAATCCATGGATATAACTGCCATTTTATAAAAAAGGTTGGAAACTTCTTGCTTCTTGATTAGCTAAATAAGTGTACAGACCCATGTGTAAATCCCAAATAATGCGCAGTTGAAAAAAGTTCAGGCAGTGGGATTTGGAATGTAGGCGAACCATATGCAGAATTAATAAGTTATTTCCTTATCCTTGATTTTTATCACAAAAATATAGCTGCCATATACATACTAAACACCATTATCTAGGCCCTGAATAGTAGAACTCACTTAAATTAAAAAAATAATTAAAAGTTACTTCCTTTCATGATCCTCTCCTTAAGCACATACAAACAAATTAGACAAATGAAACACTATTCAGCTTTAGTTTCTGGTGTTTCTTTAGTGACTATGAAAATTTCCCCTTTTAGCCTAACCATCGTATTAGGGAAATCTCTCCTAAGTATCCTACCACAGATAAAATTGAGGCACTGGCTCCAAATGAGGCCTTCTGTTATTTATCTCTTGGTTTTGTGTGAGTGTATATGTGGTGAACATTCCACTTGCAGAATTGAGCAGAATATTGTTATATAGTATATGGGAGCCTTCAATTCTACACCGATTTCGGCAGCTCCCAAAAACTTGTTGTACTACAGTTCAAAGGTCAAAAAAGTTGTACTATCATTCTGACGTCACATCGATAGTACAACAACTTTTTGTTTGACCTGTCACCTCATTGGCCAAAGACACGCCACAAAGAAGAAAAAAACCTTGGTAAAAATGGTGGCGGTAGTTAGCGAGTGGCGAACACTGGATTGAGTCAGTTTGGACACAGAGAGCCATAAACCTCTCCGAGGCACCAAACTGAAGGGGCTTCTCTGTTTTTCTTTTTCTTTGTTTTTTTTTTTTATTTACGCAGTCGCAGTGGCCACAGATGAGTGGGATAACGGAGCACAGCCTGTGTGACATACAGATACCAGTGGGAGCAACAAATGCATCGGACAAGGAACACAGATAAGTTCAAATTCAAAGGAAACTGAAATATCAGTGTAGAATTGAAGGCCCCCATATACTATAAAAAACAGTGGATGGGTGAACATCCACAACCAAATCTGCGTCCCCATCTCGGGCAGTTAATGACATCAACGAGACCTCTTGAGCTTCGCTCTCGAGGTCTCTGTGATGTCATCAACTCCCTCGATGGAAACACAGCCTTGTTGTGGATGTTCACCCATCCACTATTTAATATATTCCATATGGCACTCATACATTCCAAGTGAATTCCACTAATAAAACAACAAATGGGCTATTTTCTCCGTGCTGTAAGAATTAATTTTAAAATTACTACAAAACTATTTTTAACCTAAACTTTTTCTTTACTGTTAATTTTTTACCCCATTTGACCCCATTTATAATCGCAATAAGACACTCCAGGATGTGCTTTGATGTGGTATTACAGCAGTTCTTGGGCAGTTAAAGGCACTTGGCAATGTTTTGTGCCTTACAATACACTCAGGATGTTATATCACAACAACGCACACCCTCCCATGTCTTATTGATTATGTATATGACTTTAATGGCCATGGTATATGGGGAAATACATTGTAGGATACTGCAGGGCAAAAGTCCCATCAGTGTGATATACAGAGTACTGTGTACAATTAAGGAGCCCACACTTGAAGAAGGACAGGTATAAGCTGGAGACTGTGCAGAAAAGGTCTACCAGAAGGATACCGGGGCAATAAGGGAGGTCTTATGATGAGCACTTGTGGGATCTCAATACAGTATGTACACAATAGAGAACAAGAGGAAGAGGGGAGACACGGCTGAGATGTTCAAGTAGGTCATCAGGATAAAGAAGGTGAACAGCAGTGAGTTGTTTAAAATGAGTGGTAACACAGGCACCAGAGGAGCTCCATGAAATTGGCCGGTACTTTTTTTTACAGAAAGAGTGGAGACTGGAACAAACTTCCAGAATAGGTCATCTGCACTGAGACAGTAGGGGTGTTCAAAAGTGAGTGAGACAGGCACATGTGGAAAGAGCATGTAGGAGCAGTAGGTGAATGGAGGAGGAGGAGGAGAAGAAATGAAGAATTAGAGGGATACAGTCCCATATTTAGACAGGTTTGGGCAGACTACATGGGACAACATTTTCTGTTTCTATATTTCTGTTTAATGCACTAGTTTCCTCTATGCTTCTCCCCTCTCATGATCTGGCTTTCAATG
This sequence comes from Neoceratodus forsteri, assembly GCA_016271365.2. NCBI lineage: Eukaryota > Metazoa > Chordata > Ceratodontiformes > Ceratodontidae > Neoceratodus > Neoceratodus forsteri. Next base: position 721,126,349 of record CM057454.1, read on the forward strand.
TGGAGTACAATTCTTCTGTGATATGCTCTCGCTTTCTTCTGCACACTGCCCCTCTGATAAAGATCTGGCTCTGAATATGGAGTTATATACAAGTGTAATATGTTCTGACTTTCTGTTGTGCACTGCCTCTTTTATGAAGAACTGGATCTGAATCAGGAGTACTTTATGTTAGTATAATATGCTCCAAATTTCTTCTGCACATCCCACTCCTTACAAACACCTGGCCTTGATTCTAAGGTTTCATACTTAGAGAATACACTACTGTTTTGCTCTGTGCATTACATCTCTATGGATCTGGCTTTCAGTTTGGCGTACCATTTTTCTGTAATATGCTCTGGAGGGTTCTTCTTCACATTTTACTTCTAATGAACACCTGGCTCTGATTCTGGAGTTTAAAAGTTAGGATGTGGGGGTCACTACTCTGTGACTACAAGTCTCTGGTTCAGTGCACACTAACAGAGCTTGATATGGTCACACATCAGTTGCAGGTAACTGAAAGGTTTTGTTATACTTCTCCTATTTGCAAGAAACACCTCAAAATCAGAAGGCAGCTAATCTCCAGTATTGCTTGAGAAATGCATTCATATCTTTCAAAGTGCAGTGCATAGAAGGTGCAGGTCAATGGTGGGTAGTATCCACAAAACGAATTAAAATAGCTTAGAAATTGGCCTGGAGATTTCAAGCTCTCTGACTGGATGACAGCCATGCCAACCTGGTACATTAAGTACCAATGGAGCCCTGCTAAAAACAAGTGCCAGCTTTGCCAGTCTCATTACCCATATCTTTGTGGCAACCTTTCCACCATGTTTTTCCTCTGACTTATCAGGTGAGACAAGGCCTCCCTTCACAATTCTCTGAAATGCTTCCTGTAATAATGAAGTGCCGCTTACTGTCAGAAATTAAACACTTACTTTTTGAAAATGCTATGATTTGGCGCTAGCAGAGAGCATTGTTAGCTCTGAGCACTACTCAGTTCTTCCTCATCTGGCCACCCACCCACTTTCTTAAATGCTACAAGCTGGTAGCATGTCTCCATCTGCAGGAGACAAAGTGAAGAAAATACCGTTCATGCTTACAGCTGCATCTTGTGAACTGTATCAGGGACAGGCGGTTTGTAGAAGAACATAGATCGCACTTGTAAAAAAAAAAAAAGAAAACCTACCTAATTTCAGACTGCGCAAGAAATGGACATTGGCAGGCAGTTCTGAATTAGGGAGCAAAATACCTATCAAGCAGTGCAGCGCCCTCTACTGGCAGATATACCAGTAGAGGGACTACTTTATCCAAAAATGACAAAAAAAGGTTTTTTACTCATTTTTTAGCATTATTTTATTTTTTTTAAATGCTATAAAAAATTAGACATGTAGCCTATTTTCTAAGCACAATAATGTCCTTCAGGGTGCAATATCGGCAATACCGGACCTTCCAGGGACTATAAGATCATCCACCTGTGGTGTCGTGTCTCACTGCGCCCCTTGGCAGTCTTGTATTGTCCAGTATTGCCACACTGTTAGGCATTATTGCTTGCAGAAACACCAGCATTATAGAATGGTGAAGGTATGTTTTGCACATTTCACCTCTTATGAACACCTGACTCTGATTCTGAAGTACCGTACAGTACTAGAGTGAGCATAATGTGTTCTGGAGCTTTCTTTTGCACATTTCATGTCATATGAACAACTGCCTTTGATTCTAAAGTTTCATATTTAAGGAATACACTGTTCTGCTCTGAAAATCTCATCTCTAGAGACCCTTTAATTTGGAGTACCATACTGCTGTAATATGCTCTGGAGCTTTTTTTCTGGACATTTCACCTCTTATGAACACCTGCCTCTGATTCTGGAGTACCATACAAAACCACTGCAAGTATAATGCTCTGGAGCTTTCTTCTATATACGGTACCTCTTATGAATGCCTGGATCTGATTCTATTGTATGATGCTTAAGTAATATACTACAGTATCCTTTCTGCATCTCATCTCTAAAGACCTGACTTTGAATCTGAAGTACCATATGCTCTAGCTTTCTTCTGCACATTACTCTTAGTTGAAAACCTCACTCTGAATCTGGAACTACATACTTATGTAATATGCGCTATCTTTCATTTTCACATTTTACCCTTGATGATTTAGCTCTGAATCAGGACATATATCATAAATATCTGGTTTCTGAATTTTTCCAAGCCCTCAGTGGAAAGTAATATTACAATGCATGGCCAGCAGATGGCTCAACAAGACAGAACCTGTCTCAATGGGCAATCTTTTCTAGAAAGTGACCAGGTAGTAGTGAAGAAGTAACATGTGCATTTTGCAACAGGAATTACACCATTATTGCTATAAGCCCACATTACAAGGTGATCTTGCTTGGTTACATAAGTTACATGTTACATTAAAATTTGATATTTGACATTACATATATATAAAATGTACAAGTGAGTAGATACTAAACATAAAAAACTAATTACATTAGTACATCAAATATACATGACATTTACTATTCACTCAGGACAATCTGGTCACAGTACAAAGCATTCATTTAAAACAATTTCATCTATAAGCCAACTTGTTCTTTGCTAAAGGTACTGGGAGACATACAAGGCATAGCTGGCAATTAAAAAATTTTCACCACAAAATTCTAAGTGTTTCATATAATATAAACAATTGTAATTTTATCATACATTGTCTTTGGCATTTGAAAATCTCTCACCCCATTTTCCAAGGTGTATATTTATGGTCATTACTAGTAAATTTTTTTACAAAATCTTGTGGGCTATTTTGTTTCAATAACCTATAAACCTGATTCACCCATAGTAGTGTTTCCTTTTTATTTTTTCAAGGAGGCCAATCCATATCATTGTAAAGACTATAGTGCTGTGATTTATAATCATATAAGAGAGTAAATCTTGCTATCCTATTATAAATAATGTCTACTTGGTTTAGTTTTGTTTTGTTTGTATGGCCATAAATGTGACAAACATAGTTAATAACTGGTAAAAACATTTGATTTGCTAAAACACTATATGCCATAGTGTTCCCAAGCAGTTATTTACTTTTTTTATATTCTTTATTTAAAAATCAAATTTCAAATGTTGGATAATCTAAATTCCTAAATATTTGTACTCTGTTACTTAAGTTAAATATTCCACATTAATAGTTTTGATCTTTAGTTTTGGCCCTTCATTCATTTTATTCAATGGTGGGAGTGGGGGGGGGCATTATTTGAGATTTTTTGTGGGTCATTACTGTGCCCAAAACTCCTTTGGGCTGTAATATCTTCTAGGGAGTTTAGTTTGAATCACTTCTTGTGGTTCCACCACCCAATTATACCAGGATGATACCTCTGTCCTGCTCAGGAACTTGGAAGGTCTAACACAGCAACATTTGGTAGGATGCACCTCAGGTGGCAGACGTTTAACACAGAATGATCACTTTGTCAGCAGAAATATTAAATCTACTTTTGCAAGAAGGAAGCTCAGCCACTGGCACTATACTAAATGTTGCAAGATATTACTAACAGGATATGTACAGCAAACAAAAAATATACACACATTTACAGGAATGGAAAAAAAACCCCCAGTTTGAACAGATAGATTACTTTTAGAATAAACTCACAATCTAGTCTCACACTGGGATCTATATTTACCTGCCAGCTAACTTGAATAAAATATTTATTAATACTGTTCTTTCCTTACCCAGATAAGCTAGCTAAGGGAGCAGGGTTCTCCTTCCTATTGGGAACACACACAAAGAGACAGACCCCAGGCCCTCTTCAAAGGTGGTAAACTTTGTTTTTATCATTTTTCTACAAATTCATGATTGCAGAACAAGAATAAAAAACTAATTCCTGATATTGAAATCAGCATAATTCCAACCATGGGATAACTAAATTAATGTTATGCATCATGAAATTATATGTTTAATACTGATAGTATAAATAATGAAGCTTAAGATGGATAACAGAACTATAGCAGGTATTAAAAAAGAAAAAAAAAGAATAATTAATGGAGATGCTACAAAAAATAGACACTGAGATAATTTGGCTCGAGGTATGACAATGATAGAGTATACAGCTGCATCGAAAAATTCATTGCTTATGGCCATACCATCTTGTGTGTGTGCCTCATCTCATCTGATCTCATTATCAGTTTTAAAAGACTTCAAATTAATAATCTGTAAAATACAGTATGAACCTGTATCTAATTAATTAAACTGTATGTAATATGTAAGTGGTCTTTTAAAATCCATCCTTTCTTCCTTCCTTCTTTCCTGATGGACTTGCCGAATATTTTCTAGAGACTTTCAGGGCAGCATCATCCATCAGTCTGATACTAACAACCATGCCCCCCATATTGCTAGTAGCAAATAATTTGTCTACAATATGAAGATATCCAAAAATCACAGGTTTTGAAGACCTTGGGTGTCACTTCTGCATGTTTACATGTTTGAGCAAAGCACTCCATAAAATGTCATCCTATAAGAAAAAAGCCAGTTTTGCCAATTCAGTCTGTACTATTGGCCTCTAGATATTTGACACATTATTTCGTAATTCCCACAATGGTAGCCAGGGATACATTCCTGTAAATCTTAAAGGGACACTGTCAACCCCCTTAGGTCTCAAAGTGTGTCCTAGTTTAAAAACACATTTTATGACTGGCAACATTCTGCAAAGACTGCTGATGTAGCTGGTAGTTTGATTCTGATTCTTTTTTCTTAAAAAAAAAAATAAAAACAGACTACCCACCATATTGGTGTTACCACACAAAAACAGGTTTGTTTACATTCCTTGATCCGCTCCAACTGCATCTTTTCTGGACTTGGGAACACCCACAACACAGTCTAACCACTCATGATGCAGTGGGAGTTTAGGAGGCTATTGCATCATGAGTGACTGTACTGTTTGGGGGTGTTTCTAATGCTCAGGAAGTATGCAGTATGAACAGACCCAGGATTGTAAACAAAACAAGCTTGTTTATAAATATACATTAGCATGCATTTCAGTTCTACTAAACAAGGAGACAGACAAAACAAGCAGTAACATCAATGAATTTTAGAGAAGGTAGGTAATTATAAAATGTAGGTTTTTAACTACAGTAGAAATAATATGATGAAAAACAGATTGACAGTGTCCCTTTAAGTTATATCCAGATATAGCAGAGGAAATCTCACTGAAATGAATGTTGGTTTCCTGTGAAATATCCAGATATAGACACCAGAGAATAAATGATAGCCAAGTGTTATACACATAAGTTGTGACATATAACACATAACAGGATATGCAGCTGTGCTCTAATATATGCATGAGTCACCCACTCAAGAAGGATGTACATTAGAATGGGCAAAAAAAAAAAATATTTAGGGAAAAGGCACATAAGAAAGGTGCAGATGTGCAGTCACTTTGGAATAATGCATGGTCATGTGATGTGCTTGCACCAAAGGTAGAGTGGGATTTTTCTTACCCAGTTCAGTTTGGGCTTATTTGTTAATTTTTTAAAACCATTACCAATTTCACAATACAAAACATAATTTGCAACATCAATAAAACATTTCAGCAATAAATGTATTTGCTAATTTAACCTGACAATACATTACAGATCCTATTAATGCATACATAGTAGTGTCCAATTATTTTAAGAATAAGAATTGATTTCATCCTTTGAACCACATATTCCCTCTTCTGTTTAGAATTTAGTTTAAAAGAGCAGGATAAATTAATTAATTAGAAGCCAATAGTGTTGAAAAAGCAATATTCTGCCTGCCCAGTGGCGCTGAGGGCTGAGGCACTGGTCGCCTGCACCTCACGCCACACTGGCGACCGGTGTTCAGGAACGAGCACGGGTTGCCAGGGGTTGGTAGGGGAGGAGAGGGATTGAGCATCTGATGGACTGCTATCTCTCTCTGGGGTGGGGGAGTCTATGACAGTCGGTGCCTGATTGCCCCATGGTGGAGGCTGGGGGTCAAAGATGTATGCTGTGCTCTGGGGAGGAGCTGGGGACAGATGCCAGGAGGGAGCACATGCAGATGCATGCGTGCTCCCCTCCACCGGCATCATTGCATGCCTGCTGGCTCAGGGGAAAAAAGAAAGGAAAAAAAAAGTATCCTGGTCGGGCTGCTTGGTGGCCGTCCTATGGCACACCAGCTCTGGGAGAGACTTGCCAATCTGGATTCAAATGGTAGGTGAGCTAGGGGGCTCCCCACCACTCCGCTGTGGGGGGCAAGCCACAGGGGATACAGGCAAAAGCCCTAGAGAGAGCTCGGTGACAGTCGGACGGCGACCAGAATCCCAGAGGTTGCCTGGATGGGAGCAGACCAGGTAGGAGTAGAAAGGGATAGCAAAAAAAAAAAAAAAAAGAAAAAGCAATATTTCATCACAGTTATGCTATACTTTTAGAGGCATATTCATACCAATATATCTAAAAAACCTGTAATACACTCCAAGGCAGGAAGCCAGTTTCCCCATGACCAGAGACAACTATTGAATGGATACCACTACCAGGACACAATGCTCCGTGTTAGAAAAGGACCCTCGGTCAGCATTTGGCCTCAAAGTACATAGCAGTACCTGGGCTAATTTGAATATGCACCTTGACATACTTGATGCTCCATGCTAAACCAATAGTTAGCTATAGAAACATCTCACAACTGACATCATGGGGCCTACCCTATAGGTATCCCCACCCCACATCTAGCATTACCCAGCCAAACTTAGGCTTACTTATTAGTATTATTGCAGGAATCAAATAACTACAGATTCAATAGCCAGATTAACTGCTAGCAATCAAATGCCTAATATTTAGGAGAGTCATACATGGACAGTGCCCTCTGGCATCACCATACAATTTAGCTCCTATTTTGTATCCTGGTAGAACCCTGCATCTGTTATTGCTCCATGTTTAATCAAAAATCAACCAAGCTAAACTGTCCATAATTAAGGCCGATGTGCTTAACAAGGGAGCACTACTACCACCTATCATTATATCCCTGAACTAGGTTCCACATTTATAAAGCACTGCATAATAAGTTTTTTTTTCTGGCCTCAAAGCTAACCAGGAAAATATATGGCAACATAAAAATAAGACACAAGTACTATCAATATGCTAAAATACATCCCACTGCATTTGATCATAGTTTAGACTTGTAACTAGTTTATAAACTAGTGAGGCACATAAATATTTTTAGTGTTGCGTTCAGAACTTTTAGCCTATACTGAGATACAAAAGCGTCCCAATACATACTTTCTGGATAAAAAAGTCTCTTTCTCAGTATGTTCTAAAATCCTATGTTAGACCAAAAAGCCATAGATCAAAAATTCCTCTCAAAATGATTGCTAACTTATGACCCCCACAGAGACATAATTCCTTCTCTGAAATGACTAGTATGTCACTAGTACATAGCAAGCAGAAGGCTAGTGCAACAATACAAGAGATTTAATGTGCAAATTTTAACTTGCTTGTTCCTTGCTCCTGCACAGTGTGAACAGTCATATCACGAAGTGCCAAGCTGATTGACTCCTGTCTCCATGGAAAACAACATATGCTGCAGCTCATCACTCTACAATAAAGTTCAAGTCCATTGTCAACTAAAAGAGCAGTGAGCAGTACAGACTTCTCTTCCTCACACTCTCTCCAGAATGTCCTTTTTCCTCTCCTGGGGCTGTATTCCATCTGTAGGGAAACCCAAAAACAACACTGCTCCTCTGAGCATGGCATCATTTAGCAGGGGATAAAAATAAGAAGCAGTCAGCCCTCAGGCAATGATAGCATACCCTATAAAAGCAAATTTAAACATTTTGGTACACAAAGTGCTACTCTTCCACAGACAGGCTCTGGTCAGTTGAAAGCTCATCTTTCAATGATCCACAGGACAACCCAGTTCGAAGAACACTGCTCCCTTTTGCAGACCTGAGAATAACGCCTGGCCACCATATCTGGTCAAAAGCCACACGGCACTCCCCACTTCAAAAGGTGACGTCAACTCCAGCAAACAATGACCTGATCTGTTCAGTTCTGCACTCCACACAAAAGGATCTCCAGAAGCCCACATGTGGAGAAAAAGTATGCAACATCAAAAGGCTTAGAATAATTTTCTCTATAACAAATGGAGCTAAGCGATCAGGCGGAGCATAAAAGGAAATATTACCACTGGGGGGAAGTTGAGATTTATTAGCATCTTGGTTTTATAATTTCAATTACCCCTGATATGATATTATTTCTGAGCATACCACAACTTGCCTTTTGTTTGTACATAGTTTTTTTTTTATTTACTTTAGGTCAGTTTTGCGATTATTTCTGAGGTTTTATGTTTTGAGTTCTTTTGTCCCCAACGTTTTTCTATAGTGTAGTGGTATGCACATTCATTTACAGGTTGGTGTGCGGATGTGATAGAAAGGGAGGCATGTCATCACATCTCCATCCTTTAGAGTAGCATGGTCAGGTGTCCACAGTAAGGAGCCCTGTGGGGTTTGTGGCTTTCTTGTATTGAGTAGCTGGGAGTCACCGGCAGCAGTATGGCAGCAGCAACAAGCATGGAGGGTTTGGCTATGGAAGAGAGAGCTCTGGTGTCTAGGGAGATGGCTGTTGTGTGAGTGTGGTTGGAGGAAGGTGTTTGGTTCAAGAGAGGGTTTTTAGGCTAGGGCAATTTCTGTATGTAGATGTTTTGCCTTTGTTCTACTTTTTAGGGGCTGTATGTGTGAGAGATCGTTAGGTGTTTGTGGTGGTTGTTACAGGTATTAATAAGGTGGTTGTTACATGTGTTAAGGTTGTACTAAGATGATTTGCAGTGTGTTGGGTGCTAATGTGTTTTTACGATGTTTGTAGATTGTTAGTTAAGTGGTAACCTTTACTTGAGCAGATATGTGGCAGTTAATTGGGATAGGTATATGGCACTTTACTGGGTAGGTTTTTTGGGAAAATACATCATAGCTTTTTATATGAGGAGGAGGACCCATCTATGTATTATATCTAAATATACTGGGAAATATCTGTGGCTACCACTGAAGAGAACGTCTTTGTGTATAAGTTCATGTAACTAAAATGTCAATGGCCCCTTTGCACATTTAGAACACAGTAAGTGATCAGTGATGTTTTCTTCTGACTTAGGGCATCAAGCATATCCATTCCATAATATAAATTATGTGCAGCAGCATTTCACATGGTTTGTAATAATATTTTTCATTTTTTATTTTGTAAGTTTATGGATCCATTTGGAGGGCCTCTTATGGATATGAGAGTCGCCTCATGCGTTCTTAGGATCAGAGGACTGCAAACCGAAGGTGAGTCATTCTGTGGTCCTAAGGACGCAAGTGGTGACATTCATATCCATAAGAGGCCCTCCAAACAGACCCATAAAATTATTATAGATCACTAACTATATTAAATTAAAAAAAATCATTTTAATGGCAGTTAATGGCATGAGCAGTCAGTGAGAAGTCTGTTACAGTGGCTCAGTGTATGAGGAACTCCTGTGGTAATAAGAGTACCCTAGGTGCAACTGAAGGGAGGGCTGTGATAGGTCGGGGATGCTCCTGCAATGTATAATACAATTTACACAGGATAGCCCAACTGAGACACAACATCTAGTTTTGGGGGGGGGGGGGCGTTCTCCTTCTACCCACTCCCACAGCTGGGTGGTTTGGAGCACTGGGAAGCTAGGTTACTAGCTCAAGGTTGCAAAGTGAGTATTGGGCTCTGGTGGGTTTTAAACCTGTGATACCTTAGTTCCCAAGCCAGTGCCCTAACCACTAGACCATACTGCCTGCAGTAATTGCTGGCTGGAGGTAAACAGGCCAGGGGGACATTGCAGTAATCCAGCCGAGAGAAGGCAAACTGTGTCAGGAGTATCAAAGTCTTGATACTGGTGAGCTCCAATGGAGCCACACATGACAGTACATCTGTTTTGTGAAATATGCAGTACGACTTTTTTAAAACAAATTCTAGTCAACTCCACCCCACCACAAAGTTACTCAAAAAAGCCTGCCAATCTGGTAAAAGAGGTTTCCCTTTCTTACTCAGATTCCTTTAATAAGCAATGATTTTTAAAGGGATTCTGTTTCATAAGTCAGCATAAATGTGGATAAGCCTAAAGGGAAAGACGTGCACACAGCTACACCCCCAAAGGTTTAGCTGATTAAATACTTAAACATAGAAAACAAAGGTGTACACACCAAGGTCAGTGTCATATATATGAAAATGTATTATAAAGCTAATATTCAGAACACAGAGCTAACACAGTTACATATCACCCCCGTAGAAAGGCTTCATCAAGGGTTTCTTTGTTCTTGCTCAGATTCTTTATTCATTCCATGACTTTAAAAGAGGTTCTTAGTTTCATAAATCAGTAGAGATGTGCATAAGACTGGCCACAAATGACAAGGTGACCCCCTCATACAGTAGGTTGGGTAACTACTCATTACTGTAACATGGAAATATCAATCCTTGGCGGTTCTAATCCTAGGTTCTTCAGAGAAACATTTTTTGTATTTAATGTCACTTTCTAACATGTTAATAGTGCCTCGGGGGGTCTCTTATGGCATGCAGAGACTCCGAGTGTGAGGTTTGAGTGAGAGGACCATGAAGCAAAGTTATGCAGCTCTGACTGACTAAACCACACAAAGAAGACTCATACCATAGGAGACATTGCACACAGACCCTATTACCTTATTATAAATCACGTTAACTAGAATGATTTATTGTAAGTTTTACATAGACACACAAAACATAGGGGAAATGACAGCTGATACAGGCCTAGCAACCCATCCAGTGTGCCCAAGCCTGTTTAATTTTGGGACTGTGTCCTAGTCAGTCCTCTCTACTTCCATCTGCCCCTTATGCGTTATTTCCATGTTCCTGTCCCATCCACTTATGAGCCCTCCAATTGTTTCAGCCTCTATGACCTCCTCCAGAAACCTGTTCCAATCCATCACCACTCTTGATGTAAAAAATTACTTCCTGACACCCTTCTTGAGCCTCCCCCACCAGTTTCTGGGAGTGACGCCTGGCACCCGCCCCGTGTTGCCATTTATTGTAAACGGCTCCCTGCTGTCCGCTTTGTTTATTCCATGGAGGTACCTGAATGTCTCAATCATTTGGCCTCTCTTTCTCCTCTCCTCCTCTGTGTACATGTTGAGCTCCTCCAAGTGCTTCTTGTAGGACCTACCCTGTTGCCCCTGTATCATTTTGTTGGCTCCTGTCTGCACTATCTGTAACTTGTCCCTGTCCTTTCTCAAGTGTGGGCTCCAAAACTGCACACAATATTCCAAGTGAGGGTGAAACTGCTATACAGTAGCTGTATTACTTCACTCCTTCTACAGCCCTCTCACTATGCACCCCGTATCTGATTTGCCTTACCCACATCCCTACTACATTGTGCCAATACCTTCATGTTCACCATTATTAACATACCTAAGTCCCTTTCCTCTGATGTGCTGCCCACTGCCACAACATTTATCCTATATTCTGTTCTTGGCTCCTATATTCATCACCACACTTTTTCACATTAAATTTCAGCTGCCACACCCCCTCACCCCCCACAGATTTTCCAGATCTTTCTTTATGGCTCTTATCCCCTCCTCGGTGTCCACATTTCAAAGATCTTGGTATCATCTGCCAAGAGGCATATCTTATGAACCCCTTCCCTACATAACAAATAAATAGGTCAAAGTTAGTTGGTCCTAGAACCTATCCCTGGTACATCCTATTCATGAATTCCATTTCCCCAGAGGGTTCTCTGTCTAGGACCACCCTATAGGTCATCCCACTCAGCCAGTTTTTCACCCACACTGCAGTCTTTTCCCCCACGCCCGGTTGCCCAACTTCTGTATAAGTCTCCTTAAAAGCTTTGCTGAAGTCTAGGTACAAGACATTAGCTGTTTAACCCTTATCCATGGCCTTTGTCACCCAATCAAAGAGTCCAACCAGGTTCATTTGGCGTTGCCTCCCACTGATGAATCCATGCTGCCTGGAATCCTGCAGGCCACTGACCACCAGAGACTCCATGATCCTTTCCCTGACTATACAGTCCAGTGGCATCCTCACTATAGACATCAGATTGACTGGGTTACAGTTGCTGGCATTTCTTGGCTCCCACTCTTGTGTTGGGGTACACTGTTTGCTGTCCTCCAATCCTCCAGCACTACCAACCATCTCCAAAGAACAATTGAAGAGATTCACCTGTGGTCCAGCCAGGACCTGCACCATCTCCTTCAGCACTCTAGGGTGCAACCCCTCAGGGCCCATCAATTTATTCACCTTCAGTGTTTGTAGGCCTTCATCACCCTCCCTCCCTTCCATGATGGACCCAAAGTTGTTACCTGCCAGTGATTTCCTACTCCTGTTGCAGTCCAGCAGAGGCCCCATCCTCCTCTATGAACACGCAACATAAATAAATTGTTCACTTTATCCTCGTCCTCTGCCTCCTGTCCCTCCCCTTCTTTAGCCTCCCCACCCCTTTCTTAGTTTTACACTGTTCTTGTATATAACAAAAGAATGCCTTTCAGCCTTCTTTAACCCCCTCTGCTAACCTCAGCTCAGCCTTTGCCTGTCCCATCAGCCTGTTTTCTGCCCTCATCTTTTCTTGACATGTCCCTGTCTTCCTCCTCTTTCTGACTTGATTTGTACCTGCAGAACACCTTCCTTTATTCCCTCACTGCCTATGCTGCCACTTTTCAAAACCACCATGGTTTCTTTCCCCTCTTACCTTTCTTCACCATCCTAGCACAGAGAGCTGGTAGCCCTAATATTCTTGTTTTATCAGGTGCCATATTTTGGCTGCTCTAACCATTGCCAAAACATCTCGCAGTTTCTCTCCCAACATCACCCTCATCTTCCCCCCCCCCAAATAAAAGTTGCCCCTCTGAAGTCCAGGACTTTAGTTCTGGAGTGGACCCCATATGCTTTCAGTTTAACCTCAACCCACACTGTTCTGTGGTCATGTGACCCCAATGGTTCCCTTTCTTGAACCTCACCAAGACTGTGTCTGTTAGTCAAGATAAGATACAGAATGGTCCCCTCCCTAGTGGGGCTCATGGCCCTCTGGCTCAGAAATGCCTCTATCATCTTTTGCACAAGTGACTCGCTCTTACCGTTGCTGGGATGATCCTGTGCATGTCATGCAAACTGAACTCCCCAAGTCAGCATCTCCCCTATTTCTGACATCCTTTTGATCTCTTTCCTGAGCTCATTGTCTGCATTCCCCTCTGTGCCAGAGGCATGTATATCACACTGGCCCTGATCACCTTCACTCCACGAGCAGTCACCTGAGCCTACACTGTCTCTGTTACCATATCTTCACCTACTACTGGATTTTCTGTGACCAAGATGCCCTCCATAATGCATAACACTCCTCCTCCTCCTTCCCCCTTTCCCCATCCCTTCTGAACATAATGTACCACAGTATCTGTGCTTCCCACTCATGGTTCTGTGTTGCCCATATCTCAGCCACAGACACCATGTCAAACTGTACCTCAGCAATTATTGCCTGGAGATTACAGATCTTGTTACTCAGGCTCCTGGCATTAGTACACAACACTTTCCATACCTACTGACCCCACCCACCCCCGATGTCTGCACATCCTTAGATATGTGAACTTGATTTTTTCTGCTATTGCTCTTCCTATTGCAATCATTAAGCTTTGTGGAGGGGTTGTGGAATAACAGATGGACCAGACACTGACCTGCAGGTTCAACACACAATCTCTGTGTGATGTTTATTTAAAATACAGAGGATAATCTTCAGCAATGGCTCGTCCCTTCTTCAATACATCAGTTTGCAGCAACAAACTATGCATGTTCTTCCTCTGCACTTAGTCGGCACCTACTGACCCACTGATCTACTGATCTAACTTTTTAGTGAAAAAAAAAAACTTCATCCCTATGTTTATCTTCTTTGATTGGGTGGCGGGGGCTCAAATGAGAACAAAACAAAACAAAACAAGCTAAAGACAAAGAACCTCAGTGCAGAAGCACTGAAGCAAGGGTTACACCAAAGGGCATTGGCAATAAAGCCAAGTTTCAAAGAAACATAATATCACACATACTCTTGAGGGATTTCTCTGTAAGAGAAAAGTAAATAGGGGAGGTACCTATCCCAATCTTTACCTTCTTCTTTTACATACTTCCTCAACATTCTCTTTAATGGCTGATTAAACCTCTCTATGAGGCTGTCAGTCTGTGGGTGGTATGGGGAAGTATGCACTGCTACCACGACCAGCAGATGGTACAATTCTTTTAGCAGGAGTGCATTATAATTACTCCCCTGATTAGTAAATATTTCCTGGAGGATTCTCATGCAGCTAAATACCTTTGCTAGCTCCTCTGCTATCCTTGGGATGGTGACAGTTCTCATGGGGATAGCTTCTGGGTAACAAGTAGTGTAATCACATATTACCAGTACAAATATGTTACCCTTGGATCTCTTTTCCAAGGGCCCTACTACATCCATGGCTATCCTGTCAAAGGGGTTAGTAAAGTAAAGTAGTAAAGTAAAATGTATTTTTCAAGCGCCTTTCAAATGCCAAGGCGCTGTACAAAAAGGTAAACATTCAGAATACAAATAATAGCAATACAATCTAAAAACCATCAGAAAATGCCTGATAAAACAGATATGTTTTAAGCTCTGATTTAAAACACGAGATGGTCAGGCATTCCCTCAACCGATGAGGTAGAGCATTCCACAGGGTAGGGGCAGCATGAGAAAAAGCACGTGCCCCAGATGTTTTTAACCGAACCCTGGAAACCTCCAGCAATCCCTCATCGGTGGATCGGAGTGAGCAGGAGGGGCAGTAGGGAGTAAGGAGCTCTTGCAGGTAATGGGGTCCCTGTTTGTGTAGGGCTTTATAGGTCAGTAAACTGACCTTAAAGGTGATCCGCCACTGTATTGGCAGCCAGTGCAGTTTGTGCAGCACAGGCGTTATATGACTAGACCTAGATGTGCCAGTCAATAGCCTGGCCGGCGCATTCTGCACTAGCTGCAAGCGATGGATATCAACCCCTGGAAGCCCTAGGTAGAGGGCATTGCAGTAATCAAGGTGGGTGGTTATGAAGGTGTGGACCAATGTGGGAAGGTCAGCTGGAGGAACCAGGTTTTTCACCTGGGCGATATTCCTTAGATGGTAAAAGGAAGATTTGACAATGGCAGACACCTGTGATTTTGGGGTCAAACCACTGTCAAAAATAACACCCAGTTTACGCACCCGGTCTGAGGTCATGAGCTGGACACCGTCAAGCCATAAGCCCGAAGGGTGTCCTGCCCCAAGACCCGCCTCTGGACAATCCAGGTCTACAACCAACACCTCAGTCTTGTCCGGATTTAACCTCAACCAGCTAGTGCTCATCCAATTCTTGATTTCGGCCAGACAGTTGTTAAGCATGGAGATCACATCATCCTGTCCGAGAATAAAGGACAAATACAGTTGGGTATCATCTGCGTAACAGTGAAAACCCAAACTGTATCACCTAATGATGTCTCCCAGTGGCAGCATATACACTGCAAACAACATGGGTGCGAATATGGAGCTCTGCGGCACCCCACATGACAGGGGGAGGGCATCAGAGGAATAAATTCCAGTGACAACCCTCTGTGACCTGCCCGAGAGGAAAGATCAAAACCAATTAAGGACTGTTGCAGACAATCTGTAGAGAAGCCACAGGGACTTCAAAAGCACACTATGGTCTACAGTGTCAAATGCTGCAGAGAGATCAAGGACTAAGACAGTATGAGCCTTTCGATCTCTCGCTACTAGGAGGTCATTTAAAACCTGAACAAGGGCGGTTTTGGTGCAATGTATTTTCCTAAACCCAGATTGAAGAGCATCATAGACATTGTGGGTTATAAGATGGTCATCCAGCTGCAACGCAACCACCTTCTCAATAACCTTACCCACAAAGGGTAGATTAGAGACAGGTCTGTAGTTTGCTAGACAGTCTGGATTCAAGAAGGATTTTTTAAGGAGTGGTCAAATGACCGCCTCCTTAAGGGGATCAGGAAAGACCCCCTTCTCCAAGGAACTCCAGACAATTTCAGCAAGGATCGGGCAGATAACATCTACACAACCTACCGATAGTGGTGTAGGGCCCAGATCCAAACTACAGCTGGTTGGTCGCAAAGTCTGGACAGTCCTCACAATGTCCATGAATTCTGGCCGGCTGAAGTCAGACCAGGCAGAACGGGCGCTCGCTACCTCCCACTGAACTCTGCAATCCCTCATAGAGAGAGCTGGGCCGATACCTGACCTGATGCTGGCAACCTTATCTGCAAAAAATTGAGCGAGCTCATCACACTTTACTTGTGAAAAATCTCCTCCAGACTGAAGACAGACTGGATTGAACAGTCTATCCACAGTCCATAAGAGCTGAGCCAGTCGATTCCGTGCAGCAGCAATCTCCCCAGACAGGAATTCTGCCTTCTTACGGGTGATTGCTGATTGATAGCCCTTATAATGTTCCATCAATATAAGCCTGTCAGCATCAAGGCCAGATTTCCACCAAGCTCTCTCTAGCCTTTGACCCACTTTTCTCAGCTCCTTCAAGGACTCATCAAATCAAGGAGGCCTTGGGCACAGAGTGAGTGGGCAAACATGAACAGGAGCAATTGAGCCCAAGGCATCTCCCACCGCCTTATTACAGGCCAGTACAAGACCCCCTGGACTCGTGCATTCACTCGATAAACCCAGTAGGTCCAGCACCACTGATAGGCCCTCTGGGGTAACTCCCCTTAATGGGTGGTACTGGACCATCTCCATGGGGGAAGACCTATTTGGGGGTGCCCTGAAACTGAACCTTATGGTGTGATGATCTGACCAAGCAACTGGTTTCACCCCCAGATCTATGGTCTCCATCCCCAGGAGGAACACAAGATCCAGAGAGTGACCCCCTATATGGGTAGCAGATGTAACCACCTCTGTAAGACCAGCATAAGCTGGAGGAGATCATTTCCAAATTGCGAGAGTTCATTGTCAACCCAGACATTAAAGTCACCCAGAAACAACCATCTGGGTGACTCCAAGGCTATGTCGACAATGAAGTCCGCAAACTCCTTAAGGAATTCTCCCCCATCACCGGGTGGATGGTAAATGAGGAGTATCCTGAACCCTACACCTGCACCCAGGATACACTCAAAGGATCGAGTGCATCCCACTGGCACATCCACAAGGCCCAGTTCCATTTTAAATATAATGGCTACAGCCCTGCCCTTACATTCCAATCTCAGGCGGTATATCACCGAGAACCCAACTGGAACAGCAGATGCCAAAATAGGGCCTGCATTCTCATCCAGCCAGGTCTTGGTGATGCAAGCCAGATCAGATGTTCCAACAAGATCAGCTATAATGGCCGTCTTGTTCCTAATCGATCTGGCATTGCATAACACCACCCGAGTTGGATGGGTCTTCGTGGAAGATCCCGGGGCCTGCCCACAATTTGTGGAGCCCTTGGGTATGGAAACCAGTCAGGGAAAACCCCTTTCCTGACCCCATTTTGCCCCAGGGCATCTCCTAGTCCCTACGACCTCTATCCATCCACCCCTCTCCATTCTCACACCATGCCCAGATCAAATCCCCTTAAATCGACTTCTGGCTATCCCCAAGGCTCAACATTTCTTATACACCTCAGCTGATAATAGGGGACAGTCAAAAGGGCATAGATCCCTAAGCATGGTGGGAGAATAATGCCTGACCGTCTTAAAACCCTACCAGCACTTTTCAAATACAGTGATTACAAACCCCAAAAATGTAATCAAATAATTTCCCTTTCCAGTACCACCCACACTAACACAGACACCTTCAGTGGGGAGCCTCTCACACAAGCTCACCAAAGATCCAAACAACCACAACACTCACTATAATCGCTCCTCAAATCACCACTCAGTTCACACACAGCAGCCAAATATCTATCCCCCAGCATAAACAATATAAACCCCCCAAACATAAAACAAACATAAAACATCAGTTCAAACTTAAATCCTATAGAACTTCAGTTCATCATCAGTCCATATTCAGCAGTCCTCCCACAGCTCCCGAGTTACAGTAATCAAATTCAATCTCAGTAAACTAGTCCAATCTTTCTCCAAAAACAAGTAACTCTAAATGTTTGAATGAATAGACCAGGCGAGCTCACACACCCCCGGTCAATAATGCCAGAGCTTTTAATCCCCAACTCTGCTCTCACCAAAAGCTTGAGTCATAAGCAAAAAGTAAAAATAAATAAAACCAGTGGGTCCAAGCGATATCTCCAAGAGTTTGTAGATGTAAACAACTGTCAATATTGAATAAAGTCTTGTATACAGGAACGCTATCCACATCGGGGCCAGCGCATGAAGGGTGGGGAAAACAATCACCTCTAGAGGAGTCACTGCACTCAGTCAGGTTAGTCACAATGGGGATGGGTTGTAGTGGTACTCTATCCCTTTTTCCTGCCTGAGCTACCTTCTGACACTTAGCACATGCTTTACAATACTCAGCTATGTTCTCATGGATAGAGGGCCAATAAACCTAGGTAATATCCTATTCAGGGTGCTATCTCTGCCTGCATGGCCTGCTAAAGGGATGTCATGCGCCAAATACATAATTTGGGAGCAGAATTTTTCTGCAACCATTAGTTGGTCTACTACCTCTCCAGTTCTGGGGTTAGTGTATTCTCTATACAGTATTCCCTGTTTTACAACAAACGGAGGGGCACCTTTTTCCACTCCCTTCCCCACCTGTGAAAAAAAGGATTAAGTGAAGGGTCTGCTTTTTGCTCATGCTGCATATCACATTTAAAAGTATCTCCCAAGTCTGGCTGTACACCAGCATGAGTATCAATCCAGTCCTTCTTTAGCTTCCTCTTCTCTGCATTAGTTTTATGGTCCTCTCCAGGATCCTCAAAAACATAATCATCAAATGGGAACACAGATGGTAAATGTCCCTTCTTCACTTGAGCTCTGGTGGTTACAGCAACTACAGCAGAGTCCTGGGCGGCATGAAAATGTATAAATGAAGCAAAGTCTGGATGGTCATGCCTGATAACAACTGGCATGGGTAGGTGAAGTATGAACCCCACTTCTACCTCCTGTATCTTTTCTTGAACAGTCATTTGTATGGTGGCTGTAGGGTTGCAATGGGTATCACTGTCAACACAGATGACTGCTGTATTCAGCACTTTATTATTCCCAGTCACCAGATCTGCTCACACAAGAGTCTGGCGGCTCCCTGAATAAATCAGTCCCATCATCTGTTGTGATCCAATCTGCACAGTAGCCATAAAGTGACCCCAGTTCGCTAAGGCTAAGTGAGCTGTTTCTTTCTTTATATTAGGACAGTTTCTTACATAATGTCCATTCTTTTGGCACCCATGACATACAATCTCCACTACTGGAATTCGCCCCCTTTCTCTGCTCTCCAGTCTTGTTTCACTGTGGCTGGATTTGACAGTTTATAAGTAAAAGGGTTCCTTGCCAGATTGCTGGTGGTTGCAGCTGCTGATGTCCCTTGGAACCCTCTGGGTCTGGATGGTTGGGCTGCCAGGATGTCTTCTACCAGCATGATGGTTTTATCAGCTGGTTTTATCAGCACAATCAGGCTTATGCTCCCGAACCCAAAGTTGTACATCCTGGGGTAAAATTTTAATAAACTGTTCAATAATCACCGCCTCCAGAAGTTGGTCCTTGCTCTTGTTATCTAGCTGCAACCATTTGTAGGAGAGTTCCTTGAGACAGGCATAAGTCTCTTGGGGGGTTATCCAGTTGCTGCATTTTAAGAAACCTAAACCTCTGGTGATAGATTTTGGTGCTTATGTCATAGTGCCTGAGGATCTCCTGCTTCACACAGTCATAGTCCACTGCCTCTCGGGAGTCCATGTGGCCATAAACTAACTTGGCACTGCTTGTCAGATACGGTGCCAGTCGAACAACCCACTGTTCCCTTGGCCATGTACATTCTTGAGCAATCCTCTCAAACGCTGTGAGGTAGGCTTCAATGTCATCACTGTCCGAAAGTTTAGACAGTTTAATGTCTTTTGGGCTACTGGCTCTTTCTGTTTGCCTTGCATTGATGGTATCCACCCATTTGGCATCTTGACTTCTCCACTCAATGTCTTTTTCTCTCTGCTCAATGTCTCTCTCTCTTTCCGTCTGCACCTGTTTTATGCAGAGCCATTTCAACAACTCCCCTACATCCTCAGGTGGAGCACCTTCAAGCAGAGGTAGTTCCTTTGATTCTTCCTCATCCCCTTGGATCTCTCTGTTGTCTTCAGGCTTGGCCTTCCTCTGGGCTTCCAGGTCCAGTCCAGGCAGTAACTTCTCTCCCAGTCTGTTGGCCATGATTCTGGTCAGAACTCCAAGGACTTTCTTCTCCAGGATCTCCTCTGGCAACTCCTGGTGCATCGATCCACCTGGGATATCTGGCCAATGCCTACCAGAAAATGTCCTTCTTCAGCCAGTCCAGACATTTCCAGCAAGTTATCCCACTTCTAAAACCAAGTCTGTGGAGGGGTTTTTGGATAACAGTTGGACCAGGCACCGACCTTCAGGTTCAACACACGATCTCTGTATGATGTTTATTTAAAAGACAGCAGATACCCTTCAGCAATGTCATATCCCTTCTTCAAAAATACATCAGTTTGCAGCAACAGACTATGCATGCCCTTCTTCTGCACTTAGTCAGCACCTACTAACCCACTGATCTACTGATCTAACTTTTTAGTGAAAAAAAAACTTCATCCCTATGTTTGTATTGTTTGCTTGGGTGGTGGGGGCTCAAATAAGAACAAAAAGCAAGTTAAAAACAAAGAACCTCAGTGCAGAAACACTGAAGCAAGGGTTACCTCGAAGGGCATTGGCAATAATGCCAAGTTTCAAAGAAACACAACATCAGACATACTCCCATAATGCAAAGCATCATGGGATGTATATGCAAATCACCATGACATTTCAGACTGGCTCAGTTTACGGCAGAGATGCATGGTAGCAATTTACATACATTTAACAACAACTCAAGGTCTTTTTCTGATATCTCTACCCCGGTAACTTAATTTCTATAATACAGTCACCTAGTACTTTTTACCTTTATCAAAAACACCTAGTGCCATGGTATTTTCAACATTTACAGATTTCATACACATAAGGTATATACATCAAGGTATTTTATGACATAGTGCTATTGCATTCTAAATCCAACAACGAGGATCACTGCCTGTTGTCTTACATCAGCTCGGAGGTCACCACAATAATCTCCCTGTACAAGGATCTGAGAGGGAAAAGGAAAATTAAAGAGGACACTATAGCATAGTCAAGAAAAGGGAGGGGCTGCCAATAGGTGGCTAACCTTATGGACTAGAAATTGTAAAGGATAGATTAGGCTAAGAAATTGAAGAACTGTTGCAACAGATTTAAGAAAAGGTGAGTCCTCAAGAGTGGCAGGATCTCCCTGTCACAAGCTCCACCTCCCCTGACTCTTCCCCCATAAACCCCTTCTCGCTCTCTCTTTGTGTGTATTTTTCCTAATCACTCTGCTATACT
This sequence comes from Neoceratodus forsteri, assembly GCA_016271365.2. NCBI lineage: Eukaryota > Metazoa > Chordata > Ceratodontiformes > Ceratodontidae > Neoceratodus > Neoceratodus forsteri. The sequence continues at coordinate 721,147,830 of CM057454.1, forward strand.
GTAGCTACCCTTTCCTCCTATCCCATCTTCCTTACTCTGCCTGCCTGTACTAATTCAGTGTGTGGGGGGAAGTCCCTCCTTGTCCCCCTCAGTTGTGTGGATGTGCCTATCCCCAACTGTGCTGCCTCCACCTTCACCTAGTTTAAATTTTAAGTAGTAATTTTTTTTATTTCAAAAGTTATATGAAACTTCCCTCTCCATGGCTGTGAAGTGGAATGCTCCACTCCTACCTTTCCTGCATGACAGACCACTGTGCACAAGATAAGAGGTGCAGTGGCTCTGTGCAGCGATTGGCTCAAGTCTCATACTGTATGAGATTTAAAAGTCAAATTGCACATCCTCAAATGTACAGTGTCCTTGCTGCTGTTGTTTAACCCTGTGTTGTCATTGTACCTTTTGTCCCACTTTGTCCCCCCCAACCCGTCACACCTGTAAATGAGCCTTTGCTCAGTGTGCCTCTACCAGGCACTAACCTCCAAATAAATACATACATACATACTGTATGAGCTGTGATCTCACTGCTTCTCTGTCTGTCTGTAAAGGCAAATCTGTAAGTTCCAGTTATCCACTTTTATTTAGACTGGAGGCCCATAAGACTCATTGGTGGCCAGTGGGGGAACATGCTGAATATGCAAGGGTCACACCTTTCCTGATAATTTGGCGATTAAGGACATAGGAAAAGGAAGGAAGCTGAAAACAGGACTCACTCACAAGAAACTCCTTCTAGAAAGCAATTTTATTTTGAATGAGTCTGATTCCTAATAACAGCCTGCTCTCCCACTGACATTTTGTGGGTATTGTTCCCACTTCATTATAGTGAACAGGACAAATATCACAAGATTCCCACAACCTCTACTGGCATACTGTGTGACCTTAAGCAAGTCCCTGAACCTTCCTGTGCTCCCTGGTTCCCCCTTTAAATGGGCCTTGTGCCCAGTAGGCTTTACCTGGTTACAAAAGAATAACAAAAAATATAAATTAAAAAAAAAAAAAATTCAATAATGCACAATGAGTGTATCAACACAGGTTCTCACATGTTGTTTGTGATTCTGTTGTCACTCATGAAGTTGTCCAAACTTGTCTGAGATGTCAGCACTGACCTAGCCCAAACCATAGAACCTAGTATGCCATTCTGCAGCCTGGTTACCCTTTGATAAAAGTAGTGTTTCCACAGGTCCCTCTTGAACTTGCCATGTTAGAGCATGTAAGTGTGTATCCTGATGCGAATATGCACTTTTTCTGAATGAGTTTGAACAAATTTCCTTCATTGACTTCAGTAGAAACTTAGAAACAGAGTTTATTGGCAGAAAAGGACCTTTAGGCCCATCCAGTCTGCCTCTTGTCCCTGCCTATTCCCTGCCCTAGTGTGTCATTGGTGTCACTCCCCCTTCCCCGTTCCTCTACCTAATATGCCCCTGTGCCTATCCCATGCATTCTTAAAGCTCTCCACAGTCTTTGGCCCCACTACCTCCTCTGGCAGGCTGTTCCAGTCATCCACCACCCTTTCTGTGAAGAAGTATTTCAACTAATCTCTCCTAAACTTTCTCCTCTTAGCTTTATTGCATGCCCCCTTATTCTAGTGCCTTTCTTTATCTGAAATAGACTCTCCACTTGCACCTTGCTCACTCCTGTTGAGTACTTATAGGTTTCAGTTATGTTCCCTCTCATTCTCCTCTTCTCCAGGGAGCACTCAATGAGTTCCTGTTGAGTTCCTGCAGCCTTTCCTTGTGCAACCCCTCACCATTTTGATTGCCCTCTTCTGTACCGCCTCCACCCTTTCAATGTCCTTGCAGGGATGCGGCCTCCAGAACTGCACACAGTACTCTAGGTGGGGCCTCACCAGTGAGTGATTCAACGGCAACATCATCTCCCTCCTCCTGCTAGAAATCCCCCTCCTAATGCACCCTAGCATCCTGCCAGCCTTTCCCACTGATTTGTCACACTGCCAGCTACCCTGAGGTCATCAGATATGATGACCCCTAGATCTCTTTCTTGTTTGGTAACTGTAAGCTTCACTCCCCCATCTTATACACTTCTCCTGAGTTCATGCTATTCGTAACTTTATAAACTGTTCTATCCCCCCCACCTTGGCCATCGCCTTTCAATTATGGATGTTCCTAGCTCATTTAATTTAGCTTCATAGCTTGCTCCCTTGAAGCCTTGGGGTATCTTTGTAACCCTTCTGTGTACCTTCTCCTAATGTCTCTGTATCCCTGGCATAGTGCAGCAACCAGAGCTGCCCACAGTACTCCCCCTGATGAGTAGAAACATAGTCCACATGTGCACTAGACTGAGCTGGTGCTGCCGAGAACTAGACACAGATACAAAATACACAAAATTCACTGCACACACTGGCAACAAAGTGGGCCGATACCAAAAAAAAGCTATACAGAGAGATTTATTCAGGAATGGAGAGGCAGCACTAAATCCCAGCACTTTGAGTCTGAATGACTCTTCATTGGGGCCCCCTTTTTGCGGTGAAGTTTCTGTGCTTCGATCCTCCAGATGAAGCCTGACTAACGCTTTTAAAATGGTACAGCAATCTAACTCTCTCCTCTAGTCTCAGTAATGACATTTCACTTACAAACACATACATTTTGCAGACAGAGGACTGGGAGTCCATCAAGCCTGCTGTGTTCTACCTAGACCCTCTATGGCCTACCACTGTGTGGCTTAGAATAAGCCACCAGACAAATCTGTCCTCTTTGTTTTTTTTCTTCTTCTTGATGTTCTTAAGTTTTGTCAGCTGTACCTCTACACTGCTAGCAAGAATTAAGGTCATAACAGATTATCATACCTAAGTCTTCTCCTTGTTCCCAAATTGCCAGAGCAATAAAAGCTGTTTTAAACATTTAAAATAATAACAAATAGACAGTTGATCTATGGATGTCAGTAATACATTTTTTTTGCCAGGAAGATGAACAGTATGATAAAATGATTTGCCATCTAACAGATACTTTAAGATAGATTAAAATATTTTCTGCATTTTCATCTCTGGTTGTTCAACATTCCTAGGGAAATTTAGTCTTTGGACTTCATCTGCTTCTACTGTTTGGCTACACATAAAACCATAATCCTTTTTCTTTAATGCTTTATTCATTCCTTCCTCATCTGGCTTGCCCACTCATGGGTCTGCCACATTAACAACCTGTGTGGAAACAGGATCTGCTAATGTGAGTGAGGCTAAACCAGAAAGAGGTAGCTTCCCTCCTAAGGTCCCTTCCAGTGTTGCTCCCCTGCCATGGTCTCTATTGCAGGCTACTGCCGGCCATCCCATCAGTAAAGTGCCATCAGTGCCTATGTGGAGACACAACTCTGCCCTTGCCAGTCAATACAAGTGGTGCCTCAGTTCCTCCTTCATTGTCCATTGGCTAACATTGAGTTGCAGTTCCTCTCTGTCCCTGTTTGATGTCCCACATGGACTTCCCCTGCTTTTGCCTATGGAACCTGGCAGGTGGAAAGGCCTGGCACTACCTTCAAAACACCCAGCCTGCCCAATAGAAATGTCAAAAGTGATGGCAGAAAAAGGCAGACATTTGGTCTGCCTACCCTACCTACCTCCAGGGAAAATGTTATTAAAATATGTTTGTGTAGCGATTGCAGTGTTACAAAACCTACTCTGAGTAGCAGTAGAAAAAACGCATTGCGTTTGCAGCTAACCTTGTGTAAAGCAGCTCTACAGCCTCTTTTGGGTGAACTCAGATGCATAGCAAGAGACAATTTTGTGTACCAGTTGATGAAAATTGTGTATTTTTTTTGTTACACTGATCCAGCTAAAATATTAGCTGCTACCTCCACCTCCAATCAGCAGTCATTTATCCAGCTAAGTAAGAATTTCATTGCTGCTAGCCTTGACATCCCGCCCCATGGAACCAACTGGGGCAGTTACGTAGTGGCAGTCCCAACCATCATTCCCTGAAGTACCAGTGCATCCTCTGGGAAAACTTTCCAGTCTCTGTCCACTCCTGACTGGGATCCAGACTTGGGATACAAACACATATCCATCGTTTTGCAGGTAGCTGCCATGCTTGCCATGAAACCATGGGGGGGCCCTATCATAATTCTTTATTTATAACATCACAATATATTGCTGTTGAGATGATTATGCAATCACAGGCAGAGGATAATGATGTCACATGTAGACAGCCAGCAGCAGCAGTAGTAGTTGTATAATATTGGCCTAGTCAGTGCAACAGATGTTTATCTTATAAGGGAGGAAAGGAAGACATGCATAGGAAGATGCAAGCAATGCTGTCTGCATGTAACTTTCTTTCAATAGCCAAGTGCTTAAAATGCAACTAGCTCTTTGGGCAACTTTGCAGAGCTGTATACAAGTGGACATGACAGCAGGCAGACAGGCACGCTTGGTGGCAACAAGAAGAAGCATAATTCACCATTCAACTGGTCCTGCATTTTTCTAAAGGAAAAATAGCCAACTGCTTAAATTACAACTATCCCCTTGGCAACTGTGACAGATCAGTACACAAGTGGATGTGACAGCAAGCAGACAGGCATGCTAGGTGACAACAAGCAGAGGCTTACTACACTGACCGACTGGTCCTACCATTTTTTTAAAGTAAAAAGAGACAAGTGCTCAAACACATCTAGCCCTTTGGGTAACTGTGACAAAAGCAGTACACAAGTGGATATGATAGCAGGCAGGCAGGCATGTTAGGTTGGCAACAAGCAGAGATGTCCAGTACTACATTGACTGATTGGTTCTACTCATTTTTTTAAGGAAAAATGGCCACGTGCTTAAGTGAAAACTAACCCTTTGGGCAACTGTAACAGAAGTACACAAGTGGATGTGACAGCAGGCATGCTTGGTTGCAGCAAGCAGAGGCGTACTACACTGACTAACTGGTCCCACAAATTGTTTTAAGAAAAAATAGCTAGGTACTTAAACTGCAACTAGCCCCCGGGAAACTATGAGAGAGCAGTACACAAATGGACATGACAGTAGGCAAACAGGCACACTAGGCGGTGTTCCATGTCACAACGGCAATCGCGGAATAGCGATCGCCATTACGGGGAGTGTACATCACTGAAAAAAAAAGACAATGTACACTTGCAGCGAAGAAAACCCAGTGAATATGGAAAAGGTTCTGTGGGGAGTGCAGCCCCTTGCACCCCCCCAACTAAAGATTATTAACTCCAGGGGGAGTGAATGTTGGGTAGGGGGAGAAACTCAATGAAAAAAAAATAACTCCTGTCCAAAAAACACCAAAACATTATGACCCTCCCCAGCCCCAAACCCTGCATCCTCCCCTTCATAGCCAGTCACCCTCAACACTCCACCACGGTGCCAACTCAGCGCCCTAACACTGCACGATTCTGTGATAACGGCGATCACCAAACATTATGGTGAATCTAGATCGCCAAAAATAAGAATGGTGATGCACATCTGCAGCGAGAAAACTACAGAGAAGTGTTTATGCGGGGCCTTCACCCCCCTACTTCCTGCATGGGAGGCATCACCCCCGTACTCCCGCCTTACTAAAATAACAAAGTCCAGAGGGGGGTGCATGTCGGGGAGGGGGGAGAACCAGGATGACATAAAAAATAAAAAAATTGGTGCAGAAAAGCACAAATAATTGTGCTCCACCCAGCCCCAAACCCTCCCTCCTCCCCACCAGAGCCAGCCACCCTAACCACCGTGCCACTAGACCAGTTCAGCAGCTTCCCCTCTCATCACCCCCCCACATACCTTATGGATACCTTCTGGTATCCTGTTGCTGTTCCTGTCTCCCTAAACTTTCCGGTCACCAACCTTTCAGGGTCGCTCTCCTCTCAGGCACTCAGATTGAGTCACTCAAATCTGAGTCGCTCAATCTCAGCCGCCTTTTTAATGGTATACTCTGCCGCACTACCCCATACATACCTGCCCTCCTCTTCTGGTCTCCCTCCCGTTCTGCCCTTCACCCTGTTCTTAGCCCATCGCCACTTGTAGGTATTATAATAGATGTTGGAAAGTGAGTCGCTCATATTTGAGTCGCTCACTTTCAGTCACCGTTATGATGGTATACCACTAGGTGGCAAGGCAACAAGCTGAGGTATACTATACTGACTGATTGGTCCCACAATTTATTATTTTTTTAAGGAACAATAGCCAAGTGCTTAAATGCAACTAGCCCTTTGGGCAACTGTGAGAGAGCAGTACACAAACTGACATGACAGCAGACAGCCAGGTACACTAGGTGGCAACAAGCAAAGGCATATTATGCTGACTGACTAGTACCACAATTTTTATTTATTTATTTTAGAAAAAATAACCAAGTGTTTAAACTGCAAGTAGCCCTTTGGGAAACTGTGAGAGAACAGTACACAAGTGAACGTGACATCAGACAATTAGGCACACTAGATGGCAACAAGCAGAGGCGTACTACAGTGACTGACTAGTCTTACAATTTTATTTTTTTTTTAAGAAAAAATAGCCACATACTTAAACTGTAACTAGCTCCTCAGAAAACTGTCAGAGAGCTGTACACAGATGGATATAACAGCAGATAGACAGGCACGCTAGGTGGCAACAGGAAGAGGCATACTAGATTGATGACTGATCATACAATTTTTGTATATAAGGAAAAATAGCCAAGTGCTCAAACTGCAACTAGCTGTTTGGGCAGCTGTGACACAGCAGTACACATGTTTCCTTTCTGATATTTTTTAGCACAGTTTAGCCTAGCCCCCTCCTGCCATGTGGCCACAGTCATCCTGGATGGCCTCCTGCCAGGCCCTGCTTCTGCTCCAGTCTCTGTCTCTCTGACCATTGTAAGACATTTTTTCAGATATTTTCTTCAGTGCAGTTTAGCTGTAGGGCACCAGCCACAGCCCCCAATGCCCAGTACCCACCATATCGACTGCTGCCCAACCCTGTTCTGCTCCAGTCTGTCTCTCTGATTTTTTTAACAGTACAGTTTCTTCAGGTATTTTTCCAGTGCAATTCAGTTGTAGCCCCCACCTCCATTGGCATGCACATTAGCAAAATATTTTCTTAAGTTTCAGTTTCCAATATTTTTAAGTGCAGTTTTTGTTTAGCAAAAGATTTTCTTAAGTTTCAGTTTTCAATATTTTTAAGTGCAATTTTTATTTAGCAAATGATTTTCTTAAGTTTCAGTTTTCAATATGTTTAAGTGCAGTTTTTGTTTAGCAAAAGATGTTCTTAAGTTTCAGTTTTCAATATTTTTTAAGTGCAGTTTTTTTAGCAAAAGGTTTTCTTAAGTTTCAGTTTTCAATATTTTTAAGTGCAGTTTTTGTTTAGCAAAATATTTTAAGTTTTAATTTTCAATAATTTTTAAGTACAGTTTTTGTTTAGCAAAATATTTTGTTTGTTTTCAATATTTTTAAGTGCAGTTTTTGTTTAGCAAAGATTATAAGTTTTCAATTTTCAACATTTTTAAGTGCAATTTTTGTTTAGCAAAATATTTCCTTACGTTTCAGTTTTCAATATTTTTAAGTGCAGTTTTTGTTTAGCAAAAGATTTTAAGTTTCAATTTTCAATATTTTTTAAGTGCAGTTTTTGATTAACAAAAGATTTTCTTAAGTTTCAATTTTCAAACACCCTATGCAGCCCTAAGTAGACCAAATGAACACTCAGGGCAGGATTCATAAAGAAGATGCACCCAGTGCATCTCGGCTGCCCCAGCACAGGGGAGATGCACTGAGTACAAAATGGGCTATTCACAGAGGAGACACAGGGAGATGCCCCCAGCGCATTGCCTCTGTGAATAGCACAGGTGCACCCAGCCCAGGATGCCCCGGAGCATCCCATGCTACTCCCATGCATCCCCCATGACAGGCTGTGAGCCCAATGGGGCAGGGCATCTCAGGATGTCCTGCGGCAAAAACGAGATTCACAGCCAGGGGCATGCAAATGAGTCCATTAGGCATGCATAGTGCAATGGGGCCATTAGCATGCCATTATGGCCCCATTTGCATAGCGCCGGCTGGGATGCCCCAGCAGAATGCAATCAAGAGGTCCACCGCTCCTGCTCCCACCCAACCCCAGCCCAAGCCATGCTGCTCCTGGCGGTGTTGAATGTAATGAACCCCCATGCCTCCTTAGGATGCCATACCCAGTGGCAGTAAAGATATTGGCACCCCACAAGCCCCGTACAAAAGCCGCTCCCAGCGGCATCAACAATACTGACCCCCCGCCCCAAGCCCCCATAACATGCCATTCCCGGTGGCAGTGAATGTCAGGATGAACCCCTCTCCCAGCCCCAAGTCCTTGGTAATGCTGCCTCCCACAGCAGCTGTGCAGACAGCTGCCCCATGTACCCCTTACCCACCCCTCTCCCTCCACCCCAGCAGGGTCCCGCTGTCAGCGGGCAGCTCAACCCACCTGCATACCACCACGGCCGCCCACCGACAGAGCTGTCTGAGAATGACAGCAATCGCACAGCCACAAGTGCTTCAGGCTGTGTGATTGCTGTCATTCTCAAGGCTTTGACCAGGACAGTGTCTTGAGCAAGTGAGCTGCCCACAACAGTGGGACCCTGCTGTGAGGGAAGGAGGGATGGGATGAGGGGTACATGAGGGCTGTCTGCAAGGCTGCCATGGGAGCGGTGTTACCAAGGGCATGGGGCTGGGAGGAGGTTCAGGAATGGTATTCACTGCCACAGGAGATGTATGGTGTGCTTGGGGGTGGGGGGCCATCTTTACTGCTACTGCCACCAGGAGTGGCATCATAGGGGTGCTGGGGGGGTCATCTGTCCTGCCACAGCTGCTGGGTATGGCCTGGTATGGGGGCATGGGGGTGGGACATTTCCATTACTGCTGCCAGGGGCAGCATTGTACAGGGGCTTGGGGTGGCTCACTGGACTGCCAGGATTGGTGGGCACCCATGCTGCTGCCCGCAGTGTGGCAGCCTGCCTGTAGGTGGCCCCCAACATAAGTCTATTTTTCTAGACTTATCTTTCTGTGGCACATCCCTGGACTTGCCCTGGGGTTGCGCCGCAGAATTGGGCTGTGAATAGGGCTGTGCCCAGGATGCATGGGCACGTCCCCCTCACAGCCCCTCTGGATGCCTTACGCATAGCATTACTGTGGTGGTATGTGGCACATTGAGAGATGTGCGGCGCGCGCCAGGTTGTGCTGGTGCATCGGCACCTTGCTTGAATCACCCTTGGGCACATTTCAGGGATGCCCCAGCACATCTTGGATGCACTGGGCACATCCCTTCTGGGAATCCTGCTCCCAGTCTCACTCTCAGTTTCAGTTCTCTAAGTTGCTCTATTTCTCTGTCTGTCTATGCTGCAGCGTGTGACTTGCCTCCCACAAAGACAACAGGTCCATCCCAGAAGCAAGCCAGCCAACCAGTCAAAACCACTGTGATACCCCTCTTCATTCCCTCCACAGACAGACACCACAGACTGCCAATTGGATGCGTCCATTCACTAATGACATCGAATGATTTGTATAGTGCTCTTATCTCCTCTCTCCAGTAGTCTCTCTCATACTGCAGTCAGGTTCCTTGTCTTCAGCCTGGTATGCCTCCTCCATGTGTTCATCCTTCTCAGCTGCCCACCTAGCACCACTCCACTTCCATCCCCACCCACCCAACAGCCACACTAAGCACCATCCTACCCATGTCAGCCCAGGCTGGCACAAAGACCCCCCTTGCCTCCTTCCTCCCTCACCTCACATGAGAATCCGAGACTGTGCCAGACAGGCCTCTACTCTACTCCACCCATGTAACACACTCTCTTTCTAACATTCCTTCTGTGGCGCTGATCAATATATGAGAGACAAGAGCAGACTGAATTCTGGGGGATCCTAGTGCCCTGCTTGTTGTTGTGCTGCAGATGCAAATAGCAGTACAGCAAACAAGTGCACAACAAGGGAATGGATCAGCCAGAATTGTGAAGGAGGGAGAGGAACCAGCTAGGGAGGATCTGACTTCAGGAAGAGAGGGATTGGTTATGGATTGGAGAATGGGAGGATCAAAATGGAAGGATGGAGTGGGGCCAGCTTGGAGGACCCCCTCTACCCACTCTCTCTCTCTTGAGCTTCCTCTCTCTCTTTGGAGGTGCTCTGAGCCCCAATGCCATATAATGGCCGATTTGGCCTCAAAAATAATATAAAAATAGTGGGTAGGTTGGGAATGGGTCAGACATGCTGTGGTCCAATTCTGGCCTGCCAGAGCAGGCTGGACAATACTCAGGTGACCCAACTCTCCAATCTGACCTGCTGTCCACCCTTGCATTCCAGACAGTGAAGTGCAGTACTAGGAGCTGCTGCTCTGTTGGAGGTTTTATTCCTCAGATGGGACATTAAACTGAGGCACCATCTGCTGGTCTCTGATGGTTACACAGCTGAAAGTTAAAGATACCACAACCTTTTTTTTAGAGTAGCATACACCCCCTACACTGTGACTAGCACTCCCCTCTCTCAGTAAGACAGGTTCTGCAATTGTCTATTGCATTGTGTGGATGTTGCTGAGTGTGTAGTAATAACCATGTTTGAATTTATACAATCCTGGCACTACCAGAATCTAACTATTTGAGCTGTATAGCACTTCAAGCTATAGTAAACAAATTTCTGTACCCAGGCTTTTCTATCTCCAACACCCAATGGAATAAACATATTAAAATATGTGTAAGCAATGCAAAATACAGTGCGTGCTCTAAAGAGATTTAACCGCATGTACAGTAGCATGTTTATTACACCAATGCTTAACGCTATTAACTCAAAATGAATTAATGAAAGCTTGTATGCTGCTGAGATATGGGGCAGTGCCGATCTCACTAAATTGGACTCAATATTAAATAAACAGTACAAACAGATATTAAGACTACTTGTTGGAACACCAAGTGCATTGGTAAGAACCCAGATGGAGCAAATAAGTACCAACCATTGAGCACAAACCAGAATAATCAATTTCTGGATAAAAGCTTCATCTCAACTAAAGGGAACACTTTTGACTGACTGTCTTGGGGGAAAAAAGAAATTCACTACTTATCATAAAGGGACTTGACTAGCTAGAGTAAATGAGCTCCTAATGAAATATACTGTAATTGTATTTACTTAAAAAATTGGACTGATCAGAACAAAAAGCTAAATTCTGTTTATACTAAAGCTATTTCTAGTATAATGTACAAGAGAGGGTTTCTGTATGGTTAGTACACAAAGCAGTGAACATTCCCTACAATCTGATTTAAACTCAGTACCAGCACCAGCGTATAGGGAGATACTTACTCTTTATAGATTTGAGGCATTCCCCAGTAATGTCCTAGAATCCAGATATGGGAAAGAAAATTATATTTCACCAAACTGTAACTGCTCCCTTCATGAGATAGAAGATCTTCTACATGTAGTACTACATTGCCTGTGGTACAAACATACATGTGAAAAACTACTGGGTATAATCTTTGGCTCCTTATACTGTACGTGTCAACCAGAATTATTCTTGATCTTTTGTTCATTGCAGAAAATCTGGATATCTTAAGAAATCTTGAATGTTACCAGAATTAGAAAGAAATATAGTCAAAAACAAAATTGACAAGAAGATCTTTAATGGTTCTGGAGTGAACACTCTGTTTTGCATTCAAACAAAATGTATATTGGATATTTAGTCTATAAATAAATAACAAGAAATGCAGGAAGAGGGGCATTTGGGTATTTGACCAAAACCCACAACCAGTTTATATACACAAGAAAATGGATCCATCCAATTATGAACTATTTAAAGTCTTAAATACACTATCCATCTAAAATTAGAAATGAGCCACTCTTGCATGAAATATTTGTTCCTTTTCGATCAATCTCTGATGAAGCTTATTTTGTTGATAAGAATTACTACTCTTTGCCCTCAAAGAAGAGAGAAATACACATGTTAAACCATGGCATAGGCAAACTGCTCAGTAACTTATTTGCTTCAACTCTTTTTAAATAATGGATTTTCAGAATGTTTACGACACTTTAATCTGAATATATTCTGTCTATAAAATGTCAGTGCTTGGTAGTTTTAAAGCAGAAACTATATATAGGCAACAATTTCAAATTTCCATATTTTTAAGATTTAAAGATCTAATTTTCTAGGAACGGAATGTAAGAAATTACTACTATGTAGTTTTTCTGTGTTTTACTTTTGATGTTTTGTATTGTAATGACAGATATGCCGAACAATGAACTATTTCAACAACAACTTCAAGCTGTATTGTATTTGAGTGGTGCCATACAAAACAAAATTATTTTCAGAAAAGGGATCTTCATAATTTGGCAATTTTTTGGGAGGGAGACAGAGAGAGAGAGAGAGAGAAAAGGGGAGAGAGGGAGAGAGAGAGAGAGAGAGGCTGAATTCAATTCCTCCCAGTAGGGAGCCCAGGCCCAGCTCACAGATGTGTAAGCATGTACGCCCAGCATTGCCAAAGCCTGCTGAGTAGGTCATGACCTTTACAGAAATGGTGGTTCTACATGTCAGAACTAATGGACGTGAAATGAGGAGTGCACAGTTCGCATCAAACAAGCCAAATATATACGGTATGCTGAAAATAACAAGTTTGCAACAAAAATACTCACTCACTCACTCGAATAAACCATTTGCTTCCATCTGTGGAACAGTTCACACTGCTCTCTTTTTCTTGATTTCTCTCTTTGGAATAATGTTATTTTGAGTTTATTTTGTTTCTGTCCCTCATAGTGGACTTTTGATGGTTTCTGGTAGGAACATTTCACAACTGAAGAGAAAGGGTCCCCATGTCTCACATGTGAAGAAACTCAGAACATGACAGTTGAAACCTGGGTAGAACTTTTAAGTTTTAAATCTTGTTTAAAAATAAAATAACAGTTATAAAATAAGCAACTTTTTTATTAAGATAAGCCAAGAATGAAAGCACCTAATTTCAGGTTTTTTTTCAGTAATTTCTATTACGTTTCCAGCCACTGTCATTCCTGATGTCTAAAAGAATACACAGCAAGCGAATCACAGACAACACAGAACAGTGCTAAAACACAGCAAAACATTACTTCTTTTACATATTGATAGATACAGTTCAGTTTACCTAGATAGACAGATAACAAGTTAGAAACACACTGACTTTTTAATTTCTTTTTATTCAGTGATTTTATGATAGAAACATACATGGACAAACAGTGCAACTTTTTTCTATTTGTTGTTTACCTATTGTAATATATAATCGCACGAAAGGCAAAGCTCCACAAGCAAACAGTTCTCTGCATTTCACATAGTTTTCCTTGTTCAGTTAGATATTGCCCTGCACCCATGGTTCCTACAGGAGTGAAATAGCAGGTGTTTTCTAGTTTTCATTCCAATGAACCAGTGCCAGAACTACTTTCTTTACCAACCAGCACCGTTGCAAAGCTGTGTGTGGCTCACGGTCTCCATGGCAACCTCCCTGGGGCTACTGTAAAATGTACTGCACTGCCATCCCAAACAGAAAAGTAGTGCCTCCTGCAGTCGCAAGATGAGACACCAACTTTCCAAAGGCTGTTGCTTGAACACCTCAAAGATCCATAGAGATGCCCTTCCTTCCACCTGAGCTACCTTCTTCTCTCCCCTTTACATTTACTGCTTGCATGGAAGACTAGCACCCATCTATGTTTATAACATTTTTAACTGTGAGCTCATGTCTGGCATAACTATTGTATGTGTGGATAGAAACTGCATGTGTTTCAGGGATACATCTGAAAATAAACTTTGGCCCAAGTATGCATTTCCTGTTTAAAAATAGAATTTTATACTACTATTTTATTACTTCCCTTTCAACTCTCTGTGTGTATAAAGGGAAAACTCTGCACACATGTAGGTATTATCCCTTACCTGCTGTCTAAGTCATTTTCTTCATTATTGCCATGAACTTTCTTGTACAGTCAGTAACGTGCATTTGTGTATTCTTTTGAAACTTTTCTTGTGTATTCTTTTAATAATTCACATTTTTTGGCGCCACATTTAACTCGACCCCCTTCCCTTGGTCATATCAAGCCTCACCTCCACCATCAGCATCCCTGCCACTTACCTCAGCTTGCTTTTAACCCCATGGGTGGCATGGTCCAACTGAGCTGGATGCAACCTCATACTTCATCTAATGGAAACAGGCCTTTCCAGGGTGCAGCAGAGTGGAAGTGGCTGGGTCAGGGATTGAATGTGGCTGGGACCATCCTGTGTGAGCCACGCATGTTTCCTGGTTTCTGTCCCACCCATGGTAATGCTGGCCCTCTAGGGGCTCCATGTTCACACTAGCTATGTTTGTTAGGCACCCAGAGCCCCAGGGAATGGGTGCCCTATAAAGAAAATTTGCCTTGCCTTGCCCGAACGGAGCCCTGCTGGCGTCCCCTCTCACTGTGTTGTTGCTGCTCTGCCATGTATGGTTACCTAGCAATGGCAGCTACCCTCCCTCCTCAGAGGAAGGCAACATCCTCTAGGATGCTCAGTCTTCCTCCCCCCAACCAGGCCATGAAGGTACAAGCTCATTCTAGAACTCAGGTTGCCTGCGTCATGAGTTATAGCCATATCCTGCTGTATCAAGGCCCCCCCCAGCAAAGAATGAGATACTATATCTCGTAGGGCCTTCCCACATCTATTTGATGCAGACTTTAATGAAATCAATATGTTTCTGTCCCATAGTAGCTGTTTTTCTTTAAATATAGTCTATTTAAACCACACAAGTAGTTTACAGTCCTCTTGGTAGAAGGACACTATTCTCACCCCCACCACTTTCTAACTGCTGGTAGACATGTCCATGACAGTTCAGTGCAGCATTTAAAGTACCAGAGGGCCAGATATTCAAACAAGAGCAGTGCAAATGTTTGTTCTGTGCTTGTGCTGGCACCTGACCCGGTTGCTGCTATATTCAGTCGGATAGTGAGTAGCGCTAACCAACTGGATATCGGGCTGTGTTGGCATGGCGCTAAGTATAACTGCACTGTGCCGACATGGACCTGGGCTGCATATAGCCCACAGAAAATAGTGCTGCCCATAAGGGTGTAACTTCAAGACCGCTGTGGGCTATATTCTACCACAACATGCAAATAAACCCATTGGGCATGCAAGGTGCCAAGGGGCCAGTTGCTTGCCTATCATGTTATGCAGCAGCCCCTTGGAGCCATTGCCACATAAAATGTAAGCCCTGATGGTCTAGTGTGTCTCCCTTCCCCTGAACACTCCTAAGGGCTGTTTTTACATTACTCCGGTGGTCCAGTGGTATCCCACAATGTCCAATCATCCTTGGTAATTGTATGAATCAGCCCTGGTGTCCAGTGGTCCCCCAACCCCAATCACTCCTCCGAGCATCCATTCTAGGTCCCTGGTGTTCAGTGGTTCCTTTCCCTGATCCCCCATTTCATATTTTATAAATATACCCTCGTGGTCTAATGTGACCCCTCCCCCCTGAACGACCATTTAATATTCTATAAGTATGCCCTGTTGGTCAATGTGACACCACCCCACTCGCCCATTTCCATTATTAAAAATAAGTGAAAATGAGGAGAAGGTGTGCTACACATGCCATAGAGATCTGAGTCAGCCGCAACAATGCAAATTAAACATGTAAAGTAATGGAAGCAGTGACACACAAACTTGTAGTTTAGGGCTTTAAATTAACATTTATTTGTGCCCTTGTGGTTTACTCCAGTGTCCCCCCACCTGACCTATTTGCTCACATCCCACCTCCCCATAGCCCCCCCCCATTTACCCAAATGACTGGCATTCCTCCAAGCGCGATACAGCGATCAGTACAGCCCTCCTCTTACCTCTGCAGCCACCACTGCATGAACTATCAGTGAGCATGTAAATAGTATAAGTACTGTACACGCATTCACTAAGACAGCATATAGCAGCCGGCTGCAGAAATGAGAGGAGGGCTATGCCAGTAACTGTATCAAACTTGGAGGAACACCGGTCACCTGGGTAAGAGGGCTGTGGGGATATGAGCGGATGGGTCAGGCGGGGGGACACCAGTACTTAGTTGTAATTGTGGAACTGGATGTGGGGGAGTCACACTAGACCACCAGGGCATACTTATGAAATATGAAATAGGTGGAGGGGGTCACACTGGACCACCAGGCATACTTATGGAATATGAAACAGGTAAGTAGGGGCACTGTACCACCAAGGTATACATGTAGAATATGAAACAGGTGTTCAGAAGGGCCACACTAGAGCATCAGGCAAACTTATAAAATGTGAAATGGGCAATCGGGGGGTAGGAGGACCACTGGACACCAAGGACTTATATTGGATGCTTAGATGAGTGATTTGTGGGGTGACCACTGAACACTAGGGACTTCTAATCGGTGCGCAAAGGAAAGATCGGGGTGGGTAGAGGGGGGCCACTAGACACCAGGTACTAGAAGTCTCTGGTATTCAGTGGTCACTACATCACTGTGACCAACTATCCTGTGGGTTTATTCCCCCCTGCCCCATCCCAAATCCCTTACCTCCCTGGTTCTTCCAGTGAAACTATGAGTCCCCTTGCTCTGTCCCAGTTATGTTTGAACCAGTTTATAGTACTTCCCCCACCACTTCTGCCAACAGTCAGTTTCATGGCTCCACCACCTGCAACCTATGAATAACCTGACCCTTCTTGGTTGCTTACACCCACTCTCCTCCATATGAACAACCTGCCCCCCAAGCTGCTTACACTCACCCTCCTCCAAGTGAACAACCTGACCTCACCTAATTGCTTACAGTCACCCTCCTCCATATGAACAACCTGGCCCCACCTAACTGCTTATACCCACCCTCATTCACATGAACAACCTGGCCCCACCTAGCTGCCTACACCCACCCTCCTCCATATGAAAAACCTGGCCGCACCTAGCTGTTCATGTCCTGACCCCACCTAGCTGTTCATGTCCTGACCCCACCTAGTTGTTCATGTCCTGACCCCACCTAGCTGTTCATGTCCTGACCCCACCTAGCTGCTCACATCCACCATCTTTATATGAACAAACTGACCCCACTTAGTCGCTTGCACCCACCCTCCTTCATAGGAATTGAACCTCCACCATGATGTTCACATCTGCCCTCCTGGATAGAAATAATCTGACACCAACCCAGCTGCTGATATGAACCTTACCCATGCCTCCCCACAGTGCTCATCCATTATCCTTGCTATTAACAACCAGACCCACATCTAGCTGCTCTCAGCCATCCTACCGCATGTGAAAAACTGGTCCTAACCCTATGGCTAACACAATCTGCTCTTGATATGAAAACCCAAACCCACACATATCTACCTGTTATGTTACCTATTTTAATGCCTTTCCTGCAGTGCTGACACAGTCTTCAGTGACTGTTCTCTTACTCTGAAGACGGCATGCTCTTGTAACAGAACCTCTCACTCTCTCTAGTCTATGAGCATGAGTCTTGTAATAATTTGCCTTAATATTCTCCTAGAATTAAGGGAGGGAGAAGAGATGGGGAGGCAGGAGAGTGTCAGGCAGCCATGTGAAATGAGTGGATGGTGAACTCCAGCATTGCATTCATGTGTTTTGAGGCCTCTTGGGTAAGCCTTTGATAGTTTCTAATCCATTCTACCCCTCTGTCTCTGATTATTTAGACAATACCTTGGTGAAAAACCTCATAGCTATACAATACCATTCTATATGTCTTGATGCTCCTTGTACCCAAAACAAAACAAAAGATTCAGTGAACACCCACCCAAAAAACTGGCAAAACATTAAATGTGCTTTCTGCCTCAGATGGTTTCTCACTGATTTCATCCCAAATGGGGAGTGGGGGTCTCTTAGTCTTTCAGAACTCTGGTGTGAAGTTAGGCTCAGCCACCAGACAGCAAGGTGGGCATCCCATCGGCTGAGGCCGCCAACTTTGGCAGTTTGCATTTTAGAATAGGGCCTCAGCTAATGGGAGGTCCACATTGCTGACAGTTATCTAAGCTTATGAATATGGCAACCTCGGGGGTTGGGCCCAAAAGCAGCACAACCCTTTGTGCTTCATTGTTGCACATATTTGAATACATAGCCTGAGATGTCCTATAGTTGAATATTCAGCATAACTTCAAAAACAGAGACAAGCGTGCATACATGCTGCTGTAACAGTTTCTGCCTCTAACAGTGACTGGGCAACTGCAGTAATTACATTTGATTCACTCTAATCTGAGGTGTACCAGGGATATGGACCATTCGGAGCAGTGGTCTATCATTGCTTCGGTCTCCTGTGCATCTTGCCTGCTAGTGATAAAGGACTTACCATTTGTCCATGTTATCCCAATCATTAAACCTATACATCCAACATCATTAAATGTCATATGTGATATAACAGATAGATAACATAAAATGAAATGCTAAACAACAACATCAAACATTTCTTTTAAAACGAATAACAAAAGTGAATTAAAATCAACATTACAACTATCTGCTTTGCTATTTTATATCAGAGCACCACTGCTGTGTCCTATGACAAATATAGACACGCACAGCTGTTGCTTAAGTTCTTGAGCTTGCTGTCTGACCCTTGATGAGGTAAGTGGATCTTCAGGGGGGAAGAAAAAGAATGTGGTGGGAAGGGGTGACAGTGACAGTGTGTCAAGAGAGAAGATAAAGTTTCAGTGAAATGGCAAAGCCCAAGTCTGCCCTTGCTCCCATCATGAGCCTGTAGGAAGGAAGATTGGCTTGAATGATAGTGAAAGTGCCCTCCTGCTAAGTATGTGTACTTAAGTGGGGGAGTGTGTGTGTGTTCTCAGTTCTGGGACCTATATCGTGACGGCCTGATTCCTCTCATCAGTCTGTGTAAGGAGCCATGGGCCCCACATACTGTAGAACTGGGTGATGGCTTCCTTTGCCCCATAGGCTCATGACCCCAACCCTCCATACTGTGATTGCTGGGCTCTGTTTTTGTCTCCAAATCATGAACAGTGTAGCTTCCATGGCTAGCAAGTAGAATAGCTGAGAATGAACTAGGGTCTCTTGTAGTAGCTTTGTCATATCTCCCAGTATTCACAAGTATGGAGAGTGTGATATCTGCCATCCTGTGATACTTTCTGCAGTGCTATTTACCTCCCTTCAAAAGGATCAGATACAGGGGTACTCCCAGAGGATGTGGTAGATGTTACCCGGCTGTTGGGCATGATGGTAATTTGCTGAAATAGTATGCTACTTTGTAAAGGGTAAAATGCAGGGCAGATCACATCCTGCAAGAAAGGCTTCTCACCAGGTTTCATTGGTGCAGGAAGTACAGAGATGGGATATCTCCTTTATTGGGCCACAGCTTTGGAACTGTAAGCCGTAAGGACCACTCTGAAACTTTTGCTAGCCAGGGGATGCCCATGATGATGTATGGTGTCAAAGCATATAAAGTGCAGACAACCCCAGCATTCCTCAGTTCTTTCTCCTGCCATCAACTGCTCTTCAGACCTGCAGCAAAACAACACCATTTTTTTACTTTATTATTTTCCAAACTTAAATGTTTAACTTTATGTTGTTATTTTATGCTGTAGTTAAAAAAGCTTTAATTTCAGTTTTGTGTGGCTACAAGATCTATAAGGATGGCGCTCACACAGTTTCTGTTTGCAGTTTGGGGTTATCCCACAATATGAAGGCCTATGATAATGGATAGGGAGTCAAGCAGACCACAACGAGATACTGAAAGAAGGCTCCAGAGACCTTCATCACCATGAAGGCCATGAAAGCAGCTGCCAAGGCCGCAGGCTCCAAGCTGGCTTCTCCCTCTTGCTCAATGGCTGCTGGGAAATCTCCCCAGTATTCAGAAACACTCACGCTGATGCAGTCATCAAGGTCCAAACACAAGGATAAGGAAAAAGAAAAGTCAGAATCCTCATCTTCCAGTCATCATCACAAGCATAAGGACAAGCTCCTGCTCCCCTGGTGAGGTCGAGGTCCCCACACCATTCATAGGGTAAGTCCTCATTGTCATCCACTCTGGTGGTGATGACTTCCACCCACCTGACTGTCCAACAGGTGCCAAATTTAGGGTCTGGCTCTGTTGCTGCCATATCTACTGTGGATAGTTTGCAGTCCCTGTTGACGGATACCATCCCATCAAAGACAATAGTCCCGGTCCCTTTGCAGGATGTCATCAGCTCCTAGGTCATGCTGGCAATTGTCTCCAGCCTGTTTTGCCACATGATGCTGTCACTTCTGCCAACAATAATGGCTGTATCATCAGTGGGGCCTCTGCTGTGGATGGATTCACAATGCTTGCCTGCCATTCATCCTCTCAGCTGCTGCCATCATCATCAGCTTTGCCTATACCCTCTGTCGTCATTCCAGATGATGATGAGGAGGAACAGAATCCCTGATCTCCTTAATAAGGAGGAGGGTCTGGAAGATGAAGAAGGGCAACATGATTCCTTTGGGGGGTCTGGGCTCCAGTTCCACCCTCTCCTCAAGTAGTGAAAACACTGTGATTTACACACCTATGTCTTCACCTGAGGATGCCTATTTTCAGGCATTGCTGAGGCAGAGGCAAAGTGTAATGGGCTTTGCTGCTGAGGAGGAAGTCTCCACCAAGAGGAATTTGCTGGGGTTTTTGGAGGTCCTTGCTACTCCATATATCGTGCCTTAAAGGATGCTACTCTGGCTCACTGGCACAAGCCCAAAACTTTGCCTGCAATGCCCAGAAAGGCTAATAAGCAGTACCCTGCTCTGCTGGTAAGCATTGTTATGCCTCAGCCTGAAACCGACTCTGGGGTCATTATGGCTGCTCATGATCGTTCCAGGGCCTCTAGATACAAGAATTCACTGCCTCCCAATAAGGAATCAAGAAGACTGGACATTATGGGCATAAAGGGTTATGCCTTTTCATCCTTAGGCCTCAGAATGGAGGCAGTATAGTAGAGTGGTTATGTGCATTGAGCTGCAAACCTGGAGATCTGAGTTTGAATCCCACAGCCACCGCTTGCATACTGTGTGACTATGATCAAGTCACTTAACTTCGTTATGCTCCCAGGATGCACCTGGAAACAAGTCTCTGCCAAGTGTATCTTTCCTGGTCAAAAAAAAAAAATAGCTAGCTACCAGGCTTATATGGTTAAATATCAGAAGAGCCCGTGGAAGTCTGCCATGACTTCTACAGAGTCACTGCCTGATTGCCTGATGGACCTACCAAAACTTATGTGCTTAAGGCTGCTTCAGCTGGTATTGATGCAGGAAAGCATCTGTTGCGATCTGCATATGATGCTTCCAATGCATGTGCCAGGGCTGCTGCCTCTGGTGTTTGTCTTCAGAGATATTCCTGGCTATGTGTGGCTGGTTTTGGCACTCATGTGCAGTAATCTGTCCTTTATGCCCTTTTAGAGGAACCAGACTGTTTGGGAGGGGCATTGAAAATGCACTGCGTGAACCTCTGTCCTCTGGGATGACTTTACAGTCACTTATGTCACTAACCTTCCCAGCCCTCCAGGAACATGGCAGGGGTTCTTTCCTGAAGCCTGCTGCCCATGGCGGTTGTGTCTCCCATCAGTAGCCCTGTACTTGTGGTGGAGGTCTCCTCCTGTATCCCCTCTCCCTTGGTGCCCATGCTAAGGCACCCAAAGGTATCAGTCCCCTTGGCAGTGCTGCCCCCAGTGCCTTCTGGCTCAGCACCTCCCCACTCCACTGCTGCCTCCACATGTGCAGATGGTAGGGGTAGGATCTTCCTTCATCTGCAGAAATAGAGAGGGATCACCACTGATGAGTGGGTTCTGAAAGTAGTTAAAAAAGAGCATGCTGTGGAAATGCTGTCGACCCCTCCAGTGCAAACATCACCCCTTGTTATTTCCTCCAGGCCACTTGGACTTTCTGATGACAGAGGTTCAGATGCTTATACAAAAGTGTGATACAGAACCTGTTCTTCCTCACGAGAGAAACAAGGGTTTCTACTTCCATTATTTCCTGGTCCCCAAGTGGACAGAGATCAACGTCCTGTATTGGACATCAAAGACTGCAACCTATTCATTGAATACAAAATGTGCTGAATAGTATCTCTTCAGGCTCTAGTCCCACCGTTGCAAAAAGAGGATTGGCTCTGGACTCTGGATATGAAGGACACATGCCTTGATATCAAGATATGCAAGTGCTACTTGCAGTACCTCTGCTTCATGCTGAAGGGCAGCCATTATCAGTTCTGATTCCTGCCCTTTGGCTTATTCTAGGCATCGTGGGTATTTACCAACTGCTTAGTGGTAGTGACAGCAGCCCTCCAGAGGGAAGGGCATTATGTCTTCCCATATCTACATGACTGGCTGCTCAAGGCCCATCCAGGGACGCAATCCTATACACACTGTCCAGGATGAGACAGTTGTTCGAAGAACTGGGCATCATTGTGAATGTCATGCAATACTAAGGTTCATACTAAGGAGTAAGGAGGTGAAAAGGCGGTGGGCTATAAATTGCTCCTGTCACATTACCCATAATTCTTCAGACGATTCCCATTCAGGATATAGGAATCTACCTATTATTGAACTGACTTCTATTTTTACTACCTATGACATCTAATGGTAGCTGATTCCAAGAATTTCCAACTCTGTTTGTAGAAAGCCTTCCTTTTATTTGTGTTAAATTTCCTTGTTCTTAGTTGTAGTGGGAGTCCCCTAATACTCATTCTATTGCTTTTGAATTCTAGCTCCAGCTCATTTAGTAGGTAATCATCTTGCATAATGCCATAGCATAAAAGAAGGTCTCCCCGTATGCGTCTTGTTTCAAGAATCGTGAAGTTTAGTTTTTGTAGGCATTCACTATACCATGCAGTTTTTAGATTGTATATTAATTTAGTGGTTTGTCTCTGTACTCTTTCTATCTTGCTGATACTACCTGCTGCTATGGGACCCTATACTCAAGGCCCCTGGAATTCTGCGGTTCTGCGGTTGCGGAATTTGCCACAGAATTTGCATCATGCTGCAGAATATATATAGTGCCGCAGAATTCATTGTTTTTGGTGAATTTTCATATAAATATACTGTTTTTCCATAGTGTCAGGCCTTCTTTCCCACCTCGTTTATCCTGAAGCCCCTCCTCTATGCTCACCATATGATGTCATCGATGACATCACATCATATTTAGCCAATGACAGGACTGCATTCTGCCAGAGAAATGAATAAATCATGCCGAAGAAATCTGAAAATGCTGCCTCAGAAGTCAAGAAGCCCTGCCGAAGAAATCAGAAAATTCTGCCGCAGAACACCAGGGGCCCTGCCTATACTGGGCTTCCATAGTTCAGTAAAGGTCTAACATGTGATCTATATAATGGCATAATAACCTGTTCGTTTCTACTTTGAAAATTACGTTTTATGGACCAAAGAACGCTTTTACCCTTTGATGTCTGGCTATTACAGTGTGAATCATAGGTTAGATTTTCACTGATTATTATTCCTAACTCTTTCTTCCTCATTCAACTCTCTAAGTGGTTTTCCATTTAAGAAATATGTTTCCTTTTTGTTATGTCTTCCTAAGTGTATAACGCAATATTTGTCTTCATTAAAACTCATGCCTCTAAGGTTGGCCCATTTCTGGATGTTATCTAAATCCTTTTTGTATGGTGGCTGTGTTTTTTACTATTACTAGCAATACCTGCAAGTTTTGTATCATCTGCGTATTTGTGTAGCCAGTTAGATGCTTGTAGACCCACATCTGACATGAAAATCTGAAAAAGCACTGGACCCAGGACTGACCCCTGTGGCACACCACTCGTCATATGTACAGCGGATAAGTGATAGCCATTTATACATACTCTCTGCATTCTATCCCCCAGCCAACTGGTGATCCATCTTGCTATCCTGTGATCCAACCTTGTGCCCATTAGAATGAGTAATATCACTATGTGGGACCTTATCAAATGCCTTTGTGAAATCCAGATAAATGCAGTCAACTGGCACTCCCCCATCCAGAGCCACTGATATTTTCTCATAAAAATGCAGCAGATTTGTTACACACAATCTGCCAGTCATGATCCCTAGATGATCTTTATCTCTTAGGTCGCTGCCTTCTATGTAATCATTTATTATGTTACAGGCTGATTTACACATGAATAACTCGGGACTGCAAATACTCACAGATAAACACAATGGCTCACTCAAATTAGCTTTCTATGGGCTTTCAGACATTAAGAAATCCTGTAGATGACAGTTCCTCTTTAATAATGACAACTGTGACTCTTTTGCTAATGGCTGGATCCACTCATTAAAGGTATATCTATTCTCAGTTATTGAAAAGACAGCACCTCTGTTTCTTCATTCCGTGAGCAAGAGTGTTAACATAGTTGCCCTGTAATATAGCACCCAAGCCAAAAAGACAAATGGCCATTCACCACTTTTGGAGGGCTAGAAAAAGCCACAGCATGTCCCCTTCATGTAGGCCCTCCATGGCATCCAAGGAATGAGATGCATACACCTTCTACATCTGGATCCAAGCCACCTGCACATCTACATAAGAGGTTAGATCAGGGTGAGCACAGGGTTGAGGATGCACATACACATATGATCCTTCAAGGATTTTGCACCACTTTGAATGTGTGCAGGGGCCAGCAGCATTACACAACTCAATGGATTGTTATAACAACATTTGTCATGGCACGTATACCATAGACCACATGGGAAAAACATCCTGGGATATGATCAGCCCCAGCAATGGCCGCTTCCAGCATCCAAGCTGGCATGGAAGGCTTGGGGTTGTCAGTGACATTTTTCAAAATATATTTTTTTAACTGATCTGCACTTATGGATACATTGGTCCTTTGGTCCTGGTCTGGCAGTATAGCCTAGAGGTTAGAGCAGTGAGCTGTGAATAAGCTTGGTACACACAGCAGTCAGACCTGAGTTTGGTTCCCACAACCTCCACTTACATACTGTGTGACTCTGAGTAAGTCACGTAATCTCCCCAGTGCTCCTGGGTCACCCCTGACAACAGGCACCTGTGCCTAGTGGACCGTACCTGGTTACCAAAAAAATAAAATAAAAATAAAAACAAATAAAAAAAATAAAATTCTACAATCCCCCATCTGTACAGATCAGACAATCCTCTCTGGCTGCATGCTGAATATTTAGTTTGATGTCCACTGTAATGCTGAGTTCCATCTCCAACATGTCTCCTGGCCCCTCAGTGCTGGTGTTCTCACATGGACTGGGACCAGGGAAGGGAGGCCAGGGTCTGTGAATCCAGCCTTTGGCATGCTGATCTGTGGATGAGGAGCCTCTGTTCCAAGATATGCACCTTTATTGCATATATGGGCTAACTATCTTAATTGGGCTCACAGTAACTAAAACACATTTGTTCCCATAGACGCCATATGGCATAAGAACCATCCATTGCTAGATCTGACCCGAAATGGCCACTGGGAGCAAATGAGTTAAATGCTCAAAGTGATGCTAGGTTCAAGAGAACCACACTGCCCCCACCCACCCAGCTTTATAAGCAGGAATTGATAAGTATGCTGTGCAAACACATTACTATGTTATGGGGAATTCCTCATCCAATCTACTACCTAGGGTAATTGAGCCTGAGTGGCTGCACAGTGTGTGGACATTTCTAAAGTTCAGGGTAGATACAGAAAAGGATTTGAGACCAAACATGTTTTGATATGTTTACATTGTTGGCTTTTTTCACTTTCTCTGAAAAATATAGAAAACAGGCCTGTGATAGTATGCCTACATACTGTATATTCCCATTATGAAGGAGAGAGATGACAGAGAGACTGTGGCAACCATGTAAAGAGAGAAATCAGTGAACACCAGTAATAGATTAATGTTCTGGGGCCCCTCTAGTAGGATGAGTCCTTAATACCTCCACACAGTCTTACCCTCTGCCTCTGATTATTTGGGCTATACTTTGGCAGGTAACCTCCCATGACAGCATGACACCATTTTTGAAGCTTTGATGCCCAATGTACCCTGTTTCAGCTTGGCACAATGAGTAAAAGAATGCAAATAAAAAGTATCTAAATCTCATGACGTACACTGTGTGGTGAGCCAGGAGCCCCTATATCAAAGCAACAGAGTGGCAAACTAGAGGTTTAAATCCCATTAGAGTCAAATACTCACTGTGTGACCTTGGACAAGTATCCTATCCTTTCAGTGCTCCAGTTCACCCAGCTGCAAAAATGGGTAGAAGCAGAACCCCACTGGACATGAAATGTTGCATCTCAACTGGGCAATCCTGGGTAAACATACTCAGAAAAGAAAAGGGCACACACGCCGACTAAATACTACCACTATTATTTATTAAACATGCATGTAACATGTTTATGGTCCCATGCATGTTTAAAGAGCTGCTGACGCCTCCAAGAAAACTTTGAAAAACATAATATTTTGGTACGAGTTAGTTTATGTTCCATATGTATTCAATAGATTTCTCCTCTCCATTACTTATTACTGAGACATTTGCATGGAAACATGCTGTATATCCCTTACAGTTCATCTGCCTCTTTTCTTACTCCCTACTTCATGGCATAATCCTCTGTTGTGGCATCACAATTTGCTGCCATGTGAGTAATTGTGATGTCAAAAGTAGAACATCATGACCTCAGGTAGGGAGAAAACAACAGGAATAGACGAACTCTTCAGGAGCAAAGATCCTGTTTTAATGCAAATGGCCTCAGCAATAAATAATGGGGAGGTGAAATAAAGAACTAATGTGAAATACAAACTAAACTGTGTCTAAATATGTTTTTTTGTCCAAATGGCATTAGCTACTCTTTAATAAATAATATACTGGCAGTATTTAGTTGGTGTGTGCATCCTTTTCTTTTCTGAGGAAGTTTGACAGTCATTACTAAGGGCAGCAGCTTCAGTTGTAGTGGTGTGCCAGGTTTTTCAATTTTGTATTATCCTGGGTAAACACATTGTAAAAAAATTATATTTATATACAGAATAAATGATGGGTAAGTATAGTATGTGCAAGCAATAACACATGACGAGGTGTGGTTTATTGCCTGATAAGAGCACGCCCAGGGGTGTACTAAGGCATGAGGCGCTTGCGCCGAGTGCCTTATGCCACTGGGCGTGCTTTATCGAGCGATAAATCACACCTCAGATCATGTTACGCTATATAAATGGTTTCCCCCCTTGGTAAACCGACCTAGTAAAAAAAAAAAGTTGTTTAACAAAGTATTACAGAAAAGTGGTAAACATGTAGAAGATGGAAAAATAGTCCCATGTGTAGTGTACAGTTTCAGGCAATATATATCATGTAGCCACTACAGGGTATTGGTGTTTCTCTTCTATCAGCTTTGTATCTGGCCCAAGACAAAAACACTTTTTTGTATTTTACTTTTTTTTTTTTTAGTTGTAAGCATTAGATACCTTGAGTGTGATCAATCGTGTGCTTTAGCGGGCGCCGTAAAGATCGGTTTCTGATATGGTGTGTGTTTGTCCTCACAGCTCTGTATGTGCCAGAATGATTGTTTTATTTGTTTAGTTTATTTAAGTCTTTTTATTGATTTATTCATTGTAGGTGCCGGCCGGCAAGGTGTGACGTGTCCGCCAACTGGCTACGCCGTGACAAATACTGCTCGGTTACGATATTTAAAGCGCAAGTTTTTTCTGTGGTGCTCTTGTAGTGAGGGATCTTGTGTTTGTATGGGCTGTGAGAGGAAGTCACAGTGAGGGTAGACGAAAATGCAGAGTTACGGTACCTGTAATGCTCTCTGGTACTTCACTGTAGACGGACTGCCCAGCACCGGGAGTGAGAACTAGAAGTAAAAGGTATTTGGTTTCTTGTGGCTTGTTGCGGACACGTTGGAGTGCTGTGAAGGTTTATTTTAATGGCTCTGTGTGTTTGTATATGAGTTGGGGGGCGGGGGTGTGTGTGTGCGCTTTAGGTCAGCGACGGCAAGCGAGGTCTGTTTTGTGGGGTGGCGATCAAGTGAATTCACTCGGCATTGGCACAGTGATATTTCCTGTTCTGCATCTTGAATGGCTGAAGAGGTGCCGGTTGGCTACTATATCATCTGATAAGGACACAGCTCAGATGATGTAGTAGCCAATCAGAACGATGGATTTTTAAACCCATTTTATAAAAGGAAATAAACCCATTAAAGGGGCTAACCAGATCATAAGCCATGAAGCCAAAGTATTTATTAGTATAGCAAACTTGCCCATCATTTATTTTATATAATACATTTGGATATTTACTGTTAGTTTTAATTACAACTTGCATGTATAGAGATATAATATAAAGGACAATATCTACTAGCCACTTGTATGGGGGAAAGTTCCATGCATGTTTTTAAATATATATCTACTATATATATTGCATAATTGTTTTTTGCAAGTTATATCTTCTGTTACTACTTTATTTTTCTCTGTAGTAAAGTGTTTTTTGCAGAGTATATCTTCTGTGAAATTATAACAAATGGTGCTTTACAGGTTTTACAGTTTTATCTGTTATTAGGCTAAGCTTTTAGGGCTACTGCATTTGTTGTTGGTTGATTATTTCTGCTCTTATCTCCTTGTTTCTTTCATCCATGGTTCTTCTTTTTTGGCAGGGGAAGGGCCTAGCCACCCACCCCCATCCCCAACCATTCCATGCTATACTCCTTTTATAGAGTAGCACAGTTGTGACATTTCATGTAGTAAAGCAGGAAGAGGAGGATCAGAGGGTATCCACACAGTGACCTCACTTACAGGGGCACAAGTAATTTAACTTGTTATAACAAGTTATACAAAAACAAACAAACAAACAAAACAAAAAATCTAACTTTTGCTTTCATTTTCCTCCTTCAAATTAGTCAGACCAGGTTATAAACCACAAAACTCAGCTGGAATGGATATCATTAACTGCAGGTACTATGGGACACTTTTCAAAAGGGCTGTTATACAGGATTTAGGATGCTGTCCTACATGCTGGACCATTGGAGATCTAAGGGCTCAGCTCAAAGCAGCATGGGCAGAGATTGCACACCTCAAATTGCATATTCAGGAGGAACTGTATTATAAGAACCGCCCACCAATTTCACAACATCCAACTGAAGCACTTCGACCACAAAGGGTAGTTGGTCTGGAAGGTTGGCAGGTGGTTAGGAGGGCCAAATCAGGTGGCCCATCACTCAGTGCTCTCCAACGTATCATTTCCACAAACCATATAAAAACTACAAACAGGTATCTGCCTCTATCTCTGAAATCAAACAAAGGGGCAGAGGACACTGCAGAACAGGACACTGCAGCACAGGAGCTAGCACAACAAAACTCACCCAAAACAAGGGACCAAAACAAACAAAGCAAAAAGGAAATCCAAAGCACTTCTGATGATAGGAGACTCCATGATATGGGGAGTTGATACCTACCTCTAGCAGGGAGCAATGGTCAGATGTCTCCCAGTTACATCACCATGGAGAGACACTGACCACATTGCTAAAATCATGCAAGAAGCAGGAGAAAACATTGACGTCCTGGTACACATAGGGACTAATAATCTTGCCAGCTGGTCAGTTGTGGAGACCAAGGAACACCTGACCAGGCTGGGAGACAAACTGTCATCCATTTTGTCCGGCATCTCATTCTCTGAGATCCTGCTGGTTTGGGAGAGGGGGCAGATGAACAGAAAGTCAGAGAAGGGGATATAGGTGAGCTAATCATGTGGCTCAAGGGCTGGTGCCAGGAAAAAGGGCACAATTTTGTAGGTAACTGGCAACAGTTTTGGGAACGAAAGTTCTTTAAATTCGATGGACTGCATCTGACTAAGGAGGGAGTCAGTGCATTGGGGCAGAAGTTTGACGTTTTTGCAGAATATTTAAACTAGCAAATGGGGAGAGGGGGGTGCAGCACCCGATACATCAAATGGGAAGAACACCCCTCCCTCATCAGATAGTGATCAAACAGGAGTTTAGCATGTTTGTAGTTCATTTGCATCACCAGGTAAGGAAAAAGGTCCTGCTCCCCATATGACATGCAGGGGAAATGCCAGACCTCACCCAACAACTAACACACAAAAATCTGGCCAATGGAAAATCATGTACACAAATGCCCATAGTCTGGGAAACAAGATCCCAGACCTGCAGGTAACAGTGACAGAAGCTAAACTGGACATAGTAGCCATTAGCAAACCATGGTTCACCAGTAACCACACTTGGGAGACTTCAGTACCTGGATATGTACTGTTCAGAAGAGACCAAGGTGCAAAGGGGGTGAGTTGCACTTTATGTCAATGAAAATATCAAAGCTACAGAAATTCAGAATACACATAAGGAGCCTGAAGAACTGTGGGTCACCCTGGAAACAGGAAATGGGACAGCCATACGAACTGGGGTTATCTAAAGGCCTACAGACCAGGGGGAGGACACAGACACATTACTGTTAGAAGATATACAAAACATGACAGCTAAATAGGAGGTTCTGATAATGGGATACTTCAACATGCCAGATACAGATTGATCAATACCAGCAGGATTATTCGAAGGGATATGATATCGAACAAACGTGGTGGTGGAGTTGCTCTGTACTACAAAAATAATCTGACTGTCTCTCTACTCGTTATCCCGGATGCTTAATCGGTATGTGAATACTTGCATGCTACCCTTGCTTTGGGAGCCAAGAAACTGCATGTTATCTTTGCGTATAACCCCCCAGCGGGAGGGATTGCAGGTCTAGACTACCTGTTGCAAAATACCTCTCAGAATTTTAATCATAATGAGGTTGTCATCTTAGGGGACCTAAACTTAAACTGGCTTGGGGCAGCTCTCAGTTCTCTTCAATCTCTGACTCATAGCTACAACCTGCATCAGATGGTAACAGTGCCAACTAGAAGTTTGTCTTCATCACCACTAGGCACACTATTGGATTGAGTGCTGGTAAACCGGATCGAACACATCTCAGCCGCTGGTACTCTTGCTGATGCCTTAACTGACCATTCTCCTACTTTCTGCATCCTGTCCTTGGGGGCACCTCCATCTCCTCCACCACGTCTCATCACTCTCACAAACTTTGCTCACCTAGACCAATAGGTGTTTTTGTATGACGTCTCCAGAATTGATTGGTCAGAGATATATCTATCACACTGTTCTCAGGATGCTCTTAACCTCTTCATCACTAAATTCCTTACAGTTCAATGTAAACATGCCCCAAAGATCACCCGGAGAGTGAGGGGTAAACAAACAAGATGGCTAAACAAAGACTTGCTCAAAAGTTTGCGCTTTAGAGATAAACTCTGGAAGCGCTACAAAACATCAGGCCAGCAAACAGATTTCAATGCTTACCATACGCTATGGAATTCATGTAAAAAACAAGTCATAGCTGCTAAGAGCAAGTACTGTAAAGACCTACTGATTAACTCGGCCAATGATCCCAGAAAATTCTGGTCACACACCAAGTCCTTCCTAGGATCCTTACAGTCAACTACCCCTGGTGATATGCTGACAAATGATGTGCATTGCAATGACTCGCAAACCATAGCTAATTCTTTCAACCTGCATTTCTCTGATCTCTCCCAATATACCTCTTCCTTCAATCCCACTGCAGTGTCCTCCCACTCCTCATCAGGAACCTGTCTGGGTAAGTTGGAAGTGTTGTCCCCTGGGCCTCCTTATACTCCTCCATTCTATTTTAAGGCTGTGTCTAGAAAGGAAGTCCTGAAGCTCCTGAGGTCCATCTCTGATCATACCAGCTCTGGCTCAGACTCCCTTGAACCCCGCCTCTTGAAACTTGCAGCTCCCCTTATTGCATTACCGCTGGCCAACATTTATACGTTATCGCTTTCAGGTGGAGTGGTTCCTGACCTCTGGAAAGCTGCTCGGATCACACCTGTACTTAAAAAGGGGGATCCTAAGGTTGTCATGAACTACAGACCAATTGCCATACTCTCAGTACTTAGCAAAATCCTGAAGAAAATTGTCGCAACTCAGACAACTGGCTATCTACTTAAGCACAGCCTGCTCTCGGATACCCAACATAGCTTCAGGAAAGGACATAGCACGACGACTGCACATCTAAATTCACCACTGACACGCTTTCAAAAATGGATACTGGCAATCTGACTGGGGCTGTCTTTATTGTCCTCACAAAGGCTTTTGACCTTGTTGATCACACTTTGCTTCTTTCCTCGCTTCGACACCTGCATTTCTGCTCCTCTGTTGTTGACTGGTATGAAAGCTACCTGACAAATAGAACTCAAGTGGTGAAATTTAATTCCTCTCTATCGAACAGTACCACCATTAACATTGGTGTACCTCAGGGCTCCATCTTAGGGCCCTCCTATTCTCTTTTATATAAATAACATTGGAGCTGCTCTAAAATCCTGCTCTGCTATTCTATATGCTGATGATCTTGTCATCTCATACAAGTTCTACTAATATAGACACTATCAACACAACCCTTTCCTCTGACTTTAACAATATCTAAAACTGGCTATATGACCACAACCTGGCTGTCAACACTAGCAAAACTAAAGCCATGCTGCTTGGATCGGCCCCAAAGCTCCGGGCTTGCACAACAGCACTGACGGTGCAGGACTTAGAAGGTCAATTACTGGAATGTGTGACCTCTTTCAAGTACCTGGGCATCCTGCTAGATCAATCTTTTGATCTTAATCTTCATGTACAGTCTGTTTGCAGAGCTGTCAACTCCAAAGTGGGTGTTGCATATAAGACTAGTTATATGATCATGCCATCATTTAAAATGGCCATTGCGAAGGGGATTCTGCTCCCCACCCTAACCTATGGGGCTTCCTTATTTGGGGTTGCTCATAAAACTGACCTACTCAGATGGGATATTACGTATAACATGATATGTCGCTATGCCTCTTCTGCTCCTCAGCTTAAACACCACTATCAGCTTTATAATGATCTTGGTTGGCTGTCTCCATTAGCTAGTAGGAAATACTACTTTGGCTCTCTTATTGATTCGATAATTCGAAATCAAACCCCTAGGTGTCTTGCAGCTATGCTTTTTCCTCAGGACACACTCCATGGTCTACGATCAGCTGACAAATCCTTTTTGAATTTTCTGAGGTGCCACACGAGGAAAGGAACTGTTGCATTTGAACATGCGGCTCCACAGCTGTGGAATTCCCTTCCCCTCGACATTAGACTTTCTAGCTCCCACACATGCTTTAGGAGAAAACTGTGCTCGAATCTGCTGATTGCTGATACCTGTTCCTGCTTTCACCCTACCTAATGACTGATGTCTCTGGCCATACAGTAGTATTTCCTCACCTCTATATTACTCTCTTACTGCCTCAGCCTGACCCAGCTCCCTTTCCCTGCCCATATACAATCTTGCACTGCAGGCATCTCCCTTACACTTACATAAACTCATATAATCTAATTTCATGGCTTGCTCCCCTCTTCCTCACTTACCGACCTTTTCCTTAATGACACTCCCTGCTCTCAATGGTTATTTCTTCCTTTTGTATTACCTGTTTTTGGTTTTGTGTATCTTGTTTCTGTTCATATGATGTGCCACCTGAAAATTTATTGTCCAAGGTCCTCTCTATTCATTGCATAGATAGGCACCTATGAACTTATGAAAGGTCTACTCTGTATGTCTCTGATATATTTTATCCACTTTAACTCATTGTATGTAAAGCACTTTACTTTGTATGTTCAGATATATTGTATCCTCTCTAATTCATTGTATGTAAAGCACTTATAATTTGTTATCCTGTTAAGTTTCTGCATGTCTGTACTCTCCCGGGTCGTGCCTCAAAATAGTCATTTTATGGCTAGTGCACTTACCCAGTTAACAAAAGCTAAATAAATAAATAAAATAAAACATCCACTAGAATTAGACACATAGTAGATTCTCTGCAGGGGGATGGCCTCAAGCAACTAGTAGAACAACCCACAAGAGACAGGGCTATCATAGATCTTGTACTGACTAACAGGGAAAGGGTGGCCACTGGAACTAAATCATCCCATTCCAAGGCAAAAATATGGGACTTCAGAGAAGTTGACTTTGATAAGATGGCCAACAGAGTTAAGCTAGCCTTGGCAAGAAGAAATACAGGTGAGGGGTACAGGCAAAGTGGGCAAGCATTAAGGATGCAGTACTTGAAGCAACATCACACTGTGTTAGAGAGAAAAGTAAGAGCAAAAGAAGGAGGACACCACTTTGGTTCTCAAAAATAGTAGCAGAAAAGGTCAGAGCCAAAAGGCTGGCCTTCAGGAAATATAAGGGAAAGCAGTGGGACAAAGATAGGGAGGCATCCCAAACTTCCCTAAGGGAAGCAGGGAATGCAGCAATGCAGGCAATGGCCCAAACTGAGGAAACACTATAACAAACAGTAAAGGAAGAGGACAAGACTTTCTATAGATACATTAGTGAAAGGAGAAAGTCCAGAGGGGGTATTGCTAAGATCAAAGGGGATAAGAGGGAGTGTGTGGAGGAGGACCAAGGAAAAGCATATATCCTAAATTGATACTTCTGCTCAGTATTAACTGAGGAGAAGGTAGGGTAGGGCCCACAGCTCAGCACCATGGACACAGAGGGGGGAGGTGTGGGCAAGTCCCTTCACAAAAGAAAGGGTCCTACAAGAGCTCGCTAAGCTCAGGGTAGACAAGGCAATAGGACCTGATGGCATACATCCCAGGGTACTAAAGGAGCTAAGGGTGGAACTAGTAGAGCCATTATCAGAACTTTTTAGTGAGCCTCTGCTCACAGGAGAGGTCCCAGAAGACTGGAGAAGAGCTCATGTGATCCCACTCCACAAGAGTGTCAGCAGGGAGGAGTCAGGGAACTTCATACCAGTCAGTCTTACCTCAGTAGTGGGCAAGATTATGGAAGCACTCCTTAAGGAAAGGATATTGCAACAACTGGACTCCATAGGAGCACAGAATCCAAGACAGTATGGGTTTACAACAAGAAGGTCCTGTCAAACTAATCTCATTGATTTCTTTGACTAGGTAACCAGAGTGGTGGACCAAGGAGGTACAGTTGATGTTGCCTACCTTGACTTCAGCAAAGCTTTCAATATTGTTCCACATAGAAGATTAATTAATAAGCTGGGTAGGCTCAAGGTGGGTTAGAAGTTGGTCAACTGGGTGGCAAACTGGTTGGCGGGCAGAAAACAGAGTGTAGTGGTAAATGGTATATAGTCAGAAGAGATGCAAGTCACAAGTGGGGTACCTCAGGGATCAGTCCTGGGGCCAGCCATCTTCAATATCTTCATCAGTGACATTGTAGATGGACTGGAGGGTAAGGTTTGTCTGTTTGCAGATGACACCAAGATCTGCAACAGAGTAGATGATCCAGATGGGGTGGGCAGAATGAGAAGAGATCTGGATAAACTGATAAAATGGTTGGAACAGTGGCAACTGGGGTTTAACACAAAGAAGTGCAAGATCATGCACATACTGTAGGGAAGAGAAACCATGAAGCCACCTATAGGTTGGGAGGAAGGTTGTTGGCAATCACAAGGGAAGAAAGAGACTTAGACATCATCATCACAGATGACCTGAAATCATCCAAGCAGACCACTAAAGCAGTAGGTAAGGCTAGAGGGATGTTGGGATGTGTTAGTAGGGGCATCACAAGTTGTAAGAGGGAGGTAATAAATCTCTCTTTACAAGACACTGGTTAGGCCCCATCTGGTGTACTGCATGTAGTACAGGAGGCCGAACCTGCACAAGGACATTGACAAAATTGAGGTAGTCCAGAGAAGGGCAACCAAAATGGTGCAGGGACTGCATCAGAAAACATATGGGGACAGATTAACAGAGCTCAATATGTATACCCTAGAGCAAAGGAGGGAGAGGGGTGACATGAAAGAAACAGTCAAACATCTTAAGGGCATTAACAAGGTGAAAATGTCTAACATGTTTCAATATAAGAAAACATAGCAGGACAAGAGGACACAACATGAGATTAGAGGGAGGCCGATTAAGGAGTAATGTGAGAAAATTCTTTTTCACAGAAAGGGTGGTGGATGCATGGAACAGCCTACCTCAGGAAGTAGTGATATGAATATAGTGCAGGGCATAAGGGAACAATACAGATGAGTATGAATAGATAGGCCACTGACAGAGTACAGGCCCATGGCACATTCAGAAGGCAGAATAAATGGGCAGACTGGATGGGCCTTGCGATCCTTATCTGCTGTCAACTTCTATGTTTCTGTGTTTCTATGTTTCTACTTTTATACATACAGTATATACAGTATTTATTGTATGGTTAGCCCTTATTGGTTATCTTATTGGTAATGACTAGCTAATAAAATCAAGAACCTAATAAATAAGAACAGAACTTATAAAAAATGTTTGAAACATAACTCCGAAGAGTTATGAGACAAATATAAGTCCTTATTAAAAAATGTTGTGGCTGAAGAGTCCAAGGCACACCTTGATGCCTGTCACTGGCTGCAGGGTGGGGGTGGGGATGGAATGGCATGAGCATTAGAGCCGACTATCCAAAGTCACACCCCTGACACCTGTCAGTCGCTACAGTTTTGGATGTTACGGTTAGAAACCCTAACTCCCGGGCGTTTGTTGGTATTTGCACTCCAAATTTTCAACATGGGCTTTTTGTGACCCCACCTCATGAAAGCATTTGGGACCTCCGCTCATGAACAGTGGCACTGTGATTTTGTTAGTCTGTCCTGAACGTTGATTTCCCACAGCGACCATGCCATTTGGCGCCAGATGTGTGAAAAAACATTCAGGCAGGATGTAAAAAATGACAGCTGTACCATTCATAAGGAGGTGTGAAGAAATGGTAATGTTGAAAATATGGAGTGAAAATATTAAACATTCTCAAAGTTATGACCGTACGTGAAAACTGCACAATGCACGCTCATAGCACAGTCATTTTGTGGAATTCTTTCACCAAATTTTCAACATAGGCATTGTGGGAAGTCTGCTCATGAACAAGTGGCACTGTGATTTTGTTAATCTGTTCCGAACGTTGATTTCCCACAGTGACCACACTATTCTGTGCCTGATGTGAGAAAACACATTTTGGGCAGGATGTGAAAAATGACAGCTAAACCATTCATAAGGAGGTGTGAAGAAATGGCAATGTTGAAAATCTGGAGTGAAAAATATTAAAAATTCTCGAACTTACGATCATGCGTGAAAACTGCACAATGCTAGCTCATAACACAGTCATTGTTTGAAATTTTTTCACCAAATTTGCAACATAGGTTTTTTGGGAGCCTATCCTCATGAACAGTGACACTGTCATTTCATTAATTGGTCCTGAAAAGTGATTCCACGCAGTGACCATGAAATCACCTTTTGGGACCAAATAATGAAATGACAGTGACTGAGTTCATGAGGTGGGGTCCCAAGAACCCCATGTTGAAAATTTGGAGCCAAAAATTGCAAAAATGGCTGAGATATCCCCCTAATTTGAAACTCCCCCATTGATGCCATTATACAGCTTACCATGATTTTCTTCAGTTCGTGGTTGGCTTTTGAAGAGTTCAGACATCTTCCACTCCACCGAAGATTGTTGCGCTGGGCTCCAGAGGTAAGTATGGGGTGGGGAGTGTGAGGAGGTGTGGGGAGGTGGGGTGCATAGAGTGTGAGTGCGAGTTGGGAATGGGGTGTCATGACCATGAGGGACTGTTTTGTGTGTTACCGGGGGGGGGGAAGGATGTCGCGGGAAGTTTTTTGTTTTTACAGGTTTGCTTTTGGCACACTGAGGTGGGCTCCCAGTGTTCCACCTGTGTTTTTTGGGGACAGGGAACTGAAGTCAATAGAGATTGGGCCCCCTGTTGACATAGAAAGCGTGTCTGTGTTTGGAGGGGAGGCACAATGCCAAGGTGGATTGGGCACCCCTCTCGGCAGACAAATAAAACAAGGGGGAACATTATGCTGATAGGGATTGGGCTCCTCCATCAGCAAGTGAACTGTGAAGGGAGCATGCCAACAGGGGATTGGGCACCCCCAATGTTGGCTTTCTAGGGACTGTGAGAGGTGGATGGTGGCAGCTGCCGACATGTTTATTGAAATGTTTCAGCAGGCAAGGCACGCCTTGCAATGATGGGGTGCTCCCTCATTGTGGAGGCAAAATTCTTTCAAGTTGGTGGCACACTTCTCAACTGATGTCATAGACAGCATGCTGTTTCTTTGCTGCCACAAAGACCAGCACAAATAAGCAGTGGTGCCATTGGCCACAACACTGCCGTACCTCCACAACTTGCTACTCCAGCAAGCTGCCACAAAATGTTGCTCGCGCTGCGCAGGCAAGACAACATAAAAAGGGTAGTAAATCTGACCTTAACAACTACTGACCAATGAGCCTTAACTCTATCCCAGGAAAAATGCTGGAAGGTATTATTAAAAATCTTATTGGCTCTTTTATCAATACTGACATAGAACAACATGGATTTAGACAAGGGAAATCACGTGTCACAAATATGTTGTGTTTTTACAAAAAAATAAGCAGCTTCTTAGATTTTGGCATACCGTGTGATATCATATATCTTGATTTCTCCAAAGCTTTTGATCTTTTACCACAATGGGCTATAAAATAAAACTTGATGGAAGAAAAAATTAATAACAGGCTTATAAAATGGATAACTAATTGGCTTATTGATAGACAACAGAGTGTAATAATCAGGAGCACACCTCATGTAGCTATAAAGTGTCCAGCAGTGTCCCGCAGGGATCAGTATTTGGGCCAATACTTTTCAATGTATTCATATCAGACTTAACCAAAAATCTGACATCCTGGGCCATCAAATACGCAGATGACACAAAGTTGGGGGGAAGGGTAAATGCCTCACTGAGGCTGATCACAAATTAATTCAGGAAGATCTTGATAAAGTAACAACACGGGCTTCCAGTTGTGAAATGAGGTTTAATATGAATAAATGCAAAGTAATGCATTTCGGTAGTAAGAACAGGAGGTATCCCTATACACTACGTGGCAAATCCTTGTCTCAGACCAGTAATGAGAAGGACTTGGGTATAGTCATTTATAAAAAATCTGTCCTCAAACCCCAGTCATCCCTTTCTATTTCTCATGCTAATAGAGCACTGTGGGCTATAAAGAGGCATATACTGTACCATCAAAGGACACAGCAGTAATCTTTCCTCTCTATGGAGTGTATGTGAGACCACATCTTGATTACACCACCCCAGTTTGGTGGCCTTATAAATGCAAAGAAATTTATCAAATTTAAGTCACCAAGACCCTTTATAGTAGTCATAATTTACCATATAAATCTAGACTTGAGCACCTAAATTTAATAACCATAGAACAGTGTCACTTAAGAGGGTATGTACTTACCTCGGATCACATAATGCAAGATCCTTATCATTTGATGTAATTGGAATTTAACTTCAAACAAGTAACACAAAATACTAGAGGACACCCTCTTCAACTAATGGGGCAAGCTTTTCAAACAACTAAAAGGAACTACTTTTTCACCCATCGTGATATCAATCCCTGGAATTCAATGCCTAGCAATATAATTTCTAGTAAAACGAAGGCAGAATTCAAACACAGACTAGATCATTTTTTAATTGAATCGTGCTGAATTACGTTATTACTAGCAGTTGGAGCAATGCAGACACACCTGCCTTAGTGCTCCTATTCTTCCTTTGTATGAACTTTATTATGTACGGAGATTAGGTACCTCTCAAAAGTTGTTGTGCAAGTTCTAAAAGATGTTGTGGATATTCCAAAATTTGTTGTGTACATTCGGTCATCAGCTCACCAGCATTTCCTCCTCACGTTGACTCCCACCTCGTTCACTTTCTCAGCAGCACAGCTCTCACTTGCATAGTGCTAAATGTGGCCAGCCACTGCAGTGGTGAGAAGAGGTGCAGTTGGAGCAGACCAGCAGGGAAGTCAGATCGATCATGCCAAAAACAGACCACCCACCATAACAGCCATTGCAGCAACCTGACAAAATGACCCAATTACGGTGGTGAGTCACAGCAGCACAAAGCAGTGACTGCCTGATTGTTTTAAATTCACTGTTCGAGGACACAGGGAAAGGCGCAGCCCCACGCTAAGGATATTTTTGCTCCTTAAAACCATGTATTATAAAAAATAAACTATGGGTGGCCACACATATCTCACCCTATGCTTTTATCTCAGTGTTAAGATAACAGCATGGAACTCTTGAGCTTTGTTCTTGAAGTCCATATGCTGTTATTGCAACCCCTCAATGGAAACACAGACTTGTTGTGTACGGCTGCCCATACATTATTCCTTGTATCTGTAAGGAGTAAGCAACAACAGGGTGTGCATTACAGGAATTTAATGTAGCTCTGGGGTGAAGTAAAGCATGAGCTTGAAGTCTGAGTGTCCTTTTGTCCTGGTAAATGCATTAAATATAGAATAATACATGGGGTGGTATGTTTAAAGAGATTTTACGCACACCTCGAGGTGTTGGATGCTACATAAACCCCGGCAGTGAAGCTTGAGGGGTTTATTCAAGCATCCAACACTGAATGTGTGTGTAAAATCTCAAGTTAAACATGCCACCCCATGTTTTATTTTATTTAATTGCTGGGGATCATCTTTTTGCCAGCAATTGTATAAAATAAAACCACGTCTTTCTGCTGTTGCTGTCCGCTATGGTTTCAGCAGCTGTCTGTGGTCGGAGCCAGCGGCTGGTGAAAGGACAATTTAGTTTTTTTTCTTTATTTCTTTTTTGTTAACCTCTGTTTAAAAGTTTTTCCCCTTTTGGCCAGATATTTATTTGTTTTAATAAACTTATCCACCGACTC
Organism: Neoceratodus forsteri; assembly: GCA_016271365.2. Taxonomy (NCBI): domain Eukaryota; kingdom Metazoa; phylum Chordata; order Ceratodontiformes; family Ceratodontidae; genus Neoceratodus; species Neoceratodus forsteri. Next base: position 721,188,355 of record CM057454.1, read on the forward strand.
CACGTAGCATTGTGACGAGCATCGGGGAATGCCGGCTGGCATGGAAGTAGGACTAAAAACAGTTAGCACATGCTTCCAAGGGACACTGGTATCCTGTCTAAAGCATGACTGAGATTGAGCAACTCAAATATGAGTGACTCAGTCTCAGTGACTGTGTTGTGGGCTACCCTGAAAAGGTAGCGACGGGCGAAAAGGAAGCTGGCGAGGGTGACTGGAACCACACCATGGGGGATGGAAGAGGATGGAAGATATGTGGGAGGAACTACAGAGAAAGGCTGCTGAGCTGGCTATGTGGCATGGAGGTGAGGGTGGCTGGCTACATTTGGGAAGGTGCAAGATTTGTATCTGGGGAGTTGAGAGAGTTTTTGAGGGTGTGGCTTTTTTTAATTTTACAAGTCCTCCCCCCCCCGAGATGCACCCCCCTGGAGTTGATAATCTTTAGATAGGGGGTGCGGGGGGCACAGACCCCAACATACATAGAGATCCATGACACCAGCATTGTTTTTGCTATGAGTGTACATCACCATTTTTATTTTCGATGATGTACACTCACCCTAATGGCAATCGTCATTTGGCAATCCCCGTTATGACATAGAACCCTTCTCACTCACACTGTGTGCAGATGCTGGCCTCTACTCATGCTACTTTTGGGCACAGTTTCTGGTTTGTGTTGGAGTGCTGATCCCAATCTGAGTGTGCCATTAGTGGACTGATGTGTGGAGTGGCAGTTTACAGTGCTATATCAGACCTGCTTTGGAGATGGTCACATCTGCTCTTGATGCTGCTCTCAGATTTGTTTTACATTCTGTACTGTACTCCTGTTTGAATATTTTTGTAATTAATTCCAGATCGCCCCTGAAAAAGAGACACACTGAGGCCCAGTGGGTTTACCCAGTTAACAAAAGTCAATAAATAAATTTAATAAAGTCAATAAAAATAAACCTCAGCTTCGGCAAAGCCCACATTGCCGCACAACACAAGGCCAAAGATCCTTTGCTTACTGGGCCACTAGTTTGTATAACGGTCTTCCCAGCGACATCTCATCCTCACTATCGCTCAGCACTTTTAAGACTCGGCTTCTCCTAACACTCACTGCCTCCAACCTCGATGACTGTTGTGGCTAAGCATGTCTTTTGGTTCCATAGCTGAAGATGCCCTTTTGGATCCACATCTTCTCCTGCTCATTGCCAGCATCCCCCCATCTTCACCTCCCTGCTGGCCCATAAAAAATGCCACCCGCTGCACTACTCTATTCTTACCTGCCTTCCACCTCTCCTCTCTCTGTTCCCCACCCACCTACCTCCCTTTTCTCCCATCCACTTAGTCTCCTGATTTCACCCCTCCTTTCCCTTCCCTCCCCAAAGTTTCACTTTATTGTTCTTTTTTCCTCTACAAGACTATGTGTTTTTTTATTTTATAAACTGTTATCTTTGCTAATGTTTGTCTCAATTGTACCAATGACGTGAAACCTTTGTAAAGGAGCCTTAGCTCAGAGGTATTTGTAATCCTAGAACAAATAAATAAATAACGAATAAATAAACATTCCCCATTTGCATTTGTCACATTTGTAATGCAGAACTGGTATGGCTGCACTTGAAGTACTGTGTGCAGTCTACACATGTTTGAATGCTGTTTGGCAGTTCCAGTTATTGTTTAGGTGGTCGGAGTGTGCAGCTCTCTGTTATGGGAATGAGCATGGGGGAAGGGAAGGTAGGCAATAGAGCACTCAGGATTAAAAAGGGTTTAAAGTGCTAGTGTACTGCGTAAAATTAATATTAGTTTTAGACTTTCTGCTCCTGCAATCACACTCCCTCTTACCTTCATTGTAAACAAATCCTTCTCCCTGGGCATTGTTCCAAAAGCCTGGAAATCTGCATGCATCATCCCTCTCCACAAAGGAGGTGACCCCACCTTACTCGTGAACTAGCGCCCAGTCTCCCTCCTCTCTGTCTGGCAAAACTCCAAGAATGTCTTGTGCAATCCAGGCTGACTGAATTCCTCTTTGCCACCAACTTCCTATCCCCCTGCCAGTCAGGTTTCAGATAAAACCATTTCACTATATCCTCCCTTCTCCATGTCACAGGTCACATTCAACCTGCTGCTGATAAAGGCCACCTCAATACTGCTGTCTTCATCGACCTGGCAAAAGCATTCGACTCGGTGTCCCACCCTCTTCTCCTGGACACTCTAGAGGATGCAGGGCTTGCCCCTCCTACCATACAATGGTTCGGATCTTATCTCACTGACAGACATCAATCAGTAAAAATTGTGAACTCCTCCTCTCCCTCCCTCCCTATCCTAGCTGTCCCCCTCAAGGCTCAATAATCAGCCCCATCCTATTTTCTATATTTATAAACAATCTCCCATCTGCCTGTTCCTCATCCCTCATACATATGTATGCAGATGATACCATTCTGTACACTTCCGGCCCTAACCCAGTCACTAGCCACTCTGTGCTGCAACGTGACTTCCACTCAGTTCAGTCCTGGTTCCAATCAAAACAACTCAAGCTCGCGCTTCTAAAATAGTCTCTCTGACTTCTGGAACTGCTCAAAGATTAGCCAAAGCTATCAATGCCCCCTTCAATCACCTCTCTCGATGGCACCCCTCTAAAGATCGTTCCCTCACTAGGAGTCTGGCTGGACCCACAGTTAAATTTCACTTTCCACAATGATTCCATGACCACTAAATTCTGCCCTAAGCTTGGTATACTACACTGTAACAAAGACTCTCTCCCTCTCCCCGTACATAGGGAACTTCTAACAAAAATGATTATGCCAATCTTTGATTATGCTGACATAGTTTACTGCACTACACCCTCTACATCACTCTCTTGACTTGATTCCCTCTACTATACCTTCTGTCGTTTCGCCTCCAACTCTCCATACAGATCCCACCACTGTTCTCTATTATCTTTTCTGAACCTCCCTCCGCTCACACACAGGTGTCTCATTCACTCTCTATCCTTCATTTCCAAATTCTGGTTCAATCTACTCTCCACATACATCACTTCCCTCCTCGCCCCTGTCCCAGCCTCAATATACTCCCTACGTTCTAGGGACTCATGCTCTTTCTCACTCCCTACTCCATCCTTGAACATGAACAAATCTGCTTTCCACTATCATCTCCCCTCTCTGTGAAACACTCAGTCTCCTCTCTTATGCAACTCTTCCTCTCACGCCTCTGTCAAATCACTACTCCATCTCCTACGTTTCCCTACTTGCTCCCATAACACTTCTTAGCATTTGAAATGTTTGTCCCCTGTTGTAACAGCACTGATTCAGAGTTACTCTGTACCATGTACAGTTGTCTCATTGCACTTGAAATGTTTGTCCCTTGTTGTAACTACTCTGATCTGTCATGCTCCATTCCATGTACACCTGTCTCTCTTTGCAGCCTGTTTTGCTGTATTGTATTCATTGAAATATTTTATTATGCTTACTATTATGTAATTTTGTATTGAATGCCTTGTGCTATATACTGTGATTCACATGCTCCCTGCCCCCAAGTTGCACCTGGAGATGAGCCTTGGCTCAGTGTGCCTTTCTTCATCACCAAATGTTTAAATAAAAAAAGAAAAAGCAATCAACCATTACCTTTTATATCTGAGGTGCTTTTTCTTTTCCCTTTGGGTAATTAGAAAATTTTTTTACTCCATGTTAGTAGGTGTTATCTGTGGAACAATACTCTGCCTGGCAGTTGACATATCTAGTTATATCTTCCCCACAACATCATCAGCATTATGACCTCACTGACTGTGACATCACAGTTGCTCAGAAAGAGTCAATCAGCAGCTGCCAGGTCAATCACCTCTGATGTCACAGTCAGTGAGGTCACAGTGCTGATGATGTAGTGGGGGGGGAAAAAACTAAATATGTCAGCTGCCAGGCAGAGTGCTGTTCCACACAGCCAGCATACAATTGTCCCACTGAAAACTTTCTAATGAGCAAATGGAAAAAGAAAACTACTTCAGAAATAAAAAGTTACAACAGACTACTTCTTTAAATTTGTAACAGTCTCCTGTCTGCATTTTTGGTTCTACTATCTCTTTAAGTCACACATGGGGAAGAGTGCCAGTAGATGCAAGTCACTGGCTATTTGGTGTATTTTTTTAAAGAAAATGATTAAGTAAATGTGAGAGCTTGTTTTTAAAGTATGAAGGTAGTAAACTATAAGATATTCAAGACAGTGGCTTTTGCATTTTTTCCTTTAGATTTATATGTGCAATGATTTATTGGCATGATGAAGTTTTACTACCATGGAAATGAGATCCGGCACCTAACTGTGCATAGGTAGGAATTTAATGCACAGTCAGGTAATGTGTCTTGACCACTGAAGTTTCTAGATTTTGTCTTGTATGTGTATATATATATATATATATATATATATACATACACACACACACAATTTCACACATGCCCCCACAATGCATTGTGGGGGCATGTGTGGTTTTGTATTTCTTTGAAACTTGTCTTCCCAGCCAAATGCCCTTTGGGCTATCCATTGCCTCAGTGCTTGCACACATAAGTTCTTTGTCTTATATACATACTGTATATACAGTATATATATACATATATATATACATACACCACACTTACCCATTGTTAATTTTGTAAATATATAAATATAAATTACATATGCATGTATGTGTGTGTGTGTGTGTGTGTGTGTGTGTGTGTGTGTGTGTGTGTATATATATGTATATATAAATAGGGGATACATGATGGGCATGAGTGTGATATAACAAACATTGTCACTCCTACAGAGTGAGCTCTGGATATCTCATGAGAGCTGAAGGCATGAGTAAGATATCCAGAGCTCACGATACAGGAGTGACAATATTTGCCATAGCACACAATCTGCACATCAAGTATTCAATTTATATAATAGGGCTAGGAGCTTCAGAAGTATTGTTATGTTGTCTTGTGTTCTGTTCCTGTTTATGTGTTTGCTCATTCTGTGTGTGAGGTTTTCTGAATAGGCTGGCAGTGTTACAAACTCTGGGAAACAGATGAGTGTGTTTTGCAATGCTAAATGAGTTAGTTTTAGGTAAGAGTGAGAAACAGAGTATTTTTTGAGGCTGTATTCTTTAGCAGTCTGGCTGCAGTCAAGCTGAGAGTATCACAGTAATGGTAATGGGTTGAGAGTCCGATTGTGAGGAACAGCTGATACTGTTTTAGTGGTAATTAAGTTAGCTGCAGGCAGCAGTGAGGAACAGACTATTCTGTGAAGCTGTGCTCTTTAGAATTCTGGCTGCAGTCAAGCTGAGAATATCACAGTAATGAGCTGGAAGTTAGAGTGTGGGGAATAGGTGAGAGTGTTTTGTAATGCTAACTGAGTTAGCTGCAGGCAGCAGTGAGACCTCTCATGTAGTTCTGCATTTGTGTCTATGGTAACAGCACAGGTGTGTCTTATATGCTGAGGGGAAAGCTGCCTAGAGTGTTGATATCAGTGACCTTTGTGTGACCTGGTGTGTAAATGGCTGATATCATCACAGCAGAGCAGAGGGTAAAAATATCACACTGCAGTGGATGATACACTGTTTTATCTCACTCATTTATCACTCACCGCTATTGTATAAATATATATATATATATATATATTTATTACACAAGCATATATATATATCTATATTATACCTAACAAGAGCTGTCTCGTCCACAGGTCACTCTCAAAATATGAATGATCGATAATACATCTGTGGTACAGGTATGTGGTGCCAGAGTTTGGAGGGGGTGGTTGAGTCATCAGAAAAATGAAATTAGCAATCAATTTTGTATTCATTATATGCAGCCTTTACATTGTGCAAGGTATACAGAATCATACTCAGATTAACTGAACATTACACAAGCAGCCTGTCAAATACGTGGGCCATGCTGTAGTAAGTAAAATATTTCTCTTTTTTGTTCTGCAGCATATCGGACAGTGTGTGCTGTCAATGGGCCACTGGTGGTGCTTGACAATGTCAAGGTAACGTATCAAGCTCTTAATTTATCCTTCCCAGAATTACATGTGTAGGTGCTGTAAACACCAAGGAGACCTGACCATTGGCAGTAACAGACAGGAAGTCAGTGTGGACTAGGGTGTACAACACTTTGCTCTATTTTTTGGTATAGTAGACCAGAGGTTCAAATCCCACCGTAGCCCCTGGCTCATTGTATGACCTTTGGCAACTCACTTGACCTTTCTGTGCTTTCGCGCTTCCAATTGTAAAATTTGGAAGAAGTAGGATCCCACTAAAAACGAAATGTTGCATCTCAGTTTGGTTACCCTGCATAAATGGAAAAAAAGTCAAATCCAGTATTTGCAGTATTGATAAAACCCTAAGTGTATTGTTACTGGAGTCTGCACCTGAGGAAGAATAGGAACAGGCTAGAAACAGTGCAGCGCAGGGTCAACGAGATGATCCAGGGACACCAGGGCAGATCACTTGAGGAATGGCTGAAGGTCCTTACCATGTACTCACTGGAGGTCAGATGGGAGAGGGTGGTGGTGATAGAGACATACAAGGCACTGAGGGGAATTATTAGAGTGAACAGTGAACAGTAAGGACCTGCTCTTCAGGAACACTAGTGCAGAGAGGGCATGAATGGTGGAAATTTCAGATGGGATGTGAAGAAGTCCTGCTTCACTAAGAGGGTGGTAGAACCATGGGACAGATTACCTGCAAGTGTGGAGACAGGGACTATTAACAGGTTCAGAAATGGCTGGGCCACACTAGAGAGCTGATAATTTCAAGAGGAAGAGCAAGGGAGGTGGTGAGGTTGGGGAGGGGGGAAGTATTTAGGGGTATATATCATGGCTAAACCCCTTTATGATGGTAGGCCATGGGGATATGTATGAAGCTCTATATGGGTAGACTGGATTGACCCTTGGTTTTTATCTGCTGGCAGCATCTATGCTTCTGTGTTTCTCTGGTTGCTGAAACCCGTGGACACATCTTCATATCCTCCCAACTTGACTATTACAACTCCTAAATGGTCTCTCCAAGCCCCTCCTTTATAAGCTCCACTCTGTCCAAAATGCTGCTGCATGTTTTTTCACTCTCTCCCACATGTGGAACCACATTGATGTCATCCACAGACACCTCCACTGGCTCTGTATCTAGTCCCAATACAAAACTGCACTTTAAGTTATACAAATTCTCTGTAGTCTGCCACCCCGATCTCTCTTTGACTTGTCACTCCCTACTTGTCATCCCATACTCTTTACTCTTCTAACATAGAAACATAGAAACATAGATTTTGATGGCAGATAAGGATCGCTTGGCCCAACCAGTCTGCCCATTTCACTACCTATTGGATAAGCTGCAGATCCTAGTTAACCAGCAGCCTACTTCTTCCTACCCCCACCCCCTAGAATTGCCTTATGACTGTCCCATGCATGCTTGAATTCCACCACTGTTTTTGACTCCACAACCTCCTCCGGAAGGCCATTCCATGCATCCACAACCTCTCTGTGAAAAAATACTTCCTTAAATTACCTCTGAGCACTTCCTTGTATCTTCAATTGTGCCCCTTGTTTCTTGCACACCTCTTTTTTGAAAGATGCTACCCTCTGGACTTTTGTTGATTCCTTGAGATACTTGAAAGTTTCTATCTGTCCCCCCTCCTTTCCTCAAGGCTATACATATTCAGCTCCTTAAGTCTCTCTTCATATGTCTTCGGTTGCAGGCCCTGCACCATTTTATGTGCCCTCCTCTGGACAGCCTCCATCCTGTCTATATCCTTGAGACTGGGTCTCCAGAACTGCACCGCAGTACTCCAGATGGGGTCTCACCAACTGTCTGTACAGAGGGATAATAACTTCCTGTTTTCTGCTGGTGATGCCTCTCTCTATGCATCCCAGTATCCCCCAGCCCTCCTTGCTGCCCTCTCACATTGCTTTCCCACCTTAGGTCATCTGATATGACTACCCCAGGTCCCTTTCCATTTTGTTGTTGTTAGTATCTCACCCCCATTGTGTACTCTTCCCTGGGTTTTTGTTTCCAGGTGCATTACCTTGCACTTCTTAGCATTGAATCTAAGCTGCCATACATTTGACCATTCCTCTAACCTTGCCAAGTCCCTTCTCATCCTTTCCACCCCACCTTGTGCATCAACTCTGTTGCAGATCTTTGTGTCATCTGCAAAGAGACATACTTTCCTTCCAGTCTCTCTGCACATGGCTTAATCAAGACATTGAAGAGGACCGGTCCTAATACTGAACCCTGTGTACCCTACTAGTAACCCCCTTTCTTCAGAGTGGACTCCATTTACTATTACTCTCTGTGTCCTATTCTCAGCCAATTCTTTACCCAGGCTGTCATCTTGGGACCCACTCCCAGGCTAGCTAACTTGTATATTAATCTTTTGTGTGGGACTGTGTCAAATGCCTTGCTGAAGTCTAGGTAGGCCATGTCCACAGCCCCCCCTGATCTACTACTTTGGATCACCCAGTCAAAGAAATCTATCAGATTTGTCTGGCATGACCTTCCATGCTGTGAATACATGCTGCCTTGGGTCCTGAGCCCCTCTGGCCTCTAGATACTCAACAATTCTTTCCTTCAGAAGTGATTCCATCATTTCCCTACCACTGAGGTTAAACTAACAGGTCTGTAGTTTTCTGCTTCTGCCTTGCTCCCACTTTTTGTGAAGGGAATCACATCTGCCCTTCTCCAGTCCTTGGGTACCACCCCATCCTCCCATGATTTGTTAAAGAGGGTAGTCAGTGGTGTCACTAGTTCTACCTTAGTTCTTTTAGAATTCTGGGATGAATCCCATCAGGCCCCATTGCTTTGTCCACCTTCAGTTTTAAGAGTTCTTTCAGAACCCTTTCTTCTGTAAATGGGCTGGTATCAACTTCTGTATCCAGAGTGTTTCTACTGTTTGTTTTAGGTACCTCCCCACTTCCTTTGTAAATACTGAGCAAAAATATTTGTTTAGTATCTCTGCCTTTCACAGTCACCCTCTGCCCACCCTCCCTCCTCTTTATTAAGCCTCACTAGCCTCCCTTGGTCTTCCCTTCGCTCCTGATGTACCTATAAAGGTTTTATCCCTTCTTAACAGAGTTGGCTATCTTTTCCTTGGTTTGGGCCTTTGCTGTTCTGACTGCCTTCCCAGCTTCTTTTGTCTTTAACTGAGTGCAGTTCCCTGTCCTGCTCCTTCTGTGATTCCTTGTACTTCCTGAATGCTTTCTTTTCTCTTGAACCTTCACTGCCACTTCCTTTGAGAACCATAATGGTTTCTTACATCATTTCAGTTTATTAATTTGCTTCACACAAGGCTTGTTACCTCTGTGATGGCAGTTTTTATTATTCCGCATTGTTCTTCCACCCTCCTTCCTGCCCATTTGCTAGTGCATTCCTTAGGCACTCACCCATTTTGTAGAAGTCAGCCCTCCTAAAGTCCAGTACTTTTGTCTTTGTATGGCTTGACTCTATTGCTGTGTTTATTGTGAACCATACTGTTCGATGGTCGCTAGTTCCCAGATGGCTACCCACTTCTACATCTTTGATCCTCTCTTCTGGGCCTCACTCGGCCCCTCATTGTTGCCTTCTACATCATTGGGTGGAGGACTTTCACCACAGCTGCCCATCTGTCTAGAACAGTTGCCCTGCCCATCTATGCATTATAGACTCCCCCACTCTCTTTAAATTCTGACTGTCCAAACCCACCTGTTTTCCCTAGCCTTTGACTTTCGACCCTCCAGTACCAGCCTGTGCACACACCTATGTATAGCATGTTCTGTCCCTATTCCAAGGGGAACAGAAACATTGCAACATTCCCAGTTCAGCTAACTAATCCTCCATTCTTTTTTTCGTAGAGCTCTTGCTCTTTCTGCTGTCTGTCTCCCTCATCTTTAAAACCAGCTCTGCATGCAGCCTTCCTATTATGCTGTTATAAATGTTCCAATTTGTGACATCATTGGTAAGAATCAATCAGTGGCTCCTATACTGATTTTACTACTGGCATGGGCTGCTATTGTGCTTCACTGTAAACTCAACACATTGAGGAGCTACTCTGGTTTCATTAATGTTGCAGCCCCTGCCGGTAACAATAGTATTAGTGCCAGAAGCAACACCCTGCTTTTACTGTAACTGATGATGTCACTGGTTGAAGCATTTATAATGTATGTAACAGTAGTATCAGTGCTAGAAGCCACATCCTAATTCTACTGTAACTGATGATGTCACTTGTTAGAGCATATATGTAAGCAATAAGACATGATGGGGTGTGCGTTAGTTCTAATGCATGGCTAGAGGGTATAGTGAGGCATGAGGCCACAAGCCTAGTGAGTTCAGTTCCTTAGGCATACATTAGAACTGTCTAATGCACATCCCCAGAGTGGCTTATATTAAATGAGTTTGTGTATTCTGCGTGGGGTTTCTAGTTTTAGCCATGCATTACACACGTCTAATTCATGGCTAACAAGCAATCAGATTGCCTAAAATCCTTTCCCCATTTTATAAAATGTATGTAACAGTAGTATTAGTGCCAGAAGCCACACCCTGATTCTACTGTAACTGATGATGTCACTGGTTGGAGCATTTATAAGGGTGCTTTGGGGGGTATACAGAAAGCAAAAAAGAGAGATATGGGCAGAAAGAGAACAGGGGGATAATAAGTAAATATACACTGGTGATGTTGTAGTGTTTCTGTATTCCTTTAATTCTGCTATATTTATGTTGTTTTTTTGGCCGTTATTTTGTTTCAAATTTCTGCTAGATTTCTAATGCAGACTGTCTTTTAGTCAGAATTCTCTTGTCCTTGATTTATTGGCTTGCATTTTGTATTGATTGCTTCATAAAGTGTTTTATTTTACAATGCATGAAAGACATGAGAAAAAAACAAAATTGTTTAGTAGTGCATTAAATTAGATTGGATTGGAAAGTTAGCAGAAGCAATTCTCTCTTGAACAATTTCTACATTCAGGATGAAAAGACTAGCTTGTCATTGAATGCTTGCTGAAAACAGAAAATGGAGTTTGGAAAAAAAAACTTTTGACAATTAGGGTATTTTCAGTAATGGCCTGTAAAAAGAAACAGGATAGTTACTTGAGATGGTTGAGAACAGAGAAATAATGGTTATAGATATGTGCAGAAAGCAGTTAAGTAGTAAGATATTAGAACAAAAATGATTTAATGCTCGTTCTTTACTGTGCAAAATCAATCACAGTGATAAGAAAACTGGTATAAATGTTACTCCTTGTATATTTGTTAAGAATTAATTAATGCATAAGTGTTTGTGCTTCATGATGTTAGACAAACAAGACAGTTGAGTTTCTGCATTTAGGTTCCCCTTTCATTTATAACTGTAGACATTAACATGCAAATAGTATCACTTTACCCTAGTTTTCATCTGCTTTGGCTACTTGTCTACACCTAACAGAAACAACAAGAAACATAGAATGCATCAGTAGAAAAAGACCAAAAGGTTCATCCAGTTTATCTATTCAGCACAGAGGTTTAAGGCTCTGAGCTGCAAACCTGGAGATCTAGGTTTGAATCCCAAAGACCCCCACTTGCATACTGTGTGACCCTGAGCAAGTCACTTAACTTCCTTGTGCTCCCAGGTTACACCTGGAAACAAGCTTCGGCTTAGTGTGCCTCTCCTAGTTAAACAATTTCCCCTTCCCTTCCCTTCCCTTCCCTTCCCTTCCCCACCCTATTCCCCAGCCAGGCTTCATGCTTAGCCTAATACTGGGATAGATTTAAAGAGCCAATAGCCCTAGTGGCTAATTGTCACTTACTTCCCCAGATAAGCCATCCTCTGTTCTGCCTTTGGGTCTCAAAATCCCATATACTGTATTTGTCCCACCAAAGTTCAAAGCTTGTTACAGTATTGACCTCAGCCACCTCTCTGGCTGCCTTTTCCATTTGTCCACCACCTGCTCCATGAATAAAACCTTTTTTCATCATCTCTGCATCGCCCCTCCACCAGGTTCCACTTTTGCTCTCTAGACAGTGTGTCTTCATTCCTCATGAACAAGTCCTTACAGTCTATCTCTTCTTCAATCAAGGAATGGAAAGCACCAGTGCAATGCAAAAAAGTGCAAAATAATGCACCTGGGAAACAAAAACCCAGAGGAGGAGTACACAATTTAGGGGGAGATACTAAAAACAACAAAAATGGAATGGGACCTGGGGGTAGTCATTTCAGACCACCTAAAGGTAGGCAAGCAATGTGAGAAGGCAGTAAGGAGGGCTGGGGGATACTGGGATGCATAGGGAGAGGCATCACCAGTAGAAAACAGGAAGTTGTTATCCCTCTGTACAGACAGTTGGTGAGACCCCATCTGGAGTACTGTGTGCAGTTCTGGAGACTCCATCTCTGCAAGGACATAGACAGGAAGGAGGCTGTCCAGAGGAGGGCAACTAAAATGGTGCAGGGTCTGCACCAGAAGCCATATGAAGAGAGACTAAAGGAGCTTAATATGTATACCCTCGAGGAAAGGAGGAGAGGGGGGACATGATAGAAACTTCAAGTACCTCAAGGGAATCAACAAAGTCCAGGAGGGTAGCATCTTTCAGAAAAAGAGATGTACAAGAACAAGGGGACACAATTTGAAGATAGAGGGGGGACAGCTCAGGGGCAACGTGAGGAATGTATTTTTTCACAGAGAAGGTGGTGGATGCATGGAACGGCCTTCCACAGGAGGTAGTGGGATCAAAAACAGTGAGGGAATTCAAGAATGCATGGGACAGACATAAGGCAATTCTAGTGGCGGGTAGGAGGAAGTAGGTTGTTGGTTAACTAGGATCTGCAGCTTATCCATTAGGTAGGGAAATGGGCAGACTAGGTGGGCCAAGCAGTCCTTAACTGCTGTCAAAGTCTATGTTTCTATGTTTCTATCTCTTGTTTATTCCACACAAGAACGTGTAAGGCAAAGCAAGGCAAGGTATGTTTATTTAAATGGTGCCCAATCTGGGTACCTCATATGTCAGAAATACAGGAGAATAAATTAATTAAAAAGTAAACTATAGCTATAAATACAAACATCAACCATGTTCAAACATTTTCAGGTAAGGCCACGGTAAACAGGTATGTTTTGAGAGCAGTTTTGAAGGAGTCCACCAAGGGGGAGTTCTGGACCCTCACTAGCAAACTGTTCCATAGTAAGGGGACAGCCACTTCAGAAGCTCTATCCCCTGAGAGCTTCAGCCTCAATCAAGGAATTGCATATAGCCCAATCAGTGGACTGGAGCTGATGGGCAGTTGAGTACATGGTGAGGAGATCTTTCAGATACCAAGGGCCTAAAACACAGAGGGCCTTGTAATCCACCACTCCAGTCTTGAAGCTGACACACCACCAAACTGACAGCCAGTGCAGTTCATGGAGCACCAATAAGACATGCTGAGGCTGAGAGGTGCTAGACATCAGCCAGGCTGTCACATTATGGATCAGCTGCAGGGGATGTATCAGACTCCCAGATAACCCTGGGAACAATGCATTGCAAGAATTCAACTTTAGTGTAACAAATGCATGCACGATTATAATCAGATCCCCTGTCTCCAAATAGGGTTTAATCTGGGCAATGTTTTGAAGAGGAAAAAAGCCTCTGTGGACTATTACTGGCATATGATGTTCAAGAGTCAGCTTGCAGTGCAGAATGACTCCCATATTTCGCACTCTGTCCAAAGTTTTGAATGTACTCCCTCATAAAGACAGAACTGTAGTTGCAACACATTTCATTGCTGCCTTGGGGGAACCTAATTCAACCAATAACACCTCAGTCTTGCCTGTGTTGCAGCTCAGCCAGCTGGAGGCCATCCAGTCATTGATTTCACTAATACAACTTCTTGACATGGAGAAAGAAGATGGCCCATTAGGTGTAAAGGGGGAGGTACAGCAGGGTATCATCTGTATAGCGGTGAAAATCCATGCCTTACTGCCAAATGATCTTACCCAATTTCAAAATGTACATGGCAAGCAAGATGAAGGTCACAATCAAACCCTGTCACCCTCCAAAAGTAAAGGCAACTGCCTTGGAGATGGAATTACCCGAGCAACATGCTGCGCCCTACCTGTGAGGTAGCACTTGAAACACAACAGCGTCATGCCAGTGAGTCCTACATAGTGCCTATGGTGAGCCAAAAGATCTCCATGTTCACCGTGTTAAAAGTTGATGAGAGATCGAGAAAGTCCAAGATGGAACTCTGCCCCCTGTCGCTCACTATGAGTAAAATCATTAAACACCTTTACAAGGGCCAGCTCTGTGCTGTGTCGGGGTCTGAATCCCAGCTGGAGAGGCTCATAGATGTAGCATTTTTCCAGATTTGTTTTAAGCTGCACCACAACCACCCTCCCAATACTTCCCCAGAATAGGAAAATTCAAGATAGGCTTGAAATTTGTGAGAATGTCAGGGGCCACAGATGATTTCTTAAGGAGGGGCTTCACAACTGCCAATTTCAAGGCAGCTGGGAAAACAGTCTCCTTCAGGAAGCACCTGAAAGTCTCCATGATAACTGGTCCTAGGGCTTCCTGACAGTCCAAAATCAGCCAGGCTGGGCAAAAATCCAGACACAGTAGGTGCAGCGCGTGCAGCCTAGAGATCACCCAGATGACTTCATCCACCAGCACTGGTTTAAACTTGCCCAAAGGTCTGGAGGTTTCCTTTGTCCATTTCTGGATGGACATCATTGACCCATGAAAGGCCACTTGTGGCAATCTCACTTCTAATGGAGGATCTTGTCCAGGAAAAACAGATTAAACTCCTCACTGTCTACTGTTGAAAAGACTCTTCCTGATTGAAGACAGGAAGGTTTTAACAACCTGCCCATGGTGTGGAAGAGTTGAACTGGTCTGTTCTTCCCTGCAGTAATCATTCGTGACAGGAACTCTATCTTTTTCATTGTGATTGCCCACTGATACAATAATAAGTCCTCAGTGCCAACCTATCCTCCACAGAGTGGTATCTCTTTTAAGAATGCTCCAACCTCCAACTCTTTGTCTTCAACTGCCTCAGCTCATCATAAAACCATTGTGAGCAGTGGTGGGAAATCAAGGGACGAACACAGTAGGGAGAGAGGGAGTCAACAGAAGCTGTAAGAGCCACAGTAAGTACAGAATGTTTCAGTTATAACCCCTCTTTCAGTTCTGAATTCTCATATACACATGTTAAGTTCTGCCAATTATTACTCATACCATATGTATTCCCCTGCTGCCTATGGATCATCCTAGTGGCTGTCCTTTGTACATTCTGTATGTGGTCCCTGCTCTTCATAAAGTGCAGACTGCAGAACTGTGCACAGTACTATAAGTGGGGCCTTACCAGGGATTTGTAACAGGGCAGCATCACCTCCTTTCTGCTACAAAAAACCCTCCTACACACTACAGCATACTGTTTGCTTTCCCAAATGCTTTGCCGCATTGAGCAGTAGAGCTGAGACTGTCATTTGTGATGACCCAGATGTCCCTTTCCTCTGTTGTTTGCCCCACCCTTACTTCTCCATCCAGTAATCTGTTTCAGGGTTCATCCTGCTAATGTGCACCCTTTTGCACTTCTTTGCAATAAACTGTAGTTGTCATACTCTGAATCACTTTTCTGATTTTGCTGAATTTCTTTTCATCTCCCTTATTCACATCTCTGTGTCTACAAACAAAGTCAGGATATCTGTGGCACTCTCAGGGAGCAGACAAAAGGTCAGCCAAAGCCTCATATGTGGGTATCAAAATATGCTTTATTACATTTATTATATGCCCCATGGGGCCAGTGGTGAAACAGCATAACCTTCACCAGCGCTATTCTTGTAAGCTTGTTTAACTTATGATTTTGATTTTTAAAGTGTATTTTGATAGAGGCAAACAAAGTTTTGACTGAGATTTTTTCTGCTCCCTGAGAATGCCATAGACATTCTAACTTCATTAGAAAGTGACGGCAGATGGGGACCTCACGACCCATCTAGTCTGACCAGTATCCTACCCCCCACCCCTTTAGTCCTTATGTCCTGATAACCACCTTGTGTCTGTCCCATGCAGTTTTCAATCCCCCAACCATTTTAGCTTCCACAACTTCTTGGTGCAAACTGTTTCTGGGTTCCACCACCCTCTCTGTAAAAAAAAAAAGTCCTCATATTCCCCCTGAATCCCTCCCCCCTTCAGTCTCATGTTGTGCCCCCTGGTTCTTGCGCAGTCTCTGGTCTGAAATAAGTCCTGCACCTGTACCTTATTTATTTCCTTTAGGTACTTGAAAGTTTCTATCATATCACCCCCTCTCTTCTTTGCTCGAGTGAGTACAAGTTAAGTTCATTCAGTCTCTCCTCATATGGCATTGGCATGTGGTGTAGTCTGCAACACACCCTGGGTAAGAAATTGTACCTGTGTTATATCTGTTTTTAATAATAAAAGTTGTTACTTTAAAAAAAAAACACAATACCTTGTTGTGCACACGCCTGGATTGGTGGTAGTTCAGGTGGATGTTAAAGATCCCATGGCACTTATCGAAAAGAGTAGGGGTGTTTTTATTTGCAAAAATAAACATAGAATACAACACGTTTTCACAGAAATCAAATAATAGCCAAAAAGACTACAACACTATATCCATTTAACTTCAGATCCACTTCTTGAACACCTGCTATCAAACTGTTTTTCACATTTATTCTTGCTTCTTCAGTTTCTTTATTTATACTTAATAAAATGAAAAACCCTTTCCATAATTTCTTTAGTAATCCTGGGGATACTCTTAACATATCAGAGGCAAAATGTTCTCCAACTCTTTAACAATTAGCCTACTAATGCAAACATACGACATTTTCTTTTGATATATAACCCATTGTATTCTGGCTTGCCACAGAAGTATTTGAGACATCCAAAAATAAAGTCAAAGTCCCATATGCAATCCGAATGAACCCACTGGAACACTCCTAAAGCTAAGAATTCATATGTCATATTTTTCAGCCATGTCAGGTTCCATACATCTGCTAAAAACCCACAATCCTGAAGCATAGGAACAATCTAGTAAAGAATGGACCATGGATTCCTCCTTATTAATGCATTCAAGGTAGGGCATAACCTTTCCTGTAAGACTTTATATTCGCATTCCCCTAACATTCAGTCTTCCATAGAAAATTAACCACTGTACCTCCCATTGATTTTTGGGCAACCTAGGATTATTCAATTGAGCCACTACGATGGGGTTCAAAGTTAATGGGCAGTTTTAAATTCCGCTCTTGTGGGTATAGTTTTCCATTAGATGGTGATACAAGTCCCTTGTACTATATGTGAGTGCTACTGTCTTCTGTATTTCCCATTTATACAATTTTTGTGCGTTGGGAAAGTGCTCTGGAATATGTAGATATTTATTAAGTTTAGGGGCTAAAGAAGTCCAACACTTAAAGTATTTCCCATAATTATTAAATTCCATGAATTTTCAGATCTGGATTCCGATATCAACCCTTCTTTCAAGGAGTTGGTAATAAAGAAAACATGAGCTATACCACTGGGTCTATCATTCCTAAACCCCTGTTTTATTGTTAGGTAAGTAAAACTTCTTTTAACCGGGTTTAGGCAGTTTACCCCAAAGCATCTGAAAAAGATGCTATATAACTTGGTTTCAAATTCTGTTGGTAGTGGAAATATCATTGCCACAAATTGAATAATGGGCAAAAGGAATTGTTTAATTATTTGAACTCTTTTAATTTTAGACAAATGCCATTGCTTCCATCTAGAAACTTTATTTTCAACACTCCTAAGTATCCTCTGCCAATTATCATTAGGAACATTCTGAGG
The DNA here is from genome assembly GCA_016271365.2 of Neoceratodus forsteri. Taxonomy (NCBI): domain Eukaryota; kingdom Metazoa; phylum Chordata; order Ceratodontiformes; family Ceratodontidae; genus Neoceratodus; species Neoceratodus forsteri. Next base: position 721,206,065 of record CM057454.1, read on the forward strand.
ACCAAAGTTAATGCCCAAAATTGAGCGGGTCTCTAGAAAATGAATTTTCTCCAGCCATAGTTCAAAATCCCACACCCCAATAATCAGTCCTTTTGTTTTATTTATGTTTATTTTTGCGTTAGACACTGTAGTAAATTCCTCAAATGCTCTCATAAACCCGTAACTGATGAACAGTCCTCCAAATATATAACCAAATCATCAGCATAAGCTTGAATATGTAGCTGTGCTAGACTTTTCTCTATATTGTATCCCTTCCATTTCTTTGCCTCCAATGCAGTTAAGTAAAGGGATCAATAGCAAAATGTATATAAAAGGGGCTTAAGGGGCACCCTTGCGAACCCCGTGGTTAGGGAAATCCAGCAGCTGTCGGCCCTCTCACAAAAGGAAAACCATCCCACTCTGGTACAATTGCTCAATTAAATTTGTCAGCTTAACCTGCACCCCATAATGCCTCAAAGTTTAAAAAGAAATGGCAAATGGACCCTGTCAAATGCTTTATCCAGATCAGCTGCTACTAAACAACCTGTTAATCCCATCTCATTGAAATAGTCAATTCATCTCTTATCTGCATGATGGCAGATTGAATTCTTCTCCTGGCAAACCACAATATTGATTCGGTGAAATCACTTCCCCTAACGTGATGTTTAAGCCTTTCATTCAATATTTTGGCAAAAGATTTTATAGTCAGTATTTAATAGGGTGATTGGTCTCAATTCCCCATATCTTGCCTGTCACCTGATTTAAAATATAAGTTAATAAACCTTCTGAAAAGGAGGGTAGATCGATTCTTGTCTAGAAAATCTTGAAATAATAGGCCCAGGCATTGACTTAGTTCATCCGAAACTGTTTATACAAGTTATTTGTGAGACCATCTAGACCAGGTGAAATATTTAATTTTAGAGACCTGATAGTTTCCATAATTTCTTTCTGGGAGATAGTATCCCATTCTGCTTCCTTGTTATGCCTTATACATGATACGAATCTTATTTAAATAATCCTCTATCTCTGTTATAGAAATAGTTTTTTAGGATTAAGGGAACAAAATGTTCCTTAATTACCTCTCTTAATTCCTGCTCTGAAGTTACTACACCCCCATCAGATCTTTTTAGCTCCTCCAAACCCATTGAATCTCTAAGTTCTTTGCACATCTGAAAGGGGTCCCAAGAGGTGATTTCTTTACTCCATTAAGTAATATGGCCTGCATTGTTTACTTCTGTCATACTGATATTCTTTCATAGCATCTTTTAATAAGGAGATTTGATCTGAGTAATCCCACCTAGATGTGTAAGCTAAGGATAAAATTCTCTGAAGTTGCTGTCTCAAACTTAGATAGCAGAGACATTTTTCATTTTAATTTTCCTCCCAGTATTTTTGAACAGGTTACGTAGATCTGCTTTTGTGTCTAACCACCATATACATATATCTGTGTATAAAAAGCTACTGAAAGCCTAGCCTTCAATAGGTTTCTTATCCTAATCTGGATAAAATTTAGTTCTAGCACTGAATTATTAAGCTTCCATCTTATGTGTCTTATTTCTGTCATCTCTGGAAGGAAAAGGTGCTTACCAAAATGAATGATCTGAAAATTCACAGGAAAAATTTGGAAGATTATGTGAATGTTTGAAGAAAAAACATATGGTCGATGAGAGAAAAAGATTTCCCTTTTGAAGAAAACTTATTCTTAAGATTTAAAGAGGTATTACAACTCACTAAACCTGCATCTCTAAGGATTTTACCTAAAGCGTTAGTATCGCAGTAGGTTTTCTTGCCACTTTGTTTACCATGTATAAGATCTGGAACTGTGCAGTTAAAGTCCCTCCCATAAAACTCTGACCGTCGAATAAAAAGGCTGCACCAGTGTTAGGCAGTTCACCCTACCTGATTTAGTTTGAGGATTGTAGATATTAATGAAACGAAAACAAAACCCACACCATTTCCCATCCAAAATCAAAACTCTCCCTGGTACCAAGTCTATCAGATTATGCAACTGAAATGAAAAGAGTTGAATAAAATCCCCTCCATCCATAACATCCTCCCCAAAGACCAATAGGATGGGCCCTCACAGCCAATCTTTTTAAATGCTAACCTTTGGTCAATGGTGGACATCCATGTCTCCTGTAAAAACCAGACTGACAAAGGAAAATCATGTATAAAATTAAACACAGCTAGCCGTTTAGCTTTATTTAATAAGCTATGAGTGTTTAATGAACCCCAGGAGCACACCATAGTCCTTCATGATGGTCAATACCCTTCATTTTTCCTTTTTTCTTTTTTTATCCTTATAGTTGTCTAGTATCTGAGATTTGGTTGAAATAGTGGATTTTTGGGAGTCTATTCGTCCCTTCTGTCTTACCCCAAGATGTAAACAGAGCCGCATAAATATTGCTAGTCTCCATCTGGCAATCTGGGGGCTTTAGCATGCAGATTTCTTGCTGATCCTAAGCTCTTGAGGAACCAGTACAAAGTATCCTCTGACTTTTTACCATTTCTTTTCCTACTTTCTCATCAGAAAAACATCTGGGAATGTTTAAGATATTCAGAGGACCCATTCCATCCTTTTAAGTGTCCTTTGCTAACATCAGTACCCTGCTTATTTCTTTGATTTTCAGGAAACACTTTTCCCCTGTTACCACCATTTTTGAAACCAAGCTAGTTTTCCTTTCTGTTGTACCTCTGACCTCAGGAGTTGTACCACAGAACTAGGAACAGAAATGGAACCCTCCTGCAAGGGGTGGATAGAACCACAGCTTCTTGTGCTTTCTGTATATAAGACTCAGAACCAGAACTATGTGACAAATTATATGCGGCCAAGGGCAGAATTTAAACACATGACCTTTTGCCTCACATAAATCGCAGCAAGATGGATTACCACAAAACATAGTTAGTGTCCCTACCTCCCACAATTATCGCATCTGGGTTGGTCACAAGCTAGACAGGTGAGTCTTTGCTCCACATTTATAGCAGGCACGAGGCTGTCCACTGTAAGCACACTCCTCTGTCCTTTCCTAACAAAAAGAGTTTGGAATGTGCTCAATTCCTGCTTCATTTTGCTTAAGCTTAACTTTATATTTCCACCCTCCGTCAAAATTGTTCTGAGTCTAAAATAGGCTCAGGTTCATAAAACATCACACCTTTTTTAGCCAGAATGTAATATCTTCTACCAGACCCTTCATTCGAAACATTATAGTGACAAATTTAATCAAGGGCTTTGACAATGGTATCACAATAAAGGGGTCCATGTTGGGAAAATTTTACTTGCCCATAGCGTAACCAGAAAGGTCAAGTGCTTATTGAGACCTAAAGCTGATATCAAAATTATCTTCACCCGAAATGTGTATAAATGCATAAACATCCTTAGGAGAAAAATGCAAAGAATCTTTCAGTAAAACTTTCCCTACATAATGTCTGTCGGGTCTGACTTCCAATCCCCCTTTATACCGTAAACGCACTGCATTCCTCCTTGGAGCAGCTTCTCTTTGTGCATTGGAAAAGAGCTCCGACAGCAAAGGCTTTTTATCTGGTTCCTTTTGGGGGGGGGTACTAACAATTCCACTGCAGGTTTAGGTAAGGCCTTATGAGACACAGCAGCCTCAGCTGAATCACTCAAGTTATTCAGGTTACCTGCAGTACCTAAAAACATACACTCCTCTACCTTCTTATCTGTACCTGAAACATTTTCCTGCAGTTGCACCTTTGGAGCCACTCAGGAGAATCCTGAGAAAGGATGACTTGGGCTCCAAGTGGGGTCAGGAATCCATCCACCTGATTCCAACAGAGACCAACCTGCCCCACTTAGAGCTTTTTCTGGCGTCCAGTCTTTTGCCCTCATTATTTATAATAGCGCTGCTTTATTACCTAAACCTAATGCATTTGGCATGGGAATTACATTTTTCCTTTGTGCCCTCAGAAAAAAATTTCTGTAACCCCTAATTGCGAACCTACATTAGACTGGTAAACCATTTTTATTTGCCTCTACTGCATCCCCCCTGCTTCATATTATTATTCAACACAAAACCTTTTATTTTATCCATAGGGACAGCAAAGTCAGTAAAATCCATAGGCAAAGTGGTACAGCTCTTTTCAGCATTAGTTGAAATAATGTCCTGTTCCTCCTTCCCTCGTGCCAGGAAGAAAAGACAGGCTACAGTTTTTTGAGGCTCAGGCATCCCAGACTTTTCTTCTTTTAAATCCTCCCGACTATATTGCAGCAGGCGCTTCAGAGCTCGGTCATTCATAGCGCTATTTTTCTGTCATTAAAGCGAGATCTGAGCTCCGTTTTACACGAAACAGTAGCAGTGTTAATTTTGGAAAACGAGCTTGGCTGCAAGATGACAGGCAATTCTACCTGTTTGGACAACTTTACAGTCATTTCTGGAGCTAGAACAGGCAAATTCTCGGTGTTGGGAAAATAAAAGTACCTGTTTGAATTTCAGCGCCTTTACCGGGGCACAGTTCCATTGGACAGCCGCCAGCTCACAGACTCTCCCAATCTCTTCCCTTCTTCTTCTTGCTCCATGACCACCTCTGGTTGCCTTGTTTCCACCATTTTTTCATCCATCCTTGTATTGCCATTGCAAATCGCGGAGTTCAGGTTCAAATCCTGCTGCAGCAAATAAGGAATTCACAACCCGAGTTGTAATCTTGTGCTCAGAGCCACTCTCTTCCTCAAGATCTGCAGATGCCTTTACAGGCAACACCTCTGGCTGTAGTTCTTCAGTAAATTCCTTAGTAAGCTCCCTGAAGATTCTCCTTTCGAGAGCTTAAATTCTGAAATAAATTCAGCGAAACACGGCTGCAGCCTCTAACATGAAAATAGTAGAAGGCGAGGCTCTCTCCTACCAAGCAGACATCCTCCTCCTCCTCCGCCATCTTGGTCCCACCAGAAAATGGGTCCCCCCTGCTCACAGGAAGCAGGAAGTAGGGGAATTTCCCCGGTGTCCCGGCCAAATTTCCCTCATTCACTAAAAATACCACCAACAGTTTCATCTGGTTCAAGGTCAGTTGGCATTCATCTGTATCCCCCTTCCCAGGGGCGTGCCTGAAAATAGGCAGGATTTGTCTAGTGCACTTACCCGGTCAATAAAAACTAAATAAATAAAATTTTACTTAGAACATGGTATTTCCACCTAGAATCTGAAAATGGAATATAGAGAATAATGGGCCAGATAAAGAGATTACAATAGAAAGAAAGGCAGTTTTAAGCTAAACCAAGGTAAGATGTTAATAAAACATTAACAGTAGTGTGGTATATATCAACTACATGATGGGTTATAGCAGAATAACACATTGATCTCCACACCTTCACCTCTTGGGAATTATGGTTCTTACCACGCATTAGTGGAGATAAGTGCATTATTCCACTGGAACCTATTATGTATTCTCTGTGTCTAAAAACTATGGGCTACATTTTCAAAGCCCCCCACAATCACGCACCTGTAGGAAAAAACTGGCACAAACAGGCCTCCACTTGCGGAGCCACAGTTTTTCTTACAGCTGCAGTATACTCAAAAGTGGGACTGGTTTGCAGCTGGCTCCATGATTTATGGCAGCTTACAGATGCTTTTTTGGTGCAGCTATGGGGAAAGGTTGCAGCTGGTGGGACCAGGCGTAACATCTCCCACAGCTCCACCAACTGAAAATACGAAACTCCGTAGGTGCAGTGGTTTCATCCTGTGGCTAAGGCTGCAGGTTGGGACTTAGAGCCAGATTTTCGAAACTTACTTGGACCAAATCCCACTCCACAACTCCATTTGCAGATCAAAATCTCTGCAGCTGCAGAGATTTGTATTTTCAGTCCCCTGCAGCAGCAGAAGATGTTATGCTTGGTACCACCGGCTGTAACATTTTTCCACAGCTGCGCCATAACATTTTTCCACAACTGCAGGGAAAACACACCCACAAGCTGCCATAGATCATGGAGCCAGTCATAAACTGGTTCCACTTTTGAGAATACCATAGCTTTGGGAAAAACTTTGGCTCTGCAAATGGCAACCCACTTTCGCAAGTCTTTTCTGCAGCTATGGTATTTTCAAGGGTTTGAAAATCCATCCATTAGTCCCTGACCCATTTGAAAACCGAACCCTATGTTTTTGCCCCTTCTTTCAGGTATGGGTACACATAACTGTTTGACTAATACATTTTAACTAACAGTTCTTAAAATGGTTATATAGTATCTAAATCATGGCAGTCGGGGTTGAGAATGCATTTCCATACAAAACCCTAGTTTGTAGTAATTTATGACATGGTCATCTTTTAATGTGGAGACATGAAATTTAGATGGCATTTCTTCTTGGAAAAGACCTCAAGACTTATTAATTTTGAAGAAATTTGGATCAGTGGGTTTTGTGCAATAGAATGGCATAAATGATAAAACAATATGAAAAAGGGACATTTTGTTGCTCATCAACTACTGAAGGAGCTGGCAGAGGTCCTTGCAGGACCTTTGGCAGACCTATTTAATGCCTCACTACATTCGGCGTGTATACCTCAGGACTGGAGGATGGCTCATGTGGTGCCCCTCCACAAGAGTGGCCCCAAGGATGAACCGGGAAACTACAGACCAGTGAGCCTCACATCCATCATGGGTAAGCTAATGGAGACTATTCTGAAGGAGAGGCTGGTGGCCCTCCTAGAGGTCAAAGGACTACAGGACAGCAGACAGCATGGTTTCATATGTGGCAGATCCTGCCAAACCAACCTGGTTGAGTTCTATGACTGGGTAACTAGGCAACTGGGTAGGGGCCATGCAGTGGATGTCCTGTTTCTGGACTTCAGTAAGGCATTTGACTCAGTGCCACATGGAAGGCTGGGAAGGAAGTTAGTAGGCACAGGGGCGGGTGCAAAGCTGGTGAGATCGGTAGGAAACTGGCTGCAGGGAAGGCAACAGAGGGTGGTGGTGGGTGGGGAGCTCTTACACGCAAGGGCAGTGACGAGCGGTGTTCCACAGGGCTCAGTGTTGGGACCAGTGTTGTTTGGGATATTCATTGCAGACATATCATGGGAGATCAAGAGCAAGATCAGTCTGTTTGCTGATGATACCAAGGTAGGCGTGGTGGTGGATGACCTAGGGGGATTGCAGGGGTTGCAGGATGATCTGGCAAAGCTTGAAACCTGGTCAGACACCTGGCAACTGGGCTTTAATGCCAAAAGTGCAAGGTGCTGCATTTTGGGATGAAGAACCCAAGGAGGAATTACCAGCTAGGGGGGGTGCAGCTAGCCCAGACAGAGGAGGAGAAGGATATGGGTGTGCTCATTACAGGGTCAATGAACAACTCGGCACAATGTAGGAAGGCAGCTGTAAAGGCCAACAAAATGCTGAGTTGTATTGCAAGAGGTATATCCTTGAGGAGGGAGGAGGTGATTCTGCCACTGTACAGGTCATTAGTTAGACCACACCTGGAGTACTGCGTGCAGTACTGGTATCCGTAGCTGAAGAGGGACATTAAGTTACTGGAGGGGGTGCAGCGCAGAGCAACAAAGATGATCAAGGGGCTGGGGGACTTATCATACGAGAGGAGGTTGAAGGATTTGAACATGTACTCACTGGAGGAGAGGAGAGACAGGGTGACATGATTGAAACCTTTAAATACATGAAAGGAATAAACAAGATGGGTACAGAGGGGCTGTTCAAAGTAATGGAGGGGAGGGCCACCAGGGGCCATGATATGAGACTGGAGCGAGGAAGGTTCAGGAGGAAGATGAGGAGACACTTTTTTACAGAGAGGGTGGTGGCTGGGTGGAATGCGTTACCTGCTGAAGTGGTATGCAGTAGAACAGTGGATTGCTTCAAATGAGGATGGGACAGGACAAGGGGTAGGGTTAATGAAGGGGAAGGGTGGACAGGAGGGGCAGCTGCAGAATAAGGGGTGCTAGCTGCACATTCGAGCAGACTTGATAGACCTCTATGCCTTTATCTGCTGGCAAATTTCGTATGTTCGTATGAATAAAATAGCAAGGATATAAAACTTTAAACTTGCAGGATAATTAGATCATGTTCCAGGAAGAGGGACCTTTGGTGTTTTGAAAATGAAAAATGTTTAAAAAAAAGTTAGGAACAAAAATAAAAATGACACCTGCAAAAAAGATGCTGTTGGTCAGATAAAGCCAATTCAAATGCAGCTTCTCCTAACCCATGGTTACAGCATCACGCCACTTAAAAGATGCTTGTGTTCAAATCTGTGAGCACATCTTCACTTACTGGTTTTATGAGATAGAAAAATATATATACAGTCAATTCCGGTTGTGTGCACATGGTCGGGACCTGCCATTTTGTGCACACATCCGAAAATGCACACAACCGAAAAAACATTACCCGTGATCTCGGGACTGTGTGTATGTGATCCCGGTATCGTGGGTAATACTAATAACAACCTGGAAACAGACTTAGTGCATAAAAAGTTGTTTGTTGCAAACATTTTGTAACTTGTTAAAAAATATCCTGCACATACAGGCAGGGACATGATGTTTAGTACGAGCAGTTAGATTTTTTTGCCAGGCAAGCCTTATCGCTGGGGTGGGGGTGGGGGTTCAGTATGTGGTTGCTGACAATTACTACTGCTTTAAGCACTGAGGTTGTTACACTGCAGTTTACTTGGGGAGGAATACTTTGACCAACTGTGTCCCCTATAACATCCTACCTATTCCTTGGCACAAGCGTTTTATCCAGGAGCTGTGTCTTCTACTTCAGCGTCAGAATGGTATGAACGAGTCAGCTTCTCTAACAATGCAGGACAACTGAATGTTTAAATCAACAGAGGCAACATCAGTTAGCCTCAGGTTATCACAGACTGACAGTTAGGCAGATGATTAACAGCTGCTTGCTGCTTAGGAGCACGGTCCGTTTTGCTATTGTGAAGCACCACATTCACTTAGCGGTCAATTAACACCAATGAAAGCTGCTGAAAACACTGCTGACTGAGCTTGAATTTTGTGCACGCATCCGAAAATCTGTGTGCACACATTCGATTCTCTTAACATGCCAGGTATAGGCAGAGAATCGAGACCTGATGTTTTTGTGCACACAAACGGAATGTGCACACGACGAATGGCACACAAGTGGAATTGACTGTATATCAAGAATTTGTGGCCACTGGCCGCCTATCCCGATACCTGATACCTGTGAACACTTCTGCCCTGAGCTCCTGATATCTTCAATATGGCCATCGGGACCCCATCCCCAGTGGCCCTTCAATTCTAATGCTAACACTGGGAACCCATCCCCAGTGGCCTTTTAGTCCTAATGCTAACACTGGGAATCCATCCCCAGTGGCCTTTTAGTCCTAATGCTAACACTGGGAACCCATCCCCAGTGGCCCTTTAGTACTAATGCTAACACTGGAAATCCATCCCCAGTGGCCTTTTAGTCCTAATGCTAACACTGGGAACCCATCCCCAGTGGCCCTTCAATCCTAATGCTAACACTGGGAACCCATCCCCAGTGGTCCTTTAATAATAATGACAACACTGTGAGCCCATCCCTGGTATTGATTCCCTATAGTGTTTATAAGGACACCAGAAGCAGAGCTCCGGTGCCACTGCAAAACCCTCCTCCCATTCCAACACTGGATGCACAACCTCAGTGTCAGAAAGGTTCAATTAAAAAAAAATATGTGGCCACTGGATGCCTAACACAAATATCAATGAAACCCCCCTCCCCCACCCCAGATTCTGACATCAAGTGCCCAATCTTGTTGCCAGAAAGGTTTTATTAAAAAACTTTGTGGTCACAGGAAATGATCCCAGTGCTGCTGAAGACCCCCCAATTTGACACCAGGTGCCAAACCTCAGTATTGTAAACAATAAGTAATATAAATCAGTAATTTCCCTTCTCCCAAGACCACTGGCCACCAATAATTTAAAAAAAGAGATGGTACTGACCACAGCCCCGCACCACATTGCTGGCCACTGTCTGAAAGAATGAGAGCATGGTCATGGATCAGCCATTCACTTTCACTGTTGGTGGTCATGATTGCACTCATTCAGGTGGCAGCAGTGAGAGAAGAGCTGTGCTAGTTGCTGTTACTTAAAAAAAAATAGTTTGGATTGTATGAGGAGAAGGGTGGGGATAAGGTGCTAGTGGGCTAGGAGAAGGGGTTATATTTAAGTGTAGCAGGGAGAGGGAAAGGGTGGAATGAGTGGCAGTGAGTGGGGAAGGAAAATTACTGTTTTTTTAAATTCTTTATTAAGTATTTCTAACACTGAGGTTGGATGCCTGGTGTCAGACTGGGGGGTGGTTACCAGGGTTGGGCTCCTGGTGACAGCATATTTTTTAAATATCAGTTCAAGGGTGAAGGGTTACCACTGGACAGCAGGGGATAAAATGTTTTTGGGACAGGGCAGAGGTTGGAGTACCACTGAACACAAGGAAATAAATGGTTTTGGGGCAGGATAAGGCAGGGGGTTACCAGTGGGCAAAATAGATATTTGTCATGGGACAGATGAAGAGAGGGTGCCACTAGACACCAGAGATACTTGGCATAGGGTTGAGTGGAGTGTGCCGCTGGATGACAGAGATGCAGGATATAGGGTTAGGTATAAGAGAGGGTATACTCAGAAGCTAGGGATTAGGGCTGGGAGAAATTAGCAAATTTTGATTTTGTTGAATTTTCATGAACTTTCTGGGAATGTCTTCTTTAAGTGACCATAACTCAGTCAGTATTATAGCTAGAGTTCTGACATCAGGCCTGTGTATTATTTTGCAGTGGCCCTAACAGGATGTCAAGTTTCATGACATTCGGATGAAGGATGGGGACATTATGGGGACTCAGAGTCTGGCAGATTATTATTCATTTGAAAATTTCCCAATATATTTCTATGCTTACAACTTAACCATCTTTGCAGCTAGATAACCGAAAATTCAGAAGCATACATTCTTGGAAGGTCATAGAAACTGCTAAATAGAGAGGTAATTGGTCATGTGAATTGTAAGTTATAGGCATTCAAAATTTCACAATTTAATTATTTGTAAAATTGTGTGAACATTTTCAGAATATTTGGATGTTTATAGCTCCTCTGCTGTTGGAGGTATACACTCATGATTTGGCATACATACCAAAGTAAATACGTCCTTGAATCTAATTAAGCAGGATAAACATGGTTTAGTAGGTTAACGTTCAATGTGGATACTTTAGAAATTAGTAAGTGGCAACATTTGCTCAAAAATTCATGAATGCATAATAGGTAATGCCACTAGAATTCCACTTGTGGAATCTAACTTTCATAAAGTACTTCTCACCACTGAATCACCTTACCTCCATTAGCATCATGCATGACCTTGCAGTACTACTCCAACACTCCTGCAATAGTGATGCCCAGCTTCATGCTCCATGATGACTAATGATATCTAGATTCTTCTGTTGCAATGGCCTAAGTCACAACTAGTTGTAAGGCTTGGTGTCACTTATTGATTGATTGACTGAAGTATGTACAGTTTTAACCAGGAAATACATACTGAGCTGATAACAGCTCATTTCCAGACGTGTCCTGAGGGAGAAGGGAGAAGGAGATGGCTAAACAATTAAATTACTAAAATTACAAGAAGTCACAAAGAATGATATAATATTTAAAGCAGGATCATAAATAGTAGAAATAATTTAGTAATGAATGCAATAAGAAAATATAACACCCTCATATATGTAAAGAAGGGAGAAATCGTGGAATAGCATGAAACGGCAAAACTAGAGAAGGGAGTAAGAAGAGGACAACAAGTAACAAGGGAATAGCAAGAGAAAAGAGTCATACACAGTTGCAGGAAGGATAACAAAAGTCATAGCGAAGAGATTTTAGGGAGGCAGAATGAATATAAAGGGGAAAAGAGGACCAAAGTTTAGGGAAGCGGTAAAAAAAAGCAGATTGACCACCAGTACATTTTCTAGAAGGAATAGAGAGGGAATGGGGAGTATTGCTGTGGAGAGAGTAGGAAGAAGAAGGAGGAGGGGATAGAAAGGATCTGAGATAAGAGGGAAGGTTGCCAAACCAGAATTTGGATAAAAAAGAGACACAATGGGAAAGGTGCCTAGCATCAAGAGATGGGAGAGAAAGGGAAGAGTAAAGAGAGCAGTGGTGAATATGAGGGGGGCAATCTAAAGCAAAATGACAGAAAGAATAAAAAATGGGGTCCAGTTAGACAAGGATTTAGGGGCACTACCGTAGATTAAGTCACCACAGTGATTAGAGGTTAGAGGAACAAGGTGTGAATGAGCTTGATGCATCCAGCAGACCAGACCTGAGTTTGATTCTCACAACCTCCAATTGCATACTGCGTGACTATAAGCAAGTCACTTAACCGCCCAGTGCTCCCAGGTCGCCCCTAAAAACAGGCACTTGTGCCTAGTGGGCCTTAACTGGTTACCAAAGACTAAAATAAAAAAAAAATGGAAAGATAATTTTTAATATAATTTCCCAGCATGCATGGAGCAGAATACTTGCTTTATTCCTGTACAAAGCATCAAACTTGGGGTGAAGCTTATAAGGAATTGTATCAATATGCACTGAGAAATCAAGATGCCAGCCAAGGCAGACCCTGAGGTATTTAAAGGAGGAAACATATCCAATATTAGCCTCATCAAGGGTATTAAATAGTGGGAGAGAAGTAAGTCTGGCAAGCCTCTGGTGGGTTCCAAAAGTCATTGACACAGTTTTTTGGGGGCATTTAGGGACAGTTGGTTAGATGTGAACCAGCACTGAATGTTGTCAAAATCCAACTGTAGCCGAGAGGTAAGGTCACAGGGGGAGGAGCCAGATGCAAAAAGAACAGTGTCATCAGTGTACATATGAATGGACACAGAGGAACAGACAGAGGTTATGTCATTTAAGAATATGGAAAAGAGAATAGGACTCAGGACAAACCCTTGAGTAACACTTGAGCTAATGGGAAGTGAAGCTGAAATGTTTTTTCCTATCCGGACAGCTTGAGATTTGCATTCAGTATAAGAACAAAACCAACTGACTGAAGAGTCAGAGAGGCCCACAACTTTAAGTTTGTCCAGAAGGAGGGGATGTGCCACAGTGTCAAAAGCTTTAGCAAGATGAATAAAAATGGAAGAAGTAATCAGTCCTTGATCCATACCTGTAAGTATGGAGTCAGTGAGCCGAAGGAGGGAGGTAGAAGTGGAGTGGAATTTCCTAAAGCTAGACTGGAAAGGTATGAAAAAGAGGAGTTATTGAGAAAGGGAGTGAGCTAAGACAGAACAATGTGCTCCTGTGACTTAGCCAAGGTTGGAAGGAGAGATACTGGACGGAAGTTACCAGGAGAAGTGGGATCACCTCCTCTGTGGATAGGTATGACAATAGCCTGTTTCCAAATATCAGGAACAGAAGCAGAAGAGAAAGAAAGATTTAGAAGTAAAGTGATGGGCAGAGTAATGGCAGGTGCTGAGAGAAGGAGAAGTTTAGGGTCAAGGCCATCAGGACTACCTCCCTTCAGTGGAATATGAGCAAGTAGTGCCATTAGGAAAACAGGGCAGTGAAAGGTGAGAAAAAACTGAAAAAGGAGAGGAAGGCAGAAAGAGAGAAGGAAGGGAGTAGGGGAGGAGGGGATAAGAGAAAGGACACAGGTAGTAAAGTAAGAATTAAAACTTGTCACTGTTTTCAAATAGTGAAAATATGCATTGTTTTTTGCAGGGTCGATAAAGAGTCAAATCTGGACGCAGCGCACTCCCAGTACAATGCTCAAAGATGTTGCTCAACCACTTTTGCTGATTTACAATGTTTTATTTAATAATGAAACACATAAGTGATCAAAAACAATATGAAAAATCACCTCAGCTTACATACTTGTCCCAGCGCTTTGGTTCTAAGACTTCCTCAGAGGGCATGGTTATGGACTAAACACTTCATTCATTTTATAGGATGAAGTTAAATGACAGATTCATTCATTAATGATGGTTACCCCTTATTTCTTAAAGTGACCTTACATTATATTAGGGTAACGTATTGATGTCTTTTAGTCAAAGCTTACTAATCAAAATAAATAACCATATAAAAAAATGAAACAATAATAATGAAATAAAGAATAATGCTCTAACTAATACAACTTTGTTCAAGCTGGTGTAATACCTAACTTTTACCATTCCATTGGTCATTGGTGTTAGATGTGATCCTAATACATACTAAACCTTAGGAATATCACATTTTATAAACAATTTGGATAATTTCTAATACATCAATAACTCAACTTTAGTTATCATAATCAAGCAAGAGAAGAGAGTGAGACAAACAAAAGACAAGGACATTTATACTGAATGCCAGTGCCTATTCAGATAGTATTTGGCCATCTCTCTAGAATATTCAAAGATAGAGGTGTGCATCATTTTGCCTGAAAAAATAAGAAATGTCAGTTAATCTCTTTGCTAGTGTTTAAATTTACCATCTAGACTAAGAAGTAAAGGCCGGTGAGTGGAGTCTGAATCAAGGACATGGGGGTTGGAGGGGAAGGAAGGAGGGAACAAATGGTTTTAGGATTCAAACCACTTCATTTATGAAATACAGACAACATGAGGTATTCTACTCAATAGGAGCTCCTCAAGGATGATCAGAATTTAGTTTGTCTGTTATTTATTTAACATCTCTGGCTGGTTGTTCTTAAGTATGGTTTCAAGTCCCAGGCATCATTTAACCCATTAAGTTTCACAGTGACTAAGGAAAATATTCAATAGTGCTCTCTCTCTCTCTCTCATAACAGATTTTGTCTGTTACCTCCTCTGTTAGGCCATTGAACATGTTCCAATATTTGTATCTAAGTGTGCGTACGTCTCCATCATGTGCCTCCAAGAAATGTCTCCCCACTGGTGTATCCATTTTCTTATCCAGTTGGTCTAATATTTAGGGTCAATGAATCTAACAAAACTGGTAATATTCCAGTCTATCATTTTAAAGTTATAGGGGCTGAAAATTCTGCAGTTTACATACAGTAACTGTGAAATGTCGTTTTAACATTTCTGGAAGTTAGGAGGCTTATAACTCAGTCACCTTTAAAGATAGACATCTGAAACTTAGTACACACCTACATAAGCCCTGGTAAATAATTCATACCAACTGTGGTACAATCAGGACTAATACATTTGAAATCAGATGGAAATAAATGAAATCACAATTCTGGCAATATTTCACAAAATTTTCATTGAAAGTTTGCAAACTTTCACAAACTGAAATCAGCATTTCACCAGAATTTCCCTGGCAGAAGATAAATTTCACTCAATCCTACCAGGGATACTTAGCATGGGGTTGAGTGTGGGGGAGGGTGCCACTGGACACCACAGATGTTTGCTTGTAGTCAGGTGTGGGTGAGGCTGACACTGGATGTCAAGAAAGCTGGCATTGGGTGGTGAGCAGTAAGGAGTGCCACTGTACTTCATAGGCTGTTTACTATTAAAAGTATTGCCAATAAGAATATAAAAACAGAAAAATGACAGACTGAGAAAGACCTGAATTGTCCATCTAATCTGTCCCAAGATTCCATACTTGGAGATTCTCTAGTCTATGTTATATTCTACCAGTTCCCCCCTTCACTTCCATCTACTTCCTGTATGATAACTTATCTGTTGCACTGAGCAGTTGGCTTTCAATTATTTCATATCACCAACCCAGTCTCTCCTCTTTTGTGCTCTATACTGGTGTCCCATTGATGCAATACATTGTTCCAGGCTTTTTCCTCCTTTGTGCATCATGTTGCTATTGTTGGTGTTGAATTTCAGTTGGAAAATATTGCACCACTTCTCCAGTCTCCAAACATCCTGTCTCATAATGTTAATCCCTTGTTCTCTGCTGACCCTCCAGCAGAGCTTGGTATCATCTGTGAACAGGCTTACCTTGCCCTTTGTACCCTTACCTGTGTCACAGATATACATATTAAACAGGAGTGTCCCCATGACTGACCCCTATGGTACCCCCTTAGTCATTGCTCTGTACCATTTAGGACCACTCTCTGTGTTCCTTCCATCAGACAGTTTTTGACACATTCAGTTATTTCTTCCCATATCCCCAGATCACTTGTTTTCTTAACCAGCCTCCTATAAGGTGCCAGATTGACACTTTGATATAATGCATGTATAGCATTGCCACTTGGAAACAAGACAGGCTGCTCTGATCAAAAATGTGCCAAGTCAATGCAATATGCACCACAAAGACTGGCACCAGCACCAGTACCACCACTGGCACCAGTACCAGCACCAGTGCCAGCACCAGCACCAGTACCAGCACCAGCACTGGCACCAGTGCCAGCACCAGCACCAGCACTGGCTCCAGCACCAGCCACACCTAGAAAAGCTGTATTGCCAAAAAGATTTATTTAAATATGGAAAGTGATAAATTGAAAAGTACAATAAATGCACAAAACCCATGGGGGGGGGCAGCATACCACATGATGACACCACTAGCCACAATCAGTTTTACCCATGCACGCTTCTTCCTGGGGAATTAGTTCTGTGTATTCGTTGCACTTTGTATATAAATAAAATTTTTTTGGCAAAATAGCTTTTTTTAGATGTATCTGGTGCCAATCTTTGTTGTGCAGAGTACATCCACTGCCTGGCCTCTGTCTGCCATTTGTGTCACTACATTAAACAAGTCAGTTAAGTTAGCTTGACATGACTGGTTCATGTTGAAACCACGCTGGTTCTCATCCATAAAGCCTTGTCCTCTAAGATTGCTACTCTTCCCCTCCTAAAATTGTCTCCAGAAGCTTCCCCACTATTCAGATGGGGCTCAATGGCCTGTAATTTCCCAGATTTTCTGTTTGCCCTCTTTGTGTAATCACACTACATTTGCCATCCTTCAGTCCTAAGGCACTACACCTTTTAGAAACATAGACCTGGATGTCTGGGGCACAGGGCTACTGGGTGATTGGGGTCAGTGGCAGCCCAGGAAAGCATTTTCCCATTTTTCTTCCTAAGGGGCAGCATGCAGTGCCACCCAAATGTCTCCACACTTCCATGTGTGAAACGTTGGCAGCTGCCACTCCCTTTTCCCTATGCTGACAGTCCCTGACTGCCTCACCCCCAGCTGATGCTCGGGGCCAGGGAAACACTGAGGACTGAAACCCTCTCTCCCCAGGAGAGGAGAGCAGTTCTGCAGATGCGCTATCTTCTCCCTTTGGGGATGACCTCAGCAGTGTGAGCCCACTCCCAAACTTGGGTCATCGGCGTGGCACAGGGTGTGGCATACAGCACCTCTACCCTCAGTGCCACCAGGCCAGCCCTCCTGTAGTTAAACAGCAGCTGATAACTTTGAAAAAACTTTGAAAACATGGAGCTTTGAGACAGTTCATATATCCTCTACATATTTCACACATCCATTATTTATTACTAAAGACATTCTCACAAAAACAAGATCATTATCCATTAGAGATCATTTGCCTCTGTAGCTTATTCCCTACTTGAAATGATGGTGTTCACTTGTGACATCAGAGTCTGTTGCCTTGGGAATAACTGTGATGTCATAAGCAGAGTATTGTGACATTGCATTGGGAGTGGGCTGCCAGGCCATGTGACAAGGCAGTTGGGAGGGCTAGTGGGATGCCGGGGTGCATAGGGAGAGGTCTCACCAGCAGAAGGAGGAAGGTGGTGTTGCCTCTGTATAGATCATTGGTAAGACCTCACTTACAGTACTGTGTCCAGTTCTGGAGACCACATCTCCAAAAGGATATAGACAGAGTGGAAATGATCCAACAGAGGGCAACTAAAATGGTGAGGGGTCTGCATCAAAAGCCATATGTGGAGGGACTAAAGGAACTCAGTATGTACACCCTGGAAAAGAGGAGGAGGAACTATGACAGAGACCTTTAAATACCTTCACAGAAAGAGTGATGGATTCCTGGAACAGCCTACCAGCTGAGGTGGTGGGGGCAAAAACAGTGGTTAAGTTCAAGACAGCTTAGGATAGGCATAAGGGAATCTTAATGGCAAAGGATGGGGGGAGGGATAAAGAGATGGAGATCACATAGAGTCTGCGGTGATACTGCAGATAGGGAAAATGGGCAGACTGGGTGGGCCAAGCAGTCCTTATCTGCTGACAAATATCATGTTTCTATGTGCATAGAATCTGTTGGCAGATAAGGACTGCTTGGTCCACCCAATCTTTTGCTACTGATTCATCAAAAAAACCTGTCAGCAGCTCTGTTAGCACTTGCCTTGTTTCATTTGGCACTCTAGGATGAATCCTTTCTAGTCCTGGTGATTTATTAGGTTTTAAGCTCTTAAGTCCCTTTATTATACATTTCGTTATAATCCTCTCCATCTCAAATCTAGCCCCCTCCACCCCCCCTTGAATTTTCTCCTGCTCTCCAAGAGTGAGCTTGCCTCCTCAACCATGAGCACCAAACAAAAGTACTGTATTCAGTTAGTATACTTGCCATCTCTTCATCATTCCCTGTACATTTCCCATCCTGTAACCGTTTTATACTTTCTCGTCTTTCCTTCTTTCATAAACATATCTAAAGAAGGATTTGTTATTCTCCTGGATCTTCAGATCTACCTTTGCCTCCTTGATGAGCTTTTTACTTATACCTAGTTTCTCCCTACACCTCTCTCTCTCTGTCTGTTACTTCTTTTAAGTCCTACATGCCCCCGCTTTATGTCTCTAATAGTCTGCCTTACCTGCCTGCCAAACCACCCCCTCTAACCCTCCTCCTCTCCCTCCTCCTCGCCCACTTCTCCCCCTCTCTGCTAACGTTGTCCCCTCTAATGTGCCCTTACACTTTCTGCCACCTTTCTCTCTCTTGAATGAAGACTCACCTCATTCAAATTAAAGGTGCCTTGATCCCATGCCACATGCCTTTGTAAACATTTATAAATAACACCTATATACAGTAGTGTTGCCATATACCTCAATGTATTCCTACCACTTGTTTGTTAACCACTGTGTTGCACTTTAAACTGTTGTTATTGCACTTCAGTTGTTTGTAACTGCCTGCTTGCTTGTATCTGCTTTCCTCTTCCCCTAGGTCAAACTTGGAAATGAGCCTCAGCTCAATGTGCCTTTCCTGGCCACCAAACTTTTAAATCCAAAAAAATTAAATAAATAAATATTAGTTTCCTATATTTTTGGGATTTTTCCAATGCCCTGACCCAGTCTTGTGTGGCCTCTGTAATAACCTGCTTTAATGCTGCCCACTTTCCCCATCACCATCCTTAATCTCTGGAAGTTCCTGGGCTCACTTTTCAAAGCCCCAACACTGATGCAAGGTGCTTGCATCAAACAGAATTGACACAAGGGGCACCTTGTGTCAAAAATTGTGGCAATTCTGATTTTTGAATGCAGGTTGTGACAAAATCAGGAGTCCTTGCACCAGGCTGCCCTGCGCCAGCCCTGTGCTATAGTCTGAGGTGCACCATGGTGGACGGGGCTATGCACCAGACCCTGGAAGCCACATCCCCTAATGTGGGGTCCTGCAAAGTCCCCAAAGTCCACAGCACCTGCCCAGAGTTATACCAGCCCTGAGCTGGTCTAGCACTGCGTGCGCTACCCTGATACCATTTGCTGAGTGGCGAGGGAGCTTGTCCGTGCACCCAGGTGGACATAGTCACACTGCAGATGCAGGCATCTTATCATAGATGAATTGGTAGACAGGGCAACATATAGTATAGCTGGCTGAGATGTACGGTTGCCCTAGGGAAGGTCAGTATACATGTGCAGATGCCATGTCTGCCCCATGCCAATAGTACCAGTGCTCCTACTTGACAACAATGTAGGAGCATACCTTACTGCACACAATAGCATATGCTACTGTCACAACACTGTGCACATGGACAAAGGGTTGATCAGTCATGCCTAGGGATAACACATTGGTCAGTCATGCCTACGGACAGCATGCAGCTGTATCTGTGAATGCCCCATTGGCCATCTGACCTGTAGACTGTCATTCTGGTGTGTATGTATTGTGCCATGGAGAGTAGGGGCTAGTATGTACTAGGGCATGATAGGCACCACACTGATGGATTGAGTGGCATGGCTGAACATGGGTAATGTAGGTGGGAAACGGGTCTCGCTCCATATCAGTTTGATGTTCCTCAGCTGTTCTTGGCATATATCTTGCCATGCCTGTGTGCCACCAGGCACTTTTTCGGGGGCACCGCCTCTTCGACATGCCTCCTGAAAATTATGACAAGAGTCCAGTGATGATCTACATCCATCAAACTGGGTATGCGCACTCCCCAGCCTTCTGGCAATAGAACCAACATACCTGACCGCAGGCACCATCTAAACTTCCTCTCAAACCCAACAGATTTCTAAAACCTAAAACCTGCTTGCACCAGGAGATAATCTAAATGAATAGAAAACCTTCATTATTTCTTCATTAAACAGATGATCTTAATCATTTGTTATAATGATTGAACTTCAGTTTTAAACAATTGAAAACAGTAATGAGGTAGTCTTCCAAGAGTTTAGCTATATCCCAAATACCTCCCACCAAGTTAAAACAAGTTACTCTGTGTACAGTCTCCAAACCACTCACTCACACATACACACTTCAGTCTACTTCTCCTTCCATACCAACATTTTTACCATAAAGATAAGATGTTATTAAAAGAAACATTATTTTCAAATATCAAAACTTTTCTCTTTTGGGTAATAACTGTGTACAGTCACCATAAGGCTGCTCCGAATAGCAATTATCCTGGTGCAGTTCATCAGTCCAAAATTCCAGAAGGCCTCGATAGCAGGCCCCCACCTGGAGGGAAGTTATACTCTGGATCTGGCTTGGTGGTCACATCCCCAAAGGAATCCCAGTCCAGAATGTAGCATTTAGTCCAGGTCCCAGCCAAGTTCTGGACCAAGGCGAAATGTTTGAACAATGTTAAGCCAGACCAAGTCCCAGTGTGACATATCGAGCGTGCCTGCTGTATCAGCTGCTGAGATGGGGCACCTCCTTCACTAGGATAATTCTTTTAGCAATCCATCTGTTTCTTAAAGATTCATTCTTCCCTCATCTCCTCAAGGATATCCCATATCCTTTCAGGCACATACGGATAGTTCATATGGGGATATTTTACACGTAGCCTCTTATGGACTCACCTTTCTGCCTGGCTCCATTCTGGCAGGTCTCTAACACTGGTCCTTCTAGCTTGTCTCACTGGTGTCCATATCTCTCATCAATACTTGAGGTTCAGTGGGTCACTGGGGTTTAACCCGTCCTTCCGGGTCAAGAGGGTCTTGACCTGGACCGGGAACTGTGGGGGTGCTGTCTGCCAAGGTGATTACAGGGTGATAGTAAGGCCTGGGGATTGCCTTAACCACCTGATAGTCCTGGAACTGAAAGTTGCTGCCAATATACTTTTTTTCATTTAACTGCTCCAGCTCCTTTCAACCACCAATGCTATTTTGGGCTGTTGCTGGTGCAGGATCCGACTCGGAGCCACACCCAGAGGGCTTGATTCGTAACTTGGCCTCCAAGGTAAACTCTGCCTTGGGCAACAGGGCCTGGGGGCTTCCCCCGAATAGACGCCATGGCAGAGACTTCCTGGGCCCTGGAGGATCTCCTGCCTGTTGTCTAGGATCCCTGCCCCTCCTTCTGCCACTGAGATAGCTGGTAGCTGGCAATGGGGAGCAGGGAAGTGGTCTGTGCTCCCTGTCACCTTCTTCCTTGACTTTTATCCCTGCACCTGCCTCCTCTACAGCCTCCACAATAACATCTGGGGATTCATTTCTGGTCTTATCCACCTGGGCATGGGTGCTTTCTCCCGGGGGAGTCTTTCAAAGGCTCCTGAATCCCCACTAGCTGGTGACCACAGCACAAAGGAGCTCACTGTGGAACTGGGAGAGAACATTCCCAAACTGGGAATTGGCGGCATTCCTGTACAATGCTGGCACACAAGCAATCTGGCAACTCCTTTCCCCCATACCCATACCCATACCTCACACATCATTCATTTTCTTTTCCTTTCCCCCTAACTTTCCAGAGCCAGGAGAGCAGTGAGGCAGGAACTGTGGCCAGGGGTTCCTTCTGGGGGGGGGGGGACTTCAGGTCCTCATTCATCCCTTCCAGATACTACCCTTTGCCAATCCATGGTGGATATCTGCTCCAGTCTCTGCTCTGTACCTTCCAATGCTCACAGCCAGGACCCTTGCTGAATCGGTCATTCCTGCCGTCCTTTTGCTTTATTTGGCAGTACAGTTCACTCACCTGAATGCTAATGTGCAAAGAAAATATTTTTCTTTTCTGTCTGGCTGATTTGTCCTCCTGCTCCTCCCTTTCTCACCTTCTCAGTTCCATTCTCTCCGATCCTTCTAAGATGGCGATTCTGTTTGCAGCTGCTATAGCTCCTTCTTTGGCCATCCTCCAATAGGAATCCTGCCTGGGATCAGGTGACCAGCAGATCACATGCACACACCACACTAGCTGGCTGAGGCCTACTTCTGCTCCAGGCCTACCTCCACACCTATTTCTTCTGTGTCACAGGGGCCGAACCAGGCCAGGAAGCCTAACACCAGGCTGGACCACAAGGTTCGGGGTCCAGCGGCATTTTGGGGTTTAGGAACCATCTCGGACTTGCCCCCATTTGTAAACACCCTGTTCCCCTATCTAGAGGCATAACTTCTATCGCAAATATTCCAGGGGCACAAGAGATGGTCACATCAAGTTCTAAGAATCACCCGAGGAAGTGCAGTCCCAAACAAGGCAGGAAAGCCTACCTTACTGGCGTCTTCATTTACCTGCGCACTCTCGATCACACTCACTTAAATTTGGATTCTCCCCGAATGCTAACACCGGATCAGGATCTCCATGCTGTAAACTCCTGATTCCTTGAGCCCCAGAGCCCCTTGGTCCCATCTAAGGCAGGGTTAAAACTCATCTGGAATCACACTTATGACAAAATGAATCTGGCTACGAGGGAAGAGGGAAAATCTCCATTTTATTAGTTCCCCCTTCCAGTTTAAATAAAACGCATCACTACAGATCTCTTCCCAACCAGCTTCTTTATTTAGCTCCTGCATCACAAATGATTCCAGCAATGCAGGGGTCACATACTTTGCCTAAATAAATAAATAAAGCAGCTCCATCGGGCTATGCAAACCTTTGTAGAAATACTTTGGTTGGACATGTAAAGCAGCAAAAACAATTGATTTACAGGCAGTGTAAGCAAGGCTTCTCCACTTCTATCTGCTTGGATGTTTTACTCAAGGTACCTCTCAACTTAGAAACCCACAGGCTCCTGCTCTCTTTATCTGGTAAGTCAAACTTTTTTCTCTTTACCACCGGGTTACCCATTCTCACTCTGGCACTGGTCGATGCCCTCTCTTCAGTGTGGGAAATCATGCTACTTCCCCCACCTGGCCCCTGGGCCTCGGCCCAAACCTCAAGGGGTACCAGGATTTTTTGTTCTTTAACCCAGGCCCCATAACCCACTCCATCTCAGCTACTTGCTGGTGCTACCAGACTCACTGCACCTGTTCCCTCCTTTTGGCTCAGCCTAGTCTCTGCATGGCTTCATTGGTGCAATGGCGCCAAAACCCAGTCATGCTCCAGTACTTAAGCCCCCTGCTGCTTGCTGCCCTGCCACAGGAGAGCTCCTGGGCACTGCCACCATCCAGGCCCCTCCGAACAACCTGCCTTCACAAAGATGGCGTACTTCTGAATCCGTTTCCTGATGACCGTTTCTTTAGGGGGATACCTGCACAGGCCCACATCCCCTCTGTTACATCCTGGGCTTGCATTAAGCTCCTGCCTATCAGGGCCTCTATGGCTGCCTACATTTTCCTGACCCCCAATGACGCAGGTCCTGCTAACCATCCTCCCCCACAGAGCTCCCTTACCCAGCTCCTCGATGCCATGATGCTGCAAAAAGCCATCCTAGCTGCTCTTGGGTGGGGTCCCCCCACTAGCCTACCTGGACTGCTGAGCTTCCTTGCTTAGCTGCCTACATCTGCTCCTCCAGCCATCCCCCTCCAGCCTCAGGCCTAATGCCAGGGCTTGAAAAGGCTCCAAACTTCCTGTGTGCTTCCTTACATACTCCCTAAAACTGCTCTCTGCTGCCGCCATGAGGCATCCAACATTCAAAGTCCCCCAGAGTTCTAATAAATTCCCTAGCACAGCACGGCAGGGGGTAGGAGGGAGGAAAAGGGTGCCTAAAAACAGAAGCAAAAACTCCTGTTTTAAGGTGGGCTTACATAAGGGACAGCACAACGAAGACAACCAAACTCTGTCAAGGAAGTGGGTAAAAGTAGAAAAAAAAGAGACCGTTATGGTTTTCTAAGGAAGTGGCCAAGGTGGTAAGGGGAAAAAGGGTGGCATTTAAGAGGTTTAAAGAAATGCAGAGGGAAGACGACAGGGAAGTATACAAAGTAAAACAGAGGGAAGCAGGAAAGACAGTGAGAGGAGCAAAGGTGCAAACAGAGGAAAGGATAGCCAAAAGGATAGCTAAAGGGACTAAGACTTTCTTCAGGTACATACTGTAAGGGAGAAGAGGAAAGCAAGGGGAGGGATAACGAGGATTATGGAGGGTGGCAGGGGTAGACTGCACAGAAGAGGTTAAAGAAAAAGCAGATATCTAGAACAGGTACTTCTGTTCAGTCTTTACAGTGGAGAGAGGGGGATAGACTACCAGGGAGCAGTAGGAACAAAAGTGGGGAGGTGGACACAAGTCCATTGTCAGAGGAAAAAATCCTGAAAAGACTTGCAGCTCTGAAAGTGATCAAGACTATAGGCATGGACAGCATATACCCAAGGGTACTAAAGGAACTTAGGGAGGTGCTAGCTGCCCTACTGTTGCCCTTATTCAACAGCTTACTAGAAACAGGTGTGGTTCCTGAGGACTGGAGGAGAACAGACAAGGTCCCACTCCATAGCAGCAGCAGCACAGAGGAGGCGAGCAGCTATAGACCAGTCAGTCTTACATCAGTGATGAGGAAATTAATGGAAACTCTGTTAAAGGAAAGGGATTGGTACAGTATCTTGAATCCACTGGGCTGCAAGATCAAAAGCAGCGTGGATTAATGGGTGGAGGTCCTGCAAGCTGAATCTAATTTATTTCTTTGAGTGGGTAATTGGGGAAACAGATCAAGGGAGGGCAGTGGACATGGCCTATCTGGCTTTACAAGACCTTTGACACTGTACCACACAGGAGATTGATAAAGAAATTAATCAGCCCAGGGGTGGGATCCAAAGTGGTGAATTGGGTAAGGAACTGGTTAATGGCTAGGTGACAGAGGGTGGTGGTTAACAGTACTCACTCTAATGAGGGGAGAGTGACCAGCGTGGTGCTGCAGGGCTCAGTATTGGGACCAGTTCTCTTCAATGTCTTCATAAGTGACATTGCTGAAAAACTTGAAGGGAAGGTATGCATATCATACCAAACTCTGTAACAGGTAAACACTCAGGAATGGGTGGGGAGAACATGCAGGGAACTTGGGAAACTCGAGGAGAGTCAACAGCATGGCAATTGAGGTTCAATGCCAAAAAGTGCACAATCATGTACCTAGAACATAAAAACCCAGGAGCTGAGTATAGGATAGTGGGGAGGTACTGAGAGTCACTATGCAAGAAATGGACCTTGGAGTTATCATATCTGATGACCTCAAAGTGGCAGGGCAGTGTGACAAAGCAGTGGGTAGAGGCAGTGGGATGTTGGGGAGCACTGGGAGGGGTATCTCTGGCAGGAGAAGGGAGGTAGTGTTACCACTGTATTACTCCCTGGTGAGACCCAGCCTGGAGTATTATGTCTAGTTCTGGAGGCTGCACCTCAGAAAGGACATAGACAGGGTGGAGGCAGTCCAGAGGAGGGCAACTAAAATGGTGCAGGGGTTGAATCAAAAGGCATTTGAAGAGAAACTATGGGATCACAACATGACTACCCTGGAAGAGATAAAAGAGACCTACAAGGACCTCATGGGGTAAACAAGGTGCAAGAGGGCAGTCTCTTTTAAATGAGAAAGATCACTAGGACCAGAGTGCATATGATGAAGCTGGGGGGGGGACTTTAAGAAGGATGTGAGGAAGTGCTACATCACTGAAAGAGTGGTGAATGCCTGGAACAGACTGCCAGCAGAAGTGATGGAGGCAAAACAGTAGGGGGCTTCAAACATGCATGAGATAGAAACAGAGCACATTAGTGAATAGGCGGGGAGGAGGGAGGGTCACCAGAGACCAGTTAGGCTCTGTGGAGACAGGCTAGGCAGAGACCGTCTAGGCAGACTGCGTGGGCCAAACAGTCCTTTTCTGCTGACAAATTCTTTGTTTATGTGCAGTTTTGTAGGTAAGTTATTCCCTTCACTGACACTGCTGGCATGATGCTGATGTCAGGTTTCTGTTGTACCATCCTTCCGATGTCAGAACAATGGTAAAACAACATCCTGATGTCAGAATCTCAGGCAAATTCAAAAGTACTGACTTAAAAAATGTAATTAAAAACAGCATTTCACTCCAAAGAAATACAAAATCACACATACCCCCTTAATGCAAAGCATCATGGGCTGTATATGCAAATCACATGTGTGAATTTTGTATTTCTTTGAAACTTGGCTTCCCGGCCAATGCCCTTTGGGGTAACCCTTGCCTCAGTGCTTGCACACTAAGGTTCATTGTCTTTTAACTTGTTTTTCATTTCACTCCAAGCTGCCTGACAGCCCACTCAGCCACTGTCTTGGTTCTTAAAGCAAATGTCAGCGCCAAATGGAAATGTTAGTCTTTCTGCCGTTTTTGTTAAAAAAAAAAAAAAAAGCTTCAAAATCTCTACCCTGTTCCCAACTGCTCTGTAACCCACCCACTTCTTGAAATACCCTCTGTAAGTGTTTTTAACTTGAAGCTCAGAGGTGGTAAATTCAGGGATAATGTCAGGAGGCCCTTTAGCTCCCAGAGTGTGGTGATCCTGTAGAACAGCCCACCAGCAGAGTCAGTGGATGTGAATTCCAGCCATAAAAAAACTCTGCCTGGAGCTAGATGCCTAGTATTGAAATAACTCGTGCCTACCTTTCCCAGTCCATCAGGAGCTGCCCCAAGACGGAATCTACCAACATTTGACTACACTGATATGGTCTATGGAGCCACCTCCAAGTCCCACCTGACTAGACTGGATCCCAACCTTCATTCCTTCTGTTGCTTTACCACTGACTCCCCCTATGTACTCATCTTGGCTCCCTCTATCAATCCCTTTTTATCCCCTCTCTTGAATCCTGGCAATGCTCTTACTGTGTTGCCTTCCTTTTTGGCTTACCTTCTCTTCCTCATTTTCTCTCACCCGCTATGCACTCTTCCAACTCACTCCTTGGACTCATGACCCTTTAGTGTTCCTCAATGCAACACCTCTGCTGGCCAATCTGCCTTCTCTGTGTGGTGCCCTTCCTTTGGAACTGCTTTCCTCATTCCATTCACCACTCCTTTTCCTACTCCTCTTTCATATTGCTCCACAGAAGTCACCCCGTCTTGCTCTTGCTACTAGTCTCTCCTTGTTTACTCCCTCCTCTTTAAGCCATGTGCACTGCCTTTCCTCAATTATTGCATCATCGATGTTATATCGTGTGGATAAATATCTTCTAATTCCTCAAATGTATATTCATGCTATTGTTGTTTACTACTGTGTTCTCATCGCACAGTCTCTCTCCCACTTTGTACCACCCACCCCCAGGTTGGGCCTGTAAATGAGCCTCTGCTCAGTGTGCCCTCCCAGTTATAGAGTCATGCTATTGTTATTTACTACCGTGCTGTTATTATACAGTCTGTCCCAGTTATAGAGTCATGCTATTGCTGTTTACTACTGTGTTGTTATTATACAGTCTGTCCCAGTTATAGAGTCATGCTATTGCTGTTTACTACCGTGCTGTTATTATACAGTCTGTCCCAGTTATAGAGTCATGCTATTGTTGTTTACTACTGTGTTGTTATTATACAGTCTCTCCCAGTTATAGAGTCATGCTATTGTTGTTTACTACCGTGCTGTTATCATACACTCTCACAGTTATAGAGTCATGCTATTGTTGTTTTCTACCGTGTTGTTATCATACAGTCTCTCACAGTTATAGAGTCATGCTATTGTTGTTTACTACAGTGTTGTTATCATACAGTCTCTCACAGTTATAGAGTCATGCTATTGTTGTTTACTACCGTGTTGTTATCATACAGTCTCTCCCAGTTATAGAGTCATGCTATTGTTGTTTACTACTGTGCTGTTATTATACAGTCTCTCCCAGTTATAGAGTCACGCTGTTGTTTACTACCGTGCTGTTATCACACAGTCTCTCCCAGTTATAGAGTCATGCTATTGTTATTTACTACCGTGCTGTTATTATACAGTATCTCCCAGTTATAGAGTCATGCTATTGTTGTTTATTACCTTGCTGTTATCATACAGTCTCTCCCAGTTATAGAGTCATGCTATTGTTGTTTACTACCGTGCTATCATACAGTCTCTCCCAGTTATAGAGTCATGCTATTGTTGTTTACTACCGTGTTGTTATCATACAGTCTCTCCCAGTTATAGAGTCATGCTATTGTTGTTTACTACCGTGCTATCATACAGTCTCTCCCAGTTACAGAGTCATGCTATTGTTGTTTACTACTCTGCTGTTATCATACAGTCTCTCCCAGTTATAGAGTCATGCTATTGTTGTTTACTACCGTGCTGTTATTATACAGTCTCTCCCAGTTATAGAGTCATGCTATTGTTGTTTATTCCCGTGCTGTTATCATACAGTCTCTCCCAGTTATAGAGTCATGCTATTGTTGTTTATTACCGTGCTGTTATCATACAGTCTCTCCCAGTTATAGAGTCATGCTATTGTTGTTTACTACTGTGCTGTTATTATACAGTCTCTCCCATTTTGTACCACCCACTCTTGGGTTGTGCCTGGAAACAAGCCTCTGTTCAGCGTACCTTCCCAGTTATACCTTTCTAAATAAACATGAAGACAGCACAGGCCTTTATGTTCAACACATTTCTGCTTACTAAGAAAATCACCAGGTTCCCTGGGTAGTTGAGTGGGCATTTCTTTTATAAGCAGAGAGAGACAGGCATGATGGACCTAGTGTCTCTTCCAGCCTTAAACTGCTATGTTACCCTGATGTTTCAGTCCAGTGAAAAGTGATGACTCCTCATTCTTTCAATGTTTACACCCAGCAGAGCACTGACACACCTTAAACCAACAATAATGGTGGACTTTACGTGTGTGGGGGGGTAAAATGGTTTTACTGGCATTGGATATGAGCTACCGGTGCTGGACTTTAACTTGGAGGGAAGCTCTGGGATGTTTTCTGGCACTGGGAATGGCCTGCAGGTGCTGGACTTTAAGTTTTGGGGACTCAGCAGGGGTGGGGGGGGTCAGCATATTTAGCTGGTGTCAAAATTAACATTTGTGGGGTGATGGGGTTTGCCTGAATTGGGGGTGGACTCCCAGTGTTATGCTGTAAGTTCCAAAGTGGCATTTTAGAATGGGGGAGGAATGCATCTTATGGACTATCCCAGTAATTGCATGCCTGTAATTACATTCCACTATATCATGGAATACCATAATTATGGATGTAATTTAGTCATGGGTAATTATTTAAAAAAGTTACAGGCTGGTCATAGTCAAGGAACTCTTGTTATGTAATTTTATAAACATTTCGGTATGGATAGTTTTTTGGAAAAATCATGAGTTCGTCATGGAAAAACTATTTAAATTCACCTGGTACTACTTTTTAATGCACAACATAGAGGATAATGGATGGGCAACAGTGAACAACAATGCTGTATTCACTTCAAGAGGTTGTCATGACAAGCAAGTAAACCTCGAGAGTGAAGCTCGAGAGGTCTTCAGTTGTCATACAACCTT
The DNA here is from genome assembly GCA_016271365.2 of Neoceratodus forsteri. Taxonomy (NCBI): domain Eukaryota; kingdom Metazoa; phylum Chordata; order Ceratodontiformes; family Ceratodontidae; genus Neoceratodus; species Neoceratodus forsteri. Next base: position 721,235,801 of record CM057454.1, read on the forward strand.
AAGAAGTGAACAACATTGTTGTTCACTGTTGGCCATCCATTGCCTTTTATAGTGTATGGGCAACAGTTAAACCACAATGGAGCATTTCTTGTGAAATGGCCTTATTTTAGTGTCCCCCTGTGCCCAGCCTACCCCAATCTGCCTCTTGTCTTTCAAACTCCACCCCCCATGATCTAGCCATGCTCAATCCCAGCTCACATAGTCTGAATTTATTTAAAAAAAAATAATCAGAATGAGCATTGTTAAAGTGTATGCTTCTAGTACCTTGAGTCTGCAGTGTCATTCTGGGTTTCCTTTGTGCTGCTCTCCTGTTACTTTGCCGTTGGTGATATCGAACGCCATTGAACTATTTGAACACTGATGCCAAGATCGGAGAAGGCAGCAGCAGCAGCACCGGCATTCAATGTTGTTGTACCATTGACATGATGTACTCAAGAGGGTGCAACAACCTCTTGACGTCACACTGATGGTACAACAACACTGGTATTCTGCTGATTTCCATACAAAACAGTGGTCTCCCATATACTATATACTGTAGGCAAAAACACATTTTTATGCTCTTTTATCACACCTGTCAGGCATAGCAAGACACAGCACAAACATATGTATATTTTTACATTATTTTGCCACTTATGGACCGCATAGTTTACTATTTTAAACCAGCATGAAAATCATATAAAATTTGGGGCTGATTATTAAAATAATGAAACTTCAAATGTAACGAGCAAGCAGGCTGAACAAATACTATGGAGACATATATTACCAAAAAAAAAAACAAGTCCTCTGCAGTCTGGGGAAAGTGATGGAATGGCTTTCATAAGTGAGACTTGGAGAAAAGGCAGACTTTTTTCGCTTATTACATGAGCCAGGATACAATAACGTCAAGGAAAAAAACACTGTTTTTTTAGTATTCACCGTTTCTTACTTAATAAGAAATAAATAATGTAAAATTATTTGTATACTTTGTACTTGAGCATTTTCGAGATTATTAAGTTGTACAAGGTCAAAAAGGGAGTTCTTAATGCCATCCTCTACCCCAACTCTATATATATATATATATATATATATATATACACATTTTTTTTTTATAACTAACCCATTTAAGCTTGGGGAAGTTAAAGAATGTGCTCACTGTAAAAACAAACAAAAAAAACTCTGAGAATGATGTTTCTTTGCACTGCTCCCAGTTAATGGTAATTTTAGAAATTTGGGGAAGTTGTGCATTGGTCCTGCTCTAAAGGAGTTGGGGCAGTGAGAACTAATAGTGCATGTTTTGTTTTTAACAGATTGCTCTTCTAAAGTCTGTAAGCACCAATAACCATGAATCACACTGGTGAAAGTGCTTGCTGTGTTTGATAGAAGGTTAACTTCATGTCAGCCCCCAAATGGTCTTCCTTTGGCATGAGTAGGAACTTCTGTGTAAATAATGGCTGAATGGGAGCAGTAACAGATCACATTCAGCTGACCCCGTGAATAGGCACTTGCTCCAGTCTAACACTGGGGGGTCATGATACCAAGTGGTAATGAGGCAGCCAATCGCAAAGTCATCCCAATTAGCAGTGCAAGACTTTCCATGGATGACCAACGCATGTACTAAGAGGGAAAATGTAGCTGTCTGCTTTCATTGAGATGGGTAAATAGCAGTGGTGATGGGGTGGCTGGGGACAGATTGAGGATTTTCTGACTGAGTTACCCTGTTGTTTTGACTGGTGCAGACTGGGTGGTAGGAGATGTCTAGAAGCCAGGAGCTTTGAGCACCTTTTGTGTGCGATATCTGACAGGTCGAGCTTATTGGGATTTCATACCAGCCCACACTGCTGAGGCTTTGAGCGGGGCACATAAAAAACAGCAATGCACATCTGTTGTGTTTATGAACCCCTGTCCCCACCCTCCTCAATATATTTGACAGAAAGCCAGCTAATGATTTTCAACCCTCCGTCACATATTCTCAAATGATTTTAGCAACTTCCCAACATTTTTGTTTTCTTTATGATTAAAGTAGCAATGCATGTTACAATAGAAAAGTCTAAACCTTTTTCATTCAGTTTTTGATTGCCCTTTTCCTTCTATCTTATACGATGCCATCTTTATCAATTCTGAGTCTGCTTTTGCATTATTTTTAGATGTGAAATAATTTTAGGAGTGTTCCTTTAAAGAGTGCCAATTTTGATGCTTTATGCAAGTTCCTGTTAGGTACCTTACCCGTAAAAGGCTTACACGGTCCAGGTTTCAAAACTATTTACATTCTGTTTTTGTTAGGGGAAATGATTATAAATTCTCATACACAGGAGATGGCCACCAGATCCCTTCCCCTTCCTAGTCCACTGTCTTCAAAGCTTTACCCCCATGCCACACCCATGCTCTGATGTTTTGTGATGTATACATTTGTAGAGTGTGGGTGCACACTAAGGTTATCAACGGGCGTGGGTTCTAACTTCCATTTTTAGATATTTTAGGGATCAACTAGGGTCAAATAAAAGCCACCACTCAATGAATACGAGCCTAGTGTGTAAGCTACCTGATGAAAATGTGATGGGGCACGCATAAAGCACGAAAACTGGTGCTATTTAACTATGGCTCTCCTCAGGTTTTCATCAGTACTGTCAGCTGTTTTTGAACACTGTACTGTCCCAAAATGTCCAGGGGCAGTGTCTGTTGCATGGTGGTTCACCATAGTCAAAAGAAAAGTGATACAAGTATTTAATATTGAGTATTGAAAACCAGCTGTGAATAGAACAGTCGTGTTTCAATGAATGTTCCTTTAATGATTTTTAAATCTAAAAATATGATAAAGCAGGGAAAATGAACATTTTACAAGACTGGAGAAAAAGGGCAATCTAAAACAGAATAAAAAAAGTTTAGATAAAATATTTTCATCATAACAAGTTTTAAACTGGGCAGGAAGTCAGAAGCGATTAGTCCCCCTTTCATTTGCAAATTAGTTTAAAAAGTCCCTAATATCATAGGGAAAACTTTATAAAATATAATATTTCTACAAATGTCAGTTTATATTTTATATATAGTATTTTCTGTAATTCTTTCCCCATTTTTATGTTGGCTCGCACTTGCGCGCCAGTCACCGTATTGCATTAGTAGCAGATTTGGAGGTGCGGTCACTGTTGGGCGAATGCAGGGCACGCATCAGTAGGTGCATCCCTCATTCCCCAATAAGCCTGCATGCCGGCGCCACACCAGGAATACATAATGTGGCAAGCACATCTAAGGAAAGGTCCGCTGTAATGTGAGCAAAACTCGTCATATGCAGTGGCACCTCCCGACGTGCTTTCGTGTAAAATTACATTAAACATGGCAGCACAAGGCTGCCATAATACCACCGACTTGAGGTGCCCAATCCCCTGTTGGCATGCCCTGACAATACATGTGTGCCTACAGAGAGCCCATTCCCTTTGTCATGAATGCCTCCCCTCATTGTTATGTGCGAAGGGGTGCCCAATCCCCGGTCTTGCCCCGCTTTCATTGTGTGCCGACAGGGGTGCTTAATCCCCTGGCTACAGCATTCCCAAAACACTTGGGTGGCATGCTGGAGCCTACCCAGCATGCCAGATCCCTGAAAAAAAAGTCCCGCAATGTTTTAAATTTTTTTAACCCTGTGAAAGAAGAAAACAGTCCCTCACGGTCTCCCTGCCCCCTCCCACAACCCGCACCCAACCTCTGCGCACCCTGCCTCACACCCCCCTCACCCTATACTTACCTCTGGAGTCCAGCGTGATGATCTTCGGTGGACCAGGAATACGTCTGCACTCTTTAAAGCTGACTGCGAACTGAAGAAATGCTGGTAAGCTGTATAATGGCATAAATAGAGTTTTTTCAACTTTGGTGCATATCTCAGGCATTTTTTGGAATTTTTGCACTAAATTTTCAACATAGGGTTACTGGGACCCCTCCTCATGAATTCAGCCACTGTCTTGGCATTATTCGGTCCCTAAAAGTGATTTAGTGGTCACTGCGAGGAATCACCTTTCAGGACCGGGTAACAAAATGAGAGCACCACTGTTCATGAGGGGGGCTCTCAAAAAGCTGCTGGTGAAAAAATCCAAAATACTGGCTGTCTTACGAGCGTGCATTGCGCTGTTTCCACGCATGCTCGTAACTTTGTGAATTTGTAATATTTTCAATCCAGATTTTCAAAATTTGCTTTTTTCCACACCTTCTTATGAACAGTATAGCTGTCATTTTACATATCCTTGCCAAAATGTGTTTTTGCACATCTGGTGCAGAATAGCGTGGTCGCTGTGCGGAATCAATTTTTGGGACAGTTTGAGAAAATGACAATGACACTGTTTATGAGCAGAGGTCCTAAAATGCCTATGTTGAAAATTTGGTGCTGAAAGTCCATAAAATGACTGTGTTAAAAGTGTGTGTTGGGCAGTTTCCACGCACCCTTGTAACTTAGCAAATTTGCAATATTTTCATTCCAGATTTTCAACACTGGCATCTTTTCACACCTCCTTATCAACAGTACAGCTGTCATTTTTCACAGCCTGCCCAAAATGTGTTTCTGCACCTGTGGCGCACAATGTCGTGGTCGCTGTGGGAAATCAACTTTTGGGACAGATTAACAAAATCTCAACACCACTGTTCATGAGGGGATGTCCCAAAATGCCTATGTTGAAAATGTGGCTAAAAAACTTCCAAAAATAATTGAGTTATGGACGTGTGTTGCGCAGTTTCTATGCATGCTCATGACTTCACCAATTTTTCATATTTTCATTCCAGATTTTCAACGTTGCCATTTTTTGTACGCCTCCTCATGAACAGCACTGTTGTCATTTTCCACATCCTGCTCAAAATGTGTTTTTGTCCTCGTGTCACCAAATGGCATAGCCACTGTGCAAAACCACCTTTCAGATAACAAACTGATTGCGCTGCTCTTCATGAGGTGGGGTCATAAAAAGCCTATGTTGAAAATTTGGAGTGAAAATACCAACAAAAGCCTACAACGTTAGGGTTTCCAACTATAACACCCCACCCTGTAGAGACTGCCAGGTGTCAGGAGTGTGACTTGGGATCATTGGCTGTAATGCTCACGCCATTCCACCCCCACCCCTACCCTGCAACCAGTGACAAGCATCGAGGTGTGCCTTGGAGTGTTCGGCCCTAACGTTCACCCCATTCTCCTATATTGCACCCGTCACAGCATATTTCCTTATGTAACGGGGTAAGTACAAGGCTCAAAGACCCTTAAAGCACTCCACGACACTTGTCAGCGCTTCGCAGGGTAGGGGTGAGGCTCATTCTCCCATATACTGCACCTGTCTCAGTGTATATCCTTTTGAAATGGGGTAAGTATAAGGCCCAAAGACCCCAAAGCACACCACTACACTTGTCAGTGTCTACAGGGTAGGATGAGGTAAAATGGCATGAGCGTTATAGCTGACACCCCAAAGGCACACCCCGGCACCTGTCAGTCTCTGCTGGGTGAGGGTGGGGTTGGCATCAGTTCCATACTTCACTGCCATTCCTATTATGCATCTCTAACTCCTGCACTACCAATGCCAATGCCAGTGAGACAACATTCGGCATTGACAAATGCTTGTTTATTATGGGGCACAGTTGCATAAAAACAGGATCACCATCCCCTTTATCAGCTGTCAGCTTGCTTACATCAGACATCATAATTTCCTGTTTATGATATCAATAATTATATCCTGAACAACACACTGTAACGTCATAAACAGAACTGAGATGTCATGTGTAGACAGGCAGCAAGAGCAGATAAGGAAGAGATCCTGTTTCTGTGCAAATGTCATTAGTAATAAAGACATAAAGGTGAGACTTGAGAAAACAATATGAAATATAAGCTTATTTGTATCACACTTTTTTGAGCATTGTCTCAACAGCACTGGGGGCTCCTCAAGCCATGCTGCTCCTCTGACAGCTTTCTGCACTATGGGACAGCACCCCTCCAATAGCTAGTAGCACATCATCCTACTTGACAGCAGTATTGGCATTACCTAACATCGTCTCTCACAAAGGATAGCAAAGGATGTATTGATGTTTGCCAAAGTTAGAGTGATGCCAACTGTGCGTCTAGTAATCATTCAGACCCAAGAAACACCATGCATTCAGCATGACTTACAGTGGAGAAGCCATGCTGCAATGCAGCAACTTGCAGTAAATGACACGTCACAAAATAATGCAGTAAAAAAAGAGCTTAAATGTCATTGAATTACACTGTTCCCTGCAGTATACTGTAGCATCTTGTGACATACTGCAGCATTACTGTACTGCATTCTGGCTGGTAACGCTGAATGTGAGAGTTTTACCCTAATGTCACATTTCCCTACTTCTGTGGCTTTGCTACGTAACTCTGAATGATGCCTAATAAACACTGAGGGCATATGGTCACCAGCCAGGATGCGGTGCAGTAATGCTGCAGTATATCACAAGATGCTACAGTATACTGCAGGGAACAATGCAATTCAATTACATTTAAGCCCTTTTTACTGCATTATTTTGTGATGTGTCATTTACTGCAAGTTGCTGCATTATCCTCTCCCAACAATATTTCAGAGCCTTAATTCTAGAAGTCTTAGTACTATGTGCCACAAGTGCCTGTTATCTTTGTGTAACCTGTAATGACAAATTTAGCTACTACCCTGTATAGGAATTTATATCTTTGTATATCATGCCGTTTTGTATCTTGCTATATGTATGTATGCTTGTTTTATGTAATATGATGTGGAGCCTTTGTAAATGAGTCTTTGATGCAAAGGTTTGCAGTTCCAGTACCAATAAATAAATACATAAAATATTGGAGTAAGGGAATGAGGTAGAAATCAGTGTGTGAAAAAGGAGGGTCTGAATTTTTTTTGACTAATGCAAGGAGTTGGGGTAGTAAAACCTATGAGTTAACCCTTGCAGGGCTGCAGACTGATATATCAGTTCAAAATTCCTATACATTCTAATTCTGTCGGCAGCTTAAGGGTTATGATTATTAATGAATGAAGGTGAATGTGATTCAGGGGCTATAACCAAGGCATGGTGGAAGGAGAAAATCAGTTAGGGAGTACACGTGGATTGGCACAATTTGTTTATGAGAGGTGGGGAGGCAGGAGAGGGGGGAGTTGCAATACATATGAAGAAAAATATATCCCTAGTGGAATGTGTGAGAGATGATAAAAGTGAGGTGGAGTGCTTCTGAATCAAGACTGGTGGAAATGAGATGGAGGTGTTGCCAGGGATCATTGACAAACCACATGCATGTGGTGAACAATATGGCAAGAAGTTATGTGCTACACTAAGAGGTGGCTGTGGAGCGAGTAACGTAATAGTCATGGGAGATTTTAATTATTCAAACATTGATTGGAAAGACTGCATGGCAACAGCAGGGCAAGAAAGGAAATTTGAGGAAATTATGCAAGACTGCTACAAGGAGCAAATAGTAACGGTATCAACAAGAGGAGAGGGATGCTTAGATTTAATATTAACTAACAGACTAGAGTGGAAGGAAGAAGAGAAAGTGGGAGAAAATCAGATGAGGAGTGATCATTTAATGACTGAATTAAAAGTCAATGTCCAAATTAGGGAGAAGAGAATGGTGAATAAGAATGTGGAACATTAGCAGGGCCAATTTTTGAGGGTGAATTGGGAGGTGGCAGAAGTGATTACTGAACTGTTGGCTGATATTTTCAACACATTTTTAATGAAGGAGATGGACAAGCTGTTTGAAAACAGGCAAATGTGATTGTGCTGTATAAGAGTTGGGAGAGATGTGCAATTATAGACCTGTGGTCTTAATGTCGATGGTGGGTAGGTGTTACAAAAACCTTTAAAAAGGAGGACCATGCATCATCTGGGAAGAAACGGTTGGGAGGAGGATGGCCTGCATGGTTAAAGGGAAGGGTGGTCATGTCAGACAAACCTCTTGACCTTTATGGAAAGGGTGACTGTGAAGGTAGGTGGGGGTATCCGGGGAAAGTTGTCTATCATGATTTCTGTAAGTGTCATGTAGCGTTGAGAGGTCTGGGTCGAATGTAAGACTAGGAAACAGGGCGGAATGTTGGCTGTTGGGGAGGTAACAGAGGGTAAGTATTAGGAAGCAGGTGTCAGACAGGGGAAGGTGATGAGTGGAATGCTGCAGGGCTCAGTACAGGCCCAGTGCTCTTCAGAATTTATATGAGAGTTGTAGTGGAAGGGGTAGGATCATGGGTTGAAATGTTTGCTAATGACACAAAGATCACTAGCAAGGTAGCATCAGTGGCAGATGTAAGCTGCAGGACTGGGCAGCGAAATGGAGGATGATGTTTATCAAGAAATACTAGGCAATGCACTTCATCTGTCAAAACAACAGGTACAAATACTCTTAGAGGGTGCAGTTCTTGGAAGGGTGGAGGGAGAGAGGGATTTGAGGGTAATATCTTCAGATCTGAAAAGTACATGGCAGTGTGCAAGGGCAGCAGCAACAGCTAATACAGTATTAGGTAATATGAAGAGGTCAGCTGTTAGCAGGGCAAACTGAGGTGCTGTTTCCACTCTACCAGAACTATGTGAGGCCCCATATGGAATATTGTGTCCAGGAGTGGTCACCTTATAGCAAAAGGGATGTGGAGTTAATGGAGAGGGTGCAGATGAGGGTCACTGGGACTGTGGAATGAATGAGGGACTGTGACTATGAGGAAATGTTGTAGAGGTTGGGGATGTTCTCCTTGGTATATACTGTAGGAGTCTGCAGAGAGACATGGTTATGGCCTTTAAAATACTACACAGTATAATAGGCATATCTGTAAGTGGTTTGTGGACAGTGCAGTACGGAGAAACATCTGATAACTGCCTGATGATTGACACAGCAGAGTTAAGTTTAATGTTAGGAAAAAGGTTTTTAATTGAGGGGTGAGTCTATAAAACCAATGGAGGTAGTGAGTGCTAAGAATTCTGAGTCCTTTAAGAACCTTTTGGACATGCACCTGGGAAGAAGAGGGAGTACTGGATATGCCTGCTAGACTAGCAGGGCAGCAGACACAATGAGTTCTGTCACCTTCAGATTCTAATATTGTATTGTACTTTATTGTATAGGTTTGAGGAAATAATGACTAATTTCACTAAAAGGGAATGCATTAGCACAATCGGATATCCTGTAAACAGCAGAAACACAAGGCTCTTCTCCATGTATGTTGAACAATTACATACTTACCTGCAGGAGAGCACAACAACTGAAACCAATATACACCATAGAGGCACCTTATAAAGTGGGCAAAAGATTCTGAGCAATTTGATTGGTTGTTAGCTATGCATTAGAAGTGTCTAATGGGAGGGTGTGGCTTGGCAGCAGAGTGGAGCAGACGTTTTTCTACAGTGCTCCCAGGGAATAGAGCCAAAATGCTATTAAAAACAATTTAATTCTCAAAATCCTGGCCACCTGACAAGCTCTCAACCTGTCTGTGTTGAGTCAGCTGCAAATATGGGCAAACAAAAAAGCACAATGTCCTCAGATTACTTTTTTAAGCCAAAGACAACACGGGGAGGTGAGCCGCAGCAGTCAGAAGAAGCCTGCGCTGGTAGTGGCTCCAGGACCGAGGAGGTGTCCTTGGGCACAATTAACTCCACTGTGGCCCAATTGGTGAAAACTGTGAGGGACGTGGACAAAAGGTTAGATGTCCTTACTCCCAGAGCAAATGCTCTTGAAACCCAGGTGGACGAATGTGAAGGAATGGTGCAGCATGCCGAGGGGGCCCCTCTCAAGTCAGTTGATGTAACCGCTAAACTTGTGAAGGAGAACTCATTACTTTGACACTGCCTGGAGAAAGTAGAGAACCTAGCAAGGGAGCGCAACACACAAATCATTGGGCTGCTGGACCAGTCTGAAGGAGAGGATCCCCTTTTCTTTGCCTTAACTATGCTGCCACAAATACTGGGCCTATTGGATGATGATCCCCCCTTGGCTCTAGAAAAAGCATACAGAATCACTCCCCGGTTTGCGGGGCCTAATGTCACTGGACCTCGCACCTTCCTAGTGGTTTGCACTGGGGTAGGAGTTCAGGATCAGATCCTAGCAGTCACAACACGCAAATGACACATGTGTTATGGGGATGTGGATTTGTCTCTGTTCTCCGATCTCTCTTATTGAACTAGGCAATGCAGGAAAGCCTTCAATCGGGTGCAAAATAAGCTGAGATCCCTGAAGGTATTGCACCAACTTCTCTTGCCTGCTAAACTTAAAGTACACTGGAAAGGACACACATACCTCTTTAATGACCCATCGGAGGCATGTAAGCTTTAGGAGAAGATTGAGGAGGAGTAGATGGAGAATGAGGACAATTCGTCTAATGATGGGCCCCTGTTAGGTGACTGAGCAATAGAGGGACTGTGAGTACTGTGCAGTGACTCCTACTGGGTGCCCACGGAACTCTAATTAAGCCCTTTAAACTTGATTTTTGTAGCTCTGATGTTAGCTGACTATCTTTATATTAGAAGTGTCTAATGCACAGCTAAAAACTAGTCCTGCCAACAAGGATGCAGTACATGGTCAATCCTTGTGCCATTAGAACTTTCAGAAATGAAACAAGTGCCATCTTTCCCCACTGACAATGAAAAAGTGAATCTCAACAGTTCCTCTTTAAAAAAATGCCTGAACATATAAATTTTTGTATATTTTTCATACACAAACAGTGCTGTTTTATTTCAACTATAGTTTCCCTATCTTTTGGTATTATTTCTGCCCACTAGGCCGCCCATTTAAAAAGCTGGAAGCCCTGTTCCTCCGACCAACCCACAAAGCTGTCTGATTTAACCTGCTGCTGCTCAACTGGGCTTACTCCCCACTCGCACCTCCCAGAAACCAGACTCAGTTAAATAAGCATGTAGAAATAAATATTACTCTAAAGTAACTCTGTCCCTGTGTGTGAGTGTATGCATGTCTGTGTGGAGGAGAGAAGAGGTGTGGTAACCATAAGACACATCGTGTCTCTGCTCCTGTGTACCAAGCACCTGCCCTTCACTCAAATCTACTGCTGACAAGAGGAGCACACACTGTAAATTAGCAACCCATTTTTTTTAAAATTCCTTTTCCCTTTGGAGGCAGTACAGCGCAGAGGTTTAGGGCTCTGAGCTGCAAACCTGGAGACCTGGGTTTGAATCCCACAGCCCCTACCTGCATACTGTGTGACTTTGAGCAAGCCACTTAACTTCCTTATGCTCCCAGGTTGCACCTGAAAGCAAGCTTTAGCTTAGTGTGCCTTTCCTGGTTAAACAATTCCCCCTTTCCCTTTCCCTTAAAGCACCTGCAATGCAGTCAATCAAAGTTACCCCTTTCAGCTTGTGTCTCTGCTTCACTGCTGCAGCTTTCCTGCTGCCCCTATACTGAATCAATTGCAGTTTTCAACACTCACTCACTTCCTGGCTGCCAGACAAAAACTGAGCTTTGCGCTCACCCACTGGTTGCCACACACTCTTACAGATTCAGACAGCTTAAATAAAAAAAAAAAGAAAAGAAAATACCTGCATCTCCTCTACTTCCTGATTCTAATGGACGCTGTCATAGCACATTCGCTCATAAGCAGTTGGTACTCTGCTAGTCACTAACTGACAAAAAAATAAATAATAATAATAAAAAAAAAAAAACAGATGGGAATCTAGAGATAGGATGTCTGTGTGTGTGGTGGGAGTGGGAGTCAAGCTCAAGCCTGTAGTACCCTAGAAAACTGCATCTACAGTGTCCAAAGTAAGGCAAATGCCCTAAGGCAAAAGAAGAAATTACAGCAACTTAATGTAGGTGGAAGGGCTATTTTATCACAAATTGAGCTAAACTGTTTAAAAATGGAAATAAATTATTTTTAATTTCTGCTGACAAATAGAAGTCCTATTTTATAAGTAGTAGTAAAGTTTATTTCGGTTGCCCTTCCCCATAGGCTCATGGCACCCTTACAACATGTAAGACTAACAGTATTTAGGAACATAAAAACAAATACAATACATATAAAATCAATAAATATAATAAGACACTCTGGGGATGTGCAGTAGACACTTCTAATGATGCACAGCCAGGGGCTGGAGGCACTCAGCCTGCGGCCGTGTGCCTCTTACTACCCCCTGGCCATGCGTTCGAAGTATCTAATGCACACCCTGTCATGTCTTATTGCTTACTTATTCAGTAGGCAATTGGCTAATCAAATAAGCTTAACCAATCTATGGACCGATTTTCAGAGGGTTGGAATTCCTGCACATGGGGGAGAAAAGTGGCACATGGGGGGGGAGTGCCCAATGTGTTCATGCAGTTCTTTTTTTTGTTACTTACTATTTATGCTCCTTTACTCACCACGTCCACCCCTACCCTCAGGGTCCCCAATGTGCCGCATAGCTACGCCGGGAGGAACCGGAGGGTACTAGCTACCTTAAGTACCCTGCTCCCAAGTAAACCATCCATCCCCAGATAACCCTCTGGGTGGGGCGCAGGAGGTCTCCCCTTTCCCACTCCAAGATCTCAGGGGATCGGACACCTGGAGCTGCATCCCTTGGCCCCCCAGTCATTGGTGTGGGGCCCATCTCGTGGCATGGACGTGAGGCTTTTTCCCTTTATTCTGGTCCTGCCCACTGCAGATGCCGGCACTTAGGGAGGGCCAATGAGATAGAGGCATGCAGAGACATGCCTTTGCTCTGGTCCTTGGCTGATGTCTGCCCCTTCTGATTTTTACTGCATCCCAGCTGCACCACCTCCCGTGGTCACCTAGGTGGCGGTATAGCAGCAAGGACCACAGCCCACCCTTCCCAGAGAAGGAGAGATGCAGATCGGGTGCTCAGTCCCTCTCCCCCATGGCCAGCTCTCCAGCGACCCAGGCTCACTACTGAAACCCAGTCACTGGCGTCGCAAGTGGTAGTGCTACTGCTGTGCCGGCGGGTCAGCTTGTGCTCATGCAGTTCTGATTGCATGCATGGGAATTTCAGTGAAGTTGTCATTTTGCAACCATTTTCCCACTTTTCAGCAACTGGCAGTGATTAATCTGTACCTGTGCTATGCCTGATATGAATAGGTGCAGCACGGATGCAGAGCAGGGACATTTGGAGCTCCGCAGATAAACTGCTGAAAATAGCAATCTGTCTGCAGGTCATCAGTGGGGAATTTTTTATCCCTGCATCAGTAAGCTGTCTCATACAGAAAAACAACCTCTAGGTGGCATCTGACCCAGACCTTATAAAGTAGCAGGATTACTCCCCTTTCCCTGTTGGTCACCCCTCTTTTCTCAGGAAGCTAGTCAAAGAATCCTCTAGGGATAATGCAGTGCTGTACCTGGTGCTTACAAATGGGGATGGCATAGCTGATATCACTGTGGGCAGTCCACTAGATACCTGTGATCACCTTACAGTGTGGTTTAACATTAAGACAGGAAGAGAGACAAATCACAAGAGGATGAAAGTGGACCTTTGTAGTGCAGATTTCTCCACTTCAGCCAGTGGGGTGGGGTGGCAGTTTCTGCCTCCCTTATTCCTTCCACTGCCCCTGTTGGCTAGTTTAAATGCACATTGAAGTAACATTTAAACAGTTTGCTGAGGACTGATTCCCCTCTCAGATGGATGCAGGCCATCACACCTGAATACATGGCCTAGGGAGCCACCCAAAATAGCATGTGGTCCTCATGGAGGCATACTCATGAGGCAGCAAGTATGAATAACAGACAGTGGTAGCATTGCACAAAGTGAATACGTGCAGCACACCACTGCTCAGAACGTGCAGCACACCACTGCTCAGAACGTGCAGCACACCACTGCTCAGAACGTGCAGCACACCACTGCTCAGAATGGCAAGTAAGGGGGAAGTGCTACTAGTTGGTGACTTCAATCTGCCAGATGAGGAGTGGAGCCTGCCACCAACAGCTTTGGTGGGGAGCAGCACCATCCTGGACTCCCTACAAGGGACTTTTCCCAGGCAGCCAGTCAAAGAACCCACTAAAGACGAAGCAGTGCTGGACCTGGAGCTTACAAACAGGGACAGCATTGCAGGCAACACAGTGGGCAGTCTCTTAGGTACCAGTGATGACTGTACAATGTACAATGTGGTTTAACATAAAGACAGAAGCAGAGGCAAACCATACAAGGACGAGCATCTTGGATTTTAGGAGGAAGGATTTTAAATAAATTGCAGACTGTCTCAGAAACTGCCTTGTAGAATGCCAGGGAGGAGTAAAGGCACAGTGGGGGAAAATAAGGGAGGCCATAATTAAAGTATCCAACCACTGCATGAAGGAAGGAAGTATAAGTAGAAGGAAAAAGGAACGATTATGATTCTGTAAGGATGTGGCCAAGATGATGAGGAAAAAAATGGTGGCATTCAGGAGGTATAACAAAAAACAGAGAGAAGACAGGGAACTATACCAACTAAAACAGAGGGAAGCAGGAAAGGCAGTGAGGGGGAGCAAAGGCACAGACAGAGGATAGGACAGCCAAAGGAACAGCTGCAGGGGGAAGACTCTCTTCAGGTACATAAATGAGAAGGGGAAAGCAGGGGGAGGGATAATGAGGATAAGGAGGGCAGCAGGAGGAGACTGTGCAGAACAGGATCAAGAAAAAGCAGACATCCTGAACAGGTACGTCTGTTCAGTCTTAACAATTGAGAGAGAGGGGGGTCAGACCACCAGGGAGCAGCAGGAACAAAGTGGGGGGGAGCGGATAAAAGTTCATTTTCAGAGGACAGAGTCCTCCACTCTCTAAATGTTAATGCCCTGCAGCACAATCTCCTACATGCTGACTGGCAATCTGTTTTTAGTGTCCTGGATGTCAACCTTGCCCTATCCCACTTCCTACACATCCTTAATCTTACTTGGGATTGTCATGCACCCCTTAGAAAAGTCAGGGTGAAATGCTACCACCGCCCCGGATCACCTCTGATCTAATTGCCATGTGTAGTGCTAGGGACAAAGCCTGGAGACTCTACAAAACAACCCATGCACCAAATGATTTCTTGTCATACAAACAACTCAGAAACAGGTGCACCAAGGCAATTCACCTGTCAAAGGGCTCCTGTGACAGGCCAAAAGGTTCCCTGACAATGTCAGAACAGGCCAGACGGATCTGAAAGGAGAAGCAGGAAGCTTACTCAGTGACTAAGATGCAAGAGGTTTATTTTCCAGGGACAATAAACAACAGATAACTACAATTCTACAGAATAATAAAAATAAACAACAAAACAATACGATCAGGACCAACAACAGGTGGTTAACCCCTTTTAGTCCAAGTCCTACATGCCCTTGGCTGAGATGATGAAACAACTGACGAACCAAGCTTGGGCTTTCCTATGTGTCGGCTGATCAACAGGTGGGCCTTGACCCCACAAAGCACTTTTGTAAACAGGCCATAACGGGGCATCCCCCAACTGAACAGAACACAAAGAGGACCACTGCTAGCTGGTCAGTGAAGAACTTGGTGATCCTTTGTGGTTCCAGGCAAGAAGCTGAAGACTTTTGGTTGGCAGGTGGTTCTCTGGACGATCTGCAGCAATGACCACTGGTAGGTCCCCGGCACCCAGGACACCTCCCAAGAAGAAGACTGCTGGTGATGCAACTCTCTGGTGGACTCGATGGAGCGATGTGGGCATATGCACACTTACAGATGGCCGGCAAAATAAGAAAGGGGCATGCACAACATTAACTAGGGTTCCTCATGCTTGAGCCGGGGCGGCTCCTAAGCTAACTCACTACTGGCTACCTCACTAGTGGCTCTCTACCATTTACCATCGCAGGACTAATGCTGGAATATCTGTGGTGGAACTTCAGAGCAGGCTGACATCACTGGAGGTGGTTCTGTCACAGATGGTGGGTGGGCCGGGGACCTCCCTGGGTCAGTGTCAGGCTCTGGTGAAGCCGTTCCAAGCAACAAAGGTGAAGCTGGATGTCCAGTACACCAAGGCACAATTCGATAACAAAGTTCAGTAGCAAGCAAACAATTCAGTTTCTGGCAGGCAGTTCAGTTCTTCTAGGAAATCCAGTCTCTAGAGGGTGCTAGGCAGGCAGCAGCGCAGTTCGGTTTGGGCACTGGGCCACTTAGAGCATAGGACCATCCCCCCCAAGGGCACTTCACCGTTAAGGGTCTTCCCCTTTT
The DNA here is from genome assembly GCA_016271365.2 of Neoceratodus forsteri. Taxonomy (NCBI): domain Eukaryota; kingdom Metazoa; phylum Chordata; order Ceratodontiformes; family Ceratodontidae; genus Neoceratodus; species Neoceratodus forsteri. Next base: position 721,251,848 of record CM057454.1, read on the forward strand.
CTGGCTTTTTTTGCAGATCCAACCCTTGTTATTAGTATTAATATCCACCCTTGGCCTTAGGTAGGGCCTCGTCCACTAGTCTCTATGCTTGAGGGCCTGGATGTTGGACCCTCACAGCTAGCCCATCCCTCCTGGCAGCCATCCGAGGGCCTTTGGTTTCTGTCCCTGCCCCTTGGTGCAGAATGGCACCCATGCAGGCCCCAAGGGTCTTAACCCCACTGTGACCCAGGCCTTCCTCTTTCCCTTTTTGTCCCCTGGGGCTTTTGAAATCGTGGCCACTGTAGCCTACACATTCAACAAGTTCTTTTTCTCTTGTGCCCTGCCCAACTCTCCTTGCCCCCTCCGCCTGTCTTTCATTCTGTACCTCCTTCACCTGATTCTTCTCCTGGCCCTCCTGCTTCTCTCTCCCCACCCCCCTTCTGGCTTCTTCTTTCCTCCTTTCACTCCTCTCAAAGTTTACTCTACACTCAAGTCCCTCAACCTCTCTAAATTAAGCCCTGACAGTCTTCATCCTAGACAGCTCCACATGTCCACACCCGTAATTGCTGCCCCTTTGACACACATACTAAACAACTCCCTCACCTCAGCTACCATTCCAAAAGCCTGGAAGCTAGCTAAAGTCCTATCCCTACACAAGGGTGGCGATCCCTCTTCCCCAGGAAATTACAGGCCTATCTCACTCCTCTCCTCCCTTGCAAAAGTTCAGGAATCCCTCATTCTCATAAAGCTCATTGTCTTTCTCTCCTCAAATAACTACCTATCACCTGTACAGTCAGGCTTCCGAAAACAACACTCCATCATCACCTCCCTGTTGTGTGTCACTGACTCCATCGTCTCCATGATAGACCAAAGCCAAATCACTGCCACAGTCTATTGATTTGGCTAAAGCGTTTGATTCTGTATCCCACCCACTCCTTCTTCAAAAACGCACCTCTTTCGGCCTTGTGAAACCTGCAGTTGACTGGTTCTGCTCCTACCTCCACAATAGACAGCAGTCAGTCCAAATAGGAGGTGCAATCTCTTCTCCCCTCCCTATCTTATCTGGGGTCCCTTAAGGCTCTATCTTTGGCCCCATCCTTTTCTCTCTTTTCATAAATGATCTTCCCTCAATCTGTCACTCCTCTTACATACACATGTACGCAGACGACACTGCATCTATGCCTCTGGTCCATCCTATGACAGTGTTGCCCCCCTCTCCACAACGATTTCGACAATGTACAGTCTTGGTTCAAATCAAATCAATTAAAGCTAAACGCCAAAAAGACAGTTACCATGTTTTTTGGTTCCAGGCAGAAATTAGCCTCCCTCCCTCCCCACCCCTGTGATTGCCACTGAAGATGGCTCACGACTCGAGAGGGTCTGTTTTCAAATACCTGGGTGTCTGGTTGAACAGTCACCTTGATTTCTCAACACACACTGATGCCATCTGCACCCAACTCCGGCCCAAGCTTGCAGTCCTCTACCACCACAAAGCCTGTTTTCCTCTTCCCACTTGACAAGAACTAGTTCTTAAAACAATCTTGCCAGTGTTGGATTATGTCGACATAATCTATGGCACCACCCCAACCTCTTCCGTATCCAAGTTAAACACTCTTATCAGCTCCTTCTGCCACTTCGCCACTTCCACCCTCCCCTTACCCATCACTGTCTCTTCCATGCTCCACTCTCCCTTATCCCACTATTGCACGGGAGAACCATCCACTGCAACTCTCCAATTGCTAAATATTGGTTTGGCTCCCTTCCCCCTTATCTCTCATCCCACCTTACCCCAGCCAACTCCACATCCTACTCCCTTCATCACAGAGACTCACCTATCCTCTCCATCACTCGTCCTCACTCCACAGCAGGCCAGTCCACCTTTTCATACCATCTCCCTCTTCTCTGGAATAATCTCCCCCCCCCCCGACCTTCATCTTACTTCCCTTTCTCACACTTGAAAAGACTACTCAGACTCTTTACCTCTCCCCAGTGCCTTCAGTGCTCTTAACCCCCCAACTCTCCCTTCCAAACGGTGTGCATTTTTGTCCTCTCTCTTACCACCTCTCTGTCTCCACTGGCCCACACAGGCTGAGCTGCTACTCACCTGCTCTCAAATTTCTGCTCCGACTTGCTCCATTTCCCTCAAAATGAGATCTCAAAGTGTCTCAATGTGTCATAGGTAAAATTGCAAGCCACGCTTTTGTTTTCTTGCCTTGTAACAAGTGTACCTTCTTTGTTATGCATTGTGCTTAGACCATATTTTACCTTCAGATTTTGTTCATAGCTATAAACTCTCTGTAAATTTCTTTTTACTGTAACTTAGTTATAACAAAATGTATTTTGTACCCATGGCACACCTGGAAATGAGCTTCAGCTCAGTGAGCCTTTCCTGGTCACCAGATTTAAATAAAATAAATAAATAAATAAGCAGAGTCCTGAAGGGACTTGCTGCTCTGAAAGTGGACAAGGCTATGGGACTGGATGGGATACAAACAAGGGTACTAAAGGAACTCAAGGAGGTGCTAGCTGCTCCGCTGATGGCTTTATTCAATAGACCACTTGAAATAGACATGGTTCAGGTGGATTGTAGGAGAGCTGTCATAGTCCCACTCCATAACAGGAGCAGTAGGGAGTAGGCTAACAACTATAAGTCAGTCAGTCTCACATCAGTGGTGGGGGAATTCATGGAAACCCTATTAAAGGAAAGGTTGATAGAGTACCTTGAATCCAACAGGCTAATAAGGAAATAGATTAGGGGAGGGCAGTGGATGTGGCCTATGTGGACTTTAACAAGGCCTTCAACACTGTGCTGCATAGGAAACTGATAAAGAAATTGAGAAGTCTAGAGGTGGGACCCAAAGTGGTGAACTGGGTAAGGAACAGATCAATGGATAGGCGACAGAGGGTGGTGGTTAACAGCACTCTCTCTAAAGAGGGGAAAGTGACCAATAGGGTGCTATAAGGCTTAGCACTAGGACCTGCTCTGTTCAATGTCTTCATAAGTGACACTGCAAAAGAACTGGAAGGGAATATACACCTTTTGCAGGTGACACCAAAATCTGTAATAGGGTGGTCACTCGGGAGGGGGTGGACAAAATGCATGGGGACCATGGGAAACTGAAGGAGAGGTCAAGAGCATGGCAGTTGGAGTTCAAAGCCAAAAAGTGCAAAATCATGCACCTGGGGCATAGGAACCCAGGAGCTGAGTTTAGGATTGGGACAATGGTGTGTGTGTGTGTGGGGGTAGTTAAAATTCAGTTTGTCTTCAACAACTCAGCCAAATCACTTCGGCTTCCACTGTAGTAATTTGCATAGGACATAACACACTACAGAAACAAGCATTTGTCAATGCCGAATGTTTGCTTGCTAGTATTGGCATTGGTAGTGCAGGAGTTAGAGAGATGCATAATAGGAATGGTGGTGAAGTACTGAAGTAACAGCAACCCCCACCCCCACCCTGAAGAGACTGACAGGTGTTGGGGTGTGTCTTTGGCTCATCGGCCATAACAGTCATGCTATTCCACCTTACCCCACCCTGCAGACACCGACAGGTGTCGCAGTGTGCCTTGAGGTCTTTGCCTGTTATGCTCACCCCATTTCAAAAGGAAATAAGTTGAGATGGGTGCAGTATAAAAGAATGGGGTGAATATTAGGGTCGAAGACCCCAAGGCACACCTCGATGCCTGTCAGTGGCAGCAGGGTAGGGGTGGGGGTTGGGGTGGAATGGGTTGAGCATTACGAACGCAAGTCACACCCCTGATGCCTGACAGTGTTCACAGGGTGGGTGTTACAGCTGGAAACCCTAATGCCCCAGGCGTATGTTGGTATTTTTTCTCCAAATTTTCAACATGGACTTTTTGGGAGTCCACCTCATGAACAGTAGCAGTATCATTATGTTACTCAATGCCAAAGAGTGATTTCACACAGCGGACGTGCCATTCAGTGCCACAGGTGTGAAAACACATTTTGGGCAGGATGTGAGAAATGACAGCTGTACTGTTCATGAGGAGGTGTAAAAAAATGGCAATGTTAAAAATCTGGAGTGAAAATATGAAAAACTGGTGAAGTCACAAGCGTGCATAGAAACTGTACAACGCACACCAGTAATGCAATTATTTTGGGAATTTATTTGACCAAATTTTCAACATAGGCATTTTGGGACCTCCACTCATGAACAGTATCACTGTGATTTTGATAATGTGTCCTGAACATTGATTTTGCACAGCAACAGCGCCATTGTATGCCACATGCACGAAAACACATATTGGTCAGGATGTGAAAAATGACAGCTATACTGTTCATAAGGAGTTGTGAAGAAATGGCAATGTTGAAAATCTGGAGTGAAAATATTAAAAATTGTCGAAGTTTCAATCATGTGTTGAAACTGCAAAACACACGCTCGTAACACAGTCATTTTTTGGAAGTTTTCCACCAAATTTGCAAGATAGGCTTTGTGGGACCCCACCTCATGAACAGTGGCACTGTCATTTTGTTAATTGGTCCTGAAAGGTGATTCTGCACAGTGAGCGTGAAATGACCTTTCAGGACCGAATAATGAGATGACAGTGCATGTGTTAATGAGGTGGGGTCCCAAGAAGCTCATATTGAAAATTTGGAGGCAAAACTCAAAAAAATGGCTGAGATATCCACCTAAGTTGAACCCCCCCCCCCATTCATGCCATTATATTGCTTACTGGCATTTCTTCAGTTCGTGGTCGCTTTGAAGAGTGCAGATGTGTTCCCGCTCCACTGAAGATCGCAGCGCGACCTCCGGAGGTAAGTATGGGGGTGGGGTGGGGTGTGGGGAGGTGGGGTGCTCAGAGGGTAGATGCTGGTTGGGGGAGGTGCCGATGACAGCAAGAGACTGTTTTCTTTGTTTCAGGGACAGGGGAAAAAAACAACACTGCGGATGGTTTCTTTCTTTACAGGTGAAAGAAAAGAAATGCTGGGCACACTGGGGTGGACTCCCAGTGTACCACACAATGGGGGTGGGGCAGGGGCAGGAAGATGCTGATGTGGTCTGCTTTCCATTAAATGGAAGCACACTGAGGTGGGTTCCCGGTGTGCCACATAATCTGGGGAGGAGGGCATCAGGAAATGGAAAGACAGTGGAATCAGTCAGATGCACTGGCTGAATCAGTGAATTGGACCGGATAGAGAGTCGCTACCCCACACACTGTCCATGCTATTTCCTGTAAGAAAATATTTAATATTCTTTTTTTTTTGCCATAAAGATTTTTATCCTCGGCTCAGGCAGGTGACTGCTCAGCATTGTCCCTACTTCCCATAACTAGCTGCCACCTCTCCCAGCCCCAGGGGGCTTGAATACCCCCTGGATTTCCTCCCATGGCAGGGCTAGAAGAGGGGTTTCTCCCCCCTGGTGCACACTCCAGATGTGCCCCAGGGACCAAGTGGTGGTCTGGTTAAGGGAAAGCAAGCAGGGCTTCCTACAGCCCACCTGATTGCCAGATTTCTGTTTTTGTCCCCAGTCCCCCAGGCCACTACAATGTGTGTGCTGTGGCATGCACATGCTGCGAAACTGCAGTTCCTACCCTTTGAAGCTTCTCGAAACGTGCATTAGCAATGGGCCTTCACCACAGGGCAGTCAAGTGCTAACACAGAAGTGATACTGCCAATATACAGATAGACACTACACGTGTTATGGTTTATAATGCTTATTAAACCTCAATGTTTGGACATTATAAGAACCAAATGGTTTAACAGGAAACTTACAAGCAAACAATGATAGCATTCATCATTCTGTCATGCCTGCATAATAACAATGATTTATTCTTGTCTTGGTGTGTCTGGTGTATTTCGTTATTTATGCAATAGGTGTGGAGATAAATCTCCACTGATAAATGCTGTTATTATATGATAATGGCTGATGACTTGTCTATTATGGGCCACTATTCAAAATTGAACCTGGCACAGTGGTGCAAGTGGTTACACAGCGCAACTGAGTAGTTCTGGAGCAACAAAGGAATATATTCATAGGAGATGTGCCATTCACATATTTGAGACTGTCTAGTACAGTATGCCTTGCTAGCCCTTTGGTCCACACTGGAGACCAATGGGCTTACAGCCCATACTGTACCTGTCATTTGGCGGGCAGCCGGGCAGTATGCAGGAGGGATGCAGCTGCCCGCCGATGATGGGGGAGGGAGCGGGGTGGGCAAGGGGTTCTGTGGTGGGAGGGGTGCCACTGGATCACCAGGGCATTTAATTACGGAGGTTTACCACGATTGTGGCAACGGGTGGGGGGGTTCCACTAGACCACCAGGGACAGTCAGATTGACATATATCAGGGAATCGGGGACTTGGGTGGGAGGGGGGACCACTAGACCACCAGGGATGGTCATGCATTATATTTATCAGGGAATCGGGGACTCGGGGGAGACCACTAGACCACCAGGGATGGTCATGTATTATATTTATTGGGGAATCGAGGACTCACTGGGGGGGGGCACTAGACTACCAGAGATTTATCTTTAAACATATACCGTGTGATCGTGGCCAAGGGGCAGAGGATGCCCTGGAATCCCCACTGCACATGTCATGCTGTGCAGGGCACCAGGCGTAAGTCATTGGGCTGACCTGCGCAAGGCATGCAAATGGGGCCATAATGACATGCAAATGGCCCCATTTGTGCCTTGCATATTTTATGGCCTCATTTTCATGCCCCCTGCTGAATATCATGGGTGATGCACCTAGTGCAACTGCACTTGCACTGGCGCGCCCCCGTTCTCCCTATCTATGGCTTGTGCTGGTGTAGTGCTACTGCACCATGTGCAGTATGTGTGCTGACCGTGTCTTATTCAACGGTGCTGTGCCATGGTGCATCACTGTTGAATGTCACCTGGCCCTGCCACTAGTGCATCCCAGTTGTGCTGCGCCCAGGCTTGCACCACTGCCTGGTGCAGTCTGAATATCCCAGCCTCTGTGTAATGACCCACAGTATCTCTTAATTTTGAAGCAGATCTCTCTCCTTCTCCACATCTTGCTGCTGAAAGTTCTGTCCTTGCTCCATGTGGGACTCCAGGTCTCTCCAAAATGAAAAAAAAACCCTACCCAGCCAGACAGTTGTAACACTGCCCTCCCTCCACATGCTGCTCATTATGCTTGCTAAGTTTAAAAATGAAACAAGAAGGCATCCACAGAATGACAGCCAAAGATGAAGTGCTGCTGGTGGGAGACTTCAATTTTCCTGATGTGGATTGGCATACCCAGGCGTAGTCACAGCAAAGAGCAGAGGTATCCTGGATGCCCTGCAAGGGGTTTGCCTCAAGCAGCTTGTAGCAGAACCCACCAGGGAAGGAGCAATTTTGGACTTGGTTCTAACCAAGGGGGACAGAGTAACTGATGTAATGGTGGGTAGCCAGTAATCATTGTACAGTGAGGTTCAATGTGAGGACAGTGGAGGAGTCAAACCACAGAAGAGCAAGGGTCTTGGATTTCAGACGGGTTGCCTTTGCAAAAATGGGGAACGTGTCAAGGAAACCCTGGCCAGGAAAGAAGAAAGGGGGGGATGTAGAGAAACAATGGGCTAAACTTAAGGGAGCCATAGCAGAGGCAAGAAGCCTTTGTGTTAAGCAAGTAAGCAAAACAAAAAGACACGGGTAGTTCCAGGGGACTGGAGGAGGGCAAATGTAGTCCCTCTCCACAAAAGTGGGAACAGGGAGGAGGCTGACAACTGCAGACCAGTCAGCCTGACCTCAGTGGTGGGGAAATGTTTTATTTATTTATTGAAATGTTTCACTAGGAAGGCACACTGAGTGACAAGTCGCTCATCTCCTGGTATGACCTGGAGGAGAGGGGTACATTAGGAATGAGACATTAAACATTTAAGTTATAAGTTCAACATTAACAGACAGTTGTAAGGTAGATGTTACAAACAGTGTTACAACAGTGTTGCACATATTAGGTAAAAACAGTGGACAATAATAAGTGCTGGTTTAATAAGTAACAAGTGCTTATGTGAAAGAAAAGGGGGAAAAGAGAGGCAGTGGTGAGGTATGTGGGGAAGGGGAAGAGTTGTGTCCCTCGAGACCACTTCAGGATGTGAGGATCCTGCACTGCACTGACCAGAGAGAAGGGGATAAGGAAGTGTCCCAGAGAGACCCTTTCAGGATGGTGGGGGAAGGGAGTGGATGAGAGACACAAGCCCCTTTGGAGGGGTAGGAGAGGGGCCCATGGAGACCATTTCGGGCCCCTTATATTCTGTGAGAGATTGGGGAGGCCAGTAAGGGGGAGAAATTTGGGGAAAGGGGGGGAGAGCTAGGAATTTGGGTGGATGTGCACAGGGTAAAATGAAGGTGATGGTAGAGGGGTAGGGTTTGTCCAGGGCTTAGATGAGGAAGTTAGGGAAGGACATGGCAGGAGCAGCTAGGAGCAAGGTAATTATTGAGGGCAGAGCTGATGGAGTAGGCAGAGGATGAGTGCCGGATCTGAGGGGGGAGGGAATTGCAGATTTATGGGCGGTGGTGAGAGTAACCAGATTGGCCGATATGGGTTGATCTGTGGGGGACTACCAGGGTGAGAGAGTCAGTTGATCTAAGGGAATGCAAGGGTGGGGGGCTTATAAAGGAGGAGGTGAGACAGGAAGGGAGCTCACCCAACCAGTGCTTGAAGGTGAATTTAACACAGTGGGAGAGCCACCTATTTGCAAGAGAGGGGAAGGATAGGACATGATAAAGATCACAGTGGTAGGTGCGAGGGGGGTATCCAAGGCAAAGCAGCAGAAGGAATTGAAGAGGGTGTCCAGTCTGGCCAGGGAGGACTTAGGGGCAGCACTGTAGACTATGTCACAATAGTAAAACATGGGCAGTATCATCTTCTGGTCAAGTTCATGTCTAGCTGTAGGAGGGATGCAACTACAGTTCCTGAACAGGGCACCAAGCTTGGGGCACAGTTTTTTCTGGATGGCATCAATATGTCCAGAGAAGTTTAGGTGTTGGTCCAAACAAACACCTAAGTACCTGAAGGAGGATGTGTCCTCAAGTAAAGTCCCATCAAGGGTATGAAAAATTGGTAGGGAGGGAAGCCTTGAGAGTCTCTGCCTTGTGCCAAAGGTCATGGAGACAGTCTTCTTAGCATTGAGAAAAAGTTGATGGTTAGTAAACTAGAGCTGAACCTTGTCAAAGTCTTGTTGTAAGCTGGTTGTAACCTCAGCTGGACAAGAGCCAGATGCATACAGGACTGTATCATTAGCATACATATGTATAGCAGAGCAGCGGTGTAACTTTTTAAAAATTTTGTGGGTGCTCAGGTAATTCATAAAAGGCTGGGGGTCTGGGGGCCGCCTAGGCCCCCAGAAGCTATATGATTTTTTATGTTTTATGTGCATTTATGGGGGTATTTTGACACATTTTAGAATGTGCATGCACTACCACTACTACTCCACTGCAGACCAGTGCCAACCAGATGGATGTGCTTGACCTGTCTCCCCCCAACAAATATACAAGCATGCATGGGATAGTCATAAGGCAATTCTGGGGGGTGGGGGTAGGAAGAAGTAGGCTGCTGGTTAACTAGGCTCTGCAGCTCATCCAGTAGGTAGGGAAATGGGCAGACTGGGTGGGCCAAGCAGTCTTTATCTGCCGTCAAATTCTATGTTTCTATGTTTCTATACATGCAACCTGTCAGGTGGAAAAAAGAAACAAAAAATATACAGTGAGTGAAAGGTGACAGCTGCAGGCCTGTACGGCGGTCAGAAAATGGTGTGTGTGTGTCTTTTTTGGCAAAGGTAGAACTGTGGGTACCAAGGCAGCACAAGTTTTTCCTACTTTGTCTGCAAGACTATGCATCCTTAATTATTTTAACAGTTAGATCAACACACAATGAATTGTTTTCACAGGCATGCATAGACAAGAAAGAAGGAGGCACAAAAAACATTGCCTTTGGCCACTTGGTCAGTATAATGAGTGACTTTACTCAGATGATCTTTGTATTATGAGCCCAGCAGTAAGGAACCAATGCTTGTTTCAAATAATATGTTAGCAATGGCATGCATAGGATCCAATGGATTTAGCCCAAGAGAAGTGTCTGCACTCAGGCTGACAACTATACATAGCAATTCCAGCTCTACTCACCAAAGGTGCAGTTCTTAAATTCAATATGTCCCAGCAAATTACCACACTCTCTACATTTCATTAAAGGCTTTATTAGAATAAAATGTGCTGCCAAATATGAACATCCAGGCAGAAATATGCAGAGCTGGGACACTCAAACTGACAAACATCTTCTGCCAAGCACATGGTTTGCACACAAATGAGCACATGTCTGTGCCCCTCAAAAAAGCAATTCAGTATTAGTAATATTTGCAGGCACCTTGCTGTCACTTAAGTAAGCTGAGATACATACCAACCCCCTTGTCTCTAAGCACTTGGTTTCAGCTGCACTTTTTGTAATCTCAGTTTACAACACTTGCGGTACTTCATTTTAAAAGTTAAACCTTCACAAAACTTTTGGGCTTTGCTGTTCGTATTAAGAATAATATTGTTTAAATATCCCCACCCCTCGACACACAATACCCGATCCTCATACACATTCCCTTCACAGTTCTTCCCTCACAAAACAAGCTCTGGCATTAAGTATAATAAAGGAATAATGCACGACAGGTGTATGTCGTGCTGGGATAGCACCATGCCTGGGGTTGGGCATGAGGTCGAGGCTCGAGTGTTTCCAATGCCCCAGGCGTGGCGTTATCCCAAATGACACACACCCTGGAGTGCATTATTCCTATTATACAATGGCTCATTGTTATATATAAAATAAAAAAATTATTTTAATGAATGTTTCTATTAGTGTGAAAAAATATTTTTGTTTCTTAAGAGGAGATGCAAAAAAAGATATCTAGCTCATATAGCTCATCTGCATTGGTTCACAGTGCTGAGGCTAGACCCATGGCATTGTGCTGGGATAACGCCACCGGTCCAGCCCCAAACTGACCAATCACAGTCCAAGATTCTTTCTTGCCATTGTATAATATTGTATAAATTCCCATTTGTTCAACTTGCTGTCTGATTTTTCCCTCACTTGGAGGTGTTTCTTCACGAAGAAAAATTCTCATTATGAGGATTGACCTCATTACTGCATAGGCAAGCAGTCTTTTACATTTTTTTAAAATAAAGCCTCTAGTATTGTGAACTTGCACAAACACTAGGCCGCAGTCACCAGTAACTGAAATTTCCCGCCTGCCTGGCTCAGTATTCGGCAGACTGGGCACTCCAAAAATGACAACAACCAGACCGCCCAACCACGATGCTACTTCACTCCAAACCTTGAATGGGTCACTCAGTGGTGAATTGCTTTCTCCTCAGTGGCAGAAAATGGCTCATAGCTGAATCAATGGTGGTACTCTGGCACGAGGAGACCCACTCTGTGTTACTCAGCCACCGTGCGTGCCAATGGCATGGGCTGGTCCATCCCCCTATGGTGCCACAGATGCCCCAACTACTTCCTGGATCTAAATGTCCTCCCTGCTCTTAAAGTCACACCACTGCCTTCTAAAAAAAAAGATGGAACAAAACCGAACTTGGGACGCACCCCCCCCAGGACCTCCCCAGTGTATGGGCCTGAACTTAAGTGTCATTATGGACTGTCTAGTTGTAGAATTAAATAAATTAAAACTGGGCCGTTCATATTCTCCAAGAATATAAACTGTCCATTTTTTGCAAGTGCCCAATTTAACTTTGTGGGTGCTTGAACACCCACGCTATTGTTGCCCCTGTAGCACAGGATGGGGAGCAAACAGAGGGAAGGTCATTTAAGAAGATGGAGAATAGGAGGGGCCCTAATACAGAGCCCTGGGGGACTCCAGTGCTAATAGGAAGGTGAGGGGAAGTGGCATCCAAGAACTCAACTAACTGGGTTCTGCCAATAAGGTAAGCCTTAAACCAGTTTGTGGTGGAGGGAGATAGGCCAGCAGCCGGGAGTGAGTTGAGGAGAAGGGAGTGAGAGGCAGTGTTGAAGGCCTTGGACAGGTCGACAAAAATGGCACAGGTAATTTGGCCATTTTCCATCTTGGTTAAGATGTAGTTTGTGAGCCATAGGAGAGAGGTGGTGGTGGTTGAGTGTTTTTTCCTAAAACCAGACTGGAAAGGGGTGAAAACGGAGGTGTCAGATAGAAAAGAGGTGAGCTGGGAGATGACAATGTGTTCTTGAAGCTTGGCAAGGGTAGGGAGGAGAGAAATGGGGCGATAGTTGCCTGGAGATAAGGGGTCACCCCCTTTGGGTAGAGGGAGGACCACTGTATGTTTCCATGAAGAGGGTACCAAGGCAGTAGAGAATGAAAGATTTAAGATTATTGAAAGGGGGTAGGCAATGGCTGAAGCAAAGAGGGAGAGGAGTTTTGGGTCAAGGCCATCAGGGGAGGCACCTTTAGAGGGGTTGATGATGAGGAGGGCAGATAGGGCATCGTTTGGGGTTACAGTAGCAAATGAGAAAGGGAGGTAGGAGGGTGGTGACGGGGTCAACTGGTTGAGGGTGGGGATGGGTAGGAGGAGAGGGATTTCAGTAGTTCAGTGGCACAGGAGGTATAGTAGGAGTTAAATTCTGCAGCTACAGCTGGTGAGTCAGACACTAGTAAGTTATTTACTGTAAGTACCGGGGGGCAATGGGCGAGATGAGAGGGTAAATAAGGCATGGACCACCTTCCAGAACTTTGAAGGGGCATTTATGTTGGTGATGAAGGCAGATTTCAAATATTCGGACTTGGATAACCTTGCAGCCCTGGTGCATGCATTTCAGAGCATGCGGTATTTAGCAAGGTCAGAAGAATGCTGGGTAGCTTTATGACGCTTCCAGGCTCGATCTCTAGCCCTGAGGTAGGCCAGAAGTTCAGGGGTTATCCAAGGTAAGTGGTTACCTCTGCCTCTAGTTTGTTTGAGTGGGGCAAAGGTGTTCCAGTTTGCAAGAAAGATTTCTTTGAAGTAGGTAAGGGCCTTATCAACCGAGGGGAAGGATGTTAAGGGGGACCAATTAGAAGTGGGAAGGTTACTCACAAGAGGTTCAAGGTCAAGAGATTTGAAAGAGCAGAGTTGTATGGTTTTGTGTGGTGATTTAGTTCTGTGGACTTTCCTAATTATGTATATTGGGTTATGGTCACTGAGCACATCGGGAAGGATGCCAGAGGTGATGACATGATGGGAGTGGGAGGTAAGGGCCCAGTCGAGTAGAGATTGTTGTTGTGTGTTATGGTTTGGGCAGGTGGGTTCAGAGATCAGTTGGGAGAGGTTTAGGGCTCCAATTTCATTTTTAGTTTTGCTAGTTTTAGATGACAACCAATTTATATTGAAGTCACCTAGGATGAAGAGTTTCCCAGAGCTAGCAAGGGAAGTGATGGAGGTTAGGAGGTCTAGCGCGACTGTAGGATGGTCATTTGGGTAGCAGTATATGCCAGCTACGAAGATTGGGAGAGTGAAGGGGAGAGTCGTATGGATAGCTAGCGCATCATGGGTCTCAGGATTGGAGGATGAATAGATGATGAAATATTGAATAGAGGCTAGGACATAAATGGCCACACTACCACCCCTGCCAGCACAGTCTTGCCTTACCAGTGAGTAGCCAGGAATTTAGTTTAGTTTTAGTTTATTGTTCTAGGAATTACTACCTTTGAGCCAGAGGCTCTTTTACAAAGGTTCCACGTCAATTAGGTACAGTACAAAAAAGGTTACATAGACAAACAACAATTTGTGCTGTGTCAAGAGCGAGAAAACATATACAAATACATATCAAATCATTTGTGCAAAAGGACATGAGATATCAATAATCACATTATTATTACAAGAAACAGGTCATGCCAGATTAGGAGAAACAAATAGGGAAAAAGTCCAGAACAGAGAGGGTAAGTGAAAGGTGTGGGAGCAGACAATAGCAGGAGAAAAGGTTTCCAAACATGTCTTTGTCAAATAACGGAACAGGTGGGTAGTGAAAATAGGAGGTTTAATCAGGGCAGTCACAGAGCTGGAGGTGGCAAGGTGAGAGAACAGCCTTGATTTGAAAATACCTAGAGAGGTGGAGGCAGTAATATGAGTGCTGAGGGCATTTAGCTAGCTGGGGGCACGATAGGCAAATGATCTTTGTCCCTGAAAAGTCCGGCATCGGGGGACGTGGAGAGGCTGGAGTTCTGATCTTCTGGTAAAACGGGTGCTAGCGCTCGGGCATAACAGGTCTTGGATACAAGGTGGAGTGAGGCCCAGAGTGGATTTTTTCGCCATCAGGCAGGTAAGGTACTCTATCTGGTTTGAGAGTTGCAACCAACCTGAGTTAGCATAGAGTTCACATGTGTGGGTACGTCGATGTGCACCAGTGAGCAGCCGACAGGCCTTATTTAGGGATGTTGTAATGCGACTAAGTGCTGTAGTAGTGGCAGATCCGTATATAACTAAGCCATAGTCAATGACTGAGATGATAGAGGATTGATGGCAATCCTCAGTGCAGAATGGGTAAGAAGCTGTCGGTTTCGATACAGAATCCCAATTTGCTGATTAATAGTTTTGCTGTACTATCAATGTGAGTTGCAAAGGTTAGGCCTTGATCAAAGTTGATTCCAAGATAATTGAAAATTGGTACTTGTTCAAGGGTATTTCCAGGTATGTACTAATGGTGAGTGGACTCTGCTTCTTGTTTTGCAGGTTGAGAAGAGCATGGATTTAGTTTTTGTGGTTTAGAACCAGCTTATGTTCAAGGAACCACATCTCAACTTTGGAAAAGCATGCTGAAGGTTGAGGCGTAGAGGTTCGGATCTTTATGAGTGGCAAGAATCACGGCATCATCAGCATAGAGGATTATTTGTTCAGGGCAGGATTTGGGGAGGAGTTTAGGAAAAGGCTGAAAGGAAGGGGCCCAGGATGGATCCTGGGGAACCCTGAGTGAACCAGTTTTGAGTCTGAGAGAACTCCAGCTACTTTTACAGATTGAGAGCGCTTGAGCAAGGTAATTTTACCCAGTCACCAGGGCTCTCTGCGAGATCCCTAGATAGTAGTTGTTTGATAAGTAGGCCATGGTGTACTGTATCAAATGCCTTGGTTAAGTCAATGTAGACTGCTCCAGTTAGGTTTCCTTTGTCCATGGCATTGTGGATTGCTCTTAGAATTCAAGTAGGGCAGTCGTGCTGTGCTTTTCCTAAATCCATGCTGCTGAGTGCATAGGATGTTGTGCTTTTCCAGGTAGTCTGAAAGTTGTTCCGCTACTGCCGCTCAAGGGCCTTAGAGAGGTGGTAGTATTGATATCGGTGATAGTTACCAGGCAGTGACTTATCACCACTTTTGTGCACCGGAGTGACAACTGCAGCCTTCCATTTCCTATGGAATTGGCTGTAGCAGAGGGAGAGATTTAAAATTTTTGTGAGGGGGAGCAGTACTTCCTCCAGAGTGAGGGACAGAAGTTTAAGGTCAATAGAGTCGCTGCTTGCTCGAGACTTAGAAATGGCCTTCTTTACATATTTATAGACTTCATGTGCCTTTACTAGTTTGAAATGGAAGGGTGGTTTGGTTGGAGAGGCAGTAGTAGAAGTAGAAATTGAGGGTCAGCATCAGTGAAGAAATCAGATGAGAGGACACCACTAAGGTCCGTGAAGGTATCATTTAGGTGTTTGCAATTATCTCTGGGTCTAATGTAGTGGTTCCATCCACATTCATTATTGTAGGAGAGATTTGGTCTGTTGACCCATGATATTTTTATGTTGTCCCAGAAAGAGTTCCCTCACCCCAGGAGTTGGAGAGGGATTCTTGAAGTAGGAGCTCTTCATCAAGCGGATCTGTTTAGTACAGTGGTTGCGAGCCTGTTTATATTTTTGGATGTCCGACAGAGTGCCAGTAGCTCTTACAGTGGCCCAGAGGTGATCCCTACTTTTGAGTTGTGCCAATAGCTTCGCCGTGAGCCAGGGATTTGTGAGTGCTTTGATTTTGCGCTTTTTTACTGGTGCATAGGTGTCACAGGCAGCGTTGAAAGTAGTAATAAAGTAATCAAGGGCTAGGTCAACATCTTGAGTTTTGTAAATCAAGGACCAGTCTATCTGCCTAAGACAGGTCTTGAGATGAGTAAGGTTGCCATAAGGTAGGACTCTGCTATAGAGATGTTTTTGAGGCGGCTTACGAAACTTATTTGTCCAGGTACATATTATTGGAGAGTGATCACTGTGCGAGTTAGGGAGAACACTTACATTGGTTATACGGGTAGGGTGGCTGGTAAGGATCCAGTCAATGAGGGTGCTGGTCCCTGATTTGTAGTTTTTCCTGGTAGGGAGTTTACCACTTGTGTTAAATTTGCTGCTAGGATAGCATCTTTGTTTGACCCTGCATCAGGAGCAAGCCAATTTATATTAAAGTCCCCAAGGAGAAGGAGTTCGATGTCAGAAGGTTGTGTACTTACGAACTCGAGGACAGCCTGTAGGCCGGAATCAGGATCTTTTGGTTGGATATAGACAGCAGCAATCGTGAGGACTTTGTTTTGGGCCCCAAGTAGTATCTTGATAGGGAGGAGTTGCACTGAGGTTTCTTTAGTGGGGTAAGAACCAAGGAGACAGGTGAGGTAGTCCTTTATGTAGATTGCACACCCACCACCCCTTTTCGAGGTCCTATCCAGCCTGAATATCTTGTAGCCTTGTATAGAGATAGCATGATCCGGAGTATTAGGTGTCAGCCAAGTTTCGACAATGGCAAGGATATCCAGGTTATGTTGGCTGGCAAAGATTTGAAGGGAGGCCAGTTTTGGGAGGAGACTGCAGATGTTTAAGGTAGCATTTGAGCCCCCCCCCCTCCATTTTGGCAGGCTTTGTTGTACTGTAGGAGACAGGGCCAGGATTTGAGTGGACACTTCCTGATATCAAGAGGAGGAGGAGGAGGGGTTTAAGAGACAGTTGCCGTACTTCGAAGTCAATAGAATTACACTTTTGAGGCTTATGTGGAATGGAGACTGAGTGGTCAGGGATAGTGCTCTTTATCCAAGTTTCTGAGATGATTAGAATGTCTGATTTTAGAGTGCACACCATTGTCTAAATCTGGTCTATTTTTTGCAACAAGCTGCGGGTGTTTAGATGTAGGATCTTTAAGCCCTTTGGGAGGGCTGAGAGAAGAGAGTGGGGGGAGGTAGTAGAGGAGGAAGCACCATATGAGCTAGGGGCAATAGGGCCTGGGTTGGGGTGGATATCCCCAGTGGAGAGCAAAAGGAGAGCGAGTATGAGAAAGTGGAGCTTAGGGGATTTTGAAGGGGCTACCAAGGGGTTGGGAGTTTTGAGGAGAAGAGTGTGGAAGAAGAAGGCGCACAACTGTAATGAAAGGGGACACCATTATCAAAGCTGCATGAGGAATAGTGGTAGAGTGAGACCATATTTCAAATGGGGTGGATGGAGTGATAGCATGGATGTGGGTAGGGGACTGGAGATAGTAACTGATGGGGTTGGGAGAGTTATTAGGACTAGATGAGTAGTGAGCAAGTGGAGGTGGTAAAAAGAGGGATATGAGCAGAACCAAGGGGGCAGAGAAGAGAATAGGGGATCCATTGTTCATAGAGGCAGAGAAATTAGTGAATAACTGATTTAGGGACAGGAAGGAATTTGTAAGCAGAGAGCATGGAGGGGGCTGGTCAGATTGAGGAAGTAGCTGTAGTTTACGAAGGTATCTGTATAAAGAGTAGTCAGGGATCGCTTTAGTGAAAGATTGTATCCCTCTAGTAGCTGTATAGTATAACTTGCTGAAAAAAAAATAGAAAATGGGAGAGAGAGAAACAAAATATTGTTTTCAGTTTAACCTAGACAAAATTATTCTAAACTAAGCAGTTATTTCCTTACATTATACAGTCAACAACTTGCAATATACAATGATTCAAATGGTAAGCACACAGTTACAGCAAGGTACACACAAATACAGTTAGGCAGAGGGGAGAAACTGAAGCTAAGACTCAGGCTGGGAGTCATACAGCAAAAGATCAGCAGTGGAATAGGAAGAAAGCCAATCAGGAGCCCAGGTCTCCAGCGCCGACCAGTCAGGTGCAGGGGAGAGAGCAAAGCCACCAGGAAGGCTGTACCTGCAGAGCTGAAGGTTGGAATGAAGATTCAGGGACTGCAGCAGAGTAAGGCCGACTCCCGGTGCTGTTCCTTGGTGATCCAAAGTGCACTGGTCAAGGGCCTTCTCCTAGGATGAGAAGAGAGAGGGGAGAAACAGAGGTGAACTTTTTTAGGCAATTGGATGGTGGGGGCAGACAGTAAGTGCAGACAGAAGGACAGCAGCAGCAAATTGAGTGACAAAAGGAGTAATAAACTAGCAAAGGGATGGCCCCGAGAGGCCGGGGGGGATTAATAGAGTCACTGCTAAAGGAAAGGATAGTGATATTTGTTCAATCCAGCAGAGCACAGCATCCAAGGTAGGGTTACCACCTGTCCTGATTTTCACAGGATAGTCCTGATTTAGGCAACTGTGTCCTGCAAAAAAACATGAAAAATACAACATGTCCTGACATTATAGTACGGAAAAATAGTTTCTGACTTTCCTCTAAATGTTGCAAAAAATTATAATACCTTAAATAAAATACCTTAAACAGATAAGAAACACTAGAAACAACTAAAAATTACAACACTAAGTCTTAATTCTGATTTTAGAGAAAACAAGTCTGTTGCATTGGTCCAGGTTACATTTTGTCCAGCGAAAAATCACGTTTCAGTAAGAAATGTCCCACTTTGAGCTTCTTAAGAGGTGGCAACTTTAATCCAAGGCAGCATGGATTCACAAAGGGAAGGTCTTGTCAAACAAATCTGATAGATTTATATGAATGGGTGACCAGGGAGGTAGATAGAGGAGTAGCAGTGGATGTGGCCTAGCTAGATAGCAGCAAGGCCTTTGACACCGCCCCACATAGGATGTTGATAAATAAGTTGTTCAGCCTGGGAGGGACGAAGGTGGTAAAGTGGGTAAGAAACTGGCTGAGTGACAGGACACAGAGAATGGTGGTAAATGGCATTCAATCTGGGGGTAGCCAGAGGGTGCCTCAGGGATCGGTGCTGGAGCCAGTCCTCTTTAATGTCTTCATAAGCAACATTGCAGAGGGGCTGGGTGGCAGGCATGCCATTTTGCAGGTGACACTAAGATCTGCAACAGGGTCAACACTCCAGGGTGTGTGTGTGTGTGTGGAAAAATGAGAAAGGACCTAAACATGCTTAAGGAGAGGTTGAGAGGGTGGCAGCTAAGATTCAATGCAAAGAGGTGTAAAATCATGTACTTGGGGTGCAAAAATCCAAGGGAGTAGTACTGATGGCCACCAATCAATAAAGAGACCTGGGGGAAATCATATCTGATGACCTAAAGGTAACCAAACAGTGTGAGAAGGCTATGGTGAGAGCCAGTGGAATATTAGGGTGCATAGGGAGAGGTATTACCAGCAGAGAAAAAGGAGGTGGTTATGCCACTGTACAGATCACTAGTGAGACCTCATCTGGAGTACTGTGTTCAGTTCTGGAGACTGCATCTCCAGAAGGACATAGACAAAATAGAGGCAGTCCAGAGAAGGGCAACAAAAATGGTGCAAGGACTGCACCAAAAGTCTTATGAGGAAAAACTAGAGGACCTCATAATGTGTTCCCTGGAGGAGATGAGAAAAAGGGGGATATGATGGAGACATTCAAGTACATGAGGGGTATAAACAAGGTACAGGAGGGTAGCATCTGTCATAAAAGAAGGTGCACGAGAACAAGGGCGCATTATATGAGACTGGAGGGGGTAGGCTCAGGGGCAAAGACAGGAAGTACTTTTTCACAGAAAGAGTAGTGGATGGTTGGAACAGCCTCCCTGCAGAAGTGGTGGGGGGCAGTAACAGTAGGGGAATTCAAGAATGTATGGGATAGACTTAAGACTAGTCTAGCAATAGAGAAGAGATGGTAAGCCGCAGATCAACTAGGGTCTGCGGTAGTGCATTAGATAGGGAAAAGGGGAAGACTACATGGATCACACGGTCCTTATCTGCTTCACCTTTTGTGCATCTGTGTGTATTCCCAGACCCTATTCAATCTCAGATGTCCCCCTCTCCTTCCTTTCCTCTACTTATCATGCCCATGTGCTTATCCTATGCATGCTTAAAGACACCCACTGTCTTCACCCCTACCACCTCCTATGGCAGTCTGTCCCAGGCATCCACCATGCCTTTCTGAGAAGTAGTATTTTCTGACATCACTTTTAAACTTCCCATGCTCAAGTTTCTTTGCATGCTGCCATATTCTGACTCCTCTAAAAGAGGCTCCCCACCTGCACCTTGTTTATCCCTGTGAGGTTCTTATACGGTAGCTCTCAATCATGACCTCTCAAGCTTTCCTCTCCTACAGGGAGCACATGCTGAGTTCCTGCAGCCTTTCCTCATATGGTTTCTTTTGCAACCCATGCACCATTTTGGCAGCCCTCCCTTGGACTGCTTCCTCCCTGTCAATGTCCTTGCAAAATTGTGGCTTCCAGAACTGTGCACAGTACTCTGGGTGGGGTCTCACTACTGAGCGATACAAGGGCAACACCACCTCCTTTCTCCTACTTGAAAACATCATCATTATGCACCCTAGCATTCCAACAGCTTTATCAACTGCCCTGTTTCACTGTCCCACCATGAGATCATCAGATATGACTACCAGAACTCATTGCATTCTCACCACCCACTCCTGTGTGTCCACCCTGTTGAAGACTTTTGTGTCATTCGCAAAGAGATATACCTTCCCCTCCAGTTCTTGAGTCATGTCAGTTATGAAGACACTGAACACTGAAGAGGACAGAACCCAGTAATGATCCCTGTGACACTCCAATGGTCACTGTCCCATCCACCCGAGTGACTTTGGTTTACCACTACACTCTGACTCATATACTTTAACCTGTTTGATACAAGGCATAAATTAGTGTCGTAGACTTGATTAGCAGCCTTTGCTGAACAAACTGAAAAATGATTAGCAACTGGTCGAAGTGGATTAGCAGTGGGGGGTCCAGAATGTGGGGGAGATGGCAAAAAATAGTGGAAAATAGCACAATTCGTGCATTCCAAGCCCTGTGGTCCTGACAAAATTTGATTAGCACCTACCGAAAATCAGAAACTAAACTGATTCACAATTGCAGGTTTTTAATTCTCAAATTGCAATGCGAGCCCACTAATTTTATGTCTTTGTGATACTCAGCTTACCACATCCTACACAACCCTTAGGTTGCTAAGTTTCTTTACAAAATGGGTCAGGAGCTTTCTGCATCCTGATTTGCTAAGAAGTGCCATTTGCTGTGTCCTTACCAGCACATATTGTGCCAATTGGTGTTTATACCAACCAGAATGTAACACAGTGATCCATGCTTGCCAGAAAATGGTAAATTGCCAGGCAGCCATATTAATCCTGCAAAACAAGTTCTAAGTGCAACAGAAACATATTATTTCCTTATTATAGAAGTACTCCCAGTTGCTGAAATAAATCAATAGAGCTGCAATTTCATGCTACAGATAGTAACATTATTATCTGATCTTTCTTTGTGTTTCTGTTAAAAAACAGTTCTTGAAGGCCACTGATCCATGGCTGTCCAGCTCCACAGCACACGAATACAAGATGTGTTTGACATGACCTCCCCCCCCGGGAAGCTGTGCTGCTGACCGTTACAGTATGCAGCCTTTTTGTCCACAGCTGCTCCATCAGCTTCTCCTTCAGTACAGTTGCCATTAATTCCCCAACACTGTACTGAGAGTGACAAGTGTGTGTGATTGCTAGCCTCTGCCCTACTGCCGCGCTTCTGAAGAGAGACCAGATTGGACCTCCGAATCCAATGGAACTACCCCTGTCCACTACGAGATGCTGAATAGTGTTGCCAGTGGACAGCTAGCAGTGTGCTCAGTTCTTTTAGAACCCTTGGGTGATTCCTATCTGGCCACATTGTCTTGTTTTCCTTTATGGCTTCCAATTCCATTCGGACTCTATCCTCTGAGAATGGACTTCTACTTCTGTCCTCTCCGCCCTCACCCCAGTGTCTATTGATACATGTTGGTCCATTCCCCTCCCCCCAATCGGAATACCAAGCAGAAGTACTCATTCAGAATTTTAGCTTTTTCTTGATCTTCTGCAGTCTCCCACCCCTATCTTCACTATCCCACCCCTTGCTTTCCTCCTTTCACTCACATACATGAAGAAAGTCTTAGCCTTTTTTTGACCTCCTTGGCAAACATCTCCTCTGTCTGTGCCTTAACTGCTCTCACCCCCTCCCTGCCGCCCCTTGTTTATCTAAATATAACTCACTGTCCCCCTTCATATTTGTCTTCTTGTACTTCCCAACATCTGCTTTCTTCTCCCTTACAGCCTTAGCGTCCTCCTTCGAGAACCATAGTGGCCTCTTTCTCCTCCTACCATTGCTTCATTTCTTCAAACAGAGTTCCGTTGCATTAGTTATTCCCTCCTTGATCCTTTTCATTGTGCCACCACTTTCCCCACCTCCAGCCATCACCCTTTCAAGGTACTTACGAGACAATGACCTATTTCTTTAAAATTTGCACTCGTAAAGTCCAGGAACCTCATCTGAGTGTTTTTTTTTTCTGTTGACCAATTCATATGCCAAACCATACCATGCAGTGACTGCATATATCCAGGTGGATATCCAATTTGCCATCTGCAGTTCTGTCCCCATTTGTAAATATGAGGTGCAGCACTGCCCCATCTCCAGTGGGTTCCATAACCAACTACCTCAGAAATGCCCACTGAAGGGAGATGATGTCAGTCCTCCTTCATGATGTTGCTGCAGCCAGAATTGTACAGTCTACATCCGGCAGATTAAATCCTCCGATAACCAATACCTCGTCTTTGCTTGCCATTCTGCCAATGGTCTCCCCCAAAACCTTGTCTAACTTCTCCACTCTGTTGGTGGTCTGTACCCAATACCCCACAAGAGTAAAGGCTCCGAACCCTGTCTGTAACCCGACCGAAAGAACCTCAAGGCCTTCCCTCTCCCCCTGCTGTCCATGTATTTCTGTGTCCTTTATGCCTTCCATCACATCTAACACAACCCCCCTTTCCTCCCTGTCCTGGCATTCCATAACATGGCGTATCCTGAAATGGCCAAGTCCGAGTTGTGGTGATCAGTGTACCATGATTCTGTTATGGCCACCAAGTCCAGGTCTGCCTCTGCAATGGTTACTCCAAGGTCAGGAAGTTTATGTACCAGGGTCCTTGCATTGGCAAGCATGGGTCTTCATTTCTTTTGTCCTTCCCTCCTCCTGCATTGCCCTCCCATCCTGATTAAATCTTCTGCCTTTCTCTTGCCTCTGGTATTGTCCTACCCTTTTCTGTCTTCCTTCTGCCTACCCTACTATGGTCAACTCTCAGCTTTATATCCACCTCCTGATCCTCTGGTCCTTTTTCTCACCCTTGTTCCCATGCTTCTGTACCCCTGGGAAATTTATTTCACCTGGACTTCTCTCTGCTGCTCCATTTTTGGGGGAGAGGGGAGTGGCATTCAATGCCTCCCTCATTTTACTGACCTCCCTGATTGGTTAGTTTAAATACCAGTCAAAGTATCATTTAAACCTTCCACCTAGGACTGCCATTACACTCACGAATGGATGGAGACAGTTCTGTCTTGTACAGGCCTCTATCCCACCAGGTGCTACACTTATGAGTAGCCTGCCCAGATTGTGCCAGCAGATCTTTAACTCACATGTAAGTTTCTCCATCTTTAACAAATAGTCATTTTTGGCCCAGTGTAGTTGCACAGCTGGTTTAAAATATTGGGCAGACAGATCCAGTTAAAAAATCCTGCCCACATAATTCATATCTTTATGTAAGTGGAATCTCTACAAAAGTGACATACACAATTTGTAGAGAGTTAAACTGTGCAGAGAAGTGGATAACTCGCAAAATATTAGACTGCTACAAACTAAACCCACCATTGTATCAAGGTATGATTACTGTCAGGATAAACACACACATGCACACTGCTAATAATTGCACATCCACCTAACCCCTACCTGTCTTAAGCAGCAAGTGGGCAAATGATATGCTATCAATAGAGCGATGAGGACTTTGTCTCCTATGCACATAGAAGTAGTCAAATTTCAACACTCTCAAATACACCTCTCACCACCCAACAACAAACTATCAGCTATCAACAAACTACTGTGAAAAATGACACACACAGACACACACTCACTCACTCTCTTTTAAAAAGCTGTGGACTGCTCCAGCTTCACACAAACTCTCAAAGACCCAACATAGACACACACTCAAACAGCAATCCATAAAATGACTATAGCACACTATATCACCCTCAACAACCAGCCATCCAATGGTTGTATATGAAAAAAGTGATACAGACTGCACAACCTATAGGCGTGTGCCCATGCCCACGCCCACCCACGAACAGAAACAGCAATTACGCATGCCACTGCCCACCGTCCAAGAGAGCAGCTGTTCAAGTATTAGATAAATGTTGTGGACTATGCATCTCACACACACATACACACACACAAACACACGCACGCACACTCTCAGAGCCTTCCATGGCAGGTATTGACAACACACCACACCCCCATTACAGTCAAAAAACTATTGTCTGTTTACACATCAGTGCAGACTATACATCTCCATGTACACACACACACACACACACACACACAAAAGCGCGCGTGCGTGCAGGTGTGTAACCCTGGTAACAGTCTATCACCAAGTATTGGCAATATGTTGAGGGTCTCGTACCTGTGTACTAGGGAGCAAAAGGTAGAAGTCTTGAAGAGGCAATGTGCATTGAGCATGAAATAAAATGTAGGAAAGGTGTCACAAAGGATCCATAGTTCTTAGGGAGTAAATAGGAAGGGTAAGACAGGTTAGATGTAGAGTAATACTTATCTGATCGGGAAGAGTCAGCATCCTGTCAGACCTGTTAAATTAATGAGAAAAACAGGTTACTATGGAGAAAATACAGTATCGAGAACAGAGAAAGAGAGTGGAGAAATATGAAAGGAGTAGATGAAAGAATAGTAGTACAGAAAAAAGAAGCTTTAGATAAAAAGGTACAGACAGGGCAAAGCAGGCAGATAGGAAAATATAGAGAAAGAAAATCAAGTAATAAACAGATAAGAGCTTGCCCTCTGGTACAGCAGTAGTGCTGCAGCTTGCAGCACCAATGACCTGGGTTTAAGAACGAGCCAGGACCATCAGAGGACCAGGCAGGCGGAGGAGGATTGAGTATCTTATAGAACGTTCTCCTCCTCTGGAGAGCGTGGGTCTCACATCTCACTGTTCTACTGCCAACTGGGTGATCACAGCTGGCAGTGAAGGGGATCTATGAGTGACAGTCAAGACTGTTTGAGTGCGCCCACAGGTTGTCAGCATCAGGTCTCACCATCAGCCAATCCTGATGTGCACTCCTGGTGGTGGTGGCGTGGGGGCCGGGGAGAACATGAAAACAGCACGTATGGGCCAGTCACAAGGAGCCCCTCCAGCAATCCACTCCCACTTCAGACCCTAGCTGCAGCACTCCTGGGTCAGATCCACACCTTCACCTCTGACCCAGGTGTCCAGATGACTACAGGGAAGAAATGCCAAAGAGACTGACTGTGTATGCCCCAGAGTGAAAGCTAGAGGTCCCAGTGCAGCGGTGTGTACTAGGTTGGTTTGGAGACCAGAAGCAGCAGTGTCTGAGTAGGGAGTGTGGCTTGATTAGTAGGTAACAGAAGGAGGGTCTAGCCTGTGGCCAGAAGAGCATAAAGAATGCTTGGGGAAAATATAAACAGGACAGGAGAGCAGGAAAATGTTGGTGCTGCTGTGTGGTGTGTGTGTGTGTGTGTGTGTGTGTGTGTGTGTGTGTGTGTGTAAGGGAGTAGGGCCCTAGACAAAATTTACTAATCATCCCTAGATATTTTAAGTACTACCACAGGTGGGCTAGTGGGAACTCCTTTAGGCTAGTGGCCAAGCATAAATAAAATAGTTTTACAGTGGTGGTCCATGGTACTAGAACTGTCCCATGTGGGTACATAATTTAAAAAATATTCCTGGTAGCCTAATGGGTTGGTTACCTGCTGAACAATGTATTAAAATAATAATTTCTCAGGGCCTGGGGTATAGTTGGAGGGGGGGTCTCTGGGTCCCCATATTTCTTTTTTGCAGGTAGGAAATTTGAATGTTAGTAAGAGCAGAACACACTGCAGCCCAAGCGACAGCACAAAAGTGAAAGTGTTAGGTTGCACTTTCTACTCCCAGCCTGTTCGGAGCTCAGGCTGTGGCCTGCTCTCTGCAGGAGGGAGAGGAGGGGACAGGAATGCATCGGTAGGAGGAGGAAGCCAGGGCACAGGGGCCAGGTTTGTAAAACTTTTGGTGGGGCCAAGTGATCAAAGCCCCCAACAGGTGTCTATGGGAGCAGAGCCCCTATATGTGGGGGTCTGGGATTAAGGCCCTCAAGACGGTATGAGAAAACATTTTAAAAACTCTCTTTAAAAGCCTTATTTTGAAACTCCAAAGAAGAATCCACATTTTGGGGAGAGAGGAAGGCATTTTGGGGGTGATTTCCCTAAGAAACATTTGCTGATGTGTGTGTTAATAAACATTATACTGTACTGTAGGTGTCAGTGTGGCTCAGTGGGTAGCACATCTGCCTCTGTACCAGAAGGTCGAAGGTTCTTGTCCCACACCGGGATTGGACTCATACCTAAAATGCTGGCATCCAAGTGCAGTATTAGGGGTGTCCAGGTGGAAGTAAAAGAACCCAGGGCACTCTTTGCAAAGAGTAAGGGACATTGGCGGTGTCCTGGCCAACATTCCCCTTCCCATAAACTGGAGCTTGCAATTGTCCAGGCTGTGTGTGGATGTTGATGTGCAATATGGCCGCCACTACACATTCAGTCACTTCACTACCAGTCTAGCATTGCTTGTAAAGCACTTTGGGATACACTGTGTATGAAAAGCGCTGTATAAATGCGATTCTTCTACTTACATTGTGGTGTCTTACTGTCTTTATGTTTCTCTGTTTCCCCTTCCCCCCTCAGGGACAGGCTGACAGCCAACACCAGTCCACCGCAGTTACCTCACCCTTCAGCCAGAGTGACTGACTCCCCTCCTCATCTTTTTTTTTTTCCTCTCAACTGTTATACTAAAATCAACTTATCTCTGAAAGTTCCCCCTTCTCCCACTCTGCCACTAGGTAGCCCACCACACCACCAGACAACACTACAGTCACCTCATCATCACTGCTGGATCAGGAGGGCAGAATGTAGCACAGCAGGACAGGGTCTGGTCTGTCCACAGGTCCACTTCAATTTGTGCTACCTAGCATGTACCTTGCACTGCAAGACACACAGTAACTGCTGCTTGGCATACAACCCACAATGCCAGGCATACACACACTGCCAGACATACACTCACTGCAACCAGGTGTGCACCCTGTACTGCCAGATGGTCTTTATGCTGCAGGATATGACCATAATTGCCTGACACATATTGTATGTCCTGCTCTACCAGATGTATGGAATACCGTTTGCTGTCAGATGTGTACGCTCTACTATGACGTATGCATCCTGCAGTGACAGGTTTGCAGTGTGTACTACCAGCTGTGCACCACAGCCCTCAACCTCCAGAAGCAGTTTTGCATAGCAAGAGGTTCCAGTTTAGAATGGGAGGGCTTTAAGCCTGAGGTTCAGTGGGTGGAGCAACTACTTCACTCCCCCATTGAGCTTAAAAGGTTACACATCCTGGGCCTCACCAGGATTCATTTTTTCATTGCAGCTGGAGGCGCTGCTCTTCCACCCATCTCTGGTGCTCTGTGTGGGTTCATTTTTTCATGTTTCATCTGCTGCCTTTGGTAGCACGTTACCTTCTCTGTGCCTCCCTCTCTAGTTCAGTAGTGCGTGCTGTTCTAGTTTCTTGCCTTTTCCTCTGCTCATCCTCCCCGCCTGCTGCCGCACCTTCTGGCGCAGTTTGCCTCCCCCTTCTTCAACCACCCATGCTGGTTTCATGCAGCATTGCCCCATGATGATGCTGTTCTCGTTACCTCCCACAATGACCCCATGCTGCTACAGAACTCCCTCCAACTAGTCTTTGACTCTGCAGTTACCTGGTTCACTGAGCACCGACTTGTTATCAACCTTAAGAAAACAAAAACAATGCTCTTCTCCCACCCCCAAAATAAGTACAGCAAGTTTCCCTTAGCTGTCCACTCCACACCGATCTCATTGACCAGGTGCAGTCCTATAAATATCTTGGTATAACCTTTGACCCTGCACTTTCATTCCATGGACATATATCTGCCCCTAAATTCTGTCGCCAACTCACGGCTAGGCATTCTTTACCGGCACAAGAAATGCCTCCCTCCTGATGCCCTCCGCCTGGCTGTCACCTCCTCTGTCATGTCTCTCATTGACTATGGCCTTCGGTCTATGGCTCAGCAGATCAGACTGCCATCAACAAGGTTCACCTCACAGTTAATAAGGCCTGCAGACTTATCACTGGTGCTCCCAGACTCACTCACACATGTGAGCTGTACACCCTGGCTACCCTACTCAACCTGGAAGAAGCGACTCATGTATCAGACATGCCAGCTCACCTTTAAAAGCCCTGCGTAGCCTATCCCTCATAGGCCTATCCAACTCCATTCGCGTGCTGCCGACCCTGATCAGCGTGGCTGGTCAAGAGCTACCCTAGTTATTCGAGCCAGGACCTCTCAAGGTCAGAGGGCATTCCCTCACTCAGGCGCCCCACTGGTATAACTCCTCCTGCCAGTGTGTTCATAAACTTCACTAATCTTAGCTTGCTTTAAGCCCAGGCTCAGAAACTTCCTGCTTAGCTCTCGCAAATGCAACTGCCGCTAGCCTAGTGTAAAAAAATATATATATACTCTGTTTGACAATGCTCACTGAGCGGCTCCCCCACCTTCCTTTCCCTACTAATTCCTCCTCCCCTATCTCCCTCCCTTCTACTCCCACCAGCTCTCCCCCGACCATAAGTTTTGCACCTTTTGTTATCTTTTGCTTCGTTGGAGATTGTATTCTATTGAAACAAAATTGTAATTGAACTGTAACTTTTTTGTTTGTAAGTACTGTGTCCCTTGTACTACTGTTCTGATGTCCTCTTTTTGACGAGGTACCTTTGTAAATGAGCCTCTGGCTCAAAGGTTTCTAAACTGATGTTTAACTAAATAAATAAATAAATAAATAAATGCTCCTGCCTCATGCTGTTTCCACTCTCCATTCTGTCCCTCTCCCCCTGCCTCCCCCTCTCTTTCCTCCACTCCTCCGGTGCTTTGTGTTTCCCTGCTCGCTTTCTTGCCTTCCCTTCCACTCATCTGCCTGCGGTTCTGCCTGTTGCTCCTCAGGGCCGCTCCTCATCTCTGCCTCTGCTCCTCCTGCTGTGCTCTCACAATTTGACCCTCCCTCTGTGCTTAGACAGCACATGACGCGCGTGTTGGCAGTGGAACGGTGAGTTCGGCTCTTGTGTATGTTTCTTGACCCAGGCAATGTATATGACTACTGGGAAGGCTTTGCCTGTGGGTGTCCTCCACCGAATGAGTGATCCTGGGACCTATTTTGGTGGTGGTATGCCTGGCAGCACCTAGCGGGTTGTGTGTCTGTACGCCCCCACCTGTCACTCCATTTCCAAGTGAGACAGGTGCTGCACTATCCCCGATTGTCCTCACACTTCAGCATGCCTGGGGTGACCACCATAAATCCAAGTGAAATGCTGTTCTGCTATTTTTTTTCGGCTGGGACCGTATTAGGCGGGGGATTGTGTTTCTGCACTGGTCTACCCAGTCGCCTATCCCTAGGAGCTCTGTTGCCATGCTGAAGGGACTTAGCTTGCTTAGTACCACTCCTTGCAATTCTCAGTTCGTACATTTATTTCCATACCAGATTTTCTTCCTGTCCAATGGCCCAAGCAGTGCTCAGACACTGCACTCGCACTACATGGATTGTACCCAGAGACAGCATGTTTTCTGTAGTTCATGTCTGTGCAGTTTTTCTGTATGGCACTGCGTTGCATTTGTTGAAACTATTGGGTGGGACTTCTGGTATTAAGTGTGCAGATATTTTAACTGTGTCTGTACTTGACTTTTTACCCTTTTCTGTATGATGTTTCAATGTAGAGCTTATACAATGCCTAACAAAAAAAACAAAAAAAACCCCAGCATTTTTATTCTGGCTCTCCTACATGGGACCAGAGCTCCAATGCGTGCTGCAGTATAAACCATGGATTAACTGAATAACTTATCTACTGTTTGCACTGGATACCTGGGTTCACATGCTGCACTATCTCTAGCTGTAGTTTCTGTTTGTATCTTATCAGTTTTCTGCTCAGGCTGCAGTGCAAGGCTGGGACTTGCCAATTTCCTCTTTCCACTCTTCATGCAGTTCACCTCCAGCCATGTCTCTATTCCTCGTTCGTTCTGCAGTTTTGACTTCCTTTGGTATTTCCCTCTGTTCTGCTTCTTGCCTGTATATACTGTGCTTTCTTTTGGGGTTTTATCTCTATCCTGCCTTCGCATTCCCTACTCGTATCCTTCTATTTCGCCCATATGTGTCCAGGTTCATGGGTGCGGTTTTCCTTCCCTCATTTTGACTTCATGGTTCACCTATTTCCTTCACTCAATCGGTGTACATCTCTTTGAATCCTATGCTTCCTCATCGACCCACTACTCTACTGCAGTTTTCATCCCGTACTGGCCATCAAGGCTTTCCTCCAACTACGGTTTCCCTCCATCACCGTACCTTGTCCATTTCATACCTCACTTTCCTGTTCTAGCCTTTAAGGCTTTCTTCCATCATCATCTTCCTGGCCCTCATCGTCCTTCATCCTTTCATACTTTGCTTTCACTGTGCCCAGCCTCCATAGCTTTGCTCCATCATCGTACCTCCTCAGTTTCCTAAATTTTACCTTTCTTGTCCTAGTGCCTTTTCTAGTATAGCCATCATGGCTTCATTACACTCTTAGCTTCCCTCCTCTTCATACATCGTCCACTTTTGCTCCTCAGTAGCTCAACCTGAGTTGCTCCTCTGATGCTCCTCCTGAGCGTGCCCTCTGGTTCGCATACCATCTGGTTCTGGACATGCCTTCATAGCCTCAGAGTTTACCTTCTTTTGAGGAGCCTACGTATTCCTACTACCTTCGTACAAGCTCATTTTCAAGTTAATTCTTGTCTCCTCCTCTTCACGTTCTGTACCAGCCATCAAGCATTCACTCCAATCATGGCCTGCAATCGATGTTTCTTTTTGGGCGTACCTATCATGACTCCTATGCCACCTCATCGACCTGCGGCCATCCTGCCGCATGTATTGTGTTCATAACTCCAGTCATCATTCACTCATCCTTACCTCAAGGTTTATCTGTTTACATCACTTACTCAGGCAGTCGTATCATTGAATCTTATGCTACCTAATTGACTACAACCTCAAGGTCTAATCATTCAAGGTCTAATCATTCACATCGCATAATCAAGCATGCCTCATCAGCCTCAATGTCTGCTCACTGCATCGCTCACTCAAGCCAGTCTGCATTATTCTCAGTCTCCTCGTGAGCACATCTGGAGTTTCGTCTGGAGCATATCTGGATACTCCTTGCTCCTCTGACTTCTACATGGACCCTCCTCCTCCCTTTATACCCTTTTTGCAAAATACTGCATTCCAGCCCATGTGTGGGACATGCATTGGTTATTATGCCATGAAAATTAAATGTTAAATCAAACCAAACATAAACAGTTACAAGATAGAATTTGTAGTCATCTCCTTTGTGTCAATGTCATGGAAACTATCCCTCATTTGTTTTTGACTGTTCTTTTATTAAAGATTTCTGGATATTCTTCAGTCGTCATTGGAATGAGCCTTTGTTTTCTACATTACTTATCCAATGTTGATTTATGGCCATGTTTTACCCTGTTGGTCTGAATGGAATGAGAATACATTGTGTCTTTTGTTTGTAGTTATAAAATGGAATATATGGATGGCTAGAAGTTTCTTTGCTCTTCAAAAAAAGACAGTACATATCTTGAAATGTCAAATAAGATAGTTAGTGAAATATATAAGATTTATCTCTTTGAAAGTGTCATCCTGTCAAAACGGGAACTTTTGGAACTATGGAAACATTTACCATGGATTACTACTTGATTTAACGATTACTTAAGTTGGATTGTTAGACACACTGTATTGTTTAGATTGGATTTCTATTGTTTGTTTTCACATCTTTGTTTCTTTGCTGACATTTTTCTTTCTTGTATTTTCCTGTATGATTATGTTTTTTTACTGATTTTTGTTTCTGAATAAACTTTCCCTTACTCTTGTCGGTTGGTGGCGCTGTGGAGCTGCTGGTGGGAGTCAGTCCATTGATGGAAGATGACAGTGGAGGAGGTTGGGCGTCTGTTCACCCGCAGCAGCATAGAGACCCCAAGGTGAATGGTGAGGCTGTGATGCACCCCTGTGGTGGCCAGCATATCATACCCTTCCCCCTCAGTTACGTTGAGTCAGTTGGACGGTGCTGGAGTCACCCATGGTCTGATGCTTTTGAGTACTGCCTTTGAGGAAACTGCCGAAACCGCTGTTGCTGAGTTATTCGTTGATGTGGAAGCCTCTGCTGACCCTGTAGAGGCTGTGGAAGTTGATTCGGAGTTCTTAACTCCCCTGGCTTGTCTGGAAGAAAAATGTCGGATTTTGGCTGCAGCTGTTGAAGCTTACTGTATGGCGCAGCTCGCTGCTGATGAGAAAATGAAGAAACGTAAGCAACCTGGAATGGATTCGCCCTCTGGTCCTACAGGTACATTTTCTAAAGTTTGGAAAGGTGGTGTTCCTGGCAATTTCTTGCCTTTGCTTCCCCCGCCCCAGTCTCCTGAAGGTCTTGGTGCACTGGCCTTGGGTTCTTGGTCCCCGAAGCTTGCACTTGAACATGCAGGCTGGCTGCAGCTTGCCTCTGGACAGTGGATTGCAGACCCAGCAATCCCAATCCCTGGGAATGATGCCTTGGCTGTATCTATACCTGATATTCCTGTCTCTTTACCGCAGGCGATGGGGCTAGATGACTGCCATTTGCTGCTTCTAGTCTGGGTTCTGGAGGGACGGGGAATGTTGTTGCTTCTGCCCCTGTTCTTGCTGGGGAGGAAACTGGGGTTGAACCATTGCCTGACTACCCTGTGAAGGACTCCCCCATACCTGTTACCGGTGGGGTGGAGGGACACCCTGTTGAAGATGTTGTGGATTTAGAGGGCCCAGTAGACGTTGTACCAGCTTCCCAGCATCTCTCTACCCCTGGGGTCACTTATGCTAGTTTGTTTCAAAAGCCGGTCTCTTTGGCTAAGAGGCAGAATGCTGTACGGCTGAGGTTCCTAGGCCTCTTGATGTGATGCCTGACAAGTTCTTCGTGGGCAATGTTTTAATTAAGCAAATGTTGAGCTTTACCCTCTAGTGACTTCTATGCCTTGATTCATTCACCAGGATAATACCTATGACATTAGTTTTCGGACTCAGATATTCTGAACAGGTCCTGGCTGAAGTATTCTCTCCTCAAGACTAATCCAGCATAGTCTCATTTTCAGGCTATCCCTTTGATGAAGCAATCATTTAAAGTTATTACTGTTCTCTTTCGCAATGAAGGGGTTAATGTGGAAGATATCACATATTGGTTGGAAAGAAAATGTACGCTGCAGGGTAACCCAGAGCCTATTCTTGATTCCGAAGGTTTTTGGAATGGAGGGTTGGAGATGTAAGGTTAACCTCCTGCAGTCTGAGGCTGGGCTACAACATCTGCCGAGCTGCTTTTATCTCGGCTGGGATAAGGGTTTCATTTTCTATCCTGGTCAGCCTTGCCACTGTTATAAATGTGGCTCTAGTCGCCATCTTAGTAGGACTTGTGATATTGCAAAGTGTGTGCAATGTGGCGAATTGGGGCATGTCATGTCAGACTGTCATCACCCTGCCAAATGTTCCCTTTGTGAGGAGGCCCACTCCTTTGTAGATTGTCCATGGGCTGCTCAAAATAAATCTAATGGTGACTTCTGTATACAAGATTTTTATATCAACACTGCTGTTCATGTGGCTCAACGGCAATGCCCTCCACCCCCTCCCTTTGCCAGGCTTTAATCCTGTATTCAGGAGCAATTGCCAAACCTCTGGTTCCAGATGTGATTGGCCCTCCGTGTCCTGTTCCAGAGTCAGTACAGGGCCCACTGGTGCAGCCCGATATTCCTTCTGTGGCGGCTTCCTCTGCTGCCTCTGCCTCTATGCCCCCTCCTCTTCCCCCTGAGGAACCTTACGTTTTGGTTTCCAATTGATATCACAGCCTGAGATCCAGGAACCCTAGCCTGGCACTGCCTGCCCAGGAACAAATCCCTTTACAGAATGCTTTTACAGTTTTGCAGGTGGATCTGGGTACTGAGTTTGACTCCTCTTCGGTTCACTCCTCCCTACCTGGCAGGGGGTCTGATGTTGAACAGGTTGTGGAACATGATGCTGTCAAGAAAAAGAGGGCCCATTTGGGGACACGGAAAGGGCCTAGGAAGAAATGACTGGAATTGACTTTCTAATCTTGTTTATTTTTTTGATGTATAGTTTATGTGTCGCCTCTCTTAATGTTAATAGTATCCAGTCTCATAGGACACAGTAGAACCTCAGAGTTACGGACACCATGGGAATGCATGGTGTTCATAGCTCTGAAAAGTCCGTAAGTCTGAAAAAGACTGACATATGACAGAAAAAGAAAAAGGGGGTTTAATGTTATTTATAAAGATCCACAACACATGGCAGACTTGTACTGGCACACAGAAAGCTACTTCTTTACTGTGATGACACTCTCTCTTCCACATGGTGAAGTACAGACCACAGACATGGCTTGCACAGGTTCCTGCACTCTTCTGTCTCGGCACACAGAAAGTACAGTGATGGCACTCAAGAAGAGAAAGATACAGATAGAGAGAGATATTACTAGTTTACTGCCTACGGTCCACCTGCACGATGTGTGCAGAGAGAGAGAGAGCCAAGTGTTTCAGTCCCATTGCTCACTGTCTCTCAGCTGGCAATTCTGCAGCTTGGGGTGTGCCACAACATGAAACACCACGCTACCAACTAGCCCGTACACGGTCACTCACCAACAATGACATCAGTCTGTCTCCATCTCCACTTCTGTCGGGTAACACCAAGGCGGGGAACACTCGGGGATGTGGACATTCTGTGATGGGTGGTTTCTCACGCATGATGTCTCTCTCTCTCTCTCTCTCCCTGCACTGCGGTCACTGTTCACGCCATTTCCTTTCCTGTGAAGGTACTCAAGTGAATTATTGGCCAATGCATGAGCGGGAGCAGGCAGGGGTTTGGTTGATTGGTCGATTCGTAAGTCTGGGGTCCGTAACTGTGGGGTTCTTCTGTAATTTACTCCCTCTTTTCGGGTAGATGGCAGGATGTTGTATTCTTGCAGGATACTAGATTACATACCCAGTTTGAGGTGGCTCAGGTGACTGAGGAGTGGAATTGGGGACGCACTTATTGGTCGCTTGGTGGTGATCTGTGCTTTGGCTCTTTAAAAGTTTTACGCTTTGTAACGGTGCCGGTTGTCCTTCCGGACCATGCTATTATTGAAGTCACAGTTGGTAGACACGAGGTTAGGCAAGGGGACCTGGGTATTGCGTTTGAATTTGGTGTTACACTTCCCTCTGTTGAGGATGGTTTCATATCTTTGCTGCATACTAGGAAATCAGTGGTGTGCTTATATAACACTTATACTTATATGACACTTATGCTTATATGACATTTATGGGGCATGGTGGGAAGAGACGAAACTGGATATCAGGTGTTATTTTTTGACCATTGGTAGACTGAATGGGAAATTTAAAACTGAAAATTATCTTGATTTAAGGAGTTGATTTTTGCATTTACATTTTCAGGTTGCTTTGGTTGATCAGTCTGTTCTGCCTGAATTGAACAGGATACGCAATTTGATGACTGTTTCGCAATATGTTCGGTTAAAATCTTTGGATGTGGAGCGTCAGTTTGGTTCTCAGGGGGGTAAAGCCTTCCTAGATCCTTACCAGTTTTGTGCACATCAGAGACACCAAAAGTATATAGCTGAGGTATGGGATTTCTCAGGGAAGAGGTGCACCACTAAATGCGATATTTTGCACGCTATTGATCATCATATATGTACCCTTTCTGGTACTCCTGTTGCACCTAGTCTTCCTTATAAATTGTGGTTGGACCAATGTGTGGTCCCTACCCTCGCTGAACCAGATCAGGCTCTGTTGGTAGCTAATCTTACTTCTAATGAAATTTTAGCCTGTTTTGCTCGAACAAAGCCGGTACTGTTCCTGGAGAGATGGGTTATATGAAGTATATAAACTAATCTTCATGGTTTTATTACATGAATTTACAGCCATTTTACAAGAGATTCTGGACTCTGGGATGTTACCTGACAGTATGTTGGAGGGTCTAGTGGTCCTTATGTTTAAAAAAGGTGATAGAATACTTCTAGCTAACTGGAGGCCTATCACGCTGCTTAATACTGATTTTAAAATTTTGACAAAGGTTTTGAATGATAGGCTGCTGCTCTATGCTGATTTTTTTAATAGACGTATTGGAGATAGTCTTATTTTGTTACGATAAATTATACATAGAGGCACTACAGGAGAACTTACAGGTCTCATTTTTAGTTTAGACCAGGCTAAAGCCTTCGATAATGTTAGCCATGATTATTTGTGGAATTGTTTGGTTTCATACGGTATCCCAATCACCTTTGTTGATTGGATTAAGACATGTTAT
The DNA here is from genome assembly GCA_016271365.2 of Neoceratodus forsteri. Classification (NCBI taxonomy): domain Eukaryota; kingdom Metazoa; phylum Chordata; order Ceratodontiformes; family Ceratodontidae; genus Neoceratodus; species Neoceratodus forsteri. The sequence goes on from CM057454.1 coordinate 721,288,526, forward strand.
AGGACAGCTACTGCTCAGGCTTATTTTAATGGCTGGTTGAGTTACGTCGGTGTCTCATTAGAAAAGGGGTTCGCAAGGGTGCCCTTTAAGTCCTTGTTGCATCTGTTTACTTTGGACCCTTTAATTAGATGGGTGCATAGTGATGACCCTGAAATTAAATGTGTTGCCTATGTGGATGATGTTTGTTTTATAGTGGGTGACTTACCTTCCGGGGCGCTGCTTGACCAAGTCTTGCATGCTTTTATGGCTCATACAGGGGCAGCTATTAATTATGACAAGTCTCATTGTCTCCCCCTTAGAATTGAGGATGTCCAAGATGATACATTGATTGGTATTCCTGTGCTTAGAGGAACGGCTTCAATCTTAGGAATCTTGTTTGGCTGTGGTGACTTAGCGTATCTGAATTGGTCTCTGAAACTCCAGGAAGCAAAATATAATGTGTACTTACAGTACTAGCGCCGAATTTGTCAAGCAATTTTGTGAGATTCCCTATTTATCCTTTACAATATTTAGGGAAAAAAATCCTCTAAAATTCTTTTTGTTATACCTACAGAAAGAGGCCAGTTCCTATTACAGTACTTAAGTGCCATCTGATAGATTTTCAACTACACTATCAGATGAGACAACCCTCTCTGGGTAGCAGTGAACACACTAACAAACAAAACAAAATCCCTAACTAAAGGTTTCACAATTCTCGACAGGGATTTTTAAAAATCCTTAAAAATCCTTTGACTAATTCAGTGCTACTACTATATGGAATACTTGGAGACTTTCTAAATTAAAAAGGGTTTATATGGTTAAAAATTTTTATTGCCCAGTTTTTATATTTATGCTCAGTGTTCAGTCTTCCTTCTTCCTAGGAAACTAAATTGCATGGTTGTTTTTTTCTTGTATTTGGGGAGTCATCTTAATCCCATTAAAAGAAGTTTGTTGTTACGGGATAAGAAACATGGGGGCTTGAAGATGATTCGGCCAGTAGTGTTCTTCTTCACTATGTTCCTTTATGCTAATTTGCTCTCCTTAGTGTCAGAGAGTATGGCATGGTGGACACCTTGGGTTTTTCACTCATTAGGTCCTGTCTTTTCCATATGGCCCACTTCTGCTGTTTTACCTAGGCAAACATCTTTACTTCACTTATCTGATGCTTTGAGAACTTGTTTTGGCAAGATTAAATTGTGGGGGATTGCGAAGGATCATTTGGTTCACTGTATTAGGAAAGTTTTTTATAATTATATAATTCAAAAATATTTCCAGGAAACGGCCATCTTTGATTTGTATCCTACGCCTGATAAATTGCTGATAGGTGAGATGTTAGTATCCCCCCCGTATTCCTGTGTATATGTGGGATGTTACATGGTTGGCCTTGCATGGGAAGTTAAATGTTAAAGGGAACCTCAAACATAGACCTGAGTGGCTGTTACTAGAGATAGTGCTACTGACCACATGACATTTTAGTTGTCGCATCATGTGAGTCAAGGTAAACGTGGGGGGGATGTCTTGCTCTTAGCTGCACCACACGATCTGCTATTGCTATATATTAACACACTAACATACTAAAATGCCAGCAGAATAGGCCTAACAGTCTCTCGAGTCTGCTTGATTTTCAGCACCCACACTGAGGGCCGATTTGGTATCCCCTCCCCTTGGGTTATACTGTCGCCAGTCCCAGATGTTCCACCTGCATTGTGCCTGGTCAGATTTACCTCCCCCTGCACCTGTCCCATCCTCTTAAACCTGTCCACAGTCTCCATCTCTACCAGCTCCCTGGGCAGTGCATTCCATGGCTCCACCACCCTTTCAGTGAAATAACATCTCCTCCTCTCCACTCTGAGCCTGCCCCTTCCAGCTTACACCTGTGACCTCTTGTTGCCCCCACCTCCTTTCTTTGGAGCATACTGACTGGGCCTCCTTTATTGATCCCTTTCATGTACTTAAAGACCTCTATCATGTCCCCCTGTCCCTCCTCTCCTCCAGGGTGTACATGTCGAGCTCCTTGAGCATCTCCTCATAGGTCCTCTTCCCAGTCCCCAGATCATTTTGGTTGCCTCCTTTGGACCCTCTCTAGGAGTGTAATGTCCCTCTTTAAATGTGGTCTCCAAAATTGTACACAATACTCGAGGTGTGGCCTAACCAAGCAGTTGTACAGTGGAAGGATCACTTCCACCTTTCTGGAGGTAATCCCCCTGGTGATGCATCCCAGTATCCTATTTGCCTGTACAGCTGGCCTGGCTTTCGACTCCTCTCCTGCAAACCTATTAAGATCATCTCTAAACCTACAATCTACTGAGGGTCAAAAGGTTGCTTCCACATTCTCATTCAAACCAATATTCTTCAAAGAAGTAGAAGACCTTCTACTCCAGCTAGATACCACCAAAAGTGCAGGTGCAGACTCCCTGGACCCTACTTTCTAAAAGTAGCTCTGCATGCCTTAACCGCCCCTCACCCACCTCTTCAATCTATCACTTGCCACTGGTTCTATCCCTCAATATGGAAAACAGCTCAAGTGTTTCCATTACTTAAGGCAGGTGATCCCATGGACCTCAATAATTATAGGCCCATCTCCATCTTACCAGTACTATCCAAGATGCTTGAGAAGCTGGTAAACTCTCAGTTAACTGCCTACCTTGATACCAACAATCTCCTAAATCCAGCTCAATCTGGGTTCAGATCTATGCATAGCACCATCTCTGCACTAGCAAAAGTCACAAATGACTGGCAGACTGCCCTAGACAAAAGAATAATACCTGTGCTGTGTTTCTGGATCTAAGCAAAGCCTTTGACACTGTGGATCATGATCTTCTAATCTCTCTCTGAACTCCATAGGCCTTGACTCACTTCTCTCTTAAATGGTTCAGATGCTATCTCTCGGAAGATTACAACTGGTAAAATGAAGGTGATCTATCTACCTCTAAACCACTCCTAAGAGGTGTACCGCAAGGCTCCATCCTGGGTCCCATCCTTTTGCCATTTATATCAACAATATTGATTCCAATCTCTCACTTTCTAATATCCACCTTTTGCAGATGACACTGTACTATATGTGAGCAATCCTCACCATCAAAAGCCTGTGAGCTCCTACAGTCTGAATTCTCCCTCCTTCAGCACAACCTATTAGAAAAGAAATTATTACTAAATGCCAAGAAAACCAAAGCTATGTTCTTTGCCACCAAGAACTGTTCTTTCACTATCCCATCATTCACCCTCCCACAACTCTCTACCATCCTTGGTGAAAATCTGGAATATGTTGACAAATTCAAATACCTAGGAGTATGGATAGACATTAAACTAGACTATACTACCCACGTTGAAGAGCTCCTAAAAAAGCTAAGACAAAGACTTGGTCTAGTCTATAGGATCAAACACTACCTGACCAAAGATTCCAAACAAAGATTAATCCTAGCATCATTCCTGTCCCTCATTGATTATGCTGACTTCCTCTATGGTCATTGCTCCCTCTCCCATCTAAACAAAATAGACACCCTGTATCATAGAGCTATTAGATTCATTACTGACCTTCCCTCTAGCACCCATCATTGCCTCTCTACAATGCAGTCAGTTGGACATCCCTGCAACATAGAAGAAAAAAATGCTGCTATCTGGATCTACAAAGCTCTGACAAACAAACTCCTTCCTACATCTCAGACTGCTTCAACGGATCACATCCAGGCTCCTACACCTTGAGGATCAACAAACTGATCCTGCTGAAGATTCCTATCACCTGCACCCGGTATGGAAGAGCTGCAATCAGTTATTCCTGGCACTTATCTGGAATTCTATCCAAAAGTCATTGAAAATGGATACACTGATTCCTCTTACATCCTTCAAAAGCTGTATACCAGCCTAATCCCAGATCTGTGCACTTGCTTCCACAAGGCCTAGTCCTCCCACACCCCCCACCTCCCACACCCCTCTCCTCCACCCCCTCTTTTAAAGCTCCTTCCTATTCTTCTATCATTCATCTGGTCCTTTCCCATCAAACCTCATACATATATGCCCACCCATGTACCATTATCCATGCCTTATCCCTACTAGACTGTTTGTTTTTCTCCTTTATTAGGTTTTAGGTTTATTGTCCTTTGCCTTGTATATATGTAAATATTTGTACATCTATCTCACTCATAAATGGTTGTATTTGTGCTTATTCAATATCATGTTTTTGTATACAATCTGTAACCTTTTTGTTATGACCACTCAGGTCCATCTTGTAAATGAGCTATGCTCAATGATGTTCGCCTGAATAAATAAAGATTTTGATTGAGTGATTGATTGATTGATTGATTGCCCTGCCCTGCCCTCCTACAGGTCTCCGAGTTGTTCATTTTGACATCTACCACTACCCCCAGGTCCCTCTCACCCTCCGTGACTTGAATAATGTCTCCTCCCAGGGTATACCCCAGGCCTGGATTTCTGACTTCCAGGTGCAGAACTTTGCACTTCCCCACATTGAATTTTAGTTTCCATTTTCCCGACCACCTTTCCAGAGCCTCCAGGTCCTCCTGCAAAGCCACCCTCCCCTCCTCCCCATCCAACACTGCACCTAGCTTTGCGTCATCTGCAAAGAGACTCATCTCACTCCTGATCCCCCTTCTGATGTCTGAGATATAAGCGTTGAACAGGAGTGGCCCCAGTACTGACCCCCTGGGGAACCCCACTAGTAACCCACCTTGAGGATAAGGCTAACCCTCCAACCACCTCCTTCTGAATATGCTCAGAGAGCCAATTTCCTAACCATCTTAGCAACTGTCTCTCTACCCCCATTTTCTTCAGCTTAGCCAGCAGGCCACTGTGGGGTACCGAATCAAATGCCTTGCTAAAATCCATAAAGAGGACATCCACTGGCCTACCCTGGTCCAGGGCACTCACCACCCAGTCATAGAACTCAATAAGATTTGTCTGGCACTATCTTCCCATGACAAAGCCATGCTACCTATTGTCCAAGTACCCGGTTTGCTCCAGTAACCCCCCCCAGCCTTTCCTTGACAATACCCTCCATCACCTTGCTGACTACTGACGTCAGGCTAACGGGCCTGTATTTTTCTGCCTCCTCTCTTGATCCCATCTTGTGGATCGGCACAACATGGGCCACCCTCCAGTCTTGGGGCACCCACCCAGTCCTCAGAGAGATGTTGAAAAGCTCTGCTAGAGGGACTGCCAGGACATCTGCCAGTTCCCTTAGCACCCTGGGATGTATCTCATCTGGCCCAGGTGCTTTCTCCATCTGAAGGGACCTGAGGGCTTCCCTTACTCTCTCTACTGGGATTTCAGCCTCGTCCTCCCCCTTTTCACCATGCACTGCTGGGCCCCACCTGTCTGTGGTGGCCACTCCCTTTCCCCAGACCCATCAGGGCCTTGGTCTCTACCGGTCTCACCCCTTGCTCCAGTTTGCCCCCGCCTCCTTGCAAGGCATAGCCCTCCATCCCCCAGTATAAACTGAGGCAAAGTACTCATTTAGGACTTCTGCCTGTTCCCCGCCTCCGTGCTGAACCATTCCCTACCCTTATCTTGCTGATCTGCCCCTTGCTTTCCTTTTTTCCCCCTATGTATCTAAAGAACCCCTTGTCCCCCCTCCTAATCCCACTGGCCAAGGACTGTTTCTTTTTTGCCTTAGCTGCTCTCACCACCCTGGTGACTCTCTTGGCTGTCAGCTCATATTCCTCCTGATCCCTTTCACTCCTTGACCACTTGAAATGCCTTTAGGCTGCCTTCTTTTCCCTCACCACCCCCTGTACCTCCCGGGTCCACCAGCAGGGTTTTCTGGTCTTACCAAACTTATGCCTTTCCTTTGCGCAGGATCTGTTAACCTCCTGTATTCCCCTCCTAATGATCCCCCACCTGCTGTCAGCATCCATATCTGGCCTTATCCTGTCTAGATGATCTTTAAGGATCCTTCCCATCTCCCTGAAGTCTGCACCCCTAAAGCCAGTTACTACCATCCTTGTTCTGCTTTCCTCCCCCCCCAGGTCCAGGAAGAACCAGACTGTGGCGTGATCACTGACCAATGGAGAGTGGGACGTCTCAGATAGTTTGTGTGTGGCGATCGACCACTGGTGCATCACATATGTCACACATTTTTTAGCAATCAGTGTTGGTGTATGGAACATGTGAGGCATCCATGAAGCAGCTTGCCTCATGGCAGCAGAGCTGGAAAAGACACCGTAGTGAGAGGATCATTTTCTGTTATCAGAATATTAAGAACAAATGATCTGTTGGTCACAAATATCAGTTTTGCACAGTAGTGCTAATCTTAGCAGATCCCACGTCAGTGAAAACCTACTTTACTAACTAATAACATTTGGTTCTTCTGTGAAACTATAAAACTGAAAAGAAATTGGTTGGGGGAGGAGAGAGAAGATTTCTGTCAGTCACTGAAACTAAACTAAACTGAAGCTCATAATTTCTGCCAGTTTCAGGTTCTTATATACAGTATACTAACACTGAATACAACACAGAAGGGAGGAGAGATTTGATCTCTATGTGTCTGACTAAACTTAATTGCCGTTTCAATTGAGTGTAACTCTAAGACTGTGACAGGATCACTTCTTGAAATACCAACCTTGCCTAATGAAATAGCATTCACTTGATAGAACAACATCAAGCTGAAAGGACGAGCAGATTTCCCAGTGAAAATACAAACCTTTTTGCCTTACACTGCATTGAGCAAAAGCAGTCTGTTTGACTGTATAAATCAAAGCCCCCTGTAACTAGTAAAGGCACTTAGTGCTCTGATCTTCCCTTAACTTGGTTACTGTGGATTTTCTTGTTTTTTGTACTTGTATCCTGAAGACAAAACTAAATTTACTGTTCAGAAAGGGAGGTGTAATACTTCTTCTATCATAGGTTGCCTTTTAGTTGGTAATATAAAAATTAAAAATGTATCTAAAGCAAGAGCCTGAAGCAGAATAAGAGAGAGCAGATTTAAATGTTGTTAACTGTTGTAACCTTGTTTAAAAAAATTATCAAGCTTGATTAGTGGTCCCAGGACCCCCTGAACGTTAGCACGACTACATTATAAGGTAACTTAGCCTTGTGTCTGCTTGTTAACTGCTGTAACCTTGATTAAAAAAAATTATCAAGCTTAGATAGTGATTTCAAGACCCGCTGAACATCAGCACGACTACATTACAAGGCAGTTTAGCCTTGTGTCTGCTAAGCTTGTTAACTGTTGTAACCTTGATTAAAAAAATTATCAAGCTTGATTAGTGGTCCCAGGACCCCCTGAACATTAGCATGACTACATTACAAGGCAGCTTAGCCTTGTGTCTGCTGCTTAACTGTTGTAACCTTGATTTAAAAAATGATCATGCTTAGATAGCGGTCCCAGGACCCTGTGGGCATTAGTACGACTACATTACAAGGTAATTTAGCCTTGTGTCTGCTTGTTAACTGTTGTAACCTTGATGAAAAAAATTATCAAGCTTAGTTAGTGGTCTCAGGATCCCCTGAACATTAGCACGACTACATTACAAGGCAGTTTAGCCTTCTGTCTGCTAAGCTTGTTAACTGATGTAACCTTGATTAAAACATTTATCAAGCTTGATTAGTGGTTCCAGGACCCCCTGAACATTAGCATGACTACATTACAAGGTAATTTAGCCTTGTGTCTGCTAAGCTTGTTAACTGTTGTAACCTTGAATAAAAAGTTTATCAAGCTTGATTAGTGGTCCCAGGACCACCTGAATATTAGCACGACTACATTACAAGGCAGTTTAGCCTTGTGTCTGCTTGTTAACTGTTGCAACCTTAATTAAAAAAAATATCAAGCTTCGTTAGTGGTCCCAGGACCCCCTGAACATTAACACGACTACATTACAAGGTAATTTAGCCCTGTGTCTGCTTGTTAACTGTTGTAACCTTGATTTAAAAAATTATCAAGCTTCGTTAGTGGTCCCAGGACCCCCTGAACATTAGCACAACCACCTAACAAGGTAGTTTAGCCTTGTGTCTGCTTGTTAACTGTTGCAACCTTAATTAAAAAAAAAATCAAGCTTCGTTAGTGGTCCCAGGACCCCCTGAACATTAGCACAACCACATAACAAGGTAGTTTAGCCTTGTGTCTGCTAAGCTTGTTAACTGCTGTAACCTTGATTAAAAAAATTATCAAGCTTGATTAGTGGTTCCAGGACCCCCTGAACATTAGCATGACTACATTTCAAGGAAATTTAGCCTTGAGTCTGCTAAGCTTGTTAACTGCTGTAACCTTGATTAAAAAAATGATCAAGCTTGATTAGTGGTTCCAGGACCCCCTGAACATTAGCACAATTACATTACAAGGTAGTTTAGCCTTGTGTCTGCTTGTTAACTGGTGTAAACTTGATTTAAAAAAATATCAAGCTTAGTTAGTGGTCCCAGGACCCCCTGAACATTAGCACGACTACATTACAAGGTAGTTTAGCCTTGTGTCTGCTAAGCTTGTTAACTTCTGTAACCTTAATTAAAAAATTATCAAGTTTAGTTAGTGGTCCAAGGACCCCCTGAACATTAGCATGACTACATTACAAGGTAGTTTAGTCTTGTGTCTGCTTGTTAACTGTTGTAACCTTGATTTAAAAAATTATCAAGCTTCGTTAGTGGTCTCAGAACCCCCTGAACATTAGCACAACTACATTAGAAGGTAATTTAGCATTGTGTGTGCTTGTTAACTGTTGTAACCTTGATTTAAAAAAAATATCAAGCTTCATTAGTGGTCCCAGGACCCCCTGAACATTAGCACAACCTCATTACAAGGTAGTTTAGCCTTGTGTCTGCTAAGCTTGTTAACTGCTGGAATCTTGATTAAAAAATTTATCAAGCTTGATTAGTGGTCCCAGGACCCCCTGAACATTAGCATGACTACATTACAAGGCAGTTTAGCCTTGTGTCTGCTGCTTAACTGTTGTAACCTTGATGTAAACAAGCATTTGTCAATGCCGAATGTTGCTTGCTTCTATGTGCTGTTTAGGTATTTGGAAGTCATTGGAGTGCAAATATTGAAAATTTGAGAACTTACGAGCGTGCGTAGGAACTGCGCAACGCACGCTCGTGAAACAGTCATTTTTAGGAATTTTTTCACCAGATTTTCAACATAGCCATTTTAAGACCTCTGCTCATGAACAGTGTCACTGTGATTTTGTTAATGTGTCCCATACATTGAGTTTGCACACCGACTGCGCCATTGTGCGCTACATGGGCGGAAACACGCTTTTGGGCAGGATGTGAAAATGACAGCTGTACTGCTCATAAGGAGGTGTGGTAAAATGGCAATGTTGAAAATCTGGAGTGAAAATATTGAAAATTTATTTAACTTACGAGCCCGCGATCAATCCGGCGCAGCAACGCATCACCGTGAACAGTCATTTAGAAGAATTTTTCACCAAATTTTCAACATAGCTATTTTAAGACCTCTGCTCATGAACAGTGTCACTGTGATTTTCTTAATTTGTCCCGTGACATTGATTTTGCACACCGACTGCGCCGTCTGTGCTACATGGCGGAAACACATTTTGGGTGAGATGTGAAAAATGACAGCTATACTACTCATAAGAAGGTATGGTAAAATGGCAATGTTGAAAATCTGGAGTGAAAATATCGAAATTTCGCGAACTTACAAGCCTGCATAGGAACTGCGTAACGCACGCTTGTAAAACAGTCATTTTGGGGAATTTTACACCAAATTTTCAATATGGGTTTTGGGACTCTTCTCATGAATAATGTCACTGACATGGTGGTATTCAGTCCCAAAGGGTGATTTCACAGTCACTGCACAATCACTGCGCGAAATCACCCTTCGGCCCGAATAACACCATGACAGTGACATCATTCATGAGAAGGGGTCCCAAAAACCCCATGTTGAAAATTTGGCAAAATTCAAAATGCTGAGATATGCAACAAAGTTGAAACCCCTATCTAGGCCATTATACAGCTTACCGGCATTTCCTCAGTTCTCGGTCGGCTTTGAAGAGTGCAGACGGTTCCCGTCCATCAAGATCGCCGCGCCAGAGTGCGGAGGTATGGGGTGAGGGGGGCGGGAGGCTGGGTGCGAGGGTGGGTGCGGCTGTGGAGGGGTCGGAGACGCCCGGACCGCTGCTTTTCAGGTTAAAAAAAGACGCCGAGGACCGATTGCCACGCTGGGGTGGGCCCAGCATGGCACAAGGACGTTGGGTGGGGTTCATACAACGGGGATTGGGCACCCCATCGGCCAGTGACTCATTGCCACGCTGGGGTGGGCCCAGCGTGGCACCCTACAACTGGGGAGAGACGCAGCTCAGTCGACGGGATTGGGCACCTGCCTGCTATGCAGTAGGTGCGGGGCATGCACGCCTGCGTGGGGGAGCTATGCTTCAGTGGGCTTTTATTCTCTGCTCACTGAAGCGTAGCTCCCCTTTAATCAGAGTGTTACTGCATTTTGGAGCGTGGTCATAGACAGCTCCAAAATGCATTGGCTTACAGGGGCCGCGCCTGCCAGCTCACTGACTGAATTGGAGGAGGAGGTGACACACCTTCGAAATCTCCGATGATGGCACTATGTTTCTTGCACATGCATGCAAGAAACATAAAAATTATCATGCTTAGACAGCGGTCCCAGGACCCTGTGGGCATTAGCACAACTACATTACAAGGTAATTTAGCCTTGTGTCTGCTTGTTAACTGTTGTAACCTTGATTAAAAAAATTATCAAGCTCAGTTAGTGGTCCCAGGACCCCCTGAACATTAACACGACTACATTACAAGGCAGTTTAGCCTTGTGTCTGCTAAGCTTGTTAACTGTTGTAACCTTGAATAAAAGGTTTATCAAGCTTGATTAGTGGTCCCAGGACCCTGAACATTTACATGATGCAACCTTAATTAAAAAATACATTAAGCTTCGCTAGTGGTCCCAGGACCCTAACATAAGCGACTACATTACAAGGTAATTTAGCCTTGTGTCTGCTTAACTGTTGTAACCTTGATTTAAAAATTATCAAGCTTAGTTAGTGGTCCCAGGACCCCTGAACATTAGCACAACCACATACAAGGTAGTTTAGCCTTGTGTCTGCTTGTAACTGTTGTAACCTTGATTAAAAATTATCAAGCTTGATTAGTGGTTCCAGGACCCCCTGAACATTAGCATGACTACATTTCAAGGCAATTTAGCCTGTGTCTGCTAAGCTTGTTGACTGTTGTAACCTTGATTAAAAAATGATCAAGCTGATTAGTGGTCCCAGGACCCCTGAACATTAGCATGACTAAACTACAAGGTAGTTTAGCCTTGTGTCTGCTTGTTAACTGTTGTAACCTTGATTTAAATAATTATCAAGCTTCGTTAATGGTCCCAGGACCCCCTGAACATTAGCACGACTACATTAGAAGGTAATTTAGCATTGTTTCTGCTTGTTAACTGTTGTAACCTTGATTTAAAAAAAAATATCAAGCTTCATAAGTGGTCCCAGGACCCCCTGAACATTAGCACTACCTCATTACAAGGTAGTTTAGCCTTGTGTCTGCTAAGCTTGTTAACTGCTGTAACCTTGATTAAAAAATTTATCAAGCTTGATTAGTGGTTCCAGGACCCCTGAACATTAGCATAACTACATTACAAGGTAATTTAGCATTGTGTCTGCTTGTTAACTGTTGTAACCTTGATTTAAAAATTATCAAGCTTCGTTAGTGGTCCCAGGACCCCTGAACATTAGCACAACACATTACAAGGTAGTTTAGCCTTGTGTCTGCTAACTTGTTGACTGTTGTAACCTTGATTAAAAAATTATCAAGCTTGATTAGTGGTCCCAGGACCCCTGAACATTAACACAATTACATTACAAGGTAGTTTAGCCTTGTGTCTGCTTGTTAACTGTTGTAACCTTGATTTAAAAATTATCAAGCTTAGTTAGTGGTCCCAGGACCCCTGAATACTAGCACAACCACATTACAAGGTAGTTTAGCTTGTGTCTGTAAGCTTGTTAACTGCTGTAACCTTGATTAAAAAATTATCAAGCTTAGTTAGTGGTCCCAAGACCACTTGAACATTAGCATGACTACATTACAAGGTAGTTTAGCCTTGTGTCTGCTTGTTAACTGTTGTAACCTTGATTAAAACATTTATGAAGCTTGATTAGTGGTTCCAGGACCCCCTGAACATTAGCATGACTACATTACAAGGTAGTTTAGCCTTGTGTCTGCTAAGCTTGTTAACTGCTGTAACCTTGATTAAAAAAATTATCAAGCTTGATTAGTGGTTCCAGGACCCCCTGAACATTAGCATGACTACATTACAAGGTAATTTAGCCTTGAGTCTGCTAAGCTTGTTAACTGTTGTAACCTTGATTAAAAAATTATCAAGCTTAGTTAGTGGTCCCAAGACCCCTTGAACATTAGCATGACTACATTACAAGGTAGTTTAGCCTTGTGTCTGCTTGGTAACTGTTGTAACCTTGAATCAAAAGTTTATCAAGCTTGATTAGTGGTCCCAGGACCCCCTGAACATTAGCACAACTACATTACAAGGCAGTTTAGCCTTGTGTCTGCTTGTTAACTGTTGCAACCTTAATTAAAAAAAATATCAAGCTTCGTTAGTGGTCCCAGGACCCCCTGAACATTAACACGACTACATTACAAGGTAATTTAGCCTTGTGTCTGCTTGTTAACTGTTGTAACCTTGATTAAAAAAATTATCAAGCTTCGTTAGTGGTCCCAGGACCCCTGAACATTAGCACAACCACATTACAAGGTAGTTTAGCCTTGTGTCTGCTAAGCTTGTTAACTGCTGTAACCTTGATTAAAAAAATTATCAAGCTTGATTAGTGGTTCCAGGACCCCCTGAACATTAGCATGACTACATTTCAAGGCAATTTAGCCTTGAGTCTGCTGAGCTTGTTAACTGTTGTAACCTTAATTAAAAAATTATCAAGCTTAGTTAACGGTCCCAGGACCCCCTGAATATTAACGTGACTACATTACAAGGTAGTTTAGCCTTGTGTCTGCTAAGCTTATTGACTGTTGTAACCTTGATTAAAAAAATGATCAAGCTTGATTAGTGGTCCCAGGACCCCCTGAACATTAGCACAATTACATTACAAGGTAGTTTAGTCTTGTGTCTGCTTGTTAACTGTTGTAACCTTGATTTAAAATATTATCAAGCTTAGTTAGTGGTCCCAGGACGCCCTAAACATTAGCATGACTACATTGCAAGGTAGTTTAGCCTTGTGTCTGCTTGTTAACTGTTGTAACCTTGATTTAAAAAATTATCAAGCTTCGTTAGTGGTCCCAGGACCCCCTGAACATTACGCACTACAATAGAAGGTAATTTAGCATTGTGTCTGCTTGTTAACAGTTGTAACCTTGATTTAAAAAAATTATCAAGCTTGTTAGTGGTCCCAGGACCCCTGAACATTAGCACAACTACATTACAAGGTAATTTAGCCTTGTGTCTGCTTGTTAACTGTTGTAACCTTGATTTAAAAAATTATCAAGCTTCGTTAGTGGTCCCAGGACCCCCTGAACATTAGCACAACCACCTAACAAGGTAGTTTAGCCTTGTGTCTGCTTGTTAACTGTTGCAACCTTAATTAAAAAAAATATCAAGCTTCGTTAGTGGTCCCAGGACCCCCTGAACATTGACACGACTACATTACAAGGTAATTTAGCCTTATGTCTGCTTGTTAACTGTTGTAACCTTGATTTAAAAAATTATCAAGCTTCGTTAGTGGTCCCAGGACCCCCTGAACATTAGCAGAACCACATAACAAGGTAGTTTAGCCTTGTGTCTGCTAAGCTTGTTAACTGCTGTAACCTTGATTAAAAAAATGATCAAGCTTGATTAGTGGTTCCAGGACCCCTGAACATTAGCACAATTACATTACAAGGTAGTTTAGCCTTGTGTCTGCTTGTTAACTGGTGTAAACTTGATTTAAAAAATATCAAGCTTAGTTAGTGGTCCCAGGACCCCTGAACATGTGCACGACTACATTACAAGGTAGTTTAGCCTTGTGTCTGCTAAGCGTTAACTTCTGTAACCTTAATTAAAAATTATCAAGTTTAGTTAGTGTCCCAGGACCCCTGAACATTAGCATGACTACATTACAAGGTAGTTTAGTCTTGTGTCTGCTTGTTAACTGTTGTAACCTTGATTTAAAAATTATCAAGCTTAGTGGTCTCAGAACCCCTGAACATTAGCACAACTACATTAGAAGGTAATTTAGCATTGTGTGTGCTTGTTAACTGTTGTAACCTTGATTTTAAAAAATATCAAGCTTCATTAGTGGTCCCAGGACCCCTGAACATTAGCACAACCTCATTACAAGGTAGTTTAGCCTTGTGTCTGCTAAGCTTGTTAACTGCTGGAATCTTGATTAAAAATTTATAAGCTTGATTAGTGGTCCCAGGACCCCTGAACATTAGCATGACTACATTACAAGGCAGTTTAGCCTTGTGTCTGCTGCTTAACTGTTGTAACCTTGATGTAAACAAGCATTTGTCAATGCCGAATGTTGCTTGCTTCTATGTGCTGTTTAGGTATTTGGAAGTCATTGGAGTGCAAATATTGAAAATTTGCGAACTTCGACGTGCGTGGAACTACATAGCACCGCTAAGTAAAACAGTCATTTTAGGAATTTTTTCACCAGATTTTCAACATAGCCATTTTAAGACCTCTGCTCATGAACAGTGTCACTGTGATTTTGTTAATGTGTCCCATACATTGAGTTTGCACACCGACTGCGCCATTGTGCGCTACATGGGTGGAAACACGTTTTGGGCAGGATGTGAAAAATGACAGCTGTACTGCTCATAAGGAGGTGTGGTAAAATGGCAATGTTGAAAATCTGGAGTGAAAATATTGAAAATTTACGAACTTACGAGCCTGCGTATCAACTGCGCAACGCACGCTCGTGAAACAGTCATTTAGAAGAATTTTTTCACCAAATTTTCAACATAGCTATTTTAAGACCTCTGCTCATGAACAGTGTCACTGTGATTTTCTTAATTTGTCCCGTACATTGATTTTGCACACCGACTGCGCCGTTCTGTGCTACATGGGCGGAAACACATTTTGGGTGAGATGTGAAAAATGACAGCTATACTACTCATAAGAAGGTATGGTAAAATGGCAATGTTGAAAATCTGGAGTGAAAATATTGAAATTTCGCGAACTTACAAGCCTGCGTAGGAACTGCATAGCATGCAGCTTGTAAAACAGTCATTTTGAGAATTTTACACCAAATTTTCAACATGGGGTTTTGGGACCCTTCTCATGAATAATGTCACTGACATGGTGGTATTCAGTCCCAAAGGGTGATTTCACAGTCACTGCACAATCACTGCTGAAATCACCCTTGGGCCCGAATAACACCATGACAGTGACATCATTCATGAAGGGGTCCCAAAACCCCATGTTGAAAATTGGTAAAAATTCTCAAAATGCCTGAGATATGCAACAAAGTTGAAACCCCCTATCTAGGCCATTATACAGCTTACGGCATTTCCTCAGTTCCGGTCGGCTTTGAAGAGTGCAGGCGTGTTCCCGGTCCACCGATGATCGTCAGCGCGGTCTGGAGGTGAGTATGGGGTGAGGGGGTGGGGGAGGCTGGGTGCGCAGTGGGTGGGTGCGGGCTGTGGGAGGGTGCGTGAGGGCGCTCCATGGAGACCGTTTTCGTTTTCAGGTTAAAAAAAAGGCGTCGGCGACCGTTTGCCACGCTGGGGTGGGCTCCAGCATAGCACAAGGGCGTTGGGTGAAGCGTTCATACAGCGGGGATTGGGCACCCCATCGGCCAAGGACTCATTGCCACGCTGGGTGGGCTCCCAGCGTGGCACCACAACTGGGGGAAGAGATGCAGCTCAGTCGGAGGGTTGGGCACCCGTCTGCTATCAGTAGGTGCGGGGGCATGCACGCCTGCGTGTGGGGGAGCTATGCTTCAGTGGGCTTCTTATCTCTGCTCACTGAAGCGTAGCTCCCCCTTTCAACTGTATGCCACTGCATTTTGGAGCGTGTCATAGACAGCTCCAAAATGCATTGGCTTACAGGGGCCGCGCCTGCCAGCTCACTGACTGAATTGGAGGAGGAGGTGACACACCTCCGAAATCTCCGATGATGGCACTATGTTTCTTGCACATGTGCAAGAAACATAAAAATTATCATGCTTAGACAGCGGTCCCAGGACCCTGTGGGCATTAGCACGACTACATTACAAGGTAATTTAGCCTTGTGTCTGCTTGTTAACTGTTGTAACCTTGATTAAAAAAATTATCAAGCTCAGTTAGTGGTCCCAGGACCCCCTGAACATTAACACGACAACATTACAAGGCAGTTTAGCCTTGTGTCTGCTAAGCTTGTTAACTGTTGTAACCTTGATTAAAATATTTATCAAGCTTGACTAGTGGTTCCAGGACCCCTGAACATTAGCATGACTACATTACAAGGTAATTTAGCCTTGTGTCTGCTAAGCTTGTTAACTGTTGTAACCTTGATTTAAAAATATCAAGCTTAGTTAGTGGTCCCAAGACCCCTGAACATTAGCATAACTACATTACAAGGCTGTTTAGCCTTGTGTCTGCTAAGCTTGTTAACTGTTGTAACCTTGAATAAAGTTAGTTGAAACTATTGGGTGGGACTTCTGGTATTAAGTGTGCAGATATTTTAACTGTGTCTGTACTTGACTTTTACCCTTTCTGTATGATGTTTCAATGTAGAGCTTATACAATGCCTAACAAAAAAACAAAAACCCCAGCATTTTTATTCTGGTCTCCCTACATGGGACCAGAGCTCCAATGCGTGCTGCAGTATAAACCATGGATTAACTGAATAACTTATCTACTGTTTGCACTGGATACCTGGGTTCACATGCTGCACTATCTCTAGCTGTAGTTTCTGTTTGTATCTTATCAGTTTTCTGCTCAGGCTGCAGTGCAAGGCTGGGACTTGCCAATTCCTCTTTCCACTCTTCATGCAGTTCACCTCCAGCCATGTCTCTATTCCTCGTTCGTTCTGCAGTTTGACTTCCTTTGGTATTTCCTCTGTTCTGCTTCTTGCCTGTATATACTGTGCTTTCTTTTAGGGTTTTATCTCTATCCTGCCTTCGCATTTCCCTACTGTATCCTTCTATTTAGCCCATATGTGTCCAGGTTCATGGGTGCGGTTTTCCTTCCCTCATTTTGACTTCATGGTTCACCTATTTCCTTCACTCAATCGGTGTACATCTCTTTGAATCCTATGCTTCCTCATCGACCCACTACTCTACTGCAGTTTTCATCCCGTACTGGCCATCAAGGCTTTCCTCCAACTACGGTTTCCCTCCATCACCGTACCTTGTCCATTTCATACCTCACTTTCCTGTTCTAGCCTTTAAGGCTTTCTTCCATCATCATCTTCCTGGCCCTCATCGTCCTTCATCCTTTCATACTTTGCTTTCACTGTGCCCAGCCTCCATAGCTTTGCTCCATCATCGTACCTCCTCAGTTTCCTAAATTTTACCTTTCTTGTCCTAGTGCCTTTTCTAGTATAGCCATCATGGCTTCATTACACTCTTAGCTTCCCTCCTCTTCATACATCGTCCCACTTTTGCTCCTCAGTAGCTCAACCTGAGTTGCTCCTCTGATGCTCCTCCTGAGCGTGCCTCTGGTTCGCATACCATCTGGTTCTGGACATGCCTTCATAGCCTCAGAGTTTACCTTCTTTTGAGGAGCTCATATTCCTACTACCTTCGTGCAAGCTCATTTTCAAGTTAATTCTTGTCTCCCTCCTCTTCACGTTCTGTACCAGCCATCAAGCATTCACTCCAATGCTGGCCTGCAATCGATGTTTCTTTTGGGCGTGCCTGTATCATGACTCTATGCCACCTCTTGTGGGCCTGCGGCCATCCTGCCACATGTTGTGTTCATAACTCAGTCATCATTCACTCATCCTTACCTCAAGGTTTATCTGTTTACATCACTTACTCAGGCAGTCGTATCATTGAATCTTATGCTACCTAATTGACTACAACCTCAAGGTCTAATCATTCAAGGTCTAATCATTCACATCGCATAATCAAGCATGCCTCATCAGCCTCAATGTCTGCTCACTCGCATCGCTCACTCAAGCCAGTCTGCATTATTCTCAGTCTCCTCGTGAGCACATCTGGAGTTTCGTCTGGAGCATATCTGGATACTCCTTGCTCCTCTGACTTCTACATGGACCCTCCTCCTCCCTTTATACCCTTTTGCAAAATACTCGCATTCCAGCCCATGTGTGGGACATGCATTGGTTATTATGCCATGAAAAATTAAATGTTAAATCAAACCAGAAACATAAACAGTTACAAGATAGAATTTGTAGTCATCTCCTTTGTGTCAATGTCATGGAAACTATCCCTCATTTGTTTTTTGACTGTTCTTTTATTAAAGATTTCTGGATATTCTTCAGTCGTCATTGGAATGAGCCTTTGTTTTCTACAATTACTTATCCAATGTTGATTTATGGCCATGTTTTACCCTGTTGGTCTGAATGGAATGAGAATACATTGTGTCTTTTGTTTGTAGTTATAAAATGGAATATATGGATGGCTAGAAGTTTCTTTGCTCTTCAAAAAAAAAGACAGTACATATCTTGAAATGTCAAATAAGATAGTTAGTGAAATATATAAGATTTATCTCTTTGAAAGTGTCATCCTGTCAAAACGGGAACTTTTGGAACTATGGAAACATTTACCATGGATTACTACTTCTGATTTAACGATTACTTAAGTTGGATTGTTAGACACACTGTATTGTTTAGATTGGATTTCTATTGTTTGTTTTCACATCTTTGTTTCTTTGCTGACATTTTTCTTTCTTGTATTTTCCTGTATGATTATGTTTTTTTACTGATTTTTGTTTCTGAATAAACTTTCCCTTACTCTTGTCGGTTGGTGGCGCTGTGGAGCTGCTGGTGGGAGTCAGTCCATTGATGGAAGATGACAGTGGAGGAGGTTGGGCCTCATTCACCCGCGAGCAGCATAGAGACCCCAAGGTGAATGGTGAGGCTGTGATGCACCCTGTGGTGGCCAGCATATCATACCCTTCCCCTCAGTTACGTTGAGTCAGTTGGACGGTGCTGGAGTCACCCATGGTCTGATGCTTTTGAGTACTGCCTTTGAGGAAACTGCCGAAACCGCTGTTGCTGGAGTTATTCGTTGATGTGGAAGCCTCTGCTGACCCTGTAGAGGCTGTGGAAGTTGATTCGGAGTTCTTAACTCCCTGGCATCTGGAAGAAAAATGTCGGATTTTGGCTGCAGCTGTTGAAGCTTACTGTATGGCGCAGCTCGCTGCTGATGAGAAAATGAAGAAACGTAAGCAACCTGGAATGGATTCGCCCTCTGGTCCTACAGGTACATTTTCTAAAGTTTGGAAAGGTGGTGTTCCTGGCAATTTCTTGCCTTTGCTTCCCCCGCCCCAGTCTCCTGAAGGTCTTGGTGCACTGGCCTTGGGTTCTTGGTCCCCGAAGCTTGCACTTGAACATGCAGGCTGGCTGCAGCTTGCCTCTGGACAGTGGATTGCAGACCCAGCAATCCCAATCCTGGGAATGATGCCTTGGCTGTATCTATACCTGATATTCCTGTCTCTTTACATGGTGATGGGGGCTAGATGACTGCCATTTGCTGCTTCTAGTCTGGGTTCTGGAGGGACGGGAATGTTGTTGCTTCTGCCCCTGTTCTTGCTGGGAGGAAACTGAGGTTGAACCATTGCCTGACTACCTGTGAAGGACTCCCCCATACCTGTTACCGGTGGGGTGGAGGGACACCCTGTTGAAGATGTTGTGGATTTAGAGGGCCCAGTAGACGTTGTACCAGCTTCCCAGCATCTCTCTACCCCTGGGGTCACTTATGCTAGTTTGTTTCAAAGGCCGGTCTCTTTGGCTAAGAGGCAGAATGCTGTACGGCTGAGGTTCCTAGGGCCTCTTGATGTGATGCCTGACAAGTTCTTCGTGGGCAATGTTTTAATTAAGCAAATGTTGAGCTTTACCCCTAGTGACTTCTATGCCTTGATTCATTCACCAGGGGATAATACCTATGACATTAGTTTTCGGACTCCAGATATTCTGAACAGGTCCTGGCTGAAGTATTCTCTCCTCAAGACTAATCCAGCATAGTCTCATTTTCAGGCTATCCCTTTGTCGAAGCAATCATTTAAAGTTATTACTGTTCTCTTTCGCAATGAAGGGGTTAATGTGGAAGATATCACATATTGGTTGGAAAGAAAATGTACGCTGCAGGGTAACCCAGAGCCTATTCTTGATTCCGAAGGTTTTTGGAATGGAGGGTTGGAGATGTAAGGTTAACCTCCTGCAGTCTGAGGCTGGGCTACAACATCTGCCGAGCTGCTTTTATCTCGCTGGGATAAGGGTTTCATTTTCTATCCTGGTCAGCCTTGCCACTGTTATAAATGTGGCTCTAGTCGCCATCTTAGTAGGACTTGTGATATTGCAAAGTGTGTGCAATGTGGCGAATTGGGCATGTCATGTCAGACTGTCATCACCCTGCCAAATGTTCCCTTTGTGAGGAGGCCCACTCCTTTGTAGATTGTCCATGGGCTGCTCAAAATAAATCTAATGGTGACTTCTGTATACAAGATTTTATATCAACACTGCTGTTCATGTGGCTCAACGGCAATGCCCTCCACCCCTCCCTTTGCCAGGCTTTAATCCTGTATTCAGGAGCAATTGCCAAACCTCTGGTTCCAGATGTGATTGGCCCTCCGTGTCCTGTTCCAGAGTCAGTACAGGGCCCACTGGTGCAGCCCGATATTCCTTCTGTGGCGGCTTCCTCTGCTGCCTCTGCCTCTATGCCCCTCCTCTTCCCCTGAGGAACCTTACGTTTTGGTTTCCAATTGATATCACAGCCTGAGATCCAGGAACCCTAGCCTGGCACTGCCTGCCCAGGAACAAATCCCTTTACAGAATGCTTTACAGTTTTGCAGGTGGATCTGGGTACTGAGTTTGACTCCTCTTGGTTCCTCCTCCCTACCTGGCAGGGGTCTGATGTTGAACAGGTTGTGGAACATGATGCTGTCAAGAAAAAGAGGGCCCATTTGGGGACACGGAAAGGGCCTAGGAAGAAATGACTGGAATTGACTTTCTAATCTTGTTTATTTTTTTGATGTATAGTTTATGTGTCGCCTCTCTTAATGTTAATAGTATCCAGTCTCATAGGACACAGTAGAACCTCAGAGTTACGGACACCATGGGAATGCATGGTGTTCATAGCTCTGAAAAGTCCGTAAGTCTGAAAAAGACTGACATATGACAGAAAAAGAAAAAAAAGGGGGGGTTTAATGTTATTTATAAAGATCCACAACACATGGCAGACTTGTACTGGCACACAGAAAGCTACTTCTTTACTGTGATGACACTCTCTCTTCCACATGGTGAAGTACAGACCACAGACATGGCTTGCACAGGTTCCTGCACTCTTCTGTCTCGGCACACAGAAAGTACAGTGATGGCACTCAAGAAGAGAAAGATACAGATAGAGAGATATTACTAGTTTACTGCCCTACGGTCCACCTGCGATGTGTGCAGAGAGAGAGACAAAGTGTTTCAGTCCCATTGCTCACTGTCTCTCAGCTGGCAATTCTGCAGCTTGGGGTGTGCCACAACATGAAACACCACGCTACCAACTAGCCCGTACACGGTCACTCACCAACAATGACATCAGTCTGTCTCCATCTCCACTTCTGTCGGGTAACACCAAGGCGGGGAACACTCGGGGATGTGGACATTCTGTGATGGGTGGTTTCTCACGCATGATGTCTCTCTCTCTCTCTCTCTCTCCCTGCACTGCGGTCACTGTTCACGCCATTTCCTTTCCTGTGAAGGTACTCAAGTGAATTATTGGCCAATGCATGAGCGGGAGCAGGCAGGGGTTTGGTTGATTGGTCGATTCGTAAGTCTGGGGTCCGTAACTGTGGGGTTCTTCTGTAATTTACTCCCTCTTTTCGGGTAGATGGCAGGATGTTGTATTCTTGCAGGATACTAGATTACATACCCAGTTTGAGGTGGCTCAGGTGACTGAGGAGTGGAATTGGGGACGCACTTATTGGTCGCTTGGTGGTGATCTGTGCTTTGGCTCTTTAAAAGTTTTACGCTCTGTAACGGTGCCGGTTGCCCCCTCGGACCATGCTATTATTGAAGTCACAGTTGGTAGACACGAGGTTAGGCATAGGGGACCTGGGTATTGGCGTTTGAATTTGGTGTTACACTTCCCTCTGTTGAGGATGGTTTCATATCTTTGCTGCATACTAGGAAATCAGTGGTGTGCTTATATAACACTTATACTTATATGACACTTATGCTTATATGACATTTATGGGGCATGGTGGGAAGAGACGAAACTGGATATCAGGTGTTATTTTTTGACCATTGGTAGACTGAATGGGAAATTTAAAACTGAAAATTATCTTGATTTAAGGAGTTGATTTTTGCATTTACATTTCAGGTTGCTTGGTTGATCAGTCTGTTCTGCCTGAATTGAACAGGATCATAATTTGATGACTGTTTGCAATATGTTGGTTAAAATCTTTGGATGTGGAGCGTCAGTTTGGTTCTCAGGGGTAAAGCCTTCCTAGATCCTTACCAGTTTTGTGCACATCAGAGACACCAAAAGTATATAGCTGAGGTATGGGATTTCTCAGGAAGAGGTGCACCACTAAATGCGATATTTTGCACGCATTGATCATCATATATGTACCCTTTCTGGTACTCCTGTTGCACCTAGTCTTCCTTATAAATTGTGGTTGGACCAATGTGTGGTCCCTACCCTCGCTGAACCAGATCAGGCTCTGTTGGTAGCTAATCTTACTTCTAATGAAATTTTAGCCTGTTTTGCTCGAACAAAGCCGGGTACTGTTCCTGGGAGAGATGGGTTACCATATGAAGTATATAAACTAATCTTCATGGTTTTATTACATGAATTTACAGCCATTTTACAAGAGATTCTGGACTCTGGGATGTTACCTGACAGTATGTTGGAGGGTCTAGTGGTCCTTATGTTTAAAAAAGGTGATAGAATACTTCTAGCTAACTGGAGGCCTATCACGCTGCTTAATACTGATTTTAAAATTTTGACAAAGGTTTTGAATGATAGGCTGCTGCTCTATGCTGATTTTTTAATAGCGTATTGGAGATAGTCTTATTTTGTTACGATAAATTATACATAGAGGCACTACAGGAGAACTTACAGGTCTCATTTTTAGTTTAGACCAGGCTAAAGCCTTCGATAATGTTAGCCATGATTATTTGTGGAATTGTTTGGTTTCATACGGTATCCCAATCACCTTTGTTGATTGGATTAAGACATGTTATAGGACAGCTACTGCTCAGGCTTATTTTAATGGCTGGTTGGGTCGTCGGTGTCTCATTAGAAAAGGGGTTCGCCAAGGGTGCCCTTTAAGTCCTTGTTGCATCTGTTTACTTTGGACCCTTTAATTAGATGGGTGCATAGTGATGACCCTGAAATTAAATGTGTTGCCTATGTGGATGATGTTTGTTTTATAGTGGGTGACTTACCTTCCGGGGCGCTGCTTGACCAAGTCTTGCATGCTTTTATAGGCTCATACAGGGCAGCTATTAATTATGACAAGTCTCATTGTCTCCCCTTAGAATTGAGGATGTCCAAGATGATACATTGATTGGTATTCCTGTGCTTAGAGGAACGGCTTCAATCTTAGGAATCTTGTTTGGCTGTGGTGACTTAGCGTATCTGAATTGGTCTCTGAAACTCCAGGAAGCAAAATATAATGTGTACTTACAGTACTAGCGCCGAATTTGTCAAGCAATTTTGTGAGATTCCCTATTTATCCTTTACAATATTTAGGGAAAAAAATCCTCTAAAATTCTTTTTGTTATACCTACAGAAAGAGGCCAGTTCCTATTACAGTACTTAAGTGCCATCTGATAGATTTTCAACTACACTATCAGATGAGACAACCCTCTCTGGGTAGCAGTGAACACACTAACAAACAAAACAAAATCCCTAACTAAAGGTTTCACAATTCTCGACAGGGATTTTTAAAAATCCTTAAAAATCCTTTGACTAATTCAGTGCTACTACTATATGGAATACTTGGAGACTTTCTAAATTAAAAAGGGTTTATATGGTTAAAAATTTTTATTGCCCAGTTTTTTATATTTACGTTCAGTGTTCAGTCTTCCTTCTTCCTAGGAAACTAAATTGCATGGTTGTTTTTTTTCTTGTATTTGGGGGAGTCATCTTAATCCCATTAAAAGAAGTTTGTTGTTACGGGATAAGAAACATGGGGGCTTGAAGATGATTCGGCCAGTAGTGTTCTTCTTCACTATGTTCCTTTATGCTAATTTGCTCCCCTTAGTGTCAGAGAGTATGGCATGGTGGACACCTTGGGTTTTTCACTCATTAGGTCCTGTCTTTTCCATATGGCCCACTTCTGCTGTTTTACCTAGGCAAACATCTTTACTTCACTTATCTGATGCTTTGAGAACTTGTTTTGGCAAGATTAAATTGTGGGGGATTGCGAAGGATCATTTGGTTCACTGTATTAGGAAAGTTTTTTATAATTATATAATTCAAAAATATTTCCAGGAAACGGCCATCTTTGATTTGTATCCTACGCCTGATAAATTGCTGATAGGTGAGATGTTAGTATCCCCCCCGTATTCCTGTGTATATGTGGGATGTTACATGGTTGGCCTTGCATGGGAAGTTAAATGTTAAAGGAACCTCAAACATAGACCTGAGTGGCTGTTACTAGAGATAGTGCTACTGACCACATGACATTTTAGTTGTCGCATCATGTGAGTCAAGGTAAACGTGGGGATGTCTTGCTCTTAGCTGCACCACACGATCTGCTATTGCTATATATTAACACACTAACATACTAAAATGCCAGCAGAATAGGCCTAACAGTCTCTCGAGTCTGCTTGATTTTCAGCACCCACACTGAGGGCCGATTTTGGTATCCCCCCTCCCCCTTGGGTTATACTGTCGCCAGTCCCAGATGTTCCACCTGCATTGTGCCTGGTCAGATTTACCCTCCCCCGTACCTGTCCCATCCTCTCTTAAACCTGTCCACAGTCTCCATCTCTACCAGCTCCCTGGGCAGTGCAATCCATGGCTCCACCACCCTTTCAGTGAAATAACATCTCCTCCTCTCCACTCTGAGCCTGCCCCTTCCAGCTTACACCCGTGACCTCTTGTTGCCCCACCCTCCTTTCTTTGGAGCATACTGACTGGGCCTCCTTTATTGATCCCTTTCATGTACTTAAAGACCTCTATCATGTCCCCCTGTCCCTCCTCTCCTCCAGGGTGTACATGTCGAGCTCCTTGAGCATCTCCTCATAGGTCCTCTTCCCAGTCCCCAGATCATTTTGGTTGCCCTCCTTTGGACCCTCTCTAGGAGTGTAATGTCCCTCTTTAAATGTGGTCTCCAAAATTGTACACAATACTCGAGGTGTGGCCTAACCAAGCAGTTGTACAGTGGAAGGATCACTTCCACCTTTCTGGAGGTAATCCCCTGGTGATGCATCCCAGTATCCTATTTGCCTGTACAGCTGGCCTGGCTTTCGACTCCTCTCCTGCAAACCTATTAAGATCATCTCTAAACCTACAATCTACTGAGGGTCAAAAGGTTGCTTCCACATTCTCATTCAAACCAATATTCTTCAAAGGTAGAAGACCTTCTACCCAGCTAGATACCACACCAAAGTGCAGGTGCAGACTCCTGGACCCTACTTTCTAAAAGTAGCTCTGCATGCCTTAACCGCCCCTCACCCACCTCTTCAATCTATCACTTGCCACTGGTTCTATCCCTCAATATGGAAAACAGCTCAAGTGTTTCCATTACTTAAGGCAGGTGATCCCATGGACCTCAATAATTATAGGCCCATCTCCATCTTACCAGTACTATCCAAGATGCTTGAGAAGCTGGTATAACTCTCAGTTAACTGCCTACCTTGATACCAACAATCTCCTAAATCCAGCTCAATCTGGGTTCAGATCTATGCATAGCACCATCTCTGCACTAGCAAAAGTCACAAATGACTGGCAGACTGCCCTAGACAAAAGAATAATACCTGTGCTGTGTTTCTGGATCTAAGCAAAGCCTTTGACACTGTGGATCATGATCTTCTAATCTCCTCTCTGAACTCCATAGGCCTTGACTCACTCTCTCTTAAATGGTTCAGATGCTATCTCCGGAAGATTACAACTGGTAAAAATGAAGGTGATCTATCTACCTCTAAACCACTCCTAAGAGGTGTACCGCAAGGCTCCATCCTGGGTCCCATCCTTTTGCCATTTATATCAACAATATTGATTCCAATCTCTCACTTTCTAATATCCACCTTTTGCAGATGACACTGTACTATATGTGAGCAATCCTCACCATCAAAAGCCTGTGAGCTCCTACAGTCTGAATTCTCCCTCCTTCAGCACAACCTATTAGAAAAGAAATTATTACTAAATGCCAAGAAAACCAAAGCTATGTTCTTTGCCACCAAGAACTGTTCTTTCACTATCCCATCATTCACCCTCCCACAACTCTCTACCATCCTTGGTGAAAATCTGGAATATGTTGACAAATTCAAATACCTAGGAGTATGGATAGACATTAAACTAGACTATACTACCCACGTTGAAGAGCTCCTAAAAAAGCTAAGACAAAGACTTGGTCTAGTCTATAGGATCAAACACTACCTGACCAAAGATTCCAAACAAAGATTAATCCTAGCATCATTCCTGTCCCTCATTGATTATGCTGACTTCCTCTATGGTCATTGCTCCCTCTCCCATCTAAACAAAATAGACACCCTGTATCATAGAGCTATTAGATTCATTACTGACCTTCCTCTAGCACCCATCATTGCTCTCTACAATGCAGTCAGTTGGACATCCCTGCAACATAGAAGAAAAAAATGCTGCTATCTGGATCTACAAAGCTCTGACAAACAAACTCCCTTCCTACATCTCAGACTGCTTCAACCGGATCACATCCAGGCCCTACACCTTGAGGATCAACAAACTGATCCTGCTGAAGATTCCTATCACCTGCACCCGGTATGGAAGAGCTGCAATTGTTATTCCTCGGCACTTATCTGGAATTCTATCCAAAAGTCATTGAAAATGGATACACTGATTCCTCTTACATCCTTCAAAAAGCTGTATACCAGCCTAATCCCAGATCTGTGCACTTGCTTCCACAAGGCCTAGTCCTCCCACACCCCCAACCCCTCCCACACCCCTCTCCTCCACCCCTCTTTTAAAGCTCCTTCCTATTCTTCTATCATTCATCTGGTCCTTTCCCCATCAAACCTCATACATATATGCCCACCCATGTACCATTATCCATGCCTTATCCCTACTAGACTGTTTGTTTTCTCTCCTTTATTAGGTTTTAGGTTTATTGTCCTTTGCCTTGTATATATGTAAATATTTGTACATCTATCTCACTCATAAATGGTTGTATTTGTGCTTATTCAATATCATGTTTTTGTATACAATCTGTAACCTTTTTGTTATGACCACTCAGGTCCATCTTGTAAATGAGCTATGCTCAATGATGTTCGCCTGAATAAATAAAGATTTTGATTGAGTGATTGATTGATTGATTGATTGCCCCTGCCGCTGCCCTCCTACAGGTCTCCGAGTTGTTCATTTTGACATCTACCACTACCCCCAGGTCCCTCTCACCCTCCGTGACTTGAATAATGTCTCCTCCCAGGGTATACCCCAGGCCTGGATTTCTGACTTCCAGGTGCAGAACTTTGCACTTCCCCACATTGAATTTTAGTTTCCATTTTCCCGACCACCTTTCCAGAGCCTCCAGGTCCTCCTGCAAAGCCACCCTCCCCTCCTCCCCATCCAACACTGCACCTAGCTTTGCGTCATCTGCAAAGAGACTCATCTCACTCCTGATCCCCCTTCTGATGTCTGAGATATAAGCGTTGAACAGGAGTGGCCCCAGTACTGACCCCTTGGGGAACCCCACTAGTAACCCACCTTGAGGATAAGGCTAACCCTCCAACCACCTCCTTCTGAATATGCTCAGAGAGCCAATTTCCTAACCATCTTAGCAACTGTCTCTCTACCCCCATTTTCTTCAGCTTAGCCAGCAGGCCACTGTGGGTACCGAATCAAATGCCTTGCTAAAATCCATAAAGAGGACATCCACTGGCCTCCCTGGTCCAGGGCACACCACCCAGTCATAGAACTCAATAAGATTTGTCTGGCACTATCTTCCCATGACAAAGCCATGCTACCTATTGTCCAAGTACCGGTTTGCTCCAGTAACCCCCAGCCTTTCCTTGACAATACCCTCCATCACCTTGCTGACTACTGACGTCAGGCTAACGGGCCTGTATTTTCTGCCTCCTCTCTTGATCCCATCTTGTGGATCGGCACAACATAGGGCCACCCTCCAGTCTTGGGGCACCCACCCAGTCCTCAGAGATGTTGAAAAGCTCTGCTAGAGGGACTGCCAGGACATCTGCCAGTTCCCTCAGCACCCTGGGATGTATCTCATCTGGCCCAGGTGCTTTCTCCATCTGAAGGGACCTGAGGGCTTCCCTTACTCTCTCTACTGGGATTTCAGCCTCGTCCTCCCCCTTTTCACCATGCACTGCTGGGCCCCCACCTGTCTGTGGTGGCCACTCCCTTTCCCCAGACCCATCAGGGCCCTTGGTCTCTACCGGTCTCACCCCTTGCTCCAGTTTGCCCCCGCTCCCCTTGCAAGGCATAGCCCCTCCATCCCCCCAGTATAAACTGAGGCAAAGTACTCATTTAGGACTTCTGCCTGTTCCCCCGCCTCCCGTGCTGAACCATTCCCTACCCTTATCTTGCTGATCTGCCCCCTTGCTTTCCTTTTTTCCCCCTATGTATCTAAAGAACCCCTTGTCCCCCCTCCTAATCCCACTGGCCAAGGACTGTTTCTTTTTTGCCTTAGCTGCTCTCACCACCCTGGTGACTCTCTTGGCTGTCAGCTCATATTCCTCCTGATCCCTTTCACTCCTTGACCACTTGAAATGCCTTTAGGCTGCCTTCTTTTCCCTCACCACCCCCTGTACCTCCCGGGTCCACCAGCAGGGTTTTCTGGTCTTACCAAACTTATGCCTTTCCTTGCGCAGGATCTGTTAACCTCCTGTATTCCCCTCCTAATGATCCCCCACCTGCTGTCAGCATCCATATCTGGCCTTATCCTGTCTAGATGATCTTTAAGGATCCTTCCCATCTCCCTGAAGTCTGCACCCCTAAAGCCAGTTACTACCATCCTTGTTCTGCTTTCCTCCCCCCCCAGGTCCAGGAAGAACCAGACTGTGGCGTGATCACTGACCAATGGAGAGTGGGACGTCTCAGATAGTTTGTGTGTGGCGATCGACCACTGGTGCATCACATATGTCACACATTTTTTAGGCAATCAGTGTTTGGTGGGCGGAACATGTGGAGGCATCCATGAAGCAGCTTGCCTCATGGCAGCAGAGCTGGAAAAGACACCGTAGTGAGAGGATCATTTTCTGTTATCAGAATATTAAGAACAAATGATCTGCTGGTCACAAATATCAGTTTTGCACAGTAGTGCTAATCTTAGCAGATCCCACGTCAGTGAAAACCTACTTTTACTAACTAATAACATTTGGTTCTTCTGTGAAAACTATAAAACTGAAAAGAAATTGGTTGGGGGGAGGGAGAGAGAAGATTTCTGTCAGTCACTGAAACTAAACTAAACTGAAGCTCATAATTTCTGCCAGTTTCAGGTTCTTATATACAGTATACTAACACTGAATACAACACAGAAGGGAGGAGAGATTTGATCTCTATGTGTCTGACTAAACTTAATTGCCGTTTCAATTGAGTGTAACTCTAAGACTGTGACAGGATCACTTCTTGAAATACCAACCTTGCCTAATGAAATAGCATTCACTTGATAGAACAACATCAAGCTGAAAGGACGAGCAGATTTCCCAGTGAAAATACAAACCTTTTTGCCTTACACTGCATTGAGCAAAAGCAGTCTGTTTGACTGTATAAATCAAAGCCCCCTGTAACTAGTAAAGGCACTTAGTGCTCTGATCTTCCCTTAACTTGGTTACTGTGGATTTTCTTGTTTTTTGTACTTGTATCCTGAAGACAAAACTAAATTTACTGTTCAGAAAGGGGAGGGTGTAATACTTCTTCTATCATAGGTTGCCTTTTAGTTGGTAATATAAAAATTAAAAATGTATCTAAAGCAAGAGCCTGAAGCAGAATAAGAGAGAGCAGATTTAAATGTTGTTAACTGTTGTAACCTTGTTTAAAAAAATTATCAAGCTTGATTAGTGGTCCCAGGACCCCCTGAACGTTAGCACGACTACATTATAAGGTAACTTAGCCTTGTGTCTGCTTGTTAACTGCTGTAACCTTGATTAAAAAAATTATCAAGCTTAGATAGTGATTTCAAGACCCGCTGAACATCAGCACGACTACATTACAAGGCAGTTTAGCCTTGTGTCTGCTAAGCTTGTTAACTGTTGTAACCTTGATTAAAAAAATTATCAAGCTTGATTAGTGGTCCCAGGACCCCTGAACATTAGCATGACTACATTACAAGGCAGCTTAGCCTTGTGTCTGCTGCTTAACTGTTGTAACCTTTGATTTAAAAATGATCATGCTTAGATAGCGGTCCCAGGACCCTGTGGCATTAGTACGACTACATTACAAGGTAATTTAGCCTTGTGTCTGCTTGTTAACTGTTGTAACCTTGATGAAAAATTATCAAGCTTAGTTAGTGGTCTCAGGATCCCTGAACATTAGCACGACTACATTACAAGGCAGTTTAGCCTTCTGTCTGCTAAGCTTGTTAACTGATGTAACCTTGATTAAAACATTTATCAAGCTTGTTAGTGGTTCCAGGACCCCTGAACATTAGCATGACTACATTACAAGGTAATTTAGCCTTGTGTCTGCTAAGCTTGTTAACTGTTGTAACCTTGAATAAAAGTTTATCAAGCTTGATTAGTGGTCCCAGGACCACCTGAATATTAGCACGACTACATTACAAGGCAGTTTAGCCTTGTGTCTGCTTGTTAACTGTTGCAACCTTAATTAAAAAAAATATCAAGCTTCGTTAGTGGTCCCAGGACCCCCTGAACATTAACACGACTACATTACAAGGTAATTTAGCCCTGTGTCTGCTTGTTAACTGTTGTAACCTTGATTTAAAAAATTATCAAGCTTCGTTAGTGGTCCCAGGACCCCCTGAACATTAGCACAACCACCTAACAAGGTAGTTTAGCCTTGTGTCTGCTTGTTAACTGTTGCAACCTTAATTAAAAAAAAATCAAGCTTCGTTAGTGGTCCCAGGACCCCCTGAACATTAGCACAACCACATAACAAGGTAGTTTAGCCTTGTGTCTGCTAAGCTTGTTAACTGCTGTAACCTTGATTAAAAAAATTATCAAGCTTGATTAGTGGTTCCAGGACCCCCTGAACATTAGCATGACTACATTTCAAGGAAATTTAGCCTTGAGTCTGCTAAGCTTGTTAACTGTTGTAACCTTGATTAAAAAAATGATCAAGCTTGATTAGTGGTCCCAGGACCCCCTGAACATTAGCACAATTACATTACAAGGTAGTTTAGCCTTGTGTCTGCTTGTTAACTGGTGTAAACTTGATTTAAAAAAATATCAAGCTTAGTTAGTGGTCCCAGGACCCCCTGAACATTAGCACGACTACATTACAAGGTAGTTTAGCCTTGTGTCTGCTAAGCTTGTTAACTTCTGTAACCTTAATTAAAAAATTATCAAGTTTAGTTAGTGGTCCAAGGACCCCCTGAACATTAGCATGACTACATTACAAGGTAGTTTAGTCTTGTGTCTGCTTGTGAACTGTTGTAACCTTGATTTAAAAAATTATCAAGCTTCGTTAGTGGTCTCAGAACCCCCTGAACATTAGCACAACTACATTAGAAGGTAATTTAGCATTGTGTGTGCTTGTTAACTGTTGTAACCTTGATTTAAAAAAAAATATCAAGCTTCATTAGTGGTCCCAGGACCCCCTGAACATTAGCACAACCTCATTACAAGGTAGTTTAGCCTTGTGTCTGCTAAGCCTGTTAACTGCTGTAACCTTGATTAAAAAATTTATCAAGCTTGATTAGTGGTCCCAGGACCCCCTGAACATTAGCATGACTACATTACAAGGCAGTTTAGCCTTGTGTCTGCTGCTTAACTGTTGTAACCTTGATGTAAACAAGCATTTGTCAATGCCGAATGTTGCTTGCTTCTATGTTCTGTTTAGGTATTTGGAAGTCATTGGAGTGCAAATATTGAAAATTTGCGAACTTACGAGCGTGCGTAGGAACTGCGCAATGCACGCTCGTAAAACAGTCATTTTTAGGAATTTTTTCACCAGATTTTCAACATAGCCATTTTAAGACCTCTGCTCATGAACAGTGTCACTGTGATTTTGTTAATGTGTCCCATACATTGAGTTTGCACACCGACTGCGCCATTGTGCGCTACATGGTGGAAACACGTTTTGGGCAGGATGTGAAAAATGACAGCTGTACTGCTCATAAGGAGGTGTGGTAAAATGGCAATGTTGAAAATCTGGAGTGAAAATATTGAAAATTTACGAACTTACGAGCCTGCGTATCAACTGCGCAACGCATGCTCGTGAAACAGTCATTTATAGGAATTTTTTCACCAAATTTTCAACATAGCCATTTTAAGACCTCTGCTCATGAACAGTGTCACTGTGATTTTCTTAATTTGTCCCGTACATTGATTTTGCACACCGACTGCGCCGTTCTGCTACATGGGAGAAACACATTTTGGGTGAGATGTGAAAAATGACAGCTATACTACTCATAAGAAGGTATGGTAAAATGGCAATGTTGAAAATCTGGAGTGAAAATATCGAAATTTCGCGAACTTACAAGCCTGCATAGGAACTGCGCAACGCACGCTTGTAAAACAGTCATTTTTGGGAATTTTTGAACCAAATTTTCAACATGGGGTTTATGGGACCCCTTCTCATGAATAATGTCACTGACATGGTGGTATTCAGTCCCAAAGGGTGATTTCGCAGTCACTGCACAATCACTGCGCGAAATCACCCTTCGGGCCCGAATAACACCATGACAGTGACATCATTCATGAGAAGGGGTCCCAAAACCCCATGTTGAAAATTTGGTGCAAAAATTCCCAAAAAATGCTGAGATATGCAACAAAGTTGAAACCCCCTATCTAGGCCATTATACAGCTTACCGGCATTTCCTCAGTTCTCGGTCGGCTTTGAAGAGTGCAGACGTGTTCCCGGTCCACCGAAGATCGCCGCTAGCCGGAGTCTGGAGGTAAGTATGGGGTGTGGGGAGGCTGGGTGCGCAGTGGGTGGGTGCGGGCTGTGGGAGGGTCGTGAGGGCGCTCCATGGGACCGTTTCGTTTTCAGGTTAAAAAAAAAGACGTCGGCGACCGTTTGCCACGCTGGGGTGGGCTCCCAGCATGGCACAAGGGCGTTGGGTGAAGCGTTCATACAGCGGGGATTGGGCACCCCATCGGCCAAAGGACTCATTGCCACGCTGGGGTGGGCTCCCAGCGTGGCACCTACAACTGGGGGAAGAGATGCAGCTCAGTCGGCCAGAGTTGGGCACCCGTCTGCTATGCAGTAGGTCGGGGGCATGCGCCTGCGTGTGGGGGAGCTATGCTTCAGTGGGCTTCTTATCTCTGCTCACTGAAGCGTAGCTCCCCCTTTCAACTATATGCCACTGCATTTTGGAGCGTGTCATAGACAGCTCCAAAATGCATTGGCTTACAGGGGCCGCGCCTGCCAGCTCACTGACTGAATTGGAGGAGGAGGTGACACACCTTCGAAATCTCCGATGATGGCATTATGTTTCTTGCACATGCATGCAAGAAACATAAAAATTATCATGCTTAGACAGCGGTCCCAGGACCCTGTGGGCATTAGCACAACTACATTACAAGGTAATTTAGCCTTGTGTCTGCTTGTTAACTGTTGTAACCTTGATTAAAAAAATTATCAAGCTCAGTTAGTGGTCCCAGGACCCCCTGAACATTAACACGACTACATTACAAGGCAGTTTAGCCTTGTGTCTGCTAAGCTTGTTAACTGTTGTAACCTTGAATAAAAGGTTTATCAAGCTTGATTAGTGGTCCCAGGACCCCCTGAACATTAGCACGACTACACTACAAGGTAATTTAGCCTTGTGTCTGCTTGTTAACTGTTGCAACCTTAATTAAAAAAAATATTAAGCTTCGTTAGTGGTCCCAGGACCCCCTGAACATTAACACGACTACATTACAAGGTAATTTAGCTTTGTGTCTGCTTAACTGTTGTAACCTTGATTTAAAAAATTATCAAGCTTCGTTAGTGGTCCCAGGACCCCCTGAACATTAGCACAACCACATAACAAGGTAGTTTAGCCTTGTGTCTGCTTGCTAACTGTTGTAACCTTGATTAAAAAAATTATCAAGCTTGATTAGTGGTTCCAGGACCCCCTGAACATTAGCATGACTACATTTCAAGGCAATTTAGCCTTGTGTCTGCTAAGCTTGTTGACTGTTGTAACCTTGATTAAAAAAATGATCAAGCTTGATTAGTGGTCCCAGGACCCCTGAACATTAGCATGACTACACTACAAGGTAGTTTAGCCTTGTGTCTGCTTGTTAACTGTTGTAACCTTGATTTAAATAATTATCAAGCTTCGTTAATGGTCCCAGGACCCCCTGAACATTACCGACTACATTAGAAGGTAATTTAGCATTGTTCTGCTTGTTAACTGTTGTAACCTTGATTTAAAAAAAAATATCA
The DNA here is from genome assembly GCA_016271365.2 of Neoceratodus forsteri. Taxonomy (NCBI): domain Eukaryota; kingdom Metazoa; phylum Chordata; order Ceratodontiformes; family Ceratodontidae; genus Neoceratodus; species Neoceratodus forsteri. Next base: position 721,323,265 of record CM057454.1, read on the forward strand.
AGCTTCATAAGTGGTCCCAGGACCCCCTGAACATTAGCACTACCTCATTACAAGGTAGTTTAGCCTTGTGTCTGCTAAGCTTGTTAACTGCTGTAACCTTGATTAAAAAATTTATCAAGCTTGATTAGTGGTTCCAGGACCCCCTGAACATTAGCATAACTACATTACAAGGTAATTTAGCATTGTGTCTGCTTGTTAACTGTTGTAACCTTGATTTAAAAAAATTATCAAGCTTCGTTAGTGGTCCCAGGACCCCCTGAACATTAGCACAACCACATTACAAGGTAGTTTAGCCTTGTGTCTGCTAAGCTTGTTGACTGTTGTAACCTTGATTAAAAAATTATCAAGCTTGATTAGTGGTCCCAGGACCCCCTGAACATTAGCACAATTACATTACAAGGTAGTTTAGCCTTGTGTCTGCTTGTTAACTGTTGTAACCTTGATTTAAAAAATTATCAAGCTTAGTTAGTGGTCCCAGGCCCCCCTGAATACTAGCACAACCACATTACAAGGTAGTTTAGCCTTGTGTCTGTTAAGCTTGTTAACTGCTGTAACCTTGATTAAAAAATTATCAAGCTTAGTTAGTGGTCCCAAGACCACTTGAACATTAGCATGACTACATTACAAGGTAGTTTAGCCTTGTGTCTGCTTGTTAACTGTTGTAACCTTGATTAAAACATTTATGAAGCTTGATTAGTGGTTCCAGGACCCCCTGAACATTAGCATGACTACACATTACAAGGTAGTTTAGCCTTGTGTCTGCTTGTTAACTGTTGTAACCTTGATTTAAAAATTATCAAGCTTAGTTAGTGGTCCCAGGACCCCTGAACATAGCATGACTACATTACAAGGTAATTTAGCCTTGAGTCTGCTAAGCTTGTTAACTGTTGTAACCTTGATTAAAAAATTATCAAGCTTAGTTAGTGGTCCCAAGACCCCTTGAACATTAGCATGACTACATTACAAGGTAGTTTAGCCTTGTGTCTGCTTGGTAACTGTTGTAACCTTGAATAAAAAGTTTATCAAGCTTGATTAGTGGTCCCAGGACCCCCTGAACATTAGCACAACTACATTACAAGGCAGTTTAGCCTTGTGTCTGCTTGTTAACTGTTACAACCTTAATTAAAAAAAATATCAAGCTTCGTTAGTGGTCCCAGGACCCCCTGAATATTAACACGACTACATTACAAGGTAATTTAGCCTTGTGTCTGCTTGTTAACTGTTGTAACCGTGATTAAAAAAATTATTAAGCTTCGTTAGTGGTCCCAGGACCCCCTGAACATTAGCACAACCACATAACAAGGTAGTTTAGCCTTGTGTCTGCTAAGCTTGTTAACTGCTGTAACCTTGATTAAAAAAATTATCAAGCTTGATTAGTGGTTCCAGGACCCCTGAACATTAGCATGACTACATTTCAAGGCAATTTAGCCTTGAGTCTGCTGAGCTTGTTAACTGTTGATTTAAAAATTATCAAGCTTAGTTAGTGGTCCCAGGACCCCCTGAACATTAGCACAACCACATTACAAGGTAGTTTAGCCTTGTGTCTGCTAGCTTGTTGACTGTTGTAACCTTGATTAAAAAATGATCAAGCTTGATTAGTGGTCCCAGGACCCCCTGAACATTAGCACAATTACATTACAAGGTAGTTTAGTCTTGTGTCTGCTTGTTAACTGTTGTAACCTTGATTTAAAATATTATCAAGCTTAGTTAGTGGTCCCAGGACGCCCTAAACATTAGCATGACTACATTGCAAGGTAGTTTAGCCTTGTGTCTGCTTGTTAACTGTTGTAACCTTGATTTAAAAAATTATCAAGCTTCGTTAGTGGTCCCAGGACCCCCTGAACATTAGCACGACTACAATAGAAGGTAATTTAGCATTGTGTCTGCTTGTTAACAGTTGTAACCTTGATTTAAAAAAAATATCAAGATTCATTAGTGGTCCCAGGACCCCCTGAACATTAATACGACTATATTACAAGGTAATTTAGCCCTGTGTCTGCTTGTTAACTGTTGTAACCTTGATTTAAAAAATTATCAAGCTTCGTTAGTGGTCCCAGGACCCCCTGAACATTAGCACAACCACCTAACAAGGTAGTTTAGCCTTGTGTCTGCTGCTTGTTAACTGTTGCAACCTTGATTAAAAATTATCAAGCTTCGTTAGTGGTCCCAGGACCCCCTGAACATTGACACGACTACATTACAAGGTAATTTAGCCTTATGTCTGCTTGTTAACTGTTGTAACCTTGATTTAAAAAATTATCAAGCTTCGTTAGTGGTCCCAGGACCCCCTGAACATTAGCAGAACCACATAACAAGGTAGTTTAGCCTTGTGTCTGCTAAGCTTGTTAACTGCTGTAACCTTGATTAAAAAAATGATCAAGCTTGATTAGTGGTTCCAGGACCCCCTGAACATTAGCACAATTACATTACGAGGTAGTTTAGCCTTGTGTCTGCTTGTTAACTGGTGTAAACTTGATTTAAAAAAATATCAAGCTTAGTTAGTGGTCCCAGGACCCCTGAACATTAGCGACTACATTACAAGGTAGTTTAGCCTTGTGTCTGCTAAACTTGTTAACTTCTGTAACCTTAATTAAAAATTATCAAGTTTAGTTAGTCGTCCCAGGACCCTGAACATTAGCATGATTACATTCAAGGTAGTTTAGTCTTGTGTCTGCTTGTTAACTTTTGTAACCTTGATTTAAAAATTATCAAGCTCGTTAGTGGTCTCAGAACCCCTGAACATTAGCACAACTACATTAGAAGGTAATTTAGCATTGTGTGTGCTTGTTAACTGTTGTAACCTTGATTTTAAAAAATATCAAGCTTCATTAGTGGTCCCAGGACCCCTGAACATTAGCACAACCTCATTACAAGGTAGTTTAGCCTTGTGTCTGCTAAGCTTGTTAACTGCTGGAATCTTGATTAAAAATTTATCAAGCTTGATTAGTGGTCCCAGGACCCCTGAACATTAGCATGACTACATTACAAGGCAGTTTAGCCTTGTGTCTGCTGCTTAACTGTTGTAACCTTGATGTAAACAAGCATTTGTCAATGCCGAATGTTGCTTGCTTCTATGTGCTGTTTAGGTATTTGGAAGTCATTGGAGTGCAAATATTGAAAATTTGCGAACTTACGAGCGTGCGTAGGAACTGCATAACGCACGCTCGTAAAACAGTCATTTTTAGGAATTTTTTCACCAGATTTTCAACATAGCCATTTTAAGACCTCTGCTCATGAACAGTGTCACTGTGATTTTGTTAATGTGTCCCATACATTGAGTTTGCACACCGACTGCGCCATTGTGCGCTACATGGGTGGAAACACGTTTTGGGCAGGATGTGAAAAATGACAGCTGTACTGCTCATAAGGAGGTGTGGTAAAATGGCAATGTTGAAAATCTGGAGTGAAAATATTGAAAATTTATTTAACTTACGAGCCCGCGATCAATCGGCGCAGCAACGCATCACCGTGAACAGTCATTTAGAAGAATTTTTCACCAAATTTTCAACATAGCTATTTTAAGACCTCTGCTCATGAACAGTGTCACTGTGATTTTCTTAATTTGTCCCGTACATTGATTTCGCACACCGACTGCGCCATTCTGCGCTACATGGGCGGAAACACATTTTGGGTGAGATGTGAAAAATGACAGCTATACTACTCATAAGAAGGTATGGTAAAATGGCAATGTTGAAAATCTGGAGTGAAAATATTGAAATTTCGCGAACTTACAAGCCTGCGTAGGAACTGCGCAACGCACGCTTGTAAAACAGTCATTTTATGGAATTTTGGCACCAAACTTTCAACATGGGGTTTTTGGGACCCCTTCTCATGAATAATGTCACTGTCATGGTGGTATTCAGTCCCAAAGGGTGATTTCGCAGTCACTGCACAATCACTGCGTGAAATCACCTTTCGGGCCCGAATAACACCATGACAGTGACATCATTCATGAGAAGGGGTCCCAAAAACCCCATGTTGTAAATTTGGCAAAAATTCCAAAATGCCTGAGATATGCAACAGTTGAAACCCCTATCTAGGCCATTATACAGCTTACCGGCATTTCCTCAGTTCTCGGTCGGCTTTGAAGAGTGCAGACGTGTTCCCGGTCCACGAAGTCGTCGCGCCAGAGTGCGGAGTAGTATGGGGTGAGGGGGTGTGGGAGGCTGGGTCGCGCAGTGGGTGGAGTGCGGGCTGTGGGAGGGGTCAGGAGATGCTCCATGGAGACCGTTTCGTTTTCAGGTTAAAAAAAAAGGCGTCGGCGACCGTTTGCCACGCTGGGGTGGGCTCCCAGCGTGGCACAAGGGCGTTGGGTGAAGCGTTCATACAGCGGGGATTGGGCACCCCTCGGCCAAAGACTCATTGCCACGCTGGGGTGGGCTCCCAGCGTGGCACCTAAACTGGGGGAGAGCGCCAGCTCAGTCGGCCAGAGTTGGGCACCCGTCTGCTATGCAGTAGTGCGGGGGCATGCGCCTGCGTGTGGGGGGGAGCTATGCTTCAGTGGGCTTCTTATCTCTGCTCACTGAAGCGTAGCTCCCCCTTTCAACTGTATGCCACTGCATTTTGGAGCGTGTCATAGACAGCTCCAAAATGCATTGGCTTACAGGGGCCGCGCCTGCCAGCTCACTGACTGAATTGGAGGAGGAGGTGACACACCTTCAAAATCTCCGATGATGGCACTATGTTTCTTGCACATGCGTGCAAGAAACATAAAAATTATCATGCTTAGACAGCGGTCCCAGGACCCTGTGGGCATGCTACGACTACATTACAAAAGGTAATTTAGCCTTGTGTCTGCTTGTTAACTGTTGTAACCTTGATTAAAAAAATTATCAAGCTCAGTTAGTGGTCCCAGGACCCCCTGAACATTAACACGACAACATTACAAGGCAGTTTAGCCTTGTGTCTGCTAAGCTTGTTAACTGTTGTAACCTTGATTAAAATATTTATCAAGCTTGACTAGTGGTTCCAGGACCCCTGAACATTAGCATGACTACATTACAAGGTAATTTAGCCTTGTGTCTGCTAAGCTTGTTAACTGTTGTAACCTTGATTTAAAAAATATCAAGCTTAGTTAGTGGTCCCAAGACCCCCTGAACATTAGCATAACTACATTACAAGGCTGTTTAGCCTTGTGTCTGCTAAGCTTGTTTACTGTTGTAACCTTGAATAAAAAGTTTATCAAGCTTGATTAGTGGTCCCAGGACCCCCTGAACATTAGCACGACTACATTACAAGGTAATTTAGCCTTGTGTCTGCTTAACTGTTGTAACCTTGATTTAAAAAATTATCAAGCTTCGTTAGTGGTCCCAGGACCCCCTGAACATTAGCACAACCACATAACAAGGTAGTTTAGCCTTGTGTCTGCTTGTTAACTGTTGTAACCTTGATTAAAAAAATTATCAAGCTTGATTAGTGGTTCCAGGACCCCCTGAACATTAGCATGAGTACATTTCAAGGCAATTTAGCCTTCTGTCTGCTAAGCTTGTTGACTGTTGTAACCTTGATTAAAAAAATGATCAAGCTTGATTAGTGGTCCCAGGACCCCCTGAACATTAGCATGACTACACTACAAGGTAGTTTAGCCTTGTGTCTGCTTGTTAACTGTTGTAACCTTGATTTAAATAATTATCAAGCTTCGTTAATGGTCCCAGGACCCCCTGAACATTAGCACGACTACATTAGAAGGTAATTTAGCATTGTGTCTGCTTGTTAACTGTTGTAACCTTGATTTAAAAAAAAATATCAAGCTTCATAAGTGGTCCCAGGACCCCCTGAACATTAGCACTACGTCATTACAAGATAGTTTAGCCTTGTGTCTGCTAAGCTTGTTAACTGCTGTAACCTTGATTAAAAAATTTATCAAGCTTGATTAGTGGTTCCAGGACCCCCTGAACATTAGCATAACTACATTACAAGGTAATTTAGCATTGTGTCTGCTTGTTAACTGTTGTAACCTTGATTTAAAAAAATTATCAAGCTTCGTTAGTGGTCCCAGGACCCCCTGAACATTAGCACAACCGCATTACAAGGTAGTTTAGCCTTGTGTCTGCTAAGCTTGCTGACTGTTGTAACCTTGATTAAAAAATTATCAAGCTTGATTAGTGGTCCCAGGACCCCCTGAACATTAGCACAATTACATTACAAGGTAGTTTAGCCTTGTGTCTGCTTGTTAACTGTTGTAACCTTGATTTAAAAAATTATCAAGCTTAGTTAGTGGTCCCAGGACCCCCTGAACATTAGCACGACTACATTACAAGGTAGTTTAGCCTTGTGTCTGCTAAGCTTAACTTCTGTAACCTTAATTAAAAAATTATCAAGTTTAGTTAGTCGTCCCAGGACCCCCTGAACATTAGCATGACTACATTACAAGGTAGTTTAGTCTTGTGTCTGCTTGTTAACTGTTGTAACCTTGATTTAAAAAATTATCAAGCTTCGTTAGTGGTCTCAGAACCCCCTGAACATTAGCCCAACTACATTAGAAGGTAATTTAGCATTGTGTGTGCTTGTTAACTGTTGTAACCTTGATTTAAAAAAAAATATCAAGCTTCATTAGTGGTCCCAGGACCCCCTGAACATTAGCACAACCACCTAACAAGGTAGTTTAGCCTTGTGTCTGCTTGTTAACTGTTGCAACCTTAATTAAAAAAAATATCAAGCTTCATTAGTGGTCCCAGGACCCCCTGAACATTAACACGACTTCATTACCAGGTAATTTAGCCTTATGTCTGCTTGTTAACTGTTGTAACCTTGATTTAAAAAATTATCAAGCTTCGTTAGTGGTCCCAGAACCCCCCGAACATTAGCACAACCACATAACAAGGTAGTTTAGCCTTGTGTCTAAGCTTGTTAACTGCTGTAACCTTGATTAAAAAAATGATCAAGCTTGTTTAGTGGTTCCAGGACCCCCTGAACATTAGCACAATTACATTACAAGGTAGTTTAGCCTTGTGTCTGCTTGTTAACTGGTGTAAACTTGATTTAAAAAAATATCAAGCTTAGTTAGTGGTCCCAGGACCCCCTGAACATTAGCACGACTACATTACAAGGTAGTTTAGCCTTGTGTCTGCTAAGCTTAACTTCTGTAACCTTAATTAAAAAATTATCAAGTTTAGTTAGTCGTCCCAGGACCCCCTGAACATTAGCATGACTACATTACAAGGTAGTTTAGTCTTGTGTCTGCTTGTTAACTTTTGTAACCTTGATTTAAAAAATTATCAAGCTTCGTTAGTGGTCTCAGAACCCCCTGAACATTAGCACAACTACATTAGAAGGTAATTTAGCATTGTGTGTGCTTGTTAACTGTTGTAACCTTGATTTAAAAAAATATCAAGCTTCATTAGTGGTCCCAGGACCCCCTGAACATTAGCACAACCTCATTACAAGGTAGTTTAGCCTTGTGTCTGCTAAGCTTGTTAACTGCTGGAATCTTGATTAAAAAATTTATGAAGCTTGATTAGTGGTCCCAGGACCCCCTGAACATTAGCATGACTACATTACAAGGCAGTTTAGCCTTGTGTCTGCTCTTAACTGTTGTAACCTTGATGTAAACAAGCATTTGTCAATGCCGAATGTTGCTTGCTTCTATGTGCTGTTTAGGTATTTGGAAGTCATTGGAGTGCAAATATTGAAAATTTGCGAACTTCGACGTGCGTGGGAACTACATAGCATGCCTAAATAAAACAGTCATTTTAGGAATTTTTCACCAGATTTTCAACATAGCCATTTTAAGACCTCTGCTCATGAACAGTGTCACTGTGATTTTGTTAATGTGTCCCATACATTGAGTTTGCACACCGACTGCGCCATTGTGCGCTACATGGGCGGAAACACGTTTTGGGCAGGATGTGAAAATGACAGCTGTACTGCTCATAAGGAGGTGTGGTAAAATGGCAATGTTGAAAATCTGGAGTGAAAATATTGAAAATTTATTGAACTTACGAGCCCGCGATCAATCCGGCGCAGCAACGCATCACCGTGAACAGTCATTTAGAAGAATTTTTCACCAAATTTTCAACATAGCTATTTTAAGACCTCTGCTCATGAACAGTGTCACTGTGATTTTCTTAATTTGTCCCGTACATTGATTTTGCACACCGACTGCGCGATTCTGTGCTACATGGGCAGAAACACATTTTGGGTGAGATGTGAAAAATGACAGCTATACTACTCATAAGAAGGTATGGTAAAATGGCAATGTTGAAAATCTGGAGTGAAAATATTGAAATTTCGCGAACTTACAAGCCTGCGTAGGAACTGCGCAACGCACGCTTGTAAAACAGTCATTTTTGGAATTTTACACCAAATTTTCAACATGGGGTTTTTGGGACCCCTTCTCATGAATAATGTCACTGACATGGTGGTATTCAGTCCCAAAGGGTGATTTCACAGTCACTGCACAATCACTGCGCGAAATCACCCTTCGGGCCCGAATAACACCATGACAGTGACATCATTCATGAAGGGTCCCAAACTCCATGTTGAAATTGGTGCAAAATTCCAAAATACCTGAGATATGCAACAAAGTTGAAACCCCCTATCTAGGCCATTATACAGCTTACGGCATTTCCTCAGTTCGCGTCGGCTTTGAAGAGTGCAGGCGTGTTCCCGGTCCACCGAAGATCGTCAGCGCGAGTCTGGAGGTAAGTATGGGGTGAGGGGCGTGGGGGAGGCTGGGTGCGCAGTGGGTGGAGTGCGGGCTGTGGGAGGGTGCGGAGGCGCTCCATGGGACCGTTTTCGTTTTCAGGTTAAAAAAAAAGGCGTCGGCGACCGTTTGCCACGCTGGGGTGGGCTCCAGCATGGCACAAGGACGTTGGGTGAAGCGTTCATACAGCGGGGATTGGGCACCCCATCGGCCAAGGGACTCATTGCCACGCTAGGGTGGGCTCCCAGCGTGGCACCACAACTGGGGGAAGAGAGTGCAGCTCAGTCGGCGGGGATTGGGCACCCGTCTGCTATGCAGTAGGTCGGGGGCATGCGCCTGCGTGTGGGGGAGCTATGCTTCAGTGGGCTTCTTATCTCTGCTCACTGAATCGTAGCTCCCCTTCTCAATCAGTACGCCACTGCATTTTGGAGCGTGTCATAGACAGCTCCAAAATGCATTGGCTACAGGGGCCGCGCCTGCCAGCTCACTGACTGAATTGGAGGAGGAGGTGACACACCTTCGAAATCTCCGATGATGGCACTATGTTTCTTGCACATGCGTGCAAGAAACATAAAAATTATCATGCTTAGACAGCGGTCCCAGGACCCTGTGGGCATTAGCACGACTACATTACAAGGTAATTTAGCCTTGTGTCTGCTTGTTAACTGTTGTAACCTTGATTAAAAAAATTATCAAGCTCAGTTAGTGGTCCCAGGACCCCCTGAACATTAACACGACTACATTACAAGGCAGTTTAGCCTTGTGTCTGCTAAGCTTGTTAACTGTTGTAACCTTGATTAAAACATTTATCAAGCTTGACTAGTGGTTCCAGGACCCCTGAACATTAGCATGACTACATTACAAGGTAATTTAGCCTTGTGTCTGCTAAGCTTGTTAACTGTTGTAACCTTGATTTAAAAAATATCAAGCTTAGTTAGTGGTCCCAAGACCCCCTGAACATTAGCATAACTACATTACAAGGCTGTTTAGCCTTGTGTCTGCTAAGCTTGTTAACTGTTGTAACCTTGAATAAAAAGTTTATCAAGCTTGATTAGTGGTCCTAGGACCCCCTGAACATTAGCATGACTACACTACAAGGTAATTTAGCCTTGTGTCTCCTTAACTGTTGTAACCTTGATTTAAAAAATTATCAAGCTTCGTTAGTGGTCCCAGGACCCCCTGAACATTAGCACAACCGCATTACAAGGTAGTTTAGCCTTGTGTCTGCTAAGCTTGTTGACTGTTGTAACCTTTATTAAAAAATTATCAAGCTTGATTAGTGGTCCCAGGACCCCCTGAACATTAGCACAATTACGTTACAAGGTAGTTTAGCCTTGTGTCTGCTTGTTAACTGTTGTAACCTTGATTTAAAAAATTATCAAGCTTAGTTAGTGGTCCCAGGACCCCCTGAATACTAGCACCACCACATTACAAGGTAGTTTAGCCTTGTGTCTGCTAAGCTTGTGAACTGCTGTAACCTTGATTAAAAAATTATCAAGCTTAGTTAGTGGTCCCAAGACCACTTGAACATTAGCATGACTACATTACAAGGTAGTTTAGCCTTGTGTCTGCTTGTTAACTGTTGTAACCTTGATTAAAACATTTATGAAGCTTGATTAGTGGTTCCAGGACCCCCTGAACATTAGCATGACTACATTACAAGGTAGTTTAGCCTTGTGTCTGCTAAGCTTGTTAACTGCTGTAACCTTGATTAAAAAAATTATCAAGCTTGATTAGTGGTTCCAGGACCCCTGAACATTAGCATGACTACATTACAAGGTAATTTAGCCTTGAGTCTGCTAAGCTTGTTAACTGTTGTAACCTTGATTAAAAAATTATCAAGCTTAGTTAGTGGTCCCAAGACCCCTTGAACATTAGCATGACTACATTACAAGGTAGTTTAGCCTTGTGTCTGCTAAGCTATTGACTGTTGTTACCTGATTAAAAAATTATCAAGCTTGTTAGTGGTCCCAGGACCCCCTGAACATTAGCACAATTAAATTACAAGGTAGTTTAGCATGTGTCTGCTTGTTAACTGTTGTAACCTTGATTTAAAAAATTATCAAGCTTAGTTAGTGGTCCCAGGACGCCCTGAAAATTAGCATGACTACATTGCAAGGTAGTTTAGCCTTGTGTCTGCTTGTTAACTGTTGTAACCTTGATTTAAAAAATTATCAAGCTTCGTTAGTGGTCCCAGGACCCCCCGAACATTAGCACGACTACAATAGAAGGTAATTTAGCATTGTGTCTGCTTGTTAACTGTTGTAACCTTGATTTAAAAAATATATGAAGCTTCATTAATGGTCCCAGGACCCCCTGAACATTAGCACAACCTCATTACAAGGTAGTTTAGCCTTGTGTCTGCTAAGCTTGTTAACTGTTGTAACCTTGATTAAAAAATTTATCAAGCTTGCTTAGTGGTCCCAGAACCTCCTGAACATTTGCGCAATTACATTACAAGGTGGTTTAGCCTTGTGTCTGCTTGTTAACTGTTGTAACCTTGATTTAAAAAATTATCAAGCTTAGTTAGTGGTCCCAGGACCCCCTGAACATTAGCACAACCACATTACAAGGTCGTTTAGCCTTGTGTCTGCTTTGCTTGTTAACTGCTGTAACCTTGATTAAAAAATTAATCAAGCTCGATTAGTGGTTCCAGGACTCCCTGAACATTAGCATGACTACATTACAAGGTAATTTAGCCTTGAGTCTGCTAAGCTTGTTGACTGTTGTACCCTTGATTAAAAATTTATCAAGCTTGATTAGTGGTCCCAGGAACCCCTGAACATTAGCCCAATTACATTACAAGGTAGTTTAGCCTTCTGTCTGCTTGTTAACTGTTTTAACCTTGATTAAAAAATTATCAAGCTTAGTTAGTGGTCCCAAGGCCCCTTGAACATTAGCATGACTACATTACAAGGTAGTTTAGCCTTGTGTCTGCTTGGTAACTGTTGTAACCTTGATTTAAAAAATTATCAAGCTTAGTTAGTTGTCCCAGGACCACCTGAACATTAGCACAACCACATTACAAGGTAGTTTAGCTTTGTGTCTGCTAAGCTTGTTAACTGCTGTAACCTTGATTAAAACATTTATCAAGCTTGACTAGTGGTTCCAGGACCCCCTGAACATTAGCATGACTACATTACAAGGTAATTTAGCCTTGTGTCTGCTAAGCTTGTTAACTGTTGTAACCTTGATTTAAAAAATATCAAGCTTAGTTAGTGGTCCCAAGACCCCCTGAACATTAGCACAATTACATTACAAGGTAGTTTAGCCTTGTGTCTGCTTGTTAACTGTTGTAACCTTGATTTAAAAAATTATCAAGCTTAGTTAGTGGTCCCGGGACCCCCTGAACATTAGCACAACCTCATTACAAGGTAGTTTAGCCTTGTGTCTGCTAAGCTTGTTAACTGCTGGAATCTTGATTAAAAAATTTATCAAGCTTGATTAGTGGTCCCAGGACCCCCTGAACATTAGCATGACTACATTACAAGGCAGTTTAGCCTTGTGTCTGCTGCTTAACTGTTGTAACCTTGATGTAAACAAGCATTTGTCAATGCCGAATGTTGCTTGCTTCTATGTGCTGTTTAGGTATTTGGAAGTCATTGGAGTGCAAATATTGAAAATTTGCGAACTTACGACCGTGCGTAGGAACTGCGCAACGCACGCTCGTAAAACAGTCATTTTTAGGAATTTTTTCATCAGATTTTCAACATAGCCATTTTAAGACCTCTGCTCATGAACAGTGTCACTGTGATTTTGTTAATGTGTCCCATACATTGAGTTTGCACACCGACTGCGCCATTATGCGCTACATGGTGGAAACCGCGTTTTGGGCAGGATGTGAAAAATGACAGCTGTACTGCTCATAAGGAGGTGTGGTAAAATGGCAATGTTGAAAATCTGGAGTGAAAATATTGAAAATTTCGAACTTACGAGCCTGCGATCAATCCGCGCAGCACGCATCACCGTGAAACAGTCATTTAGAAGAATTTTTCACCAAATTTTCAACATAGCTATTTTAAGACCTCTGCTCATGAACAGTGTCACTGTGATTTTCTTAATTTGTCCCGTACATTGATTTTGCACACCGACTGCGCCATTCTGTGCTACATGGGCAGAAACACATTTTGGGTGAGATGTGAAAAATGACAGCTATACTACTCATAAGAAGGTATGGTAAAATGGCAATGTTGAAAATCTGGAGTGAAAATATTGAAATTTCGCGAACTTACAAGCCTGCGTAGGAACTGCGCAACGCACGCTTGTAAAACAGTCATTTTGAATTTTACACCAAATTTTCAACATGGGTTTTGGGACCCTTCTCATGAATAATGTCACTGACATGGTGGTATTCAGTCCCAAAGGGTGATTTCACAGTCACTGCACAATCACTGCTGAAATCACCCTTCGGCCCGAATAACACCATGACAGTGACATCATTCTGAGAAGGGGTCCCAAAACCCCATGTTGAAAATTTGTGCAAAATTCCAAAATGCCTGAGATATGCAACAAAGTTGAAACCCCCTATCTAGGCCATTATACAGCTTACGGCATTTCCTCAGTTCACGGTCGGCTTTGAAGAGTGCAGGCGTGTTCCCGGTCCACGAAGATCGTCAGCCGGTAGTGCGGAGGTAAGTATGGGGTGAGGGGGTGTGGGAGGCTGGGTCGCGCAGTGGGTGGAGTGCGGGCTGTGGGAGGGTCGGAGATGCTCACGGGACCGTTTTCGTTTTCAGGTTAAAAAAAAGGCGTCGGCGACCGTTTGCCACGCTGGGGTGGGCTCCAAGCGTAGCACAAGGGCGTTGGGTGAAGCGTTCATACAGCGGGGATTGGGCACCCCATCGGCCAAGGGACTCATTGCCACGCTGGGGTGGGCTCCCAGCGTGGCACCACAACTGGGGGAAGAGACGTGCAGCTCAGTCGGCCAGAGTTGGGCACCCGTCTGCTATGCAGTAGGTCGGGGGCATGCACGCCTGCGTGTGGGGGAGCTATGCTTCAGTGGGCTTCTTATCTCTGCTCACTGAATCGTAGCTCCCCCTTTCAACTGTATGCCACTGCATTTTGGAGCGTGTCATAGACAGCTCCAAAATGCATTGGCTTACAGGGGCCGCGCCTGCCAGCTCACTGACTGAATTGGAGGAGGAGGTGACACACCTTCGAAATCTCCGATGATGGCACTATGTTTCTTGCACATGCGTGCAAGAAACATAAAAATTATCATGCTTAGACAGCGGTCCCAGGACCCTGTGGGCATTAGCACTACATTACAAGGTAATTTAGCCTTGTGTCTGCTTGTTAACTGTTGTAACCTTGATTAAAAAAATTATCAAGCTCAGTTAGTGGTCCCAGGACCCCCTGAACATTAACACGACTACATTACAAGGCAGTTTAGCCTTGTGTCTGCTAAGCTTGTTAACTGTTGTAACCTTGATTAAAACATTTATCAAGCTTGACTAGTGGTTCCAGGACCCCTGAACATTAGCATGACTACATTACAAGGTAATTTAGGCTTGTGTCTGCTAAGCTTGTTAACTGTTGTAACCTTGATTTAAAAAATATCAAGCTTAGTTAGTGGTCCCAAGACCCCCTGAACATTAGCATAACTTCATTACAAGGCTGTTTAGCCTTGTGTCTGCTAAGCTTGTTAACTGTTGTAACCTTGAATAAAAAGTTTATCAAGCTTGATTAGTGGTCCCAGGATCCCCTGAACATTAGCACGACTACAATACAAGGTAATTTAGCCTTGTGTCTGCTTGTTAACTGTTGCAACCTTAATTAAAAAAAAATATCAAGCTTCGTTAGTGGTCCCAGGACCCCCTGAACATTAACACGACTACATTACAAGGTAATTTAGCCTTGTGTCTGCTTGTTAACTGTTGTAACCTTGATTTAAAAAATTATCAAGCTTCGTTAGTGGTCCCAGGACCCCCTGAACATTAGCACAACCACCAACAAGGTAGTTTAGCCTTGTGTCTGCTTGTTAACTGTTGTAACCTTGATTAAAAAAATTATCAAGCTTGATTAGTGGTTCCAGGACCCCCTGAACATTAGCATGACTACATTTCAAGGCAATTTAGCCTTGTGTCTGCTAAGCTTGTTGACTGTTGTAACCTTGATTAAAAAAATGATCAAGCTTGATTAGTGGTCCCAGGACCCCCTGAACATTAGCATGACTACACTACAAGGTAGTTTAGCCTTGTGTCTGCTTGTTAACTGTTGTAACCTTGATTTAAATAATTATCAAGCTTCGTTAATGGTCCCAGGACCCCCTGAACATTAGCACGACTACATTAGAAGGTAATTTAGCATTGTGTCTGCTTGTTAACTGTTGTAACCTTGATTTAAAAAAAAAAATCAAGCTTCATAAGTGGTCCCAGGACCCCCTGAACATTAGCACAACCTCAATACAAGGTAGTTTAGCCTTGTGTCTGCTAAGCTTGTTAACTGCTGTAACCTTGATTAAAAAATTTATCAAGCTTGATTAGTGGTTCCAGGACCCCCTGAACATTAGCATAACTACATTACAAGGTAATTTAGCATTGTGTCTGCTTGTTAACTGTTGTAACCTTGATTTAAAAAAATTATCAAGCTTCGTTAGTGGTCCCAAGACCCCTTGAACATTAGCATGACTACATTACAAGGTAGTTTAGCCTTGTGTCTGCTTGTTAACTGTTGTAACCTTGATTAAAAAATGTATCAAGCTTGATTAGTGGTTCCAGGACCCCCTGAACATTAGCACAATTACATTACAAGGTAGTTTAGCCTTGTGTCTGCTTGTTAACTGTTGTAACCTTGATTTAAAAAATTATCAAGCTTAGTTAGTGGTCCCGGGACCCCCTGAACATTAGCACAACTACATTACGAGGTAGTTTAGCCTTGTGTCTGCTAAGCTTGTTAACTGCTGTAACCTTGATTAAAAAAATTATCAAGCTTGATTATTGGTTCCAGGATCACCTGAACATTAGCGTGACTACATTACAAGGTAATTTAGCCTTATGTCTGCTAAGCTTGTTGACTTTTGTAGCCTTGATTAAAAAATTTATCAAGCTTGATTAGTGGTCCCAGGACCCCCTGAACATTAGCACAATTACATTACAAGGTAGTTTAGCCTTTTGTCTGCTTGTTAACTGTTGTAACCTTGATTTAAAAAATTATCAAGCTTAGTTAGTGGTCCCAGGACCCCCTGAATACTAGCACAACCACATTACAAGGTAGTTTAGCCTTGTGTCTGCTAAGCTTGTTAACTGCTGTAACCTTGATTAAAAAATTATCAAGCTTAGTTAGTGGTCCCAAGACCCCTTGAACATTAGCATGACTACATTATAAGGTAGTTTAGCCTTGTGTCTGCTTGTTATCTGTTGTAACCTTGATTAAAACATTTATGAAGCTTGATTAGTGGTTCCAGGACCCCCTGAACATTAGCACAATTACATTACAAGGCAGTTTAGCCTTGTGTTTGCTTGTTAACTGTTGTAACCTTGATTTAAAAAATTATCAAGCTTAGTTAGTGGTCCCAGGACCCCCTGAATACTAGCACAACCACATTACAAGGTAGTTTAGCCTTGTGTCTGCTAAGTTTGTTAACTGCTGTAACCTTGATTAAAAAATTATCAAGCTTAGTTAGTGGTCCCAAGACCCCTTGAACATTAGCATGACTACATTATAAGGTAGTTTAGCCTTGTGTCTGCTTGTTAACTGTTGTAACCTTGATTAAAACATTTATGAAGCTTGATTAGTGGTTCCAGGACCCCCTGAACATTAGCATGACTGCATTACAAGGTAGTTTAGCCTTGTGTCTGCTAAGCTTGTTAACTGCTGTAACCTTGATTAAAAAAATTATCAAGCTTGATTAGTGGTTCCAGGACCCCCTGAACATTAGCATGACTACATTACAAGGTAATTTAGCCTTGAGTCTGCTAAGCTTGTTAACTGTTGTAACCTTGATTAAAAAATTATCAAGCTTAGTTAGTGGTCCCAAGACCCCTTGAACATTAGCATGACTACATTACAAGGTAGTTTAGCCTTGTGTCTGCTTGGTAACTCTTGTATCCTTGAATCAAAAGTTTATCAAGCTTGATTAGTGGTCCCAGGACCCCCTGAACATTAGCACAACTACATTACAAGGCAGTTTAGCCTTGTGTCTGCTTGTTAACTGTTGCAACCTTAATTAAAAAAAATATCAAGCTTCGTTAGTGGTCCCAGGACCCCCTGAGCTTTAACACGACTACATTACAAAGTAATTTAGCCTTGTGTCTGCTTGTTAACTGTTGTAACCTTGATTTAAAAAATTATCAAGCTTCATAGTGGTCCCAGGACCCCCTGAACATTAGCACAACCACATAACAAGGTAGTTTAGCCTTGTGTCTGCTAAGCTTGTTAACTGCTGTAACTTTGATTAAAAAAATTATCAAGCTTGATTAGTGGTTCCAGGACCACCTGAACATTAGCATGACTACATTTCAAGTTAATTTAGCCTTGAGTCTGCTAAGCTTGTTAACTGTTGTAACCTTAATTAAAAAATTATCAAGCTTAGTTAATGGTCCCAGGACCCCCTGAATATTAGCGTGACTACATTACAAGGTAGTTTAGCCTTGTGTCTGCTAAGCTTATTGACTGTTGTAACCTTGATTAAAAAAATGATCAAGCTTGATTAGTGGTCCCAGGACCCCCTGAACATTAGCCCAATTACATTACAAGGTAGTTTAGCCTTGTGTCTGCTTGTTAACTGTTTTAACCTTGATTAAAAAATTATCAAGCTTAGTTAGTGGTCCCAAGGCCCCTTGAACATTAGCATGACTACATTACAAGGTAGTTTAGCCTTGTGTCTGCTTGGTAACTGTTGTAACCTTGATTTAAAAAATTATCAAGCTTAGTTAGTTGTCCCAGGACCCCCTGAACATTAGCACAACCACATTACAAGGTAGTTTAGCTTTGTGTCTGCTAAGCTTGTTAACTGCTGTAACCTTGATTAAAAAAATTATCAAGCTTGATTAGTGGTTCCTGGACCCCCTGAACATTAGCATGACTACATTACAAGGTAATTTAGCCTTGAGTCTGCTAAGCTTGTTAACTGTTGTAACCTTGATTAAAAAATTATCAAGCTTAGTTAGTGGTCCCAAGACCCCTTGAACATTAGCCTGACTACATTACAAGGTAGTTTAGCCTTGTGTCTGCTTGTTAACTGTTGTAACCTTAATTTAAAAAAATTATCAAGCTTGATTAGTGGTCCCAGGACCCCCTGAACTTTAACACAACTACATTACAAGGTACTTGAGCCTTGTGTTTGCTTTTTAACTGTTGTAACCTTGTTTAAAAAATGATCAAGCTTAGTTAGTGGTCCCAGGGCCCTGTGAGCATTAGCACGACTAAATTACAAGGTTCATTTTAGCCTTGTGATCAGTGTTTGTTAACTGTTGTACCTTGATTAAAAAAATTAAATCTAGCTTTGCTTACTGGTCCCTGGACCTGTGAGGATCACATGCCTTATTATAAGTCTCATTTTAACCTTGTGGTCAGTGCTTGTTAACTGTTGTACCTTGATTAAAAAAAATAAAATCTAGCTTTGCTAACTGGTCCCTGGACTTGTGAGCATCAGCACAACTTATTACAAGGTTCATTTTAGCCTTGTGATCAGTGTTTAACTGTTGTAACCTTGATTATAAAATTATCAAGCTTAGTTAGTGGTCCCAGGACCCTGTGAGCATTAGCATGACTACATTACAAGGTTCCTTAGCCTTGTGGTCAGCTTGCTAATTGTTGTACTCATTGATTAAAAAAAAAGCTCTTCTTGTCTAAGTGACCCCAGGACCTTGTGAGCATTAGCACGACTAATTAAAAAGTGCATTAGCATTGTGGTCAGCTTGGAAACTGTTATATTACCAGATAAAAAAAATACCTGAATTGTAGTTTAACAAAAAAAGAGACCAGTGAAGTCATTTTCTTCATTTTATTATACCCTCTGTCCTTGAACTACAACAACAACATCTCAATTCATCATGTTCAGCTGTTGTACATATCATTTGTTAATTAATTACATCAAGGCCCAACCTATCTCTTTCCCATGGTGGTAATCATGTCACTTCTAAGTTTTGGATTCAGCGCTTCATGTAGACGCAAGCAGCCTGGACCGGATGAAACAGGACAACTGTCCTCCTCCTCCTCCTCTTTGATGCCATTGACCATAACACCAGAGAATATTGTCAGTGAGGCTGCTACCATAACTAAGGAAAAGAAAAAACAGGCCCATTCCTGTCATGTATCCATAGTGCGCTCATGGCAGTGCCAAAAGGAAAATCCAGATTTGGCATGGCTACAGTTTGAAGCAAAAGATGGTATTGCAACCAAGATTTGGTGTACGTTTTGTAGAGAGAAACCAGATGTATTCAAAAAGGGGGCAACTAGAGCTGGTAAAATGAGCAATGTGGATTCGTACATCAGAGGAATTAACAATGTCAAAAAAAACTGTGAGAGGCATGCTGTATCAGAAGGCCATAAACAAGCAATGGCTGCTGCTTTAGCTGCTAATATGCCCTCAGGTGGTGAAATAGAGAAATGTATATTAAAAATGAATAAAAAATCTCTATACAAATTAGAGAAACTTTTTGATATTGCCTACTACCTGGCCAAAGAAGAGGACCACTTCCTGAAATTCAAGGGACTAATATCACTGGAAAAGAGACATGGTGTTGAACTTGGTGATGCTTATGCCAATGAGAAAGTGTGTGCTACATTCATCACAGCTATTGCCGATCACTTAAGAAAACCAATTGTGAGTCATTTCACAGGAGAAGCAACTCCATAAAGATATCATTCAATCTTTATGGATGAGACAACTGACAGGACCACCACAGAGAAGGAGATAGTGTATGCCAAAATTTTCGAGGATGGGCAACCTACTATGAAGTTCATTGGATTAATTGATGTTGAGTCTGCTGATGCAAGTGGTTTGAGGTCTGCAATGACTACCACATACTCTCAATTGTTGGGACAGGACACGGTTGACCTAAAACAGTTATCCAGCATTGGCGCAGGAGCAGACAATGCGTCCGTCAATTCTGGAAGTAATAAGCGTTTGATGGCATTATTGAAAGAAGAGTATTCATGGCTTCTTGCCATTCATTGTGTTTCACACAGGCTTGAATTAGCAGCTAAAGATGCTTTTTAAAACACCTATTTTTCCCAGACCATTGACAACATATTAATCTCAATATTCTGTTTTTATGAGAAGTACCCAAAATGTTACAAAGAGTTAAAAAGAGTGGCTGAAGCCAATCAAACCACCTGCATCATGTTTAAAAAATCACAAGGAACACGATGGCTCTCACATAAAAATGATTCTCTCCTTGCTGTGCTTCATAATTTCAGCAGCATATTGGGTCATTGGGATGAGCTCATGTCTGGCACTAGACAGGATATTCTACCAGCAGACAAGGTGAAAGTTAAGGGGTTTAGAAAACAGATATGCAATGTTAAATTTCTGCTACTGTCACACTTCTATTTTGATATACTCACAGGTCTTTCAACAGTCTCCCGTTCATTTCAGGATGCCCATATATCCCTTCCCATTGTAATGGACACTGTAAGTACAGTACTCTTGGAAACAGAAAATTAATGGCAGAGGATGGGACCACACTAGCCAACTTCAGGAGAGAAGTGGTTATCAATGAGGAAGGGACAGCAGTGTTTAAAGAAATTGTGCTCCAAGGAGCAATAGGAGGTGCTCTTTCAGCCCTTGCCAAGGAATGTGAAGTGATTGTAAACAATGTAATGGAGTGTCTCAACCATCGCTTCTTGGGCTTTGCAGAAGACCCACTATTAACGAATGGCACTGTCATTGACCCTGCAAATTGGCCTGACAATTTCTGAATTTGGAAATGAGGAGATCCAGTTTCTTATAAACCACTTCTCTCCTGTCTTGCTGCAGAATGGATGCAATGTGCATTCTGCAATGACAGAATGGAAACTGTTGAAACAGAATATTAGCAAGTATCACAAGCAGCTCTCATTCCTTGAGGTATGGTTTGTAATCTTCCAGAGAAAATCTCTATACTTTAGAAACATTCTTCATGTCATAGCTATAGTACTAATGTATATCCAATATCTACTGCTACACTAGAAAAGGCATTTTCAGCTATGTAAAGAAATTTTTCTGACTAGAGAGCTAACCTGAAGACCAGCACAATAGTGGACTTACTTTTAATCTCCATGGAGGGCCCTGAAGCACAAGATTTTTGTAGCACACCATCAGTAAAAGAGTGGTTCATAAAAACAAAACGTAGGTTGGGAGCAAAACCTTGCAAGTCTGCAGGCCAAAGCAAAGTCCCAGTACTGAAAGAAGTTCAGATCACATCTTCTAGTGAAAGTGAGAATGAGGAGGACCTCCATCATTATTTCGAACAAAATTCAGATGAAGACTGACTTATAATTTGTGGGGAATTAGCAGCTTGTGATACTTACAT
The DNA here is from genome assembly GCA_016271365.2 of Neoceratodus forsteri. NCBI lineage: Eukaryota > Metazoa > Chordata > Ceratodontiformes > Ceratodontidae > Neoceratodus > Neoceratodus forsteri. The sequence continues at coordinate 721,344,364 of CM057454.1, forward strand.
GGTTTTAAACTACTGTATTTAGACTCCCCTAACCTTGAATTGCATTACACAATCTTGAATGACAAAAAACAATTATGTGTACAATAAATATGCAAAAAATATATATACCACACAACCAACAACTATATATTCTTTATTTAATGAGAGTCTGTCTCCTTGTGAAGTTTTAATCTTCCAAACAGATTTTCTAACTCTGTTCCTTTGCTCACTTGCCTTCTTCTACATATTCTGTCTCTGTCTGCCATTCTATCCCAAATCTTGTCTTCTTCTTTCTCTGTTCTCTCTTCCTCCTGGTACTATGTTCTTGCTCTGGCTAGTACTATAGTTATGTGTTTATCCCTGCCAAGGCAAAAAAAACAAAAAAACAACATAAATAACTGACGTTTTCATCATATGGACCTCTTTTTCTTCATTTTTAGGCAATAGCTCCTGGTCGGCCTGAATAGCTCCTGGTTGACCAAATATTGCCGATGACCAGGAGCTATTCATGGATCCCCATTGGCAAAACCATATTTCTACCCCTGTTTGTGTTGTGTGTGTGACTCCGTCTTCTGTGGTCAGCCCATCACCCTGCTGCTGTGTGCCCTTTGACTGCACTGTACCCCAGTATCCAGTGTGTGTTACTGTGAGAGGTCCGGTGGCCAGTTTTGTGGTGGCACTATCCTTAAATACATGACAGACACCTAGAAATATATTTCACTGTTGGGAGGAGAGACAGAAAAACCTCTTTCCTTGTGTTGTGTGTGTGACTCCATCTCCTGTGGCCAGCCCATCACCCTGCTGCTATGTGCCATTTGACTGCACTGTACCCTAGTACCCAGTGTGTGTTATCGTGAGAGGTCTGGTGGACAGTTTTGTGGTGATACAAAATTTTGTGTAATAATAATGAAACAATAATTTTTTACTCAGATTCAGAATTATGGTTCCTGACCTTTCACCTTGCCCAGCCTGCTTTGCGTATGCCTATGTCCAGCAGCCCAATCATTCTATAAGCCTTGAACCCGGGATCCTTTAGTTGCAAACCTGCATATTATTCAATTACCTTTAGTCCACTGCATCACAGTGTCATTCAGCCAAAACCAAATTTTGGAGTTGCAGCCAGCGATCACCGGCGATTACACATCACATCATTTTCTTTCCTTTTTTTATACTTGTCACACATCACGTCATTTTCTAACACAGAAATTTTGTGAGTGTGTGTACGTGTGTGCGTGCAGTGTACTGCTGCTATTATGGCTGACACCAACATAGATGCATCATCTGGTGCTGGTGGTGGAGCAGGTGCTATTGGTGGCAGTGGTAATGCTGGTGTTAGAAAAAATATCCACTATGTTTCACATGACAAAAATTCAACAAACAGCAAAAGAGCAACAATGAGCCATGGTAAAGGGGGACCGTTTAAGAAAACTTGTGCAGCTGCTGGTGTCACACAGGGAGGTACCATAAGGTATGCTGTTCATGCTGTTAAAATCCCTGTGACTAGCAGTAATAGTGCAAGTGACAGTGAATCCCTCTCTGACTCAGACAGTAGCTCTTTGTCTCAGTCTGATACTGTTGTGACTGGTGATGTATCATCAGCCCTTTAACCAAGTTAAATGAGCAAGTCTGCAGACAAAGAATCAAATAGTGCACTTGCAAATAGATCCACAAATGTTGGCAATGAAAAAGACATATCCAGTGAATCCACCACTTCTACATCGGCCAACAACAAAAACCCATCAAGTGCCCTGCCCTCTCTTCTAGCACCAAGGAAAATGTCCTGGGTTCTGCTCAGAGAGATGAAAAAGTACAAACAGTTTTTAGTTATCTTCCTAGCAATTGAGCAAAGACTGTCACATCTGAAGTGTGGAATTATTTCTCTGTCAGTAAAAGTGATCCATTCAGAACAATTTGTTCTCTATGCAAACAAAGTGTAAACCATGGAAAAGTTGTGTCATGCCTTGGCACTACAGCTCTTAAACGCCATCTGACAAAACATTCAGTATTGCCTGATAATCCAAAACCCATGTTCTCCATCTTCCAGACCACACATGAGAAGGGTCAGGAATCTGAAATGCATACTGAATTGTCTGAACTTGATGCGAACAGAACCAGAGACCACTGTCACTTGAGCATCCCAGCAGCAGCATCAACTAGGAGCAGATTTATCCTGGACTCCCTTCAGGGTGCCTTCCTCAAGCAACTGGTCATGGAACCAACTCGGCAGAAGGCAATACTGGACCTTGTGCTCACAAACAGGGACAGTGTGATGGGGGTAACAGTGGGGGAGCACCTGGGTAACAGTGACCACCAGTCATTGTGGTTTGAAATCACAGAAAGAGCAGAACCAAACCACACAAAAACACGTATCCTGGATTTTAGGGGGGCAGACTTTGGGAAAATGGGGAGATACTTGAAAGAGGCATTAAGGGGAATGGGACAGGAATCAGGGGTTGAGGAACAGTGGGCAGTATTTAAAATGGGGATTATAAGAACAACAGAATTATGCATTAAGCAGGTTAGCAAGAGGAAAAGGAAGAGGAGACCATTATGGTTTTCCAAAGAGGTAGCAAAGAAAGTGAAAGCCAAAAGATTGCATTCAGGCAATACAAAAAGACACAGGCAGAAGGGGATATGGAGAAGTACCAGGAGAAACAAAGGAGGCAGGGAAGTCAGTAAGGGAAGCCAAAGCTCAGACAGAAGAACACATTGCAAAATCAGTGGGTAAAGGGACAAAACCTTTTACAGGTACATAAGTGAAAAAAAGAAAGACAAAGGGAGGGATAGTGAGACTGAAGGGGAGGATGGGAGCGCGTGGAGGATGACAACAATAAAGCTGACATATTGAACAGGTATTTCTGCTCAGTCTTTACTAAGGAAGAGGGGTAATGGGTCTGAAGGGAGTACAAGGGTGAGAATGGTGCAGAATGGACACAAGTCCCTTTACATGAGAAAGGGTCCTGAAGGAACTGGAAGTAATAAGAGCTGATAAAGCAATGGGGCCAGATGGGGTGCACCCAGGTCCTTAAAGAACTAAGAGAGGTGGTGGCTGAACCTCTTGGCTATCCTGTTCAGCCAATCACTGGAAACAGGGAGGTACCCAAAGACTGGAGGACAGCAGATGTAGTCCCCTTATACAAAGAGTGGAACAAAGAGGAAGCAGGGAACTACAGACCAGTCAGCCTCACCGGTAGTGGGAAAGATCATGGAAGCACTACTGAAGGAGAGATTGGTGGAACATCTGGTTGTCAATGGACTACAGGACCCAAGGCAGCATGGTTTCACCAGGGGGAGGTCATGTCAGACCAACCTCATTGAATTTTTTGACTGGGTGACTAGGGAGGTGGATCAGGGGAGGGCAGTGGACATGGCCTATCTGGACTTCAGCAAGGCCTTTGACACTATGCCACATAGAAGACTATTACACAAACTGGGGAATATGGGTGTGGGCAGGACAGTAGTGTGGTGGGTAGGTAACTGGCTGGGTGGCAGGACACAGAGGTGGTGGTAAATGGCTGTCACTCCACAGAGGGAAGAGTAACCAGTGGGGTACCACAGGGATCAGTGCTGGGACCGGGTCCTATTCAACATCTTCATCAGTGACATTGCACAGGATCTAGAAGGCATAATTTCACTGTTCATTGATGACACAAAGCTCTGTAACAGAGTAGACACACCCAGAGGGTGTAGACAGAATGAGAAGGACCTGCAGAAACTTGAAGAATGGTCAAGGGTTTGGCAGTTGAAATTGATGCAAAGAAGTGCAAGATAATGCATATGGGCACAAAAACCCTGGCACAATATATCAGTTGGGGGGTGAGGATATAGCATGCACCAAGCAGGAAAGGGATCTTGGGGTTGTCATCTCTGATGACCTCAAGGTAGGGAAACAGTGTGACAAGGCATCGGGTAAAGCAAATAGGATGCTGGGATGTATAGGCAGGGGCATCACCAGCAGGAAAAGGGAGGTCATAATTCCGCTATACAAGACACTAGTGAGGCCCCACCTGGAGTACAGTGTACAGTTCTGGAGACCATACCTACGTAAGGACATAGACAGGGGAGAAGGTTCAGAGGAGGCAACAAAGATGGTGCATGGGTTGCATCACAAGTCCTATGAAGACAGGTTGAAGGAACTGAACATGTACTCCCTGGAGGAGAGGAGGGAGAGGGATATGATAGAGACATACAAGTATCTTACAGGGAGGAACAGGTGCAGGAAAACACTATTTTTAAGCGAAAAAGATGTTTCAGGACTAGAGGGCATGGGATGAAGTTGGAGGAGGACGATTCAGAGGAAACATGAGAAAGAATTTCTTCACAGAACGGGTGGTGGACAAGTGGAACACCCTGCCAGAGGAAGTGGTGGGGGCTGAAACAATCACGGGATTTAAGAATGCATGGGATAGACATAAAGGAATTCTAGAGGGCAGGGGTGAGGGGAAACAGACTTCTAGGAAAACAAACTGAACTTACAAGCTCAAATGGGCAGACTAGGTGGGCCATAGGCCTTTATCTGCCGACACTGTCTATGTATCTATGTATCTATGTATCTATGTATCTATGTATCTATGTATCTATGTAACCATGTCCAGCCGTAGGACCACCATTAGCACCAGTTGTACATCCAGTGATGGCACTGAATATATAAGTCTAAGTCGACCACCCCATTGTCCATCTGGCCATTTTTAGCACAGTGTCTAATAAGCCAGCAGGGACATGTTGTAAGCAGCTAACACTGTCTCAGGCATTTGAGAGGAAGAATATTTTTACCAAAAATCATCCAACGAGCCTTCATCTTAATCACAGAATTGGTGAAGTGTTAGCTGGGGCCCTTCTCCCATACTCTTTAGTAGATCATGAGGATTTTAGGGAGCTCATGAAACTTGCAGAGCCTCATTACAATGTTCCTCATCGAAGGTACTTTTCCTATTTTGAAATACCAAACATTTATCAGGCATTAAAAGTGACAGTGATGGTTGCACTTAAAACTGCAGAGGGCAGGGTTATTCATGTCACAACAGATATGTAGACCAGCAGTCAAAATATAGATTATATGTCCCTTACTGCTCATTGGGTTATGTTTTCTTGTGCTTCTTCAAAAACAAAGACACCCCAAAAGATGGCGCTGCTGCATATAAAGAAGTTTGGGCAAGGTCATGCAGCTGCAAACATCTTGCAGGAACTAAATGAGCTCCTTCTAGAATGGATTTATTATTACGGTCTAAAATGTGGCTTTTTAGTAAGTGACAATGGAGCCAACATCTTGAAAGCAGTACAGAATGGAGGATTTATGCATGCTTCTTGCTTCTTGCTTTGCACATTGCTTACATTTAATTGTCACGGGGTTTCTGAGCAATGAAGCACAAGTGGATGGTATGATTGCTGTTTGCAAAAAAATTATGACTTTTTTCCACATTCAACCAAGGCTATAAGGATATTATCAGAACGGCAAAAGAAACACAAGCTGCCCCAGCAAAAACTGATTCAAAATGTTTCTACTTGCTGGAACTCTTTATATGCTGCAGCACCTCTTGGAACAAAAGCAAGCTGTACATGAATATTGCTCCAATTACATTATTGGAGATGGCATTATGCTTTCTGCGCTGCAGTGGAAATTAATGGAGACAGTGTGCTGCACCCTAGCTCCTTTTGAGACAGCTACAAGGGACATGTCTTTCGAAGGTGCATTCCTGAGTCAGGTTATCCCACTCATAATGCTGATTTCACATGATCTGAATGTTCTGACTCCACTGTTAGAAAAAGACAGATCTGAAGCTCAGACAACATGTTGGCAGTATCATAAAATCTTGTAAAGAGAATGTATGAGTGCTTCCAAAATAATGACAGATTAGTTGCAATGACAAAATCAAAACACTACATACTTGCAACCCTCTTAGATCCCAGGTTCAAGGTTATACATCTTCCAAAATCAGATGATGTAGAGCACTACAAATTATGGTTGCTAGATGAGTTGCAACACTCACAGGAGTCAAACACAGACACACACAGTAACTTCAGGCTGTCATCACCATAACATGCAGATCTATCTTCACAAAGAGATACAGAACTGGAAAAGTCATCAAAAGTGAGCAGTAGTTGTTCCACAGCTCCCACTTCCACCCTTAGTAGCAAGCTAAATCTGTGGCAAAACATTTCCCAAATTGCTGCCATACTAGCTTACACTGATTTGTCTGCTGAGTATTGTCTGTCCATCATGGTAGACAGTTACCTGCAAGAACCACTTCTTCCTATTAATGCATTCCCTTTTGAATACTGGAGATCAAAAAAAGTTAATATGGCCTGAGCTGTATGATGAAGCCTGTAAATATATTGGTGTTCCTGCAATTAGTGTCTTTTCAGAACACATGTTTAGTACTGCTGGCAATATTGTGACAGATACCAGAAAGAGGCTGCTGCCAGAAAATGTACACATGTTAACTTTATTAAAGTCAATAAGGCAAGATTTTTGTATCCCTACAAGAGTATACATGCTGATCTTGAAGTGACTGCTGTGGATGCTGATGGTGATGATAACTCAGATGGTGGTGGTTGGTAATTACTGTGTAATCCATAAACCAAAATGATCCATATGTAACTTTACTGAATAGAAAGTGATGGGAAAAACTGCATTTTGCATTGTTATGTTTTTGTGGGCAGCATTCTGTTACATGTCTCTTCAGGGAGCCAGTGATCTGGAGTTTTACCTTTGCCATGGTTTGAGCACATAACTGTAAGCATAGGTCTCACTGCAGAATAGCTCATGTTCAGCATTCTGTTGAACACAAACTATGACATAGTAAAAACTCTTAAATAGCTGGTTTCATGGAGAGAACTGTACAGAATGTTGTCCATAAGAAGAAGACAATTGAAAAGACAGTTTTTCACATAAATGTTTATTAAGGAACAGTTAACTATGGCTCTTTGGAGGCAAGACTTTCATTTCTCTTATTAAGAACATTACGGACTGCTGTTACCTAGCACATGTTTTCTGTTCCCTTTAAAAAGAAGAAAGGAATCAGAAATTAAACAACCAGCTACATCAGCAGTTTTTACAGAACGGGACCAATCATAAACTGTGTTTGTTTTACAAATAGGACTTATTTGATGCATAAGGGGATTGACAGACACTATCCCTTAAACATCACGTGCCAACTGCTGCAGCTTCATTAAGTGTTCCTTAAGATATTATGTGATGAGAAAACCATTTTTTATGGCTGTCTGGGTGGAGCTCCGCAGACGTTATGCCATCATCATAGGAGAACAGGGGGTCAGCTCTGGAAAGTGACTCTGTGTTCCCTTACGGGGCTTCAGCAATGTCATGACAGTGCTTACTGTATAGCAGCTGTCCTCCATGATGGAGCTCCCCTCCACAGAATGAGCTCCCCCTCCCCATGGTGCACCACTTCGTAGGCGCACTTCTGCATTCACTGCACATGTGCGAGTATCGAGCATGCGCAGTGTCGCTCCCGCCACCATTTTTAGAAGGGCAACTGCTCGCTGCCGCTCCTTGACTGGCTCTGATGTCGCTGCCAGTGCTCCAGTGCTCGCCACCGGTGCTCCAGTGCTCTATGGGCCTTGCTGCCACCGCTGTCATACCAGGACAGGTAAGAGCTCAGCGCAGCTGTATTGGCTCTGACTAGAGTTTGTGTCTTTATGTGACTGAAATACACATTTTACTTACAGTACATATCAACTGGCCAGCTGATGCATTATCTGAGGAAGTTGCATGTATTACTTCAATTTGCCGACAAGAATGTTGGCATATATGCATGCAATATATCAGAAAATTGTATGTATTATTTGCCAACAAGAATAATTGGTATTTTTTTTTTATTCAAATGTATTGACTGACTACATTATGACATAATTTGTGGTGCACCAGTTCCATGTGCTACAGCTGCAGTACCTTGACTTTGTTATACAAACTTTCTTTTAAACATAGCAACTTTTGATTTACTTATTTAAAAGGGACAGCAGCAAATAGCAAATAGCTGAGGTTAGGTAATATCAGTACATTTTTTTCATACTTCATGATGCTAAGGCTATATAACTGAGTACATAAATGGTTAATGTACCACTTTTTTTCACTCAGGAACTGTGATGCAGCTGCAGCAGGAAGACTTTTAATGTAAGGGTGGGTGGCTGGGCCTGTTAGCAGTCAGCACCTGAAGGTTGCTGACTTTAGCAAACAGAAGAAACCATAGATAAACCTAGTGCTATAGTCATATCAAAGTCTCACATGATCGTTTCTATCCCCCCTTATATTGAACAGATTGTATTTCTTTTTGTCCTCAATTTCACTTGTATTTCACTGTTATCGTCATTATTGGCAGAATGTCCACAATTTCACATGTATTTTATTATTATCTTCATTTATGGCAGCACAATTGAAAAACTAGGGCTTAAGCTCTAAAACATTCTAAAAAAGATTAGAACCCTAGAACATTTTCCAAAGTTATAGACTAGAACTAGAACCCAGAACTTCAGTGGGTTCTGTCAAGCCTAGTGTGCTGTACCAAACCAATTTCTGTCTTTGTCTCCTGGCCCACCATAAAATCATCCTTAAGATGATCTTGCCACTGTTTGAGTAAGTGGATGTAGCCTTCGGTGCTTTCCCAAAGCCTACACTTGCCAGACTGGAACCCTTTTTCATTCCTTCTGCCACTTTGCCTTAGTGCTCCATCTCTCACCATCACTGCTCTCCCTATGGCAGACTCTCTTTTCACCTCCCTAGATCTCCAGTGTATCTCATGCTGTTTCTTCTTCAAGGAAAACTATTGGGCTTGCCACTGTTCCCATTTACCTCTCCTCTCTCCTCTCTCCTTATCCCTGGCATTCTATCTTCCTACTCCCTCTAGTCTGCTGCTTGTTCTTAATATATCACTCACAGCAAATGTGTAGAAGGGCAGTCTGCTTTCTCTATTTGCCTTCCAACACTGTGGAACAACCTCCTTCTACCTAGCCATCTTCTCTCATCCTCCCTGCTCCCTGTCAAACTGCTATAACTGGTGCACTTCTCAAAAGCATGCACCTGCAGCTAACCTTCTTGCTCTTCTCTCCAAGCTACAACACGTGCCCTATCCAACACCACTATTTATTCATTTTGCCTCTTACCCTACTGTATAGTGTAAAACTCAGTGTACTCTGTCATTTGAAGTTTACACCACCATGACTCAGTTACAAACATCTCACCGTACGTTGGCCACACACCCCTCCCCTAATTCTTATCCTGGCTACCCCCATAACCGATGTACTTTGTAAACTATTTATATTGCTTTTTTCTTTGCCTGGAATTTATTACTTGTACCTTGCTTTTATTGTTCATGTACATGCACCAATTGTTGTCAATTTGTTTCTGTTTCCCTACTGGTAGTCTGTGACCATAGCAACCGAGACTGTGCACCTAGAAAAACAGCAACTCAGTCTCAGCGACTGTGATCATGGCTGCCTACGGACGAGGGTGACCGGATAATAGGGTTAGTGAAAACAGCAACAGGAACTCACGGGTATACGCACGTGAGTGCCTGCGAGGGGGGGGGCAGAGATGTGGGGGAGGGATGGCACGGGGGAGGGGTTGTGGTGAGCAGCTGCTGAGCTGAATCACTGGCATTGTAGGGAGGGTGGTTGGCTGGGAGGCGTGTGGTACCGGGTTCCATTCCGGCTTTTGCGTTTTGTTTTTTGCTGCCTGGCGGCATGTATTGCCCCAAGTTTTTGTTCCCCCCCAATATGCACTTCCCTGGAGTTGAGAATCTATAAGTAGGAACATACAGGGGGCACAGCCCCCCACATTAAAAACGAGACCTGTGGGTCTTGGGCGCAGTTTTTCAGAGCCGTGCAGTGCGCATCACCGAAATTGTTTTTCAGTAATGTGCACTCGCCATAATAGCGATTGTTGTTTTTCGATCACTATTATGACATGGAACCTTCACTCCCTGCTATTCCCCCCATATCACACCTGGAAGCAGGCTCTGGGTCAGTGTTCCTATCCCGGTCACTAGATTTTAAAATAAATACATAAATAAAAGTTTCTATGTTTCTACTATTCACACAGTAAATGTTTGCAAATTTCTACCACTACTTGTATTATGTATTGATGTCTTGTCATTAATAAAGTGTATTTGTGTGCTTTTACAAAATGTTGTACCTTGCACTGTCTGATAGGCTGTGTCATCATACTACACTTATCACTTTTTGCCACTGTAAATTCTTAGAAGTTTGAAAATGTACCATTCTGTACTGTATTGTACAATATGTTGCACTTGTCATTTTATTCAAAACTGCATTTTGCATTTGTCACTTTTAGTTTATTGTATTTCTTATCACCTTGTTACCCACCCCAGCTCCTGGGGTTGTACGTGGAAATGAGCTCTGGCTCAGTGTGCCTTTCCTAGTCAACAAATTTGAAATCAGTCATCAATCAATCAATCAAACAAACAAACAAACAAACAAATACATGCTTGCACAGCATACTTACTTTATTAATGCCTGCATGGGATGCTGGGGTTGACCTAAAGTCCCTTCCAACCTTAAACTACCATGTTTCTTATCTCTTAAGAAAGGTTTACGGTGATTGGTTGCCATTAACTTTTAGGAATCTGAAAATAGGGGCCTACCAATGGCCTCTCCTCCAGTGTGATGTATCCAAAACCTGAGCTCTGTGACTGGAATTTATGTTTGAATAGCCAGAAACTGTTTAAAAAAATGGCACGTTATTCTTGCTGGTTACAGCTTTCTTCTGGTAGTCTGCCTCATGCTAACTTAATCTCCAAGGTTAAATACTTCATTTGCAAGGAAACTGCCCTTTACAACTGCCATAACCTCTCATGCTCTTCTGTTCCAATAAAAACACAATTTGCTTTGGACTTTGGTGTATGTCAAGTCTAGACAGGGAACTGTGCATAAGGTTGTCTTGTCCTGCTGTTTTTACACCAAGCTCTCTCCGTCTCTCAGCAGCACTGTAACATCTCACAGGGAGGTTGTAAAACAGTGTCCACTGAACTTAGAGAAAAGATAGGGAGAATTAAATCAAGCTGACATCAATACTTACAGTAGTTCAATGTCTGAGCAACTGAATTGTACCAATTGCAATCACTGTTGTGTATGAAGAGCCATAAACCATTCTCACTTAACACAATTATTTTATTATATTCAGAAGTCAGTAGAACTATGCACAGAGATTTACTACTGTAGCCATCACTGCTTTCTGTGCTTTAGCCATCACTGCTTTCTAATCACTCTCACAAGAGGCTATTTCCTAGCTGCCAAACAAGACAACCACAAGCAACTGCATGCAAAACCTACCAGTGTTATAAAGCTCATTAAGCTAAAGGAAACATTCAAATGAACAACTTAAATTGCCTTTTTTTATGACCCCTCGCTCACCAACCAGGACCTCCTTAAGCCTTCACTAGCACCACCATCTCGTCCACTGAGGCTTCCTACCTGGTATCTGGGGCTCTGCAACCCTCATGACACACCACAACTCTCGGCCCCCCAGGTTGCTGTCCAGGGTAGGGTTGTCTTTTGCTCGACGGTGAAATCCCCACATGTACCAGTTCAACCTGTGGTGGAGTTGAAGTCTAGAGCTGTATTCTTATAATTAGGAATTGTAGGACATGCTACAGAATTACAATTTTTGCTCTCAAAGTTGCTACCGTCACTTTGTTTTCCTGGCCAGTTATTTTAATCTATTGTAAAGGGTAGAAAAAGCAAATTTAACAAAGCAAGTAGCCCACAATGAGTCTGAATCTGAAGAATCCAAAGGTAAAACTAAAGGTCATTTTCCCATCTGTACCATCGATCTTAGTTCCTTGCCAAAAGACCCACCCACCCCACCCTCACCCCTACTCAAAACATGCTACAAATGACAGCTTCAACTTCTCACTCATCAGCTGTCCATGCAGCACCATAAAAAATAGCCATCTCATGAAATGATTGACATATCCAAGGGTGTGAAGTAAGCTGGAAGAGAGATGAATCTACCTGAAATGGGAATCCTCTAGCCCAAACACCTCTCACCATGTACCAGGTTCCTCAACAGCTTGTTCTCCATTGCAGCATCATTGAGGAGGGTGCAAGGCCTCCAAGGACACACTGGCCCATTTGCACTGGGCAGTCATGCTGACAGTGTTGGGAGGATTTCTCACCCATATATTCAGGGATTCATATATATATATATACACACATATTAGAGGCAAAAAACTCTGTTTAATGCATCAGTTAGGGTTGTTCCACAGCGACAAAAGCAAGGAAATTCGATGTTAGAGTTGAAACCCCCTTTGCACCCCTCCAGCCCACCCCAACTGGAATTAGGGTGCACATTGGGGTCATCAGCCCTAACTGTCACCCCATCACATGTGGAAAGAAGCTGAGGAATAGGAGAATGGGGTGACAGTTAGGACCGATGACCCCAATGCGCACCCTGATTCCAGTTGCTTAATAACTCCACAGCCTTGTATCCAACCAGTATGAAACTTGGCAAATCCCAAGGCATATGGGTCTTGATCATGTATTCCAAATTTCAGGCAAATCCGTCAAACGGTTGCAAAGTTATTAAGGTGCAAAATTTGGGGTTTAACATGTAAATGGCTCCTCAACCCTAACTATGGTAGCACTACCATGCTACCATCATATATATATATATATATGTCAAACTTGGGATCCTATACTGACACAGAAAACCTATGACCCCGGAGGCCCTCAATCTTGTCACACAGAGCTCCATATTGTCAACTATTGACTATGGACTAGTCATATATAGCGCAGCCTTTGAGACCTCACTTAAGTGAGTAAAGCTTCTCCTTAATAAAGCCTATCAACTTGTTTTGGGGGCTGATTATTACACTCACACCTGAAGCCTGTATTCCTCGACTGGATGGCTCTCTCTCTCCCAAAGGACCAAATACCAAGCCTGCCTACTTGGGAAAAAAGCGCTATAAGAACATGCACCAGAATCCCTGTCTACACTCTTCCAATACAACCCTTCCAAAAAAAAATATGAGGAGCTCCATCAAGGGCCACCTACAAGTACCATTTAAAAGAACCACCATGGCACAATGCTCCCTTTTGTACCGTGGTCCACTATGCTTAATGACCTACCCCTCACGTCTGGCAGCAAAAAAATATTGCCCCGTTCAAGAAAGCTCTCTGTCTCCACTTGGCCAACTCTCCCAACTGTGACTGTTCAGCTTAGGGATCACCGCCTGGTCTTTCAACAAGACAAAGCCACTTCTAGCTGCTATTGTCTTTTCTCTCCTCTTTCCCTCAACCATTCTTCCTCCCTCAGCACTTAGCAACCTCCTTCTTAGTACTTAGTAACACGGCTTATGCTTTCTGTTTCTTGTTTTTCTGAGCAGGCTTAAAGCCTGTATATATTGTTTGTGCTTACATTGTGTCCCTCAACTGTGTACTCAACTTACTACTCACATTGTTATTACCACTGCAATGCCTTTTGTTTGTACTGTTGTTTTAAATGCCACTGCTTGTCTTTTGGTTTAAGTACAGTTGTGCTGTCCGTGACATGGAGCCTTTGTAAAAGAGCCAATTGGCTCAAAGGTTGTAATTCCAAAAATGAAATAAATAAATAAAATCTCTCTCTCTCTCTCTCTCTCTCTCTCTATATATATATATATATACATATTGTATATATATATATATATATATATATATATATATATATATACAGAGGAGACAGGAACTGTAGGGAGCAGATTTCTAGAATTAAGGCAGAGGGAGGATGGGTAGAGGAGGGGGCAGAAGAGGCAGAGGTATTAAATAGAAACATAGAATTTGACAGCAGATAAGGACCGCTTGGCTCACCTAGTCTGCCTATTTCCCTACCTAATGGATAAGCTGCAGATCCTTGTTAACCAACAGCCTACTTCCTCTTACCTCCCACTAGAATTGCCTTTTGCCTGTCCCATGCATTCTTGAATTCCCCCACTGTTTTTGACTCTTTGACCTCCTCAGAAAGGCTGTTCCATGCATCTACAACCCTCTCTGTGAAGAAATACTTCCTCACATTACCTCTGAGCCATCACCCCTCTATCTTCAGATTGTGCCCCCTTGTTCTTGCACATCTCTTTTTCTGAAAGATGCTACCCTCTTGGACTTTGTTGATTCCCTTGAGGTATTTGAAAGTTTCTATCATGTCCCCCCTCTCCCTCCTTTCCTTGAAGCTATACATCTTATGCTCCTTTAGTCTTTCTCCATATGTCTTCTGGAGCAGACTTGCACCGTTTTGGTTGCTCTCCTCTGGACAGCCTCCACCCTGTCTATGTTTTTGCGGAGATGGAGTCTCCAGAACTGTACACAGTACTCCAGATATGGTCTTACCAACTGTCTGTACAGAGGGCCAACAACTTCCTGTTTTCTACTGGTAATGCCTCTGCCTGTGCATCCCAGTATCCCCCCAGCAGTCCTTACTGCCTTCTCACATTGCTGGCCCGCCTTTAGGTCATCTGATATGACCACTCCCAGGTGCCTTTCCATTTTTGTTGTTGTCAGTATCTCACCCCCCATTGTGTACTCTTGCCCTGAGTTTTTGTTTCCCAGGTGCATTACTTTGCACTTCTTGCGTTGACTCTAAGCTGCCATACATTTGACCATTCATCCAACCTTGTCAAGTCCCTTTTCATCCTTTCCACCCCACCTTGCGTATCAACCCTGTTGCAGATCTTTGTGTCATCTGCAAAGAGACATACCTTCCCTTCCAGTCCCTCTGCAATGTCACTTATAAAGACATTAAAAAGGACTGGCTCCAATACTGAACCCTGCGGTACCCAACTAGTAACCCTCCTTTCTTAACTGTGGACTCCATTTACTACCAGCTGTGTCCTCTTGTCCAGCCAGTGTTTTACCCAGCCTACCACCCTGGGACCCACTCCCAGGCTGGCTAATTTGTTTATTAATCTTTTGTGCAGGACTGTGTCAAATGCATTGCTAAAGTCTAGGTAGAACATGTCCACAGCCCCTCCCTGGTCTACTACTTTGGTCACCCAGTCAAAAAATCAATTAGATTTGTTTGACATGCCCTTCCAGCTGTGAATCCATGCTGCCTTGGGTCCTGTGCCCTATTGGCCTCTAGGTACTCAACAATTCTTTCCTTCAGAAGTGATTCCATCATTTTCCCTAGCACTGAGGTTAAATTGACAGGTCTTTAGTTTCCTGCCTCTGTCTTGCTCACACTTTTGTGAAGGGGAATCACATCTGCCCTTCTCCAGTCCTCAGGTACCACACCATCCTCCCATGATTTATTAAAAAGGGTGGTCAGTGGTGTTACTAGTTCTTTCCTTAGTTCTTTTAGAATTCTGGGGTGAATTTCATCAGGCCCCATTGCTTTATCCACCTTAAGTTTTAAGAGTTCTTTCAGAACCCTTTCTTCTGTGAAAGGACTAATATCACCCCATCCAGAGTGCTTCTATTGACTGGATTAGGTATCTCCCCTGCTTTTCCATTGTGAATACTGAGCAGAAATATTCATTCAGTATCCCTGCTTTTCACTGTCATCTCTGTCCAACCACCTTCCTCTTTATTCAGCCTCAGTATCCCTGCCTTCATCTTTCTTTGCTCCCTAATGTACCTATAACAGGTTTTATCCCCCTTCTTAACCGAGTTGGCTATCTTTCCTTGGTTTGGGCCTTTGCTGTTCTGACTGCCTTCCCTGCTTCCTTCTGCTTTAACTGGTACAGTTCTCTGTCCTGCTACTTCGTTGTTTCCTTATACTTCCTGAATGCTATCTTTTTCTCCCTTACCTTCCCCGCCATGTCTTTTGAGAACCATAGTGGTTTTTTTCTTTCATTTTGATTTGTTTATTTGCTTCACACAAAGACTTGTTGCCTCTGTGATGGCAGTTTTGATGTTTCCCCATTGTTGCTCCACCCCACCTTCTTGCCTGTTTGCTAGTGCTTTTCTGAGGCATCTCCCATTTGACAAAATCATCCCTCCTGAAGTCCAGTACCTTCACTTTTGTGTGGCTTGACTCTACAGCTAAGTTTATTGTGAACCACACTGTTTGGTGGTCACTTGTTCCCATATGGCTACCCACTTCTAGATCAGAGATCCTCTTTCCATCCCCATTTGAGAGTACCAGGTCTAAGATTGCTCCCTCCAGAGTGGGTTCCAAAACTGCTGTCTGAGGTATGCCCCCTGTAGGGCATCAAGAATGGCCCTGCTCTAGGATGTGGCTGCAGCAAAGGTGTTCCAGTTAACATTCTGGCATGTTTAGGTCCTCCATCAGCAATATCTCCCCTTTCTCTGCCATCCCAAGGATGCCTTCTATCAATTTCTTGTCCATGTCCTCCCGCTGAGATGGGGTCTGTATACAACACCTGTGCAGATTGTGGAGCCATTTCCAGTCTCCAGGGTGACCCACAGTGCCTCCTTTCCTCCCTGTTTACCCTTTAGTTCTGTTGCTTTGATCCCTTTCCTTACATAGAGAGCTACTCCTCCACCTCTTCCTCCCTCCCTGTCCCTCCTGTAGATTGTGTACCCTGGTAAGTTGACATCCCAGTCATGGTTCTCTGAGTACCATGTTTCTGTGACTGCCATGATATCCAGGCATCCCTCTTCCATCAAGTCCATCATTTTGGGAAGCTTTTTACCTAGAATACGAGCATTGGTACTAATTACCCTCCATTTGGTATGGCTTTATTTCTTTTTGCCCCATCTCTGTCCTTACTACCTTTGTCTTTTTCTCCATTTACCCCTTCCCTTCTCCCTATCAACTGCTCTATCTTGGTGTTTACCTCACTAACTACCCTGATTTTTTGTGGGGGGGGGTGCTAGAATTTCCTTTCTCCTTTTCAGTGCCTCCCCTCTTGGCTAGTTTAAATGCTTGCCAATGAAGCATTTAAATCTATCACCTAGGATCCTGGTTCCCCTCCTAGATGCAGACCATCGCACCTGTATAGGCCTGCATCCCTCAGGTGGAGCCCCAGTCCCCAATGAAGCCAAATCCCTGAGCTCTGCACCAGTTTTTCAACCAGTCATTGAATCCCATGGTGTGGAGTACCCTAGCCTCATCCATACCATAGACAGGTAGCACTTCTGAGAAAGTTACCATGTGTACTACTTGTCTAAGGCACCTCCCCAACTCCACAAACTCCTGTTGCACTGCTCTGATCCCATTCTCAGCCACGTCATTCATCCCTAGGTGGATAATGACATCCAGCTCACTCCCCCTTGCAGCTGCTCCCATGATTCTGAGGATTTGTTTCCTGTCCCTCCAAGCCATGGCACCAGGCAGGCACCTTACCTCCCTTTGCCCTCCCTCCCCCAGTTCAACCCCCCCTAACAATTGAGTCCCCCACCAGGAGTTGTTTCCTTCCCCTGTGGGATCCTGTGCCACCCTCCTGTGGGTCTCCATTGTGGAGTTTCCCAGCATCCTCCTTGGTCTCCATTGTGGGTGCCTCCATAGAGGAACCATGCTCCGACAGAGTGGCAAATGAATTTTGCAGTGGCACAACTGGAGGGATGCACCTCTGTTCCACCACTCTCACCCTCTCTGAGCCCACTGTAGTCCAACCACTCCTCTTTCTTGGCAAACTCTGAGGTAGTGGCAGTGGCCTGGGTGGTCCCTGCATGGGAGAGCAGGTTTCCCAAATCATTGCCAGGTCAGCATGGAGACGAGCAACCTCCTCCCTCAGACCAGAGAGGTGCCTGCAAATAGGGCAGCAATGCAGTTTCCAGAATGTCTCCCAGAAGACTGCTGCTTCCACAGCCAATGCATTACACCACTCCCCACATGTCTGTGTCCCTTCCTGTTACAGATGCTTTTCTTTTGTTGGTTTTTTTTGTTCTTGTTTTAGTGTGTGCAAGCTTGTGAGTATCTCTACCCCCATTCAGTGTACTGTGCCTTTAAGGATATGAACAGGTGTATGTTGTTAGCAGTTTTGGGGAAGTGATGTCAGACCCCCTGTTATAAAGGAAGCTTGGGGTGGGTGAGGTGAGGGGAAGGGTGGGATTGAGTAAACCTATGCTATCCAGAAACAATCAACTACAACTCTGACCCTCCACCCTGGGGAGTGCCTTCCTTCCTTTCAGACACCTATTTCACAGAGGTTAAGTAACAGGTCTAGTCACAAATGACTGCAAATATCTCCCAGCTACAGTTCCTCCCTGGCAAATTAAAGTTAAAACTAAGACAAGTCAACCCCAAAACCAGAATCAATACTAGTTACTTACACAGGTCCAAAAAGTAATAATTCATTTCAGTGTAGTCTAGAAAATAACCTCCTTGATTTAAAGAAGTTATGGCTGCTTTCTCTCTCTCTCTGTATATTCACCTCAGTTTTTACAAGGGAGTATGAAGAACCAAGTAAACAGGGGCAGGATAGGTTGGGGAAGGAAGGAGGAGCTAGGATGGTAGATGAGGGTATCCCAGTACAGAGGGTGCTAGAGGGCCTAAGGTCTCTGCAGACAGATAAAGCACCAGGACTGGATGGGATACACCCCAGGGTCTTGAAGGAGCTTGAGGAGGACCTGGTGGTGTCTCTGACAGAGGTATTCACCACATCCCGTCTATCGGGATGTGTGGCCCTAGATTGGAGAATGGCACATGTGATGCCTATCCACAAAAGTGGCTCTTGGGATGACCCAGGGAATTGCAGACTGGTCAGCCTTACGTCAATTGTGGGGAAGCTAATGGAGGCTATCCTAAAGGAAAGGATAGTGGCATTCCTGGAGGAGAATGGTCTCGTTGATGATCCACAGCACGGGTTTACACAGGGAAGGTCTTGTCAGATCAACCTTGTGGACTTTTATGACTGGGTGACTAGGGCCTTGGATGAAGGCAAGGCAGTTGATGTCCTGTATTTGGACTTCAGTAAGGCCTTCAACTCGGTGCCACACAGGAGGCTGTTAGGAAAGTTGAAGGACCTGGGGTTGGGGGATAGGGTGGTCAGATGGATTGGGAACTGGCTGGAAAACAGACAGCAGAGGGTGATAGTAAGGTGGGAACTATCATCACCATGGGCAGTCATCAGTGGGGTCCGGCAGGGCTCAGTGTTTGGACTGGTGTTATTCAACATCTACATAGCAGATGGGATCCATAGTCAGATAAATCTGTATGCTGATGACACCAAAATGGGAGCAGTGGTGGATGGGGTGGGGGGGTTACTGCAGAAGGACCTAGAAACATTGGAGAGATGGCCATGCACCCGGCAGTTGGAGTTCAATGCAAAAAAGTGCAGAATTAATCACTTCAGTAACAAGAACCCTGGATACAGCTACCAGCTGGGGGGTGAGCAGTTGGCGGTCTCCGTCAAGGAAAAAGAACCGGGAGTGCTGGTCACAGACCGTATGAATCATTCTGCACAATGTAGGAAGGTGGCAGTGATGGTCAACAGGATGTTGGGGTACATAGCAAGGGGAATCACATCAAGGAGTGAAGAGGTGGTTCTGCCACTGTACAGGGCACTAGTGAGGCCTCACCTGGAGTACTGTGTTCAGTACTGGTGCCCCTTCTTAAAAAAGGACATCAGACTGTTGGAGGGGGTACAGAGAAGGGCAACCAAGATGATAAGCGTGATGAGGGATAAGTCCTACGATGATAGGTTATGGAAGCTCAATATGTACTCCCTGGAGAAGAGAAGAGACAGGGGTGATATGATTGAGACCTTCAAATACTTGAAGGGCATAAACAGAGTTAGGCATGAGGGTCTGTTTAGGTATAGAATAGAATGGATTACATGAATAGTCTGAAATTGGAGGGGGGAAGTTCAGGAGAGAGATGAGGAGGCACTTTCTCACAGAGAGGGTGGTGACAGCTTAGAATGCACTGCCTGAAGAACTGGTTTCACAAACAACTGTAGAGGGATTTAAAGGGGATGGGATGGTGTCAAGGGCAAAATCAGAACTGGGATGGGGGGAGGAGGATGGTAATAACTCACATGGTGCATGCAGAGAGGATGTGAAAGAGGAGGATGGGGGGAGCAGCATCAGTTCTCAACACTGAGAGCTGCACACTCGAGTAGACTTGATAGACCATAAGGCCTGTATCTCCTGGCATCATTGTATGTTCGTATATATTCTCACCTCACTGTAGAGCCTGTTCTCATTCATGTATGACCACTGCTCCTGTTCTCTTCACAACCTTTATGTGAGCCTTGTAAGAAAGCAGTGGGTATGCTTTCTGTACAATTCTCATTACATTGTCACACCAATGAGTTACTTTACTACTTGGTATGAAAGAACAGAAGAAGGCCAGAGCCCATCGAGACTGTTCCCCACACTATGTGGGACATTATGTATCTATTATCCCTCAACCAAATGTCTAATTTGTTTTTAAAGACAGTGACACTAGTTGCCTCTACCAATTCTTGTGGCAAGGTGTTCCATACAATGGATGCTCTTATTGGAAAAAATCTTCCCCTTTTATTGGTTTTATAAGTTTTTACTTCAAGCTGTTTATTATGCAGTCTCGGAACATGTCTCCTTTTGGAGAGTGTTAAACCACATTTTTACATTAGATCTGGTGAATTTATTAAATTAAAAACCATAAGCATATCACCTCTTAATCTTCTAGTTTGAAGAAAGAAGAGACCAGTAGCTTTTAATCTGTCCTGATAATCCAAGTTTGTTAATCTTGGAATCATTCTAGTTACTCTCCCTTGAACCTGTTCAAGAAATGCTATGTCTTTTTTTTGGTTTGGATTCCAGAAAGGGGAGCCATAGTCTAGATACAGTCTAATGTATGCCCTATACAATGGAATAAGGCATTGTTCAGTGTGATTAACAAAAGTGCGTTTTATTTGCCTCAAAGGTCTGTTGGTCATGCAAGCAGTTCTAACACAGTGATCATTTGATGTAAATTTATTATTAACATATATCCTAAATCTTTTTCACAATTTGATGAGTGAAGTGGTAGTCCATTTATATAATATATCGTTTTGGATTATTTACACTGAAATGCACTACTAAACATTTGTCTTGATTAAACTGCATATGATTTTCATTTGCCCAAAGTGTTAATTTTTCCAAATCCTTCTTTAATGCAGAAATATTTTCTTGATTATTAACCTTGCCCTCCAATTTAGTATCATCTACAAATTTAACCATGAAGTTATTTGGCCCTGTTTGTAAATCACTGATAAAGAGATTAAACAATGTTGATCCCAAGAGTTAGTTTTTTAAAGTTGGAAATACTCTGGCAACTCACATTGTGTTATTTCTCAACACTTAAACAGCTCAAGAGAAACATTTAGAAAATGTTTTTATAACTCAGCTGGAATGCTTATGTGCTTGTATCACAATGCAAAACTTAGTTGCAACTTTTTTTAATCTGAGCTATTGAATAAAGATTTGGAGATTGAGCCCCTAATACCCACCCCTAGTGACACCCCTGGGCAGCACTTAAGCAACTCTTTAAGAAATGCCAAAGCAACTAGTTTACAAGAAAGTTTAATGTGAATAGTACTGTATGTGCCTCCCTCACGAGGAATCAGGCTCCATGGCCTATTGTGAAGGACTGCTGTAGCACTGGGCAGAAGCACCACCCTTCATGGACTGGAACATTCTGCCTGCGACAATACTCTTTCCAGTCCTGGCCACCTGGATGAAGGCAACAAGCAGTTCAGATGGATCTGGTAAAGGGTGCTGCTGTGGGATTACTGATCCTAACAATGTCAAACAGTCTGCACAAGTTGGTGTGCTCAAGGGAAGCCTAATATTATGAAAACATTTGCTTCAAGACTTGGATAATGCAAAAGGTGATGTAAGTGTATTACAAGCCTCCCAGACCAAAGGCAAGCAGATACATTTAGCATGGTTAGGTGCCCTGGCATGTTGCTCCTTTGAACTGCATCAAGGGGTTCCTATGGCTAACACCCTTCTCTTATACCAGGTGCATAGCATCTGCAAGCGCTTGATTGGTGGTTGCAGGTAACATTAAATTGTTGCTTTTGCAAATGGCCATGGAGCAGTCAGGACCCACACACCTATCAATGAATTAATTGCTGACAGTTAAAAACATACAAGAAAGAGGTTGTTTGCAAAAGTGTGTATTTAGAAACCATGATTACAAAAAAAAAAGACTTTTTCATTGAAGGAAAGGGCAAAAAGAATGCTGAATCATTGAAGAGATAGTACGTAAAAATCAAATAGCCACAGTTTGATGTCTGAGAGTTGAAATAAACTTACTTCACTTTGCATCATCAAAGACTTTCACCAAATTTTTTTTGTAATATTTGACTTCCCTAAAGTGCACCGACTTGAGCTGAATAAAGTTTCCTGCATCAGCTCCTGAACCCAGGTTTCCCTCTTAGAAATGCAATGCACCAGTGCTGGTCCACCAGGCAGCTCTGAGTTTAAATTATTATATTGTTTATTTGCTAACAATAACTTAGCTGACATGCAACATCTCAGTTTGGGGTGAGTCAGGCTTCTACCCAGTTTTGCAGCTTGGAGGACTGATGCACAAGGGGCTATAGTGATTTGCTCAGGGTCACACAGTAGGTCAGTGGATGTAGTAGGATATGTGATGTCTCTTGTTTCACTGTTCAGTGCTCAAAGGACTCGACCCCACCACCTTAAAAATGGCTGGATTCTGTACAGCACTTTCTTTGTGAGGCAGCAACATGAGACTGAATTCCCATATGGCACGTTATTTATTGCACCATATTCTAAGTAAGAAATAATGCAAGCCAGGGTGTCAGGTTGAGCTGAGATATACAGACACTTCTGGTACACTGGAAAAGGTGAGGCACAGTTGAGTGTTTAATCACTGGATCTGCCTGTATTTTTAGTATTTATTTATTTTACCAGGAAAAAGCTCCATTGAAAAAGCTCATTTACAAGGAGGTCCTACATAGGACAGACAACAAAACAATAGTTTAAGGTCAGCAGAACTACAAATAAAAAGGAGGTTCACCACAATAGATAGAAGCTTATACCAGCATATACAGTTACATATTGTGGAGAACTGGCGTACCTTAGTTTATCTGCTGCAAAGACTGATACACTCTGAAAACGAACTGTTAAATGACTCTTAGCAACCCTCTTGCTAATTCTGATTTGCTCATTTTGTTATAGTGGTTTTGTAGTATGTTTTCTGTGGTTTGGGTTATTTTGTTAATTTCGTGGGAGGTGGAAGGAAAAATTGGTGATTGTGTGGTGTGTGGATGAGTGTGTGGTTGTGAGTGTGTCTTGGGGTATTGTTTTATTATTCTTTATCATTTGGTTGTCTTCAGCTGATTATGTGGTGGCAGAGGTCACAGACAGTCGGGTACTACTATCCCACAGGCTCAGGGACCTCCGTCTTTTTTACTGCCCCCCATTGTCTGCTGATATACTGGCATTGCTGTGTACTGGGGCTAGCCAGGAGGAGGAAAAAGTGGGGCAGAACTGGGCCTGGTGAGAGTGTGGAGCGGGGTGGGCGGATTGGGGCTGTAGGGACAAGGAGATGCCCTGGGGCATAATGGTTCCAGGAAAGGGGTCCTCCCTTTCTGGTTCCCATACCCAAGAGTTCCTCTTTTGGTGGGCAAGTTGCATGGTCTACCTTGTCTACCCATCCTACCTGGGAGGTGTTGTGCAATGCCAGGTCTATAAAAAACAAGACAGCAATGATTGCTGATCTTGTGGGTACAACTGACCTGGCTTGCATCACCGAGACCTGGCTGGATGAAAATGCTGGCCCAGTATTGGAATCAGCAGTTCTAGTTGGGAACTTGGTGATACACTACCCGAGGGAGGATCATAGAGGTGGGGGTGTAGCCATTTGTTTTAAGTCAGAACTGGGCCTTGTAGACACTCCAGTTTAACCAGATCCTTTGAGTGTATCCTAGGAGCAGGTGTAGACTGCAGGATACTTCTCATCTACTGACCACCTGTGGGTGAGAAGGAGTTCCTGCAGGAAATCGCAGACTTCATCGTCATATGGTGCTGGAGTCCCCCAGATGGTTGATTCTGGGGGATTTCAATGCCTGGGTCAACAATGAACACTCGCAATTTGGTCAGGACTTCCTCCAACTTATGACCTCTTTGGGCCTTACACAGGTTATTACCTCTGAAACCCATAATCAAGGTCACTCATTGGACCTGGTATTCCTGCTGGGGATTGAGATCTCCAATCTGGCAGTGGAGCTGGTCGGATGGTCAGATTATCATACTATAAGGTTCAGTTGCAAGGCTCCCCTTAAAAGACCTGCCCCTACGGAGATGGTCCGATACCGCCTCTTAAGAGGTTTGACCCCAGATGGTCTTATGGCAGTACTTTCCCAAAACTGCTAACAACATACACCTGTTCATATCTTTAAAGGCACAGCACACTGAATAGGGGGTAGAGACACTCACAAGCTTGCACACACTAAAACAAGAACAAAAAAAAAAAGGAACGCATCTGTAACAGGAAAGGACACAGACATGTGGGGAGTGGTGCAATGCACTGGCTGTGGAGCAGCAGTCTTCTGGGAGACATTCTGGAGACTACGTTGCTGCCCTATTTGCAGGCACCTCTCTGGTCTGAGGGAGGAGGTTGTTCGTCTCCATGCTGACCTGGCAAGGAGTCGGGAAACCTGCTCTCCCACCCAGGGCACCACCCAGGCCACCGCCACTACCTTAGGGGTTGCCAAGAAAGAGAAGTGGTTGGACCATGCTGGGCTTAGGGAGGGTGAGGGTGGTGGAACAGAATCGCATCCCTCCAGTTGTGCCTCTCCACAATTCATTTGCCACTCTGGCAGAGCAGGATTCCTCTATAGAGGCACCTGCAGTGGAGACCAAGGAGGATGCTGGGAACCTCCACAGTGGAGACCCACAGGAGGCTGGCACAGGACCCCCACAGGGGAAGGAAGCAACTCCTGGTGGGGGACTCAATTGTTAGGGGCTAGAACTGGGGGAGTGAGGGGAAACGGTGGTAAGGTGCCTGCCCGGTGCCATTGCTTGGAGGGACAGGAAATGAATCCTCAGGATCGTGGGAGAAGCTGCAAGGGGGAGTGAGCTGGATGTGATTATCCACCTAGGGACAAATGACCTGGCTGAGAATGGGATCAGAGCAGTGCAACAGGAGTTTGTGGAGTTAGGGAGGAGCCTTAGACAAGTAGCACACATGGTAACTTTCTAGGAAGTGCTGTCTGTCTATGGCACGGATGAGGCTAGGGTACTCCACACCATGAGAGTCAATGACTGGTTGAAAAACTGGTGCAGTGCTCAGGGATTTGGCTTCTTTGGGAACTGGGGCTCCACCTGGAGGGATGCAAGCCTATACAGGTGTGATGGTCTGCATCTACCCAGGAGGGGAACCAGGATCCTAGATGATAGGTTTAAATGCTTTATTGGCAAGCATTTAAACTAGCCAAGGGGGGAGGCAATGAAAAGGAGAAGGGAAATCCTAGCACCCCCCAAAAAAAAAATCAGGGTAGTTAGTGATGTAAACACCAAGATAGAGCAGTTGATAGGGAGAAGGGCAGGGATAAATGGAGAAAAAGACAAAGTCAGTAAGGACAGAGATGGGGCAAAAAGAAATAAAGCCATAAAAATGGAGGGTATTGAGTACCAATGCCCGTAGTCTAGGCAAAAAGCTCCCTGAAATGATGGCCTTGGTGGAAGAGGGATGCCTGGATATTGTGGCAGTCACAGAAACATGGTACACAGAGAACCATGACTGGGATGTCAACATACCAGGGTACACAATCTACAGGAGGGACAGGGAGGGAAGAAGAGGAGGAGGAGGAGCTCTCTATATAAGGGAATGGATCAAAGCAACAGAACTAAAGGGTAAACTGGGAGGAGAGGAATCACTGTGGGTCACCTTGGAGACTGGAAATGGCACCACAATCCGCACAGGGGTTGTATACAGACCCCCATCTCAGGGGGAGGAAATGGACAATAAAACGATAGAAGGCATCCTCAGGATGGCAGAGAAAGGGGAGATATTGCTGATGGGGGACCTGAATATGCCAGATGTTAACTGGAGCACCTTTGCTGCAGCTACATCCAAGAGCAGGGCCATTCTCGATGCCCTACAGGGGCATGCCTCAGACAGCTAGTTTTGGAACCCACTTGTGAGGAGCAATCTTAGACCTAGCTACTCTCATATGGGGACAGAGAAAGGATCTCCGATCTTGAAGTGGGTAGTCATCTGGGAACAAGTGACCACCAAACAGTGGGGTTCATGATAAACTTAGCTGTAGAGTCAAGCCATACAAAAGAGAAGGTACTGGACTTCAGGAGGGCTGGTTTGGTCAAAATGGGAGAGTGCCTCAGAAAAGCACTAGCAAACAGGCAAGAAGGTGGGGTGAAGCAACAATGGGGAAACATCAATACCACCATCAAAGAGGCAACAAGCCTTTGTGTTAAGCAAATAACCAAATCAAAATGAAAGAAAAAAACACTATGGTTCTCAAAAGAAGTGGCGGGGAAGGTAAGGGAGAAAAAGATAGCATTCAGGAAGTATAAGGAAACACAGAAGGAGCAGGACAGAGAACTGTACCAGTTAAAGCAGAAAGAAGTGGGGAAGGCAGTCAGAATAGCAAAGGCCCAAACCAAGGAAAAGATAGCCAACTCGGTTAAGAAGGGGGTTAAAATGTTTTATAGGTACATTAGGGAGCAAAGAAGACTAAGGTAGGGATACTGAGGCTGAATAAAGAGGAAGGTGGTTGGGCAGAGAGAGAGACAGTGAAAAAGCAGGGATACTTTACTGAACGAATACTTCTGCTCAGTATTCACAATGGAAAAGCAGGGGGAGACACCTAATCCAGTCAATAGAAGCACTCTGGATAGGGGGGTTGATATTAGTCCTTTCACAGAAGAAAGGGTTCTGAAAGAACTCTTAAAACTGAATGTGGAAAAAGCAATGGGGCCTGATGGAATTCACTCCAGAATTCTAAAAGAACTAAGGGAAGAACTAGTAACACCACTTACTACCCTTTTTAATAAATCATGGGAGGATGGTGTGATACCTGGGGACTGGAGGAGGGCGGATGTGGTTCCCCTTCACAAAAGTGGGAGCAAGACAGAGGCAGGAAATTACAGACCTGTCAGTTTGACCTCAGTGGTAGGGAAAATGATGGAATCACTTCTGAAGGAAAGAATTGTTGAGTACCTAGAGGCCAGTGGGGCACAGGACCCAAGGCAGCATGGGTTCACAGCGGGAAGGTCATGTCAGACGAATCTAATAGATTTCTTTGACTGGGTGACCAAAGTAGTAGACCAGGGAGGGGCCGTGGACATGGCCTACCTAGACTTTAGCAATGCATTTGACACAGTCCTGCACAAAAGATTAATAAACAAATTAGCCAGCCTGGGAGTGGGTCCCAGGGTGGTAGCCTGGGTAAAACACTGGCTGGACAACAGGACACAGTGGGTAATAGTAAATGGAGTCCATAGTGGAGAAAGGGAGGTTACTAGTGGGGTACCACTGGGTTCAGTACTAGGGCCGGTCCTTTTTAATGTCTTTATAAGTGACATTGCAGAGGGACTGGAAGGGTAAGTATGTCTCTTTGCAGATGACACAAAGATCTGCAACAGGGTTGATATGCAAGGTGGGGTGGAAAGGATGAAAAGGGACTTGGCAAGGTTGGAGGAATGGTCAAATATATGGCAGCTTAGATTTAACGCAAAGAAGTGCAAAGTAATGCATCTGGGAAACAAAAACCCAGGGGAAGAGTACACAATGGGGGGTGAGATATCGACAACAACAAAAATAGAAAGGGACCTGGGGGTAGTCATATTAGATGACCTAAAGGTAGGCCAGCAATGTGAGAAGGCAGTAAGGAGGGCTGGGGGATAATGGGGTGCATAGGGAGAGGCATCACCAGTAGAAAACAGAAAGTTGTTGGCCCTCTGTACAGACAGTTGGTAAGACCAAATCTGGTGTATTGTGTACAGTTCTGGAGATCCCATCTCCACAAAGACATAGACAGGGTGGAGGCTGTCAGAGGAGGACAACCAAATGGTGCAGAGTCTGCACCAGAAGACATATGAAGAAAGATTAAAGGAGCTTAAGATGGTAGCCTCAAGGAAAGGAGGAGAGGGGACATGATAGAAACTTTCAAATACCTCAGGGGATTCAATAAAGTCCAAGAGGGTAGCATCTTTCAGAAAAAGAGATGTGCAAGAACAAGAGGGCACAATTTGATGATAGTGGGGGGGATTGCTCAGAGTTAATGTGAGGAAGTATTTCTTCACAGAGAGGGTTGTAGATGCATGGAACGGCCTTCCTGAGGAGGTCATAGAGTCAAAAACAGTGGGGAAATTCAAGAATGCATGGGACAGACATAAGACAATTCTAGTGGGGGGGTAGGAGGACGTAGGCTGTTGGTTAACTAGGATCTGCAGCTTATCCGTTAGGTAGGGAAATGGGCAGACTAGGTGGGCCAAGAGGTATTTATCTGCCATCAAATTCTATGTTTCTTTGTTTCTACTGGACCTATCGGGTGTGCCGAGTGTAAGCAAGGAACCAGGGGACTTCTTACTAGGCTATAATAAGGCAGTGACAGTGGCCCTGGATTCCATAGCCCCTGTCCGTGTTTGCCCCCTCACTCTTTGTCCCATGTCCCCCTGGTTCGATGGAACTTTGAAGGAGATGAGATGAGGGGGGTTGAAGGTTGGAGCAGTGCTGGCGGAAATCAGACCTGGCTGATGACAGACTTAGATTGATGGTCCATTATAAAAACAATCGATTGTCAGTCTCCCATAAGAAGGCAGAATTCCTGTCCAGGGAGATTGCCGCTGTGCAGAATTGACCAGCTCAGCTCTTCTGGACTGTCATTAGATTGTGCAATCCAATCTGTCTTCAGTCTCGGGGAGCATTTTCACAGAATAAGTGTGATGAGTTTGCTCGGTTCTTCACAGATAAAGTTGCCACCATCAGGTCTGATATCCACCTAGTGCCCTCTGATGGGTGTTGTGGAGGTCAGCAGGAGGTTGCAAGCACCTAGTTTGTCTGGTCTGATATCGGCTAGTTAGCAATCATTGACATTGTAAGGATCATCCAGGGTATGAGACCAGCCTACTGTAGTTTGGACCCAGGCCCAACATATCTTCTGGTGGGGTATGTTGAGGTGATCAACTCAGTCCTGGCTGAGACTGTCTGATGTTCATTGGAAACAGGGGAGTTTCCTGACCCCCTGAAGGAGATGGTGGTGGTACCTCTCCTAAAGAAATCCTCCCTTGACCCTGACTGCTTAGCTAACTACAGATCTGTCTCTATCCTGTCCTTTGTGGGTAAGGTTATTGAGAAAGTGGTTATGTTGAAACTAGAGGATAATCTTATTATCCATGATGTCTCTGATCCTCTCCACTTCGGATTTAGGAAAATGCATGTTACCGAGACAGCACTGATTCATATACTTAATGATCTTCTAATAGCGAGGGATCGGAGGATTTGTTCGATCTTGGTCCTCTTGGATCTTTCTGCAGCATTTGACACTGTGGACCATGCAGTGTTATTGGAGTACCTGTGGTTAATCTGTGGACTGTCGGGTACAGTCCTCAGGTGGTTTTGATCATTCCTCATGGGCAGGACTCAGAGAGTTGTGTTGGGGATTTATTCTTCGGCCCCTCTCCCCCTGTGTTATGGGGTTCTGCAGGGCTCTGTTTTATCACCTATGTTGTTCATGGTATATATGCTGCCGTTGGGAGACATTATAAGGCAGTATGGGCTGAGTTTTCACTGCTATGCGGGTGACACTCAGCTATACAGGTCCTTTGTGCCCGAGCAGTGTAATGCTGTCATGGTCTTTAACAACTGCCTTTCTGTGATCCAGGACTGAATGAGTGCGAACTGGCTGAGGTTAAATCTGGATAAAACTGAGGTGTGGGTGGTGGAGCCAGGTCATCAGGGCGTGGGGTTGTTGGCTGGACAGCCTTCTTGTTGATGGTTTGGCACTTAAATCTCAGGTGTCTGCTGTTGTCAAGACCTCTTTTACCATCTGAGGAACATCACCAGGATTAAAAACCTGGTCCTTTCCAATGATCTTCCAACTTTGGTCCATGTCTTTGTGATTTTCAGCCTTGACTACTCTAACGCCCTGTACCTAGTGCTGCCGGGAGTTGATCTCCGCCACTTGCAGCTGGTGCAGAATGTGGCAGCCAGGTTTCTGATTAGTTTATCAAGATCTTGTCATGTTGTGCCTGTGTTCTGCAGTCTGCACTGACTGCCAGTTCAGTGGTGGATCACCTTTAAGGTCAGGTTACTGACCCACAATGCCCTATATGGACAGGGACTGTGGTACTTGCAAGATCTTCTTTGTCCCCATTGCCCCATCTGCTCACTCCGTTCCTCTGATGAGGGATCACTAGAGGTTCCCAGGGTTCGAATTAGGATCTCAGGGGCCTGTTCTTTTGCTTTTATTGCCCCTACCCTGTGGAACTCTACTTCATCGAGTTAGAGAGAGCCTGACCATCTAGAGCTTTAAATCTGCTCTCAAAGCACATTTATTTGGAATGGCTCTCCCCGATCTTGATTAAATCTGTTGTGCCTTTTAATAATAGCTTGTTAGTATTTATAGTATTTAAGTTACTGTTTTTATGGATTTCTTTTCTTTTTATCTTGTGCAAGCGCTTTGTTCTGAATGGAATTGTGCTTTTTATAAATAAACGATTGATTGATTGAATTGATACATGTACACATAATTGATGAGAATAAGTGCAAAATGAGATACAATGATGTTAAAAGAAAAGGAGCAAACAGGAGAGACGGAAAACAAGGTAAATATCATAACCTATCAATATATAGAATCAGGAAGGTCAGAAACATTCACATGTGTCTGTTCAATGGTTAACAATTAGTGTTTTGAAATAGTTAGGGCTAATGAATGAATTTAGTTTAAGTGACTTTTATAGATTTTTCCAAAGGGAATGAGCAAGTCAACCAAAGGCCTTTTTTCCAAAGCTGCTGAAGTGTCTGGGTATGTTAAGAAGGATAATGTCACTTTTTTCTCATGCTGTATAGACCAACAGATCTTGTCAAAAGGGACACTATGTATTGTGGTAACACATTCCTGAATGTTTTAAAGGTCCATGTACAGTACAGAGGTTCCTTAGTCTCTTTGTAGCAAGAGATGTCTATGAGTTCTGGCTGGAAGTTTGGTTATAAAACACAATGCTCCGTGATACATCACATGTAATCTGAATATATTTAACACAGTGATATACGTTGAAATGGATTATGCCTCATAAAATAGTCATTAAAAAAAAACAAACTGATAGATTTTAGTGAAACATCCACAATGATACTGAAGGTGTATAGTTATGCTGAGATAACAGGAAGCTCACTTGATGCTCTCAGCCAATCAGATTGCTAGAACATTTTACCTAGTTTATAAGTAAGTAAGCAATAGCCCACTCCAGTGTGTGATTATGCTGCAACAAGGCCACAAGTGGGTTGCGTATCACAAAGCAAAGGAGGGAGGGAGGGAGGGAGGGGGGAGAGAGAGAGAGACAAGGGAACCTAACAATCTGGGCATTTATTCACTCTCTCTATCCTTTTTGGATCCAATACACTGCTCTTTTTGAACAATACCTTTCTGGTCTGCCAGATCTGGACTATGCGATTACAATTATAAACTGCAAAATAAAGCCGCCAAAACCTCAAAAGAAATGACAGCTGAGCTGGCCTGTGTGATTATACAGTGCTATGGTTATTTCATAGTCATGTGATTGGATTCTACCAATCACAGTACAGGATAGCTCGTATCCTTTGTATGAGACACAATACTCTCATACAATATGATAAACCACTATATTAAAACACAGTGCTGATTGGTCGGCCCGTTGGCACAGTGGTTGGATTTCCGCTTACGATGCCAGCGACCTGGGTTCAGGAGGCGAGCCGGGAGCTGGAGGGCTGACCGGGGGAGAGACTTGAGCGTCCCATGGACAGCTCATCTTCTCAAGGGAGGGAGGGGGAGTAGTGACTTGGCGGTTGACTGGCCCCAGGTGGAAGTCTGAGGCATAGCAAGCACCAAGCAGATACAGAGGGGGAGGACATCATGGACACCAATGCTAGGCGCCTTGATGTCTTGGCATGTGACGTCCATAAAGAAAGGAGGAAAAATACCCTCCGGCTCTGAGGAGACAGAGCGCCGAGTATGGCCCCAATGTGCTCTTGCCTGCCTGACTGCCCCAAGCCCGACGAGACACTGAATTGTTCGGGGTGTTCCTGCCCCACCTCATCCCTGCCCGGGGTGTAAAAAATGGCAGGATGGGGGAATGGGCCAGTGCAGGTAAGGCTGTGAGCAGAGGTGGACTCCATTGGCACTCCTGAGGATGCAGAGATGGTAGGGACGAGGGGTGAGATAAATAGAAATTACAAAAAAAAAAAACACAGTGTTGATTTTTAACCTTGTTCTAGAATAGAATGAGTTCCAAAATGTCTCAAAAGGGAAGTAACCCAGCTTGTCTTTGGTCTCCCCTTCTCCATAGTTTCCCAAGTATGCTGAAATTGTGAACTTCACCCTCCCTAATGGTACACAAAGAAGTGGTCAGGTACTGGAAGTTTCAGGGTCGAAGGCTATCGTCCAGGTAAGAGCATTTTTTTTTTTGCCTCACTTTGAAAGACTACTCATTCCATCAGCACTGCCAACAATCTGCCATCAGCACGATAATTCATTCCAAAGTATCCTTGGGATGCTGCTGGTAGTGATGCCCTTAATCATCCTGCAGCAATATTGGGGCAGCAAAAGCTACTTTATTTTAATTTTTTTTATATCTATTTATACCTGGTGCACTGTCAGCAATCTGCATCCTGGCATCTGACTCCATCCAGCCACCATCTGTCCTGACTCAGCCCCATTGAAGCCTCCACTGTGTGCCCCTGCAGATTGCCCTGCACGGTGGGGTGGTGGAGAGCTCCCCTGTACTCCCCACCAAGTCCGGATCCAGTTCCAGTGGTGCTCCGAGGCCGGGCGATCCAGAACCTGCCATCAATCCACATTGACAGTGTGCCATTTTTCTTGTATTGTACTTCCCTTGGGAGTGCATATGTACCGACGTCTGCCGCACTCCGTCCCTTTTCTCTGCCTCCACTCTAGTGATACCCCGGTCATCACCAGGGGCCACCACAGAACGGAGGTTCCCTGGACCCCACCCTGGGATAAGAGAGCATTCCTCCAGACGCTCAATCCTATCCTTCCCCTGCCAGCCCCTGACGGCCCAGGCTTGCGTCAGAACCCAGGACACCAGCGTGGCGCGAGGTGTGGCATCCAGCACCTCAACCCTCGGCATCACTGGGCTGACAAAAGCTACTTTATATATCTCAGGATGGATGCCATGGCACCTCAGTACCCTACAACAGGGATGCCTTGCACCTTCCTCTGGAGAGAGAATGGTGAACCTAAGGTGAGTGAGTCTGTTACTCAAAGGGCACAAGAAGTGACTCTCTTTAAGTGTATAGAAACTCATTAGTGTCTGTATTAATGTTTTATTAATCTTCTCATTGATAACATTTTAATAAATATTAAACAAATGAAAGGAAGTGCTAAGAAAATGAAACAAACAAACACAAATCCTCATAAAAACTTTCCTATCTGGCAATAAGCCAGTAAGAATAGGTAACGTTTTCCTTGTGCAGACTAGAAGGACCCTGGGTCTTTGTCTGCCATCATTTTTTCCTGTTTCTCTGTTGCTAAACAAAGGGGAAACAATCTTTTTTTTCCAAACTGTGCATGTGAGGACCTCTTGTGGTTTCAAGAGGTCCTCACAGGGGAAGTACATTCTTCCACTTGTAGGTGAAATCGTCATCAATGATTTATAAGTCTTTGTAAATGTTAAAGGAATCCCTGCCTACCCTATTTTAGGTCTCCCAGAAAACATTTTTTAAAAACAGAGAAAGAAAGCATCATTTATTTATTTAATGTATTTATTAATTAATTTATTTATTTATTATGTGTTTATTCCCCTTTCGCTCAGCTTATCCCTTACCTGCAACCACCCTCCAGCCCCATCACTCTTGTCCTCCAGGACTTACCTTAACTACCTGCAAAGGACCATCTTCTGGTGAGGGTGTGCCATAATCAGTGGTACAGCACAAGTGATGGTACCATTGTTATTTGTCCAGTCAGCTTTTTTCTCTATAACTTTTCGCTCTTAGGGCCACCAATCATGTAATGACAAACTTACAGGCACAGGAAGGTGGGCATGCGCTTATCAGCATCTGAGGTCAGGATCTCCATTAAGTGTGCATTCCAACTTTATGCCATCCCCCTGGCTTCCACTTGGTGACAGGCAAGCAGCAAGACATCATTTCCCCCTCCATTTTCTGTGGGAGGAGAGCCATTTGCTTAGTCCTCCCTGCTTCCTCTGGCATGTTCCCAACTGAGCCAAGTCCATTCCGGAACCCAGGTCACCAGTGTAGCAAGCAGTAGCACTCCTGCTGGTCTACCAGGCTGGAATGTTTACTTTTTTATACAGTTTATTTTTACAGAATAGACTTACCAAGATGAAACCTTTTTTTTTCTTCTAGTGGTATCCTGCTGATGGCAACCAGTGTACCGTTACTAAATAATAATAAAATGTTTGTCTATTTATTTAACTTCAAAGGAGTGAAGACATTTAGTTAATAAAGCTCTAACATTAGCAAACATTAGAGAGATGAATTTTATTGTGATCTTACTAAAATTTAAGTATTCTACCCCCTCCAAATATCTTTGAATTTAAATAGCATAAACAGAAATATAAAATGTTTTTTCCATGGGGGGGCAGCAAATCCATGTCTTTTTTATTAATGTGTTTTCAGGCCTGGGAGAGCAAATGGTGTCCCTCTGTGTTGACATTCAACCAGTGGTGTATACACTGTCCTTTGTAAAAGTACCAGGCATCATTTTAGACATTAGTGAAGTGGGGGCTGTACAGCATCCCCTGAGGGACAAAAGTTCCACCAGAACCCCCAAAGCATTATCAAAAGGGTCATGGTGCCAGTTCTGTGGTGCTGAGCAATGGGGCATTGCTTTGGCATGCTGGCAACCTGGGTTCATGCCTCGAACCTGGGTGTCAGAAGTGGAGACTGGCAGGGAGGGAGTTAGGTTGTCCCCTCGTGGGGTGAGAGTCATTGTGGATTGCTGCTGGTGGTGGCTTGTGGAGGCGCTGTTGACAGCATGGGTGATCAAGCACACTGCACAGCATCCCTGCGACCAGGACACCACCACAGCCACACACAGGAGGTGGGTGGGGCACTGAAAATCAGAAAAAGCTGAACTAACACAGGATGCCACCCACTGCACACCACCAGACCCATGCAGCCTGCTCTGAGGTGCTCCCCACAGAAAATGAGTAGAGAATGTCCTTTTGGGTCATCCTTCCATGGCCTCAGGGGCCTCACCTTGGGAGGCAAGTCAGGGAGGAACACTGTGGTGGAGGTAAGTCCAGGGGATGACAGGCTGGGTGCACAGAACGGGATGATGGGGACTGGTCTGGTGTGGAAGCAAAAAAACAAAAAAAAGGGGTTGTGGTAGGATTTTCAGAACTCTGGATGCAGCACTTGTGCCATTTTTTCTGATGCAGCTGGGTCATGTTGAGTGTGTGGTGATGTTTGCACCCTCTTTTCAAACATCCTGGTGCATTTGTATCACTTTAACTAATTAGTACAAAAAAATGAAGCATGCTTCATTTTTGCAGAGCAATTTGTAATAATTGCATCCAGAATTATCTAACAGGCTTGATGCATTTAGCATAGCTGTATTAAAAATAAAAAAATTCTACTCTTTGATGCTATTCTATTCTGTTTGACGTTAGAGTCCCTATGAACCTGAAAGGTTTGTTTGAGAAAAAAGTTGTAGACTTATCCCCCCCCCCCCAGTTTATCACCCAGATAAGTTTTTATTTAATTATGACAGTATCTTGATTAGCTTTCACAGGCTTCTCCTGTGAAACGAGGCAGGCTACTGGTTGGTTGGGGGGAGGAGAATGTATGTAATGCAATAGCAGGCACAATATTAAAATCAGAGAGTTCGGAAACCGGCACCAGTCAAAGCACACTAATATAGTGTAGTTGAACACTTGTTTGTCCCAAACAGCCAATAATCATGGAAGAAGTCACTCACCACGAAAAAGGTTGTTCCCAAAAAATTACTTTAATCCATAAAGATGAACAGTCCTCAGCCATATAAAATATACAAGAGACAAACAGTTCCCCAAACTCACAGAAACATAAAATCAGCTCCACACTAGCTCGAATACAGCCCACCTTGGTGCGGCATAACTTCCTTTTCTGACAATATTAAAATGTATGTGGCTAAAACTGTACTAGACATTTGATAAATTGTCTGAAATAGAACCAAAACTCAGAAAAAGTAAAAACAGATAACTATAAATACTTTTTTTAACTTTTAAAGTCATTAGAATCATATAAGAACACATTTTCTGTGTTACTACCCACATCCGGCATGGTGCTAGGAGATGAATCCATCTATTCAATAAGCCTCCTCCATAGTCCTTTCCCCCAACTCACAAAGGGCCATTTATAACAAATGGGCCCCCCTCCTGACCTCTGAGTAATAATTATTTTCAGAGGCCAATAGTACTTCAATTCCAGGCTATTTTAGTTGATCCACCCCTCCCTAAACCACAATGTACTGTTTGTAAGTCACATTTTCATGTGACCACAGCACCACATGCCCAGGAGACAGGGGGCAGAGTTGTCTCTCATCATTGATGCTGCTAGACTACATAGCATCATCAGTGATGGAAGAACATACGAATGTACAAATAAGTCAGCAGATAATGGCCTTATGGAGTAGATAGTCTGCTTGAGTGAAGAACACTTCTGCCTCTTCCTCCCAGACGTGCATGCTGCTTCTACCACATAGCAATGTGTTGTACAGTATGAACAGTACACTGTGGGTTAGGGAGGGGGACCCGCTAAGTAAACCTCTGGAATTTGGCTACTATTGGTGTCTCCCACCCCTATAATAATGGGTCAGTGGTCAACATGGGGGACAACTTCAGGTAATTAACCCTTTGGGGTTCAGATGAGTGGGCTGGGGGTGGGGCTCAGAAAATAAGAGGTGTTGGCTCTGCACCACACCTGAAGTGCAACTCTTCTTTTTTCCACTGAATCACTATGTGGAAATATGGTGGGAGCACTGGAGGATGACAAATAACTAGTGGCTAGTGGATTTCCAGTGATAAAGAGACACTGCTTTTGTTAGTTTTATTTCTCCCTCCTGTTTCCACTTTTTCTCCATTCCACACGCAAAGATCAGAGATCAGGTAACTCCAGTTTGAAAGTATTTAGCTTTCAAAAATGAGGCAAAAAAATTCTGAGATCAAGTGGGAGAAAATATTTGGGAAAGAGAGAAAGAAAGAAAGAAAAAAGAAAGAAAGTAAGTAAGTACAATTTTGCAGGCATGGATGACCAAAAAGGTTTTTTTTCTAAAAGAATGGGTATTTTTAAATAATATTGTTTTAAATTAATGTAAAAAATTGCTCTCTTTCTTTTAGTATATTGTCTTCCACAAAATGTAGAACCTACAGAATAAATAGAAGCTTAACAAATGTCAGCAGATAAAGGCCAAGTAGCCAGTCCAATCTGCCCAAGCCTGCCTAGCTATAGAATTGTGCCCTATCAGTCCTAATTTATTTCCCTCTCTCCCTACCTCCCCCAACTTCTACCATATGCACTTTTCCCATGTGCCTGTCATACCATCTCTTCAAGCATCCCTACCGTCTCAGTGCAGATGACCTCTCCTGGAAGTTTATTCCAGTCTGCCACCACTCCTTTCTTGAAAAAATCCTTTTAACCCCCCCCAACCAGTTTCAAGGAGTTTTCCCTGGTGCCCATGTTACCACTCATTAAGAACAACTAACTGCTACCCAGCTGGTTTATCTACTCTAGGAACTTAAACAGCTCAATCATGTCTCCCCTCTTCGTCCAGTTGTCCAGTGTGCACACATTGAGATTCCACCACCCCCCATCATAAGCCCTCCCTTTGTACCCCTCTGTCACTTTGGTAGCCCATTTCTGCATTTCATCCAGCCTATCTCCATCCATCCTCAAGTGCAGGCTCCACAACTGCACACAGTACTCTTGGTTCGGTCAAGCCAGGTATCTATACAGGGGCATATTACCTCATGTTTTCTGCAAGTTATCCCTTCCTGATGCATCCTAGCATCTGATTTGCCTTTCCCAATGCTCTGTCACACCATGCCAATGCCTTCAACTGTTCCATTATTAGCACCTACAGGTCCCTGTCCTCAATAGTGCTTTCCATGTGCACTCATCCATCCATCCTGTATTCCATTGTCAGGTTCTTGGCCCCTATGTGCCTAACCTTTCACTTTTTGATGTTAAATTTAAGCTGTTGCACCCTTAACCATTTCTCCATTCTCTAGCTCCTTCTTCATGTCCTTTACCCTCTTCTCAGTGTCCACTCTGCCACAGATCTTGATGTCATCTGCAAAGAGGCATATTTATTTATTTATGTCTTTGGTAACCATGTAGGTGCACTGATCCAGAGGATCATTTTCAGGCATGACCCAGGCCACAAAGTGGCAAAACAAATTCAGGTACAAACGTAAGTACAAGAAATACAATACACGCATGCCCATCAAGTAGTGGCAAGGTAGGAGAGAGAAACAGAGGATTCTGTTACAACAATGTACAGGCAGGGTGGGCAGGTTATACTATAACATGATGTATATAGGCAAAAAACACAGGTGGGTAATACAGATGGTACAATATACATACAGTACAACATTAATGATACAAAATCACAGAATACAGGTGCAATTTATAAGGCTGCATATGTTCAGAGTTCTAGTAAAATAGATACATTTCATAGCAGGAGTGGGGGTTGAGACAGGAGAAAACAGGGATGGTAAGGGGATAGGTTAGGGGTTATGGGGTGGGAGAGAATAGCAAGGAAGTACAGAGGTGGGAAAAAGGTAGGCTGGGGGGTGGAGGCTGTAAGTGCTGTCTGGCAGCAAGTGTTGCCTCAGTGCATTAATAGCTTAGGGAAGTTTTAGACCCTAACATTCTTATGTGCAACAGTGACAGCTTGCAGCTATAAGAAGCCAGGCTTTTACGTTATGTTTGAAAACATTATGGGTGTGGGACAAGCAAACCGATGGGGGGGAGCTTGTTCCACAGGGAGGGTGCTGTGACTGATAAAGCTCAATCCCCATGGTATTGGTGACGGTATTGGTGACGCAGGGTACTGCTAGTGCGGGGACAGAGGATGTCCTAAGATTCCTAGGGACCACTCTGCATGTCAGGATGGGTGAGTAGGGGCACAACTGATAGTTAGGAGGGAGTTGTCTACCAAACAGCCCATTGCATAATCAAAGTGGCCTTGTGGGGTGAGCCACCCTAGTGATTTGTAGAGTGAGCAGTGGTGGGGACGGTTTGGGGCTAGAAGGACTAAACAACAGATTGAGTTGTTATTAGTAGTTAGTATTTAGCCATGAGTGCAGGGTGGTGGAAAGGTGTGAGTAGACAGGAGAGCAGTAGTCAAGGATGGTAGTAGCTTGCCACAAGCTATGGCAAGGTGCGCTTCAGCTGACAGGTATTGTTTGTAACAGTATGCGGTCCCTAGCATCTGGTGAATCCTGGGGCTGTTTGGTTCACATGTTCGGAGAAGGAAAGGGAGAGGTCAAGGGTAACTCCTAGATATTTGAAAGATGTGACATTCTCAAGAGGAGGACCAGCAGAGGTGAGAACCAGTAGGGAGGAGTTGGCTTTGCCGGCGTTGACTAGGGAGGGCATTGAGCTGAAAAGCATGGATTTATTTATTTTTTTCATTGACTAGCAGCTTGTGAGAGAGGAACCATTGATGAGTGGATGCATAATTATGTGTGAGGGTGGAGGAGATAAAGTCAATAGATTTATTACTATGATAGATGACCAGATCATCAGTATAGAGAAGAGTTTTACAGCTGAGGCTGTCCTTGGGGAGAGCATATATGAACAAGGAAAAGAGAAGTGGCCCGAGTATGGAATCCTAGAGAACTCCACTGAGCACAGGAAGGGGAACAGAGGAAGCCTTACCAATGATAACTGACTGGGACCTGTTTGATGGATAGCTTTGGAATCAGTCAGTAAGTCCATGGGAGCAGCCAAAGAGAGGCAGAGTTGAGAGGAAGAGGCGGTGGTGGTCAACCAGGTCAAACGCTTTCAATAGATCAATGAAGACAGTGCCTGTGGGTTTGCCCTGGACCATGCCTCTAAATATGTGGTTGGAAAAGAGGGCCAGGGCAGAGGAGGTACTGTGTTGGTTGCGGAAGCCATGCTGGAGGGGGCATAGGAGGTTGTACTTTTCCAGGTGCCCTGATGACTGAGAGTATATAATTTTTTCAAGCAGTTTACTCAGGTGGGATAGAAGGGAGATGGATCTATAATTGTTGGGGGAGAGGGGATTGCCAGCTTTGAAAATCGATACAATGTTCACATGTTTCCAGGAGTCGGGTACAGTAGCAGTAGTGAGGGTAAGGTTGAAGATGAAAGTGAATGGTTTTACAATTGCAGGAGAAATGAGTTATAGGAAAGCAGGGTACAGACCATTACTGCCAGGGCTTCCTTTGGCCAGTAGGGATTTTAGTAGCTTGGTTGTATCTGTATTCCTGATGACCTTAAGATGGAAAGGAGGGGGCCAGGTGGTGGTTAAGGAGGAGGAGGGGAGGGGAGGGTGTTTGGCTAGTGGTTTTGTGCGGGGGGGACTGGGAGTGAAGCTTTTTGAGGTACAGGAATAGGTCAGCAATTTCTGAGTTGAAAACATTTGCAGTCTCAATGGGGTCCAAGATGAGACCAGAGGGGGACTGGAGTTGTGTTACTTGCCTACTGTTCTTTGGGTTTAGGCGAGAACTAATGGAAGCCCAGAAATTGCATGGGTTCCCAAGATTTTTGATTTGTTGATTTTGGTAATATCTACATTTTAGTGACTTGGTGGTCTGTTTGCAGGAGTTTTGCAATTGTCTGTATGCAGTCCAGAGTTTTGGGGAGTGGGATGCCTTGTATTCCTTCCAGTTATGGTCCTGGTCTTTCATTAATACCAACAAGTCACCGGATAGCCAAGTAGTACAGCCTTCTCTAACCCTTCTGTTTCTGAGGGGGAAATGAGTATCCTGTATGCAAGTGAGGGTGGAGGTAAAGAGTGTGACCGCCTCAGAGATGTTGTTCTGGCAGTAGAGGGCAGACCAGTGTGTAGCCCATGCATCGCTGAGGGCCAGTGCTGGTCTTGACAGTTGAACTTTCTGAACGATAGGAGCTTGTGGGTAGGGCAGCTCGCTTTGAGGGACAGAATGGCATGGGTTGTGGTGTGGTCACTGACTGAGTCAGATACTGTGCCTGCCTAGAGGATCTGGTCAGGGAGTGGTTGAGTGAGTGAGCATTGTGTCTGGTGGGGGAGGTGATCATTTTTTCTTAGTTATGTTCCTTTTGTAGGTTAGTGTAGTCTGGAGCAGTGGCATCCAACCAGTTTAGGTTAAAGTCACCTATTGTGACCATGTCTCGTGTGGAGGTTGTGCATCCAACACCATCCAAGAAATTGGTTAGCCCTGGTATGCCTCCTGAGGTGGGTTGTAGCAGCAGCCTATATGGAATTTCTTGGTTGCTCCTAGGGTTAGCTTGGTGATCAGCCATTCGCTCGGGGAGGTGGGGGTTGAGCAGCTGGAGGTGATGGCACTGATGTGCTCTTGCACATATATGGCGATGCCCCACCCCTCTTTCTGCCTGGTCTTTCATGGTGCTGGAGTGAGTGACCCTGTGGCTGAAAATGTGAATCTGGGTGGGTGTGCCTTAGCCAGGTTTCAGAGAGGCCTAACACCTGTGGTTTATATAGCACTACCCATGCCTCAAACTTGGTGATCTTTGATGGGAGGGTGCAGATATTCATGTGGGCTATTTTTAACCTAGGGTGATTTAACCAGTTGGTGTCAGCATGGTCAGTTGTGGGTGTTTCTGGGGCCTGGGTTGTTCTCTATATCTCCAGAGAGGAGAATAAGTAAAAGTAGAGGGCAGTCTGGGGGTGGCAGTGGGGGTATTGGAGGGTGAGGAAGTGCACAAATAGGCTGAGCTGTTGGCGCTCACAGTTAGTCAACAGTGCCAGAAGGATTTCACTTCTGAGACAGAGTTCAGGTCAGTTCACAGGGATTGGGGTGTCCGAGTCATTGTATGGGATAGGTGAGGGACCAAGCTTTGGCTGGTCAGTGGCCATAATTGATGTGCAGAGGTCACTTACCAGTAGCAGGTTGTCAAGGAAGCCAGTGTAAGGGAGGAGCTCAAATATATGTTCATTTTGGTGGTGATTTTTGCTATAGGTGGAAATTTCACTGTCTCAGGTGAGAGAAGATCTAGTAAAGGAGCAGATCCATCTTGTCAGGGTGCCTCTGGTATACTAAGATTTTGCCCCGGTTGCTTAGTAAATTTCACTGTCTCAGGTGAGAGAAGATCTTGTAAAGGAGCAGGTCTGTCTTGTCAGGGTGCCTTAGGGGTATGCCAAGATTTTGCCCTGGTTGCTTAGTAGGGGTTGCTTTAATATGAAGTGGAAAGGCAGCAGACAGTGTATCTTTACCTTGGACCCCCTTACCCTAAGTCACATATTAATATGTTAAAGAGGACCAATCCTAAAACCAACCCTTGAGACACCAAAACACATGACTTCCTTTACCACTCTTCATTTAGGACTACTCACTGTGTACTCCCACCCAGCCAATTGTTTATCTTATCCTCTACACACAGGTCATCTAATTTCTTCACTAACATCCCATGTGGGACAGAGTCAAAGATTTTGCTGAAATCTAGGGATGGGGACATTTGCGGCCTGACCCCTATCTCTGGACTTCATCAGCCAGTCAAAGAATTGAATCAGGTTCGTTTGACATGACTTCCCACTGGTAAACCCATGCTGACTGGTATCCTGCAGGCCATTGGCCTCCAGGAATCCTACTATCCTCTTCTTCATAATTGACTCCAATAGTTTCCAACCTGTAGACAAAAGACCGACTGGCCTATAGCTGCCAACCTGTCTTGACCCTCACTTTGGTGTACAGGGACCAAATTTGCAGTTCTCCAATACAAATTAAGTAGACAGGCATGTAAAGGGGGTGGAATAGCTACAAATCTATCATCACATATATCCTATATCGATATCTCTGACAAGATCAAGAATATTGCTAATGAGACAGAAACTATGTGGCTACAAATAAAAAATGGTAACAATGACTATATACTGGGATTATGTTACAGGCCACCAGATACCTCTACAAATACTAATTTGAAAATATTAGATGAAATTGATCGAGCTCTGGAATTAGATAAACTTTTATTAGTCAGTGACTTCAACTTCCCAGATATTAAATGGCAGATGGGAGAGGCTGTAACCAAACAAAGTAAAGAGTTTTTAGAAGTATGTAAAGAAAACAATATGACCCAACATGTAACATCCCCAGCAAGGCTGAACAATGTGTTAGACCTTATAATAACTGAAGACTTAACAATAACTTAATGAGAAATTCATCACCAATAGGAAATAGTGACCATACAAGTATACTTTTTACATTAAATCAACAAAAGTACATAAATCCTGGATGCACAGAATTTTATTTATATAAAACAGCAAATAAAGAAGGAATTGCTTCTGATTTCCATGATATCAACTGGGAAAATGAACTTAAAGGTAAAACAATTGATGATAATTGGTCTTACATTAAAAATACTATACACACCATAACTAGAAAACATGTTAAACATATAAAGAAATATCATATAAAAAGAGGAAACCAAAATGGCTTACTAAAGGAATTATAAAGTATATCAAAAAGAAAAACAAATCTATGCCCAATATATGTCAAACAAATCAGAACAAAATTGGAAATAGTTTAAAGATGTACAACAAAAATGTAAAAGCAAGATTAATAAGGCCAAAACAAGATATGAAGTGCATTTAGCAAAAATAGCTACTAAAGCAAACAGCAAACAGTTTTTTAGTTA
The DNA here is from genome assembly GCA_016271365.2 of Neoceratodus forsteri. Classification (NCBI taxonomy): domain Eukaryota; kingdom Metazoa; phylum Chordata; order Ceratodontiformes; family Ceratodontidae; genus Neoceratodus; species Neoceratodus forsteri. The sequence goes on from CM057454.1 coordinate 721,388,201, forward strand.
TATTAACTCACTAAAAAATAATAAAGAAGAATTAACCACAATTGTGGAAGGTAGCAGAAACATAACCGATCTAATAGAGATGGCAAATGTATTTAACAAATATTTCTGCTCAGTTTTTTATAAACAACATACACCAATCAAGAATGCTAAAGAGCAATTTATTTCAGGAACCCATCGATTCAGTAAAGATGAAATATTACAACAAATTAATAAATTAAAAAATAATTCAGCTCTCGGCCTAGACAATATCACCCCAATGATGTTAAAACTGTTACAAAACCACATTTGGATTCCTTTAAAATACTTTTTGAACTCTTTAAACTCTGGACTCATCCCTTCCGAGTGGAAAAAAATCAAATGTTACCCCCATATTTAAAACAGAAAATAAATCAAAGGTGTCAGATTATAGACCAATTAGTCTTACATCTATCCCCTGTAAAATATTAGAGTCACTAATAAAAAACAAAATACATTATCACCTAAAAACAGATTCATCCTTTGATATGGGTCAACATGGCTTCACTCAGGGAAGGTCTTGCATTACTAATTTGATCTGTTTTTATGAAAATGTAAGCAAAATGTTAGACAAACGCATCCCAGTGGATGTTGTTTTGTTTGATTTTAGCAAAGCATTTGACAGGGTCCCACATTGGGCAATAAGTAAAAAATTACAAAAATAGAATATTGATATATATATATTATTCATTGGATAGAAAACTGATTAAGGGATATGTCCCAAAAGGTATCAATCAGGGATTTCCTAACAACAGAAGGTCATGTGACTAGTGGGGTTCCACAGGGTTCAGTCATTGGCTCTAAAATATTTCAAATGTTCATTGCTGAGCTAGATAAAGATATCAACAATAGTATCATAAAATATGCAGATGACACAAAACTGGGTGGACCTTTTAAATCAATTACTGAAGTAAGATCATTACAAGAGGATATTGACAAAATTGCTCATTGGACTAACACTTGGGGTATGAAACTCAACACTGATAAATGTTGCGTAGTACATATGGGGAAAAATAATATCTGATACAACTATAACCTAAGTGGGGATGATTTACCAAATAAAAAAATAAAAAAAGATCTAGAAATTATAATAGACTCCAAATTTGAGTTTAAAGACCAATATACAGCCATCACTGCAAAGGCAAATTGCACAATTAGGACCATAAAAAGAATTATAAAAAGTAGGAATAAAAGTGTGCTATTACCCCTGTATCTATCATATGTCAAGCCAATACTGGGCTATGGTAGCCAATTATGGAATCCATATAAAAAACAGAGATTATCAAACTAGAAAAAATTCTACTTAAATTTACAAAATCTATAACAACTCTGAAAAAACTAAATTCTAATGATAGGTTAGATTCATTAGGTCTACAAAGTCTTGAGTTAAGAAAGCAAAGGGGAGACATGTTATTATATTACAATATCCTAAATGACCCTATATTGATGACTGAGTTAAATAGTACATATAAAGATGACAATACAGGCACAAGAGGCCGCCCCTTACAAGCAAAAGTCAGTAGATTTAAAACTAATAGAAGGAAATACTTTTTCACTGTATGTGCAGCTAACTTATGGAATAGATTGCCATTGAATATTATATTAAGTACTAATAAAGATGATTTCAAATGTAATCTGGACAACTATATTGCTGGTGGAGGTAGACTGGATTATTATACCATGTCTTAACAGGAGTCAGCTCATGGACTACTGCCTTTTTTCCGTACTCCTACAAACTAAGTGAAACTAAGTGATACTCCAGAATTTATACTTTCTCTAAAGGGCAAATGAAGAGATCTGCTAGTGGTCCAGCCAGGGCCTGCCCCTTCCTTTAACAACCTCAGATGCATTCCATCCAGGCCCAATGGTTTATTCACATTCAAGGCCTGTAGGCCCTTCAGCACTCTTTCCTTCAAGATGGGCTTCATATTGGTACCCGATAATGATTCTGCATCTGCTTTTATGCTTCAGTTTGGCAGAAGCTCTTGTCCTTAACCAGGAAAACCAAAAAGAAATAACCATTCAGTAAATTTATGAACATTAAACAGAAATTATTGTTCAGTAAATCTGCCATACCATTCTCATCCTCCACTCAACCTCCCCCTTCCTTTGCCTGACCACTCCTTCTTTGGTTTTATGCTGCTCTCATATATAGTGAAAACATGCTTTGTTGCCCTCCTTAATCCTCTTTTCCGGCCTCATCTCTGCCTCCAGCCTTGACTGTCTCATTACCCTGTTTGCTTCCCTTATCATTTCTTGATATGCCCCTTGTCTTCTGTCAGACTTATTTTGTATCTGATGAATGACTCTTTCTTCCTTCCTGTCACTGCCTCTGCTGCCCCTTTTAAAGACCAGAGTGGTTTCTTCCCTCTCCTCCCCTTCCTTACCATCTTTGTGCAGAGCCCTGTAACCTCCAGTACTCCCTTTTTAATCAGATCTCATTTGCTAGCAGCTCCTACCACTGCCATCACATCCTGCAATTTATCCCTCATCCTCCCAAAATGTGCCCTTCTGAAATCCAGGGCCTTACAAAGAAACATAGAAAACATAGATATATTGCAGGCAGAAAAATAGTTGGAGTCCAATGAGTCTACTCTCTTCTACTGTGCCGATACCCACTACAGCCTATTGATGAATGTCTTAGTCTGAGCACCCAGATGTAAGCTCTTACCTACTTGCAATGTTCTCTCCTTCCCACCCCAGAGCCTGCAGTCCTGACCTCAGTCCTGAGTGCACCATATTGGCTTTTAGCTTGACCTCAACCCAAACAAGCTGACTTCCCAAACGCTAGACTAGTTTCCAAATTCAGACATACAATATGTAAGGTTTTGACTTGTTTACTCTGGCACTGTTTGTTTTCTACTTCCTGATATGATGTTGCTTGTTTGTATTTCTGTAACCTCCTGGGTCATGCCTGAAAATAGTCATCCTTATGGCTAGCGCACTTACCCAGTTAACAAAAACAAAATAAAATAAATAAATAAATAAAAGTTACTGAACCCTGCTATTGACCAGGTTTCCCATGGTAGACCCCAAGAGAGAGAAAGCACGTGAATGGCATCCTTCACAGTTGATGCTGCTCTGTAATCTGCCAGTGAAGGTGGGGATACATGAATACTGGGCAGCTCATGTCCCTACATTCCCAGGAGAGGTGCCCCCTCCCCACTATGCATCCGCTTCCAGCCAGTCCTTATGTGAGATACTGCTGCTTGGGAACTTGCATCTCCTAGGTGGTAGCACAATGTGCTCACCAGCACAGAACCAGTGTTTTGGTCTGCAGGTTCAGGCTATAAGTCTATATGTGCTGTGCAAGCTGTCTCTTATGTTCTAGTAGCAGAAGAAGAAGATTCAGCAGTTATGTAGCACTTTTCATACATATGTATCCCAAAGCACTTTACAAGCAATGCTAGACTATTACTGAAGTGACTGAATGTGTAGTGGCAGCCATTTCACACATCAATGCCCACACACAGCCTTGAAGAATTGCATGAACTGGTTTTATGGGAATGGGAATGTTGGCCAGGACACCAGGGAATGTCCCTGACTTTTGTGAAAAAATAGTCTTGTGCTCTTTTACTTCTACCTGGACACCCACCAGGGCAGCACCAGAGATGGGTGGAAGGGACCTCAGTTTAACACCTCATCTGAAGGATGGTACACCCTGACAGCACAGCATCCACAGTAGAAGAAGAAGCAGAAGAAGAATAATCAGCATTTATATAGCGCTTTTTACACACAGTATCCCAAAGCACTTTACAAGCAATGCTAGACTGGTAGTGAAGTGACTGAATGTGTGGTGGCGTCCATATCGCACATCATCACCTACACACAGCCTGGATAATTGCATGAACTGGTTTATGGGAAGGGAAATGTTGGCCAGGAAACTGGGAATGTTCCCTGCTCTTTGTGAAGAGTGCCCTGGGTTCTTTTACTTCCACCTGGACACTCACCAGGACAACACCAGGATGGGCAGAAGGGACCTCGGTTTAACGTCTCATCCGAAGAACGGCACACCCCAGCAGTACAGCACCCCCCAATACTGCACTCGGATGCCAGTGATTTTTAGGTGCAAGTTCAATCCCGATGTGGCACAAGAACCCACGACCTTCTGGTACAGAGGCGGATGTGCTACCAACTGAGCCACGCTGACACCAGTACTGCACTCAGGTGTCACTGTTTAAGTTATGAGCCCAATCCTGGTGTGGGACTAGAACCCACAACTTTCTGGCCCAAAAGCAGATGTGCTGCCAACTGAGCCACACTGACACCTTAGAGGTATAGCCCCAAAACAGCACAGACATAAGCAGAATGGAGGGGCCACTAGGCCTTTACTGCTGCCATTTTCTATGTTTCTATGATTTGGGTGTTCGGATCTTGCACAGTTTGGGTGAAGGGATTGTGAAGTGAAGGTGAGCGGTTCTGTCTGTCCAAACTGTGATATAATGCTCTTATATTACAAGAGTCTACTCTCATAGCACATACTGCATACATTTATTATAACACATTTAAGATGGCAAGAGTGATTTAGAATAAGTATTACATTCCATGTTTTTAACTTTAAAAGAGACAATGTAACATTCCTCTTCACACCTCTGAAGTGGAACTCTCATCTTTAACTTTTCACCATGAGACAACAACTGTACGCAGGGTAAGTACAGTGGTCCTGAGCATGGACTGGAAGACATCACATTAAGAGACATAGTTATTGCAACAGGGGAATGAATTCACCCCATTGAAGTTTGTAAAAGTATTTCTATTAAAAATGACACACCACACAGCAGTTCTTTTGAGATAAAAAAGAGAAACATTTACAAGGCATAATTACTGTCTCTATGATACAACAAAACTAAATATTCAAAAACAGACTAATAAAACAAATAATGAAATCAAGTAGTCACATAGCTCCCCAGTTAAAAAGCCATTGTGTTGTTTGAGTGGGCAATATTGCATGGGGGCAGCGCTTGGTGTTGCCGCTTTAGAGACTTGAGTTTAAGTTTCATCAGGTTCTCAAGCACTGTGCAGTCAGAGCCCATCATCGATGTGAGGCTCTCTGTCCAGGGAAGGGGCAGACACCAGGGGTCAGATTTTCAAAGGCCTGAAAAAAAGTGCACAGGCAGCAGCAACAGTGTGCAAGGGCAACTTCCCTTGCACAACTGCAAGTTCTTCCGCGTGCATACTATTTTCATAGCCAGAGTAATTTTTTTACCATTTCCATAACATACAGCAGCTTGCAGACAGATTCCATACATAGCTGTGCCAAACTGCTACACCTGGAATTGCCAGGCATAGCATACCTCCGCAGCTGCACTCGCCGTGACATTGACACCCTGTGACAGGGAGCTCCTGCTACTCTTGAGGACTGACCTTTTCTTAAATCTGTTTCAACAGTTCTATTTCTTATCCTAATCTATTCTTTACAATTTCTAGTCCATAAGGTTGGCCACCTATGGCCACCCACTTCCCTTTCTTGACTATGCTATAGTGTCCTTTTTAATTTTCCTTTTCCCTCTTAGGTCCTCGTACAGGGAGATTATTGTGGTGACCTCGAGCTTATGTAAAACAACAGGCTTTGTTTATCATTGTTGGATTTAGTATGTAACAGCACTATGTCGTAAAATACCTTGATGTATATACCTTATGTGTATGAAACCTGTAAATGTTGAAAATACCATGGCACTAGGTGTTTTTGATGAAGGTAACAAGTTACTAGGGGACTGTATGATAAAAATTAAGTTAGTTGTGCTATTTAAAATGCATGTAAATTGCTGTAAATCAAGCAAGTCTGAAATGTCATGGTGATTTGCATATATCCCATGATGCTTTGCATTATGGAAGTATGTGTGATGTTGTGTTTCTTTGAAACTTGGCTTGGTGTCACTGTCCTTTGGAATAACTCTTGTTTCAGTGCTTCTGCACTGAGGTTGTTTGTCTTTAGCTTTTTTTTTATTTGAGCCCCCACCACCCAAGTAAACAAGGCTTGCATAGGGGAGGCTGAAACTCAACTGATAAGTTAGATCAGAGATCAGTGAGTCAGTAGGTGCTGGCTAAGTGCAGAGAAAGGACATACATAGTCTGCTGCTGAAAACTGATATACTGAAGAAAGGATATGCCATTGCTTAAAGTTATCTCCTGTATTTTGAACAAACATCACACCGAGATTGTGTGTTGACCTTGAAGTTCGGTGTCTGGTCCATCTGTTATCCCACAACCCCTCCACAGACTTGGTGTTAGAAGTGAGATGACTTACTGGAAGCATCTGGACTGGCTGAAGAGGGACATTTCCTGGTGGCTATCACCCAGATATCCCAGGTGGACCAATGCACCAGCAGCTGCCAGAGGAGAACCCGGAGAAGAAAGTGCATGGAGTTCTGACCAGAACCATGACTGACAGATGAGAGAAGCTGCTTCCTGGACTGGACCTGGGAGCTCAGAGGAAGGCCAAGCCTGAATATGACAAAGAGATGCAGGTCGAGGCAGACTGGAGGTGCAAGAGACAACACCCAGGAGGTGGAGACCCTGATGAGGATGATCCACTGGATGAGTGGGCAATGGCTGGAGGCAGACCGACTATGCAAAGAGGCAGAACACTGGTGCCAGGTGCTAGAGAGGTCCCTGCTGGGGAGCTTGGATAAAGAATTGGAGGAGGATTTTTCATGGGCTCAGCTGGAGGAGAACCCCCTAACTGAGTGGAATTTTCCTTTGTTGACTGTGTTCCCAGGATGTTAGCTGTTGGAGGTTGGAGATGCAAGTATGGAACTGGAATGTGAGACCCCAGGTAAAACTGTGCCTAGTGATATTGTGCTGGGCTTAAAGACTCCACACAAGCAAGAAGAAGCCTATGAGGCTGAAGAGACTTTTTCTTGTATTGATGCAGCTAAATCTATTAACAGTATTAACTGGGGTATACTGCAGGCTAAAGATGCTAATGTTGCCAAATGTTACAATATGTTAAGATCAAGGAGGTGGTACATGTGTTTTATGTATTTTTTTATTTTTATGGAAACCCTACAAAGGAGGAGTTAGGTGGAAAATGGATTGGAACCTGTGTTGCAGTAACACCAAAAGAGTGTCTACCGTTAGGTGTCTGTATCTGTAGCAAGTGAAATGAATCAAGAGACATAGTGGGTTTATGTAGAGGGGCTGAACCTAGGACAGGGCCCCTGCTTAAAACAGACATGCCTGGCGGGGCTGAAGCAGGTAATTACTCACCCTAGAAAAAGCCTTTCTATGGTACTGGACTTTACAGCCATCCAGATTTTTGGTTTAGAAATATGATGGACTTTCCCTAAAAGGAGATGGGAAGGTACCGTTAGTCTCTGTTGAGAAATGTGTTAATGCCTCAGGGTAAAGAATGATGATATCCACTATGTGGATGATAGAATGTTTATCATTAATAGGGACCCTGAGACAGAGCTGCTGAAGATGGATGGGTGGAAGCTCCATTCCTTCCTGGGACAGGAAGGTGGTAAGCAGTCTGCAATAACTGTTTCCCTCTTAAAGTGGGAAATGTGTGACAGGGAGCTCCTGAGGACCGACCTTTTCTTAAATCCGTTGTAACGGTTCTTCTGTTTTCTTAGCCTAATCTGTTCTTTACAATTTCTAGTCCATACGGTTGGCCACTTATGGGCACCCCTTCCCTTTCTTGTCTATGCTATAGTGTCCTCTTTAATTTTCCTTTTCCCTCCCAGGTCTTCGTACAGGGAGGTAGTTGTTGTGACCTCCGAGCTTATGTAAAACAACAGGCTTTGTTTATCATTGTTGGATTTAGTATGTAATAGCACTATGTCATAAAATACCTTGATGCATATGCCTTATGTGTATGAAACCTGTAAATGTTGAAAATACCATGGCACTAGGTGTTTTTGATGAAGGTAAAAAGTTACTAGGGAACTGTATGATAAAAATTAAGTTAGTTGTGCTATTTAAAATGCATGTAAATTGCTGTAAACTGAACATGTCTGAAATGTCATGGTGATTTGCATATATCCCATGATGCTTTGCATTATGGAAGTATGTGTGATGTGTTTCTTTGAAACTTGGCTTATTGTCAATGCCCTTTGTGATAACCCTTGTTTCAGTGCTTCTGTACTGAAGTTCTTTGTCTTTAGCTTGTTTTTTTCTTTTTATTGGCGCCCCCACCACCCAAGCAAACAACGCCGCATAGGGGAGGCTGAATCTCAACTGATAAGTTAGATCAGCGATCAGTAGGTGCTGGCTAAGTGCAGAGAAAGGACATACAAAGACGACTGATGCAAATGGATGTACTAAAGAAGGGATATGACATTGCTTAAGGTTATCTCTTGTATTTTGAATAAACATCACAGAGAGATCATGTGTTGAACTTGAAGTTCGGTGTCTGGTCCATCTGTTATCCCACAACCCCTCCACACGCCCGTGCACTTAAAATGCTGAAAGTAGAATTTCTGCTGGGGCAGGGGTTTTATCGCAACCCCCCTCGAGTTGTGCATTGGGACCTAGTGTCTGGACCATGTAAGGTCCTGTAAAAATTGGGCTCCAGGTGCATAAGAAGCTCAAGCCAGTTAACCACAGTGAGTTACTGCCCTCCCCCATTGTTGGAAGGCACCACGGGGGGGGGACAGAAGAAATGGGTCTGAGGATAACAGTTTTCACTCTGCTGGAACTGCCATCAGTATAAAACACACACACACACACACTCTCACTCTGAAATCAAACTCTCATTGTAGAAATCTACAGCCGATGCTGACTGGCTCTATTTGGTGTGTGTGTGTGGGGGGGGGCGGATTCCACTGGTGTGTGTGAGGGCCATCTGTGGCAACACAGTAGCTTATTGTGCCCCTCCACCAACACAGTCACTAAATCTGTTTTTTGAGGAGGGGTAATATTTTCCTATGATATTAATCTAAATAAGGACTGAAATAACACATTTTTCAACATTGCAGGCAAAGAGGACACAGAAAGAAAACAGAGAGTCTTATGATTTTAAAAAAATGAGCGAAGGTTTTCAGGCCTTTGCTAACCTTCTTCACTGTCTTTTCAAATCAGGCCTACTGTCGCTCTAGTTTGCCCTGCTCTAATTATTCACGCCTTGAGCTCAATCTCTGAAACAAGGTAGTTGCACAGTTGACCTGCCCCGGGACCTCAGCTGGCGAGCTGCCAAACTTCACTCCTTTAATGCCGTAGAGACCTTTGGAGGGTCCTTCTAATCCTATTAGAGAGTCAGCCTCCAACCTGTGTCTTTTGCAGAGCTGCTTAAGAATGGTCAGGTCAGACATACACACACACACTCACATACACACACCCACATACTTGCAGCTGCAGATGTGTGAGTCTTTCTTCTTTTTTGTAACACTCTTGTGCGGACTGAGCTACCTTGAATGGAGCTCATGCCTCTTGGGTCTAATTAAAGCTGTGGTCTGGAGGTTAATTAATACAAGTGGTGTCAAATATTATACCAATCAAAATGGCACTGGTCTCCTTTTGCAGAAAAAAAAAGGATCTGGATTCTCCCATTCAGAAAAAGTAACATGTTCTATGTATGGATAATGATAAAATGTGTATTTTACCTATAACAAAATTGGCCTCTTTTTATGAAAGAGTAGGACACTGTATATCTGTCTGACATCCAGTTTATCTATCCATCTATCTGGTGTTTAGACAGTTATACAAGAATATCTAGAGTTATACAACAGGGGCTGGAGTTTCAAAGGGTGGTGCAGGGCTGGCATCAAGCTGTGCATCAAATGCTTTCCAAGCACCAGACCCGTTTACCTATTTAATATGGAAGCTTTTCAAAGCTTGGGCGGTTGCAACACTTTACCAGCTATATGGCAGCTCGTGCCAAATTTTGGAGAGCAAGCTCAGTGAAAACAGTCCCCAAGACTGACACAAGCTAGACCACAAAAACATGGTCTAGCTTGTGTCAATTGCTGAACGGGATAGAAAATCCTGTTAGATTGCGGCAAGCCCGGTGCGCCATATCTTTGAGGCACGCGGTACTTACAGCACGCTCAAGCATTTGAAAATTCAGCTCCAGGCGTTTAAATATTTATCCAAGATAATTATATCTAGAGTTACAGCAGTCCTAAGATGAAGAGCTTTCTGATATCTTTCAGTTAGTCCTGTCATAGCTTGATATCTTGGACCTATTGTAGTTATGTGGTAGCATTATACCCATTGTGTTTACATGCACATGGGTCCCCAAGGAGCATACCCACTGGCTCTACCTTTTTATCCAACAAACACTCACCCATTATTAAATGTTAGTTACAGCAACTGTTTTTAATGAATGTCTGTATGCATATAAAACATAAGCCTGCTACCTGAGACAACCGTGTGTGAATGCTATGAACCAACATGTGTTTTGGGTGAGTGGGGGGGAGGATAAGACATGTATTGTTCTTTGTTTCCACACTTGACATATAGTTTTCCAAAATAAACAGGCATGCACCACACAGTATATAAAGGGTGGCAAAATAACACTGTGAAACCTATAACATTTCTGACAAACAAAATGAGAACTACAAAATAATATGACAGGGACATCCAACTGAGCAACAGTAAAACAGCAAAAATACATTACAAAAAAACAGTTGCATACATCAGATATGGCATAGGGCTAACTGTGATATCAAAACTATGTGTTACTTATACTGTTTTACCCTTGCTGGCCTTACAAGTGGGTCAAGGGTGAATCAGCACTCATAAAATATACTTTTGATATCACAGGTAGCCCCATGTCATAGTCCCTAGATATGTATAACACATTAGTGTGCTAAGTCTGCACATTGTGCACATTGAGCGTACTGGGGCCTATTTACAAAGGGGGATAGGGTACGTGCAATATGCACATACCATGCCCACGTAGCTATGTGGCCCAGGACAGTCACAGGGTGTGCAGTATTCACAACTGCGAGCAGCGGGGGGAAGATTATGAGACTCAGGTGGGCATCCAGTTGGATTCCCATCCTGGGTCCTAAAGTGGATCCCCTGCTGTGCACATGCAGAGGATCCTAGGAAGGCACAACCCCAGCAAGCTGACTTGGATGGGTGAATGCCTGAATGGCTGCCCCCAGCCCTCCCTGGCAGCCCAGTGGACTGGGGTAGCAGTGTGGAGGGGGCTCCCATTGCCACTGCAGCTGACAGGTATCCATTTGGGGGGTGCATAAAGATTATGGCAGAGTTCCCCCTTGTGTAATTTGTGCCTCATTGGGCTGGGACTCTGCACTTTAGTGAATGATGCGGAGTGCGGGCATGCCCCCTGGCACTCCCCCAGACTGCCCGTGGAGCATAGCTGTAGGGGTGGCCAGGGGATCATGTGTGCAAGGGGCTAGCACACCTGTAGTGAATGCTGCTGGGGTTCCACCGGCTCCCTGCAGTGTAGCATTCCCACGTAGCGTTGCCTGTGCTCCTCAGATATGTGGTGCATAGGCAACCTGCACCTTCGTGAATAGGGCCAATTGTGCTGTGACTGCCCTTGTATTTCTCTATAACAACTTCTTTTTGTACCAACTTATTTACCAAATGTTTGCTCAATTGACTTGTAATTGTGTATTGTACATCTAATCCCCCTGTCCCCCTCCCAGTGGTCGCACCTGGAAATGAACCTTGGCTCAGTGTGCCTTTCCCACTTACCAATTTTCAAATAAATAAATAATGGACAATACATGAGTCATAGCTGAAACACGCAGCAAAAGAAGGAAAATTCCAAGATGCCCACTACCCTTCAGGTTGGTTAAATGTGGTGGTAAATAAGAGAAGCTATTTCTCTTGGCAACCAAGAAACTCAGCAGTAAGAAACACAAAGGCACTACTCAAGATGTTCAATAAAGCAAATTACTTTTATTATAGGTCCAACTATATGCTGGACCTCTGTTTCATGACAGACTGCCATTTCATCAGGGAATGGTGGTACTGTAATATGCACTCATTTCTCTTAAATGTTGAGCTTTATAAGTTTGTCTGGGATTAAAGAGCACGTGCCTAGTTAGTAAGGATATGTCTCTTAAAGAATGAGGGGTTTGAGGCCTTTACTTTAATTAATTAATTAATTAACTATTTTATTTATTTAAAATTTTGGTGACCAGGAAAGGCACACTGAGACGAGGCTCATTTCCAGGTGTGACCCGGGGACAGGGAAATAAAACAGACAAATGAAGTTATAATAGAATTAACATACACATACAGTAGTAGCAATAAAGGCAAGGATTTTTTTTGTTTTGTTTTGTACGTGGCATATGCACGACATATGCAAAATAAGACATGGCATAGTACCTATGAGATATTTCAGTGCACTTGTATACAATTTGTACAACAGACTTGCCAGGGAATATTGAGACACAGCAGGGTAAGCCATCTTTTATTTGTATTTTGCCAACTACTGGCCCCATTGTATTTGTTTTTTGCCATCTACTGGCAGCAAAGACTATTGAACATATTAATTCATAAATCAAATGGACTTCCATCACATACAGTGATACTGCATAATCAATACAGGCTTGCTCAGTGGTTTACTGTATGCGTGGCCAGCTTGTCTTACTAATAAGAATGCGTTTAAAAATAAATCCAATGGAATTCTTGTATTGTGATGCCAGAAAGGTTTTACTGGCAAGGCTGGTCGTGTATTTCAATGGGAAACTGCATAACTGTTTTCAGATTTTTATACAGAAATAACATTTTCTACAACTAAAATATTATATATTTAATAGAAACGGGTGATTTTTGATATCCTGTGATATTTTGTTATAATTTTGCAGGTAACATTTTCTTTATAATGAGATTTTACTTGGGAAGAAAAGACAAACCAGTTACTGTTTTAAAACTGTAAAATCATACAGATGGACCACAACGGTGCAAACATACAAAAGGCAAAGTTTGTTACTGAAAGAGCTATCTATTTCTTTTGAAAATGATAGAATAATAAATTTAGTTTCTCACTGAAATACACTGGAATCACAAGAAGTTGGCGGTTTCTGACATCACAACACCATAATTCTACTAAATTCTTTTACTAGCAGCATGAAAAGCAAAGGTGAAAACCCACCTGTTTCTCTGCTCTTAACACATTTTTTATTATAAAAGTAGAAAGTGACTACTAACACATTAGAATACAACAAATAAAGCAGTCAGTTGTCTATGTATTAGAAGTAAACACCTGCTGTGTTTAGTATAATTCCATATGGTTATCTAGTACTCTGTATGTGTGTGTGTGTGTGTGTGTGTGTGTGTGTCGGGGGGGGGGGCATGCATCCAACTCTGTTTTTTTGCAGAGACTGTACCTACAGTATGTTTATCATCTAGTACACACCCTATCAATGGTAATTGCCTGCATACAGTACATCATATATCATTTTCATCTCTTTCATATATTTTTACATATACAAAAAGGGAATCAATTTGGGTTACAGTTAAAATATCTGGTTGCCATATATGGAAAATACATATTGTTTTTTCTGTAGTTTTAACACTTATACATTTCCTTCATTATACTGTAACTGCATTGCAATTGCAATGCATTTACATGTAACAAATGTACAACTACTGCACAATTATTCCAGTTGTACATAGTTTAATGATTACCTAACCTGCACTGAAAGTGACAAAATAGTGTGACCTCTGTATGGGCTGGCATACTCTCATCATTAGGATAAAGTCCCGATTGGAGAAAATTTGCAGCCCTTTTCCTTCACATTTAGAGTAAAAATCAGAGGGGGGGGGGGGGTTGACATTACTCTACTCTATAACTATTATTCTATCTGTTGTATGCATCTTCCATGCATTTGTTTGCCTCAGTTTACTGTTTCTGCTTTCTCAAAAATAAAAACAAGCTCCTATATTTTGATCATTCAAAAGTTCAACATAAACTGGGATTTTTGTCTGCAATGGATTCAATAAATTATATTTTGTTTAGTCTTGCCTTTTAAAAATTTTTGGGCAGAGCATTTAATACTTATTAAAGGTGCTGGATGGACAGCACTGGAGACTGAATCCTTCAGTATTTCCATGTGACAGGGGTACATCACATGTGATCGTAGGACAACCACCACCACACACTGCCCTGTTAGTGTGCCTCAACCCTGTCATGGGGAGGGGGACACTATGTAGCTGAGAGTTTGGTTCAGACTCCATGCCCATTCAGTCCTTGGCCTCCCATGAGATTGCCAGCAAGTGTGCCAGTTAGTGCCAGTTGTGCTTGTAGAGTTGTAATGTAGACACTTGCCTACTGGGAAATGAACAGTGACCACCACAACTCATTTCACATAAACCACCAACTAGGCATAAGATAGCTTTCGACCAATATTATGCAATGGCAAGAAAGAATCTTGGACTGTGATTGGTCAGTCTGGGGCTGGACCCATGGCATTATCCCAGCATAACACCACAGCTCTAGTCTCAGCCTCACTCTGAATCTCTTGATGATTGTTGGATATTATCTTTATTTTGCATCTCCTCTCAAGAAACAAAAATAATTTTCTGCACTAATAAAAACATTCTTTAAAATTATTTTTTTATTCTATATATAACAACAAGCCATTGTATAATAGGAATAATGCACTCCAGGGTGTGTGTCATGCTGAGATAATGCCACACATGGGGCATTGGATGCACTTGGCCTGCGGCCTCGTGCCCAAACCCCCACCCAGGCGTGGCGTTATCCCAGCACTACACACACCCTGTCATGCATTATTCCTTTATTTACCTTGGCTGAATATGAACCAGTTGCCCAGCTGTGAAAGGCTCCTTTACCCATTAGCAATCCTCTGAGCCATCCAGTCTCACATGAATTTTTTTGTTTACTGTAAGTTTTTCTGCTAAACTAAAAGAGATTTTATTGAATGTGTTTAACCACCCATATCAAGCTGTAGTACTTGAGTCCCATCTGGAAAGTTGGAACTACTGGCAGGGAAGGGGGCAGATTTTTAAATTAATATTAATATACCACTTCAGTTTAGTGTACTGGCACAATGTTTGCATTTTGTACTAATGTGCAGAGATCAGAAAAAGCTCTGGTTCTGGATTTAAGTATTGTAAGCAGTAATGGAAGGGGAAGGGAGCTTTGGGGAACTCAATTACAGGAGTCAAATTAAAAGTCTGACTCAGTTTGAGGAAGATGAACTGTTTCTGTGTTCAAAGTAAGCCCTTAAAGGTATACAACAGACTACATGCAATATACTGCATAATGAGGAAATGTGTCCCCAGATTCCTGTCAGGTATGTTAGAACCAGGTTTTGTGTTCCCCCAGTGAATTTTTCCATTTCTAACACTAACTGTAAGTATTTAATTTCTCAAAAGTTATTAAATTTTCCACAAAAATATGCAAAATGTGAACAGAAAGCAAGACTCCTTTATTCAAAGCAACACTTTGAACTCTCTTGTCCCTCATTTCTTTCCACAGTGTCAATTTGTAATCCGACAGCACATTATCTTTTTCAGCCATGTGTGCCCCCCCATGGAATTCACATGAACCTGGACCCCCCCATTTTTCCTTGCTGTTCTCCTTTAATCCTCACTAATTGCCACTAATTGGGTTCTCGCCCTGGGTCTCCGCAGGTGTTTGAAGGAACGTCTGGGATTGATGCCAAGAAAACAACCTGCGAGTTTTTGGGTGACATTCTGCGAACACCTGTTTCCGAGGACATGCTGGGTAAGTTGAACATGGGAAATTAGCAGGCAGCACAACAAGTTAATTGGCGATGTGTCACTCTAATTGCACTCACATTAAACGGAATTGGTTATTTCAGTATGAGTGCACTTCTGTTTAGGCAGAAGCAAGCACTGGCAGTTTTTTTTTCATTTCCCAAATATTTTCTCTAATGTATTCTACAGTATGTTTCTGTACTTGGACCATGTTGCTACTTTTTTTTTCCAGAAACCTTATTTACAATGTATTTACCCAGGATAGCCAGATAAGATGCAGTATCTCTTTATTGCTTTTCCAGCAGAGTCCTGCTTCTGCCTATTTCTGTGGGGGATCCTTTGGAGGTTAAGAGACTTGTCCACAGTTATGCAGCAACAATTGTTAAATCTAGTGGTATTTGAATCTGCAATTTACTGGTTGCCAAGTAAGTTTGTCAGAACTAGTTATAAAAAGATAAGAACCCTTTTAGAACACAGGGGTTCAAGTTTCGACCTAGAACATATATGGCTCCAGGTTCTAAATATTAAGAGTTCCACATTCTAAATAAAATGCTTGTTTTGGTTCAGACATTTTAAAAACAGGAGATGTCAGTCTGGAAAATACTCTTATGAATGTAATGGGAAGTACAAATGCAAAATTCTATTACGGAGACACACACGTATTAGAGTAGGCTGCCCATATGCATACATGTGCAGCTGTCCCAAAATACAGCCCATTAGTTGTGACTCTCCTGGCATTTACATTTTAAATGGCCCACAGTGTTTCTCTGTCTTTTCTGCATGCACAGTGAAATGGAGTATCAATGCTGTGCTGAGAGGGCAGGTTTTTTGTTTTCAACTCTCAGTATCTCTCTCTGTTCTTTCTAGTCCTATATACAAAAGAAAGTTCAAGCTCTGAGGATTAGATCCCTGTAAGTATATAAAAAGTTTTAAATAGGAACCAAAACCCAGAACATCAGTGTCTTCTGACAGCTCAGCTCCCAAGCGGGTGCTCTAACCACTAGACCAGACTGCCTCCAACAAGTGCTGATACAGGCTGTAAATTCACATAGGACTGGATGTCAACTGATAGATAACTGAATGGTAGGAGGCGATGTAACTTAGAGGGCTGAGCAGTGAACCCAGAGATTGAGGCCTAAGTCCCATCACAGCCATGTACTGAATTTGCTGTTTGACCCTGAGCAAATCACGTACCTGCTGCACGTAACCTCCTGTATCTCATTCTCTTTTCTCTGTATAACCACCTGAGTTCCTCTCAGTCTCACTGTCTCCACTGATGCCCAATTCATGATGCCAGCTGGATGGATTGAATAGCTAATAGAGAAAAACAGACACAGTGTGCAGGAACATTGCTATGCAAAATCAAATGTATGTTCTTCTTTCCTTCCTCACCTGGCTAGAAAGACCATCTAGTAGCCATGAATTGTCAACTTATATTATGTATTCCCTGTCCACGGCGGTTTCATATTAACCTTTTTCGCTTGGCATACTGGTGCAGAGCAAAGGAAAATACATGCATTGAGCTCTGGCAAAGGGATAGTTTGTTAGAGATGTTTTTGATTGTTTTTATCTGCAAGATTACATTGTGTTCTTGTGTAACAGAGAAAGAAATGATGTTGATGGAAGTTGCAGCCACTGTGTACTTAAGTGCCAGGCTTAGTGCAAGTGGA
Source organism: Neoceratodus forsteri (assembly GCA_016271365.2). NCBI lineage: Eukaryota > Metazoa > Chordata > Ceratodontiformes > Ceratodontidae > Neoceratodus > Neoceratodus forsteri. The sequence continues at coordinate 721,405,501 of CM057454.1, forward strand.
TACTGTGCAGACTTCCTCTTCATGGTCACGCCATCCAAGCAAGTGCAGTTTGTGGGCTTGGCCTGTAGGAAACACATTTGTATTTGTGGTAAGAAGGTGAAACACTTGTCAGGCTTGCATAACGGACCTCTTAATGCTAAATTACCCAGAACTCAGCACTTTTGCCTGACATCAGACAGTCACCCAGAACTGGGCCAAAATACCCACAATCATTTTACTTATGACATGCTCTTTTCATAGATAATTGTGTTCAATCTATCACACTACCCCAATGATCCCAAGACCTCAATATTCAACACATATGCACATACAGTTTGGCTAATGCAAATGTTAAAACTGTTTTTTTTAGGGGGGGGGGCTTAAACATCTGTCCAGAATTTGTAAGGAAATCACCAGAATTTATAATACTTAGAAATATAGATCCTGAGCAGACTTTTTCCTGGCCAATAAAGTGTTTGAATTTCTTTATGAGCTACCAAATGACATGTACCAATGATTTGAATATCTGACCCCACCCCCCTCTCATGAGTATGTCTAGTTTTATGAAATGTGCTGCCTGGGACTTTACATTTTCTGCACCCTTTGCTACACACCAGATATGGTTGCCATCTTTGGATGAGGGGAACAATGGATAACAGACAACACTTAAACCTCTGTCCCTAACCCCACCCCATTTTTTATGACTTTTATGACTAATTAGCTCATTGTCTTTCCTTCAAAGCCATTTGAAATGTCAGAAAAGATTTTAATGAAGCAGTAAAGGTTCATACTTTCATACTTAATATGCAGAGTGGAAAAGATTAGGTTAATTTACTGCTAATTATCCTAATAGTCATACTTCATGCGTCACAGACTGACTGGTTTTACAAGCAAAGATCTGTGTAACATCAGAACTTGTTTATAACTTACTGTATCTACACAGCAAAAACAATGAATGCTTTGACTGAATCTGCTTTATGAATACTGCAAGTGGCCTCTCAGAAAACAAACTACCTCTGAGTAAAACCAGATGACTGGATAAGAAATCTGAAAACCAGATTATCTGGTCCAAACCAGGACAGGTGGCGATCCTACCACCAGATGCTGCAGAGGAGTACCAGAATTTGGATCTGTGCCAGGGTCTTGAACAATTATAGATATTTTCTGTGTTTTTTTTAAAAGAGCATTTTAAAAAGTTTTATAAAGAACATTTTAGAATTTGTGAAAAGTGCAAGACTGACTGCTCAGGATCCTGAGGCCCTCTGTTTATCTAGGTGACTGATACAGCAGGGGCAATAGCAGTGCAAGCTTAACTACCCTACTAGTGTGCTTCACCCCTGTCATGAAGGGACCACATTGCAAATGAGTGAAAAGCTCAGACTCCATGCCCATTCACTCCTTTAGCCTCAGACTGCAAACAAGGGAACTGATTAGTAATAATTATGTTGCTAGCCTTGTGATGTAGACACTTGTCTACTAGGAACTGGATTGAGACTACAAAAACTCATTTTTTGGCGAGACCAGTGGTGAGGCCAGGCCAAGCTGGGCCAAAGGAAGCACTTGCACCTGTAAAATATTGCTGTTCCTTAGCTGTGCCCTCTTCCCATCATGCATGTACAATTCCTTATTGTAAGCAGTAGCAGAACTAGGACCATGCTGATACCTGCCTGGCACTAACAGGCTTGGGTGTGGGATCACAGATGTCCTAAAGAGTAGCATCCTAGTCCCACTTAGAGTAACAACATCACCACTGGATCTCTAATTTGCTTTCATTGGCAGTAGTAGGGTGTCAATTAAATGCATGCTGCAACCCATGGGTAGACTGACATGCCACCACCCATGAGCCTCACTGTGTTATTCCCTTGTTGTACCTGGCAGTCACATTAACAGCAGCATGGTAATCATACTTTCAGGACTGAAATCTCAGGTGCCAGCTGTGGTTAAATCCTCATTTTACCATCTGAGGAATATCTCCTGGGTGAAACATCTGGTTCCACCAGATGACCTTCCAACACTGGTCCATGCCTTCATTACCACCTGTCTTGACTCCTGCAATGCCCTCTACCTATGGCTGTCTGGAGTTGATATCCACTGCTTGCAACTAGTGCAGAATGCTGCTGTCAGGCTGTTGACTGGTACTTCAAGTACCAGCCACATTATGCCTGCACTGCATGGACTGCACTGGATGCCAGTTCAGTGGTGGATCACCTATAAGGTAGGCTTGCTTACCTTCAAAGCCCTACATGAACAGGGACCCAACTACCTGAAAGATCTCCTGACTCCCTACTCCCCTAATTGTCCTCTCTGATCCATTGATGAGGGATTGCTAGAGATTCCCAAGGTTCATTTAAAAACTTCTGGTGCTCATGTTTTTTCATTTGTAGCACCAACCCTGTGGAATTATCTACCTTATCGGTTAATGGAATGCCTGACCGTCAGTAGTTTTAAATCTATGTTAAAAACATATTTATTTTCATTAGCCTTCCCAGATTGTTCTTAAATAATTTATATTGTTGTTTTATCTTGTTATTATATCTGTATTTTAAAGTGTACAGCGCCTTGATATTTGAAAGGCACTATATAAATAAAGCTTTGATTGATTGATTGATTGATTGACTCTAGCCTCTCCCATCCCTTCATGTTCATTTGGGTGCAGCCTGGGTGTTTGCACTGTGAGTTGATTAACTCCCTGAGACAGACTACCTTAACATGTGGAGCAAGTGGCATTATTTCATCAATGGACTGCTCTGCTCTTACAGTATCACATTATGTTATTAGCAGTCATCATCGAATGCTATTTATTATGCCATGCACACAAAAAATATGTAATTCAGACCTGATAGTAACATGATTGACTTTTATTCTTGGTAAACCCAGGAAATATAAGTAACATTTGAACTGAGCTGGAATCAGTTCTGTGCAATATTTGTTTAACAAGCAGTCCTTGATGTAATGTGGTTCTATGTCATAACGTTGACTGCTGAAAGGCAATCACTGTTACGGTGAATTCACAGCACCGAAAATCAATTTTGGTGCTGTGACTCTTCAACACACAGCAAAACAGTGCTGTGGACTTACATTTTTAATGTTTAATGCTTTGCCCCCTGTACCCCCACTTAAGGATTCTTAACTCAAGGGGGATGCAAAATGTTAAAAAAAAAATTTGGGCCAGGCGCAACAAAAATGTACCTGCAACCAGACCCAAACCCAGCACCCTGTCCACCCAAGTTGCAAACTGACCCACCATGCCAGGGGGCAGCTCAGTAGCCCACTGTGGCACAACCCCTCAAAACCCCTTTCGCCCATCTCTGAGCATGCTCACTCTCCCCCCCCCAGGTACATGTAGCACTATCCTTTCGCTACATGCACCAACCCACCCCATCTGGTCACCCTACCTCATCGGTAGCCTCAATGACATGCCCCACGATTGAGTCGCCATTTTGCAGTTCACTCAATTGCAGTAGCGCATGTCACGGCCTACCTTGTAATGTTTGTATGGACTGGGGGATATTCCCCAGTTTAGTATAAATATGTCAAATCTACAATGGGAGAATGTACACTATAACTTGCCAAGAATAAATATTAGGCTATTTACCATGCTTACATTTACAAAGTTTATGGCAACTGCAATGCTGGGGACATACAGTGTGCAATTCTGAAAACTGAAGAGTAACTTGAATAGTGACATGCAATAGGGACTGCACCATATACTTAAACCAGTCTGGTGTAGAAACCTTTTTTAAAATATGTGTGGGTTCTAAGATTATTAGTGCAATATAAAACACAAGTATAAATGTAGAAGTAACAGAATAAGCATACTTGATATATGGTTAAGAATACAATGGTTGTGAAACTTGGATTATGTACATGTGGACTCAAGCAGCTTGCCATGCTATACCACTGTAATAAACACATGTGGACAAAACGTTGCTGTTTACTGGGGTGTAGCCTCCCTCCTTGGTCCTGGGAGCTTACTGTCACCACAGAGTAAGCTCCCAGTGTTTCAGCAGTAGCCAGTTATCTTTGGTGTGGGTATTATTTTGACATTTTCTTGCTCTGTCATGTAAACAAATACAAACACTAAACATATATATATATATATATATATATATATATATATATACATATATATATATATATAATATGTTAAAAGTAGTAATGTATTATATACAGATGCTTCGACTGAATGATGTTTATTTCAATATTTGTATGGGTGCTGGTAAATGCTCTACTTTGGATAAATTACTTCACTATTGTTTCCAATTATTTGAGTTTTATTTATGCAGTTTCACAAGGGGATTTGGGTTTTGATGTTATCGTGCTAGCTTTATAAATGAATTAAGAACATCTGCTTAAAGCAGACTAGTATGCCAGTTGAAGCCAGTCAAGGTTTGGTGCAGAGATTGTCCATTAGACTCTGGCATCTCTGATGCTCTGTGAACTGATGTCTTGATAAATAAAGTAAGTATTTATATAGCAATGCTTGGTTTAGCAGTTAGTTTGAATACAAATATGTTTTATTTGAAAGAAATATATTAAGCGCAGATATACTGAATATATAATACAGTATGCGTGCTTGACCTTCACAGTCAAGGTGGACTACAATGTTGCTTTATATTTATGTAACCTTATTGTATCCTTCACCCAAAGACTTAAGTATCATTTCAAGAATTTGAATTTTATTCAAATTTTTTTATTTAAAAATTGGTAACCGGGAAAGGCACACTGAGCTGAGGCTTTTTCCCAGGTGCGACCCGGGTGAAAAACACGTACAGGGGAACAATGCAATTGGATATGATGCAAATAATAACAGCTGTATACAAATAATAACAGTTGTATATAAATATAAAGTGGAGAACTAGTAATATAATAATATATACAATAACAGAGGATTTATACAATAAAGTCCATCATGGTGCAATGAGAATATATACAGTAGCAAGGGATTAAGACAATAATGTGCAACACGGTGCAGGATGGGAGTAGAAAAACAGGGGGACTGGGATGCCTTGTGTAGAAAGGAAGTAACGTGCTATAGAAGGAGATGAGGTTGGCTATGGAGGGGGGTGCAGGAGGGGGACTGAGGGTGTGGAATGACATGAGCAACTAGTGGAAGGAACCATTTGGAGTAGAGATTTCAGGGCTGTAGGAGTGGCGAATGTCGCAAGGAAGCTGATTCCAAAGGTGAGGGAGACAGTAGGAGAACACTGTATGACCTGAACATGAGCAAGGATGGGGAAGCGAGAAGGTTCAAGCACCCCTAGATTGAAGGGAGTACATGGACAAGCTAGCTGGGGATAGGCAGGAGTTAAGGTGGGGGGGGACTGTCCCAAACTAGAATTTGGCGATGAAGGTGAGGCTATGGACCTGATGCCTGGCTGGCAGTGGCATTAGGGATAGGGAGGAGTAAAGGAGAAAATGGTGAGTGGGGTGGGTGGCGAACCGACAGAATGAGTTTAGTACAGTATCTAGCCTTGCAAGGGAGGTTGCAGCTGCAGAGCCATAGACAATATCAGCATAGTCGATTATGGGTAGAATAGTTTTGGTGACCAGATCTCAGAGGGTTGGTGTAGGGAGGTAGCCTTTGTGGTGCTAGAGAGCACCAAATTTAGGCCACAGTTTTGTGCAGATGGAGTCGATGTGGGCAGAGGAGTCAAGGCTGCTGATCAGCCAGATCCTGAGATATTTGAAAGATTGGATTGTGTCTAAGGGGGAGCCATCCAGGGTGGTAAGTGTTGGGTAGTTCTGGGATTTAGACAATCTCTGCCTAGAATCAAAGAACATGGATACTGTTTTTTTTGGAATTTATTTTTAGCTGGTTTTGCCAGAATCAGAGCTGCACTTTATCAAAGTCACACTGTAGGGGGGCAGTCACATCAGCAGTGATGGGACCGGAAAGGTAAATCACGGTGTTATCTGAGTACATATGGATCTGAGAGGGAGAGCAGATGGATAGGACCTCATTTATGAATAAAGAGAATAGAATGGGGCCAAGTATTGAACCTTGGGGGATGCCAGTTTGGTTTGGGGGGGCAGATAGAGCTTCCAACTTGTACATATTGCTGTCTATTTTGAAGGTATGATTGGAACCAATTGACAGCAGATGGAGCCAGACTAGAAGAATGAAGCGTTTGGATTAGGAGGTGATGGGAGACTGAATCAAATGCCTTTGCCAAGTCAAAGAAAATGAAAGCAGTGACCTGGCCTTTGTCCATAGCTCACTGGATATGGTCAGTGACTTGAAGCAGGGAGGAGACTAAGGAATGCAACTTCCTGAATCTTGACTGGAAAGATGAGAAACTATACAAAACTGTAAGATGTTCTGAGAGCCTAGAGTAAATAAGGGATTCCTGGAGTTTGGTGTGGGCAGGAAGCAGAGCGATGGGCCTATAGTTGCATGGGGAAGTGGGATCTCTGCCTTTGTGGAGGGAGAGCACCTTGGCCTGTTTCCAGGCTTGGGGGACAGAACTGGTAGTGAGGGAGAAGTTAAGGAGATGAGTGAGGGGGGCTGCAATAGCGGGTGCTGATATACAAAGAATCTTGGGGTGAAGGCCGTCTGGGCTGTTTTTTTTTATTTATTGATATCTTGGAGAACACCTGTGAGCAGATGCTAATTTGTAGATTCCACATCAGTTACAAGAAAAAAATTGAACAGGTACATATCATTACATTACAAGCAAGTACAATATTGCACTGGTACAAAGCAATACATTACAAGCTAGGTAGACAATAAATTGGTGTGAATTACAAGGTTGGGATAGCATTTAGCTTAAGATATAACATTTAGACACTGCTATGCTATGGTGAGAAGGCACCTGCATTGGGGAGTTAGGCATACTTGTGGGGGAAGAAACAGAGTGGAGAACAGGCACAGCTGTGGCATAGTGAAGTGTATGCCTGCATAAGGCAGTAAGAACAGACTTAAGGAAGGCTGGAGACAATGGGGCTAGGAGAGCATCAGATGGGGGGGCATGAGAGCAGGGACAGAGTGGGGAAGGGATGCCCAGTGGTGAGGGAAGGGGGTGGATGGGGGGGTGGAACAATGAAGCGCTATGAAGGTAGGTGCCCGTAGGATTACATGGAACACTAAGTGCAGTTGCTTTACAGTAGTCCAAATGTAGGAAAGTTGTTTTGGTCATCTTGAATGGCCAACGCAGTCACAGTCGTCTTCCGTAGCAAGGTGCTGCCTAAGCTTATGCTTGAAAGCACCACTGGTTGTGATTTCAGAGATGGCTGAAGGAAGAGCATTGGTCCAGTGTGGTGCATGGTAGTAGAATGAACACTGACCCTGTGCAGTGTGGCATCTAGGTTCACTGAAACTTTGGTTGTGGGTGCTTCTGGCCAGTCTGGCACTTACATGGCGCGTGAGCAGATTCTCGGGTTCCTGGTGGCATCTGATTCAGTGTGATTTTTTTGGCCAGTAGACAGGTATGGTACTTAATTCTGCTCTTCAGCTGGAGCCACCCTGCCTGTGAATAGAACTCACAGGTGTGTGTAAGCCTTGCAGCACCTGTAAGGAGTCAGCAGGCCTTATGAAGGGCCAGAAAGATGTGATGGAGCACTGAGTCTGGTGCAGATCCATAAACGGCCAGGTCATAGTCAACAAGGGTAACAATTGAACTGCTGATGGCCATATTAAGTGCTTTCATATGTAAGGCTGTGCTTGTGGCGGTAGGGTATCCCAATTCTGGAATTGATGGCCTTGGCTGTGTTGTCTATATGCTGTGCATAGGACAGGGTGGAGTCAAGTGTGATATTTTGGTGGGATTAAGTGATATTAGAGTCTGGTAGACCTCTTGGGAGGAGATAGAGGGGAAGATGAAACCGGTGCCAGAAGGAGTGGGAGGGGATTTTGCGGGGGTAGAAATGGAGTGATCAAGGAGAGCACAGGTAGTAAAAAAGGTGTTAAATGTGTTGCCAATTGAGGCAGGATCAGATATTGTTGAGCCTTTAAAATTTAGACTGGGGGACTTGAGAGACAGGCAGGTCTAAGAGGAAGTGGATAACTTTCCAGAAGTTTGATGGAGAGTTGGATCTTGATTGCAGTTGGGATTTGAAGAAGTGGCCTTGGTGCAGGTATTTCTATGGGACTTGTATAGTTGAAGATGAGAGGGTAGGAGGGAAGCCTTGAAATTTGCCCATAGTTTGTCCCAGGTTATACACAGCATGAGGAGGTTTGGCATTATCCATGAATGGTGGTGATGTTTTACTAATGCCTTTTTTAGGGGTGCATGGATATCCCACCAATGAGTTAAGGTATCAGAAAAAAGCAGGAGTGTGTGTCTGCATCAGAGGCTGAAAATATGGGAGACCAGTCTGCTTGGGATAGGTCCTGGAGGAGGGAATAGGAGTCTAGGTTGTGGAGAGGGTGATATCATATATATTTGGGAGCAGATTGGGGAATTGAAGCTTTTCTTACACAGAACGTGATACAATGATCACTGAGGGCATCAGGGAAAATGCCAGCAGCAGAGATGATGTGGGGGTGGGTGGTGAGCACCCAACTGAGAAGAGAGTTGTTTGGAGATTTGGATTTAAGGCGAGTTGGCTCAGAGATCATCTGGGTGAGGTTGAGTAATTCAATTTTTAGCTTAGTGGTTTTGGATGAAGGGGAGAGCCAGTCCAGGTTGACATCACTGAACAGGATAAGCTCACCCTTATCTGTGAGAGAAGAAATGGTGGAGATGCACTCTACAATGGAGTTGTGGGCTACTTTAAGTGGGCTGTATATTACACCAATATAGATTGGGAGAGTAGAGGAAAGTGAGAGAAGGACAATGAGAAGTTCATGGGAGGAGGGGCGAGTTTCACAGTGGGATATGAAGCACGCGAGGGATTGCCTAGTATAGATGGCCATGCCACCTCCACATTTGCTGTGGTTCTGGAGGAGTAGTTTGAAATCTGGGATGGAGAGGGAAAAGTCTGGGATCCAGGCAGAGAGCCATGATTCAGTCATGTAGAGAACATCAGGGGAGTGTTGAATGACCAAGACTTTGAGGGCATCCATTTTGGGTAGAAGACTCCTTGCATTTAGATGGAATATACATGGGCCCTTTGGCGATTTTAATTTTTTTTATTTATTGAAATGTTTCACCAGGAAGGCACACTGAGCAACAAGTTGCTCATCTCTTAGTGCGACCTGGGGGAAGGGGGTACAATGAGGATGGAGCAGTAATGCATACATTCAAGTTACAAAGTCAACATTACAGCCATTTGCATAAGACAGTTGTAGTATACAGTGTACTGTAACAATAAGCAGCACTGGTAGAGCATGCATTTGCATAAGACAAGTGATACATACAGTGTAACATACAATAAAGTTAATATGACAGAACAATCATAGGGCAAGGGGAAGATGGGGGAAGGGTCAATACAGACATGGATGGTCGAGGAAAAGTAAGCAAATGGGGAGTTTAGCTACTATGAAAAGGAAGGAAAGGCAGAGCAAAGAGAGACAGCAAGTTGGAGATCAAACCGGGAAGAGTAAAAGGGTACAATAAGTGCAAGAGGCACAAGTGGATCTAAGTGTGTGCAGGCAAAACAAAATGTTAATTTGGGGGAAAGAAATAAGTATCAAAGTGCAGATCCAAGGAGGAAAGTGTGAGCTGAAGAGGAATGGAGAAACCCAGACCCTGAGGGACCCCTTCAAGATGCTGAGAACCCTGCAAGGGGACTGAGAGGGAAGGAAGGGTGAAATGAGAAAGGGAGGGAGAAACCTAGTCCCTGGAGGACTTCTTCAGGATGCTGAGAACCCTGCAAGGGGACTGAGAAGGCTAGAGTGAAAAAAGGGGGGAAAGATGGCAGCAGGATGGTAGAAGGACTTTTGAGAGGGTAGGGAGAGGGGGAACGAGATTTATAGGTTCAGGGATGAGGGGTAATAATAATAGGTGCATGAGCAATTACTGAGAGGAAGTTATGATTAGGCAGGGGAATAATGGAGGATATGAAGCAGTAGATGCTGGTTCTGGGGTGAAGGGTAATATTAGGTGCATGAACAATTTACTGAGAGGTCTAGCAGACATAAGTTACACTTGTATACAGTCAACAGACAACGATCAGTTATGTGAAGCATTTTGCAGCAATACAGATAAGGTTACATAATGTACTGTATGTACGCAAAGGATCAATAACTACAAGTGCGTACATCCAATTAAATATTAATACAATACATGCACAGAAACAGGATAGAGTAACATGATTCAGGCTGGCATAAGTGCTGAACGTAGTGTTTGTCAAAATAAGTGCAAGTATAAGTTCATCCGTTGGCAACCTAAGAAAACAGCTTAGCTCAGTCTGAGAGTGTCAGCTTATCTAATGGGCTAAGGTAGATGAGTGGAGGATAGTAGAGGGCGGTGAAGCTGAGCAGAGAAAGGAGAATGGCAGAATGATTAAAAGCAGGTACAGTTTATAGAGAAGAAGTTGTTTAGGGCTATAGCTAAAGAGTGGGTGGAGGAAGATAAATGGATTTGTGGAGGGAGTAGTGCTTCGTGAGGGACCCAGGTTTATTTCAACATCCCCAGATAGGAGTAAGTGAAGTAGGTAAAGTGAAAGTTGGGGAGGGTACTTAGACCTTTTGGCGACGCGTGAGCATAGCGGGGGGTGAGGAGAGGTGGACACAGTGGAGGAGGGCCTTGAGATTTAGAGAGGAAGACAAAAGTAAGCTAGGATGGAGGGAAGGAGTAGGCAGCTGGAATGTGCAGTGAGAATGGGGGGATTAGGAGAAGATGAAAACAGGGCTATGCAGTGTGGTGTAGACTGGACAGGCTGGGGAGGAGGGGAGGGGGAGGGGTAAGTAGCAAATGAGGGGAGAGGGGAGGGGAAGGGGCAAGGGGAAGAAGACTGAGTTGGGATTCGGGGAAAAGGGAGGAGGATGGATGGGGGAGAAAGGGAGAAAAGTTTGCAGAAAAGGCAGAGGGAGATTAGGCAGAGTGGGTGCATAGTAAAGTGAGTGAGGGAGAGGGAGGAGGTAAAAATAAGGGTCTGAGGCTTGTGTGAGTAATTAAGTGGTCTGGTCTAGCAGGACAGAAAAAAGAGAAAAGCCTTAAGCAAAAACGTGGTTATAGACTTTTGTGAAAAAGGGACCAGCAGTGGTATTGGGGGAATTATTTGTGCCTGGGGTAGCTAAGGCATGCAGGCAGTCAGAGGCAGGAGGTGCCTCTGGAAATTAAGATACACAGTTGATTTGTTGGTTTCAAATGAATGGAAGATATAATTAATCTGGATATTGTTGTCCAGGGTGCAAATGTTATATAATTACTAGGGACATGCACACCCCAGATATTGCTTCCTGTCCTGAATACTTCAAATAATAGAGTCCCAAGGACTCATGACTGAATATCAAGCTTTTTTCACTATTTGTAACACTCACATTTGTGACTGGATTACAAATATAAAGTATGTGGCCAAGGTTAGTCCATGGCCATGCCCTTCCAACCACAATGATTTCCCACCCTTCATCTCCCTGCTTCATTGGGATCTGCCACATCTTTTTAAAAGTACCCCCTCTCTAACCCAGTCTCCCCAGTACCCATATATTCATTATTCAGATGTCAGGCCCCTGCTTCTCAGACCCTGCTTAATGAGTTGAAGGCCATATGTAGCAAGATATTTAGGATAGCCCAGTCAACCCTTCCTAATCCAGAACGTGCCAACTTACTGTCAGTCAGGTAGCTGGCTGATAGAGCACAGAGGGGCATGTGATTGAGAGGAGGGGGCAGAATGACGTGCTTCATTGATACCGTTAAGCAGCCTAACCAATTAATCTGCCTACCATCATCAATGATACATACAACTCTCCCCTCTCCCTTCTAGTCATATCTATCTTCATGCTCCATCTGTCAGCTGATTGACTGACAGATTAGCTTGCCAGGCACAGTCACTGCTGGTTAGAGAAGTGGAGACTTGACTAGCCTGGGTATCTTGCTACATATGGCACACCCTAGATTGTGGATTGTGGTTAGGAGGGGGGAACAAGACACCAAAAATGAATATTTGGGGATAGGGGATCTCATTAATGATGGGGAACTTTAAAAGATATTGTCTCTTGTGGAGCTAGCATAAAAAAAAAGGATATTAATGAACTGCCACAGAGGTGGGGCTACGGCACATGATAGTGGCAGCCAGGGTTTGGTAAGGAGCCTGGGTTATCTGGGGCCAAACAGGAGGAGGATTGAGCATTTCATGTACTGTGTCTCATACACTGAGTTTAATAGGACAGAAGAAAGCTAAATGCCCATAAAAGTCTGCCCCCCAATTTAATGGGCCCAACTATGCCTTCTTGTTTCCAGAATATATTCATCCACTCTTTTTTTGATGATCTCCAAGCTTTGTACCTCTATGGGTTTCCTGGGCCGTTTGTTCCAAATACTTCCTGCCTTATGTTTAAAAAAACTTTGTCTGCTATTTCTAGTTGTGTTTTCAAGATATAGTTGTATGTTATGGGACCTCAGGTTGCATTCCTTCGATTGTATATTGATTTACATATCTTCCAGTAAGTCTTTATCACTCTCACTGTCCAAGGATGCTCTCCTCGTCTGGGAAGGGAGAACAGCTGGCTCCACTGCAGTACTGCCACTGGGGTGACCACAGGTGGCCGTGCCAATGGAAGCAGCTATGTGAGGGAGGATGCTGGCTGATGCTGCACTATGCATGTTTGCATGCACATCCATGCCTACCCTTGTTGCTGGCATTCTGAGGTGGTGGAAAGTCCCACTATGGAAACTTTCACAGCTAGACTAGACAGTTACTGTCAAAACAAGATGAGGGAATTCTAAAACATCATTCTTAAACTATTAACTGAGAGTCAGCAAGCAAAATGGATTAAAGTCTAATATATGCTTTGTATTTACTGTGAGACTATGAGAATGTGGGCCTTAACACAGACGCTCCCAGGCTGGTGGTTTGAAAACCTGCCTCCCGCAGGCCCCATTCCAGTGACCTTGGCACTTCATCCCATCAGACCCTGACCATGTGGAGAGTTGGGGAGCCTCACTACTTCTGCCATGGGGGGAACCAAGGGGAATGGGAGGAGAAGGGTAAGTTGTGAATAAGCCAGGTGATAGGGCTGTGGAGGCTGGCAAGAAGGGGGCATGGCCAGCAATGAGGAGGAAAAAGGAAATAATAACAACAAAAACATGGGTATGGATAAGCAGGGGAGGGGACGAGGTTGGGAAATAACTGAGGTGGGAAACGAGTGGGCCAGGGATAGGCTGTGGCCATGTTGTGAGAGCAAGCTTTTTTCAAAGTGTTTTTATATATTTTTTTTAAATATTTCCAGCAGTTGTTACCGAATAGTCAAGTACACTGAGTAACAAACAGTTGAGTATCTGGGATGCTGAGTATGAATACTTGTGGGGTATCTTAAGAAGGTACTCCCACAACTGTAATAATTACTGTATCATTATACTTTAGGCCTGATCCATAACGGTGTGGGAGATACAGGCAAAAGCCACATAAATGGTGTTCGGATATACTGTACCTGGCATGGAGCAATTGTGTACCTGGCCATAGCTACAGCAGTGGTGGAATAGGCTGATGTGCATATAGGCATGTGTGGAGTGCTACTGATGGGTGAGGGGCTGTATCAGTGGAGTGGCCAATGCTCCCAAAGGCCACCTCTTGACCCACCATGTATTGAAGTGAAAAGCTCGGGATAAATGCAATGCCAAACTGTCAATTGAGTATAGCTAACCAAGTATAGCCCCAACTGAAACAGCAGTGGGGCCAGGTCAAGGGGAGGGGCCATGGGCATCTGAAGTACTGACCCCCATTGATCCCTATCTTCACAACATTGGAGGCAGTGACACTTGCCATGAAGGTCTGCTGCCATTACCACACCTTATATGGAGACATAGCCCAGATGGGTATGTCCACTTACAAACAAGTGGTATGGGATGGCATACAGGCTGCAGTCAATGTGTCCATTTGTACCCCATGGACAACAGAGGGCAGAAAGTGCAAATGGTATTGCCTTTGGCAGGAGAGCAGCAGACATATTGGGGCCCTGATCCTATGCAGGGGATGGGCAAGGCAGTTGGAGAAGGAGTATGAACTAGTGCAGTGGGACAGGGGAGGCTGATCCTGGTGACCCTGATATGATGATGACCACATCAGAGCCACCTGATGATAAAAGCCCACTGAGTGGGACAAATGCTAGAGTGAGGGCTGAGGCACAACCCAGTGGAGAAGGGCCGGAGTGCTCTAGGAACACACAACAAACCATGCGGGCAGTAAAATGCAGCTGGTGCTATCTCAGTAAACCAGTAAAACCAATAGCACAAATGGGAGCACTCAAAACAGAGGAAAAGTTCAAAAGTCAAAAGAAAAAAATAGCGAAAAACTCACGGTTTATTCTGTGTAATGATTGGAAGATACAGCACAAAGAGGTTTTGTGCTGTATCTTCGAGTCATGACACCGAATAAACCATGAGTTTTTTTATACTTTTTTGACTTTTTGACTTTTTCTCTGTTTTAAATGCTCTCGTTAGTGCTTCCAGAGTGCTCTAGGCCTTCAACTGAATTGTCATTGGAGAATTCAACATCAAGACAGTAGTGGGACTGTGATGCTTCCAAGTGGCAGCCTACCTCTGGGGCAAGCAGCACACTGCACCAGGCAGGGGCACTGATGGGACCATGGCATCAGAGGTACTTATATCATGAAAATATTTCTTTGCACTGTACTGCTGTGTGTGTATCATCTTGGGCTACGCTGTGCCTCTATATGTGCTTCTTTGTGCTGTGTGACTTGATGTGGTCCAGCTGGAATGCACAGACTGTGGTGCAGGGGGGGGAGCCTCAGTGTTACATAGGTGTGGCATTATTGGTACATGATGTGCATGATGTCTGTGTCTTGATTTTGGCCAACACCTGATTGGTGTGTTCTGAGTATTACTGTGACTGGCAAAAGATGTGTGTTGGTTGGTGACTGTATTTTTGGTTTTGTGATGGTATGGTACATGTTACAGGGGATGTACCATTGCTACTGCAGCCCCCAGGGCCTGAGACTCACATGTACTGTGGCACCTATCTCATGCTGTGGATTGGTGCTCATGTACATGTCCATAGACTGTATGTATATCTGGGCACACTCCCAGACAGCATTCCACATAGTGGCTGTGCTTCACCATGCTGCGTATATACTCTGTCAAGTTGGGTCCAGCTGAGTTTCACTGCTTTTCCATGAGATTGCCTCCACACTAAAACTACATGGCTCTTACACACTCCTACAGTGACTATGGATTGGGCCCTTAGACAGCATGTGAAGAACTATGCAATTGCAGAAGACCTACTTGTTTGTTTTGTAGATAAAAAGGAAGGGCAGAACTCAGTATGGCACCAGAAACCATGGCACAATGAGGATCTTTGGGAGTCTGAGTAGGATTGTACATTTGATTGAACGTCTGTACAAAAGACAGATGCAAGCATAAGAATTGGAAATAAGACATCATCATGATTTGAGGTAAAAACAGGAGTAAGACAAGGGCCTTCATAGGTCCTTCCTTGTTGCCCATATATTATTCTGGTCACCATCCTCTGGACTGACTCAGTGCAATCCTTGTCCTTTTTTAAGTGATGGTACAAGAACTGCACACAGTACGCTAGGTGCATCATCATCAAGGACCTGTAAAAGGACAGGATCACTTCCTTCCTTCTACTTGAGAAGGCCCTGCCTATGTACCCCATGCCTTCCTATATGCCTTTTTACACTGGGCTGATATATTAAGGCTATTCCTTTTGTTAATTTCCAGGTCCCTTTCCTCTGCAGTCTGTTTGAGCCTGCCCCATCCAGTATTAAGTTTTCAAATTGCCTTTTCTCAAGTGTTAACCCTGTATTTTCTGGCATTGCATTTAAGTTACCAAATCCTGGACTGCCATTCCAGTTTGTCCATATCTGTTTCAGTTCCCATATATCCTCCTCACTATCCAACCTGCCACATATCTTAGTGACATCTACAAAGAAACGCATCTTTTCTTGGATTCCATCTCCAGTGTCACAAATAAACACATTGAAGAGTACTGGACCAGAGTACATACCATTTAGTACATCCTTTTGAGTTGTTCCCTTAGGCAGTTCTTCACCCACATTGTTAATTTCTCCCCACCTCCAAGTCCTCCAACTTCTTACCAGCCTCCTGTGGGGCCAACCTTCAACGGCCTTGCTAAAGTCCAAGTACAGGATGTTCAGCTCTTGCCCCTTGTCCAGCACCTGAGACATTGTGTTGACGAATTCCATGAGGTCTGGTGATATTGTTGGACAGAATCTCCCAATTACAAAGTCATGCTGTTTCATGTCCTGAAGGCAATGGGTCTTCAGGAAGGCAACCAGCCAGTGCTTAATTATAGTCTCAAAGAACTTCCCTACAATGGAGGTCAGGCTGATCGGCCTGTAGTTCCCTGGTTCTCTCCTGTCTCCACTCTTGTGCAGTGGGATGAAATCCACCATCCTCTAATCAACCACTTCAACTGAACAGTCAAACATATTCATTAAGGGCACTTCTAGAGTCTGCCCCCACCTTCCTGAGTACTTCATGATTGAAACCCATTTGGTCCTGGGACTTTGCCACCTTTAGTCCTCTCAGTCCCTCGGCATCATTTCATTGGTGGTTGCCACTGTCATTTTTGTTTCCCACCTAAATTGAAGATATTCTCTGGCAATGACCCTCCCTCATCAACTGTGAAGACTGAGCAGAAGTATTTGTATGGTGAGGTGCCCTCCCAGATGCCTTCAGGGCACTGGCCCTAGCAACATACTTCCCACCGGGTTGCTGTGGCTATCACTATAGCTGATGGGCTTGTTAGGGCTCCCTCAACCACTGCAGGTGGTTCACCTCCACTGATAGAATGAAAGTAGTGCAGTGCCTCCACCCAGAGAAAGATTATAGCTGGCATGGTGAACTAGTGGTATAACCCCTTGTAATGCCTTTCCTCTTCACCTCCCCCCCTGTAGTCACCCCATCCATGGACCCACACCCCTACTCTCTCCAATTGTCCATGTTTTCCTGGACAAATAAGGTTGTCCATGGACTTCATAGTCATACTTGCTCAGTCACTGATCTTTGTCCTTGATAACTCCATCCATGGTATGTTCATGATTTATAATGGACAAGATTGTTCATAGTGGATAAACATGCACAAATGCCTGGGAAAAATACAAAATCAAGAGTGACTAAGTCAATAAAATTTATTTTATTGGTCAATTTAAGTCTTTTAGATAACCATTACAACATTAACAATAAAAAAAGTGTATTTAAAAAGTGCATATTCACTTACTACATCCTTGGCCTTAACACAGAGTACAGTAATTAACTGTAAATGAAATATAGGCATAGAAAATACAGTACAGATAATGTACATCATTCCTGCATAATCTGATTTAGTGCATTACAGAATAGATATTGCACTTTCATTAATTAAAACAATGTCTCATTTTGAAATTTCCACCAGGAATCTTGCACGACTATAGGTCAAAAGGGGAATGAAACATAGAATTTATCAGTAGAAAAGGACTGCTTGGTCCACCAAGTCTGCTCAGATGATCCCTGTGTAGTCTGTTTCTACATACCCTAACTGGTCTCCAGCAACCCTCCCTCCTTCCTGCCTATTTACTAATTTTACCCTATGTGTATTCCATGTATGCTTGAAGACCCTTACTGTTTTTGCCTTCATTATGTCCGCTGGCATGTTCACCACTCTTTCAGTGAAGTAGTGCTTCCTCACATTCCTCTTAACCCCTTCCCCCCAGCTTCATTGCATGCCGTCTACTCCTGGTGTTCTTTCTCATTTGAAAGGACTCCCCTCCTGCACCCTGTTCCCCAACATAAAGTACTTATCGGTCTCTAACATGTCCCCTCTTGCTCTTCCAGGGTATACATGTTAAGATCCCTCAGTCTCTCTTTGTAGAGCATTTGATGCAACCCCTGCACCATTTTAGTTACCCTCCTCTGGACTGCCTCCAACCTGTCTATGTTGTTTCTGAGGCGCTACCTCTACAACTGGACACAATACTCCAGGTGGGGCTCACAAGCGAGTGATACGGTGGCAATATCACATCCCTCTCCTGCTGGTGATATCTGTCCTTATGCATTCCAGCCATCCACTGGTCCTACCCACTGCTTTGTCACACTGCCCTTCCACTTTGAGGTCATCTGACATGATAACCCTTTCCTGCTTAGTGACTGTCAGTAACCTCCCCCCCCATCCTTTATTCAGTCCTAGATTCCATTGCTGTAGGTGAATGGTTTTGCACTTTTTGGCACTAATCCCCAACTGTCATGCCCTTGACCACTCATCAAGTTTCCCCAGGTCCCTGCATATTCTCTCTACCCTCCTGTGTGTCCATTCTATTACATATTTTGGTGTCATCTGCAAAAAGGCATACCGTCCCTTCCAGTTCTTCCACAATGTCACTTATGGAGACATTGACAGGACTGGTCACAGTACTGAGCCCTAAGGCACCCCACTGGTCACTCTCCCCTCATTATCATAAGGACCTTTTCCACTCAGTAGTCATGTTAAGTGATATGAAAAGTTATGTAATGATTTTGACAAGAAATAACCTAACCAGCACTTTCTTACTGATTACATATATATATATATATATATATATATATATATATATATATATATATACACACAGAAACAGAGAATTTGTCAGCAGATAAGGACCCTTTGGTCCACCTAGACTGTACATTTTTTTCTGTCTATACTGACACTCTGGACCCTTCTGGATCTCAGGCTACCTCCCCTACACCTCCCTACAATGATTCCCTTGTATCTATCCCATGCATGCTTGAAGACCGCTGTTGTTTTCACTCCTACTACCTCCGCTGGAAGACTGTTCCAGGCATTCACCACTCTTTCTGCAAAAAAGTACTTCCTCACATCTCTCCTAAATTTCTCCCTTTCCTTCTTTATTGCATGCCCCTCGTTCTCATGAACCTTCTCCTCTGAAAAGTACTCTCCTCCTGTACCTTATTCACCCCCATAAGGTATTTATAGGTCTCTATCATGTTCCCCCCTTCTAGGGTGTACATATTGAGATCCCTCAGTCTCTCCTCATAGGGCTTCTGATGCAGCCAGTGCATCATTTTAGTTGCCTTCCTCTGGATAGCCTCTATGTCCTTTCTGAGATGTGATCTCCAGAACTGGACTCAGTACTCCAGCTGAGGCTTTACCAAAGATCTATACAGTAGTAATACCACCTCCCTCTTTCTGCTGGTGATACCCTTACTTTTGTACCCCAGCATCCCGCTGGCTCTACCTACTGCCTAGTCCAATTGCCTCACCACCTTGAGGCCATCCGATAGGATTACTCCCAAGGTCCAGGTTTCTGTGCCCTAGGTGCACGATTTTGCACTTTTTTGCACTGAAACCCAACTGTTATACCTTTGACCACTCCTTAAGTTTTCTCAGGTTTTTGATTATTCTCTCCACTCCCTAAGGAGTATCCACCCTATTGCAGATTTTGGTGTCATCTGCAAAGAGGCATATCTTCCCTTCCAACTCTTCTGCAATGTTACTTTCAGGCATCAAAGAGGACTGGTCCCAGTACAGAGCCATGAGATACTCCACTGGTCACCCTCCCTTCCCCTCCCCTGAGTTAGTGCCATTTATGACTACCCTCTATCATCTATCCATCAACCAGTTATGTACCCAGTTTACTATACAGTATTAGGAACCACCCCAAACTGCCCACTTTATTTATGGGCCTCCTATGTGGTACAATGTCAAAGGCCTTGCTGAAGGATAAGTAGGCCACATTCATTGCCCCAAACCACAAAATACTGGCTGCATCCCAATTATGTCAGGTGCTCTGCAAATTTATTTATTTATTGAAAGAGATTTACAAGGAAATATATACTGAGCCATAAAGCTTATTTCCTGATGTGTCCTTGGGGGAACGTTGGCAAGAACAAAAAGCCAGAGCACTTCAGCTACTATGCTGCAATTTTTTTTATTGCTTCAAAAGGGCTTTTCATTTCATATTAGTGCCATGTTGTTGTAGCAGACATCAAATGTAAAGTGCATATACTGCATACAGTCTTGTAGAAAATAGCAGCTGTCCTCAAAGAACCTGACAAACCCCAGTGCCTCGACTATTTGTTTTCCTCAGGGGGACTTCCCCTTGAAGTGCCGAGCTTTTCAGGTTCTTTGTGGACAGCTGCTAATTTCTACAAGACTGTATGTTTGCACTTTATTTTTGATGTCTGCTACAATGTCATGGCACTAATATGCACTGGAAAGCACTTTTGAAGCAATAAAAAAATGATGGCATAGCAGTTGGAGTGCTCAGGCTTTTTGTTCTTGTATGTCCGCTACTCCAACATGATCAATTCCCCTGGTCACCCAGTCAAAGAAATCAATGACATGACTCCCCCCACCCCACGCATCTGTATATCTGGGGCAAAAGATAACAACATGTATTGCATCTTCAGAAGCATTTTTATTACAACTACAAAGTGTGACTTGATAATTGCATTCCTTCCCTTTTTATCTTGCTTCTAGCAATCTAGATGGGAAGACCACGTCTACATATTGACCTGTAAAGTTCCACATTGTAACTATATCTACTTGATGCAAATCTTTCATATTGTCCTGAAAAATTCCACATTGTAAGTAACTAAAATTGTATGTATCCCCTGCTGTATCTCTGTAACCACTGATATGTAATTGTACTTGAATGTTGTCTGTTATGTAATTAATTCTGGGTTGCCACTGAAAAAAGGACACTTGTCTCGGTGGGCTTACCTGGTCAATAAAATTCAAATAAATTAATAAAATAAAAGGTGAAATCAGTATCTAGTAAAAAATGTTCTCAGGTTTGAATTGGTAAGTGAGGAAAATAGGGTTCAAATTCATGTACTAACTTATTATTTGATAAGGAATTACTGAAACAGAAGTTTTATCATTTTTTATATCTTTACACTTCCGTAGTGAAATTAATTTGCTTCTACAAAACTTAATATAAGCATTGCTTAAGTATAACTACCACTCTCAATAGATGGAAACTACTTAACCTTTCTTTTAATAGGAAAATCTCTGCAATCAAAATGTCAATAGCTCCCAAAATACTATATTTATTTTCGAATATACCCTTAATTCTTCCTACTCACTTCTTTGTCAAAATTGACAGAATAATTGGAAATTTTATTTGGGAAGGTAAAATCCCCTAGATTTAGCCACAACAAACTTTGTTCCCATTGGTCCAAAGGCGGTTTTGGACTCCCCTGGTTTCAAGCATACTTCTGGGCTTTCCATACTGCCCAAACCATTAAATAGTTTAAAAAGCCTAACAATAAGGCACCATTATAGGTTCATATGGAAGCATCTTTATGACCAGGCAATGTTGCTGCTTCTTTCATCTGTAATCCTCTCCCCCCAAATTTAAAGTTTCACCCTACTATAGCTGCATCTGTGTTTTATTGGAAAATGATTCTTAAATACCTCAAATTAGAACCAACCCCCCTTGTATATGCCCCTGTGTGGGGAAATCATAATATTTCTTTTGATAACCACACAGTTTTCTGTAGAAATTGGAAAAATAAGGGCATTAATTTCCTGGGAGATATACTTGAACCCCAGACATTCAAATTAAAACCCTACTCTGACCTACGCAATCAGTGGTATCTCCCCTATCACAATCTCTGGAAATATCTACAGTTGTGCATGGCATGTAATCTCTACTTTTCTCTTACTCCTCATAAACCTTTACATAATAATTATGCTTCTAGATGGATTAATACAACGTCTAACCTAAATAGCACTATCTATAGAGACGTTAGATATATGCTTCCAGACCAGTCTATCAATGCCAAAAATAAATGAAGTAATCTGTTAAATTGCAATATAACCGATATACAATGGCATAGGTGTTGGCTCTCTTGCCACAAATCTTTTAATGATAACCGTAGTTCGCTCATACAAACCAAAATTTTACATTTATGGTACAGATGGTACTTCAAAAACAACAACTGTTGATGATGTGACTCTCTAATGGTGATTTACTACACATTTTATGGAACTGTCCCCCCATTCACAATCTCTGGTGTTGTATCCATCTATTTGCGATGAGAGTGATAGGTCAATCCTTGCACTAGATCCTAAACACTGTATACTTGGTATTTTTTAATTTTCACTCCTATAGAATATCCCACTCCTGGAACAGATGATTGACCATATCATTCCTTCAAGTCAAGTGCTGTATACTTATGCACTGGTCTGAAGATCTAATATAACCCCACTTTTCAGGATATACTCAAACAATTATCTCAATATGCATCCCTCAATCGTATGACACACATCTCCTTTGAACGACTCCCTCTGTATAACAAATGCTGGCAGGACTACTTTAAATATTTGGAATCATCTAATCCTATTGTCACATAATGAATGGGCCTTATCTTTTCTCCCCATGTATTTCTGTACACATTTTTCCATTGTGTTCTCGCTTCTTGTTTCTCCTGTTCTCCTTTCTCCATTTCTCTTCCTCTTCTCTCTTTCTTCCCTCTTTTCTTTTCCATTCCTTCTCTCCAGATCTCTTCTTGGATCACCTATCTTTTTTACATACTCCTTCTTTATATACTTTTACGGCATTGTTACAAATTCCTAATACTACATTGTATTATCATGATGGTCTACTCCGCTTATTTCAATTCAGTTTCCATACTCCTTGTATTACAATTTGTCTAGTTCCCTTAACTACATAGGATATACTGTCTTACATTGTTCTCAAGTATGTATTTTCCTTTTTTATGTCAACATTGTATAGTACTTCAGACAATATGATGTTCCTCCTCTTTCATTATGATCACACGCAGTTGTATATTGGAGGATATTGTTTTCCTGTTCATAAGCTCTATAATATTAATAACAATAAAAAGATTAACTACAAAAAAAATATAAGCATTGCTTATTACTACAGTGGTAGTCATAGAAAAGTTTACCACTAACATGCACTGTGTGTCATTGCACGATAGCGGTATACTTGTTATTCGATGGAAACCGTGTCTGCGCAACGCTTAATATACTGTGCTACCAGTAAACTTTTGAGTGATTACCACTGTATATCAGTTTCTATCCAGGAAAAAAAGAGATGTTGGGCCACTTTATTTTGTAAAATGTCTTCCAGATGAGAAAGTCAGTGAAGAATAAAACCTAGACTTTTAAGATTTAATAATTCCATAAACTAGGGGGGATGAGAATGCGGCATCTTCAAGATTGTAAACCAACAGCCACAAACATGAGTTTCTTTTAGCATTAAAGATCAAATTCAGTCTTTAGTAATATACAATTTGCCATCCATGAGAACAACTATATCTCATTTATTACAAAATAACATTTAGATATTGCAATTACTCACATATAAATGCTGTTCTCTTTGCCTCTCTTATGTGATGGTTTTGCACAAAATCCCTCAGCCTTTTTCAAACCAGCCAGCAGAATCTTGGGTAAGTGCTGATGTCATTCAAGCAGCAATGGCATAATTTTCCTCCAGGCCTTCACAGCTTAGTGCACACGGTGCAGTACATCAAATTGTCAAAAAAATAGTCTTAGCTACCCCTTTTCTGATAAGGGCTTTTATTAATGGACTTGTACCTGTAGAATAAAATGATAAATATCTGGCAATTTCCCTAGGTTGATCACCAACTTTTTGGGCACCTAAACTTCCCCCCTACAAAAAACCTCTGCTTCTGGCCAAACACAAGGTGGCTCTGGTGTTTGTAGTGGTGGCACTGAAATGCATCACAGCCCATTGGCTCCAAAAGGATGCTCCACAGGTATTGGAGTGGCATAAGAGAATGAAGCAAGTAGTAGTAGTAGTAAACCGTTTTTATTCATAAGTTATATGGACAAAGGATATGCTTGATTAAGCCTAAGCTCATTTACAACAAGGTCTTTGATGAAGCAGCATTGTTACAAATCAGGAAGGATGGGAAAATGAAAGGCTACAGAAAGAGGGGAGCCAAACTAGGGGAATGGGAGAAAGAGGTGAGGACAGAGGCAGGGGGCAGAACACAAGGGTACACAAACACAAAGATAAGTGACAACAAAAACAGATATACAGAGGGTTCAAACAGGTACTGGCCCTTATCTGGGCTGCTGGAACAGGAGGTGGTAGAAGGGGGAGGATTGGA
Organism: Neoceratodus forsteri; assembly: GCA_016271365.2. Lineage (NCBI taxonomy): Eukaryota > Metazoa > Chordata > Ceratodontiformes > Ceratodontidae > Neoceratodus > Neoceratodus forsteri. The sequence continues at coordinate 721,429,611 of CM057454.1, forward strand.
GGAGAACAGGGAGCTGAACCACGGAAATCATAGGGATCTAGGGGTAAGGGAAAGACCCACAGCGAGGGTGCAAAAGAAGAGTGGCAAGGGTGGCACAGTAACAGAGGGGAAAGACAAAGAGGGATGAGGGGAAGCTGCCGAGGGTAGAAGGGGAAAGGAAGTTGGTTAGGGGAAAGAGAAGCAGAAGGAGGGAGGCAGGCAAGGGAAGGGGAACTGCATTGGGGACAGTGAAAGGGAGGATAACTCAAGTGGGAAGGAAGGGGGGAATGGCAGTGGCAAGGAAGGGAGGGGAAGGGGGACAAGGCAGGGCAGCATAGAGGAAGTCAAGAGGAAACAGAGATGGTGTATTCAGGGGTGGGGAATCAGAGGGACCGGGTAAGAAGCATAAGGAAATCAAGAAAAGGTAGCCAGGGTAGAATTACTGAGATATCCTCAGAGATAGTAAATACAAAATCGATAATGATATATGGGGACTCAGTCATAAAGGGGATCCATTGGTTGAGGAAGGGGGTAGCATATAGGGGAGATCAGTTTTCTATGAACCAGGGATGGAGGTAAGCAGGGCATTACTGAGAATCAAGGAGAACATTAGATTACTTGGTGGTAAATCACACCTAGTCCTGCACCTCAGAACAAATGATTTGGCCAGGGAGGAGGTGGAAGAGGTACAAAGGAGATTCAAGGAGATAACCAAGGGGTGTGAGGGGATAGTCAGTTACTTGGCAGTCTTGCTGGTGCATTGTGCAAGTACGGCCAGGCAGCTAAGAATCAAGTATTTTAACCACTGGCTGAGGCGGTGGTGCAGATGGAGATATGTGCATGTATAAGAGACTGGGGGAACATGTGGGTAGATGAACACCTGTATGCAAGGGACAGGCTGCATATATATCTATGAAGAGGGAGCTAGACTGCTAAGGGGGAAGCTGCATGGGTACGTAGAAAGAATCCTGGAGGATGATTTAAACTAAGGAGGTGGGAGTACGAAGCTAGGGGAGGACTAGGAAAAGTGGCTAGTAGAATTTACCTAACTTACACTCTCCCACAACTAGGGGCAGGGTAAACTAGTAGAAAGGAGAATGGAAGAGGAGGGGATTGATGGAAAGATCTGCTGGCAAACACCAGGAATCTAGGAAATAAGATGGGGGACCTGAAGGCAGTGGTGGGGATGGATGACCTAGATTTGATAGCAATAATTGTAAGGAGCATGCCTGTAGTTCTGTGGGGGAAGAGCTCCTCCCCCACATCCTACATAACTCATCAGGCTCTGCCACTCTGCTTAGAGCAAGTCACACTTGCTAGCATCCTGCTGGCCCTCGGCTGTCCGCCTCCCATTTCCTTCTGTTGTTTGTTTCTAGTTGTGTTATTTTCCACTTTGTCCTTCATCCCTTCCTCCCTCCTTCTGCTTCCCCGTACCTCTTGTTTTCCTTTGGAACTTTCGGTTTTTTTTAGGTGTGTTTCTCCTGCTGCTGTCTGGAGCATTTCCATTGTTGCTGCTGACACCTCCCATTACTTGTGATGCTCTTCCTCTGTCCCCCTTTTTGAGCAGCCACCGTGCCATGCAGTCACTCATAGTATGCCACCGTGCACCATTCTAGCTCACTCTCTCCACATGTGTTTGGGGCTACGGCCCTCGAAGAGAATCCCTGCCTTGGTGCAGGCTCTGCAGATTCCTCCCGCCATAGTTCATCCACTGCTCTGTGTACCAGTCCAGTCAGGAAACGCTCTCTCAGGAATTGTGGCATGACTCACAGTTCCAGTCCTTTTGTTCCAGTGCTCACAGATGGCAGAATAATTTTCTCCCACAGCTGCAACTATCGCTACGCTATTTTAAATCTATGCACCCAGAAATGCCTACACAATTACTACAGCCACAGAACTGTATTTAACCTGAACATTTTCACTGATCTTCAGTCAGATTTGTTTCTTTAATGCCTGCTATACAGGACCTCCATGGGGGGGGGGGGTCAAGGCTAGCAGGCAGACTGGTTTGCAAGAGGACGCTGTCATAAAGGAGTGATCCAGGGGTGCTCAAGGTAATGGATCCTTTCACACTAGGGAAGCAAACACCTAGACCTTTCAAGACATTCTGGAGGGCTGACAGAACTTTTCCTTTATCTTAGACCGTTATGGAGACATAGATTGTCATTACGCTTGAGCTACCTTCTACAGTGCTACCGATCATAGCATATTAGCACAATCCCCACCGTTTATTCTAAATAGGTTCCTCAGACTTCTGTATTGCTGATGTATTCCCTTCCCTTGTTAGTCCATCAGAGTCTGCTTCTCTTTCCAGTTGCCCCGATTTGCTGTTATGGGCTCTCATACACCTATCTGCCATACCGTCATGAACTGAGTTCTACGTCATTATGTGGGGGCTGCACATAGACTGCAATGGCTGGACTCTGCTTAGTGCCTATGGAAACTAGATTTGGAATTGCCTTCTGTGGGACAAACGTCTTCCATTCCCTCAGCTCCTCCTGTCTGCTGTGCCACCCGTCTTCTGTTTGGCTGCCCTCGATTATTGGAGTTCAGTGGCCTCCTCTATCCTTGTGCTGCGACTCCTCAGTCCCATGCCTTATTTGACATGGACTTCCTCCTTCTCCTTGACTTTGGCCTTATTGGATACATACTGCACCAGGTGGCCATCTGTGGCAGCATTCCCCGGTCCTGCTAGCCTTCACAGGAGCTGGCTTGGCCATTCTACACCCTTTCTGCCTGATCTATGTTGGGTCCAGTCATTTTCTGCTGGCCACGTGGGGGCCTAGCCTGCACCTGCCTCGCCCAACCTCGGGGTCTGGGGGTTCAACATTCTACTCTACACCTGCCTCACCCAGCAGCAGGGCCTGGAGGTTTGACTTGTACCCTATGACTGTGTCGCCCGGCATCGGGGCCTGGAGGTTCAACTTTTCTACACTATACCTGCCTTGCCCAGCATCAGGGCCTGGAGGTTTGACTCTACTCCTGCCTCGCCCAGTATTGGGGCCTGGAGGTCACCTATTTCTACCCTACGCCTGCCTTACCCTGTATCGGGGCCTAGAGGTTCACCTATTCCTATTCTATGCCTGCCCCGCCCAGCATCGGGGCCTGGAGGTTTGAATATTTTCACTCTACACATGCCTCACCAGCATCGGGGCCTGGAGGTTCGACTTTTTTTTCTCTACATCTGCGTCGCCCAGCTTGGGGCATGGAGGTTCTGTTCCTTACCATACTTGCTTCACCAGATGATTGGAGGATTTCAGAGCTTTATAGCCTATTGTCCACTTACTGTTTCACCCACTCAGGACCAGGGGTTCCTTTGCTCTACTTTCTTCAGCTTCCCAACTTGCATCCAGCTTACTCGCCACACATCCAATGACTTATGCTCCATCACCTCGTCTACTGGAACTCGGACCATCACTTCAAGTTTTTCTGTGCCTTCAACTGGATTCCTGATGACCTATCAATATTTATCCTGGACATTGACTTTGGTCTGGGACTTTGCTCTGGATCTGCTACCATCTTCTTGCTGGACATTCAGCATTGTTACTGGATTCCTTTTGCTCTTCCCAACCTTCGGTTTCTCCTCCTTTGGGATTTCAGACTAGCAGATATATATATATATTGCTAATTTAGGATTACCCTTCCTTAGTATGAGGTTCCCCTGAAAGGTTTTTCTTCCTCTCCTGCGTGCTACTGGCCACACTCTCCAGAGTTGGAGGAGATAATCGTACCTGCAATCATTATTTCATTGGGGGTCTCATCCTACTTGACTAAGCATCCCTTCCAAGGTGGGATACAGAGAAAGGCCAAAACATCAAGTCTTAACAAGTTGTTACTCATTGGTTCGAGCACCTAAGCACTATGCATATACAATCCAGTTCATACGTACTACAATCACTGACTTACTCATCTATACTGAAGTATCTAAGCACTAATCATTTCATATAACTCATATACAGCAGCCATTGTCCTAATTACTGGTCTGGCCTATGTATCCAAGCATAACCACATCATTCAGCTCTACTGCACGTAGCACAAGCACAGAGCTATGAACCACACAGAACTGAAACATGGTGGACTGATAACCACAGTTGGGAAGTGGAATTACCAGAGTATAGTCTCTGTAGGAGAGACAGGAAAGGAAAAAAGGGGGAGGGCTAGCCCTATATGTAAGAGATGGGATAAGAGCAATGGTGAGTAGGGATGGACAGGGCTCAGCAGAGATCCTTTGGGTCACATTAAATAAGAGGACTGGGGAGGCAGTAAGGATAGGGGTGGTGTACAGACTGACAAATCAGGGGGAGGAGGTAGATAGGGAGATGGCTAGGAAAATACAAGGGATGGCTGGCAAGGGGGAAATTCTGGTGGTAAGAGATCTAAATCTTCTTGATGTGGACTGGGGGAGCACAACAGCAACATCATAAAAGAGTAGGGAGCTGTTGGAGTCCATGTAGGAAGCACTTATTCATCAGCTGGTCAGGGAGACGACTAGGGAAGGGGCCATACTGGACCTGGTAATGACAAATGGGGACAGCATGGAGGATGGAGAGATCAGGGAAAATATAGGAGATAGTGATCACAGGATGATAATGTTTAGCCTTCAGACAGAGTCGGATAAAAACCGGTCCACCACTAGGGTACTGGACTTCACGAAAGCGTTTTTTAAGGAAATGAAGCAAATTTTACAAAATGAACTAGAAGGGAAGGAGAACCTGGAAGGCATAAAGGAGCTGTGGGGGGCAATTAAAATGGAAATTCTGCTGGCAACAGAGCAATGCATCAGGAGGGTGAGCAAAAATAAGACAGGGAAACCACTTTGGTTTACAACTGAGGTGGGGAGAGCAGTCAGAGAGAAATGGAAGATGTTCAAGGCCTACAAAGCTTTGCAGGGAGTGGCGGACAAAAAAGTTTATAGGGAGAAGCTAAAAGAAGCTGGGAAAATAGTCAGGAGGGCTAAAGTGGATACGGAGGAGAAAATAGCGAGGGAGACCAAAAGGGGAGACAAGAAGTTTTTCAGATATGTGAGTGACAGAAAGAGAAGCAGGCAGGAGATTATGAGACTCAGAGGGAAGGGGGAGCTCTGATTGAGGGGGAAAAGGAAAAAGCAGATCTGCTAAATGTCTTCTTCACCTCAGTCTTTATGGTTGAGGAAAAAAGAGAAGAGTGGGCAGGGAGATGGACACAAGCCCCTTCACAGAGGGTAGGGTATTAGAGGAATTAGGAAAACTGTGGACGGACAAAGCAATGGGCTCCAATGCAATCCATCCCTCGGTGCTTAAGAAGTTAAAGGAGGAACTTGCGGCATCACTCACAAGGTTATTTACTCTGTCTCTAGACAAGAGGAGAGTCCCAGGGGATTGGAAAAGGGCTAATGTGGGTGCCATTACACAAGGGTGGAGGAAAGGCCGAGCTGAGCAACTACCATCTGGTTAGACTTACCTCCATGGTAGGAAAACTGATGGAGGCACTTATAAAGGAAAGGCCAGCACAATATCTAGAGGAGGAAGGCCTCATAGATGACAACCAGCATGAGTTCACAGGTGGAAGATCATGTCAGACCAACCTGACTGAATTCTTTGAGGGAGTAATGGAGATAATACGATCAGGGAGGGGCAGTGGATGTGGCTTATCTGGACTTCAGGAAAGCCTTTGACACTGTCCCTCACATAAGACTAATAAGCACGTTAAACAGTTTAGGGGTGGGGAGCAAACTAACAAACTTTGTGGAGAATTGGCTGGGGGGGAGAACTCAGAGGGTGGTGGTAAATGGGGTGCACTCAAAGGAAGGAGGGGTGACGAGTGGGGTTCCTCAAGGGTCCATGTTGGGACCCATACTGTTTAAAATATACATTGGGGACACTTCAGAGGGCCTGAATGGGAAGGTGTGTCTGTTCACAGATGACATGAAGATCTGTAACACAGTGGACACACTGGGGGGGGGGTGGAAAAAATGAGGGAGGATCTGGTCAGGATGAAGGTGTGGTCTGGGAAGTGGCAATTGCAATTTAATGCAAAAACATTTAAAATTATGCACATAGAGCATAAAACCCCAAGGGCAAAATACTGGTTCAGGGAAGGGGGGAGAACTGGAGGTTACAGAGCAGGAAAGTTACCTGGGGAATCACCCTCACAGGGGGGCTTTGCTCCTTGCACCCCCCTGAATTAAGATTCTTGACGAAAGGGGGTTGCATGTAAGGGAGGGAGCAAAATCCAGATTTCACAAAAAATTAAGTCCCGCAGCCACAAAATGTACTCGCTGTTGGTCCCAGCCCCGATCCCAGTACCTTCAGTATAGGGGCTAGCCACCCACACTATCATGCCACATAGCTAGCAGCAGGTACACCAGTCCCCTAAAACCCCCTTCCCTGTTCCTCCTCTTCCCCTCACTATTCCCCCCCTTCCAGTCACCCTTCCCCACAACCGCTTTCCCATATGGTCACTAGTCTGCAGAGTAGCCCAGAATGATAGCCCTGAAAATTAGTCGCTATTTTGTAGTTGCTCATTTTCGGTTGCGATCATCACTGGATACCAGGTCACTTGTCCCACCCAGTCAGCCCATTTTATCATTTGTTGTGTTTTTACGCCTTCATTTTTTGCTGTAGACATCACTTGATCTATAACACAGTCTCTTCCCCTTCCCTTCCTTAGCCCTACAATTCCCTTGTGCCTATCCCAGGCATTTTTGAACCACCCCCCCGCTGATGCTATCCCACAAACATAGCCCTCAAATACAGTCTCAGATGAATCCATGGTGGATATTGTGCATATAACCGTCAACTGTCCTGCCCCAGAATCCATAGTTTAGGAACAACTATTGATGCTGTCCACAGGCCATCACCTGAGTCTCTAGGATTAAAGCAAGCCACCACAGTTTTGAGCAGTGACATGGTAGTTCTGAGTGACTGCAGAACTGAAGCACCCACAGCCACTCAATTAGCAGTAAATTCCAGGATCCAGTTACAAACAGGATGTGAGCCTGAGCCTTCATCAATGCTACTGCAAGCAGAGTATTACATTGCTCATGAAATGGCTATGGATTGGGACAGGAATGCTGTGTTGTGTGCTGCTGACTGGATATTGGTGCCAGATGGAGTTAGCTGGATTCTGGACCCGTCATTGGTGGCAAACTTTCAGATTAATACTATTTCTGGTCACACTGTGAACCTGACAACCTCTTCTACTGTGACCACTGGAAATATTGTATGGCTGGTGCCCTGTTGGACCAGACCACTGATTCACAAACAGACTCTACATCAAAGGTGGGCAACTGCACTGATCAGGCAGGTAAGCCATCCAGGGTATTATCTGGGATGATTCTGTCTGAGAGGGGATGGGCTTTTGAAAGGGAGGACTGCAGATATGAACTTACTGTTTCTAAGACTGATTGTCAGCACAGTCTGAAAAACACCAAAACTGACAGGGTTCTGGAGAATGATGTAAGCCTTACCGACTCCACAATACAAGACACTCTTGAGGCACGTTCTGCTGTCCTAGCAGCTACTACATCAACCCCTCTCCGCAGGATGGGATTGCTAGCTTCAGCATGTGACCCAGACAAATTGGGGAAGGTTTCAGATAATCTGATCTGCCTTCCACACAACCTGCTCCATCACAAAGAAGAAACGCTGTTAGACTTATGTATCAAGGCAACTCAGACTTGCCCCCAGATCACGCCTATGCGGCCAGACAAATGGTAGGTGGGAAATCACATTGCAGAAGTGGTCTTGAGTGGGCCATGCTAAGTGTGGTGGGGAGCAGCTAAAGGACTGGGGTCAGAAGCAGCTGCAGGAGTGAGTTGTGAAGTCATGAAGGAGGGACTGAAGGGAGAAAGAGGAGGAGGAGGCAGAATAGATAGACAGGGGAAGAGAAGACCAGAGCTTAGGGAAACATAGGCGAAAACTGCTTGGTCAGCGGTACATTTCCTAGGAGGGAGGGAGAGGGAATGAGAGCCAGTATTGAAGCATGGTAAGGAGCTTACTCCTCTTGCTGGTGGCCACTCTGAGTGTACTATGGTCCCTATCCATTGTTATGTTTGTTTCTTTGCCCTATTGCCCTTATATTCTATTGACCTTTTTGGGCTTCTGATCCTACATGACAGGGCATGTTGAACCTTTTAGTTGCGGCTTCCACACATAATGTGCTTAAAGAGCAACTCTTCACTTCAGCATGTACTTTCATAAATACAGCCTCCACTTGCATACTGTGCGACTCTGAGCAAGTCACTTAGAGAGCAAGTGTACTGCCTGGAAACTGTATGTAATTAATTGTAACTTTCAGATGTAGTCAGCTATCACTTCTTACATCTCAAGTATTTATTCTTTTCTGTTTGGTAATTAGAAGATTTTCCATCTGGCAGTACCGGGGTGATGTGTGGAGCAGCACTGTGTCTGGGGGGGGGGGGGGAGTCAGTTCTGTTCCTCCCACTACATCAACACTGAAACCACACTGACTATGACATCACTAGTAACCAATGAGAACCATTTCTCACTGCCAGGTTTCACTTTCACATGAAGCAGCAGGGACTGGCTATTCCTGGTTACTAGTGATGTCACAATTTCCTGCATTTTCATAGGTAGCTTGTGAAAGTCACTGCTCAGGCTGCAAGGATTGTGGTGCCTCAAGGTGTTTGGTCTCATTTCTGATGATGTAGTGGGAGGAACAGAACTGACTTTTTTTTTCTCCAGACAGTGCTGCTCCACACATCACCCTAGTTCTGCCAGGTGGAAAATTTTCTAATTAGTAAACAGAAAATAAAAAAAAAATACTTCAGATCCTGGAAGTGATAGCCGGCTGCATCTGAAAATTACTATTTAATTACAAGCAGTACACTAGCTCTTTAACTTCCTTGTGCTTCCAGGTCACACCTGGAAACAAGCTTCAGGTTAGTGTACCTTTCCTGGTTAAACAATTTCCCCTTTCTCCTTCCCCTTAAATATGATGTTTCAGCTATTACAATTTACTAGTGAATATATATTTTTTTTCATTTTCAGTGTTCCTTTCCATGGTTTACAGCAAATCTTGGTAGTCTATCCAAAAAGACTATATAAAAAGCATCTGGCTGTCTCCAGTTAGTGACACAGTACTTTTGTTTATGAGATCATAGTGCTGCTGACCATGACACCAGACTGCGATGTCACAAACCACACTTATGAGGTTAGCAGGGGAGAGTCAGATATGTTTTGAAAGACTCAGTGAAATTCATTCTGATTATCTACAATACTCAGTAGAATAACAACAGGGAAACATTGCAACTGCATTGTAATTGTGATGTCACATGTAACTACAGTGCAATTATCCTGTTGCATGCAATTCATGATTACCTACCCCATAGTTACACTGAAACTAACACTTAAAGTGTGACCTCACTTTGTGCCTGTCTGCTTCACCTGGTGTTTTAAATGATCCCTTTTCATTGCTTCTACTGGGCGCTTCATTTTGGTACCTGTCTCCATGGTTTCTGCTGGCTTGCCCATGTTATTGGAGCAGTGGTCATCGGCTCAGTAGGTATCACAATCACCTCCGAGGCTGAGGATCAGAAGGTTGTCAGAGGATTGTGGGTTCAATTCCCACACCTGACACTTGGGTTGTCAGAGGGCCGTGTGTTAAATTCCCACACCTGGCACTTGGGTTAATATCAGAATACTGACACTGTAGTGCAGCATGAGGGGGGTGCTGCACTTCTGAGGTGCCATCTTTCGGATGAGACGTTAAACCGAGGTTCCATCTACCTGTTCTGGTGGTAGTTCAGGTGGATGTTAAAGATCCCATGGCACCTATCGAAAAGAGTAGGGAAATTTCCCCAGTGTCTTGGCCAAATTTCCCCCCAGTCACTAAAAATACCGCCAACAGCTTAATCTGGTTCAAGGTCAGTCGGCATTCATGTGTGTGTGGGGGGGGGGACTGGAGAGGGGGAGGGACAGCTGCAGGAAGTAGGGTGCTAGCTGCACACTTGAGCAGACTTAATAGACCATGTGGTCTGTTTCTGCTGGCAAGTAATAAGTAAGTAAGCTTGTCTCCAGTGAGGAGCACAACTGAAATTAGGAAGGGCTGCCAAGATTATATAGGAGTTGTCAACATGTGTCAACATGGAATGCCCTAGCTGGCAAAATTTCCAAGTGGTCCTGATGTTGATGGCTTAGAGTTCCAAAGGGTGGTTCCATGGAGCAGATTCTCTTGAAAATCCACTGTTATGGCAGGTAAAGTAACTTACCTTTTTTGCACGTCACTTTTTTCACTGCATGTCTAACTATGCCTCTATAATGCCAGATGCCCTAAAACTTGTCACTCATTGCTCTGTACTCTTTACAGTTGACTATGGGCTTGTCATCTATGGGTCCAGCTCTGACACAGCACTGAAGAGGGTCAAAACCCTCCTGAACAAGGTCTGCCGACTGGTCCTGGGTGCTCAGCACCTGACACATTAGTGTGCTCCTTACATGGAAACTGGCTGGCTCCCCCTTCATCTAAGGATACAGTATCAGACCTGTCTCCACCCTCTTCATAACTGCACTACCCACCTTCAGCTGTAGAAGTGCAACTAAGGAAGGGCTGACAGTACCTTTCAAGTGAACATCCTTGGCCCAGAGATCCCTCTCACACAACGACCAAAAGTGGTACAATGACCTGCCTGCTGCCCTAGTTGAATGCACCAGGCTCAGCCAGTTCAAAGCAGGGCTACAGTTTTACCTCAATGGCAAAACCACCTGTCATTGCCATTACTAACTACATATACCCACCAGCCTATGGCCTTCCCCAACCCTTCACCTACCTCTACCCCACTTCTACATCTGCACAGTACAATGCCTACCTACCTACCTGCCACCTCTGCACTAATACCCCCCCTTTTTCCCTGCACACTTACCCTCCTCTCCCCTCCCCCTACCATACCTCCCAATGGACAAAGCCATGCCTGGCAGCACCTAAATCCACCCCCCCAGCAGCCTGGGGTTCTCTTGTATCTTAATGCTCTTTGTACACCCTAAGTCCTGGACCACACTCCTGTAGTATTGCTTTGAAGGCATTTCTGCAAGTGTAGTTATGTTTCTACTACCCTGCTGTCCTTATATTGATGTTACCATATTTGATGTAACTGCACTTGAAACCTTGATGTTAATGTGTGATTCCACTTGTTTGTACCCTGTCGTTGATCTGTATTGTCATGTATTCTCCTTCAACTTGGAGCCTTTGTAAACGAGCCCTTGGCTCAAAGGTATTAATCTGAATTTGTTATAAAATAAACTAAAATAAACTTCCACCAAACATAATGTACAATCAATGAATCTTTATTTTACCATGCAAAACACCTTTGAGAAGAACTCATTTACAAGATGGACCTGGAAGATTATACATGTAAAACAACAATCAAGGACAGCTTTATATGACACAGCATACATCATATTTCATCGCATACTTCAACATGCATTTATTCTATGTTGTATTGCACTTTTCTCTGGTCTATTCTATTTATTGTCATGATGTTTTGCACTGTATTCTTATTACTACTACTGGTATACCCTACCTAGCACATATCATGCACATTCACATACCGTATATTTTTATTTTTGTACTATATTTCTCATTGCTGCTATTGCACAGCCCATATTGCATATAGCTGTGTTTCAATTTACCCTCATCATGCTTAATACTGCACTGTACCCAGGGGACACCGTACCATGCACATAGTCACATGGATGTATTTCAGTTGATTTTATCTTATTTTTATATTGCAAAGAATTGTATTGCTGTTATATTATTTGATTCGATTTGTTTATTCTGGTTAGTCCATGGGCCATATGACCTGTTCACATGGTCGACCAGAGTGCAAACAACAAAGTACAAATTACATCACAATATTAAATTACAATCTGAATGTACAAAAATACAAAAGACAGTAGTACAATACACATAAAAATGTCACAAGAGGATACATAAAAAAAATGTTAGAGTAGCTGCCTGTAACATTCACATACTTCATTCTGTTTCAACAGTCTCCTTCAACTATTTTTAAATCCAAGAATAGACATTCCCAAACAATCAAACTGACCCATGACAGAATTAAAAGGTTTTGGTAAGTTGCAAAGTATAGACCTCTGCCCCAGAACTGTTTTCATCTTTGGTATTTGAAAATACGAAATACCTGACTTTCTAGTATCAAATGGATTAACAAATTTTTAAAAAAATTGGTGAAATATTTTAGATACTTTCCCCATTGTAACTTGTTTTGCTAATACACTCACAGTAAGTTCATATCTTTGTTTCAGAGTTAGTATCTCTGCTGTTTTTAAGTAGAAGACAATGGTGGGTTTTTAGTGGTAGCTGGGTGATAAACCTTGTAACTTGATTGAGTAAAGCTCTAACTTTTCCTAATAAACTATCAGACACAGAATAATAATAATAAAAAAAAAACATAATCCATGGCTGACAGTGGAAAACTTTGGGCTAATAATACCCTAATGGCAGGTGTTAAAACAATGTATTCACATGCTCCCCATTCCCCTTCCCAAGGAGGCATATGGAAATGTGTTGCTACAGTGTCAGCTCTGATGTTCTTTCTGGTAAAACTTTTAAATAAATAACTCACTAGATAAATAAATGCAGTGGTGGTGACAGTTGCAGGAATGATTCTGAACTAGGGGACAGATACTGGGGCATGGCATAGCAGTAGGTACAGATACTGGATGGAGTATTTTTGTGTGGCAAATAAGGGAGTGTGGGGTATTTGTGGGCAGATAACCTGAACAGAATGCATTCTGGGAAATGCCTTTATTCTGCAGACAAGTGAAGTTATCAAACTTCTTTCATCGTTATGTGAACAAACTGCATTTTGTCAACTTCTTTATTCAGTCTATGGGCAAAATGTGCTTTGTCAAACTCCTAACTTCATTCTGTGGACAGAATGTTTTTCTCTACACTTTTTCAGTGCTTATGGTATTTCAACCATCGTGTCTCATTTTCTATGGTGAATGACTTTTCCAGCTTTGATTCGCATACCTCATGCTCTTTATAAGCTGTCAGATTCACAGGTTCATGTATTGATTAAACAAATGGATCACAGTTGAGATGCGTGTGGCACCACTAAATCAATAAAGCATAACTGATTGTTTTCCACCTGATAAGCAACATCTTGCATAACAGCAAGTTAGCAGACAAACTTCCCCAGGAAAACTTTTTGATCTTCATTTTATGTTGTTTCTCTGTAATACCTTGTTAAGTTATCTGTTTCCTGCATCGTTTACTTCCTGGAATATCTTAAAGCAGCATCCCAGTATTTTTAGTGAGCAAAAAAAAAAAAAAAACATCACCATGTGTAGTAGCTTTTTAACATAATAAAATAGTGAGAAAAAATCTAGAAACTTATTTGGCAGAGAGACATTGCCTGACCATGCATTAAATTCCTAGCACTGCAGGGTCAGGTGCCAGATCTCACTACCAAGGGAAAAAAGACTCGGGACCTACAACATCAGGGGCTATTTCATATATATATATATATATATATATATATAGAGAGAGAGAGAGAGAGATCTACAGATATATCTAGATTCATTGCAAAAAACTGTTAATACATCACTTAGGGTTGAAGTGACAAAAGTATGGAAATCATCCAACTCTCACCCCATTCCATATGTAAACAGGCTGACATGGTACAGTATAGGAGAATGGGGTGAGAGTTAGGTCTAATGACCCCATGGCACACCCCGATCCCGATGCCTGTTCATGTGTGAAGGATGGGGGGTGGGGTGGTAGGGTGGAGGTGGTTAAGGGCTCAACCCTAACATCTCATTTCCATACTTTTGCCACTTAAACCCTAACTGATGCATTAACAAAGTTTTTTGCAATGAATTTCCTTACTTTTTGAGAAAGTGTAATGTAACTGATATGTGTTGGTGGGAGTGTGGGGCCAGGACAAGCTACCCATTTTTGCATAATGATATGTGTATGTGGAAGCATGGGTCCTCTGGGCCCTGCGTTTCCACTTACACATAACTATGGAGTTATACAGCAGCCCTATAGGGCTGAAAAGGAACCCTTGTAACACTAATGTGCCAATATCTCAGTAACTGTAGCAGCAATGAAACAAATTCCACTGCAGTTGTAATCATGACTTCAAAACTTCCATGCATGAAAGTTGAATGAGGCTGCCCAGAGTGAAAAATCCATATCTCGAATCGTTTCTGAGATACAGGCACTGAAAGGCACTGTGGAAGCCGCAGTGTTATCCTATGGGAAATATCTCATCTTCGTAATGGCATAGCTACCTAGGGAACTGATAAAAAGTTTTGCACCTAAACAGCATAATTCACATTCTATGGGTCACCCCCTTTGTACTTGGCAAATTTCAAGCCAAAAGACCAAACTGTTTATTAGCAGTATACTGGGAAAGTTTTTAAATTCCTTGTTTGTGAGATGTCAAAATCCCTGTTCACGAGGTGAATCCCCGTTAGCAACCTGTCAAAATCCTCGTTTGTGAGAATTCCTTGTTCGTGAGATTCTGGCCATCTGGTCCTGATCTCACGAACAAGGATTTTGACAGCTCATGAAAAGAGACTGGCTCGCGAAAAGGGATTTTGACAGCTCGCGAAAGGGGATTTTGACAGCTGGCGAAAAAGGATTTAAAAAACCAATCCCCTTTCGCTAGCTGTCAAAATCCCCTTTCATGAGCTGATCCTCTTTCATGAGCTGACAAAATCTGTGTTCGTGAACCAGCCCTTGTTCGTGAGATAGGACCATCTGGTCCAGAAATCATGATCAAGGATTTTGATAGCTTGCGAACAAGGGTCGGATCATGAACAAGGATTTTGGAACGAGAATCGGAAACGAGTAATGAACAAGGATTTTTAAAACTCAAAATGGACATTTTTTCACAAAAGCAAAGTAAACCAAAGTCATGGGTTTGCACAGGGTGCTGCCCTGAACAAAACCCATACTTCAATTACTGCACAACACATCTGTGGGGCAAGTTATAAAGTTTATTTGTGGGGAAAAATGAAAACAAGATGGTGGCTCACAAAAGGGAAGTTTTTCCTCACGAATGGGGATTTTATAAATCCCCATTCACGAGGTCACAAAATCATTGATCGTGAGCCAAATCCTCTTTTGCAAAACATACATATATTCCAAAGACTGAACTGAGCATGCTAAGAACCCGAAAATTAAAAATGAAATAACTTTGGGATGGATCAATATTATTTCACCAAGCTAATACCGGATTGTTCTTCGGGGCAACCTCTTTGTACCCTGAAATTTCAGACCAAAATTCCAAATGGTGTGGCCGCAGTGCAATGGGCAAAAATCAGCAAAAATGGTCAGAAAATGTGAAAAACACATTTTTTGGTACTTCACTGCACATAAACTGCAAATCTGATTGAAACACAACTTGGCATATCAAGAGATCTATCCCAGGACAGCACATTCTAAATTTCGTGCAAATCCGTTGAATTGTTGCAAAGTTATTTATGTGCAAAATTTGGTGTTTAACATTAAACTGTCTACTCAACCCTAACTATAGGGGCATGACCAAATGATTTATGTAAAAAAATAATTTCATAATTTCATAATAATAAACACTCCTGGCCGTGCATTAAACAATTTGAATGCACTTCCCAGGAGCATAAGAACACTCAACCTTCAGCCTTGTGCCTCACTCACCTGGGCATGCATAAAAATCCTTTAATCCTTTAATGCACACCCTGTTCTGGCTTAATGCTTACATAATGTACATATTTCTGATGTCCTCAGGTTTATCACCAGTGTGTTTTAATTCCCTCACATTTTGCTTAAACAGCTGTTATTTAAGCAATAAGGCACAACAGGGTGTGTCTTGTAATAATGGCATGCTTTGGGTGGGCTGAAGTATGAGGCTGCAGACCGAATGCATTCAACACGCAAGAAGTGACATTATTACACAACAACACACATCCCTGGGATGCCTTATTGCTATTACATGATGGCTTATTTCTACAGAATAAAAAAAAATAAAAAATTTAATTTTTTTATTTGATTTTTCAGTAATTAAAAAATTAAAAAAACATTTAAATTTGTATTTGTGTTTTCAGTGTGGAAGTAGATATATATAAAAATGTTCCTGTTTTTAGTTTTTCATTAGACAGTGTTGTCTCTGCACTGTCTCTCTGTTCCGCTGTCTCTTTGTATATGGTTCTAAGTCTGTGTTGCTTTGTCCACCCCCACCCCTGTCCCTGTCCCGGTTGTCTAGATTATTCTCCCGGTTCACTATGCTTCATTTTGTTGTTTGTACCTAGGAAAGTTAATTTGACCCATTCATTGCGGTGCATATCAAATGCATGCATGCTTGAATACAGCACAGCTGCCGCTGATGTAAAGCTGATCAGTGACATGGCTTTCAGGATTTTCTTTTTCTCTTTTTCTGTCTGCAGTTCTCCATGTACAGTTGGCAGCAGCATTTGTTGTTTGTACTGGGAGATCATAGAATTACAGGACTTTTGATTTCTATGTGGGAGAAGAGCACAGAACTGGAGTGATGGCGCCATTCTTTGAGGTGCGTCAGGGACTGCAGGATGTGCATGTGCCAGACAATTATGTTGTGAAGCTGCATGGTGCGGCACCTTGTGCGAAATGCTTAGAAATGCTCTTTGTGGTTGAGCGAGGGGGGGATGTGAAGCCATGTGATGGCTTTGGTTTTTTAAAATGGTTGTGGCTGGCAGTGAGGGACTGAGCGGGGGGATGTAAAGTGTAAAGCTGGCTTTGGATGGGACTGCATGTGGAGAAATTTTTTTTCATGTTATGTGGTCATCTCAGTGCCTGTCCTATATACAATGATGTTATTGTCAGGTAACTTCACTGTGTCTAGGGCTTGGCAACCAATCAGAATAATGGGATTATACATGCCATTGTATAATATTAGTTTCATAAGTAATGACTCATGTTAATAAATATGGCTGCTACTTGAGCTTTTTTTAATCTCTTGTGTTGTGGTCACTTTTTGATTGTACAGACTAGATTCATGCAGTGGATATTTAAGGTAGGTAGATAGGAAGGTAAGTAGATAGGTCAGTAGTTAGGTGGGTAAGTAAGAATCTTTATTTTTAGGCAAGATGAGACTGTTAGCTCACAGGCCCTAGTTTCAAAGTCATCATGATAACAAATAAGTTACTGAACAATAAGAAACATACCAGATTATACATGTTGCAAAACTAGAAACACATTGTCCTAGCTATCGCATGTTTCTGATGCTAAATAACACAGCACTACACCAAGATGTTTTAATTTTTTTCATGGTGGTGGTGGCAAGAGAGCAGGGACTTTTATAAACTTCAGAATCATGCATCTTAGTTCAAGAATGAACAAGAATGAAAATAAAAATGTGTATATTGATGTTTTTGCCCAAAATAGATTTCCAAAAAATAAAAAGACAGGTATTTTTTAATAAATAAATAAATAACACATGATGCTGCTTCAAACACCGTCTTCTTTGCCTTGATTTTTAAATCACCTTCCTGGTCATCTACTCTAAGATGGCCTCTCTTTTTGCCTTCCACCCAGTTTTAGTTCTGATTACCATAGGTAAGGGGAGATATTGCGATCAATTCAGTTCCTGAGAGCATCAGACAGCAGTGACACTGTGCAATATCACTGTGTTTGGTGTTACTTGTCATTACAATACAGTAGTGATGAGAAAGTAGTCCATCAGTTAGAATAGAGCTATGAATTAAGAATGGTTGCAACATGCCATAAACAACTGTATCTTGTTTAATATGGCCCAATAAATTGTTCTTTTGTTACTTTACCTTTTTTAGCACTACTCTAGAGAGAACTATAGTTAGTTATTCCTCTCACAAATGCTTAAACAAAAAAATGGATACTGGCTTTGGATTAGCAGAAATGTCAGACCTGTAGGGGCTGTCTAAACTTCTCCCATCCCAAATACTTTCTATGCTTTTATGAATATATAGACAATAAAGGATGGCAGATTGTAATATATAAGGAAATAACATACCACTGAGTGGTTGAACAAGCCACAAAGCCATGAGCCTGAAGGGAGAGTGGTATTTATGAGCTTGTTCAACCTCAAAATGGTATTTTGTGAGTGTGCCAGACTTTGCCATCTTTTATTTTATATAATGCACTAGGTTGGATACTTCTTGTTGTGTCCTATGTTTTACCATAGTGTTTGAGGGAGGGGTGGCTGTTGCATGTGTTATTAAGGAGCTTGTTATATGTGCTATTAAGGGGCTTGTTGCGTGTGTTTTTAAGGGGCTTGTTACACACACACACACACACACACAGAAACATATTGCCCTATTCACCAATGGTGGGAATTACGTGGCGGAGGCGCATATCCTTCCTGCATAGGTCCACACCTGTGGACAGGTCTGCATCAGTAGAAATTCAACATCGGCCACAACCTGTCCACAGCCCCATCCCCCTGGCATGCAGGACTCCGCAGGGTGGTTGGGGGAGTGGAATCATGGACCTGGCTGGGCATGCGTTGGCTGTGTGCCCCACGGATGTCTGGCAGCCGGCGGCTGTGGAGGTTAGAGGATGGCAATGCAGCATCAAAGCACTGTGCAGGGACAGGGAGGGAGGTCTGTTGGTGGTGCCGGGGGGGTACTGTACCCTACCATATGCTCGGAGTGACCGGTGGCGGATGTGGGCTGGCAGTGCCATGTGTGGGGGGCAGCATCATTGGGCCACTGCCCCTGCATGGGATGAGTATTGGGTGGGGGGCACCTGGTATTGGCCATGCACCGATGTGTGCTGTGGTGGGTGGTGCCAGGTGGCCACAGGGGGACATGGCCGCAGTGGTCCAGGTGGGTGAGTGGGCTATCTGCCCTGTCCTGGTGGAGACCCGATGTGTGCACAACACATGTAGGGGGCTTATGGCAGGGTTCTCCCTGGCATACCCTGTGCCCCCCTCCACAGCCCCGTGGCCAGCACTATGTGCCTTTGTGCATGGCATGTAGTGCTGGCACACTCCCAG
Organism: Neoceratodus forsteri; assembly: GCA_016271365.2. Classification (NCBI taxonomy): domain Eukaryota; kingdom Metazoa; phylum Chordata; order Ceratodontiformes; family Ceratodontidae; genus Neoceratodus; species Neoceratodus forsteri. The sequence goes on from CM057454.1 coordinate 721,448,545, forward strand.
CCCACCCCGGTGCGGTGCAATCTGCAGACCAGAGGGATTTGCCGCATTGGGTCTGCATGCCCCCTATTAGTGCATTCTACATGGGGGCACATTGGGTGCAGAGTGGCTACTCACCCCAGATACACAGCATGTAGCCACTCTGCCCATTGGTGAATAGGGCCCATAGTTCTTGTTAGGTATTAATATGTTATTTAGGTGCTAATAACACATTAATTATATATATAAATATATAAATAAATATATATATATATATATATATATATATATATATATATATATATATACATATATACACACTATATATGTAGTATATATATAGTGCTTATTAGATATTAATGTGTTATTAAGGTGTTAATAACACATTAATACAGCGTAATTAGTAACTGGCATCATAATATGCTAATTGGTTATCACCATATATGGGGAAATATATAATAGCTTTTTCTATGGGGACAAGGGCCCAACCATGCATTATCTGTCTCAGTCTCTGTCTCTAGCTCTTCCTCTACCTCTACCTCTACCTCTACCTCTACCTCTAATATGCTTGTGAGGATAAATCTCAGCAAATATTTTTGATATTTTGAGGGTGGTCAGACCTAGAGTGAAAATATCACAGCTATCATTGCTCTAGGTCTATTTATCCCATAATGGCAATGGAGGATTTAACCAGTGGCAATGGAGGTACGGTGCATAGATATATATAGAAACATAGACAATGACACCAGGAAAAAGAGCAATAATCCATCCAGTCTGCTGAGTTCCCTGTTTCGCCATGGAACTTACTGTCCATCCAAGTATTTAGCCCTCCCCATCCTTCCCCCATTCTCCTCACAGTTTCTGTCACCCTGAGCCCAACCTATGCCCTTCATTATGACCCACCTATGCTTGAAACCACCAACAGTTTAAAACCCACCACTTCAACTGGAAGACTGCTGCTGGGCTGCATCACTCTTTTTGTCACATAATACTTCCTCATGCTCCACCTGAATCTCCCTCCCTCCTGTCAGTTTCCACTCATGTCCATATGACCACAAACTAGTATTTAAGCTAAATAGTTCCCCACAGTTCACCTTGTTAATTCCCTTTAGGAACTTGAAGGTCTCTATCATATCTCCCCTCTCCCTTCTTGTCTCCAGTTCCTTGAAGCTCTCTTTATAGGACTTGCCCTGTTAGCCCTGAATCATTTTGGTTATCCTGCACTGCACTGTTTCCAGCCTATCACTATCCTTCCTGAGGCAAGGCCTCCAGAATTGGGCACAGTACTCCATCTGTGGCCTCACCAAGGATCTATATAGAGGAAACACAGAAACATAGAAACATAGAATTTGATGGCAGATAAGGACCGCTTGGCCCACCTAGTCTGCTCAATTCTCTACCTAATGGATAAGCTGCAGATCCTAGTTAACCAACAGCCTACTTCCTCCTACCCCCCACCAGAATTGCCTTATGTCTGTCCCATGCATTCTTGATTCCCCCACTGTTTTTGTCTCCACTACCTCCTCAGGAAGGCTGTTCCATGTGTCCACAACCCTCTCCATGAAAAAATACTTCTTCACATTACTTCTGAACTGTCCCCCCTCTATCTTCAAATTGTGCTCCCTTGTTCTTGTACATCTCTTTTTCTGAAAGATGCTACCCTCTTGGACTTTGTTGATTCCCTTGAGGTACTTGAAAGTTTCTATCATGTCCCCCCCCCCCCGAGGTATACATATTAAGCTCCTTTAATCTCTCTTCGCATGTCTTCTGGTGCAGACCCTGCACCATTTTAGCTGCCCTCCTCTGGACAGCCTCCATCCTGTCTATATCCTTGCAGAGATGGGGTCTCCAGAACTTCACGCAGTACTTCAGATGGGGTACACCAACTGTCTGTACAGAGGGATGACAACTTCCTGTTTTCTATTGGCGACGCCTCTCCCTATGCATCCCAGTATCCCACCAGCCCTCCCTATGCATCCCAGTATCCCACCAGCCCTACTTACTGCCTTCTCACATTGTTTGCCCACCTTAAGGTCATCTGATATGACTACCCCAAGTCCCTTTCCATTTTTGTTGTTGTTAGTGTCTCACTCCCATTGTGTACTCTTCCCTTGGGTTTTTGTTTCCCAGGTGCATTACTTTACACTTCTTAACATTGAATCTAAGCTGCCATACATTTGACCATTCTTCCAACCTTGCCAAGTCCCTTTGCATCCTTTCCATCCCACCTTCTGTATCGATCCTGTGCAGATCTTTGTGTCATCTGCAAAGAGACATACTTTTCCTTCCAGTCCCTCTGCAATGTCATTTATGAAGACATTAAAGAGGACCGATCCCAGTACTGAACCCTGCGATGTCCCACTAGTAACCCCTCTTTCTACAGAATGAACTCCGTTTACTATTACTCTCTGTGTCCTGTTGTCCAGTCAATTTTTTTACCCAGGCTACCACTTTAGGACCTGCTCCAAGGCTGGCTAACTTGTATATTAATCTTTTGTGTGGGACTGTGTCAAATGCCTTGCTAAAGTCTAGGTAGGCCATGTCTAAAGCTCCTCCCTGGTCTACTACTTTGGTCACCCAGTCAAAGAAATCTTTTAGATTAGAAACATAGAAACATAGAATTTGACGGCAGATAAGGACCACTTGGCCCACCCAGTCTGCCCATTTCCCTACCCAATGGATAAGCTGCAGATCCTAGTTAACCAGCAGCCTACTTTTTCCTACTCCAACCCCCTAGAATTGCCTTATGACTGTCCCATGCATGCTTGAATTCCACCACTGTTTTTGACTCCACATCCTCCTCCAGAAGGTTCATCTGACATGAACTTCCTGCTGTGAATCCATGCTGCCTTGGGTCCTGTGCCCCACTGGTCTCTAGGAACTCAACAATTCTTTCCTTCAGAAGTGATTTGATTCCATCATTTTCCCTACCACTCAGGTCAAACTAACAGGCCTATAGTTTCCTGCCTCTGTCTTGCTCCCACTGTGAAGGGGAATCACATCCACCCTCCTCCAGTCCTCCGTACCACATTATCCTCCCATTATTTGTTAAAAAGGATAGTCAATGGTGTCACTAGTTATACCCTTAGTTCTTTTAGAATTCTTGGGTGAATCCTGTCAGGCCCCATTGCATTGTCCACCTTCAGTTTTAAGAGTTCTTTCAGAACCCTTTCTTCTGTGACTGGACTGGCATCGACCTCCCTATCCAAAGTGCTTCTATTCTTTTATTTAGGTACCTCACCCTCCTCTTCTTTTGTGAATACTGAGCAGAAGTATTCATTCAGTATCCCTGCTTTTTCACTGTCACCCTCTGCCCACCCTCCCTTCCCTTTATTAAGCCTCACTATCCCTCCCTTGGTTTTTCTTCCCTCCCTAATGTACCTATAAAAGGTTTTATCCCCCTTCTTAACTGAGTTGACTATCTTTTCCTTGGTTTGGGCCTTTGCTATTTTGACTGCTTTCCCCGCATCCTTCTGCTTTAACTGGTGCTGTTCTCTATACCTCTTCCCTTCTGCTATCAATACCCATCCTGATACATCCCAGTATCCTACTTGTTTTACTACTGTACATGCCTTGTTGCACTGATTCAATTGTTTAAGGGAGTCACTGATGATGACTCCATGGTCCCATTCCTCAGCTCTAGTAGTAAGTCTCACATCACCCATCCAGTACTATGTCCTGGGTTTCTTGTTCCCTAGGTGCATTACCTTGCACTTTTTTGGCATTGAATTTCAACTGCCAAATCTTAGATCACTCCTTTAGCTTTTGCAAGTCACTCTACATTTCTGTGATTCCCTTGTCACTATCCACCCTCTCACAGAGCGTAGTGCCATCTGCAAAGAGACACAACCTACCCCAGATTCCTTCATTAATGAACATATTGAAAATGACTAGACCTAGGACAGATCCCTGTGTTATCCCACTCTTAACTTCTCTATCTTCTGATTTGACCCTGGCAACCACAACCCTCTACTGCCTCCCCAAAGTTACCTACCCAGTTCACTATGACCTTAGCTGCACTCACATCCTTTGTCTTCTTCAGCAATTGTCTGTCAGGCACTGAGTTGATAGCCTTGCTGAAGCTGAAATGGAGCAAATCCACAGAGTGGCCCCTATCCAATTCCCTCATCGTCCAGTCAAAGAAAACTATCTGGTTAGTCTGATAGGGTCTACCTTCCATGAATCCATGCTATTTACTGTCCTGGAGTCTATCGTTCTCTAAGTTTTCTACAAGGTCTTCTTTGACCAGTGTCTCCATCCACTTCCCTACTATAGAGGTAAGACTGTCAGCTCTGTAGTTCCCTGCTTGTTCCTTGTCACCCTCCTCATAGAGTGGAACTACTTCCTCCACCCTCAAATCCTTCAGAATTACCTCCATCCTTAGTGAACTCTTGAATAGACCTACTAGGGTTTCAGTCAGAACAGCTGCCAGCTCCCTGAGTAACCGCAGATGCAACTCATCTGGTCCCAGGGCCTTATCTAACTTTAGGGCTGTCAGGTCCTTCTGGACCATTTCACTTGTAAATATTGACTGCCTCATCTCCAGACCCCCTTAGTGGCCACTTTGATGCCACTCTCTGGCAAGGGCCCACCATCATCCTTAGAGAAAACTGAGCAAACCTTACCATTAGGTAACAGGTTGCAGGATTAGGTTGATATGTCTCTTCATCCAGTGATGTTTTGTTTTGATAACATCACTATTGAAGGTGGTCACTATGCAGTCAAGATGCCGCATTTTTTGAAGAAAGGAAAGAGCCGCTCAGTACAATGGGTGCCTGTGACAAAGCTGAAAACCACAGGAACAAAGTCACGGCACTCCACACTTAAACATTTAGGTACTTGAATACCATTTTAAGGACCAGTCACAGACACGAAATAAAGTTTTTTACCTTTTATTTAAATGCACTGTTAAGAACAGAAAAAAAGGCAGCTCCTCCTGGAGCTTGTAAATGTTCCTGACATTTCACTGAGAGGTTTTTTCAAAGCAATAGTGCCTCCTGGTGTTACATCCAATATATATGTTCCACAACAGCTGGTGTCAATAAATATCATTAACAAATGAATTAATGATTCCTACTAATAATACATCAGTGTTGATGGTCATTTGATCAACTTGAATGTCATTTTGTATATACTGTATATTCCTTATTATACGACAGGTATCTGTTCTCAGCCAATCACAAACAAGAACACCTGTTGGTTATTGTCTCACAAACTACAAAACAACCCCCCCCAGAGTCCGTTATTCACTCAAACCCCACACACAGTAGTTTAATGAAACATTAACCCCACCCACAGTCATTTAATGAAACATTAACCCCACCCACAGTCGGTTAATCAAATTTAACCATGCCCACAATCCTAATGAAAACTATCCCAAGCCCACACACCGAACACGCTCAACATTCAGAACAGACAATTTAAAATGTCTGCACTAACAACTGATAATTTAAAATACAAATCTCCTTTTAAATCTATCCTGAGCTCCTTTTTATTTTCAATATTATTAACCATCGCACAGCTCACCAACCTGTGTTCACTCACTGTTCATTCTCTGCAGCATCGCGGAGCCCAGTAAAAACTTATTCATAAATCACTGACACATTTTTTCATAAAATACAACTACTCCATACTTTTTTATAAACACAGCACCACAAAATAGTATAAATGTACTCACACCCTGACATAAGCATTGTAAAGTTATGTGTTTGTCTGTTCAAAGCCTGAACGGGGATCCAAGACATGCACATTAACTTCTCCGCTAATGCCCATGCCTGGAATCCCGCTTCAGTTTTTCAACAGAAAAATACATAACATTACATTGCTCATTTCAGGCTCTGAGTACATTTATGTTATTCTCTGCTGCTATATCTATAAAAAACTATGGTGTACTTCTCTTTTATAAAAAAATATGTAACTTGTTCGAATGACTATTCCCTCAGCTCTGTGCTGCTGCAGTAAGTGAACACGCGCCTCTCAGCTTTCCGACCGGCCACCCAAAATGTAGTTATACTGTACTTCTATTTTACCTCACATCTACATTTTAGTACAGCCATATAACATGTAGTAAGGATACAAGATAATCAGACATACAGACACACAGAACATGTCCGTCCAGCATGAGAGTGGCACATATGTGACAGCGCCCATCAGAATTATGAGCCATATTTAAATCAAGCATGTATCAGAGTTGCAACACCCTGAGTAGTCCCAGGGAGAAAACAGTAGGATGAGGCATCAGCAAAACCCTCCCCACAGTCCATCTGACATCCAGAGATCAAGAGTCCAAGGATCCTCGGGGGATACTGAAGCAAAATCTCAACCTGGAAGGAAAGCATATATACAAACACCAAAACAGAAACATCATATCCAACTGGAATTATATTGCCCAATACATAAGGACTGGGCATAGGGAGTTGATTAATATATGGATTCCAGAAACAAAGGGAGTCAGGTGGTGAGCATACTGCACCCATTCAGCTAATTAGACCATAGCCAAAGAAACAGTTATATTATCTTTCAGCCTATACCTGCTCGAGGGGAAAGGTATGCCAGATATGGAATCCAGAACAAGTAGTAATGATGCAGTTTATTAGATACCACATGACATAAGCGGTCCAACTGGGCAATCACTGAAAGGGAGTTGTATAGCTCAGGCAGGGATGGGACCTCTGTGGTTCTCCAATGGAACAGAGTAAGACATTTGGCTTGCAGACTAAGGATAGTGAGCCATCTCATCCACTTACTGGGGAGTTTAACATTGGCTGGGGGAAGCCCAAGAATCCAGACCATAGGGTCATGACCCACGGCAAAACCCAGAACCTGTTTGGCAAGCCCCAGCACTGCAGACCAAAAGGAGGAGAGCCACGAGCAGTGCCATAGTACTGTATATGAATAAGGTCCCCTACATGGGTGTCACACCTCCAGCACTGATTATGATCTAAAATATGCATACGGTGCAGCATAAGGGGGGTGCAGTACCAATAGGAAAGGATCTTGTTTTGAATGTGCTGACTTTGTGCCTCAGGTAAGTGGTAGTGAGCATTTCACCAGCAGGCCTGCCATTGGGCATCCGTGATGGGTTGATGGAGGGCCTCTTCCCACTTCGCTTTAGCTGATTCGGAACTGGAGAGGGAGGTGACTCCTAAGGCCCAAATAAATAAGACTAGCTATACTCCTTTTAGCGGAGAGCCATCTAAAAAGTGGGGCATAACCCCTTCGAACAGCCCCAGGAGAGTTTTTAATGTATTCCAGAACAGCGCTGCACAGCTGCAGGTATTGCCAGACAGCTTTTTTCCCCCAAGTGGAATTCGGAATCTAGCTCCTGAAAGGGGCACAAAGTAAAGCCCTCTTTGTCCAGCACCTGGGACAGTTTAAAGATACTGTACCTTTGCTGGCCCAGTCTGCCCAGAAAAGGGGTTTCCAGTCTACCAGAAGAGCACCATTATACCAGATGGGCATTTCAACCAAGGGATGTGGGTTAGCCTTCAATGTCTTGTGGACCAGGAGCCATGTGGAGACAGAAGCAGAGATAGTGGGGTGGTCCCGTAGGTCTTTAGCAGAGGAGAGTACAACAGGGCCTATATAGACTGCCATCCAGCCACCTCAGCCTCCATACCGACTCACTGCAGGGCCACTGCCCCAGGTAGAAGGAACCAAGCAAGGGTTTGCACCATAAGATATGCTAGTTTGTACGCCTCTATCCAGGGCAGGCTCCACCCCACCTCCCTCCAATGCACATGTAGCTTATTCCTACTGTACCTGGGTCTGGAGTTTTCCCATAGGAACCTGGAGATTAGCTTATCTATGAGGTTAACTCACATTGCTGGGAGCGCTTTTGGAATATGTTAAAGAGCGTACAAAAGCTTAGAAGCAGTGACCATCTTTATGGCCGAGATTTTCCCAGCCAGGGTGAGGTGGAGTTTACGCCATCAGTCAAATTCTGTTTTGACATCCGTCAGCAGGGGCTTAATGTTGTCCTCCCAGATTTTAGTCAGATCCGTATTTAGGTGAATACCCAGGTAACTAACAAGTGGGCAGCCCACTGTAGCCCGAACTGGGAAACCAACGGTTCTGTGCAGCGGGCATTGAGTGGCAACACCTCCGTTTTGGAACAATTGATCTTTAGCCCTGAAATTGTGGCAAACTCAGCAAGCAGGTTAAGCAGGGGATGAATGGAAGCTGGGGCATTAGCAAGGGGCACTAGCAGATCGTCAGCATACCTTGTCACCAATAGAGAAGCCATCAATATCTGAAGACGTGTGGATGGCAATTGTCAGGGGTTCCACTGAAACGATAAAGAGGAGAGAGGACAGCGGGCACCCCTGCCTGGTGCCCCACCTGAGATGGAAGGGAGCGGACAGGGTGGAGTTTGTAAGAACCCATACCAGGGGCTGATTACACAGGGCAGCAACCCAGGACCTGAAGTGGGGTTCAGATCCTATAAACTCAAGCACCTGGAGCAGACAGTCCCATTCAAGGGAATCAAATGCTTTCTTGAAGTCAATCACCACAGCAGTGGCGGGGTTGGGACAATGGTCAGCAAAAGCCATGATGCTGATCATGGAACGGATATGGTCTCTGCTGTACCTGCCTGGTACAAAACCAACCTGGGACGGGTGAATGAGCAAGGGAAGTAAGAGACAAAGGCAGGTGGCCAGGATCTTAGCAAAGATTTTATTATCTGTATTAATAAGGGATATCATCCGATAGCTAGATGGGAGTGAGGAGTCCTTCCCTTTCTTGGGGAAGATTGTGATAACTGCTTCTCTAAAAGTGCTGGGAAAGGAGCCTGTGGCTAGTGCAGTATTGAAAAGGTTCGACAGCAGCGGAGCAATTTGGGGGGCAACAATAGACCAGAGTTCCAGGGGAAAACCATCTCCTCCTGGCGCCTTACCTGTATTCAGAGTTTGGAGGGCAGCTATAACCTCTGGCACTGTGATTGGGCTCTCCAACGCAGTTGCCTGCTGCGAAGACAGCGGAGGGATGGGGAGGGAGTCCAGAAACTGGCAGATTTCTGTGGGGGTCCAATACCCTCAAGAAGGTATAAAGATCTTTATAAAAATCCGCCATAATGGAGTTTATGTAATCCTGATTGACCTGTGCTGCCCCCCCGGGTCACCTGAGGCCTGATATAAAGCACTCTGCCCTCTGCTTATGCAGCCTGTAGGCTAGCACCTTCCCCCCCTTCTCACCCCCTCCCAGTACATATGCTTCAAACGGAGGATGACTAGTTCAGCCTTCCTAGCAAGGAGCTCATTAATATCATGATGAATGCGTGCTATTTCAAGGTGAAGGGGAGAGTGTGTGGGCAGAGGGGGTGGCACTTGCATTCGGCTTCCAAATCTGTCAGCCACTTTTTGAGAGATCTGAGCTGCTGTTCCCTTTGTCTCCTGTGACTGGCAGCATAGCCCATGATAGCACCCCTTATGGTGACCTTCAGGGCTTCCCAAAGGCATGCCAGCTCTGCCGAGGAAGGGGAATTTTCCTGTAAGAAGAGCTCAACCTGAGTGGTGAGCCAAGGAGAAAAGTCTGGATCCCGCAGCAGGAGTGAGTCTAGTTGCCAAGTACGAGGCGAGGTGACCATTTGACCATCTGTTATCAAAAGTCAAACTGGGGCATGGTCCGAGAGAACTGTCGGAAGGATCAAAGAATCCATCATCGCAGGCATCAGGGAAGGGGAGAGTAGCCAATAGTCAAGACGGGAATGAGAGTTGTAGACAGGGGAGAAAAAGGTAAAATCCTTTTCCCTGGGATGATGAAGAAGCCTCCAGGTGTCTTGCGGGCCCAGGTCAGTTAGCAGCTGCTGGAGAGCCAGCTGAGCTCTTGGGTGCTTGTCTGGGGCATTTGAGCTATGATCTAGGAGACGGTCTAAAGGGAGGTTAAAATCACCTCCTACTACCACTGGTACCTCAATAGATGCCATGGATGAGACGGCATGTGGAAGGGCATGAAAAAAATCTGGTTGATCTTTATTCGGACCATATGCATTAGCAACCACTGGGGGCCATCCGGAGTATTAAATACCGCCACCACCCATCGACTATTATAGTCCCATTTAGTTTTAAGCAGGGACCATTGCAGGGACTTATGTAGCAGGATGGCTACTCCTCGCTTGTGCATAGAGGCAGAAGAGGAAATAACTTGGCCAACCCACGCCCGCCTGAGTTTGTCATGGTCCTCCTGCTTAAGCTTAGTTTCTTGGAGCAAGGCGATGTCTGTTTTCAGCCTTTTAAGATAAGCGAGCACCTGCAAATACTTCACTGGGGTATATAACCCCTGCACATTCCAGGTGATGAAACTTACATCAGCCATGATCCCAGATCTCTGAAAATGCAAAACTAGGAGTCAGACAAAGTACCTGGGAAAAGGCTGAAAAAGAGGGGAACCCGCTCCAAGAAGCAGTAATGCTGCTGCCCCCTTCGGACTCTACCCATAAGAGAACTCCCTGTGCATACAAAGTCTGCACATAGCACACATAGTGTATAAACAGTATAACAGAAAACCAGTAAGAACTATTAAACACATATGATTCATAACTATATACAACAAGCCAAACTATGGCCAATGGAAAGCCCCATGGTATAGGGTTAGTTGCCGAAGCTACAAGACATCCAACGGCTTTCCTGAGGGGTGGAGATGAAGACAGCTGAGAACCCAAAGAGGGGAGTATGATCTCCTGCCAGTGGGGGTGTCATAGAACTTGGGGGTCTATTAACCACCTATCTGGAGCACCCACATCTCGGCACAGCTACAGGATGTAGACAAGCAAGTCATACATTCATCTGCTCTAGTTGCCTTAAGAGAAAGAGAAAAAAAATGGGAGCTAGAGGTAGCAACCCCTCTACATTTAGGAGCCCGCTCCTCATAGAGGCTTGCACCCAAATACGAGCTGTCTATACATCGGGTGGATCTCCGGTCTATGCACCAAAGCTGGTCACCCAGCATGAGGGGTCAGGAGGAGGGGGGATGAAACAAAAAAAAGGGGGGGGGGAGAGGGAAATAACATCTTAAATCAGGCCTATCCTGCCATTAAGCCAACAGTAGATTGAAACCAGCTACTTAGCCATAAAAAAAGTCAGGTAGGAGAATCCAAACATCCACAGTTTGAGCCTTATTCGAAGGTTGATCCACTGGAGAGAGCCAGCAGCAATACATGATGGAGCAACTGGCTCCCCAGATGAGGAGGCCACAATGTCTGCCCAAGATCTATTCACTGGGGCTGTAGCAGGCATGATGTCTTCCTCTGAGGGGGTGATGTCCATTCTGGTCTCCGCTATCATTTCCTGGGTATCCATTTGTAGCGGTGCATATGGATTTGGAGTGAAGTAGGCTCGAAGAATCCGAGCTAGGATGAGAACAGAGCTCTATCTCTGGTCGAGGACTAGGAGAGTTTGCACGAGCAGTCGGGTGTTGACATTTGGAATCATGAGCCGAGGGATGCCGCTTTCTGGACCTGGGAGGTAATACAGCCTCAAAGATCTTGACTTCAGTTTGGCAGGGGGTTCTTTTGGAGCTGACTGGGAGCTTTCTGGCTCCGGAGAGGCGCTGGTGTAGGAGTGGGTATATGTAAATCTTGTACCCGAAAGTTGGCTGGATGTTATGCTCTGAGAAAGTCCATGAGGCTTTCAGGTGTGGAAAACATTAATGGAGCACCATTGTACATAACCCGCATAATAGCAGGGTAGCAAGGGAGAATGAGTAGTTATGCTTATGGAAAATCTTTCTGGCAAGGCCATATTCCTTCCGGTGCTCAGATAGCTCCCTAGAGTAGCCCAGGAAAATTTGGATCTGATGTCCCTGCCACATAATGTTGTTAGAGTTTCTGACTGCTTTCGAGATGGCTTCCTTCTGCCTGTAGTCCAGAAATTTAGCCAGTAATGGCCTGGGCTGCTCTCCTGGTTTAGGAGGTGGAGCCAGTGAGCAGTGGGCCCACTCTATCTGAGGCCCGAAATCTTCAGGGAGGCCTAAAAGAGCTGGGAGGGTTTGCTGGAGAAAGGATACAGCGTTCACCTGCTCAACCCCCTCGGGGAAGCCTACAAATCTTAGATTGTTTCAGCGGCTTCTATTTTTGAGGTCATTGACCTTGTCTTGAAGGGAGTATATCAGCTTCACTTGTTCCCGCAGAGTGGCTGAGACATCCTGGATGGCAGCATCATGCGACCCTAGCCTCCACTCCATATGAAATATGTGGACTTCGATATTGTGCAGCGTTTGGTTCTTCACATAAACTGCTGAGGTAAGTTGTGCCATCTGGGACATCAGTTGGGTGAACATTTGCTCAGTACGGGAGTTCTCCCCTGATGTGGGAGCACTGCAGGCCATAGCTGGAGCTGGGCACTGTACCAACATATAGAGGGATATTTCTGGTGGTACAAGGGCACTTGCAATAGGGTAGCTGAGACAGATAGGTGCCCGAGAGGTTCACACGGGTGATGCACTGTCGGTTGGTAGCAAAATAATGACCCTGATGCCAGATTTCATCAGATTTTCCCTAGGGCATGGAGAGCTAGGTGATTAAGCAGCCATCTTCATTCACAGTTGGCCACTCCCCCACCTCACATCTGCATAACTCCAAGTCATATAATAGTAATAACATTCAGTTGCTTGGAGTATACTCGCAATAACTGGCTTTTGAGAATGATTAAACACAGAGGCAAATCCACAAAAGCCGGTTATTGCTTCGTATACTCCAAGCAACTGAATGTTATCACTTAAATATACTGAAAATAATTTTCATATGAGACTATAAGTTGTACCCCAAAATGGTGTGCTGACTGCACATTGAAACTCCAGTGGTGAATTCCCTCACAGCGACAATCTCGACAGGTTTCAAGATTGTCACTGTGAAGGACCTGAGTGAAAATGTACCCTTTTGCGTGTTTTGCCCCCTCCAAATCAATTCTGATTTGGGTTGATAATCTTTGGTGGGAGGGCATGGGAGAGCTGATCCTGCAAAGGGTTTGAGGGCACAGCCCCCCCTGAGTAAAACACACAAATGTCGGACAGGCGAAATTCCACCTGTCGACATTGAGGATGTCTCTATGCCAAACCTTGACAACAGCGTTGTCGATTCGGCATAGGTAAACCCCCCAAAACATATAGGAAACACCGAAATGGCACTTAATTAAGGAAAGACATACTAAAAAGGAAGTAGAGGTGTCAGAAAATCTATTTTTCCATTTACATTAGATAGTGACATAACTACATTAACTAAGATTGTTTTAAAGTAATATTTTTAAATTTCTTTCCTTTTATTTAAGTATTGAACCTAAAAGTGGTTAAGAGTCTTACTTATATTAGAAAAAGAAAAACCTAAACTTCTAAAACTCAGTATACTTAAACTAATCCCAAATATAAGTAATTTCTTATAGGAAGTATCATTTAGAGAAACATACAGTAAACCCCCATTTAAGACATTGGGGGCTCATTTAGCTTAGTGGATACATATTAAAAACGCATATATTACTATCCCTTTTTATGAAACTATTGACCAGGAGGTCAAACCTGGCCTGCAAAAGGTCGCATATAGATAATCCAAAGCACATATTTATAAGGTACACCTGCAGTAGTACAGAGGTCCATGGGTGGGAAAAAGCTACAAGGGTGAAGGGGGAGAAGGGAGCCTCCCCTATAGAGGGTCCAACCTAAAAGCAACCACCCATAGGACCCTAAGTGGGAGGAGGGAGGGGGGAGCAGGGGGGACCCTTAAGAAAAGGTGCTCATACTGAAGGACCAACTTCTGCTGGTGTAACCATGGCAAAAATGAAAGGGACCTCTTTTCTAAGACTACATGAGGGTTGCATATACCCCATATCCAGAAGGCAAACACATATAGAGCAATTATTTGACAAAGTACAACAAAAATGTTATTAAGGTTTCAGGTAAGATTACTTGTCTATCAAAAAAGGAGTTAGCTCAATTTGTTCATTCAGCCCTCCATCTGCATCATGTGCTCCCAAATGATATATCCAGAAGGATTCTTTTTTATTGAGTGCTAGCTCCCTATTGCCCCTTCTTGGGCCCAACTTAACATGTTCTAGTCCCAAAGGCTCAAATTGTGGTCCTCAGGTTTTTCAATGTGCTTGATGTGCATCGCTAGGACATATTCCATGTCCTCATTTTTTACTGCTCAAACATGTTCCTCTACCCTTTCCTTGAGTTTTCTCTTTGTGCACCCTACATAGTACTTCCCACTTGAACATGAGGCCAGATACACCACAAATGTAGTATCTCAGTTAATGAACTGTTGCATACTTATTCTCTGACCAGTTCTTGGATTTTTTGTTTCCTCACATTCTGTTATGTAGACACAATATTTACATTGTCCACACTTGTGGCATCCTTTAGGCAAAGGGGGGGCCGAGTATCTGCTTTCTTTGGTGGCTGAACTGAGTGCACTAGGTGATCACTAATATTTCGAGCCCCTCTGTATATGAACCTTGGTGGTTTGAGTGATGTCTCTCCTAATCTTGGGTCACTGCCCAGAACAAACCAATTCTTATTAATAATGTCTCTGACCCTCCATGATTTAATGTTGTAGGCAGTGACAAAATTAATTTTGCCATCAAACTGTGAGACACTTTTCTCTTTTTTCTGAAGAAGACAAAACCTATTCACCACATTACATTTAGTTTTTGCATTTTCTACAAATGTCTCAGAATAACCTCTATTTAGGAATCTACTGGTAAACTCCCTCACTTCTTTTTCATATTGTTCAGTGTCACTGCAGTTATGCTTAGCCCTCAAAAACTGACTTTTTAATATGTTGGTGACTGCATGTCTGGGGTGACAGCTGCTAGCCATGAGGATGGAATTTCTGTCTGTGGCATTTCTGTATAGGCTTGTATGCAGTTTACCATTCTCATCTTTAATAATCATGAGGTCTAGAAATGTAATCTCTGTCAAGCTACTATTACATGTAAATTTTTGATTCTCATTGCTGTTATGTAGGTATGCTAAAAAATCGTTCAGTTCCTTTTGTGTGCCCTCCCATATAAGGAACACACCATCTATATAAAGCTTCCAGGTGTGCATTTTGTGGAAAACTGGGTTGATATATGCATCCCATATGAATGTTTCCTCCCATAGACCAAGGTACCAATTGGCGTAATTGAGTGTGAAACTCGCACCCATAGCTGTGCCTTTTTCTTGTTTGAAATGTTTACCCATGAAGACAAATGTATTATTTTCAGTACTAACCTGCATGTCACATTACAGTTGTGAGTCTGGTTTTATATCTTCACCTCTTTTTTTCCACGTAATGTCGGATCGCTCTTAAACCCCCCTCATGGGTGAGGTTGGTATAGAGTGAGGCCACATTCAGAGTGACTAGGATGTTATTTTTACCTATGTTTAGTCCCTCAATGATCCTCAGCATGTCCCCAGTGTCCCCTTATGTAAGATTTTAAATCTGTGACAGGTAGTTTTATGCAATCATCCACAAACCGCGCTAGCGGCTCAGTTAGGTTCCCAGTGCCTGACATTATGGGCCTTCCTGGAGGGTCAACAAGTGCTTTATGAATTGTTGGTAGAACATACATGTGTGCCCTAAGGGAGTACTCTACTGTAAGGTAGTCCATTTCTTTCTTTGAGATAAGGCCTTCATATAGTGTCCAGTTCAGGGAATTATCCACCTCTTTCTTTACATGGGGGGGGGGGGTTCTGAATTTAGGGGTCTATAAAATTCTTACTGCCCTAATTGCCTTTCCACTTCTCTAATGTAGTGACTGGTATTTATTGCTACTACACTACCCTCTTGTCCGCCGGTTTCACTGTGATGTTCTTATTATTTTTAAGGGTGTGTAGTGCTAATCTCTCTTGTTTTGTGATATTCATGAATGTAGGTACAAATTCCTCATTTTTAAAGCTTCTAAATGTTTCTCACACAGCTTCAAGAATGTTTGGACTGCAGGGTTGTGAGGTGGACAGAAAGTGCTGGATTTTCTTCTTTCAGAATTAACCCTGCTACCAGATATTCCTATCTCGGTTTCATTTACATCCACCTCCCCTCTACCTCCGATTCATTAAAGTTAAGTGCTTCTAACACCTCCTGGGTATCTATATGAAACATTAAGATTAGTGTCAGCATGAACATCATTATTTATTTCAGTATTTGATCCCACTGTTTGTTCATTTTGAAATCCCCATGGTTTTATCAGAATAAAAACACCTTAAGTTCAAAATTCTACACAGTCTGTGGATATCCATAGTGGTCTCAAAAAGTCAATATTAGCAGGAGGAACAAAAGAAAGTCCTTTGTTTAGCAGTGACACTTCATTTTCTGAGAGGGTGTAGTTAGAGAGATTTATAATGTTAGTAGGCTCAATTAAGTGCAGCTCTTCTAATTCTTGTACCTCCCTCTCCCTCTCTGGCCTCTGCCCCTGGTGTTTTGGTTTCCTTCTACCCTTCCTTATTTTTCGAAGTCGCTACAGTATCTGGTTCTCTGGATACTCCTCCTCAATTCCAGCTCCCTTGCTTCTAAAAATACTTTTTTGGAATTCTCCGACTTACTAGTTGCACTGCCTGTACTGTCTTCACTGGCATTTGATGTACTTGTGCTTACGTTGATGCTGCTGGTACTGCTGCTAAGTTTTAGGATGGACTTTGTTTGAAAGTAAACTTTGTTTTGCTTTTTCTGTTGATTTTTACCGCTTTGTTTACTTTTGTTATAGTTCTTTGGCCACTTAAAGATGTTCCCTAACTTGTAGTCTGTTTCATCTCAAATTAATTTTCTTTTTTTAGTTGCACATATCTTTTTATCTTTGCTTACAATCACTTGTTGCAGTTCCTCCTTAAAGCGATCAAAGTTCTTATGTTTACTGAACTGATTAAACACTATTTCCTTGGTTTGTAGCTCAGTTCTGGTGTCCTCCTGGTCCTTGATTGTGTTTTTGAGGGTAAGTTACATCCACTTTGTGGATGCCTCATGCAAAATCTCCCTCCAATTACTGATGAAATTTGGCTTCTCCTTCCCAAATGCTGGCGATTTTGTGATCTGCAGTCCGTGTGGTATATGGCCTACTTTCATGATTCTTTTTGCCAAAGCAGCCTTCTTACTCTCAGGCTACTTTTTTGTATGCAAAGAATGCGTTAGCAATCGCAATGTCCTCCAGATCCCTCTGGTCATCTGGTAATTGATTGAGACCAGTGGCTGTAGCACCTTCAATTGGAATAGTCTCAAAGGATTTACTTTTTTATGGTGCAGCGGTTGCATTTTGAGCACTCTGCTCTGCTTTGTTCATAGCTGTGTCCAGGATAATAAGGTAAATCCACCGGATCAACTTTTTCCAAAAACTGGTAGTTTAAAGGCCATCTAAGTTTGTACGAGCGTTGCCATTTTTTTCTTTACATAGTGTATTAAAAAGCATTGCATAAATCAAATATGCCATGGACCTAATGACAATATCACTGATATTTTTCCTGAATGCGATTTGTCCTTTTGACATCATGAGTGGTGAAGTGAATACATAAATCTTTTCATCTAATGTGTCCCTTTTCCTTTGCAGATTTTACATCTTAGTATGGCTGACCTTTTTCCTAACTGAGATGAAGTTTGTAGATTGTAAATGTTTCTTGATCGGGTATCATGTAGCTTTTTTTTTTAGTGCTGCAATACTTTAGTTGTAAAATCAATAAAGGCCATTTACAGAGACTTATGTCCATGGTAGTGATTTCTCTTGGGTGATTCCTAATCTGTAATTATCTGTATACCATGTATTGTACCCTTTTTCTTTTGCAGTCTCTGTATTAAATCTTAAAACTTAATAAAGAGTGAATGGAAAAAAAAAATCAATAAAGGCCTTGCATTTGAAGACAGCAAGTTCAGAATAATACTTGAGTATATGTTCTTAAGGTGCCAGTGTAAATCAAAAAAGAAGACTGGCATCTATATCTACTTGATGTTCTCCCTGGGTCTCATCTTATGGCTTGCTTAAAGATAATACACCTTATTTGGGCTATTTGGGGTCAGAGGGTCTAATAGGGGGTAGCGCTGCTGCTTTATGAATTATCCAGGCTCGGTATAATGTCATTTTTAAATGAAGCACATTTTTAATACAGTATATGCCCCAGTATCAATCTCATTCACAGTACCACTGCTTTTTTTATATTTACTTCAACCTCTGTTCTGAGTAAATAAATTACTAGGAAAAATTTTCAGGACCATTATTTTATTCATAATTTGCTTACCTAGGGTGCCCTACAAAGATGCAACATCTTATTTCCTGTGAGGCCCTGCTTCTATCCATTTCTGCAACTGGGTGCACCGGAGCACTTTGAGGTTAAGTTACTAGTCAGTGTCACACAGTGGGCATTTGGTGGAGTTTGAACCTGCAATGTCCTGGTTCCCAGGCCAGCACTCTGACCACTGGATTACACTGCTTCCTTCTTAATGTGAGGCCTAACTCAAACTGCCAGTTTTGTCTTAAAGTAGTAACATACCTAAGTTCCCATTTCACTGTGAGTCTGGGCTGTGGTTTTGCATACTTCAATGCACTCTTGCTTTGTACTCAATGGAGTTCATGGCATTTCTATGACAACATGCCATTTGGCATCTCGCTATCCAACGAAACTGATTGTTTGACCCTGCTATAGCATGAGGGGGGTGCTGCACTTCTGAGGTGCCGTCTTTTGGATGAAACGTTAAACTGAGGTCTCGTCTGCCTGGATTGGTGGTAGTTCAGGTGGATGCTAAAGATCCCATGGCACTTTTTGAAAAAGAGTAGGGGAATTATTTATTGCAAGAAACAAAAAACATCATTACAAGCATCACAAACAAAATCATAAAGATAACAACGGAAGAAAAGATTGGCCCAGAAAAAGGAAAAGGTACACTTCAAACTGAAGAAAACATCAAAAGAAAAAACCAAAAACAACTGAGTAACTCATAATAATATCCCTGAAGAAGTCAAATCCAATATACGTGTTTTCAGTATTCATGGAACTTATGAGGAGGCAAATGGTCTGATTCGAAAGATTTCTGGGTCAACAAAGCAGATTCGATATGATGCAGTACAACTGAAGGCAAGGTATAAGTATGCTGCAAGGAAAGCAAGCATCATGCCTGCCACATGTAAAACCTGATGCTGGAAAAAACGACATTCAGTGTGCTAGGACAATAACATGAAAAAAACCCAAAATAATCCCCAAGAACCAAGCACTCAAACGAAATGTTGCAAGAAGCCCCCCAACCCCACTTAATAAGCAAAATAGACCAAAGAGCTTAGCATAATGACAGGAAAGAAAAAAATGTTCCATGGTTTCCTCCAATCCTAGGCATTCAGTGCAAATACATTGCCTTTCAGACACTGCTTTATGTTTTAAATTCCCTTTGACTCCCAACCTCCCAGCAAAGCCAAGTAACATCCCACATTTTTTCGGGAATGCGCTTATCATTTAACACTCATAGAGTCAAATATGTCTTAGAGGGGAAACATTGTGGGAAATCAACAACAACTAAAAATGTCTAGTCATTATCTCATTATACAAAGCTCTGTGGGAAAGTCAGTGAACCTCCGGTTGAGCTAGTTTGCACATTCTCAACTTAGCTGTTACCAAATAGATAAACGAAGGAGCGCCTGAAGTTGACCTAATAACAGGGGCCTCAGTAGACTACCTGGTCAAAAAATCCTGGATCAGAAAAAACATCCAATAATCCCACTGATGCAATGTATATTGTGCAGGTTCCTTGTAAGTAGATTTAATGAAGAAAGAAAAGTAAAAAACTAATGGATTAATCATGCCGAGGCCGCCTGCCTTAATCCGTAGATAAGTAAAATCATGCTTTACAGGGTTCAAATGGCTACCCCATAACATTTGGAAAAAAATACTATATAAACGAGCCTCATAGTGTTTAGGTAGTGGAAAAACAGAACCAAAATACAAAAATATAGGAAGTAAAAATTTCTTAATCACTATTATTCGCTTTTGTTTAGAAATAATTGGACCTTGCTTACACCCAGTTCAATGCGAGGTTTCCAGTTGAGTTTGACAGGACCAGAGAAAACAGAAATCTGCCCGATGGAGAAATCAAAAGGTCCCACTCCCAAAAAAATTCCGGTGCTCTTTTCGTAATTTATCGTGGTACCAACAATAGAACCAAACTGAGCCAAGATATCTGAAGCGAGAAAGCCAGAAGCTTTATCATGTAACAAAAGACACATATCATCAGCATAAATAGCCAAAATCTTAGCAGGAACTTCACGGGCAGGAGTAAGTCCCAAAATGTTTCGATGATGAAGGAGTTCCCGAATTAGGGGGTCCAAAACAAAGGTATACAACAAAGGACTAACAGGGCACCCCTGACGTACTCCCCTGCAAAACTTTATACCAGACCCCATTAATCCATTAACCAGTGGAAAATTCCTGTCTTCATCGCACAAAAGTTGAACCCAAGTCCTGAGTTTCGGGGAAAAGCCATAGCGGTGTAAAACTTGAAATATAAAGTCATGGGAGACATAGTCAAAAGCTTTTGCTTGATCTAATGATAATAAATACCTCGAAAGTTTCTGCAAATGGCTGCATTCACAGATATTCCTCAATAAAGTTAAATTTTGTTGAATATTATGACCAGGGATAGAACAAGTTTGTACAGGATGAATCAGAGTTGTAGCGACTCGTTGAAGTCTGTGGCATAGAATAGCAGAGAAAATTTTATAGTCTGGATTTAATAGACTAATTGGCTGCCAATTCCCAATATCATGTTTATCCCCTTTCTGAAACAAAAAAACAGTCAAAGCATTGGCAAAGCCTGAAGGTAAAGTGTTGGTGACTAGAATTTCATTATAGGCATGAGTCAAAATTAGACTCAAATCATCCAAGAAAAATGTATAGAATTCGTTTATAAGGCCATACGGGCCTGGTGAAACTCCTGTCTTCAGATAGGAGATTTCAAACCTGACCTCTGCCTGAGATATGGGTAAATCTAATTCTTACAATTGATGAAAGGGCAGCTTTGGGGGAGCAAAAGAAAATAACTCATCCCAAGTACTCATCGGTTGAAAGGCATGCCCATGTTAGCCCTGTAAAACTTCTTGGACTATGTGCACCATGTCAACTTCAGAGGATTTTAGAATACCTTCTGAATTAAAAAGACCATCCATAATCTTCCTCTCTAATGTCTGTTTACAGGTTGAGAAGGGGTCAGAAACAGAGGTAGACTTAAACCCATAGGATAAGCCATCATGAATATGGCATGCTTTCCCATAATGAAATTGTCTCATCCTAGTTTTAAGCAAAGCAATTTACTCCTGGATGCGGACAGTACAGGCATTGGGGAGGGACAGCAATTTACAAAACTGGGCCCGTTGGCATAAATAAGTGATATAATCCTCTGTCGGGGTTGTTCTGTGAAAGTGGTGGAGAAGCACTGAAACTCAATTTTACTGTCTGCCCACCAATCTCCCCATGAATCATAAAGTCCAGCTACTGACTGCTGACAGTCAAGAACTGTTGCCAGAGCAGTCTGAAACTGAATCTGAGCTAGCAGAGCAGGATTCAGCTTCCATCTAGTGGGCATGGCAGGAAAGCGAGAAGGAATCTGAGAAAGATTGAAACAAACCTTCAATAACATGTGGTCCGAGAACTCACAGGGGAACAGACCAAATGTAGAAGGTAGTAAATAACGGGAAGAAAAAACATAATCAATCCTGGTAGCAAAACTGCTACATAGAAACACAGAAACATAGAAACTGTCGGCAGATAAAGACCGCTAGGCCCATCCAGTCTGCCTGTAGGCCCTATATATTGTATGTGGCCACTGATCCTATGTGATCAATGGCTTTTCATCACTCCCTCTCCTCTCAAGCTTCCTGTGTGCCATCCCAGACATGCTTAA
Source organism: Neoceratodus forsteri (assembly GCA_016271365.2). Lineage (NCBI taxonomy): Eukaryota > Metazoa > Chordata > Ceratodontiformes > Ceratodontidae > Neoceratodus > Neoceratodus forsteri. The sequence continues at coordinate 721,470,356 of CM057454.1, forward strand.
ACCCCTCCACTGTGCTTGCCCCCCGCTACCTCCTGTGGCAGACTATTCCAAGCGTCGACTACCCTTTCTGTGTAGCAAACCTTCCTCACATTACCTCTTAATCTGCCCCCTTCCAGTTTCATATTGTGCCCCCTAGTTCTAGTACTTTTTCTACATTGGAAAATGTCCCCCACCTGCACCCTGTTTATGTTCTTGAGGTACTTGAAAGTTTCAATCATGTCACCAGCTCTCTCCTCTCCTCCAGTAAGTACATACTGAGGTCCCTTAGTCTCTTTTCATATGTTTTGCGGTGCAAGCCCTGCACCATCTTTGTTGCCCTTCTCTGGATGGTCTCCACCTTATCTATGTCCTTGCACAGGTGTGACCTCCAGAACTGCATGTAGTACTCCAGGTGGTGATTGTGAAGAGAGTCGGACCATGCGAGGAGCTACGCTTGCTGCGTAGCTCGCTGAATGCGTAACTGACACAATACATTCGTCACATTGAGTGGTCACATGTCACATGATGTAGTACATAGGGCAACGGGAAAGAAAACGCAAGGACAACGAATGCAAGACCTTTAAAAACTTTTAATTAATTCACCCAACTGAACGATTACATCAGAAAGGTAATACTGGCAGTCGATAAATACAAAACAGCGATTATTTCTGAAAAATAAAGAAGAGATAAATTAAGCAATGTAATGGCTATTACACACAAAAAAATATGCATAATTACAGGTCAACTGCATCAGACTTACACATTTAATTTTTTTGATACTGGGCAATATCGGCTAATGTGTTGTGAAAACCTTCAGAACTGTTTCTGCAAAAACGCTCTCTCTACATAAAAGTCTCTAGATATGATGGCACCATTTCTGTCCTTGTCCCATTCATTTGTTTAAGTTGTTTTTTAGCTCGTGACCAGTACCCCTCAACCGAATTTGTGTGGACACCATTCAAGGGGTTGACAAAGTTTTCTGAATGGTTTACTGTTTTGTGTATATAGTATTTGTTTGGTATGTCTTCTATTCAGACATATTTTTTAAGGCAAGCTACCTCTTGCTGGGAGCTACAATACTGAACATAGGATTTGCAAGAAAGCGAGTTGTGCTCACAACAGAGGGAGCTGAACCTTGCAATTGTCTTTGGTTTGTAGCAGATATTCTACAGGTGGAGGCTACTTCTAACTGAAAGGTGAAATAAGGAACTTAATCAGGAAAAGACAGTCTTGTTACAATTCTTAAGATTTTCAGTGCAGAAAGAGTTTAAACCCTGGGCTAAACATTTGTCACAAATCCTGAAAAAAGTGCAGGTACAGGTTGTGTATTTGACCCAGAAGTAAACTGTTTTTTGGGTTTATCTTTTGTGTGCCTTAAAAGGAAATTCCAGACTTTCTCAGGAAGTGATTACACCATAGCTACTTAATCAGTCAATAGCTTTGGTAACAGACCTGAGAACAATAGTATTATAAGCAAGTGTTTTATAGCAAACTCATCAAAACAGCTAATATTTTTTAAGGCAAGCTACCTCCTGCTGGGAGCTACAATACTGAACATAGGATTTGCAAGAAAGCGAGTTGTGCTCACAACAGAGGGAGGTGAACCTTGCAATTGTCTTTGGTTTGTAGCAGATATTCTACAGGTGGAGGCTACTTCTAACTGAAAGGTGAAATAAGGAACTTAATCAGGAAAAGACAGTCTTGTTACAATTCTTAAGATTTTCAGTGCAGGAACAGTTTAAAGCACAGCTGACTTATTTTGGGGGCTGACTGCTTTCAGAAGCACAAACCACCAGGCTGTTTTGGGGCTGGGGAGGTTTACCTGTGTCTGACTTGGATGTCTGGATTTTTCTCTGTTTGATTAGCAGGAGATTTGCTCTGTCAAATTGTTGTGTATGGTATCTTGCTGACAGGAAGGTACTCATCGCAGCGGTGGGTCAGAGCTCTTAGCTGATTGTTTTGTGAGGGCACAGTTTAGGCCCAACCCCTTCCCAACCCTCACCCCACCCACCCCTGGAAATAGTTCCTTTATACCTGGGGTTCTGACATCATTTCCTCAAGAGTGCAAGGTGCATATCAATGTCATATCCTCTCTAGCACACAGCACTGAAAATATAAGCATACACATTGTATAATATATATATATTGCTATATAACAAACCAATCACACACACACACACACAAAAAAAGTACATAATCATGTGGGGAGTAGTGCAATGTAATGACTGTGGGGCAGCAGTCTTCCGGGAGACTTTCTGGAGGCTGAGATGCTGCCCTATTTGCAGACAACTCTCTGCCCTGAGGGAGGAATTTACCTGTCTTCAGGCCACACTGGACAGCAGTAAGGGAACCTTCCCCCAGGCCAGACTGGATGGTAAGAAGGGAACCTCCCCCATCCAGGGAGCACCAGAGCCACCACCACTGCCTCAGAGGTTGCAAAGAAAGCGCAGCAGTTGGACCACAGTGGGCTCAGGGAGGGTGAGGATGGTGGAACAGAGGTACACCCAGTCAGTTGTTCCACTCCACAATCCATACACCATTCTGGGAGCACGCCCCCTATGGATGCACCCCACAGAGGAGATTAAGGAGGCTGAGGACACCTGTCACAAGGGAGGCCCACAGAAAGGAGGCAGAGGACACCACAAGGAAAGGAAGCAGCTCCTGGTGGGGACTCCAATTATTAGGGATAGAACTAGGGAGAGCAGGAAAAACTGAAGTAAGGTGCCTGCCTGGTTCCATGGTTTGGAGGGACAGGAAGTGCATCCTCAGGATCACGAGAACAGCTGCACGGGAGTCTGAGCTGGACATCATTGTCCACCTAGGGACAAATGACTTGGCTCAACATGAGATTAGAGCAGTGCAGAAGGACTTTGTAGAACTGGGGAGGGGCCTAAGACAAGTAGCACACACAGTATCCTTCTCAGAGATGCTGCCTGTCAATGGCACGAGTGAGGCGAGGGTACTTTGCACTATGCAGTTTAATGAATGGTTGAAAAAATGGTGTGGAACACAGGGGTTTGGCTTCATTGTCGACTGGGGTTCCACCTGGAGGGACACCAGCCTATACTGGCAGGATGGTCTGCATCTGTCCAGGAAGGGAACAAGTCTTTTGAGCAATCAGTTTAAATGCTTCATTGGCAAGCTTTTAAACTAGTCAAGAGGGGGAGGCACTGATAAGCAGCAGGAAAATCCCAGTCTTTCCCTACAAAACAGGGTACTAAATGAGAAAAAGACCAAGGTAGAAAGGTCAGTGGGGGATGCTGCAACTGAAGGTAAAGCCATCAAAAAATGGAAAGCAATAAGTACCAATGCCCGTAGTCTGAGTAACAAGCTTCCTGAATTAGTGGCCTTGATGGAGGAGGAACATCTGGATATCGTGGCAGTCACAGAAACATGGTTCACACAAAATCAGGACTGGGACGTAAACATACCAGGATACACTATCTACAGGAGGGACAGAGAGGGTAATAGAGGAGGAGGAGTAGCTCTTTACATAAGGGAAGGAATCAAAGCAGCAGAACAAAAGGGAAAACAGGGAGGAGAAGAAGCACTGTGGGTAAATTTGGAGACTGGCAATGGCACCACAATCCGCATAGGGGTTGTATACAGGCCCCCTTCTCAGGGGGAGGAAATGGACAAGGAAATGATAGAAGGTATACTTAGTAAGGCAGAAAAAGGGGAGATATTGCTGATGGGCGATCTGAATATGCCAGATGTTAACTGGAGTGTAGTTGCAGCAGCCACTCCGAAGAGTGGGGTTATTCTAGATGCCCTACAGGGGCATGCCTTAGACAACTAGTATTGGAGCCCACTCAAGAGGGAGAAATCTTAGACCTGGTTCTCTCAAATGGAGATGAAGAGAGATCACAGATGTAGAAGTGGTAGCCATCTGGGAACTAGCAACCATCGAACAGTATGGTCTCACAATAAACACAGCAATAGAGTCAAGCTTTACAAAGGCAAAGGTACTGACTTTAGGAGGCTGACTTTTACAAAATGGGTGAGTGCCTCAGGAATGCACTAGCAAATGGGCAGGAAGGAGGGTGGAAGAACAATGGGGAATAATAAAACTACCATCACAGAGGTAACTAGCCTTTTGTGAAGCAAATAAACAAAACTAAACGATGTAAGAAACCACTATGGTTCTCAAAGGAAGTGGCAGTGAAGGTTCAAGAGAAAAGAAAGCTTTCGGAAGTATAAGGAATCACAGAAGGAGCAGGACAGAGAACTGTATCAGTTAAAGCAAAAGGAAGCTGGGAAGGCAGTCAGAATAGCAAAGGCCCAAACTGAGGAAAAGATAGCCAACTCAGTTAAGAAGGGGGATAAAACCTTTTATAGGTACATCAGGGAGCGAAGGAAGACCAAGGGAGGGATAGTGAGGCTTAATAAGGGGGGGGTGGGCAGAGGGTGACTGTGAAAAGGCAGAGATACTAAACAAATATTTTTGCTCTGTATTTACAAAGGAAGAGGGGGAGGTACCTAAAACAAACAGTAGAAACACTCTGGATACAGAAGTTGATACCAGCCCATTTACAGAAGAAAGGGGTCTGAAACAACTCTTAAAACTGAAGGTGGACAAAGCAATGGGGCCTGATGGGATTCATCCCAGAATTTTAAAAGAACTAAGGGTGGAATTAGTGACACCACTGACTACCCTGTTTAACAAATCATGGGAGGATGGGGTGGTACCCGAGGACTGGAGAAGGGCAGATGTGATTCCCCTACACAAAAGTGGGAGCAAGGCAGAAGCAGGAAACTACAGACCTATTAGTTTAACCTCAGTGGTTGGGAAAATGATAGAATCACTTCTGAAGGAAAGAATTGTCGAGTATCTAGAGGCCAGAGGGGCACAGGACCCAAGGCAGCATGGATTCACAGCAGGAAGGTCATGCCAGACAAATCTGATAGATTTCTTTGACTGGGTGACCAAAGTAGTAGATCAGGGAGGGGCTGTGGACATGGCCTACCTAGACTTTTGTAAGGCATTTGACACAGTCCCACACAAAAGATTAATATACAAGTTAGCTAGCCTGGGAGTGGGTCCCAAGATGACAGCCTGGGTAAAAATTGGCTGGAGAATAGGACACAGAGAGTAATAGTAAATGGAGTCCACTCTGAAGAAAGGGGGTTACTAGTGGGGTACCACAGGTTCAGTATTAGACTGGTCCTCTTCAATGTCTTTATAAGTATATTGCAGAGGGACTGAAGGAAAAGTATGTCTCTTTGCAGATGACACAAAGATCTGCAACAGAGTTGATGCACAAGGTGGGGTGGAAAGGATGAAAAGGGACTTGGCAAGGTTAGAGGAATGGTCAAATGTATGGCAGCTTAGATTCAATGCTAAGAAGTGCAGGTAATGCACCTGGGAAACAAAACCCAGGGAAGAGTACACAATGGGAGGTGAGATACTAACAACAACAAAAATGGCAAGGGACCTGGGGGTAGTCATATCAGATGACCTAAAGGTGGGCAAGCAATGTGAGAGGCAGCAAGGAGGGCTGGGGGGATACTGGGATGCATAGGGAGAGGCATCACCAGTAGAAAACAGGAAGTTATTATCCCTCTGTACAGACAGCTGGTCAGACCCCATCTGGAGTACTGTGTGCAGTTCTGGAGACTCAGTCTTCGCAAAGACATAGACAGGATGGAAGCTGTCCAGAGGAGGGCAACTAAAATGGTGCAGGGTCTGCACCAGAAGACATATGAAGAGAGACTTAAGGAGCTTAATATGTATAGCCTCGAGGAAAGGAGGAGAGGGGACACGATAGAAACTTTCAAGTTCCGGAATCAACAAAGTCCAAGAGGGTAGCATCTTTCAAAAAAGAGGTGCAAGAACAAGGGGCACAATTTGAAGATGGGGGGCGGCTCAGAGGTAATTTAAGGAAGCATTTTTCACAGAGGTTGTGGATACATGGAACAACCTTCTGGAGGAGGTTGTGGAGTCAAAAACAGTGGTGGAATTCAAGCATGCATGGGACAGTCATAAGGCAATTCTAGGGGTTGGGGGTAGAAAGAAGTAGGCTGCTGGTTAACTAGGATCTGCAGCTTATCCAGTAGGCAGGGAAATGGGTAGACTGGGTGGGCCAAGCAGTCCTTATCTGCCGTCAAATTCTATGTTTCTATATTCGGCTGTATGCTGCCCATAGGTTGCTGTATATAATTGAGCCTGCTCTGACATTTTTCTCAATGATAGGTAGTAGTGTGGCTGCATCCCTACGTTCAACAAATTGTTTTACTCCGCATGATTTCTCGACATCGTACATACCAAACACCCATTTGTCTGGTGCATGTGCGTTTTTACCTCTGTTGTATTTAGCTTTAACCATCACCGACTCGTCGATTTGCACCACTTTCCCTACTCCTCCCAGTTCATCTTTAACTTTTAACATCTTCCAGGTACAGATATCTCGAAGGAATTGATACCAGTCAATTACTGTTCTCTTACTTATCTGTAGATGTTCACTTGTAACAGTCATTGACACTTTTGAACACCAGTACAGCGTTAGCATAACCAGTTTAGATAGAGGTACTCTAGATTTGCCAAAATATGTTCCTGTCAGTAAGCTTAATTTTTTCCTACACTGCCTGGTAGTATATTTCCACAGTAAACCCATGCTACCAGCAGAGGAATCCTCTGTTATCAACATCAGTGAGCCACATGACATGCAGTTTTTTTCCCTGGGAATAATTTCCTTTTCTTGCAAAAATAACACTAGCCAATGAATTGTTGAACAAATGCCTGCTAGTGAGAAGATTGTTATTGGGTCCATTATGTTCTTGGATTTTGCGTCCTCCAACAGGAATAATAGTTTGAAATTTATTGTTTATGCTTGGACTGTTTGTCTCGAGGGGAATGTTCTGAAGTTAGAGCGAGACAGTTAAATTCGGTGCGCTTGTTGTGTTTCTGAATCTTATTTGGTGATTTTTATGGTTTTTTTTTTTACATTACATGTTTACTTTGGGGGGGGGGGTGCGGGGAGCACAGCCCCCGATGAATGAGGACATTTATTTGTTATGTGAAGGATGTAAGGATGCACAGAGCTCGAAGGGGGAGGGGGGTGCGGGGGGCACAGCCCCCTGATGAGAGCTTGTATTCGTTGATGAAGTCTGCTATTGTGTGTGTTTCTATTTTATTACAGCAATTGTGATACGCTTTCTCATGATTGTTTTCTTATGGGATTTGTGTTTTTGTGAATTTTGGCCGAGTTCACGTATTCCCGGTGTCTGGGGCACTTGGCACGCATGTCATGCCTACGTTCTCAGCGGGAGGCAGCATGCAATTCTCGTAGCCTTTTACGCTATGCAATCTGACTGGTCCAGCTCTCTTCACAATCGCCCTCCAGGTGAGGCCTTACCAATGTTTTATACAATGGCATCACCACCTCCCACCTCCTGCTAGTGAAACCCCTGCCTATGCACCCCAGCATGCCACTGGCCCTCCCTGCTGCCTTTGTGCACTGCTTTGATACCTTAAGGTCATCAGAGATGTTAACCCCTAAGTCCTTTTCCTCTTTGGTGACAGTCAGCTCATCCCCCCCCCCCACCTGCTGCTCTCCCTAGGGTTCCCTCTACCCAGGTGCATTATTTTGCACTGAAAGTACAGTTACGTAAGAACTTACCGTAACAGTAGATCTTCGAGAGAGGCTCTTGCAGTAGGCAACCACATACAGGACCGACACCGGCCGGCAGCTGGACCCCACGGAAAAACCTCCAGCCAGCAGTCCCCGGCGGGGACATCTATAAGTGGACCCAGGGTTAGAATGAAGGGCCCTAAATGAATCCACTAAAGAGGCTTTCAGGAGGTTATGAAGGGCATGGGAATTGCAATATACCTTCTGTTGTACCTGATTCCTGAATTTCAAATCCAAACCACAGTTAAAGTCACCCCCCATATGATGTGTCTAGGGGTAAAAAGATATTGCTCAATATCCTGGAGTAGTCCAGACCTGGCTAATTTAACCTGATGAGCATATACATTGATAAGACGAAGGGGATATCATTTACAAAAACAGTCCAGGAGCAGTGCCCTACCTGGAACAACATCCACCACCCGAAGTACTGTAACATGAGTGTGATAAAAGAGTATCCCAACTCCGTCCACAGCATCAGGACCGAAGGACCAAAAAGAAGGCCCTTGGACCCATAATTTTTTGGCAGAAGTAACATCTGATAAGGAAGAAAACCGGGTCTCTTGCAAAAACAAAATATCAGCAGTTTTTGATGTACAAAAATGCAAAAGCCCTAAATGCTTCCTATAGTTTTTTATGCTGCAGGTGTTGAGTGATATTATAGTCAAGGAAGCCAGGGAAAGAATTAGGTTTTGTCCTTTTTACATTTGCGCTCTGATTTTTTTCTTGGACTCCAATAAGTCAGGTCCCCTATCATCATCACATTCCGTACCAGAAGTGGCCCCAGATTTAACCGAAACATCAGACTCTGAATCCCCTTCCTGATCCCGCAAAACCTGAAAAGTATTGTGAGTAAAAGGAGAAGCTGCCTGAGCAAGTTTCTTAGCGTGGGACCTTGTGACTCTTTTGGGGTGAGTTTTCTGGAACTCAGAGTCAGGGGAAGGGGGGGAGCAAATCAGATGCAGTAGGCTGGGGCTGCTCAGGTACCACAGTAAACTGTTGAGCATCATGGGTATCAGAGCTAAGCTTAGAATCGGAGGGCTGGTGTACAGGAGCACCCAAAGGGCCTGCAGCGGGAGGGTCCATCTCAAAGTTGGTGCCTTCCTCTGAGCTAGGCTTGAACCTATCCTGGGCTTCAGATATCAGGGTTTCCTTATCAAGGCCCTCTTGATTATTCTGCCCAGCATATGGGCACTGGTGGTATGCATGGCCTTCAGCACCACAGAGACTGCAACGGAAAATGTTGTGACAAGTTCCACTATCATGATCCAACTCCCCACAAAGGGCGAATTTAATCTTATCACAAGCACTACTCAAATGGTGGGGGCTGCCACACTTGTAACAGGCCTTAGGCTGGCCAGGATAAAAACATACCCCCCTATCTTTTCCCCCCAAAAAAACTGTTTGGAATATGTTGCACATTATTCCCTACAATATGTAGTTTAATTTTAAATTTCCAGCTTCCGGTCCAAATCCCTCCCCATCAATAATTGGTTCAGGAGGACCAAGCACAGCACATTTGCTCTCCAACCAATAAACAATATCCCCAACATTAACTCCTTCATTCCTGAACATTACATTGACCGTTTTAAGCAAAGGCTTGGTAATGGGAATTGCCCAAAATGGGGTCCAAAGTGGAGTGGTCTTCAGAGCTTCATACTTTTGCCAAAATTTATCAAGGTCTATAAACAACTGAAAGCTGATGTCAAATGTATCCTCCCCTCTGATGTTAATGAGGGCATAGATATCGGAGGCCTGAAAGTTGTTTGAATATTTAAGCAACCTCCGAGCCACGTAATAACAGTCAGGGTGTTCCTGAAGCCCCCCCCCATACCGTAGGCACATGGCATTTCTCCTGGGGGCATGTTTAAGTCTGTTATTTTTAAATAGATCAGAGAAGCATGGTCCAGGACGAAACTGTTCTTGCCTAGGGGTAGGAGGGGGGGGAAGTGTTAGTCAACTCAGACCCTACCCCATCGTTAACCACTGGTTCAGAAGGTAACAAAGAGTTAGAACAGTCCTCTTAGATCCTGAATCCAGAGTCGCCACTTCCTGAGAAAGAGCAGGATCCCCAGAGGTATGAGGCACATCGGGCGTAAAAGAAATCCGCTCTGAGTCCGGTATCCAGTGGCCATCCTGAAAGACCCAACCCACATCCGATAATGCCAAATCCTTGCTCCAGTCCATCGGAGGAAAAAAGCCGTCAGCAGTACTCGACTTCCGCATACCAGCACAAGGGATGTCATGCAGAGAAGTCGTCTCCGAGACAGCAGTGGAGCGTCATGGCTGGCAAGCTGCTGTTGAATGGAAAGGTATTGATGCCGAAATTCCATCTTCTCCATGTGGTACAACAGGGGGAAAAAGCCTGTACAGAAGTGGTAGCCGAAATTTTCTCTCCAGAGAACAACTCCGGACATAAAGTCACATCGGAGGCTCCCGCTGCCCAGTTAATACCGTGCACATCTCCAAGAGGCTCCAAAGGTAAAACTTCTTCATGGATCATATCCCAGGGTGAAGCCAACAGGCTGAGCACAAATAATCTCCATTCCAGCTTCTGGCAAGACATCCATCTTCATGGAAGGGTGAGCACAGTCTGCTATTCTGCAGACAAACACCAGCAGCTCCCCCTACCGCCAGCAACGCAGTAGGGGAATTTTCCCGGTGTCCTGGCCAAATTTCTCCCATTCACTAAAAATACCACCAACAGCTTAATCTGGTTTAGTTTCAGTTGCTTACCATCTGTATCCCCCCCCGCCCCCCGGTCACCCCTGAAAAAGGGACTTCTTGGCCCAGTGGGCTTACCGGGTCAACAAAATTCAATAAATAAATAAATAGTATGAGATGTACTATAACAATGGTCTTAAAGCTGTTTCCAAAAATATTTAGAAAAAAAGGATTAATAAGTGCTAAGTAATTTCTTCTAGTACTGTGTTATCTATATGGCTTCTTTATTCCACAGTGATTGTGGATGCAGGCTGACACTGGGGTTCAACAGCGGGCTATTTTTGAAGACTGAATCAATTGCCTTTGAGGTGCAAAGTAGCCCAGTAAATAGAGTTCAGAGTTGTGACGCTGGAGATAGAGGTTTGAATCCCATTAGTGTCACTTACTTATTGACCCATGTGACTAGAAGCGACTCACATAACTAGGGCAGGGCAGACTTGCAGATATTTGCAGCCACATATTTTGAAAAATGCAGAAGAAAATCCAGTCTATTCATATACTTTTTTGCAAGTTGTGGACTTGATTAAAACAAATGTCAAGTCCACAACTTGTGAATGTTTTCTTTCTCAGACTGTGGACTTGGTATTTATCTGCAAGTTTGTTCCTTGCAAAAAACAAATTCTGCAAATCTACAACTTGTGGGAATTTAACTTCGCAAGTCCACTAATCTGCACAAATTAAGAAATCTTTTAAAAAATCTGCCTTTTTTTACGAATGTGTAAAACAGAATTTCACATAATGTTCACTGCAGATTTTTAATTTTGCCCACCCCAGATGTAACCTCTGTGTGCTGAACTACAGCATCACTTTTCTTATTTTAATAGGGTTACCACCTACTAGAGCCATAGGCCTCTATATTCAACAGATTGGCACAGTGTTCATAATTTTAGTACCATACTAACCAGAATAGCACAATTAGATTGGTAGGGGCCATTGGCAGGGGTCCTTGTTCATGGTGCTAATCCCATAGCTCAGTTACATAGAATATACTGTTGTACACATTTAAATGAGGGATTCCCTTTGCATACATGGCAGAGCAGTACAGTTAATGGCTTTGAAAGTGTTAAACAGCTTTCTTGTGCTGTTTAATGCTTTTAAAACCCTACTATTATCACAACTCACAGTGGTGAGAAAACAAATCGCCAAGTGCTAGATGATGGACTGTCAGCAGGACAGCTGTTTCTACAGTAGGTGAGTGCTTACTCCCTGTCAATCAGACAGTGAGTGGCTAAGGCAGTGAGTGGAGGGGCTGTGCCAGTCACCATCACTGGATTCTACTTTAGTACTTGGGTGAGAGGGGGCTATGGGGTGATGGGGTGTGCAGAAGTGTAGGGTCCTGAGTAGGAGGGATGAGGAGGAGGTTGGTCTGTGGATTGGAGTGTGGGAGGATCGGAGTGGTGATGGGGCGAAGTTGGGGATTACTAGTGTAACCCCTCACCCCTGCCTTTTTACTAAAATGACAGGTGGCATGCTGTTGGCGTTGGCAGCAATACCTGGTGGGGACCTGGGTTCGGGGAGGATAAGGTTACCTGGCACAAGGGGACCTAGGTTTGGCTACTCTGCACAGGGGCACCCAAGTAAATCTGACTACAGGAAGGAATAACTGTAATGTCCAGAACCAGGATTGAGATTTTTCAGTGTGGCTTTTATTCATAACTAGCTGAACATAACAAAGCATAGATGGACCCCCAAGGGGCTACGTATACTGATAATGCAGATTGGAGACTACAAGGCGGTCCACTTAAAGAATGAACCCATTTCTACTGTTTTCTGGCTCTGGACCCACCAGGCACACAGCCCGGACTTGCATGCGCTTTGGATACACAGCCCGACTGGCCCAGCTCCCCTGCCGGCCACTTGACTGACGGTCCATTTAAAGAATAAACCCAAATTTTACTTGTTGTGGCTCCCCACACCACTTAGAGTCTGTGACTCCTAGAGAGATTTTCTTCTTACTTCCTTCCGACTCCCACCAAACAAGGAGAATTCTTTTCCCAAGTTGTGGCTCCCCACACCACTTAAAGTCTGCGACTCCTAGAGAGATTTTCCAGTTTGCGACCCACGTCTGGGTACCTACCTCATCACTGGCCAGGTGCATGAGGCAAGTAGCAATCACAGAAGAAATCCGTAGAGGTGGACCTGGTTACTAAAGATGGGGGGTGTTCCCACCTCCAACTCCCACAGCCCACACCCGGCCATTTCTCTGGACAAACAGAAACTAAAACTTCGAAATGTAGATTAAACGGTGGATGACCTGTAGCACCCCCTCTACAACATTACTTGAATCCATAAAGACTTTAGATTTTTACACTACTCCATTTGTTTATCCTAGTACAATAGGCCTCCCAAATAGTAGTTCACATCCCCAGCTTTCTTCACATTTTTCAAACTGAAGAAACATATTGTTTGCCCTCTCAAATTAGAGCAAAACACTCACCTTTCTTTGCAGGTGCCCACAGGCAAGTACAACTTTTTCCTCTTGTCAGACCAAAACAGAAACTGTAAAAGGCAGCTTTTCCTGTAGTAAAAATTAAGGATTGTCCCTGGAATCCACAGAGGATATTTACCCCTGGGGAGGGGGCACTGAGACCTGGACAGCGGTCTCCACCACTTGAAACTGGACACTGATCTTCTCACACAGAAGGTAAACAAAAGACTACTTCCTGCTTGACAGTAAACAGGAGACTGACTTTGAAAACTCCCAACGTTCTATCTCACTCCCTCTGCTGCAGATTCCAATGTGGCTTATGCAGCTGCGACAGTTCTATGGTGATGTCATCTCTCAGTCTCAGCTGTGACTGAGAACAGAGTGAGGTAGTGTGAAACCCATTTAACTGGAGTTTCACAAGCTGCCTTCCTTGCCTACCACTAGGTCTTACTGGGATTCTAATAACCCCGGGTAACAAGGGGTTACACTAGAATGAGGGGTGATCTACATTATGATTTTGTGGCATCAACTCAGTGATCAGGGGTGTGGGGAACACTGGACATGAGGGATATTATTTAAACATCTTTAGGTATATATATATATATATATATATATATATATGATTAGGGGTGGGGGAACCACTGGATGACAAGGATATTATTTAAACATCTCTTGGGGCATATGTGTGGTTATCAGGGCTGGGGTACCACTGGACACCAGGGAAATTCCATTTCTTACACAATCTCTAGGTGGCATAGATACAGCAGTTAGGGGTGGGGGGCTGACAGAGCTCTATACAATGCCCCCACACAGTTGTGCATGGCTATATTGTGTGGTATGCTAATAAACCCACAAGGACATGCAAATGGCCTCTTATCACCTTACATGCCCAATGGGCATATTTGCATGACATGGCTTACTAGTAAAAATCATGTGATCAGTTGGATTTACTGTGCACAAGCATGGGAGCATTTTCTTTCCATAGAAGGCGGCTGGCCATCCATGGAGGTGGGCAGGTTGTGTCAGTCACCTTCTCCTTTATTGCATTCTTTACAGAAGAACTGGATGCTGGGGATAGGAGGGTTGGATTGAAGGTGCTGCCAGGGTGGGGGGTAGGGGGAAATATTTATTTAATAACATAGGAGTGCTAAAGATGGCAGCCAGCCATGGAAGCACTGCACTTGCTGCCCCTCGCCTCACCCACCACTGCGACCTATATGACAAACTTGGGTGGCTCTCCCAGCCCAACCACATGAACTTTGTCTTGGGATGCTTCATGGGCAAGGTGCTCAGTACTGGCACTTCCCAAGGGCTGTCTGAGCTTCTCAAACCAGCTGTCTCTTCTACCTACTCCCTCAGGTCTCTGGGCCCTGGCGTTCTTAAAGTCCCTATCACCTGCACGCAAATTGGGGGACATGGATTTTGCTTCATGTGTCCCTAGGCTATGGAACTCCTTTCCCGCTCAAGTCCACTCCTCCCCCTCCCACTCATGCCTCCGGAGCTCCCTGTGGTATCACTTGAAGCTCTCCTCTGCATGTGGGTGTCCTAGATCTCCATAGCTAGTTCCAGTCCCCTGCACTGGACTCACATGTCCTTCCTAGCACCCCTCTTGCAGCTCTTGCTGATGCAACCTAACTGGACTCTGAGGTGCATATAATGTATTTTTTCTCTGTTTCAGGAGATACCCAGACTGTGGCTCTGTTTGTGGCTCAGAGCCGTGTATACCTTGTAAAATTGTACTGTTCTTAGCCTTGGTGTCTCTATGTATATATAGTCCTGTACATATCTTAACTGTGCTTACTGTCTACTGGTTATTTTCACATGGTTCTATATTGACTCTGTATACTGCCTAACTTGTGTCATGTTGTCCTCTGTATGAACCTGTATCTCATTGTACTCTCCCGGTTCATACCTGAAAATAGGCATATAACTTGTCTAGTGTACTTACCTGGTCAACAAAAGCTAAATAAATAAATAGGTTGTGCCAGTCACCCATTGTGGGAGTGGGAGGTTTTTTTTTTAAATATAAAAACAAAAAAACTTGTAAGTGCTGGGAGAGGAGGGTGGGATTGGGATTCTGACTGGGACTGTAGCAGAAGATGGAGGACAGGGGTACATAGTTTTATGGGTTGGGCTGGGGATGAGGGTGGGGGGCTGTTTCTTTTTCTTTTTTTTAATACTATTTCTAGGATAGGAATAGGCATGAATTGTGCTACCATTCATTATTCAGATCTGAATAACTAGTAGTGCATTATTCATGATATTCAGGAAATACTATTCGCTACTCACACAGCCCTATAATCTGGTAGCATGAAGCTGTAAAATGTAACAGTTACGGTTTGAGCAACTGCATTAATTGGCACTCAGTGCCTTCCCCCTGTTGGGAGGTTGAAAAGTCACAAAATAAATGTCTAATGATTAACTGCCTGTATCTCTTTACTTGTATTCTGTGAGAGAACATTCCTGGGTAGGGGGACCCTTTAGAGTGCTGTGGGAGAACCCTAAATTTAATGAGATTAACTTAATTGTGACATGAAACTACCTGTACCCACTGGGCTGCCTGCAGTCCCAACCTTAGCGAAAGCACTTGAAGCTGATGTAACAACATCCCCTGTCAAGAAATTAGACTTTCCCCCCATGGAAAAGTGTGCTTAAGCTACAGTGGGACTTAACATCAGAACCTTCGTACGTATCACGTTTTCACAGGTGTAAAAATGATATGCTCATGAGATCAAGACTGGTAAACCCTCTGGTTGGACTTTTATCTATTGTGTATGCAATCAGTTGTCTCAGGACAAATGTTTGCTAATCCCAATTGTTTTGCAACCCTGCACCTACCTGAAGAAGTCTATGCTCCTGGGAGGTAACCTCAAGCTTAGAAAGTCAAGTTAGTGATTGGATGTTTATTCCCCTTTAAAAATGAACTGATACCATCTAAACCCCTAGACAGGGGTGGGTGGGGTGAAGGATACATATTGAATAATACTGTAGATGGGGTGGGGTGCATAACAAGAATTTTATACACAACCAAGGTGTGGGATGCTAAATAAATCCAAATAGCGAAGATCAGGGGGTTTATCAAAGCATCTCACATCAAGGGTGTGTATACAATTTGAGTTTCATACACCACACCATGTTTTGTTTTTATATAATTGCTGGGGCTCCTTTTTTTGCCTTGAGGATCTGAGTAGTGTACGATAGTGTCCAGGTTGGCCACTAGATGGTGCTGCTGTGCACACTATCACTTATTATGCCTGGTCTCTCTTTCACTCTCCCTCTTTCTCTCTCCCTCTCTCATGGTGGTGTTTTAATTTTTTATTTTTTTTTAAGTTGTTTAACCAGAAGTAGCACACTAAGCTGAAAGCTTTTTTATAGGTGCGACCTGGGAGCACAGGGAAGTTAAGTGACTTGCTTAGGGTCACACAGTATGCAAGTGGAAGCTGTGGGATTCAAACCCAAGCCTGGTCTGCTGGATATCACCAGATTTGCAGCTCAGAGCCTTAAACCACTGTTTGTTTTATTTTGTTTAGTTGTTACGGCCTGAGTGGTTGTGGCAGTCGGTATAGTTGTGGCAGTGGAGGGCAGAACTACACATTAGTGGTACGTAGAGAGCATGGTCAGGTCGTGGCATGATTCAGAGTCACAAAAGAAAGTTACTTTCACTTTTTTCCACGATGAGTTACTGGAATTCTGTGATTAAGTGACATTAGAAACTTTGAACAGGTTAGAATGTAAGGCCACAATCATGTTTTGTTTTTAAAATAAGTAAGGGAAGCGCCCAAGCTTTATTGTGGTGTGTGACTTTTTTTTTTAATAGGAAAACTTGATGCTCATTCGCCATTATAACCAGATAGTTACAACAACAAATTATAACTGGTTTTCCTGATGGAAAAAATGGAGCCCAGTTATTATACATAGAATAAAGTATGGGGTGGTATGTGTAAACTTTGAGTTTACACACACATACCACCCTATGTTTTATTTTACATAATTGCTGAGTTTTCCTTTTTCTAATAGCAATTATATAAAATAAAAAAAACATTCTTGTGTGACTGCAGTCCACTTAGGTGTGAGCGTGTGGTCTGAGGTTGCTTTTATTTATTTAAACTTTTTAAATTAATTTATGCATGGAGCTGAAATTTTAGTTTTTGTTTTTTATTTTATCATTTTTTTGAATAAGTTTCTGCCCACCACTTACCGCTGAGTCTGAGTAGCGGTTCCGTGTCAGGGGGGAAAGACGAGGTGGCCAGTGGTCTGGGAAAAAGAGCTTCAGGGGGTGCCTGCACAGTACAAGGGAAACAGGGTGTGTGTTCGCTGTTATAAATGCTCCTGTATTTTTTATTTTTAATTTTTATAATTTTTTTCTTACTTGTATTTCTCCTGCAGCCACCGACTTGCTGTTTCTAGCCACCACTCCACTTTCACCGTCGACCCCAGAGAATGGACGCGCCCAGCTGGCATATGCAGTTGTACCATTGAGAGGGACTCCCCCATGCCCCCGCACCTTGCCAGGATCCAATACCGGCACATGCCCCCAATCCAGGCATCGTCGGCTGGTGAAGTAGCAGCCATCTAGCTGCCGCAGTCAGTGCTGCCATTTTCCCTTTTCTAAGCCCCTCAGAGTGCTAGTGTGCAATGATGTCAGGCACAGCATGCTGATGTCTGCTGCACTCGCCACCTTGCTGCACCAGCTTTAGCAGGGCCCCCGGCTGTCACCAGGGGCTGCTGCAGAGCGGTGGAACCCTGGAATCCTCCCCAGGGATAGGACAGCAGTCCTATGGATGCTCAATCCTATCCTTCCCCTGCCGACTTCTGACAGCCCAGGCTCAAATCCGAACCCGGGTCACCAGCGTGTTGCAAGGTGTGGCGTCCAGCGCCTCAACCCTCAGCACCACTGGGCCGGCCCAAATGCTCCTTTATTAATGGCAAATTATGCTATGGTTTCCCTATGGGAAAAAGGAAGACCTGGTAATTATAATTGAATAAACACAAAAAGGAAAACAGAGAACATCTAGAGATGTAAAAAACTGTTTCTTATAACCTTTAAACAGATGTTGTATATCCTGTTTAAGAGTATCAATCAGAGTCCAGTTTGTTTTTAATTTTTTTTCTAACATTCTACTTATAGGACTCTGTGGCAGGTTTTGCCCCCCCCCCCAGACCAACTCACCCAACCCCATTACCTGACTTCTCATGGATTTATTGCTGCCTCCTGTATCCTACCACTCCCCACAGTGGGGGCGGCGCACCCCAACCGTCATATTACAGGACCAAGTTCTCAGGAGGGCTGCCACATTGCCAGTGTAGTTCCTTAAGGGGGCAAGTCTTTCCTACTGCTTCAGGCTGGATTCTTTTTTTCTCTGCTTCTTCTCCCTATCCCCTAAGATGCTGACCCGGTGATGTGACACAAGCTCATCACATTCAAGCGTGCAGACTGCGTCATACTTCAGCATCTCCATGCCCATTGAGCCACTCCTAATGAACTACCAGTTGTGGTCACCTAGGTAGCAGTAGCACACCAGAGCTGGCTGCCCACCCTCCTCAGAGAAGCAGAGCATCCTCCAGGATGCTTGATCCTTCCCCCCTCCAAGACGGCTGCAAATGACTTGGGCTTGCTTCCGAACCTGGGACATCAACGTCATGAGGGACAGCACTACCACTGTGCTGATGGGCTGGCCAGTTTGCTTTTCATCTTCCTCCACAGTTGTTCACCCTGTGATATGAGCACACCATAGGCAACAGTAAATGGGATCAGGACCTTCAAATCAAGATTGCATCTGAAGTCAATGACAATTGGGAGTACTGGGGGCCTGCAAGGGTTTGTTCTCTAGTGAGTCAACTTCCTTGACCCTGATGGAGTTACCAGAGAATTGTGAATGAACTCCAATTGTACATCATTTCAGAGACCACCAATCTGACACTCGCATCATAGGCATCGCTGAGGTCCGCGTGTGAAGAGGTCATGAGTACTCAGGCAGTGCCTGATCAGAATCAAAACAGAATGTTTTACTGCTTATTTTGAGAAATTACAATTGTTGGTGTCATCTGCTGATCAAGCATTTGATTTTACAAAAGTCACTTGGAACTCGGTTGTGATATTCACATTTAAGTGCACCAACACAAGATCCAGGGTAGCACAGTAATTGGGCCTGCCACGATTCAGCCCTGGGTACTGTACCTACTCAGTGCTGTAGCAGGGGAAGTGCCCTGCCTAATGTGATATTCCAAATAAAGAGAACAACATAGGGTAGGGGGTACCCAGCACTACAGACTGGCTTGGGGAGTCATGAGAAGGTAGCAGGTGGATTTATAGGTAGAAACTGCAGCATGTACGACATATTTGAGATCTTCCTCCTGCAGTACCAATTAAGGTAGTAATAAATGTCGTAGTTGTATTACATTTACTGTGTTGATCACCTTTTGTTACCAGCAAGAGGGAGACAATAACCATCAAGGGGCAGTGAAGGTGTAACATATGTTGCTCTCAGAGAGGTTCAGAAGTGTGGAGGTGGGTGAGTACTGCCTTCTGTGGGGTGGTACTTTGCACAACACCAGCCATTTAAATTTCAATGCGTGGAGACACCACATTTTACCTATATGGATACAAACCTCCAACACGGCTCCAAAGGAAATAGATCCCAGGGTCCTGACCCCCTCATTAGAATGACAGGTGGGAGGTTACATATGTATGCATGTATGTATGTATGTATGTACATACATACGAATGTATGTACGCATGTATGTATGTATGATACTGTGTGCCAATGTTCAAATAGCCTTTTGTCATCAGAAATCTGATTGCCCTCAAAACCTTGCTTTGGCTCTCATTACTTGTCTTTGAGAATCCTATAATGTGATGTTTGTTGGCTGGCTGGCAATCAACAGATTCGATGATTTGCTGCTTTTGTTTGTTTGTTTAATTTCACAGCAGTGCTCTCTTACACAGCTTTGTATAAAACAAGTAGACATGGTGTGAAAGTAAAGGTTATTGACCTTTCATAGCAGTCCAGTTTCTGTTTGGATGCTCTTGACGACATTGATCATGATTTGCAGTGACACTAACAATGTTGTATGTGTCTTCATTTGTATGGCAAAGGTCGAAAAGATTCTTGCCTCGGCTGATTGGAGAGGCGCAAAAAACTAAGGAAGTGACACAGTGTTTTCACACCAAAGCATTCCTGGTATTAAACCAGAGTATTTTTCCTCCCTTATATTAGTGTCTTAGACAGAAGGTTGTTCCTTTAAAAATAAACAGCATTCAAGCCATTTTCTCAGCAGTCAGCTCCGACTTGAAGGGCATTTCCCTTTTTTAACTGTTACATTGCAACTGTGAGGTATGGAATTAGTGTGGGATTTCTAACCAGTAAGATAATATAAAGTTGATTTGCTGCAGTACAAAGGCTTACTGCCTTAAAAAATATATTTTCCAGTTTCTGGCAAAAAAAAAATTATTATATATATATATAGTATGGGGTGGTGTGTGTAACGAGAAGTTTACACCCCCCCAGGTGTTATATGCTACATAAACCCAGAGCGTGAAGCTCGAGGGGTTTATTAGAGCATTTAACACCAAGGGGGTGTGTAAACTTTGAGTGTACACATACTACACCCATATTTTATTTTATATAATTGCTGGGTTTCCCTTTTTTGCTGCAGAAATTATATAAAATAAAAAGCTGTTGCTCTGTGGCCGTGGTCCAGTTTCAGCGCGCAGTCCGTGGTTGCCATCACGACTGTCTCACATCTTTTTTACTTTTTTTATTTGGCAGGCATATGTTTCTTTTATTACTATTTTGGTACATTTAGATTTTAAAACACACTTACCACTGAGTCCAAGTGGTGGTTCGTGGTTCGGCGAAAAGGGAAGTGAACAGTAGTCAGGAAGCCAGGAACCCGGGTGGCCGCATGCGCAGAGTGAGGGAAACCATGCACATGTTTGCCATAATAAACACTCCTTTATTATGGCAAATTATGCCATGGTTTATCTATGGAAAAAGGGAGACCAGTTATCATATATATATATATATATATATATATATATATATATATATATATATAGATACATATAGATAGATATCTATATAGCTTCAGCAGGACTCAAATCTTGTAACATTCCCAAATCATTTTTATGACATTCCATTCTTTATTACAGAAACATCTGTATGAAACAGACTCATTTAAGCAATAAGGTATTTCTTAGGGTTATGTTAATGGCCTGTTAATCACACCCTGAGGGTGTAATGTGGCAAGAACCGCAGCTGGGTGCCTCATGCCCCCAGAGTGTGATTAACTGGCCATTAACATAACCCTACGAAATACCTTATTGCTATTGCAGTAATGTCAAACTTAGTACTTTGTGCCTTCAGTTCATTTTAATATGTATTTTTAACTGTTTTGCTGTTAAACTTTCATAAATCGTCCCTCCGCAGTTGCAGACAGTGCGTGTGTCTAGTGGTTACCTAGGTAATAATAACTTGTCTGAGACACACTGATGAATCGAATCGGTGCTGTGTATGTTATGGATCGTGGGATTGAGGACAGTAGAAGAAGTGTTGACATCCATGCTGCAGGCTGTATACACGTTATGCTGTTGACGTACATTCTTTTTTAGCAGTTACTGTCTTCCTGTAATGTCTTTCGGACTTTCTGTTTACAGTGGATCCCACAGCCAATCAGCAGCCATCATTTTAGGCCGTACAATGAGACTGAACCCCTCCCAAATATAGCCACACATAAATAAAAAAAAAAACATGGTTCCTTGGAAACAAAGCGGTTAAGGTAAATTCTGAATTTACACTAAACATGGATATGTTGTCAAACATTTCCCAGGCAACCACTCCACACACGTTTGGTTAATGCAGTGTTTAGTTAATATGGGGGCTGTGAATGGCAATAACCGAGAATTCTTTTGATTTTACTGTTTCAATGTGGAGCCCGAGCGTGTGTGGACGTGGACTGGACCACGCAGGCAGCTGCTTCAGCCAGAAGCAGAGGCATCCTAGATTTCCTACAGGAGGCAGGACTCAGGCAGCTTGTGCTTGATCCTACCAGGGACAGGACGATTCTGGCTCTAGTGATGACCAATGGGGATAGAATCACAGATGTCCAGGTAGAAGGGCAACTGGGATCCAGTGATCACCACGTAGTGTGGTTTAGCGTAAGGACAGGGACTCAGGTCACACTACGGCAAAGGTTTTGGATTTCAAAAAGGCAGACTTCACTGAAATGGAGTTAGGTATCAAAATAGCCCTGGAGAAAAGGGGGGATGGGGGGGTGGAAGAGCAGTAGGAGCACCTAAAAGGAGCCATAGTGGAAGTGACAAACCAATGCATCAAATTGGTATCCAAAGGTAAAAGAAGGAGAAAGCCACTATTGTTCTCGAAAGAGGTGGCAGACAAAGTAAGGGCTAAAAGGGCAGGGTTCAGGAAATATAAGGAGATGCAAAGGGAGGAGGACAGGAAGGTGTACCTAGAGTGTCTAAGGGAAGCAGGGAGGGCAGTAATGAGAGCAAAGGCATGGACTGAGGAAGGATTAGCACAGACAGTAAAGAAAGGGGACAAGATATTCTATAGGTACATTTGCAAAAGAAGGAAAACTGGGGGGTCAAAGGCGGAGGAAGGGTAGTTTAAGGATGGAGACATGGATAAGGCAGAAATACTGAATAAATATTTCTGTTCAGTATTCATGGAAGAGGGGAAGGGACAGGGGCCACAGCTGAGCAACAGATGCTGGGGGGGGAGAGGTGGCCAACAGTCCATTCACAGGAGAGTGTATCCTGCAGGGGCTCACTAAATTGAAGGTGGATAAAGCAATGGGGCTAGATGGCATACACCCAAGGATATTAAGGGCGCTACAAAGAGAGTTAGCAAAACCTCTGGCAGCTTTGTTCGCTGAGTCAATCAACACAGGAGTGGTGCCAGAGGATTGGAGGAGGCCACATGTGGTCCCCCTACACAAATTCAGCGGTAGGTAGGAGGCAGGGAACTATAGGCTGGTCAGCCTCACATCAGTAGTGGGGAAGATCATGGAGACACTGCTTAAAGAAAGGATAGTGGGACATCTAGAAGCCATCGGAGCCCAGAACCCTAGACAGCATGGGTTCACAGTGGGTAGGTCATGTCAGATAAATCTGATAGATTTCTTTGACTGGGTGATGAAGGAAGTAAATTGGGGGGGGGGGTGTTGCCTACCTCGATTTCAGTAAAGCCCTCAACACCATCCCACATAAGAGGCTGGTTAATAAGATGGGTAGACTGGGCATGGGAGACAAGGTGCTAAACTGGGTTAGGAACTGGCTAATAGACAGGAGGCAGAGGGTGGTGGTAAATGGGGTACAATCTAGGGAGAGTGAGGTGACCAGTGAGTTACCTCAGGGTTCAGTCCTTTGGCCAGTTCTGTTTAATGCCTTCATTAGTGATATTGCAGAGGGGCTGGAGGGAAAGGTCTGCCTGTTTGCAGATGATAACAAGATCTGTAACAGGGTGGATAGTACAGAAGGGGTGGAGAAAATGAGGAAGGACCTGGAGAAGCTTAAGAATGATCTGAGGAGTGGCAACCGAGGTTTAATTCAAAGTAGTGCAAACTTATGCACATAGGGCATAGAAACCCTGGGGAGAGCTACAGGATGGGAGGAGAGTTGCTGAAAGTCACCAAGAAAGAAAGGACCTGGGGGTTATTATTTCACATGACCTTGAAATGTCAAACAGAGTAGAAAGGCAGCAGGAAGGGCAAGTGGCAGTGGCATGCTGGAGTGCATAGACAGGGGTATCACCAGCAGAAAGCTGGAGATAGTGATGCTATTATATAAAACCCTGGTCAGGCTTCACATGGAGTACTGTGTGCAGTTTTGGAGGTCGCACTTTCGAAAGGACATTAACAGGCTGGAGACGGTCCAGAGAAGGGTGACTAAAATGGTACAGGGATTGCACCACAAAACTTATGAGGAGAGATTAAGGGATCTCAATATGTACTCGCTGGAGGAGATGGGGGAGAGATGGGACATGATAGAAACATTCAAGTACCTCAAGGGCATAAACAAGGTGCAGGAGAAGACATCTTCCAATACAGGAGGATTACAAGAACAAGGGGGCATGACAAGAAATTGGAAGGTGGCAGGTTAAGAAATATAGAAACATAGACTTTGATGGCAGATAAGGATCGCTTGGCCCACTCAGTCTGCCCATTTCCCTACCTATTGGATAAGCTGCAGATTCTAGTTAACCAACAGCCTATTTCCTCCAACTTGCCACTTTGTCTTATGTCTGTCCCATGCATTCTTGAATCCCCCCACTGTTTTTGACCCCATGACCTCCTCAGAAAGGCAGTCCCATGCGTCCACCACCCTCCTCACCATGAAATAATACTTCTTCACATTGTCCCTGAGCTGTCCTCCCTCTATCTTGAAATTGTGCCCCCTTGTTCTTGTACATCTCTTTTTCTGAAAGATGCTCCCCTCTTAGACTTTGTTGATTCCTTTGAGGTACTTGAAATTTTCTATCATGTCCCCTCTCTCCCTCCTTTCGTCAAGGGTATACATATTAAGCTATTTCAGTCTCTCTTCGTATGGTTTCTGTTGCAGACCCTGTACCATTTTAGTTGCCCTCATCTGGACTGCCTCCATCCTGTCTATGCCCCTGTGGAGAGGAGATCTCTAGAACTGCATGCAGTACTC
This sequence comes from Neoceratodus forsteri, assembly GCA_016271365.2. Taxonomy (NCBI): domain Eukaryota; kingdom Metazoa; phylum Chordata; order Ceratodontiformes; family Ceratodontidae; genus Neoceratodus; species Neoceratodus forsteri. The sequence continues at coordinate 721,494,786 of CM057454.1, forward strand.
CAGATGGGGTCTCACCAACTGTCTGTACAGGGGGATAACAACTTCCTGTTTTCTACTGGTGATGCCTCTCCCTATGCATACCAGTATGAGGAAATATTTCTTCACAAAGAGGGTGGTGGAAGCATGCAATGGTCTGCTACAAGAGGTGGTGGGAGTGAGCACTGTAGTTAGATTTAAACTTGCATGGGACAGGCACAGGGGAACCATAGAGGAAAAGCAGAGGGAGGGTCAGAAGCCGTAATCAAGCACAGGACTACAGGCAGATTAGATGGGCCTAGCGGTCCTTACTGTATCTGCAGACAATTTCTATGTTTCTATGTTGTTTTGGTAATGTTAAGCTGGTTTCTGCAAATGGAGAGTTATCAGGCATGTATAGTTCAGCACTGCTCTTGGATGGAGAATGTTCACATCGTGCCTACTTATCCATAAGCCACACTGCTAGTACCTTGGGAAGTAATTATAAAGGCAACATGAATCATTTTGAAATGATTGCTTCGGGGTTTTTTTTAGGCCTGATTCACCATGTGGTGCTGTTACTTAGCAGTTGTGAGTTCGTGTGCAATGGAAGTCAAGTACAACCAGGGCAATAAAGTTTCCAGAATAAACCATTATCCCCACCTCCCCCAGTACATTTGATGCAGATCTTTCTTTATGTTTCTGTTTATTACCACACTGGTGTTACCAAATAAAGTCACAGTATGATTGCAGAGTGGCTTGTTAACTGGCAACACTTTTACCAAAATAATGTTTATACATGAGGAACCTTTTTGGCAGAAGCACGCGGCGGTTTGTGTAGTAGGTATGGCATTGGGTCTCAATACTGTTTCTATGGTGACCAGGGAAGTAGTGGGCAGGAAGAACGACATTAACATTCAGCAATGGGCACATTTGAATGGCGTTTACGTGAGGCCCGAGAATATTTTTTCAAACAATTTAAACTATTGTTTTTTTGTTTACTGAATGCTGAATATTGCGTCTGGTACTTGAAAGTGAATGGTGGTGGCAACGGAAACTTATTTGGACCCAATGTCATCTTACATCTGCAGCACCAAAGATATGACACAGTGTAAAATGAGGCAGTACTTTTCAAAAACACAGGACAGACTGCTATCAGAGATGTAAAATCAAACCATGATGTGACATATTTTTCATTTCTTGTTCTTTTAAGGCATTTTGAACTGTAAACTCTTTTTCTTTTGCATACAGACCATGCCAAAGTGCATAGACTGCTTGGAGGGGATTTAACTAATACATCAGAAACTGCCAAATGAGTGCAAACTTCTATAAAATGGCGGAAAATGTTGTAAACAAAGGCTACCTTTTTGCAAATGGTGTGCCTATGGAACAAAATAGAGTTGTGTAATGCCCCCATCCCTTGTGAGACTGTTTTTTTCTGTGCAATTTTTTTTCACTTTTGAAAATCTCACCTATAATCTTCATTCTACTTCAATACTTCCCGTTTCACCCTACGGTGACCTCCCAGCCTGCATTCACAGTCTCTGTTGCATACCTACAATCAACAGCATCCCTAGTCAGTCACATCTTCCCAGAGATGTAAGACATACAGTTCATGGGGATGAAGAAACTGTGAAATACAAGTCAAAGCTCATACACATTATGTCCCAGAAACTGCTGCGCCATTTGATCACAGGAGCTGCACTCCCCCTCTCTCCTCCCGAACACAGGAGCTGCACTCCCCCCTCCCTGCTGAGCACAAGAGCTGCATGCTCCCCCCCCCGTGCTCCTCCCACACCATTCCAGATTGTGGTACCACTCTTTCTCTGTCCCCTCAGGACTCTTCTCCACTCTTACCTTCTCTGGACTGGATGTTTAACTGCCAGTAGCCCCTTATCTCCTGACCCAATTTAAAACTGTCCTTTCTGGCACAGTGAGACAAGGACAACTTGGATGTCCCATGAATTTTTTTGTAGAGGTGGGGGGGGGGGGCGAAAGACAATTGATCATGCCAGGATAGAAGCTCTTAAGATGGTCAAGACAGGGTAATTATATATTTGGTCTCTGGCAGAACTGCCCATAAAGTAGAGTTTGTGAGATGCAGAACTGTTCTATGTGTAAGATTCAGTCTTTACAAAGAAACAAAAATTATTTCACGATGTAAGAAACCCCCACAGGAGACTAGCAGGAGGGCCAAGTGAACCCATTAAGCGAGTGGGTAGGTACAGCAACAGCATCAACATGCTGTAGGGGCTCATATTCTCCTAGTCAGCTTCCACTTCCACCGTAAGGACATAAACAAAACTCCCCTGATTATCCGACGTAGTTATGTTAAAAAAAAAATCAACAGTATGTTTTTCCCGGCCTGCACGCCTGAGAAGGTTACACGAAGAAAACAAATTAAAGAGTTTGAACCGAATGGGTCCAAACAAAATTAAAATTGATGCTGGAAAGCTCCCAACATTTTTTTAAATAACCACTGTCAACATTTGATTTTTTTTACCTGCCTGTGTTCCAATAATGGCTGCTCCAAAGAAATCAGACCGTCCCATCCTTAGACGACAGGCCTGCATAATGGATGGGATGTGGCTTCCAGCTGGAGGGCTCCTTTTGATCACGGTTCGACAGTGCACCTACTCCTCCCTGCTCTGAACCAACGTAACCCAACAGTGTTCTGAGGCCTCAGGTTCCTGGGTCCCAACAGGTGCAGCAGTATCGCTGTAGGCTTCATGCTCGATGCAAGGAAGCAACTTGAATGTCCCAAATCCTCCCATAAAAAGTGCCAACAATGAAGGCTGATCCTTCCAGCCAATCGGGTTGATCTTTCAGCACTTTCAAGCCCTTCAGAACCAATCAAAAGGGCTAACTCCAATCTCAGTGGCCATGAGATTCTCAGTAGACATTTTGAAACAGGCTGCTGAGAATCTCGTGGTCACCGAGATCAGGATTTGGCCTTTCTCACTGGTTCACCCGCAATGTGTGGCCATTTCCCTGGAGATTGCCTGTGGCTGAATTAAGCATTTTGCAAAAGGGACATCTGCCCAGGGCCCACAGTATGAGTGGGGTCTACCGAGACAGTGCACGTTTGTTTTTTTTACATATATTTTAGTTACTGCGTCTGCCAGCCAAACTTTATTTTTTTTAATGCTGGAGGGTGCTGAGCTGGGCCAGAGCCTTGAGTGATAGAACACCTGTCCCTTTCAATTTCATTCCCAGCCGCCCAGCTATGCCACATCAGTGCAGCCAGTTGCTTTAAACCAGTCTTTAGATATCTTTTGTGGGCACAAGTTCTCATCCCATTCAAAGCTGTTAAGTCTGAGCTTGCTATGGGTGAGTCTGACTGATGGGAAGAGCAGCAATGAAATAAACAGGGCTGTCGCAAGTTGAAGCAACTTTGTTTATTGCATTGTTGCGGTAGCTCATCCATCAGACTCGCCCATGGCAAGCTCACTTAGCTGCTGTGAATAGGATTGCAAGCAAGATACCAACCTTCGTCTGTGTAACAGGTGATGATTTTAGGACTGAGAGTTTAAAAAAAAAATAAACACACCAGTCCATTAAATGTTTATCTTTTAGTTTAAACTTCCACCCTGATGGTTTTAATTAACTGGCACTTACTTATCTTATAATTGTTTTCTTTGTAAAATGGTTGTCTTTTTACCTTGTTGTTAGCCATGTTTGTACTAATTACTGTACTTTTTTTCCATTTTTTATTCTTAACCAGGTGTTGGACTGTATCTCTGTTATGTGTGCTATTTACTTCACCTTGTTGTTGTGTTTTCCCCTCAGGTCATTTCCGTAAAAAAGCACTTCGTTTTTATTGCTTACTTGTACTGTTTTTCTATTTTGCCTTATGTTTGTACTGTATATCAGCAATCTTGTCATATATTCACCTTGTTGGAACCTCCCAGGCCGTGTCTGAAAATAGGCATTTCTATGTCTAGTACACCTTACCCGGTTACCAAAAACAAACAAATAAATAAATAAATAAAGAATGATATTAATTCGCAAGGAGTGATCCTCACTAAATTCCAACTAAATCATCAGGCATGCCATTTTTTATGCCTCATTAAAAATTGCATGTATGCCCTCAGGCCTTGCCAGATTGCTGATGCATCCCCCATTCCCCAAGTGTATTCCGAATCCTTCTGACTTTGGACCCCCCAACTCAAGTGACAGAAGCATGCTTCAAGGCTGTCACTATCAATGACTTAAGGAATAATCCATGATGGGACACTGGTTGGACTGGGATTTATCCACAGCTGGCATGATTTGGTGTTGAGGGTGCAGCCCGAGTGACCAACCATGCCAGCCGTGGATAAATTGCAGCCTGATCCACACTCCATCGTGGGTTATTCTGATTATACAATTAGCAAAACATGAGAATTACACAAAAAAGTGAAGGGAAAACTTTACTTTTTATTAGAATCATGCTGATTTTAATAAAACATCCTTCCTGTTACACTAAATAATTTACTGTTGCTGGGCAGAAGCCTTCTCATGCCTCTGAAGACAGCTGGTAGCAGGGTGAATGAGCTGAGCCCGGCGGGTCAGCAATTGAGACTGAAAATGTGCCAGTTAGCCCTCGCTTGTCTCTCTCTTTGAAAACTGCAACTTAGATCTGACTTTTTTTTATTGTTTTCCTGAATTACTTTTATTTTGCAGAACGGTGCACTTTGTGGGAGAAAAAAATGGCAGCTTTGCGAAAATGTATTAGAACGCTGAGGGTTCTCTGGGGAGTGATTTTTTAATGTGCGGCCAGCTGGTTCTTTATGTGGTGGTTATGCAAAATTACCCCATGGCATAAAGCAGCAGCTGACCAATCATAATACTTAATTTGTAGATCCCATTGTATAATCTCATCTGACTCCCATCAACTTCTGCCTGCCTGCCCACTGCCATAGCAGCCACTCTCTGTCTGCTGCCTGTGCCTAACTGGCAGAACTGCAATTCAAGCATCCCTTGGCCCTGTAAATCACCCATATCTAATCTCTGCTTTTCAAGATTCTGTAACAGCAGATCTGCTGTTTTTATGAAGTCGCCGGCTTGCCACTTTAAAGAATATACCCAAGGCAAGTCAATATGAAGACTTACCTTTCCAGAGTTCATCCATACATAAAGTATTTTTAGAGCCATGGTTTATGGAAGGGAAGGGTTCATATTGTGGCTCAGTGGAGCCGAGGTACTGATCCCTTCCACTTCCTTGTCCTGAGTGCTACCCCTGTGCTAGCATGTTTTGTGATACATGTAACCCTCCCTAAAAATAGGGGTGTCTATAATGTCTTCCTGAGCTTACCTGTCACCCTGTGGCTCTGTTTCCTCTTGCTCTCCCGAGCTTGTCCAGGACTAGCCTGTAATATTTTTTGTAGCCCCCAGCCAAGCCAGCCCAAGCCTTAATCCAGCCCTGTGGGGCTCGAAAAACCAAACCGCAATCAGTGCTTGTTGTTCTGCTCTCAGGGCAGTGGGGATCACATAGACATGAGCGGCGCCTTTGTTCTTCAACCGCCTGAACTAGCGGGTAATCTGGGGAGTATTCCGTCGGTCCCAGGATCCCCATCATCCAAGTGGGACCTGGTGACCATGGACAGGCCACTCAGAGGCCACTCCTCTTGAAATTAAATGAGTTCTGCAAGTGAGTTCGATTGGAGCTCATTTGAATATTCTTGAGCCTGAGCCCTGATCCCTCTGAATATTCATGAGGGCCTGTCTGCCCTCGGGGCAGCTGTTCTTGGCTACGGCAGAGAGAAAAAAATAATTTTTTTTTCTTGTAACTAACTGCTGTATGTTAGGAGAAAGTGTGTTTCAGGGGGAAAAGTGTTTAATGAAATAAGTGCTTTGCTCCTGGCTTCAGACAATTTTTCAATCGGAGGTCCTGCAGCCGAAAGCCACCACCAATCAGGAGCCTTGGGAAAGCCCTATAAGAGACAGTGTTTGCCAGCATTTTGCCAGATTCCGGCCTGCAGATTCGAGAGGGAGCCCCCCACAGGGGTGGGAGCTCAGGCCCCTGCCATGCTTCTGGGCCTGGACATTCCAGCTAAGCCCCTCCATCCAGGAGGGGGTGTTTGTTGTTTTATATAAGTTAAAGTAACCTAGTTAAGTATTGTTAACCTGCTAGTCTGGAGGTTGTCAGATTGTCCTCCAGGTGCTAGCCTTCCCCTCCACGTCAGGGAAAGATGTGGACCGAAGACCAGATGCCATCAAGCAGCAGTGAGAGCGCTGACCAGAACCTCAGTTATGAGAGGACTGAAGATGCCAGGATGCCTTCTATAGTGGAGATCAACCATGGAGGACCTGCGTGAGTACCCTTATACCCCCCAGTGCAAGGGAGGAATACTGCAAGTTAACTTATGGGCCTGGCTATCCTTGTAATTGTGTTATGCCAAGAAAACAGAATAAGTAACCCTGGGCCAACATGCCCTCTATCTATTTAATTAAGAGACACTGTGAGAGTAATTAGTCTGGGCCTCCTTGCCCAAGTGACTGTTACCTCTAGTAGTGGTTTTGTTCACACCCTGCCTCCTGCCGCCCTTCTGGCCCAGCGCAGGTGTATTTCTGAGACTGTGCTATGCAAATTGCAGCTGTTGCTGGGGGTACCCAAGAGAGCCCAGACAGTATGCACTTAGGCAAAATCATATAAATGTGCTGATATTCATTGGTACCCAGTATTTGGTCAAGATTGTCCTGTAGAGCAGACAGCCATAGCCACCTTGCCACTTCAAGGGACATGAGACCCGAGGGTTGACTTGAAATTGTACTTTAAACTTGGAAATAACAGCTTTTCACCTTGTTGAGTTATGCCTGGGAATACAGACGAGTTAAAGATGTACTGGTAGAAAAATGTACTGGACGTGACCATAATATATATGTGCTGAATATTCAGGATTTGTGAATCCTAGATCTAGCCAATGTAACCTGGACCAGTTGCCTTTTCTGGAACGTTCAGTCTATGACAAGCAGGACAGTCCCTGCCCTTCTGCAAATGCAGGGCAACTCCTGCTACTCTACTAAAAGCAGGGCAACCCCTGCACCTCTGCCAAGGATCAACAGTCATTGTTGTTCGTTTGTTTTCCAAGTTAGCCCTTCCCTTTCAAATCAAAGCTGGCCAACTTGACCAGCTGCAACATCCACCAGGCCTGCAATATCCAGGACTTTAGTATCTCGGTACCCAGTGTATAGTGTGAGATTGTGGGGTTTCATACGTATCTAGGACTGGTACTGGTGGTGGAGATAATAGTTGTGTAACATCTGATTTTGTCAGCAGCTTAGATAGTCAGGGCTCTGAGTATCATCGTCTGGTTGGAGAAGTGTGATCGCCTTTTCTGTTAATTTATTAGACACACAGCTGGAGGGTTCACCAACACAAACCAACAAACCTGTGTGCATTTTGTAAATAATAATCAGCATAACCTCTATTCCTCCTGTTTCCCCATCCTAACTCTTGTGTCCCCCAAATAAATCTTGTTACTGTTTTTGAAAATCATTGTGTGTGAGCATATTATTAGAGAGAGTCATTAATTACCAAAAATGTCTTAAATGTGGGGAAATGTATATTGGGTCATGTCTGGGGGTGGTAAATGGTATTTGTGGGTGGTATAACATCTCAGGGTGTTATACCTAGTAACAGCTTAGCCCACGTAAAAGTATACTCTGAGTGGAGGCACTGTGCAATTGTTTTAGATTTGATATAAGTTAATGAATCCAAACCCCTCAGCCTAGTTCGTAAGTAGTAGGCAGGGGTGTAACACTAGGAGTGGCGCCGCCTAGGGGTTACATGTAATTATATGGAGAGCACAGGGGCATGCTCCAAAGCCTACTACTATAGGGGCTGGCTTTAATGTCTTTTTTTTTTAAGGGTTCCAATTCAGATAAATCAAGACCACCATTCAACTAACAAGGCTCTTGTTAGTTGAGGGGTGGCCTTGATTTATCTGACTCAGAACCCTGAACTATTAATAAAACGATGTTAAAGCCAGCTCCTATAGTAGTCTGTGGAGCATACTCCCGCTCTTTCCATATAATTCCATCGGAAAACATGCTAGCATGTGTGCGGCCCTCAAGACAAAGAAGTGGAAGGGCTCATCAGCTTGGCTGTATGGAGCCAAAATACGATCCCTTCCCTTCCATAAACGATGGCTCAAAAATGATACTTCACGTATGGATGAACTCTGGGGGGAGCTAAGGCTTCTTACCATGTTAATAAGGGCTTTGGATAAAAATGTCAGCTAAGGTGCGCTTTAAAGTGCCAGATTGACTTGATGATTTCTGTCATCATTATGATGGCAGTAATTGAGCTGGTAGTTTCAATAATTTATTATCAGTTTAAATCATGAATTAATTCAGACCTCTCGTCCAGTTTTGAACGAGATATTGCCCTCCCATTAGCAATTTTAACATTTACGATGCATTAATTTTACATGCTGTGGGGGACCAGTGAGCCTCTTTCCCTTTAACCCTTTAACTGGAGGGGTAGCTCTGAGGAGACTCCATTGGCATCACTGCCTGGCCCCTGCTGCTGTCCCCTCTTCTCCTGAGTACTAAGACAGGAGGAGGCAGCAGCAGAGCAGTGATGCGATGCCAATGGGAGTATGGATGGGACTTTCCTTCCGAGTCTCTCTATGGGTTTTTCTCATCTCTGCACTTCAGGTGGATCCAAAGAGAGAGCAGACCTCACGTGCCCACCAACTGACAGCAAAGTTGTAAAAAGGTTGTAAAAAAGTCAATGGCAAATTAATAATGCCAAGGCCACATCAGAGAGGAGGGGGGTGGAGGGGAGCTCATCGTCACCTGTTGCTTATTGTAGTGAGGCTGGAGATAACACAAGCAGATTGTATGTTGTGGGCCATTTGGTCATTGCAGAATTCAGAGCTGACCGAAGGAAGTAAGGGATCAGGGTGTCTGAGCATGCTAAGGCGACTACTTGGCTTCAGAAAAGATCCCGATCTGACAATCAACATGGTGGGCCAGAGGATCAGCATGCACCCAAGTATGCCCTAGTGGGCAAGAACAACTATTTCATGGCCTGCCTGTTCAGGGACATCCACTCCATTCCCACCATAGCACTTTAAACCAATGAAATGAACTGACTCACTCACATTTTGCCAGTTTGAGATGTATATTGTTAACTGTTCTAAATTGCAGTGGTCTGGTTCCCTCTACTCCCCTGCATGATCATCAGACAGTCAGATGGTTCACTACTGCTCAGCCTCACCTCTGAGTCAGAGGAGAAGGTTTCCTTCTAAATCCCTCCTGACCTGCCACCCCCAAACAGAAAGTGACACTGTCTCATCATTTCTATCCTGTCCCCGCCTACCTGCCATAATGAGCGAGGGACTGCTTTGCAAGGGAGGACCTGAGAGGAGCAATCACCAAAAATCCAGAGTTTACTGAAAGCCACTGCGAAGATGTACTGATTTTGCTCATTATTAGAGCTGTTTAACAATAAATGAGAAAACTGAAATATAGCAGTAACAGAAAAACTGAAAAGCCAAACAAAATCTAAAATGAAGGTTCCGAATAATTAACTGCTCAAAAAGATGGATAATTTGAAGGGTATTTGAAGGGATATTGGGAGCAAAAAATTGAAGGGTAAAGATAAAAAATGGAAAATGAATGGTTGAATGGTATAAATACTGAGAAATGAAGGGACTTTAAGCATAAAACAACTGAAAATGTAGCATTCTTTTTCTGTAATATCTTGCTGCAATGATGTACATTTTTTCATTATTGTTTTCTGCAGAGCTAATCAGTTGCTTACTATAACTTGATTTCCTTGGTCAGTCTGACTTGCATCATGGAGACCTGGTTTGGGGACGATGTGGGTCCTGTTTTTGAGGCTGCTGTCCCCCCGGATATACCGTGGTGCACTGCCCCAGAGAGGGATGTAGGGGTGGTGGTGTAGCCATCTGCTTTAGATCCGACTTGGGCTTCACCGTGCACCCAGTGAGAGCTCTGGGTTCTTTTGAGTGTGTGGTCATTCATGGGGGTCCGGGCCCTGGTCGCAGGATTTTCCTCATCTGTCGCCCCTCTGGGGCAGTGGGGAACTTCCTGCAAGAGGTTGCCGAATCCGTCGCCAGCGAAACGTTGGGAGCCCCCAGATGTATTGTTCTGGGGGATTTCAGTGTTTGGGCCGATGATGAATTTTCTCAGCTTGGTCATAACCTCCTTCAGATTATGTCATCTTTGGGCCTGTTATAAGCTGTTTCAGCTGCAACACACCTGGGCGGCCACACACTGGGCCTGGTGTTCTCACTGGGGCTTGAGATAAATAATCTTAGGCTTGATCGGGTAGTTTGGTCTGATCATTGCACGGTGCAGTTCATGTTCGGGGCTCCCACTGGATGCCCTCCCCCTACAGAGATGATGAGCTGTTGCCCTTTGCGGGGACTGACCCCAGAGGGTTTTTTGGCAGCAGCTAATCTATCTGATGTGGGTAATGCATGTGTCGGAGGCATTGGGGATGTGGTGGACTCTTACAAATAGAGTGCTATCCGACACCATTGACTCCCTCGCACTTGTTCGTATATGACCCAAATCTTCCTACCTGAGGTCCCCATGGTTTGATGGGGACCTCAGAGAAGTTGAAGAGAAAGGGTCAGAGGTTGGAGTGCTGCTGGAGAAAGTCTGGCCTGGAGGAGGACAAACTGGCCCTGCGTGTGCATTATAATGCATATCAGGGGGCAATCAACCATAAGAAGGCAGTGTTTCTGTCCAGGGAGATTGCTGCCGGGAAGAACTGACCGGCTATACTTTTTCGGACTGTGGACAGGCTACTTCATCCTGCCTGTCTGCAGCCGAAGAAGGTTTTTTCAAATGCTGAATGTGAGGAGTTTGCTCTGTTTTTCTCGGACAGAGTGTCTGGTATCCAGCAGGGGGTTTCTCCAGTCAGCAATGCTATAGTTGGCAGTGGTCGCCAAATGTGTTTTAAGTGCACTCTGTCTGGTTGGGGGAGTTTAAACCAGTGGAGGCAAGTGAAGTTATTGAGGTGGTGACCAATCTGAAGCACACCTTTTGTGAATTAGATCCGGTGCCAATGCGTTTCTTGATGAGATGCATCGACACTATTGGCCCAGTGTTTGCCCTAATTGTACAGTGCTCCTTGTCTGAGGGGGTCTTCCCTGATGCCTTGAAGGAGGCGTTGGTGAGACCACTCTTAAAGAAACCATCTTTGGACCCGGAGGTCAGAGCAAATTACCGACCTCTCTCCAATCTTCCCCTTTTTGGTGAAGATTGTGTAGAAGGTAGTGTCGCTTCAGTTGGAGGAGCACCTCGTAATCCATGAGCCGTATGAACAGTTCCAGTCGGGGTTTCAGGCAAGGCATAGCACTGAAAATGCGCTTGTGCGAGTGCAGAATGATCTCCTCAGGGCTAGAGATCGAGGGGATAGGACAGTTCTTGTTCTTCTTGATCTCTCTTCAGCATTTGATACTGTGGACCATTGTGTGTTGCTTAACCATCTCAGGGAACTCTGTGGACTCACCGGTATGGTCATCTGCTGGTTTGAGTCATTTTTAACCAACAGGAGGCAACGGGTTGTGATGGGGAATTTCTCCTCCACCCCTAGTCTTCTTTCTTGTGGAGTGCCTCAGGGATCAGTCTTGGCCCCAATGTTGTTCTCAGTATATATGCTGCCCTTGGGGGGCATCATTAGGAAATATGGTTTGGGTTTTCATTGCTATGCTGATGATACCCAGCTATATTTATCCTTTGCCCCATGAACATCTAACGCAGTGGATGTGCTAAACAGCTGCCTTGCTGAGATCAATGACTGGATAGCCTCCAGCTGGTTGTGACTGAACCCCGATAAGACAGAGGTATTGGTGGTGGAGTCAAACAGAGTGCATGATAGTTTGGCCTCTGACACAGAGACTGGACTTGTTCTGGGCTCTGTTTCATTGAAGGCCTCCTCTAAAGTGTGTAATCTTGGCATCATTCTTGATAGGAGTTTGACTATGGAGGCACAGATATCCTCTATTGTCTGCTTCTGCTTTTCCCATCTTAGAAATACCACCAGGATAAAATCCCTTGTTCTGCCTCTGGACCTCCCCACTTTGATGCATGCCTTAGTTACATCAAGGCTTGACTACTGTAATGCGCTCTACCTCGGGGTCACAGGAGGATCTCTCCGCAGACTGCAGCTAGTGCAGAATGCAGCTGCTCGGTTGCTTACTGGGCAGTCAAAGTTTTGTCATATTACACCTGTGCTGCGTGATCTGCACTGGCTGCCGGTTAGGTGGAGGATCCTCTTTAAGGTGGGTCGTCTCACCTATAAGACCCTACATGGTCAGGGCCCTGGTTACCTGCTATCTTGACTCGCCCCCTCCGCTCCTCCTGGGAGGCCCCCATAGCGATTCCCAGGTCGAGGCTGAATTCGGCTTGGTGACAGAGCTTTTAGTGTCACCGCCCCTGCCCTGTGGAATTTGCTCCCCTCTGGGGTTAAGGGGGCCCCCACTTTGGAGGTTTTCAAGACTCGCCTTAAGGCCCTCCTATTTGCCCAGGCTTTTTCAGATTAAAATTAATTTACATGTACTGATCTGAGTATAGATGCTGAGAATTTGCCATTTGTTTAGTGTTTATATGGATTATTTTATTTTAACAATTTCTGTGTTTTATAGATATATTTTTGAAATATGTGTTTATATATTTGTGCAGTGCCCAGAGCCTCTGGGATTGGGGGTCTTTTAAATAAATTTTGCCTTGCCTTGCCTTACTATTGTTGAATTCTAGGTAAAGAATAGTTCTGCAATGAAAAAACACAAGCAAACTAAAAAGTAGGATGAAACTACACAAAGAAAAAAGTAGCTAGACTACATTGAATCCGCCATTTGACTTGGAATGTGGACACGTCTACTTTTTACTTATAGTTATTATATATTTTTTTGTGTTTGCTCTTTTTCTGTACTTAAATTGACCTTAACAGGGTATGCGAGTTGACTGTGACTCACTAAGTATAACTCAGACAGATTAACAGACCATTTACTGTGTAGAAAACACTGTGGTTAATGACCCTCCCCACACACACACAGACACACACACACACACATACAGACACACACACTTACTCAACTCAGACATACAGAGCTTTGTATCCTTGCAAGTGTACAAGCCAACAGAAGGCAATTAAACTTGCTTAACTTTAATGCTGAGTTGGCCTAGTGGCACTGAGGGTTGAGGCACTCGACGCCACACCTCGTGCCATGCTGGCAACCTGGGTTCGGGAGTGGACTTGGGTCACTGGGGGTCGGCAGGGGAGGAAAGGATTGAGCATCCTGAGGACTGCTCTTCTTTCCTGGGAGGGAGGGGCTAGCGAATCCTGCTGTCTGGAGACTCCCAGTAGAGACTGAGGATGCCGAAACAGTCAGGATTCCAGCTCAGGGATTGGCCGCAGCGGCACTGCTGTGAGCGTGCATGGGAGCGTGCACATACTGCACTGGTGCACATTGCACTGCTGGGCCAGTGGGGTGACAGAAAATGGAAAAAGCCCTAGTTGCTTGGCAGGCGAAGGTGGGTCCAGAAGGATGGTCCCCAAACACTATACCGGGTCCTCCGATCGGCTCCTGGTTCTCTCTCTCTGCTCCCTGGTCATGCGTCTAGATTCTAGATAGCGTGCCAGTAGGAGTCGGCGGTCCTGCCCTGGGGGATTCAGAGCCCGGGAGGCCGAGTGGCCAGAGGAACTAGAGTGGAGGTGGGCCCAGACTGAGAAAAGTTGATCAGGGACTTCAGGTGTGCAGGAGAAAGATCAGATCCTGAGTGTCCACACTGGAGAGAGGCACAGGCGCTGGTGAGTAAGGGAACATAAATAAAGTTAAAAAAAATCTTTAATGCTGGGAAGTACATGCTTTCGCTGACTGTTGGACTCTGCAATGTTCCATTACATTAAGCCATAAGGTACTTCACTGGTTATGTTAATAGCCTGTTGTTTACTCCGGGGGGTAATGTGGCATGACACAAACTTACTAGGGTGTGATTAACTGGACATTAACATAACCCTCAGAAATACCTTATTGCCAAGGCCACTGATTTACAGTGATTAAAACAATGAAATTCTATTTTTAAGACTTCAGATTCTGGAATTGCACTGGTGATTGTTACTCTAATTTCCAGATTTTACCAGGATTCTGCTATCATTCTTTTAGTATGTGCATAAATAATCAGAATTAAAGAAGGCTTAATATACAGAGCATTAAATAAAGCAAATTGAAAATAGTACAAGAAGGAATTAAAAGGAAAAAACAAGCTTTGTAGATTTGCTGATCTGATATAAAATGCCAGATTCCGTGAAATTTTTGTTTTTACTGGTCTTCAGGCAGCCCTAATTCTGGAATTTTACCGGATTGTCCGGTAAAAACAAAAAAACAGTGGCCTTGCTTATTGCTATTATAGATGTAGCTGAACTAGCATTTTTTCCACTATCATGGAAACTTGAAGAATCAGACAACCAGCAAAATCATGTCCTTTACAACATTACAATAGCAGTAGGGTATTGCTGAGGATTGTGTTAATGGTACGTCAATCACACCCTGGGGAGTGGGGAGGGGTAATGCGGCACAAGGCGAAGAGTTATGCAACATTACACCGCCGTAGGGTGTGATTAACTGGACATTAACATGACCTTCTAAAATACCATATTGCATTTTTGGTACCCCTTGACTGAGATGTTCACTGACTGTTATGCCTATATATTTTATTTAAAAACTTACACAGACAGAATTTGTTTGCATTCAAAATGTTATTTTTACATTTAAATTTTTCAGACTTAAAAAATCAGATTTAATTATGATTTGCTGGAATGGCACAATTTACATAAATGTCAGCTAACAAATGAAATATAACAAAATAACATACTATATAGACAATGAACTGATATTTCCTGATTCCTAAGTTATGTCGCAAATTATGTACTGCCCAGGAGTTATGCATTTGTACAAACTAGTTATTAAACCCACCCACCCCCACACACACATCCCACCAACAGCACCCTCACCACCAAAATTGTGCCCCCCCCAAAAAAAAACTGTATTTAACAATTGTCTGCACCTTCTGATACATCACTAACTCTGATATTGATTGCCCATGTCATAAATTTAATAACCAGGTTGTTATTTCATTTTTCCCTAGTCAGCATTTCAAAATATGTCAGAAACAGAAATGCATGATTTCATTGTCAAGTTATTACAATAAGGTATACCTGAGGGTTATTTTAATCACACATTGGTGTGCTATGTGTTATTTTGCTTTGCCTCATGCCATATCAGCCTACCAGGGTGTGATTCACTTTCCATTAACATACCTCTCTCAGTTACCTTACTGTTTAACTGTGTAATCTATTCCCACAAGTAATTTAGAAATTTTACAACTAAAACAACAACAAATAGTGCAATACAATTTAACTAGGTTACTCTGCCGGTGACTAGTTTGAAAACCATCAGTACACCTGTAAATTGAAGAGTAAAACAATAAGGGTAAAACACTGCAATAAATCTTGCCTTAAACAGAGATAAACTGTTTACGTTTAACAGGAAACAAATCTTGGTGCTCTGACAGTTGTGTGAACAACAAGTTAATCACACATAGGTGTGTTTTAAACTGTTTTTTCATATCTGAAACAGTTCCCCCACTCCTTCCCAAAGCACATGGTGTGATTAACAGTCCAGGTACATAACCCTTCAGAAACATGTATTAATTAATATACTGCTCAGAAACAAACAAACAAACAAACAAACAAACAGATAATTAACAGGTACCTGGATTGTTATGCACAGGGATGTGGATGCCTCCAGATATGCTGCAGTTATTTAGATACGGATCATTGGTTGGTAGGTACCTTGTGAGTTGTAAATTCAGGGTATTACCAGTTGAAATTCTGGTGGTGATAAAAGGCTCTCTTTCAGTTTTTTGTGCAACAGGGTTTTCAGACCCACCTGATAGAACAGTTGACTTCTGTCTCTCAGATGTAGAGGTGCACCAGTAACTGTTTATGGAAGATTCACTCCTATGACCAATTACTGACATGATCTTCTTCATACCCAGGCAAGCTGTGTGTAGTAGATGGACAGCTGTACTGCTCACAAAGTGATTGATGTACCAATGACTTAGACAGGCTAATTTGCCGAATCGTGGCATCATCCCAGCAGGACTCAGCTGTGCCTCATGCCATTTTACACACCCAGGGTGTGATTAACAGGTCATTAACATAACCCAAAGAAATACCTGATTGCTATTATAGTAGTGGCTTAATGCATCATGACACCACACTTTTGTTTTTATTTGTATTTTTTTTATAGTCAAACAAGCAGTAAGGTATGACTAGGGGTTAGAATAAGTCTGTTAATCAACCCCTAGGGCCAATGTGGTACTATGTTGTGACTCGTGCCATATAACGCCCTAGGGGGTTGATTAACAGACTGTTAATCTAACCCCTGGTCATGCCTTATTGCTTGTTTCACTATTAAAAAATAAATAAAAACAAAAGAGTTTGGTATCATGCTGCATTTACCACAAGTATAATAGCAACCAGGTATTTCTTTGGGTTATGTTAATGGCATGTTAATTACATCTTAGGGGCATGTGGCACTCTGTTGCGCCTTGTACCACATTACACCCCCAGAATTGCTTTATAAAACAAGCATTTGTCCATGCCAAATGTTGATGGCTTATATGTGCTGTTTAGGTATTTGGAAGTGAAAGTACCATGCCTAAGAACTGTCATGTGCCCCCCCTCCCCAGACATCCACTATGTGTTTCTGTTCAGTATTGACAGAAGAGGGGGAGGGGCAAGGGCCACAGCAGTTGCAAAGGCATGAAGAGGTGGACAATAGTCCATTCACAGGCAGAAGAATCCCGCAGAAGGTGAGTAAATTAACGGTGGACAAAGTGAGGGGACTAGATGGCATACACCCAAGGATATTAAAAGAACTGTAAAGGGACATAGCAGTACCTCTGGCAGCCATGTTCAGTGAGTCGTTCAGCACAGGGGTGGTACCAGAGAATTGGAGGAGGGCACATGTGGTCCCTCTATAGAAATCCAGCAGTAGGGAGGAGGCGGGGAACTATAGTCGGTCAGCCTCACTTCAGTAGTGGGAAGATCATGGAGACACTGGTTAAAGAAAGGATATTGGGCATCTAGAAGGCATTGGGGCCAGGACCAGGCAACATGGTTCACAGTTGGGAGGTCATGTCAGACAAATCTGGTTGATCTCTTTGACGGGGTGAAAAAGGAAGGAAATCGGGGTGGGGCAGTGGACAATGCATACCTTGATGTAAGCAAAACCTTTGACACCGTCCCACATAGGAGGCTGATAAACTAGCCAAGTAGGCTGGGCATGGGGGAAAGGGTGGTAAAGTGGGTTAGAAACTGGGTAAGAGACAGGAGGCAGAGTGTGGTGGTAAATGGGGCACAGTCTGGGGAGAGGGGGTGACCAGTGAGGTGTGCAGGGATTGGTCGTGTGGCCAGTCCTGTTCAATGCCTTCATTGGTGACATTGCAGAACAGCTGAAGGGAAAGGTCTGCCTATTTGCAGATTATACCAAGATCTGTAACATAGTGGATACCTCAGAGGGGGTGGAGAAAATGAGGAGGGACCTGGGGAAGGTTGAGAAATGGTCTGAGGACTGGCAACTGAAGTTTAATTCAAAAAAGTGCAAAATTATGAACCTGGGACACAGAAACCCTGGGGAAAGGTACAGATGTGGGGGTTGCTGACAGTCACAAAACTGGAAAGGGCCTGGGGTTCTTATTTCAGATGACCTGAAAATTTCAATGTGGTAAGGCAGCTGAGGGATTGTTACGTGCTGGGGTGTATGAGCAGGGCATCACCAGCATAAGGAGGAGGTAGTGATGCCATTATATAAAGCCATGGTCAGGCTTCACATGGACTACTGTGTGTGTTCTGAGGTGCAACTGTAAGGATATTAACAGGCTGGAGATGGTCCAGAGAAGAGCTAATGAGATGGTACAGAGCTTGCAACACAAGACTTATGAGGAGAAATTAAAGGACCCCAATATGTACTCAGTGGAAGAAAGGAGGAAAGAGGGGATATGATAGAAACATTCAAGTACATCAATGGGTATAAATATAAGTACTGAGAAGCAGGAGACAGTTTATAGGCATATGTGCCAACTTGGTGTGATATTCTTTTGTTCTTATAAATCTGTAATCTGCACTATTTCAGTAACCACATGACCACACTGCCTTCTTTAGGCAATTTTATGCTGGCTGATGCCTGGTGTCAGATGGCAGACAGAAGGCTCACGAGCTTGTGTTGCCATTTGAAAAATTTCATAGAGTGTTCTTTTACTGGTAAGCATTTTGAAAAGTTGGTGAAGGTCTCACAATTTGTATTATGATTTTATCTCCTTAGGTCTGTCCCCTTTGGTCCCCCCAGCCCTACACCCGAACAGTCATTAGTGGCCACAACTGCAGCCTTCTTCTTGCCAAGATAGTGGGTGAGAAACATAGAAACATAGAATTTGAAGGCAGATAAGGACCGCTTGGTCCACCTAGTCTGGCCATTTCTCTACCTGATGGATAAGCTGCAGATTCTGGTTAATCAACAGCTTACTTCCTCCTACCCCCCAGTGGAATTGCCTTATGTCTGTCCCATGAGCAGCTGCCTTCACAGTCTGTGAAGTCTGACGTCTTTCAGTGCCGCTATTGGTCATCTTGAACACAGGCGGGGTGCCAGCCCAAGTAACTCAGGACAAACAGTTTTCAAAGTGGGGAAGAAATGGAGTGAAGAAGAATTAAGTATTCATTCAGATGCGGCGTCGATTTTAAGATCAGCATACTGGTGTGGACACTGCAAATAGAACCCCAGCTCTTTAAGCAGCTTTATGAAGAGTAAAGACTTCTCGAAGCACTGGGGTTCTGTTTATTGTACTGTAAGTGGGCTGCATCTAATCTGGTACTTTACTGTACCTTACATCTGGATGTATGGTAGGCCCAACATTGAATAAACACTGCACCTGAATTAACACATGATGTCATAGAAACATAGATTTGTCAGCAGAAAGGACCTTTCAAGCCCGCAGTCACTTAAGTGTTCTCTACCACCCTTGTAACTCCTGCCTATATGTTGCATGTATTCTGCCTGTGTCCACCAGGACCTCCTTGTGAATAAGCTTGCTTGATGGATTTTTCCTGCAATGAACTTGTACTTTCTCCACTTCCATAGCCCTATTGATCTCTGTTGACCTCCTTCTCCTTTTCTAATATACCCTATGTTTATCGTACGATGCTTCTTCCCCTACCATTTGCTTCCACCACTTCTCCTGTTGATCTGTTCAAGGCATCTACCACCTTTCAGTGAAGAAAAATTTTCACATCTATCCTGAACCCCCCGCTTCATTGTATGTCCCTTAGTTTGGGTGATCATCCTTATTTGAAGGAAACTCCCCAACTGCCCTCTTTACCCCTGTGAGGTACTTTGTAGGTATTGATCATGTCGTCTCTCGCCTCCTCTCTTCCAGAGTGTACATGAGATTCTTCAGCCTGTCCCTGTAGGGATTCCTCAGAAAATTCTGAACCATTTTAGTTGCCTCTGGGAAACCTCCACCTTATGTCCTTCTGAAGTGTGGACTCTAAAAGTGGACACACAGTCCAGCTGGAGGTATACCAGGGAGTGATAAATGGTAGCACAACACCCTCCTCCCTCCTACTGGAGATGCCACCCTTATGCACTCCAGAATCTAATTTGTTTACCCATATTCTGTCACACTGTACTGCCATCTTGAGGTCCTCTGATATAATAACTTCAAGGAGTTTTTCATGTCTAGTGAGTATCAGTACCTCCCCCCATCCTATACCCAGCATCGGGGTTCCTATGCCCTAGGTACATGATTTTACACTTGTTGGCATTGAACCCCAAGTAAGTAAGAAAATGTAACTGATCTGAATGAATTGCAGGCTTTTAAGCAGCTTTTCGGGGAGTGTATATGTGTGTGTGTGTGTGTGTGTGTGTGTTTGTGGAGGCTCTACTACTATAACTATTTACTTTTAATTTAGTATAATGTGCTAACAGAGTAACCCTGCTCCCCACTCTGTGCACTATATCGGAGATAAAGATCCCAAATAGCATTGGGCCAAGCACTGAGCCCTGTGGCACCCCGTTTGTCACTGCTGTGGGTGCCGAGAACTACCCCACCACAACCACCCTCTCTACCCTCCCCTATAACCAGTTCTCTATCCACGTAATCAGATCACCTTCCACCCATACCCCTCGTTCTCCTCACTCTTCTCCTCCTTGGCCTGTGTCCATGCTCCCAGTAGTCAGCACCCTTTCTCCTCGTTATTCTTACTGGGTGGTGGTGCCTTCTGTATTACACTCAGACCACTCTGCCCGCCCCCTACCAGGGTTACTATGCCTCTGCCTTTACCTATATCTAGGGTAGTGAGCTCATCAGGCTCCCCTGTCCAGACCTTTCTACCAACTTCAGTCTTTTGGCCACTCCACCCCCCGCTATTTGTTTAAATCCATCTTAGTAGAGATACAACCTTCTAATCTTGCCTTTTTTTTTAATCATATTTTATCACTGGGCTACTGTTGGCTTGGTCAGACCAACCAACCTCCCTAGCCCTGCCCTCGACATCAGGTCGACCTGCTGACCTCCACGGATTACCCCCATGGTGGGGTGGTGAGGAGCTTCCCAGGTCAACACACGGAGCAGGATTGCAGTTCCAGGGCGTGCCATTCGAGAGTTGGGCAGGGGGGTTTGAAGCTCATGCTGCTTTGACCATAGCACATTTTTCTCTTTCTCCCTTTTGCAGAGTGCAGCTGTGCAGTGAGTTTAGGCACAGCGTGCCAATGTCTTCCACAGTTCGCCACCTGTACTACACCACTGTAGAAGCACCTGCAGTTGTCACCAGGGGCCGCCAGCGATCTGTGATCCTGATCCCACCCTAGATAGGAGAGCAGTCCCAGACTCTCAATCCTATCCCTCCTTGCCAACCTCTTGGCAGGCCAGGCTTGCATCTGAACCTGATCGCCCAGCATAGCGTGAGTGTGTGTTGTCCAGCATCTCAACCTCAGTGCCAGTGGCCTGGCAGTAATACTGCCTTTATTATGCCTCCTCTTCCTGCTCCATGTGCACCATTCCCCCATGTACAAGTCACTATCTCCCTGACCACCCCAGTTAGTCACTAACCCATAATGTTTCATGGCACTAATCCCTCAGCCACTTAACTCCTCTAGCCTACCCTTCTTCCATGCTTGCATGGTACCGCTCAGTACCTCCAAGAATGCCACCGACTTCCCCACCCCTCACACTGCCTGCCCAAGTACCAAACCTCCCTCACTACTTCCACAGTGCCCTCTGCCAAATCATTTGTATTCACATGCAACAGTAATGAGGGTTTCTTCCCCCTCGGTGCGCTTGCTGCAGTGCCTGCCCTGCCTCCTCTGTAAACCTGGGACAACTTCAACCCAAATATGGCTGTGCCTTTCCCTTCTGTTCTATCCCATCCCATCTCACCCATTTCTGTATAGAACCCCCGGATGAGTACCCCCACCCTTACTCCCTTTCCCTTCTAATGCCCTTCCACCACCCCAGCATTCATTCTTTCCTGTCCCTTACCCCCACCAACTGCACCCTCTGTGACTTCCATAGCTGTACCCCCTACTTCTGCCTCACCCCTTTTCTCTGTCTTAATCCTCCCATCCTCCTTGAACCCCTTCCCAGCCTGACTACTTCATACTGGGCTTCCCATGTCGACTTCCCCTCCTCCTCTGCTGATTTCCAACCCCTCCTATCCCCTTGTTGTCAATTTAGAGTCCGGTATTCCCTTCTACACTGATAGTGATGCCTCCCATCCTTCCCTTCTCATAGCCTTCTTCCGTCACCACCCCTTCCTTCGTGCTGTTTGTCCCCTTTTGTTCTCTTTTATCTCTTCCCTACCTGTTGCCATCCGTCTCATGCCGCTTGTCCCCCCCAGTATGTTCCCTTGCTCCTCTCTCTGTCCCATAGCAGAGGTTCTTGGTTACTTGGTTTGAGGGACAAAAAAGGGCAGAAGTCCATAGATATTGTCCTCCACATATGTGGATCATTATTAATGGTTCCTATCTGGTTAACCATTTGTCCAATTTAAGTTTAAAGGTGATAAAGGAAGGGGCGTCTATAATATCCTGGGGAAGTGTGTTCCACAGTCCCGGGGTTCTTATTGAAAATAAATTTTGTCTTTTTGGTTTTACATTTTGCTATATCTAACTGTTTATTATTCAGTCTGGTCCAATTTTCCTAGTCGCATAAGAGATACCACATTGCCTCATTAAGGTCGGGTTTGAATAATCTTGAGGAGTTGAAGTAAACTCATGTGATCTTCTCAATTTGAGTGAGTGCAACCCCGCTTTTTATGTAATCTGGTTTCTAGTCTACCTGTGCTGAAGTGGGGATAGTTTTAGTGACTCGACTCTTGTATGGTCTCCAGCCTGTCCACATCCCCACAGAGGTGAGGACTCCAGATGGGAGCCATAATCAAGATAGGGTCTGATATGATCTACATAGCGGAATAATACTGCTCGGTTTTGGAAACAAAAGTGTTGATTTGCAAAGAAGTAATTTGTTTGATTTGCTGTTTTATTGCAATGCGAAACTTGTGTCAGTTTATTATTGATTAGAATCCTAAATCTTTTTCTAAGCAAGAAGCCTTAATAATGCTGTTGCTCAATGTATATATTTGTTGGGGGTTATTTTTCCCAAAGTGCATGATGGCACATTTGGCTGTATTAAACTCCATTTTATTGATGAGGGCCCAGTGCTCAATAGATGAGAGGTCATTAAGTAAAATTTGTCTATTTGCGTCATTGTTAACAGCACCACCCAGTTTGGTATCATCAGCAAATTTTATGAGGATATTGGAGGAATGAATTTTCATATCGCTAATGAAGATATTAAATAAGGTGGGTACTAGGACAGAGCCCTGGGGGACCCCGCTTGTAACCCATCCATATCTGATAGAGTGCCATTTCCTCTCACCCTCTGTGATCTGTTCGTTAACCAACTTTTTATCCATAATACAAGAATTGCAGAAAAACCTAGTTGGATAAGTTTAGAAATAAGGATGCTATGAGACACTTTATCGAAGGCCTTGCTGTAGTCCAGTAGGATAACATCTGAAGGAATGTTTAAATCTAGGTTGTAACTAATAGGGTTATAGAAAGTTAGAAAATTAGTGGTGCGTGACAGACCTGATCTGAATCCATGTTGAGTAATATCTGTAAGATTTAGGGATAATATTTCCTTGTCCAAAAGTGATTTAATAATTTTTTCAAGTAGTTTACAGGGAATAGACGTTAGACTGATGGGACGATAGTTATTAACTAATGAGTGGGAACCCTGCTTATGTATAGGGGTGATTATTGCTGTTTGCCAGTCAGGAGGGACTACAGATTCATAAAGTGATTTATTAAAGATGATTGTTAGCAGCAATGTAATTATTTTTTTGGTGCCCAGGAGGAATTTTGGGCATATACCATCCGGACCAGGACTAGTGGATTTCTTTAGAGCTAGGAGTAGATTGTAGATGTCTTTCTGTTGAACTAATTGCTCATTGGTAATTATGTGTGGTATAGCTGTTTTGGGTTGTAGAGTCTTGAGTGAATACTGATGTAAAGTAGTTGTTTAGTGTAGATGCTACAACAAGATCTGAGTTTATTATTTTATTATTGTGCATAAGAGGGCTGATTGTTTTATTATTCCCTTTTTTACTGTTTAAGTAAGCATATAGAGATTTATGTGTATCTTTTGTGTGTGCTATATGGAACTCAAGATTTCTTTTTGTTGCTAATATTGATTTTTTAAGTAGTCTTACTGATTCTCTGTACTGTATTATTAACTTATTGTTATTACTTGTAGGTGATTTATTTTTTTTTAGACGTGCGAATAATTTACGTTTACGCCGTATTTGCTTTTTAATGGATGTGTTGAACCATGGGGGGATTTTTCCTTTGCAGTTATGGGTACGTTTGTTAGGGACATATTTGTGTTCGACTGAGGGTATTTGTGATTTTAAAAAGTCCCATGCCTCAATGGTGTTAAGGGGAGTTAAGATGTTTATCCAGTCGATTTTACTTAGGTGTTCGTTTATTTTTTGAAAGTCTGCCCTTTCATTATGTTTGATTATTTTTTTGATGGGTACTGAGCAATGAGGTAAGGTTATGGAAAAGAATATTGATTTATGATCGCTATTACCAAGGGGATCAGATGTATACAGATTGTTTACGGGAACATCTTGGCTAGCTATAACATGATCTAGAATATTATTACCGCAAGTAGGTTCTTTAACTAGTTGATTCAGACCCAGGTCAATAATAGTTGTGAGGAAGTTGTTTTCGATGTTATTGGAACCCATTAAAGTATCCCAGTTAATAGTTGGGAGGTTGAAGTCTCCTAAGAGGAGGACTGAGCCCTTACTAGAGAACTGGGAAATGTCTTCTATTAATTTAAGATTTTGACTACTGTCAAGTGAGGGAGTGATAAAGTGCCAACCAGGGTTTGGGGAGACCATTGGGTTGGATATACACCCATAACACTCTCTGAATTTTGTTCGATAGGAGATTGGTATGAAGGGATGCTATCCTTAACATAGAGACTGGCTCCTCCCCCTGATTTTGTGTCAGGCCTATTTTTAAAATAGTGTTTATAGCCCGAGATCTCAGATGACCAATTCCTATAGGAGTTACCCCAAGTTTCAGTGACAGCAATCAGTGACAGATCTAGGAGATGGGCTTTTAATTCCAATTCAGCTTTTTTAACAATATTCAGAGATGGTGCATTAAGGGATAAAATGTTTAGATGTGAATTAACGGGTTTAAACCCATTTTCAAGAGTTTTGGACAACGTTCCAAACTCCCCCTCATTAGTTAGTTTAAATGGGAATTAATGTGGGAAACAATCTTTTTCCCAAGTATGGCACTTCCTCTTCTACTGAGGTGTAAACCGTCCCAACAGAAGAGGGAAGGGTTAAGATGAAAGTCCTCCCAGTGAGTTAGACAAGGGATACTTTGTCTGAGGCACCATTTCCTCAACCATTCATTTATGGTTTTAACTTTAGAGTTAATGGTGTCACTTGCTCTTGGGATAGGTAGTATTTCCGAGAGACAGATGTCACAGCCCCTATCAACCAATAGGTTGCAGAGGGAAACAAAGTCCTGTTTTATGCCTTGCTAGGGTTGCTTAGTAATGTCATTTGTTCCCACATGAACAACAACTAGTGGGTTTTTTCCTTCGGACTTTAGAATAGGTTTAAGCATTGCTGTGATATCAGAAATCCTGGCACCCCGGTAGCTTGAGCAAGTGCGATGTTCTTTGTCCGGGTTACAAACAGTGCGGTCAATGTATTTCGTTATGGAATCTCCAAGTATATAGACTTCCTTGTGATTGTTTATTGTGTCTAAGGAGCAATGGGGTTGGTGGGGGGGGGTGTGATGGAGCTGTGTCAGGTAAGTTATTAGGCAATTTATGATGCAAGGGGCTATTCTCAGCAATTTTATTGAGTTTGGGACTGATTACTACAGATTCATCAATGAAGTTAGTCAGGTGCTCAAATGAGTTATGTGTGGAAATTGCATATGGGACAGGGGGGGGATAAGTCATTAGCTACTAACTTGGGTTTAGATTTAGGTTTTTTTGTTAACTAGAAGTTTGTTTTGTCAGTTGTGGACTGTTGATGGGTTGAAGTAGTGGGAGTTGAGGTGGAGGTGGGTTGTTCGAACATTGGAATATGGGTGACATTTAGTGAGGGCTTCAGGTTGATATCCTCGCCTATTTTGCTGTGATCGGGCGT
Source organism: Neoceratodus forsteri (assembly GCA_016271365.2). NCBI lineage: Eukaryota > Metazoa > Chordata > Ceratodontiformes > Ceratodontidae > Neoceratodus > Neoceratodus forsteri. The sequence goes on from CM057454.1 coordinate 721,520,515, forward strand.
TAGCACTCCACCATATTGCTGTGATTGGCGTTGGCCTCCACTAGTATTGACATTTGGTCAATAAACTCCTCTAAAGCTTTAATCTCAGGATTTACAGACAATTTGGGTTGAAGTCTATCAATTTCGTTTTGTAGCTCGTTAACTAAAATGCACTTATCACACTTAAAGTCAACGGTGTGTTTACCCAGGGCATACATTTTACAGGTGATGCAATATTTATTTGCCTTTTTAATGATGGCACTATAGATTAATCAGACAAATGTAGGATCTTATAACTCTCAGTAAATTGCTGGTATTACCTTATTGTCCCCTTAGTCCACGATGGACACGATGAGACATGAGCAAGATGCGGCGTGTCTCTGCGCGTCTCTGCGGCAAGATGTCTCTCGCACGCTCCTCAAGATGTGCCCTCAGCACACTCGCCTTGCCGCTGGAGTGGTTGTTTTATGGGTCGAACCGGAAGTGCTATTGCAGCTTACTTCCGGTTTCGCGATAGCTCCAGTAGTATTTTTAAAAGACTGAAAACCCTTTACAAAGGCTATCCTAGCTGTTCTACAGGTAGCTTTTCAGAAAAGCTCAGTCAATTAGAAAAGAAACACTTGTTCCTTGAATTACTTACTGGAGGGGGCAGAAGGTGCACACACAGTCTTCCAACACCCCACAAGCCCTTGCAAGCAGCCACTAACAAGCTGTCTGTAAGAGGGAAAGTACCCCTGTAAGCAGACTGACAATAATGGTATATAATTCAAGTTATAACAGTCAAAAGTACAATTTCAAGGTATAGAAGTTTTAGAACCTCTCTCCAGAGGTAGGCTACGTGGTCAACAGTATATATGATGCCCCGTTCGCTGGAGTGGCTGTTTTTAAGGGCCGAAACCGGAAGTGCTATTGCGCCTTACTTCCGGTTTCGCGATAACTCCAGTAGTTTTTTTAAAAGACTGAAAAGCCTTTACAAAGGCTATCCTAGCTGTTCTACAGGTAGCTTTTCAGAAAAGCTCAGTCAATTAGAAAAGAAACACTCTTTCCTTGAATTATTTACTGGGGGGGAGCAGAAGGTACACACACAGTCTTCCAACACCCCACAATCCCTTGCAAGCAGCCACAAACAAGCTGTCTGTAAGAGGGAAAGTACCCCTGTAAGCAGACTGACAATAATGGTATATAATTCAAGTTATAACAGTCAAAAGTACAATTTCAAGGTATAGAAGTTTTAGAACCTCTCTCCAGAGGTAGGCTACGTGGTCAATAGTTCAAATCTATTTGTAGTTGTTACCAGTCTTACATCTCTTGGTCCTATCAGTTCCCCCCTCCTACGTGTTCCCCTCCGTGCCACCCCTGGTCCCTCCCTACCCACAGCCATCTGCTCTCTCCCCTTTTTCTCCTCTGGTACTCCTCATCATCTCATCCTCCCCCATCGGGAGGCCCCCTTCCTCGCCTCAGGCACCCCCTCCCTTCTCCTCTCTTTTCTGCTAGAACCTCTGATACTGGGATCAGCTTCAGTCCCTAGTTATTCTTCCTCCGTCCCCCTTTGCCATCCCGTATTCCCCCCCTCAGGATGCCTACCATACTCATCTGCCCTGCCATTTACACTCCTCCCTAACCTCCACAGTTCCTCCCTCAAAGTAGCCAGTCATCTACAGACCATACACCCCTCCCCATCCTCTAAGCCCAGTCCAGGATCATGGCACACCCACACCCTGTACGCCCCTCCACCCTTCCGAAGATACCCGCCCTATTGACATGTGGCACCTGCCCCATTTTGGCCCCCCTCTTATGTTACAGGCTCTTATTCCCAGGTTCTGAACACTACTGCAACTGTTAGGCCCCTATTTAGTCAAATTCCTGTCCCCGCCCACACTAGTCCCATACTGACCCCCTTGCCGACCAGGGTAATTCAGTCTCAAATCTCATCTGTTAGGTACTGTATTAGTGTAGCAATCCTAAAGCCCCCTTGTCTGTTTTTCACCCTCAGCTACCATACTTTTGGTTCTCAGCTCTCATATAGTTTCACTTAGCCCAGTTAGAAATCCTATTGCACTCCAAGTATTACTCAGCTCAGTTAGAGAAATAAACAGAACAAATAAATATCTATTATTACAGCAATCCTAAAGTATCCAATCATTGCTTTGTCTTGACTCCAGGGACCCTGCTGTAATATAGGACCACAGAGGACTTGGGAGGGAGGATGGGCAACTGTAAAGTCCCGGCAGAGCTCCATTGAGCTCGCTCACTCCCCTTCTCTCACTCGCTCGTTCTATTTTTCCCGATGCTGCAGGTTGCCCTTTTGTACTGGGCTCCTGCTTACACTGGCACCTTTTTCTGCCCACAGTGAAATCCCTAGCAGTCCCAACAAAGCTCCGTTGAGGTTGCTCACTCCCCCTCCCGCACTCGCTCGTTCTGCTTCTCCCAGTGCTGCAGGCTGCCCTTTTGTACTGGGCTCCTGCCTGCGTGGCAACTTTTTCTGCCCAGAAAGAAATCTGCAGCAGTCCTGACACAGCTCCATTGAGCTCACTCATTCCACCTCTCTCACTCGCTCATTCTGTTTCTCCCAGGGCTGCAGGCTGCCCTTTTGTGCTGGGCTTCTGCCTGCAATGGTGCCTTTTTCTGCCCACAAAGAAGTTCAGAGCTGTCCCGACAGAGCTCCGTTGAGGTTACTCACTCCCCTTCTCTCACTCACTCATTCTGTTAATCCTGGTGCTGCAGGTTCCCTTTTATACTGGGCTCCTGCCTCTGTTGGTGCCCTTTTCTGCCCACAAAGAAATCTGCAGAAGTCCTGACAGAGCTATGTTGAGCTCGCTCACGCCCCCTCTCTCACTCACTCATTCTGTTTCTCTCAGTGCTGCAGGCTGCCTTTTTGTACTGGACTCCTGCCTGCAGTGGCGTCTTTTTCTGCCCACAAAGCAATCTGCAGCAGTTCCGACAGAGCTCCATTGAGATTGCTTACTCCCCCTCTCTCACTCACTTGTTCTGTTTCTCCTGCCGCTGCAGGCTGCCCTTTGTACTGGGCCCCTGCCTGCACTGATGCCCTTTCTGCCCACAAAGAAACCACAGTAGTCCCAACAGAGCTCGCTTGAGCTTGCTCCTCCCCTCCCTCACTGAACATTTAGCCTTCTCCAGCGCTGCAGGCTCCCTTTTATCTGGGCTCCTGCCTGCATTGGCACCTTTTTCTGCCCACAAAGAAATCCGCATCAGTCCCGACAGAGCTCAGTTGAGTTCGGTCACTCCCCCTCTCTCACTCACTCAATCCTAATCTGTCCCAAACACTGATTTCCCAAAGCAACTGCGCCATTCTGCGCCTGAAGCATGAAAACACATTTCAGCTAGGATGTGAAAAATGACAGCTGTACTGTTCATAAGGAGGTGTGGAAAAATGCCAATGTTGAAAATCTGTAGTGAAAATCTTGCAAATTCGCGTAGTTACGAGCGTGCTTTGCAACTGCGCAATGCACGCTCATAAAACAGTAATTTTTTTGATTTCTTCTACCAAATTTAATACTCAGTTCAGTTAGAGAAATAAACAGAACAAATAAATAAGTATTATTACAGCAATCATAACACTATAGTTCAGTACTTAGCTCAGTTAGAGAAATACACAGAACAACTAAATCTGTATTATTACAGCAATCCTAAAAGTATCCAACCATTGCTTTGTCTCCACTCCAGAGACCCTGCTGTAACATAGGACAATAGAGGACTCTGGGCAGGAGGGTGGGCAACTCTAAAGTCCCAGCAAAGCTCTATTGAGCTCGCTCACTCCCCCTCTCTCACTCGCTCATTCTGTTTCTCCCAATGTTGCAGGCTGCACTTTTGTACTGTGCTCCTGCGTGCATTGGTACCTTTTTCTGCCCACAAAGAAATCTGCAGCAGTCCTGACACAGCTTCATTGAGCTCGCTCACTCCCCCTCTCTCACCCACTCATTCTGTTTCTCCTGGGGCTGCAGGCTGCCCTTTTGCACTGGGCTCCTGCCTGCATTAGCGCATTTTTCTGCCCACAAAGAAGTTCACAGCTGTTCCGACAGAGCTCCATTGAGGTCGCTCACTCCCCCGCTCTCACTCGCTCATTCTGTTTCTCCTGGCACTGCAGGCTGCCCTTTTGTACTGGGCTCCTGCCTCTGCTGGCTCCTTTTTCTGCCCACAAAGAAATCCGCAGCAGTCCCAACAGAGCTCCGTTGAGCTCGCTCACTCCCCCTCTGTCACTCGCTCGTTCTGTTTCTCCCAGTGCTGCAGGCTGCCCTTTTGTATAGGGCTCCTGCCTGTGTTGGTACCTTTTTCTGCCCACAAAGAAATCTGCAGCAGTCCTGATAGAGCTCCGTTGAGCTCGCTCACTCCCCCTCTCTCATTCGCTCAGTCTGTTCCTCCCACTGCTGCAGGCTGTCCTTTTGTACTGAGCCCTTGCCCGCATTGACTCCTTTTTCTGCCCACAAAAAAATCCGCAGCTATCCCATCAAAGCTCTGTTGAGCTCACTCACTCCCCCTCCCTCACGCACTTTCTCATTCTGTTTTTCCCCGCACTGCAGGCTGCCCTTTTATACTGGGCTCCTACCTGCATTGGGGTATTTTTCTGCCCACAGAAATTCACAACAGTCTGGACAAAGCTCAGTTGAGCTCGGTCACTCCCCACTCTCACTCGCTCGATCTTAATCTGTCCCAAACACTGATTTCCTACAGTGACCATGCTATTCTGTGCCAGAAGTGCAAAAACACATTTTGGTCAGGATGTGAAAAATGACAGCTATACTGTTCATAAGGAGGTGTGAAAAAATGCCAGTGTTGAAAATCTGGCATGACAATATTACAAATCTGCGAAATAACAAGGGTGCTTGGGAACTGCACAATACACACTTGTAACACAGTCATTTGATGGACTATCATCACTAAATTTTCAACATAGGCATTTTAGGACCTCTGCTCATGAACAGTGTCACTGTCATTTTCTTAATCTGTCTCGAACACTGATTTTCCACAGCGACCGCGCTATTCTCCGCCCAAACTGTGAAAACACATTTCGCCAGGTTGGGAAATATGACAGCTGTACTGTTCATATGAGGTGTGAAAATGCCAATGTTGAAAATCTGCAGCAGATATTGAAAGTTCACAGTTACGAAATGCAAGCAACTCCACGCAACACACGCTATAAAACAAATCATTGTTTGAATTTTTTCCACCAAATTTGCAACATGGGCATTTTGACCGCCTACCACATGAACACTGGCATTGTTGTTTTGTTAATCAGTCCCAAAAGGTGATTCTGCTCAATGACTGCGAAATCACCTTTTGGGGCCGAATAACGCCTTGACAGTGGCTGAATTCATGAGGAGGGGTCCCAAAAACCCCAGGTTGAAAATGTGGTGCCAAAATTCCAAAAAATACCTGAGATATGCACCAAAGTGGAAAAAACCCTATTTATGCCATTATGCAGCGTACCGGCATTTCTTAAGTTCGCGGTCGGCTTTGAAGAGTGCAGACATGTTCCCAGTCCACCGAAGATCGTTGCACGGGGCTCCGGAGGTAAGTATGGGGTGAGGGGTGTGTGGGGAGGTGGGGTATGCAGTGGGTGGGCACAGGTTGAGGGATGGGGCGCAGACATTGCGGGACAGTTTTTATTTTTACAGGTACTTCTGGTCCGCTGGGGTGGCCTCCCAGCATGCCACCTGTGTGTTTTGGGGTATGGGGGTACTGCAGCCAACGGGGATTGGGCACCCCCGTTCGCACATACTTGGGGAGGGCCATGAGCCGAGGGGAATTGGACACCCCCCTCGGCACACAAGAAATGGGAGGAACATGCTGATGGGGATTAGGCACCCCTGTCGGCAAAGAAAGAAGGCGGGGACATGATGCCGAGGGGGATTGGGCACCCCCTCGGCACACACTAACAGAAACTGATAGACTGGGCCCCATCAGCAAACTGGACGGGGGAAATGCAAAGGACCACCCTGCAGTGATGGGTTGCTCCCTCATTGCAGCAGATGATGCTGCAGTGACGAGGTGGCCCCTGATTGAGGCGGCTGAAACTTTTCAAGGTTGTGGCACACTGGCTGAACTAGTGTCAGCAGCAGCGTGCCACGGCATTGGGGAATAGGGGCCAAGCCTTAAAAGGCAGTGGGGGCATTGGCCACAACAGTGCCCCACCTCCACAACCTGCTTCTGGAGCAAGCTGCCTCAATATGTTTCTTGCACATGCACGCAATCAACATAAAAATGCACTGTTCTTTTGAAGTTACTTTTTAGACTATTGAGAAGGAACTCTTGGTGGGGGCTGTTACACTAACAGTCTACTAATCATCCCCTAGGCCCAATGTGTCACTAGGCTGTGTCTCACATTACACCCCTAGGTGGTGATTAATACACTGTTAATCTAACCCTTGACCACGCCTTATTGCTTGCTTCACTAATTAAAAAAAAAAACTAAAAAAAGAAAGGGTGGTGTCATGGTACATTTAGCCATTGCTATAATAGCAATCGGGTATTTCTTTATTGTTACTGGCCTGTTCATCACATCCTGGGGGTATGTGGCACGAGGTGAACAGGCCAGTAACATAATCAAAAGAAACACCAAATTGCTTTACAAAAATAAAAATTACAGCTTTCTGTTGAAGTCACTTTTTATGCTATCAAGAAGAAACTCTTGGGGGGGGGGTGCATTAACAGTTAATCAACCACTAGGGCCAGTGTGGCCCAATGCTATGCTATGTGCCACATTATGCCTCTAGTGGGGTGATTAATCTACCCCCTGGTCATGCCTTGTTGCTTATTTCACTATTAAAAACAATCAAAAACACCACACAGAAACAAAAATATTTAGTGTGGTTTAATGGCAGCTTGCATTCATTTGCCCCCACAGGTAAACAGTAGAGAAAAATAATTACACAAGAAACAGACAAATGTGCTGATAAAGTCTGTCACACAAGTAAGAGTGTGTGGGGGAGGAGGAGAGTTGAAAGATATACTTATGAACTTATGAAATTGCCAGCAGCAACTGGCCTCGTGGTCTATCGAGTCTGCTCGAGTGTGCAGCTAGCCCCTCATCACGCAGCTGCCCCTTCCGCCCCCCCCTTTCCAATATCCCTTCCCTTTAACCTGTCCCAACCCCACTTGAAACTGCCCACCGTGTTACAAGACACTATCTCGTCTGGTAAGATATTCCATTTGTCCACCTCTCTTTCCATGAAAAAATGTCTCCTCATCTCCCTCTTGAATCTTCCCCCCTCCAATCTCAGTCCATGCCCTCTCATGCCCCTCCCCTTACTTATCTGAAAAATCCCTTCTGTGTTGGTACTGTTCGTCCCCTTCAGATACTTAAAGGTCTTGATCATATCCCCACTATCTCTCCTCTCCTCCAGTGAATACATATTCAACTCTCCCAGCCTGTCCTCATAGGGCTTGCTCTCCAATCCCTGGATCATCTTTATGGCTCTTCACTGCACCCCTCCAACAATCTGATATCCTTCTTCAGGAATGAGTACCAGTACCGCACACAGTACTCCTGGTGGGGCCTGACCAATGACCTATACTGGGGCAGGATAACCTCCCTCCTTCTGGAGGAGATCCCTCTTGCACTACACCCCAGCATTTTGTTGGCTTTTGCTGCCGCCTTCCTGCACTGAGCAGAGTTGTTCATTTTTATTTATTTATTGGGAACTCGGAATTACAAACCTTTGGGCTAAGAGCTCATTTACAAAGGATCCTCGTCAACACTTAAGGAGCTACATTTTGTTGCAACAGTATAATTACAGCAGACAAATTGACACTGGGGTCATACTACTAACGTAGAGTTTACATAGGAAGGGGTAATAAATACATTTACGGTTTACACAAGTCAAGACATGAATAAAGCAGCTGGTAGCATTGTCAGTTTCCCAGTGGAGGTACGCAATGTGCAGCCATCTAAGAGAAGTTAAGTGTAGAAAGACAAGCTGGGGTTTGGCAGGTGCAGGTAGGTGGGGGAGGAGGGAGGGGGAGGAAGAGGTCAGGAAAATGGGTTAGAGGTCATGCTCCCTGTAATGATCCCTCCTAGGTCCTTCTTCTCTGTGGAGCTCCCCAACTGTACCTCACTCAAGTGATAATCCCTCCCCTGGTTCCTGGCTCTGAAGTGCATAACCTTGCACTTCTTGGCATTAAACCCCAACTACCATGTTTCCACCCACTCCTGCAGCTTAGTTGGGTCCTCCTGTAACCCCTTCCAGCCCTCTGCATCATCAACCACAGCTCCCATCTTGGTATCATCTGCGAACAGACTGATCTTGCTCCAGATCCCGTGTGAGATATCTGCAATAAAAATCCCAAACAGCATCGGTCCTAGTACCGATCCCTGTGGTACCCCACTCATCACTGCTCTCAGTGATGAGAGGTTCCCCCCACACCACCCTTTGCTGCCTACCCCTTAGCCAGTTTGTGATCCATTTCACCCTTTTTGGTCCCACCCCCACATAATCCAGTTCCCTCCCAACCTCCCATGCAGCACTGAATCAAAGGCCTTGCTGAAGTCCAAATACAGGACATCCACTGTATGGCCCTTGTCCAGTTCCCGTGTCACCCAGTTGTAGTACTATACAAGGTTTGTCTGGAAGGATCTTCCTGCTATAAACCCATGCTGTTGACCATCTTGGAGACCGTTCTCCTCTAAAAAGCTCACTAGCCACTCTTTTAGTATGGTCTCCATGAGCTTTCCCACGATTGATTTGAGGCTCACTGGCCTATAGTTTTCTGGTTCATCCTTTGGGCCACTTTTGTAGATGGGCACCACATGGGCCATTCTCCAGTCCTCTGGTACACATCCTGTGTCCAAGGAGGTATTGAACAGGTCGGCCAGTGGCCCCGCCAGGACCTCTGCCAACTGCCTTAGTACCCTAGGGTGAATGCCATCAGGTCCAGGTGCTTTGTCCACCCTGCCCTCAACCCATCTAGTACCCTGCTCTCTGGAATCCCTACCTTTGTTGTCCCCTCCCCCCTTTGCCTGGAGTATCTTCCCCCCCTCTCCTGCATGAATACAGAGCAGAAGTATTCGTTCAGTGCTTCTGCCTGCTCCACCCCTTTCTCCACCCACCTCCGTCCTTCTTAATCCTCACCAGCTGATCCTTGCTCCTTCTTCTCTCTTTGATGAAGTGGAAGAAGTCTTTTTCTCCACTTTTGATTCCCTGCACCAGTCTTAGCTCCCTGGACACCTTGGCCACCCTGAGCAGTCTGGTAACCTCCCTGGACTTCTCCACTTATGTCTCCTTATCTTCACCCCTCGATGATTTCCTGTACTTTTGAAATGCTGCCCTCTTGGCCCTCACCCCTTCCATAACCTCCTGTGTCAGCCAACTGGGTTTCTTTGCCCCTTCCCATCTTGCTTTTCTTCCTAGTGCAAGACTCCGTTGCCTCTACCAGCCCTTCCTTTATGATGTCCCATTTCTGGTCTGCATCCATGTGTGGTTGCATTCCTGCCAGGTGCCTGCCCAAAATTTCCCCCATCTTCTTAAAGTCCACCCCCCCTAAACTCAATCACCCTTGTACCCATGCCCCTGTTTTCCTCCCCATGTTGAGCATGGATCACACCGGATAGTCACTCCCAGCTAGTGGTTCCTCCACTTCCAGATTCCTTACAGATTCCCCGTTTTCCAGTACAAGGTCCAGAGTCCTTTTTAACCGAGTTGGCCCCTGGACCAGCTGTGTCAGAAAACTGTCTTGAAATGCTTCTGGCAGGACCCACTCCCTTGCACTCGTGGTGGATGGGGTGCCCCACTCCACCCCTGGTAGGTTGAAGTCCCCCACCACAACTGTGCTCCCCTTCCTGCAGACCCTCCTAATTTGTTCAGCCAATTCCCTATCCAGGTCAATCCCCTGAGCCGGTGGCCTGTACACCACCCCCATCCTCAGTGTCCTATTCTTTGCATCTTGGAACTGCATCCATAGTGCTTCTGTCCTTCCCTCCTCCCCTTCCTCCCTTATGCATTTTATGCCCTCCCTTACATAGATCACCACTCCCCCATTCCCTTAAGCCCTATCCTTTCTGAATAACCTGAACCCCGGGATTATCATATCCCAGTCCAGGAACTTGGTGGCCCACGTTTCCATGATGGCCGCAATGTCCACCCCCTCCACTGCCAAGAGAGCCTGTAACTCCACTGTTCTATTCCTTAGGCTTCTTGCATTCAGTGAGACCACCCTCTAGCCTGTCTTCTCCCCTTCCCTGCTCCTATTCTTCCCCCTTATCCCTCCCTGTGCTGCTTCCCCACTGCCTTTACCTTTAACCAGGTGGGTGAGCTCACTAAGCTCCCCTTTCTATACCCCTTTCCTATTAGCAGTCCCCTCGCCACCCCCCCCCAGTTTAAATCCACCTTTGTTGATATATACCCCTCAATTCTCTGTTTTGGTACTCCCTTCCCATCCCTGCTCAAATGTAACCTGTCCCCTGCATACAGGTCACTATTGTCCCAGATCCTGCCAAAGTCTGACGCTAATCCGTACTCCCTGGCATGACACCAATCCCTCAGCCCCTCATTGAACTCCTCTATCCTTTTTTTCTTCACTGTACTTGCACATAGTACCAGGAGTACCTCAGAGAATGCCACCAACCCCCTACCTCCTCACACTGCCTACCCAACTTCTCGAATCTCCCCTTTACCACCTCTACCGTCTCCCCCGCCAAGTCATTTGTACACATGTGCATCACTATGTGAGGTTTCTCCTTCCCCCTCTGTATGCGCTTGAGAAGTGCCTTTCCCACCCTGCCTGTGGTCAACCCTGGAATAGCTTCAACCCAGATGCTACTGTGCCTTTCTCCCCTTCTGCCCCATCTGACCCCTTTCAGTATAGAATCCCCCAGCACTAGTACCCTATCTTCTTGTCCCATTACCCCCTTCCTGTTTTCACTGTCCACATTTCTGGAGTCCACACTGCCCTGCTCCTTATTACCTCTATCTGCACCATTTGCGACTCCTACATATTACCCCCCAGTTTCTGCCTCTACCCTGCTCTTCCACTCCCCCTTCTTCTTTTCCCAGTCTGACTCCTGGGCCTACACTACCCTTCTCCTCCCCTCTCCCCATGATCTCCGACACCTCCACTAACACCTCCGATGCCAACACTGCAAACCTATTACTTGCTACCCCCGCTGTGGTGCCTATCGCCTCCTTCCCCCTGCCCTGAGCCTTCCCTCCACTTCCTGCCCTTCTGCTCTCCTCATCCCCACCCCCCCTCCATACATCCTCATGGGATTTAGCCCTGCTGTTCTTCCCCTGCTTCTCCCAGCTACTCCTCTCTGGGGTCCCTCCTGCCCCAGCCCCACCTCACCCTCTCCAGCTCCCTCCAGAGCCCCTGTACCTCCTCTCCCAATCTTCTCAGCCTGTAACAAATTGGACAACCTCTCAGTTTCCATAGTATATTTATCCATACAGCCACTCTCAACCACTGCACCCCACTATCCTCCCTGTGCCTGCCACCCTCACTCCATGGTGCCCCCCCATTCCAACAACTATTCTGATGTCTCCCACCACCCTTATTCATGCCCCCAACCCCTCAGTGCAATCCCCCCTTAATGCCTCATTTTCCTTCCCTCCATAATTCACACTTAACTTAAATATAACCTCAATTCCTTATCACACAGTCTGTACAGCAATAGCTGGATATCATATGTGACCATCCTAGCTTGTTTCCGAGTCCTTCTTTACCCCAATGTCCCTAGCGTGCTGGCTCAGTAACTCTAGTTAATACATTTATACATGATCTTGTCAGTTTGAACTTTAGACTTTCAACTTTAAAATATGCAGTTACCCTTCCTTAACCCAAGCTTGTCAGTTTGACTTTCAAACTTGCAACTTTAAAACATTTAAACCCTAAAATCCAACTAGTAAAAGCTAGAGTGTCTGAACGTTTCACCACCTGACTATTAGCTTTAGGAGTTAGTTCATATGGGCAGTTTGCAGCTCCTCAAGCTCCTCCCTCACAGCCATCATCAAGCCCAACCCTCAGTGGCTTTCCAGTATTTAAGAAAGCCTGGTGGAGGGGTGGACGTTTACTCCAGCCAGCAACAGTCCTCCTGATAATCAGGTACAGAGTTAAAGAAAGCTTTAAGCTACTCCCAAACCAACAGCAAACTCACAAAAAAATCAGTTACAGAGTTAAACAAAGATTTAAGCTAATCCCAAATCAACAGGAAAACTCACCCTCCTACCTCTCCCTACAACAAAAAGAATGAGCCTTCCCATACTTGCTAGTTTCACTTTGTTTTCTACTGTTAGGTGCTTGTCTGTGTCTTTCTTTTTTGTCACATTCTCAGAAGGCTTAGTATCTGTGTGTTTTAGCTGAGGGAGCAGCCAAATTGCAGGACTGGGTTTGAATCCCACTGTCTTAATTGTAAAATGTGGGTCTGTGTTATCTAGTCACTGAACCTCAGTTCTGTCTGATACTTAGTCATGGCAACAATTTTAAAAGTAAGGCTGACCACGGTTATCCATGCCTTTGTCACTTGCTGACTTGATTACTGTAACGTGCTGTACCTGGGGTTGTCTGGAGGGTTGATGCATCGCCTACAGCTAGTGCAGAATGCTGCAGCCAGGATGTTGACTGGCACCTCTATGAGGGACCATGTCACTCCTGTCCTGTGCTCTCTGCACTGGCTGCCTGTGAGTGCGTGCATCACTTTCAAGATATGCTTGTTAACATACAAGGCCCTATGCGGTCTGGGACCTGACTATCTTAAATAGCTCCTGATTCCATACTCTTCTATCCACCTCCTACACTCCACTGAAGCTGGCCTACTAGTTATTCCACCATCCCATTTAAGAAGATCGGGAGATAGGGCCTTTGGTGTGGCTGCGCCACACCTGTGGAACTCTCTTCTACCACACGTTAAGGCTGCCAGCACAGTGGAGGCCTTTAAAACCTCTCTTAAAACTTATTTATTGGATAAAGCTTTTAATGTGATTTGTACTAATTTATTTTGGGGTTGTTTTACTCTGTTTTATTGTTACTCTGTTAAGTGCTCTGAGCCCTTGAATAGGGCGCTGTGTAAATAAAAGTTGCCTTGCCTTGCTTGTGATATCAAAACTGTTTCCACGGCAACATGTTGTGGTAACATGAGTAGGAGATAATTATTTCATGGTGGATATTTGCAGAGGGAACCAATGAAGTCTAAAAGGATGAGATCTGGACAAGATCCTTCATTAGTTTAAAAAAAAGTCTTCGGTAATAAAAAAATTGAAAGTCATGAAATTCATGTGGCATGGGGGGGTTATGTAACTGAATCCTATTCATGCCAACTATGATTTTTTTGCTAAACCCAGCAAATATTTTAAAAGACATTTCTCCTATTTAAAGAGGAACTTTTACATACTTTGGCCCACGTTGCATGAAACAGTGATTTTAAAAGAGGTACAGTTTTAGGCTTATTTACAGCTGGAAGTAGTCCAGAGATGTAGTCGACCAAGTCTGCCATACAGTGACACTACATTGCTAACATGTTATGGAACTTTGTGACATCATGGAGTAACAAACTGTGCTTAACTACATGTTGCCAAGCACAGCTTGTTCCTCTGTGACATCAGAGGGGGACATGATAGAGATGTATACATTCCTAACAGTGTAAATTACAAGGACCCATTTATTTGAAGTAAAGATGCAGTCATGAGGAGCCACACTTGGAGATTGATGGGAGGTAAATTCAAGGAGGATGTGAGGAAGTTCTAGTTCACTGAAAAGGTGGTGGAGCCTTGAAACAGATTACCAGCAGTGGTGTAGTGCTAAATTTAGAAGTGTGGGGTCTCCAAAAACCAGAATCTCCCCCTCCACAGGCCAGGAGTCTGGGGGCCACCTAGGACCCCCATAAGCTATTAGGTTTTAGATGCATTCTGGTGCATTTTGAGGGCCATTTTGATACTATTTGGCTGTTTTTAAAGCATTCTTTGACTTGTAAAAATAACCAATATCACTACCAAAATAACTACCTTTTATTTTCTTAAAACAAATTGTCAAAACTAAAGTAAAATATCCCACTTCCATCACCCTTCAAACTCCCACCTATATACCACTTCTCTTGAGTACAGTCAGCTGTCACTTCAGCAGTCATTACACGTGTTACCTTGCAACCTGAACAGAAGACTCTGTCTCCACAACAGTGCATCACACAGTCAGACCTACAAGGCAGCTAGAAGGGCAAATGAACACCAGCCTGAAGGTGCACGTGTCTGTCACACAGCAGACACTTGCACGATCATCCATACCAGAGATCCATACTCGAAGGAAGGAGTGGGGACAAGAATGGTACAAAGTACAAGTAGGTAACAGGACACTTCTAGAGTAAGTAAGGAGCAAAGTCATTAGACAAGGGTAGCAAGTGGTCCAACAGTGGTAAATAAAGTGCAAGTGACTAACAGTGCCAAAACCTGGGTAAGTAAGCTGCAAATGTTACCTCTGTAATATGTCAGGGGCAGTGACAGGGGAAGGAAGGTGGAGAAGGGTGTAGGTGGAGGGATAGTGGGGGAGAGGAGGGAGGAAAGGTAGGAATGTGGAGGGAGAGAGGGAAGGGGGTTTAGGAGGGGGGAAGCAGGAATAGGATGAAAGGAGGGTTTGGGATAGTGCAAGTTTGAGGGAGGATGGAGAGAGAGCTGGAGAGAGAGCTGAGGAGAGAGTTCCAGGTGCAGGAGAGGCAGTAAGAGAAAGCAGCCTGTCCAGAGATAGAATGAGGGCTGGGGAGGGAGAAGGTTTGAGGGTCTCTGGAGTGAAGTTGGTAAGAGGAGAGGGGAGTGGGGGAAAGGAGGGAGGAAACATAGAAACATAGACTTTGATGGCAGATAAGGACCACTTGGCCCATCTAGTCTGCCCATTTCCCTACCTACAGGATAGGCCGCAGATCCTAGTTAACCAACAGCCTATTTCTTCCTACCCCCGCAAAAGAATTGCCTTATGTCTGTCCCATGCATTCTTGAATTCTCCCACAGTTTTAGACCCCACAACCTCCTCAGGAAGGCTGTTCCATGCATCCACTACCCTCTCTGTGAAATAATACTTCCTCACATTGCCCCTGAACCGCCCTCCTTCTATCTTTATATTGTGTCCCTTGTTCTTGCAAGTCTCTTTTTCTGAAAGATGCTACCCTCTTGGACTTTGTTGATTCCACTGAGGTACTTAAAAGTTTCTATCATGTCCCCTTCTCCCTTCTTTCCTCAAGGGTATACATATTAAGCTCCTTTAGTCTCTCCTCATACGGCTTCTCTTGCAGACCCTGCACCATTTTAGTTGCCCTCCTCTGGACTACCTCTATCCTGTCTATGTCCTTGTAGAGATGGGGTCTCCAGAACTGGACACAGTACTCCAGATGGGGTCTCACCAACCGTCTGTACAGAGGGATAACAACTTCCTGTTTTCTGCTGCTGATGCCTCTCCCTATACATCCCAGTATACCCCCAGCCCTCCCTACTGCCTTCTCACATTGCTTGCTAACCTTAAGGTCATCTGATATGATTACCCCAGGTCCCTTTCCTTTTTTGTTGTTGTTACTACCTCCACCCATTGTGTATTCTTCCCCTGGTTTCTTGTTTCCCAGGTGCATTATTTTGCACTTCTTTGCATTGAATCCTAGCTGCCATACTTCTGACCATTCCTCCAACCTTACCAAGTCCCTTTTCATCCTTTCCACGCCTCCTTGTGTATCAATCCTGTTGTGGATCTTTGTATCATCTGCAAAAAGGTATACTTTTCCTTCCAGTCCCTCTGCAATGTCACTGATGAAGACATTAAAAAGGACTGGATCCAATACTGAACCCTGCGGTACCCCACTAGTAACCCCTCTTTCTTCAGAGTGGACTCCATTTACATTACCTTCTGTGTCCTGTTGTGCAGCCAATGTTTTACCAGGCTACCACCCTGGGACCCACTCCCAGGCTAGTTAATTTGACTATTAATCTTTGTGTGGGACTGTGTCAAATGCCTTGCTAAAGTCTAGGTAGGCCACGTCCACAGCCCTCCCTGGTCTACTACTTTAGTCACCCAGTCAAAGAAATCTATTAGATTCATCTGACATGACCTTCCCGCTGTGAACCCATGCTGTCTTGGGTCCTGTGCTCCACTGGCCTCTAGGTACTCAACTATTCTTTCCTTCAGAAGTGACTCCATCACTTTCCCTACCACAGAGGTCAGACTGACAGGTCTGTAGTTTCCTGCCTCTGTCTTGGCCCCACTTTTGTGAAGGCGAATCACATCCGCCTTCCTCCAGTCCTCGGGTACCACACCATCCTCCCATGATTTATTAAAAAGAGTAGCCAGTGGTTTCACTAGTTCCTCCCTTAATTCTTTTAGAATTCTGGGGTGAATTCCATCAGGACCCATTGCTTTGTCCACCTTCAGTTTTAAGAGTTCTTGCAGAACCCTTTCTGTCAGAAAGGACTGGGATCGACCCCTATCAAGAGTGCTTCTGTTAATTGGATTAGGCACTTCCCTCCTCTTTGTGAATACTGAGCAGAAATATTCGTTCAGTATCCTGCTTTTCACTGTCCCCCTCTGCCCACCCACCGTTCATTCTATTCAGCCTCACTATCCCTCCCTTTGTCTTTCTATGCTCACTGATGTACCTATAAAAGGTTTTATACCCCTTCTTAACTGAGTTGGCTATCTTTTCCTCAGTTTGGGCCTTTGCTATTCTGACTTCCCTCCCTGCTTCCTTCTGCCTTAACTGGTACAGCTCTCTGTCCTGCTCCTTCTGTGTTTCCTTATACTTCCGTAATGCTATCTTTTTCTTCCTGACTTTCACAGCCACCTCTTTTGAGAACCATAGTGGCTTTTTCTTTTGTTTTAGTTTGTTTATTTGCTTCACACAAAGGCTTGTTGCCTCTGTGATGGCAGTTTTGATGATTCCCCATTGTTGTTCCACACCTCCTTCTAGCCTGTTTGCTAGTGCTTTTCTGAGGCACTCTCCCATCTTGCCAAAGTCAGCCCTCCTAAAGTCCAGTACCCTCACTTTTGTATGGCTTGACTCTGTAGCTGAGTTTAACATGAACCACACTGTTTGATGGTCACTTGTCCCCAGATGGCAACCCACTTCTAGATCTGAGATCCTCTCACTGCCCCTGTTTGAGAGTACAAGGTCTAAGATTGCTCCCTCACGAGTGGGTTCCGAAACTATCTGTCTAAGGCCTGCCACCTGTAGGGCATCAAGAATGGCCCTGCTGTTGGATGTGGCTGCAGCAAATGTGCTCCAGTTAATATCTGGCATATTCAGGTCTCCCATCAACAGTATCTCCCCTTTCTCTGCCATTCTAAGAATGCTTTCTATCATATCCTTGTCCATTCCCTCCCCCTGACATGGGGGTCTGTACACAACCCCTGTGCGGATTGTGGTGCCCTTTCCAGTCTCCAAGGTGACCCACAGTGCCTCCTCTCCTCCCTGTTTACTCTTTTGTTCAGTTGCTTTTATCTCTTCCTTTACATAGAGGGCTACTCCTCACATTCTTCTCCCCTGCCTGTCTCTCCTGTAGGTTATGTACCCTGGTATGTTAACATCCCAGTCATGGTTCTCTGTGTACCATGTTTCTGTGACTGCTACGATATTCAGGCATCCCTCTTCCGTCAAGGCCACCAGCTCAGGGAGCTTGTTGCCCAGACTACGGGCATTGGTACTCATTACCCTCCATTTCATGATGGCCTTACTCCCTTTTGCCCCATCCCTGTCCTTCTTGCCTTTGTCACTTTCTCCATTTACCCCTGCCCTTCTCCCTATCAACACCTCTATGTTGGTGTTTGCGCACTACTACCATGATTATTTGGGGGCTAGGATTTCCTGCTCTTTTCCAGTGCCTCCCTTGGCTAGTTTAAAAGCTTGCCAATGAAGCATTTAAACCTATCACCTAGGATCCTGGTTCCCCTCCCGGACAGATGCAGCCCATCATGCCAGTATAGGCTTGCATCACTCCAGGTGGACCCCCAGTCCCCAATGAAGCCAAATCCCTGAGCTCCACACCAGTTTTTCAACCACTGATTGAATCCCAAGGTGTGGAACACCCTAGCCTCTCCTAAGCCATAGATGGGCAGCACCTCTGAGAAGGTTACCGTGCGTGCTACTTGACTAAGGTCCCTCCCCAATTCCACAAACTCTTCCTGCACTTCTCTAATCCCTTTCTTAGCCAGGTCATTTGTCCCTAGGTGGACAATGACATCCAGCTCCCTCCCCTGTGCAGCTGCTCCAGCAATCCTGAGGATTTGCTCCCTGTCCTTCCAAGCCACGGTGCCAGGCAGGCACCTTACCTCCCTCTCCCCTTCCTCCCCCAGTTCTACCTTCCTAACAATGGAGTCCTCCACCAGGAGTTGTTTCCTTCCCCTGCAGGGTCCCCTACCACCCTCCTGTGGGTCTTCTTTGTGGAGGTTCCTAGCATCCTCCTTGGTCTCCACTGCGGGTGCCTCCACAGAGGAACCACACTTTGCCAGAATGGCATAGGAATTGTTCAGAGGTACAACTGGGGGATGCACCTCTGTTCCACCACCCTCACCCTCCCTGAGCCCACTGTGGTCCAACTGCTCCTCTTTCTTGGCAACCTCTGAGGCAATGGCAGTGGCACTGGTGGTCCCTGGATGGAAGAGGAGGTCCCACAAATCCTGGCCAACTCAGCCTGGAGATCAGCAACCTCCTCCCTCAGCCCAGAGAGGTGCCTGCAGATGGGACAACACCGCATCCTCCAGAATGTCTCCTGGAAGACTGCTGCTCCACAGCCACTGTACTGCACCACTCCAATCATGTCTTATTTCTGGCCCCTTAACTGTTTGCAATCCTTACTCTTTCCTCTGTTTTTTCTCTCTCTCTTACTTTCTGCCTATGTGCCCTTTAAGCTCCTGATTGTC
Organism: Neoceratodus forsteri; assembly: GCA_016271365.2. Lineage (NCBI taxonomy): Eukaryota > Metazoa > Chordata > Ceratodontiformes > Ceratodontidae > Neoceratodus > Neoceratodus forsteri. The sequence continues at coordinate 721,539,322 of CM057454.1, forward strand.
CTGTTCTGAGAAAAGAATATCCTATATTTCTCAGTAGACCACTTACTTGCTCAGAGGCAGACCTCCAGCAGCTAGGGGGCTGGAGAGCTACTCTGCCCTTCTAGGATGGTGGTCTTTGGTGGTTCTGTGATCACTCACTTCCTGCTCCTAAAAGGAAGTTCCTGTTGTCAGTCAAATCCTGTGCCTATAAAAATAGAACTAGCTTTGGGTGGAGGGAAGGGAAGGAGAGCAATATAGTCCCAGTACAGAAGTTCAGTCACACAGCAGTCCTTTCTCCTGGTGTCTTCTGCCAAGCTATTAGCAGAATCATTCTAAGGCAGTCTTTAAATGTAGCTTCCTTCTAGCTAAGCCACTCCCCCTACTTACTAGATCTTTCTACAAGTAATTTAAACCTCACAGCTATTAAGTCCTTTCAATCACCTGAGATTTACACCTAGATAACTGTTCAGATACCCATTCAGTTCAGTTAACCCAAACAAACACACACTTTTTTTGTTTTGTTAGTTAGTTTTTTTACCCTAAATTAAAGGTCCAAGTACAAAAGTTCTTCTTCTTTAGTCCCAGCAGAGAAGTCCAGTCACACAGCAGTCCTTTCTCCTGGTGTCTTCTGCCAAGCTATTAGCAGAATCTTTCTAAGGCAGTCTTTAAATGTAGCTTCCTTCTAGCTAAGCCCCTCCCCCTACTTACTAGATCTTTCTACAAGTAATTTAAACCTCACAGCTATTAAGTCCTTTCAATCACCTGAGATTTACACCTAGATAACTGTTCAGATACCCATTCAATTCAGTTAACCCAAACAAGCACACACTTTTTTTTTGTTTTGTTTGTTAGCTTTTTTTTACCCTAAATTAAAGGTCCAAGTAAAAAAGTTCTTCTTCTTTAGTCCCAGCAGAGAAGTCCAGTCACACAGCAGTCCTTTCTCCTGGTGTCTTCTGCCAAGAAGAGGTAATGGGGGGGATTGCCAAACCAAAATTTAGAAATGAAGGTGATAGAGTGGAGTTGGTGACATTGTGAAACGGAGGGAAGTGAGAGGGAGGAGTAAAGGGTCCAGTGGTGAGTGCAAGAGGGAGTATTTTCAGCAGATCAGCAAAAGGTACTGAAGATGGTGTCCAGTCTAGAGAGGGAAGTGGTAGGAGCGGACCCGAGGGCTACGTCAGTGCAATCGAAGACAGGGAGGATGGTTTTGGTAAGTAATTCACATTGGATTGGGGAGAGAGGGCATGTTTGTTTCTATACAAGGCACCTATATTCAGGTGGAGTTTGGAATGACTGTAATCTATGTGTGCTGAGAATTCACGACAATTGTCAAGTCATATGCCTAGATATTTGTAGGCGGGAACAGCATCCAGAGGAGTGCAGTCGAGGGTGGAAAAGGAGGAGAGGGGGGACAGTTTAGAGAGCTTTTGTGTGGAGCCAAAGGTCATAGCTACAGTTTTGTTGGTATTGACCTTCAATCTGTTTGCTTGGAACCATTGTAGGACCCGTGTGAAATCAGTCTGGAGTTACAACTCTACCACAGAGGTGGAAGGGCCCAAGGTGTAAAGGATGGCATCTTCGGTGTAAAGGTGAATCTGGGTGGATGCACAGATTGTGGGAAGGTTGTAAAGAAAGATAGAGAAGAGGCTGGGACCAAGGATAGAACCTTGAGGGACACCAGCTTGGATTGGGGGGAGAGGACGTCACCAGCAAGTACGCTTTGAGTGCACTTGGACAGGTAGGACCTGCACCAGTCTACTGCAAGGGGGAGAGGCTGGCAGAGTGCAGCTTAGAGAGAAGGAGGGGGTGGTAGACAGAGTCAAAAGACTTAGCGAGGTCGATGAATATGACCGAGATGAGGATTCCCATGTCCATGCCAGTCAGGATGGCATCAGGCATCAGTGACCCGAAGCAGAGAAGCCAGATTGAAAGGGGGATAGGATGTTCGACAAGGATAGGAGGTTGGAAAGCCTTGAGAGGATAAGGAGGAGATATGTAGGAGATAATATGGCAAGTCAGAGCAAAGCAATGCATTCAACTCCAGGGTCTGTGCTAGCACAAGTGCATAATTAGGCACTACCATAGGTCAGGTATCAGTTAAGTGTAATCCCAGTTTAATGTCATAGTTACTGTATCTTACTGTTTACATGTTTGATCATAGTACTAAATAGAGGAGACTCTGGCTAAAAGAAGAAAACTGAACTGAAGTCTCACCCCCTGGCTCAATCCCTCACCCACCAGTACCATTGGAGCTTAAAGTACCTTGCACATTCCAGAGAGGAGATAGCCATTAGACACATGCACCTATAAAACTGTCACTTTATTATCAGTCAAGCTGTATTTCCAAATAAACTTCTTACAAGTGCAAATAAAGTGTAAACATCCAAACCTTTCCACAGGCATGTCAATACAAACACTAGATAGAGGGTTGCATGCTCTGTATTTACCTTTTTTTATACTCAATTTTTATTCAAATCCAGCAGTGAAGTAATACAGTACATAATGTTCTTGTAGGAATACATTCTATTAAAAAACACTACTATAGGGAACTCACATACTCAATAAAAAAGAAGAGGAGCAAAAAGCAGTGAGGGTTGCTGCCATAACAGGTATGTATACACTCTACATACTTTTAAAAACATGAATCCCATGATAACTTATTAACTATAGTCCAAATAGGACACACCATTAAGAATTAAACTTTGGGTCCTTAATAGCTTTTTTTTTTCCGTAATGAAAGAGATTAAAGTATTACATCAGGAATATAAATAGGTCGGGGGATAGGAGATATCACACTGTGATTTCACCAGGTTACACCAAAGAATTGATTCACCGGGTCCACCTGTTTTGAAGTTGTGGTGTTCTTTGTTGCAGGAAATATGTTACTCTTTCAAAGGTAAAAATTGAATGAATTATATCTTTCCATTCTGCTGAAGTTGGGATGTCCAGGGTTAACCATTTTCTTGTAATTGCTTTAAAAATTGCAGCTATTAGTATACCCCACAAGTATTTCACTTCTTTACCCATCACCTCTCAGGGCAGGAGACCCAACAGCACATGTTCAGGGTCTGGAGGGGAGGATAACCCAAAAATATTTACTAGATGGGTCAGGACGTCTTCCCAATATGGCCCCAGTGAAGGACAGAGCCAGAAGATATGACCATGCATGGTCATCTCAGTACCACAGTTCCTCCAACAACTAGGCGGGACCGAGGGAATTCCATTTGGAAACCACAGCTGGGACCCTAAAATATCAGATATCCACAAAAACTCCCTCCCTCCAGGTGACGAGGAGGTCAGTCACATATATTTCCATATCCTGGTCCACTGTCCTGCCTCAATCCCAATCCTCAAGTCTTGCTCCCATCTTTGTTTAATCGTATCGGTATTCTGCCTGAAGTCTGCAACATAATTAGCGTACAGCAGAGAGATTGCCCTCTTTCCAAGCCTAATTTTCCAAATAGCCTCGGGAAGGGGCAGGAGATATCCCTCTTCCCAAAGTGGAAGTCCTAATAAGTTTGTCAATAAAATTCTGGATTTGATAGTAGTAAAGGCGATCCCCTGGGCACCAACCAAACCTGCCCTGTGCCTCATCAAAGGAGATGACTGAGCCTCCCTGCAGCATTTGCCAAGGTGCAAAAATACCTCTCAATGCCTGAGAAGTGAACCAAGCATCAGTACTGGCTGGGAGAAATGTGAGGTCAGCCATCCACCACTGATATTTTCACAGATGGAAATGGGTGATACCCCAATTGAGCCCTCTCCTACAACCCTCTAACACAGCTTTTGTGCCGGAGAAGGGAGATCTTAACCAGCCCACAGGTTGGTATGGTGAAAAACATTGTGTAACTAGGGAAGGGAAGAGCTTTTCAGGAAGGTCTATGGATTTTCAGTGGGACCTATATTTCGGGTGCCCTAGCATTAGTGCTAGTCATAATTGGGCTGTGACCCAATTGCCCGGTATGCAGGGAACAGCTAACCCCCCTCCCATCTCATTTTGAAAGAAAAAGAATCTGTTTCGAACATGAGGTCTTTTAGAATTCCAGAGATATTTCATAAAAATCGACTGCCAGGACTCCAGTTCCCTTTAAGGCACTATACATGTGATGCAATGGAATAGAAATACAGATCTCAGCAGGGCATTCATCTTGAGGGCCTAAATACAAGAATGGAGTGGGAGGGGCAGAAAGGACCCTCTCTGTATGTCCCATTTTAACTGTGTAATTAGGGGAGTATAATTTAATGATAAAACAAGGTCACTTGGGGTGATAAATGTATCCCCAGATACCTTAGTGAAGGGAGATCCCAATGCATGTGAAAAGTTCTCCTTAAGCTCAGAGGGGCCCACATAATTAAAAGTCAGGACTTCAGCTTTGGTGGTGTTCAGGGTATAACTTGAAAGGGAAGAAAAAGGGCACTATAGTCCATTAGTGCGGGGAGAGAAGTCTCCGGGGTGGTCAAATATAACAAAATGTCATCCATGTATAACGCAAGGTTATGCCAGAACCCCCCAAAGAAACTCCTTGGATGGCCGTGTTTTCCCTAATTCCCTGGGCCAAAGGCTTGATACAAAGAGCAAATAATAAAGGGGATAAAGGGCATCTCTGATGGGTGTCTCTACCTAAACAAAACAGTGAGGAAACGTGCCTGTTGGCCCAACAAACCCCACTAGGGTATTGTATAGTTTAAACAAAAAGTGGATAAACATTTCTGGGAACCCAAACCTGGAAAGGACTGCCTTCAGGAAGGCCCATGAAACGTTGTCAAAGGCCTTCTCAGTGTCTAAACTAAGTAGTACAGTGGGTTGTTTTGTGGAGTGGAGGGAGTCAATGATATGGACAGTGCATTTGAGATTATCTTGTGCCTGCTGACCTGTGACAAACCTGGTTTGATCCAAATATATAAGGGTCGGGATCACCTGCTGTAACCGGCGTGTAATTATGGACATAAACAATTTATAGTCAGTATTGAGGATGGAGATAGGGCTGAAAGAACAACATAAGGAGGGGTCCTTTCCAGGTTTGGGTAGCACAGAAATAATTGCCTGGGACCAAAAGATCAAGGTGGAGGCCTCCTTACTTATAGCCTGATGAAACACCCTTAGCAATAACGGGGACAGCATTCCTCTATGATGTTTGTAAGGTTCCCTGGGCAGTCCTTCAGTGCTTGGGCATTTGCCAGATTTGAGGTTTGTTATCTCTGCAGATAACTCTTCAGGGGTGATAGGTGAAACAAGAACAAGTTCCACCTGTGGAGCCAGAGTGGGAAGGGAGAGCCCCTCCAGATAAGTAATTAGGGTGGATGGGCCTGGGGTGGGTCCCCTGGGATAGAAATCTGAGTAATATATCCTGAAGGCCTCTGCAGCCTCTGGAGCTAGGTGCAAAGTCTGCTGTGCTTTTGGGCATTTTAAGGCCATGATGATGGCTCTAGTTTCTGTATTCTTAATCTACCTGCTAGTAAACGTAAAGATGTTGGGCCTTCCTCATAGTATCGTTTACATAAAAAAAGGAGCCTCTGCTCCACCTGGTAATCCAAAATGTTGCTAAGTTCCCTCTTAAGTGCTGGAAGTGATTTGGCTCTTGTTTTATCTAAATGTGTCTTTTGTAGGGACTCTAACTGTGCAATTTCTTGTATAAGATGCTCTTTCCGGACTTCTCACTAATCTTTATTTACCTTAGTAGAGAAAGTAACTTTAACTTAGTAAACAAACAGATTTACTAAAAAATTAGTCTGTCCGTTTTACTCAATTGGAGGATCATCACAATGTCTGTCTGCCTGTCCCAGCCCAGTGACCCCACTGCCGCAAGTTGAAACCTGTTTTTAGATCACCTTGTGCTCCAATAAAGTCTGTGAAAGAATTCAGCAGAGAAGCTATAAAACAAAGTTCCCTTACAGCTGTGCTTCAAAGACTGTTCAGTTGCTGATTTAAGACTGCATTAAAAAGAATCTTTGAAGATTTTAAGAAGTATGGGAGCTGAGCTCCCTCTCATTATGAAGTGAGGGGTCTGAGCTCCCACAAAACCCCTCAGAACTACACCCCTGATTACCAGTGGAGGTTGTGGGGGGCAAGGACCATTAATGGGTTCAAACATCGGTGTGACAGGATGAAGGGACTCATAATCACACTTAGGCAGTACTAGGAAGTGGGGGGGGGAGCCGAAAGAGAGGGTGGGCATGAATAACCAAATGCAGCATGAGGTCGGAGTGAGGTAATACCAACTGATGGGCTGTTGGCCTCCTGCCATCAGATTCCATGACTCTAGCACAAGGTTCCATAAAATGGTGGCAATGTAGTATCAATATACGACAAACTTAGTTAGCTATATCTCAGGACTGTGTCCACCTAAGGGTAAGACTAATGCCTCATTTAAAAGGTCTTTTCATGGGATTTCAGGCTATGTTGGCCACTGTACAGGAATGTTACCATTGAAATAACCAGCAGACCAAGCTGGCACAGTGACAAAAATGGCTGAAGCACTGGGCACCTTACCAACCGCTATGCTGGCAGCCGGAGTTCAGGAATGATCCCATGTTGCCAAGGGTAGGTGTGGGAGGGCTGGAAGAGGACTGAGCAGCTGCCTGGCAGCCCTTCTCTCCCAAATCATGGTGGTGTACTGTCTCTACTCTTGGCTGCCACCAGGTTGAATCCTGGTGGCTGCCTATAGGATGCATGAGCATCAGATGTAGGTCAGGGAAGGGAGTCACGGCCCTGAGGCACATGCACGCCTCCCCATGCATGCACCAGTCTGAGTTACAACATGCTAGGGGAAAAGGAGAAACTTGGTGGAAAATATATGGTGAGGCAGGCATCTAGGACACTCTGCATACTGCTTCTCCACCTGCCCTCCACAGGAACCTGTCAGCAGACTGTATTAATGCTTCAAGGGGGAGGCCAGTCCTCCACTCCTGACCCCACCATGGGGGGGCAATCTATGGTGGTACTCACCAGACAGGTAAGCCTGGGGCAATGGTAGATGATGGGGGACAGTGGAGCAGGGCAGATGGGAGCCAAGTTTGTCTCCACCAGGGCGCACAATCAGAATATGGAAAAAAATTACCAGTAGAGGTCTGCTAAATTTGTATTCAAATCTGTTGTTAGATTGGAGCATGAATATGAATTATGAGAGTGGAACAATTCTGTAAATGTCTATGTTAAATCTCCTGGCAATGCAACTGAGAAGGTGGAAACCGCCTTTGGAACATAATTGCTTAATAATCAGTACAGTGGTGTAGTGGCAGCTCTGTGTTGACATCTGTGAGACCCCAGTTTGTGCTCAGACTTGGGTGACCCAATCTAAGAACTACACAGTTTGGTTGGGTCCTGCAGGGGATATATTTGGCTGTAGTGTTAGATCAAAGGGTGACTATGAATTATGTGAGGAGAACAAATGCAGATAACTAGGCAGAAACACTGTGTTAGTGTCTCGTGGCTACTGCGCTTGTGCAATTGCTGATTTCATACTGTGTTTTGCACTAAATAAAGGATTTGCTATCAAAATTATCAGCATGAGAGAGTGCTCCTTTGCAAAACTTAAGTAACTAACTACTGCCTTTTCCAGTTCCAAGTATTGTTTGTTCTAAGGCAGGCAACTCTGAATCCATGAGCGGTCCTTTTTGACTTCACGTAAAAAATACTGCATATGCTGTCATTTCTGTAAAGAGTTACACTGGGCTCACAAATCAGCAGTGCAGACTGTATTTAATTAACCTTGAACTGCATTCTCAACTCATTACCAGCTAGAAGAGACAATTTTTGTCAACTTGCATACTGGCTTCTTGGAATTTTCTGCTTCATTTTTCTTGTGCATGTATTGCCAGTGCAGTGCTTGTAACAAAATGCCTTGCAAAATGGAATGTACAGGGTCACTCAGGACTCATTTACTGTAGAACTCATTGCTGGTCCACTGTCAGTACATCTACAACTCATATCACAGCTTATTAATACCAGCCAAATGCAAAATTATGTACATGCAGCCTGCACTGTGCTTGACATCTAATGCCTTTAACTTTTGCTTTCTAAAACATACCTTTCTTCACAGGTTAAAAACAAGCAAGCCACTTAACCTCCCGGGTTTAATTCTGTCTCATTCTTGATCCCTGACCCTTTGACATTTCCTCAACTTATCTGCGTTTACCTAATGGCTGCTGATGACAACCCATGGGTTGTAAAGCACTTAGGGGTACAATGTATATGAACAGTGCTATAAAACCACATTCTTGCTTTCCTTACTTGAGATTGCCTTGTTTGCTTTTAGAAAGTGTATGTGACTGATATTAGCACATTTGTATTAATATAGTCTTTTTTTTTTTTTTTTTACTAAAAACAGGGCGTGTATTTAATGGTTCTGGGAAACCAATTGACAAGGGCCCACAGGTCATGGCAGAAGACTTCTTGGATATTAATGGTAAGTGATGTTTGATAAGAAGAAGAAAATGAAGAGAGAAACCATTTTGTTTATTGCATAATCAGCAACCATTCTGGGTGGGTGGGGGGCTTTTCACATGGTAAAACACTAAAATCCAATAAGGGCCTGTACATCTTAAACAAAAGTTATTGTTCATTGATTCAATGCACAAGCTATACATTTAACATACGGAGGGTTGGATTTTTAAACGTTGTCAAGTATTTGTGGCAGAGTTTTCTATGACTGTATGGGCGGAGCCCTGCAGTTGTTTTGGAATCACATCACTGTAGGAGACAAACAGAACTGATCTCCGTGTTCTCCTACAGTGATGTGGTCTCCCGTCCACAGTGCTGAAGTCACTGGTGGTCTCTGGTGTCTCCTCTTCCCTTCCCCTTTGAGAATGGAGCTCCCCTTTGCTGTGCTTGGCCACCCCCGGTGCACTACTTTCAGCAACTGTGGAAGTGATGGCTGATTGCAGAACATGGCGGCTCTGACACAAACTGTGCATGCACAATACTCGTGCATGCACAGATCTGTCAAAGCCACCATCTTGCACATGGCAGGCTCCAGTGCATGGAACATGGTGGCTCCAATTCAAAGTGCCACACCAAAATCACCTATGTTGCCCTGGGCAGCCATATCGACTCTGACCAGAGTTTGTTTCATTAAGTTGTTTCACCTCTGATTCACCACCTGCACTTCCCATTCTGACATCTTCCTTGCAACCTCCAAGTCCCATCCACCACTACTAACTCTGTTTTCAAGACTGATAGGGATCCAGATGAGGCAATACCCGAGAGTACCAGTGCTGTCATTCCGGTGGGCCAGTTTACATTTGCAAATATATATTTTTTTATTTACACCCCAACTCCTGGGAGCCTCCTACTTCTCCATGTGGCCAATGTAACCTACTATTGGCCTTGTGTGCCACAGTGAGTTCTGGGCATGTGCCACCCCTCATGGAGGAGCACAATCCCTGGCCCACTGTAGTGGCATGCTGCAGTGCCTGGTGTTGGGCACCTCCCTTCCTGGGCTAGAGCTCATTGCACTCAGCAGCAATCCCTATCCCTGACTGCCCTGATTCATCTTCCCGGGCTCATTCCCAAACCTGGTTCACCAACATGGAAGTTCACTGCACTTCAGCTTGGCTACCGGGTGTCTGCCTTGTAGCACAGTTTTAATTTAATTGTACAGCTTGTGACACAGCATTGGATCACATAAAGTGTCTAACTTTTTGTCATGATTACTCCAATTTACACACATAAAATTATGCATGTGTAAAAGGAAATGATACATGCATTATTTATTTGTGGCATGATAGAGACTTATAAGTACCTCACTGGGCTGAACAAGGTGCAGGAGAGGAGTATTTTTCGGAAGAGAACGTGCACCAGCACGAAAGGACATGCAATGAAGTTGGAAAAGGGGAAATTTAGGAGGGATGTGAGGAAGTGCTTCTTCACTGAAAGAGTGGTGGATGCCTGGCATAGTCTTCCAGCGGAGGTGGTGAGAACGAAAACAGTGGAGGGCTTCAAGCATGCATGAGATAGGCACAAAGGAATCTTATTAGGAAAGCGGAGGGCGGGGGTAGCCAGAAATTAGGTAGGGTCTGCAGTGACAGTACAGACAGGGAAAACTGAGCAGATTGAGTGGGCCAAGCAATCCTTATCTGGCAACAAATTCTGTCTTTCTATGTTTGTCACAATACAGGTAAACTGTCGCAAATGCTTCAAAACATTTGAAAATAGGAAGTCCACCTTTTTGTGCATTTGTTTGACACAAGGGCAACTCAAAATTGCTAATTGCACCTGAATTAAGCATTTTGAAAATCCAGCCACAAAATCTTTAGCAATAAATAAATACTGTACCTTCTAATGCCAAAAAAGAACTTTATTCCTTCTGGACCATCCAGTGCACCCTTTTTATCCTGGGAATGTCAGGGTTTATAACATTTAATGCACTTACAGTATGTATTATGTGAGGAGATTATAATTTTATGATTGTACATGGGTTGTAGGATTCACATTCACTATCTGATTTGCATATGTTTATAGTGCTCATTTTTTGCATATATATTTGTATGTTATTTTTTGTAACAGGTGAAAGCCATAATTATGCAACCTTATAATAACTAGTTAGATGCAGTTCTAACCAGTGTTAAAACTGTGTTTGAATCCAACAACCACCACTTGCATACTGTGTGTGACAATGGTATTTACTCATCTGGGAAAGGTGATAATACCTGCAACCTTTATAGTGCTCCTAAATCTTCACAAATGGGTAATCCTCCACCATCCCATTGGCCGATGCACAATCATAAATCTTTTGGTCTGCTGGAGGCCAATCCCCCCAGCTCTAGCCAGAGAAACCAGTATGAAACTTCCCTAGCAGAAAGAAAAAATAAAGAAAAAGAACACCCGAAGAAGAATATGACAGATAAATAAACAAACAGCTGAAACACAAAGAAATCAGACCAACCAGAACTTGTAGGATGTGAAAAGCGATGTCATTTACTCAGCGGAAAACACACTATCTACAAAGAATAACCTACTAATGCTTTACTATGCTGCATACATGTATCCATAAAAGAGCCATGGCTAAATACATAAATATGACATACTCGGTGAGTGCTTGAAGGAGAGTTAATATGCATAGTGCGTAGAATAGACTCTCCTATCTTCCTTATCTTCTTCTCAGCATGCTGATCCACCAATCTCCCCTAAACTTCACCCCCTGTCTAACTCCTTCTCCTTCTCTGTGGTCTCACCCACTGACATTTTGACTGCCCTACAGACTCTCAACCCCTCCAAAGGCAGTTCATCCGATGGTCTAGACCCTAAGCTGCCCTACTTTTCTGCTCCAGCTATCTCCACCCCACTTGCTGACCTTCTCAACCTTTCCTTCGTGACATCTTCAATCCCCTCTGTCTGGAAGCATACCACTCTTCTTCCCCTGCCTAAGGGTGGTAACTCTACTACCCCTGCAAACTATCGCCCCATTTCTCTCTTTCCTACCCTTGCTAAGCTCCAAGAACACGTGGTCTTATCTCTACTCTCTTCTTATCTTGATGATAACAACTTCTTCACTCCATTTCAATCTGTATTCCAGAAGAATCACTCCACTACCATCTCCCTGATTAGGCTCACTGACTCAATTCTCACAGGGATGGACAGTAGCCAAATCACAGCCACCGTTTTTGTCAAACATGCTAAGGCTTTCAGGACTGTCTCCCACACCCTTCTATTAAACACCCTCTCCTTGGCAGGTTAAACAGTCTCTGCCACTAGCTGGTTCAGGGCCTACCTTGTAAGACTGACACAGGCTGTCAGAATAGCTGACTCCATATCCCCTCCTCTCTGTATTAACACTGGTGTCCCACAGGGGTCCGTGTTGGGCTCAATTTTATTCTCTATTTTTCTCAATGACCTTCCCTCAGCCTGTTCATCAACATCAATCCACATGTATGCTGATGACATGGTTCTTTTCACCTCTGGTCATTCACCTGATGATGTAGCAACCAGACTCCTGCGTGACTTCAATGAAGTTCGGCACTGGTTCAGTTCTCATCAACTTTTCTTTAATGCCAAGAAGACAGTCTCCATGACCTTTGGCACTATGCAGAGACTCTCTAGGTTCCCCTCACTGCCTTCCTTCCATACCCTCGACGGGACTGTCCTTGAGGACTCTACATCTTTAAGATACCTTGGTGTTTGGCTTGACCAACACCTCAACTTCTCTGTTCATGTGGACGCCATCCTAAAAAAGCTGTGCCTCAAGTTTGGTGCCCTATATAGGAACCATAGCTGCCTCCTGCTACCGGCCAGGCATGAACTTGTTCAGAAGATGATTCTACCTATCATCAACTACTGTGATGTGGTCTACAGTGCTGCTCCCAAGTCTCCCTTAACCAGTTTGGACACTCTTTTTAACTCCTGTGGTTTTGCTCTGTATTCCCTTTTTCTCACCCATCACTGCAATCTTTACCACTCCTTAGCTTTTCCCTCATTAGAAAATCAGCGCCTTACTCACTGCGCACAATTCATATCTAAATTCTGGTTTGATTAGCTGCCATCATACCTTACTTCCTCTCTTTCCATCCTCCCTCCCCCTGCTCATTCCCTCAGATCTTATGATTCCCGTTTACTGGTTGTCCCTTGTCGATCATCTGTTGTAGGCCAGATGGCCTTTATGCACCACTTCCCCGAACTTTGGAATGTTTTTCCCCCACAGATTCAGCACTCTTCCTCCCCTATTCAATCTCTTCTTCCCTACATAACTTTCTTTTGGTAAACTGCACTTGTGCCTAATTTCCCCCTCATTCTCCACATTCGCCTTCTTCTCCTGCTTCTGTTAATTTCTCTTCTCTCCCTTGGTTCCCACCCCCTGCTAAGTTTTCTTCCCCATTTGGTATCCTCCCTACCCCCCCTCTTTGCTATTTATCCTTTTAGCAGTACAACCACTTAATTGATTCTCTGTTATTTGATCTGACTTCTAGTTGGTAATATTTTTTGCACTCTCCTAATGATACTGTGAAATGTTCTTCTGATGCACTTTTATGCCTGTTATGTCAGTGGCTCAGTAGGTAGCACACTCGCCTCTGAGGCCTGGAGATCAGAGGGCTGTGGGTTCAGTTCCCACATCTGGCACTTGGGTTAATATCCCAGTACTGACACTGTAATGCAGCATGAGAGGGGTGCTGCATTTCTGAGGTGCCGCCTTTCGGATGAGACGTTAAACCGAGGTCCCATCTGCCTGGATTGGTGGTAGTTCAGGTGGATGTTAAAGATCCCATGGCACTTATCAAAGAGTAGGGAATTTCCCGTGTCCTGGCCAAATTTCCCTCATTCACTAAAAATACCACCAACAGCTTAATCTGGTTCAAGGTCAGTTGGCATTCATCTGTATCCCCCTCCCCCGGGTCGTGCCTGAAAATAGGCAGGATTTGTCTAGTGCACTTACCCGGTCAACAAAAGCTAAATAAATAAATAAATGTGCAAAGGTACTTTATGTATTTGTACTATGTTTTCCTGTATGCATGATTTCCCCAATACCCTCTCCCTCAGGATGCACCAGGAGATGAGCAAAACATTTAAATAAATAAATAAAACATAAAGCATATGCAAGAAAAACAAAATACATTGTATATGCCTATCCACAGCCAAATAATGCCCCCCCATAAAGGTAATACCCAGCTGGAGCCGTAACTGGCCAAACAACTTCACCATAGGGCCATGGAAACCCAGAAACAGTACCCTTAAGAATGAAGCTTTCTGACCTAAAGTCAGTGTTTCTGGCTGCTGCAGTAGCCTGGGTTCATCAACCTTGGGAGGGAACATGAGCACTGTAAAGGCTGCAGATATAACAACCTTTACCAGGTGAGTAAATACCATTATCCCCTGCAACCTTTCCAGTGTTCATAAATCCTCACAAATGGGACTTCGTCGCAGTGCCCAGAAAAAACCTATGGGAGGGTAACAAAACAGACGAACCCTGCCCTCAGTCCAAAGCTGTGGTTGCCCGAAGCACCACTTTACCAAACGTGGCCCTGTCTGCTGAGGCGACATCCAATCTGTAATAGCACACAAATGTGTGGACAGAGGACCAAGTAGCTGCTGCACAGATATCCTGTACGGAGGCACCTCTCCTCTCAGCCCACGAAGCTGATAAAGCCCTAGTGGAATGCACCCTGATCCATTTTGGGGGCTCCTGCCCTGCCCCTTGATAAGCTATGATTATCGTCCCCCCTTATCCAGCTGGAAATGGCTTCTTTAGAAGCTTCTTGTCCCCTCTTCCTGCCAGAAAAGAACACAAACTATTTGTCCGACCTATGAAAACCTTCAGACATCGACGGATAAGCCTTCAGCACAGAAACCATGTCCAAAGGATGAGGGACTCCATCCAGGTCTCCTCATGACCCCCTCATGGCTGGCAGGTGAATTGTCTGTTCTACATGAACTGTGAGACCACTTTAGGAGTGAAGGATGGGACAACCAACAAGGAAACCCTGTCATTATGGAAGGTCAGAAATGATTCCCGGCAAGATAGCACTTGCAGCTCACCCACACACCTGCCAGAGCACATAGCCATAAGAAACACCATTCTCAGGGTTACAAAATAAGGGGACTTGTCATAAAACAGGGGCTTATACATGCTGTCCAGCACCAGGTTAAGTTGCCAAGCAGCACAGAGCAGTCGAACCCTGGGGGACACGATCTGCACTGCCCTGAGCAATCGAACCACACTGGGATGTGATCCAATGTCACCTACCCTGGGGAGACGTCCTCTCACTGCTGCGATGGCTGACACCTGAACCCATAAAGAAGAGTAAGCAAGACCCTTGTTAGTGCCATCATTGAGAAAATCAAGAATTTGAGGAAGTCCTGCTACCGAAGGTGACAAACCCTTTGCAGTACACCACTTGCAAAAAATATGCCAATGTCTCTGGTAAGTCCTGTTTGTTGAAACCTTGCGGGATTGCAGGAGACATTCCATCACTTTAGGAGGGTATCCCTCCTTCAACAGTCTTGTCCTCTTAACATCTAAGCCATCAGCCAAAGCACCTGGGGGTTGTGGTGTTGAATTAGACCCTGAAGCAGCAAGTCTGGTCTCTTGGCAGTCGCAAAGAACAGTTGAGTAACATCACCCTGAGTAGTAGTACCATGACTTCCTCAGCCAGTCCAGAGCCACCAGCAGGACAGTCACTCTCATGGATCTGATCTTGAGAAGAACTTTTGCGATTATGGGAATAGGCAGGAAAATGTATGCTCGTTGGAATGTCCATGGCGCTGCCATTGTGTCCACTACTTTGGTCTGACTGTCGGGAAGGCAGCAGTGAAAATGGGGCAGTTGTGCATTACTCCAAGAGGCCATCAGATCTACCTGAAAAGGGCCCCATCTGAGAACAAGAGTCTGAAACACCTGTGGGTGTAACTGCCATTCCACCTGACTGAGGGTCACTCGGCTAAGCCAGTCAGCCTGGGAGTTCAGTTTCCCGACTAGATCTGTTGCATGATATCATCAGCAGGTGGTTCTCCACCCACCACAAGGTACATAACACTTCCCTGGGGATTGTTCTGCTGTGTGTCCCGCCTTGCTTGTTTATGTAAGCCATAGTAACCTGATTGTCTGTTTGTATCAGCACCGTCTGACCCATCAGCCTGGGCATGAAAAATAGCAGGCTTTGTACACTGCTCACATTTTGAGCACACTGATGGGAAGGAGAGACTTCTGTGAAGACCATTTTCCCTGGGTAACATGCCGCCCCATCATGGTTCCCCAACCTAGGAGGCTGGTGTTCATTGTAATCGTCACCACTGGGGTCAATGGTAACAGGATGCCCTTGGACAGGTTGGTCCTGTTCTCCCACCAATCAAGACTCCTGAGTATAACCCAACTGGGCTCAAGTATGTACTCTAAGTCCTGGGATGATTGGTCCTAAGTATCTAGAATGAACCTCTGAAGTGGTCGCATGTGTAGCCGAACCCACGGAACCATTGCTATCATGGAAGCCATCAGGCCTAGCAGCTGAAGGTGCAAATGTACTGGTCTGTGTAGCTGTGCCTGAATAGACTCCATGAACCATAGAATGTTGTCTACCTTTTCCTCTGTCTGGAAGACTCTTCCCGTGCTGGTGTTGATCTTGGCCCCCAGGTGGGTGATCTCCTGTGCTGGAATCAGCTGGCTTTTGTTCCAGTTGATAATCCTGTTGTGCCATTATAGACACTCAACTATGGCCTCTGTTTCCTTCTGGGCTTGAGCCAGTGACCTGGCCCTTATGAGCCAATCATCCAGATAGGGAATGACATGAATCCTCCGCTGCCGAAGGAGCGCTGAAATCACGATCAGTGTTTTTGTGAAGACTCGTGGAGCTCAGGCCAGGCCGAAAGGTAGGCAGGTGTATTGGAAATGGCCCCCATTGATTTGAAACCTGAGGTAGTGATGGTGACTGGGGCAAAGTGGAATGTGCAGGAAAGCATCCTTTAAGTCTATTGAAGTTAGAAAGTCCCCAGGCTGAATCGCCATCAGTGTTGACTGAAGCTTTTCCATTTTGAATTTCTTGTACACCACAAATGTGTCCAGGAACTTTAGGTCGAGAACTGGACATAGACCCTCTGTCTTCTTTGGGACCATGAAGAACAAAGAATACACCCCTGTGCTCCTTTCCTGAGGCAGCACTGGTACTATAGCCCTGCTCATGAGTAGGTCACGCAGAGCATGCTGGATTGCCACCACCCATTGAGGCTCCTTGGGCATTGAGGATATCATCAGTTTGTGTGGAATTATCTTTTGTGTGAACTCTATGGTGTAACCATGAGACACCTGTTCCCATACCCACTTGTGCTTGATGGTCTGGGCCCATTGATTGGGAAACAACTGAAGTTATCCTCCCAGGGAAGGGCTGTCTGCCGGGGCCCACCTCATCTCATTGGCTTTTCTCCACAGAGCCTCCAATGGTTCTGTTGCTGTGGAAGCCTCCACGTTTGCCAAAGCTACCTCTGAACTTAGATTTGGCCTGGAACTGAGCCTTGGATGCTCTGCCTTTCTGGGAATTAGTTTGTGCCAATTTTGCTTAGCCTTTGTTGCCCCTGAACTTGGGATGAAAGGGTGCCAGTCCGACAGAAGGTACAGGTCCTTCTTAACAGCAATCTGCTTCATTCCAGCCTTATCCCTGAGCAGTGGGGTCAGGGTGTCACCAAAGAGATGGCCCCCCTTACATGGGAGGTTCATCAGCATTGCCTTGGACTCAGCAGCCACCTGCCACAGTTTGAGCCAGAGGGCATGTTTGGCACGGTTGGTCAGTACCGTGACCCTGGTGCTGAATTTCATGATATCTGATGACACATCCACTAGGCAATGGGTGGTCTGTATGGCACAACCTGCCTGTCCTGTCAGTGGTGACTCCTCTGGGAGTGCATCCACGATGGCCTCAACCCATTGTAAGAGGGCTCTACTAGTATACCATACTGCTGTCCCCACCAACAAGGCAATGCCTGTCACCGCATGGATTTTCTTCAGTGATTCTTTGACTTTCTTATCCATTGGGTCTTTTAGAGCTGCAGTGCTCTCAACCAGTATAACTGTGTGCCTGGCCAGGGTCGACACTTTAGGGGCCATGTGCCATATAGTGAGGTGTGATTGGGACAGCGGGTCTAGAATTTGGACAGACTTCTTCTCTAGGATCCTGGAAGGTTCTGACACCTCCATTTCCTTGTCCAGGATAGCATCGAGGACTCTGCATGTGGGGAACATGAGTCCCGCAGCCCTGGTCTGTGAGGACAGGAGGGGTTCCGTTGAGGCATGGGGTGCTTCTGGCTCATCCAGGAGCTGCAGTACCTCACAAATCAATTTCAGCAGTTCCACTATGTCCTCCTGTGGGCAGAGTCAGCCTGTAGCCTGCCCGGAGTCCTGTTCCTCTTCTTCCTCCGCTGAGGAGTCCCTAATCCCTTCTGCCTGCTCCTTTTCTTTGGGGGATGTGGGGCCTGTGTTGACCCCAGACATTTTGGGTCTGTATCCTGGAGTTGCTCCTGCAGCTGTTGTTGCATCCTTTCCAGCCATTGAAAGAGGAGGCCAGCATTCAGAGTCAGTGGTGCTGTAGGTGAAGTTGCCTCTTCCTGTGTGGAAACCACATCCAGGTTGTGACTCTGCAGAGCCCTGTTCTCCTACACTGTGCAAATGGCACACAGAGCTTCCCCTACATGAGTCTCCTGGGGTGTGGAACCACATTCCAGGAAGGCAGGCATGGCAGTCATCAGATGCAAGCCGTCAGATCTGTAGAGAGGAAAGAGGAAGAATTGTATCAGGAACATGACTCTTTACCTCCTGATGTCAAAGCAACAACATCTTTGGGAGGCAATATACCGCAGTGGTTTAAGGCTCTGATCTGCAAATCTGGAGACCTGGGTTTGAATCCCTTAGCCCCCACTTGCATAATGTGTGACCCTGAGCAAGTCACTTACGTTCCCTGTGCTCCCAGGTTGCACCTGTAAACCAGCTTTCAGCTTAGTGTGTCTCACCTGGTTAAACAATTGGGGAAAAAAAAACATCTTTGTAGGGGCTGGGGCGATGTCAGGAACCTATGCTGAGGTATTGCCCCTTTAAGAAAATGCTGAGCCACTCATAATATGGCCATCTGGTTATGCTTGGGCGCCACCTTAGTTGTCTACCTGGCTCAGCTTATGTAGCCCTTAAGATGGTGGCCTCCTTGCGGCTCTAGTAAGATGGCCGCCAGTCTCGCGATAACCCACGGGAATTAATCTATCAGCTCCTTAAGTTTCGTGGGAGCTCCCCTTTCCTGTGGGATTTCTCCTTGGATGAGGATTCCTCTCATCAGACATCTCTGGCTGCTATTTGTTTATTTATTTATAGAATCCTCCTACGCCAGGTTGTATCTCCCCACCTGCTATCCTTGTCTAGGGGGTGACGGGCAACCATGCTCACTTCATTTGCAGGCATTCTGCTCCATCTGTTCAAGTCTTGCATGGGCCACCATGCTTCCAGGTTGCCGTGAGACTTCAGGCATGAGTCCGCAACAGCCACCATCTTATCAGGTGGTCATGAGAGTATGGAGACAGCATGGCGGTCTGTGGAATGTGTGGGGGATAAAGGGTAGTTCACGAATGTCGCAAACTCTCCCCAGGCCTGCCTCACCCAATGAGAAACCCAGGATCATCAGTAGGGGGAACGGAGGATGCAGTGTAGCCCAGCCGGGCTGGATGCCTGGTGGCAGAGGTGACAGACATCTGCTGCAGGTGAGCCCAAGTGAAGGAGGGCACAGCTGAGATGGAGGAAGGAGGGGGATTCCGTGAAAAAGAGAACAGCAGGAATGGGGATTCTCTGTTCATGCTGCTATTGGGGGGATCAGAATGGACCCTAGGGTTGCCGTAGATGTGTGGACTGCCTTGTCAGCCCTCCTGTTACTGCTGTCTGTGCCTCTGGAGTAGTCACTACCTGAGGGACCACTCCACAGCACAGCAACTTTGGGAATGCTACCAAGAGGGTCACCAACTGGGACAGGGGTGACAGCCAGATGCTACCTGAGGGTCTGGCTCCACCAGCTTCCTGCCCCTGCAGTATTGAGCAGCATTGAAATGCTCCAGTATATCTGAACCTAGGAGTATCAAATATGTTAGCTGTAATAGAGGCATGTTGGTTAGTAAAGAAAGCCCTAAGCTCCAACTCATTCAGTCCTGTTGATGTGACTATCTAGATAGAAGCACAGGGTGAAATAAGCTAAAATAAATTACTCATAGAGGGAACGATTCAGATCGTGACTGACCTCCAGGAGATGCACAAAAAATACTAGTTTCTCTGGCTGGAGCGGGGGATTGGCCTCCAGTAGACCAAACAATTTATGATTGTGCATTGGCCAGTGGGACAGCAGAGGATTACCCATTTGTGAGGATCTATGAGCACTGGAAAGGTTGCAGGGGACAAGGTGCAAGTCACTTAACTTCCCTGTGCTCCCAGATTGCACCTGGAAACAAGCCACGGCTCAGTGTGTCTTCCTGGTCAAAAAACTGTAAAATAAGTAAGAAGAAGGAACTTGGGTTTAATTCATGTGATTATCCTGGATCTATAGTATCACATCTGCTTTATATGCAGAAGGTCCTGGGTTCAGTCCCAGTGGAACCATCTTGCTCACAAGCATCCTGACTGAATTATGGGGAAACTCCACACAGTATCAGTATTCTGATGCTGTAGATTGTTGTTAAACATGGGTATGTCATTACAAATCCTGCTATACTCAGTTGCGATGTCGTATTCATATATATAACTAGATTTTTTAAGTGTTGGATAAAGTACCTGCTGTATTTTTCATTTTTTCTTCCCTCTCTCTCCCCTGTTCACTTTCCCTACAAATTCAACATTACATTTACCCCTACCAAATCCCATCACTGTTATTGATTCCAGACTCACTGTCGCCTGTAAATTTGATTTTGTAACACTTCTTGATGGGAGACCTGAATATGCCAGATGTTAACTGGAACACATTTGCTGAAGCCACATCCCAGAGCAGGGCCATTCTTGATGCCCTACACGTGGCATGTCTCAGACAGCTAGTTTCAGAACCCACTTGTGAGGGAGCAATCTTAGACTTCGTACTCTCAAATGGGGGGGGTGAGAGGATCTCAACACAGAAGGAGCAGGACAGAGAGCTGTACCAGTTAAGGCAGAAGAAAGCAGGGAGGGAAGTCAGAACAGCAAAGGCCCAAACTGAGGAAAAGATAGCCAACTTGGTTAAGAAGGGGGATAAAACCTTTTATAGGTACATCAAGGAGCATAGAAAGACAAAGGGAGGGGTAGTGAGGCTGAATAGAATGGATGGTGGGTGGGTAGAGAGGGACAGTGAAAAAGCAGGGATACTGAAAGAATATTTCTGCTCAGTATTCACAAAAGAGGAGGAGGAGGGGGAGGTGTCGAATCCAATTAACAGAAGCACTCTTGATAGGGGGGTCGATCCCAGTCCTTTCAGAGAAGAAAGAGTTCTGAAGGAACTCCTAAAACTGAAGGTGGACAAAGCAATGGGGCCTGATGTAATTCACCCCAGAATTCTAAAAGAATTAAGGGGAGAACTAGTGAAACCACTGACTACCCTTTTTAACAAATCATGGGAGGATGGTGTGGTATCTGAGAACTGGAGGAAGGTGGATGGATTCCCTTCACAAAAGTGGGACCAAGACAGGCAGGAAACTACAGACCTGTCAGTTTGACCTCTGCGGTAGGGAAAAATGATGGAATCACTTCTGAAGGAAAGAATTGTTGAGTACCTAGAGGCCAGTGGGGCACAGGATCCAAGGCAGCATGGGTTCACAGTGGGACGGTCATGTCAGATGAATCTAATTGACTTCTTTGACTGGGTGACCAAAGTGGTAGACCAGGGAGGGGCTGTGGACATGGCCTACCTAAACTTCAGCAATGCATTTGACACAGTCCCACACAAAAGTTTAATAGTCAAATTAACCAGCCTGGGAGTGGGTCCCAGGGTGGTAGCCTGGGTAAAACATTGGCTGGACAACAGGACACAGAAGGTAATTGTAAATGGAGTCCACTCTGAAGAAAGAGGGGTTACTAGTGGGTACCATGAGGGTTTAGTACTGGTCCAGTCCTTTTAATGTCTTTATAAGTGACATTGCAGAGGGACTGAAGGAAAAGTATGCCTCTTTGCTGATGACACAAAGATCTGCAACAGGGTTGATACACAAGGAGGCATGGAAAGGATGAGAAGAGACTTGGCAAGGTTGGAGGAATGGTCAGAAGTATGGCAGCTTGATTCAACGCAGAAGTGCAAATAATGCACCTGGGAAACAAAAACCCAGGGGAAGATTACACAATGGGGGGAGGTAGTAACAACAACAAAAATGGAAAGGGACCTGGGAGTAATCATATCAGATGACCTTAAGGTTAGCAAGCAATGTGAGAAGGCAGTAGGGAGGGCTGGGGGTATACTGGGATGTATAGGGAGATGCATCACCAGCAGAAAACAGGAAGTTGTTATCCCTCTGTATAGACAGTTGGTGAGACCCCATCTGGAGTACTGTGTCCAGTTCTGGAGACCCCATCTCCACAAGGACATAGACAGGATTGAGGCAGTCCAGAGGAGGGCAACTAAAATGGTACAGGGTCTGCAAGAGAAGCCATACGAAGAGAGACTAAAGGAGCTTAATATGTATACCCTTGAGGACAAGGGTGTAGCCAGGGATTTCAGATCTGCACACCAAGCTGACTACTGCTACCTGCCCCCCCACATTGTTAGGGTAAGCTACCCCCCCACCCCACCACCAGGTGTAGCCAGACAATGTACAAATGTATGCCAGGACCGTGTTTGTTGCCTCATTTGGCACAATAAATACAACTTTTGTATCTCACAACAGTGGTTGTTGCCATGCATTGTTCCCTAAGACACCCACATACCAGCCCAGAGCCTGTAAAGTTGTATTGTCCTTGGGATGCAAAGAGAGTATTAGTGACCAGTCCTTCTAGTTTTGCCTCCTATAAATAAAATTACAGAAAGGTTCAGTATTTTTTTTGTTAGTTTTCATGGAAAAGGGAAGCAGTTCAGAGCCTAATTGCTACCCCCCTTAAATAAAATTGCACACCATGGAGTGCTTGGAGTATGCCTGCCTACACCCGTGCTTGAGGAAAGGAGGTAGAAGGGGGACATGATAGAAACTTTTAAGTACCTCAGTGGAATCAACAAAGTCCAAGAGGGTAGCATCTTTCAGAAAAAGAGATGTGCAAGAACAAGGGGACACAATTTAAAGATGGGGGGCGGTTCAGAGGCAATGTGAGGAAGTATTTTTTCACAGACAGGGTGGTGGATGCATGGAACAGCCTTCCTGAGGAGGTTGTGGGGTCTAAAACTGGGAGAATTCAAGAATACATGGGACAGACATAAGGCAATTCTTGTGGGGGTTAAGAAGAAATAGGCTGTTGGTTAACTAGGATCTGCAGCTTATCCTGTAGGTAGGGAAATGAGTAGACTAGGTGGGCCAAGCGGTCCTTATCTGCCGTCAAAGTCTATGTTTCTATGTTTCTTTTTTGTGTGTTTTCTTTGTAACATAAAAAAAAAAAACTATTATATGCAACCGGATCCTGCCAAGCATGCCTGATCGTGTAGTCACAGCTGGAACCTAGCCTGATTCCCTCAGTGACCATATTTCCTCCTACTGCATTTGAAAGTGCAAACTAAACAAACCACCTCCCCAACTTATTAACATTAACTCCCTAGAAACCCTTGATGTAAACCTACTGAACGCTGAGCTGAACAATCAAAACTGGATTACAATGTAGCTCTTCCCTGACGTTGAATCTGCTTCATTATACTTTGTAGCTACCCTAAAAAAAGTCTATGACAAACTGCTTCCGGCACAATTCAGAATGGGGTGGTCAATATAACTGGATCTCCCCTGCTGTCCTGGATTGCTACTTCCAGCAGGACAAAGTCTGGGCCAAGTACATGGCTACGCTTGACGGTAGTAATTGGGAGATAAACAGACAGCTTCAAAAACCTCGCTGTTGCTTCCACAAGAAATACGAAAGCTACAGTATGTACTACCCCAACTATATGGCTATGACCAACAACAAACCAAGGAATCACTGGTCTGGAAAAATTTACCCTAGCTGATATCTACCTCATACATAACAACACCCTAATTCAAGGGAGCACCAAGATTGCTGACACCTTAAATCATCATTTCACAGAACTCTATCTCCCTCTACCCACCCTGCCTCAGCCTTCTTCAGTCACCACTGCCACCCCCAGCTCCCACAGCTCTCCTTGTTTCCCTGCTTCAGCGCCATTCTTCAGCAGGGGTGTAGCCAGAAATTTTCCTTTTGTATACAATCTCCAACAGCTAAACCCCCCATTAAAAAATTTACACAACCTTTCCAAATGGCACCCCCTTCCAAACAAGTGAGATTGTTGTCAGATGATTCCTCTAATGTTCTTTAAAGAGGTTATACATGTATCTGTCTCCTAAACAACAGAAGTTTAAACAGAGACGCTCCTCAGTGGCCTACACCAATCCAAAAACTACAGATTAGAATGATAATGTTAACAGAAAGGCGAATGGTTTGTGACAGGCACTCAACAAAACTGTACACAAATGTGTACAGTGAATATGCCTGTCTACACCACTGTCCTTCAGCTTCACTGATATCAACCAAAATGAGGTTTACAAGTTAGTGAATGAACTAGACATCACCAAAATCATTGGTTTTCATTTGACAGTGTCAAACCTCACCTTCTAAGGCTAGCAGCAGTGCAATTAGCTTAGCCATTTACCACCCTATTCAACCCATGTACAGGAAAAGTTCCTTCAGCTTGGAAAGCAACAATTAACATCCCTTTCCTCAAATCAGGGCTACCACCAGACCTGAACAATTACTGGCCAATTTCTGTTCTCCCAGTCCTCAGCAAGCCCGTTGGAAAACCGGTGCAGACAGCTATTGGAATATATTCTCCATCATCTATTTAAGGCGCAGCTGGCTTTTGGCCCACTTATTCCACCCCCACAGACCTCTTAGAAGTCATAAAATGCCAATCCTCAGCTATCAACAAGGGCTTCCACACTGGCACCATCTTTATTGACTTCATCAAGGTGTTTGATACTATGGAGCAAATGCTCCTACTCCATATGCTTAAATAGTTTAGTCTCACACAAATGCCCTGCGCTAGTTCCAAGACTACAGCAGAGCCAGCCACAATGCAATGCAATAACTTGCAGTAAGTGACATGTCACAAAATACTGCATGACAAAGGGGCTTAATTTCCATTGAATTACACTGTTCCCTGCAGTATACTGTAGCATTTTGTGACATACTGCAGTGTTACTGTGTTGCATCCTGGCTGGCACCACTGTATCTAAAGAACAGATCACAGCCAACTAAAATAAATGGTGGAACCTCAACAGCAAAGTCTCTGAACCTTGATGTACCACAGTGCTCCCTGCTAGGATTGCTACACTTCAGTATTTTTGTAAATGACCTCCGTTCCATCTGTGATAGCTTCAACATCACAGCACACCTTTATGTGGATAATACCTTTAGCTATGCCATATCCAAGTGTCATGCTGACCTCATCAGTATATTGCAAGCTGCCTTCAGTATTATACAAACATGGATGGACACAAAATAAATTAACCCTTAATAGTACTAAAACCAAAGTAATGGCATTCAGTAGCAAGACTGTTGCCCAGCACTGCCTACAAATACTACATCAGTCTGGCATCCCTTTAGGCATAGTCTGTGCCTTCTAGTACCTCAAACGTTGGTCAAACCCTCAGCTAAACTTTACTGAACACATCACCAGAACTGTGAGAGCTTGCCACCAAACATCTTTGGCCTTATGCTGTATATGTAACTGTCTCATTCCACACACCAGGTGCTTAATCATTTGGTAATCCCTCCTGCCAGTTCTGGAATATGGCAGAGAAGTTTAGAAAACTGTACCAGTCACCTCACTGCAGAAAGTTACACTTGCATACGACAACATGTGTAGGTTTACTCTAGGGTGCAACAAAAGAGCCCACTACTGCTTAATGTACAGTACAGGGATCTTGAACTACTACCCCTGAACAAGAGGAGAGAACCTAAATGTGCCACCTTGGACATACAGGTGTGCTCAGACGGACAGTACCCCACCTACCTCTGCAGGCTGCTAACTAAGACCAACTAGTCATGCCTGCTAAGGTATCAGGATAATGATTTCCTTCATATACCCCTTTCTTACAAGTCAGTAATCAAAAAGGCCTTCTCCGTTGATGATCCATCATCCCAAAACTCCCTTCTCAGTGATTTTAAGACCACTACCACTACCCAACATTTCAAGCAGGCCATGCCCACCTATCTTCTTGTGACCTGCTCGCAGGAACCCCCAAACCTATTTGACTCCAGTTGCCGACTGTCTACTCTGAACACCCCGCCCTGTCTATCCCCTCATGTTAATCTTCTGTACATTGTTGCATAATTTTGTGTTATTGTATATGCATTGTGTTATTACCTTGAACACTTAGTTACTGTAATCTTGTCATGTTAGATAATGCTTGTTGGCTGCTGCAACAGTCACCCTGGAACTCACTTGAAAAATAGGCATTATGCCTAAATATGATCTCCTGGTGTCAAAAATTCTAAAAATAATATAAAATAATATAATACAATACAATGCAATATAATGTAATGTATTATGATGTAATAGCAGAGTCAACTAAATTTAACACACCCTCAGTTAATAACTTGAGTTTTGCTCTTGCTATTTTTGAGTTTATCCCAGACCTGAGGGGTGTAAACTTTGTTATACATGTTCCCATACATTATTCTATATTGATTAATAGTTCAGTTTAACTTACTTAAGTTGCAAACTAGGGAGGGTAGACATTACTTGAATCCTACCCTTGCCCTTCCTCGGTGTTCTTACCAGTTGTCTGAAACATGTTTTATTGATTAATTATTTTGTGTACTGGGTACATTCACAGGAATTATATTCCATTTACGTGAGTGAGACAGTTTACTGCATCTCAGTACATGCAGCTGCTGCCATAGATACATTCAGATATTTCCAGATATTTTGTGATATATCTAAAGAGATTCTCTCTGGTGGCCCTCAGTTGTACTGCAGGCAGGCAGGGATTTTCTCCAGAGAGATCACAGGAATTGCAGGAAATATCTGGCCCAGTCACTCATGTAAATGATATATGATTCCTGTGAGTTTACCCAGTAAGTAACTGTTGTTTGAGAGGAAGCTATAGCAGTCATGTTAAATTACAATAAAGTTGAATCTTGAGAGCTGGGAGCTTGGCCATGTTTGTGTATAGCAGGGGAAAAGTGGCAGTTGAACTATGCTGATTTGATGGAAGGCAATCCGAGCCTGGCCCCACGATCAATATTTTTATGTTGATTGCACGCATGCGCAAGAAACATATTGTGGCAGCTTTCTCCACAAGCAGGTTGTGGAGGCACGACACTGTTACGGCCAATGTCCCCACAGTCTTTAAAGGCTTGTCCAGCGTCCCTCAATGCCATGGCATGCTGCTGCTGACACTAGTTCAGCCAGTGTGCCACCAACTTGTTAAAATTTAGCCGCTGCAATCAGGGGCTGCCTCGTCATTGCAGTGTAAGCCATTTGCTACAATGAGGGAGCGACCGGTCATTGCAGGGCGGGATCTTCACACGCTGACATTGTTTGTGAACATGGCGGTGGTTTGCCACCGTGTTCACAAACAATATTAACCCCCCCCACTGTGTTTATTTGCCGATGGGGGCCCCAATCTCCATTGGCTTCAGTGCCCCAATGTTTCTGTTGCCAACAGGGAGCCCACTCCCCGTCGGCGTTATATAACCCCCCCCGATACTGTCTGCCAATGGAGTGCCCAATCCCCATAGGTATAATGTCACCCCCCTTTTGTTGTGTGCTGACGGGGGTGCCCAATCCCCCATCGGCAACAGCTTGCCTCCCCCAAAAGAAAGACTCCAGTGGCATGCTGCCAGCCCACCCCAGTGTGCCACATACCCCTGTAAAATAAAAAATGGTCCCGCGATGTCTTTTGTTTTTTTTTAACCTGTAAAAAAGGAAACTGTCCCTCGGCGGTCTCCCTGTCCCCCTCCCTCAACCCGTGCCCACCCTGCTTCCCCACACCCCCCCTCACCCCATACTTACCTCTGGAGCTTGGCGCGATGATCTTCGGTGGACCGTGAACATGTATGCACTCTTCAAAGCCGACCGCGAACTGAGGAAATGCCAGGCAGCTGTATAATGGAATAAATGTTTTTTCCCCAACTTTAATGCATATATCAGTCGTTTTTTGGAATTTTGGCACCAAATTTTCAACATGGGGTTTTTGGAACCCCTCCTCATGAATTCTGGAACTGTCATGACGTTAATCGGCCCCGAAAGGTGATTTAGTGGTCATTGCGTGAAATCACCTTTTGGGGCCGATTAGTGAAACGACAGTGCCAGTGTTCATGAGGTGGGCTCTCAAAAAGCCCATGTTGCAAATTTGGTGGAAAAAAATCCAAAAAATGACTGTTTTACAAGCGTGCATTGCGCAGTTGCTACGCACGCTCATAACTTTGCGAATTTGCAATATTTTCAAGCCAGATTTTCAACATTGCCATTTTTTCACACCTCCTTGTGAACAGTACAGCTGTCATTGTTCATATCCTGGCCAAAATGTGTTTTCGTAGTTCCAGCGCAGAATAGCGCGGTCGCTGTGGGAAATTAGTGTTTGGGACAGATTAAGAAAATGACAGTGACACTGTTCATGAGTAGAGGTCCTAAAATGCCTATATTGAAAATTTGGTGATGATACTCTATAAAATGACTATGTTACGAGCCTGCATCGCGCAGTTGGCACACACGCTTGTAACTTCACAAATTTGTAATATTTTCACTCCAGATTTTCAGTATTGCTATTTTCCCACACCTACTTATGAACAGTACAGCTGTCATGTTTCCCATCCTGACCGAAATGTGTTTTCGCAATTTCGGCTCAGAATAGGGCGGTCGCTGTGGGAAATCACTGTTCAGGACAGATTAAGAAAATGACAGTGATACTGTTCATGAGCAGAGGTCCTAAAATGCCTATGTTGAAAATTTGGTGATGATAGCCCATCAAATGACTGTGTTACAAGTGTGCGTTGCACACTTTCCACACACCCTTGTAACTCCGCAGATTTATAATATTGTCACGCCAGATTTTCAACAGTGGCATTTTTTCACACTTCCTTATGAGCAGTACAGCAGTCTTTTTTCACATCCTGACCAAAATGTGTTTTCACAGTTCCAGTGCAGAATAACATGGTCGCTGTGGGAAATCAGTGTTCGGGACAGATTAAGAAAATGACAGTGGCACTGTTCATGAGCAGCGGTCCTAAAATCCCCATGTTGAAAATCTGGTGATGAAACTCCATAACATGACTGTGTTACAAGTATGTGTTGAACTGTTTCCACGCACCCTTGTAACTTCGCACAAATTTGTAATATTTTTACACCACATTTTCAACAGTGGCATTTTTTCACACCTCCTTATGAACAGTACAGCTGTCATTTTTCACATCCTGGCTAAAAAGTGTTTTGCACTCCTGCCAGAGAATAGCACAGTTGCTGTGGGAAATCAGTGCTTGTGACAGATTAAGACTGAGCGAGTGAGAGGGGTGAGTGACCGAGCTCAACTGAGCTCTGTTGGGACTGCTGCAGATTTGTTTGTGGGCAGAAAAAGGCCCCAACACAAGAGCCCAGTACAAAAGGGCAGCCTGCAGCACTGGGAGAAACAGAACGAGAGAGCAAGTGAGGGAGGGGGAGTGAGCGAACTCACCGGAGCGCTGTCAGGACTGCTGCAGATTTCTTTGGGGGCAGAAAAAAGGCGTCAATGCAGGCAGGGGCCCAGTACAAAAGGTAGCCTGCAGCGGTGGGAGAAACAGTACGAGGGAGTGAGATGGGAAACTGAGTGAGCTCAACGGAGCACTATCAGGACTGTTGCGGATTTCTTTGTGGGCAGAAAAAGGTGCCAATGCAGGCAGAAGCCCTGTATAAAAGGGCAGCTTGCAGCGCCAGGACAAACAGAATGAGTGCATGAGAGAGAGAGACTGAGCAACCGCAATGGAGCTCTGTTGGGACAGCTGCAGATTTCTCTGTGGACAGACAAAGGTGCCAACGCAGCCAGGAGCCCCGTACAAAAGCACAGCCTGCAGTGCCAAGAAAAACAGAATGAGTGAGGCACAGAGCGGTAGTGAGTGAGCTCAACAGAGCTCTATTTTGACTGCTGTGGATTTCTTTGTGGGCAGAAAAAGGCGGCAATGCAGGCAGGAGCCCAGTACATAAGGCCAGCTTGCAGCACCGGCAGAAATGGAATGAGTGAGTGAGAGAGGGGGAGTGAGCGAGCTCAATGGAGCTGTGTCGGGACTGCTTTAGATTTCTTTGTGGCCAGAAAAAGCCACCAATGCAGGCAGGAGCCTAGTACAAAAGGGCAGCCTGTAGCGGTGGGAGACACAGAACGAGTGAGTGAGGGAGGGAGAGTGAGTGAGCTCAACGGAGCTCTGCTGGGACTGCTGCAGATTTGTTTGTGGGCAGAAAAGGGCAGCAATGCACGCAGGGCCCCAGTACAAAAGAGCAGCCTGCAGTGGCGGGAAAACCAGAATTAGTGAGTGAGAGAGGAGGAGTGAGCGAGCTCAATGGAGCTCTATTGTAACTGCCGCAAATTTCTTTGTGGACAGAAGAAGGCGGCAACGCAGGCAGGAGCCCAGTAGAAAAGGGCAGCCTGCAGCACCGGCAGAAACAGAATGAGTGAGTGAGAGAAGGGGAGTGAGCGAGCTCAATGGAACTTTGTCGGGACTGCTGCAGATTTCTTTGTGGGCAGAAAAAGGCACCAACAGAGGCAAGAGCCCAGTGCAAAAGGGCAGCCTGCAGCGCCAGGAGAAACAGAATGAACGAGTGAGATGGGGAGTGAACAACCTCAACAGAACTCTGTTGGGACAGCTGCAGATTTCTTTGTGGGTAGAAAAAGGTGCCAGCACAGGCAGGAGCCCAGTAGAAAAGGGCAGCCTGCAGTGCCGGGAGAAACACAATGAGCGAGTGAGACAGTGGGAGTGAGTGAGCTCAACGGAGCTCTATCATGACTGCTGCGGATTTTTTTGTTGGCAGAAAAAAGCGGTAATGCAGGCAGGAGCCCACTACAAAAGGCCAGCCTGCAGTGCCGGCAGAAATGGAATGAGTGAGTGAGAGAGGGGGAGTGACCAGGCTCAACAGACCTGTGTCAGGACTGCTGCAGATTTCTTTGTGGGCAGAAAAAGCTACCAACAGAGGCAGGAGCCCAGTACAAAACAGCAGCCTGCAGCACTGGGAGAAACAGACTGAGCGAGTGACAGAGGGGCAGGGAGCAAGCTCAATAGACCAACGCAATCAACATTCGGCATTAACAAATGCTTGTTTTCTTATGTTGCCATGCTAGACAGGTCAGACAGAGAGCTGAGATCAAGAGTTGCGAGCGCGACTCAGTAGATAGACTTGAACAAGGAAGATTTGCTGTCTACAGCCTGGGGAGAGACAAGAGTGAGTGGCATGAGCTGGAGTGGGTTTAGTGAGCAAGCATCAGCAGACTGGAGTGGGAGTCAAGAGAAAAAAAAGTAGTGGTGAGGCTTTTCAGACATTGCACAGCAGCTAAAAAATTAAAAAGAAAACAGTACTAGATCAGTTTTAAGCATCTGTTGTCCATAGCAGGTGTCTGCAAAGTTGGTGTACAGCATGGGGAGGCTATTACAGTGTGTGAAAATGTAATTTAGAAAGTATTGGCAAGTTAGGGGCAGTAGCTGTTTTCACCAAACCAACATGACTGCCAAAAAAGTTTAAAAAAAAAGTTTTGGGAGGCATAAATGTCTGGATATGGCATACCCTGGTGGCTAGAAAAGTACCTGGTGTAGTGATTGCCACCCCTTAAGGACACAGGACAGGAACTGCCTCCATCAGTCAGGATACAGAAACATTTCTATCCTAATTATAAAAGCAAATATATTCCAGCTGTGCATTACTGTAATGCTAGGAACCAGGGGAGGGATTATTACTTGAATGGGGTACAGTTGGGGAGCTCCACAGAGGAGAAGGACCTAGGAGTGATCATTACAGGAAGCATGAACAACTCTGCTCAGTGCAGGAAGGAGGCAGCAAAACCAATAAAATGCTGGGGTGTATTGCAATAGGGATCTCCTCCAGAAGAAGGGCGGTTATCTGGCCCCTGTATAGGTCATTGGTCAGGCCCCACCTGGAGTACTGCGTGCAGTACTGGCACCCATTCCTGAAGAAGGACATCAGATTGTTGGAGGGGGTGCAACGAAGAGCTACAACAATGATCCAGGGATTAGAGAGCAAGCCCTATGAGGACAGGCTGGGAGAATTGAATATGTATTTACTGGAGGAGAGGAGGGATAGGGGTGATGTAATCGAGACTTTTAAGTATCTGAAGGTGATAAACAAGACCAACACAAAAGGGATTTTCCAGATGAGAAGGGGAAGGGACATGAGAGGGCATGGACTGAGACTGGAGGGGGGGGGAAGATTCAGGAGGAAGATGAGGAGACATTTTTTTGCTGAAAGAGTGGTGCACAAATGGAACACCTTACCAGATGAGATAGTGTCCAGTAAGACGGTGGGCAGTTTCAAGAAAGGTTGGGACAGGCTAAAGGTAAGGGATACTGGGAAGAGGGGTGGGAGGGGCAGCTGCGAGATGAGGTGCTAGCTGCACACTTGAGCAGAGTCGATAGACCATGAGACCTGTTTCTGCTGATAATTTCGTATGTTCGTATCATAATATTTCTAGTTAAAAACCCACATTTTATGATTGCTTACCTTCTCTAAAATTCATTGATGGGGCTGGTTGTTTCATCTGCCTTCTTGCTTAGTACCAGTAAAATGCATGCTAATTTATAGCTCTACCCAACCTTGTTTTGTTTCAAATCCTTGATCAACTCTTACTGCATACTTCTTGAACATTAGAAACACCCCCAAACAGTGCAGCCACTCATGATGCAATAGGCTTCTCTACTCCCAGTGCATAATTAGTGACTAGACTGTGTTGGGGTGTTCCTAAGTCCAGGAAAGATGCACTGGGAGCTGATCAAGGATTGTAAACAAACATGTTTTTGTGTGGTAACACCAGTATGGTGGGCAGTCTGTTTTTCACTTTTTAAAAGAAAAAAAAGAATCTGAATCAAACTACCAGCTACCTCAGCAGTCTCTACAGAAGGCAAATAGTCATAACGTGTTTTATAATCTAGGGACACTTTGAGGCCTAAAGGGGCTGAAAGTATCCCTTTAATATTTAGTCAAAATTCTGGTGATAATGTATGTTATAGATTTTCAAAATGTCTTTTATTCTTCAATACTGCAGTAGGTTTGTTTACATAAGTAACAGGGTCCTTGTATCATAGAGTCAGTGTGCTCCTATTGTTTAATCCTCTGCTGAATTCAGAATCCTGTATCATGACATAATAATAATTTCTACAGCAGCAAGCTGTGATGTCACAAACTAAGGCTGATGACTTTAGCAAAGGGTAAAGCAGCAGAGGCAGATGATATCAAGGGAACAAGGATCCTTTTTACCTGCAATAAACCTAGTGATGAAGAACAAGGGAAGAGGAATATAGACAGTACAGGAAATGTAAGCTGACTTGTGTCTAAATGTCATGTTTTTCAAATTGTTCTCAAAAGTTATAAATTGACTTTAACATATATTAGAGCAGGAACATACATATAATGAATATTGTCATGCTCTGAGTGTGCTGTGTGGAATGAGACAAAGTCAGATTAAGGGTGATTTATGCAAGGTCGCATAGTGAGCCAATGACTGTGGTGGGATTTGCTCAGAATTCAGGATCTCAGGTTTCACAGTTCAGGGCTCTAACCACTAGGGCATGCTGCCTTTATGCAGGCTAGCCCTATTAAAACACATCCCTTTTGTACAGAAGGGTTGTGCTTCTACCCACTTTTAAAGGTTAGAGGACTGAAGCATGCTGTAAGAATGGCACATGACGTGTAAGGTCACACTGGTAAACTCCTGTCATCATTAGGGTTGTGTGGAATTTTCAAATTCTGACAGAATGGAATTTCACAGATTTTTGAAAAAATTCCACCTAATTCAAGAGAATTATGTCTGTTGCAGAATTCTAAAATTTCAAAAGCAAACATGTTCATGGATTACATACAGTGCACCGTGGATTCCTGTTCTTCAATCTTCAGAATATTATCCTATGGTTTATGCACTCCATGGAAAGTTTTTCCACAGATTACATTGAAATGCTTTTCAGAATTCTGAACAATTAGAAAAGCATTTCAGAAGCAGAATGTACTATTCTGCAAATATTCTGCAAGTGGAATTCTGCAATACACATAGCTCTAGTCATAACCAAACATGGCTTTGCTCTAATCTGTATGTTAATACAGTTGTAGAGGCCACTCTTACGGTTGTAAGAGTAGGCTTATGCGCATTCCTATGGTAAGAGAACCAAGAACCAAAGGTGAGCAGTTCTGATACCCTAAAAATATAAGTGAGACCAATTTTACAACCATAAGAGTGGTCTCATCAGCGGTATTACAGTGAAGTTCACTGAAGTACACGTTGAATAAGTGCACATCCCACTTAAATGCACATTTTTTCCATATCCCGATTTTTTTTCTATTCATTCAATGGTAAATTGACCTCTTACGTGCACAACGTGTAAGTGCACATTTTAGTTAAATGCACCTTTTTTTACTTTTCGTACTGATTTTCAGTCCAACCCAGCTTTTAAGTGCCCATTTTGTACAGCACATGTACCATCTTAAACAGTCCACCTTAACATCTTAATTGGCCACAATACTGTACTATATAATAAACTGGGATCACACCATCATTGACATCAAATGAGAGAACCATGAACCCAGAAGCAGAGACTAGCCACATGCCATCGATTCCTGATCTGCTGGCTGGCATGCCCAAGCAGGAGTTTATTAACTACACAGAGATGGATGCTACTTTGCCACAGGAAATATGTGGGGATATCCATGGGGACTCAGAGGAGAATGAAACATAGAACACAGAAACATAGAAACAGAATTTGATGGCAGATAAGGACCGCTTGGCCCACCTAGTCTGCCCATTTCCCTACCTACAGGATAAGCTGCAGATCCTAGTTAACCAACAGCTTACTTCCTCCTACCCCCACTAGAAATGCCTTATGTCTGTCCCATGCATTCTTGAATTCCTCAACTGTTTTTGATGCCACAACCTCCTCAGGAAGGCTGTTCCATGCATCCATAACCCTCTCCATGAAAAAATACTTCCTCACATTACCTCTGAGCCACCCCCCCCCATCTTCAAATTGTGCCCTCTTGTTCTTGCACATCTCTTTTTCTGAAAGATGCTACCCTCTTGGACTTTGTTGATTCCCTTGAGGTACTTGAAAGTTTCTATCATATCCCCTCTCTCCCGCCTTTCCTCAAGGATACACATATTAAGCTCCTTTAGTCTCTTTTTGTACTGTATGTCTTCTGGTGCAGACCTTGCACTATTTTGGTTGCCCTCCTCTGGACAGCCTCCACCTTGTCTATGTCTTTGCGGAGATGGGGTCTCCAGAACTGCACACAGTACTCCAGGTGTGGTCTCACCAACTGTCTGTACAGAGGGATAACAACTTCTTGTTTTCTACTGGTGATGCCTCTCACTATGCATCCCAGTATACCCCAGCCCTCCTTACTGCCTTCTCATATTGCTTGCCCACCTTTTGGTTGTCTGATATAACTACCCCCAGGTCCCTGTCCATTTTTGTTGTTGTCAGTATCTCATTCCCCATTGTGTGCTCTTCCCCTCAGTTTTTGTTTCTCAGATGCATTACTTTGCACTTCTTTGCATTGAATCTAAGTTGCCGTACATTTGACTATTTCTCCAACCTTGCCAAGTCCCTACTTATCCTTCCCACCCCACCTTGCGTATTAACCCTGTCGCAGATCTTTGTGTCGTCTGCAAAGAGACATACTTTTCCTTCCAGTCTCTCTGCAATGTCACTTATAAAGACATTAAAAAGGGCATGTCCCAGTACTGAACCCTGTGGTACTCACTAGTAACCCCCCTTTCTTCACTGTGAACTCTGTTTACTATTACTCTCTGCGTCCTGTTGCCCAGTCAATGTTTTACCCAGGCTATTACCCTGGGACCCACTCCCAGGCTGGATAATTTATTAATCTTTTGTGTGGGACTGTGTCAAATGCCTTGCTAAAGTCTAGGTAGGCCATGACCACAGCCCTTCCCTGGTTTACTACTTTGGTCCCCAGTCAAAGAAATCGATTAGATTAGTCTAACATGACCTTCCCGCTGTGAATCCATGCTGCCTTGGGTCCTGTGCCCCACTGGCCTCTAGGTACTCAACAGTTCTTTCCTTCAGAAGTGATTCCATCATTTTCCCTACCACTGAGGTCAAACTGACAGGTCTGTACTTTTCTGCCACTGTCTTGCTCCCACTTTTGTGAAGGGGAATCACATCTGCCCTCCTTCTATCCTCAGGTACCACCCCATCCTCCCATGATTTGTTAATAAGGGTAGTCAGTGGTGTTACTAGTTCTCCCCTTAGTTCTTTTAAAATTCTGGGGTGAATCCCATCAGGCCCCATTGCTTTGTCCACCTTCAGTTTTAGTAGTTCTTTCAGAACCCTTTCTGCTGTGAAAGAACTGATATCAACCACCCTATCCAGAGTGCTTCTATTGAATGGATTAGGTACCTCCACCTCCTCTTCCTTTGTGAATACTGAGCAGAAGCATTCGTTCAGTATCCCTGCTTTTCACTGTCCCTTTCTGCCCACCCACCCTCCTCTTCGCTCAGCCTCAGTATTCCTCCTTTGTCTTTCTTCGCTCCTGTACCTATAAAAGGTTTTATCCCCCTTCTTAACTGAGTTGGCTGTCTTTTCCTGGGTTTGGGTCTTTGCTATTCTGACTGCCTTTCCTGCTTTCTTCTGCTTTAATTGGTACAGTTCTCTGTCCTGCTAGTTCTGTGTTTCCTTATACTTCCTGAATGCTATCTTTTTCTCCCTAACCTTCCCCGCCACCTCTTTTGAGAACCAT
The DNA here is from genome assembly GCA_016271365.2 of Neoceratodus forsteri. Classification (NCBI taxonomy): domain Eukaryota; kingdom Metazoa; phylum Chordata; order Ceratodontiformes; family Ceratodontidae; genus Neoceratodus; species Neoceratodus forsteri. The sequence continues at coordinate 721,575,778 of CM057454.1, forward strand.
AGTGTTTTTTTCTTTCATTTTGATTTGTTTTTTTGCTTTACACAAAGGCTTGTTGCCTCTGTGATGGCAGTTTTGATGTTTCCCCATTGTTGCTCCACCCCTCCTTCTTGCCTGTTTGCTAGTGCTTTTCTGAGGCACGCTCCCATTTTGATAAAATCAGCCCTCCTGAAGTCCAGCGCCTTCACTTTTGTATGGCTTGATGCTACAGCTGAGTTTATCATGAACCACACTGTTTGGTGGTCACTTGTTTCCAGATGGCTACCCACTTCCAGATCTGCAATCCTCCCTCCATTCCCATTTGAGAGTACCAGGTCTAAGATTGCTCCCTCCCAACTGAGTTTCAACACTAGCTGTCTGAGGCATGCCCCCTGTAGGGCATCGAGAATGACCCTGCTCTTGGATGTGGCTGCAGCAAAGGTGCTTCAGTTAACATCTGGCATATTCAGGTCCCCCATCAGCAATATCTCCCCTTTCTCCACCATCCTAAGGATGCCTTCTATCATTTCCTTGTCCATTTCCTCCCCTTGAGACAGTCCCCAGGGTCCAGGGTGACCTACAGTGCCTCCTTTCCTCCTTGTTTACCCATAAGTTCAGTTCCTTTGATCCCTTCCCTTACATTGAGAGCTGCTCCTCCTCTTCTTCTACCCTCCCTGTCCCTTTTGTAGATTGTGTACCCTGGTATGTTGACATCCCAGTCATGGTTCTCTGTATACCATGTTTCTGTGACTGCTAAGATATCCAGGCATCTCTCTTCCAACAAGGACACCAGTTCAGGGAGCTTGTTACCTAGACTACAGGCATTGGTAATCATTACCCTCCATTTTTTGATGGCCTTACCCCTTTTTGCCTCATCCCTGTCCTTACTGCCTTTGTCTTTTTCTCCATTTACCCCTGCCCTTCTCCCTATCGACTTCTCTATCTTGAATGAACAGGAAGACAAGGATGAGAGGAACCAGGAGGGGGAGCTGGTACAGTAACTGCAACCGCGGTGCTGTCTAGCATGGCCACAGTAAGAAAATTTATTTTGTCAAAAGAAAAGACTGACTTTAGCCTTCTGTTTAATTTTGAATCCTATTCTATAACACACAAAGCAGAAGATTACTGATTTTTTCAAGTAGTACTGTGCCATAGGACTGTGAAGTAATGTCATTTTAACTAGAGCACTCGGTATTTAATAAAATGCATTACAGAAATAGTGAAATGTGCCTGAATGTAATTTTCTGGTTAAATGCACAGCCCGCTTAAGTGCACAAAAAACTTTTATCCTGAGGGTGTGCACTTAAGAGGGCTCCACTGTAGTATATTAATGATTGAGCTCGATCAATAATATATCAATTTTAAAAAAACCTTACAAAAACATGCCCATTTCTAGGGCAGTTGCACAACAGACACTCTTGACAGAATACCAGTGTCTCGTGCAGAGGAAAGGAGTGTTCTGATTGGACAGGAGCTCTCCCTCAATCTATAAAGTGGAGTATAGGGCTGCAGGTTCTCCTCTGCTTGACATATTTGTTTTGTCTATACCTTGTGACTGCCACTAACCTATTCCTGTTTGCCAAGTTGTACATTTATATTTGTATTATGTACGCCTGTTACTTCATTTAGTTCTTTGTAATCCGCCTGGGGTCATTCCTGAAAATAGACAATTCTCTGTGTGGTGTGCTTACTCCCAGTTAACAAAAATTGAACAATTAAATAAAAATGCATGCGTACCTGGTTTGCAAGGTATCCTAACCAGATCTGTGCCACAGTTTCTGGCTACTAATTCATCTCTCATTTCTCTTGCTTTTTCTAGGCCAGCCTATTAACCCCCATGGTCGAATCTATCCAGAGGAAATGATACAGACTGGGATTTCCCCCATCGATGTCATGAACAGTATTGCTAGAGGCCAAAAAATCCCAATCTTCTCGGCTGCAGGTCTCCCCCATAATGAGGTACTATAATCGTTTAATGTTTTAATTTTATTCCCAGTGCATTATTAAAGACCTGTTCTGTATCCTGTTCTGTTATTGGATGAGTATCCTCAGCTTGCTATATCTAAATTAAACACTAGGTCCAATTGTCATGGTCAAACTGAACATCTCTTTCAGCTTAGCAACAATATCCCTGGCGCTATGTTAACACTTAAATCACATCTTCATTTCCTCTTTATCAGAGCACATAAACTACAGTTGTCTTTTCAGTCACTCTGATCCCCACTTCGTATAGTACATTAATATTTAATCGGGGGTAGAGATGTGCAAAGTCCGCAAACTTCGCTCTGTGAAAAATTTTGCGGATTGTGCTCACCCCGCAAAGTGCAGATCACGAACTTTGCAAATTCATGGAGCTCTGGATCAAATGCAAAGTGTGGAATTTTGTGGGCCACAACACCATACTCCCCACCCCGCCCCCTCCTGCCAGTGACCAGAGCAGCCCCCTCCCATTCTGTACCCCCTGAAAAACTGCCTAAAATGACCATGAGCTGTCAATGCTTGTAGAAGCATGCGCTCATTCATTAAGAGCTCAGTCGGGCTGTTGGCTGTGGAGGGGAGTGATGGGCTGAGCCGATGGCCTGCTCGGGTGGGATCAAGATGGGGGAGCGGGGTGGTGTGGTGAGACACTCCGCGATGGGGTGGGGGTCCACTAGACACCAGAGATTGAATTTAAGCAAATGTATATATTTTAATATTGTGGCTGATCGGCCAGCAATCGTTGGGGGTGTGTGGGCCCAGGGGGTGATTTTCATTATTTCACTGTGGCCTGCAATCAGTGGTGGGGGGTGGGAGGACTACTAGACCCAGGGATTTCATTGAAAAAAAAAAAAATTTACATTCTGGCTGACTGACCAGCGATTGTAGGGGGTAATATGGTTATGTGGCTAGCGATCAGCTGGGGGGGGCATGAGACACAAGGGATTATATGTAACTTCCTCTTGCTTTGGGATTTTTAAAGTGCAATTTGCACATAAAAAAACACAAAAACAAGGTGAAGTTACAAATGGTGAATTTTCAGTGACAGCTGCAATTTCACAACTTGATTTGCAGATGTGAATTTTGCAACTTCACTGAAAATTCACAAGTGTAGTGGAATTTCGCTGCATCGCTAATCAGGGGTTAGATTGGGTAGGAGCCCACAGGAACTCTGTTTAAACACCTCTTACAAAACTGTGTTAGAGTTTCTGCACCTGGACATCTTTCTCCATTGAATACTATAGGATACTTTCACCACCTAGAAGTGACAGTTACCCCACCTAGAAATCTAGATGTGGTAGTAACCCCACCTAAACATTTCCAATTTAACTACTGCATTTAATCCTTTTTTGCAAATTGGGTGGTCCTAGAGCTTTGGGCTATAAAAGCAGCAGTGCATGCTGCAGTGAAAAGTTGGACGCATAACTTTTTATTCTGTTGTAGAGAGCCGTTGTTCTTTTTCCTTTTGTCTTGCCATTGTAAAAATACCTTTCTCCTGTTTTAAGTCTGTTTTAGTACTTTCTTTTTTATGTTTGAAATAATAGAAGGAAAGCGCTTAATATGGCTCTCCCCATGTTTTCGCTGTTCTCTGCTGTTTTTGAGCACAAACTGGGCTGCATTCAGGAGTGGATACCACTGGTCATTTCAACCGTATCTGTCCCTCTGGCCTAGCGATGGTCTGGGGCTATGAGTGCTGCCTACCCTAATAGCAGCCAAGGTAACATGCATGCCAGTGCCTGGAACCACCAGTCTCACAGGAGTGCTGCATTTAGGATGTGCTAGCTGGAGGACATGTTGGTGGTCATGTAGTCAGAAATTTTTTTTCTGACTTAGATACAAACATATAAATATTACCAGCAGAAGAGGCCTGGTGCTGTATCTAATCTGCTCATGCTGTGGACCACTCAGTGGTTCCCTACCTCCCCTTGATTATGGCCTTCCCCTTGAGACCACTTTCTCTGGCAGTTCATTCCACCCTGTAACCAGTCATTCCATGAAGAAATGCCTTCAGATCTCTTTCTTGAACCTTCCTACGCCAGCTTAAGGCAGTGCCCACTCGTGGTTTTGCTACCACTAAGACTGAAGAGGCTCTCAGTGCTTACCTTATTGATGCCCTTCAGGTACTTAAAAGTCTCAATCATGTCATGTGAGACAGTATAGCGTAGTGGTTAAGAGTATTGAGCTGCAAACCTGGAGAACTGGATTTGAATCCCACAGCCACCACATGTATACAGTGCGACCATAACCAAGTCATTTAACTTCCTTGTGCTCCCACTCCTCCCAGGATGCACCTGGAAATTGTAAAATATAATAAATATCCCCCTCTCCCTTCTCTCCTCCAGCAAGTACATGTTAAGGTTCTTCAACCTTTCCTCATATGACCTGCTCTGCTGACCCTGAACCATTTTCATTGCCCTACTCTGGACTGCCTCCAGCAGGTTAATGTCCTTTTTCAGATAGAGTCACTAGTACTGTATGCTATACTCCAGGTACAGCCACACCAATGATCTGTAAATTGGTGATATGAACTCCTCTCACCTGTTAGTGAATCCTCTGGCAATGCAGCCCAGCATTTTGTTAGCTTTTCTTCTCACCTTGCTTCCGGTCACTAGTGATAGTCACCCCCAAGTCCTTTTCTTCCTCTGATTTGGTAACTAGGCCCACCCAGGCTGTACTCCATCCTTGGGTTCCTATCTCTTATGTGGATGACCTTGCATTTCTTGGTATTGAACCTAAGTTGCCATATTCCCAATCACTTCTCCAGTTTGGCCAGACCTTCCTTAAGGTCCTGTATCCTCTCTGCTGTATCCACCCTTCCAGAGAGTTTGGTGTCATATGCAAACAGGCAAAGCTTGCCCTTTACATGGTCTCCAATGTCACTAATGAATACATTAAACAACACCGGGCCAAGCACTAAGCCCTGTGGAGCCCCACTGTTGACTTATGTTGAGACAGAGCTGCCCCCCAACTAGCGCCCACTGGCTCCTGTCCTTCAGCCAGTTTGCCACCTATCTAGTGAGTTTCAGTGCTACCCCCAGATCCTCCAGCATCCTGATCAATCTCTTGTGGGGCACTGAGTCAAAAGCCTTGCTGAATTCAAGGTACAGGATGCCAACCGCTTGGCCCTTGTTAACTGTTCTTGTCACTCAAAGAAAAGCAATCAGGTTCATCTGACAAGATCTCTATTCCATGAATCTGTATTGTCTTTCATCCTGGAGACTGTTCCCCTCCAAAACTTCTAACAGCCTTTCCTTAAGGATTGCTTTCATAAGCTTACTACAGTTAAGGTCAGGATGACCAGTCTGTAGTTAACCAGGTCATCTCTGGGCCCGCTCTTGTGGAGCAGCACTACGTGCACTGTTCTCTCTTCCAGTGGCACTACCCTCCTCTAGCAAATTGCTGAACAGAGCCACCAAAGGGCCTACTACTGTAGTTCCCCTGCCAGTTCTTTCAGTACCAAGGGATGGATACCATCTGGGCCTGGGGATTTATCAACCTTGATGGTCATAAGTCCTTTCTTTACTCTGTCCTCACCCATCTTTCACACATACACACACATCCCCCATTCCTCTTCTTCCACTTCTTCTCCCTTGTGGTACTGGACCATATTTCTCCTTTATAAAGACAGAGCAGAAATATTCACTCAGTACCTCTGCCTTGTCCATATTACTTTCCACTCCATTCTTTTTAGCCTTACAATACCAACCTTTTTGTTCCTTTTCTTCCTGATGTATTGGTAAAAAAGCTTTTTCCCCCTTTCTTGATCATTTCAGCCATGTGCAGTTCATTCTTGGCCTTGGTCAATCAGACTGTCTTACCCACCTCCTTCACTTTTTCAAGGTAACCATCCCTATCATCCTCCTTCTGGGTCCTCCTGTACTTTCTATATGTGGTCCTCTTTTCTCTAACTGCCTGTGCTATCTTCCTACTAAACCAACTTGGTACTTTGGTTCTAGAGGTCTTTCCCTTCAACCTGACACATTCATTTATGGCAGCTACTATCCCATCTTTGATGATGAACTACTTCTGGTCCACCCCCATCCCCTCACTGATGCTAACCAGGTGTCCCTTTAGTAGCTCCAGACTTGGGTTTGGTTCCCCCGACCTCCACTTGCATACTGTGTGACTCTGAGCAAGTCACTTAACCAGCCCAAAGCTCCTGGGTTGCCCCTGAAAACAGGCAGTTGTGCCTAGTGGGCCTTACCGGGTTAACAAAGAATAAATAAATAAATAACTGAATAAAAAACATACATTTCTCCCATTTTCTTAAAGTCTACCTACCTGAAGTCCAGGACCCTATAGGTCTTGATGTTCACTTTCTCCCTCCCCCATGTCCAACTTGAACCAAACTGTGCAATGGTCACTCTTTTGAGGCTACTAGTTCCAGAATGGCACTAATAGTTCCAGGATGACACCATCCCTGTGGGCTCTGTGACACCCTGGGTTAGGAACCTGCCCTGAATTTCATCCAGGATTAGTGACTCCTGGCACAGGTTGAGGCTGGACTCTTCCAATCTACCTTGAGAAAATTGAGGTCATCCGCTATCACCACCTCCACTTTTCCTGCAGCTGTCTTGATTATGGACCCAAATTCTCCATTCCTTTCCTTTCCTCCTGGTTAGATGGCCTATATACTACCCCGGCCATACCTTTTTCCCTTAGTAGTTTGCAACTGCACCCATAATATCTCTGCACTCCCATCCTCTACCTCTTCCCTAGTGCTGGTTATTCCCTCCTTAACATACATCAGTATACTCCCCCTTTCCTACAACTCTATCCGTTCTATACAACCTGTTCCCAGAGATAGAGAGGTCCCAATCATGGTTCCCTATAGCCCAAGTTTTTGTGACTGCTGTTATGCCTAACTTCTTCGCTGACATCAGTGCCTGCAGGTCATCCATTTTGTTCCCAAGGCTACTTGCATTAAGGGACACAACCCACCACCACGACTCCTTGCCTCTCCCCTGTGGCTTGGTTGCCTTACAACTGTTAACTGCCCCAACGCCCTTCACTCCCACCAGTTCCCCCTCAGTTTCTCTGATGTCTTCCCCTTTGTATTTCCCCTATGACTTTTTCCCTATCCCCTCCCTTCCTGAGGAGCCCCCCCCTCTGCTTCCTGCTGATATTTGCTCTACTCTTCATCCCAAAAATTGCTTCCAACACAACCTGATTGGCCTATGTGGAGACCTTACAGCTCCCTCCTCCCAGATTCTCCAGGTACAGTGACCCATACCTCCTCCACTTCTTTCAGGTTAAAGACTTCTGTTCATGTACTCACCTAGCTTGTTCTTAAGCACCCTGAAACCCCCTCTGCAAAAGTGAAGCCTGTCAGATGCATTGAGGTTTTTGTCATTCCAGGTCCTCTCTCAGCTTCCTGTGCATCCACAGCCTTTCCCCTGCACCATTCTCTTAGCTAGCTATTGAATTCCTCAATTCTCCTCCTCCTTGTTGCGCTGGCTCTAGGTACTGATAGCACTTCTGAGAAGGCTACCAACCTAGTCACCCCCTGTAATTTTTCCCATTGCCCTGAACCTCTCCTGGACTATGTCCATCTTATTTTCCCCTAGACCATTCATACCAAGGTGTATTATTACATAATGTTCTTCCCCTGCGTAAGTTAACCTAACACTGGGCACCCACACTCTGACATTGTTTCCAGAACACTCATCACCTTCCTGCTTGTATGTGCTTTCTTCTACCACTCCCAGTTTACTCCCTTCACTATTGAGTCATCCAAGACTATGACTATTCCTCTACTGACCTCCAGTCCCTCTGACTCCCACCACAAACCTGTCTCACAAGTACCCCTTACCTAACTGCTCTCCCAGCTGCTTTCCCCAACCTTTCCTCCTGCCTCCCGCCAATTTGACTGATCACTCCTCTATCTTCCATAGCCACTCTGATTGTCTTCCCCTCCCTAACTCCACTTTGCCCCCACGCTCTCAGCTTCCCCATTCCATTCCTCACCTCATACACCCCTTCAAATCCCACCACTTCTGCCACTATCTCCTCCACCCCTTCACTCTTTTTACTTCCCTTATTCCTCAACCCTGATCTGACTTCCCCTCCCTACCCTGACCCTCATCCTCACCAGCTCTCGTCAGTGGTAGGAGTCTATTCTACACTGGCACCCTGGTAGGTGCTCCCACTCTTGACTCCTCCAGCCTGACTCTTCCCTCTTCCCTCTTCCTCCTACCACTCTCCACCCCCTTGATTTTCTCCCCACCCCCGAGGTACGGGGGCCAAGACATCTGGGTCTGCCCATCCTCAGCCCTACCTTTCCTGCCTGCTGCCCTTTCATGGTCAGTCCTCTAGCCTCTCCCTCCTACCTGGCCCAACCTTCGCCCCCCCCAGTGGTCCCAACATCCATCTAAGTTGCCTTAACTCTGCCACAGAAAGTAGTTCTTCCTCCTGCAGATGGGGTCACCACCTGCCTCTCACAATATACCCAGGAATACTGCATCCCCACACCTGCTAGAGCTCACCACCCTGCTCATTCCCTCCCACTGATACATGTTCCCTCCCCAAGTCATGTGTTTTTTAGCCATCCCTTTACTGTTACAGTAGTTCAACACTAACTCCTCTCCCTTCCCCAACAGTCAGTCACTACCACACAGTGCCCTGCCTCTGTGGGCCTGCCTTAGCCGGGGAGTACTGATTAATATCTGCTTCTGTAGGCCTACCCTAGATAGGGAGCTGCTGCAGACTCCACCAATTCCTGTCTCCATAGATTTTCCTAGGTAGAAAGCAGATAGGGAGCTGCTGCTCTACCCACAGATTTCTGTCTCTATAAGCAAGGCCCCTGGAATTCTGCAGTTCTGCGGTTGTGGAATTTGCTGCAGAATTTGCGTCATGTTGCAGAATATATATAGTGCCGCAGAATTCATTGTTTTTGGTGAATTTTCATATAAATATACTGTTTTTCCATAGTGTCAGGCTTTCTTTCCCATCTCGTTTATCCTGAAACCCCTCCTCTATGCTCAGCATATGATGTCATCGATGACATCACATCATATTAAGCCAATGACAGGACTGTATTCTGCCAGAGAAGTGAATAAATCATGCTGCAGAAATCAGAAAATGCTGCCGCAGAAGTCAAGGAGCCCTGCCGCAGAAATCAAAAATTCTGCCGCAGAACACCAGGGGCCCTGTCTATAAGTTTACCCTAGATTGGAGCAGCTGCAGTCCTCATCTCCTATATCTGTAGGCCTGCATGAAATAGGGAGTAACTGCAACCTCACTGTTGCCTACCTCTGTAGGCCCTCCCTAGATAGTCAATACTGTAAGCCCCTCTAACTCCACCTTTACAAGCTTGCCCAAGATACCTTAGATATATATACTAGATATCCCCATCTCTAGCCCACTTTCCCTATACCTTACCCATATTCCTTACCTGCCTTCTCCCTTACCTACCCTCACCTCGGCAGAGTGGTATGCAGTCCTCCACGCAGAAGTCCTGCTGATTCTCCCAGATGGCACTCAGTCAGAAGCCACACTCCTGCTTCATTGCACTCATGCTTCAGGGTCACTTGTACTTTAGGGTCGCTTGGACTGCAGGGTAAATTATAGTTGACTGCACCCATGCTACTGAATAGCTGCATTCATGAGACCCAGCCCCTCAATGCAATGGTGCCAGAATCAGCATCTTTCTCAGCCTGCCCTGACCCGCTCTCAATCCACTCAAAACCCTCTTTCCCCTCTTAGCACAGCTCCCACCAGAAATTCAGCCAGCATTTTAAACTTAGGAAATCAGCACATTTGTTTCCCTGTAAGATGAAATTAGTCAGCAGTTTATTTCACAGGTATCTGGCACATTGTCCACTCCCCAGCAACAAGCAACCCTGTACAGTGAAGCTTGCCAGGATGAAACCCAGTTCTCCAGCATTTTGCAGCACTCTGCAACATGCTGCAGCAGAGTTACTGTGGAAAACAATGTAATTTCAGTGGCAATTAGTCCCTTTTGCCATGCAGAAAACTGTGACATTCACTTCATCCTGACACTGTCACATTTTCCTGCATAACAAAAGGGATTAATTTCATTGAAATTACATTATTTACTGCAGTAACTCTGCAGCAGCATACTGCAGAATGCTATAGAAGTGGGTTTCATCCTGGCGAGCTTCACTGTACTTCCCTCCATCTGGGTCCTTGTTGCTTTGCATTGCATGTGCCCTAAAGCGAGCTAAAATCCACCATTTTTAACTGATGTCCGCCAACCCTGTACCAACCTGGAACCCACCCACACAATACTTGAACTGGATGACAGGGTATCCAGACAGAACAATGTCTGTAGCACAAGATTGGAATCCACAGGCATAAGCTGTTCCAGAGGTGGCTTACCTACCTTCCTTTTGATTCTGTTGTCACCATGGCTGTTAGGGATTTGCTTACTCTATTCAGAGCAGCCCCCTGCCCTGATGCATAGGTTACTCCACACTGGCAGGCAGCACAGGGACCAATGCAATGCTCTGAATATCCTCATGCATATTCATGAGCAGCTGGACTTCTGATGCACAGCCCAATTATCACTGCCTGTTACTTCCAGTGTCCAGATCCCTGACTATTATGGTTGGGGTGCAACGGATGGACCTGTGGTATAGGCAGTGGTTGAAGTGGCAATTATGAATCTAGTCCATTGTCCTATAAGATTAGTGGACAGTGCATTTTTCTTCCTCGATTTTCTGACTCACAGGAAAAGTGATGTTATACAAAGGGTGTTCAAAACAGCTGCAGATAATAAAGAAAACCTGGGAGATGATCATATTAAAAGGAGCACTGTTTTTATTGTGAAAAACATGTTAAAGCAGATTCACAACGGGGGGGGGGGGTGGCATATTACTTGTTTAGCTCCCTGCCCTACCAGCTGGGCAAATGCTGTTACCTTAGGTAATGTATTTTATCTGGAGACATTAATTTTAGTGTTCATTAACTCTTGGGTCCATGCTGTATATACAGCAGTATGTTACATTAGCATCATTCTAAATTGAAATAAAATATTAGCAATAAGACATTTACCAGTTACAACCTCTCCCAAGAATCTGGCAAGTTATAAAAAAATTAGATCCCTGCAAAATTCCATTTTACAAATTTGAATTGTTTAAAAGTAATTAACTAGCATATGATTTGCATATAACAGAGTTCGATGAAAACAACTCATCCATTTTCATGCAAATTTCAAGGGAATAACCATTTTTGTGTAAGAATACAGAAATATTACGTAACAGTTGGGGTTTCAAGTGAAAATAACTGGTTGTATTGTAAATTTGATATTTTTGTTTGAAAACAGATTTTTGCACATTGTCTCTGAAGCACTAAAATACCCTTATCCATTGAATCTTTGCAACAATATCCATCATGGGAAAATGGCATTTCATGTGATTTTCTCATGGGGGATTTGTCAAAACATGTTTATTTGACCCTCTCTATATACCCTCTGCACTGGGCCTTACCTTGCACTTGAAACTTTGTTATGCAGAAGAAAACACAGAATGCTTTAGAAGTTGTGTACTGTATCTAGAACTATTTATGTCTGTAAAATGTTTGTTTGTCATTAGGTTTGCCTTAACAGGACACCACTGTAAATGTGATCTGCTCAATGGTTTTTATCCTGATGAAAATTGAACTGGATTTATTTATTTTGTTGTTATTGTTTGAAAATTGGTAACTGGGAAAGGCACTCTGAGCCAAGGCCCATTTCCAGGTACATTCTAGGGATGGATGAACAAAAGAGGGTACACAAGTTATGACAAATACGGTGCAAGGTACATAATAACAAATGAAAACTCGACCAAGTACTAGGAACTAAGAACACAAATACACATATACACATTGGTACATTGCAGTAATACAAATTAAACATACAGTAATTAATATTTGCCAGTAATTAAATCAAATCAAATCGACTTTATTTTTAAAAAGGCGCTGTTCCAAAGATCATAGCACCCATTATGACAAATACATAAAAACACATAAAACCCTCCCCCTCCTCCCACCTTTATTAAATAGTCTTCCCTGTCGCCGCCCCTTGCTTCTAACTAACCTCCCCCTGTCCTTACATCCTATCCTGTCCCACTTGCTAAACCCCTCCCACTCCTCCTGCACTCTCCTATCACAGCTAGCTTCACTGGGTGATTTGCTGGACACACGCCTCAGTGTATTCTCAGCTCCTGGCTTCTTTCTCTTATTTCCTCTTTCCTTCCCTGCTACATCCACTATCCTCACACCTTTACCTCCGCTCCTAGCTATCATGCCTCCCTGTAACCATATTCTTCTGTCGCTTCTTGCCCTCTCCTTGCTTCCTACTCTTTGCCATCTTCCAATCACTTCCTATCCCTCTCCACACTGTACTCTGGTCCTCATGGCCAGCTACCCTCCATCAAGTACAATTGCAATCTCCCCGAAATGGTGCCATCTAGCAATGGATTGTATAATAATGAATAAAAGCAATGATGGCCTGGAGGCGACTTGGCATCTATTTCTGACCAATGACTTACACTGGGATCCTAGACGCCTGCACTGGACCTATTCACATAAGCAACGGAGACGTATTACTATCTACTATGAATTACGGCTATTGACTCTCAAACTCCTGCTTCTCCTTCTCTTAATGTCAGGTAGTGTACATCCAAATCCTGGCCCTATCTCCCACAACACAAAAAAGCCAGCCAACGTGGAGGGGGGACTCACTATTATCACTCTAAATAGTTGTAGTCTCCTACCTAAACCGGCCTCCCTTCAAACCTTTACCAGCCAACATAACCCTGACATCCTGGCTATTGTTGAAACTTGGCTGACACCTAACACCCCTGACCATGCCATATCGCTACAAGGCTACAAAATATTCAGGCTGGATAGGACCTCAAAAAGGGGTGGTGGTTGTGCTATTTACATAAAGGATTATCTCACATGCCTCCCTGTCTCGTTTTCCACCACTGAAACTGCTGTACAACTCCTCCCAATCAAGCTACTCCTTGGTGCCCACAACAAAGTCCTCACGGTTACTGCTATTTATATTCCACCAAAAGATCCGAGGGCCGGTCTCCATACTGTACTTGAATTTGTCCAATCTCAACCTCCTGATGCCGAGCTCCTACTCCTTGGTGACTTTAATATTAACTGGCTATCACCTGACACAGGGTTGACTAAGGATGCTATCCTTGCTGCAAATTTAACACAGCTGGTCAATTCACCCACTAGGAAAACTATAAATCTGGGAACAGCACCCTAATTGACTGCATCCTTGCAAATCACCCTGCTCGAATAAATAATGTTGCCGTTCTCCCGGACTCTCTTAGCGACCACTCTCCCATAAAATGTACCTGGTCAAATAAGTTCAGAAAACCTCCTCCCATAACCATCTCCAGTAGAGTACTACCTTTCGGCAACCTTACTCAACTCAAGGAAAATCTTAGGCAGAAGGACTGGTCTCCTATGTACAATACTCAAGATGTTGACATAGCCCTTAATCACTTTATCAACACTTTCAACGCTGCCTGTGACTCATATGCACCTGTAAAAAAATGTAAAGTGAAAGCGCTCTCTAATCCCTGGCTCACTGCCAAGCTACTGTCACTACTCAAAGGTAGGGACTACCTCTGGGCTATCGTAAGAGCCACTGGCTCACTGACTGACATCCTAAAGTATAAACAGGCCCAAAATCACTGCACCAAAGAGACCCGCCGGATGAAAAGCTCCTATTTCAAGAATGCCCTCTCTAACTCCTGGGAGGAAAGCAAATCCTTCTGGGACAATTTAAGAAATATCACAGGAAAGAAGGCCAAGTCCTCTCCTACTATACTGACCGTGGATGGTACTACCACCCTTGACCCTTTGGTCATCACAAACACCCTTAATGAGACATTCACTGACCTTAGCGGTGTCCTCTCATCTGACTACTTCTCTAACACTGACCCTCCTATCTCCATATCCCCTTCTGCCTCTCCAAACATACCGCCCTTCCATCTCAAAATAGTTAAAGCACATGAAGTCCATGAATACATAAAGAAGGCTATATCTAAATCCCGGGCAAGCAGTGACTCTATTGACCTTAAATTACTGTCCCTTACTCTGGATGAAGTACTACTCCCCCTCACCAGATTATTCAATCTCTCCCTCTGCTCCAGCAAGTTCCCTAGTAAATGGAATGCTGCAATTATCACTCCTGTGCACAAAAATGGTGACAAGTCCCTGCCTGGCAACTATAGACCTATTTCTATACTACCTCCCCTCTCAAAGGCTCTTGAACGTATTGTGGCAGACCAGCTTACAGACTACCTGCAGAAATATAACATCCTCTGTGCCCAGCAACATGGATTCAGACAAGGGCATAGCACATCGACAGCCCTCCTTGAATTCTCAGGCGCTATCCACAAGGCCTTGGACAAGGGACTCCTAACTGGCATGCTGTACATTGATCTAACGAAGGCTTTTGCACAGTACATCATGGCCTACTCATCAGTCAGCTGCAGTCTCTTGGGCTCTCCCTGGGTTCAGGGGCCTGGATAAAAAGTTACCTCGCCCAGCGCTCCCAAGTTGTAAAAATAGCAGGTGTGCTCTCAGAACCAAAGCCTGTCCTCTCAGGAGTTCTGCAGGGATCCATCTTAGGCCCTCTCCTCTTCAGCCTTTTTCTAAACTCCCTCCCTAAATCCTGCTCCGAGCAAATTATTCTCTACGCTGATGATGCTGTGATTCTATCCTCTCATAAAGATCCTATCCCCTTATGCCTTAGCCTCCAGCATGCATTTGCCAGTGTTGAAAAGTGGTTCATGGCACATAAGCTAGTCCTAAACCATAAAAAAACAAAGTCCATGCTTTTCTCAAGTCCGCAAAACAAGAAAAGGCAAACACCATTCACCATCAACACATCCTTGGGATCCACTCTTGAACAGGTGGCTACTTTCAAATATCATGGAATCACCTTTGATCAGGGCCTCACCTTTGCAACTCATATCGACAGTACAGCCAAAACTATCAATCAGCGGCTCGGGATACTGTACCGGAACAGACAGATTCTCACTCTACCAGCACTGAAGCTAGCTATTCAATCCTCAGTCATCTCAATTATTGACTATGGCCTAATTGTCTATGGGTCTGCCTCTACTAGTGCACTTAAACGTATTACAACCTCCCTTAACAAGGCCTGTCGGCTGCTTACTGGCGCTCATCAACATACACCTGTGAGCTATATGCTGAAACTGGATGGCTACAACTCTCAAACCACCTAAAGTACCTTACCTGCCTTATGGCTAAAAAATCCATCATGGGCCTCACTCCACCTTGCATTCAAGACCTGATATGCCAGAACACAAGTGTTAGACCCACCAGAAGATCATAAAATCAGCCCCTTCAGGTCCCCCGTTGCCGGACTTCCTAGGGCCAGAGATCATTCGCCTATCATGCCCCCTCCTGGCTAAATGCACTTAGCACCTTTATTTCCTCCTCTACCTCTTTAGGTGCATTTAAATCTAGCCTATTCTCTCACCTTGCCACCTCCAACTCCTGCGACTGCCTTGACTAATTCCTCTCTATTTAAGTTGTTTCTCTCCAGCCCACTTTACCTGACAAAGGCCTGGTAGATGATTCCTTTCCACTACCTGTGGTCAGCTCCTCCCTCCTTTCATGTATATGCCCTATCTCACATTACTTTCCTGCTCCCCCCATTTGATTGCTTATTGAATTAAAGTGTTTCACGGGTAATTACTTATCCCTGCACTAATGTTTTTTGATATTTGTTCTGTCCATGTATATAGCATTCCATAATGTACTTTACTTGTGTCACTCATTGTAACCTTATTGCTTGTACCTAATTTGATGCGGAACCTTTGTAAAAGAGCCTTGGCTCAAAGGTATTAATTCCTAGTATTCAATAAACAATAAACAAAAACATATAAAACCAGCAGTCATCACATTATAAACAGTTCATATATCATCAGGAAAGGCAAGCTTAAATAAATGTGTTTTTAAAGCAGTTTTGAAGCTCTCCACTGCCAGGCACTCTCTTATCTGATGAGGTAGAGAGTTCCACAGACAGAGACGCATTAACTTATGTGGCGCCCCTAGGCTGGAAACTTCAGGTGCCCCCCCTGCCAAACACGATTCAGTTCAGAGGATGGCAACAACACATTCACAGATGAACAATTAAACAATTAGAACACTGACTTTTATTGTACTTTCTGTTTGTCATTTTAACAAAAAATAATAGACAAAATCTCATGCAGGAACCGACATTTAAAACAGGCAGAATACTGCTGTCACTGTAAAGACGATTAATGGAAAAACAAATGACTTTCCTATCCTGCAACTAGTGTACGAGGAGTTGGGAGATACCTATACATTCGTCAGTCCAAAGAATGCTAAGAATGAACTGCAGCATTAAAAGTTTGAGTATAAAAGGCTGTTCCAATAAACTACACATTGCCCCAAGTCAAAGCCTTCAAGAGAGGTGAAATGCTGGGGTTTGTTTGTCTCACCAGGCAGCATAATTTGGTTAATTCCTGCAATAATTAGCACTTTCCAAATTTATGTAATGAAATACATTCACCTCCAGAATATGTAGACATGCATCCTTTATAGTGTTTAGTCTTTTCCCCGGGTCAAGGCTATCTGCTGCACCAAGCCATTTCTGGGATCTCTCCCCACCTCTGTTTTTGTCTGTGAGCTTCTGAAGAAAGGTAACAGAATGCTGCAGGTTTTGGATGGGGACTACTGAACAGCCAGAATAAATTGGTTATACTATTCCACAATTTAAATAAGGGCAAAGGGTGGAGCCCCAGGGCCCCCTACTTTACTAAGATGGCCATTTGGAGCAAGATGGTATTTGGAGTCAAGCTAGTGAGACAGGGCGGGGGGAGGGCTTGTAGAAGAAGTTATTGGTAAGTTGAAAGGTGCTGGCAAGAAAGACAATGGCAGAAGATTTATCAACAAATGATTCCATGGGAGGACTTGGGAGTGATGACTGCAGGGACCAAAGGACTAGACATGGCTGCACAGAGAGGGCTAACAGGTTCTTTTAAAGCTTTTTGTTGTTGTTGTTTATTAATTTTGTATAAATATTCTGAATCATTTTTATTTTTTTATTTTTATTCTATGGTAATCAGGTAAGGACCACCAGACACAGTGCCTGTTTTTAGGGATGACCTAGGGGTGGTTAAGTGACTTGCCAGGGTCACATAGTACGCAAGTGGGGCCAGAGCCTATGTGAATCAAATCCAGGTCTGCTGGGTGTACCAAGCTAATTCACAGCTCATTACTTTTATGTCTAGGATATATTGCCATCCCAATAGTTACTATTGTCCAGTCCAAAAAATAAATACAGACCATTATTTGTGGTGTTCAGAAATTAAATAGAGAATAATGTATAGGAGGCAATGTGTTATATTAGCTGTCTTTACACTCTAGAGTTACAGTATGTGATCTCTGATGCCCATAAACCTTAAGAGCTGAGCTCTGCAAAGTTAATTCAGAATGTAAATCTGTGACACTATTACATGGGGGAGTGTAAAAAATAAATTGCCACTACCTACCACACACACACACTTTTTATAATTCCTGGTTGCACTGTTTGCACATATTCATTACTTTGGCCTTTTTTTCACAAAGATGCTGGCTGACAAGGTTTTCATTTTTGTCAACAGAAAATGCAGACAATAAGTGAGAAATTAAAGGCAAGTCACTATCAGTGCCCCCAAGCCAGGCCCAAGCTAAGCAAGCCTGAACCAAAGCCTCTCTCTCCCCACAAAACTGTTTAGTCAGGGCATCCTGCAGGGCAAGGCCCCTGGCCCTGCCACCCCCTCAGGTTTCAATCTGGACCACATTCATCTTTAGGCAATTTTTTGGACTACTGACTGTGGTGGTCATCATAAATCTCACTCACATTCACCATCAGCCGGTGCCGGTGTGACCTTCTCACCCACCATTTCAGGTCTGGTCTAGTGTGGTTTCTCCTCTCATTCATTCATCCCTTGAAGACATTCAGCACTGATGATCATCGCTCTCTTTGATACTCAAGTAGTCTCGCCAGTTGGCCGTGGCAACACCAGCAGGTCAGATGTGGGGTGGTCGGGGACAGTCACACATGTGATGCTGACTCTGAGCAAGAAGAACTTGACTGACCGTCATTACAGTTCCGGTCTCTGGACTGTACCCTAACCCACACCAACTGCTGTACTCCCACTCCGTTCTCCACCTAGATCCAACTGCTAGTGCTCACTCTCTCTTGACTCTCTAGTGTGGCAGATGCTGGTACCTCTACTGCTAGTATTATTGTCGACCAGTCACCGATGATGTCCATGACTCATGTGGTGTGCACTGTGCCTTACCCACCCTGCCCAGCAAGCATTCTCTGGCTGCTCTCTTCATCAATTTGGCATGGGTATCAGGTGCACATGCACAGTGAGCACACACTGGATTTTAAAATCAACACATGCTGCTGATTGGACTGTCTAGGGGGGCGGCAAGACAGACTGAGTTGTGGGGGGACTCAAACTGATACTGAGTTTCTGGAGGGAGCACAGACTGACACCGAGTTCCAGGGTTGGGGGAGCAATGCCCAGAGTCACTGAAATAGCCAAATTGTTTTAGTGTCTCTGATTTCTCAGGTGCCCCCTAACAGCTGGTGCCCCTAGGCTGCAGCCTACTTAGCCTATTGATAAAAACTGCACTGTCCACAGGGTAGGGGCCCCAAACATAAATGCCCATGACCCAGATGTCTTCAGCCAAACCCTGGGAACCTCTAGCAATCCCTCATTGGCTGAGCAGAGTGGTCAGAGAGAGCAGTAGGGATGCAGAAGATTTTGCAGGTAGCCCAGACCCTGTCCATGTAAGGCATTATAGGTCAGCAAGCCAACCTTGAAAGTGATCCACCACTGAACTGGCATCCAGTGCAGTTTGCGCAGCACAGGAGTAATATGACTCAACTGAGAAAGCCCAATCAACAACTTGGCCGCTGCATTCTGCACCAACTGCAGGTGGTAGATATCAACCCCAGGAAGCCCTAGGTACAGGGAGTTACAGTAGTCAAGACATGAGATCACAAATGCGTGGATCAACACTGGGTGGTCACCAGACAGAATAAGGTGCTTAATTTGGGTGCTATTCCTCAGATGGTAAAAAGAGGACTTGATGACTGCTGACACCTGCGAATAAAACGTTACTTCATAGTCAAATATAACACCCAGATTACGCGCCTGTTCAGAGGTCAGTAGCTGGTGACCACCAAGCCAAAGCCCGGAGGGACAGCTGGCCACAGACCTCTCTATCCTGTGACCTGGATCCACCACCAACACCTCGGTCTTGTCAGGATTCAACTTCAGTCAGCTGGCATTCATCCAGTCCTGTATCTCGGTGAGGCAGTTGTAAAACACTGAGACTGCACTATCCTGGTTGTGCACAAAGGACAAGTAAAGCTGGATATTATCTGCATAGCAGTGAAACCCCAGCCCATAGTTCCTTACAATGTCCCCCAGTGGAGGCATATACACAGCAAACAGCATGGGGACAGCACAGAGCCCTGCAATACTGCACATGGCAGAGAGAATGACTCAGAGGAATAAATCCCCGACATCACCCTTTGAGACCTGCCAGTGAGGAATGAATGGAACCATCTGAGGACCATTCCAGACAGGCCACAGATGAACCACAGGTGCTCCAGCAGCACCCCATGGTCCACGGTGTCAAAAGCGGCTGAGACCGGGGCTGGATAAATTACATCCCAGAGTGCTGAAGGAACCTGCAGATGTCCTGGTGAAACCCCTGGTTGAGCTTTTCACCATCTCTCTGAGGACAGGGTGGGTGCCCCAAGACTGGAAGGTGGCGCATATAGTGTCTGTCCACAAGGGGGGATCAAGGGAGGTGGCAGGGAACTACAGGCCTGTCAGCCTGACATCGGTGGTGGGCAAGGTGATGGAGGGCATTGTCAAGGAGAGGCTAGGGGGGGACCTGGATAAGTCAGGGTGCCTGGACGATAGACAGCATGGATTCATCCCGGGGAAATCGTGTCAGACAAACCTGGTGGAGTTCTATGACTACGTGACTAGTGCCTTGGAACTGGGTAGACCAGTGGACGTCCCCTTTCTAGACTTCAGCAAGGCATTTGACTCTGTTCCTCACATGGGCCTGTTGGATAAGCTGGGAGAAATGGGGTTGGGGAACCAGATGATCAGATGGATAGGCAATTGGCTCCAGGACCGGACCCAGAGGGTCGTAGTTGGTGGGATATTCTCATCCCAAGGAGGGTCGTTAGTGGGGTCCCATAGGGATCAGTCCTTGGGCCCCTTCAGTTCAACGCCTACGTCTCTGACATAAGGACAGGAATCAGGAGTGAGATGAGTCTCTTTGCGGATGACTCGAAACTGGGGGCGGTGGTGGATGGGGAGGAAGGGAGGGTGGCCCTGGGGGACCTGGAGGCTCTGGAAAGATGGTCTAGAAAGTGGAAGCTGAGGTTCAATGCAGGAAATGCAAGGTACTCACCTGGGGCTAGAAACCCAGGCCAAGTGTACACCCTGGGGGATGCTACAAGTTTCGATGGCTGAGAGGGACCTGGGGGTGGTGGTGGATGTCAAGATGAACAACTCTGAGACTTGTGGGAGGGCAGCAGCCAAGGCCAACAGGATGCTGGGATGCATCGCTAGGGGGATCACCTCCAGAAGGATGGAAGTGATACTCCCTCTGTATAACTGCTTGGTGAGGCTGCACCTTGAGTACTGCATGCAGTTTTGGAGGCCACACTTAAAGAGGGACATTAACCTCCTGGAGAGGGTCCAGAGGAGGAAACCAAAATGATTTGGGGCTTGGGGACAGGACCTATGAGGAGGCTCGAAGAGCTAAATATGTGCACATTGGAAGAGAGAAGGACAGGGGACATGATGAGGTCTTCAGGTACATGAAGAGGGTAAATAGGGGAGGAACAGTCAGGATGCGTGAAGGAAGAAGGAGGAGGGCCACTAGAGGGCATGGGTGGAAGCTGGAGGGGGGAAGATTCAGGGGAGAAAGGAGGAGGTGCTACTTCACTGAGAGGATGGTGGAGCCATGGAAGGCACTGCCTAGGGGGCTGGTGGAGGCAGAGACAGTGGAGGGGTTCAAGAGGGGGTGGAACAGGTACAGAGGAAGGGTTCTGGAAGCAAAATCCAATGCAGCAAGAATATCCGGAACTGGGAAGGGAGAAGCCCCTCCAGAGAAGGCGAGGGGGACAGCAAGGTCAGCACCCAGGGCGGGGGCTGACCAAACGAGCAGACACGAAAGACCATTAGGCCTATTCTGCTGGCATTTTAGTATGTTAGTATGAGATCAAGCAGGACCAAGAGATCATTGAGCACCCGAACAAGTGCAGTCTCAGTGCTATGATCTTCCGCAACCCAGACTGGAGAGGATCATGGATCTCATGGATGGTAAGATGATTCTCCAGTTGCATTACAACCACCTTCTCAATAGCCTTCTATAGAAACGGAGGTTAGAGACTGGTCTGTAGTTAGTAGGGCAATCCAGGTCGAGAGAAGTTTTCTTAAGGAGGGGTGTCACTACCCTCTCCTTCAAAGAGTCTGGAAACTCACCCAACTCTAATGAGCTCCAGACTATCTCTGCCAAGACTGGGCCAATGAAATCAATGCACCCAATCAAAAGGCACGTTGGGCCTGGGTCTAAACTACAGCAGGTCGGCTGCATACTCCGGACAATCTGCATGACATCCACAATCTCCAACCAGTCAAAATTCATCCAAAAAAACTGAGGAGTGGCAACCTCACACTGGCCACTGACACACTCCCTAAAGTGAGCTGATCGGATCTCAGACCTGATGTCGGCAACCTTATCAGCAAAGAACCAAGCAAACTCATCACACTTTTCTTGTGAATAGGCTCTTCAAGCTCACAGACAGGCTGAATTGCACAGTCTGTCCACAGTTTGAAGGAACTGAGCTTGTAGATTCTGGGCTGCGGCAATCTCCCCAGACAGAAACTCTGCCTTCTTACGAGAGATTGCTGATTGATAGTCCCTATAATGGTCCATAAATCTAAGTCTGTCAGCTTCAAGGTGTGATTTCCACCAACAGTGCTCCAGTCTTCATCCAACTCACCATAGCTCCCTCAAGGTCCCATCAAACCAAGGGGACTGAGGGCAAAGAGTGAGAGGACAAACATGGACAGGAACTACAGCATCCAGAGCACCCGCCACAGCCATATTATAAGCCTGTAGCAGGTTCTCTGGACCCTTGCTTTCACACCATAATCCTGATAGGTCCAGCACCGCCAATAGGCCATCAGGAGTCAATCCCCTCAAAAAGGTACTGGACCATCTCCACAGGTGCAGGCCTATGGGGGGGAGCCTGTAAGTTGAACCTTATAGTGTGGTGGCCCGACCATCCAACTGGTTCTACCACCAAGTTGGAGGTCTCCATCCCCAGGAGGAAGACCAGATCCAGAGAGTGGCCATGATTATGGGTTGCAGAGGCAACTGCCTGCGTGAAGACCAACATGTTCATAAATTAGAGGAAGTCCTGACCAAACTGTAAGAGTTCATCATCATCAGTCCAGGCACTGAAGTCACCCAGCACCATCAATCTGGGCGACTTTAACACCATGTCCACAATGAAGTCCGTGACTTCCTGCAGGAACTGCTTCTCGCTCCCTTGTGGATGGTAGGTGAGAAGAATCCTGCACTACACACCTCTGACCACCATACACTCAAAGGACCTGGTCCCCTCAACTGGCACAACTACAAGGTCCAACTCCGATCTAAAACAAATTGCAACCACCTGCCCCAGCGATCTGACCTTGAGTGGTGTGTCACTGAGAACCAGGCTGGAATCACTGCCTCTAAAATGGGGCCGGAATTTTCATCCAGCTAGGTCTCAGTGATGCAAGCCAGGTCTGTTGACCCAACAAGATCAGCAATAATAGCTGTCTT
This sequence comes from Neoceratodus forsteri, assembly GCA_016271365.2. Taxonomy (NCBI): domain Eukaryota; kingdom Metazoa; phylum Chordata; order Ceratodontiformes; family Ceratodontidae; genus Neoceratodus; species Neoceratodus forsteri. The sequence continues at coordinate 721,598,626 of CM057454.1, forward strand.
GTTTTTAATTGACCTGGCATTGCACAACACCACTCAAGTGGAAGATTAGGTTTGCTGGCAAAGGCACCTAGCTTCACTTGAACTCTTTTCTTTTAGGTTTGCTTGTAAGGACAGAGCAAGGAACATTATCCGAGCAAGGAAAAAGAATAAGGCTTCTTTTGGCTAGGCAGATTTACTGTGTGATATTATTTTCTTTTGTACTCACAGGGTTTGTTACTGTCTTCTGTGAACATTTTACTGCTTTATTGTTCTCTGATTCAAATTGCTGTTGCAGGGTATACTTGCTGCTGCATTATTACAGGGTGTGCCTACAGGTTCGTTACTGTTTTGTGCTTACAGATTACTGCGGTAGTCTTGTCTGATTCAAATTGTTTTTTGCAAGGTATATCTTGAGTTACTGCTTTATTTTTCTCTGTAGCAAAGTGTTTTTTGCAGGGTATATCTTCTGTGAAATTATTACAGGTGGTGCTTTACAGGTTTTACAGTTTTATCTATCATTAGGCTAAGCTTTCAGGGCTGCTGCATTTGTTGTTGGTTGATTGTTTCTGCTCTTACCTCCTTGTTTCTTTCATCCATGGTTCTTCTTTTTCAGCAAGAGAAGGGCCTAGCCACCAACCCCCATCCCCAACCACCCCATGCTACACTCCTTTTATAGAGTAGCACAAGGGTGACATTTCCTGTAGCAAAGCAGGAAGGGGAGGATCATAGGGGTATCCACACAGTGACCTCACTTACAGGGGCACTAGTAATTTAACTTGTTATAACAAGTCATATAAAAACAAACAAACAAAACAAAAAAATCAAACTTTTGCTTTCATTTTCCTCCTTCTAATTACTCGGACCAGGTTATAAACCCGGTAACTCATCTGGAATGGATAGTATTAACTGCAGGTACTGTGGGACACTTTTCAGAAGGGCAGTTATACAGGATTCAGGACACTGTCCTACATGCTGGACCATTGGAGATCTAAGGGCTAAGCTCCAGGCAGCATGGGCAGAGATTGCATGCCTCCAATTGCATATTCAGGAGGAAATATATTATAAGAACCACCTGCTATTTCTCCAACATCCAAATGAAGCATCTCGACCACAGACGGTAGTTGGTCTGGGAGGCTGGCAGGTGGTTAGGAGGGGCAAATCAGGCACTCCATCACTCAGTGCTCTCCAGTGTATCACCTCCACAAACCATATAAAAACTACAAACAAGTATCTGCCTCCATCTCCAAAATCAAACAAAGGGGCAGAGGACACTGCAGAGCAGGACACTGCAGCACAGAAGCTAGCTCAACAAAACTCACCCAAAACTGGGACCAAAGCAAAAAGAGCAAGGAGGAAATCCAAAACACTTCTGATCATAGGATGCTCCATGATTCAGGGAGTTGATACCTACTTCCAGCTGGGGGTAATGATCAGATGTCTCCCAGGTACATTAGCATGGAGAGACACTGACCACATTGCTAAAATTGTGCAAGAAGCAGGAGAAAACATCAACGTCCTGGTACACATAGGGACTAACAATCTCGCCAGCTGGTCAGTTGTGGAGACCAAGGAACACCTGACCAGGCAGGGAGATGTCATCCATTTCATCCAGCATCTCCTTCTCTGAGATCCTGCCTGTCTGGGAGAGTGGGCAGACAGACGGAAGGTCAGAGGAGGGGAGATAGGGGAGCTAAACATGTGACTCAAAGGCTGGTGCCAGGAAAAAGGACACAAATTTGTAGGTAACTGGCAACAGTTTTGGGAGAGAAAGTTATTTAAATTCAATGGACTGCATCTGACTAAGGAGGGAGTCAGTGTATTGGAGCAGAAGTTTGACATCTTTGCAGAATATTTAAACTAGCAAATGGGGAGGGGGTGCAGCACCCGATACATTGAACGGGAAAAACACCCCTAGCCCCTCAGCTAGTGATCAAACAAGAGTTCTGAATGTTTATGCTTCATTTGCATCACCAGGTAAGGAAAAAGGTCCGGCTCCCCATATGACACATTGGGGAAATGCCTGGCCTCGCCCAACAACTAACACACCGAAATCTGGCCAATGGAAAAATCATGTACACAAATACCTGCAGTCTGGGAAATAATATCCCAGACCTGCAGGCAACAATGACAGAGGCTAAACTGGACATAGTAGCAGTAACCATACTTGGGAGACTTCAGTACCTGGCTATGTACTGTTCAGAAGAGACTGAGATGCAAAAAGGGGGGGGTGGAGTGGCCCTTCATGTCAATGAAAATATCAAAGCTACAGAAATTCAGAATACACAGAGCCAGAAGAACTGTGGGTCACCCTGAAAAGAAGAAATGGGACAGCCATAAGAACTGGGGTTGTCTACAGGCCCCCAGACCAGGGGGAGGACATAGACACATTACTGTTAGAAGATAAACAAAACATGACAGCTAAAGGGGAGGTTCTGATAATGGGAGACTTCAACATGCTAGATTCAGATTGGTCAATATCAGCAGGAACATCCACCAGAACTAGACACATAGTGGATTCCCTACAGGGGGAGGGCAAAAAAAAATGGTACAACAAACCCACTAGAGACAGGGCTATCCTAGAGCTAGCACTGACTAACGGGGAAAGGATCACAAATCTCCAGGTAGAAGGTGACCTGAGGGCCAGTGACCATCGCATGGTATGGTTCAATTTGGCCACTAGAACTAAATCATCCCATTCCAAGGCAAAAATATGGGACTTCAGAGGAGCTGATTTTGATAAGATGGCCAACAGAGTTAAACTAGCCCAGGCAAGAAGAAATACAGGTGAGGGGGTACAGTCAAAGTGGGCAAGCATAAGGGATGCAACACTTGAACAAACATCCTATTGTGTTAGAGAGAAAAGCAAGTGCAAAAGAAGGAGGAAACCACTTTGGTTCTCAAAAACAGTAGCAGAAAAGGTCAGAGCCAAAAGGCTGGCCTTCAGGAAATATAAGGGAACCAGCAATACGAAGGTAGGGAGGCATACCAAACTTACCTAAGGGAAGCAGGGAAGGCAGTAAGGCAGGCAAAGGCCCAAACCGAGGAAACACTAGCACGAACAGTAAAAGAAGGGGACAAGACTTTCTATAGATATTTTAGTGAAAGGAGAAAGTCAAGAGGGGGTATTGCTAATATCAAAGAGGATAAGTGGGAGTGTGTGGAGGAGGACCAAGGAAAAGCATCTATCCTAAATAGATACTTCTGCTCAGTATTTACTGAAGAGAAGGTAGGGTAGGGCCCACAACTCAGTACCATGGACACAGGGGGGAGGGAGGGAGGTGTGCACTAAAGAAAGGGTCCAATAAGAGCTCGCTAAGCTCAGGGTGGACAAGGCAATGGGACCTGATGGCATACATCCCAGGGCACTAAAGAAGCTAAGGGTGGAACTAGCAAAGCTATTAGCAGAACTGTTTAGTGAGTCTCTGAGCACAGGAAAGGTCCCAGAAGACTGGAGAAGGGCTCATGTGATCCCGCTCCACAAGAGTGGTAGCAGGGAGGAGGCAGGGAACTACAGACCAGTCAGTCTTACCTCAGTAGTGGGCAGGATTATGGAGGCACTCCTTAAGGAAAGGATAGTGCAACACCTGGAATCCACATGAGCACAGGATCTAAGACAGCGTGGGTTTACAACAGGAAGGTCCTGTCAAACTAATCTCATAGATTTCTTTGACTGGGTAGCCAGAGTGGTGGACCAAGGGGGTGCAGTTGATGTCACCTAACTTGACTTCAGCAAAGCTTTCGATATGTTCCACATAGAAGACTGATTAACAGTGGTGTCACCAGGGTGGCTTGGGAGGGGCTATATCCCCCCCCAATAGAAGTCAAAGCCCCCCAAAAGCCTCAATAATTAGGTTTGCTGCCTGTCCTGGTTTTGCTGGGATTGTCCCATTTCTGTGGTAATCTTTAAGTCTTCCTGGGGGGACATTAAAAGTCCTGCTTTTTGACAGTTATGCAACTTGCATAACTGTCAAAAAGCAGGACTTTTAATGTCCCCACAACAAGACAACATTGGTGCTATGTGCAGCTGATGCCTGACACTGTATCGCTAGCACTAGCATTGGTCACTTAGTTATATGATGCCACAAAACAGCCAATTAGCCGCACTGTTTTATGCACAATACTGCCACAGCATCATGCCATCGCGATACTGAGAGCAGCGAGCATGTGTAGTTTGAGGCAAAGGCGGCAGTGATGCATCATAGTTTATCATTTTAAATGAACTAACTGTGCGCCGGGGCGGGAGGTGAGAGACCAGAGTAAAGGGGTACCATATACTGAAACAGCTGCGAATCAGAACATGAGCAGATCCTGAGGGAAATAGTAAGCAAGTGAGCTCTGACACACAGCTTTCATAGGACCCACCCTAAGGTAACAACTCATGAGTGCTGAGTGAGCCCTTATGGCGGAGTCTCTGACAGTGAGCTGGTGAGCTGTACCTGCCCCCCCCCCCCCATAAATGCACTTTATTGAGTGAGCAAATGAGTGAGATTGTTTCCTGGTGAAACATTTAAATAAATAAATAAACAAATAAATTGGAGATAAGTGAAGGTGGTGGGCAAGTTTGTCAAATTTTGAGGCAACTGAATTTTGAGGCAACCATGAGAGGTATTCTGTTGACTAACCAGAACAAAGCCAGTAATGGTATTATGCTAACTCATATGATTAACACCCATCTCACTACACTTAGTCCTCCTGCAAAATAAAAAAGCCCCCATTCAAGGAGCAGTAGTCCATGCAGCAGGAGTGTGACTGAAGCAGTGGCAGGTGGAGGCATCAAAGCAATCAGAAATGACTGACTTTTTATTAAATATGTGAGGTAGCTCCGGTGCCTGCACCTTGGTGGAAAGTGTTCTGGGCAGTGAATCAACTTAAAATTGATACCTGGTTATTAAAATCCAATGAATTGCTGTCTCTGTGTTGGTTAAAAGAGAAGGATCATTAATCTAAGCTTTACATGATAGTTGTAACAAAAAACAAAACCAAAACAGTAACAGTCCATCATGAAACTCCTCCAGTATGTAAAATATTCTGCTTCTGCCTGGTACTGGTTTTCTTGGCTAGGGGATAAGAATGAGTTGATTTCATAAAGGAGGTGTCTGAGTTTAAAAAGACTGAAAGCTCAAGTCCATTATTTCTGCATGTATATTAAAGATGTACAGCACAGTGAAATGTGGTTTGGGAGAATGAGCTTGTAACTGAGCTAGGGATTGACATGCACAGCTGCATTGGTGCTTACAACTTAAGTGCTAATTTGTTACTGGGGTAGGGCATATAGTGAGGACCCAGTCATCACAGACCTGGCTATGGGGAAGGATTCTTCATTGATGCTAAATAACTGCTTGTGCTGCCTTTGATCTGAATTGTGTATTTCATTAGATTGCAGGTAGCTAGTATGTTTATTTACCAGGCACTCTGGTATCGGTAGTTTGCCTGCGTGCTTGGTTTTCCATACACATTCCCTCTGAATTTATTTCCCACCTCGGATTGCTAGGAGATACTATCTCAGAACACTTGAAACTAGTGCCTTTTTTAAATTTTGTACAAAGTGTGATGTTCCGCAAATCAGGTTCTGAGTATTCTGAATTTCTACTTTAAAGTCTGACTTTGCAGAACCTTCTCTGTGTGGGCAGAATCTTTTCCGTATGTTATGGGTATGGAAAGGGGCAGTTCTGAGGGATGAATGTGATATGTCCCTCTTAACGTGGGGCAGTTCAGAAGTGTTTGTGTGTAGAGTTCTTTAGAAAAAAGTATTTTAATGTCAGCTTCTGGGTTGGCCAGGTAGTTCCTGCTGATCTGTAAAATGGCAATTAAAATGCAGGAAAAGCCACCATTTAAAGGTAAACATCTCAAAATTTATGGGGGAGCATACCCCTGGACCCCCCTAGCTGAGTTAAGATTTTAACTATGGGGCATTAGCCATCCCAACTGTACAACTCTAGTGATGCCCCTGTTGATTAATAAGTTGGGTAGGCTCAGGGTGGGTCAGATGTTGATCAACTGGGTGGCAAACTGGTTGGTGGTCAGAAAACAGAGAGTGGTGGTAAACGGTATACAGTCCGAAGAGATGCAAGTCACAAGTGGGGTACCTCAGGGATCAGTCCTGGGGCCAGCCCTCTTCAATTTCTTCATCAGTGACATTGCAGATAGACTAGAGGGTAAGGTTTGTCTGTTTGCAGATGACACCAAGATCTGCAACTGAGTAGATGATCCAGATGGGGTGGACAGAATGAGAAGAGATCTGGATAAACTGGCAAAATGGTAGGAAGAGTGACAACTGGAGTTTAATGCAAAGAAGTGCAAGATCATGCATACAGGGAAGAGAAACCCTAAAGCCACCTATAGGTTGGGAGGAGAGTTGCTACCAATCACAAGGGAAGAAAGAGACTTGGGCATCATCATCACAGAGGACCTGAAATCATCCAAGCAGACCACTAAAGCAGTAGGTAAAGCTAGAGGGATGTTGGGGTGTATAATTAGGGGTATCACAAGTCATAAGAGGGAGGTAATAATCCCTCTTTACAAGACACTGGTTAGGCCTCATCTGGAGTACTGCGTGCAGTACTGGAGACCGCACCTACATGAGGACATTAACAAAATGGAGGCAGTCCAGAGAAGAGCAACCAAAATGGTGCAGGGACTGCATCAGAAAACATATGAGGACAGATTAATGGAGCTCAATATGTATACCCTAGAGCAAAGGAGGGAGAGAGGTGATATGATCGAAACATTCAAACATCTTAAGGGCATTAACAAGGTGATAGAGTCTAACATATTTCAATAGAAAAATAGCAGGACACGAGGACACAGCATGAGATTAGAGGGAGGCTAATTAAGGGGTAATGTGAGGAAGTTTTTTTTCACAGAAAAGGTGGAGGATGCACGAAACGGCCTACCTCAGGACGTGGTGGATATGAATACAGTGCAGGGCCTCAAACAAGCATGGGATAGGCATAAGGGAGCAATATAGATGAGTATGAATAGATAGGCCATTGACAGAGTACAGGCCTATGACTCATTCAGAAGGTAGAAAAAATGGGCAGACTGGATGGGCCTTGCAGGCCTTATCTGCTGTTAACTTCTATGTTTCCATGAGTCAGATGAGTTACTGAGGCTGACTGGGCTACTGGCCCTCTAACAGAGGAGCTCTTGGGTTTGGGTACCAGTCAAGGAGAACCTCGTTCTTGGACCCACTTCGCTCCAGGGCATCTTCTGGACCTCACTACTCCAATCCAGCCACTCAGTCCCCCCCCCAGGTCCAGGCCCCCCACCATCTTCTACACACTATCCCCAAAGTCCTACAGTGACCATAAACTGCTTCAGCCAATGGAGGACAGTTAAAGGGGTGGAGGTCTCGGAGCTCGAAGGGGGAGTACCACCTGACAGGGAGAGTAGTCATCAAACACATCCTGGCAAGCCAGAACTCAAGCCTCCAATTATCCCAAAATAAATAAACTCCCACACAAATAATAACAAATAATACAATCTCCCATAGTTCAAGCAAGGATATAAAGTATATGTGAGGAAGCAGGTTCCATCAATAATCCGGATGAAGAGCTGCTATGCTGAGCCTCTCACCCCCAGCTACCGGGTTAATAAATGTCCAACTAAAATACCAGACTCTCACTCTGGCACTTCATGAAAACTGTGAAATATGTTCAAAGCTGCTTATCAGGAGGCCCTCTCCCCAACTCCCCACCAATAAACTGAAAGGCAGGAGTGGAGCAGTCAGTCAACATCTCACAGATGCATTTCGGAAATCCATAGTCCAAGAATGACGGTACATACTAAGCGAGGGTTCCCCCCATAATAGAGCCTCCTCAATGACCTGGCCAGGAAGAGCAGCCCCCTGGACAATCTGAGCCCCGAGTGGGAGGCCCACCAGCCACCAACTGGGGATACCCTAGGGAGCAGGGTCCCCCGCCCTCCAGCTACAATTCCCCAGCACCCTTCCAAGGAAGCCACTCAACCCACACCCAGCCACTAAACTAGTTCCATGGGTCAGGACATACCTAACGATCGCAGGTCACTGGGCCCTGTTCACAAAAGAGTTTATCCCATTCTATGTATATGGTAAAAGCTGTTGTGACTAGGGCCTGGATTGAAAAGAGGTGGAAAAAAACCTTTTTTGTGTCTGAATTGCAGTGCAAGATCTGAGACACAGTTTAATAAGATGCAAGCAAGAAAAAACAATATTAAATAAATGAGTAAGGGTAGTGATAATAAATGTAGAGAAAGCATAAAAGTACTTAAAGCCAGGAAAGAATAAAAGTTTGTTTTAGTAGAGGAAAAGGAGAAATTTCAACAAAAAGGTTGCAGAGAAAAGAGAACTGAAAAAGCTGTTAAAGTTAATAATACACATAAATTCGGGATTATGGTAGCTAGGAGTTTCAATACTTACACTTCTAGAAACATAGAAACACAGGAAAAAAAGACTAGAGGACCATCCAGTCTGGGCGTGTTCCCTATAATCCCTGGAACCTTCCCTGGAACCTATTTTTCCTCCTGGGGACTAACCCTCCCCGTCCTATCCCCGTTTGCTTCCCTGGTCTTGTCACCTTGGGCAACCACCATTCCCTTCATTCTGTCCCAGCCCTGCTTGAATCTTCTGACTGTATTTGCACCCACCATCTCAGCCAACAGACTTTTCCAAAGTTCCACCACCATTTCTGTAACAAAGTACTTCCTCGTGTCCCTCTTGTACCTCCCTCCTGTTTATTTCCACTCATGACCACATGACCACGAGTTGGTATCCAGGCTAAATAATTCCCTACAGTTCATATTGTTAATTCCTTTAAGGAACTTGAAGGTCTCTATCACATTTCCCCTCTCCCTTCTGGTTTCCAGTGAGGTGAGTACATATTTAGTGCCTTGAGGCGCTCCTCACAGTACCTGCCCTGTTGGCCCTGAATCATTTTTGTTACTTTGAGCTGCACTGTCTCCAACCTATCCCTGTCCTTTCTGAGGTGAGGACTCCTGAACTAGATGCAGTACTCCAGGTGGGGCATCACCAGAGATCAGTAAGGAGAGAATTACCTTTTTTGTTCCGCTATCAATGCCCCTCCTGATAAATCCCAGCATCCTATTAGCCTTGCTATAGGCCCTATTACACTGGCTTGTTTGTTTAAGGGAGTTACTGATGATAACTCCTAGATCATGTTCCTTTTCTGTAGTGCGGAGTCTCACCCCACCTATCCAGTACTCTGTCTTGGGCTTTTTTTCACTAGGTGCATTGCCTTGCACTTTTTGGCATTGAATTTTAACTGCCACCCCTTTAGCTTTTGTAGGTCCTTCTGCATATCCCTTATTCCCTTATTACTATCCACCCTCCCACATAGTTTCGTGTCATCCATAAAGAGACACAGTCTGCCCTGGATTGCTTTACCAATGTCACCAATGAGCATGTTGAAGAGGACTGGACCCAGGACAGATCCCTGTGGAACCCCACTCATAACCTCCCTCTCCTCTGATCTAACCCCATTGGCCACCACCCTCTTCTGCCTCCTTCTTAGGTAACTACCCACCCTGTTCACTATGGTTTTAGCTGCACCCAGTTTGTCCATCTTTTGGAGCAACCATTTTTGCAGTATCAAATCAAAAGCCTTGCTGAAGTCAAAGTACAGCAGATCCACAGCATGGCACCTGTATACTTCCTTTGTCATCTAGTCAAATAAAACTATTAGGTTAGTCTGACAAGACTCACTGGATGTACACATTCCTCCTTTAACATGGGAAGACTAGTACCAAAATTTACGTTTTAGTGAAACTGAACTGGCTAGATATAATATTCAAAATGCACATGAAAAGGAATCAATAATTAATGACTTTCCTATCCCATGGTATATCTTAAATCATCCTCAGACATATTTTGACTGGCTTTAGCTTTGTGGCTTCCATTATTTTACCATATATTCAACTGTATTGTGCAAAGGAAACAAATTCCTCCCTCTTGGCTGGATACATTTGTTTTTGCAGTTTTCAAAAAAGGACAACAAAACCAAAAATGTATAGCCCAAATAATCTATCAGATTCATCACAAAACCTCTCCACAAGACTTGTTTTGGATAGTATTAACTTACGGTTCTCAGAAATTAAATTACTGTCAGAAATGCAAAATGGATTTAGTGCAAACAGATCTACAATTCAACATTGCTTTGTTTTAAAACACTTCCTATACAAGTACACCACTGTTAAAAATCCAAATTGCATTGCTATTTTGTATATTTACAGACAGCAATCTATAGTATAAGTAAAAGACTATTATGGAAACAACTATACAAGCTAGGGATGGATCAAAATCTTCTAGATATAGTGATTTGTTTGCTACAACATGGTTAAAAGTTAATTTTGACTTGAAAGGTCGTCAAAGAAAGTCTTGACTAATTTTGGTGTATGACAAGGGTGTGTTCGTGCCCCTGCATTTTTCAACATGTTCTTCAATAACATTTTTCTTCAATTAATTGACAATACTTTCCATCGTGTAGGATTGTTTCCATAGACAATCACGATGCATGTGCTCATGACTTATTATTAATGCAGCATCACTAAGACAGCAAATAATGATGGATTAGTTTAGTAATGTATGTAACATTAGTTCTCTGATAATAAACACAAAGACAAATTTAATAGTTTTTTGTAACAAAAAGTAGGAAATACTCAAAATTGTTCATAGACAGAAATTTGATCTTAACCAGTCATTACTATGATTATGTGGGTTTCATTTTTCTGACAATCTTACCTGGAATCTGCATATTAACAGCAAAAACAAAACTAGAAATGGCAATATATAGGTTTAGGATTTTTAGTGCTAAGTATAGGGGTCACTCAATCAATGACCTCCTGACAGATTTCGATGCTAAAATTAAATCATCACTTATTTATGCAGCTAAGATTTGAACAGAAGCTGATACAGCTTCCTTAGAATGTTCACTGGGTATATTGTGTAATTTTATTCAAGTTCCTACTTTTGTTAAATTCCCATTTTAAGAGCAGAACATGGTCAGCATTGTTTGTTTTGTTTTTGTTTTTGATTTCTGAGAAGAACATGGTCAGCATTCCAAAGTGAATAAAGGAAATGCAGAGACTTACAGAAACTAGAGGAGTGGTCAAGGGGTTGGCAATTGAAATTCAGCACCAAAAAGTACAAGGTAATGCACCTAGGGAACAAGAACCCCAAGATGGAGTACTGGATGGGAGGGGTGAGACTTAGCACTATGGTTGAGGAACAGGATTTTGATGTTATCATCAGTACCTCACTGAAGCAATCGAGTCTGTGCAACAAGACTTACAGCAAGGATAATAGGATGCTGGGATGTATTGGGAGGGGTAACAATAGTAGAAGGAAAGATATACTACTTCCCCTGTATAGATCCCTGGTGAGACCTCAACTGGAGTACTGCAGCCAGTTCTGGAGTCCTCACCTCAGCAAGGATAAGGATCGGCTGGAGACTGTGAAGTACAGAGTAACAAAAACAATTCAGGACCAGCAGGGAAGATCCTATGAGGAGTGCCGCAAGGTACTCAAGATGTACTTGCTGGAGAACAGAAGGGAGTGGGTTGAGATAACAGGGACCTTCAAGTTCCTCAAGGGAATTAATAAAGTGAAACATAGAAACATAGAACATAGAAACATAGACTTTGATGTCAGATAAGGACCACTTGGCCCACCCAGTATGCCCATTTCCCTACCTATTGGATAAGCTGCAGATTCTAGTTAACCAACAGCCAACTTCCTGCAACCCCCCACTATAATTGCCTTATGTCTGTCCCATGCACGTTTGAATTCCCCCACTGTTTTAGACCCAACAACCTCCCCGGGAAGGTGGTTCCATGCATCCACCACTCTCTCCGTGAAAAAGAATTTCCTCACATTACCCTTGAGCCGTCCCCCCTCTAACTTTAAATTGTGCCCCCTTGTTCTTACACATCTCTTTTTCTGAAAGATGCTACCCTCCTGGACTTTGTTGATTCTCTTGAGGTACTTAAAAGTTTCTATTATGTACCCCCTGTCCCTCCTGTCATCAAGGGTATACATATTAAGCTCTCTCAGTCTCTCTTCATATGGTTTCTGATGTAGACCCTGCACCATTTTAATTGCCCTCCTCTGGACTGCTTCCATCCTGTCTATGTCGTTGTGTAGATGAGGTCTCCAAAACTGCACGCAGTACTCCAGATGGGGTCTTACCAACTGTCTGTACAGAGGGATAACCACTTCCCTTTTTCTACTTTTGATGCCCCACCCTATGCATCGTAGTATCCCCCTGGCTCTCCTTACTGACTTCTCACATTGCTTATCCACCTTTAGGTCACCTGATATGACTACCCCCAGGTCCCTTTCCATTATTGTTCTTATGAGTACCTCCCCTGCTATTGTGTACTCTTCTCCTGGGTTTTTGTTTACCAGGTGCATTACTTTGCACTTCTTTGCATTGAATCTAAGTTGCCATATGTCTGACCATTTCTCCAACCTTGCCAAGTCCCTTCTCATCCTTTCTACCCCTCTTTGTGTATCAACTCTGTTGCAGATCTTTGTGTCATCTGCAAAGAGGCATACCTCCTTCCAGACCCTCTGCAATGTCACCTATAAAAGGCGTTAAAGAGGACGGGACTGATACTGAGCCCTGAGGTACTCCACTAGTAACCCCCCTTTCTTCAGAATGTGTTCCATTCAGTATTACCTTCTGTGTCCTGTTGTGCAGCCAGTTTGCTACCCAGGCTACCACCATGGGACCCACTTCCAGGCTGGCTAACTTGATTATTAATCTTTTGTGTGGGACTGTGTCAAATGCCTTGCTAAAGTCTAGGTAGGCCATATCCACAGCCCCACCCTGGTCTATTACTTTGGTCACCCAGTCAAAGAAATCAATTAGATTCATCTGACATGACCTTCCTGCTGTGAATCCATGCTGCTTTGGATCCTGTGCCCTGCTGGCCTCTAGGTGCTGAACAATTCTTTCTTTCAGAAGTGATTCCATCATTTTCCCCAACACTGAGGTCAAACTAACAGGTCTGTAGTTTCTTGCTTCTGCCTTGCTCCTACTTTTGTGAAGGGGAATCACATCTGCCCTCATCCAGTCCTCAGGTACCACCCCATCTTCCCATGATTTGTTAAAAAGTGTGGTTAGTGGTGTCACTAGGTCCTCCCTTAGCTCTTTTAGGATTCTGGGGAACTATTCTGCTTGAATACTAGTTTGTGGTCTTGTGGATATGAGTGGAAAAATAACAGGAGGGAGGTTCAGGAGGGACATGAGGAAGTACTACTTTAGAAAAAAGTGATGGAACTTTGGGACAGACTGTCAGCCGAGGTGGTGGGTGCGAAAACAGCAGTTTCAAGAGGATTTGCGACAGAATGAAGGGTATAGTGGTTGCTTGGGGAGACAGAACCAAGGAGGAGAATGGGGGGAGGATGGGGGGGTTGATAGATAGATAGATAGATAGATAGATAGATAGATAGATAGATATTTTATTTATAAAATGCCCAATTCCTGGGACTCTGGGCACTGTACAATAAAAATCACAATACAACAATCCAAATATTAAAATCATGCAAAAAAGAACGCACATGTATAGTATAATAAAATCATAATAAATACAGATTATCATCCTACCTTTTTATACATAGAAACATAGAATTTGATGGCAGATAAGGACTGCTTGGCCCACCTAGTCTGCCCATTTTCCTACCTAACAGATAAGCTGCAGATACTAGTTAACCAACATTTACTTCCTCCTACCCCCACTAGGACTGCCTTATGCCTGTCCCATGCATTCTTGAAGTCCCCCACTGTTCTTGACTCCATGACCTCCTCAGGGAGGCTGTTCCATGCATCAACAACCCCCTCAGTGAAAAAATACTTCCTCACATTACCTCTGAGCTGTCCCCCCTCAATCTTTAAATTGTGCCTTCTTGTTCTTGCACATCTTTTTTTCTGGAAGATGCTACCCTCTTGGACTTTGTTACTTCCCTTGAGGTATTTGAAAGTTTCTATCATGTCCTCTCTCTCCCTTCTTTCCTCAAGGGTATACATATTAAGCTCCTTAAGTCTTTCTTTGTATGTCTTCTGCTGCAGACCCTGCACCATTTTGGTTGCCCTCCTCTGGACAGTCTCCACTCTGTCTATGTCTTTGCGGAGATGGGGTCTCCAGAACTGCACACAGTACTCCAGATGGGGTCTCACCAACTGTCTGTACAGAGGGATAACAACTTCCTGTTTTCTACTATTGATGCCTCTTCCTATGCATCCCAGTATCCCCCAAGCCTTCCTTACTGCCTTCTCACATTGCTTGCCCACCTTTAGGTCATCTGATATAATTACCCCAGGTCCCTTTCTATTTTTACTGTTGTCAGTATCTCACCCCCCATTGTGTACGCTTCCCCTGGGTTTTTGTTTCCCATGTGCATTACCTTGCACTTCTTTGCATTGAATCTGAGCTGCGATATATTTGACCATTCCTCCAACCTTGCCAAGTCCATTATCATCCTTTCCACTCCATCTTGTGTATCAACCCTGTTGCAGATCTTTGTGTCATCTGCAAAGAGACATACTTTCCCCTTCCAGTTCCTCTGCAATGTCACTTATAAAGACATTAAAAAGGACCGGTCCCAGTACTGAACCCTGCAGTACCCCACTAGTAACCCTCTTTTCTTCACTGTGTACTCCATTTACTGCTACCCTTTGCGTCTTGTTGTCTAGCCAATTTTTTATCCAGGCTACCACCTTGGGACCCACTCAAGGCTGGCTATCTTGTGCATTAATCTTTGTGTGGGACTGTATCAAATGCCCTGCTAAAATCTAGGTGAGGCCATGTCACAGCCCCTCCTGGTCTACTACTTTGGTCACCCAGTCAAAGAAATCTATTAGATTCGTCTGACACGACCTTCCCATTGTGAATCCATGCTGCCTTGGGTCCTGTGCCCCACTGGCCTCTAGGTACCCAACAATTCTTTCCATCAGAAGTGATTCCATCATTTTCCCTACCACTGAGGTCAAACTAACTGGTCTGTAGTTTCCTGCCTCTGTCCTGCTCCCACTTTTGTGAAGAGGAATCACAGTTGCCATTCTCCAGTCCTCGGGTACCACCGCATCCTCCCATGATTTGTTAAAGAGAGTAGTCAGCGGTGTCACTAGTTCTACCCTTAATTCTTTTAGAATTCTTGGGTGAATCCTATCAGGCCCCATTGCTTTGTCCACCTTCAATTTTATTAGTTCTTTCAGAACCCTTTCTTCTGTAAATGGACTGGTATCGACCCCCCGTCTTCAGATTGTTTCTCTTGTTTGGTTTAGGTAACTCCCCCCCCTTCCTTTGTGAATACTGAGCAGAAATATTCATTCAGTATCCCTGCTTTTTCACTGTCACCCTCTACCCACATTCCATCCTCTTTATTAAGCTTCAGTATCCCTCCTTTGGTCTTTCTTCGCTCCCTAATGTACCTATAAAAGGTCTTATCCCCCTTCTTAACAGAATTGGCTATCCTTTCCTCGGTTTGGGCCTTTGCTATTCTGACTGCCTTTTCAGCCTCTTTCTGCTTTAAATGATAAAGTTCTCTGTCCTGCTCCTTCTGTGTTTTCTTATATTTCCTGAATGCTGTCCTTTTCTCCTTAACCTTCCCTGCCACCTCTTTTGAGAACTATAGCGTTTTTTTCCTTCATTGTGTTTTATTGATTTGCTTTACACAAAGGCTTGTTGCCTCTGTGATGGCTGTTTTGATCACTCCCCATTGTTCCTCCACCCCTCCTTCTTGCCTGTTTGCTAGTGCTTTTCTGAGGCACTGTCTCATTTTCCCAAAGTCATCCCTCCTAAAGTCCAGTACTCTTGCTTTTGTATGGCTTGATTGTATGGCTGTGTTTATCGTGAACCACACTGTTTGGTGGTCTCTTGTTCCCAGATGGCTACCCACTTCTAAATCTGAGATTCTTTCTCCATCCCCATTTGAAAGTACCAGGTCTAAGATTGGTCCCTCCTGAGTGGGTTCCAATACTAGCTGTCTGAGGCATGCCCCCTGTAGGGCATCAAGAATGACCCTGCTCTTGGATGTGCCTGCAGCAAAGGTGCTCCAGTTAACATCTGGCATATTCAGGTCCCCCATCAACAATATCTCACCTTTTTCTGTCATTCTAAGAAAGCCTTCTATCATTTCCTTGTTCATTCCCTCCCCCTGAGATGGGGTCTGTATACAACCTCCATGCGGATTGTGGTGCCATTTCTTCTCTCCAGGGTGACCCAAAGAGCCTCATCTGCTCCCTGTTTACTCTTTAGTTCTGTTGCTTTGATCCCTTCCTTTACATAGAGAGCTACTCCTCCTCCTCTTTTACCCTCCCTGTCCCTCCTGTAGATTGTGTATCCTGGTATGTTGACATCCCAGTCATAGTTCTCTGTGTACCATGTTTCTGTGACTGCCACAATATCCAGACAACCCTCTTTCATCAAGGCCACTAGTTCAGGGAGCTTGTTACACAGACTATGGGCATTGGTACTCATCACCCTCCACTTTTTGATAGCCTTACCCCTTTTAGCCCCAATTCTGTCCTCACTGCCTTTGCCTTTTTTTACATTTAAATCTGTTCTGCTCCCTAATAACTTCTGTACCTTGGTGTTTACCTCACTAATCACCATGTTTTGTGGGGGGAGGCTCAGATTTCCCTGCTCCTTTTCAGTGCCTCCCCCCTTGGCTAGTTTAAATGCTTGCCAATGAAGCAATTAAACCTGTCACCTAGGATCCTGATTCCCCCCCCGGACAGATGCAGACCATCGCACCAGTATAGGTCTGCATCCCTCCAGTGGCTCCCCAGTCCCCCAATGAAGCCAAAACCCTGAGCTCCACACCAGTTTTCAACCACTCATTGAATTCCCTGGTGAGAAGTGCTCTAGCATCTCCCTTGCCATAGACAGGCAGCTCCTCCGAGAAGGTTACCGTATGCACTACATGTCTAAGGCCCTCCCAACTCTACAAACTCCTCTTGCACTGCTCTGATCCCATTCCTAGCCAGTTCATTTGTCCCTAGGTGGACAATGACATCCAGCTCCCTTCCTCATGCAGCTCCTCCCACGATCCTGAGGATTCGCTTCCTGTCCCTTCAAGCCATGGCACCAGGAAGGCACCTTACCTCCCTCTCCCCTTCCTCCCCCATTTCTACCCCCCTAATGATTGAGGCCCCCAGGAGTTGTTTCCTTCCTCTGTGGGGTCCCATGCCACCCTCCTGTGGGTCTCCTTTGTGAAGGTTCCCAGCATCCTCCTTGGTCTCCACTGCAGGTGCCTCCATAGAGGAACCACTATCCACCAGAAGAGTGAATGAATTTTGGAGAGGTACAGCTGGAGGGATGCAACTCTGTTCCACCACCCTCTCCCTCCTTGAGCCCATCCTGGTCCAGCCTCTCCTCTTTCTTGGCAACCTCTGAGGTAGTGGCATTGGCCCTGGTGGTCCCTGGGTGGGGGAGGAGGTTTCACGAATCCTAGCCAGGTCAGCCTGGAGATGGGCAACCTCCTCTCTCAGACCAGAGAGGTGCCTGCAGATAGGGCAGCATCGCAGCCTCCAGAATGTCTCCCGGAACACTGCCACCCCACAGCCATTGCACTGCACCACTCCTATCATGTCTTATTTTGTGTTCTCTCTACTGTTTCTCTGGATGCTTATTCTCTCCTCTCCTTACAACTCTCACCCTTCCTGTTCTGGGACAGCAACTTCCTATCTTCTTCAGTAGCCTCCTTCCTTGCTCAATATCAGACCACCAGCAGCTGGGGGGGAGAGTGAGCTACTTTTTTCCTTTAGGGTTGACAAAACCAATGTTTCTCTGTGATCCTTTCCTTCCTACTGCCAAACAGGAAGTTCCTGTTGACAGTCAAATCCAGTGGCTATAAAAGTAGAACTGGCTTTGGGTGGGTGGGTGGAGGGCAATTAGTAAGAAAAAAGGCTAGCAACAGGAAGTTGTAATTTGACTGACCTACTTTTATAGTGTCTAAACCACACCCCCAGGTAAGCTCTCTTTCCTTCTACTGGTTTAGCAAAGTCAGCTGATACAGTACCCTTCCCTGCACAGAACACACTGACTTTCTTTCTTTTCTTTCTTTTTAACCTAAATAAGACCCCTTCTACTTCTAATAAAGTTATCTGTCTACTTAATCTTAACAGACACTGACTCCTGCTGAGATATAAGTTTTAAATTAATAAGAAAATGTAGCTTCTTTTAGTTAGCTGCTTTCTGCTCTACAAGCAAGGCTAGCAACAGCTTTTTTACACTTTTATTTTATTTATTTATTGATATCTTGGAGAACACCTGTGAGCAGATGCTCATTTATAGGTTCCACGTCAGTTACAAGAAAAATTGAACAGGTACATAGCATTACATTACAGGCATTATATTACAGGCAAGTACAAATTTGCACTGGTACAAAACAATACATTAGAAGTTAGGCAGACAATAAATTGGTGTGAATTACAAGGTTGAGATAGCATTTAGCTTAAGGTATAACATTTAGAACTGTACAGCATTGGTGAGAAGCCGCCTGTGTCGGAGAGTTAGGCATACTTGTGGGGGGAGAAACAGAGTGGAGAACAGGCACAGCAACAGAATAGTGAAGTATATGCCTGTGTAAGGAGGTAAGAATAGACTTAAGGAAGGTTGGAGACAATGGGGCTAGGAGAGCATCAGACAGGGGGAGGATGAGGGCAGAGACATAGAGGGGAAGGGGGTAGACCGGGGGGTAGAACATTGAAGTGCTGTGAAGGTAGGTCCCTCTAGGATTTGGTGAAACACTAAGTGCTGCTGCTTTACAGTGGTCCAAATGTATGAAAATTGTTTTGGCCATCATGAATGGCCAATGCAGTTACAGTTATCTTCTGTGGCAAGGTGCTGCCTGAGCTTATGCTAGAAAGCACCAATGATTGTGGTGTCACAGATGGCTGAAGGAAGGGCGCTGGTCCAGTGTGGTGCATGGTAGTAGAATGCACATTGACCCTGTACAGTGCGGCATCTAGGGTCACTGAAAATTTGGCTGTGGGTGCTTCTGGTCAGCCTGGTACTTACATGGCACATGAGCAGATTCTGGACTCCTGGTGGAATCAGATTTTGTGTTATTTGTTTTGGCCAGTAGACGGGTATGGTACTTAACTCTGTTCTTCAGCTGGAGCCACCCTACCTGTGAATAGAGCTCAGAGGTGTGTGCAAGCCTTGAAGCACCTGTGAGGGGTCGGCAGGCCTTATTAAGTGCCAGGGAGATCCGATGGAGTTCTGAGTCCTGTGGAGAACCATAAATGGCCAGGCCATAGTCAATGAGGGTAACAACTGAGCTGGTGATGGCTATATTAAGTGCTTCATATGTATGGCTGTGTTTGTGGCAGTGGAGTACCTCAATTCTGGAATTGATGGCCTTGGCTGTGTTATCTATATGTTGTGCATAGGACAAGATGGAGACAAGTGTGATACCCAGGTACTTATAGTGCTGCACAAGGTCCAGCACATTGCCATTGTTTAGAATGGATAGTGGGAAGGTCTTGTGTTTGCTGTGGGTGCTGGAGTAGATCATAGTCTTAGTTTTCTTGTAGTTGAGGATTAGTCTATACTTCTTAAACCATGTATCGGTAGCAGTAAATCCTAGTTGAAGGTCATTTTGAAGTAGTTCGAGGTTGGAATGCAGGTGAAAATGACAGCGTCATCAGCATACGACTGGTGCAAGAGCCTGGAAGTTTATTTAAGAATATACTGAAGAGGAGGGGCCCCAATATTGAACCCTGGGGGACCCCCGAGTGAACAGGTTTGCTTACTGTGATGATGTTCCCAATCTTGACCCGCTGGGAGTGATTGCTGAAATAGCTGTTAAGCTGAATGATATCAGCAGGGAAGCCAGTGTCAGCTAGCGGTTCAAGGAGGAGTGTGTGGTGAACCATATCAAAAGCTTTTGATAAGTCGATAAAGATAGCCCCCACTAGCTGTCCTTGATCCAGGGCTTGGTGGATATAACCAGTGAATTCCAACAGGGCCATAATAGTGCTGTGCCCCGCTCGGAAACTATGTTGTTCTGGGCATAGGAGTTGGTGCATGTTCAGGTATTCCACAAGCTGATCCACCGCTGTCTGTTCAAGTGCTTTGGAGAGTGGCGGGAGTATGGAGATAGGTCTGTAGTTGTTCTGATGTGTCCAGTCTCCACTTTTGTGAACTGGTATTACAGAAGCTGACTTCTGGAGCTGGGGGAA
Organism: Neoceratodus forsteri; assembly: GCA_016271365.2. Taxonomy (NCBI): domain Eukaryota; kingdom Metazoa; phylum Chordata; order Ceratodontiformes; family Ceratodontidae; genus Neoceratodus; species Neoceratodus forsteri. Next base: position 721,618,791 of record CM057454.1, read on the forward strand.
CTGAGTGTAACCCCCTCCCACAAATGAGGGTTCCCAAAAAGTCTTCCTTGAGCTTGCCTAAATGCTCACTGCCAGGCTGGTGTCCTGCGTTTTAGCAGTTTAAATGTGATTACCAGATCCTGTATAGCCTCTGTGTACTACCTCTTTAAGAGCTGCTTGACTGCAGCTTAAGTAATCTGAGAGGGAGCTCTGTTGAAAGATGTAACTATTTACTGAAAATCATTTAGAGTGATAATAATTTCATTTAAACTGGTTAGGTGGGGGGGGTATAAAAAAAAGCATAGTTTAATTACTCCACCTCCCTTGAATAACTTAGGATGGAATGCCATCTTAATTAATGCCCGTAGTCTGCAGAATAAACATGATGAACTAAGAATAATTTTGCATAGCAATAATGTGCATATTGCCCTCATAACGGAAACATGGTGGGATAGTACAAACCATTGGGGAAAAGAAATTGAGGGTTACAAACTTTACTCTTATTGTAGGAAATACAGAAAAGGTGGTGGTGTAGCTATATATATATATATACATAAAGATATTGTTTCAGAGGAAATTGAAAAAGATACAGGACCAATTGAACTCTTATGGGTGCAATTATCACCTAAAAATGGACCTAAAATTACATTGGGACTTCTATATAGACCCCCATCCATGTCCCATGAAGACGACGAACTCTTGATGGACATCCTTAGTAATTTGGACTTTTCCAAAAGGATTCTCCTGACTGGAGATTTCAATTTACCTAACATTGACTGGACTAAAGGCATTGGTTGCTCCTCATTGGATAGGCAATATATAGATGTAATGGATTTAGGGGGATTAGAGCAACTAGTCCCCGAATGTACCAGAGGTAATAACATCCTTGATTTGATATTTACAAATATGGGGGAGTTAGTTAAATCTGTGAAAGTAAGCCCCCCACTAGGTAATAGTGATCATAATACAGTATCATTTAACATTAAGGAAATTAATTTTAGTAAATCTACAAGAACTACTACTAAACTCAATTTTGAAAAAGCTGATTACCATAAGATGAAAATGGAATTGGGGAAATGGGATTGGAGACTGGTTTTTGGAAATAAATCTGTACACTATGCATGGGATTCTCTTATATCAAAAATTGGCCAACTAACTAATGATTTTGTCCCCATAATTACTAAACACCTGACGAATAAAACTACTAAACCTGTTTGGTACACTGCCGGAATTAAAAAATTAATGAATAAAAAAAATAGGCTTTACAAAAAGTTGAAAGTTTTAAAGAATAATAAAATAACTGCAGTATACAAAGAAACTCAGAAACAACTTAAATTAGCTATAAAAAAAGCTAAAGCTTTATATGAAACCAACTTAGCTAATAGAGTTTATGATAACAAAAAAAGCTTTTTTTCTTACATTAATAACCAAAAGAAGAATCCTAACAGTATAGGCCCATTTCTTACCAAAGTGGGTAATCGAGCAACTAATCAGCAAATGGCGAATATACAGAATAATTATTTTTGTTCTGTATATCAACAAAAGGATCCTTATACCCATTGTATAAGTAGATCCCTTGAACTTGGGACAACCGTTTTGAATCCAGTAAATATTTATAAAGGGATTATTGAACAAAAAACTAATAAATCCCCTGGCCCTGATGGTATACATCCCAGGATACTGAGTGAACTGGCGGAGCAGCTGGTACATCCCATAACATATATTTTTCAACAATCAATAAATACTGGTACTGTTATCCAAGATTGGAAATTGGCTAATGTGGTGCCTATTTTGAAGAAAGGATCAAGCTCAGACCCTAGCAACTTTAGACCCATTAGCTTGACCTCAATATTAGGGAAATTACTGGAGAAAATGATCAAGAATATTCTTGTGGAACACATTGAGCAACATGACCTAGTTGATCCAGTCCAACATGGCTTTGTACGGAACAGATCCTGTCAAACAAATCTGTTATCCTTTTATGAAAAAGGTGAATAGAGAGATGGATGCTGGGAACCCTGTGGATGTGATATTCCTAGACTTCTCCAAAGCTTTTGATAAAATACCCCATAAGGAATTATTGTTGGTAGTAGATAATTTAGGGCTGCCCAGCAATATCTGCAGATGGATTTCTGACTGGCTTCGGGATAGAAAGCAGAGGGTGGTGGTAAATGGAGAATACTCACAATGGGCCCCTGTTACTAGTGGTGTGCCGCAGAGTTCGGTCTTGGAGCCTTTCTTGTTTAACTTATACATTGCCTCTTTACAAATAAACAATATAAATGTAGGGATGTACAAATTTGCTAATGATTGTAGGTTGGGTGTGGTTCCATCAAATGATGAGCAAACAGTTGCACTGCAACAAGCTTTAGATCTAATAAATAACTGGACAAACCTGAATAAATTGGAATTAAATATATCCAAATGTAAGGTTATGCACCTGGGAAAGAAAAATAATGAAGTAGTTTACCACTTAAATAATACCAACCTGGGAGTCGTAGTGGAGGAGAAAGACCTCGGGGTCATAATTACTAACAATCTAAAATTTAGGGTGCATTGTCGAAAACAATTAAAAAAAGCTATTCAGATCCTAAATTGTATCTTAAAATACATTTCAAGTAGAAGGAGAGAGGTTTTGATCCCCTTGTATGTAGCCTTGGTTAGACGCATCTGGAATATTGTGAGGGTCTGGGATCCCTACAATAGAAAATATACTTTCCGTTGAGAAAGTCAAAAAGACTAACCAAACAAATAAAAGGTCAGACAGGCAAGGAATATTGGGAGAGACTCGAGAATTTGAACCTTTATTCACTACACTACTGTAGACTGAGAGGTGATCTATGTTTTTATATAAAAACATTGAGGATATTGAACTTCTAATGGATATAGGAATTGTTTTCAATTCAGGAAGAATTAGCAAAGGAGGCACACTAAACAACTTTATCAACAAACCTGGATACATAACTTTAGGAAACATTGGTTTAGTTTGAGAGTGGTGGAGCATGGAATAATTTACCTGAACAGCTTGTAAATAGTTCTAGTATGAACATATTCAAAAAGGGATTGGATGACCATTATGGAAATGGCAAATTTTTTATAAATTTTTAAAATTTGGAAGGCAAGCCTATTTGGTTAGCAATTGCTATCCCTGGCTTGAATCTACCTATGAACCTATGAACCTATGATAATGTAGTTTGTCTAACCTGCTTTCTTTGTACCAAGGACTGTTTTGTTTGTCTCCACTATCTTGGTCCTGGACTGCAAATTGGACCAAACAGTACTGGTGGGACCTAAAATGTAGTCGGACTACAGGAGCTGTCTGAATTCAAAATCCTGTAGGAACTGTAGTTTGGAGCTTTTTTACGCCTTTTTTGCAACTGAAGGGGGAGCTCTTGCTTTGACTGATAGCCAAATCAGCCAACCAGATCTTTTGGATCTTGGGGAAGTCCCAGGCTGCTTGCAGTTTTCAGTTAGTTCTAAGCTGGGAAGTGAAAGGAGAGGAGTTGAATGGTTTGAGCAGCAATCCTGAGTGGATTTGCATGGGAGAACTGTGAAAGTGCCAAGTTTCAGTCTGCATGTCAGTCTGCTGCTCCTGAGAGGGAGAGAAGAGAATTATTTTGAACTAAATCCAAGTTTGTGTGACTAAAGTAAGCTAGTGAAGTGGGCCAGGCTCAACCTGAAGAAGACCAAAGATTTTGTAGAATGCGATCGGCCTGTCAGGAGTTCCAGCTACCCCTAAGCTCCCGTGTGTGCAGAGACTTTGCGATAGTGACTGGGGAGTGCTTTGCCTCGTACAGTAGAATTCTCGTACATGTAAATGTGCTATGAGCTGCTAGTGGGTCAAGAGTTAGTTCCCCACTGTGTGAACTGTGTTCTGCTTGCTGGAAGCTGTATCCAGCCCAAAACGGACTGCATCCGAATTTGTCTCCATGCGGTCTGGGCCTTGCCAGACTGGCCCAGCCAGACTACCCACTGCATAGAGAAGCCATCGACGAGAGACCTGCCTGGGGATCAGCCCCCTGCTCCACGCTTGAAAAGAAATGATGCCTCTGAGACTTGTGTGGGCCCTGCTTCTCCTGGCATTCCAGATCAACCACCTGTGGTCTCGATTTTCATCCAGCCTGTATCCAGTCTTGGGTATCGTGAGTAAATACCAGGGTAGCTCCCTGCAACAACAGCTTAATCTGAGTGTGTCATCTGATTGTCTTGTTGTTGCGTTTCCTTTTCGAACTGAGCCCTCTGGCTCCGGATTACAAATATTGTGTACTGTGCATGTTGTGTTTTCTATCACAGGGCCCCCACCAGCTGCAACCCTGGGCAACAGTCCTGGCTAGCCCATCTCTTCTCCACCTGGTTACCCAGAGGTGGCTGTGTGGGGGGACTCAAAGCACATGCATAACTGCTTGATTGATATAACCTTTAAGCTAATTAACCTGATTTTGCCCCTCCCTTGTTCAAGTCCCCTGAATAAATCAGATCTAACTTTTTCTGCATATAATCTAACTGTGGTTCCAGTTTGTGCTCAAAGTATTGTACTATTGCTCTTTGCTGTGCATAACCTTGTTTTCAGGGGGTCCCCAGGGTCAAGCCAGAGGAACCAGCCCTGGTGGTAAGTGCAAACAGTGTGGGTACTTGTGTGGTGTACCAGGGGTATTATGAAAGTGATTATTGTACAGTGTTCAGGCCACTAGAGGGGAAAGAGGGGGGTTACAGTGTCCCAGAGGGCTGTGCCCAGGTTAGCTTGACCACTACCAACCCTGACCTCTGGATGGAGGCACCCATTTCAGAACTCAGGCCCCTTAACCTGGCACTAAAATGGTGCAGGGTCTGCACCGGAAGACATATGAAGAGAGACTTAAGGTGCTTAATATGTATAGCCTTGAGGAAAGGAGGCGGGAAGGACATGATAGAAACTTTCAAGTACGTCAAGGGAATCAACAAAGTCCAAGAGGGTAGCATCTTTCAAAAACAGAGTTGTGCAAGAACAAGAGGGCACAATCTGAAGATGCAGGGGGCGGCTCAGAGGTAATGTAAGGAAGTATTTTTTCACAGAGAGGGTTGTGAATACATGGAACGGCCTTCCAGAGGAGGTTGTGGAGTCAAAAACAGTGGTAGAATATTAAGCATGCATGGGACAGTTATAAGGCAAATCTAGGGGGCAGGGGTAGGTAGAAGTAGGCTGCTGGTTAACTAGGATCTGCAGCATATCCATTAGGTAGGGAAATGGGCAGACTGGGTGGGCCAAGCGGTCCTTATCTGCTGTCAAAGTCTATGTTTCTATGTATGTTTCTATGTTACTAGCCAAGCAGGCAGGGGTAGTAGCCCTTGGGATAGCGCCACCTAGGGGTTACATGAGAATGGCAGAGGGAGTGATTGATGATAGTGGTCAGGGGGCTTAGTACTTCCTCAAGAGCCATAGCAATGAACTTAAGGTCCAGGGTGTCTCCACTGTGCCTTGATTTGCCCAGCACCTTCTCAAGGTTCTTTCTAGCCTTGGTAGTACTGACTTTTTTAAACTGAAAAAGTGGATGGTTCCCTGTAGGGGACTGATCACCTACTGGGTGCTTCTGGACTGGAGGGTCAAAATAGTCCATGGGGAGCACTCCACTTAGATCCATGAAGGCAGTATTTAGGGCATTTGCTATTTGGAGTGGATCCACTGTGGGTACATTGTTGACCAGGAGCGTGGAGGAGGCCGTTTTGGGATCCTTGCCAGTAATATCACTGAGGTCAGCCCAGAAGGATTTGCTGCAGTTCCAGGAGTTGGGGAAAGCTTCCTTATAGTAAGAGCATTTCGATAGGTGGATAGCCTTTGTGCACCCATTTCTAGCTTTTTTATAAAGTTGGATATTGGAAGCTGTACCATGTACATGTGCCTTTATCCAGAGTTGGTCCCGAGCATTGAGTTGTAGCAGGAGTTCTGGTATTATCCAAGGGTTGCAGGGAGCTTTAGATTTTCTTGTTTTCGGGGGGGGGGGGAGACAAGTTGCTACCTGTTATTAGTATACAGACCCTGGAAATAAAGACTAAAAAGGCATATGTGCCAGTTCTTGTCCCCCTTGTGTTATTTCTCTCACTCTTTTCTATCCTCTAATTTTCCTTCTTTTTCTTTTCTCATTTCTTTGTCAGGGTGAACAACCCTAGCCTTTTCTTTGCTGTCCTCTTTTCAAAAAGACCCCCTTGCTGTGCACAATAGTGCTGGAAACACTTATTTTAATCTCCAAATTGGAGATACTTTTGTAGCGTGAGGTGCATTATTAGTAAAGCTCCTGAGCAGGAGTATAAAGAATAAAAGTGAATATCATGCTGAGGAAAATGTCGAAATGAAAGACATTGCATTAGCACAGGTCGTGTTTTAATTCTCTGGTGCCCCTGAGTATGGAATGGTCCTGCTATAAGCGTGACCGAGCGCAGGACTCACTGCTGCAAATTGCAGCTTCTTTTTAAAAATGCCCTGGGGATTATTTTTCTCTCCTGGTCGCAAGGTGCAACTCAGGAGGACAACTAAGATCAGAGCAGGATGCTCCAGATGCCACACGAGCACTCCTTGATCGGAGCACATGAAACCGCCGTGTAGTGCAGCAGGTATACAAAGAACTTCCTGAATCTGACACTATGGGAAGCAGAATGACAGTCCTGTAGTGTCCACAATATCTAAAAGAATTAAAACAGTGTTGTGACAGCCCCAGAGAGGTTGTAACTGGGCTTCCTGTAAAATAAAGCATATTTGGATAAAAAGGGCCAAATAAAAAGCCCCTGAATGATAAGGCATGGGATAATATGGAAACTCCCCCTGTTATGTAATGTTTTGGCCAATGGGAACTCCCCCATAGAGAGTGATATAATCCCTAGGGCTATAAATAGGGCTCACCACTAAGGGAGAAGAGTTGAGTCAAGTCAGTGGGTGTGTTGACTGTGAAGGAGAAGGACCTATTTATTTGTGTGCTGATCAATTCACACAGTTCTTTGTATCAGTGTAAGAGGTTTGTTAAACTGAATTCGCTGGAGTTAAGCCACAGGCTCTGCAAGGGAAGCAGAGACCTAGGATTTTCTTTTGGTTACTGAACTAATGAATTCCATTTTCCTTTCTGTAAATATTTTGGACTTTTAATAAAATGATAGGCACAATCTTATGACTTTTATGCACCTGATCTCTGCCTATTGTGTCACTTTGTATCCCACCACACTCACAAGAGGGGCATGATTATCGCAAGTGGCGTTAAATTTTGTGATGAAGTGACCAAGTGCGATGTCTGCGTCATTTGTTTCATGTAGGTCAGACCAGTCTAGGCCTTGAAGGTCCACTCTGAATTGTGGTAGGTGCCCTCTGAGGAGTGCACGGCTGGTTATGGTTCTGGGTGGGGGCTTGCTGAAGTTGTTTTGCCAGGTGCAGGTAACGGGTGAATGATCACTCAGTGAGTCAGAGAGGACAGTGGTATTGGTGATGTGGGCTGGTCAGTTTGAGAGGATCCAGTTCAGCAGTGTGCTGGTACCAGTTTTGTAGTTGACCCTTGTTGGGGTTGTCACCATCTTGGAAAAGTGGATAGTAGATAGAGTGTCTCTCACAGTAGCAGCTGCGGGTGAGGGCCAATTGATGTTGTAATCCCCAAGAAGAATGATCTTGGAGTTTAGGCACAGAGTGCCAATCAAGTCCATGAGGTCGCTAGCACCAGGAATTGTTATTTTGGGTGGGATGTAGACTGTGAGGATCGTAAGCACCTTGTTGTGAGTGCCTAGCAGGATTTTGATGGGTAGGATTTGCAGATTGGTGCTTCTGTTGGGGAGGGAAAGGATATGGCCCTGACGTGTGTCCTTTACGTAGACTATGCAACCCCCTCCTTTTTTTGAGGTATGGTCCTGCACAAAAAGGGTGTATCCAGGCAGCACCTTGGGTGATAGCCATGTTTCCACAATTGAAAGGATATCGGGGTTGTGTTTGATAACCCATACCTTTAGGTTGTCCAGTTTGGGCAGCAGACTGAAAATGTTTAAGGCAGCAAGGGTGAGTTCAGCAAATTTTTGTTGTGGGCTATTCTGAGAGTGAGGAGGGCCAGGGTTGGGGTGTATGTTACCCGATAGCATTAGTAGTAGCAGTAGTAGGCAGGTAATGTGGTTCAGAAGGAGTCTGTAGCTTCTTGAGTGTTGCCGTGTCCCTGATATCAGCATTTCAGAGGAGCTGTAGCAGGCAAGGAATCCATGGGTGTGCCAGGCTAAGGAGGGATATTTAGGCCTGTGGTCCTGGGGACAATGCATGGGGTTCCCCTTTGTACAGTATGAACTTGTCCAGGAGTCAGGAGAAGTGGTTATGCCATATGCATTGAGTACAGTCACCTGGGGGTGAGTTAGGGCAGCTGGCGGCAGCTTGCAGCTTGGTGGATCTGTGGAGGATATCAGTGCGAGTGAGACAAGGCACAAGAAAATCCAAGGTTTCCAGGACATAGTTGCAGGTTCCGTTGCTGGTTGATCTACAGGTTGTTTATAATGGTTTGTTTCAACCCAGCATGAGAGTAGGCACTCAAGAGGAGGTAGTATCATGCATACAAAGTGAAATTGATCAGTTTTCTGAAGCCCTCTAGTGGTAGGGCCATAGAAGGAGCAGATGGGAAAGCAGACACTTAGTAAGTTTTGCCTTGGGTCCTGTGATCACGAGGAGCTATATAAGAAAGATTTCAGATAGGGCGGTAACAATAGACTGGTAGTCCTTGTCCGGGGTAGCTGAGTCAGGGTTCTCCGTGAGCTGGTGGGAGGTGGCAGCAGGCGCTGTGGGCAGCCATGCTACAGGAGCACCCAGTCAACTTCTTGGAGCTGGCAGCATAGTCCTGGGGGGGCTGGGTTAAGGATTCCCATCTTCTGTGTGAGTGGCGGCATAACCACTGATCAATTAGTCAGTAAATGCCTGTTGGAACAGATATGTTTTAAATCCCTTTTTAAAGGTTTCTACTGACAGACCCCTCCTCAGATACTCTGGTAAGGAGTTCCACAGGATAGGCGTGGCCACTGCAAATGCCCAATCGCCAGAGTGCCACAACTTAACCCTGGGAACCCCAAAGAGGCCTCCCTCGGCAGAATGGAATGCCCAAGCCAGGTGGCAAGGAACAAGGAGATCTTGCAGATAGACAGGACCCCTTCCATGCAGGGTCTTATAGATAAGGAGCCCTGTCTTGAAGACAGTCCTTTACCTGACTGGCAGCCAGTGCAGTTCGCGGAAAACCGGGGTAATATGCTTACACCTCCTTGCCCCAGTCAAAAGTCTTTCCACCACATTCTGCACCAACTGCAGCCTTCGGAGGTTGCCTCCAGTAACCCAAGGTACAAGGCATTACAGTAGTCCAACCCGGAAGTGACAAAAGCATAGTACCCCGGAGGAACAGCAGGGTCCGGGGCTTATAGGTAACTTGGGAAGACTGGATGGGTCCCTGGTCCTTTTCTGCCATTATTGCCTATGTTTCTATTCTACCAGGCCATGCCCAATGAAACAAGCATTTGTCAATGCTGAATGTTGCTTGCTTCTATGTGCTGTTTAGGTATTTGGAAGTCATTGGAGTGCAAATATTGAAAATTTGCGAACTTACGAGCCTGCGTAGGAACTGTGCAACGCATGCTCGTAAAACAGTCATTGTTAGGAAATTTTTCACAAAATGTTCAACATAGCCATTTTAAGACCTCTGCTCATGAACAGTGTCAGTGTGATTTTGTTAATGTGTCCCATACATTGAGTTTGCACACCGACTGCGCCAGCTATGCTTCCTTAAGCGGAAACACGTTTTGGGCAGGATGTGAAAATGACAGCTGTACTGCTCATAGGAGGTGTGGTAAAATGGCAATGTTGAAAATCCCTGGTGAAATATTGAAAATTAGCAAACCACCACAAGCGTGCGTGGGGCTGTGCAAGCGCACACTAAGTAAAACAGTCATTTTTAGGAATTCTTTCACCAAATTTTCAACATTGCCATTTTAAGATCTCTGCTCATGAATAGTGACACTGTGATTTTCTTAATGTGTCCCATACACTGAGTTCCCACACTGACTGCGCCATTGTGCGCTACATGGGTGGAAACATGTTTTGGGCAGGATTTGAAAAATGACAGCTGTACTGCTCATGAGGAGGTGTGGTAAAATGGCAATGTTGAAAATATGGAGTGAAAATATTGAAAATTTGTGAACTTACGAGCCTGCGTAGGAACTGCGCAACGCACGCTCGTAAAACAGTCATTTTAAGGAATTTTTTCACCAAATTTTCAACATAGCCATTTAAGACCTCTGCTCATGAACAGTGTCACTGTGATTGTCTTAATTTTCCGTACATTGATTTTGCACCGGCTCGCCATTCTGCTACGAAGGAGGAAACACATTTTGGGTGAGATGTGAAAAATGACAGCTGTACTACTCATAAGAAGGTGTGGTAAAATGGTAATGTTGAAAATCTGGGTGAAAATATTGAAATTTCATGAACTACGAGCCTGCGTGGAACTACTTATAGCATGTTAAGTAAAACAGTCATTTTTGGAATTTTGGACCACTTTTCAACATGGAGTTTTTGGGACCCCTTCTCATGAATGATGTCACTGTCATGGCGGTATTCAGGCCTGAAGAGTGATTTCACATGGCTGCGCAGTCACTCGCAAATTCACCCTCGGGCCGAATAACGCCATGACAGTGACATCATTCATGAGAAGGGTCCTAAAACCCCATGTTGAATTTGGTCCAAAATTCCAAAAATGCCTGAGATATGCAATAAGTTGAACCCCCATCTAGCCCATTATATAGCTTACGGCATTTCCTCAGTTAAGTCGGCTTTGAAGAGTGCAGGCGTGTTCCCGGTCCACGAAGATCATCGCTGGAGTCCGGAAGGTAAGTATGGGGTGAGGGGTGGGAGGCTGGTACGCAGTGGTGGTGCGGTTGTGGGGTCGGAAGACGCGCCACGGGACCTGCTTGTTTTATAGGTTTAAAAAAAAAAGACGCCGGTGGGATGTTTTCCACGCTGGGGTGGGCTCCCAGCATGGCACAAGGAGCGGGGATGTTCAGCTGACGGAGTTGGGCACCCCAGTTGGCAAGGACTGTTTGCCGCGCTGGGGTGACTCCCAGCGTGGCACCAACTACGAGGGAGCGGCGCAGCTCAGCCGGTGGGGATGGGGCACCCCGTCAGCTACACAGTACATGCGAGCGCGCCTGCGCCCTGCGTGTGGGGGCTTCGCTGTATCGGTGCTCACTGGCGTAGCTCCCCTTTCAACTGTATGACACTGCATTTTGGAGCATGTCATAGACAGCTCCAAAATGCATTGGCTTACAGGGGCCGCGCCTGCCAACTCACTGACTGAATTGGAGGAGGAGGTGACACACCTCCGAAATCTCCGATGATGGCACTATGTTTCTTGCACATGCGTGCAAGCAACATAAAAACTGCAATCTTCTTAACTGAGGTCTAAAAACTACTGGAATGTCAGCTCCCCTGTCTTTGTGTAGAAGAGTAAATCAATTACTCATAAATGAGCTTTAACTTTCCAGATTACTTTTATCAAAAACATACTTTTTGGGTTGGTCTTAGTTCGATCTTTGCTAATGAATTCAGATTAACAAAGGATGAGATTAAGGTACAGATCAAAGCAAAATTCATTAAAAAAAAGATAAGAAGATGTGAAACAATCCTTGGGTACAAAACTTCATCCTTGGTACAAGTTAATCATATCTGCCCATACTAATGAAAGATATCTGGAGCTGATTGCTAATCCTAAATGTGGAGCTCTGTTAATTAAATTTAGAACAAAGGTTTACAACAGTAACTGGTTAAGGCATAGACAAAGACATAATTATGTTTCATCACCTTTCTTTAAAAGCAATAGTAATAAAACTGATGACTTGAAACATGTTATTTTGAAATGTCCTCTATTTAAAGAAGTAAGGGTGAAATTACTAAACTGTGTTCTTTCTAAAATATAGTTGACATTAGAAAAAAATATTTTATATCTTTTCAGTTAAACTGTTGTAAATTATCTACAAGCTCTGGTTAAGTTTTTGCAAATAATTCATTTCGGAAAAATGTACAGTCTAGTGCTGCATTATTTGTACCTAGAGCGCGTTAGCTAGTATAGGGATTATGACATCCTGGGGGTGTAAGTAACAAGGCCCAAGCCCAACTTGTTGGTTCATGCATTTTTGCATTTGTCAGTATCCTTCCCATTCTGTAAATTTGTTATTACTATAGTCATGACAGGATTATTATTTATATAGTATGCTCCCAGGGAATTTTTTTTTTTACTTATAATTTTTTCTGTTTTCATTTATTTGTAATAGGTATTATTATTAATGTATTAGAGAATGACATTTTAAATGTTTTTTTTTGTAAAGACCTGTGGAAACAGAAACATAGAAACGTAGAATTTGACAGCAGATAAGGATCACTTGGTCAACCTTGTCTGCCCATTTCCCTACCTACTGGATAAGCTGCAGATTGTAGTTAACCAACAGCCTATTTCTCTCTACCCCATGAGAAATGCCTTATGTCTGTCCCATGCATTCTTGGATTCCCCCACTGTTTTTGACTCCACAACCTCCTCAGGAAGGCCGTTCCATGTGTCCACCACCCTCTCTGTGAAAAAACACTTCCTCACATTGCCCCTGAATGTGGGTCAATCAAAGTACAAACTGAATTGAAATTGAATGACAGTGTTTAATAGTTGGGCCCATCTTTAGAATAACAATCAGGATGCCTTTTGGAGGCTGTGTGATCTAATTGTTAGAGCTCTGACTTGGCAACTAGGAGAGAACATGTTCAAACCCCACTATAGTCAGATATAGACTGTGTGATCATGGGCAAGCCACTTGACCTCTCAGTTCTCTAGGACACCCAGCTGTGGAAAAGGATAGAAGCAGGTCCCTACTGGAAACAAGATGCTGAATCTCAGCTGGGCTAGCCTGGCTAAATAAATTAAAAAATAAAAACACTAACAAAAAACAAAAAAAAAAAACTATACAGCCAAAATCAGAAGACATTTCAAGCATAAGAAGACTATAGTAAAACAATCTGTCCTCCCTCACAGTTGCTCTGCTCACCTCCCAACAGCCAGTATTTTCCAAAATCTACACAAAACTTACATTATTTAAGGAACCAAATCACTTCTCTAAATTGTGGTCAGTGCTTTGCTTTTTTTGGTATGTGCAGTTTTGTACAATATGAGCACACTGAAACTGACAAAATATTTCCTGTACGACAGGCAATTTTATTGTAAGCAAGCTACAAACAACCATTTGGTTAATGCCTTAATGTTTGAGTGCATGTTTTATTAGTGAAACTGTATCCAGCCCAGCTAGGATCATTCCTAGTCAAAGGTCTGATTTATCCCATCATTTGGCCCCCTGCTGTCTCCAGGGCAGAATGCAGCATATGTATGTTTCTGATGGCAGCTGGGGCGGGGGGAAACCCTGAGTATCAGAAGCTTGTTAATATGGGGAGGTGGGTGTGGCAGCTGTCATCCAATGCAACATGCTAGAATTTTTCTTTCCCCAAGTTGATGCCCATTTCCCCTGATTGGGCACCTCTGCACAGTGCTGCAACTTGTGGGCAGGGCTTGGACAATGGCGTGTTATCATGTAACCATGGCTAACTGCTGTGGGACCTGCCTTGTGTGTACTGTACTGTGTTCTTGTCTTGCCCTGTAATCTGATTTTGCCTGTGTACAAATCTCCTGTACCACTGTGAATAATGTTTCAAGATCTTAAATGTACTTGGCTTAGTATGGTTGGATGATATGTTTTTGTATATCTTTGACTATGTGTGATCTATATTTATATGTATTCTGTGTGATTTTTTTCCGGGTTGCCCCTGAAAAAGGGACTCTTTGTTCCAGTGGGCCTACCCGGTTAACAAAATTCTATAAATACTGTAAATAAATCATCAGTGCAGTCAATGGCAGAAGCTAACCACTGCAGGATGACTGGTTAGATTAGGTGCTATCTAAACCTTCCCCCAGAGTCTGAGCATATTGCCTTCCCAGCATTCTCTGGTCACTAATGTTAGCAAACCCAAAGTGTAGAACTGCACTGTTTGTGATCTGTCTCCCTGCTTGAATGAGCATGGTTTCCAGTGCCAGCACAATGGCATAGCAATGGTGCATTGTACTGTCCTCAGGAGGACCAGGGTGGGACATGCTAACCCCCAGACTCCCTCCCACAGGCTGGCTCAGTGCCTAGCACAATGTTGAGGTGGAGTACTCACTTCCTATACAGGAGACAGGATGGGCAGCACTGACATTTGCATGGCCAGTCAACCAGGAAGGGGCAGTGGCATCAACTGAGAAAGTAGCCACTCATCTGCCATTATGGTTCAAGGTAAAGTACAGCTGAAATGACTCTGAATGTTGGGGCAGGGGCAGGGAAGCAACAGAAAGACAAAGACCCCACCCCCCGGGGTACTATCTCTGCTCCATGGTCCTTGGTTTGGACTGCTCCCATTTCTATCTTGTGCAGCTTCTCCAGAATCAGTTGTTTGGTACAGAAGTGCACCCCAACAGCTTTCTGCAGGGCCTCTGTCATGTGAGAACTCATGCAATTTGTGTCTGTCAGATGGCAGGAAATCTGTTCAATGCCCAGCTCCTCAGAGAACTTGCAGCTCAGGCCTTACTCCAGTGAGTGATTATGCAAGTCTGCAAATTACACGGTAAGCGCAGCCTGAAATTAAATTGCATTTGCATCTATGGGGTGATAAAATGCTAAAAATAATGAAGGCTTTCACACATTTTTCTGTAGGCTTAGAAAAGAACCGCTGTAACATAGCTCAGTAAATAATGAAACCCAAAGATACAGGTGAGACTGTAAATGAATAGTCCCGCTCAGGGGAAATACAGGCAGATTGTGTTTTTTACTGGGGGAGAGGTAACAAGAACTTGAGAAGTACTGTAGCTAGGATGGATATCAAGCAGCTTCATTTTTGGGAGACAGTGTAACCTAGTGTTTACAGCGCAGAGCTGTGATCCCTAGAGATCATGGTATGTATTTCACAGTTGCCACCTACTCACCACAAAATCTAGAACATAAGAACATAAGAAAAATGTTGGTAGATGGGGACTGCGTGATCCACCTAGTCTGCCCAAAAATACTACCCCCCCACGTTGCCTGCAACCTAAACTGTCCGCAATGCCTATCCCATGCAAGTTTGAAATCTCTAATTGTCTTCGATGATACTAGCTCCTGGGGCAGGCTGTTCCATGGTTCCACCACTCTCTCTGTGAAGACGTACTTCCTGAGGTTGCTTTTGAACCTACCTCCCACCAACCTCAAATTATGGCCCCCTGTAAGTACTGTTGTGTTGTGCTGAAATAGATTACTTGCCTGAGTTGTGTTTAGTCCCTTCACATACTTAAATGTTTCAATCACGTCACCTCTGTTTCTTCTTTGCTCAAGGGAGTTTAAATTTAACTCCCTGAATCACACCTTATACGTTTTGTGGTGTAGACCCTGCAGCAATTTTGTAGCTCTTCTTTGCATGGTTTCCAAAAGATCAATGTCCTTTTTGAGGTGAGGTCTCCAGAACTGACCACAGTATTCCAAGTGTGGCCTTACCAAGGACCTGTAGAGAGGCATGATCACCTCCCGCTTCCAACTAGTAATGCCCCTACTAATACAGCCGAGGATGCCATTTGCTTTCTGTGCTGCCTTCTCACACTGCTTTCCTTCCTTTAAGTCATCAGTGATCACTATGCTGAGATCTCGATCTGTCTGTGTTTCTTCAAGTTGATGTCCTCCCAGTGTATACTTATTTCTTGTGTTCTTCCTACCCAGGTACATTACCTTACATTTTTTGGCAATAAATTTTAACTGCCAAACCCTGGACCATTCCTCCAACTTTCTAAGTTAAGCTTTCATGTTGTCTTCCCCTTCCTGTGAGTCCACTCTGTTGCAGAGCTTAGTATCATCAGTGAACAGGCAGACTTTCCCTTTCAAATCATTTGCGAGGTCTCCTATAAAGATGTTGAAGAGGATAGGTCCCAGTACTGACCCCTGCTGGACGTCACTGGTTACATGGTTACTGCCTTCCCTCGACAGAGATCCATTTACTAGCACTCTCTGTGTCCTATTGTTTGGCCAGTTGCTGATCCAATTAACTGCCTTATGTCTGACTCCTGTACATTCCAGCTTATTTGTTAGCCTTCTGTGAGGGACGGTGTCAAAGGCCTTGTTGAAATCCAGCTATACGATGTCTACTGCCCCTCCCTGATCCACTATTCTGGTGACCCAGTCGAAGAAGTCGATCATGCTAATTTGACAAGATCATCCCTCTGTGAAGCCATGTTGCCTTGGGTCCATTTTTCCAGTATCTTTCAGGTATGCCACTATCCTCTCCTTTAGTAATGACTTCATAAATTTCCCTATGACTGAGGTCAAGCTGACAGGGCGATCATTTCCTGTCTCTTCTTTGCTCCTGCTCTTGTACAAAAGCACCACTGTTGCCCTTTTCTAATCTTGAGGTATTTCCCTGCTAGTCTAGTGACTTGTTGAAGAGCTCAGCCAGCGGCGTGGCTAGCTCCTCTCGAAGTTCTTTTAAAACCCTAGGGTGTATGCCATCAAGTCCCATGGCCTTGTCCATTTTGAATCTACTCAGCTCTTCTAGGACCCTTTCCTTTGTGAAGGGGCTAGTGTCCACTCCTTGACCATCGTGCTCTGTCTGACCTTACATGGGACCTTTGCCACTGTCTTCTATAGTGAAGACAGAGCAAAAGAACTCATTTAGGACTTTGGCCTTTTCCTCGTCCCTCACTGCCATCTTGCCTTCTTTAGCTGCTCCTCTGACTATTCCTCCCTTAGTTTTTCTTTTCTCCATTATGCATCTGTAGAAGGTTTTGTCTCCCTTCTTAACACCCTGTGCTATTTTCTCTTCAGTCTGCACTTTTGCCCTTCTGACTGCCTTCCCTGCCTCTTTCAGTTTTTTCCTGTATTCTTCCCTGTCTGCTTCTTGCTTTGTTAGTTTAAATTGTGTAAAAGCTCTTTGTTTCTCTTTGATTTTAGTCACTGCTCATTTGAGAACCAGAGAGGTCTCTTCCTTCTTCTGGACTTCTGGTCAGTTTCACACATTTAATTGTTACTGTGTGCAGAGCAGTCTTTAGGGTATCCCAGTAGTCCTCTACATCCCCCGAGTTTCTGCCTTTCATTATGGATGTGAACATAGGTCGCATTTTGGTGCCGTTAGCTTTTCTGAAATCTATTACCTTGATTTTAGTGTGACTAGTATCTCTTTCTTCTGGTTTACAGTTAACCAGATTGACCTGCGGTCACTGGTCTCAGATTGGCTCCTACTTGAGTTTCTGAGATCCTAGAGCTGTTTGTGAGCACTAGGTCCAATATTGCTCTGTCTTTGGTGGGCAAATTCACCAGTTGATGTAGACACGCTCCCCTCAGTGCAAAGAGGAAATCTTTGCTCCGATCTGAGGATGCTGAGTATGATGACCAATCCACATTTGGTAGATTGAAGTCCCCTACTAGCAGTAATTTGACCCTGTCTGCCATCATCATGATGGTTTCTAAGAGCTCTTTGTCCACATCAGCTTCCTGGGATGGAGGTCTATAGATGACTCCCACCCAGATGGGGGTTTTGCCTCCAGCTCCAAGTGTTACCCAAAGGGCTTCTGCCTTACCATGAGTACCCTGGATTTCCATTGCACAGATATCTTCTTTTACATACAATGCCACTCGCCCTCCCTTTTTTCCCCACCAGGTCTTTTCAGAACTGCATGTATCCAGGTATGGTGATAGCCCAGGTGTTGTTCCCGGTAAACCAGGTCTCTAACTGTGACCCAGTCCAATTTTGCTTCTGCTATCATGGCTGTGAGATCTGGTATTTTGTTTGGCAGACTGCGAGCATTTCCACGCAATGCATTCCATTCCATTCTTGTCTTCATTGGTCTGCTGCGTGACTAACCCTTTTGGATTGTGACTCCACGTAGTAATGTCTGGTTTGGGTATTATTGGTATGTACTTGTGCTGGACTAGCTGGTAATGGGGAGGGGCAACTGGCTGCCCTTTTGATGCTAGGGATGCCTGTGCCAACCCTCCCCAGTCCACTATTTTAACTGACCGATATGTACATTGAACTTTTGGCCTAGCGCTTGGGTTCCCTCCTTTGTGAGGTGGATTCTGTCGAACCTAAAGAACTCCTGCTCCCAGAAGTCTTGCCAATTTCCAATAAAGCGGTGACCTTTTTCCTGGTGCCAGCTCTTTAGCCAGGTATTAAGCTCTGAGATGTCCCCTTCTCTAGTTTTCTGCCTGCTGTCTCCTTTCTTCCAGACTGACAGAATTTCAGAGAAGGTAATACTAGATGAAAGTGAAGCTATCTTGTTGCCTAGCCTGGTGAGGTTTTGTTTTGTTTCCTCCACTGATTTACTGGCTAGATCATTTGTTCCTATGTGGAGAATAACCTGCATGTCATGTTGCATGCCTCGAACGATTGCCTGTATATGATTGGTGTTCCTCAATGCCAACATTCCGGTGAGGCACCTAACTGAAATAGAGGCATGATGCTGTTGGAGGTGAGTCCCTACACCTCTAATCACTGAGTCTCCAATTATTAGTACGTGTTTCCTATTGTCCTTTTTGTTGAGCTTAGTAGTTGAGTGCACCTTCGTGTGCTGCTCTGGGTGCATAGAGCCTTTGACGCTTGTTACACTAGTTGTTTTGGAAGATAGTGCAGCGTACCAATTTAACGCTTGAATTGGTTTGTTGCCTTCTGCCAATGAGGCTTTTCTGCCAGTTTTACGATTCTTAACCTGCTGCCAGCCCCGTGGTCTGTTTAACCTTTGGGGTAGGGGTACAAGCAAAGTGCATCTTGAAGGTAAAGGTGTCACAGCGTTACCCAGTGGGGGCTGATTTAGTTTGGCATGGAGGTATTTTATCTCAACCCATGCTGCCTGTAGCTGGGATCTGAGGTCCCTAATTGTGGAACATGTATTTTTTCACAGAGAGGGTTGTGGATGCATGGAATGGCCTTCCGGAGGAGGTTGTGGAGTCAAAATCAGTGGTGGAATTCAAGCATGCATGGGATAGTCATAAGGCAATTCTGGGGGGTGGGGGTAGAAAGAAGTAGGCTGCTGGTTAACTAGGATCTGCAGCTTATCCAGTAGGTAGGGAAATGGGCAGACTGGGTGGGCCAAGCGGTCCTTATCTGCCATCAAATTCTATGTTTCTATGTTTCTATGTTTCTATGTTGGATAGTGCCCCACTACGTAGATGAAGGTTTTGCTAAAAAGTGTGCCACAGTTGTTGCAGTTTATAAAGTCCATAGTAACTTAATTTCTCTGGAGTTAGAAATTTGGTTGGCTGGAGGCAATATGCGGATGAAAGTAAAGAATAACTGATTTTATGCTGAGCTAGATGCCAGGTGTCCTACCAGGGATTGGCTCCTTGTCAACATACCTGTAGCTTTTACTTTTGTGTCTAATCAGCCAACAGAAGGAGTAGTGCCTATACATGACTGTCAATCAATGCAGTAACCCACATAGCACATTATGATTAGTCCAGTTTGTGCATTCCTCTTCCAGCTTC
This sequence comes from Neoceratodus forsteri, assembly GCA_016271365.2. Taxonomy (NCBI): domain Eukaryota; kingdom Metazoa; phylum Chordata; order Ceratodontiformes; family Ceratodontidae; genus Neoceratodus; species Neoceratodus forsteri. The sequence goes on from CM057454.1 coordinate 721,638,297, forward strand.
ATTCACCTTTAACTGTCACACACCCATAGTCCTATAACATGGGACATATCATGTAAATTCCTACATAAAATAAGCCGTTATCGCTTCAGCAGATAGAAAGAACAGACATGTTCGTTTGATTCAGTACAGATGCAAACACAAAAGCACAGATATGTTTCATAGTTTTGCAGTTCATCAGAGAGATGTGTTTATTGGGTAGGATTCCCAAAAAGGGATGCCAGCAAGCAATGCTTCGCACATTGTGGTACTTAGCCTCTGACCACTGTGTCCACTTGTTTGCATCCTATCAAAAAACTGCATTCAAAATTGAGGATGCAATCATACAGGATGCAGCTGCATCCAAAAGAGGTCAAAAGGAATGTAGGAAGTGGTGCAACAGTAATAAATGTTTTCATCACTACAAACTTATGCAGTGATTTATTGACAAGTGTCACTGCTATGGTTGGGTTATGTGCGGGTTCTGGTATGAATGCTTTTTTCTGTTGGTATGGGAGTGTTTAGCATCCTAGAATGCTTTTGGCTGTGAAGTACTCTGTTATTCTTGTCTCATGGCACTGTGGCCTCAGACACCACCCTCCTCAAATGAACAGAAGATCTGTGGCACAACAGGACCCTTGGGGCATCTATCCAGCATGACAGTGCCATTCTGGGCCCTGTACATTTGCACATGCTACACTCTCTCTGCAAGCCAATGTGTGGCATTGTTATTTGGGTGTGGGGTCTTCTCCTCCACTTGCATGCTGAGCTCTGCTACCAGGGCCATACAATGTGCTGGTTTCTGTCAGCGAAGATGTTGACTAGCCTGCTCAGACTACCTTTATGTGGTCTTCTAGCTGTGTCCAGTTCACAATTAGAGTCTCAACTGTATCTGTTTGTGTATTTTGTTAATGGAGATATTGCATTCAAATCTGGATGTAGTGCCCTCCTTACATCCATACCTGCAAACTTACAAAACTTTTAATTCTACTTTTGGGGCTAAGGTGCGGTAATCCACCTTCATTTTGGACACAGTTGCCTTTGCAAATAAGGGAACTCTCATCCTGGATACAGCCTCCTCCTTCTTTCTGGTGCTGTATAACCACTTTGGATGCACCTTTTGCAATGTCCATGGTGGGGCTTTGTGAATCATGCCCACTGGTCTCTGCCAGGTAGTGGGTCAGTCCAAAGGAAAAGAGACATTTAGTTCAGTTTTGGATAGCATACAAGGGGTAGTTCTCCAAAGGAGCAGCACATATACTGTAGGATCCTTAAAGAGGATACAGAAAAACAACAAATCCCAAAATATGTTTCATGTCATTCTCTCCCAACCACATGCATTATTGCTAGAAATACAAACCTAGTATAATGCACTGTGGGTAAAGTAGAAAGTGTGTGGTAGACTAACAAGGTTTCAGCAAGACCAAAGTGTATGTGAGGAGATGGCTGTCTCTGGAGCAGGGGAGCCAGTCTCCTTCCCTGCATCAATAGACCTAGAGGCTATGCCTGAAGATGGTACGGAAATGCTCTCAGTGGCAGAAAAACTGAAATGGCAGTCCCTGAGGTTGTCAGCCCTGCAACGTCTGTGGATAGAGACTGAAAGCTGCAACAAAAACTGGTAGAATAGGACAAAAAACTGAAACTGGCCACCGGAAGAAAATAACATTAATTGTTTTATCTTATGGGCAGCTGAAGAGAAAGCAAAACAGATCCAGCAAAAAGAAAAATGAATCCGAGAACTGTACCTTAAGACATGCCTGGTGTTTCTGCACACACTGTCAAGCCAACTCAACTGATTCCCTCTGAATATGGTGATGTGGCAACATCGTAGGCTAACAAGCATTTGCCAATAGAAAATGTTGGCAGATAAGGACCATACAGCCCACCTAGTCTACCCATAATGTCTTGCAGAATGTTTGCTTGCTGGTACAGTATTGGCAGTGGTAGTGCAGGGGTTAGAGAGATGCATAGTAGGAATGGCAGTGAAGTATTGAAGTAACGCCACCCCCAACCCCCACCCTGCAGAGACTGATAGGCATTTGGGTTGTCGGCCGTAACACACATGCCATTCCACCTCACTCTACCCTGCAGACACTGACGGGTGTTGCGGTGTGCCTTGAGGTCTTCGGCCCTTATGCTCACCCCATTCCATAGGAAATAAGCTGAGATTAGTGCAGTATGGGAGAATGGGGTGAACATTAGGGCTGAAGACCCCAAGGTACACCTCAATGCCTATCAGTGGCTGCAGGGTGGGTTTGGTGGTGGGGGTGGAATGACGTGAGCATTACGGTTGATGACCCCAAGTCACACCCTGATGCCTGTCAGTCTGTACAGGGTGGGCATTACGATTGGAAACCCTAACACCCCAGGCATTTGCTGGTATTTTTGCTCCAAATTTTCAACATGGCCTTTTTAGGACACCACCTCATGAACAGTGGCAGTATCATTTTGTTACTCAGTCCCAAAAGGTGATTTCACACAGCGAGTGTGCCATTCGGCACCACCAGGCAAAAACACATTTCAGTCAGGATGTGAAGAATGACAGCTATACTGTTCATGAGGAGGTGTGAAGAAATGGCAATGTTGAAAATCTGGAGTGAAAATATGAAAAAGTAGCAAAGTTATGACTGTGCGTAGAAACTGTTCAACGCACACTAGTAATGCAGTCATTTTTTGAAATAATCTTTTACCAGATTTTCAACATGGCCTTTTTTGGACATCCCCTCATGAACAGTGGTACTGTGATTTTGTTAATCTGTCCCAAAAGTTGATTTCTCACAGTGACCGCACCATTCTACGCCACAGGTGCAAAAACACATTTCAGGAAGGATGCAAAAAATGACAGCTGTGCTGTTCATAAGGGGCGTGAAGAAATGGCAATGTTGGAAGTGGGGTGAAAATATTAAAATTGATGAAGTTACGAGCATGCATAGAAACTGCGCAATGGCGCTAGTAGCAGTCATTTTGGAGTTTTTCACCAAATTTGCAACAAGGGCTTTTGGGACCCCACCTCATGAACAGTGGCACTGTCGCATTTCATTAATTTGTCCCAAAGGTGATTCCGGCGTGGCGACGCCAAAGGTCACCTTTCAAGACTGAGCGAAATGACAGTGCAACGCACATGAGGTAGGGTCTCAAGAACCCCATGTTGAAGATTTGGGACGGAAACTCCAAACATTCTCTGAGACATCAACCTAAGTTGAAAATCCCCCATTGACTGCCATTATAGTGCTCACCGTCATTTCTTCAGTTCCCGGTTGGTCTTTGAAGAGTGCAGATGTGTTCCTGGTCCACAGAAGATCGCTGTTCCCAACCTCCGGAGGTAGGTATGGGTGAGGGGGAATGTGGGGAGGTGGGGTGCGCAGAAGGAGGGTGCAGTTTGGGGGAAGGGGGCCGGCGGGAATGACGAGGGACTGTTTTCTTTTTTTTTCCCAGGTTTAAAAAAAAAGATGTCATGGGACTGTTTTCTTTTTTACTGGTGAAATATTAACAAAATGGATTTCAGCACACTGGAGTGGGCTCCCAGTGTACCAGAGTACTGGGGCGGGAGATCAGTGCTGATCTCGGGATTGGGTACCCTGAGGTTGGTTAAGAACATAGGGGCATGGGGGGGTGCAACTGACACCGGGAGTTGGCATCCCGGTGTCAGAAACATCAAAGAAGCATTTTTTGGCACACTGGAGTGGGCTCCCAGTGTATCACATTAATGGGGACGGGGGGATACATGCTGAGACGGGGATTGAGCACACTGATGTCAGCAGGGGACAGAGAATGGAGGGTGCAAGGCAGGCAGCAGCAGTGGGAGGGAGCTAACATTTAAATTTGTTGTCCTGCTGTGTGCCTGGTTGGGGGGGGGGACTGCCACTGCAATGATGAAACTGCCCCTGATTAGAGTGGCAGATTTCTGTCAAGTGCGGTGCTTGTTCCAAAACTGCCATCATCGGCAGTTTTAGCATTAGTTGGTGGCTGAGGGACACACCCATTAAAGTATCTACTGCATAGGCCACAACACTACCACACCTCTGCAATGCTCTACTATCTCAATATGTTCCTTGTGCACTGCACATGCAAGCAAACATAAAAATGCTACACAACCTGTCTGCTGTTTGAAACCCAAAGCACCATTCAGCCTGATTTCCTAAAGCTCTGTGTTAACTGGTGCTAAAAAAATCCTGGTCAGTGGCTCCTTCACAGCAAAACATTTGTTCACAGCCTGCAGAAACAGCAGACATAAGGAAAGACAATCTTCTTTCTGACCCTGAGACTTTAGCTTTATTGGTTTCAACAGAACAGGAAAATGTGGTCCCTGCACAGACTACAGTTCCACAAAGGGATTTCTCGGCTCCTGACTCCATGCCAGTCACAAAGCACATACCATGCAATACAACCAAAGGAAAAGAACTGTGTTCATCAGCAGAACAAGCTTGCGAGCCCCGGTGTACATTCCGCAGTGAAGGGCAGAGACGGGGGGATCACTAAGCCAGAAATGGCTCATATGGGCAGACGGCTCGGCCTAAGACATGTCCCTCCTGTCACTACCCCTCCTATCAGAAAAACTTTGGCAGAGTGATGAGTGGAGGCTTCATTAGTGTCAGCAGGATGGAGAACGGCAGAGGAAAGAATTTCGTGGGTCCCAATGGATAAGAATTGTTACTCGAATCTTTTGAGTAAAGAAGAGAGCAAGCAGAAAGCTGAGAGCAGATGTCCTGTTTCAGAAGGGGAACTAACAGTCACATCTACATATAAAGAGACTGTTGTAAATGATCTGCAAATCCCAATAGTTCGTCCCCCGCCGAATCCACAGTGAGACTCTTAACATCATATAGAGGTTCAGTCTGTGTTTCATCGGAGACAGGGGATGGTACATCAGAAATGCACAAAGGTAATAATAGAACGGCTCCCACTTTCTCTGCAAAGAACAGACAGATTTATCAAGAAGGTAAAGACAGACAGTTTAAAATGTCAGATGTATTTGCTTTGCGGGGGAATCTGCTCAGAGGTGAAGTGCCTTAAGATCAAAATATAAAGAGGGGCTAGATCCTCATCCTGATGGGTGTATGTTAGCAGATATATATATATATATATATATATATATATATATAGTATAAAGTTAGCTTTTTTGTAAGACCAAAGACCAATTGTATCGCAAGATGTTCATAAAGAACACTCCCCTCTGTCATTATGTCTTTTCCACCACTGAATATTCATCCTTTAAATAAAACATAAACCACCCACCCCTCCCTTTGTGACAATCCTTTCTGTATGTCTTATATCCCAGAATAGCAAATTCAAAATTAGATATTGTGGGATTCAGCCAAGTCTCACTTAAAGCCAGGACATCTGAACTATACATATTAATCCATGCTTCAACCTCATAAAATTTGGACATTAAACTCTGAACATTAAAATGCATGATTCTAATCCCGTGGGGATTGAGAGAAAAAATATTCCCAGCTGCCACATCATTAACCATTGGACCTGGATTCACCTCAATATCCCCAGAACATATTAATAATATCCAGCATATAGCCCAAGCCCGAGAACAGGTTCGCACTAAGTAAGTTAGTAGCCTAGATTTCTTAATACAATAACCCACATTATACCCAAGCAGTTTACCTTTATGCCCCAGCATATGGCCATAATGTAATGTATAATTGTATGCTGTGCTACATGCCATCTGACTTTATGTAGTTATGTTATCACATATTTCTGAATTAGTAATGTGAGCAAAGATGACATCCACCCACAGCGCACAAATAATGAATGCCATTCCCATGACAAGCCCTCAATTATTCATGATGCTGAGCCGTACAGACATAAATAACATACAGTTCGGTTTGACTACTAAATATTAGCACAGAGTACAATGTCAAGGTCTGAATCCGGTCTGACTCGGGTCAGACTCTAGTATTCCACTTTGCCTCCCCCATTGAGCCACCACCGCGTAGATGCTGCCGTGTTTCAGGTGAGGAGGCTTTTAAGGTAGATGATTCCTCCTTCCCCTGAAGCTGTTACCAATGGGGGAAAAAGCCAACAACATGCAAAGTGCTTTCAGGTGTAGGTTATGAAGAGCGTGGTGGCTACTGCAAAAAGTGTGGGGTTGCTAGGCAGCAGATCTTACCAGCACACAGAAATGGTCACTGTCAGTAAAGCAGGCACATTTCCACACAAATACTTCCAGCTTTCAGAAAACATGTTCGAAGTGCAGAACATGCAGGATAAACAACTTGCAGCACAGTCACAACATTTATTCAGGCACAGTAACTTTTAACTCAGTTCAGATGCAGCAGCATATGAACAGCAGATGTGATTTAAACTGTAGTTCAAGGAGCACACAGCCAGCAGCAAGTTGCTCGTCTCTGGGAGCACAAACCAGATGGGGCAAGATGTTAATACAAAGGACTCTCCATACAAGTATGTGGCAAATGGGGACAGCAGTTGAAAGATGCCCAGAGATAACACAAGTCTGTTGGGAGGAGCCTGCCACACTCCAGTCAGACTCTAGTGTTCCACATTGCCTCCCCCACTTAGCCACAACTGCACAGATGCTGTTAAACAAATCTGGTTGAAGGGCCCTTCTTTCTGGACCCTAGGATCAGACAGGTGTGACAGGGTGGGCATCCTTCTTAGGGGCTCTGCCTTTCAGGTAGAACAACTAGTAGAACTCTCTGTAGGGCATGCTTTAATGTTAGACAAAGTATGGAAACAGATCTCTGCAATTAATGAACATCTATGCCCACAAACTAAGGCAGCTATAGTCTCTTTGCTCAAAGAAATCATGCCCTTTTTACACACCAGCAAGCTGGGGATCTTCTGTGGGGTTTTTAATTGTGCCCTTACAAAGAAGAATGGAGTGGGAAAACTACAAAAAACATTGTGATATGGTACACTTGAAATAAATGGTGTCTATAGCAGATTTAGAGGATGGAGCTCTAGCATTTCAGGGGCAAAACAGTGCCACCTTTACAAAAGGAGCTCTGGTGACAAGAATTGATTTTTTGGTTTATATTTAAACAGCTGTGCATTATGGGGGCTAGTACAATTCCAGTGGAGCCCTCTGACCATCTGGTTGTATGGTGCTACTGCACAGCAGGTACATTACCACCCCCCCCCCCGATAAACCAAAAAAACATGGAGAATGAATTGTACTTTATTAGAGAATCAAGAAATTAAAAAAAAGGGAAAACTTGGTTTTGGCAAGATGGTCTGTAATAAGTGCATATGATGAGTTATCATCACGGTGGGAAGATACAAACAATAATTTTAAGGACCCATTTCAAACATATGCAAATAAAACAAAAACAGAAATATTTGAAATATGAGGGTTTAACATCACATTTACATAACTGATATCAAAAATGTATGAAGATGGAATCGATCTTATAGATCACATGCACAGGATTTAAATGGAGATGAAAACTTATCGATACAGTGCAGCAGCAATATTAGTTCAAAAAGTACAATTTTGTATCCAAGGTAAGCAACAGACTTTGGACAGGTGTAAAGCCTGCCAGAATAGAAGAAATAAAAGAATAATTACAGGTTTACATAGAAGCGAAGCTGAAATTTTAGAATCAGATATGAACAACATCATGAACACTGTACAAGATTTTGTACAGAAATGTTGTGAGACATCAATACCATCGCAAAATGATATTCCGGACTTGTCTGAGCTGGAAATTCCAAACATTTCAGATAACATAATTTCCAAGTTAGTAAGCCTCATACCATTAACAAAAATTGAGACAGTAATAAAAAAGTCTTCAAAACAACATTGCAACTGGTATAGATGGTCTCCCATCAAAATGTTATAAAAACCTTATAAATCTAAAAGGTCTGACCCTGCAAATATTGTATAACCAGTTTCTAGCCACAGAACAACTTCCACCATTTGTGCCACAAACTGCTTTAGTTTTTTTGTATAAGAAATGAAAGATATCCCTACTAAAGAATTGTAGGCCTTTATGTCTCCTTAACCAGGGATCATAAGATTTTATCCAAATTGTTGGCCAACAGATTGCCTGCAGTCTTCCCGTTATTGATATCCCATTCTCAGTCTTGTACCATCCCAAAAAGACATATTCAACATAATTTGGTAATCATCAGAGAACTCCAGGAAAGAGGTAGGCATGGCTTGATCATGGACTTCCTGCTCTCACTGGACTAAGACAAGGCCTTTGACCAAGTCAGCCATGAATTCTATTTCAAAACTTTACAAGCTTATTTCATTCCAAACTGTTTAACATGATGTATCTTGTATAACAATGCTGTAATGATACCCAACTCCTGGCAAGGTGTTCCGGTCAATGTACATAGGCGGTTAAGCAGTGCTACCCTTTCATCCCCATTTTATATATCTTTTATTCCTTGTACCCCCTTATCAGATTGTTGCAAGCTTATCATTTAATACATGGTATATAGAGAATAAAGTATGGATCTGGGTGTGTAATGAGAATTTACGCATCTGAAGGGTTTGATGCTATATAAACCTCGAGAGTGAAGCTCGAGGGGGTTTATCCATAGCATCTAACCCCAAGAGTGTGTGCAAATTCGGGTTTACACACACCCAGACCCATATTTTATTTTATATAATTGTTGGGTTTCTCTTTTTCGCCTCAGCAATTATATAAAATAAAAAAAGGCTGCTGTGCCGCCGCAGTCAGATTAAGTCATGGTGCGTGGTCAGCTTTCACTTTTATTTAAAATGTTTTTTTTTTTCTCAATTTTGTGAGGGTGGTCGATCTGGTAGCCATGTGGTACATTTCAGTTACTTACTGCCAAGTGTCTGTAGCAGTTTCTCTCCATGTTGGGTTTGTGGTTTGTGAAGGAGACATCAATCGAGAAATGAGGAGCTAGAGCAGGTGCATGTGCAGAGTGGAGGAAACCAGGCGCATGTTTGCCGTTATAAACGATCCTTTATAACGGCAAATTATGACACAGTTTCCCTATGGGAAAAAGAGGAAGCCATTAATTATAAAATAATTATGGACTCTCATAGCCTACGTGAACTTTTTCTGCATCATATTAAAAGACCAAGCTTCAGGATAAGAAGTGAGGACAGTGATTAAAATGTCCTCTGCAGCAGCAAGCTCTTATATTAATTATAAAAAAAGCACTGCTGTTCAGTCTGGCCACTCACAAGTCTGAAACTAATCAACAAAATAGTAGGTATTAGACTGGCTTCAGACCCTATAAAGTTTTGGGGAGTGATTTTTAAATCATACCAATGAAACTTCAATAAACTGGCAACACTGTATTCAGTTGGTTTATAGGAAATTAGCTTGCTGGAAAGGTAGACACTTCTCAAAGTTTTAAAGGGTGAACTTAGTAAGGACGTTACTACTTCCTTGTTTTATTTTCTTAAGTTATGTGCCCTCCCCCAGCAGAGGTGGAGACCAAAATATAAAGCATTTTCTTTCAGTGTGTGTGGTGGTCCAGACTGAACTCAATAAAAAGGGAAGTCAGATACAGAGACATAACTGAAGGAGGTATACAGATGGTGAGTCCCATAGCATTCATTGACTGTATTTTCCTCCATAGTAATTTCACTTTGCTTGTAAGTACTGCAACTCACCCCTGGATTCCAGTGGTGGAGGACTGACTGATACCTAATGTGCAAGAAAGGAGCCTCATTAGGATATCACGCATTCATAAAGAACACATGTATGTAGTACAGCAGTACATTAGACATGTCTTTTTAAAGATAAAAAATTGGCACCTAACTCTGGTAGACATAACCTTGAAATCAGCGAAAACCCTATAAGGCATTACACTAGAGAAAAACTTCTCTCCACCTCTGGAATTGAAATTATGTTCAGCAGAATGCATAACAGAGGCAATAGTCAGCTAATAGATCCCTCAGCATATGTGAGATATAACATATTTGGAAATACATGGGAAAGTGGCAGTCTGAGACTCCATTAAACACAAAAGTGTGGAGGAGAGGATTTGCCCTTGTACATCCTATAATGAGGTATTGGAAACTCAGTCCCATTTCCTATTGAACCGTTCTTTCAGTAAATTATTTTGGGAAACTTTAAGCACAACATGCCAAAAATCCTTATTCAAAGTTGTAACTTACTAAACAGTATTGTTAGGTATTTACCAAGGAGGCTGGAAGAAATTCTAGAAAAATACACTGCAGCTGTGCTTTGCTACAGTCAGTTATTACATGGCAGGTAAGGTGTACGCTGACGATTCAACAAAAACATATCTCACTATCGAGCATAGTAAATGGTAATCGACCATCTTAGGAATATCTAATATAAGGAGTTCTATATCTTAAATAATACCTGAGTAAAAGCTTATTGGAAACATTGCCAGGGGGTCTTGCAAACTGGAATGATGCCTAAATATTTAACATGCACAGATATTTCTTTATTTTCCCCCTTGGGATATGAGGTTAAATCACATAACTAGTCATGTTGTATGACAAAGTAGCATTTATGTAAAATTACAATGTGTAAATGATATAATGCTTTGAAAGTACAGGCAAATGAGTTTCATGTACAGGTTATTTTCTTTTTTATATCTTTTTGGTTTTTTCTTATTTGTTGAAAGTCTTTTTTATTTTCTTATGTTTCTGTATGATGTAAACACTACAAATGATTCTGTTTTCTTTTCCTTGATTTTGAGCATGAAAACATATGTATAATTCTTTTACATTAATAAAAATTCCAGTACTCTTATGATAAATGCCAAGGGATCTTTATCTTTTTGCTTGGAAATCCACTAAAGATAAGCAGATGGGACCTCAGTTTAATGTCTCATCTGAAGGACTACACCTCAGCACTGTACCAACCCCTAGTACTGCAACACAATGCCAGTATTGGGTATAAACTCAAGTTCCTGGTGTGGGACTAGAACCTATAACCTACTGATCTTCCAGCCCCAGAGGAGATTATATAGCCTGCTGAGTGACTGACACTTGATCCAGTGTAGTTGAGAGGAATAAATCTCATACATGTGTTTTATACTTTTGGGACCTATTAGTGCATTGCTGTCATTTTCTAAGTGAGGTGCCCATTTTTCTTTGGGCTTACATATTACCTTGGCTGAGAGGAACACATAAAATACCCTGGTCTTTAGCTTGATGCTCAGCTTAACTGGAATGTGCATATAACTAAACAGGTTAATATACTGGTCCCTCAGATTGGTTTCTTGTATAGGCACAGGGACTGTTTCCCACCCTGTACTCCACTGCACATGGTATCCTGTGATACGGGGGCGTCAAACTGAGTGACTCAATTTGAGCACTTGAAAGAATAGCAAGAGTGAAAAGGAGTGAGTATTATGGGGCCAGGGAAATAGCTAGGAGTTGTGAGGTGCAGAGCAGCCGCTGTGGGCTACAAACCATGCTGCCGGCTTAGTGTGGTAGTTAGAAGCACCACCTGTGTGTAGCTGGGTCATACAGTACAGCTGAGTTCGATTCCCAGGTGGAATTTTTTTATTTTAATGTTGTTTTGTTTCCTTGGGTCTACTTTGTCCCTGTGTCGGGGTTCGTTTCTGCCCCTGCTCCCCACTTCTGTCACCACTCCCAGTGGCGACATTGGGTTTCCACCCCCCTGACTTTCTATCCCTCCCCCAGTTGCCTCCCTCAGGGAATATCTCCCCTCCTGAGTTTCTCCCACTCTGCTAGTTGGTCCCCCCCCCGGAGATGGTTGTTATAGATAGGGGTGTGTGGGGGGGTGTTGGGGTCGCGGGGGGCAGAGCCCCCTGCATAAATACAGTGAAGAATTTTTCTGTTTCAGGCATAACTGTAGTGCTGGTTGCTGCTTTTGTAGTCATTGTTTTGTGTTTGCCGTATTGTGTAGGCAACGTTTTTCCTTAGGTCTTATGACATGGATCCATTGCACATTGCTAATGTAATGCTAATACTCCATGCCTGGGCCGAGGGAACTTCTTACATGGTGTTGCCTCCAAATCTTTACTGGGAAACGTAGATGTCCTCTACAGTCACCTTGCTGGGCTTATAGATGTAGCCCACCCTTGACGCCCCTCATTGTCTGCTGTACCACAAGTTGTGCTAACCTGGCTTAAGAAACTGTAGCAAAGCACACCTGCTCCATTTTACTCACAAATGCCTCTCCTTAAAGGTCCTCCAGGGTATAATCAGGCACACCTGTGCCCTTGTGCAGTTAGGGAGGGACTATGTTCCACAAATGGTTATGAATTTACTCTCCTATGCATGAAAACAATAGTAGGTATTCATAATGTCTTGTAAAGTGGAGGCAGCTAGGTTGCAGTGCAGGGATGTGCAGTAAATGACATGTCACAAAATACTTCATGACAAAAAGGCTTAATTGCCGTTACACTGTTCCCTGCATCATACTCATTCTACAGTAATATTGAAAGGGTCTGCATTGTATCCTGGGTGGCACTGCTATACATGGAGCCGAGGCATAGAAAGAGCATGAAATGGACTCCCCATTGTCTGTAGATCCACCACAGGCCCAACCCTAACCCTCTCAATCCCATACTGAACAGACACACTTCCAAGCTTCACTGCCTAAGGTTTGCTTTACCTGTATGGATATCGGCTAACTGGTGCCCTAGCTCTGATTAGCGCACATACTGTAACTGTGAACATAGCTTATTGTCTGCTGACATAATTGCAAATCACCTATATTATACTATGTATCACTGCTCATATAATTGTGTGACACCATTTATTGTTGAAACCTTCAGTATCATATACAGTATTTATTTATTCAGTTAAAATTTGTTGACCAGGAGCGGCACCCTGAGCCAGACCTCATTTTCAGTCACAAATCAAGGAAGAGGTAAAATGGGGAGAATACAGAAACAATAATATTTCAAAAGTAAGAAACATGTCTGAAAACAATAGCAGAGCAAAAGCTCAGATGTGCAATTGGGAACAATTTACATTTACAGAGTAGTAATCATATAGTTTGGTGGCTGACGAGGTAATCTGGGTGAATATACTGTAGTAGTTGTAACAGTGCAGAGTGCCAGGGATAGGCCAGGAAGATTGCAAGCTACAGAAACGTGACTTAGAGAAGTGTACTAGCAAGAGCAATTTGAGAAAGTGGAGTGAGGATGAAAGTTGGATAGGGAAGGAAGGCTATTCCACAGGGTAGGAAGGCAGATAGAGAAGTTAGACAAACCTACAGTAGATTTGCAGTGAGGGATAGGAAAGACTGAGAATCAGATGAGCAGAGAAAGTAGAAGGATAGAATGGGGTGAGTGAGGAGAGAGGAACCGAGTTGGTGCATTAATGGCAAAATTGCAGAAGGAGATGAAAAGGGGTCCCAGTCTGGTAAAGGTGGACCTGGGGACAGCACTGTAAACCATATCTGTATTGTCAAACACTGGCATGGTCTTCTTAAGAATGATCTTATGGTGGACAAGTAGTGGAAGGCATAATGTGCTGCAGAACAATGTACTAAGCTTAAGGTAGAGATTTGTGGACATGGTGTCACTATGGCAGTGGCACTGAGTTCTGGTCCAGTCACACACTGAGACAGATGAAGTGAGGTATCACTTTGAGGGGTTCACCACTGAGGGTTGTGAATACTGGGGAATGAAGAAGCCTTACTAGTCTCTTGGTGCAAAAACTCATGGAGGCAGTCATTTTAATATTAAGTGAGAGCCGGCATGAGTGGAACCTGTGTTAGATGTTGTCACAGTCCCACTGAAGTGACCTCTCAGAACTCATGGACTGAGGCACCAGAGGCAATGAGTACTGTCATCTGCATGCATGTTGATAAATGAGAAAACAAAAATAAAAGTAAGGTCATTTAAAAATATGGAGAAAGGAACACAGTCAAGAATGGAACCCTGGTCCCTGAGGGACACCAGATCTAATGGGCAAAAGGTTAAATAGGGTGTCACAAATATAGACTAACTGGTTATGGTAAAAAAGGTAAGAGTGGAACAAAACAACACCCAGGGCAGACAGTACGGTCCCCCAACCTATCCAGAAGGAGAAGGTGAGCCACAGTGTTGAAGACCTTAGCCAAATCAATGAAAATGGCCAACGTGATTAAGAGCAGGTCCCTGCCTTTTTGCATAGTCAGTGACCTGTAGGATAAATGAGATGGTGGAGTGATGCAAATGAAGACAGACTGGAAGGAAAACTGGAAGGAGGAGGAGGAGGAGGAGTAAAGGAAGGAGGACTGCTGAGAGAGTATGAATTTTTCCTGCATCAGCCAGGGTAGTTGAAGTTCAGTAATAGAGGAACCAGAGGCAGTGAGTACTGTATCATCTACACATGTGGATGGAAGAGGAGGCATCAATATAAGTAAGGTCAATTAAGAAAACATATTAAAATCTAAGACCAAGGATGGTGTCCTGAGGGACTCTGGACTTGATGGGTACAACGGTGGCTAGGCATTGCCAAGATGGACCGACTGGTGATGATCCAAAATGTAGGCAAGGAATGAACCAACTGCTGAGTTGGAAGTTCTGCCACAGTAACTTATACAGGAGGAGGGGGAAGGGGTAGATCTGTATATCAAAGGCTATAGCCAGGGTGATGAAAATGGCCAAGGTGATATGGTCTTATCCATGTCTTTTAGCACAGAGTCAGTGACCTGGAGAAGGGAGAAGATGGTTGAGTGGTATTTGCTTAAGACAAACTGGAAGGGACAGAGGAAGAAGGACTCAAGGAAGGACAGATATTTTCCTGCACATTAGGCTGTGTAGCAGATGGGAGAAGGAATGGCAGTTCCTTGGGGAGGAGGAGTCACCCTCTTTGTGGAGGGGGAGGATTTTAGCCTGAGATTTTGTTGGATGGTTGTAAGTTGAAAAGAACGATTCAGGAGAGAGGAGAGACAAACGGCAATGGTTAGAGAAGACAGATGTAGAAAACTGGAAAACAAGCCATCAGGTCTATGTCTTTTATGTTTTTGTTTTATTTATTTGAGATTAAACCAACCGGGATAAACCCATGAGAGGCAGCATCTCATTTACTTGGGGGTCTCAAGGAAGATAGCAAGAAGGAATCCATGGAGGCATGAAAAGTATCATGGACAGATTCAGAAGATATGAGAGGAAAATGAAAAAGAGGTAGAAGTAATGGGTATGCAGACAGAGGGGGGATCTCAAAGTAAGTGGAAGTAGGTTAGTGTAATACACTGTGAAAATGGCTGCATTTCTCTGTCATCTTGGATACCATCAAAAATGAGCTCTGCACAATGGCATTTCCTTGTGAAAATCTAATTTAACTTATTTCTTCTATTACTACTCTCAGGCAGCTACTGGCAGTTTGATAGTGCCTTATTTAGTTATCTTGAATGTCATTATAGTAACTAGCACCCTGCTCTTTGTTAGGGCTTCTAAATTTCTGCAGAAAACCTGGTTCATCACAGCAGTATTAACTGACATGTATGACAGATTTCTATCCAGCCAGTAGCTAACATACTGTATGATTTCACTGATGGCTCCAACGCCCAAATCAGCTTTTTCATGGAAAGATTGTTAATGTGATTTCCACCACATAGCGTGTCTTCATTTTCCATTTCCCTTCATTTTCAGATTGCTGCTCAGATCTGCAGACAAGCAGGTTTGGTGAAGAAGTCTAAAGGAGTGTTAGATCACCATGAAGAGAACTTTGCTATCGTCTTTGCTGCTATGGGTGTAAGTAAAAGTTGAAACATTACTGAAATAGAGGATCTGAGATCTGACACTACCCTCCCTCCAGTACAATAGAAAGGTGGAGTGGTCTACAGGAAGGCAGTGCAAATCTGCTACAGCAACAGTTCTCAGACTTTGTCACAGTGAGCCTCCCCAAATCCATGGAAAAGATTTTGAGCCTCCATCAAAAACTGAAATAATCGTGGGCCTCCCCAAAGAAAAATAACACACTGTACTTTGAACAGTACACCATGAATAAATTGAAACCCCTTTGAGTACTTGGCTCACATTCAGTTCTGCATCTTATACTGACTTGGAACTTTTGTAAAAGAGCTCCTGTGCTCAAAGGTGTCATCTGAATAACAAATAAATAAAATAAACAAATATTATTATTCAGCTTATTGTAAACCCCCAGACAACCTACTTGCTCTGCTATTTTCATTCTTGAACCATTGTTATTCCTTGTTGCAGTACCTTCATGGGTCAGATTACTTTCTCTTTTTCCTCTCTATATGAAATAACCTTCCTACATACTTTGCCTCTCCCTTTCTTCCCTGCTCTAAGCAACTTCTCGGGATAACTTTTGCTCCTTCCTGCTATTGCTCTTAGCACTTATATGCTCAACCCTTGTATTTGGGCTGTTCTGCCATCAGTTTACAAATTGATCAATTACCACCACTCATTATTAATTTATTGTTCATATTTATTTGCACTATTGGTCACTGTATATTTCTTGACTGTTTTGAAGTTACCTTTTGAAATTTATTCACTCCCTACCCTTCCCCAGGTATACCTGAAATGAGCCTTGGCTCATTCATTTTCCCTTGTCACCTATTAGTAAATAAATATATAAATTCATCTACTGTTATTATCCTCTTTCAGTTTGCTTTATCTCTTCACACAAAATATAGAAAACCACAAATTTAAATACAGTACTTTTTCAGACTTGCTTGAGCCTCCCCTGGAACAGGTTGGGGCCTCCCAAGGGAGGCTGGCCTCACCATTTGAGAACCCTTGTGCTAGAGCACTGAATTGTGGATCAGGTGATTCTCTGTTCCATTTCTACCACTGCCACTGGCTCACTGCATGAAACTGAACAAGTCACGTGACCTTTTTGTGATCAAGAGCTATTGTATTGCCTGAAATTAATATGAACTTTCCAAAGTAGTAAACTATTACTTTCTATATATGAAGGTTTTTTTTTCTTTTCCCTTTTGGCAATTAAAAGATTTGTTATAAAGCAGTCTCAGATTTTCATCAAATCAGAGAGGAGAACCACTTACCGCTTATGTGCACAGATACTGCCTTGTGCACCACATTCAACACTCCTATTCTGCTGTCTGGCTGTCAACTGCTGCTCGCTCCTCACATTCCTGCTATGTGGTTGCCTTCCTGTAACAAATGCCAGTATGTTTTGGAGACACTTAAGAAAATAATAAAAAAATGCCCCAACAATTTGTTTTTTCTAAAACAAACTTAGTTTCATAAGCTGCTGCTCACTGCCATATCGGCATTCAGAGCGACGCCCAGCTGTACCACCTCTCAGTATTACTTGGGGGGGGGGGCAGAAAACTATAAACAAATAAAATTTTGAACAGTTGCACTGACAATTATTTTTGATGGAAAATCTTTGGCTACTTCATAATGTATTAATATGTATAGTTGTGTGTGCTTTACTGCATAAGAATATTATCTTGTGCTGTTTGGGTAGACAGAATTGCTTAGCTTTGCCTCGTGGTCCTCTTGCCCAAACAGCACAAGATAACATTCTTATGCAGTAAGAAACGCACACACAAGTATTCATATTAATGTATACTACTTGACGAGGTCTGATGCGTGGAACAATACTCTTCCTGGAGGCTGACATATCTAGTTCTATTCCTCCTCCTCCTCCTCCTCCTCCTCCTCCTCCTACATCATTACCACTGTGACCTCACTGACATCACAGCTGAACAGACAGAGCCAATCACCTACTGCCAGATTAATCCCTTGGGATGTTACAGTGAGGGAGGGAGGTCATCATACTGATGATATGCTGTATGAAGAGGAATACAACTAGATATGACAGTCTCCAGGTGAAGCACTACTCCTTTTATCATGTCTTAACACTCTCAAAAACCTTTTAATCGACAAATGGAAAAAGAAAAATACTTAACAAATAAAAAGTCATAACTGAATACCTTAAGAAATTAGCAACATGTTCTGCCTACTGTCTTTGGCACTACTAGTTCTTTATGTCCCTCCTAGGCATAACACTGGAGCTGCAGGGCCCCACTGTGAACTAGATGTAACATATTAGTGGTGGTATACTGGGCAAATAAGTTGTTAAAAAAGCAAAAAAAACAAAGGTGAATAAAAAAAGTTTTATTTGAGCTACAACAATTTTTTCCATAGGTATATTTTTGAATGGACCTATTCCATACTTGTAATTAAAATTTTAAATCATTACTTTATTTTAACCAGTCAGGATTGTTTATTTATAATTACGAACTGGCTGCCAAAAATAGAGGAAGCTGATTGACTGAGAGGTCTTTGAAGCCATGATGAAATCTGACTACATACTCACGGCTTCTAAAAATCTCCGTCTACTAGCCTCCTCACTCTCCCCAAAACACATCCGCATCTGTTCCTTGGATTCCCACACAAACACTCCTGTGACCCTGCTCCTAGCAAGGAATGTACTTTTTGGCAGCCTTAGTTAAGACTGCTGAAATGTACAACCCGCTATTTTTTTAATGAAGCGTTTCTCCGTGCAGCTTTGCTGTCTCCCTCTCTATCTCTCCAGAGGCACTCGACAGCCCATTTGCCACACACAGTAGCGCTTGCAAAGATAGTTTCTATCATGTGTTTTTTTAACTCCTTAAGAAGCAAAGTCCTGTATGTGCCATATCAGCTGCCACTGCCAAGCAAAATACTGAGACTGAGTAACTTATGATCTATTGAGAAGACCGGAAGTGTCCCTGCTACTCAATCTGCTCCATTTCAAAGTGTGTCTTCCTTCCTTTTCTTGTAGCTACAGCGACAAAAGCCTGTGTGTTCAGATAAAAAAAAAAAACAAAAAACAGCACAGCACACATAGTTTGCCTGGCTCCTGACCACAGTATACAGCACTGGGAGAGTCAGAGTTCACAGCTGCACCTCCTCCACAAACTCCAGTTACAGCAGCACCACCTGCTGCCCAGACCCTTCCAGGAACTATTTTCTTAAAAGGTACTCATCCAGCACCCTAAAAATGTCATTTTCAAAAGGTTATAAATGTTTTTTTAATTTTTTACTGAAAAAACATTTAAGCCAGTTCATAATAGCAAGAAGACACTCCAGGGTGTGGTATATCATGGGATATCATCACTTCTTGGCTGTTGGACGCACTCAGCCTGTGGCCTCATGCCCAGCCACCCAAGGCATGACAATATTCCATGATCTACCACACCCTGTCATTCACTATTGCTTAATTATACAATGGCATGAATAATTCAATGTGTCCTGATTGGTTAGACTGCCCTAGAGACAGTGATGTTATCTGACAATAACATTACTGTATCTAGGGCAGGCTGAAAAATAACCACACAACAAGAATAGAAATCCCTCCTTGCTAAATCCATCTTGAAGCCAACATGGCTTCACATTTCCCCGCTAGCTGCAACATTTTTTAAACACGGAAGCCACCAGACATTTACATCCCCTTGCTAACTTCTTCACGCACCACAACATTTTTTAACAACCGGAATTGTCACAGCTTCAACTTGCTAAAACACAAACTTCTCTGACATGGCACCAAGTTCACAGATGCTGGCATGAGTGTGTGCACTTTTTAAAGCACACTGAGATCCATTTACTGATTACTGCTTCCGGTTCCCTTTCACAGGAAAGAGTCCACAGACTTCTTGTCCCGACTCTAGATGAAAGTTATTTTCTGGAGTGGCTTCTTAGGCTCCCTCTGGTTGCAATGTGATCCTCTTAGTGCATGCGCATTATAACAGCTCTGTACTCAATGCAGTCACTTGATGGCCATGCTCAGTACTGGCTGCAGTAATTTAATTAAAAAAAAAGCCAAACTGTTTTACTGGGTGGGGAGGGGAACAGAGAAAACAAACCATTTCCTGATAGTAACAGAGAAAGGTGGTGCGGGGGGGAGTGAAGACAGAGACCGAATAAGCACAGACGCAAGTAACAACACCACCTACTGGGCAAACCAGCAGTTGTGGACTTTTTTCTCAGTTAATATACCTACTCTGACAAAAAAAAAAGCCAATAAAAATATATTTAAAGGAAAGCTGTTGTTATTCCACCGTCCCGTCCCAGCCAAGCTTACCCTCCGGTTAAGCTTTTAATGTATGTTGCAGCATTTTTCTTGTGCAGCAACATACATTATTTTAACTTATAAAAATTTGTAACCTGGAAGTATGGCACACATGGAAGGGGCTCCATTATCTATAAAGTTGTGGCGAAGCACTGCTCGCTTCAATAGTTTTGTATTGAAGCAAGCAGTGCATCGCCACACCTTTACAGATAATGAAGCCCCCCTACGCACACCATACTTCCAGGTTGCACATTTTTAAAAGTTAAAATAATGTATGTTGCGGCCAGGGGTTCAGTTAATTTATTTTTAATGGAGTCTAAAACTTCCATTAGTCAAATTCTGGTAGTCATTCCAATTTTTTGGAAGTCAAAATACTTCCAGGATCTCACTTGTGGAAGTCAGCATTCTAGGAAGGACCAGTTTATGGATGTTAATTTAATATATTAGTGGTAAAATTAATTTTTTTTTCAGAAAAAGCCATCATTTCTACTTCCATCCCTACAATTTTGGAAGTCATTATTTTTTTTGTTTTACATCTGAAAGTCAATGACTTCCTCCCCCTTTATTTTGGAAGTTTTTGCCTCATTTTTGGAAGTCAAATACTCCAAAAATAGTGTTGACTGAACACCTGGCTGCAGCACAAGAAAAGTGCCGCAACATAACATTAAAAGCTTAACCGGAGGGTAAGCTTGGCCGGGGCGGGACGGTGGAATAATGACCGCTTTCCTTTAAAACTTGCTTTTTAATGTTTTTTTTTGTTTAACAAATAAGCCATTGTATAATAGCAACAAGACACTCCAGGGTTGTCTGTTGTTGTGTAATAAAGTCACTTCATTGTTGTATGTACTTGGCCTGTGCCTAGCGCTTCAACTCACCCAAGGCGTAATGTTATTACACAACACACACCCTACTGTGCCTTATTGCTTAAACAATCCAGGTACTTAATTGCCACAAGAGTGTGCCTCATGCTAATACTAACAGTTCTAAAATTTCAAATTGTAAGATCAGTGGACATAGTCCATTCTCCTCGCAGGGGGTTTCTTTAATGTTCTGCAAAGTAAAACAATTTCATTTTAAATAGACGTTTCAAGGAACTCCTGCGCTAAGGCAATTCTGACAGCCAAGGCTCACTACTTCAAGTCCAATCCTGCAGCCCAACCTAAATTCCCCATCCAAATTTTGGAGAGTGATCCACTCCTTGTTCGACCCACCAACCCAGTCTACACCCCCCCATGACAGATGACTCTCTGGTGTCCGAACACCTCACTGTCACTATCCTCTTTAATAGCTTCTTCACCACCTGCACACTACCCTGCCCATCCTTCACAGCTTCCCCCTCCCTCCATCACCCATCACATCTGATGGCTTTAGCTTCCCCCATGTCTACCCCTATGAAGTTTTCCTTGCCCTCTTGTCTCTAAACCCCTCCAAGTAGAGCCCTAATGGCTTGGACCCTAAACTTCTTCATATATCTATTCCTGCTATTGTCCATCTTCTCACTCACCTCCTGAACCTATCCTTCTCCCTCTCTGCTGTCCCTAATGCCTGGAAAGTTGCCAAAGTACTGCCTCTTCACAAGGGGGTGACCCCTCCTCCACAGGTAACTACAGGTCGATCTCACCCCTACCTCCATGCAAAACTTCAAGAGTATCTGGTGTACTCCAGATTTGCTAACTTTCTAGACTCCTCTTATTTCCTATCTCCCTTCTAGTCTAGCTTTAGAAAGAGCCACTCTACCACCTCCTCTCTACTGCATATCACTGACTCTATTCTTACTAGAATGGGTCTGGAACATATCACTACTGCCATATTCATCGATCTTGCAAAGGCATTTGACTCAGTCTCCCATCCCCCCTCTTCCTGAATAAATTACCCTCAGCTGGCCTTTCTGCCCCAGCAGTTGTGAAGTTCTGCTCATATCTCACAGGCCTGCAACAGTCAGTCCAGGTGGGTGACATGTTGTCCCCCTTCCTATCCTAGCAGGTGTCCCCCAGGACTCTATTCTGGGCCCTATATATTTTTTATTTTTCTCAATGAGCTCCCTTCTGCCTCTGTCTCCTCCCGTATACACATGTATGCTGATGACACGGTAATTTACTCATCAGATCCTTCTTCATCAGCGGTTGAAGCCTTACTCCAAAATGACTTCCACAATGTGCTATGCTGGTTACAGGCCAAGCAGCTCAAAGTTAACACCCAAAACACCGTGATCATGACCTTTGGCACCTCTCAGAAACTAACAAGGCTCTCACCTTCCCCCAGCCTTCTCCACACTGGATGGTGTCATGCAATGCTCAGGAGGCTTAGTAAAGGATTAACTTTAGTTTTATTAGAACACACTACAGCAAGGTCCTTACAGCAAAGCACATTTCTTTTCACATGGCTCTACATGTGCTTTTTAGTGTCTCTTTGTAAAGGGTCCCACTGTATGGCACTTACCAACATCTTTTGGTTCCACCTATACCAGTACTTTGGTTCCACCTGGTGGTGATACATTAGAATACTCTGGCACATATCACCACATTTCCCTTTCTTTGAGTTACTAACTGGATAACATTCTTAAGATTAATATTCTTCATGCATTTAGCATTACAGTTCCTCTAACATTTCAAAACATATTTCAAACAACAGTTACAGTAAAACTATCTAACTTGGGGTACTGAGTAGGCTATCCATTGCCCCACATAACAAACAGAGGATTATTCTGCCCCATTAAGTGTGTTATGTCTCTCTAGCTATACTAGTCTCTGTAGCGCGTAAACTTCTTCATTACTCTCCCACTCAAAAGTTTTCAGCACAGGACTCTGTGGTTGACTCATTTCCTGGACTTAAAACATCAGCTAAATCACCCTGAGGACCTATTTCAGTCTCTAGTCTTTGTTCAGTGGAACAATTGATATCTTCCGAAACTTCCGAGTTAGGTCTGGTTTCCTGCTGAAATACTGCTCTTGGTTCTGGAAAAAACTGTAAATGCCGTCTATTCCTTCTGAACGTGACGCTCTTTCTTTTCACAAGACAGGATCTTGGCATCTGGCTCTTTTCTTCCACTACAGCCAGTACAGTCCATCCCTTCTCTTTATCCAGTTTAATTCTCACCTGGCTGCAGCTCAGGTAGCACTCTTGCAGAATGTCTTTTATCAAAATGAGCTTCATATGCTGTTTCTGCAGACTTGTCAGCATCTTGAACTTGTTTCAAGTTTGGCCAATGTAGCTTTAGGTTAGTTTCTAACATAGGAACTAGAGTTCTTAGCTGTCTCCCCATCATCAGCCGTGATGGGCTACATTTTGTTGCATTAATTGGAGTGGCTCTGTAGCTCAGTAAAGCAAGAAATGGATCATCCTGCTTCAAAATTCTGTTAGCTATTTGTACTGCCCTCTTGGCCTCACCATTTGCTTGTGGGTAATGTGGGCTTGTTGTAACATGACAAACATTGTACTTGTGCATAAACTTTTGGAATTCAGTTCCTGCAAATTGTGGATCATTGTTTGTAGCAAGCTCATCCGGGTATCCCCACCGTGCAAACATATTCTTGAAACAGTTTATGGTGCTGGAGCTTAAAAGGTCTGGTAGATAAGCAATTTCCAAATATCTTGAAAACTAGTCTATTGCAACCAAATATGTTTGTCCCTCCGGCTCACAAATATCAGCACCTACTCTCTTTCATGGGTTGCCTGGCAATGGAGTTGCTATTAGCGGCTCCTTGCACGGAGTTGGCTTGTTCACCTGATAAAATTCACATGCTGCCACTGTCTTTGGAAATCATTTCCAATACCTGGCCACCAAACAGACATCTTGGCTCGTTCCCTGCATTTAGCAATACCTTGATGACTTTCATGAAGCCTTATTAGCATATCTTGTCACGTGTTTCTTGGAATAACTATTCTGTCTCAATAGAGCAACAGTCCATTGGATTCTGTAAGGCTGCCTCTCACTAAAAAGAAAGTTTTGACACTATCAGGTACATTCTTGAGATACCTTGGCCATTCACCTCTGACAAAATGCAATATTGTCTGGAGTTCTGAATCTCTGGATGTACTTTGTTTAACTTGTTGCAGTTTTGAACTTGACATTGGTTTTGAGGATTGTATGGTTTCTTTGTAAGGCTCGATTTCTTCAATCCTAGTATAAACTTCTGAATCTATGACAGCTATTGGATGTCTGGATAGGGTATCTGCTACCACCATTGCCTTGCCTGGCACATGTTCTGCTTGGGGATTGTACCTCATCATTCACATGAGAAGTCGTTGACACCTCACTGGTACCCTAAGTCTTTACAATTTATAAGTGGTACAAATGGTTTGTGATCTGTCTGAAGCTTGAAAGAATCTAATCCATACAAATACTTTGTAAACGTTTCACATCCCCACACTGCTGCTAGACATTCCTTTTAAATCTGTGCATCGCGAGTCTCAGTATCTGTCAACGAATGGGAGCAATAAGCTACTGGTTTCTGATAGCCATTATGATCTTGTAACAATATTTCACCTATATCATAGCTACTAGCATCAGCACTTACAATTACAGGTTTCCTGGCATCATAAAAAGTATGTATGGGTGCTTTGGATTCAAGTTGTTTCACCTTGTTAAAAGCACTTTCTTACATATGGCCCCAATTCCACATTGTCTCACTTTTCAGAAGATCATTCGGTGGATGTATCACCTCTGATAGGTTAGGTAAGTACTTTTCCAAGTAGTGAATCATTCCTAGAATTTATCTTAGCTCAGGAACAGAACTGGGAGCTTTTATTTCTTTGATAGCTCTTATTTTCTCAGGATCTGGACTTATGTCATGTTCACCTATCCTGTGTCCCAAGTAGTTTAGCTGCTTCTGACACAGTAAGCAATTCTCTTTATTCAGCTTTAAACCAGCTGCCTAGATTGTTTCCAGCATATGAGACAATCGAGTATCGTTTCCTTCCTCTGTATGTCTATGTACCAGGATGTCATCCATGTAAGCGACTACCCCTTGCAGGTTCTGCAATAATTCTGTCATTTTCCTTTGGAAGATCTCTGGTGCACTAGTAATGCCAAAAGGAAGCCTGCAAAAGTAGTATCTTCCAAATGGTGTAATAAAAGTAGTTAACTTGGCGCTATCTGGATGCAGAGGAATGTGCCAAAATCCACTTGCTGCATCAAGTAAAGAAAACACTCTGGCACCAGCTAATCTTGGAATAATGTCCTCTAACATAGGAAGAATATATTTTTCTCTCTGGACTGCTTTATTTAGCTGTTTGAGGTCAACACATATATGAACAGTTCCATCTTTCTTGGGTACTGCCACCATGGGTGCGCACCATTCTGTAGGCTCTGTAACCTGTTTGATAATACCACACCGCACCATTCTATCCAGCTGAAATTTCATTTTAGGAAGCATAGGAATTGATATTCTGTGGGCTGCATGAATACTGAATGGTATGGCTCCTTCCTTCAGTGTGATTCTTATGGGAGTACACTATAAGAGATCTATTTCCCTGAAGGCATCGGTACAGACTTCCTTTAGTCTGCAGACTAATCTCATCGATATTGCAACGTCATGACTCAACAGATTATTGACATGAGAACCTCTAATCATGTATACTCTGAACTGGTACTCGGTGCCTTTATATTCTGTTTTAGCTATAAAGTGACCCATACAGTTAAGCTCCCCTCCTGTACTTTCCAGAATTGAGGTGGAGTGCTTCAGCTGAGGAGGTTTATTTAAACTCAGGTAAGCAGACTCAGAAATAACACTTGCATCAGCTCCAGTATCAATTTTAAATTATACTGTGGTACCATCAAGTATGAGACCAATACTCCATGGCTCTCTGACGTCATCATAACAGGTAACTCACCCAAGAAAGAATGATTCAGTTTCACTCTTTTCCATGGATATTTCTCTCACACCTTTTGTATGACACACTACTGTGAAATGACCTATCTTACTGCACTTTCAACACTCAGCATTTCGTGCTCGACAGTCATCTCCATGTGCATGCCCCCTTCCACATCTAGTACATTTAGGACCTGGCTTCTGAGATTGGGCTGGCTTTTTTCTTAGGAGTCTACTTCATCTTTTTCACCTGACCTCTGAGGCTTCTTTGCTACCTCATCTAGTCTTCTCATGGCCCCTTGATCATTTATTTGGCTTTTTATAAGTTCAGAATGGTGTGCTATTTCTGTTGCCTTTTCCAGAGTCAATCCTGGCTCTAACTGCAGTTTCTGCGAAAGCTCCTTATCTAAGACTATTATCATAAGTCTGTCTCTGATGTGTTCATTTTTCTTTGCTCCAAAATCACAGCTTTCTGCAAGCTCATGCAAGGTTCTGGCAAATGCTTCTACTGTTTCCCCTGACTTTTGATTACATTGGTGAAAGCAGGCTCTTTCATGAATTATATTCCGCTTGGGCACAAAATATTCATCCAGCTTCTCCATTACTATCTGATAATCATTCTTATCCACTTCTCTATAAAATGAGAATGATTTAAAGATTGGCTCTGCCTCCTTTCCCAGGGCATAAACAAGAGAGCATATTCACACTTCACTGCTTTCTTCATTTAATTTCATAGCAATCCCGTAGCGGGAAAAAACACTGCTTACAGTCAGGCCAGGCTGCAGGT
Organism: Neoceratodus forsteri; assembly: GCA_016271365.2. Classification (NCBI taxonomy): domain Eukaryota; kingdom Metazoa; phylum Chordata; order Ceratodontiformes; family Ceratodontidae; genus Neoceratodus; species Neoceratodus forsteri. The sequence continues at coordinate 721,664,767 of CM057454.1, forward strand.
CGGCTGGAGTCAAAAGCATCAGGAGGATTAAACTTTGGCTTCTTGAAGGCTTTCTCTCTCTCTCGCAGTCAGACTTTCTCTTTTCATCTTCCCCTTTTTAAGCAGTTTATTTCACTTCTGACACCATGTCATGCAATGCTCAGGAGGCTTAGTAAAAGATTAACTTTAATTTTATTAGCACACACTACAGCAGGGTCCTTACAGCAAAGCACATTTCTATTCACATGACTCTACATGTGCTTCTTAGTGTCTCTTTGTAAAAGGTCTCTCTCTACAGCACTTACCAGCATCTTTTGGTTCCACCTATACCAGTTCTTTGGTTCTGCCTAGTGGTGATACATTAGAGCACTCTGGCACATATCAACAGAGATGGCACCCAACTGGATGCTGTCCCCTCCTTCAAATACCTTGATGTTTGGCTGGATAATAGATTAGATTTTCTCTGGCCACATTGATGCTTTACACTCCAAACTCTGCCTCATGCTTGGAGTCCTTCACCATAACAAGGACGGCTGCCCCACCCACATCCACCGTGAACTGATAACCAATATGATTCTTCCTATCTTCAATTATGTGGACATGGTTTATAGCTCTGTACCTCCCTCCTGCCTTGCCAGACTGGATACCCTCTGCAATGTCTTCTGTTGCTTTACCTTGACCTCTCCTTTCCGCACCCACTACTGCTCCCTCTACTCATCCCCTTCCATCTGCCCCCTATATCTTCATCACCAGTACCATTTTACCACTGCACCACCTTCATTGCCAACTACTACTTTGACTCTCCTCTCAATGCAAAGAAGTGCAAAATAATGCACCTGGGAAACAAAAACCCAGGGGAAGATTACGCAATGGGGGGGAGGTAGTAACAACAACAAAAATGGAAAGGGACCTGGGGGTAATCATATCAGATGACCTTAAGGTTAGCAAGCAATGTGAGAAGGCAGTAGGCAGGGCTGGGGGGTACTGAGATGTATAGGGAGAGGCATCACCAGCAGAAAACAGGAAGTTGCTATCCCTCTGTACAGACAGTTGGTGAGACCCCATCTGGAGTACTGCATCCAGTTCTGGAGACCCCATCTCCGCAAGGACATAGACAGGATGGAGGCAGTCCAGAGGAGGGCAACTAAAATGGTGCAGGGTCTGCAAGAGAAGCCATATGAGGAGAGACTAAAGGAGCTTAATATGTATACCCTTGAAGAAAGGAGGGGGGACATGATAGAAACTTTTAAGTACCTCAGTGGAATCAACAAAGTCCAAGAGGGTAGCATCTTTCAGAAAAAGAGATGTGCAAGAACAAGGGGACACAATTTGAAGATAGAGGGGGGATAGCTCAGGGGTAATGTGAGGAAGTATTTTTTCACAGAGAGGGTGGTGGAAGCATGGAACAGCCTTCCTGAGGAGGTAGTGGGGTCTAAAATTATGGGAGACTTCAAGAATGTATGGGACAGACATAAGGCAATGTTTGTGGGGGTAGGAAGAAATAGGCTGTTGGTTAAATAGGATCTGCAGCTTATCCTGTAGGTAGGGAAATGGGCAGACTAGGTGGGCCAAGCGATCCTTATCTGCTGTCAAAGTCTATGTTTCTATGTTTCTCTCCTACCTATCTTCTCTCCTCTCACCTTCCCCATTGCTTTCTACATTCAAGAGACCCCTCCCACTTTCTGTATACTTCACCCTAGCTTTGACATTGACCAAGCCGCTTTCTCCTATCTGCTCCCCCCTGTGTTCCTGTACCCCTATCCTCTTCACCTATCCCCCCTCACTCTACTCACTAAAACACCTACTAAAACACCTACTAATACTCTCTTCTACCCCTCCTTGTGCCTGTCATGCCCTTCCTGATTCTTTGGTTCCCTTTCTCACTGCAGCTTCCATACTCCCATATATCCTAAGGCCTCTACTTCCCCGAGTCCCTCAACTCCCACACTCAATCTGCCTTCTTGAGTGGGCAAATTTCACCCATTCTTACTTACATGGTCTTGTATCTACAAGTTTTAGTGTGAGCTTCTCAGGTCATTTGTAATTCTTATGTATCTGCTATATTACATTGTTGCCAATTGAGTTTTGGACTTGCTTTTGCCATTATTGCTCTTCTGATGATTATGTTTGCCTGTATATCTAATCTGTCTCCCCCTTCCCCTGGTCACACCTGGAAGCGAGCCTCAGCTCAGTGTGCCTTTCCAGCTTATCAAACTTTTAAATAAATAAATTTGTAACATATATGTTCTTTGCCAACAACTTCATTAATGCATCACTTGGGATTTAATTTGATGCCACAAAAGTAGGGAAATGTGGTGTTAACCCTCACAAGCAGCAAAAGGACAGACCACACAAGCAACCACAGACTGCCATCATCAGGTAAGGCAAACAACATACAACTGTTTCCAGATGACACAAATGCAGTAGTACTGATGTGCTACCTTTATTGATTTGTATTTCTGGCATGCACACTGCAAGACAACCCTTCTGGCTACAGCTAGAAATCCATGATATGCAAATTACAACATTGCTTTTGTGTGCAGAAACACAGGCCCTGCAGCCTTGTTTACAGAAGAACAGACCCCTATGGAGCCAGCGCCTCTGTAGTCTCAGGTACTAATGCACACAACTGATGGGCCTGCACTTCTGCAGTCACAGGTGTAACACATACACATTGATGTCCAGCTGCAGAAACACAGATACCACAAAATCCATAAAACTAAAATTGCAGCAATACTTTCATCTGAAGAAGTGAAAGACCCTGAGAGTCACACACCTCTTCAGCTACAGAAGTAAGATATGCACACCAATGTCTGGCTCCAGAAAGGTAGGCCCTATGGGGCTTACAGCTACACAAATAGAAAAATTGTTGCAATGTGGGTATCATGGTTTCTGCTACGGATCTATACATTTTTCAAAGAGAAGCAGTTTTTCAGTTCTGCAGCTACATATGGAAAACTATGCACTAGTTAATCATGCTATCTAGCGAGGTACCTCGTACAGTGTGCATGTGAGTACCTCTGTCTGCAGAGGCACAGGCATCATGTGGCCTTCTGTTTACAGAAGTGCAGACTTCTATGGCTCCTGCACTTTTGCAGCCACACGTACTCATGCACACTGTATGACATACACACAGATGTGCCTGCATAAGCACAGGTCCTTGAGGTGGGGTTCCAAAAAGGCCATGTTGAAACTGTGGTGGAAAAGTAGTGAAAATTAATTATGTTATGAGTGAACCTTGAAATAGTTCAGCATTCATGCATAACTTGTTTTTTACCATATTTTTACATCAAATTTTCAGCATAGTCTTCTTATGACCCCACCTCCTTAACCTGGTGGGTTAAAATGTTCAAATCATGGTCAAAATATGATTTTGTGCAACACTTAATCACCTTTCAACGCATATTTAAAAAATCTCCATTACCTTGTTAATGAGGTGGGGTCCAAAAAAGACCCTGATGAAAGCCTGGTGGAAAAATATTGAAAATTAGCAAAGTTATGAGTGAATGTTGAAAGATTTCAATGTTCAGTCACAATTTGGTCACTTTGTCATATTATAATAACTGGTGACTGCTTTTATCACCAGATTATCAGTGTGATCTAATGCCGTAATAACTGGTAATGACATCATACCCAGTTATTTACTAAGGTGCCCCGACTCTGGTAAAAAAACAAACACCCAAACAAACAATTTGTTCTTCTTTTTAAAGTTTATTCTTCATATGTACCCCAACGTTTCACCAGAATTTGGCTTCTTCTGGGGGAACTATCAAAAAATAATAAAGATTAAAATGAGTATATTCATTTAAACATTCATATGTCATTTATATCTAACACTCATATTACAATATAAACGGGCACCATTTTACTTCACCCTAAAATCAATTCCATAACATGGTTTGCCTTGTCATCCAATATTACATTCATTATCATTTATATTAATCTGTGCTCAAAGACTTCATCCCTGTGTTGCTTTAATAATATCGTATATATTAAAATATAAATAATAACTTCTAAGTTAAGTATTGTATTGCTCTTTTTCACAAATAAAACAACCAATAAAGATGTTATATCATTCATGTCCCCTATAGTATGTAACAAACAATCTAAGTTGTAGAGCATTTTTAAAGCATCAGTCTCTACATTATAAATACAAAGCAAAATTCACCATTTAAAAGTTTCTATCTGTTTCAAAATGCCACAAAAATTCCAAACCGCTTACAGATATTCCCCTAAAGGGCATACAAAAGCCTTTGTATAGTTATTTTGCTTTGAATTCTCCTATTTCACATATTAGCATGTATTGATTTATTTATCTGTGTAGCAGGACTGCCTCTCTTGCCGTAATACAAGCAATATATTTCATACATTTTGATAGCTACAATACATGGAAAATTACCTAATTTCAACCATAATATTCAAAATTATCCTCATATTATATAATAATTAGTACTGCAGAGTTTACCTAGAAGGTGAAGTTGTGTCTATCATCAAAGGACGCTTCATAAATCTCTTAACACTTTTAAAAAAAGCCTCTTCTGTTTCACAGAAAACAAGACATAGCCAGCGCTAGCTTAATCGTTTTTCAAAGAAATGGTCAATGCTCTATAACATTTTGAAGGTTATTACTCACAAGGGGTCAGTGTTTACAATGCTTTCAAATTTCAGTGTTGCAGCCAGAGGCTTAGCGTTGGCCTATGTTTATATAGTAGAGCTAAAAGCCTCTGATGTCACTAATTAGTGCCACAGTGCCGTTGCCTAGTACCTGTGTTGCTAGGTAAAACAAAACACATAGAAATCTCAAGCACTGAGAACAAGCAATGTTTTAAACAAAATTTAAACCCCCCAAAATATTGTATAACCAGATTCTTTATATTAAGTTTGTAAAGCTTTTATTTATATTTGCTCCTTCATTTACACAGGTGATGTGGTCCTAAATAATAAAAAAAATATATAAAAATAGAAATTTAAGTAATTAAGTGGGTAAATAAAAATATCTAGGTGGGGGGAACGCAAGCAGGGACAATGTGTTCTTCAATTCAGCTCTTATAAAATTACCAACATGCTTGCCATTTAATCTCTTCATTCAAACCCCAATGTTTATGATATGTACCCAGTTCATAAATCCATCTTGCCTCTTTATTCTCTAATAATTTCTGGTAATCACCTCCTCTATCTGACTCTTGTACTTTTTCAAGTCTCCAAAATCTAAGCTGCATTACAGTGTGACCCCTTTCTTTGAAATGCCTAGCCACAGATGAGTTTTCATCCCTTGTTCTGATTCTGCTTTTGTGTTCTGAAATACGCTTTTTCAGTTCTCTAGAGGTCTGCCCAACATATAATTTGTCATGAGGACATTGCAATATGTAAATTAGCCCCGATGTATTACAATCAGTATACTGTTTGATGTTATAAATTTTGCCTGTATTAGGATGCTTAAAAGCATCTTTCTTCTATGTGTTCCCACACACTATGCATCTACCACATGGGAACATACCATTCTTTAAAGGACCCAACAGTAATTGTTCCCCACTTTTCTCATCATATTTATGTACTGTTTTAACCAATTTGTTCCTAATATTCGGTGCTTTTTTAGAGGTAATAAAGGGCTTGTGTCTAAATGTTTGACTTGTTCTTGGGTCATTTTGAAGTATGCTCCAATGTTTTAAAATGATTTTCCTGATTTTAAACATTTGTTCACAGTGAATTGTACTAAAAGTAAGTTTTCAGTCACTTCCTTGTGATTTTTCTGACACTTCGCCTTTTAATAATTCCTCTCTCTGAATTTGTGATACTTTATATTGTGCTCTTTTAGTACCTTTGGTGGAAGACCCCCTGGTTCTAAATCGATCTAACGTGATTTTTTCTTCTTTTTCAAAATCTTGTGGCTTATTATGATTTTGTTTTGTTCTTAGAAGCTGAGAATAAGGAATATTTTCTTTGAGATTCATGGGGTGAAAACTACTGTTGTGTAAAGTAGTATTTCTATCTGAAGCCTTCAATATATATATATATATATATATATGAAGGCTATGGATAGAAATACTACTTTACACAACAATAGTTTTCACCCCATGAATCTCAAAGAAAATATTCCTTATTCCCAGCTTCTAAGAACAAAACGAAATTGTAGTCAGCCACAAGATTTTGAAAAAGAAGAAAACATTACATTAGATAGATTTAGAACCAGGGGGCATTCAGCCAAATTTACTAAAAGAGCACAATATAAAGTATCACAAATTCAGAGAGAGGAATTATTGAAAAGCAAAGTGTCAGAAAAATCACAAGGAAGTGACAGGAAACTTACTTTTAGTACGATTCACTGTGAACAAATGTTTAAAATCAGGAAAATCATTTTAAACATTGGAGCATACTTCAAAATGACCCAGGAACAAGTCAAACATTTAGACACAAGCCTTTTACTACCTCTAAAAAAGCACCGAATATTAGGAACAAATTGGTTAAAACAGTACATAAATATGATGAGAAAAGTGGGGAACAATTACTGTTGGGTCCTTTAAAGAATGGTATGTTCCCATGTGGTAGATGCATAGCATGTGGGAGCACATCCAAGAAAGATGATTTTAAACATCCTTATACAGGCAAAATTTATAACATCAAACAACATATCGATTGTAATATATCGGGGGTAATTTGCATATTGCAATGTCCTTGTGACAAATTATATGTTGGACGGACCTCTACAGAACTGAAAAAGCATATTTCAGAATACAAAAGCAGAATCAGAACAAGGGATGAAAACTCATCAGTGGCTAGGCATTTCGAAGAAAGGGGTCACACTGTAATGCAGCTTAGATTTTGGGGACTTGAAAAAAGTACAAGAGTCAGACAGAGGAGGTGATTACCAGAAATTATTAGAGAGTAAAGAGACAAGATGAATTTATGAACTGGGTACATATCATAAACATTGGGGTTTGAATGAAGAGATTAAATGGCAAGCATGTTGATAATTTTATAAGAGCTGAATTGAAGAACACATTGTCCCTGCTTGCATTCCCCTCCACCTAGATATTTTTATTTACCCACTTAATTACTTAAATTTCTATTTTTATATATTTTTATATTATTTAGGACCACATCACCTGTGTAAATGCAGGAGCAAATGTAAATAAAAACGTTACAAACTCAATATAAAGAATCTGGTTACATAATAATTTTGGGGGTTTAAGTTTTGTTTAAAACATTGCTTGTTCTCAGTGCTTGAGATTTCCTATGTGTTTGGTTTTACCTAGCAACACAGGTACTAGGCAATGGCACTGTGGCACTAATTAGTGAAATCAGAGGCTTTTCGCTCTACTATATAAACATAGGCCAAAGCAGGGCCTCTGGCTGCAACACTGAAATTTAAAAGCATTGTAAATGTTGACCCCTTGTGAGTAACAATCTTCAAAATGTTATAGAGCATTGTACATTTCTTTGAAAAATGATTAAGCTAGCACTGACTATGCCTTGTTTTCTGTGAAACAGAAGAGGTATTTTTAAAAAAAGTGTTAAGAGATTTATGAAGTGTCTTTTGATGATAGACACAACTTCACTTTATAGGTAAACTCTGCAGTACTAATTATTATATGAGATTCATTTTGAATATTATGGTTGAAATTAGGTTCTTTTCCATGTATTGTAGATATCTAAATGTATGAAATATATTGCATGTATTATGGCAAGAGAGGCAGTCGCACTACACAGATAAATAAAAGAATAGACACTAATATGTGAAATAGGAGAATTCATAGCAAAATAACTAAACTAAGGCTTTTGTATGCCCTTTAGGTGAATATCTGTAAGTGGTTTGGAATTTTTGTGGCATTCTGAAACAGATAGAAACTTTTAAAAGGTGAATTTTGCTTTGTATTTATAATGTAGAGACTGGTGATTTAAAAAAAGCTCTACAACTTAGATTGTTTGTTACATACTATAGGGGACATGAATGATATAACATCTTTTTTGGTTGTTTTATTTGTGAAAAAGAGTAATACAATACTTAACAACTTAGAAGTTATTATTTATATTTTAATATATACAATATTATGAAAGTAACACAGGGATGAAGTCTTTGAGCACAGATTAATTAATATAAATGATAATGAATGTAAAATTGGATGACAAGGCAAACCATGTTATAGAATTGATTTTAGGGTGAAGTAAAATGGTGCCCATTTATACTGTGATAAGAGTGTTAGATATAAATGACATATGAATGTTTAAATGAATGTACTCATTTTTATCTTTATTATTTTTTGATAGTTCCCCCAGAAGAAGTCAAATTCTGGTGAAACGTTGGGGTACATATGAAAAATAAACTTGAAAAAGAAGAACAAATTGTTTGTTTGGGAGTTTGGTTTTTTTACCAGAGTCGGGGCACCTTAGTAAATAACTGAAGTCTTCATACACGCTCCATCTCCGCACCTTGAAAATTGGAAGACTACCAGTATAAAGCAGATTTCCCATGGAACTTTTGTTTAATTGAATCATACCCAGTTATGACATTTGGAGTGCATGTGTTTCACTTTTCCTGTTGAGAAATTAGTTTTTTTTGCTCAAGTCTCTGCACAAATTATTATAAAAAATTAAACATAAGTGACTGTGTGCTTATGAAGTATTGTTTGCACACCATCAGTGTGTGATGACCACTTAAACCTTGGGTGTGTAAAAAAACTTCATAACAGACAGTCTCTGATGCATTATTTTCTGTTTTACACCAAATGTTCAGCATAACCTTCTTATGAACCCACCTCACAAATCTGGTAGATGATATTTTTCAAATCCTGCCTGAAAAGTGATTTAGCAGAGCTACCATGAAATCACCTTTCAAGATGGATTTGAATTTTTCTTTTACCTTCATTATTCATGAGGTATGGTCCCAAAAAGGCCATGTTGAAAATTTGGTATAAAAATAGAGAAAAATTAGAAAGTTAAGCATGAACGTTCAAAATCCATTGAAATACGTTAAACCAAACTTACCTAATTTTCACATATCACAGTTGTCATTTCCAGCAGCAAGAGGTGTTTTTGATTGCATAGTGGATATATGCATGGGACATGTTCATGTGAGTAAGGGTGTATGTGGGGGTGAGGTGATGGGTACTGAGTGGGAAGTTAGGGTGGGGTGGGCAGGGATATGGGGTCAGATAAGTGAATGACCATTTTCTCATTTACAGGGTAAAAAAAGACAATGAGAGACTGTTTTCTTTTTTCAGGTTTCATACAGTATTCTACTGGGTCCAATACAGGGGACTGGGCACATCAATGTCAGCTTTACTGTGCAGTAGCACTGGGGGTGGGCACCTCGGTATCACCACCTATGCATGGGGGAGCGGGCAACCTGGAGGGGAGAGGGTCTGGCAAGCTATACTGGCACCCCAATCTGCTTTTCTATACACTTATTGGGGATGGACAAGAGAGCATTAAAGTTTTTAACTTACATCATTTTTAGAATCTGTGCTCTTTTCTGATCATGCTCAGTTCATAAAATGAACATTCTAAGGACAGCTGGATTTTTGCATTAGCAGCTTGAGTGAAAGTGATTTCCTTGAAACTGCTTTTGTGAGCTGGCTGATGAAAGCAGTTTATGGGAAATCAAATGTGATTTAACCAAACATGATTTCCTTCACACTGCTTTTTTTCAGCTGACTGACAAAAGCAGTGTGAAAATAAAAACATTTACTCACACTAAAGCACAACCCCCCCTTAGAACACCTACCTGCTGCTGTTACAATTACTGGATGGTGGGTGCCCAATCCAAAGCAGTGTCCCCCCAACCGCACATTTCAGCTATTACTGGATGGATGGTGCCCAATCCTGCTACCAGTCTCCCTTCTTCCTCCTGACCCTTGTTTTAAAAAAGTAAAAATGGCTAGTGGGTGCCCAATCTCACTGCCTATTATACATTTGTAAAAACTGATACTGGAATGCCCACCCCCGGTGCCAGCTGAGGTAACCCACCCAAATAAGAAGTGGACTGGGATGCCTACCCCAGTACCACTGTAAACAGTCCCACTACTGTCCTCTCCTGCTCTCAGCAGCCAACACTGTGGTGCCCAATGCCACTGCCACCAAAGACTGTATTGACACTGGGGTTACCATAGTGGAGGGAGGCCATGCTTGATGAATCTGATTGACTTCTTCCACTGAGTGACCAGGAAAATAGATCAGGGGAGGGCAGTGGATGTGGCCTATCTGGACTTCAGAAAGGCCATTGACACTTTGCCACAGAGGAGACTAATAAAGAAATTGAGCAGGCTAGGGAATGGATTCAAAGTAGTAAACTGGATTAGAAACCGGTTAACAATAGGCAACAGAGGGTGGTGGCTATTGGCACTCACTCTAATGATGGAAAAGTAACCAGCAGGGTGCTGCAGCACTCAGTACTGTGACTAGTCCCCTTCAATGTCTTAATAAGTGACACTGCAGAAGAACTGGAAGGGAAGGTATACCTTTTTACAGATGATACCAAAATCTGTAATAGGGTGAACAATCAAGAGGGGACGGAAAGCATGCATAGGGATCTTGGGAAACTTGAGGAGTGGTCAAGAGCTTGGCAGTTGGATTTCAATACCAAGACATGGATATTAGCGACCATTGCCTAATAGCTGGAATTTGGGTAGCCAACAAAGTGTCAACTACGGCCAAATTCTCCACCAAATGGTCAACCAGGTCATTGGACCCAAAGGCATACCTACTTGACCTAAAAAACTCCCCCTTGTGGCAGAGTTTTTACCTTGCTAAAACAGTGGAAACTGCATATTCTACACTACATGAAATCATTACCTACGCCATGAATCTACATGCGCCTCTGTCAAAAATACGCATAAAGGCTAGGAAATGCCGTTGGTTCACTCAAGATCTCAAGGCTGCACTACTGTCCAGGGATAAACTCTGGAAATCTGCCTGCAAATCCCAAAAAGAGGAAGATTGGCACCTCTTTAGAACAGCCAGAAATAGCTGCACCAAACTGATTAGGGAAGCTAAAGCCTGCTATTACCAAGCAGAACTAGTACTGCAGCCAATTGTCCCTCCAAATTCTGGGCCACAATCAAAGAACTGGTGGTAGCCACATCACAAAATATGCTCCCTATAAAAATTACCACTGACAATACAGTAATCAATGACAAAAAAAGAGATATTGCAAGCATTCAACACGCACTTCGTCACAGCAGGCTTAGTCTTCGATAACTGGCCTGCATGTAGCTTGCGCACCCAACTTGGCATGACTCCACCAAATGTTGGCTCCATTAGTCAACATTTCTCATTCTCATCGATTTCCCTCAAGGAAGTGGAAGTCTTAATTCTCCATCTGGATACTAAGAAAAGTGCCGGCGCAGATGCACTTGAACCATATTTCCTAAAGATAGCACGCCACGTATTGGCAGTGCCTATTACTCATTTATTCAACCTGTCCCTAACACAAGGTACCCTCCCTCAAATATGGAAAATTGCACACGTTATCCCGCTATTTAATTCTGGAGACCCTTGCGACCTTAATAACTATAGGCCAATTTCTCTCCTACCCACACTCTTGAAGCTACTGGAAAAAATAGTAAATGGCCAACTTAGATCCTTCATCGACAGAGAAAAACTACTAAACCCCCTTCAATCCAGATTCAGAGCCAACCACAGTACAGTCTCGGCATTAGCTAAAGTAACCAATGACTGGCAACTGGAGTTGGAGCATAAAAAGTCAGTATGTGCTGTGTTTCTTGACCTCAGCAAAGCATTCGACACAGTCGACCACGACCTGCTCCTCGACTCACTAAAAACACTAGGACTGGATGCTACTTCTCTTAACTGGTTCTCTGAATATCTGACAGACAGATACCGGCAGGTGAAAGTGGATGGCGAACTATCTGCCCTAAAACTCTTACAAAGAGGTGTCCCTCAGGGATCCATATTAGGTCCCCTCCTCTTCGCAGTGTATATCAACAACAGTGATGAGGGAATCAAGAATGCAAGTATTCACTTATTCGCGGATGACACAATGCTGTACCTGAGTCGTCCCACACCAAAAGAAGATTGTACTGACCTACAAAAAGATTTCAACCTCCTGCAACTCAACTAATCAATAAAAAACTGCTATTAAATGCTAAGAAAACTAAAACCATGTTATTTTCCCCTGCAAACTACACAAGCGCTACTGACTCCTTCCCCCCAATAACCACGATGCTGGGAGAGTGCTTAGAACACGTTCCAAAATTCAGATATCTTGGGGTCTGGATCGACTGTAAACTCTCCTTCACTGACCACCTGGAAGACTTGCTGAAAAAATTAAGGCCAAGACTTGGCCTTTTTTACAGGATAAGAAGACTTCTTACAGCAGACACAGAGAAACGACTAGTCCAAGCCACGTTCCTGTCCTTAATTGACTATGCAGACTTCATATACGGTAGCTGTGGCTTCCTATCTTGGAAAATTGGGTACGCTCTACCACAGAGCTATACGCTTCATCACTGACCTCCCATTCTCTAGCCATCATTGCGCACTATATGCTGCCACGGGCTGGACCTCACTTCACTATAGGCACAACTTTAATGCAGCACTCTGGACACTTAGAGCCCTCAGTGGCAAACTCCCTCAATACATCATTGACTGTCTGTCTCCAATTGTGCCCAGGAATTATTCCCTTAGAAGCTGCTCACAACTCCTGCTAAATATACCCAGGGCATTCACGCAAGTCGGGAGAGCTGCCTTTGGATTCTCACTCCCATCAATATGGAATAAAACCCCAAAAATACTTAAGCTGAAAACCCCAGTAAGTACCCTTTTGTTCAAAAGGCTTTACCGTGATGGCATTACGGAAATTTGCAACTGCTTTACTAGACACAACCTTCCCTCCCTTAAACGGCGGCCTGCAAACAGCAGCCCCCCAGTTCAAATGTGTGCCTCTGCCTCTAGCATGCCCACCAACAGATCCACAGGATTTATTGCCGAACTCCCATATCTTATTCTTTGATGCTCTGAACAGCTGCAGCCTGATTCTAGCACATACTACCGCACTTGGGGATAATTATCATCTTTCGCCCCCAAAAATATTCAGTCCCTAGTCCATCCAACACCTCCCTCTGCCCCAACCTCCAGGACCCTCTCAGTTATGCCCCCGCTACTATATTCCTCCTCTTGCATTTAGTACAACGGTAGCTTTTCTCCTCCATATGTCGCGGCGTTTTGGCACAAAAATCGCTTTGTCACCTTTCATATGGTCCTACGCCCTTCCAGTTCCTCACTCTGCTCTAACAATTGAGTCATCTTTGCTTGCACCCCTATTCCCCACCTCTCTCTACATTATGCGCTTGATATCTTCTATCTGGTATGCCTACCCTCTCCCTAACATTTGCCGCTACAAAATGCACAGTTTTTGGGCTTGGATCCAGCACAAGTTCATTATCCATGACTCCTTGTAGTTCTATGTTCAATGTATATTACCTGTAAATGTGCATTTTTACTATAATAGCAGCTATTTTTACTGTTTGTATTATTGTAACTTGTCTTTCTGTATTATTACTGTAAGATCGCAGGTCCACCTTGTAAATGAGCTTGCTCAATGGTGCCCGCCTGGATAAATAAAGATACTGATTGATTGATTGATTGAAGTACAAAGTCATGCACCTAGGGTATCATAACCCAGGAGCAGAGAATAAGACAGAGGGGGGGAGGTACTGACAGTCACTAATCAGGGAAGAGACTGTAAGGTTATCATATCTGGTGATCTCAAAGTGACAGGACAGTGCAACAAAGCAGTGGGTAGGGCCAGTGGGATGCTGGGATGCCTAGGGAGAGTATCTTCAGCAGGAGGAGTGAGGCAGTGTTGCCACTGTATTGCTTGCTGCTGAGACCACCACCTGGAAAATTGTGTCCAGTTTTGGAGGCCCCAATTCAGAAAGGGCATAGACAGTGTGGAGGCAATCCAGAGGATGCAAACTAAAGTGGTTCAGGGGTTGCACCAAAAACCCTATGAGAAGAGCTTTTAGGATCTCAACATGTACACCCTGGCAGCAAGGAGAATGGGAGGCAATATGATAGAGACCTACAAGTACCTCATGGAGGGTGAATAGGGTGCAGGAGGAGTCTCTTTCAAATGAGAAAGAGCACCAGGATCAGAGGGTCAGTGATGGCGCTGGAAGGGGGAAGTTTAAAAGGGGTTGTGAGGAAGTACTGCTTTACAGAAGGAGTGGTAGACACGTGGAATACACTACCAGCTGAAGTGGAGCAGACACAAAAAGTAGGGGGCTTCAAGCATGCTTGGGATAAACACTGAGGAATATTAGTAAATAGGCAGGGAGGAAGGAGGGTCACTAGAGACCAGTTAGGGTCTCCAGAGACAGACTGAGCAGATAGGGTGGGCCAAGCAGTCCTTTTCTGCCATCAAATACTATGTTTCTATGTTGGTACCCCCTTAAAATAAGGGAACTGTTCCTCAAAGATCCATTTTTCAACCTGAAAAGCAGAAAACAGTTCCTTGTCAATCTCTAACCCTGACCCCCCCCACTCAACCCCCTGACACCCCCACTCAGCACCCACCACTCACACACTCAGTCACCTACAGAGGACCTGCAGCATAGCTTCAGCCCTACCGAAAAAAATTTCCTCCTCCTCCTTGAAATGTGGCCATGCACTGAGGAAACAAGGTAAGTGCCATCAATGTATTTTCAATGTGTTCTGAACTTTTACTCATAGCTTCATCATTGTTGAATATTTTTACAATATATTTTTAACATGATCTTCTTGGGACCCCACCCCATGAACAAGGTAGGTGAAATGTTTCAAATCCACCCCAAAAGGTGGTTTTGCAGTTGCTCTGCAAAATCACTTTTCGAGCAGGATTGGAAAAATTTCACCTACCAGGTTCGTGAGGGCATTGTCATAAAATGACTATGTTGCAGATTTGGTGAACGAATATGGTAAAGTGACCAAGTTATGGCAGAACATTGAAAAGTTTCCATGCACACTCATAGCTTTGCTATTTTTCGATATATTGAACCCATATTTTCAACATAGCCTTTTTGGGACCCCACCTCATGAGTAAGGTAGGTGAAACTTTTCAAGTCAGACCAAAATGTTATTTCACAGTTGCTGTGAGAAATCACGTTTTGAGTGGGATTTGAAAAATGTCTGCTACCAAGTTCATGAGGTGGGTTCTAAAGACTATGTTGAAAATTCAAATGGTATATATATGCAAAATGGACCAGTTATGAATGAACACTGACATTTTCATTGTTCACTCATAACTTCACTATTTTTAATATTTTGACCCCACATTTTCAGCATGGCCTTTTTTGATCCCTCCTCGTGAACAAGGGAGGTGACATTTTTCAAATCTGAGCTGAAAAGTGATTTTGCAGTGACTCGACAAAATCACCTTTCAGCCCTGACTTGAAAAATGTCACTTACCAGATTCATGCAAGGAGTGGGGGTCACAAAAAGACTATGTTGCAAATTTGGGGTCAACATATTAAAAAACAAAAAATTTGTGAAGACAAGTTGAATTCTTTTTTAACTTTCACTCACAACTTTACTATTTTTCAATACTTTTACCCCAAATTTTCAACAAAGCCTTTTTTTGACCCCATCTGATAAACATGACAGATGTCGTTTCTGAAATGCCTGCCCAAAATGTATGATTACACTTGTGAATTACATTTTTGGGTGGTATTTTATAAATTACACCTCTCGAGTTAAGAAAAGCAGGTCATAAAAAAGTCTATGTTGACAATTTAGGGCCCAAATATCTAAAACAAAAAGCAGGTATGAAGAAACATGTGCAGAGCAGGCTGTTGGCCCAGTGGGTAGCTTGTTATGATCCCATACCAGTGAGCTGAGGACGGGGGCAAGCTCAGTGAACCAGCCAGATGGGCTGAAGCTTGGGGCATGGCACCCCAGGGCCCTGTGTGAAAAGAATGACAGAAGATTGCATTGGCAGCATGTGGTGAGACTCACACTAATGCACAACTTACATCTCTATGTTTAAAAAGTGCATCAGTACAGGGCACTGGCTTGGAACTATACCATGTGCTTCAGACAGGAAGCTACGGGCTTGGGGAAGGGGTGAGCATTAGGGTTGCCAACCCCAAAGAAGACCTAACCACTGATTCACCAAAACTCCAGAGACCCCAAACCCTAATGTTTTTCCTTTTACTGCTTGGGGTTGGGGGTGGGGAGCTAGGGTTGTAAACCCTAATGCCTACTATGTTGCAAATTTGAGGTCAACATATTAAAAAACAAAAATATATATAATTGCAGAGAGACTGGAAGGAAAAGTATGTCTCTTTGCAGATGACACAAAGATATGCAACAGGATTGATACACAAGGAGGGCTGGAAAGGATGAGAAGGAACTTGGCAAGGTTGGAGGAATGGTCAAATGTATGGCAACTTAGATTCAACACAAAGAAGTGCAAAGTAATGCACCTGGGAAAAAACCCAGGGGAAGAGTACACTATGGGGGGTGAGATACTGACAACAACAAAAATGGAAAAGGACCTGGGGGGGGTCACGTGATGCGCTAAGTTGGGCTAGACGTCCTCCGTATCGCTCCTAGGCCCCAGCTGTAAACTTTGAGCGTAACTATTGAGAATCTGCCCGTGGGTGAGTGCTCTCGGGGTATTTAACTGTGCTAATTCTAGCGACCCGAGTATTTACGGCCAGTCGCATTGGTTTTAAACTCGGGCACGCGGGTTTTGTATTCGCGCTGGTGTGCGCTGTAGCATGGCTGGCTGACCGAGGCTGGGAGTTGTGATGGAGCCCGAAATTGTGGAGCCTTTGGCGGTGAGATCACCAGCAACTAAGAGGCCTAAACCACAATCCCCTACCTTTAAGGAAACTGAAGAAGATTTAAATGATGGAGGGGTAATGCCTCAACCTAGCGAGGATCTGCAGGATATTAAGAGGCTTCTGCAGGGTCTAGTGGCCAACTTTGCAACTGTGAAACCTGCACTCCAATCCCTGGCACAGCGTATGGGAGATGCCGAGGCTAGGATAGCCTCACAGGAGAGAAAGTCAGTGGTGCTGGAACAGGAATTATCTACAGCTAAAAAGTTAATTAAGAAACTGGAGGATCGAATAGAAGATCAGGAGTCTCGCAGTAGGAGAAACAATCTGATATTGGCTGGGTTACCGGAAAGATCCGAAAGGGCGAACTGTGTTTCCTTTATTCAGGATCTGCTCTTAAAGTTATTGGGCCAGTCACCTTTTGGGGACTCATATAATCTGGAGAGGGCCCACAGAGCATTAAGGGAAATACCCCTTGGTCTGCGACCCAGGGTGATCATTATGTGATTCCTCAACTTCAGGAGAAGATGCATGTGCTGGGAAGGCCAGGCAACATAAAGCCCTCCATTGGAATGGAGCAGCACTCTGGATGTTCCAGGATCAAACCCCTCAATTAGAGAAAAGCAGAGGAGTATATTGAAATAAAGAAAAAGCTTTATATGGCGGGCATTAAATTTACGTCTGCAGTATCCAGCAACCCTGATGGTGAGATTGCAATCAGGTGAAAACGATTCCTGGCCGAGAGATGCGTTGGAATGCCTCTGCACGAACTTCCCAACTTATTTAAACCTCAGACCTGAGGCGGACTACTCAGATATTGTGCTGGTACAAGGCTTGCCTCAAAGGTGGACTTTCAGTATATGGACCTTGTAGGTGCTTATATTCTGCGTAATTAAGGCTACTCGCTTTCCCTTTCCTTATTTGCATTTTATTCTGGGTTGGGACTTTGGTCTTTGTATTAAACCTGGTCTAGCTTTATTAGAGTGGCCCACAATGCTGGGATTTGGAGGCCTCGTGGGGCTGCTCAGTGCTCCAGAGATGATCTCAAGATTCTGGAATAGACCAGGTGTTTCTAAAGTAAGGCACCCGAGTAGTACAATTGAACTCCTCCTAGTGCTGGTGCTGGATATTGCCTTATACAGAGCTAAATTCTTTTAAGATGTGATTTAATGAGGATCCTTTACATGTCTTCTCTGGTATTTCTAGTGTGGGAAGGGGTTATTTCAATACCTTAGTATGGCTTATTCTGAGGGACTAGGAAGATAGGGGTTAAGGGACGGGCAGACTCTCTTGTAGTGAGGTCGTGTCTGGTAGGTGTCTGGAGGAGGGCTCATCCATGACTGCCGAGATTTTGAGGAGGTCGATCAAGGATCGGGGCGGGGAAGGGGTTTTGGGGGAGGGATAGAGAGAGAGTCCATAGTGTGATCAGTATAGGATGGCAGAATGGGATAGCCTGGGAACTGAGTCACACGTTATGTCTCTAGTTTATTTTCTTTTTATTCTTAACCCCTTCTCTTTCCTCTTTTTATGAAGAATGTCCTGTTTTAACATTACTTCTTGGAATGTTAAAGGACTTCAGGGTAGACGGAAGAGGATGGTAAATCTGAGGCACATTAAACACTTGGGAGCTCATATAGCTGCCTTACAAGAGACCCACCTCTTGACTGAAGAATTAAGTTGTCTTAAGAAATTGTGGGTGGGCCAGGTCTATGGGCAGGGTAGGGAAAAGGCATCAGGAGGGGGTGGCAATTTTAGTAAGTAGTGATTGTCCCCTCAGGGTTGACCAAGTGTTATTAAGGGAGGATGGTAGGGGGCTGTACCTGTTGGGGGTTCTAGCTGGTAAAGTAATCGCGCTGGCTTCTATTTATGGTCCCACTCCATCCTCCGAAGATTTTTTTGCTTCAATAGAGAGAGATTTATCAGCATTACCCACCGACTCCCTTATTCTGGCTGGGGATTGGAATATATGTATCAGTAATTTAGAAGACAGGATGCCCCTATCTGTTAGGCCTTCAAGTAAGGCTCAGATTGCCCTAAGGAGGATGATGGAGGCAACTGCTCTGGTGGACCCGAGTAAAACTCACTCAAAGAAGGGCAGCGCTATGACCTTTTTTTTGGCAGCTCACAAGATTCACTCACGGATTGATTTTTTTTTGGTCAGTGGTACCGTTCTCCGGGAAGTGAAGGGCCTCACCACAGGAGTCGGGTTATCTCGGATCACTCTCCCATCTCTCTAGTGTGGGAACCATGTCCTGCTCCCCCTAAGCCAGTTAGATGGAGACTAAATGACTTATTGCTCTCTGAAACCACAGTGCAGAATGAGTTGGATGAATCCTTGAAGGGATTCATTCAATCTCAATTACCATCCCTACAAGATCAGAGATTGGCCTGGCCAACGTGCAAAATGCTATATGTGAGGGCAGTCCAGGATATAGCGGCCAGAAGGAACAGATTAAGGAAGGCTAAGGAGGAATTCATTTTGGGGGCATTAGAATCTTTGTCCCTCTGGAGGGCTCTTCGGGAGAAATTGATTTAGAACTTAAATCCTCATGAGGGAGGGGCGGACCTTTGCTATGGCAAAGTGGAATTTTGGCTGGAGAAGATTCAGGCTAAATACTTATTACATGGGGATGTCCCAGGTCGTTTGGTTAGCAGCAAGGGTTAGAGAGTGGGAAGCTAGTAGAACTATTACTTCTATATGGTATGAAGGGAACTGTTAACAGACTCCCAAGAGATGGCAGAACGTTTGCATCCCATTTTTCTGACCTTTATGGGCTGGGTACGGTAGTGGGGAGTAGGAAATTAATACCTTTCTTGAGGGAGTACCTTCCAGTGCTAGATGAAATGCAGGCCAGAGATCTGGCGACTTCTATGCGCGGGAGATATTGAGGTGGTGGTGCAATCTTTACCGCTATAGAACTCCGGGCCCAAATGGTCTTACAGCTAAATTTTACCAAACGCACATACAAGTTATCCTACCAATTCTATTGGAATTTTACAATACGATTATACAAGAGGGGTTACCGCATCTGCCGCTGTACCAGGCCTTTATATTTCTGATCCCTAAACCGGACAAGCCTAGAGATAGGATGGATAGCTATAGACCCATAGCTTTAATGAATCAGGACATCAAGATATTAACGAGAATCTTGGCTAACAGGATCCTGCGCGTTGCTCCAAGTCTAATTAGTGAAGAACAGGTGGGATTTATGCCTGGGAGGGGGGCTCAGGATGCCCTCCGGAAGCTACACCATTTACTTAGCTATGCCCCAGACTCCCAACTACCGTTAGCTTTAATTTCATTAGACGCTGAAAAGACGTTCGATAGGGTTTCCCATGGTTTCCTTTTTGCTACAATGCACAAGATGGGTTTTCTGAAAGGTCTACTGAGGGGTATCAAACACCTATATGCCACACCATCGGCTAGGATTTTGTGTAATGGGTATAGCTCTCAAGAAATAATGTTGAAAAATGGGACCAGACAGGGATGCCTGCTGTCACCAATATTATTTAACATTTATTTGGAACCCCTGCTAAGAGCTATAAAGGAAGATCAGTTCATAAAAGGGGTGAGGTTGGGGGGGAGGGAACTTAAACTCTCAGTTTTCGCTGACGATATCTTGTTGCATCTAGAGGACCCAGCTTTTAGCTTTGAAAGAGTAATGGTGATAATTGACCATTTTCAGGGTAGCAAATTATAAATTGAATCTAACTAAAACCCAGGTCCTCCCCCTGACCCCCCACGTGCACCAGGCAGATTTTGCCTTCCCAAATCTGCAGTGGAGGTCTGATGAGATCAAATATCTGGGCATTCGGATTCTGGCTAATGGGGAAAAGGGGGCCGAAGCAAATCTGGGAGGGGTAATATCGGTAATCAGAGGCGATATTTCAAGATGGAACAAACTCCCCTTGAATTTTATGGCCAGACTTGGCCTTATCAAAATGAACTTACTGCCTAGGTTACTTTATCCCTTATATATGGCCCCTTACGACATTCCTGCTACTTGGTTCAAGGTTATTAGGAAGCTTTTATCTGAATTTTTATGGAATTCCAAACCCCCCAGGAAGAAATATGAGTTGTTACGTTTACCGCAATCAGAGGTGGGATTAAATTGCCTGATCTTCAAATCTACTATGTGGCGGGACAGATGGGCCTCATGCTCCGTTGGGTTAGGCAGACAGAGGAATGTATACCCCCAACGTGGCTACAAATAGAGAGACAAATGTTGAATGAGCGGGTTTCTCCCGGAGGCAGTGTTATATTCTAATTTCGTGAAAGAATTTATCATGGGAGAGGGAACCAATAGGGAAATCCATGAGGCGTGGTGGTCTTTCCTCACTCCCGCAGAGGAAAGCTCAGTTGAGATCATGGGAGCAACCTCTGTCAGGCAATCTACCTCAAGTTGGGGGCAGATGTTAAGTGCGAAATGGGCCATTCAGGTGAGGGGTCTAAATGTGAGGGACCTTATACAAGGTGCAGAGAATTTGGCGCAATTCTAGGAGTTGGGCTGCGGTGTTTAAAGGCTGCAACTTTCAGTATGTTAGAAAAAGTGAAGAAAAGTATTGGAGGGTTTATAGACGGGCCATTTACGTGGGATTCTTTGAAGGGGGTAGACCCAAAGGCAAATGCTCTTTCCCAGATTTACAGAGTGTTGGTGGAATTTAGCAATCCACCCTCTCCTGCACAAATAGCGTATTGGGATGGAATATTGGCTCCCAAGAATCTTGCTTGGGACTCAATTTGGAATAATTACAGGTATATCTCTATACCTAAGTTTAGGATTATGCAATATTTCATTGTTTCCAATATATATTTTACCCCGGCGAAACTATATGACAGGAAACTGAGACAGACAGACCTTTGTTTTAGATGTGGGTTGGGGATAGGAGACCTGCTACATGTGATGTGGGAGTGCTCCAAAATCTTTTCTTTATGGTCTGACATAAAGGATCATATGGACCCAGTCCTAAATTATTCAGATTATATCACACAGAGGTTCTATATCCTGGGGATTTTTCAGGAATAAAGGGAACCTTACCCAAATTTCACCTAGCTTTGATGTCTGCTTTAGTGAAAGCCTTCTTGGTTCAACATTGGAAAGATGATCAAGAGTATACCTACGGACACTGGGTCCGAGACCTGGTGTCTTCCTTGGGCAGACTAAGGAGGCAACTTTGGGGTGAGGGGAACAGAAAATTGTATGCTAAGAGGTGGGCTCCTTTGGAAGCTATCTATTTGCCACAGAGATCTCTGCAGGTCTGTCTGTCTCTTTCATGAATAGCATGAATTTAGTTTCTCTTAGGATATGAAGAAGTCAAATCTTTTTCCTTTTTCTCTGTTTTTTTCTTCTTTTTTTTGTGTTGGTAGTCTAAGTGGGTTGGGGTATAGAATACGGGTGACTCACTTGGAGGTTGAACAAGCCTGATATGTATGCCTTTCAAGGGTTAGGTAGGGATGGGACTCTCTCTCTCTCTCTCACTTCAGGGCGTAGCAGGGCTCCATCTCGGATTTAAGTTAAGGATTGTATTAGATCCCTCAGAGGGTTAATAGCTCAAAATGTAATTTTGTTTATATGGTGGAATCTGCTCCTGTTACGGGTTTTTTTATTCTTAATTTCTTTTCTTATTTTATCATATATTGAATGTGAACTGTTTTCAATACATATGCTTGCTATATTTCTGGAGACATTTTGCCCGTAGGGGAACATGAGTTATAGTTTAGACACAGGAGTTGCCAACTGACTAATCTACAGCTATGAGATGGACTCCTGCTATGTTTGTAGATAGGGGTTTGTATATAGTTCATGCAGTCAGTTTTGGGGCTGTATACCCTGGCTTGTCCAGGTCCTTTGTCTTAGTTGTTATCTGTTTTCCTTTTCTTTTTTCTCTTTTCTGTAGTGGTTTGTTGATCTAAAATCAATAAAGATCTGTTGAGCAAAAAAAAAAAAATGGAAAGGGACCTGGGTGTAGTTATATCAGATGACCTAAAGGTGGGCAAGCAATGTAAGAAGGCAGTAAGGAGGGCTGGGGGGATACTGGGATGCATAGGGAGAAGCATCACCAGTAGAAAACAAGAAGTTGTTATCCCTCTGTACAGACAGTTGATGAGGCCCCATCTGGAGTACTGCATGCAGTTCTGGAGACCCCATCTCTGCAAAGACATAGACAGGGTGGAGGCTGTCCAGAGGAGGGTGACCAAAATGGTGCAGGGTCTGCACCAGAAGACATACGAAAAGAGGCTAAAGAAGCTTAATATGTATACCTTTGAGGAAAGGAGGGAGAGGGGGACATGACAGAAACTTTCAAGTACCACAAAAAAATCAACAAAGTCCCAGAGGGTAGCATCTTTCAGAAAAAGAGATGTACAAGAACAAGGGGACACAATTTGAAGCTAGAGGGGGGATGGCTCAGAGGTAATGTGAGGAATTATTTTTTCATGGAGAGGGTTGTGGATGCATGAAACAGCCTTACTGAGGACCTCGTGGAATCAAAAACAGTGGGAGAATTCAAGAATGCATGGGACAGACATAAGGCAATTGTAGTGGGGGGTAGGAGGAAGTAGGCTGTTGGTTAACTAGGATCTGCAGTTTATCCATTAGGTAGGGAAATGGGCAGACTAGGTGGGCCAAGCAGTCCTTATCTGCCATGAAATTCTATGTTTCTATCTTTCTATGCCTCATTTCCCTATTTTTGTGGCATTAAGCTGATCCTTAACTGGTATGTTAATGATGTTTTTTTGCAAGGAATATTTGCATGTATATTATATTAAATAAAAAAACTATGTTAATGCAGTCATTAGAGTTGAGAGAACATAAAGCACACAAAGTATGAGCATTGTGGTTTATAAACCTAAGGAACACCACACTACCAAATTTGCAAAGACTTCTGAGATTCCAAACCCAAATGTTTTTATTTCCTTACCCTAATGTTGCATTAACATAGTTTTTTGCAGTGCATATAGAGTTATTGTGGCTTATTGTTATGAGTTTCTCTTTACAGTAAGTGCTTTGCCAAAATTTCTTAGTTTCACTTCACAGTTCCCTGCTCCAAAAGAACTTGAGAATGCACTCATAACCATAAGAGGCAGAGACACTGTACATCTAAACATACAGGAAGATATGCAGTATTCTGACTCAGAATATGTCATTTATCTTCATGAGTCAGTGGCCAAGATCATTTTATTTAATTTTTTTATTTTTTTTTTATTTATGTAATTGTTAACCGGATGGGTACACTGATCCCAGGGACCATTTTCAGGCATGACCTGGGTCATAAAGATGGTACAAACAAGGTAAGAAAAACAGGTACATGAGATTCAGGGCACAGTAAGTTGTTACAGGGTACAGTAAATTGTTGCAAAACACTAAGTGATGTGAACCAAAAGACACAGAATTGAACAACTAGGTAAAAGTAACATAAGTGCAAGGAATTAACTAAAGTATGCAGTGGTCTTTGTGGCAGAGCAATGCCGATCATATATCATCGTAACAAAAACAATAATAACTCGTGTGGCAGAGCTATAAATGAGTTGCAAAAGTCCTGCTCTTTCTCAAGAGATAAGTATCGCACTTTCTGAGTCAGGCCATTGTGTGCCCAGTTCTTACAATGCTGCTTTTAAATTGCATAGCTTTTAAATTCATTTTTAATGAAGACTTAACTGTTTCTGTTTGAGTTCACTGCTCCATTTTAAGTGTAGCAAAGACCACAGTGATGTCATCAGGCAACGAATATGCTGCTCCTCTAATGGTGAAGGGTTTCTTTGTGGCCTCTTCAAAGTGAAGATAAATACTGGTTTTGCACCCAGCAATAAGATAATGAATTTATCTTCATTTAGAATTTGTAACTAAATTAAATTTTTTATCTGTCTGGTTTGACACTTGCCTATATTTTATAAATGTGAATGTATAGCTGGACTTCTGGCCCAGCGGTAGGGCTACTACCCATGACGCTGATGACCTGGGTTCAAGAAAGAGCTAGATCATCAGCGGCCAGTTGAGGGAAGATGATTGAGTGCCTCAGAGGATGCTTGCCTCCTCTGCTGCATGGCTACCACCTAAGTGACCTTGGGTGGTAGTGCAGCAATAGGCAGACATGAACAGGAAGCCATCAGCTACAGAGCACGTAACACACCATTGTAAGTATCTCTGCTTCAACCACTAGCATGTCAATGACCCAGAGGTAAAAAACTGGAAGGAAAAATGCCCAGTGCTTGAGCTGTAGGACCCTGGTACAGCCGGGCCCGTATGTCCATCATGATGCCACCTGTCGAGACTCTGGATTTGGGGAATTATATCCCCTGTCTGCCCTCAACCCAGCTGAGGGGTGAAAGGCCGTAGCTTTGTGGAGGAGCAGTAGTGGTGTAGCAGATGTGTGTAAGCCACCCTGTGCCATAAGGAGCAGGAGAGAATGAGTGCTGGAGACAGATGGAGCATACATTGTAATTTAAAAAAATAAATAAATAGGAATCGCCATACTGCAGTTAATATAGTGATAGCAGCACAGTGGTCAGGGAAGGCCTCAGTGTTTATTAATACTCCCCCCCCCCACGAACAGGTTATTATGAATAAACTCCCAGACTACAGTAGCTGTTATTGCTGTTATACTAAAGCGAAGACTTAAAATGAAATAGATGACTTACTAAAATTGTTCTCTCTCTGCAGTGCATATGTGAGAAACTGAAACAGGTCTGCAGTTTCTCACAACACACTGTAGAACTAGTCTTAGCCACTCAGAACACAGGAATGAGCATAAGTCCCGTTATTGAGTCTACTGTCCAGTTGTCACAGAATAACTGGACAGTAGCTCTGTATTCTGATTCATTTAGAGGGAACTTTTTCAGTATAATATAACTACACTGCTAAAATAAAAAGGCAGCAAAGAAGCAAGCAAATTAGTAGCACTGCCCAGAAAGTGTATTAGCTACTCTGAATTACTAGTAAAAGATAATTCAAGTATATGTAGCCTGGTGAATACACTCAGATAAGAGGAATTTTGCCTACTTAGTTCTGGATAATCCAGATATTTTTTATCACGATAATGACACATGGCCACACAATGGATGCAACTGTCTCTGACCCCTTCGCCACTTCCAGTTTTTTGTTTTCTTATATTTGTTTATTTTAGAGTTTTGCACTACTAGTTTACCTCACATATTACGTATTTCACATGCTTTATCCTGTTACGTACTGCACTGTATTTGATTACTCCATTTTCAACATAACTGATTCACTATGTTTTTATTTCCGCTACTGTTGAGCTGTGTGAAGTAGGGGAAACTGCACTTTGTGAAGCACTTTGTAAACTTCCCTGACTGTGCTTCATAGAAGTCTGCACTTTGCATAATTTTCATCTGGTGAAGTGCCACTCTCACTTGGCAAAAACAATGCATAATGGCACTTCATCAGTTAAAATACTGAAGTGCCAGTATACATTGGCTGTTCTGTGCAATAACTATGTGAAGTGTTCTTTGGTTTGTTTTAAAGACCATTTATGTCACGCTCATCCACTTTAAGATAAATGCCCTCTCCTATCAGCCAGAGCATTAGAAATGATGCACCCCACCCCACCACCCACTAGCACCCATCTCCCCTCCACTTTCCCAGTGAAGTTTACTAAAATAAAATAGGTGTTACCTTCTAGCAATGTACTGATCTCCCTTCTCCCACCCACACCATGTCACATAAACAAACCCACTTCCTCCTACCCCATGCCCCGAGTCAACAAGATCACTCCAAACCCCCCAGCATATCCCATCCTGTACCAAACAGTCTGCTTCCTTCTTCCAGCCCCCCCAAATATACAAGTAGCATTTGCAAAAAGAAAATTATCCAGTGTTGAAGAGCAAGCTGTGAGATACTGTCTTCACTCTGTGTCCTGCAATAGAATGAATCAATGCATGTATGAATGAATGCATGAATGATTGACATCACACCTACAGTAACACTTGTTTGGCATAAATGCAGCCAATCAGGTGTTACTATAGAAGAGGATGCCATCATTCATTCATTGTAATGCAGGCCATGGAGTGAAAAGGGTGTCTTGCAGCTCATTTTTCAACTTTGGACTTTTTTTTTACATGTGCTACTTGTAATCATTTATTTAAAACTGGGGAAGATGGAAGGTTGGGTGCTAGAAGGTGGGGTAGGGTGGGGGTTCGGTGTAATCTTATTGACTCGAGGGTAGTGGTGGTAGGTTTGTTTATGTGATGTGGTATGTATTGGGGTAAGGGAGATATGTACATGGTGGCAGGTAGCATCTGTTTTACTAAAGTAAACTTTGCCAAAAATGTGGACAGGGAGGCGAGAGATGGGGACTAGAGGGTTGGGTAGGGTGGGGGTTCGTGTGACCTTATTGACTTGGTAATGGAGAAGTGGGTTTGTGTGATTTGGTATGGGTGGGGAAAGGGAGATCTGTACATGGTTGCAGGCAGGATATAAACTTCGCTAAGAATGCAGAAGGGGAGAAGGAAGATGGGGGCTATAGGGTTAGGTAGGGTGGGGTTTCCGTGTGATCTTATTGACTTGGGGAAGGTGGGTTTGTTTGTATGATGTGGAGAAGTCGGGGTAAGGGTGATCTGTACATGCTTGGTGGGCAGCATCTATTTTATTAAAGGAAACTATGCCAATAATTTATTTATTAAGATTGTGTTGACCGGGTAGGTGCACTAGACAAAAGCATTGCCTATTTTCAGGCATGACCCAGAAGAGCTACAGACAATGAAGGAACAGCAATTACGAGGACACAATAAATACAATAACATAACATGGGTGGGAAAAATACAGGTGTAACTTGAAACAATGAGCAGCACAAAGAGATGTCAGAATTGAGAATACAACTTCATAAGTGCAAACTTGTCATGTGGTAAAATGATAAGCCAAGTTAAGTATGAATACGATGGATCAATTACAAACACACTTATCATTAGACAGGAGGAACTTACAAAGTTCATTCTTAAAAACCTGGTGAGACTGATAGCATCTTAGTGGCACTGGAACGGAATTCCAGAGCTTGGGAGTAAATGATGAGAAAGCCTGTTCACTCATCTTTATTTATTTATTAGCTTTTGGTAACCGGGTTAGTGCATTAGGCATTAGTCCTGCCTATTTTCAAGCATGACCTGGGAGGGTGCAGAACAATTAGTGACAATCAACAAGAACAGATACAAACAGTTGTAAGTTACAGGCCTGCAAATAGCCACCAAACCAGTAGTGACCTACTAGTGGACTGCAAGCGGTATGCCTAAGAAGTGTGCTTTACCATGTTGGCCAGGGTAGCTGCTATACCTATACTGATAATATTATCAGTGGTGCAGCCAGTGGTGAAAAGCAGATAAGAAGATGGGGAGAGCCAACACAGACTCAAGTAGAGGGTGCAGTGATGCGTAAGCCTGGGCACAGAAAAAGCAAAGCAACAGATGTTATTAGAACATATATTCCATTTATTTAGGACCCTTTTTTTTTGTCTCCAAGTAGGGTACCAGCTCATAGGTGAGACTAGGTTGTAGGACACCCTGGGCAACAGCCAGCCTAGCGACTGCACTTAGAGCATACCTAATTGTATAGGCGAGACCAAGCTTCGTATTTACTGTTTTACAGGTTGTTGAAAAATGCAGGGTAAAATCCTGAGCAGGGTCTAAGGAGACTCCATGGTATCTGAAGGAGTCTACTACCTCTAGTGGGGAGCCTGCTAAGCAGTAGATGGTAAGGGCGGAGGGCAGGACCTGATTCTAGGCGCTGAACAAAATTGTTTAGCAAGTGTTTTGTTGGTGTTCATGAAGAGTCTATAGTGATTTAACCAGGACCGAATGGAATCAAAATCGACATTTAGCTTCGAGTTGATGTCAACGATATCTGTGGCACTTGTGTACAGTAACATGTTATCTGCATAAAGCAGAGTTGAGCAACAGCCAGCCTTTGTGGGCAAATTACTGAGAAATAAAGTGAACCGTAAATGACCAAGTATGGATCCTTGAGGGACACCAGCATTACTGGGGGAAAGGTCAGATTTTACTCTATTAATTTCTACAAACTGCTGCTGACCAGGGAGGTACAGCAGCTCACAAACCAGGTAGTAGCAGCAGAATGTGGATGGGGGGAGGGAGAGGTGGGGTGCTAGAGGATAGTTGTGTGGGCTGCACATTTTCTAAAGGTCTATGTGGTGTAAGGGTGAGTGGTATTTGTCTCACAGTGGTGGTGGGTGACTTGCACAGTTTTAAAGTTAGAAAAAAAATAACTGCCATATGTAGTTGGGTGAAGTCGAGAACACTTGCCCCCACTATGCTTAGCACAAAGTTTTCAATCTTACACCAACATCTCTGGCATAATAAAATCAAATTTGCTACATCTCGACTGTCTACCTCACAGCACATACTCTCAGGATAGGTACAGGGACTAGTACAAATGGTGAGAAAGCAATTTTGTAGATCCCTAACAACCACACAAAAAGAGTCGTCTGTTGACATGGAAACAAAATGAACAAGATATGAGAGCGTAGTTTTCCTTTAAGTGCAGGGTTGTGCACCTTTTTCACATTGAAACCCAGCTGCCATGCCCTTGATCACTCCTGCTATTTTCTCATGTATCTGCACATTTTTTCCACGTCCCTGCACCCCCCCCCAGAATGTCCACCCCATTGCAGATTTTGATGTCATCTGCAAAGCGGTAGACCTTCCCTTCCAGCTCATTTGAATTGCAATGTCACATATATAGACTTTAAACATGGAAATACTTAAACACTTATTGACCACTTTTAAGCAAACAGTCATTTGGACAGTATATGACAAAAAGAAATTGACAGTAAACCATTTTTAAAGCTTAACTTTTTAAACCTACAGCTCATGTAAATATTTCAATTACAACTTATTACCTTATAAAAGCTGAACCACAAACAAAATTCCACTTTCGGTTCACAGTTATGAGTCATCAGCACACAAGTCAAACTTGTTGTATGACCTACCCAGTTAGAATAGCATATCGCAAATAGTACTGGTTAGAACAGCGCTACAACAACAGCATATGCTAGAACAGCTACAGGGGTGGAATAGCGAAAGGTTCTTACTGCTACCCATATAGCTGTCATGTCAGTAGTAGGAAGGCGAGGAGACTGCCAAGAAAAGAGAAATCGTGGTTGCTGGTTGAGTTGCTCCTGTGGTGGAAAGGGTTATGGCAAGGAACAACTTGGCCAGTGCAATGCAGGTATGGAGAGCAGGGTTCTGATCTTGGTCTCGCGCTTGAAAATTTTTCATCATCAGGAGTAATTTTATTTTATTAAGTCCACTCACCCTCACACATTATAATAATAATAATAAACTTTTTTTATATGCGCCTTTCTCAAAACCAAGGCGCATTACAATAAAATACAATAAAAACATATTAAAACATATTTAAAAACTCAGTTGACTACAAACAATTAATCGGCATCCAAGTTATCTGCAAATGCCTTGCTCCATAAAAAAGACTTTAAGCCCCTTTTAAAACCCTCCACTGTCATGCACTCTCTAATCCTATACATAGATACTGAGATGTTGTTGGCAGATAAGGGCCTTGTGGCCCATCCAGTCTGCTCTATCCCTCTTTCTAATGCTTAAGGTACCCTAGATAATACAAGCCCCTTCCCTTCTCTCCTAGCTTGGTAATTCCCATGTGCCTATACCACGCATTCTTGAAACCCTGAACTGTGGCCACCCCCATCACATCCTGGGGGAGACTATTCCATCTCTCCACCACCCTTTCAGTGAAGTAGAATTTCCTCAAGTTCCCTCTAAGTTTTCCCCCTTTTAGTTTCATGCTGTGCCCCCTTGTTCTGCTATTTCCATTCATGTGAAAGATGCTCCCCTCTGGTATCCTGTTGATCCCCTTTAGATATTTGAAGGTCTCTATCATGTCCCCCCTCTCTCTCCTTTCCTCCAGGGAGTACATATTTAGAGCTCTGAGTCTCTCCTCTTCGACTTATGCTGCACCAACACCATTTTGTCACCCTCCTCTGTACCGTCTCCATCCTGTCTATGTCCTTTTGGAGATAGGGCCTCCAGAATTGAACACAATACTCCAGATGAGGCCTTACTATGGAGTTGTACAATGGTACCACCACTTCCCTCCTTCTACTTGTTATACCCCTCCCTGTGCACCCTAGCATTCTGTTAGCCTTACCAACTGCTTTGTCACACTGTTCAGCCACTTTGAGGTTGTCTTCTATGACTACTCCTAGATCCCTTTCCTCTGTGGTGGCCTCTAGTGTTACCCCGTCTAGCTCATACTCAACCCTAGGATTCTCTCTCTCCCTAGGTGCATAATCGTGCACTTTTTTGCACTGAAACCCAACTGCCATTCCTTGAACCAGTTTTCTAGCCTCTTCTGATCCTGCTTCATTTTTTCTATACCTTCCTGTGTATCTACCCTGTTGCATAGCTTTGAATCATCCGTGAACAGGCTAACCTTCCCTTCTAGACCCTCTGCAATATCATTTATGAAGACACTGAAGAGCACTGGTATCAGCACTGATCCTTGGTGTACGTCACTTGTTACCCGTCCCTCCTGTGAGCTAACCCCATTTACCTCTGACCTCCCTGCAGTGAATCCATGTTGCCTTGGGTCCCACAGTCCCTTGTCTCTAGGTAGTCCACCAGCCTTTCCTTAAGTAAGGCTTCCATCATTTTACCTACTATCAAGGTGAAACTGACAGGGCAGTAGTTTCCTGCCACTTCCTTGCTACCACTTTTGTGCAGGGGTACCACTTGTGCACTCCTCCACTCCTCCGGAACCACACCTGTTTCTAGTGATCCACTAAACAGCTTAGCCAGAGGTTTAGCCAGTTCCTCCCAGAGCTCCTTTAGGACGCTCAGGTGTATCCCATTAGGCCCCATACCTTTATTCACCCTAAGCTCTTCTAGTGCTCTTTTTACTCTGTCCTCTGAAAAAGGTCTAATGTTCACCCCTTCTCCCTGTTTGCCCTTCTCCATTAATGAGGGGACCATCCCATTGTCTTCTTCTGTGAATATGGAGCAGAAGTATTTGTTGAGGATGGTCATCTTGTCAATGTCTTCTGCACTACCCTGCCTCCCTTTTCCCTAAGTCTCACAATCCCTCTCCCTGTCTTCCTTCTCTCGCTAATATACCTAAAGAATGCCTTCCCTCCTTTCTTCACCGATTTAGCAAGCTTTTCCTCGGTTTTGGCCTTTGCTGCCCTTACTGCCTTGTTCGCTTCCTTTAATATTTCCAAGTATTCTTGCCTGTCCTCCTTGCTTTGTGTTGCCTTGTACCTCAGAAATGCCAACTTTGTTCCTCTTACTAGCTCTGCTACTCCCCTCGAGAACCACAGTAGTTTCCTCTTTCTTTTGCTCTTGCTGCAGGGCCTGGCACAATGGTTTGCTACCAGGTGCAGGGCTTCCCTTATCCCACTCACTATTCCACTTCTCCCCTTATGTCATCGTATCCCTACATAGCCTTCCTGAATTCGTCCTTCATGTTACCGAAGTCTGTCCTCCTGAAATCCAGGATTCTAGTCCTTGTGTGGCTAGCCTCCTGTGACGTCCTTATGGTGAACCCCACAGCTCAATGATCACTAGTCCCAGGGTCTCCCCCACTGTGACTTTCTTTATCCTCTCCCCATTGCTTAGGACAAGATCCAGAATTGCATTCTCCCTCGTAGGCTCCCTCACTAGCTGTGTGAGACCTGCCCCCTGCAGGGATTTCAGGAATCCCTTACTCCTGGCTGAGGCTGCCGCCGAGATGCTCCAGTCCACATCTGGCAAGTTGGAGTCACCCATCAGCAGCAATTCAGCCTTTGTTGCCATGTTCTCTATAGTCTCCAGCAGTTCTCTGTCTACATTCTCTGCCTGCCCTGGGGGCCTGTTTATCACTCCCGTTCTAAGTACTGTTCCCCTTCCTATTTTCAGAGTTACTCACAGTGCCTCTGCTTTACTCCCCCTTGTCTTGTGGGACTGTCACTTTTATCCCTTCCCTGACATACAATGCCACCCTTCCCTGCTTCTTGCCTTCCCTGTCCCATCTGTGCAGCGTGTGCCCTGGAATGGCTAGCTCCCAGGCATGGTTGCTGTTGCACCACATCTCTGTGACTGCCCTGATATTCAGGTTCTCGGAGGCCATTAATGCCATAAGTTCTGGGATTTTGTTACCCAGACTGTGGGCATTGGTGCACATAGCCTTCCAATCACAGCCTCCCCCCTCTGCTGTAACTCCAGTGCCATCCCCCTTATTCTGTGTCTGCCCCTCCTGTACTTTACATGAGGTCCCTCCTTTTTTACCTATGGCTGTTCCTTGCTCATGGTCATGCCTGTTTCCTTTAATCTGATGTTGGGGCTTCCCTTCCATCCACTGATCCCCTTACCTTCATATCTTTCTGTTGCATCATCATTTAGGTCTTCTTCTTTGTGCTGGAGACCTCCCAGTTTAAACCCTCCATGAAGACCTCCAACTTCTGCCTTAATGCTCTCGCTGCTTCTCCAGTGAGATGCAGACCATCATGCTAGAAATGCTTCCTATCCCAGAAGGTCCCCCAGTCTCCAATGGAGTGCATCCCATTATCTGCGCACTACCAACCCTGGAGCCACTGATTGAATTCCCTGATCTTTTCATTCCTGACCTTGTCCTCACTTCCGCCCTTCCTCCAAACTGGCAACACCTCTCAGAAGGCCAGATGTGTTGTGTACTCCTTTAGGCTCTCCCCTGGAGTCTTCATGTCTGCCTTGGCTTCTTCCACAGTCCTATTTGCTATGTCATTTGTCCCAAGGTGGACAATGATCCCTGTGAAATCCTGATCTCTTCTCACCAGCCGTCCTACTCTGTCCTTATCTCTCCTTGCAGATGCTCCTGGCATGCATTTCACCGTGGTTTCAAGTTCAGGTTCAAGTTTATTGCAGGAAAACTCCATTGAGCAAGCTCAGTCACAAGGAGGTCCTGGAACATATACACAGACATAAAGACACCACATACAAGGTATCGTTGCAATAGAAATTCAAGTGCTTATAACATTCATTGATGGCAAGTCACGAATGGATACAACCATATATGGCAGGATTCTGGAAGTAACATCAGCTTCTTTTTCAGCTAATACAGTTAGATGCATTCAAAGAAACGGTTAGTGTGCAAGGATGGTGGAGAAAGAATAAGAGGGCAGGTAGAGTTGAGGATTAAAGACAAGAAGGGGAGGCTAGGGGTTAGGACAGTAAAGGGGAGAATGGTGTAATTAGGAGTTCTAGAGGAAAAAGGCAGTATAAGCAAATCTGGGTATCAAGTCTATGGCACTTTACTTTTGCAGCCTATATGCTGTGGTCCCAGGCTGGGCCGAGCACAAGCAGTCGGAACACGAGTAACTAAATTAGGGGTGAGGGTAGGCTTTAGTGGCAGCTACAGGTATCTTTTATTTTGGATGAAGCTAATACTTTGTAGAGATTAATTGAGACAGTGCTGGTTAGTTTCAGTACAGATTGGAGTTGGTTCCATAAAGTAGGAAGGGAGAATGAAATGGCTCAATGGCCAAATGTAGTACAAGTTCGTGGGATGTCAAGCAGGATGAAGTTTGATTTCCTAAGTGAGTATGCACTACGGGAGATGTGAATAAGAGACGTTATAAAGCTCGGCAGTTTGTGAAGAAATATCTTGAGGGTCCAGATACCAGCATGGAGCAAGCGTCTGATGACAAGTGAAGTCCAGCCAACTGCCGTATACAGGTCGCAGTGGTGGGTTCTATAAGGGGAACTGGTGATGAACCATATGGCACGGTGATAGAGAACATCCAGCTTACTTAGGCTAGAGATCACAGCTGAGGCATAGATGAAATCACTGTAATCAAGTAGGGGAAGAAATGTGGCCAGTACAAGCCTGGTTCGGGTAGCAAGAGGGAAGAGGGATCTATTTCTAAAGAAAAACCCTAGCCGTGTTTTTAGCCTCCTAGATAAGTCTTCAATGTGGTCATTGAAAGAGAGCGTATTGTCTATCCAGAAGCCAAGATATTTAAATTTAGTAATGATTTCTAGGGGTTCTCCCAGTGAGGTAACTATAAAGTTCTTTGGAAGCAAAGGGGGGGGTACTGATGGAGGGACTATTTGAAAAAATCATCGCCTTGGTTTTCTTGGCATTTTAAAGGAGCTTAGCTTTAATAAGATTAGTTTCAAGCTGGGCAAATTCGGCTTGCAAAACTTCCCTAACTTCTACTAGAGTTATGCCAGAGGTATACAATACAGTGTCATCTGCGAAGAAGTGAAGACTGGAGTTCATTATGTGAGAATCAAGGTCATTGATCTATATAGAGAATAGACTTGGTCCTAAAATGGAGCCTTGGGGGACTCCCCTAGTAATCGGGAGGGAGGCTGAGAAGAGACCATCTGCTTTGACTTTCTGCATCCTACCAGAAAGGTATCTTGTGAACCATTGTACTGTAGACAGAATGGCACCTAGGTTAGTAAGGCAGTTAATTAGGAGGAGATGGTCAACAGTACCAAATGCTTTACTAAGATCCAAGAAGATTGCACCGGTGATCTTCTTGGAATCCACAGCAGAGACCCAATCATTAGTGACCTTAGCCAAAGCAGTGACAGTGCTGTGTTTAGACCTGAAACCAGATTGGGCAGGGTTTAGGAGAGAGTGGGATTCGATATGTTGTTTGAACTGGTTATAGATTAGCTTCTTGAGAACTTTGGAGAGGATAGGCAAGATGGAGATGGCCCTGTAGTTGTTTAAGTCGCAGGGGTCTCCAGATTTGAAAAGAGGGAGAATGTGAGCGGATTTCCAGCAAGATGGAACTGTGGCAGAAGTAATGGAAAGATTGAAAATATGAAGGATGGGGCAGAGAGATGAGCAGCACCTAGTCTCAGGAAGAATGGTTCAAGTCCATCATCTCCGGCACTCTTCCTATGATCTAGATTAAGGAGTGAATCTTTAACTTCTTAATAGGTAATAGTACGCAGTTGAAAGGGATGGGATGGAGTTTCAGCTCCCTTTGCACTGATGGGCTGTGCCTCCACTCCTCACAACATAGAGTCTCCCACAACCAGAATCCTCCTTTTGCTCTGTGACATTCCCACCATCCCCTGAGTTTCCTCCTTTCCCCGAGATCCAACCCCCCATAGAGCTGATTATTAAAATTACGGAGGGCAGAGCCCCTGTACAAAAAAAAATATTTGGTGATTTTTTTAGACATGGTACCAGTCCTCAGTGTAGTTTTGGACCACTACCATTGGAGATATTGTTGCTTGCACTGTTGATACTTGCCACTCTTCTCGTTGGTGATGTTGTGGCAGTGCTGTTCTAACACGCGCTATTGTTCCAGCTGTGCTTCTGACCTAGTGCCATTGTATGATATGTATCTTTTCCCCTTTGAAAGGCAATGGCTACTCAAAGATGAGTAGAAGTACTTTAAACTTGGAAAAAAAGCTCTTTCTTAGGTATTCAATAAAAATGGATGAAAAAATGGGTAGACTGGGAGGGCCATGCAGTCTTTATTTGCCATCAGAGTCTATGATTCTATTCATAGAACATTTCCAGTGGTTGGGATGAGTACTGATACTCATCAAAATTGTTTTAAAGAGCATTTCTTAAAAAAAGTGAGTAAAATAGTCCAGTACTCACCTCATCTGGGGCAATATATTTAGTTTTTGTTTACATTTTATTATGTAGATTTTATGATGTAGACAGTACACATGCTTCCTTTACAGTATAGGGGACATGCTCTCTTTGTCATCGCATATGGTGGCCAGCTGAGGCGATGAGACGAGTGCTGTGCTGGTCACCATATGGTCTCCTACTGCACTGGTGATAAAGGTGGGGGGAGTTGAAGGGTGGGTTGGTCAGTGCCTGCCATGTGGGGGACAGCTAGACACCAGGGAAAACTTTCACTGGTACAGGGATGGGGATCGGTGAGTGGGGGTGGTGCCACTAGACTCCAGGGAATAAGTGTTACAATATGGGTCCAGTGATTAGAGGGCAGAGGGAACCACTGGACACCAGTGAAATTTGTGTAATTTAATGGAACAGTAATCAGAGGGTAGGGAGACCACTAGACACCAGGGAAACTTTTTTCATTATATGGGACAGTGATCTGAGGGTGGGGAGGGGCCACTAGGCCCTAGGAAAATAGTGTAATCTAACAGAATGGTGAATCAGAGAGTGGGGAGACCACTAGGTACCAGGTAAGTTTGTGTCATTATACGGGACAGCAATTAGCAGGTGGGGGGACCACTAGGCACCAATGAAATTTGTGTCATTTAACAGAACAGCATTCAGATGTTGTGGGGGACCACTAGGCACCAGGAAATTTGCACAACTTAATGGAATGGCAATCAGAGGGTGGGGGAACCACTGGACAACAGGGAAATGTTTTCTTTATTCTTATACAGGTGTTTATCATCCTTCATCATGGGGGTGGCTGCCTCAGCCCAATATACAGCCCCTCCAGGCTGGCTCTTCCCATCCCCCGATGTGTGCTTGGTCACGGTTTCTCCCCACGAGTTCTCCTCTTGTGGCAGGGCCAAGGTGAAGGGCCACCCCCCCAGTACATCATATCTGAGGTGGACCAAGTTGCTAACCAGCCAGCAGCATGGGTGCAGAGATGACTGGGCCAGGCTTCATGAAGCCCCTTGATGTCCATTTTCCTCCTAATTTTCTCTTGTCCCTGTCCCCCTGTGGAGGTGTCCCTCCCATACTTTGTCTCCCTGGCCTGCTGTACCTCCAGGTCAATCTTCTCCTTCCCCAGCCAACCCTCAATGACTCGAGTCCATTCCCAAGCCTGGGTCACCAGCATGGCAGGAGTTAAAGCACTTTGCAGCACCTCAGCCCTCCACACTGTTGAGCCAGCCTTAAGGAAATTGTGTTTTTCTTTACAGGATAGTGATCAAAGGGTGGGGTGGGGGACACTTGAGCCAAGGAAACTTTTATTTCAAGGGAATGGAAGATTGGAGGTGGGGGAGGACCACTGGACACCAGGGAATACTTGACCTTTACTGGGTGCAGGGATCAGAGGGTGGGGGGGTGCCACTAGACACCAGGAAGTATGTCCAGTTTTATAAGACTGGACAATTGGGTTGGGGGTGGGGCTGGTTGCAGTAGTGCAAACCTGCAGCCACTTCCCATGAAAATGAGCCAATAATGGGCATGCAAGTAGCCCCTTGGCACCTTGCATGCCCAATGGACTCATCTGCATGGTGATGTCTGAATATTACATCAGAATCTACATATGATATCGGATCTGGGGGTGCTGTTCCCTGCACTGCCAGTATCTGTGTTGGGGCTGCACTGCTCTAATTAGCACTGCACCGACATGCCATTATATTTAGGCTGATAGTGCCTGGGCACTATCTGACTGAATATAGCATCTCTGGGATCTTGGGCAATGGGCACACACAATGCAGTCCTTTGCGCTCCACTTTGCCCATTTTTCAATATCTGGCTCCTGGTTTGCATTCATTGCTATGGCCTGGATGGGACAAAGGCTGCACTATGACCACAGAGTTCTGCCATTCCCTCAAGCAGTGTCTGCTTTTTTTTCCCGCTACTGCTGTTCATGCCTCTACATCTCTGCTCAGCTCCCTTCTGCTTGATCGCCCCAGAGACATCACCCTGACATCCAATGGGACTTACCCTTTCCTCATTGAGTTCTCCCAGAGATTGATCCCCTCTAGTGGGGTTGGCAGAAGCACCCTAAACTCTGCTGCAGAACTTATCCAGTATGTGGAGGTGGGGACTGGGTAGCCAGGTGCCGGGCCTGTGGGCAGCTGGTTTCATCATGCCAGCCAGGGTCTTTTCACTTGTTGCTCCTTCCCTATGATGCCAGCAGCAAGAGTGCACAAGCATGCTTGCACGTAGATGTGTGCAGCACAGCACAAGCCAACACTCTCCCACCCATGAGCCACTCCTGACTGTACTGCCACCTGTGGTCATCCAGGTGGAAGTGTTGCAGTGGAGCTGGCTTCCCTCCCTCCATGGAGGAAGCAGCGTCCCATGGGATTCTTGATTCTCATCCCCCCAACTGGCCCCTGGTGACCCAAGCTCATTCTTGAACTTGGGTTGCTGGCATCGTGAGTGGTAGTACTACTGCTGTGCTGACAGACCAGTCTAGTTTCTGCTGGTTTGACAGCAGTGTCTGAAGTGTGGCCTCCATGGACACATCTCTGCATCTGAGGTCCCTGTCTGAGTTGTGCAACTTCATCTCTTAACTGAGAGCTTGAAGGAGGAGGATCTGCAGCTGGGGTCTCATGTGCTGTCCCTGGCTGGAGTCCCCAAGTCCGGCTGCAGGTCTCACTTTTCTCATTAGTATCCCCTTCTGGCAACCATGCACCTTGCCGTTGCTTGCTGCACAACACCCCATGCAGCACAGGAGGACCACTAAGAGCTGTATCACCTTGACCCCTCTCTGCCACATTCATGTATTCCTCCTACTCCCAGCAGTACCTTACTCTAAGGTTAGTGTGTTGCTCTCCAGTGCGCAAGTGGCTACCCCATTTACAATGCTGAATAACTATCTGGCACAATTTGCACATCACAGCACTGTTGTTGGTGGGGTCCACTTCAAACAATTCCCAAACTAGGCATGTGTGCTGTTGCATAGGGGAGGAGCCAGAGGTGGATGGTCTCAGTGGCTTCTCATCATGGTGATGAGCTAGTGGTGGCAGCAGTACCATGGGGGGTACAAGGGGTTTATCTCTTGCAGGTTCTTCTGGCAGCAGAATGGCCATGATAATGGGAGCCAGGAGGCCCTGATACTTGCTGCTGCTGTGCTGTGTGTGTGTGTGTGGGGGGGGTTCCTGTAGGCAAAGAAGCCATTGCTGTTACAGGCTTCTTGCTGGCCCTTCTTCCAACTCTTGGTGCTGCTGGTGCTGCCCATGTAGATAGCCTCTTCAGACAGTTTGGGATGGTGTGTCCCATGTGCTGACCACATGACCGTCCCTCTCTCCTTCCTTTCCTCCCACTCCTCAGTTTGACTCCCACTCCTCCCACTCTCCTCTTCACCTCCACTGATTTTATTTAAAAGAAAAGGTATGAAAAGTAAAAATAATTTAAAATCAATTTGGCAAAGGCAGAAGAATAGGGAAAAACAAATTATAAGTTATAACTACACAAGAATTCACAGAACCAGAGAATCTGAACACAGAAGTAAAAGCAAACTACAGCTAGACGGCTGTGGAAAAAGTAAAGAAATATAAAGAAAAGCAGACCCACACCACAACTAAATAACTCCTAAAAACTTCTAAGTCAAGATATATAAAATACAAAAAAGCTGTAAAACATTGATGTACAATCTGTTTCTCAAGGCTCAAAAGCAACAGCTCTGATCCCTTCCACTCACACAGACTGCAGAATGAAACTGAAGGACCCTGTGTACATAGAGCTGTATCATGTGACCTGCAGGAACTGTTGCATGTGACCTACAGGCATTTGTTCCTCTTTCTGAGGAAACTTCACCTGAATTTATCATAAAGCAATGGCTAAGGTGAAGTTATATGAGAAGTTCTGGCAATCTTTTTCAGAGTCGAAGTTGCCACAAAACGGACAACTTCAGGAATGCTTAATTCATTTGCTCCCAGTGGCCATTTTGGGTCCATTCCAGCAATGAATGGTTCTGACGCCATATGGCATCTATGGGAACAAGAAGTCGGTAACTTCGCCAGAACTTCTCCACTGAAGTAAAACTTCACTGCATCTCTAATCCTGGTATCTAACAAAACTAAGCAATATTGGTTTAGCAGTTTTACATTTACAGTGGAATTATCAAAAATGATTATTGACAATGTTTTCTCAAATTATTACAGTAGCATAATTGGTAACGCTATGAGAATTCCTCTTGTGAAATGTAACGCTCACAAAGCACATACAATATCACTACTTCATCTGGTAAACTGAGCTGTACCATTTGCTTCTAAAACCCCCATTCTTTAATTTGAAGCCCCCCAGACTTCATGTCCTTTGACAAGATTGGTATCCATCCCCCAGTTGGAGCCATTTTTGTTTCAAGCTGCATCCCTACTGGTCCTTTGCAAATTCCCAACATTACACAATTGTCACTTTATCACCAGACAGAATTCACTTATGTGCATGTCTCACCATTTGGCTTTCAGAGTATTAACTGAGTCATCGCTGGAATTCAGTTTAAGTACTTATGTTATTTTATTATTTTGAGAGCTTATAACATGGACATCCTCTAAGAAAGAGATTAATAAAATTGACACACTTCCTCCTAGTAAGGCCTGTGGACCTGCCTCATTTAATGTCATTGTGTTTGCTAGTTTTAAAGTTGCAGGGATTTGTAATTTTGTACTTTACATACTTTCAAAATGTAATTTAATTTTTTTTATAAGTTTGGCTACTTATAAGTTGGTTACCTTTAAAGCTAGAAATGTGAAGTATGGCACACATAACCATGTAATGGTTTTATGTGATAAGGGTGAGATGTTTTAGTTATGGACCAATAACCGTGACTAAAACACTGCCCCAAGTCATTACAGCAACCAACAACAGATTTCCCACTGCAAACAGCGACGGTCAGTAGTTTCAAAGTATAAAACAAACAAAAAAATTTATATGTGGGTGGTCTGCACCCCCTCATTGTGGAAGGCAAGCCCTCCGCACCCCCAACTTAAATATTCTCAACTCCAGGGGGCAAACTTAGGAAAAAAAAACCCAGGAGGAACAAAAACTGTATCCCACCCCAGGTCCTTTGGCTCCATTGATGGTGGCTATAGCCACTACACCAAATAGCCAGCTCAGCAGGG
Source organism: Neoceratodus forsteri (assembly GCA_016271365.2). NCBI lineage: Eukaryota > Metazoa > Chordata > Ceratodontiformes > Ceratodontidae > Neoceratodus > Neoceratodus forsteri. The sequence continues at coordinate 721,706,242 of CM057454.1, forward strand.
TTTGGCCACACTGCTCCTCATATCTTTCTTTAGTGAGTGCAGCTCACTGCTACACTTGCTCTAACCCACTCCTCAGCATTCTTCACCACTTGTTCTTCTTATGGGCGGTATTATTGAGTCGATCATACTGAGTCGCTCAATAAAACTCGCCTATATAGGGTGTTACTCCATGTGGTATTCTAGTTAAAATGTTTTGTTATAAAAATTAATCTAAACAACTGAAATTTACATTTTGGCAAAATGTTTGCCTGCTTGAAAACTCAGTCTACTTTAAAGCTAGGATTCTGAAAATGTGGGTACTTATAAGTCAGTCCCTTTTAAAGCTAAATTGTGAAATATGGGACACATATACACGTTATGTTTCCCTACACTTGCAAAATGTTGTACCATTTAGATACAGTAAGCGCTGTAAAAATTATATTGATGTGTAAACATTTATATGACAGTAGACTACTCTACTGAAAGTATTAAAGCTTGTTTTTGGTACAGCCTGCTTCAGCTGAAGAAGGGCTGTGTGTAGCCTGAAATCTTCAGTTCTGTAAATGTCTTGTTGGTCCAATAAAAGGTATAAAATCACCTACTCAGGGGGAGGAAATTGACAAGGAAATGATAGAAGGCATCCTTGGGATGGCAGAGAAAGGGGAGATATTGCTGATGGGGGACCTGAATATGCCAGATGTTGACTGCAGCACCTTTCCTGCAGCCACATCCAAGAGCAGGGCCATTCTCGATGCTCTACGGGGGCATGCCTCAGACAGCTAGTTTTGGAACCCACTCAGGAGAGATCAATCTTAGACTTGGTACTCTCCAATGGGGACAGAGAGAGGATCTCTGATCTTGAGGTGGGTAGCCATCTAGGAACAAGCAACTACCAAACAGTGTGGTTCACGATAAACTTAGCTGTAGAGTCAAACCACACAAAAATGAAGGTACTGTACTTTAGGAGGGCTGATTTTGTCAAAATGGGAGAGTGCCTCAGAAAAGCACTAGCAAACAGGCAAGAACGTGAGGTGGAGCAACAATGGGGAAACATCAAAACCACCATCACAGAGGCAACAAGCCTTTGTGTGAAGTAAATAAACAAATCAAAATGAAAGAAAAAAACACTATGGTTCTCAAAAGAAGTGGTGGGGAAGGTAAGGGGAAAAAGATAGCATTCAGGAAATATAAGGAAACACAGTAGGAGCAGGACAGAGAACTGTACCAGTTAAAACAGAAGGAAGCAGGTAAGGCAGTCAGAATAACAAAGGCCCAAACCGAGGAAAAGATAGCCAACTCGGTTAAGAAGGGGGATAAACCCTTTTATAGGTACATCAGCGAGCGTAGAAAGACAAAGGGAGGGATACTGAGGCTGAACAAAGAGCAAGGTGGTTGGACAGAGAGTGACAGTGAAAAAGCAGGGATACTGAATGAATACTTCTGCTCAGTATTCACAATGGAAAAGCAGGGGGAAATACCTAATCCGGTCAATAGAAGCACTCTGGATAGGGGGGTTGATATTAGTCCTTTCACAGAAGAAAGGGTTCTGAAAGAACTCTTAAAACTGAAGGTGGATAAAGCAATGGGGCCTGATGGGATTCACCCCAGAATTCTAAAAGAACTAACTAGTAACACCACTGACTACCCTTTTTAATAAATCATGGGAGGATGGTGTGGTACCTGAGGACTGGAGGAGGGTAGATGTGATTCCCCTTCACAAAAGTGGGAGCAAGACAGAGACAGGAAACTACAGACCTGTCAGTTTGATCTCAGTGGTAGGGAGAATGATGGAATCACTTCTGAAGGAAAGAATTGCTGAGTACCTAGAGGCCAGTGGGACACAGAATCCAAGGCAGCATGGATTCACAGTGGGAAGGTTGTGTCAGATTAATCAAATACATTTCTTTGACTGGGTGACCAAAGCAGTAGATGGGGAGAGGCTGTGGCTATATGCTACCTAGACTTTAGCAAAGCATTTGACACACTTCCACACAAAAGATTAATAAACAGGTTAGCCAACCTGGGAGTAGGTCCCAGGGAGGTAGCCTAGTTAAAAAATTGGCTGGACAATAGGACTCAGAGGGTAATAGTAAACAGAGTCCACTCTGAAGAAAGGGAACTACTAGTGGGGTACCACAGGGTTCAGTACTGGGACCAGTCCTCTTTAATGTCTTTATAGGTGACATTGCAGAGGGGCTGGAAGGAAATGCATGCCCCTTTGCAGATGACACAAATATCTACAACAGTTGTTACATGGGGGGTTGGGGGTGGAAAGGATTAGAAGGGACTTGACAAGTTTGGAGGAATGGTCCAAAGTATGGCAGCTTAGATTCAATACGACATGCAAAGTAATGCACCTAGGAAAGAAAAACACAGGGGAAGAGTACACAATGGGGGGGGGGTAATAACAACAACAAAAATGGAAAGAGACCAGGGTAGTCATATCAGATGACCTAAAGATAGGCAAGCAATGTGAGAAGGCAGTAAGGAGGGCTGTGGGGATGCTGGGATGCATAGGGAGAGGCACCACCAGTAGAAAACATGAAGTTGTTATCCCTCTGTACAGACAGTTGGTGAGACCCCATCTGGAGTACTACATGCAGTTCTGGAGACCCCATCTCTACAAGGATATAGACAGGATGGAGGCAGTCCAGAGGAAGGCAACTAAAATGGTGCAGGGTCTTCACCAGAAGCCGTATGAAAAGAGACTAAAGGAGCTTAATATGTATACCCTGGAGGAAAGGGGGGGGGGGACATGATAGAAACTTTCAAGTACCTCAAGGGAATCAACAAATTCCAAGAGGGTAGCATCTTTCAGAAAAAGAGATGTGCAAGAACAAGGGGGCACAATATAAAGATAGAGGGGCGACATCTCAGGGGCAACGTGAGGAAGTATTTTTTTCGCAAAGAGGATGGTGGATCCATGGAACGACCTTCCTGAGGAGGTAGTGGGGTCAAAAACAGTGGAGGAATTGAAGAATGCATGGGACAGACATAAGTCAGTTCTAGTGGGGGGGTAGGAGGAAGTAGGCTATTGGTTAACTAGGATCTGCAGCTTATCCAGTAGATTGGGAAATGGGCAGACAAGGTAGGCCAAGCAGTCCTTATCAGCCATCAAAGTCTATGGGCCCAATTCCAAGTTGCAGTAAGCCTGGCACAAGGCGAGTTACACCAAACCCTATGGCGCAAATTGCACCTTGCGCCATGCAATACACAAGTTGATATTCCAAGATGCAGCTTACATCATGCCACATGCAGGTTGTGCCACAGGTGGGCTATGCTACCTACTACGCCCACAACCCACTGCAGCATGACGCAAGGGGGGGTTATGGTAGCACCTGCATCCTATTCTGAAAGGGTGGCTGCCATAACCTACCTACGCAATTACAAGACCACATATGGTGCAGCGGGGTTAGACCAACACTGAGCTGGTTGCAGGGGCATCCGTCCTGGCAAAACAACGGATCCCCCCCGCAGCGCCATGGAAAGCACAGCAACATTCCCCGCGTACCCCCCAGCACAGTCATGCCCCCCCACCGCCCCAGATTTCACTGACCTCCTGGGTCCATTTTTCTTCATGCTCCCCCATGCACCTGTGTCACCTGGCCAGCCCCCACAAGGCCCCCAGGTACTTGTGGGAGAGTTACGGGGCAAGGGGACTTGGGGGGGGCAGTGAACCGTGGGCTGCAACTTGTCGCACCCAGGTCCTTTGTGCCATTTCCTTGGCACAACCCTGCATCTGCTGCAAGTCATGGGGTGTAGGTGCCAGTGACCCTGCCTGTCTTAGAATAGGGCCCAGGGTTCCCGGCGCAGCGGTGCATGATGCAACTCGCATGTGCCTGCAAGTTGCACCACGCATAGAAACATAACATAGAAACATAGAAGTTGACGGCAGATAAGGACCGCAAGGCCCATCCAGTCTGCCCATTTCTTTTTCTACCTTATAAATGTGCCATCGGCCTTTGCTCTGTCAGTGGCCTATCTATTCATAGTCATTTGTATTGCTCCCTTATGCCTATCCCATGCCTGTTTGAAGCCCTGCACTGTATTCATAGCCACCACTTCTTGTGGTAAGCCATTCCATGCATCCACCACCCTTTCTGTGAAAAAGAATTTCCTCACATTCCCCCTTAATCGGCCTCCCTCTAATCTCATGCTGTGTCCTCTTGTCCTGCTATTTTTCTTATATTTAAACATATTAGACTCTTTCACCTTGTTTATGCCCTTAAGGTGTTTGAATGCCTCGATCATATCACCTCTCTCCCTCCTTTGCTCAAGGGTATACATATTGAGCTCCGTTAATCTGTCCTCATATGTCTTCTGATGCAGTCCCTGCACCATTTTGTTGCCCTTCTCTGGACTGCCTCAATTTGTTAATGTCCTTGTGAAGGTGTGGCCTCCAATACTGCATGCAGTACTCGATGGGGCCTAACCAGTGTCTTGTACAGAGGGATTAATACCTCCCTCTTATGACTTGTGATACCCCTACTAATACACCCTAACACCCCCTAGCCTTACCTACTGCTTTAGAGGTCTGCTTGGATGATTTCAGGTCATCAGTGATGATGATGCCCAAGTCTCTTTCTTCCTTTGTGACTGCTAGCAACTCCCCTCCCAGCCTATAGGTGGCTTCAGGGTTTCTCTTCCCTATGTGCATGATTTTGCACTTCTTTGCATTAAATCCCAGTTGCCACTCTTCTGACCATTCTGCTAGTTTATCCAGCTCTCTTCTTATTCTGCCCACCCCATCTGGATCATCTACTCTGTTGCAGATCTTGGTGTCATCTGCAAACAGACAAGCCTTACCTCTAGTCCATCTGCAAGGTCACTAATGAAGATGTTGAAGAGGACTGGCCCAGGACTGATCCCTGAGGTACCCACTTGTGACTTGCATCTCTTCCGACTGTAAACCATTTACCACCACTCTCTGTTTTCTGTCTGTCAACCAGTTTGCCACCCAGTTGACCAACTTCTGACCCACCCGAGCCTACCCAGCTTATTTATCAATCTTCTATGTGGAACAGTGTCAAAGCTTTGCTGAAGTCAAGGTAGGCGACATCAACTGCTCCCCTTGGTCCACCACTCTGGTTGCCCAGTCAAAGAAATCTATGAGATTGGTTTGACAGGACCTTCCTTTGTAAACCCATGCTGTCTTGGATCCTGTGCCCTATGGATTCCAGGTGTTGCACTATCCTTTCCTTAAGGGTGCCTCCATAATCTTGCCCACTACTGAGGTAAGACTGACCGGTCTGTAGTTCCCCGCCTCCTCCCTGCTACCACTCTTGTGGGCGGATCACATGAGCCCTTCTCCAGTCTTCTGGGACTTCTCCTGTGCTCAGAGACTCACTAAACAATTCTGCTAATGGCTCTGCTAGTTCCTCCTTTAGCTCCTTAAGTACCCTGGGATGTATGCCATCAGGTCCCATTGCCTTATCCACCTGAGCTTAGCAAGCTCTTGTAGGACCCTTTCTTTTGTGAAGGAGTAGTGCTCACCTCCCTCCCCCTGTGTCCATGATGCTGAGCTGTGGGCCCTGCCCTACCTTCTCTTCAGTAAATACTGAGCAAAAGTATCTATTTAGGATAGATGCCTTTACAGGGTCCTCCTCCTCCTCACATGCTCCCTTTTCTCCATTAAGCTTAGCAATACCCCCTCTGGACTTTCTCCTTTCACTAATGTATCTATAGAAAGTCTTGTCACCTTCTTTTACTGTTCGTGCTAGTGTTTCCTCAGTTTGGGACTTTGCCTGCCTTACTGCCTTACCTGCTTCCCTTAGGGCAGTTTGGTATGCCTTCCTATCTTCATCCCACTGTGTTCCCTTATATTTCCTGAAGGCCAGCCTTTTGGCTCTGACCTTTTCTGCTACTGTATTTGAGAACCAAAGTGGTTTCCTTCTTCTTTTGCACTTCCTTTTCTGTCTAACACAATGGGATGTTGCTTCAAGTATTGCATCCTTAATGCTTGCCCACTTTGCCTGTACCCCCTCACCTGTGTTTCTTTTTGCCAGGGCTAGCTTAACTCTGTTGGCCATCTTATCAAAGTCAGCTCCTCTGAAGTCCCATATTTTTGCCTTGGAATGGGATGATTTAGATGTAATAGCCAAATTGAACCATACCATGTGATGGTCACTGGCTCCCAGGTGACCTTCTACCTGGAGATCTGTGATCCCATCTTTGTTAGTCAGTACTAGATCTAGGATAGCCCTGTCTCTTGTGGGTTGCTGTACCAGTTGTTTGAGGCCCTCCCCCTGCAGGGAATCCACTATGAGTCTAGTTCTGGCAGATGTTCCTGCTGGTATTGACCAATCTGTATCCGGCATGTTGAAGTCTCCCATTATCAGAACCTCCCCTTTAGCTGTCATGTTTTGTATATCTTCTAACAGTAATATGTCTATGTCTTCCCTCTGGTCTGGGGGCCTGTAGACAACCCCAGTTCTTATGGCTGTCCCATTTCCTGTTTCCAGGGTGACCCACAGTTCTTCTGGCTCCTTATGTGTATTCTGAATTTCTGTAGCTTTGATATTTTCATTAACATACAGGGCCACTCCTCCCCCTCTTTTTGCACCTCGGTCTCTTCTGAACAATACATAGCCAGGTACTGAAGTCTACCAAGTGTGGTTACTGGTAAACCATGTCTCACTAATTGCTACTATGTCCAGTTTAGCCTCTGACATTATTGCCTGCAGGTCTGGTATCTTATTTCCCAAGCTGTGAGCATTTGTGTACATGATTTTCCATTGGCCAGATTTTGGTGTGTTAGTTGTTGGGTGAAGTTTGGCATTACCCTGTGCATCGATGGGGAGACAAACCTTTTTCTTACCTGGTGATGCAAATGAACGGCAAACATGCTGAATTCCTGTTTGACCACTAGCTGAGGGGAGGGTGTTCTTCCCATTCGACGTATGGGGTGCTGCACCCTCTCCCCATTTGCTAGTTTAAATATTCTGCAAAGACATCAAACTTCTGCCCCAATGCATTGACTCCTCTTTAGTCAGATGCAGTCCATCAAATTTAAAGAACTTCGCTCCCAGAACTGTTGCCAGTTCCTACAAATCTGTGTCCTTTTCCTGGCACCAGCCCTTGAGCCATGTGTTTAGCTCCCTATCTCCCTTCTCTGACCTTCCGTCCATCTGCTCCCTCTCCCAGACTGGCAGGATCTCAGAGAAGGAGATGCCGGACAAATAGATGATAGTTTGTCACCCAGCCTAGTCAGGTGTTCCTTGTCTCCACAACTGACCGGCTGGCAAGATCATTAGTCCTATGTGTACTAGGACATCAATGTTTTCTCCTGCTTTGTGAACAATTTTAGCAATGCGGTCAGTGTCTCTCCATGCTGATGTACCTGGGAGACATCTGACCATCACCCCTGGCTGGAGATGGGTATCAACTCCCCGAATCATGGAGTCTCCTATGATCAGAAGTTTTTTGGATTTCCTTTGTGCTTGTTTTGTTTTGGTTCCTGATTTGGGTGAGTTTTGTTGTGCTAGCTCCTGTGCCGCAGTGTCCTGCTCTGCAGTGTCTTCTGCCTCTTTATTTGATTTCAGAGATAGAGGCAGATACCTGTTTGTAGTGTTTATATGGTTTTTGAGGTAATGTGTTGAGAGCAGAGAGTGATGGGGCACCTGATTTGCTCCTCCTAATCACCTGCCAACCTCCTGGACCAACTACCCTCTGCAGTCAAGGTTTTCTGTTGGATGCTGGGGAAATGGCGGGTGGTTCTTATAATGTATTTCCTCTTCAATATGAAATTTGAGGCATGCAATCTCTGCCCATGCTGCCCGGAGCTGAGCCTAAGATCTCCAAAGGCCCAGCATGTAGGACAGTGTCCTAAATCCTGTAAGACTGTCCTTCTGAAAATTGTTCCGCAGTACCTGCAGTTAATGAAATCCATTCCAAATAAGTTGCTGGGTTTGTAACCTAGTCAGAGTAATTAGAAGGAAAAAAAAAAAAAAGGAAAAAAAATGCAAGTAATGGTTTAATTGTGCTTTGTTTAACTTGTTATAACAAGTTAAATTACTAGTGCCCCTGTAAATGAGATCACCTTCTGGATGCGACTTGGAATTGGGCCCCATGTTTCTACGTTTCTATAATTTGATTGAGGCCACAGTGGTCAACATCTATAAAAAGGGTGTGAGGTCAGACCATAGAACTTAAAGGCTGACAAGTCTTATATCTGTGGTTGGGAATATTTTAGAGACCATAATTAAGGAGGAAATAAAATATCACCTAGGGAATGTTTGGTTAATAGTACATAACTCAGCTTCTGTAAAGGAAGATCCTACCAAACTAATTTAATAAAATTTTTTGAACCTGTGAACAGGGCACTGAATATGGGTCACCCAGTTAATATAGAGTTTTTGGACTACAGCAAGGACTTCTTTTTTTTATTTTATTTCTATTTTTCCTCCCGCAGTTACTAACCTGCTATGAGTCCAGCCACCACTCCACTCCCCCAAGTGACCAGGAGGCACACCAACACACCGGCTGGCATATGCTGCCGTACCTTCAAGAGGACTCCCCCTTAGTCCCCACACCAGGCCAGGATCCAATACCAGCATGTGATGTGCTCTGCAGCCCTGCCCAGGCTCAGAAGAAGTGGCCATCAAACTGCCATGGTAGTGCTGCCATTTTCCTCCAGTAATTCCCATTTCACAGTGCAGACATGCAATTATGTCAACATACCGATGTCTGCTGCACTCCACCCCTATGCTGCACCGACTCTAGCAGTGCCCCTTATCATCACCAGGGGCCATTGCAGAGTGGTGGAAACCCACAGCCTTCCCCGGGATAGTAGACTAGTCCTCCGGACACTCGATCCTATCCTTCCCTGCCAACCCCTGACAACCCGGACTCGCGTCTGAACCCGGGCCTCCAGCGTGACGCGAGGTGTGGTGTCCATCGCTTCAACCCTCAGCACCACAGGGCTAGCCTACAGTAAGGACTTCAACACGGTCCCCCATAAAGAGCTAACTGAGCAAATGGAGAAACTGGTATCAACACTGGAATTATTAACATGATACAGTTATGGCTAGAGGAGAGAAGGCAGAAGCCAAATATGTTCTCTTATTTACTGAAACTGTACCACCATGAGCTTTACTTTGCTTTGTTATTTATTGTCTCTCAACTACTGCCACCATGTACTGCCAAAGGTAACAACTGTAACCTTTCACTGTGTATTACCTGCTCTTGTTATGTTCTTGTTATTCTGATGTTTCTACTCTGTGCCCCCTTACGTGGCCCAGGTCATGCTTGAAAACGGTCTCTGGGATCAGTGCACCTACCCGGTTAACAAAGTCATAAATAAATAAAATAAAAATAAATAAGAAGGTACTCATTAAGGGTTATTTGTCAGACAGGGGAGCAGTTACGAGTGGAGTTCCCCATTGGGTCATTACTAGGACCCACACTGTGCTCCACCTACAGTATGTATCATCAATGCGATAAAAAGAGCTGGATGTGTAAATTTGCTGATGATACTAAAATAGGAGTGGTGGTAGATATCAAGGAGGCTATTGAGAATTTCAAGAGCAAATTATGACAGATTAAAGAGCTGGCCAAAACAGCCAAGCTACAATTCAGTATAAATACGTGCACAGTTATGCATTTAGACGGTAGGAATAGTAAGGAAAGGAGCTAAAACAGTCTTCCTGTGCTGACCTAGTGGCATGGAGGGGTTAGGCACTGGGCACCTCATCTCTTGCCATATCGGTGACCTGGATTTGGGAACAGATGCTATGGGGCTAGCCGGAGGAGGGAAAATTGAGTGTCCTAAGGACAGCTCACCCATGTCAGGAAGGGGAGTACATGTATCCCATTTAATGACTGCCACCTGGAGGAATCTGCATGGCAATGCAGCAGGACACAAAAGAAAGGGATGCCACCTGCAGGACACCGAGCATAGGTGTCGCAACAGGGGGGCTACTAGGGCCATGGCCCTACCACTTTCATAAGTGGCCCTATCACTTTTTGCTATCATGGTAACATATTTAATAGGGGAAAATTTACCCCTTATGTCCTTGGCCCTACCACTTTTCAAACTGTTCTGGCACCACTGACTCCAAGGGACATCTCCGCAGAGGTGGAGCATTCATAGTTTGTCATTACACGCCCTGTGGGCCCTAGGGAAGAAAAATGGTGGAAAACTCCTTGACCACAGCTGGATGATGGCCTGGTCCCCCGCAGGCCCCACAGCAATGACTGGGTACCTCCTACCATTCTGTGACACAGGACAGACTGGAGCATTAAGGTGAGACTCACAGAAGCTGGGTGATGGAGCGTGGGAGACTGGTCTGGATGGGGCAGGTTGGGTGAAAAAGGGGAATGAACTACCAAAAGAAAAAAAAAAATGTTCCATAGAGAAAGATCTGAGACTCTAAATAAATAATTACCTGATATTTAATAAGCAATGTACAGAAGTGGCAAAGAAATGCAGCAGGCTAATGGGGTCTATAGGAAGAAACATCAGGAGTAGAGACAGAGCACTAAGCATTCCGCTGTACAGTGCACTACTGCAACTGCATTTAGAATGTTGTGGACAGTTCTGGGCACCACAGCAGAAAAAAAGGCATTACAACATTAGGGGGCATTCAGAGGTATGCCACTAATATGATTTCAGGAATGAGTGGTAAAACACATAAATAGAAGATAGCTGAACTGGATATGGACACCCTGGAAAAAAGGCTGAGGGGTGACATGTCTTTTACAGCATATAGGGCCTTTGTGGACAAAGACAAATAGAATTGTTTCAGCCTTTTCATTAAGGAGCGTAGCTATAATAATGGGGAAAACAATTAAAAGGTGCTCTGTACAAAATAATCCAAAAGGAGACATGGATCATACAGAGAGTTGTAGGGGTATGGAATATTTTTCCCTGATTTCAGCAGTGTGTTGTAATTCTGTGGGTACCTTTAAAACTAAAATGGATGAGTACTTTAGATACAATGCGTCAGTGGATACACCCATTGAGAACTGCTGAGCAAACCCAGGGGCCTATAGCCTAATGCTGCTTGTTACCTCCTATGAATCCTGTGACTCCTATGAATAGGACATGGGAGTCACAGCCTGGCCATCCCCAACCCAGGATCCCCTGTGGAAGCCAGGCAGGGGATCCACTGGGCAGCTGAGCAGGCCTGGTTACCTAGTTCCTGACCACACCACAACTCCAGGCCCACCCCTGTTTGCAGGGCACCCAGCCTCTGTGCATGCTGCAGGCCATCCAGTGCAGGTGTGGTGGCTCCCAGCACAGAAAACTGCACACCGGCAACATGCAGACTGTGTGTAACTGTGGGTACTTTTGCATAGGACCCATTATTTCTTGTACTGAATTTAAGTTGCAATGCCTTAGCCAACTTCTCCAGCCTTTCTAGATACTTTTTTTATGTCCTTTATTCCTGCTTCCTTGCCCACTCTCTCAAGAATATGTTGGTGTCATCAGCAAAGGGACAGACCTTGCATTGTATACCCCCTGCTATGTCACATATGAAGATGTTGAAGAACACAAGCCCTATGACCAATCCCTGTGATACCCCACAGGTAACCCTCTGACTGCAAGTCTCAAGAACTACCACCTGCTGAATTTTGCCAGCCAATCAGTCATCTGTCCATCTGATGAGTTTATTCCCCACCCCCAGATCCTCCAGCTTTATACCATTCTAGATGGTACATAGTTGAAAGCCTTGCTGAAATCCAAGTACAGCATACAACTGCTTGCCTGTCTACAGCCATTGTAACCCAATCAAAAGAGTTAATTATGTAAAAAAAGAGATGTGCAAGAACAAGGGGACACAATTTGAAGATAGAGGGGGGGTCAGATCAGGGGCAATGTAAGGAAGTATTTTTTTCATGAAGAGGGGGGTGGACACATGGAACCACCTTTCTGAGAAGGCTGTGGTGTCAAAAACAGTGGAGGAATTCAAAAAATGCATGAGACAGACATAAGACAATTATAGTGAGGGGTAGGAGGAAGTAAACTGTTGCTTATCCAATAGGTAGGGAAATTGGCAGACTAGGTGGGCCAAGCCGTCCTTATCTTCTGTCAAAGTCTATGTTTCTTTGTTAGTCTGGCATAACCTGCCTGCCATGAACACATGCTAACTCATGTCCTGTAGTCCATTAGCATCCAGAACCCACCAGGTTCTCCTTCACGATAGTTTTCAGCAATTTTTCTACTATTGAGGCCAGGCTTCCTGGCCTGTAGCTTCTTGGGTCATCTCTATCTCTACTCTTGTTGCATGGCACCACCTTTAACTGCTCTCCAGTCCACTGGACTGGCACCTGTTTTCAGGAAGCAACCAAACAGATCAGCCAGTGGTGCCACCAGTGTCTGACTGTTCACTCTCAACATCCTAGAGTGCATGACATAAGGCCCATTGATTTATTCACTGTCATGACACTAAGTTCCTTGGGCACTCTTTCTTCTTTTTTTTTTGTTAACTCTTTCTCTGCACGCGCCCCTTGGAACTCTCTCTCAGGTGATCCCCACTCGTCGCCTACCACGCTACCTCCCACCTGAAGTCCACACCACCAGAAAATCAGGAACAGACACTTCCCCACCTGCCTGGTCACACATTCAGCTCCATCCCACCAGGCAGCTGAGGGGATCAGGAGAGCCAGTGAAATGGACCCAGCATTGGGAGTGTGACGGCAGGGCACCGGAGGATGCCATCGCCTATCCAAGGTACAGGGGATTTTTTCCTTCTCTTGCTTGTTGCCTGGGCGTGGACATGCAATGGCATCCTGCTCATGCCAGGCACACTGCCGCACCTGGGTGAAAGACACCCACCACTGCCCTATCCCCTGCTTTGTCCCTACATAGACTGAAACTCTTCCCAGCATCCTAGGGGTCACCAATGCTGTGCGAGGAGAAACACACCCCACCCCAGGAGAGGAGAGCTGTCCTCTGGATGCTCAATCCTACTCCTCCCCTGCCGACCCCTGAAGACCCGAGTCCATTCCAGAACCCAGGTTGCCGGCATGGCACAAGATGTGGCATCCAGCACCTTAACCCTCAGCGCCACCGGACCGGCTGGGCACTTTTTCTTCTGATATCATTCCTATCTCTTGTGTGCTTCTCTGCCACAGACAGCCCATCTGCAGGTTTCCCAAGCTGCTCCTGTGGCCCTGGCTCTCTCTGAGCAGGCCACAGCTAGCAGACCACCCGACTGACCCCCGGACAGATTCAGACAGCCCATCTGTGGCTTCCCCATGCTGTCTGTGGCCCTGGCTTCCTCCGAGCAGGCCACAGCTAACAGACCACCCAACTGACCCCCGGACAGATTCAGACAGCCCATCTGTGGGCTTCCCAAGCTGCTCCTGTGGCCCTGGCTCTCTCCGAGCAGGCCACAGCTAACAGACCACCCAACTGACCCCCGGACAGATTCAGACAGTCCATCTGTGGGCTTCCCAAGCTGCTCATGTGGTCCTGGCTTTCTCCAAGCAGGCCACAGCTAACAGACCACCCAACTGGCCATGGCCTATCTGAACTTCAGCAAGGCCTTTGACACTGTGCCACATAGAAGACTATTACACAAACTGGGGAATATGGGTGTGGGCAGGACAGTAGTGTGGTGGGTAGGTAACTGGCTGGGTGGCAGGACACAGAGGGTGGTGGTAAATGGCTGTCAGTCCACAGAGGGAAGAGTGACCAGTGGGGTACCGCAGGGATCAGTGCTGGGACCGGTCCTATTCAACATCTTCATCAGTGACATTGCACAGGACCTAGAAGGCAGAATTTCACTGTTTGCTGATGACACAAAGCTCTGTAACAGAGTAGACACACCAGAGGGTGTAGACAGAATGAGAAGGGACCTGCAGAAACTTGAAGAATGGTCAAGGGTTTGGCAGTTGAAATTCAATGCAAGAAAGTGCAAGATAATGCATATGGGGCACAAAACCCTGGCACAATATATCAGTTGGGGTGAGGATAGCATGCACCAAGCAGGAAAGGGATCTTGGGGTTATCATCTCTGATGACCTCAAGGTAGGGAAACAGTGTGACAAGGCAGCAGGTAAAGCAAATAGGATGCTGGGATGTATAGGCAGGGGCATCACCAGCAGGAAAAGGGAGGTCATAATTTTGCTATACAAGACACTAGTGAGGCCCCACCTGGAGTACAGTGTACAGTTCTGGAGACCATACCTACGTAAGGGCATAGACAGTGTAGAGAAGGTTCAGAGGAGAGCAACAAAGATGGTGCATGGATTGCATCACAAGTCCTATGAAGACAGGTTGAAGGAACTGAACTTGTACTCCCTGGAGGAGAGGAGGGAGAGAGGGGATATGATAGAAACATACAAGTATCTTACAGGGAGGAACAGGGTGCAGGAATACACTATTTTTAAGCGAAAAGATGTTCCAGGACTAGAGGGCATGGGATGAAGTTGGAGGAGGACGATTCAGAGGAAACATGAGGAAGAATTTCTTCACAGAACGGGTGGTGGATATGTGGAACACCCTGCCAGAGGAAGTGGCTAGGGCTGAAACAATCACGGGATTTAAGAATGCATGGGATAGACATAAAGAAATTCTGGAGGTCAGGGGTAAGGGGCAACAGACTTCTAGGAAAACATAAACTGAACTTACGAGCTCAAATGGGCAGACTGGGTGGGTCATAGGCCCTTATCTGCTGACACTGTCTATGTATCTATGTAACTGATCCCCGGACAGATTCAGACAGCCCATCTGCGTGCTTCCTAAGCTGCTCCTGTGGCCCTGGCTCTCTCCGAGCAGGCCACAGCTAACAGACCACCCGACTGACCCCCAGACAGATTCAGACAGCCCATACGCAGGCTTCCTAAGCTGCTCCTGTGGCCCTGGCTCTCTTCAAGCAGGTCACAGCTAACAGACCACTCGACTTGACCCCTGGACAGATTCAGGTATGCACCAGACCTCCGAAACTCGTGGTTTTGAATGCCGCTGTTTTGACTGGACGCCCAGTGGAGGAGCCAGGCGTTAATTGACAACTTTGCTCCTTGGCTGATTTTCCAATGCCTGGCACTTCCTGATCTCAGGGAAATCTCTTTCTGTGCTGTGTTCTGGACAGAATTTTTTCACCCACCCCCCCTCCTCACAGTATTAAATAGACCCTTACTCCGCTCCTTTCCTCAGCCTAGCAGCTGATTGGTCACTCCACTGCTGCACATTTTCATGCTATTGGCCTCCCTGTCTTCAATACCTGACTTGACCCACTTTCTCACTGCCCCTTTTTAAAGCAGTCCCACCCACAGGATCACACATTTGCTCTCAACTTTTTCTCCAGCTGCTCCATCTAACTCCTCTCAGTTACTGCTCTACCTGCCCTATTGTAAGGGACCTCACCCTAATTCGACTATATACCCTTTCAACTATAAACCAGCTAGCAGTTAAGCAGGCCAGAAACACCGAACAAACTACCATGGGGTGCTACCACCTACTACTACTCCTGTTTTGGCATTGCTGGTACCATATATGAATTCGGACCCCTACCTCCCCACTCTGAATCCTCACTGGGTGCAAGCTGGAAGAAAAGCATACACATGGCCACTACCACTTCCGGTAATGATAGGCTCTTTATCCTCCCGCACCTCCCATACACAGTTATCGCCAAGCCAACCTTCCAGACCGTAACCTTAACGGTTAGCCTGCCCCCTAATTTAACACAGGCGTATAGACACCTCCCCCACCTGAAGCACAGGCGACGGAAGACACGAGGGAAGATAAACATCACCCTATCTGCCAGAAAGGTTATCTTTCTGCTACTGCTACTCTCTGGCAATGTTCACCTAAACCCTGGACCAACAACCCTGAGGAGCAGGGGGGTCCATACAGTGAACGGCCTAAAGATAGCATCGCTAAACATCTGCAGCCTAACTGCCAAATTCGACCAGCTCCAGGCTTGGATGACAATTCATGCCCCTGACATACTCTGCCTAACTGAAACCTGGATGTTGGGTAGGATCAAAGATGGTGAGGTGGCCATTGAAGAATTCCAAACATTTCGACTTGATAGAATAGGCAGGAAAGGTGGCAGCTGCCTCCTAAATGCCAGAAACTCACTGAGTTGCTCTGTCCTCCCCATCTCCAAAGTTGTGGAGGATTATGAGCTACTAGTGGTAAAAATACAAGTCGGCCTAAAAGGCAAGACCCTTACCATCGCCACAACCTATCTACCCACCAAGAAAGCCAAGGAAGGCCTTCTTCTTGTTATGGAAGAAATTAGCACACTCAGAAAGGGCTCAGAACTCATCTTGACCAGTGACTTTAATATTAACTGGTTATGTAAGGAGGTGACACCCTCCAGAGACCTAATCACCTCCCACAATTTCACGCAACTCGTAACTCACCCCACAAGGCAGAACTACAAGGCTGGTACCAGCACCCTCATTGACTGGGTCTTAGCTAGCTCACCGACTCAATGCTCCAAACTCAGGGTTCTCCCGGACGTCCTGAGTGACCACTCCTCAATCTCCTTTATATGGACCACTAAACTTGCCAAAAGCCCACCCCGCCTCATCAAGAGCAGGGTTCTGCGGAAAGGCAAACTTGGATCCCTCAAATTGGCCCTGTCTGCCTACAACTGGTCCCCCATCAACAAGGCACCTATGCTGGACCAGGCCCTTAGTTTTTTCACTGAGGGCTTCAATTCCATCTGTGATATCTATGCACCACGCACAAAACAGAAAATTCGGGGGGAGGTTAACGGCTGGATTGATGGCAAGCTCCTCTCACTCCTAAAGGAGAGGGACTACCTCTGGTAAAAAGCCTTAAACTCAGGCAGCAAGCATGACCTACAGTGCTAAAACATGGCTAGAAATCGGTGCACCAAACTTAACAGGCTTGCAAAAGCCAATTTTTATAAGACCCAGCTTAACAACACATGGGGAGATGGAAAGAGGTTTTGGGACAACATCAAGAACATCCTTGGTAAAGATCAAAAGCAGCACCCTAAGATGCTCAACATTAATAACTCATCCTCCTCAGATCCGCTAGCCATTGCTGATGCCTTTAACCAGGCCTTTACAGACCTGTCCTCAGTGCTGCCTTCAGACTACCTTCTGCCTGTGGAGGACCAAGGTTGCCTAACCTGCTCATAACTAACCACCCAGCCTTCTACTTTAAGAAGGTGACGGTGAAGGAGGCCCTAACGATGGTAAGGAAAGTCCTAGGCAAAACCAGATTGGGGAGTGATGGGCTAGACATGAAGTTACTATCTCTCACCCTTGATGTTCTTATCATGCCCATAACAAAGCTATTTAATAAATCCTTGGCCCTAGCTCAATTTTCAGAGGTATGGAAGCAAGCCCTGGTAACTCCAGTGCATAAGAATGGTGACAAGGCGCTGGTGTCAAACTACAGGCCGATATCTATCCTCTTCCCACTATCCAAAACTTTGGAAAAAATCATGGCAAGTCAACTCACAGAACACCTCAATAAGTACAATCTGCTCTGCCCAAACCAACATGGCTTCAGGCAAAAACACAGTACCACCATGACACTGCTGGAATGCACTGACTGTGGACAAGGCACTGGATGAAGGCAAATTGGTGGGGTCCATCTTCATTGACCTCACCAAAGCCTTCAACACCGTCAACCACCTTCTACTAGTTCTCCAGCTCCAAAGATTGGATGTGGCACCAGATGCTGTGAATTGGTTCAATGACTACCTAACACACAGGAGCCAGCGAGTCAAAATCGGGCAGACGTTATCCAGCTCCAGAGATGTACTCCTAGGAGTCCCTCAAGGATCAATTCTAGGGCCCCTGTTTTTCAGCCTCTTTGTAAATGACCTACTCACAGCCTGAAACACTAAACTTATTCTGTATGTGGACAATGCCATGCTGCTGAGCAGCAGCACCTCTCAGGTTGCCCTACAAACAGAACTACAGAACTCTTCCAGTAAACTCGAGGACTGGTTCAGTAGGCAAAAGCTGCTACTAAACTACAAGAAAACCAAGGCCATGCTACAATCCAGCCCCTACAACAAACACAAGCATGATCCACTTGTAATCACCAACAAGGCTGGTGAGCAGATTGAGCAGGTGCACTTGTTCAAGTGCCTTGGAGTCACCATTGATGACTCTCTCACTTATATGCACCACGTAGACTCCCTAGTCAGAGTGGTAAGCACAAAGATTGGGGTCCTCTATAGGCGTAAGAAATCCCTCATCCCGGAAGTACTCCGAATCTCAGTCTCCAGCTCCATACTCTCCATGATAGGCTACGGGCTGGTGGTCTATGGAGCTGCTACTGATACAGTGCTCAAAAGGGTCCAAATTGCACTCAATAAGGTATGCCACCTCACCCTGTGTGCAGATCACTACACTCATACTTGCACCCTGTATGAGTGTACAAACTGGCTTAACCTAAAAGACAGGATCAAATACCAAACCTGCCTCCTGGGAAAGAAGGCACTCCTCGGAAAAACCCCACCCTGTATAGGAAACCTGCTCGAGGCTTCTCTGTCAACACACATCACCAGATAGAGGAAGAATGGAGCACTGTCCATACCATTCCGCCGAACCTCACTAGGGCAGCGTGCTTTCTCCTATCGGGGCCCCCCTCTGGATAAATGAACTCCCTATGAAATTACAAACAAACAACAGCCTGTCTCAATTCAAAGTAGGCCTCAAACAGCACCTAATGTCTAACTCAAAATGCACCTGCTTCTCAGGCCCCACTTGATAGACAGGCCTACCCCCAAGGTAACACCCAGCAGGGCTACCTAGAGAACCCTGCCTCCATTCCAGCCTAGCCAAGGGCTTAGCTTAAGTAAGCTATCAGTCCTTTTTAAACGCGCTTGGTACTGCCCCTCCCAACCCCCCACACACACACACCACTCTCAACAAAGCCCTGGAGCTGCTCCCCCCATCACAGCCCCCTTCTGTTTCACTATCCCCACCTTCTCGCTCTTTGCGGTTGGTTCAAACCCAATCCCCCGTGTTTCACTGTCACCCAGCTTCTCACCATCTGGGATAGCATTAAACCTCATGCAGTTACTCTGCCATAGTCTATCAATGGATTTTGAGGTTTCCAGGGGTGTGCTACCTAGGGCAACTGATTAGAAATAGCTTAGTATTCAGTTACAGCTGCTCAGTTTTTTCTCCTATTTGTCTAATTGTCATGTAATCGCTCTTTAATGCCTAATGATCAGGCCTCTGTAACCACTGAATATGTGGCAGTGGCAGTGACTCAGTAGGTAGCACACTCACCTCTGAGGCTGGGAGATCAGAGGGCTGTGGGTTCAGTTCCCACATCTGGCACTTGGGTTAATATCCCCGTACTGATACTGTGGTACAGCATGAGAGGGGTGCTGCACTTCTGAGGTGCCGTCTTTCGGATGAGACATTAAACCGAGGTCCCATCTGCCTGGATTGGTGGTAGTTCAGGTGGATGTTAATGATCCCATGGCACTTATCGAAAAGAGTAGGGAATTTCCGTGTCCTGGCCAAATTTCCCTCATTCACTAAAAATACCACAAACAGATTAATCTGGTTCAAGGTCAGTTGGCATTCATCTGTAACCCCCTCCCCCGGGTCATGCCTGAAAATAGGCAGGATTTGTCTAGTGCACTTACCCGGTCAACAAAAGCTAAATAAAATAAATAAAAATAAAATAAAATGTGTATTGTCTTATTGTCCACCCATACGTGGAACCTTTGTAAAAGAGCTCATGCTCAAAAATCTTTCTGAAATACTAATTAAACAATTCAACAAAGCACTCTTTGTGTCATTATCCCACAACCTGGGAGTGTCTGTCTTCTTCCACTGTAATTAGTGACCACAAATAGTCACTCAGGTGTTCCATTCTTCTGTCTTCATCCACCCATCCACTCCTGCTTTTCAGTTGACAATTCCCTATTTCATTTTCCTCTTGATAGCAACATAATGAAAGATGGCTTTCTCTCTCCCCTATCACAACCTCTCTAGCTGTTCTTAGCTCTTTACCTGCCTTTACCTCCTTGACTGTCCTGCTGGACTGCTTGAGTTTTTCTAAACATTATCCTTGATTGCTCTATTCTGTTGTTTCATGTATTTCTATAATGCTGCCCTAGTAGCTCTAAATGCATCCCCTACCCCTTTGGTAAATCATACACTAATTTTCTATACTTTATATTCTTACCCACCTGCCTAATGCAAATATCAGCCACTTTAGCTATCCCCCTTTGATCATATCCCATCGGCCCCCACCCCCAATGCCCTCTGTACGTCTACCGAACTTTCACTGAGCAGTTTTCCCATTTTCCCCAAATCTGTCCTAACAAAAGTCTAGTACCTTTGTTTTTGAATTGGAAGGTTGAAGGTCAATCTGAAATCACACTGATTAGTGGTCACTAAGTCCCAGCAGCTTAAATCACCTGCTCATTGCTAGCAAAGTACTTTCACTGCTGGGGAGTAGAATTTTGAATGAAAATGGGTATGTAAATGCAAATTCTATTTCTACTGGTTGATTTGTGCCACCTGTCACTACCACACTGAATCTTGCTCCTGCACCTGATCTGTCCTCATAACAATTCTTCAAGCAGGTATTGGAGACGCGCTGCTATTTAGAAAGACTGTGGCCAGATGTATATTCTTTGCATGATATAAATGAGCATGCATAGCACAGAGAATGTTTTTATATCCCTCTGTCTCAGACAGAACACTTAAACGAGGATCACCATGACACAAGAAATGGAAAATGTAAGCTTTTGTGAATAAATAAGCAGCACTCTGATTTACTGGCACTATTTTCTACAAGTGTTATGCTAACAGCAGGAGACCTTTCAGTAAGGTAGAACCCTTCTGAATGCTCTGAAATGGTTAACCTTGAAACTACTATAGCAGATTTTTCACTAATGCAAACATTGGTTTAAATAATTATAAGAGCAATAAGGCCCTCCGTAAAGTGGGGCTACCTTTCTTGATCACATCCCTGAATTGAGCAGCAGTCAGCTGCCTCTCCTACGATTTAGGAAAGGGGAAATTGTTTAACCAGGAAAGGTAACTAAGCCAGAGCTTGTTTCCATGTGTGACCTGGGAGCACAAGGAAGTTAAGTGACTTGCTCAGGGTCACACAGTATGCAAGTGGGGGCTGATGAGATTCAAACCCAGGTCTCCAGGTTTGCAGCTCGGGGTCCTTAACCACTACACTATACTGCATCCTATTTAGCACCCCAGAGATGGGATAATGACGCTAAACCAAGCCATGGTTATCATGTGCCTAATTACATCGTTATGAAATGGGTTGAGAGAATGGTGGTTCCCTACTGGCCAAGAGGTACTTTCAGCTGTGCCGTTATCCCAGCACAGTGGCCCAGCTGAAAGTACCTGAACAAAAATATGTTATAAAAAATACATCCAATTTATTAAAAAGGACCCATTTCATTATCACAATAAGGAACTCTAGGGAGTGCATTATGGTAGGCTAACGGCCCTTCTCAGGTGGCAGAAGCACTCCGCTTGGCCTCATGCTTCAACCCACTTGTGGTGGGCTGTTATCCCACCATAATGCACCCACTGTCATGCCTTATTGCTTACGTAAAGTATGTCCAACCTCCATGGGGGTTTATACAGATAAAGCAGTTACAGTGTTTAGAGAATTCCTATATACTCCATAGATTTTCTTATGGCTAATGGTCCTTTCTTTATAGTAGATTACTGTATGATCATAAGGGAATGAACTAAGCTACAATACTTAAATACTTAAGGTAGTGCAAAGCAATGGTTCAACCAATGAACTGGGAAACAAGAGGTAAAAGGTTCCATTCCTGCCACGGCCAGTGCCTCATGGTGTGTTCTTAAGCAGTTTGCCCAAGCTCCATGTTTCTTAACCCTATCATTTGAAGAAATGAGCAGAAGCAGGGTTATGGAGTAAACAAGGTACTGCACCTCAGGGAGCTAACTTTGGTAAGTATTATAAAATGCAATAAATCATGTCTACTTCCAGTAAAAGTATTCCTGTGAAACACAGGGGCTTCAAAGTCCCCCCCCCCCTTCAATTTTTGCATAACAGATTCATAAGAAAATATTTTAAACGGGTTTAAAGGGGTTGTTACTAACAACACAGGAGTTGTAATTTTAAGTGTGGGGGTTATCACTACAAACCCTAAATGATATACCTATCTACTTCACTCAAGATATAACATGGCATATCAAAAAAAATCAGTATGGTACACTTTAATGGAAAACAATTCACATATTATAAAAAAGATGCTTTACTTTTTACTACCACATACTGTAGTACATTTGTTATCACTGAGAGGTTATTGTGGCCAGTTTTTCCTTTCTCACGAGCACCTTAGCCCAAAATGTGACTCTTGGCCAAAAACAAAATACCATTCTATGAGAAAAGCAAGCTTTCACCTGATCCTTTTCTGTTTAGCGTAGTGCTAACAGGACATGGCAAGGTTCCTCTGAAGCACATCATAAGCAATACAGGGTTCATCATTAGTTCAGTTGAAATTAAATGTAATTCACAAGGTACTCAAGATGTGGTTATTGTAGTCCACAGTACCTGTTTTGTTCTCTTACATCCTCTTTTGTTTTGTGGTGTCCTATGGATTCGATGGGGATGTGGTTATTACTGGTTATGCGTCATCAAGTTTTTATTCCACTGCAGGTTAACATGGAAACTGCCCGCTTCTTTAAGTCAGACTTTGAAGAGAATGGTACCATGGACAATGTGTGCCTCTTTTTAAACTTGGCAAATGATCCTACGTAAGTAGTGTTACCCTTTTTTTACAAAAGCAACTCTGTTTCTCTTAATGAAAAATATTAGCAGTCTTGTGTCAGAATGAAGCAGAGCAAGGCATTCCACGGTTATGCAGTTTACAATCCAGTTATCACTACCCCATAGTAACAAAATGATGATGGTGAGTGATTAAGAATGATAACTCCCACCTCCCATCAAATATGAAGATTATAAAATGCAATTCATTATGCAATTTTTTGTATACAATTTAGAAAACAAACTCTCTTCCACCTTCCCATGTATGTGTACTCCTGTTTATGCAACAGAGGAGAACAGGCATGAATGACAAGTTTGTATATATAGTATTTATATGGGTGCCAGCCAATCAGGAGGCTAGATGGTTGGTCAACAGTTTTATAGGATTATCTAATGACCGACCATTGTCTTTCCTGTCTTCAGCATGCACTGCTTCATTACATTTTCATTTCTGACAATGCCATCTGCAATAATGGGACTATTTCCCCAGTGCAATCTCTGACTAAAAGACCACAGTAGTCTAGTTTTGTTGTCACATTTCTATTGTGCATCTATATTATAAATTACATCCTACAGGTGGTACAGAGTTAATCCCCCATTCATTAAAGAGCATTCAGAAGCAGCATGATGCTGCCTTAGGCATCTTTAGTTGTTGGGGTGACTTCACATTCTCTGAAGGGAGCATATAAGATGGTGTGGTATAGTGGCCGAAGAACAGACTTGAAAACCACTGCACACTGCACATTCTGTAGGTTTAAATCTCTCCACAACCACTGAATCCGTCTAAGAATTAACCTACCCTCTCTGTTGTTTCAGCCCCCCCCCCCACAGTAAAATTGTAAACGAAAGCCCTCTGAAAAGGACATGCTACATCATAGTTGTTTAAATAAATGTATAAATAAATACAAATAGCACAGTTATCATATATGCACTAGGGATTTTCAGGTCAAAGGAGCACAAAAAAGAATAGTACTTCTTGAATATGATCCAGAATAATTGAATACCTTTGGATATCCCCATTTTTCAGATTTCTGAATCATTAGAGTTTGTACTTTATAATCTGAAATCTGATCAAGGTAATTTTGTAGGTCTAGTCATAAAATCTGATTATTCAATGTTTTTTTTTTTTTGCATCTTTTGTTATTTGTATACCCCTGGCATCCCGTTCTTGCCTCATCTTGTGCCAAAAGCATCCCTGGTGTCCAGTGGCAACCCATTCCCCTACCCTTACCCCTTCCTGGGCAAAAAGCATCCCTTGTGTCCAGAGGCACCCTCCTCCTGCACTCTTCTCCATGTCAAGAGCACCCCTGGTATTCTTTGGCACCATCTTCTGCACCTCATCCCATGCAACGACCCACTACCTGCTGTCCATTGATACCCAAAATCCCAAGTGAAGTGTCCCTGGAACCTAATAGCACCACCTTTTCCACCCTTGCCACCAGACAGTGACTGATACAGCCCTCCTCATACCTCCTTAGCCAGCCACATGTCCAGCATGTGATTAAAAAGTGCATCACTGCTATTATAATAATAGTAGTTTGGAGCTATTTCAATCAGATGGTGACAACCTGATGAACCCTCGAAGCAGTGCTGGTCACTATCTGGGTGGGGGTGCCATTAGGCACCAGAAACATTTGATATGGGATGGCACATACCACTAGGACCAAGCATTGGGTAGTAGGATCAGATATGGATATCCATGATCCAAAATTCAGCTTAACCATGGCCCAGGTTTCAGATCAGCAGTCATATCTTTCAACTAGCTGACAAATTTGTCTTCAACTGGATTTAGAAGTATTCAAGCATCTTTAAAACAAAGTTGCTAATGAATAGTGCAATAGCTGGGCCTCTAAGCCAAAGTTAGGATTTCAGCTCTATTAAGGAAAGAGGGGCTTATTGGTTTATTTAAGAAAACTTCAGCCTAACTTGAAATACATTTTTTTAGAAGCATTGATTTTTCCTTCCATCTGCTGTTTTGATCCTCATTCTATTATATACTCCTATGTAAAAGAGATAGGGATCTAATTTTCAGGTTATTTCTTGGCCCATTTAAGCCACCTACCATGGTGTTTATCTGACTGTTCTGAAAACATGAAGCATTGATATGGGGTCAGAACAGAAACAGAAGCAAGAATGGGTAGACAGACAACGTAGAAGGCATGAATGGGCCAGTAGAGAGTGGAGCATGCAAGCAATCACCATGTAGTACATACTGAATCAGACTGGCTAAGTACAGAGGAATATAGCAGGGTGCAGTATATAGCCTCCTCCTCAGGTTGACTATGCTGTTTCCAATCAGAGTAAACAAGAAACCCCTCCACTGCAGCGCATCTGTGCAGGTACTGGGTATGAATACAGAAGCAAAAAAAGTCAGTCTCAGATGCTAGTATTGCACAAAACAGCTTTAATTTGCAAAAAGAATGCTAAAGTGCATATATTCAAAGTGCCTAAGAAAGAGTATGAAAGGGGCGCACACCCTCTGACCTTGACCGATTTTACTAGTGAAGCATCATGAGGAGGACCCAGATCAAAGTGCAAACTCTATTGAAATAGTGATGCACCTTAAAGAGACTCATAAGTTGAGACACAAAGGGCCTGATTCTCAAAGGTTGATAGAGAGCTTTCATGTGCCCTGCGTCAAACCCTGCGCTGCCCAGAACACAGTGCCACACCATGCACCCAATTCTCATAGGTCACATGCATTTGTGACACTGTTTGTTGTTTTGTTTTGTTTATTTAAAATCTGGTAAGTCCATGGGACAAAGGCTCATTTTCATGGTTGACCAGAGTCGCAGTCATTCATAAATAGATACAACAATCAGTTAGTACAGATAAAATATAACATTCACAGTCACATGTACTAGTTAAAACATTAACATTGGTCCCTTAAAGAATATACTTTTTCAAATTATTTCTAAAACGGTGTATTGAGACATTAATCCATTCAGTAGCCTTTGAGATGGTATTAAAAAATACTTGAAGATTGTAGAACATTGTTCTCTGCCCTGGTATCATTTTATAAGACTGAAACTCATTTGACTGACAGTTGAAAGCCTAATGCCAGAAGCCTGACACCGTAAATCCCGACAGTGGGATTCCCCCCCCTTCCGTGGAGTTTGTTATAAAAATTAAGGGTGGTGTGGGGGCAAACCCTCATGAAACATGAAAATAAATCAGAATCCCACTGTCAGAATTTTTGGTGTTGGGCTTCTGGTGTCGGGCTTTCAACTGTCGATCACATAAGTTTCAGTCTTTCCTTATAAATCCCTCTGCCCCAGGAAAATTTTCATTCTAGGTATGCTAAACTTTTGATGCCCTGATAGATGTGTTTCTACTTTACTGATATGGTTTCTGAATATGGAATAAAAATAATCTGGAACCTTTTTAGTAATCAGCTTTTTGACTAATATTCCCAGTTGAAACTGATATCTTAAGTCCAGGGAAAGTCAACCTACTTTGTTTAAAAGGACACAATGGTGTGTCCTATAAGGCGACTGTGTTGCAAAATGTGCTATTTGATTCAACAATGTTTTTACCCTACTCAGAAATCCCTCACTCGTGGTATGATAAAACAAAATTCCATAGTCCATAACTGGGATTAAAAAACTCTGTGAGATAAGCAACCTTGTAGATGTTAATAACAGGGAATTTAGCCTGTAGAGTGTCCCTAACATTTGATGGATCACTCTGGTCATCTGGACTATGTGAGATTCATAGGTCATACAATCATCCACAACTAAGTCCAAATATTTAAAGATGTTAACCTGCTCAATTACCCCACCACTGATTGTGTAGAGCGAAGGACAGGACCCACCCCATTTTTATGTTGACTCACACTTGCACGCCAGCCAACATCTTGCAGTAGTAGCGGATTTGGAGGCACGGTCACTGTTGGGTGAATGCAGGGCATGCATCATTAGGTGTGTCCCTCATTCTCCAATAAGCCAATAGCAGGCTCTAACATCATGAATCCCTAATGTGGTCACCAAATCTAAGAAAAGGTCCGCTGCAATGAGAGCGAATGCCGAGGCCACGTGTTGTCACATTGCTGATGGGGGAGCCCACTCCCCATCAGAATAATGTCCCCACTCCCATTTCTGTTGTGTTCCAAGGGGGTGCCCAATCCCCCTCGGCATCATGCGCCCCCAAAAGTATTTCTTTGCCGATGGGGCCCAACCTTTGGCTTTTATCTCCATTCCTCATTTATTTTGTCGATGGGGGAGTCCACTCCCCATCGGCATAATGTCCCTCCCGCTTTTGTTGTGTGTTTGAGGGGGTGCCCAACCCTTGGCTCTTGACCCCTTTATATGTAGCCGACGGGGTGCCTAACTTCACCGGCTACAGCATTCCCCCAAAACATTAGGGTGGCATGCTGGGAGGCCACCCCAGCATGCCAGATCCCTGAAAACAAAACCATCCCGCAATGCTCTTTTTTACCTTATAAAAAGAAATGGTCCCTCTCGGTCTCCTGCCCCCTCACATCCCGCGCCCACCCCACTCGCACCTGCCTCCTCACACCCCCCACCTCTACTTATCTTCGAGTCCGTGCAATGTTCTTCGTGCACCGGGAACATGTCTGTTTCTTCAAAGCTGACCGCGAACTGAAGAAATACTGGTAAGCTGTATAACGGCATAAATAAGGTTTTTTAAACTTTGGTGCATATCTCAGGTATTTTTGGGAATTTTTACACCAAATTTTCAACATGGGGTTATTGGCACCCCCTCCTCATGAATTCAGTCACTGTCATGGCGTTATTTGGTCCAGAAAGGTAGTTTCACAGTCACTGCATGGAATCACCTTTTGGGACTGATTAACAAAATGACAGTGTTACTGTTCATGAGAGGGCTCTCAAAAAGCCTGTGTTGCAAATTTGTGGACACAATCCAAAAAATGGCTGTTTTATGAGCATGCATTGTGCAGTTTCCATGCACGTTCATAACTTCGTGAATTTATAATATTTTCACTCCAGATTTTCAAAATTGGCATTTTTCCACACCTCCTCATGACAAGTGTCGTTACAGACGTGTTGTTGCACAGTTTCTATGCATCCTCATGACTTTACCAATTTTTTATATTTTCACTCCAGATTTTCAGTGTTTCCATTTTTTTACAACTCCTCATGAACAATACAGCTGTCATTTTACATATACTGGCCAAAATGTGTTTTCGCACATCCAGTGCAGAATACGTGGTCGCTGTGCGAAATCAGTTTTCAGAACAGGTTGAAGAAATGACAGTGATACTGTTCATGAGCAGAGGTCCTAAAATGCCTATGTTGAAAATCTGGTGATGAAAATCCATAAAATGACTGTTTTACAAGTGTGCATTGCGCAGTTTCCATGCACCCTTGTAACTTCGCAAATTTGCAATATTTTCATGCCAGATTTTCAACACTGGCATTTTGTCACACCTCCTTATGAACAACACAGCTGTCATTTTTCACATCCTGCCCTAAATGTGTTTTCGCACCTGTGGTGCACAATAGCATGGTCACTGTGGAAAATCAATGTTTGGGACAAATTAACAAAATCACAGTGCCACTGTTCATGAGGGGAGGTCTCAAAATGCCTATGTTAAAAATGTGGTTAAAAACATCCCAAAAATAATTGGGTTACGGATGTGTTGTTGCACAGTTTCTATGCATCCTCATGACTTTACAATTTTTCATATTTTCACTCCAGATTTTCAGTGTTTCCATTTTTTTACAACTCCTCATGAACAATACAGTTGTCATTTTCCACATACTGCTCAAAATGTGTTTTCATCCCTGTGTCGCCAAATGGCATAGCCACTGTGCAAAACCACCTTTCAGCTAGCAAACTGATAGTGCCGCTCTTCATGAGGTGGGCTCACAAAAAGCCCATGTTGAAAATTTGGAGTGAAAATACCAACACACACCTATGGTGTTAGGGTTTTCAACTGTAGAACCCCACCCTGTAGAGACTGACAGGCATCAGGGGTGTGACTTGGGATCATCGGCAGTAATGCTCACGCCATTCTACCCCCACCCTTCAGCCAGTGACAGGCATCGTGGTGTGCCTTGCAGTGTTCGGCCACAAAGTTCATCCTGTTCTCCTATATTGCACCCACTTCAGTGTATTTCTTTATGGAATGGGGTAAGTATAACGCCAAAAGACCCCAAAGCACACCACGACACTTGTCAGTGTCTACAGGGTGAGGGAGGTAAAATAGCATGAGCCTTATAGCTGATGACCCAAAGGTACACCCCAATGCCTGTCAGTTTCTGCAGGGCGGGGATGGGGTTGGCATCACTTCAGTACTTCACTGCCATTCCTATTATGCATTTCTAACTCCTGCACTACCCCTGCCAATGCCAATGAGACAACTTTCGGCATTGACAAATGCTTGTTATTCTTGTGACTACAAAAGATCATTGATTTTGTCCTTTTCTCATTCAAGATCAGTTTATTTGTAACAAACCAGTCCTGAATGGAAACAAAGTCAGTGATTAAGTTGCTTTGAATGGTTTTGAGGCAATCTCCACTCATGAGGACCACCACATCTTTTGCATAAAGAAACATAAAGAATTTCAAAAACAGACTAAATAATAAAGGATCCAGAATCAAACCCGGTGGAACAGAAGATGAAGTGGAGCAAATACTATTAATCCTTGTGACCTGTGTTCAATGGCACAGATAATTCTGACACCAACCAACTGCTTCTCTAGACATGCCAAGTTTCAGTAGAGGTAACAAAAGCAATCTATAGTTAATTATGTCCTTTACTGTATCTTTGTTATGGTGGCTTGTGCCAAATATTTGGTGCAAACCCTATAAAAAGGTCTCCGAAGTTAGACCAGCAAAAGCTAGTCTAACTCATGACATGTGGCGCACAGGATCGAGAATCCTGATTGCTGGCCATGGAATGCCGCGAGCCCCATGTGCTGTGTATTCAGGGCACCCAGGGCTTGCAGCATTCAATCCATTTTGAGAACAGAGTCCAAAAACTACTTGCATGCAAAAGTGGTATAAAAAATCACAATACAAAACAGAAAGGTACAGAAGCAGGAGAGAAACAGCAGGCATAAGTATACACAGTTGTATTATCTCAATACTAGGAAGGGTTTAAACAATAAATGAACTTAATAATGTTCTGACTTGATTATAGATCCTCCCTATGTACTCTTTGAAATGCAGGAACAGCAGCTCATTTCATTAAAGGAAACAGAAATGGACAGTGTTAATGCACAAGTGATGACAGATACAAAATATACTATACGTACGTTTCAGTTCAGGCATCTACTACGTACTAGTGGTAAATACACAAAGCAGTCATTAAGTTGGGGGGGGGTACGAGTACCCAGATGAACAATCCATAGACTTCTCTGTTCAATAATAAAGTCTCCATATCACTCCTCTTCCCCATTGAACCATCTTAATGCTACAGAACATGAAACTTTGGTTACTCCCCGTACCCTGTAGACAAACATGTTCAGCCAGAGCACTCATGGCATCCCCCTTGACTATGGCTCTCAGGAGCTCACCTACTCTGACCTTAAAGCTTTGTGATGTTTTGCCATCCTAGAATGATCCACAATGACAAACTGTTGGGTAAACCATGTTTTTGGTATTTTCCTAGCACTGACTGTAGTACATTTGTCAGTTCTCAGTATGACTTTGCAAAATTTGCATCCCCTGCATGCTTGGTTCCCATCTGATAATTTAGGCACCCAATTCTCTGTGCAGAGTCTCTCCAGTGGTTGCCAGCTATCAACTAAGTAAACACTCAGATTTGCTAGACTTCTATACCATTCTTGGGTTTTCAGTTGTGTATTTTCTAAGGATGGGGTCCACCTGTAGGACTGACCATTTCCTTCAAATGACATCCGAAATGGCCATTGCCTATCTACATTATGTCATCATGAAATTCTCACTATCCCGAACTGTAAGGAGAGTGGGTCTCTCATTGCCTGACCACCTTGATGTTAGCACTATAATAGCATTGTTCCCTAAAACATGTGACCATCAGCTGGCGTTGCTTATAAAGATCATATTGTTCACTGCAGTTTCTTTTGATTCAGAAATCCAATTGTAGAAATTAAAGGAAAAGTGTGAATCTCACTGGGATTTGAATCCAGGACCTCAACAATCTGTGCTTTAGCACTTAACCAACTGAGCTATGAGAGTTCAGTCAATTAAGGCCCCTGAGTCTTCCCATGTGAATCACACTCCTTTCTGGTGTTGCAATGAGCAACCAGGAAGTCTTTTTACAGACTCAAATAACTCCTCCTCAATCTCTCCCAAGTGCGGTATATGTCACTATGAGGCAAATTTTGTTATTTATTTAGCTTTTGTTGACCGGGTAGGTACACTAGACAAGTTATATGCCTATTTTCAGGAATGACCCGGGAGAGTACAACAAGGAATACAGATACATCAGAGTACATAACAGAGAGTAGAGCTGAGTACATTGAGTCACGAGAAGCAGTCTAACATAGAATAGTCTATTGTGGCAGTATTAGTTAATATACATATGTACAACAATAAATAGTCTAGATCATTCAATGGCACAGACGTACAGTATGCCATAGTGTGCATAAAAACATTAGAAATGAACATGAGAACATTAGCAGATCCTCAGAAACTGATAAGTTCCGAAGTATGTAGTCAAGTAAATCTTGTGTAACCAAGTGTGAGTCCAACACAGGGACCATTGGTTTAAGGAGGCTTGGGACACTCACACGCTGAGGCCAACTTCATATGCTCCCACAGGGACTTCCAGAGACTCTGGTGGGAGGGGGCGGAGCGAACACGGTCAGGAAGGGAGTTCCAGAGCCTGGAGTTATGCAGTGAAGTCCCTATCCCCATGAGGGTTTGGGTAAGGGACTTTTGCACTCGACCCTGAGAACTGAGGAGTAGGAGGAAGGGTCAGGAGGTGAGGAGAAGCTGTGCCAGCCCTGGGGTGCCAGTTCTGATCACTTTACCCACAAAGCAGCCCAGCCCAAAGTTCAAGTGATTTGCCAGGGAAAGCCAGCTTAGTTTTTCTTATAGCTCGCAGTGATGGGTGAGGCGAGGGGCTGCCAGGGCAAAGCAACAAATATTATTGTAGGTCATGTGCCACCAAGTAAGGAGAGCCTTGGAGGTGTAGGCAAATTGGTGAAGGCCATAACTGAGCGAGGGAAGCAGCACATCTCTGGCAAGTGCCAGACGAGCAGCAGATGTCAGATTTTCCTTTGCCCTGTAGGCCAGACCCAATTTACAGTTTACAGTTCTGCAGACATTTAGGATGTGACTCCCTAGGTCCAGTTGGGGGGTCAAGTGTCACCCCAAGGTATTTGATGGAAGCTGCAGTTAGGAGGGGAGCACCATCCACACCATTGATGCGCAGAGGGGCAGGAGAGGCTTTTATCTTAGCTGATGACCCAAACAGCATTGTCTGATTTTTTTTCAGGTTGAGCACCAGCTTGTGTTTGGTTACCCAGGACTGAATATTCTTAAAGTCCTCAGTCAACTGGTGGTTGAGAGTCGCAATGTCCCAGGAGTGTGCCAGGATAACCAGATCATCCGCATAAAGGGTGGCACTACAGTTTGTTACTGTGGCTGGGGAGATGGTTAACAAATAGAGAGAAGATACACAAGATGGAGTGGAAAGGATGAGAAGGGACTTGGCAAGGTTGGAGGAATGGTCAAATGTATGGTAGCTCAGATTCAATGCAAAGAAGTGCAAGGTAATGCATATGGGAAACAAAAACCCAGGGAAAGAGTACACAATGGGGGTGAGATACTGACAACAGTAAAAATGGAAAGGGACCTGGGGTAATTATATCAGATGACCTAAAGGTGGGCATGCAATGTGAGAAGGCAGTAAGGAAGGCTGGGGGATACTGGGATGCATAGGAAGGCATCAATAGTAGAAAACAGTAAGTTGTTATCCCTCTGTACAGACAGTTGGTGAGATCCCATCTGGAGTACTGTGTGCAGTTCTGGAGACCCCATCTCCGCAAAGACATAGACAGAGTGGAGGCTGTCCAGAGGAGGGCACCAAAATGGTGCAGGGTCTGCACCAGAAGACATACGAAGAAAGACTAAAGGAGCTTAATATGTATACCCTTGAGGAAAGAAGGGAGAGAGGGGACATGATAGAAACTTCCAAGTACCTCAAGGGAATCAACAAAGTCCAAGAGGGTAGCATCTTTCAGAAAAAGAGATGTGCAAGAACAAGGGGGCACAATTTGAAGATAGAGGGGGGATGGCTCAGAGGTAATGTGAGGAAGTATTTTTTCACAGAGAGGGTTGTGGATGCATGGAACAGCCTCCCTGAGGAGGTTGTGGAGTCAAGAACAGTGAGGGAATTCAAGAATACATAGGACAGACATAAGGCAATTCTAGTAGGGGGTAGGAGGAAGTAAGCTGTTGGTTAACTAGGATCTGCAGCTTATCTGTTAGGTAGGAAAATGGGCAGACTAGATGGACGAAGCGGTCCTTATTTGCTGTCAAATTCAAATTCTATGTAAGAGAAGGGGTCCCAAGACTGAGCCCTGAGGGACACCTGAGGTCACCAGAGTAGGATCGGAGAGGACCTTGTTGAATTTGGTCAGCTGTTCTCTGCCCTGAAGGTAGTTTGTTAGCCATTTCAGGGCAGGAGGGGACAGGCCAAGGGACCGCATGTGAGTGCAGAGCAGTGCATGGTCTACAGGGTCAAAGGCCTTAGACAGGTCAATAAATATAGCTCCAGAGAGCTTGCCCTGGTTCATGGCAGCCCTGATACTAGATGAGACAGAGACCAGGGCCGTGAACATGCTATACCCTTTTCAAAAACCATGCTGTGCTGGGGACAGCAACTCATGGGCCTGAATGTACTCTGAGAGTTGTTCAGCCACAGCTTTCTCAAGGAGCTGACTAATAGCCAATAGGATGGCAATCGGCCGATAGTTATCCGGGACTTTAGGATTTCCCTGCTTCAGTACAGGAACAATCTTCGCCACCTTCCAGATGTCAGGAATAACCCCCATGACAAGGGACAGGTTGAGGATATGCGCCACTGGGGAGGCAATGTGGGGGGCACCTAGCTTCAGAAGCTTGGGCTCCAGGTTATCAAGGCCAGCACTGGAGATCAGGGAGAGACCAGACAGAAGTCTCTGCATCTCCATGAAAGACATAGCCCTGAGATAGAATAATGGACGGGAGGGTGAATCTCCTGCTGGGCAGGGGCTGAGGGGCCACTGGTGCTCTCACCGGCATTGTAGAAATTAAAGGAAAAGTGTGACGCTCGCTGGGATTTGAACCCAGGATCTCAGCAATCTGTGCTTTAGCTCTTAACCAACTGAGCTACGAGAGTTCAGCCCATTAAGGCCCCTGAGTTTTCCCATGTGAATCACACATACATTCCTTTTTGCTGTTGCAAAGAGCAACCAGGAAGTCTTAACTTTTGGATGTTGGTGATAGTATGGCACACATAACAACTGGATGATAATAAGATGGTGTTCCTATCTGTGGGTTTGCAGAACAGATCTGTCCTGACAGTACCATCTAGTTTCCTGTGTATTCTGAGGTCTAAGAAACTGACCAGTTCAGTGCTAGCTTGCATAGTAAAATTCTTATTTGGTTTAGTTCCATGGAAGAAATCCACAAATTGATCCAGTTTGGCTCTATCACCCCTCCATGCCAACATCATATCATCTATAAAGCATTTACATACAGTAGCTATGGGTGAAATGACTGAGCTGTTTATTATAGACATTTCTTGTTTCCCACTTACCCAGATACAGATTTCCATAATTCAGAGCAAAGGGGTCCCCATCACTATGCCCTTAGTCTGTAAAAAGAAGTGCTCCTGGAAAACATATATAACACAAGTAAACAGAAATTGCTTGGCTGCAATGTCATAATCTGTTTTCGAATCCAACCAATACTTCAAAGCCTCCAACCCCACCTTGATGCAGTACATTAGTATATAAGAATTCAATACCAGAGGATACCAGAAGCCAGTCTTTTTCAAGTTTGAGGTCCCCCAGGATGCCCAATATGTCCATGGTATCTCTGACATATGACCTCAGATCAATCAGGTGAAAAAACAGACATTTTATGTGAGCATCTATGAACTGAGAATGTGGTATGGTGAATGAGCCAATACCAGCATGACTGGGCATCCTGGGGGCAGATTTTTGTGCACTTTTGGGAGCATGTATCTTGTGGCACAGACTGGATGATTTCCCACAAGGAATCTGTACATATTTTCTAGATTGATGTTTCTGTCTAGTAATTCATTAATAAATGATTGAATCTCAGTGGTTGGGTCAGAGCATAGCTTGGAATAGTGTTCCATATTGTCAAACTTTCTTCTTTTTTTTTTGTTTTTATGTCCCCTCCTCCCCAGTTGGCCCTCTTTCAGTGGAGTTCCCCAACCCCATCATCACAACGTCCACCTGCTGTCCATCTTCCCCAAGGCTTGCACCCACTGGTGGGGTAGGCGAAGTTCCCCAACCCCCACCAGAGAATGGATCCAGTTTGGGCCAGCGTGCCCAGCTGGTTGGGTGTGGGGCCTGAGGGCACTCCTCTTCATCCTTCTGCTGGACATTTCTCATTTTATGTCCCCTAGGAGGCACAGTGTGCAGTGACATCATGGCGCATGCCACGTGGTCCTGCACAATGTGCACCAATGTCTGCCATGCCTCTCAACCTTCCCTGCCTTGGCTGCCTTTCCTCTGGCTTCTGCCAGGGGCCAGGCAAGCATCACGCTCTGCCCACCCTCCCCCAGAGGAGCAGAGCAGTTCTACAGACACTCAATCCTTCTCCTACTGACTGGCCCCTCTGACCAGAACACGGGTCATCACATTGCAAGTGCTAGCACTAGTCAGCACTAGTTAGTGGTAGTGATAGTGAGTGGTCTGGCTGAACATGTTTGCCTATAAGGTAATGGGAGTAGCCATAGTTTCAAGTACTGTGGCATCAAGAGCATCCAAATTGGGGGTGGCACGGAGGCATGATTAATAAGAGAAAGTCTGTGGATTGTGCAACTTGGTACTCTTACTCCATCTTGCGTGTCTGTGGCTCAGCAGGTAGCACACTCACCTCTGAGTCCGGGAGATCAAAAGGCTGTGGGTTCTAGCCCCGCACCATGCACTTGGGTTAATATCCCAATACTGATACTGCAGTGCAGCATAAGGAGGTGCTGCATTCCTGAGGTGCCGTCTTTTGGATGAGACGTTAAACCGAGGTCCCATCTGCCTGTTCTGGTGGTAGTTCAGGTGGATGTTAAAGATCCCATGGCACTTCTCGAAAAGAGTAGAGGAATTTCCCAGGTGCCCTGGCCAAATTTTCCCCCATTCACTAAAAATACCACTAACAGCTTAATCTGGTCAAAGACAGTTGGCATTCATCTGTATCTTCCTCCCCCGAGTCGTGGTGACTGCCAAAAAGCCAAAAATGTTTCAAGGATAGTTGATCATCCTAGAGACGTTTTCTTTTTGCTGAACAGTTAGCCTTAAAATGTCAGTGTCTCTTTCATCTGCAGTTTAGCAATTTCCTTACATATTGATATTGACCATGGGCCACCCCTGGATCATTTCAGGTTGTGTCTTATGCCACCTCAAGTACCGTTAGAGTGGACATTCAGATAAATGACTTACAAATGTATTTTATTCTCCATGAAAGGTTTTACAAGTCAATACTGGCATCTGATGTAACATTATTCTTGTTTCCTAGCATTGAACGTATCATAACTCCTCGCCTGGCTCTAACATCAGCTGAGTTCCTGGCCTACCAGTGTGAAAAGCATGTGCTGGTTATTCTGACGGATATGAGCTCCTATGCTGAGGCTTTGCGTGAGGTGAGCAGATGAGCAGTGTCTGAGGTTTGTATTTTAGGTTAATAACAAGTAGGATGACCTCTTCAGTTCACTTTTACTGGATTGATGGGTGACAGTACAAGGCAAAAGTGAACTGATTTCATTAGCCAATAAACTGGGTCCTGCAGGGGTGTGCAAGAATGACCAATAAGCTGATTTGCAGCTTCCATATTTGGGAATACTAAAATTCAAGTTTGGGTCCTTCTTGTGGAGGCTCAGAACCCATGATCCCCCTGCTCTATTACTCTGAACAGTCCCTTTTATTCTCAGAAAGCCCCTACATTACCATAAAGTGGAGCTCACCAGGATGCAATGCAATACTGCAGCATTCTGCAGCAGTTACTGCAGGAAACAAGGCAGTTTCAGTGGTAGTTAACCCCTTTTATCATGCGGTAATCAAAGACACTGCATTGCATCCACACAGGCTACACTACACTTTCACATGCTATGCGTTTATGGGCAGAATTGTGTGCCCCTAAGCATTTGGCTGACCCTTGGCCTTACACATTTGCAGTGTGTGTGGTGTCATGTCTTTCTCATTCTGTTGGTCCCACTGGGATAGAATTCTAGGTGTGAGTGTTAGCTCTGGAGAAGACATGCCTATATATATATATATATATATATATATATATACACATACAGATATATATATATATATATATATATAAAATAGGGGCACGGTCGCACCTCTATAGTTTGATGTGCTTACATAACCGGATGAGATGATATGAGATGATGCTTGTGTAACTTGATTTGCTTTGTGACTTTCGGCCTCTGTATCTGTGGGATATTTTCACCCTGCAGGGGTACAATGCAAGGAACCCTAGAAGTGGGTTCCCCCCTACAGATGCCATGTGAATGAATGTGTCAGCTAAAGGTAGGTTAGGAAGAAGCCCACAGGTAAGAGAGACGAGCAGCTGGAGGAGGAGGGGTGGATGGTGGGCACCGAAAAATTAATCCTGGCGAGGCCCATGATGTGTGACCTTTTAAGCCTGATGGGGGAAGGATGTTGTTGCTCCGCCCATCGAACCCTGGGCTTAAAGCCCTCCCATTCGATGTGTTTATGTAACCGGATGAGATGATATGAGATGATGCTTATGTAACTTGATTTGCTTTGTGGCTTTCTGCCTCTCTGTCTGTGGGATATACCACCCTGTAGGGGTACGATGCAAGGAACCCTAGAGGAGGTTTCCCCCCTACAGGTGCTGCGTGAATGAATGTGTCAGCTAAAGGTAGGTTAGGAAGAAGCCCAAAAAGAATACCTAAAGATGTCGAGCTTCAAAGTGGCGAGGATGATGAATGAATTCTGAGAAGGTAAGGGCTGACTTCCTAAGGACATAAGGTAAAGCCGGGGCCACCATCCACCTCCATCCAACAGCGGAACCTAACTAACTAACTAACGAGAAGAAAATCACTAACTCTAACTAATATTATGACCATTGGCATGGAGGAGAGGAAAAAAACCCTTTGAGGAGGAAACCTCTGGGGATCCAAGGCCTAGGTCACCTTCCCTCCAGGCTGATGACGTTTGATTTGAGGACGTATGTCAGTAAAGAGAATCTTTCATTAATGAGGGATATAAGTAGAGAGGATGATGACGGGATAGGGAAAAACTCCAAAGAAGCACTGATTAAAGAAGAAGCATGAGGCAGCAGGGACCCAAGGAGGGTATGCTCAAGTAGTCGATGGGAGAGAGTAGATCCATGTAGAAGTCAGAGGAGCAAGCGGTATCCAGATATGCTCACGAGGAGATTCCAGGTGTGCTGATGAGGAGACCGAGGATAATGCATACTGGCTTGATTAAGTGATGCGAGTGAGCAGACACTGAGGTTGAAGAGACATGCTTGATTATGCAATGTGAATGATTAGACCCTGAGGTTGTAGTCAATGGAGTAGCATAGGATACAATTATCGGAATGTTCGAGTAAGCGATGCAAATAGATAAACCTTGAGGTAATGCTGAGTGAATGATGACTGGAGTGATGAACATGATATATTCGGCAGGAGGGCCGCGGGTTGATAAAGTGGCATAGAAGTCATGATAGGTATGCCCCCCAAAATTATCAGCAGCAGGCCATGAGTGGAGTGAATCCTGGATGGCTGGTACGGAATCAGAAGAGGAGGAGACAGGAATGATTCAATGATAATGATGACTGCTGCAGGAGTGCAGTGGTTTGACATGAGAAGATTGGGGAAAAGGACACTGGAAATGAACTTGAATTGAACTTGAACAATGGTGGAGAGCAGCCAGCTGGCCCACAGTAAAGGACGACAGACAGGAAGTTATTGCCAGGAGTGGAGATAGAGCTGAATCAAGGTGATTGAGGAAGATGAATACAGATGATGATGATGATGGCTGCAGGAGCACAGTAGGTAGATTAGGTAGCATGAGACCTAATGGGAGGTAGCCCAAAAGAATATTGAGTGTAGGCCAGAAGAAGACAACCGAGGCATACAGATTGAGCAATTGAAATAGATGAGCATATTGAGGTGAGGTATCGGGGACCAGCACATCCTCGACTGGAGATCGAATCGATTTGAGGTAGTGTGAATCAGAGTAGACAGAAATGAACATGAAATTAAACTTGTATGAAGTTAGAATGCTTGATAAAGCGATGCGATCAATTATGCTCCTCAAAATGAGGTAGAATGTGGGGCATGGAAGGCATGAGAATCCTTGATGGCTGATACGAGATAAGAAGCCGGGAAGGATGAATGGAGTCATGAACCTGACACATGCTGCAGGAGGGCCATGGGTCAAGGAGGTGGCATATGATGAATGACAGGTATGCCCAAAAGAAATATCAATTGCAGGCCAGAAGGAGGCAGCTGAGGCATACTGATTGAGGGATAGAAAGAGAAGAGCAGACCAAGGCTGGGTATCGGGGAGCAAAATCGCATGAGGTACGAAGAGGAGAGAAGCAGGTTGAGATGGGGTTTCTTGGACCTAGAGAGCCAAGCTCAAGCAGAAGATGTGATGGAGTAGACCCACATAGAGGTGGATGAGTGAAAGATAGAAGCCAGGGCAGGAGAAGGCACAGGGAGAGTGAAAGTGGTGAAATGGTATCAGGTGGGATCCGAATTATACATGGCATGATGAAGGCATGTCAAACAGGAGACAGGCACATAGTATGGATGGTGAGGAATAATAGGAATGACAGAAAGAACTGGAACAGACAGTGGAAGCATATGAAACATAATGTACAAACTACCATCATGGGAGAGAAACATAGAAATGCGAGAAACATAGAAGGTACCTAGCAATGCAGGGACACCAAAACAGGGAGACAAGAATGGCATGCATATGGCATAGCATGCCAGCAGAGGGGAGCATGGTGCGATGGGGAGCCAACCTGGGAGCATGAGCACAAAACGCACTGTGAGGAGAATGAACTGCGAGGAAGAGCAGAAAATATGCCCCCCGTGGCAGCTGCAACTTGCACCCCACTCCCACGGGCGGAGCTTGGAAAATGTGAAAAAGGGGCAAGCTGGTGGTAGCGGAGGGAGAGACTGACAAAGCGAGGCACCGAAGGACCTACTGGAAAGTGTGAGCGAAGCCTATGAGGAGTGAATTACGCGCACAAGTGTCGAGCGGGAGCCAGGCAGATTTTCTCATGGTGACTCCTCTCAACAGCCTGCACAGTGTTCAGTGTTCCAGTGGTTTGTTCCATGCGATGCATGCAGTGTTGTGAGCCAGTGGCAGCCAAAGACGAGGGTCATGCAGGGAAACCGGGGGCAAAGCTGGAGGAAGGCACTGGGGGAGGGGGAAGAAGGGCGGTACCCAGATGACAGGCCAGTAAGAAAAAAGATCCGG
The DNA here is from genome assembly GCA_016271365.2 of Neoceratodus forsteri. NCBI lineage: Eukaryota > Metazoa > Chordata > Ceratodontiformes > Ceratodontidae > Neoceratodus > Neoceratodus forsteri. The sequence goes on from CM057454.1 coordinate 721,746,520, forward strand.
TGGGCCACAGACTACAGAGGAGCGAGAAGGCACAGCATGCTTCAGTAAGGAAAACTGCAGAGGTGATGAAAAACAGAGGAAATATACAAAACTGAGAAGGCAAGTAGGGAAAAAAATCAAACTAGAGCTTACCGAGGATGATAGTAGCTGGTAGGCAGAGGAGACGGCCAGATGGAGTGAACCGGCAGAAGCGAGAAGGGCAGGGGGGCTGAACGGCCATCCGGCTGAGTGCTTGGAAGCTGAAAACATGGAGCAGAGCATGGCACGACACAACCCAATCCAAGGTATAAAAGGCAATAGAAAACAGCATACGAAGCACAACACAGCAGAACAGGATGCCTGATGCTACACAGGAGCTCTGGGAAAACAAGACAAAATCAAGTGCCCGATTCAAAGCAACGAAAAATTAATCCTGGCGAGGCCCAGGATGTGTGACTTTTAAGCCCGATTGGGGAGTGACGTTGTTGCTCTGCCCATTGAACCTCGGGCTTAAAGCTCTCCCATTAGGGTTAAATCTTTATTTCTATGTTAAACTAACATTTTGCGCTTTAATAACTTTGCAACTGTTTCAGCGATTGGCATTACATTTGGCACTTGCCACCAAGAACCATAGATCTCTTGATGTGGTAAGTTTCATTCTGGTTGGATGTGCAGGTGCGGAGATAGGGAGTGTCAAATAAAATGTAAATTGCCATTTTTTGTCAAGTTTTTGTCACTGCGTTGCACAACAACTGTGTGGAATTGGTCTGACATTTTGGGGTTATATAGGTTTTGGGTCACAGTGATGCCTTTCGAAGGTTTGGTGAAAAAAATATTAATTCATTCTAAAGTTATTACATTTTTAAGTTTCTCATTATTTCCTATGGGGAAAGTTAGAAGTCAGGCTTGAAACAGGATTCTGAATTGCAAATGGGTAATCCCGAGCTGCAAATGGTAAGTCTAAACCACAAACGGGAAATCCTTTCTTGTGCTGCTGCCATCTTCTTTCAGTTAGCAGTGGCTATAAAGTTAAATTACTTAAAAAATACAGGGGTTATCGGCAGAACAGTATTTGTGTTCAGCTAATCAGGAGCCCTGGAATCCGATTCTACATTTATTTTTGCAATATTTTCTTCTGAAGTATGTTTTTTTACTTTTGTAAATCCTTTTACGCAAATTGCGGGAAAACTATGCCGTGAAAGAAGATCCTGTTTCACAATCTGCATACAAGGATTTTCTTTTACCACAAATCGTGGCAAAGGAATATTGAAAAAGGTTCCTTTGTCGCAATTTGTGGTAAACGATTTCCCCAGTGGTCTAGCGGTCCTTCCCCTCTCCCCCAGTGTTGCACGGCACTCCTGTAATGAAATAATAATATAAATATTATGACACCCTATTTCTCTGGTAGTCTAGTGGTTCCTCCCCCCCTCTTGATGTCTGATCGCCATTCCTGTAAAACAGAAATGTAGCCCTGGGTACTGTACTGATAAGTTCATGCTCACAATTCTGAAGCCATGAAGTGATGTAGTCAAAACTCCAAATTCTTGGTTCCATGAAAAGAACTGCACAGAATGTTGTCCATACAAAGAAAACAATACAAAACACAACTGACAGCTTCAGCTTTTATTCAGGCACAGTTAAATAGGGATCCTTTAGAGGTATGAATATAATTTATGAAAATAGAGACATTTCAAACAGCTACACGTAAGTAATCAATTCCTGTCCCCTTTAATTTGGTGTTGAGTTACACAGGTTTCATATTTTGCTGTGTTTTCTGTAGGATAACATTGCAATGTGAGGTGTCTCTTTGGTGCTGTACACTATGGGATGGGAGTTCAGGGCCCAGAGGACCGTGTTCTCCCATAGACAAATAAGGATACACTACTCTATCTCAAAATTTATACATGGGTGGGAGTACAGGGCCCGGAGAGCCCTACACTCCCACCGGGAAATAGAGATATGATTATAGCATCTCAAAAATTATGGATGGATGGCAATGTGTGCTACCACATGCAAATATGAATACTTTTATAGAGTGATGGGAGCACAGATCTTATGGATGCATAGCCCTGCCCTCCCATACACAAATGTGCATAGCAATATGCAGTGATGAGAGCACAGGGCCCAGCGGCCACTGTGCTCCTACAGGGAAATAAGAATACAATCTGTCAAAATTATTGATGCATGGGAGCACAGGGCCTGTAAATAAAGCTATGATTATGCTATCTCAAAAAGTAAGGAAATTAGTTGTAAAAAAACTTCATTAACACATCAGTTAGGGTTCCAATAACAAAAGTTTGGAAATGTGCTGTTAGGGTTTTCAATCCTAACACCCCACCCCCAACATGCAGGCAGCAACAGGCGTGGAGGAGGGTGCCTTTGGGTTGTCAACAAGTAGGTACTTGTAGGTCTCTATCATGTCCCCCTTTTCTCTCCCCTCTTCCAGGGTGTACATGTTGAGAACCTTCAGTCTCTCTTCGTAGGGCTTTTGATGCAAGCCCTGAACCATTTTAGTTGCCCCCCTCTTGACTGCCTCCACCCTGTCTCTATCCTTTCTGAGGTGGGGCCTCCAGAACTGGACACAGTACTCCAGGTGGGGTCTCACAATTGAGAAATACAATGGCAACACCACCTTCCTCCTTTTTTTTTTGTATTCTTTATTTATCTCCTACCTGACTTGGACTCTTTCCAGAGGGGGCACTTGGTGGGTCTCTGCTGCCTGCCTGAATCTCCCAGACTTGCTCTCTGGCCACAGCCTGTGCCTTCCATTCTTTTTCGATCACACGACACCCTGACTCTGAGTCCCCCGGGGCGGGACTGCCAACTCCTCCGGTGCTCTATCTGACAATCTATTGGAGTGACCAGAGGGGGTGAGCAACCAGAGGTGCGACCGGGTAAGCCCAACATTGGCCATGGGGACCCATCACTGGTCCCCACCATCACCTACCAAGATGGTAGAGGTGTTTCTTGTGTGTTTCCATCCCATGGAATGTGGCATGCAATGGCCTTCTGTTGCCGCAGGAGCCTGCCGTCATCCTGCCCCATTGGAATTTGCAGTCCGATGTCTGCACTGTACCCCCAGTCTCCACCAGGGGCCGCTACTACATTGGGTGCCTACAGACACCCACTCTGGGAGAGGAGAGGAGCCCTCCAGGAGCTCAATCCTCTCCCCTTCTCTGCCATCCCCTGATGACTCAGGCTTGTTCCTGAACCCAGGTCGTGGCGTGGCGTGAGGTGTGGCATCCAGCGCCTCAACCCTCAGAGCCACCGGGCCAGCCCACTTTCCTCCTCTTGCTGGAGATACTTCCTCCTATGCATACCAGTATCCCACTGGTCCTACCCATTGCTTTATCACACTGCCCTGCCACTCTGAGTTATGATAACTCTAAAGTCCCTTTTCTGCTTAGTGACTATCAATACCTCCTCCCCCAACTTTTACTCAGCTCCTGGGTTCCTATGCCCTAGGTGCATTATTTTGCACTTTTTGGCACTGTACCCCAACTGTCATGCTCTTGACTACTCTTTGAGTTTCCCAAGTTACCTATGCATTCTGTCCCCCCCCCCCCTGAGTGTCTAGCCTATTACAGATTTTGATGTCATCTGCAAAAATGCATACCTTCCCTTCCAGTTCTTCTGTAGTGTCACTTCAGAAAGCATTGAAGAGGACCAGTCCCAGTACTGAGCACTTTGGCATCATGCTGGTCACTCTCTCCTCATTAGCGTGAGTGCCATTAACCCCCTCCCATGTCGCCTATCCATTAACCAGCTTCTTTTTCAGATAATCACTTTGAATCCCACCTCTACAGTAGGCTGCTCAGTTTCTTTATTAGTCACCTATGTGTCACAGTGCCAAAGGCTTTGCTAAAGACCATACAGGCCACATCCACTGCTCTCCTCTGCTCTATTTCTGTGGTTGGTCAGTGAAAGAAATCAATCAGATTCATCTGGCATGACCTCCCTCCCCATGAACCCATGCTGTCTTTAATTTTGTAGCACATTGGATTCAAGCTACTCCACCAACTTTTCCTAAAACAAGTTTTTCATTGATATCCCCACCACTGAGGTGAGACTGATCAGCCTATAGTTGCTAGTCTCCTCCCTGCTGCTGCTCTTGTGGAGAGGGACCACATTGTCTACTCTCCTCCAGTCCTCTGGAACAGTGCCTGTTTCCAGTGAGCTGTTGAATAAGGCCATCGGTGAGGCAGTTAAATCCTTCCTAATTTCCTTCAGTACCCACTGATGTAGCCTATTCAATCCCATTGCCTTATCCACTTTCAGAGCTTCAAGTCCCCTCAAGACAGTTTCCTCTGAAAATGGACTTGTGTCCACCCCCACCCCACTTTGTTCCTGCAACTCGGTAGTGGTCTGCCCCCCCCCACACTGCAGAACTGAGCAGAAGTACCTGTTCAGGATGTCTGCTTTTTCATGATCCTCTTCTGCGTAGTCTCTCCCTGCTGCCCTCCTTATCCTCACCATCCTGCCCTTTGCTTTCTTCTTCTCCTCATTTATGTACCTGAAGAAAGTTTTATCACGTTTAGCTACCACTTTGGCCATCTTTTCCTCTGTCTGTGCCTTTGCTCCTCTCACTGCTTTTCCTGCTTCCTTCTGTTTTACTTGGTATACCTCTTTGTTTTCCTCCCCCTGTATTTCCTTATACCTCCTGAATGCTACCCTGTTTTCCCCTCACAACCATGGTCAGTTCTCTAGAGAACCAGAATTGCCTCTTTATCCTTCTACTTTTACTCACTTTCTTCATGCAGAGGTTGGTTGCCTTAATTATGCCATCCTTTATTTTTCCCCATTGTGTCTCTACCCCTGTCGGGCAATCCTCCCATGAAGTGGTTTAGTTGGTTCTGAGGCAGTTTCACATTTCATGGAAATCTGCCCTCCTAAAGTCAAGACCCTTGTCCTCATGTGGTTTGCCCCTGTCCCTGTCTTAATTTTAAACCACACTGTACGGTGATGACTGGTAAGTAGGGGACTGCCTACTGTGATGTCTGCAATGCCATCTCAGTTTCAAAGTACCAAAACCAGCACTGACCAGTCTCCAGTGTGTTCCTTGACTAACCGCTGAAGAAAAGCACCTTTTGGGGGGTTGGGGATGGCCCTGCTCCTTGCAAAAGCTGCAGTTGGAAGGCTCCAATCCACATCTGGCAGACTGAAGTCCCCAACTATGATGGCTTCCCCAAGTGCCTTATCCCGCTCCTTTTCCTGTGCTGGAGGTCTGTATAACACCTAGTATAGCCCCAGGATGATCCACAGAACCTCCAATCCATCTTTTTCCTCTGGGTGTCTCTGCACGTCTTTGGTCTTGATTCCCTCCTCACATGTAGTACAACTACTTCTTCCCTCCTCCTTTCCCTGTCTCTCCTGAACAGAGAGTAACCCGGTATAGCCATGTCCCAGTTGTGGCTGTCAGTGCACCATGGCTCTGTTATGGCCACTAAATCCAGGCTAGCCTACACCATGATAGCCTCCAGGTCTGGAATTGTATTTCCCAGACTTCTTGCATTGGCACACATGGCTCTTCATATCTTACTTGTTCCCTGCCTGTTTCCCTGCTTCCCCCTCCTCCTGCATGTGCTGTTCCCTGAAACTCCTCCTGACCCCCTCTTCCCTTGTTACTTTCTCTGTTACCTATCTCCTTTACTTCTGTCTTCTTGTTTTTCTGATTTATACCCCCTTGTCCTCTGCCTTGCCTCCAACCAAGTCTTCTTGTGTCCCTTCCCTGGGGGCAGCTTAGTTCCCTTGGGATCTCCTTCCCTGCTACTTCATTATCTGGGGGCCGGGGGTACAACCTACCCCTCAGCTAGCTTAAATGTTCATCCAAGTAGTTTTTAAATCTCCCTCTAAGGACTGTAGTCCCCTCTCCTGGAAAGATGCAGGCCATCTCTCCCATAGAGGTGCATATCCTCCCAGGTTGCCCCTATATCTCCAATGTAGCTGAAGCCTTCCTCCATGCACTATACCTTCAAACAATTGTTAAAAGCCCTGATGCAGAGTGTCCTATCCTTTCCACAAGTAAGCCTTTGGTAAAAGACACCTTGCATGCTGCCTACTTGAGTCTCCTTCCCAGCTCCCAGAAATTTCCCTGCACTGCTCCTACCCTGTACTTTGCCAGATCGTTTGCCCCCAGGTGGATGTAGGCTTCTATCTCCCTCTCTTCTTCTGCTGCCCCTACAATTCTCTGGATCCACTCTCTATCCCTCCAAGCTGAAGCACCTCTCAGGCACTTCACATCCTGCTCCCTCCCCCCCAAGTCTATCCCCCTAACAGTAGAGTCCACCACCAGCAGCTGCTTCCTCCTCTCCTGGGGGCCTCCCCATCTGAGGATCTCCTCTTCCTCCCATCCAACTGCTATGGGGCCTCCTCCCTCTGCCCCATCCTGCCACTATGGTGAAAAAATAGTTCAGTGGTACAAGCTAAGGAGTGTGTACCTCCTGCCTCCTCCTTCCACCTCCCAGAGCCCAACAAAATCCAACCACTTTGCCTTTGCATAGGCATCCTCTGGGGAGCTGTGGAAGATTTAGTGGCCCCTGGGTGGGGCATAAGATTCTCTGTACCATTGCCAGTTTGTCTCAGAGTCCAGCAACCTCTACCTTTTTTTGTTTTTGTGTTTGTTTCGACACGCATTTGGGGACTAATAGGTCATTATTGTTTACTGTTTGCTAGAGAAAAGGGAACATATTATGTATTACAAAATCACACATGCCACAATGCAAAGCATCATGGGTTGCATATGCAAATCACCGCAGAATACTCTACTGGTTCAGCTTTAAGCAGAAATGCATGGTGCCGAAAGGCCTCTCACACAGTTTGCAAAGGATGTCAACAGAAGACATAGACACGTGTTTCATCCTACCAGGACTCATCAGTATGCCTCGTCTGTTTGACACCCCAGTGAAATGAACCAGCTACCCTAAGATGGACTATCTGAGTTATATTGTGGTAAACCCAATTAAAACAAAAAACTATTAAAAGACAAAGAACCTCTGTGTGCAAGCACTGAGGCAATGGTTACCCCAAAGGGCATTTGGCTGGGAAGCCAAGTTACAAAGAAATACAAAATCACACATGCCGCCACAATGCAAAGCATCATGGGTTGCATATGCAAATCACCACAGAATACTCTACTGGTTCAACTTGGGAGGCAGTTTACAGTATACCAGTATACCATATTATGTATTAAATATTATTTTATTTATTATAGTTATATTGTTGTTGGATGTTAGGTGTATGGGTTGATACTATTGTCATGTTTAATATGTTGTAAAGGTGCCCTGAGCCTTCGGGGATGGGTGCCTTAAATAAATAAAATATACTACTACCTTATGAAATGTACATGTAAATTTCACATTTAATACAGGCAGTGGGATTGCCAGTCATACTTCATTGTAAGTGTCAGTTTCAATGTAACTGTGGGGTAGGTTATCATTATTTACATGCAACAGGAGTAACTACACTGTAGTTACATTATTGTTGCACGTAGCTACATTGCAATTGCAACTGCAATGCAGCTAATGAAACTTAAAATGTTACTGGATTACCCCCATTCTATGAGCCTTATTGAACTCTCTAGGAAATATGCAATTTGAGTTTTCTTTTACCTGCTATATTTCCATTGATTACAGTAGCATTTCTGCCCTTATGGCCACTGTGTGCTCATCCTTGCTTGCACAGGGGAGGGGGTTCATATTGTGGAACCAGCTGGCATATCCAAACCAGAAGGTGTACTGTAAACTGCCTCCCAAAATTTAAACCTACTAGAAAAGGCTAGATTCTATTCCCTCAGTCTCATCAGTTCTGCCTTTATAGAGCATTAAAACACTCAAATACAGGTTTGTCAACACTAAGTGAGTCTTAATAAACAAAGTTGTTTTGTGTCCTCCACTATCCCACAGTCCAGCACTCTAGATAGTAAGCCTCTCAGAAAAGCAGAGTGAAATCCTATGAGGCAGGGGGCCTTAAAGCACTGGGGCTGGTTCGTTCATTGCATTGATTTTGAGAATAAACAACAATTTTCTACTTCTGGCTGTGCTGCTGTTTGTTGTTCCTGCATCCTCTTGATTGTCAGGAACTAGAAGTTTTAGAGAGAGAGAGAGAGAAATTTTTGCAGATTTAAGATATATTTTTTTACAGGGCTCAGTGACCTGTTTCAGCCTGTTTACCAATTGTATACACAAAGCTAAACATAAGCCTGTATGCAGAAATGTATACTGCTTCTCATTTCTTTAGGTAAACCAGTACATTTCCTGTTTGTAACGTACAGTTTGTGTGTCTTTAATTTTCAGGTATCAGCTGCAAGAGAGGAAGTGCCTGGTCGTCGTGGTTTTCCTGGTTACATGTACACTGACTTGGCTACCATCTATGAGCGGGCTGGCCGAGTAGAAGGAAGAAATGGTTCCATTACACAGATCCCAATTCTAACCATGCCTAATGATGGTTGGTATATTAAAAAAGAAGAAAGGTGGTTACCTAATAGTACAGTAGTAGAGCTAAGCTCTCCCATATGGTCGAGCCAGAATTTGGGAGTGAGCCCAGGTCATGAGCAATTGGGTGGTCCAGGGCTGGGAGTGCTGTCAGTGGAAGTGTTTCCTGGCCCAGAGAGGAAATGACACCTTGACTTCATCCTCACTGACATCCTTAGCAGGGCCAGAGTTATGACCCATGCTGTGCACTTCTTCCATCGAGGTGCCTTGGCATTAGAGTATGCATGTTATTTCAGAAGGAGAGGGAGGGGAACACCTCAGTGAATTTACTGAAATCCAGCATAATGAAGGCATAGTACAAATACAACCCTCAAGATGATGGCTCATGACAGGTATTCTCAGGTCATGACCAGCCAACTCACCTTCCCACCAAATCTGAACAGGCCAAAGAGTGGAAAATACCCACAATTCAAGAGCTCTGTCTTCAGGAGCAAACCTCAGAGGAACTGAAGATGAGTCAGCTGGACTGGAATTAAGAGGCCACCAATGGCAGCCTTTGTGCTGGGCAAAGAAGACAAACATGCTTAATAAAAAAAGAAGGAAGAGAGTTGCCCCAATGGTAGCATGCCACACTACAATGAGCATAGCCTGGGCTCAGATGCCAGCTCAGATCCCTGCTATCATACAGAAATATGGCTGAACGTGCAGTCAGTGACATCCCTTCCCTGCTGGGAAAGGGGTTCTTGCTGTGGTTGGTCACTGAGTCAGAATACTGTCCCAGCACCAGGATGCTGCAGGCTGGCACGCTGACAGGGAATCCATGTGGGTGGTGGGGGAGAAAACAGGAAAAACTACAACCTCTCACAGCCATTACAGTGACAGCAGCCTGTACTTACTCCTGGGCCAGCCTGGGCCACAAAGCTGAGTCATGGCTGTCAGGGCTGTGAGATTTTCAGTCAAGGTTTAAAGAGGAAAACAATAGCAGGGAGATGGCAAATGGTTTGATAAAAATAAAAAAGGGAGAAAGAACCAAATAGGGTGTTCAGTCTATGGAAAGCTGGAAGGATGATGTCCACTTCATTAATTTACTGCTTCATTCAGTGACATGGGCAATGTGGGTGACCATGCATCACCCAGTTCTCTCCCGACATAACATGGCATGCTCAATGCCCTTCTGTGCAAAGGCAACTATGGTGCTAGGTCTATAATAAACAGGAACTTGAGTCTTCCAAAAACAACATCTTTACTTGCTCAGAAGTCCATTCTTTATAGAGCAATAAAATATTGGAACACTCTTCTAATTTCAATAAGGGAAGCTTGCAAAATTGTTGGGGTTAAAAATATTTTAAAGCACAACTAGACTGAGCCTGTGGAATGTGTTTGTTTTATCTGAATGTATGTACTGTTATTTGTATTTATTGACAATTGTACATTGTACTTGCTTTTTTGTCTTTGATGTCTTTGAAAACAGGAATTATTTGTTATCAATATCATATTTGAATGCCATGTATTGATGCCACTTTTACCACTGCACGTTAGAAGTTTCTTATTGAACCATACGCACAGTTTATTCTCTGTACTAATCTATTTTTGTATTTATGTACTGTTTCACCAACTTATTCTTTTTCTACCAAATATTCAACTAACTTGTTATTGTGCTTTATATTGTACTTTGCATTGTACTGCTTTCTTCCATTGTTCCACTCCCCTGGGTTGCACCTGGAAACAAGCCTTGGCTTAGTGTGTCTCTCCTGGTTACCAATTTTCAAATACAAAGTAAATAAATAAAACATAGTCATTGGTAACCAAGTATACCAGCACCCTCAGCTCCCTGCCTCCACTATCTTTTTTATTCTGTCTGTGTTCTGGATGGTTGATGCCCCAGGAAAACACCTGATCATCCCCCCATTGCTCCACCTCACCACTCACCACCATCTCTGCTCCATTGATCATAGAATCCCTAACCACTAAAACTCTCCTAGCCACATTCTTCTTACTCTCATTCCTTGGTGCCACCAGGTTGTCACTCCGGTTTTCCCGAACTGACCCCGAGTCCCCCTGCTGGAGTAAGGTACCTGACTCTTCTCCAGGTGTGCAAAGCGATTAGTCTTTGGAATAGTATGGGGTGGTTTACCTCTGTGTGGCTGCCCCTGCCACCCTTCTCCCTCTCAACCACTCTGCACCCCTTGGACCAGTGGGCCTCTGGGGGAGTGAGAGCGTGGGCTGTGGGATCCAGTTGAGCTGGTGCCACAGGAGAGATATCTCTTCCCTCACTGCTGCTATCAGCTGAGCATGGAGCTCTGCAAAGGTGCAGTGACCCCTCCTCTGGTGTGTAACCCTGAAGAAAATCCTCATTAGCTTTAGCTGGCTATACCTCTCTTCTCTCCCTCTGTCTATATACTGCCAATGTTTTTTCATTTGCAGGTATGTCTGGCTTCCTCTGGGAGCAGGTTGGAACAAATGCTTACCAAGTGACATGAGTCTCACAAAGTTGCTTTGTTAATATCCTCCTTTCATTATAAGTGGCTTAAAAGGGACTTCAATGTGTATCATGTTTGTCTCTCTCTTGCACTTAGAGAGACTGTCTCCCAGTGTAAGGGAGAGATCCATGCTATAGTTGCAGCAAGAGAGATAGTGCTAACACTGGAAACATATGACATTGTTGTGGAGCTTCCACAAATTCCATACATATACATATATAGGTATAGATACATATATTTATGCAACACCAGTAAGGATACTAATTGAAAATATCAGTGATGTTTTTGCCACTGTGGGGACCTAAACTGAGAATATAGTGATATTTTCACTCTAGGTCCATAGTGGTACAAATATTCTTACTTTAGATCAGGACTGGCTGGAGTTGTCTGCATAAGCAGCATGATTCTGTTTTTAGACTACTGCTGTTCACTCATTCACCTTCTCCAGCACAGCGACAACATCCCCAATTCACTGACTGACCCAATACTACAATAAATAAACCATTCACAAAAGGCAGTTTTCCATCTCAGTTAAGTAACTTTCTGTTTTGCTGAACCTCTTGCAAACATTTGCCACAGAACACACTACAAAACATGAGCCATTAGTGCTTTTTCTCAATACTGCACCAGCATGCCCTTGAATCCTATGCCATGGACAGAGCTTAGTCTTCTGCATAACCAGCATGCCTCCACCTGGTACTCCAACAGGCTGCATCCTTGCATCGATCTGATACCGCCACACTAGCACTGCACTAAATCTGTCATCTGTGTCATGAGGGCCAAAAAATGCTCGGTTATCCGATACTCTACTTGGTCATCCTAAACTGCAATTTAAACTACACAAACAACAAAACAAGAAAACAAGCATAGAACTTCATTAAAGTCACTTATAACAAATGGTGTAGCAGAAACTGAATATGCAAAAGCCCTACCAGAAATATTTTCCCTCATGCAGTTTGACATTTGACATCACTTGTGGCTTCACTACTTGTGATGTCATAAGGTTAAGCTGCAGCCAGAGTAAAATATCAGGCATATTTCTATCAGGGCTGTGGCATATCCTATAAATATATATATATATATATATATATATATATACACACAGGTATATATATATATATATATATATAGCAAAAACTGTGTTAATGCTCTAGTTATGGATAAAGCCATAAAAGTAGGCAAATGTGGCATTAGGGTTTTCAAAGCTAACACACCACACCCACCCTATACACACCAACAGGCATTGGGGTCACCAGCCCTAACACTCACCCCATTCCATAAGTGAATAAGATGAGACAGGTACAGTATAGGAGAATGGGGTGAGCGTTAGGGCTGACAATCACAAGATACATCCCAGAAGACTGTAGGTGCATGCAGGGTGGGTGTGGGGTGTTAGCTTTGGAAACCCTAATGCCACATTTCCCTACTTTTGTGGCTTTTATCCCTAACTAGAGCATTAACACAGTTTTTTGCAATTTTTTTCCTTACTATTTGAGATAGTATAATTGTATCCTTATTTGCCAGTCGGAGTGCAGGGCCCTCCTGTCTCTGCACTCCCATCCCTCCATAGATGTGTATAAGTATCTAGCTGTGGTAGCATAAGGCTCTGTGCTTCCATTTATAAGATAACAGTGACCAAATTGTCAGCATAGCCATCTTATTACCCGGCCCCATGAACCTAGTACAGAACATCTTTGAATCCCATCCAAAACATAATTCTATGCAACTGCAATGCCATTCTGTGCCACAGGTGTAAAAACACATTTTGGGCAGGATTTGAAAAATGACAGCTGTGACATGCATGAGGTAGGGTAATAAGAAGGCTATGTTGAAAATCTGGGGTCAAAATATTGAACATTTTCAAAGTTATGAAAGTGTGTAGGGAAATTGCAACCAATGGTCATAACTTTGGCATTTTTTCATATTTTGACCCCAAATTTTGAACATGGTCTTCTTATGATCTCATCTCATAAACCCCATAGCCAAAAATTTTCAAATCTATGCCAAAACACCATTCCACGCCACAGGTGTGAAAACACATTTCAGACATGATGTAAAAAATGACAGATGTACTATTCATGAGGTGGTGTAAAAAATTGGCTATGTTGAAAATTTGGAGTGAAAATATTGAAAATTACTGAAGTTATGTGCATGCATAGAAAATTTTCAATCAACGTGCATAACTCGGAAATTTTTAGGAATGTTTTCACCAAACTTTCAACATGGCCTTTTTGGGACCTCACCTCATGAACACTGGTGGTGAAATTTCATTATTGGGTCCCAAAAGGTGATTTTTTGCCGCGACAGCGAAGTCACCTTCTGGGCCTGATTAATGAAATGACAATGTCAGTGTTCATAAGATGGGGCCCCAAAAAGGCCATGCAAAAAATGTGGTTAAAAAATTCCAAAAATTGGCAAAGTTATGAGCATAAGTTCAAAACGCCATTGAATACATTATAAAGCACTTACCTTGGTTCCTCGGTTCGCAGTTCAGCTTTGAAGACTGCAGATGTGTCTCAGTCCACAGAAGGTGACAGCCTACAACCTCCAGTGGTAAGTATAGGGTAAGGTGGGGTGTGGGGTGGTGGATGCTCAGTTGGAGGGTCGGATGGGGGGGAGACGATGGGGACGACGAGGGACCATTTTCTATTTTTCTGGTTTAAAAGAAAAGATGTTGGGGAACTGTTTTTCTCTTTACAGGTACAATAAAATAAATATCTCTAGACACCAAAAGTGAGCTCCCCAGTGTCCCAGAGTGCTGCTGGGGTGACTTGTAATGCCGACATGGGGATTGGACCCCCTGATGTTGGCACATTAAATGAAACTATGGGCTGCAGGGTGGGGAAACTAAAATAAAAGAAAGGGGATAGCAATCAGAGGGTGAGGGAGCCACTAGACACCAGAGACAGCAATCAGAGGGTGAGCAGTGCCACTAGACACCAGAAGCAGTGATCGGAGGGTGGGGTGTACCACTAGATACCTGGGAAAAGGGTGGCTCACAGCTGACACTGCAGCCGGCAGCACAATTTCAGCTGCAGTTGCAGAAGTAAAGAAATTCCTGATATTCTCATACAGAGAATATTGTGGAAGAACTCCTCTTGCTAACTTGGGCATCTGGGATTTTGGGTGCCCAGAAAATATATTAGTGGGCACAATATTAAAAAACAAACATCAGAGTCTAGCTAAACATGTCCTGTTTAGCTAGGTTCTGATGTTTGTTTTGAAAAACGGCAGAATTTTTATCTACTTTCCACTGTTGTTACTTCGTGGAAAAAATCCACAAGATGGTGATTGGCATGGCACAAAAAAAAATGTTTGATGCCATGCCAAACAAGTGCCGGGAAAGCAAAATGCGCAATGGCAGCATAAAAAAACTCTACTGTGCATGCACAAAAAAACGTAATCTCAAACCCCCTACTGTACATGCGCAAGTTGGAAAACACTAAAATTTAAAGCCTTAAAACTCTGGAACCCTTTGATATTTTTCACAAGACCTGTCAAAGGCATTACCTTGGGACATGACACATGTTCCCTGCAAGTTTGAGGCAACAATTCCTTTCCATGTAGGCTATAGGCAAGAGCAAAAAAAAAAAATAATGTTAAGTAAAGGAAAAAACAGTTTTATTTTCTAAAAATGACACATGCAGATCTCAGAAACCACATAAGGTGCCATCACAAAAATTTCCACACATCAAGACTTTACCTCCTAGACAACACATACAAAATGTCAGTTCATTCTGTCAAAGAGAGTCAAAGATATTAATGTGCAAAATTTGAGGTTTAACATTAAACAGGCTACTCAACCCTAACCATAGGGGTGCAATATGGAAAATAATAGGTATAACACATTATCAATTATTAACAAAAAAGTCAAGCCGCTCCAATGGAACAAAGTCCATGTAGGCAATATGAACCTGTAGGTACAAATAAAGACAAATGACTGGCACAGAGGAGTCTAGCAAACAATAAGGGTTGTGAGCCCTTTAGAATGGCGTGACACAGTGGGAAACTTCATAAACAAGTTAAGGAGACAAAAAGATTAGGTCACATTAGTGTTATAGCAGGAGGATTTGAAACTAGCGACTACCTCTTTTCTTAATGCCTTCTTGAAATAGACAGTTTTGAGGAATCCTAAAAGGGTTTCAGGTAGTTAGTTCAGCCAGTGGGATGCCCTTACTGCAAAGGAGCTCATGGTTGGGCTTGTCTCATGGAAAGGAATTTCTAGCATGTTCGTGGCATACTCCTCGGGGTGTAATGGTTGTTAAATGGATGGAATAGGTTACGGATACCAGGAGGGGTTTGGCCTAACAGTGTCTTTTTGTGAGCAGGCAGTACCTTATTCTGTCCTGTAGGGGAAGCCAATTGATTAGCATATAAAGGGTGCAGCTGTGTGCAAGCTTTTCCACCCCTAGGGCAAAGTGACAGGCCTTGTTGAGCATCAGCCTTACTCTGTTAAGTAGAGTCACTATCTGCAGTGTTTCAAGTTCAAGTTTATTGCAGGAAAATTCCATTGCGCAAGCTCATTCACAAGGAGGTCCTGAGACATGTACACCGATGAAGAACATTACATAAAATGTAATACTTGATAGAACAATAGTATAACATGTATTCAAGGTGTACACTTGGATCAAACAGGATATTACATACAAGGATATAACATCAGAAGACAATAGACAGTGAGAAGACATATGGTACATAATGTGTAAGCACTTCAAGGTAGCATACCAGTAGTACAAGGTAGGGTAACTGGTGTTTGCAAGAAATAATTTTAGTATATTGAGCAGCAACAGGGAATAAAGGATAAATGAGGTAATCAAGGCTTGGCAAAAGTGAGGGAAGTAATATATACGGAAAGAGAGACAAGAATAGGACGGGGAAGGGGAGTAGGTGTGGGATTCTTGCAGTAGTGGTCACAGCTTGGAAGTCAGAAGCTACGAGAACGTAGTTAAACAAATTGGTTAAACTGGGAGGCCATAGTCTAGAATAGGTAGAATTGAGCTGGACACTACGACATGCCTGGGATCGGTGGTAAAGTTAAAGCGATTCCTGAACAGAGCTCCCAACTTCTGGTTTACAAGGCTGGCAATGTTATCCACATGTTGGGTGAAGGATAAGGTGCATTTCAGGGCAACACCTAGATATTTGAAGGAATTGACCTGTTCCAAACTAGCACCTTTTTCATTAAGGATGACATGGGGAGAGACCTTTATTCAGTTGTGGGCCAGAGAATAACATGGTCTTTATTTTTATGTAGTTTAAAACCAATTTATTTAATGGGAACCATTTCTGCAGGAACTCAGAGTTTTCTTGGAGGAGAGAGCATAATTTTGTTTGGTGTGGACTACTGGCAAATATAACAGCGTCATCAGCATTCAAGAGCACCTTTGCTGTCTGGCAGACTTGTGGCAGGCTGTTAATGAATAGGCCAAATAGGGGCCCAGTATTGAGCCTTGAGGCACTACTAGTGAAACCCTTTTAATGTCTGAGAGAAGGCCATCTATCTTTACCTGCTGTGAGTGGTCGGAGAGGTAACTACAAAACCAGGTAACAGTATCCTAGGCGAAACCAATGATGAGTTGCTTATCTAGCAACAGCTTATGGTTGACAAGATCAAAAGTTTTGGTCAGGTCGGTTCCATGTCATAATGGTGATCGTAATTACGGCGAGTGTACATTGCCAAAAAAGTGAAACGACGATGTACACTTCCAGCGAGGCAACACTGGCGAAAACACATGTTTTATATGTTATTTATGCGGTATATGCGGTAGGCTGCACCTCCCACCCCCCCTTAAAAATTATTCCCAACTTTGGGGGGGGAGGGTATGTTGGGAAGGGGGATAACCTTTTTAAAAAAGATTAACTCCCACACACAAAAGACAAAATATCGGGCCCCTCCTCAGCCCTGAACCCTGCACCCTCCCCACTGTAGCCAGCTACCCTCACCACCACACAGCTAGCTTGGCAGCCTCTTGCTGCACTACCTTCCACATACCTTCCCTCCCCTTCCATTCCCCATCCTGTCCTTCCAGTTGCCTTGTTGTTCACCCATTGCTACCCTTTCAGAGTCGCTCACATAACAAGCGCTGAACTTGAGTCGCTCATATGCGAGTTGCTCAAGTTTAGTCACCATTTTGATGGGTTACCAGTCAGGTCAATGTAGATGGGACCCACAAGGTGACTGCCATCAAGGGCCTCTTGCAAGAAGTCGGTGTACTCTATTAGGGCAGTGCTGGTTCTGTGGTGCTTCCTAAAATCATGTTGCTGGGCACAGTTAATGTTATACCCATTTAGGTAGCTGACCAGTTGATCAGATACTATGCATTCAAGGGCCTTGGACGGGCAGGAGATGTTTGAAATGGGCATGTAGTTAGCAGGGTTGGCTCAGTCACCACCTTTGAAGATAGATGTGACCAGTGTTGTTTCCCAGGTGGCAGGGAACTGGGAAAACCACAGGGAGAAGTTGAATATCTTTGAGATGGGGAGAGCAAGTTCCCACAGGGCCGGGGCCAGCATTTTCATGTCTATCACATCACTCCCCATCCTAGTTTTACCAAGTACTCTTAACATATCTGAGGGTATCCGATACTGAGATGGAATTGAAATAGAATTTGGGTAAGCCCAGGTCATAGACAGATCTGGCCGTGAGCCCAGAGTAATTGATGCTAAGTGTTATTGTCACAGTATTGGGAGGGGAGGGAATGAGCTGAGGTCAGTGAATACTGAGTTGAATTTGTTAGCAGTTTCAGTTGGATCCAAGGTTACAGCTCCACCAATATTGAGAATTTTTAGGAGGCGCCTTATCACTTTTACCCAGGAGTTCTGTTATATTGTCCAAGAATTTTTTCCCATTACCCTAATTTCTGGTTTACTGTTCTTTGCAGTGGGAAGCCTTGGCTTGCTTTATTTCTTTAGTGCACCTATTTTGAGCTTCCTTGCACCTGTGTGTGTCATCCATAGAGCCAGTTGCTCTTGCACAGTGCCACAGGTTATCCCCATCACGCATTCATTCTAATAGATCAGGGGTGATCTAGCCTGGTGCAGTGTCACAAATTATGTTTTTTCAGGGAGGCAAATCTGTCACAGATTGCCATGAACTGATTTAAGATGTAGTTCTGAGCAGTGTCAATATCTGGGATGACATCTAGGTAGCTCCAGTAAGTCGGTACCATGTGCTCTTTAATTCTTCAATCTTGTCATTGCACAGGACCCTACTGGTTATAGTATAGTACAGGGAGGTGTCTGTGGGGTTTTAGCAGATCATACACAATGTATAGGGGAACGGTCACTGATTGAGTCTGGTAGGACAGAGATATCAAACAGCCTTTCATGGTGGGTTGCCAGGATCCAGTCAATTAGGGTTTTGGCTCCTGTTTTGTAGTTGGCTCTAGTGAAGTCAGTGACTACTTTTGTAAGGAACAGGCTAGCTACAAGATTTCTGTGAGTCATGCTTGTTTTGGCAGCCTAATTAATATTAAAGGCAAGGGTGACTACGATCTCACAATTTTGGCTGGTTTATTTGAAGTGTCTAGTGAACGATTCAAGGTCAGATTTGTGTTTGCCCGATGGAATATATGTTGATATTAAAACTAGTGATTTACAACCCTTCCATAAAAGAAATTTGACTGTGAGACATGCACAGTCACTAGTGAGATTATCAAGCTTAATTTTGTAGCCCTGAAACTCATCTTTTAAGTAGATTAGGAAACCGCCCTGCCATTTAGCTTGCTGGTCTTCCCTAAACAGATTGAAGCCTCCCAGTGTCAGGGTGCCATCAGGAGTTTGGGAGTAAGCCAAATTTCTGTTAGGTATATTAGGTTTGGTTGGACAATTGCAGCCCAAGCAAGTTTAAGGAGCAGGCTCTCTTTTAGCTTCCCTTTATGATTCATACCCACCCTGCCTTTTCTGAGAAGGCCTGGGTTAGGGTGAATATTACCAGATAATAGTAGATGGGCCAGTATAAGTGTTTTTAGGTTCCTCATTCCAGGGGGTACCCTTATTGTTTTTGTATTGGGTGTGCAGTGTTTGATGATGACCTTAGTACCAGGGGTGACTTGCTGTTGGGTGTAGCACCTGACGGTAGCTGCTATTCTAGTATGTGTCATGTTGGGGTCAGTCAGAGGTAGGGAGCCTTGGGAGGGTTGTTCATGTGTGCCTGTGGCCATATAGCACTAAGTTAGGGTGCAGGCAAGGGCACCCCTTCTGTGATTTGCCAATGACTCACGTTTTGTGTCCCAGTTTTAAGCAGGCCCAGGATTAATATTGTGATGAACAGCAGTTTGGTAGGGAAGGGGATCAATCAGGTGGAGAGGTGCATGGCACAAGTTTTCAATAATAAGATATCTATACCCAATTGACAGTCTAGGAGCTCTGGAGAAACCTGTGAGGTCCAATGCCAGACACAGATTAGAGAATTCCCAGGGTATAGATAACAAAATCTGAAGGCCAGGTTTAGCCTGTAGGTCTATGTGCATAAAACAAGTACATCTGGGAGTGTTTAGGGATTATAGTGGGCAACTTGCAAATGGCTGGATCAGCAGAGTAGATATAGCAGGGTGGACAAACTGGGGTAGACAGGAGTAAAATTAAATGCAGCTGGGTTTGCAGGTCAGGCCAGACAAACACTTAAGTAGACGGGGTAAAAATTAAGTGCAGCTAGGTTTGCAGGTCAGACCAGGCAATCACAACCATAGCATATTATAGTATCCCACACACAGTAAAGTTGAAGGTCTGTAAAGTATCAGTTACTGTGGATAGTGCAGGCACCATAAGATTTCCATGACAAATTGATACCCCTTTTGACTGAGAAAAAAAGACAAAGTTTCTGACTGTACAATCTGTAAAGTATAAGTTACTATAGATAGTGCAGGCAACCTATAATTTCCCTATCAAAATGAAACCCTATTGGCTGAGTAGAATGACAGTGTTTACAACAGGTAGACTGTTACCTGAGTAGAAGAGGCAGAGTAACAGTAGGTAGCTTTCAAATGAGGTTGCAATACTAGTCTAAGAAAACAAAGTCAGGTACAGGAGAGAACAGGTTTCTAGTACTTGGGGCAGCATGGCTGTCCGACACTGACTCCCAGAGCTGACACCCACAGTATGGCACCCTTTGTGCTGTGGCCCTTAACACTCTGGACTGCAAACGTGGAGGACCACTTGGGGGCAGGAAAGAAATTCCCACAGTTGTCCTCAGGATTGGTCCAGGAGGCAGCTGGAGGAGGGTTGTCTGCTCGGCTCTGTGCTCTGATTGGAGCAGAGTCTTTTAATACTTTCATTCCCAAAATTGGTGTTGTCCCATGGCGATTGTGGGGGACAGTTCCCCTGGTGAACCCCCTTGTGACCCCTGTGAATGGTCCCCGATGGTGTCTGCTGCATGGCTTGTAGCAGTTCAGATTAGGAAGTCCAACAGAACAAAAGACTTCCTGTTGCAGGCAGCTGACCTCTGATTGGTCTGGGAGGCAGCTGGAGGAGGGTCATCTGAGAGGCTCTGTGCTCTGATTGGAGCAGAATCTTTCAATACTTTCAGTCCCAAAACTGGTGCAGTTCCATGGGAATCATTTGGGGGGGGGTAGTTTGCCTGGTGAGTTCCCTCCCAACCCCTGTGACTGGTTCCCAGTGGCATTTGCCATGTGATTTGTAGTGGCTCGTATGGCACTAGGTCTGAAGAGCACTGTCAATAACAATGCTGTAGTGACAGTGCTCTTCAATACAGTGACACTACTAAATGCTGCCAGGAAACACAGCATGAATGTTAGCCGTCGATGACCGCTACCATTCTACAATAAACATCAATAAATCTCTCTCTTTTCTTGTGGGTGTCTCTGCCCCGTTGCAGGGACTCTGCCTGTGTACCCACCATATTTAGAGATCTTAACTCCGAGGGGGACTGGATCATCGTGAAAAGCTAAATTTATGGGACCATGGAATTACTGTTTCCACGTCCCCTTATAAAAAATATAAGTTTTCCACACAAGTAAAATGTTGCAGGGAGACCAGGATTAGAACCCTGGTCTCCCAGTCTTTCCTGGCTGAGCTGCTGCCATAACCCACTCTGCCACGGGGCAGCTCAGTCAGTGACTGCATTTTCCTCCTTCTCCTCCTCCTCCTTCTCCTCTGGGTGCGTGTATAACGATAGGGGTAGCATTAGTTGCTTGACGCTATTCTACCCCTGTCACTATTCCAACATGCGCAGTTCCTGCAGCGCAGTTTATACCGCATTGTTCAGGAAATGCTCTTTTAACCTGGTACAACTCATACTAGGAAGCCCAGTGGTACAAAGGGCTTACTGGTGCAGGCAGCTAACCTCTGATATGAGCTTTGCTCTGAAATTTTCGTGGTAAAAGGAACTTGCCCTAAAAAGAGACCTGGTTTTGGTTTGGTGAAAACAAATTAATTGGTTCCTGAGAGGATATAGATACCACCTGTATAGTTAGTGTTAAGTAGGATGTTTAATGTTAAACCCCTAACTTTGCACCTTAATAAATTTGCCCCATTCAATGGAATTGCATGAAAATTTACAAGCACAGTATGGTGGTCATGGTCTCTTGATTTGTCAAGTTTCTTGATGGTCGAATGTCCACATTCTGAGATCCAGATAGTGCATAAAGTGGAAAAAATGGGGGGTTTGCTCATTGTTTTGCTTCACCTATAGCCATGAAAACATATTAATTGGATCCTGAGTTATAAGGATTTGAAATTTTGGTTCTGAGCATGCTCAGTAGGGTCTTTCATTTATATGTCCAATGTTAAAGAACAATTTCTGGCTCATGAAAGAGGATCATTTTGATCTTCTTTTATGATCTGAAATTCTTCTTTTGTGAGCTGAAATTCTTCTTTCTTATGGTCGTCATCTTGATTTTTATTTAAAAAAATCCCAAATTTTAAAAACCCATAAAAAGTATGTCCTGGAGAAAACACAAACAAACTCAAGAATCTAGCTAACCATTAAGCTTGATTCTGGAGTTTGTTTTGTGAAAAATTACCCCAAAATATGAACATAAGAACATAAGAATCTGCACTCAGAAGGAGATTGTGTGGTTCATCTAGTCTGCCCTGGTTTTCTACCCCCCACTATAAATTTGTCTTGCTAAGGTGACTATACTGTCTATCCCATGCCTGTTCAAATTCACTGAGCATCTTGGCTGCCACTACCTCTGGTGGCAGGCTGTTCCAGGTCCACCACCCTCTCCATGAAAAAGTACTTCCTAACATTTATTTTGAATTTACCTCCCACCTGGTGCATATTGTGTCCTGTAGTACATGCAGCCCCGTTTTCCTGGAAGAGGTTCCTGGTTTGTACTGTGTTGATTCCTTTAACAAATTTAAATGTCTCAGACATGTCTCTTCTGTTCCTCCTCTGCTCGAGGGAGAATACATTTAGCTGGCTGAGCCTAGCTTCGTATGTTTCATGGTGCAGATCCTGACCATTTTGATGGCATGTCTCTGCACAGTTTCCAGAGGGTGTATGTCCTTTTTTAGATGAGATCTCCAGAACTGCACACAGTACTCCAAGTGGGGTCTCACCAGGGACCTTTACAGTGGGAGGATTATATCAAGCTTCCTACTGGTAATACCCCTACCAATACATTCGAGGATGCTGCTTGCCTTTAGTGCCACTTTTTTACATTGCTTTCCTACCTTTAAATCATTTGAGATCATGACACCAAGATCCTGTTCCAGCTTTGTTTCTTCTAATTGCTGCCCCTCCAGGACATGCTTCATGCATGGGTTCCTTCTACCCAAGTGCATTACTTTACATTTTTTGGCATTGCATCTCAACTGCCAGTTCCTAGATCATTCTTTTAGCATCCTGAGATCTGCCTCCATTTCTGCGATCCCTTCCTGTGTGTCCACCCTCTTGCAGAGGTTTGTATCATCTGCAGAGGCAGACTTTCTCTTTCAGTTCTTTCGCGATGCCGCTAATGAATATGTTGAAAAGGATGGGGCCTAGTACGGACCCCCGCGACACATGGTTTAGGGACATCCCTAAAATCCTAGGTGGAAGGCTTAGTGAGGGCTTAAATAAAAGAACTATAGTTCTTTCATGAGACCATACAAAAGAAATAGAGAAACCTGATACCTGCTGTTTTATGACCAGTACATTCTCCAAAGGATTAACTGATGTTGGGATTACAAGGGTGCAGTCAGGTTGTCGGTGGTAGGGAGCAGCTGGGGTAGGGAAAGCGAGCAGTATTGGGGTGGCCAGGTGCAGGAGATGCCCTGGGTTTAAATGGAACCTTGAGAGAGGCCAGATATGCTTGGCTTCTGTACCCAGGGTCCCACCTGACTGAGTGGGCTGGCAGCTGGGGGCTGGCAGCATCCACTAATCCCCTTCAGACAGTATTATGCAATGCCAGGTCAACAAGGAACAAGACCGCAATTATTACAGACTTGACTTCCTCTGTTGACCTGGCTTACATTACAGAAACTTGGTTGGGTGCTGATGCTGACCCAGTTTTTATTTATTTATTTATTTAAAGTGTTAACCAGGAAGGCATACTGAGCAGAGTACTGCTCGATTTCAGATGCGCCTGGGGGTAGGGTAAGAGGGAGTACAGACAGAATTATAATGAGTACAGGCAGAATTATAAATGTCCAGACACATTCCAAAATAAACGTACAAACAATACAAGGAAAGTGCAGCACTACTGGCAGTTGTACAACTCATATGACTGTAAGATACAGTAACAGGCTTAGTTACAGTGATGAGGCATAGGACAAAAATAAAGGAACAGTGCAAAGTAAAATAAAATAAAATTAAAGACACATAGCAAGAGAACCATACATGGTAGAGTGCAGTTCAACAGGCAGCTGTGCAACAATAAGGGAATGGTACATAGAGTGGATTCTGTCCAATTTCAGGTGGTCCAGTTACGTAGTCAGGAGCTCACATGGTTGCATGTGCAGATGGGGTAGAAGTATTTTTTGAGGAGAGAGTTAAGGTGCTGACCAGCGGAGGCATGGCAGATGTCCGAGGGGAGAGAGTTCCAAAGTTTAGGCATGTGATAAGTGAATGTTGACTGGTCTGATGAGGTTGACATGTGTGGAATGGATAGTTGTCATGAGTCATTATTTCTCAGTGTGTAGCCCTGCATAGCAGGGGCCGAAAGGATGGAGGCAAGATAGGGAGGGAGGGAGGGGGGCTATGTCCAGTATTTGACCTTCAGCCTGGCGCTGTGAGAGTGACACTGGTCCTGCAATGAGGGGAGGTCAAGGTTACTGTATAGAACATAGTGATGAGAGTGTGGAGGACAGTTGAGGGCAAAGTGACAGAAGGAGTGGAAGAGGGGGTCCACTCTGGCTAGAGTGGACTTGGGAGCGGCACTGTAGACTATGTCCCTATAGTCGAAAATAGGGAGAATAATCTTCTGCATGATTGCATGGTGATCCAGCAGTGGGATGCATCCACTATTATGGTACAATGCACCCAGCTAGAGCTTTTTGTGGATGGCATCGATATGTGCAGAGAAGTCTAGGTGCTGGTCATGCCAGTACCTGAGATATTTGCTAGAGGTGCAAGTTACAAGAGTAGTCCCATCCAAGGTGTGGAAGGAGGGGGTGGCAGGCAGCCTTGAAAGTTCTAGAGGCAGCCATCCCCTCTGGCTATTCCATAGTGCACTGTCTGAGGTGGGAATGCAGGGGTGGGGCAGTGGCCATCTTTTTTAGATCCAGCCTGGGTTTTACTGTGCATCCGGTTGGAACACCCAGATCTTTTGAGTGTGTGGCTGTGTATGGGGGTCCAGTTGCAGGCTGCAAGAGTCTCCTTATTTACCGCCCTCCTGGGCTGGTGAGGAATTCCTGTGGATGTTGTGGATTTCATGGTTGACCAGGTATTGGAGTCCCCCAGGTGCTTAATCCTTGGGGACTTCAATACCCGAGTCGACGATGAATCCTTGCAATTTGATTACAACCTCCTCCAGTTGATATCATCACTGGGCCTAGCACAAGTTGTTACTTCTGTGTCCCACCATCATGGCCATATGCTCAATCTGGTGTTTCAGCTGGTTTTTGAGGTGGGGAGCCTCAAGATTGATCAGGTCACCTGGTCTGATCACTGCACAGTGAAGTTCATGGTCAGGGCCCCTCCAGAAGTTCCTCCCCCATCGAGATGGTCAGCTACCACCCTTTGAGTGGTTTGTCCCCAGAGGGACTGTTGGCATTAGCTGACCAATCTAGAGTGGACGCTGCATGTGCGATTGGCACCTGCGAGGCAGTGGCCACCTATAAATAAGGAGATATCTGAAGCACTTGACGTTGTCACACCAGTATGTATATGACCCAGATCCTCTCACTAGAGATCCCCCTGATTTGGTGGGGATCTCAAGGCAGTGAAGATCAGCGGTCAGAAGTTGGAGCATTGCTAGTAGAAGACCTGGTTGGAGGAGGGCAAACTGGCCCTACGTGCTCACTATGGTGAGTACCAGGAGACAATTTCCCATAAGAAGGCATAATTCTTGTCCAGAGAAATTGCTGCAGGGAAAAACAGACCTTCTCAGCTTTTTTGGACTGTGGATAGGCTACTCCACCCAGCCTGTCTACATGCTAGACAGACTTTTTCAAGCACATTATGTGATGAGTTTGCTCCATTTTTCTCTGACAGGGTGTCCTCTATATGGTTGAGGATTCTGCCAGTGAGGCAATTGATGCCTCACAGTAGTCAGACTGAGAAGAACAGAGTCACTCCATCTTTCTGGGAGGAGTTTAAATCTGTGGAGTTGGCTGAGGTCATTGAGGTGATCTCAGAGCTTAAGCACACATATTGTGAACTGGACCCAGCCCCGATGCATTTCTTGATGAGATGTGCAGGGGCTGTTAGCCCAGTGTTTTCCATGATTGCTTGGTGCTCGATGTCAGAGGGTGTCTTCCCAGTGGTCTTGAAGGAGGCCCTAGTGAGACCACTCCTGAAGAAACCATCTCTCGACGCGGACGTCCTGGCGAATTACCATCCTATCTCCAACTTGCCATTTTTGAGCAAGGTTGTTGAGAAGCTTGTGGCACAACAGCTAGAAGATCACCTTATGTCCTTTGACATCTATGAGCCATTAAAGATAGGTTTTAGGGCCAGACACAGCACTGAAACAGCATTAGTTAGGGTGCATAATGATTTGCTCAGGGTAGAGATAGAGGAGACTGGTCAATTTTTGTTCTCTTTGATCTCTCATCAGCCTTTGTCACTGTAGATTACATTGTGCTTCTTGATCGGCTCTGTGAGTATTGTGGACTTGCCGGTGTTGTCATCAAGTGGTTTGAGTCATATTTCTCTGACAGGGTGCAATGCATAGTGATGGGGAACTTCTCCTCTTCTCCAATGTCCCTGTTATGTGGAGTACCCCAGGGCTTGATCTTGTCACCAATGTTATTTGCAGTGTTTATGCTGCCCCTGGGTGAGATCATTTGGCAATTCAGTGTGGAGTTTCACTGCTATGCAGCTGACACCCAACTGTATTTGTCATTAGCCCCAGGAACATCCAATTCTGTTGACATGATTAACAACTTCCTGGCAAAAATCAGTGATTGGATGTCCCCCAGATGGCTGTGACTGAACACAGACAAGATGGAGGTGCTGGTGATCAAGACAGGTCATGTGCATGATGGGAGTACACTTTGAGTTGTTGAGATGCCACAGGACTTTTTCTGGGGTCTGCTCTGATGGTGGCCTCCCTGAGGGTGCGAGATCTTGGTGTGATCCTAGACTGCACTGGCTGTCTGTCAAATGATGAGACCTTTTTAAGGTGGGCTTGTTCAACTTTAAGGCCCTATATGGACTGGGCCTGGGCTACCTGATTAAGCTCCTTATACCTGCCACCTCAGTCTGCTCTCTCTGCTCCTCATCCAGGGGCCTCCTGGATGTTCCCAGAGTTCAGCTCAAGACATCTGGTGACCATGCCTTCAGTGTTGCCAGGCCTACTCTGTGCAACTTACTGCCATATGCAGTCTGGGAGGCCACTTCCATCGAGGTGTTCAAGTGGCGGCTTAAAGTCAACCTTTTCCACCTGGACTTCTCAGAGGAGAATATTTGATCCACCTGACTGTTGATTGAAAGGTGACCCTTATTTTTGAAGCTGAACATTTAGTATTTTAAATCTGTATAATATGTTTTTTTTTGTAATTTATTCTTTTAAAATTATTATTTGTATTGGTGTTCTTGTTAGGTGCAAAGTCGCCTTGCCTTCTTATCTCTAACATTGCTGAGAGGCATTCCAATAATCTGACTCCTGCTTGGTGACAGCTTGCATCTTGTTTCCTCCTGGTTGTGTTCAGTAACCTGAGCCTCAAATCACCAATTCCCATGCTTTCTCATCTAGCCCTAATTAAATTGGTGTTGTGTTGATGTAACCATGGTCTTACGTCTGGTGTCAGGTGACTGGCTCAGGCTGGAACAGGACTGCAAAGATTTATAGCTGAGGGATTACATCTTACATCTTGTCTGTATCTTCAGGTTACCACGTACTAGGATGGGCTGCTGCTAAATTCTCTGCTACTGCCTGACTGCTGATAATGTTTAACTATATTTTACCAGCTGCTGCCACCCTTATTCCTACTGTTGTGTTGCTTGCTCTCTATCATGGTGGTCTGAGTTTCATAATTACTAAGTACAACAAGCTGCTTGTGAACAGCCTATTACATTCTGACTGCTGAAAAGTATTAAATCTGTACTTTACTGGTTGCTGCAACCCTTATCTCTACCGTACTATTGCTAACATCTCATCTGTGCAATCTGAGTCTTTGGGTACCAAATATAAGTGTCTGTCTGTCTGTCTATCTATCTATCTATCTATCTGTCTATCTATCTATCTGTCTATCTTTTTATTCCTTCCCCTTTCAGTTCAGCCAGCCCTCCCTAATTCATTCTCAGTTTCCCCATTTAACTGATCAGAGCACACTAGGGTGCCCACCCCCAGTACTACTTCTCTTGCCCCTTCCCCTCTAGATTGCCCACTTGCCTTCTTTAATATATGGTTGGTGGCACCAGGGTGCCCACTTCCAGTGCTGTCGAAGAGCATCCAGACACTGAGGTAGCTACTGCATTGGTGTCATCAGGAAACTGTTGTATGTTGTTTGTCTTACCTGATGATGGCTGTCTGTGTTTGCTTGTGTGGTCTTATCCTTCTGCTGCTTTTGGGGGGGTGATGAGTTAGGGTTGGAAACCCTAATGAGACATTTACCTACTTTTGTGACATTAAGTTGAACCCTAACTGGTGCATTAATGCATTTTTTGCAAAGAATAGTTATCTATCTATCTATCTCTCTCTCTCTCTCTCTCTCTATCTATCTATCCATCCATCTATCCATCTATCTCTCTATCTATCTCTCTATCTATCTATCTATCTATCTATCTATCTATCTATCTAAGATCTTAATAAAATCATCCTATGGGCTGACAACAACAATATGAGGTTTAGTTTAGAAAAATGTGTGGTTATGCACTGTGGAAAGAATAATCCAAAACAAAATTATAAGATTCACAATACGCGTCTTCATAAGGTTGATGCATGTAGGGATCTGGGAATTACAGTCTGTAGTAAAATGAAAAACAGTGCCCAATGTAGGCAAGTTGCTAAAAAAAAAGTAAATCACCTAACTTATTGTATCACAAGATCATTCACAAATAAATCCAAGACTGTAATGTTACTCCTTTATAAAAACACATTTGCATCCTCATCTAGATTACTGCAGTGTAGTCAAGTATGGAGCCCAGGACTAAAACAAGATATAGCCATCCTGGAGAAATCACACCATAGGTTCACAAAGCAGATACTATTTTTAAAAGGTGCTATGTGACAAGGGTGACTGCAGGACGGTGACCCACGGAAGGGCGCAAAACCACCAGGGCAACTGAAAAACAGTCAGTTATGTAATGCAGGGGACTTCATCATCCACACCCCCCTCACTTAGGTTTCCTACTCTGGGGGGGCACAACTCGAGGAAAGAGGGGAAATCCCAGGTCATTCACATTGTCAGCGCCATTGTGTTGGCGCCCTTATGACCAGTCGCTGACATATAGCCGCCCACATCACAGACTACCCTTTCAAAACACTCTACCTATCAACAACAACTAGAAACACATCAGCTATGGCCATTACAGGTTAGAAGAACTAGAGGGGATCTTTCGGCCTTATATAAAATTTTGGAAGATGTTGAGCTGATATCCAACTTGGAAATCATATTCAAAGGAAGTATCCATAATTAAGAACTCACGATAAACAAATAAGAGGGGAGGTATCCAGGACAAATTTTAGACATAATTCATTTTTGCCCAGGGTGATAAGGCTGTGGAACAAACTCCCCTCTGACATTGTAAGGAACTCCACCTTTCTAGTTTTTAAATCAAATCTCGATGCTTATTTCAACAAAAACAATCCCTATGGAGATATCCAGAGAAGTGGGGTCAGTAATCATGTGCATTTGGCCTTCCGCTGCCTTAATACCATAGTATGAACCATAGTATGTATGTGTGTGTGTGTGTGTGTGTATATATATATATATATATATATATATATATACATATATATATATATATATATATTATATATCTTATATATATATATTATAGGGCAGGACTCACCCCTATATTTAGGATTAAGTAGGCACTTTAATGTTAAACCTCAAATTTTGCATGTTAATAACTTTGTGACTGTTCAACAGATTTGCATGACATTTGGAATGCGTGGTTTGGTATGGTAGATCTCTTGATTTACCAAGTTGCGTTTTGGTCAGACATTTGGTTTTTGTACAGCAAAGAGTAAAAAAATTCACTTTTTGCCACTTTTGTGATTCTTTTGCCCATGGCATTGTACAGACATCGTGTGGTCTATTAGTCTGAAATGTGGGAAAAATGTAAAGAGCTTGGGCCAAGGAACATGCCATCATTGGTTTGATGAAATAATATTAATCCGTTCAAAAGTTATTAAACTTTTTATTTTCCATTATATCCTATGGGAAAATTTATATGTATATTTTGTGAAAGAAGAATGGCAATCTGGCTATCTGGTTGTCCCCTCATGGCTGAAGATCTTGCATGCTCGCGGTAGAAAATCTTCTGCTGCCATCTTGTTTTCAGTTTTCTGACTGAAAAAATGTACTTTTCTCCACGGGTGACTTTTGGGGCAAACGAGGAATAGGTTTTGCTCAGGGGAACCCCCTCTATCTAGCCATGCCTTTGGTTTGCTTAGGTTTTGTCAAAAAGTGGAGTTTTAAAATTAAAAATTCTTTGCTCATGACACGCTAATGTTTTTCTGCTGTGAGCCTGCAAATTATTTGGTCGTGAGACGATTTTCGACCTTGAGCTTCCTCCATGAGGGGACAGCTAGATAGCCAGATTTTCATGACCAGATGTCCGTGGGGAAAACCAGATGACCCTAGGGATGACCAGATGGCTCAAACTGGGATTACCAGATGTCCGCTCATGGCCAAGAATTTGTTGGGCTGAAAAATTTGCTCACAGCCAAAAATGTTTTAAAGGTTTAAAAATTTTAAAATTGCATATCTCAATAATGATTTGGTCTTTTTACTTGAAATTTGCAGGGTGTTGAGGGGATGTCCTAGATATGTGAATTATCCTGTTTAGGTTTTGGGGAATTCATTGTTTGCAGAGGCATTCATGACATAGTTGAAGTCTGTGTCACAACTTTCGGTGCTGTTATCTCAGAAATGAAGTGAGATACAGAATTTTTGCTACTGGTAGTTTGGATCACCATTAGGTGATCTATGCCACAGGAACAAGATTTTAAACTGCACAGTAAGCCTAGAGTGAAATTTTTTATGTACATTGCATGGTTCATTACATATTGTCAAATTACTGTGACAAGGGTTCAAAGAGTACCTGTGCAGCACATTTAGGTGCCCATATCTTGGAAATGATGCAAGATACAGGCTCAGTCATTGGTTGTTGCATGAACTACTCACTGTCATGGTTACAATGACACTTGAATTTTTTTTCTAGCTGTTACGGTTACAATGATATGGCCAAATTACTGTTACAAGCATTCAATGTCCTATAGGGCTGCCGTATGGCTCTGCAGCTATGCGTAAGTGGGAGCACGGCTGCGTCCACAGATGCATATTGTTATGCAGAAATGGACAAGTTGGTTTGGCCCAGCACTCCCACCAATACATGTTTTTTGGTAGTTATATTACACTTTTTCAAAAAGTAAGGAAATTCATGGCAAAAAATGCATTTAATGATCATTTAGTTAAAAGCAAAAGTCAGAAATTAAACATTAGGGGTTCAGCCCTAACTACACACCCAGCACCCCATCACTCCACCAACTGACAGACACTGGAGTGTGCCATTGGGGTTGTGAGGCCTAAATTTACCCCATTCTTCTTTACTGTAGCATGTCAACCTGCTTACACATGGAATGGGGTAAGAGTTGGGCCACATGATCCCAATGGCACACCCCGGCATCTGTCAGTCTGTGGAGGATGGGTGTGTGGGATGTGTGGGGGAGGTTAGGAGCTCAACCCTAATGTTTCATTTCCTGACTTTTTCTTTAACCCTTGAAATGATGCATTAAACATACAGCTTTTTGCTATGAATATATATATATATATATATATATATATATATATATATACATATACATATATACATAAAGAGAGAGTAGATCCCTGTTCTTACTTCTTGTAGGCTAGCTTTAAAGAGGCTAAGGTATAAGCCACAAAACATTCAGAAATGTTGAGTTTAATTTATGTAAACTGCAAAATGTGCAGCTCCTATAACTTTAAAACTAGAGAATATAATACCACCAATTTTGGTAGACTTAGAGACACTGATAATGTGGGTATGTGTATTAACTTTCAAATCTCTTGCTTTAAGGATTGCCAAATTATAAGCTGCAAAAATAGCAAAATAAAATCAGCAACTGAAGTTGAATTTCATGAGCTTTTGTGAAAATTATGGGATTTTGTGATAATTCTTTAAAAGCCATATTTATAAATTTTGCTCAGTCATATACTTCAGCTGCCATATAAGAGGAGGAATATGGCTAGGTACAGTGATAAGTAAGGTAGCACTCATATGGGGCTCCATAATAAAAGTACAGTTGTGCCCAGCATCAGGTACCCTCATGACAATCAGTATCTTAAGTGAAGAACCATCAAGAATAGTCAAGACTATCACTTTGCACTTACCTATCTTCTTACAATTTGCCAGCTAACTACTAGAACTCACATGCTAAATGGCTTGTGAACTCACATGCATACCCTGCATTGTTGGTGTACAGTACCAGCTGCTAACTCTTTAAGAACCCTGCAGATAACAATCTATAACATCAGCATTTAAAAACATTGGTACCAAGTGACACCAAGCATTACAACTAGTTTCTACTAAGACCATTGTGAGAGAAGTACCTGGATATCTTTGGAAATGATGAACAATGATGCTGGGTGCCACTAGCAGGAATGTTGAAGGGGCATTGCAGGACAATGGCTCTACACAGAAACATAGAAATTGTCAGCAGATAAGGACTGCTAGGCCCATCCAGTCTGCCCGTAGGCCCTGTAGGCCCTATACACTGTATGTGGCCACTGATCCTATGTGATCAATGGCTTGTCATCACTTCCTCCCCTCTCAGGCTTCCCTTGTGCCTGTCCCAAGCATGCTTAAACCCCTCCACTGTGCTTGTCCCCACTACCTCCTGTGGCAGACTATTCCATGTGTCGACTACCCTTTCTGTGTAGAAAAACTTCCTCACATTACCTCTTAATCTACCCCCTCCAATTTCATATTGTGCCTCTTGTTCTAGTACTTTTTCCACTTTGGAAAAGTTCCCCCGCCTGCACCTTGTTTATGCCCTTAAGTTACTTGAAAGTTTCAGTCATGTCTCCCCCTGCTGTCTCCTCTCCTCCAGTGAGTACATATTGAGGTCCCTTAGTATCTCCTCATATGTTTTGTGGTGTAAGCCCTTCACCATCTTTGTTGTCCTTCTCTGTATAGTCTCCACTTTATCTATGTCCTTGCGCAGGTGTGGTCTCCAGAATTTCACGCAGTACTCCAGGTGAGGCCTTACCAATGTTTTATACAATGGCATCACCACCTCCCACCTCCTGCTAGTGATACCTCTGCCTATGCACCCCAGCATACCACTGGTCCTCCCTGCTGCCTTTTTACACTGCTTTGATACCTTAAGGTCCTCAGAGATGATAACCCCTAGGTCCCTTTCCACCTTGGTGACAGTCAGCTCCTCTCCCCCCAACCTGTAGCTCTCTCCAGGGTTCCCTCTACCCAGGTGCATTATTTTACACTTCTTTACATTAAACCTCAGTTGTCACATCTCTGACCATCTTTCAAGCTTCTCCAGGTCCCTCTTCATTTTCTGTACCCCTTCTGGAGTATCCACCCTGTTGCAGATCTTGGTGTCATCTGCAAACAGGCAGACCTTCCCTTTCAGCCCCTCTGCAATGTCACTAACGAAGACATTGAACAGGACTGGTCCTAGTACTGATCCCTGAGGTACCCCACTGGTCACCCCCCTCTCCCCAGATTGTACCCCATTTAATACCACCCTCTGTCTCCTGTCTGTTATCCAGTTCCTAACCCAGTTCACCACCTTGTCTCCCATGCCTAGACTACTCATCTTGTTAATCAGCCTTCTATGAGGGACAGCGTAGAAGGCTTTGCTGAAATCCAGGTAGGCGACGTCTACTACCCTTCCCTGATTAAGTTCCCTTGTCACCCAATAAAAAAAAAAAACTATTAGATTCGTTTGACATGACCTTCCTGCTGTGAATCCATCTTGCCTCAGATCCAGTGCACCACTGGATTCCAAATGTGTCACTATCTTTTCTTTCAGCAGTGTCTCCATGATCTTTTCCACCACTGAGGTGAGGCTGACTGTCGTGTAGTTCTAAGTCTCCTCCCTACTGCCACTTTTGTGCAGTGGGACTACATGTGCCCTCCTCCAGTCCTCTGGAACGACATCTGTTTTGAATGACTCTGTGAGCAGGGCCGCCAGAGGTGCTGCTAGTTCCTTTCACAGCTCCGTTAATATTCTCAGGTGGATGCCTTCTGGCCCCATGGCCTTATCCACCTTCAGCTTTGTGAGTTCTTCCAGAACTCTCTCCACTCTGAATGGACTGGTATTCACTTCTCCCTCCCCATTGCCTCTGCACCCCAACTGTGATCCTTGATATGCCCCCTCCTTAGTGAATACTGAGCAGAAGTATTTGTTCAGTATTTCTGCCTTGTCCAGATCCCCCTCCTTACACTCTCCCTCCTCCCCTTTGAGTCTCACAATCCCCTCCCCATTTTTTCTTCTTTCACTAATCCACCTATAAAATGCCTTATCCCCTTTGTTTACAGACTGTGCTAAGCTCTCTTCTGTCTGTGCCTTCACCCCCCCAATAGCCTTCCTTGCTTCCTTTAGACATTCAAGGTACACCTCGCTGTCTTCCTCCCTTTGGCTCCCCTAATATTTCCTGAAACTCAGCATTTTAGCCCTGACTTTGTCCCTCACCTCTTTGGAGAACAATAGTGGTTTCCTTCTTCTTTTCCCTTTAGTCACTATCCTAATGCATTGGTTTGTTATATCCACAATGGCTCCTTTCAGTTTCTTTCATTGTTTTTCCACCCCTCTACTATCTCTTCCTTCCACAGGACTGCTTGTATACATCTACCCATTTCAGTGAAATCTGCCCTCCTGTAATCTAATACTCTTGCCCTTGTATGGCTTGATTGAGTCCATGTCTCCATGCTGAACCACACAATGTGGTGGTCACTGGACCCCAGCTGCCCTTCCACCTGTATTTCTTTGACTCTGTACCCATTGGTCCATACCAGTTCCAGAACTGACTTGTCCCTGGTTGGCTTGTGCACCAGCTGCCTGAATACAACCCCCTGCAGGGATTCTAGGATGGCTGTGCTTCAGGCTGAAACAGCCATCTGGGTAGTCCAATCCACATCTGGCATATTGAAATCCCTCAATAGCAGGATTTTGCCCTTACTTGCCATGTCATGTATGTTCTCCACTAGTTCCCTGTCTACTTCATCCCTCTGTGCTGGAGGGTCTGTAGATCACCCCAGTGTGTATCACTGTTCCATTCTCTGGCTCCAGGGTGACTCACACTACCTCGGCCTCCCCCTGTCTTTCATGAACTTCTGTAGCCTTTATACCATCTCTGATGTACAGGGCCACTCCCCACCCTTTTTACCCTCCCCATCCCTCCTGAGCAATTTATAGCCCTGTACATTGACTTCCAAGCCATGATTCGCAGAGTACGATGTCTCTGTTATTGCTGCTATGTCAAGGTCTTCATCTACCAACAAGGCCTCCAGGTCTGGAACCTTATTTCCTAGGCTATGGGAATTTGTTAGCATGATCTTCCATGTTTTACAGTCTGCCCTACCTCTGCTCTTCTTATCCCTATCCAGCATCTTTCCCCCACCCCAGTTTCTTTTCCTATGTGCTCCTGCTGCCCCTATATTACTCATTATACATTCTTCACCTGCCTGCCCCTCTCTGCCTATTTTTACTGTTCCCATAGTCGACTTATGTTCCTGCATGTTCTCATGGGGGGTGTTCCTAAGCCTCCTGGCTGTCCCCCCTTGGCCAGTTTAAATTCTCACAGTTGAAGCATTTAAACTTCTCACAAAGGACCAAGGTCCCCTTCTCAGATGGATGCAGGCTGTCATCCTGATATAAGCTTGCATCTGCTCAGGTCAGGCCCCAGTCCCCTATGAAGCCAAAACTCTCCCTTCCACACCAATCCTTCAACCAGGAGTTGAAAGTATGGCTGTGGAGTGCCCTAGCTTCCCCTGTGTCCTGAATAGGTAGCACCCCTGAGAATGAGACAGAGCATGCTATCTGCTTCAGGTTCCCCCGAGCTTCCTGAAATCATCCTGGACTCTGGCTAACTCCACCCTTCTCCTGGCCAGGTCATTGATCCCCATGTGGACAATGACACCCAGCTGCTCTCTCCTAGCTAATACTGTAGTGATTTGATGGATCCACTTCCCATCCCTCCATGCGGCACTTCCTGGGAGGCACCTGACCTCCCTCTTTCCCCTGCTAGGTGACCCTAACTCCACTCCCTGGATAATAGAGTCCCCCACTAGGAGAAGCTTCCCCCCATCCTCCAGGTTTCCCTGCTTCCCTTCCCTAGGGCTCCATTCTGGAGGACCCTCCCATCCTCCCTGGATGCAGCCTTGGATTCCTGAGTGGGACATTCTTGTTCCTCCAAAACAGTGTAGGAGTTAGTAAGTGGGACCAG
The DNA here is from genome assembly GCA_016271365.2 of Neoceratodus forsteri. NCBI lineage: Eukaryota > Metazoa > Chordata > Ceratodontiformes > Ceratodontidae > Neoceratodus > Neoceratodus forsteri. The sequence continues at coordinate 721,782,617 of CM057454.1, forward strand.
TTGGGGGATGTACTTACAACCCCCCTTCCTCACCCTCCCTGAGCCCACTGTAGTCCAATTTCTTCTCATCCGTGGCATTCTTTGAGGTAAAGGTTGTGGACCTGGTGGTCTCTGGGTGGGGGTGGATGCCACCTTCATCTTGGCTAATTCTGCTTGGAGACAGGCAACTTCCTCCCTCAGCCCAGAGAGATGCCTGCAGACAGGGCAGCATTGTAGCCTCCAGAATATCTGCCTGAAGACCACCGCTTCACAATCACTGCACTGCACCACTCCCATCATGTCTGATTCCCTCTTCAATCAACTGCTTACTTAAGATGGCTATTTGATATCTCCCAAAAATATGTTTTATTTCTGTTGTTTTCTGTTATGTGTCCTCTCTTTCCTTCTTCCTGTATGGATGCAGGATGTTGCAAGGCCTTATGGACTCACCCAATAAATGTAGGGCAAGCCCTGGGGTGGGTGGGTTGTGGGGTGGGAGGGTGGGACTACACCACAGGCTGTGTCCAAAATAATCAGCCAAGGAGTCCTCTGGCAGTGACATCACACAATTACCAACTTGTCTGTTAAAATCCCTCAATCCTGCCCAAACTAAATTTAAAAGCACACTAAATGGCAGTTAAGAACACTGAAAATGACTCCACAATCTCCACAAGGGTTTTATACAGACCCTCATCTCAGGGGGAGGAAATGGACAAGGAAATGATAGAAGGCATCCTTGGGATGGCAGAGAAAGGGGAGGTATTGTTGATGGGAAACCTGAATATGCCAGATGTTAACTGGAGTACCTTTGCTGCAGGCACATCCTAGAGCAGGGTAATTCTTGATGCCCTAAAGGGGGAATACCTCAGACAGCTAGTGTTGGAACCCACTTGGGAGGGAGCAATCTTAGACCTGGTACTCTCAAATGGGGAAGGAGAAAGGGTCTCAGATTTAGAAGTGGGTACCCATGTGGGAACAAGTGACTACCAAACAGTGTGGTTCACAATAAAAACAGCCATAGAGTCAAGCCATACAAAAACAAGAGTATTGTACTTTAGGGGGGCTGACTTTGGGAAAATGAGAGAGTGTATCAGAAAAGCACAAGCAAATGGGCAAGAAGGAGGGGTTGAGGAACAATGGAGAATAATCAAAACAGCCATCACAGAGGCAACACACCTTTGTGTGAAGCAAATCAACAAAACAAAATGAAGGAAAAAACAATATGGTTCTCAAAAGAGGTAGAAGGGAAGGTTAAGGAGAAAAGGATAGCATTCAGGAAATATAAGGAAACACAGAAGGAGCAGGACAGAGAACTTTATCAGTTAAAGCAGAAGGAGGCAGGGAAGGCAGTCAGTATAGCAAAGGCACAAACTGAGGAAAAGATAGCCAACTCTGTAAAGAAGGGGGATAAAACATTTTATAGGTACATTAGGGAGCGAAGAAAGACCAAGGGAGGGATACAGAGACTTAATGGGGGGGGAGGACTGGGAAGAGGGTGACAGGGAAAAAGCAGGGATACTGAATGTATATTTCTGCTCAGTATTCACAACGGAAGAGGAGGGGGAAGTACCTAAACCAAACAAGAGAAACACTCTGAATAGGGGGGTCGATACCAGTCCATTCACAGAAAAAAGGGTTTTGAAAGAACTCTTGAAACTGAGAGTGGACAAAGCAATGGGTCCTGATGGGATTCACCCCAGAATTCTGAAAGAACTAAGGGTAGAACTAGTAACGCCACTGACTACTCTCTTTAACAAATCATGGGAGGATGGGATGGTACCCGAGGACAGGAGGAGGGCAGATGTGATTTCACTTCACAAAAGTGGGAGCAGGGCAGAGGCAGGAAACTATAGACCAGTTAGTTTAACCTCAGTGGTAGGGAAAATGATGGAATCACTTCTGAAGGAAAGAATTGTTGAGTACCTAGAGGCCAGTAGGGCACAGGATGCAAGGCAGCATGGTTTCACAGCAGGAAGGTCATGTCAGACCAACCTAATAGATTTCTTTGACTGGGTGACCGAAGTAGTAGACCAGGGAGGGGCTGTGGATATGGCCTACCTAGATTTTAGCAAGGCATTTGACACAGTCTCACACAAAAGATTAATATACAAGTTAGTCAGCCTTGGAGTGGGTCCCAAGGTGGTAGCCTGGATAAAAAACTGGCTGGACAACAGGATGCAAAGGGTAATAGTAAACAGAGCCCACAGTGAAGAAAGGAGGGTAACTAGCAGAGTACCGTAGGGTTAGGTACTGGGACCTTTCCTCTATAATGTCTTTATAAGTGACATTGGAGATCTCCTGGAAGGAAAAGTATGTCTCTTTGCAGATGACACAAAGATCTGCAATAGAGTTGATACACAAGGTGGGGTGGAAAGGATGAGAAGGGACTTGGCAAGGTTGGATGAATGGTCAAATGTATGGCAGCTTAGAGTCAATGCTAAGAAGTGCAAGGTAATGCACCTGGGAAATAAAAACCCAGGGGAAGAGTGCACAATGGGGGGTGAGATACTAACAACAACAAAAATCGAAAGAGACCTAGGAGTAATTATATCAGATGACCTAAAGGTGGGCAAGCAATGTGAGAAGGCAGTAAAGAGGGCAGGGGGATACTGGGATGCATAGGGAGAGGCATCAACAGTAGAAAACAAGTTGTTATCTCTCTCTCTACGGACAGTTGGCGAGACCCCATCTGGAGTACTGCATGTAATTCTGGAGCCCCCATCTCCACAAAGACATAGACAGATTGGAGGCTGTTCAGAGTAGGGCAACTAAAATGGTACGAGGTCTGCACCAGGAAATATATGAGGAGAGACTAAAGCAGCTTAATATTTATACCCTTGAGGAAAGGAGGGAGAGGGGGGACATGATAGGAACTTTCAAGTGTCTCAAGGGAATTAACAAAGTACAAGAGGGTAGTGTCTTTCAGAAAAAGAGATGTGTAAGAACAAGGGGGCACAATTTGAAGATGGTGGAATGGCTCAGAGGTAATGTTAGACAGTATTTTTTCATGGAGAGGGTTGTGGATGCATGGAACAGCCTTTCTGAGGAGGCTGTGGAGTCAGGAACAGTGGGAGAATTCAAGAATGCATGGGACAGACATAAGGCAATTCTAGTGGAGGGGTAGGAGGAAGTAAGCTGTTCACTAACTAGAATCTGCAGCTTATCCATCAGGTAGGGAAATGGGCAGACTAGGTGCGCCAAGTGGTCCTTATCTGCTGTCAGATTCTGTTTATATGTTGATGGGCCTTACTTTCAAGGGGATAATGACTAATTTAACTAGCTTGGCTATATGGAATGTCAATGGCCTGAAATTGATCATTAAGTGTAAAAGACTTGCTGCAGAGGTGAAGAAGAAAAAAATTCAGATTGTACTGATGCAGGAAACACACATGCCCAGTGCTGACACTGTGAAAACAGGTGGGAACTTAGGGGCGGGATTGGATCACCTCCTGTTTTGCTACCAAGGTCGGGGGGGTGGTCATCTGGTTCCCTTGTAGAACTAGGGTAAGGGTTAACCAATTTGTGGTGGACTCCAGGGGGAGTTATGCCCTGGCCAATGTCACCCTCAAAGGAATTGGTGCCCTTTCTGTGGGTTCAGTGTTTGCACCCAGTGTCGAAGATCTGGGGTTCTTTCAGTGGTTAGCAGTGGACATGGCCCCTTTACTGGGTCTGTGGATGTTGGGGAGGAGGACTATAATTGTGTAAGGGGCACCATCAGTGAAAGGTCCAATCCGGACCCGGACCCTACCTCTAAGAATGCCAGGGCTCTGGGAGATCTAGAGAACACCTTTCTATTCTGTTCTAGGTTGCCCCTGAAAAAGGGACTGCCATGGTCTCAGTTGGCCTACCCAGTTACCAAAATTTTAATAAATAAATAAATGTTTGGCAACACTAGCATCCGACCTGTAGTGAATATAGCTTTTTTTCTCCTGCACATTAATGATAAGCCAGGCTGGACTGGATGCTGGTCAGTCCCTCCATTCTCTCCAGTATAGGGTCCACAAAATACTCCCCAATACTGATTTTGGACCATGAATCCCTCACTGTGGTCCTGTCCACCCTGGGCTCCCTCACCAGGGGCCACTCTTGATGACTTGATCCTCTCTTACTGAAGGATGCAGCTTTTGTGGAGGTCATGTCCACTTGGATTGGGGAATTTTTGCAGTACAATGACGGGGGGGGCACCTTTCATGGTGCAAAATGAGAGGCGTTTATAGCCTATATAAGGGGTCAGGTGATCTCCTATGCAGCCTACAGAAGGAAAGTGTCTGAGCAGGAGATTTTCCAGCTCAGAGAGAAGATAACTGCCTGTTAGGCTGCTAGATTTACACTGGGTGATACAGAAACTGAAATGGCAATTTAATTTGCTTAGCAGTGCATGAATTGAGCATTCCATCCTACTGTCAAAAGGTGAGGCTTACTTTGATAGGGACAAGGGTGGGAAATACCTGGCCTGGCAACTCTGCAAATGGGAGGGGGGGGAGTCGACTATAACCCAGCTCCATACGGGCGCTGGACAAGTGACTTCTGTCATGGACCAGATAGGGGATGATTTTGGGGCCTTTCACAAAAAATTGTGTACTTTGGAGATGTTCCCCTCAGCTCAGAAAACGGATGACTTCTTTGGAAAGGCACCTACACTCACGTTGATGTCAAGGGAGTTAACCTGCCTGGAATCTCTGTTGACTGTAGAAGAACTGAATAAAGCCATCAAAGCATTAAGGGAAGGGAAAGCCCTGGGGCTGGATGGCTTGCCCATAGATTATTTTTCAAGATGTTTGCTCCTACCCTGTTGGTGCCATTTCATGACATGCCAGAAGAGGGTCTGGAGAAAGGAGTGCTACCCACATCCACATGGTTAGCCACAACAATACTACCAAAATAGGGATGGACCCCAATAAATGTGCACCCTATTGCTTAGTCTCACTATTGACAATGGACTATAAGATCTTGGCCAAGGTGGTTGCTTCTTGTTTGGAACCCCTTCTCCCCTCATTGGTCCATCCAGACCATGCTGGTTTTGTGCAGGGCTGGCAGGGGAAGCAGAACATTCGTAGGACCTTAAATATTATTCACACATGGGGAAAGCAACCTCCAAGCATAGTGCCTCTATCTTGGCCCTTGATGCTGAAAAGGCATTTGATCGTGTGGAGTGGGGGTATTTATTTGAGACCCTGGGTAGAATGGGGTGTGGCACACAGATCCTGAGTTGGATTAGGACAATGTATACCTCCCCCACATCGCAGATAGTAGTTAAAGGAGAACTGACTCCTCCCCTTCATGCTGGAAAGGGGGACATGCCAGAGTTGCCCTCTGTCTCCCCTGGAGACACTGGCAGCAGCCATCAGAAGCCACAAGGCCATCCGGGGATTTTAAGGGGGAGGGAGTAAAGTGGCCCTGTATGCAGATGACCTGTTGCTGTACCTTAATAACCCAGCCCTGGACATGCCTTATGTCCATTCCCTGCTTTGGGAGTATGGCTCATTGTCTGGACATAGGGTCAACTGGACTTAGAGCAATCTCCTCACCATTGGTAGAGCAGAATTAACTTTGAATCTTGGTGGGCTGGCATTGGTGGACTGCCTCAAGTATCTGGGCAGACACCTCTCGGTCAAACTGGATCCCTACATGCCCTAAATTATAAACCTTTGACCCTTCGACTGGTGGAGGACTGTGAGAGGTGGCAGACCTTACCCTTGTCCTTGTTGGGGAGGGTGACTACTGTAAAAATGATGCTCCTTCCTTGGTGTCTGTATCTGTACTCATCATTGCCTGTCTTAGTCCACCTAGTGCATTTTAGGCACATAAATACTACAGTGTACAAGTTTCTGTGGTGGGAGAAGTCAGCCAGGATAAAACAAAGTATTCTTCAGCTCCCAGTGATGGGGGGGGGGGGTATTGGCCTTCCAAACTTCCATCAGTACTATCAAGCTGCCCAGCTGGCCTTCCTTCCAGTGGGTAGGGGGTACTGTTCCTTCTTAACTGGTGTTGAAGGAGGAATTCAGAGGCCATCTAAACACTGGTCTGTTGTCTGCAGCCTTGTGGTCTTACAGAGGGCCAGAGGTGACCAACCCTTTTTCAAGGGTCACTCTAAAGACCTGGCTGGCAGCTCATAGGTGTGTTGGACACCTTCTGACTCACTCCCCATTCACTGACATCAGTGTAGCAATGACGAATAGAGGGCTCTACACAGCTCAAATGCACCAATGCTTGTTAAAATGGTGGCACCTGGGAATACATTATGTCCACTAGCTATATGAGGGAAATGGGCTCATTGACTTTCCTACATTTGTACGGACATGACACATAGACCCACGTGACTACTTCATTTATTACAGGGTGAAGCATAGACTGGGGGACATGCTAGACTCATCATATGGATGGGTAATACCCTCCCCCTTTGAGGAAGTACTCTATAGGCCCCAACCATGTAGAAAGCCACTGAATACATCATACCAAACCCTGCTGAGAGCAGATAGTGATGTAGCAAGTTCTGTAATTGCCAAGTGAGAAGAGGGCCTTTCTATAAAAATTGGGCCAGCAACTTGGACGCTAGCTGCTAAACACCTGGGTTCATGTTCTCACAGTAACAAACTGAGACAGGTGCACCTCAATTCCATGTACAGGACATACCTTACACCACAAAGACTGCACACTATAAACCAGGAGAACCTAGACAGCTGCCCAAAATGCCACAGGGAGAAAGCAAACTTCCTACATCTAGCTTTGACCTGTCCAAAGGTGGCTCCATTCTGGCACAAAGTAGATAGAATAATAAGTGGAGTGATGGGTTACAGACCCTCATGTTCTCCCTTAGAACTCATGTTGGGGGCCAACCTGTGTCATCCCCAATGTAGGACCTTGGCCCTGTTGTGGTCCTTAAATCTGGTCAGTGCAAAAAAAAACAAAACATAGCACAAGTTTGGATGTCGGTTAATTCCCCTTCAATCACTAAGTGAGCAAGTAATATGAAACAGTGCCCAACCCTGGAAAAATCCAATTAACAGCTAATGGAAATTGTGGAGCATTTGAGCGGATTTAGATTCCCCTTATGAAGGCAATTTAGGTGGGCATTTTCTCCATTTGAGTGTCTTGGAGTCTGGGCTGGCCCTCCTCTCTGGATGTGTGTGTAATGGTGGTGCCCGAGCCAATGTTTTATGTACTCTTTTTATGTGAAACAGGCTTGTCTGACATTCCTACAAACTGTATTACTGTATCACAGTATTCATTGTGATGACTCCTACAGGGGTCAATGTCTGATTGCATTTAATGTTTTGTACCTTGATTGCATTTAATAAAAAAGAGTTAACAAAAAAAAAGAAAACAGGGCCTGTCAAAAATCACACAGCGTGGACACCAGAAAATGGGCGCAGTCAAAAACCATACTAATATTACTAAACCAACTCTGAAACCACACATGCTGTAATGTCATACTAACTTACTAACATACTATTTGCCAGCAGATTAGGCCTTACGGTCTATCGAGTCTGCTCGAACTTTCAGTTTTCAACCAAGCCATTCTTCAGACATGGTTTTCATCAGATACCCTCTGATTGCCAGCCCCATTTCATATCACACATTCCCTGGTGTCTAGTGACACCCCTCACCACCTATCACCCTCCCTGTACTGGCATAAGCACTCCTTGATATCTAGCCACCCTCCACACCACGGACACCAGCCAACCCACCCTGCCACCCCCTTACCAGTTTCGCCAGCGCCATGGGAGCATATATGGCAACCTGCACAGCCCTCCTCTCACCCCCTTGGCTGGCAGCTGTATGCAATGACAGAGAGTAGACATCCCATGCACTGTAAAGGGAGCACATGTACTATCTACAATAGACAGTGAGTGTGCTCCCTTTACAGTACACAAGATGTGCACTCCCTATCATTGCATATGGCAGCCGGCTGAGTTGGTGAAAGCAGGGCTGTGCTGGTCACTGTATGGGGTCCCATGGTGCTGGTAAAACCAGTAAGGGGGGTGCCAGACACCAGAAATGCTTATGATAGTATGAGGATGAGGATTGGTGGGTGCGACGGTGCCACTACACACCAGGAAATATGTGATATGATACAGGGCTGGCAAGTGGAGGGTGGGGGCTACTGAACACCAGGGACTTATTTTATATTACCAGGGCTGGGCTGGTGATTAGAGGGCAAGGAGGACAACTAGGCACCAGGGACTACGTTTGTTTATATGAGGTTGGTGATCAGAGGGCAGGGGGACTAGTAGACACCAAGGAATTATTTTGTTCTACTAGATCCAGTGCTTGGAAGATGATGGTGGGGAGAACACTGGACACCAGGGACTACCTCTGTTAATTTGGGGCTGGTGATCAGAGTACAAGGGGGCCAATGGACACCAGGAAATACTTGAATTCACTGGGGATGGGATCAGAGGTTGGGAGGGTGCCAGTAGATGTCAGGGAATATGCACACTTTTATGGGACTGAGCAATGGTGGTGGGGGCAGAGCTGGTCACAGCAGTGCAAATCTGTGCAACTTCCCATGCAAATGTACGCATAATGGGCATGCAATTGTCCCTTAGTGTCTTGCATGCCCACTGGGCTCATTTACGTGGTGCCATCTGAATATTGCACTGGGAGCTATCAGCGCCATCTGGTCTGGGGGGCACTCTGATCCAAAGAAAAAACACACTACGATGTGTACAGCTCCCTGCCGACTGCAAATCTTGGTTGACTTGGAACCTGGTGCTGTGATGCTGGTCAATGAGTTCATTGTCGAATTGGCATCGTAGAGTCATCTTAGCTGGAGCACTGATCCCAGCAGATACTAAAGGAAAGGCAATTACAAACAAAAATTAAGAGAAGCCTTGCTCTCCTGCTGTCTTACTTACTGTAGTCTTAAAGTCACGTAATATAGCTTACAATTCACACTGACTCATGACAGAATGGAAAGAGCCTTTCACCATTTAAATTGATGCCACTGAGGGTTCTAGACTCGTTAAAGAACTAACTACTGGAGCACAGGAAAATTTTAAAAATATTCAAAACAATGTTCAAATTAGGTAGCCCGTGACACGAGCAACCAAGACTGAGCACAAACAAAAATCGAGACTCAATTGCGGTGCATGTCAGGGGCTATGGATGAGGTAGGGTGACTGAATGGGGGTGGGTTTGCATATATGGCAACAGGATGTTACTACATGTACACGTGCATGGGGGCGCGAGCACGCTCAGCAAGGGGTTTTGAGGGGTAGTGCTACAGGGAGCTGCTGAGGTGGCCCCACGGTGTGGTGGATGGGTTCAGGGCTTGGGTGGATAGGGTGCTACGTTCGGGGTTTGGGTCTGGGTGCAGGTATGTTTTTGTTGCGCCTGGACCAAATTTATTTTTCTTCATAGTTTGCACCCCCGACATGCACTCCCCTTGAGTTGAGAATCCTAAAGTGGGGGTGTGTGGGGGGGCACAACCCCCTGCATTAAACTAAAAATTGTAAGTTCCTGGTGCCATTTTACTGTGCACCAGGGGGGCACATTGCCGAAATTGATTTTTGGTGATGTGACGTCACCATAACGGCGATCGCCTTTTCTTGGTCGCTGTTATGACATGGAACCTTCAAATTAAGCCATTTTTATGTACTCATTTTAATAAACAAACCATTGGATGGGTGGAGGGGGAAGTAAACCATTGAAAAGTATAGCATACCTAAAATATAATGCTGTAACAAGATGAGCTGAAGGGATCATAAATCCACTTCCCCCTTCATGCTCAAGGATTATTAACCAGTTAGCCCTCCAGATGTCATTATTTTCTTGTTTACTACACCTTTCTATAATTTATTATAGAACAGGTTGAAACAGTCCTGTAGTCTGATTGGTTGAAAACAGTCATATCTTGGGTGTTTAATGGCATGAGACATTTTGTTATGATTGGGCACAGTGTTATTGCTTATGAATATACTGCATGGGCTTGTGCATTTTCTTCTATTAAGGTGTGTGAAATAATAGGATTACAGGGATCGTCTCCAATTAATTTATATCTTTAATGTTTCGTGGAAGCATTTAATCCAGATGTAAACAGTTCCAAATGAGCATTTACTACATTGACAGCTTGGTACATCATGTGATCTTTTATTTCTTCAGATATTACCCATCCCATCCCTGACTTGACAGGCTTTATTACTGAAGGGCAGATCTATGTGGACAGACAGCTTCACAACAGACAGGTCAGTCATGAGGATTTATAGTCAATAAGAATGAGAATACTGTATATGTACTGTTATATTCAATATTAGCATTAAAGAGAAAGTCCCCTTAACCTTTTTTTCTGTATGCCTGTATAGTTTGTAGGCATGAACAGTGATTCAACAATGTTTTCCTCTCTTGTATCCCCCTAATTTCACCCTAATTTAAATTTAAATGAAGTTGCTTCACTCTGTTCTACCCTGGTGTGAGAACCATTACAAAGGTCAGGACCCCACTCACAAAAGGAACATGTGAGTTGAAAATGTGTATTTGCACATCAAAGGGACTTCATACTCGGTGAGTAAGCAAAGAGCTCCTGGCACATTTTGAATTAATCAGTTATATAACAAAACGTCACAAGCACTAGCATCCTTCTGCATTTTTCCAATTCAGACATACTTTAAACAACAGAAAACATTAAGGAAGTTATCTTGAAAAGTCTGATGGTCAGTACAAGACAAGAGTACAGGCACCTCAGAAAACATACAACAGAACTGGCTAACAGTACCACTACTGCTGGCTAGAGCATGTGGTTATCATCAGCTCCAGTGATGCCTTGGATGAGTGGGGTCATTACCTTTGCAATAGAGTCAAATAAGTTTCACATCAAGGCATAACAGTGTAAAGCAACTTCATTTAAATTTAAATTAGGATAAAATGAGGGGGTGTAAGAGAGGGAATCATTGTTCATGCCTACAGACTACCAGGTATACAGAAAATAGGTTGAGGGGACTTTCCTTTAACCACTTTTAAGCTGTATTTAGTATTGTTTATCAAAAGTGCCAAATACAGATACAAAACTTTAATATTTGAAAAGGCATTTAAAAGTTGTCTTGCCTGGTAGCATCAGTGGGAACACATTATGTTCCATGCAGAGGACCCAGGTTTGAATCATGATACAGCCTCTGACTTTGGGCTTATAGAGGTCTGAGAGAGCTGCAGAGGTCATGCTCTCTGACATTTAGGAAAGTGAGGGCTAAATTCCTGCTCTATGAACACATCCAATGGCACTTGCTGATTCAGCATTGAGGACATGGAAGTGGTTGCATCACCAGCTAAGAGGTACAGCCAGAGGGCAAACATAGCTAGGTTTCCTTCATCATTGGGATTGGGAGAGAGGGGAAGCAGGGAGAAATATTAGGGCTAGGCAGATAATTTGGCCATTGCAACAATATTTTGGGGTCTGTTCTGATTTATTATCCTGATGCCCTAAATAAGAGGACCTCACCCCCTTTAATTCCCTTGTCCTCTGAGATGGAGCTTGCCCATCCCCCTCCAGAGCTGGGGGGAAGTAAATCCCTCAAGGGTGTTCCTTTTAGTGAAGTTTTCTCGACTATACTGAACAGGCTGGAGGAGGGCAGTATAAAAAGTGAAGGAGGATTCAATTCAACTGATTCTGGCTGCAGTAGGAAAACTAAGGGTTAAAAAGAAATGAAAAAAGGCAGCCAGTTATACTACGGTAAAGCCAGCAAGCAACAAGTCTTGTAACTATGGAGATGATATCACATTTGCAGCTCTTTCTAAAACATAAACTTAACAATCACAACAAAATTTAAATTTAAATCAATCTCTACAAAAAAGTTGTGGCTGTGTAGCGTTCTCTTCTATCTGCCTTTGTGAATTCATCATCTTAAAGTCTACTTTCCCAAGGGATCCCATTGTGCTGACTGCTGTACAAGAGTAGAAAACATGTACCAGTGATTTTCCTTTAATGCAGAGGATTTAGAAGAAACCCTGTCAATTATGCTGATTTGAATCACTTTATGTTTTCTATTGTTGGATGAAGGCTGGGGAGTGCTGTAACTGGTGGATGAATATAATGTGTACCATCTTGATGGTTTTCATGTCAGAAGTACAGTACTGAGTAACACAGCAAGGACAATAATCCAGTTATTCTTTCTGGGGACATGGCTCTTTGTAGTTCTTGCATCCTGTTCTTTTTTTGTCAAAGGAGGATATCAGTGAGTAGAGTGCCTCTCATTATGAAAGCCCATGTGAAGATCTTATAAACAAGGTATTGGACTCACCAGTTCTAGAGATATCTATTAGTAGAGGCAGTGAGGTCTTGTGGTTAGAGCAACAGCTTGGAAACGGGGATTGTGCATGTTTAAACACCACCGGAGTCAAATATTCGTGGTGTGACCATGGGCAAGTCACTTAACATCTTAGTACTCTTGTCCACTTAACTGTGGAAATGTGTAGGTAGACGAAAGACCTTACTAGAAATGGGATGTTGCATCTTGGCTGGGTATTTTATTTCATGACAGCATCTATTTCATTTAATCTTCCTGAGACAGTGTGTAACATCATGGTTGGAAAATTTGTGTTGCTAGGCATACAGCACAGTTTTCCCTACCATGATATCACTTTCTTTATCAAGGATCCATGAAATTGCTGCTGTCTTAAAAACATTATCTAGCAGATATTGGCATGGATATTGTTGAACTGCTCACACTTACAAGTAAGCTCAATACCTTGTTTAAAATAACTTTCCATGGTCTTTCAGACTTTGATGTACCCTGCTCACATATGGTCTTCTTTAAGGGATCAGGTATGCAAGTGGTGCAACTGCACACAACTCAGCAAGGTGAGGCACTCAGCTAAGGTTGGGTGCTAGAATATATAATGATATCAAGAAATAATAAACTCCAGCACTCTAGGAATGCAGTTAAATTATTTTTTACTTAAATTCCCAAGTGTTGAAGAGGTGTTTTATACCTCAAAGCGCTGGATTGTACTGCAATGGTATGTGAACCTATTTCTGATTTTCCATGTAAAATGTGTGTAAAATTTGCACTTGGGTATTCAAGTAAAAATAATTTAAGCACAAGCCTGGAGTGCTAGAGTTTATTTCATGCAAATGGTGCACCACCTGTTACTGAGCAGAACTTTTACAGGTCATTAGCACAGCTCAGTGCTCCAAACAATGTACAAGGGAAATCACACTATCAAGCAATGCTCTAATTGTTTAATCACATACTCATGACCTTTTTCAAGTTTATAGCAGTTATACAAAATATTAAATAAATATTGTACTAAAAATGGTCAGATAATGTGTATATTACATGATGGATGTTAAAATTATTTTGTTCTTCTTTAGAGCCTTACATATATTTTTAATCTCAATCTAAAATAACCAGTGCTTAATGGGACACCATCAACCCCTTTTGTCCTCAGTTTCTCTAGTTTAGAAAACTCACTTTTGATTGCTCATATTATAGAGAAGTTGCCGATGTAGCTGGTAGTTTGAGTCTGAATTAATTTCTTTCTCTGTAAAAGTGAAAAGCAGATGCCCACCATGCTGGCATTACCGCACAAAAATATATTTGTTTACAGTTCTTGATCAACTCCCACTGCATCTTTTCTGGACTTGCGAACATCCTCTGCACAATCTAACCACTCATGAAGAAGTGGAAGGAGAGGAGACTATTGCATTTTGAATGGCTGCGTTGTTTGTAGGTGTTCCTAATGTTCAGAAAGATGCAATATGAGTAGATCAAGCATTTGAAACAAAACAAGGTTGGGTATAACTGCTCCATTAGCATGCACTTGAGTCTCACTAAGAAAGGAAGCAGATAAAACAACTAGCAACATTAATGGATTTTAAAGAAGGTAAGCAATCATAAACTGTGGGTTTTCAACTAGAATACGATTAAAAAAGGGTCAACAGTATCCCTTTTAGCCTCTTCTATAATTCCTGGCATGTAACAAACTACTGTATTATGATAACATGTTAACGCTTTGGTTTGTATGTCATATTGAGATGTGTAGACAATTAAAGAGCACCTTTTACAGTTCTTGACATCACATCAGTCCAGGGTGTTATTCAAACTTTTGCCACTGAAATTCAACTGAAGCTGTTTAAATTATTACAGCTTAAGTTTAAGCAGCACTGCAGTGCAACAAAATTGGGCCAAACACGTAATGATCTATTGTACTATGAAAGATTCCAGACATCTCCCAATTTTATTTGGTGGTAACATTTTCTAGTTCCATCAAAATTTGAGTATTTTATAAATGTCTAAATTTAGTTGTTTTTTTTCCAAGAAAAAAGATGGCCACAACATTTGGTGTTGAAATTGCATTGAAAACCTGGCAAGGGTTAGGATAATTTCTGGGAAATATATTTTTCATTGCACTGCTGCTTCAGTAAAAATAGATTTTTTAAAATTGGATTGTATGAAAAGCAAATAATAGTTTGGGCAACAATTGCACTATGATTATATAACATCAAAATCAGTGTACTGTTTTGTTATTGTATGTAAATATTTGGTTTATGTGTGTCTCTTCAAATCACACACATATACATTCTAAAGCCTCAAACCCAGTACAGAGCATCATGAGAATATAAATCCTTTTGTGAGTCAGGCTGAAAAGGCTTCATCAAAACAGAAGTTGCCTTTTTAACTGGCTTTCACATTTGATCCAGTTCAAGCTAAGAACAGCCAATGATTGACGCACGTTTCATCTTCCTGGAACTCCTCAGTGCACGGTACCGCAGCTGCTGCCTCAACCAATTACCTGGACAGTGCTAGAGGAAGGCAAGCATTTAGTACTCTACCAGTTAAAATGCCAGAGCAGCAACTTGCAAGCACAGCATAGTAACTTAATGTCTGAAGGGACTCTATGTCCATCATATCTGTCCCTTGCTACATAAATGGATATGAATAAATACAGTGTGCAAGCATGTATGATTTAAAGGGGTCCCCTACCTAATCTGCTATCCAGGGTATCATGTGATTTCCTTGAGAAGAGGAAATTTGTCAAGGCTTACACTGATGGCCTGTACTGGTTTCATGTCTGCTAAATCTACTGAAAGGTGATTCCTTAGATTATGTTCTATTTAGGAGAAGAAGTGCTTCCTTATATTACTCATGAATTTACCACCTCTATACTTCAGGGTGTACCTGTCTGTCCTGTTGGAGAACACCAGATCAAACATCTGTGTTCCAGTTTATTTTATTTTTTTATTTGATAACTGGGTAAGTGGAGTAAACAACAACATGTCTATTTTCAGTCACTGCCCAGGACAGTATAGGTAAAGGCACAATGGAGTACAAAATACAGTAACAAGTTTGTCGATACCCTGGGGTATGTGGAAAACAGAGATCATGTGCCCGCTCGGCCTCCTTTTCCCCAATATGAACATATTAAGGGCAATCATCCTCTCCTTACAGATTCTGTTTTCCACATCCCCTGATCGTTTTGGTGACTCTGAATTATATTCTCTACTTCCTCAATGTCCTTTTTGTGTTGAGGAACCCAGAACTGCATGTAGTTCTCCAGGTGGGGTTAACTTTGTAAAGAAGGATAATAACAGGGCCTGCCCTTCTGGGTACCCTCCTTTTGAGCAGTGTTTACTGGATCTGTAAAAGGATATAAGTAGAAAACAAATATTAAAATTGTTTGGTTTCTTTGTGTCTTACTAAACTGCATGAAAAATTATTTCAGATCTACCCACCAATCAATGTGCTTCCTTCCCTGTCCCGTCTGATGAAATCAGCCATTGGTGAAGGGATGACACGAAAGGATCACTCAGATGTTTCCAACCAACTGGTAAGGATAGCTGTTATTAAGTACTCATTTATTATTTATTTATGTGAGTTGCTTCACCAGGTATATGTAGATAACAAAAATAATCTTGTTTACAGATATGACCAAGGGGGGAGCTGGGGAGGGGAGAGACATAAAGAGAGAGAGAAAGAAAGAAAGAAAGAAAGATTATGTAATAACTGTATATACAGATTTACAATAAATTATAAGGTAAACACAGTCATATGAGAGAGACAATCAAAAGCAGCTGGTATTTTGGGTTGAAGGTAATAAGAAATACTGCCAAAGCAATGTTTTGATATTGTACCTTGTTAGCTGTAATACATCACAGGGTAAATGTTGTGGTATGACAGCATGTCTTGGGCATGTTGTAAGACACAAAGAATTGCTGAAGCCTTCAGCTATCCAAGAAGCACCATTATACCATTATTACACATGCCCTCGAGTGTCTTGTTGTGATTATATAAATGGGATCAAAAATTTAACAATCAGAAAATGTAAAGTTTTAGGTTAGAAATAGTCTTTTAACATTATTTTTATAATATACAGTTTTCTTACATCACAATGAAAATAGCTTCTCTAACATGCCATTAATGAAATTCACCCTGAATGTGCGGATGCCATGATACACAAGAATTCAAAATTCTGCTCAGTTTCACAGGTTTAATGTTACCCCCCCCACACACACACGTATATCAGAAGACCTCATTTGGAAACATGGCCTCAATTTTATCTGTGGGAAGATAAGCAGCAGAGATTACTTTAGTAAGCTGGTGAGGGCGGGGGCTCAAGGTCACTAAAGAAACACACCAGAAACTAAAACTGTGAAGAGTGTTTCATTTCCTTGTGTGTATAAGGATGGGACCAGAGTAAAGCAACTTTCAATTATTTACTTTTTTTTCAAATATGAGTGAGTTTTACTTTTTAGGGCATAGTTTTATTTATTTATTTGAAACTGGTGACCAGGAAAGCCATACTGAAACGAGGTTCATTTCCAGATGTGACCCGTAGGAAGGGAATAGGGGATACAAAATACATAGCACAGATGCAGTTCGCAGTTACAATAAAGATCAATCACAGAACATGAAATAATTACTTGAGTAAGTGCAAAATGAGCAATCACAGTAGAAGCAACAAAATAAGGTGTTTCAGTCACCCCTACATTGGGATAGGAGGCAAATGAAGGTATAGTCGAGTAGAGAGAAAACAAGAGGGAGGAGGAAAGTAGTTTCATCTGATACTTGGGGGAGCCAAGGGAGGCAGTGAAGTGAAGGGAAGAGAATAGTTAGTTCTAAAGTAATGAGCAATGACAGAAAAAGGCTGATAGCCCAACACAGGAGTGGGGATGAGGAATGGTGAATGTGTGAGGATCCTTAGAGCGGAGGGAGAGGGAGAAAGAGGGGATGAGGGAGAGGAGTGATGAGAGGTTGGAGAACAGAGATCCAAGCCAGTATTTGGATATGAATAAGGCACAGTGGATCTGGCGACATTAGGGTAGAGGGAGAATAAAGTGAGCAATAATGAGTATGAGAGTGGGAGTTGTTAACAAAGCAGCAAGAGGAGTTATAGAAGGTGTCCAGTCTGTCCAGGGAGGTTGAAGGAGTGGTACCACAGACCACATCTGCATAGTCAAAGACCAGGAGCACATTTTGAGGACAAGCTTACGATGGACCTGTGGGGAGAGACAGTCTGTATTGTGCTACAAGCCACCAAATTTAGGGCAGAGCTTGGCATGGTTGTTATCAATGTGGGCAGGGAAGTCAAGTTTGCTGTGTAGTCACACACTGAGATGCTTGAAGGACTGAGCAACTTCTGGAGTGGTGCCATCCAAGGTGGAGAAGATAGGCAGAGTTGGGAGTCTGGCCAATTTCTGGATGATACCAAATGTTGTAGACACAGTTTTACTTGTGTTGACCCAGAGTTGACTTGATTGGAAGTAGTACAAAACAGTGTGCATGTCATGCTGGAGCAGACTTTCCAAGACTGTGGTAGAGGGACTGGAGGTGTATATGACTGTGTCATCTACATACATGTGTATATGCAAGGCTGGTACAAGCCAAAGGGAGGTCATCAAGGAAGATGTATAACAGGATGGACTCCAACATGGATCCCTGTGGGACCCCTGCCTGGATGGGAAGTGGAGGTGATAGGGTGTTGCCAACCTATACTGATTGCAGACAGCTCGAAGGGTAAGAATGGAACAAGTAAACAGCAGGAACCAAGAGGCCAGCAGAACTCAGCTTATCAAAGAGGAGCAAGTGGGACACTGAGTCAAAGGCCTTGACCAGATTGCTGAAAATGGCAGCTGTGATATGTCAGGATCTATCCTTGAAAAAATAGAATCAATTACACACAACAGGGTGGAAACAGTAGAGTGATGTTTCCAGAAGCCAGACTGGAATGGGGAGAATAAGTAGGTGGAGTATTGGAAATAGGAAAGTCTGGTGTAGACAAGCTTCTCTTGCTGCTTAGCAAGGGAAGGGAGGAAAGAGATTGTCAGGAAGTTACCCGGGAGGTATGGTCCTTCCCTTTGTGGAGTGGAAGAGCCTTGGCCAACTTTCAGAACAGAGAGATCACTGAGGTAGCAGGTTAGGCTGAGTAGGTGAGACAGAGGAGACACTGTGGCAGGAACGGTGATATGGAGTGATGTAGGATCTAGCCCATCAGGGCTGAATTTGTGGAGGTTAAGGGAGTAAAGGGTAGTTATGGTTTTCTGGGTAGTAACAGGAGGAAAGAGGAAACCCTTGAAGGGGAGAGGAGAGGAGAGGGAATGTGAGGTGGAGTAGTGGAGGCTGGAGGGTGAGAAGAATGGAGAGCACAAGTGGTGAAGAACTCTTAAAGTGAGCAGCAACAGATGAGGGCTCTGACATCAGTGAGTCATTTACCAGAAGGTCCAGGAAGGTAGATTGGATGGGAGGGTCAATGAGGGAGTGCATTACCTTCCACAACTCTGAGGGAGAATTAAGGTTGTTCTGAAGGTTGGCCTTGAAACATTGCAATTTCAGAGCCTGGACAGCCTTTGTATAGGAGTTCCTGATAGCCTGTATTAGACAAGGTTGGGAAGGGAGTGAGATAATTTGAAACATGAAAAGGCGAGATCATTGTACTTGTACTGGTCAATGATTTCAAGGGTAATCCAGGGGTGATGGTAAGTTTTGACCCTGGGTTTTCTGAGCGGGACATGCTTGTCCCAAACTGAGGAGTATTTGGAGTGAAACAGGTAGGGGTCCCTGTCAGTATCAGTGGTGGAGGGTATGGCTGTCCAGTCTGCAGCAGCAAGGTCACACAGGAGAGCAGAGGTTTTGAGTGATTGGAGGGACCTGGTCCAGATGTATTTGTGGAGGGGGAGATGCCAGATCTTCCTGACAAAGAACATCATGCAGTGGTCATTGAAAGCATCTGGCAAGGCAAGTGCAACATTTGTGAGGCGGGGGTAGGAGGAGAAAACCCAGTTCAGGAGGTAATGGCTGTGTGAGTGGGGACTGAGCCAGGTTGACTCAGTAATAATCTGTGTGAGATTAAGGGACTCAACATTGTGGGTGGTCAGTCTAGACAGACAATTGATATTGAACGCCCTTATCAGGATGAGTTCACTATCAGAGGCATGAGAGGTGATGGTAGAAAGGGAATCAACCAGGGAGGAGGAGGAGGAGGAGGACATACTTGGTGAGGCATAGAAAACCCCAATAACAATGGGTACAGAGAAGGGGAATGATAGTCTGATAAGGTGGAATTTGTGGGAGTAAAAGGCAGCCTTTCTGAGAGCCATGTTGCAAGAGATGCTGTGAGGGCATAGATGACAAAACCACTCCCACGTTCCCCTGTCCTGCCAGAAAAGATGATAGTCAGGAATGGACAAGCTATCTGGGATAATAGAAGAAAGCCAGGACTCCAAGATACAGAGGATGTCATGGGAATGTTGTGAAATTCAGACAGACAAGAAGGTTCCAAGCACTGAGGTGAAATATGCTCAGGTCTTTAGCAGTTGGGGAGGCAGAGAAGGAGAGAGCTGAGGGTCCAGGGCTGGACTCCTCATCACCAGACAGCAGAAGGAGTTGGAACTGGAGCAAGATAATGGAGTGGGATGTCTGCCCCTTAGAGTGGGGAGGGTAGGAGGGGAGAAGTGGGGAAAGGAAAGGAGGACATGATGGAGAAGTTCAAGGTTCAGGAAGGGGGAACAGAGAAACTCAGGGTGGATTGGAAGGCAGGAAGGTAAAGGGGAGGAAAGAAGGATGGCTGGGTGGAGGGTAGGGAAACAGATGAGAGGTAGGTGGAATGGGGTAGGAGGGGGAAGGAGCAGGAGAGGGAAGATGATAAGATAGGGGAGGGTAAGGTACATTGTGAACAGGAGGTGAGATGCAATAGCCTTCAGTTCTAGTATACCATAGCTGACAGTATGAATGAATGTATCATCAAAACACAAAATAGCAGTCACCTGATAACAGGTCTAGGCTGTAACTAGACGTTGGAATAACAATAGGCAGGTGGGAGCTTCGGCACAGATGCACACAATAGATTTCTGGATAAGCTAAACAAGTGCAAATAGCTGGAGGAAGCACCAATGGATGTGCTTAGCACAGACAACTACAAAACCTAGAAATAACATTTGGGAAAAAGACTATTAAACTAAGCAGGCTGGACTAGGCACAACAAACAGGGCTAGAAAGGCTAACTAGGCAGATGCAGTGCACCAATAAAACATTATTCAAAGAAGAATGTGACAGTTGAGGGTTTTAGTAAGTAAAGGTGGCAACCATGTCTGTGATGGAAATCAGGGATGCGTGAAGTGGCTCCTGAATTCTGCATGTGATTTGCCCCTATTCCAAATCCCACTGCCTGAACTTTTTTTCCAGCTACAGTATGCTTTCATTGGGAATTTACACATGGCAGGGTATCAAAATGTATTTAACCAATCAGGAAATTCACAACCCATTTTATAAGCAGGGATATAGAACTACCTAAATACCTACATTTTTAGTTCTGTTACTGACCAGTGGGGACACCAAGGATTGCCCTGTGAGAGAAGACCTCTTAAAATCACAATAGGTAATCCTGTGCACAACTTAAGAAAGAAGTGGAAAATTGAGCTTCAGCAGGAAAAAACAATATGTTCATGACAAGTAATATATATATATATATATGTGTATATATATATATATATATATATATATATATATATATATATATATAATATTATATTATTTATTTTCAAAGTGGTAATCAGAAAAGGTACACAAAGTCAAAGTTATTTACCTAGTACAACCTGGGGGTGGTCGATGTATAACAAAAATTCACAAACAATAAATAAGGGGTGTGAAAAATAAATAGGAAAAAACAGTACAGCAAAACTGCTGTATGAACACAACATTAAATAATTAAAATGGTACAAAAGTAAATAATATGGTAATGTAGTTAAATCAGGGAAATGCAATAACAGCAAAAATTAAAATGCTGCCATAAAGTGGTTACCTGAGGTAAACTCTATGGAGCTAACATGTGCAGACAACGCAGGGTTCAGGGTTGCCAAGGGAACATTTTACAATTTTTTTTAAAGACTTTATTTGGGTGGGAACATGTTGGGGAAAACAGACTTCAACAAGAATTAGTGGAGGGATGGCTTGTCCAGATATGAAAATGATATATAAATCCATGCAATTTAAAGCTGCATTTGAATGGAATTAATTTACAGAGGCATTCTCCTATGATGAAAATCTATATAAAATAGAAGAAAATGTCCAAGGAATTAGAAAGTTTAATGTGGCGCTAACATGAATAGTGCCATGCTAAACAGACATAGTCTGCCTGAATGGGGTGTGAGCCATACTGAAAGGGCCCAAAGCATGGCGTACAGTAGATAGTGTGATTGCTCTACGTACACGACTGCCTCCCTGCAAATGAGGGAGTTCTCATGCATACAGGGTACAGTGATATATTCAGAGGATTTTTTAAGTCCTAAAAGGCTACCATGGCAGTGCTAGTAAATTCTTCCCAATCCCTACTCTTATCATTGCATACAGTGGTGCCTGAACCCCCTGACAGCACTGATGTCTATCAAACAAAATGAAAATGCCCCCCCCCACAATCCTTGTTGAAAGAATATATACTGTACAGTATCATCATGGCAGTCCAGTGGTGCCCCCTTCCATCCAAATTAACACTGAATACCTAAGTGACCCCCCAGCCTACCCACTCTGTATCCAACAGCCTCCACCCCCCCCGGTTGGTACTTGACTCACCCTAAGCCACCTGTCACCTGCAAGCAAGAGGATGATGGCAACCAGCACTAACCCTCCTCTTACCATCTCAGTGAGCCACAATCTGAAAACAGTGACTGAGTGTAAGTGTACTGTAGAAACAGATGTTTCTACAGTACACATGTTCTTGGTCCCTGTCATTCAGTAGAAGCCGGACGAGGTGGCGATAGGAGGGTCTGTGCTAGTTGCCATCCTCTTCTTTCTCACAGACAATGATGGGCTGCTTAGGGTGAGTTGCTTGTCAGGTGGTGGATGGAGGGCAGTGGGTGTGCAGTGAGAGGACTAGGGGGTGATTTAATTCAATGGGGATCAGGAGGGAGGGGTACCACTGAATTTCCCATGATTTAGTAAACATTTTAATGTGGATTAGAGCAAGAGAGGAGGTACAACTAGATTGCCATGGATTTTTTAGTTAGTGTATGGGGTTTGGGTGAGGGTGAGGCAAAGACTGGAGCTCTGCACAATGTCTTTGCCAGTACATAGACACAAGGAAATTGTGCAGAGCTGCTAATGACCACATAATGGCATACAAATGGCCTCCCAGTCCACTGGCAGATTATACTTAGTCTTGATATTGCACTGACACTGGTAAATACTGTAGAAAACCAAAGCTATTAATAGCTTTGTCTAACAGTACTTGCTATACACATTCTTCAGCTGCTCCCTGGCTTTGATACCAATCTTGGGAAAGCCAGAGGAGCATGTGAGATGTGTCACTAGAAGCACTGAATGAAAAATGCCAGTGGAAGAGACAGCTGGATCCACCAGTTAAAATATAAAAGAACTTACAAGGGTTCCATGTTACGACAAGCGTACATCGCCAAAAATGAATTTCGGCTATGCACACTCACAGCAAGGTAAAGACGGCTCCCGAGAACTATGGGTTTTTATTTAATGTGGGAGGCAGTGCCCCCCGCACCCTCCTACTAATGGATTCTCAACTCTTGGGGGGGGGTGCATGTCAGGGAAAGGGGTGAAAAACTTGGGAAAATAAGCTGCCAGCCAGCAAAAAAAAAAAAAAAATGCACCAAGCTGGACCCGAACCCTGCACTCTGCACCTCCCAAATGAACACCTACCCCACAAAACTAGTGGTCCAGCTCAGCAGCTGCCTGCCATCCCCCTCCCATATACCTTCTCTCCCCTTCCTCCTCTCCGGCGCGTACATCCATTTCCCCTACCTCACCCACTCCGGTATCTGCTCACTACCCTGCCAGGTAGCCCTCTACACAGGTGCCATGATTGAGTCGCCCTTTTTGTAAGCGCTCAAATACAGTCACCCTGTATACAGTATACCATTTACAAGCCAGTAAAGGAAAAATATTTACATGTGGAAATGCTAATCAGGGGTTGCCCCAAACTTAGGTATGGGGTATTTCTGCATAGGAACATAGGCTGTACAGACAGGAGGGAGCTATATGCCCATCTAGCCTGCTGTCATTGTCTCAACAGTGCAGTCCACAAACCCTACCTCTTTAAGGTATTTATCTAGACTGTATTTAAAAATGTTAACATGTTTGCTAGTCAGCATACTTCTGGCAAACCATCCAATGAATGAACCCTATTTTGTGTGACCCAACATCCTCACTTTACAGTTTTAAAATGTTTGGCATGTCATTGAAGTTTATGTCCTCTTATTTTTCTGTCTAGGGCCCTTAGTTCCAAATGCAGATGTCTTCTTATATTGTTGTGTGCCAGTGATTTATATATTGAAGCAAGATTACCCCTTAATCTTTATATTTCCAGAGAGTACAGTCCCAGACTGCTTAACCAATGGTCATATGACTGGTTCCCATACCCTTGATCAACTTTTTCTTTTCTGGAATGTTTCTAACTTATTAATGTCACCCACATTCTGTGGTAACCAAAACTGGCTGCAGTAGTCCAAGTGGGGCTTACCAGTACTCTGTACATAGGCAGCACCACCTCTCTACTTATGCTTGTAATATTCTTTCTGATGCATACCAGTATCCTATTACACTCAGAGACTGCCTCAGTACACTGCTTAGGAAACTATAGCTTATTGGTCACTTTTATACACAAATCACTTTTGCAATCTGGGACTTTGAGGACCATATTCCCTAGTCTGTAGTCTGTTTTAGCATTTCTGTGGCCAGAGTATATTATTACAGATTTATATAGGTTGAGCCTTTTTTTTATTATTCTTAGTTGACCATTCCAGATATTCATCCAGTTCAGCCTGTAATGACTCCACCCATTTTGCAGTATCCACTATATGGCCTATGTTGGTGTCATCTGCAAACCTGCAAAGCTAAGCCCTTTTAGCAATTAACATACCAGATGCATACAGTAAATGTTGACCAGAGTTGGTTCCAACACTGACCCTTGCAGGACTCGGCTAGTTACCTCTATTTTTCCAGAGTCTTGCCCATGCACTCTCACCGTCTGTTACCTATTACTCAGCCATGATCGAAACCACACTATGATATTACCATTTATTTAAGCTTTTTGAGGGCAATGTATTAGTTCAACATGCGGCACCATATCAAATGCCTTTTTTTTTACCAGTATCTAGTCAGAAGAGCTAGGCGATGGTGGCTCATTGAAGCTCCAGAGAGGGCTTCATGGAGACAGAGGACCCACCCGCCTTCCTTTTTCCACTATTTTTCTTGGAGGTGGGGAAGTGCAATGATGCCAGCATCCGCCCTGCCTTTCATATGTGTGAGCTCCAGTGGCTTGAGTGACTCCTGGCCTCCACCAGGTGTCCCCCAAGCGCCAGACACTTCTCCACCCTGCCCCCCAGAGAAGGAGAGCAGTCCATAGGACACTCCATCCTTCTCCCCCGGCCGGCCCTCCAGTAACCCGGACCCATTTCCGAACCTGCAAATGCCTTTCTAAAGTCCAGATAGACCACATCCACCAGTCTACCTTCATACAATGTAAGACTCATCCTTTAAAAAAGTGTATCAAGTTGGTCAGACATGACTGCCCTTTTCTGAATCCATGTTGTGCTCATCCCATAGACTGTTGGTGTTTAGATATTACTCTATTAAACTTCATATACTAGTTTCCATAGTTTTTCCTAACACAGATATAAGGCTAACCAGTCTGTAGTTGCCCTTATTGGCTGTGCTGCCTTTTTTATGGATGGATACAACAATAGATGATCTTCATACTTCTGGCATTATACCTGGTTCCATGGACTTGTTGAATATCCAAGTAACTTCTTTTTATTTCGTTGTTTAACCAGGAGTAGCACACTTAAGCTGACAGCTTTTTTACAGGTGCAACCTGGGAGCACAGGGAAGTTAAGTGACTTGCTCAGGGTCACACAGTATGCAAGTGAAAGCTATGGGATTCAAACCCAGGTCTGGTCTGCTGGATGTCACCAGATTTGCATCTCAGAGCCTTAAACCACTGCACTATACTGCCTCCCCTGGTTCCTTTAATGTGTAAGTCAATACTCTTAATTGTCTAGGATGTAACCCATCTCGTCACTGGAATTTATTGGTATTAAGGTTAGTCAAAGCCTCATACACCACCTCTTCAGAAATCTATGGCACAATATCCTGACCCTCAATTTCTATCCTAATAAGTTTAGATTTTTGGTATACATACCTCAAAAGTTTAACACTTTAGGTGATTCATGGTTATTACCAACCCTATCATTTTCCTCAATTAAAGGCCTCACAGCCTTGCAGCCCCCCTTTTTTGTTTAAAGATACACCCAGAACATTTTAGGGTGGCATTTGGAGTTTCTTGCACTATCCTCTTCCTTCTCCCTCTTGGGCTTCTTGATTATTGCTTTACAGTCTTTAGCTAGAGCTAAATACCTTTCTCACAGCTCTTTTTTCCCCTGTGTCCTTAGCTCTCTTATACACCTTCTTTTTATGCCTAATATTTCCATTACTTTTATATTTTAGCAGAATGGAATTTTCTCATTCTTAATATAGCTATTTTAGGTATGAATTTACTTTCCAAGGCCCCCATTTTCAAAGGAAATGTGCAGCGCATCCTGGCACAAGACAAAGATGTGCCATGCATCCCACAAAATGCTCTGAACCATGATATTCAAAGTGGGAGATGGGCCGCCA
Source organism: Neoceratodus forsteri (assembly GCA_016271365.2). Lineage (NCBI taxonomy): Eukaryota > Metazoa > Chordata > Ceratodontiformes > Ceratodontidae > Neoceratodus > Neoceratodus forsteri. The sequence continues at coordinate 721,808,662 of CM057454.1, forward strand.
AAGTGCAAATGGGCCATGGCCCAAAAATAATGTATGCAGCCCATGTAGAGGGGCCATTCCCATGAATGTGCTGCACATGGAAATATTCAGAACAGATGAGCCATCCAAGTGCAAGAAATGTGCGGTGCAAAAAAAGGCCAAAAAAAAAGTTGGCCTAAATTGGCCAGCACCCCACAGACAGGCTGCAGAAGTGCAGACCCGTGTACAGCAGCCAGTGTATAAGGTTACAACTACATGTGGGTCAGTTGGTGGTATATAACCAGGCATAACAGTCCCCTCCTTGTTGCCTTGCTCAAAGGGCAACACAACAAAGAAGATGGTCAGGTGTAGAAATGGTATATCTAAATGCGTCAACAAGCCTGAGGCATTATCTTTGTAAAAGAACTGCAGCTGTGCAAGATGCTGTATAAAAGTATGCCTCAGACAGCAAAGAGTTAGTAGTGGATGAGTTAAAACAAGATATAAATTACTATCAAGCTGTAAAACATTGATTTGAACATCTGCTTTTCAAAGCACATAAAAACTCGTAATGTAAATGAATTACATTTCTATAGCATACAGATAGGGTGACTGTGAAAGTAGACCTATTTAGGAGTCAAAACAGGGGTAATCACAGATGGTCAGATCATAAAATACAAAACAGAAACTAGGTATGTCAACATCACTGTGGATATGTGTATATGAAAAATTATTGATGTGTATTATCACAGAACACTGTTTGTAAAAACAGTGTTAAAGTCATTGTCCATTCATAAAGAACAGTCCATTATGAGAGTCAAAAAGGCATATAATGTCAGTGTATGGGACAGCAGCATACGTTATTGATTGAAGAATCTAATAACAATGTCCTCAAAGAGAAACCAATCCATAAGGTTCGAGTTGGTAACCCCAAAGCAGTGTAGAAGCCAGAAGGGGAAGGAAGGAAACATATTCAATTCAGTGCTTTAGAGTAACTGGTAATTGCTATTTTTTTTTTAAACTTAGATTGTGGACTTTTAGTGACACTATACTTTCTTTGTTGTCTTTACTTATAATTGTTTTTGGGCTGTTGAAAATTTAAAACATAGTGGTGGTGTAATTCTGTGCTGTCTTTAATTGCTGCAAATTTTATCTTGGCTTGTCTGACTGCCCTGTAGTTGGGTGAAGGGTGTTAATTGTCTGGCCTCTGACCTCAGCTACGTGATAACTGGAGGTGGGGCTTAGTCAGAGTTAAAGTAGCAAGCAGAGTTTTATTTTCTCAGAAAAAGCCAGAAGGGGAAGGAAGGAAACATATTCAATTCAGTGCTTTAGAGTAACTGGTAATTGCTATTTTTCTTTTAAACTTAGATTGTGGGCTTTTAGTGACACTATACTTTCTTTGTTGTCTTTACTTATAATTGTTTTTGGGCTGTTGAAAATTTAAAACATAGTGGTGGTGTAATTCTGTGCTGTCTTTAATTGCTGCAAATTTTTGCCCCCCTCCCTCCCCTTCCCCCAACTCTTAATTATATGCCCTGTTAAATCTGATTGACAGGAGCTAAACACAGGGTATAGTAAGGGGTGTGAAGTAGGAGGGGCATAAGGGGGAAGAAGCCCACCCTCAGCACGACAAGTGTTTTGACTCATTTATTTATTTATTGGTTTCTTTTTCTTTAAAAAAATTATCTGAGGATCAGTGGCAGGATTTTTAGTACAGTAAATTAAAAAAGGAACTAGGAGAGCTTCAGTAGCAGGCGAGTAGTGGAATTGCAGTATAATGTGGGAGTGGTGCAATGCAGTGGCTGTGGGCAGCCATATTCAGGCAGACCTTCTGGACACTGAGGTGCTGCCCTATCTGCATGCATCTCTGGACTGCGGGATGAGGTAGCCAGACTCAGAGTGGAAGTAAACTGGGTTAGGAGTACCATCACCCCTATCCAGGGACCACCCAGTCCAATGCAACTGCCTCAAAGGATGCCGAGAACGAGGAGCACTTGGATGACAGTGGGCTCAGGGAGGGTTAGAGCAGTCAGGCAGAGGCACATCCCAGATCCTATTCCACTCAAGAACTCATATGCCACACTGGCAAAAGAGGACAACCAAATAGAGGTATGCAGAGAAGTGGAAGGAAAGGATGTGGAGGTTAGCCAAGAAGGTGACCTCAGTGGGGAAAGCAGTGGACCCCAGAGGAGGAGGAAGTGAATCCTGGTGGGGGACTCCATCATAAGAGGGATCCAGCTAGGAACACAGGAGGGGGAGGACAGGGAGGTGAGGTGCCTACCAGGTGCCATGGCATGGAGGGATGGAAGGAAGATCCTGGGATCACTGGGAAGGCAAGATGGAGGGTGAGCTGGATGTCATTATCCACCTAGGGTACTAATGACCTGGCAAATGGGGAGCCAAAGGAAGTTCAGGAAGAGTTTAGGAAACTGGGAGGGTCTCAAGCAAGTAGCTACTTCTGTCACTTTCTCAGAAGTACTACCTGTGAGAGGTAAGGAGAGCATAGGAGTGCATGCACCAGGAACTTAACTCATGGTTGAAGAACTGGTGCTGTAAGGAAGGGTTTGATTCATTGGTGACTGGGGACCCACCTGGAGGGATGGAGGTTTGTTCAAGCCTGATGGCCTGCATCCATCCTGGAGGGGAATCCAAGCACTCAATGATAAGTTTAAATGCTACATTGACAAGCATTTAAACTAGCAAAGGGGGGTGGCAGGCCAGCAAGGAGGGTACCTACTTGCTCACCCCCACAGCTAGCAGTGGAACCAGTGAACCAGAGGAGTGGCTATCCCTGCAAAGCAGTGTGCAAAAGATGGAGATTAGTGCCCAAGAGGTGGATAAGCAGAAAAGGGGCAAAATTCAGCAGAAGGGCAGACAGCAAGGAGAACCAGGTATAAATGACAACCAAGGAAGGGGCTGGAGTAGAACAGTGAAACAGTCTAGGGAGGTCAAATCATGGAAAGCCATGTGCGCAAATGCCAGGAGCCTAAGCAACAAGATGGAAGATCTGAGGCTGTCATGGTACAGTCAGACCTGGACATTGTGGCCATCACTGAAACCTGGTGTAATGATAACCATGACTGGGAGATGGCCATACTGGCTACAACATATTCAGAAGAGACAGAGCAGGCAGGAAGGGAGGAGGAGTGGCACTGTATGTGAAAATGACATAAGGGCCACAGAGATCCAGGAGGAACAAAATGGGGGGAGATACTGTGGGTTGCTGGAAAGGAAAATGGGGACAGCCATCCGCACAGGTGTGGTCTATAGACTACCAGCCCAGGAGGAAGAAACAGATAGGAGTTGATGCTAGCCATCCAAAGGATGGCAGACAAGGGTGAGGTAGTACTGGTTGGAGACTTCAATATTCCAGATGTGGACTGGAGCATCCCAGCAGCAGCATCAACTAGGAGCAGATTTATCCTGGACTCCCTTCAGGGTGCCTTCCTCAAGCAACTGGTCATGGAACCAACTCGGCAGAAGGCAATACTGGACCTTGTGCTCACAACAGGGACAGTGTGAAGGGGGTATCAGTGGGGGAGCACCTGGGAAACAGTGATCACCAGTCAATGTGGTTTGAAATCACAGAAAGAGCAGAACCAAACCACACAAAAACACGTATCCTGGATTTTAGGGGGGCAGACTTTGGGAAAATGGGGAGATACTTGAAAGAGGCATTAAGGGGAATGGGACAGGAATCAGGGGTTGAGGAACAGTGGGCAGTATTTAAAATGGGGATTACAAGAACAACAGAATTATTCATTAAGCAGGTTAGCAAGAGGAAAAGGAAGAGGAGACCATTATGGTTTTCCAAAGAGGCAGCAAAGAAACTGAAAGCCAAAAAGATTGCATTCAGGCAATACAAAAAGACACAGGCAGAAGGGGATAGAGAGAAGTACCAGGAGAAGCAAAGGGAGGCAGGGAGGTCAGTAAGGGAAGCCAAAGCTCAGACAGAAGAACACATTGCAAAATCAGTGGGTAGAGGGACAAAACCTTTACAGGTACATAAGTGAAAAAGAAAGACAAAGGAGGGATAGTGAGACTGAAGGGGAGGATGGGGGTCATGTGGAGGATGACAACAATAAAGCTGACATATTGAACAGGTATTTCTGCTCGGCTCTTTACTGAGGAAGAGGAGGGAATGGGTCTGAAGGGAGTACAAGGGTGAGAATGGTGCAGAAATGGACACAAGTCCCTTTACAAAAGAAAGGGTCCTTATGAACTGGAAGTAATAAGAGTTGATAAAGCAATGGGCCAGATGGGGTGCACCCTAGGGTCCTTAAAGAACTAAGATAGGTGGTGGCTGAACCTCTGGCTATCCTGTTTAGCGATCACTGGAAACAGGGAGGTACCCAATGACTGGAGGACAGCAGATGTAGTCCCCTTATACAAAAGTGGGAACAAAGAGGAAGCAGAGAACTACAGACCAGTCAGCCTCACCTCGGTATTGGGGAAGATCATGGAAGCACTACTGAAGGAGAGATTGGTGGAACATCTGGTTGTCAATGGACTACAGGACCCAAGGCAGCATGGTTTCACCAGGGGGAGGTCATGTCAGACCAACCTCATTGAATTTTTTGACTGGGTGACTAGGGAGGTGGATCAGGGGAGGGCAGTGGACATGGCCTATCTGGACCTCAGCAAGGTTCTTGACACTGTGCCACATAGAAGACTATTACACAAACTGGGGAATATGGGTGTGGGCAGGACAGTAGTGTGGTGGGTAGATAACTGGCTGGGTGGCAGGACACAGAGGGTGGTGGTAAATGGCTGTCACTCCACAGAGGGAAGAGTGACCAGTGGGGTACTACAGGGATCAGTGCTGGGACCGGTCCTATTCAACATCTTCATCAGTGACATTACGCAGGACGAGAAGCAGAATTTCACTGTTCGCTGATGACACAAAGCTCTGTAACAGAGTAGACACACCAGAGGTGTAGACAGAATGAGAAGCGACTTGCAGAAACTTGAAGAATGGTCAGGGTTTGGCAGTTGAAATTCAATGCAAAGAAGTGCAAGATAATGCATATGGGGCACAAAACCCTGCACAATATATCAGTTGGGGGTGAGGATATAGCATGCACCAAGCAGGAAAGGATCTTGTGGTTGTCATCTCTGATGACCTCAAGGTAGGGAAACAGTGTGACAAGGCAGCAGGTAAAGCAAATAGGATGCTGGGATGTAGAGGCAGGGCATCACCAGCAGGAAAAGGGAGGTCATAGTTCCGCTATACAAGACACTAGTGAGGCCCCACCTGGAGTACAGTGTACAGTTCTGGAGACCATACCTACGTAAGGACATAGACAGGGTAGAGAAGGTTCAGAGGAGGGCAACAAAGATGGTGCATGGATTGCATCACAAGTCCTATGAAGACAGGTTGAAGGAACTGAACATGTACTCCTGGAGGAGAGGAGGGAGAGGGGATATGATAGAGACATACAAGTATCTTACAGGGAGGAACAGGGTGCAGGAAAACACTATTTTTAAGCGAAAAGATGTTCCAGGACTAGAGGGCATGGGATGAAGTTGAGGGAGGATGATTCAGAGGAAACATGAGAAAGAATTTCTTCACAGAACGGGTGGTGGACAAGTGGAACACCCTGCCAGAGGAAGTGGTGGGGCTGAAACAATCACGGGATTTAAGAATGTATGGGATAGACATAAAGGAATTCTGGAGGTCAGGGGTAAGGGGCAACAGACTTCTAGGAAAACAAACTGAATTTACAAGCTCAAATGGGAAGACTGGGTGGGCCATAGGCCTTATCTGCTGACACTGTCTATGTATCTATGTATCTACGTAGTTACATTGGAAATGTCATTCGTTGAAAGTTTGTAACCCATGGGGCATACATGGCACATAGGGCTGTGCAGACGTGTACCAGCATGGTAAGAAAGGTAATGTTCATGTAGCTGGTTGCTGCTTGGCTGGATTGGCAAAGGCCTTGGCAAGGGTTGCATGAGATTGTCCATTGAATGTTTCAATGGAATAACCATACCCACACAGGCATAGCTTTTTGTAAAAAGAGCACATTTTGCATAAATATTGACAGTTCATAAAGAACATAATTCATGAAAGAGTAACCAAGAGCACAGTCCATATAATGATCCGTTCATATGAGGTGCCAACCAAATATGGAAAACCAGCCATGAAGAAAAGTTGTATGTGTTGTTTGAAGATCTTACCAGTATCTCTGTGTGGAAACCTAAAAACATGTAAAATCTTGTTAAAAACTTAGTTTTAAAACACACATATAGTTGTTATTAAAAGGAAAAAAGAAAATGGTATGGTTATTAGCAGTGCCTTTAGTTATGGTGTGGTGTGATATAGACAAGTGATGGCATCTGCCATGCACTTGGAGGTGCAGGCCATGGTCCAGTAATAAAAATGTACCATTTATTCATCTGTGAATACACCCTGTCACCAAGTCTCAAAACAGGTTGTGACAGTAGGGGGAAAAAAACATAGTTTCCCTGCCACATGTTGCTGTTTGGCCTATTTGAGGCATTTCTCATGAAATGAAAGTGCGATATTATATGCACTTTGAACCTGTATCTTATGGCAGTATGCCATTTATACCATGTAATACAGGGGTATACAATAGCACCTGTTGCATCTGTGGGATTTGAAAGGGTCCCTTTTGTTAGGTCTGTTGTCTAGGATGAAATACTCCTAGGTAGTCAGTAGAATGGTGCTCTGCTACTGGGTCTTGAGTATGTATCAGTTCTATTGCATAGGGGTCAGGTAACATGATGCTGTGAAACCTAGAAGTGTTTATATTGAAGCAGAATTTACATTCTGCCGTATTATGTGTGTATTACACATCATATACAAAGCTATCCAGGAGTGATGAAGCAATCAGACCACTAGTTGGTCTGGGTTTATGCTTGGAACATTGGGAAGACTTTTTCTCTGTTGGGGTAACAACAGCTGGAAACATGGCAGTGCTAGCAATGGAATGATGTGTACAATACTATGTAGTAGTATTATATGGAAATAGAGCACACAATATGGGTTTATGAGTACAGTACACATGTAGAAACCTGTGTGTTGTGCTTGGGCCTGACATATAGACAGGATGCCATGGGTGACCTTCTGGTGTAGGGCCTACCTTGGAGTGTGCCATTAGCTAGGTGGGAATTAGGGATTTATTATTGATCACTAGCAATCTGCCATTTAGTCTGTAAGTGAGATTTGTTAGGGGCCACCACTATGGTGCCCAGGTGTACAGGGTTATCGTGTTGTAATTAATCTTGATGGGACAGCAATGCTGATCCCTTTTGTTTGAGAATATGAATGGTGGCACATAACCTATAAGAAAGAAATAATCATTCATGGGGGTGTTGTTGGGATATTTCAGCTTGTGAAAACAACTAATTTGTTGTGTAAGTAGTTGGTACTTGGTAACCCCCCCATGTGGGTCTGACAGATGTCACCCAGATGTGCTTAATACCCCAACACATCCACGGAAGTGGAGTGGTTTACTGAGCTTATACTTGATAAGCTGCAACAATATGTGAAAACATAATAACAATGACATAATCACAATGAAACAATAGTCATATTAAACACATTGCAGAAAACACATTTTAAACATTCATCACATTTAAAATGAAGTTGGCCATCGGAGTCCAGGAATGACTGTTAAAATAATATTGTCTTTTACAGGAGCTAAAAAGACAAAAAGGATATGTGAAAGAATATGGGAATGTACACTGTTCTCCCCCCCCCCAGCTCAGCTGATTACTTTTTGAGGGCCGAGGCTCTTGCACCTGGCTGGTGCTGGTTGTTGGCATAACGCCACTTGCAAGTAGATTGTTTGTGGTTGTGCTAAACTACACTGGGAAGGCAGAGAGGCTGAGCTGATTTATAATGTTAGAGAACATTATATATTTTATTTTTAACTTGTAACCTACAAATGGGTTATTAGCAAACACGTGTTTTTCTTTTTGTGTGCTCTTACTGGAGAGACAGTGGGTTTACCTCCCTCATTTCTGGATCTGCTAGCTGTAGCTCAGTCAGGTCCAGAAGTAATGTTATTTATTTGCAAACACCGTAGGTGCACTGTAAGGTGGCATGGTTCAATCCCTTTCTTGAGCTCCTTGTATAGTTCAGGAGGCTAGGCTTACAGTATATCATATCTAGGGAAATGTCATAGACATGGTGAATCACACTAAGAATGGTAGCAGCTGCAGCATCATACATACTCATCACTGATGAACAGTAAAAGCCTTCTATCAGTGAGTACAGCCTGTATTAAATAGTATGTATACAGCTGACACCATACATAGACTGTTATTTGTTAAACAAATAGGCATACAATGATGTGTTAGTAGTTAACTATGTCATTAACAGTTACAACAATTATTTGCCCCTTGCAGGCACACTAGTTGTTAAAACAGGTGTTAATGTAAGCAGTCCGTTACTTGGGGTGGGGATATATACACTTCATGCCCCCCCTCCCCCGAGCTCCTTCCTTTGTGAAAGAGGCAGCACGGAGATAATAGCATACTGTATGACCAATGCTGGAGCAGATGCCTGACCATACAACAGTAAATACTATCAAATTGACTAGTAACAGGTGTTTGCATAAATGTTAGAGAATGCTTTATTCCCAACAGAGGTGTGGATATTTATCCACAAAGATACTGGCAAACTGTCTTTGGAAGGGTGTATGCTGAATAAATACAGATGAGTTTGACCCAACTTGTTAAAAAAAAAATAAGGGTAATACAGTATCCAACTATGATTCAAATTACAATAACATTATAATGAAATTGGGTCACTGGTTAAAATACACTTATGCATTACCAGTGGTTACTTGTCAAGGATAGTCTTATCCCTGTAAGAGAGAAAAAATAAAACACAAGCCACAAAAGGGAATATCTCATTTACTTAGAGTGTTCTCCTTGTGGAAGTTTATCATTGGTTTCCAAAATGCTGATACTGCTATTAACTTATAAAGACGTATGCATTCGACCACCCTTGGGGTAGGATCTTTTTATTGTAGCTACTAGTACACTCCGATGAATTCCTGAAAATGAAATAAATGATTAATATCAGAGTATTAGGCATCCCTAATTCTCTGAATTTGACATTAGAACCATGTCATTAACACATACATCATTCTGATAAATAACGCAAGTTATAATACTGGTATTTTGTACAGACAAAATTGTTAAAAGGGTGTTAAATTAGGCCTGTAACATAAATGGTAAAATCTCCCAAAAGAGATATAATACTTTTTGTGGCAGTGTAAATTGTGTAGCTAGCTTGTCAAAGTTCAAGTAAACAGCTTATTACAAATGCTGGGGGTGATCAGCCCCCCCTCCCCTTTGATCACCATGCAATGCATGGGGATATGTGATACAGGACAAGGACAAAGAAGCCGTGAGATCTTCCATAAAGGAAGGCATATGTAGGAATGGGTGAGTTTGTAGATAGCAAGCAGCTTCATGGCTGCAAGCCCAGAGAGAGAAAAAAAATGCAGTCCTAATGTCACAGACAGATGAGGAGGACTGGGGAAAAAACAGCTTTAAACAAAATTACTTTTGATGTGCACACCCCATTAAAGTTATGTTTGGATAAGAAATACTGATTTAAATAGGGAGGTACATTAGTTGTGAGCTGGAAAAACAGGTACAGCTCAAAAGCACAAGGAGGTCAAGTGAATTGCCAAAGGTCACACACCATGCAAATGATGTTTCCTGGGACCAAACCCGGCCATAGCTGCAGTGGCCTTGAACGCCACACTGAATGAGAGGTCTTACAGATAAAAGAACACTGTCTAGCCACCGGCCAAGGCAGCAAAAACAAAACTGATGAACCATCATGATTTCTATGATGACAAATGGAGAGGTCATATCGAAAAAAAAATAGGAAAGTTTTGCAAGCATTTGCATCATGCTTCTACTTTTTTTTGCAACAAACTATGATTTACTTGAATCAAGACTAACAACACCAATCCACATACTTCAACATTAAACAGACCACTTATCTGAAAGATAGAAAGTCTGCAGACAATGTGCCAACACTGCAGATCAGAATATGTCCCTGGAGAGAAGCCAAAGGTGTTGGCCATTTTACAAACAGATCTTCCTCATTACAAATGACATTAAAAAAAACCTCAGTGTAGCTTCAGAAAACACAGAAACTCTGATAACTGGTAACAGTGACAATTAGATATAGCATATGCTTAATCTGGCTCAAAAGCATATTCTTCAACCCTACGTCACAGATGAAGGCAAACTTTGAGTAAGCAAAAAAGGATTCTTCTAATTCAAAAATAATTAGCTCAACTGAACAAAGCAAAGTGATACAATCAGTCTAAAAGACAGACTTAACTCTTGCATCCCAGCCAACATTAATTACTGTCTTCAAAACAGTTTTAAAATCAAACACATCATTACAGTTAACAAAGCTGATATCATTAAACCTTAACATTCATTGCAGAATACAATAATTTCGCTGTTTTATTTTTTTTTAACATCCTCCAAATGGTCATTATCTGAACTGCAAGGAACAGCATGACCTTGACTATGCTGTCTTCAGTCTAGCAGAGTAACCTAAGCATTCAGGGAACACATAACAAGATATGGTGTACTACTATCAAACATAGTGCTTTTCATAAAGTGAGTAGCAAGGAATAGTTGTATAGACAAAAGTGTTCACACCTAGATTCATTTTAGATTGCAATGAAAGGTGGATCAACCAACAGATATAATCAAAGTGTACTCACCACAAATCCAAAACATAAGGACAGGGTCAACACCCTGCCAGATGGTCTTTCCATTTAAAAAAAATAATACCTCCAGGGACAGAACAGACAAATGTTTGGTCTGTGAAACACATTAGCGAGGAGGATTCCTCATGGAAGTCTAGAATAAACATATTAGACAGTTCAGCTCCAACTAATCAGTAGCCATTAACCCTATTAGATGTGAAAGGATCCAAAGCAGCCCTCCAGCGGATTACATCATAGTTGACTGTCTCAGTTCAATATACTGCACACAGATCTATGTAATTGGATCCAAAACATCTTTAGTTAACTATTATTTTATTCAAGTATGTCCCACGCACCTTGTGCAGTGAGATGAGCCGAGCTGTCGTCTCTCAACTCTGTGCATATTTTAGACATGTCAATAAGCAGGGAAATCTTCAAACCGTTCTGTGGGTTAACTGCTGTGTTTGCAACCACAGCACCCAAACACACACAAACAGATGGTGTCTGTGAACTCCTGCCATGGAGGAATTCACAAAACAATGAGTAGCAGTCCGCACATGGAGTCCCTAAGCCTCCAAACTCATTGCTACTTGCTTCTGAGGAAAGTCGCATCTCAGAACTCAAATCATGAAGTAAAATGAGTGTTATTCTTTGCCAGACAAAAACATGACAGGCAGGCTCACTATTGTTATATGTGAAAAGATCACACCTTAGGTTCTTTGCATGGTATGTGGACAAAGAAAGTAACAAGTAGAAGTAATAAAAGAAGTTTATTACATTACTCACGCCATAACAAGTGAAGCAAAGCAATCACAAGGGAGCCGATTTCCCACCATTCCTCGAGTATGGTCTCTTTCTCTCAGAGGAGCTGGTGTACATACAACTATATATGACTGATAAGAGTACAGTTACAGATATAAGCATACAGCATTGGATAAGGCATGTAAATAAGGCGTCTCCCTTGGGCAATTACATAGGAAAGGAAGTTTGCAAAGTAAGGAAGAATCTCTGAATCTATGAACAAAGGAAATTCATAGTCAGCAAGAATAAGTATCATCTGTTCTTATTTCCAGGCACTGAGTCTAGAAATACTTGCAACATAATCATAAAAGGACACAACATGTCACAATAGTGGAAAACTATAGAATATGAATGATTCAGTGGCTCAGCAGGTAGCACATTTGTCTTTGAGGCCAGGAAATCAGAAGGCTGTGGGTTATATCACCATACCAGGCACTTGGGTTAATATCCCAATACTAACATGAGGGGGGTGCTGCACTCCTGAGGTGCCGTCTTTCAGATGAGACATTAAACCAAGTTCTGTCAGCCTGTTCTGGTGGTTGTTCAGGTGGACGTTAAAGATCCCATGGCACTTCTTGAAAAGAGTAGGGAAATTTTTTTATTTGAGAACATCAAAGTTATATATATACAACAATTTGTGTTAAGTCACACCAAAATAACCGTAATCACTGTGGGAGACAAACCCTATACAAAAAAAGTTTCATTTAACATACATAACAGCATATGATACCCTCTCCTTATCATTAATGGTAAGAACATTTCAATTAATGTCTCTAAAATTCATTCATACGTCCTATTACTTTATGTTTTTACTTCATAAACCAACCTGTCTAATCACCTCTACATTCCTTCCCATGTGATTGGGAAATCATTGTCTGTTATCCATGGAAACCCTTTCCAGAGTTCCAATTGTTGCCTTCTTGTCATAATAGTCTTTTCTGTCCCATAAACCCTTTTTAGATTAACTGTGATATTATTTAATAATTCAATAAAACCCCCTTCTTTTTGTTGTAGCACAAAATTACACCTCATAGACCAAATACTCCATTTAAAGATTGTCATCATTATTTGCAGAGTGCTACTATGCCAGTTTTGCCAATTGGTTCCAAACACTCCATACATAATATTTTCATAACTAATTGTACTAAAAATAGCCCCCCCCATTGTTGTGCCATAAAATCCCAGAAGCCTGAAACAGAAGAACATTGGAATAGTAAGTGCTGTATAGTTTCTTCCACATTTATACATTGCAGTCTGCTACATATCATTTCCTTTTGAGGTTTGTGCTTCTGATGTGACTTCACATTAATTTTTTCATGGCATGCTAGCCAATGAAAATCCCATATGTATTCTGGTATTCACTTGTTATTTAAGAATATAACTAGTGCCTTTCTATGTTCTCTGGGTCATTTTACAAAAACCTCTTCCACTAAACAAGTGGTTTCTAAGATATAAAAATATATCTGTTTCCTCTGCAATACTAGCAGCTGCTCTTTCTCCATTCCCCATTGTTTTATTCTCAAAAAAGTGTACCTTATATATTCTGGAATAACAGCAGATTTTTTAAAGGTTCTGAAAGAGTTTATTTCCCACATTTGTAACCAGTGGGTGCATTTTGGTATAAGAAGGTGTTCCCACCCTTTTTTGCGCATTTATTATCAGAGGTTTCATACTGGCATCCAATAAAAAACTGTTGAAAAATAAGATTGGATTTGGCATATTTAGGCCTCCCTTCCTGATTGGTAGATATAAGATATCTCTTTTTATGGGATTCAGCCTGCTTCCCCAACAAGCCTGAAAAATATACTTGGCAATGTTGTCTCTAAGTCTTTTGGTGGTGGAAAGATTTAACTAATGCATAAGAAAACAGGTATTAGATATGTTTTGATAAGATATATTCTCTTCTTTTTGCTGGGTTTTCCACTTATTCCATTGTGCTACCTTCAGTTTGCCAATATCAACTTTCCTGTCCCAATTTAACCTATCTAAATTTTCATTTCCATACAATATCCCTAAGATTCTTATCGGCTCTGTCATAATTTTAATACCTTTTACATTCCCTTGCCACCTTTTTTTTTTGGCAAATAACTTTATTTTATAACAAACAACAATTACAATAACCAAACCCAACCCCACAAACCAAAAACCCCATTACAAGTATTAATGCAATGAAATCTCTTGACTCACAACAAATAGGAAAGGATATACCTCCCAGAACCCCCAACCCCACCCCAGTCCCCCCACCCTCCCAAAACCCAGGCAGCTATTCCATGTAGAAGAGAGAAGGAAAGAAGTAAACAGAATGAAGACCAAAGAAGATTAGCAACCTGATCCTTAAAGAACTATAATCTATCTTGTCTTGATATAATCTAGTAGAGGATCATTAAGTATATTTGACCTACTTGGGGAAAAGAGAAATAGCACGAGTAGCCCACTCGTTCCATGTATGGCTATAGAGAAAAAAAAACACCCTGTCCTCTAGTAGCCATATTTATCCTCAAGCACCGAAAAAACTACCCCAGTATCTATTGAATTTCTCAGTTGATTTAAAAACTAGCTACAGCCCTCTCCGCATTTAAAGCGGATAAAAATTCATCCCACCACTCCTTAAATGAGGGGGACTTATCACTACACCAGTAGCGGAGGAGAAGCAGCTTCGTCACCAAAGCAACCAAGGCCATTTGGTGCTTTTGGGCTACCGCAGAGATTTGGGCAAACATACCAAATATACATACATCAGCATTAAAGTAAGCTGAAATATTTGAATAGGGGCCTATCCATGACTTTACCGCATCCCAGAGTTTAGCTGCCCTAGGACACTCCCATAATTTATGATAAGTAGTGCCGATAGGGCAACCACAATCCTTACACTCTGGGGAACTAGGTCTATATATCCTAGAAAGTTTAGCCAGGGAAAGATAAAGATTGTGCAAAATATTAAATTGAAGACCCCTCAATCTGTCTTGCTTGACATATGTATATAGATCCAACCAAACCTTAGTCCAGGTCTCTTCAGACCAGCCCAAGGATAAATTCATCTCCCAATAGTAAGATATTGGGGATATTCTGGAGTCCCTCTTTGCCAAAATTAATTTATAAATTTTGGAAGCAACGTTACCAGATAATACCAAGTCTCTCATCTTCTTCAGAAGCTCCCCAGCCTCTTCACTCCCTCTGTTACCCTTTAGGAGGGAACGAATACATCTTTGAATCTGGTACAGCCGCAACCGATCACTAGGTTCAATCTTGAATTTCTCCATCAAAACAGAGGGCGAAATAGCTAAACCATCTAAAACAAAATCCACTACCCTAGGCTTAGGAGGGAATTTACCTACGCATCTCTTTATCGGCTGATTACCGATCAAAAGGTTAGGATTCTTTAAAAGAGGTTGCATTAGATCTTTTTGCGAAGGGAATGCTCAAAAAAGAATAAAGCTGGTGGAGAGCCTTAATATCCCACCCCAACGGGGTATCCCTCACTTTCAAGGGAACCTTAGACCATGGAATATATAAATAAGATTCCAAGTCTAGATTAGTACTATGAGCAATCGACCGATCCAACATACATCCCACGGAAGTCGTTACTGTATCTGACACCCATAGGGCCACCCTCGCCGCATGGCTAGCCAGATAGTAAATATAGAAGTCCGGCAACTGCAGGCCCCCTACCTTCCTTAGGTGAGTAAGCTTCATATAGGCCCTACGCGGGGGTTTCCCCTTCCACAAAAAGTCAGCGCAATATCTATAAAGCGGATTAAAGAAGGACCTGGGAAGGTATACATTAAGGTTGAATAGGGGGTAGAAAATTCTTGGTAAAATCATCATTTTAATTGTGTTAGTTCTCCCCCAAAAGGATAACGGAAGCTTAGTCCTTCTTTCCAGGTCCTCCTTGATAGATTTAAACAAAGGCTTTAAATTTAGTTCCACCAAGTCAGCCGGGTCCTTCGAGATCTGGATGCCTAAATAAGATAGGGATTTAGGTTGCCATTGTAGGCCTAAGGATGAACACCAGCTCTGTTGAAGGTAAGGGGATAATGGGTAAACCGTGGTTTTACTCTTGTTTAGTTTATAGCCCGAGATTTTACTAAAATCTGAAATGATTTGAAACAGGTGCGGAAGTGAGTCTTGACTATTCTGAACATGCATTAATAAGTCATCAGCAAAGGCTGATAGCTTATACTCAGACTCCCCTATATAAATCCCTTGAACTAGCTTGTCCTTGTTAATGGCCCTGATCAATGGTTCCAGATATAAATTAAATAGATACGGGGAGAGAGGACATCCCTGGCGCGTGCCTCGCAATAAGGGAAAGGCAGCTGAAATCAAGTTGTTGCATTGAATTCTCGCTGAAGGACATGAATAGAGGACCCGAATATAGTTCAAAAACTTCCCCGGAAAACCAAAATGAAACAATACCTGAAACATAAAATCCCATTCCACCCTATCAAAAGCTTTCTCTGCGTCTAGTGAGACCAAAGATGCTTCCATGTCTGGACACGTAGACGCAGAGATTAAATAAAATAATTTCCGGAAGTGGTCCGCTGATGAACGGCCAGCTACAAATCCAGCCTGTTCCGGGCTCACTAACCCTAGCCACACTGCTTTGATTCGGGTAGCCAAAATCTTGGCATAAATTTTAACGTCAATGTTTAATAATGAGATTGGTCTATAATTACCAACCAGATCCAATGGTTTCTCAGGTTTAGGTAACAAAATAATTCTTGCCTCAAAAAGGGAAGGGTCCTCTATCCCATGATCTTGCCAAAAGGCATAAAGTTGTTGCAACAATGGCGCCAGAGAATCTTTGAAAGTCTTATAGAAAAGGGCTGTAAATCTATCCGGTCCCGGGGCCTTGTCTAGCTTTAAAGAGTCCACAGCTTCAGAAATCTCCTCATAGGAGAGGGGAGCTTCCAGCCTCTGGCTAAGCTCCTCCGGTAATTTAGGCAAGGAAATATTTGCCAGAAATTCCCTCATCTTGGTAATTCCCTCTGAGGAAGGCGGCGTACTAGTATATAGGTTTTTATAAAAATCGACAAAAATATCAAGTATGCCCTCTGGATCTGAAACTAAGTTATTCATCCTCGGGTGCCTCAACACCGCCACGCACTTAGCCGCAGCCCGTTGCTTCAACTGCCAGGCTAGAATTTTACCAGCTTTGCTGCCCTGCCCTATGTATGAGGCCTTCAGTTTAGAGGCCACATTCTCAACCCCCTCCCTTAAGGTACTTGCGTACCAGGCCCTAAGCGTAGTTAACTCTTGCTCCTGATCAAAGGATCTCGAGTCCTCTCCCATAACATCCAAGGCTTTAATCCTCTCTAAACAATTAGATAAGAGGAGCATGGTTTTCTTTTTGCGAGTTGATGCAAGTCTGATCAACCCACCTCTCCATGTAGTCTTCAAGGCCACCCACACCTGGTCCACTGCCCTAATTGACCCCCAATTATATGTAATTGAATGAGACATAAAGGATTGAAAGTGGCTTAACAATTGGGGATCCTTAAACAAACTATTGTTCAAAGACCATGAATAGGACCTAGGTGGAGCAGACAGTGGTCGACATCGAAATCCAATGGGCGAGTGATCTGAAATTACCCGACTCAAAATAGTAGCTTCTTGAATAAAGGAAAGAATTTGTTGACTAACCAAGAAGAAGTCAATTCGAGAATAGCTTTTATGAACAGGGGAATAAAAGGTAAACTCTCTAGTAGTAGGATTTAAGGTTCTCCATGGGTCCATGAGGCCCAAAGAAGAGGTAAATTCAGCCAATGCCCTCTGAGTCGGAGACTGATGAACTCCTCTAGACCATGAATGATCAAGATGGTTGGACTGCACCAGATTCCAATCTCCTCCTAAGATTACTGGTCTATCTGCTAGAGGGGCTATAACCACCGCCAGCTGGGTAAAGAAGGAGGGTGATTCCTGATTTGGACCATAAATAGACCCAACACTAAACTAGTTCCCCCAACTTCCCTGAAACAATTATGTATCTACCATTAGAGTCAGCAAAAACATCTGAAGGAAAAAAGGGAATTTTTTTGGCCACTAAAATAGCTACCCCTCTTTTGCTTGGGGTCACCCCTGCCCCAAAAACCTGACCTACCCATCTTTTCTTTAAATAATGGAGTTGATCCGGAAGCATGTGAGTTTCTTGAAGAAAAACTATTGACGGAACGAATTGTGCCAAATGGTTTAAAATAATGTATTTTTCTTAGTTGTCGTTCCCCCCTTTTATATTCCAAGAAATAATATTCAGGTTGCTAACCATAACAGAGCTCAAAGGAATATACAAAGCCAACTGGAAAGCTGCCAACTCCCTCCCCAAATACCCCCCAAATACCAAAACCCTGAAAAATAAAACCTTTAATGCAGTCCCCGTCCCTATCCCTAACCTCCCTAAATACCAATCACCCGGCCCTCGGCCGACTTCAAAACCACTGGTCCATGGCACCTCAGAAGGAGGGGCCCCCATCATAAAATAAAACACGCACTCACATTCCGGTAATTTAACAATCCCTGTAAGGCCCTTAAAGAAAAATTCCCCTTTACTCTATAATCCTAAACAATGGTTTAAGAGAAACATAACCACCCCTACACCAGCCTCCAAATTGTAAAAATAAAATGAATTGAAGGGCTGGCATGAAATTGCAACCAAAAACAAATTTTAGCCCTTAAGGCTAGCCCAATGAGGCGAGTGAGTGGTAAAACAGGACTGAAACCTCGTGTGGTAGTTTACTAAAAATAAAAAAATCACGATCCCCAATAGCTTATCCAGCTGAAAAAAAAAAATTAGAAATCTTAAACAAACGGGCAATAATAATGGTAAAGCTCCCCTCACTATAGTGGGCATCTTATTAACTGTTAACCACTTACATGTCCATCAATGAACCCTAATGTTAAATCAAATAAGGGGACCGAGCTATAACATTCACTACATAGTATAAATCAAACGAGGCTTCGGCAGTACATACAATCCGCCGAGACCTCTTACGTTCCAAATCTTTATGCCAAAACGGCAGTATGCCGAGAACCAGAGAACAGGGAGAGAGATAAAAAAAACGAAATTGGAAAGAAAAAAAAAGAAACCGTCAAGAAGCAGACCAGAGCTAAGCCGGTCATCGCAGCAACTAACTCACACATTCACAGTCCTCTGAGTCCCTCTAGCGGATACAAAGTAATTTAATCAAAATGACCCCCACTTCCCAAGGAGATCATTGTATTCAAAAGGTTCAAATAACACAGTCACATAAACGAGGGCCCCATAGCAAGTCTGAAAGGGAAAAATGGACTTGGAGAAAGATAAGGGAGCTCCCGACTGTAGTGTAGACTAGAAATTGTCTCTTGCAGGTTTAAACTTGAGACATTCCAGACCAGATTCAGTCAGGACAGAGAGAAAAAAAAAAAGAAACACATCCCCGACTGCAGATCTCCTCAGCCTTTAGGAAATAAATCAGGCATCTGGTTATTAAGAATTTTCAAAGCCTCCTCCGTGAATCGAAGCACTTTGTGCCATCTTTTAGCAACACTTCTAGCTTAGCTGGATATAACATGCGATGTTTCACCCTGCATTAAAGCTTTGACGTAATGGAGTGAAAATTTGGACCTCGCCATCCAATTTTAAGGTTAAATCGGGACCACACGTAGCTTTCTACCCTCCCACAGGATAGCTGGTAGTTTCGCCTCCTTCAAGATATGCTCCCGATCGAGGGAAATTAAGGAGCTTGAAGATCACAGGCCTGGGAGGGTCTGCTGGAGGTGGTTTTGCCCTTAAGGCCCGATGGCCCCTTTCAATGACGTATTCTGGCCCGTTAGGCGAGGGTCCAACTGTTTTCCTCAGAAATTTTTGTATGAAGAGAATTGTGTTGGGGCCCTCTTCTCCCTCCGGGAGCCCCAACAAAACAAGGTTATTACGGCGGTTTCTCCCTTCGAGGTCATCTAAGCGATCTTCTAGTTTAGCCACCGCCCTTTTGCAATCCACCATGGCTGGGCCGAATTTCTCTGAGCTCCGTTCCAAGGAAGAAATCCTAGCCTCGGCATCAGTGACTCGTCGAGCCAACTGGGTCAGCGCAGGCTTGAAATCAGCTACTTCTTCTATCAATTTAAAAAGTGCCTCCTTTATCGTGGATAATTCGCTGTACACCCGAGAAGGAGTTGGGTTGCTTCTTCCATCTTTGCCCGGCAGCCAAAACGAATTTATATTTATTAAATCGCAAGTTTAAATTTAACTTCAGGCTGGATAAATCTATCTGAAGTGTGGTAAAAGTATCGAAATTACACCGAAGAGGGGAGAGAGTCCCTAGGCAAGCTGCTATTCCTCCAGGCGCATCACATGACTCCTCATTCCCCTGCCACCTTAACTGATAGTGCAATCTTTGCCCTGTGCATTTCTCCAAATTTAGAGAAACCCCTGAAATGCTCCCAAATGTCTCACATATGTCCAGAACTTTACACAAAGACCTCTCATCCTGCACTATCACTGTCATATCATCAGCACATGCAATAATTTTATGTGTCAATATCTGAGTGTGTATTGTCAGTGCTCTTATTTCTTCCATTGCATTTATTGTTTTTAGTAAAGGGTCTATAAAAAAAAAATCATATAATATAGGGTTCAGGGGGCAGCCTTGTCTGAATCCCCTTTTCAAGTGTACAAGAGGGCCCTTCCAGCCTTGAATTATTGTTCTAACAGTTACAGTTCTATAAATACATTTAAACCATCTTACCATTTTCTCAGGTATGTGGTAATGCTTTAGTGTTTCCATAGGAACTCATGATTTACCTTATCAAATACTTTGTTTCAATCTAAAGACACTAAATATCCATCTATATTATCTAGCTTTCCGTGCTGTACTGCTTCTCTTATAAGTATTACGTGACTATGGATTTGTCTTCTCGGAATCGCATATGGCTGAGCCGGGGAGATTAGTTTAGCTGCTACTTTTGATAATCTGGCTGCTAATATTTTTGTTAATATTTTAAAATCAGAATTTAACAGGGTGATTGGTCTCCACTTTTTCATTGCTGCTTTGTTTCCTGTTTTATGTATATATGTTAATATACCTTCATTTAACTCTAGAAGTACTTGTTCTGAGCTCAAGATGACATTAAATACTTGAGTTAATCCCTGCAGTAAACATTGGCTTATATGCTTCATTATTTCATTTGGTAGACCATCTGGCCCTGGTGCTTTATTCCTTAATAACGAAGATATTGCATTTTGTACTTCCTCCTCCTGTACCTCTACCGTTAATGCCTATAGCTCTTCTTGGTCTAAGAATAGTATATCTAAATTTTCCAAAAAGCTCTGTGCACCTCCAGTCTTTACTTGCAAAAAAATCATACATATCTCTAGTATATGTAGTCAAAATATCTGTAATATTTTTTTGATCCATATATTCTACCCCATTTTTATTTTGCATTCTAACCATTGTTTTACTTTGTATTTGTTTTTGCCAATATTCATAAGGACATATCACTTGTTTTACCTGTGGTTCCAAACTGTTGTTGGTAATGCAACACAGTAGATTTTTTATTATGGAAGTCCAGCCTTTTTTGTTTCAATTTAATGCTTGGTAAGGTTAAATTCTGTCCGGTGTCATGTGATAAAAACTGTTGCAAGGTACATCTGTTTTGTTAATATTGTAGATATTGTTCTTTGTTCTTATTTTTGTTCAATCTTTTACATAGCCTTTGAAGGTCCTTCTTTGTATCTAACCACCAAATAATTAGATATTCAAAAATAAAATGAATACCCACTGTCTAACCAGTAAAAAATCCTGTATTATTTGTTTTGTGCCTAGTTCAGAGAGCAGGGAGGTATTAAGCTTCCAGTATCCTGGCCCCTTTAAATCTTTCAGCTGTTCCCCCAAAGTTACCGAAATTATACTATGGTCTGAAAATTCAGTCACTATAACTGCAGCTTTACTAATAGGTGTGATCTTAGATGAAAATACATAATCTATACAAGATGTTAAACATCCTCTGTGAAAAGTTGGGAGCTCCTGTTTTGCATACTGAATAATCGTCTTTCAGATTAGTTTTTGTGTCAATTGTGCCAGTAAATTGAATCACAGTATTGCTTAGCTGTTTTGCCCTAATTGGGCAGTTGAAATCCCAGCAAAAACAATCATATGTGATGTCTGTAAATATGGTTGAATTGTCTGTAGGATTTCACAGCATACTGCCTTCAGCTGAGGTGCATAGATATTAATGAGTCTATATGGAGAGTTTTGTAACAGTACATCCAGAATTAAAACTCTTACTGGAATCAAATCAAACAGTTTTAACAGTCACATTTCTGAATGCTTAAATAATATGCCCGCCCTGAACAGGTGTCCTCACCGGAGATCAGAAGGATGGTCCTAGAAACCATGCTTTTGTTGTTTGTTGCACTTCTGATAAGGTGTGCAACCTTGTATCCTGTAAGAATATTATGCAAAATGTAACTCCTTTTCTCCACCCCTCCTCCCTTTTCCCTCCTCATGTATTTGCTACTCCAATTACAAAGTCCTAAACTTCACTATTTTATCCTTGCCCTCCTCCTTCTTTCAACAGGGAACATCCACCCAAACCCTGACCCTATTTCTTCTCCTACGCTGGCTTCACCCAAATAACATGTCTCCAAACCCCACTCCCACTACAACCCTCCCTAACTGGTTGAAGCTCCTCCACCTGAACATCTGCAGCCTGCTACCTAAAATCGATCTCCTACTAACACTTATGATTTCATACACCCCTGACATTCTAATTAGTACCAAGACATGGCTTGAAAAATGCACCCCGGACAGTGCCATTTCTATCCCTTGGCATTCCATCTCCAGACAAGATTGATTGGGTCGTGGAGTGGGAGTGGCCATGTATATCCTGTCCTCACTGCAGATTACTACCACCCTTTCTACATCCATCCCAGCTACCTATGAAGCCCTTGTCACCTGCATTACCCTTCCTTTCTCAATCCCAGTCTTTGTGGCTGGCATCTGTTGCCGCCCAAGCATTCAACCCTCGACTGAACTCTTTGCCAATATCAACTCCCTCTCACAATCTGGTGAACTTTTCATAATGGGTAACGTGAATCTAAATTGGTTGTCTCCTAAATTAAACAAGCTATGCAATGATGTCGCTGCTCTAAACCTCACTCAATTTATACTTGAGCCCACATGCCCTAATCCCAAAACACGAAACCACACTCAGCTTGACTGGGCACTCGCAACCCACCTAACACCGCATCATTAAATCTGGTCTCCTCCCCAATGACCTTAGTTACCATAACCCCATTTTCACTGTATGGAAGGCTCATTGCCCCAAACCTCCCCCTAAAATTATACAGCTCCAGTCCTTTAAATCCTTAGACCTTACCCAAATCAGTGCTGCACTCACTTCCACTGACTGGGCCCCCCTCTCCACTGCCATTTCTGTTGACCAAGCACTTGACTATTTTAAGGATAAATTCATTGCCACCTGGAATGTCTTTGCTCCTTTCAGATGGACCAGAGTCTGTGGGCTTCACCTCCTGGATCACCCCTGAACTACTAGCCTGCTTCAGGGAGCATGATTGTGCCTGGAGAAAACACAAATCTATTGAACATCCAAATGACTATGCTAAGTACAGAATGCTACACAATTCATGTACTAAAGCTACTAGACTGGCTAAGTCTGATTATTTCAACTCCTCATTCTGACTAACACTAACTCTCCATCTAAATTCTGGAGGGTAGTTCATGCCCTGTTCTCTCCCCTCTCCCCTCCCTCCCCTCCAGTTCTCAAAATTAATAATTTCTAGTTTCTGACCCTGGCTCCATGGCCAATGAATTCAATGCCTACTACACCTCATGTGCCACGTCTCTTCTAAATTCCATCTCCCCATTGCCACCTACTAACTTCAGCCCTTTACCTCAGCCAGTGCCTACCCTCCCCATTTTCCTTTCATATCTCTCTCCTGGATGAAGCACTTAATACTCTCCTATCCCTCAGCCCCTCTAAAGGCTCCTCACCAGATGAGTTTGAGCCTAAACTTCTCTGCATTTCTGCTCCTGCAATTGCTTATCCTATCTCCCTACTCCTTAACCTGTCCTTTATTTCTGCCCAAGTAGCCTCATCCTGGAAACATGTTGTAGTCCTTCTTATCCCCAAGGTTGGTGACACATCCACTCGTGGCAACTATCGCCCCATTTCCCTCCTTCCTACCCTTGCCAAACTTCAAGAACAATTAGTTCTCTCTCTCTCAACTATCACCATTCCTCTCTGATTCCTCCTCCTTCTTCACCCCCTTCCAATCTGGTTTTCAGAAGAACCACTCAACAACCACCTCCCTCCTCAGGCTTACTGACTTCATCCCTTCAGGGATGGAAGATGGCCTGATCACCTCAGCCATCTTTGCTGACCTAGCCAAAGCTTTTGACACTGTTTTCCATCGCCTACTTCTTGATTCACTCTTCTCAGCTGGCCTTGCTCCATCAGCCACCAACTGGTTTAAATCCTACCTCACTGGCAGGACCCAGTCAGTGAGGATCATTGATTCCATCTCCCCTCCACTCCCCATCAGCACTCGTGTCCCTCAGAGCTCAGTGCTTGGTCCCCTACTTTTCTCTATTTTCCTTAATGATCTTCCCACAACCTGCTCATCCTCTTCTATCCACATGTACGCTGATGATACTGTTTTGTACAGTTATGGCAAAAATCCTGCTGCTGTGCAAACCAGCTTACAGCATGACTTCAACCAAGTTCAGCAGGTGGTTTGCTTCTCACCAGCTTTTTCTAAATGCCAAGAAGACAGTCTCAATGACCTTTGGCACCAGGCAGAGACTTTCTAGGCTCCCGGCCCTACCCACCTTCCACACCCTTGATGGGACCATCTTGGAGGACACATCCTCATTTCGATATCTGGGAGTTTGGCTGGACCAGCACCTCAACTTCTCTGTACATATCGATGCTAACCTGGAGAAACTGCACCTCAAGAATGAGTCTTACAGATAAAGAACGCATCTAGCCCGGCCAAGGCAAAAACAAAACAGTGAACCATCATGATTTCTGTGATGACAAATGGAGGTCATATCGAAAAAAATAGGAAAGTTTTGAAAACATTTGCATCATGCTTCTACTTTTTGCAACAAACTATGATTGACCGAATCAAGACTAACAACACAATCCATACTTCAACATTAAACAGACACCATCTGAAAGATAGAAAGTCTGCAGACAATATGCCAACACGCAGATCAGATATGTCCCTGGAAGCCAAAGGTGTTGTGTTTACAAACAGATCTTCCTCATTACAAATGACATTAAAAAACCTCAGTGTAGCTGAAAACACAGAAACTCTGATAATGGTAACAGTGACAATTGAATAGATAGCAATCTGGCAGCAAAAGCATATTCAGCAACCCTAAATCACAGATGAAGCCAAACTTTGAGTAAACAAAAAGTTCTTCTAATTCAAAAATAATTAGCTCAACTGAACAAAGCAAAGTGATAATCAGTCTAAAGACAGACTTAACTCTTGTCCCAGCAACATATTACTGTCTTCAAACAGTTTAATCAAACACATCATTACAGTTAACAAATGATATAATTAAACATAACATTCATTGCAGAATACAATAATTTAACTGTTTATTTTTTAACATCCTCAATAGTATTATCAACTGCAAGACAACGCAGTGACTATGCTGTCTTCAGTCTACAAAGTAACCTAAGCATTCAGGAACACATAACAAGATATAGTGTACTACTATCAAACATAATGTTTTCATAAAGTGATAGCAAGGAATAGTTGTATAGACAAGTGTTCACACCTAGTTCATTTAGATTGCAGAAGGTGGATCAACCAACAGATATAATAAGAGTACTCACCAAATCAAAAACATAAGACAGGGTCCAACCCTGCCAGATAGTCTTTCCATTTAAAAAAATAATACCTCAGAACAGACAAATGTTTGGTCTGTGAACACATTAGGAGAGGATTCTCATGGAGTCTAGAATAAACATATTGACAGTTCAGCTCCAACTAATCAGTAGCCATAACCCTAGATGAAAAGGTCAGCAACATAGCGGACACATCATAGTTGACTGTCTCAGTTCAATATACCACACAATTTATAATTGGATCAAAACATCTTTAATTAACTATTATTGTTTCAAGTATGTCCCACGCACCTTGTGCAGTGAGATGAGCCAGCTATGGTCTCAACTCTGGGCTATTTTGACATGTCAATAGCAGGAAATCTTCAAACCGTTTCGGGTTAACTGCTGTGTTTGCAACCACAGCACAAACACACACAAACAGATGGTGTCTATGAACTCCTGCCATGGAGAATTCACAAAACATGGTAACGTCCACATGAGTCCTAAGCCTCAAACTCATTGCTACTGCTTCTGAGAAAGTGCATCCAGACTCAATCATGATAAAATGAGTGTTATTCTTTGCCGAAAAAAACATGACAGGCAGGCTCACTGTTGTTATATGAAAAGATCACACCTTAGGTTCTTTGCATGGTATGTGGACAAAGTAACAAGTAGAGTAATAAAAGTTATTACAGTACTCACGCCATAACAGTGAAACAAAGCAATCACAGGGCGATTTCCACCATTCCTCAGTATGGTCTCTTTCTCTCAGAGGGCTGGTGTACATACAACTATATGACTGATAAGAGTACAGTTACAGATATAAGCATACAGCATTGGATAGGCATGTAAATAAGGCGTCTCCTTAGGCAATGACAAAGAAAGGTTTGCAAAGTAAGGAAGAATCTCTGAATCTATGAACAAAGGAAATTCATAGTCAGCAAGAATAAGTATCATCTGTTCTTATTTCCAGGCACTGAGTCTAGAAATACTTGCAACATAATCATAAAAAGGACACAACATGTGCAATGGAAAACTATAGAATGAATGATTCAGTGGCTCAGCAGGTAGCACATTTGTCTTTGAGGCCAGGAAATCAGAGGCTGTGGGTTATATCACCATACAGGCACTTGGTTAATATCACAATACTAACATGAGGGGTGCTGCACTCCACAAGGACGTCTTTCAGATGGACAGTAAAACAAGTTCTGTCAGCCTGTTCTGGTGGTTGTTCAGGTGGACGCTAAAGATCCCATGGCACTTCTTGAAAAAGAAGGGAAATTCTTTTTATTTGAGAACATCAAAGTTATATATATACAACAATTTGTGTTAAGTCACACCAAAATAACCGTAATCACTGTGGAGACAAACCTATACAAAAAAAGTTTCATTTAACATACATAACAGCATATGATACCCTCTCCTTATCATTAATGGTAAGAACATTTCAATTAATGTCTCTAAAATTCATTCATACGTCCTATTACTTTATGTTTATACTTCATAAACCAACCTGTCTAATCACCTCATTTCTCCCCATGTGATTGGGAAATCGTGTCTGTTATCCATGGAAACCCTTTCCAGAGTTCCAATTATTTGCCTTCTTGTCATAATAGTCTTTTCTGTCCCATAAACCCCTTTTAGATTAACTGTGATATTTAATAATTCAATAAAACCCCCTTCTCTTTGTTGTAGCACAAAATTACACCTCATAGACCAAATACTCCATTTAAAGATTGTCATCATTATTTGCAGAGTGCTACTATGCCAGTTTGTAATTGGTTCCAAACACTCCATACATAATATTTTCATAACTAATTGTACTAAAATAGCCCCCATTGTTGTGCCATAAAATCCAAAGCCTGAAACAGAAGAACATTGGAATAGTAAGTGCTGTATAGTTTCTTCCACATTTATACATTGCAGTCTGCTACATATCATTTCCTTTTTAGAGGTTTGTGCTACAGATGTGACTTCATTAATTTTTTCATGGCATGCTAGCCAATAAAAATCCCATATGTATTCTGGTATCACTTGTTATTTAAGAATATAACTAGTGCCTTTCTATATTCTCTGGGTCGTTTAAAAACCTCTTCCACTAAACAAGTGGTTTCTAAAGATATAAAATATATCTGTTTCCTCTGCAATACTAGCAGCTGCTCTCCAATCCCCATTGTTTTATTCTCAAAAAGTGTACATATATATTTCCTGGAATAACAGATTTTTAAAGGTTCTGAAGAGTTTATTTCCCACATGCTTAACCAGTGAGGGCATTTTGGTATAAGAGGTGATTCCCACCCTTTTTAGCATTTATTATCAGGGTTTCATACTGGCATCCAATAAAAAACTGTTGAAAAATAAGATTGGATTTGGCATATTTAGGCCTCCTTCCTGATTGGTAGATATAAGATATCTCTTTTATAGGATTCAACCTGCTTCCCCAACAAACCTGAAAAATATACTTGGCAATGTTGTCTCTAAGTCTTTTGGTGGTGGAAAGATTTAACTAATGCATAGAAAACAGGTAGATATGTTTTGATAAGATATATTCTCTTCTTTTGCTGGGTTTCCACTTATTCCGTGTACCTTCAGTTGCCAATATCAACTCTGTCCCAATTTAACCTATCCTAAATTTTCATTCTCCATACAATATCCCAAATTCTTATCGGCTCTGTCCATAATTTAATACCATTTTACATTCCCTATACCTTTTTTTGGCAAATAACTTTATTTTATAACAAACAACAATTACAATAACAAACCAAACCCACAAACCAAAAACCCATTACAAGTATTAATGCAATGAAATCTCTTGACTCACAACAAATAGGAAAGGGATATACCTCCCAGAACCCCCAACCCCAGTCCCCCACCCCTCCCAAAACCCAGGCAGCTATTCCAGTGTAGAAGAAGGAAAAAGTAAAACAGAATGAAGACCAAAAAAGATTAGCAACCTGATCCTTAAGAACTATAACCTATCTTGTCTTGATATAATCTAGTAGAGGATCATTAAGTATATTTGACCTACTTGGGAAAAGAAAAAACAAACAGTAGCCCACTCTGGATTCCATGTATGGCTATGAGAAAAAAAAAACACTATCCCCATCTAGTAATATTTATCACTGCAAGCACCGAAAAACTACCCCAGTATCTATTAATTTCTCCAGTTGATTTAAAAAACTAGCTTCAGCCCTCTCCGCATTTAAAGCGGATAAAATTCATCCACCACTCCTTAAATGAGAGAGACTTATCACTACACCAGTAGCGGAGGAGAAGCAACCTAAGTACCAAAGCAACCAAAGGCCATTTGGTGCTTTTGGGCTACCACAGAAATTTAGGCAAACATAACAAATATACATACATCAGCATTAAAGTAAGCTGAAATATTTGAATAGGGGGCCTATCCATGACTTTACAACATCCAGAGTTTAGCTGCCTAGGACACTCCCATAATTTATGATAAGTAGTGCCGATAGGGCAACCACAATCATCACACTCTGGGGAACTAGGTCTATATATCCTAGAAGATGAAGCCAGGAAAGATAAGATTGTGCAAAATATTAAATTGAAGACCCTCAATCTGTCTTGCTTGACATATGTATATAGATCCAGCAAACCTTAGTCAGTCTCTTCAGACCAACCCAAGATAAATTCATCTCCCAATAGTAAGATGAAGGGATATTCTGAGTCCCTCTTTGCCAAAATTAATTTATAAATTTTGAACAACGTCTAGATAATACCAAGTCTCTCATCTTCTTCAGAAGCTCCCAGCCTCTTAACTCCTCTGTTACCCTTTAGGAGGAGCAGATACATCTTTGAATCTGGTACAACCCCGCCATAGACGATCACTAGGTTCAATCTTGAATTTCTCCATCAAAACAGAGAGAAATGAAATAGCTAAACCATCTAAAACAAAATCACTACCCTAGGCTTAGGAGGAATTACCCACGATCTCTTTATCGGCGATTACCGATCAAAGGTTAGATTCTTTTAAAGAGGTTGCATTAGATCTTTTGCAAGGAATGCTCAAAAAGAATAAAGCTGGTGGAAGCCTTAATATCCCACCCCAGCAGGTATCCCTCACTTTCAAGGAACCTTAGACCATAGAATATATAAATAAGAGTCCAAGTCTAGATTAGTACTATGAGCAATCGACCGATCAACATACATCCACGGAAGTAGATTACTGTATCCCCAACACCATAGGGCCACCCTCGCCGGCTGGCTAGCCAGATAGTAAATATAGAAGTCCAGCAACTGCAGGCCCCTACCTTCCTTAGGTGAGTAAGCTTCATATAAGGCCTCTACGAGTTTCCCCTTCACAAAAGTCAGTATAATATCTATAAAGCGGATTAAAGAAGGACCTGGGAAGGTATACATTAAGGTTGAATAGGGGTAGAAAATTCTTGGTAAAATCATCATTTTAATTGTGTTAGTTCTCCCCAAAAGATAGCGGAGCTTAGTCCTTCTTTCCAGGTCCTCATGATAGATTTAAACAAAGGCTTTAAATTGGTTCCACCAAGTCAGCCGGTCCTTGAGATCTGGATGCCTAAATAAGATAGGGATTTAGGTTGCCATTGTAGGCCCAAGGATGAACACCAGCTCTGTTGAAGGTAAGGGATAATGAGTAACAGTGGTTTTACTCTTGTTTAGTTTATAGCCGAATTTTACTAAAATCTGAAATGATTTGAAACAAGATGCGAGTTGAGTCTTGACTATTCTGAACATGCATTAATAAGTCATCAGCAAAGGCTGATAAACATACTCAGACTCCCCTATATAAATCCCTTGAACTAAGCTTGTCCTTGTTAATGGCCTAGATCAATGGTTCCAGATATAAATTAAAATAGATACGGGAGAGAGGACATCCCTAGCGCGTGCCTGCAATAGAGAGAAGGCAGCTGAAATCAAGTAGTTGCATTGAATTCTCGCTGAAGGACATGAATAGAGGACCGAATATAGTTCAAAAACTTCCCCGGAAAACCAAACAGAAACAATACCTGAAACATAAAATCCCATTCCACCCTATCAAAAAGCTTTCTCTCGTCTAGTAGAGACCAAAGATGCTTCCATGTCTGGACACGAGAGCGAGAGAGTTAAATAAAATAATTTCCGGAAGTGGTCCGCTGATGAGCGGACCAGCTACAAATCCAGCCTGTTCGGGCTCACATAACCCCTAGCCACACTGCTTTGATTCGGGTAGCCAAAATCTTGGCATAAATTTTAACGTCAATGTTTAATAATGAGATTGGTCTATAATTACCAACCAGATCCAATGGTTTCTCAGGTTTAGGTAACAAAATAATTCTTGCCTCAAAAGGAAGGGTCCTCTATCCCATGATCTTGCCAAAGGCATAAAGTTGTTGCAACAATGACGCCAGAGAATCTTTGAAAGTCTTATAGAAAAGGGCTGTAAATCTATCGGTCCAGAGGCCTTATCTAAGCTTTAAAGAGTCCACAACTTCAGAAATCTCCTCATAGGAGAGGAGCTTCCAGCCTCTGGCTAAGCTCCTCCAGTAATTTAAAGCAAGAAATATTTGCCAGAAATTCCCTCATCTTGGTAATTCCCTGAGGAAGGCGTACTAGTATATGGTTTTATAAAAATCGACAAAAATATCAAGTATGCCCTCTGGATCTGAAACTAAGTTATTCATCCTCGGTGCCTCAACACCGCCACGCATCAGCCGCAGCCCGTTGCTTCAACTGCCAGGCTAGAATTTTACCAGCTTTGCTGCCCTGCCCATGTAGGGAGGCCTTCAGTTTAGAAGGCCACATTCTCCAACCCTCCTTAAGGTACTTGCGTACCCAGGCCCCTAAGCGTAGTTAACTCTTGCTCCTGATCAAAGGATCTGAGTCCTCCATAACATCAAGGCTTTAATCCTCTCTAAACAATTAGATAAGAGGAGCATGGTTTTCTTTTGCGAGTTGATGCAAGTCTGATCAACCCACCTCTCCATGTAGTCTTCAAGGCCACCCACACCTGGTCCACTGCCTAATTGACCCCCAATTATATGTAATTGAATGAGACATAAAAGTTGAAAGTGGCTTAACAATTGGGGATCCTTAAACAAACTATTGTTCAAAGACCATGAATAGGACCTAGGTGGAGCAGACAGTGATGTGAACGCCGAAATCCAATGGGCGAGTGATCTGAAATTACCCGACTCAAAATAGTAGCTTCTTGAATAAAGGAAAGAATTTGTTGACTAACCAAGAAGAAGTCAATTCGAGAATAGCTTTTTATGAACAGGGGAATAAAAGGTAAACTCTCTAGTAGTAGTTTAAGGTTCTCCATGGGTCCATGAGGCCCAAAGAAGAGGTAAATTCAGCCAATGCCCTCTGAGTGGGAGACTGATGAACTCCTCTAGACCATGAATGATCAAGATGGTTGGACTGCACAGATTCCAATCTCCTCCTAAGATTACTGGTCTATCTGCTAGAGGGCTATAACCACGCCAGCTGGGTAAAGAAGGAGGGTGATTCCTGATTTGGACCATAAATAGACCCAACACTAAACTAGTTCCCCAACTTCCGAAACAATTATGTATCTACCATTAGAGTCAGCAAAACATCTGAAGGAAAAAAGGAATTTTTTGGCCACTAAAATAGCTACCCCTCTTTTGCTTGGGGTCACCCTGCCCCAAAACCACAACCTACCCATCTTTTCTTTAAATAATGGAGTTGATCCGAAGCATGTGAGTTTCTTGAAGAAAAACTATTGTGGAGCGAATTGTGCCAAATGGTTTAAAATAATGTATTTTCTTGGTTGTACGTTCCCCTTTTATATTCCAGAAATAATATTCAGGTTGCTAACCATAACAGAGCTCAAAGGAATATACAAAGCCAACTGGAAGCTGCCAACTCCCTCCCAAATACCCCCAAATACAAAACCCTGAAAATAAAACCTTTAATGCAGTCCCGTCCCTATCCCTAACCTCCTAAATACCAATCACCGCCCTCGGCCGACTTCAAAACCACTGGTCCATGGCACGCTCAGAAGGAGGGCCCCCATCATAAAATAAAACCGCTGACCACATTCCGGTAATTTAACAATCCCTGTAAGCCCTTAAAGAAAAATTCCCCTTTACTCTATAATCCTAAACAATGGTTTAAGAAGAAACATAACACA
Organism: Neoceratodus forsteri; assembly: GCA_016271365.2. Classification (NCBI taxonomy): domain Eukaryota; kingdom Metazoa; phylum Chordata; order Ceratodontiformes; family Ceratodontidae; genus Neoceratodus; species Neoceratodus forsteri. The sequence goes on from CM057454.1 coordinate 721,841,107, forward strand.
CCATACCAGCCTCCAAATTGTAAAAATAAAATGAATTGAAGGGCTGGCATGAAATTGCAACAAAAACAAATTTTAGCCCTTAAAGGCTAGCCCAATGAAGCGAGTGGTGGTAAAACAGGACTGAAACCTCATGTGGTAGTTTACTAAAAAAAAAAATCACGATCCCCAATAGCTTATCCAGCTGAAAAAAAAAAATTAGAAATCTTAAACAAACGGGCAATAATAATGGTAAAGCTCCCTTCACTATAGTGGGCATCTTATTAACTGTTAACCACTTACATGTCCATCAATGAACCTAATGTTAAATCAAATAAGGGGACGAGCTATAACATTCACTACATAGTATAAATCAAGCGAGGCTGGCAGTACATACAATCCACGGAGACCTCTTACGTTCCAAATCTTTATGCCAAACGCAGTATGCGAGAACCAGAGAACAGGAGAGAATAAAAACGAAATGTGGAAAGAAAAAAAAAACCGTCAAGAAGCAGACCAGAGCTAAGCCGGTCATCGCAGCAACTAACTCACACATTCACAGTCCTCTGAGTCCCTCTAGCGGATACAAAGTAATTTAATCAAAATGACCCCCACTTCCCAAGGAGATCATTGTATTCAAAAGGTTCAAATAACACAGTCACATAAACGAGGGCCCCATAGCAAGTCTGAAAGGGAAAAATGGACTTGGAGAAAGATAAGGGAGCTCCCGACTGTAGTGTAGACTAGAAATTGTCTCTTGCAGGTTTAAACTTGAGACATTCCAGACCAGATTCAGTCCAGGACAGAGAGAAAAAAAAAAAGAAACACATCCCCGACTGCAGATCTCCTCAGCCTTTAGGAAATAAATCAGGCATCCGGTTATTAAGAATTTTCAAAGCCTCCTCCGGTGAATCGAAGCACTTTGTGCCATCTTTTAGCAACACTTCTAGCTTAGCTGGATATAACATGCGATGTTTCACCCCTGCAGCCCAAAGCTTTGACGTAATGGGGCGAAATTTGGACCTCGCCATCCGAATTTTTAAGGTTAAATCGGGGACCACACGTAGCTTTCTACCCTCCCACAGGATAGCTGGTAGTTTCCTCGCCTCCTTCAAGATATGCTCCCGATCGAGGAAATTAAGGAGCTTGAAGATCACAGGCCTGGGAGGGTCTGCTGGAGGTGGTTTTGCCCTTAAGGCCCGATGGCCCCTTTCAATGACGTATTCTGGCCCGTTAGGCGAGGGTCCAACTGTTTTCCTCAGAAATTTTTGTATGAAGAGAATTGTGTTGGGGCCCTCTTCTCCCTCCGGGAGCCCCAACAAAACAAGGTTATTACGGCGGTTTCTCCCTTCGAGGTCATCTAAGCGATCTTCTAGTTTAGCCACCGCCTTTGCAATCCACCATGGCTGGGCGAATTTCTCTGAGCTCCGTTCCAAGGAAGAAATCCTAGCCTCGGCATCAGTGACTCGTCGAACCAACTGGGTCAGCGCAGGCTTGAAATCAGCTACTTCTTCTATCAATTTAAAAGTGCCTCCTTTATAAGTGGATAATTAAGCTGTACACCGAGAAGGAGTTGGGTTGCTTCTTCCATCTTTGCCCGGCAGCCAAAGCAATTTATATTTATTAAATCGTAGTTTAAATTTAACTTCAGGCTGGATAAATCTATCTGAGTGTGGTAAAAGTATCGAAATTACACCGAAGAGGGGAGAGAGTCCCTAGGCAAGCTGCTATTCCTCCAGGCGCATCACATGACTCCTCATTCCCCTGCCACCTTAACTGATAGTGCAATCTTTGCCCTGTGCATTTCTCCAAATTTAGAGAAACCCCTGAAATGCTCCCAAATGTCTCACATATGTCCAGAACTTTACACAAAGACCTCTCATCCTGCACTATCACTGTCATATCATCAGCACATGCAATAATTTTATGTGTCAATATCTGAGTGTGTATTGTCAGTGCTCTTATTTCTTCCATTGCATTTATTGTTTTTAGTAAAGGGTCTATAAAAAAAAAATCATATAATATAGGGTTCAGGGGGCAGCCTTGTCTGAATCCCCTTTTCAAGTGTACAAGAGGGCCCTTCCAGCCTTGAATTATTGTTCTAACAGTTACAGTTCTATAAATACATTTAAACCATCTTACCATTTTCTCAGGTATGTGGTAATGCTTTAGTGTTTCCCATAGGAACTCATGATTTACCTTATCAAATACTTTGTTTCAATCTAAAGACACTAAATATCCATCTATATTATCTAGCTTTCCGTGCTGTACTGCTTCTCTTATAAGTATTACGTGACTATGGATTTGTCTTCTCGGAATCGCATATGGCTGAGCCGGGGAGATTAGTTTAGCTGCTACTTTTGATAATCTGGCTGCTAATATTTTGTTAATATTTTAAAATCAGAATTTAACAGGGTGATTGGTCTCCACTTTTCATTGCTGCTTTGTTTCCTGTTTTATGTATATATGTTAATATACCTTCATTTAACTCTAGAAGTACTTGTTCTGAGCTCAAGATGACATTAAATACTTGAGTTAATCCTGCAGTAAACATTGGCTTATATGCTTCATTATTTCATTTGGTAGACCATCTGGCCCTGGTGCTTTATTCATAATAACGAAGATATTGCATTTTGTACTTCCTCCTCCTGTACCTCTACCGTTAATGCCTATAGCTCTTCTTGGTCTAAGAATAGTATATCTAAATTTTCCAAAAAGCTCTGTGCACCTCCAGTCTTTACTTGCAAAAAAATCATACATATCTCTAGTATATGTAGTCAAAATATCTGTAATATTTTTTTGATCCATATATTCTACCCCATTTTTATTTTGCATTCTAACCATTGTTTTACTTTGTATTTGTTTTTGCCAATATTCATAAGGACATATCACTTCTGTTTTACCTGTGGTTCCAAACTGTTGTTGGTAATGCAACACAGTAGATTTTTTATTATGGAAGTCCAGCCTTTTTTGTTTCAATTTAATGCTTGGTAAGGTTAAATTCTGTCCGGTGTCATGTGATAAAAACTGTTGCAAGGTACATCTGTTTTGTTAATATTGTAGATATTGTTCTTTGTTCTTATTTTTGTTCAATCTTTACATAGCCTTTGAAGGTCCTTCTTTGTATCTAACCACCAAATAATTAGATATTCAAAATAAAATGAATACCACTGTCTAACCAGTAAAAATCCTGTATTATTTGTTTTGTGCCTAGTTCAGAGAGCAGGGAGGTATTAAGCTTCCAGTATCCTGGCCCCTTTAAATCTTTCAGCTGTTCCCCCAAAGTTACCGAAATTATACTATGGTCTGAAAATTCAGTCACTATAACTGCAGCTTTACTAATAGGTGTGATCTTAGATGAAAATACATAATCTATACAAGATGTTAAACATCCTCTGTGAAAAGTTGGGAGCTCCTGTTTTGCATACTGGAATAATGCGTCTTTCAGATTAGTTTTTTGTGTCAATTGTGCCAGTAAATTCGAATCACAGTATTGCTTAGCTGTTTTTGCCCTAATTGGGCAGTTGAAATCCCCAGCAAAAACAATCATATGTGATGTCTGTAAATATGGTTGAATTGTCTGTAGGATTTCACAGCATACTGCCTTCAGCTGAGGTGCATAGATATTAATGAGTCTATATGGAGAGTTTTGTAACAGTACATCCAGAATTAAAACTCTTACTGGAATCAAATCAAACAGTTTTAACAGTCACATTTCTGAATGCTTAAATAATATGCCCGCCCTGAACAGGTGTCCTCACCGGGAGATCAGAAGGATGGTCCTAGAAACCATGCTTTGGTTGTTTGTTGCACTTCTGATAAGGTGTGCAACCTTGTATCCTGTAAGAATATTATACCAAAATGTAACTCCTTTTCTCCACCCCTCCCTCCCTTTTCCCCTCCCTCATGTATTTGCTACTCCAATTACAAAAGTCCTAAACTTCACTATTTTATCCTTGCCCTCCTCCTTCTTTCAACAGGGAACATCCACCCAAACCCTGACCCTATTTCTTCTCCTACGCTGGCTTCTTACCCAAATAACATGTCTCCAAACCCCACTCCCACTACAACCCTCCCTAACTGGTTGAAGCTCCTCCACCTGAACATCTGCAGCCTGCTACCTAAAATCGATCTCCTACTAACACTTATGATTTCATACACCCCTGACATTCTAATTAGTACCAAGACATGGCTTGAAAAATGCACCCCGGACAGTGCCATTTCTATCCCTTGGCATTCCATCTCCAGACAAGATTGATTGGGTGCGTCGTGAGTGGAGTGGCCATGTATATCCTGTCCTCACTGCAGATTACTACCACCCTTTCTACATCCATCCCAGCTACCTATGAAGCCCTTGTCACCTGCATTACCCTTCCTTTCTCAATCCCAGTCTTTGTGGCTGGCATCTGTTGCCGCCCAAGCATTCAACCCTCGACTGAACTCTTTGCCAATATCAACTCCCTCTCACAATCTGGTGAACTTTTCATAATGGGTAACGTGAATCTAAATTGGTTGTCTCCTAAATTAAACAAGCTATGCAATGATGTCGCTGCTCTAAACCTCACTCAATTTATACTTGAGCCCACATGCCCTAATCCCAAAACACGAAACCACACTCAGCTTGACTGGGCACTCGCAACCCACCTAACACCGATCATTAAATCTGGTCTCCTCCCCAATGACCTTAGTTACCACTAACCTCATTTTCACTGTATGGAAGGCTCATTGCCCCAAACCTCCCCCTTAAATTATACAGCTCCAGTCCTTTAAATCCTTAGACCTTACCCAAATCAGTGCTGCACTCACTTCCACTGACTGGGCCCCCCTCTCCACTGCCATTTCTGTTGACCAAGCACTTGACTATTTTAAGGATAAATTCATTGCCACCTGGAATGTCTTTGCTCCTTTCAGATGGACCAGAGTCTGTGGGCTTCACCTCCCCTGGATCACCCCCGAACTACTAGCCTGCTTCAGGGAGCATGATTGGGCCTGGAGAAAACACAAATCTACTGAACATCCAAATGACTATGCTAAGTACAGAATGCTACACAATCCATGTACTAAAGCTACTAGACTGGCTAAGTCTGATTATTTCAACTCCTCATTCCTGACTAACACTAACTCTCCATCTAAATTCTGGAGGGTAGTTCATGCCCTGTTCTCTCCCTCTCCCCCTCCCCCTCCCCTCCAGTTCTCAAAATTAATAATTTCCTAGTTTCTGACCCTGGCTCCATGGCCAATGAATTCAATGCCTACTACACCTCATGTGCCACGTCTCTTCTAAATTCCATCTCCCCATTGCCACCTACTAACTTCAGCCCTTTACCTCAGCCAGTGCCTACCCCTCCCCCATTTTCCTTTTCTACTATCTCTCCTGATGAAGCACTTAATACTCTCCTATCCCTCAGCCCCTCTAAAGGCTCCTCACCAGATGAGTTTGAGCCTAAACTTCTCTGCATTTCTGCTCCTGCAATTGCTTATCCTATCTCCCTACTCCTTAACCTGTCCTTTATTTCTGCCCAAGTAGCCTCATCCTGGAAACATGTTGTAGTCCTTCTTATCCCCAAGGTTGGTGACACATCCACTCGTGGCAACTATCGCCCCATTTCCCTCCTTCCTACCCTTGCCAAACTTCAAGAACAATTAGTTCTCTCTCTCTCAACTATCACCATTCCTCTCTGATTCCTCCTCCTTCTTCACCCCCTTCCAATCTGGTTTTCAGAAGAACCACTCAACAACCACCTTCCTCCTCAGGCTTACTGACTTCATCCCTTCAGGGATGGAAGATGGCCTGATCACCTCAGCCATCTTTGCTGACCTAGCCAAAGCTTTTGACACTGTTTTCCATCGCCTACTTCTTGATTCACTCTTCTCAGCTGGCCTTGCTCCATCAGCCACCAACTGGTTTAAATCCTACCTCACTGGCAGGACCCAGTCAGTGAGGATCATTGATTCCATCTCCCTCCACTCCCCATCAGCACTCGTGTCCTCAGAGCTCAGTGCTTGGTCCCCTACTTTTCTCTATTTTCCTTAATGATCTTCCCACAACCTGCTCATCCTCTTCTATCCACATGTACGCTGATGATACTGTTTTGTACAGTTATGGCAAAAATCCTGCTGCTGTGCAAACCAGCTTACAGCATGACTTCAACCAAGTTCAGCAGGTGGTTTGCTTCTCACCAGCTTTTTCTAAATGCCAAGAAGACAGTCTCAATGACCTTTGGCACCAGGCAGAGACTTTCTAGGCTCCCGGCCCTACCCACCTTCCACACCCTTGATGGGACCATCTTGGAGGACACATCCTCATTTCGATATCTGGGAGTTTGGCTGGACCAGCACCTCAACTTCTCTGTACATATCGATGCTAACCTGGAGAAACTGCACCCCAAGCTTGGTGCTCTGTACAGGAATCATAGTTGCATCATGCTGACTGCGAGGTGCAAAATTGTTCAGAAGATGATACTCCCTATCTTTGACTACTGTGATGTAGTCTATGGTGCTGCTCCCAAATCTTCCCTGACCAAGTTGGACACTCTCTTTAACTCCTTCTGCCATTTTGCTAATGACTTCCCTTCCTGCTCCCACCACTGTGAACTCTATCGCTCTCTAAGCTTCCTTCCACTATCTCACAGATGCATCTCTCACTGTGCCAAACTAACCTCCAAATTCTGGTTCGGGGGACTCACCTCCTATATCTCATCATCTCTGTCCACTCCACCTCCCCCCACCCACCCACTCTCTCAGATCAAATGACATCCGCACCTTGACGGTCCCTCGCCACTCCACCCTCATCGGTCAGACTGGTTTTGCCCATCATTTCCCTAAAATCTGGATATCCCTCCCCCCTGAAATATGACACTCCTCCTCCAACTACTCCCTTACCTCTGCTCTACACAATTACCTTTCCCTCAGCTGTTCCTGCTTTAACCCACCTTAATACCTGTACCCAGTTTCTGCCTTCCTACCATGAACACCCCTGGTTGGATTCTCAACATCCTGAAGAGGGAAATCAGGAAATGGCTACCCCTTCTCCTCATATTCAGTTCTTGCCTCTCCCCCCCTTCTCCACCTGCTCTTCTGGGTCACCAGTGTGCACAACCTAACTCCATCCTTTTTACTCCAACAGCACTTGTATACTACCTCGAGCCTGCTCCTGGTACACTCATGCACTATAAATGGTTCTATCACATTATTACTGTTTTGTACATTCATATGTTCTTTTGTATGATTTTGGACATGTATTGGTAATTTACCCATTGTTCCACTACTGTTTATTGTATAATACCTTGTGTTCCAAATTTGCACAATCTTACAATGTTGTATTGTTTGTACTACCCACAAACTATTGTAACTGATCATCCTTCACAACCCTATGTAACCCCTCCCCCCCAGGTCTCACCCAGAGATGAGCAACTTGTTGTTCAGTGTGCCCGCCTGGTGAAACATTTCAATAAATAAATAAATAAAAGAGTTAGCACTGAGAAGACTATTTTCCTTTTTTCAGCTCTCTTTATGCTATTGATATTTATCGTGTGAATAGAGAGAGGTTCTGTCATGGCTTATTACTACCTTTCCTGCTTTGTTTACCAATATTTTTCAGTTTAAGTCTAGCTTTCCTTTTCTGTTGCCCTTTAGGTTTGTCTCTCCCCTCTGTGTCAGTTGTGCCTTCAGGAAGGGAGGGAGGATTCTACTGATGAGTATTCAGAGTCTTCTTCTGAGTGTTCAGATTGCAGAACATCAAATTTATTTTTAAGAGCGATAGTGGTTCTTTTTAACTTAGCTACTTCCTTGGATTTCTGTCTTGTAATTCTACCTTCAATTATCTTCCCTGGGATGGGGGGGTCATTACTTTCCCAGAATGACCTTCTTCTGCATCTATACTATTGGAAAGCATGAAGGCTGAGTAAGAATCTCTCCTTTCTGAAGTCTCTGGGATATGTAATACAGTGTCCCTTGTTTCCTGCCTACCATGGGGGGGGGAGCTGTACAGTGTCAGTGGCTCAGCAGGTAGCACACTCACCTCTGAGGCCAGGAGATCAGTAGGCTTTGGGTTCTATCCCCACACCAGGCACTTGGGTTAATATCCCAATACTGACACTGTAGTGCAGCATGAGGGGGTGCTGCACTCCTGAGGTGCCATCTTTCGGATGAGATGTTAAACCGAGGTCCCATCTGCCTGTTCTGGTGGTAGTTCAGGTGGATGTTAAAGATCCCATGGTTCTTCTCAAAAAGAGCAGGGGAATTTCCCTGGTGCCCTGGTCAAATTTCCTCTATTCACGAAAAATACCACCAACAGCTTAATCTGGTTCAAGGTCAGTTGGCATTCATCTGTATCCCCCTCCCCCGGGTCATGCCTGAAACTAGGCAGGATTTGTCTAGTGCACTTACCCGGTCAACAAAAACTAAATAAATAAAAATAAAAATCATGTGACCTGCTCTCTATTGGGACCTAGCCTAAAATTTCCCACTTTGTCTTTCTGTGCCAGGGCTACCATTAACCTTTGTTCCTCCCCATCGGCTTGGTCTGGAAGGTTGTGTGCAGCCTTCCTGCAATTCTGGAAGGTGTGCCCTAAATCCCCACATAAATTACATTTGCATTCAGTTTGGCACTCATTATCTGTATGCCCTAAATCTCCACATATTGTACATCTGGTTTTATCACATATCCCACTTAAATGATCCAAAGCACTACGCTTACAACCCATTTTGGGCTGGCCCACATAAAATAAAATGCCTCTGTCTCAACCTAAAAAGAAGAATTAGGTAAGTGCAGTGGTCCAGTATCTGCTACTTTGAGCATGACTTTAACCTTTTAACCCCCTGTCCATATGTTCTCACAGTCCAAGATCACTGTGGGGTCTTCTACCACAGTGCAACGTTGTTTGAGCCAAACAGTTAAATCATGAATGCTCACCCCTTCATTCCTAAAGAGAACAATGATTGTTTTTTGTGTAGGCTTCATCAGAGGAGTAGCCATGAATGGGGCCCAAAGTGAAGATTTTTTCAAAACATTCAAAAACGCTTTAAGCCATTCAGGGATTTAAAGCTCACATCAAACGTTGCCTCTCCTGAGATGTGAATCAAAGCGTAAATCTCCATCGAGAAAAATTTCATAGATCCTTTTAACAAAGATTTAGCAACAAAAAGTCTGTCTAGTGGATCCTCCATACCCCCAATATATGTTAAACATACTGTATTGTGCCTTTTTGCAGGAAAGATTGGAGTTTTAAACAAGGAGGCAAATCAATCAATCAATCAATCAAAATCTTTATTTAACCAGGTGAACACCATTGAGCAAAGCTCCTTTTCAAGGTGGACCTGGGAGGGCAAAAATACAGATAACAGGGTAATACACAAGAATAGTAATGCACAAGCTTGATCAACACAAGCATGGACAAAAAATTGTAAAGAGATACAGGATAAGTAACACAATAGTTTGCAGATAGTGAACTGAGCTAGTAATAGTGATTCAGTAAGGTCATCAACTGTGACAAGATACAAGATAAGTAACACAATATTTTGCAGACGTACAGGATAAGTAACACAAAATTTTGCAGATAGTAAACTGATCTAGCAACAGTGATTCAGAAGGGTCAGCAAATGTGGAAAGATGGGGTGGCAAGAGCCATGGCAACTCTACAGGGACCCTGGAATACCGAGACAATTAGACTGTGCCCTGGAACACCGTGAGAAGTCGAGTGGGCCCTTGGGCACATGTAGGGAATGGAATAGGTGCAGAGGAGTGGGGAAGAGATGGCATGTGCATAGGTCAGAGGCCTAAGGGGAAGGAATGTGAACCAGGCATGTAGAGGTGAAGAACTAGATGAAGGGAACTAGATGGGGGAAGAAGCAGAGGAGAGTGGGTATAGTATAAGGAACAGGGCAGAGAGTAGAAAGATAAGGGGGAGAGGAGAGTAGATTGGGAGAAGGGAGAGGACTAGGCAGAGGCTGAGTTCAGGGTCGACAGAAAGGGGGTGAAGAGGTAGAGAGAAGTGGAGGAGGGAGGGGAAGAGAGGGAGGAAGGTGACCATGCAGAAACTGTGATCGGGATCCAGGGATAGGCCAATACAAGAGTGATCCGGGGACACCCTAAGAGGGGGAGGCAAATTGATCAAGAGTAGCAAGCGTAGGATTATGTATTATGCTGTAAGTAGAGTGTTTTAAAGGCTGTGGTGCTGACTATATACTTTAATTTCAGCATTTTTTGCAGGTTATTCCATAGCATGGGAAAAACGTAACTAATGGAAGCACAGCCGAATTGGGATCTAGCCTTTGTTACCTTTAAGGTAATATAGGAGGCACTTCTCAGAGCATATCTGCTTGAAGTGCAAAGTGGTAAGCAGGCAGAGATGTAGTCAGGCAATTTGATATCAATAGCTTTATATGTCCAGATAGCAGCATTTCTCTGATGTCTTAGGGTAAGAGAGGTCCAGCCTACAGCAGAATACAACAAACAGTGGTAGGTGTGATGTGGAAGATCTGATATAAACCTTAGGGCTCTATGATAGAGTGTATCGAGGTTAGAGAGTGTGCTTACTGGGCCTTGGCTACAGAGGAAATCCACATAATCTAGCAGGGGTAGGAAGGTAGTTTGGACTAGTCTCGTCTTCGCATCAGAGGGAAGAAGGTTTTTTATCCTAAAAAGGAGGCCAAGCCTTTGACAAAGTTTCTTTGTCAGTTCTTCTATATGTACTATGAAGGAGAGTCTGTTGTCAAGCCATACACCCAAGTATTTGAATTGATTTACATACTTCAATTGTTCACCCAGAGCTGTAGATATTGAGTGGAGAGTTCCCGCCATGGCTGGACTAGGAAGGTTGGGAAAGGGTGAGAAGAACATAGCTTTAGTTTTCTTGGCATTCAAGAGTAATTTTTGGTTTAGGAGCTGGTGCTGAAGAAAGTTAAAATCATTCTTGAGAGCTGTACATGCCATGTCTGGAGACGGACCACTAGCATAAAGCACAGTGTCATCCACGAAGAGATGAATTTGGGCTTTCTTTATGGAGGTGTCTATCCTGTTGATGTAGACAGCGAATAGCAATGGTCCCAGGATGGAACCTTGTGGTACACCCCTCAGAAGAGGTTTTAGGGGTGAAACTTGACCTTTAGCTTTTACCTGCTGATAATAGCCTATGAGGTAGTTCTCGAACCAAGTGGTGGATAAAGAACCCAGTCCAATATGCCGGAGGGCTGAGAGGAGCAGGTCATAATCAACAGTATCGATGGCCTTGCTTAGGTCCAGAAACACTGCACAGACAAAGTTCTTGCTGTCCAACTCACACTGCCAGTCATTTGTGACCTTAGCCAGGGCTGAGATTGTGCTATGTTTTGCCCTAAAGCCTGACTGTAGTGGATTGAGCAGGTTTGCTGATTCCAGGTAGTTTCTGAGCTGGGTGTTCACGATTTTTTCCAGTAACTTAGACAAAGTTGGTAGGATGGAGATTGGCTATAATTATTCAGGTCACTGGGATCTCCCAATTTAAACAGGGGAATAACATGTGCTGTTTTCCAGGTGGTGGGAAGGTCACCCTGTGAGAGGGATAAATTGAACAAATGTGTGATAGGCCCTGCAAGGGAATGGTAGCCTAATCTTAGGAGGTAAGGCTCGATGAGGTCAGGTCCAGCACTTTTCCTAACATCCAACTGGAGCAGGAGGCTCTCGACTTCCTTCAGGGTTGTGGGTTGGAATGCAAAGCATGCATTTGGGAAGGGGATATCTTGGTCATTGAATCCCAGCTGCGATCAGAGCATATTAACTGGGGAAGTGTCGAAGGCAAGCCCTGCAGTGGCAAAGTGATTGTTGAAAGCATCTAGAATTGATGGTTTGTCGGTGAGTAAATTGTCATCTGACAAAATTTTAGACGGCAATGAGGCACCGAAAGGATGACCTTCAATGTCTTTAATTAATTTCCAGAATTTTGAAGGGCATTTAGCTGATAGATCGAATTGAGTCTGGTAAAACTTAGCCTTAGCTTCTCCAATCATTTTGGTACAGAGGTTCCTTGCCCTCTTGAAGAGGTTCCAGTCATTCAAGAGTTTTTTTTTCCACAACATATCTCTGTTGTGCATAGCTTCCTTCAGCTCAGTGGTGAACCACCAGCAGGGCTTGTTCCTAACATGGGTTTTCACAAGGGGTGTGTGCCTGTCAATAGCACCTAATACAATGCCTTGGAAGATGTCATAGGCGGCGGACACTGAACTAGCTAAGTAAAAGTCAGACCAGTACACAGAGTGAGATAGCTCTGTGACATAAGAGCAGGGATCAAGATACTGAAGGCACATTTTGAGGGAGAATTTCGATGCACCTGGGGGAGTATGTTTGGACCTCACACAGGCAATGTAGCAGTGATCGCTGATTTCTGAGAAAAAGACATCAGCATGGGTGAATAAGTGAGGTTTGCTGACAAGGATAATGTCCAGCAAGGTACTGTTAGAGAGGTTTGATTTATTAGGGCGTGTAGGTTCTCTGATGAGTTGTGTCAGCCTGAGGGAGTCGCAGAGTGTTTTCAGGGGACAGGATGCACTGGGTAACCAGTTTAGATTAAGGTGCCCTAGTAGTATAACCTCAGATGACCTATGCCCCAAGGTAAGACTTAAGTGATCTAGAAGTCGCAGCCTGGCTGATGGGGGCCTATAACAGCCTGATACACAAAGTGATAAACCTGGTGAAACCTTGACCTGCAGTGTAAGACTTTCAAACTCACGAGGGACTGAGGTTGAGTCGATGAAGGAGACCACAAATTTGTCTCTGACATAAATAGCCATCCCACCACCTCTAGACAGCCTATCTTGTCAAAATAGAGAGTAAGAGGGGAGATTAATTTTATTGTTGTTGGTCGCCGGGCAGAGCCAAGACTTGATAAAAACCAGAATGTCAGGGGTGGTGTGGAATATCCAAGACTGGATAAAGGTTATTTTTTTAACAAACTGTATGCAATCACATGCATAAAGCTTAACCCTTTAATGCTAGGTAAGTCTGTCAGAGATCCAATAGGTGCGGGTAGTCCCAGGTTCAACTCAACATTACCTGAGCACAGTAGCAGGAGAAGCAGAAGCTTCCTGCAAGATCCTAGGAGCAGTTTTAAAAGTTTGATTCATTCCCGCTTGCAGGGAACATGGGCCTGGCAAGGTGGGACCCTAAGGCTAAAACCTGTCTGGTATAGAGCTGCATATAATAGTACCTTGCCAGCAAAGTACGGAATATGGTGGGCAGGGTGAGGAGATGAGTAAGTGAAGAATGGGGAGTGCTTAGAGAGAGTAATTCTATGATGTGATAAGTGTGTATCCAGACTCAGGGGGATGGAACTAAGAGAGTCAATGAGGTAATGAGTGAGTCCCAAGATGTCTACAGTATCCAAGTAGTAGGCATGTTCCCCTGTCTTGGTAGGAAAGGGCTGAGTTGCAGAATTTGATAGTAATAAGGGAAATAGTATCACAAGAAGGCAGAATAGGACTCACATCCTCCGTGCTAATATGCCCGAATCCATGATGCAGGGGTATGAGGGACGTGAATCTTCAAAGAATGAGACAATTTGAGAGCCTGGGAGTAAGTACGGATAAAGGATTTTTTTTTTCAGGGATCTAGACGAGTTTTAACAGGAATCTATACAAAGTGCTAAGATATCCAGTGTATACTTAGAAAATAACCAGAATGAAGCAGGTAAGATATGAGGAGATATAGTTAAGGGGTGACAATGAAATGGGGCCTATAGGAAATCGAAGTGGGTGGGAGATAAGCCAATGAGAGGAGGGATAGCTAGGTGGGCGGGGATAAAGGAGTATTTAAGGTGGCCTAGGGAGGGGGTAGGGGTGGGATGAAAAACCACTTAGGGAGACCACAGTAAAGCAAATTTGGCTTCAGGTGCTGGGCAAGGCAACATACCAATCGGGGATGCACTGCCTGGCTGAGCAGCCAATGAGAGTTGTCCCCAAAGCAGTGCCAAAGTTTTGAACAGAAGAAGACTGGTCTGCCCTTTCCCTGGAGAAGCCGGGTCTAAGGCACCGAACTCCGTACCTTAGTGTGGGACAGCAGGGGCTAGTGCGGTAGCTTCTTTGCGCCGTGGGGCGCCTACTGATGGTCCTGACTGCAGCAGCGGTTCGCAGTCCATGGGGGTTTCTTGAGGATCTGTGGAAGGGGAGAAGCAACACATTTTAGAAGGGATCAGGATAGGGGGAGGTTTTGGGAATAACAAAGCACACAAACAGTTGTGACACTTAATTGTGTCTTAAATCGGGGGGAGGGTTCAGACTAGGGCAGGCGCTGATTGAGTCTGAAAGGGTCTGGGAGGAAGAGAGGAAAATACCAAAGAAAATTAAGGCAAGAGGCGGGGGAGGGCAATGTTGAAGCGATAAGGCTTCCATGTCCCCAGGAGCAGCTCTTGAATGGTAAATCACAAGAGGAGTTACACAAATACAGGTGTAAACACAGTGCAGCCACACACTTGTAAAGAACAATATTAATAGTAATAATAATAACAAAAGTAAACTGGAACTATGGCAGAGGAAAGAAGCAGGGACCGCCGCCTCCCTCCCAGCCAATAATCCAAAGTACAGCTCCAGAGAGCTGACTGGTGCCGGGGATCTGATGCAAGTTCAGGCAGTACACAGTAGGCTCTGGACTGGGGATAGAGGCTGACAGTGGCGGTCAATGCAGGCAAATGCAGCAGCAAAGCATTTCAAAATTAACAATAACCTGCAAAAACCACTGAGGGAGACCAGAGTAAAGCAAATTTGGCTTCAGGTCCTGGGCAAGGCAACAGACCAATTGGGACACACTGCCTGGCTGAACAGCCAATGAGAGTTGTCCCCAAAGCAGCGCCAAAGTTTTGAACAGAAGAAGGCCGGTCTGCCCTTTCCCTGGAGAAGCCGGATCTGAGGTGCCAAACTCCGTACCTTAGTGTAGGACAGCAGAAGCTGGTTCAGTAGCTTCTGTGCGCTGTGGGGCACCTGCTGATGGTCCTGACTGCAGCGGCAGTAGCAGCCCGAAGGGGCTTCCTGAGGATCTTAGTGTAGGACAGGAGGGGCTGGTTCAGTAGCTTCTGCACGCTGTGGGGTGCCTGCCGACAGTACTGACTGCAGCGGCGGTAGCAGCCCAAGGGGGCTTCCTGAGGATCTTAGTGAAGGACAGTGGTTCGGTAGCTTCTGTGCGCTGTGGGGTGCCTGCCAACGGTCCTGACCGCAGTGGCGGTAGCAGCCTGAGGGGGCTTCCTGAGGATCTTAGTGTAGGACAGCAGGGGCTGGTTCGGTAGCTTCTGCGCGCCATGGAGCGTCTGCCGACGGTCCTGACTGCAGCGGTGGTAACAGCCCGAGGGGGCTTCCTGAGGAATGTTTTAGGCACATCTTTGCTAATTATGTTAAAAGACCTTTGATCAGCATTTACAGTCTGTATGGGGCATCTCCCTTTTACATTCATCTCAGTTTGTTCAGAAAAAAGTTGTAACTCAGGGTTTTGAGTGAGCTGAAGTTCTGATGGGAGATCCAGCTCTGCACTGTCCTGTGCTTTAGCAATATTCACATTTGTTTTATTTGTTCATACAGGCATAACAATTGGAGTAGTACCTGACACCCATTGCCCAGTCTTGGGGTTTAGGTGCCATCCTGCTGCCTCTAGAGCATTGGGAACTGACCAATTCTGTTCTTGTCATCGCGTTGCTGTCTGCTCTCCAGCTGCATCAAGTCTTTGGCCGAGTGGAGCCTGTGTTGCCATTCCCGACTTCGCAGCTGTGTAATTGCTCTGTAAATCACTGCTTTCTGTCCTGTTTTGAGAGCCAGCGTGCTCCAAGTTCTCGACTCTCTACCCAGCTTCTTTCAGGTTCCTTTGATGCTGGTGCATCACAGCATCCCAGCTGAGTGGCTGTGACAGGCAAATGAGACTTGTCAGTATGTATCACATGGAGCTATGCTTCAAAACACGCCCTTTTTAAAAAATACTGCCATTCCTCATATTCAAACTGTTTCCTTAAGGCTGCTTTTTGGACTGATAAGTTTATTTCTACATTGTTCTCCTCATTAGGAAACACATTTCCATCAGAAGCAGAATCACTTTGTCTTATCACATTTGGCATTGTTTCAGGTATATTTAACACAGGGATATCTTGCTGTGTCTTACCAGAGGTATCTGTTGAGTTTTCTGCTATAGCCATATTGTCCGTTTGTTGCCTATTTTCTTCATTCTCCAGTAAATCTGTTTCCATTAAGTTGTCCTGCTCCACCTCAGTGAGCCTCCTGTGCACCATCTTAGAAGGTACTGCAGACAAGAGAGTCCCCTCTCCTCACAGGAAGCAAGGCCCCATGCAGGCAGAGTAGGGGAATTTCCCCGGTGTCCTGGCCAAATTTCCTCCATTCACTTGATAGACCACCAACAGTTTAATCTGGTTCAGTTTCAGTTGGTTACCATCTGTATCCCCAACCCCGGGTCGCCCCTGAAAAAGGGACTTCTAGTCTCAGTGGGCTTACCTGGTCAACAAAAATAAATAAATAAATAAATAATGAGAATAAAGAACATATGGCAAAAACATATCATATAGGTAAATGCATTACAGACAAATATGAGCATAGCAAGTATAATAAAGAACACTAATATAAGTAATAAAACAAGACAAAACATTATAAGACAGTGACAAGGCACTAATACTTGTAAGTGTATAAGGTTATGGTTACATGTGGGTTAGTTGGTGGCATATAACCCAGGCATAACACCGCCCGGCGCCAATCCCCATTCAAAGTGGAATCATGGCCCCCACTTGGCCCCATTGCCTGTTCAAAATAAAATCATGCCCCCAACCAAGCCCTGTTCCCTGATCACAATGAAACCATAACCCCCTCCCAGCCCTGTTCCTTGATGGCACGAATACAATGTGTGACCCTGAGCAAGTCACTTAACTTCCCTGTGCTCTCAGGTTGCATCTATAAACAAGCTTTCAGCTTAGTGTGTCTCACCTAGTTAGACAATTGGAAAAGACAGAATCCCCCAGTATTGCCATAGTGTAGTGGCTCCCACCCCATCAGGACCGGACACCCAACCCCGCTCCCCCCCCAAATCCAACCAGAGCCAGAGACTGGCTCAGCCCTCCACACACCACCACAGCCAGCCACTGACTGAACTGTCAATGCAGTGTACTGTACATAGTACGTGGTCACTGGTTGAGCATGTACTATGTACAGTACATTGCATTGACAGTTCAGTTAGCTGCTGGCTGTGGTGGTGTGCAGAGGGCTGAGTCAGTCACCAGCTCTGGTTTGGTTGGGGGGTTGGGTAGGGGATCCAGTCCTGATGGGGTGGGGAGCCACTACACTATGGAAATACTGGGGGATCCTGTATATTATTTCAGACATCAGGGATCAGAGTTGGGTTGGGGGCATGTTTTAATTTGAATGGGGAACAGGGCCGGGTGGGGTGTTGTTTCTGTTTCAATTGGGGATCGGGGCAGGGTGGGGGGCACACTACACTACGAAACATAGGAGCAGGCACTGTAAGTATTGTGATCGGGCATTGGGGCTGGGAGGGGGGACCCTGCACTATGGAAATGTGTGGTTGGTTGTGTTTATTGCAGAACTGTGGTTGGGCAAGTGAGGGGAGGAGGGGGCTACACTATGGAATGGAGACTGGTGTGCTCTGTACAGCCATCAATGCTGGGAGGGGGCTGGCCCAGTGCATTCCCCCAGGCCCAGCCATGCTAATGAGCCCATAATGGGCATGCATGAGGCCCCATTGTGCCATGCATGCCCAATGAGCTCATTACTATATTCAGGCTAAATATTGCCCATGAGAGATATGGCACATCCAGGTATGCGCCACGCATCCCCCATTGGTGGTCTTCAGCTCCGACTCCTGGATGCGTTGCCCACACATGGTGGCTAACCAACTTGTGCTGGCATCCAGGGTCCCATTTTCACTCAGTTTGTGCAGTTTGTGCTGATTGCGCTTTCTGTATGAATATGGCAACAGAGCTGGCTGGCACATCTGTTTTGCGTGATGTATTGTTATGCACGCGCAACCGGCCAGCTCTGAATATGTCCCCCCAATTTTATTTTTGCTTTTAGAATATTCCACATTTCACTGACATTTTTTATTTATCTCCCTGATGATGCATTGGGTGAAACCGGTTGGAGTTGGTTGTGAAGGGTTCCTGCAGGCGTCCTAGTGATAGGTAGAGGGGTTACTAGTGGGGTACCACAGGGTTCAGTACTGGGTCCAGTCCTTTTTAATGTCTTCATAAGTGACATTGCAGAGGGACTGGAAGGAAAAGTATGCCTCTTTGCAGATGAAACAAAGATCTGCAACAGGGCTGATACACAAGGAGGCATGGAAAGGATGAAAAGGGACTTGGCAAGGTTGGAGGAATGGTCAGAAGTATGGCAGCTTGGAATCAATGCAAAGAAGTGCAAAATAATGCACCTGGGAAACAAGAACCCTGGGGAAGAATACACAATGGGGGGGTAGTAACCACAACAAAAAAGGAAAGGGACCCGGGGGTAATCATATGAGATGACCTTAAGGTTATCAAGCAATGTGAGAAGGCAGTAGGGAGGGCTGGGGTATACTGGGATGCATAGGGAAAGGCATCACCAGCAGAAAACAGGAAGTTTTTCTCCCTCTGTACAGACAGTTGGTGAGACCCCATCTGGAGTTCTGCGTCCAGTTCTGGAGACCCCATCTCTACAAGGACATAGACAGGATAGAGGCAGTCCAGAGGGAGGGCAACTAAAATGGTGCAGGGTCTGCAAGAGAAGCCGCGACGAGGAGAGACTAAAGGAGCTTAATATGTATACCCTTGAGGAAAGAAGGTAGAGGGGGGACATGACAGAAACTTTTAAGTAACTCAGTGGAATCAACAAAGTCCAAGAGGGTAGCATCTTTCAGAAAAAGAGACGTGCAAGAACAAGGGGACACAATTTAAAGATAGAGGGGGGGAGGTTCAGGGGTAATGTGAGAAAGTATTATTTCACAGAAAGGGTAGTGGATGCATGGAACAGCCTTCCTGAGGAGGTTGTGGGGTCTAAAACTGTGGGATAATTCAAAAATGCATGGGACAGACATAAGGCAATTCTTGTGGGGGGTAGGAAAAAATAGGCTGTTGGTTAACTAGGATCTGCGGCCTATCCTGTAGGTAGGGAAATGGGCAGACTAGATGGGCCAAGCGGTCCTTATCTGCCATCAAAGTCTGTTTCTATGTTTCTATGGTGTACTGGCACTTTTTGAAATAATAGTAAAAAAGCACTTTATTCAAGACTGATATTTGGATCTTGCATGCTTATTTATGAGAGTAGTGGATGGTGCAGGGGACTTTCTAATTTGCTATAATACTTTTTACCCTAGCACATCCCACCGTTGGCACGGTTATTCTGCTTACCCTCCTCTTAGTCTCTTATTCCCAGTTTATTCCTGGTAGGTTTAGATCACCTATTAAAAGAATGCTTATTTTACCCATGAAATACTCAAGGTCTTGTTTACAAATTCTAGTTGGTTAAGCGGTCTGTAACAAGTCCCCAGTGTAATAGAATTGGGGTTGTTAGTTCCCACTCTAACCCAAATGATTTTGCTGTCTGTAATATTTTGTTTGGCTAGTTCTTCTGTATATAGGTTGTTTTTAATAAACAGTGCTAATCCACCCCCTCTTTTACCCATTCTGTCTCTCCTGAAGAGCCTGTATCCCTCAAGTTCCTTGTTCCAGTTAGCTTCACTGGTACACCATATCCCTGTGATACCTAGAATATATGGTCAAATTCCTCAGAGGTAGCTGTTTCCTCCAGTTCCCGTATTTTATTACTGAGGCGACATGCATTAGCCAACATGCAGTTCCTTGCTTGCTATAGCTGTTACTACTTTTATTTTGTTTCCTCCATTACTGTCAATGTGACATTTGAATAATTTCTACAGTACAAGGACCTTTCCCTTTAAGTAAAACACCAGTACCAGTTATACCCCCCCCACACTGTGTGCAAATACCATTTTTATTCCAATAATATCCTAGTCTTCATTTCAATTCTGTTATAGTGTTATTTTCTTAAAAGATTATGGATAGTGTAGATGGAATTTTTTTTAAAGCAGCAGTTCATGCAAAAACGTTTTTATAGATTCTATTCTGCATGCTTTACAGCCCCCAGTATTGATCCTTGTCATTCATTTCTTTTCCAACTTCATTTATAAGTTGTTACATTTTAGTTTACTGTACTCCATGAAATATTTGCTGGAATTTTAAATATTGCATTCTTCACGGCCAAGAAAAAAACGCAAATATTTAAAGACAGCAATTATTTTATGTTTGTCTGTTTACGCATGTTAGGTGAAGTTAAATAGAGTAAATACAGTACTGTACATAAACAGATACAGTAGGTACTGATTAAAAATTTCACTTTATTTTTTATATATTAATCAACATGAAAAAAAAGAGGAAAGAAATTAATGCAGCCTGCAAAGCAAAACAGACACAAATCTCACCGTAGCACTCTGCACTCAGCAGTCGGCATTTGTGCTTAAAAACTCTCTTGTTCAGCTGCAAATGACTCTGTAAAAAAATAAAATAAAATTATTGTAGTAGCAGCACTAGAGAAACATAAAATAGAACAGAAGTTCTGGCTGCTACTAACAGTATTGTTATTTACCAACTTGGACATCCAGACATCTCTTGTGTGTTCTGAAAATTCCAGCTTCCATAAATCCACAAGTACGCTCATCCCTCCTTTCTTTGAGTTTGTTCACACTTGCCTCTAACAACATCACGTGTCTTTCTTTCAGGGTTGACATTTTCAGATTGATTTTTACATGGGCAGCACCATCTGAAAGCTGACTGGAAATTAGTTTAGCATACCAGTCAGTAAAGCATTGCTTCATGTAGTCCTTAAAAAGCTTATTTAGGGAGATGTCGAGGGACTGTAAAAGGTCTGTACCGGAGGCAGGCACAAAAGTGGGTATGTAACCTATCTCTTCTAACTGTTCAAGTACAGCTTGTGTGGTATACACATGGGACAGATTCATTATTAGGATGCCCTTTTGCTCATTCAGTAATCCCATTGTTAGCTTAGTGTTATACAGATGTGGCACAAGGACTTCAGCTGTGTGTTGTTGTGTGATTTCTTCATTTGCCCAGTGATTGGGTGAGTGTGTTATACAGGGTGCGTTATCAGGATCCCTTTGAGGGTGCAAGGGGTGTGATATGAGGAACCCTTTACATGCGTGTGGTACAGTACGACAAATCCTTTGAGAGTGTGGGTGTGATCTTGGTTCCGAACCAAGAGAATACCTTTGACAAATTTTCTCATACATTTTTGATTGTATTACTGAAATGATGTGAGTTGCTGAGTTCCTTTGATTCTTGGATAGGATGCCTATATAAATCTGCATTTGTAACACCACTGATTAAAGGATGGAGAGGTACAGTATAACAGATTTGTAGGGAGCTAAGACAGGGTTGGCCTCTAAGACATGTCTTATACCTATGTTACTGAGACCCATTCCTTCATAATCTAAATGTTGATAATCCAGAGATTCCAATTCAAATGTCTAAAAGTCACCCCCCATGGTTGTGGCTTACACTGATGATGTTTGCCTTTTGTTGCAAGATACTGCAGCTGGAGGAAAAGCCATTTTAACTTTTAAAGGTGTTTAGAAGGATCAGATTCTAAATTAATAGTAGTGAAATGTCGTGGACTGAATATCAGAACCCTAAAAGCACCTGCTCGGGGGGGGGTTGGGCATTCCAGTATCTTTAGAATCCCTACAGATTTTGGGGATTAGATTTGAGAGCCTGGACATGGCATCCTCAAATTGGGCAAAAAATTGGATCAAGTAACTAGAATGGTAACTGGCTGGAATAGATGGCCCATGTCCAAATGGAAATGGGTATATATGGTAAAAAAAAACATTTCTTGTCCCTCTTTGCCTCTATATTAGTTATGTGCACCCACCAGTTAACCTTGAGCCTAAATTATATGTGAATTTTTTGAATTTGCCCTGGGAAAGTTGAATTAACCCCAGTAAGAGAGTTCATTTATAAGGATTATATGGAGGATGGGCTATGGACGATAAATCCCTTGTTTTTCTCGTAAGAATTTTTTTCATTGCAATTTTTGTTATGTAACAATGACTGCTTCCAAACTGTGGGTTCCCTTCTTTTCCTCCTCTTACCAACATTGTTTGCCACTTTAATAGCAGGTTCTCCAAAAATCATTAAAAAAAGGCCCGCTACCTATTTCTGCTTATGTTTAAGATATATTCAGGAAGTTTGTAAAATGGAAAGTTTCTTTACAAAACATACTTACTGGGACAAGGAAATCTTTGTATGCTGCTGTATTATGGGACATCTTCAGTGTAAATCTGGTATACGAGCCAATGCAGCCCATCCATGGCTGAACAATTGCTAAGAAACGTTTGGACAAAAGAATTGGTAAATTCTCAATCTTTTTGTTTGAAGGTCAGTCATGACTGATCATTGTTAATCATCAGATGTTACCATACAATCATCAAGGCAGATCATGATTTAATGCATCATCTAGACCACGATTTAATAATCAAACATGTAACTTTCAAGTAGCACAAAGTAGTACCACTAAAACTACTACAGTATTTGAAAAGGTTAGTGCTCAACTGAATGTGGTATGAGACAGAGAATATAGAACTATGCCAAGAAGGCAATTTCTAGACTTACAAGGTAATGAACAGAATAAAATGTATTATTTTACCAAAAAAGGTCAAACTATATCTGAATATTGGAAAGACACTAAAAGGAGAACAGTAGGGCATCTTGAAGTGTGAAAAGATAATTCCTATCACCTTTAAAAAGCTGGGGCTAAGGTCATATGAAGTACTGCCTTATGAAAGAGTGAAAACTGCAATAGTTAAACAATTGTTTTCTTATACCAATGTCAGTAAAGCAATGATATGTGATTTTTTTTTTATGTAAGTCGCTGTCGTGGTTCTCAGCAGGTGAAAACAGTACAAAGGACATGTCATAGTGACTTACACCACTAAAGGACACAATTGAATTGACTTGCTATATTGCATAACTCTGTTTAATTGAAAAAGATTTTTTTTCTGTGAGAGTAAATTCTGTTTTATTACAATCTTGCAGTGCTTTGGTAAAAGGCTCACCAGAGGATTCATCTTCATTTCTTGTTTTTTAATTTTCTTAAACAGTATGCCTGCTATGCCATCGGGAAGGATGTCCAGGCAATGAAGGCTGTGGTTGGTGAGGAGGCCTTAACTGCGGATGACCTTTTGTACCTAGAGTTTCTGACAAAGTTTGAAAGGCAGTTTATTGCTCAGGGTAGGTTGACTGAACTGTTAAACTGAAAACGTTTTTAAATATATGTCTTTTAAAACTGTCAAGTTCCTGAAATGACCCATAGTTCAGTTGTAGGTGTATCGATTGCCATGAGATAACACAAATCCTCAGTCTAAACCCAGAACATTACAAAGGGCTAACAGATAGGATATTCCCATTCCAAGAAAATGAGGACACATCCTCACCTATTTATCATCCACTAGAGAGAGGATGCTGGCAATATAACAATTAGGCGAGTTTGCTGTGGATATAGGCTTGGATCTGTGGAGATGGGGTAGGGAGGGAGCGTAACCATTGACACCATCCAACACCCAGAGGGGAGGGATGCTAAGAAAACAGAGAACGAAATTCTGACTAGGCGGAGGAATCCATGCACATGACATGCTCTTAGAGGACCTCATTGTCTGCTGCCACCAAAAACCAATATTAATTACTAGTGCTGGGTGAAATGTCCAGTACTCCTGCAAAATTATTTGAAACTGCCAATCTCCCAGTCATGCAATTTTCACAGAATTGTTAAAAATCTGGTAGGATTTCACTAAAGCTTTTTTATTCAGATAGCGTCATTTTCCCCCAAACTGCACATTTTCAAAAATTTGAGTGCTTAAAAATGTTCCATTTCAGCAAATATTGCCATTTTGTTCCAAACTGCAGTTTACCAAAAATAAAATTGTGATTTCTAAAAAGGCACAACTTCAACAAAAACTACCAATTTTAAACATGTTGTTATAGTTTGCAAAATTGCACAAAAGTATGTGAAAATGGTGCAATTTTAACAAAAGTGTGCAAAATGAGTTTTCATAATTTCACCCAGCACTATTAATTACTTAACAAGTACTGGGACACTAGGGCTCCACTCTGTGGAAGCCAGTCAATGATTTTACAGTGGTGGACAGCAGGGCAGTAAAATGAGCTTCATGATGAAGTTCAAATGAGCCTCACCCTGGCACTGATGGTGATGGAAGAAGGATCCAGTAAGTAATAAAACAGCAGAATACAATTGAGTTAAACTATTGCCAGTTCATTCTCCTCCACTTTCTGTCTCCCTCACCCCCCCCAAAAGTTTTTATCTGACTTTAAGTATCAGTTATCTATCTCCCCCTTACCCACTGGTGTGGGTCATGGGCAGGAGTTCAGATAATTTTCATTGGATGGAAGTCACAAATTTCCAAGGGTTCCAATTGCTAAGTCATTTCAGTGTTTTAGAAGTCCATATACTGCCCTGGGCCAAACTCTGGAAGCTAAGATTCTAAGAGCAATTTTTGTAAGTTTTGTGTGGAAAGACCCTGGTAGGCTGATTTGCACTCTTGAGAGAAGATAACCCAAAATGTTACAAATGCAGGGCTCTATGCACGAAAGTGTGCGAAGTATACGTGATAGGCGTGTATCCTGCCTTCGCAGCTCTGCACCCACGGATAGGCTGGTATTCACTAATGCAGGCCACCTGTCCCTGGATCCCCTCTGGCACACAGTTGGGCATTACTGGATAAGGACTACTGGGGGCAGAGTGCGGGATGCAGACGGGCATCCAATCGGATGCCTGTCTTGGGTTCCAGAGTGGATCCCTTGTATTGCGGGAGCAGGGAGTGTAGGAAGGCACAGATCTCGAATACCTGACAGTGCAGGCACTCACCTGAATGACTGCCCCCAGCCATAGCATGCAGCAAGGAGGGCTGGGGCATTGGTGTGGGGACTTCCCAGTTTGGGATGTGGACCCCATGTGAAGACTTGGGTTCTTGCACCAGAAACTCTGTGTCTATGGTTTGCTTGTTGGTACCTGTGAGTCTGCATGATGGGCCACTTTGGCACTGCCCATACTTATGTGTTGTACCATGTGCATTGTGGTATACCTGCAAATGATACATATGACTGACTGGATACAGTAGGTGCTGGAAACACGGCAAATGCCTAGTGCCATGATGCCAGCACCTATGCATGTCCCCATCATCATAGTCTGCATGTGTAACAGTAGTTTAAACCAAATCCAGTCCAGTGGTCACCCACCAGATCAGGTTGTGTAAGGCTAAATGTAGCAAGAATTCTAAATAAAAAAGAAGAAATGCAACTCACCTCAGATATATTAATGTATAAAAGTACAAATATGCTCAAGTGCAGAAACTTCTAGTAGTGGACTGCAGCTGTAGCACATTATCAGCTTTTTGTTTTGAAAAATGGCACATGGATATATCAAATAAATTTGTATTGACTTCCTATGCACTTTGTGAGCATATTTGTGCTTTTATACATTAATATGCTGGATCTGGGGTGAGTTGTGAGACTTCTCTTGATTTATTTTATTTAGTTTTTATTTACCAGGTAGGTGCACTAGATTTAGAGATGTGTAACCGTAGCCTTATACAGTGTATACTCACTGCAGATGTAATACCACTGCTGTAGGTCAGCAGTCAGCCCTCCGCACACCCCCAGATCTGCTGGTGCCCCGTTGCACATCTACATGGTCCGACACCCCTGGCAGCACTATTGTACACATGGTACAGCAGTTACTCATGAAGCACAGTGGACACTACCACAAGCCACCAGACTCAGTGGCTGTCATGAGGGTTGTATACATGGGTTACAACAGGGTCCCAGCTACTGTAACCTGCAACCCCCTGTGCCCGGCACTACACGCATTTGTGAATCGTGCATAGTGCAGGCACGCCTGCAACACTCCCCCTGGACTGCCCATGGTGTGTTGCTGCCTGTGCAGCCAGGGGATCTGCTGTGCAACTGGCTGGTGTGCAGATTGTGAATGCCACTGGGAGTCCATGGGACCCCCAGCACGGCTTTCCCACGTAGAGTTGCCTATGCATCTCACATATTTGGCACATAGGCTTCTTGCACGAAGCCCATAGTTTGTTTGTTTATTTGTTTGTTTGTTTATTTATTTTTTATTTGATGTTTGATTTCTGGATAAGCACACTGGACCACATGGCCTTTTTGTAGGTGTAATCTGGGTACATAATTCACAGGAACATAAACACAAAAGCATTGCATTCGAACATATTGTCATGCAAATACAACAACAGCATCACTATTAAAATGTGTGCGTTTCCTATTGGAATACAGATGATTCATCAGTTGGGATTAAAAACAGTAAAGGAACCAATTTGTCTCAGATTTGGTTGAAGGTTATTCCATACTGTGGGTACTGCAAAGACAAATAATTTCTAACCTGGTTTGGATTTCAATAAGGGAATTGCCAATCATTTTTTATCAGATGAGCTTAAACATATATTTGGGTCTTTAAAGTATAGTAAAACTACTGATAGATTTTTCTGAATTGGGCTTAGCATTTTTCATGTCAAATGCACCATTCTCCATAGGTCGTGCTTCTGTAGAGGAAGCCATTAGAAACATTTTTCACAAAGAAAAATGATGCTTTTTTCTTTTCTACCCTTATGATAAACCTACCAACTGTATTGTATAAAACATATCTCCTTTGCTGAAATAGGACAGAAGCAGACCCCATACTATAGAACCATAATTTAACACAGGAAGCATATTTCCACATTCTATTATTTTCCTGTTTTCATCAGAATATAACTCTCTTATTCTATACATAGATACAGTGCATACTGCATATGCATAGATGTTTATGGACAGAGAAAGATCTGAGGCCCATCTAGTCTGTGTGGTTCCTACCTACAGTCAACCAGTCTAACATTGGATAGGCCTCTAATATATCAATCATCCCCCAGTACCACATGGATTAAACTCCTCCCCCGTTTTCTCAAATGCCTTCCCTTCATCCTCACTAGTCCCATATATCTAGTCCACACACTTTTGAAACATGCCACTGACTCAGCATTGACCAGTTCCTCTGACTGGCAATCCTACTTTTCTACCACCCTTTCCATGAAGAAGTATTTCTTCATGTCCTTCCTAACTATTCCCCTACTGTCTTGTAGTTTTGGCCCCTTGTGATGGGTCCCTCACTGACCTTAATCTTATGTTGGCTGTCTGCCCTTTTTATACGTGTCAGGTACGTGAACGTTTCAGTCATGCCCTCCCCCCGGCCTCTAGTGAATTCATATTGAGGTCAGGTGATCCTCCCTTTTAAGTCTTCACCTGCTGGCCCTGAATAATTTTAATCACTCACTTTCGGATTGACTATAGGTGATCCTTGTCATTTTTTTAAATGAGGGCTCCAAAACTGTGCATAGTGTTCTAGATGCAGCCCCACCAAAGATCTGAACACTGGTAATATCACATATTTCTTTCTACTTGAAAAGACTCTGTCTCTTCATCCCAGCATCAAGTGCAGAATAGGTTCGACACTCAATGCATTTGTAAACAATAAAGAATAGTCCAGACCAAAGAGTTCTGGTGCTTGATTTCTTTTTATTTTTCTTTTCTATTTCTTTTTCTGTTTAACAGTTTACTGGAAACAGGAGTGGTTCTGGAGGACTGGAGGAGGGCGGATGTAGTCCTGTTATACAAAAGCGGTAGCAGGGAGGAGGCTGGCAATTAAAAGCCAGTCAGCCTGACATCAGTGGGGGGAAAGTTAATGGAATCACTGCTGAAGGAAAGGATTGTGGAATATCTTGAATCCAGTGGGTTACAAGACACAAGGCCGCATGCTTTCACAAGGGGAAAGTCATAGTAAATGAATGTGACATATTTTTTTGACTGGGTGACCAATGAGCTAGATCATGGTGGGGCAATGGACATGGCCTACCTAGATTTCAGTAAGGCATTCAACACTGTTCCACATAGCAGACTAGTAAGCAAGATGGGTAGCTTAGGAGTGGGTCCAAAGGTGGTTAACTGGATAAGAAATTGGTTAGGAGAGTGGTGACAGAGGGTGATGGTAAACAAAGTTCACTCCAAGGAAGGGAGGGTAACCAGTGGGGTGTCTCAGGGATCAGTGCTGGGATCAGTCCTCTTTAATGTCTTTATAAGTGACATTGCAGAGGAGTTGGAAGGGAAGGTCTGCCTCTTTGTGGATGACACAAAAATCTGCAATAAGGTGGACACTCCAGGGGGGTGGTAATTAGGAGCAGAGACCTAAAAAAACAGTATCACATCATATGAGTGAACCAAAATGAGTGACTCAAAAATGAGCGATTCATTTTGGTCGCTTTCAGGATAAGCGACAGTGAATGGAGAGCAAGGGGAAGAAATAGCGAGGGAGGAAGGGAAAAATGGTGAGGGGAAGTAATAGCGATGGAAGGGGGGAGGAAGAGGGATGGGCTAAATCAGGACGTGGAGTGTGATGTCACCAAGCTACCTGCCTAGAGTAGCAGGTAGAGACACAGTCTGCAGAGCTGGTGGTCCCAGGTTTGGGACTGCATTCAGGTACATTTTGTTGTTGTTTGCAGGTGGTTTTTTTTTTAATAACATTTTGCCATTGACAGTCCTTCTTTTTTCCTGCAGTGTCTGCCCCCCCCTCGGAGATGATTATATAAATAGGGGGGGTGTGGGGGCATAGCCCCCCCACATTAAACTTTATTTTTCATGTGTGTCGAGTTTGTGTTCAGTGTTTAGTATGACGTGCTGTTTTAGTGTTCATTCAGGTTTTCTCGCTCTTTTGCAAGTCATGCCAAATTGTTTGCTTTTATGACATGGAACTGAGAAAACTAGAGGAGCGGTCAAGGGTATGGCAGCTGGGTTTCAATGTGAAAAAGTGCAGAATAATGCACTTAGGGCACAGAAACCTAGGGGGTAGTACAAAATGGGTGGAGTGGTATTGATAACCACCAAGCAGGAAAAAGACCTGGGGGTAATCATATCAGATGACCTAAAGGTGGCCAAGCAGTGTGACAAGGCAGTAGGGAAGGCAAGTGGGATGCTGGGAGTGCATAGGGAGGGGTTTCACCAGTGAAAAGAGGGAGGTGGTGTTTCCTCTGTATAGGTCTCTGTAAAGACCTCACCTAGAGTATTGTGTCCAGTTCTGGAGACCACATCTCCAGAAGGACATAGTGGAAGGTGTCCAGAGGAGGGCAACTACTGGTAAAATGGTGCAGAGTTTGTATAAAAAGCCCTATGAGGAGAGACTAAAGGACCTCAATATGTACACCCTGGAACAGGGGAGGGAGAGGGGAGATAGGATAGAGACCTTTAAATACCTCATGAGGGTAAATGAGGTCTAGGAAGGAAGGAAGTATTTTTCAGAAGAAAGGGTGCTCAAGAATAAGGGGATATGCTATGAAGCTGGAGGGGTAGATTCAGAAGAGATACGAGGAAGTATTTCTACAGAAAGAGAATGAGGAATTCCTGGAACAGTCTTTCGTGGAGGTTGTGGGAGCAAAAACGGTGGTGGGGTTCATAAATACATGGGATAAGCACAAAGGAATCATAGTGGAAAGGAATGGGGCAAGGGAACAAGAGCTGTAGATCAGGCATGTTCTTATGTAATAGTGTAGGTAGGGAGAAATGGGCAGACTGGATGGGCCAAGTGGTCCTTATCTGCAATAAAATTCTATGTTTCTATGTTTCTTGAAGCTTGTACAGTGCAGTTGCAAACTCACACAGTGAGATAGAGGCAGCAGCAGTAATGTATCAAGCAGCCTGATGTTTCATCCCCTATGGGGCTTTGACAAAGCACAAGAACTCTTTGGTTTGGACAATTATTTATTGCTTACAAATGCAGTGCATATCAAAACTATTCTTCACAAACTGTAGTCCAGTTTTGTTTCTGAGCACCTAGTGGCTGGATTCAACCTTGCACCTACCCTCTTTGATCCCAGTATCATGCTAGCTTTTCCATATGCCTTGTTGCATAGGTCTACCTCAAGCTGTGGTCTTGAGGTTGTCACTGACTCTTAAATACTTCATTCTGGTGTCTGTTTCAAATGAACTCCCCCCATCCAATATTTGTTTCTTGGATTCCCTCTTTCCAAGTGCATCTCCTTCCACTTTTTGGCATTGAATTTCAGTTGCCAAATCTTGGACCACTTTTTCAGTTCCCACAAGTCTCTTTTCAGTTGTTTTCTATCCTCTTACTGTCCACCCTTCCATCATCAATCAATCACTCAAGCAATCAAAAATTGTATTATGGATCATCTTATCACAGGGGCTCGAACTGCTCTACATGAAAACTCAAATAAAACTGACATGTCAAACATATTAAAAGAGTAGAAATTAAAAAAAATAAAAACTAAAAAATCAAAAGCGGTTTAAACCATATCATCGAAATCCAGGAAGAACGGATTTATTTATTCATTTATTTATTTGTTTACCGGGAATGGTGCATTGATCCCATGGACCATTTTCAGGCACGACCCAGGCCATGAAGATGGCACATTTAAGTACAGATAAATACAAGTATTTAAACATAAGAATAATATATTACATAAGAATGGTGCAGGTGTCTTACTACAAATAATACACTGCATAAGAATGATGTACTCAATCAATCAATTAGAATTTTTATTTGGCCAGGTAAACATCATTGAGCACGCTCATTTTCGAGATGGAACTGGGCAAGATACATGAACATACGAACATATGAACATACGAAATTTGCCAGCAGATAGAAGCCTAGAGGTCTATTAAGTCTGCTTGAATGTGCAGCTAGCACTCCTTATTCTGCAGCTGCCCCTTCCTCCTCCCTTCCACCCTTCCCCTTCATTGACCCTCCCCCTTGTCCTGTCCCATCCCCTTTTGAAGCAGTCCACTGTTCTACTGGATACCACTTCTGCAGGTAACGCATTCCACCCAGCCACACTCTCTGTAAAAAAGTGTCTCCTCATCTCCCTCCTGAACCTTCCTCCCTCCAGTCTCATATCATGGCCCCTGCTGTCCCTTCCCTCCCTTACTTTGAACAGCCCCTCTGTACCTGTCTTGTTTATTCCTTTCATGTACTTAAAGGTTTCAATCATGTCCCCCCTGTCTCTCCTCTCCTCTAGTGGGTACATGTTCAACTCCCTCAGCCTTCTCTCATATGATAAGTCCCCCAGCCCCTTGATCATCTTTGTCACCCTTCGTTGCACCCCCTCCAGTAACTTAATGTCCCTCTTCAGATACGGGCGCCAGTACTGCACGCAGTACTCCAGGTGTGGTCTAACTAATGACCTGTACAGTGGCAGAATCACCTCCTCCCTTTTCGAGGATATACCCCTTGCAATACAACCCAGCATTTTGTTGGCCTTTGCAGCTGCCTTCCTACATTGTGCAATACATAAAGAGGAATACCAACTTACAGAGTCATTACATAGACTAGGGATTATACACAAGAGGTTAATAACAGCACTGGAGTACATTTATAAAATAAGACAGAAAGCTAAATACCATGTGCTACAGAACTTGTGGGAGGCTGTGACATCAGGGGAAGCAGTTACAGGATTCCTTGAATGAACGAGAATATAGTGCTTTGAAGGCTGATAGTTTGATTGGGAATGCCTGTCGCAAGTTTTTTAGCAGGTTGTTCCATAGTGCGGGTGGAGCGTGATTAATGGCAGACCTACCAAAGTGTGACTTGAACTTAGGTACTGCAAGCGAGATGTAAGTAGAACTCCTTAGAGCATACTTACCTACCACACTTAGAGGAAGACAGTCTGAGTTATATATTGGGACAGTAATTTAGTAATAGCCCTGTAGGTCCAGAGGGCTGAATTCCTCTGTCTTCTGTACCTGGGGGAGGACCAACCTACTGCAGTATAGAGGGAGCAGTGATGAGTAGAATAAGTCCAGTAATGAATTTCAGAGCTCTATGGTATAGCATGTCGAGTTTGGTCAGAGCAGTGACAGTGCTTTGGCTATATAGAAAGTCTGCATAATCCAATAAGGTGAGGAAAGTGGTTTGGACCAGTCTCTTTTTTGCCTCCAGTGTTACTGTAGGCATAGGTACAGGTACTCCAATGTACTGTAGGTGTCTTGACAAGCTAGAGATACATTGAATTGCTTTAAATACACTAGTACTACACCTGAATGTTGTAAAGTACATTTGAGTGCAGGATATACAAATAGACTAACACTATTCTGCTCTAGAATTATTATTACCTAAAGTGAGTACAAAACAACCCATGCAAGGAGCAGGTGTTGTAAGTACAGTCTATGACAGATCAATCTCAGAGGAAGGGACAGATTTGGCCAGAAGTGGGGGAACTCATATATGTAGATTGCCCAGCCTAGCGTGAACATTTGGCTGCAGCCAGCAGCCATGCTTTAAGGTGTGTTTTAAATGTAAGGTGCAAATCAAGCAAGCGGAGGAAGGTGGAAAGTTTGTTCCACAGCGTGGGAGCTGTGATGGACAGGGCTTTACTACCCAGAACAGTAGAAATCCCTTGGACTTCCGGAGGTGGGACTTATGTTTCCTGGAGGCCCCTAGAATTGGTCCTATGCCTGAGAAATGAAGAGTACGGGGACAGCTTACCACTTCTAATGGCATTATCTGTGATGCAGCGAAGGGGGTAGTCATGTCGTCCTTGTAAAGGGAGCCAGCCTAAGGACTGGTAAAGGGTGCAGTGGTGAGTGGAGTAGGGTGACATTAGTGCAAACCAGAAGATACTGTTATAAGCTGAGTTAAGCCTTGTATACAGGGAGGAGGAAACATGAGAATAGATAGGGGTGCAGTAACCTAATGAGGGAGAAGGTTGCCTTGGACTACGGCAAGGTGCGCTTCCAGGGTCAAATAGTGTTTGAGTCTATATCCAGTCCCCAGATTCCGGTTGACCTTACTTACAATGCTGTTGATGTGCTCCGAAAAAGTGAGGTAGGGATCATGGGTGACACCTAAATATTTGAAACAGGGAATGTTCTGTTGGGGGGGGGGCCTCATGTGTGAGTACTGTGAGTGAAGAATTAGTTCCAGTGAGTTTAGCAAGATTGGGTTTGGACCCCAGTAGCATTGCTTTTTTTTTCATTGACTAGTATCCTGTTGGACAGGAACCACTTGTGAGCAGCCCCATAGTTAAGGGTAAGGGTGGAGGATAGGTTTGCTGGGGATTTGACACTGTGGTATAATGCAAGATCATCGGCATACAGTAAGGCCTCACAAGAGAGGCTATCAGAAGGAAGGGAGTTAAAGATCAAATGCACATATTCCATAAAAAGTTTGAATCCCCTTGAATATACATCCCTGTGTCATGATTAGTGTTTCCTGAAAATATAATGCAGTTTGGTTTTGTGGTTTTCTTTAAATCAGCATCTGTTAATGTGCTCTGCAGTAACTTAAAGCAGTAAAGAAACAGTGAAGATGTTTCTGTCCCTGTCAGTGAGCAATGACATCATGCCTGTCCTGCCTGCTGCTTCTGCAATTAAGTCCCTAATTGACTAAATAAGCTGTTGTAGTCCCTAGTTAGAGCAGTCTGTAGAGCTAATTGTTTTCACTCAGAGTTTGTTACTAACCCATCTGGTTTGTGTTTAGAGAGATATGCTTAAAATCTATCTTTCTGTTCTCATAAAAAGTTGATCACTTGGGGTTCAGTGCTAAACTGAAGTGATATGAATGAATCTGTGAGAAATAACAGTTTCTGTATCACAGCTCTCAGTTCTCTGTCATCAAAACTCTGCATTCTATTCTGGCTGTATAATGGATATAAAAAAAACTACACTCCATTAATTCATAGAAGCAGCGTGTATTTAATGTAGCCTCAATAATTATGTTCATGTGATAATTTTGTTTTCATGTCAGATTGAGAAATGTGTGCCTGCCACACTTTGCTATTTCAGGAACATGTACTGTATGAACTAAAAATTCAGTTTTTAGAGGGTTTCTGTGTGAAAATACATCATGTATGTGTATAACTAGAAATACTATATGGCATCCTGATGCCTCTGTTTCCTGCCCAACAGTTTAGGCAGCAGCTCTCTACTTCCCCTTTTCCCTGCAGCAAAAGCCTCCTGTCTCCTGCCACCATATGTGGCTGCTGCAGCCCACTGCCCACTGTCTTCTCCACACAGTCAGGGCTGCTGCACCCTGCTACCTCCTGCACAAACAGTTGAGGCTGCTACACCCTGCTACCCTCTGTCCCCCCACCCCATTACACAAGGTGAAAGTATGTTTTTGTTTTTTCTTTTGAGTAGTTTCAGCAGTATACCAAAGGATCTGACTCTGGTGGCAGGGAGCAACATGGTGCAACAACTCTAACTGTGGAGGCAAGAATCTCTATGGTGCAGCAGGGCACATTGGTGTTAGGGGACAGAGGGCAGCATGATGCAGAAGCCTTGACTGTGGTGCAGGACACAGTGGAGCATCAGGGTACAGCAATCTTGACTGTGTACCGGGGTGCAGGTGGTGCAGTGGCCCTTCCCATTTTGGGCAATGGAAGTGGGTAGCAGGGTGCAGCAAAAGCCCCACCTTTGGTGGCCTGAAGCAGCATGGTACAGCAGCCCAAACTGCGGAGGCAGAGGCCCTGGGACTCTAGGGCTTAGCAGAGCATATCAGCCCTGTCTGTAGGGACAGGAAAAGTGGGCAACAGAGTACATTGGCCCTGACTGTGGGGGTTGGGGACAGAGGGAAGCAGGGTGCAGCAGCCTCAACTGAGAGGCAGAAGATAGGAGCATCAGGATGCCATATAGTATTTCTAGTTATACATATACATGATGTATTTCCACATTGAAAACCTCAAAGAACTGAATGTTAGGAGTTCATACAGTACATGTTTCTGAACTAGCAGAGTGGCAGATGCACATCTGTCAATCTGACATGGAAACAAAATTGTTATTACATGAACATATTTATTGAGACTACATTAAATACACACTGCTTCTATGAGTTAATGGAATGTAGTTTATTTTACATCCATTAAACAACCCTGTGTTATATAGCCAGAATAGAATGCAGGGTTGTGATACCAGAGAATTGAGAGCTGTGATACAGAAAAGGTTATTTCTCACAGATTCATTCATACCACTTCAATTCAGCCCTGAACCCCAAGTGATCAACTTTTTATGAGACCAGAAAGATAGATTTTAAACATATCTCTCTAAACACAAACCAGATGGGTTAGTAACAAACTCTAAATGGAAGCGATTAGCTCTACAGACTGCTCTAACTAGGGACTGTAACAGCTTATTTAGCAATTAGGGACTTAGTTGCAGAAGTAGCAGGCTGGACAGGTATGATGTCATTGCTCACTGGCAAGGACAGAAACATCTTTACTGTTTCTTCAGTTTTCAGTTACTGCAGAGCACATTAACAGATACTGATTTAAAGAAAACCACAAAACCAAACAGCATGATATTGTCAGGAAACACTACTCATGACACGGATGTGAATTCAAATTAATTCAAGCTTTTTATGAAATAGGTGTGCATTTGATCTCTAATAAAAAAGGAAAACAGCAGGGGCCCATGGATGGAGCCCTGGGAAACTCCTGTATAAACAGACATGGCATGGTAGGTGGCAGTGCCGATGTTTGCAGACTGAGTTCTGCTCGATAAATAGCTCTGGTGCCACATA
Source organism: Neoceratodus forsteri (assembly GCA_016271365.2). Lineage (NCBI taxonomy): Eukaryota > Metazoa > Chordata > Ceratodontiformes > Ceratodontidae > Neoceratodus > Neoceratodus forsteri. The sequence continues at coordinate 721,876,714 of CM057454.1, forward strand.
GCTGTCTAGGCCAAGCAACCAAAGTGCAGTAGTTTAGTGTGGAGGAGGTTGTGGTTGACAAGGTTAAAGGCCTTTGTCTGGTCTGCGAACACGGCCCCAGTAGCGATCCCTTTGTCCATGTTACTGAAGACATGATTGGTGAGGTGGGCCAGGGTTGATATAGTACTGTGGTGTTTCCAGATGTGTTTTAGGGCCCATTTTAAAAGTTTCTCTAAGGAGATATGCTATAACTGCAATGGCAGAGAACTCAACAGAAAAGTTTCTTACCCCCAGTGATACTGTTCTGACATAGATTCCTTCATCCTACTTAAAATCTTCTGGGGATTGGCCATTTGGGGTAGCAGCTCCACTGATGTGAAATGCTTTTCCCATTGAGGTGCGTGGAGCCCTGTCTGTAACTACGTTTAAAGCCTTATTAAAAACACATGCGGGCTCAATTTTTTGGGTACCAGTAGAAATATTTTTGGATGTTATTACTTGTATGATTTGCTTTCCTAATCAAATCTGTATATTTTATGCGAAGTGTATGGTGCCCAGAGCTATTGGTATGGGTACTGAACAACTGAATCTGCTTTGTCTTGCCTTACCTAAGGTGAGTGTGTGGAACATTTAGTACCTTAATCCCTGGGGACTGGAGAGGGGAATTCTGAGTATACTGGTGTAGGAGCATTCTGCACCAGCTGAACACAGTATGACAAACCTTCAAAAGCCCTAGATAAAGAACATTACAGTAGTCAAAATGAGAGTCCTAAAGGCATGGACTACAGCCTCCAGGTAATCATATTGGGCTGGCAGTATAGAATAGAGGATAGAGCAATAAGCTGTGAATTAGCATGGTGCATCCAGAAGACTTGGTGTTGACTCTCACAACCTCCACTTGCATACTGTGTGACCCTAAGCAAGTCACTTACCCTCCCTGTGCTCCTGAAACACATCTGAAAATGAGCTTCAGCTCAGTGTACTTTTCCAGCCATATATCGTAAAACAATAAAAATAAATATTGAAGAAAGTGCTTCAGCTGAGTGATATTGCTCAAAATCAGAAAAAACAAAACACAGCGGACAACAGCTGCCACATAATATTACAGTGACACTTTGTTGTCTGCCATGACTACCGGATTTGTGGCCTTATCCACAGCTTGATGGTGGCACCAATCAGGGATGGTAATATGACTCCAACTCTCTTCATTGCAATTTTCTGAGAGCCTCATTCTATAAGCAACTCCCTATTGCCTGGATTGAAATCCAACCACCTGGCAGCCATCCAGTCACTTAGTTCACATTGTCATCAGTTTATCACAGCTATAGGTTACCATGCTCAGGTGCAAAGAAGAGACACAAAGGGTGTCATCTGCTTAACAGTGAAACCTTAGGTTATAGCATCTCACATTCTCCCCTAAGGGCAGTTTGTACAGTACACAGTTAACAGGGAGACAAAAACAGCTGGCTGATGCAGGAGGTGAGGGCCCCCCCCAAAAAGGCATTTTGGAGACTCAAGAAATCGAGAGGGGAGGACAACAGGGGGATGCATACGAAGAAGTCCAGGGAGGTTACCAGGCTGGTCAGAGTGGCCAAGGCTTCCAGAAGGCTGAGATTGGTGCAAGGCATTAAAAATGGAGAGAAGGACTTCTTCAGATACATCAGCGAAAGGTGCAAAAACAAAGATCAGATAGTGAGGAAAAAGAAGGACGGGGGCTGGGAGGAGAGGGGGAAGGACCAGGTGGAGGCACTAAATGATTACTTCTGCTCTGTGTTCATGAAGGAGAAAGTGGGCAAGCAGCATCTGGGAGGGGAGGGGTGTGCGGGGGGTGAATGATACAGGGATCACAGAGGATAGGGTGCTGAAAGGACTGAGGGCACTGAGGGGGATAAGGCACTGGGTCCGGATGGCATTCACCCTAGGGTACTTAAGGAACTAGCTCAGATCCTGGCAGTGGAAGGGAAGTAAATGCAAATCTAGGAGCTTTCATTATTACTTCTTCGCATTGATATTGCATTGGGGAAAGGAGGAGATGGAGTTTGAAGAAGGATGGCTACTTAAAGTCTCTCTTTGATGGTGGATAGGAAGGATAGGAATATAAAAAGCAGTTGCTCAATATATCTAAACGTGTACAACAAAGGAGGTAGGGAAATAAAGAAAGAATGTTTTGCATTGATAGAGGGAGAGGGAGACTTGGGAGTGTTTGCATCCTGCATCTGGAAGGGTGGGGGTCACTGGTGTGCAACGACAGCAATGGGTAGGGTGGTAGGCTGCAACAACTGCGGTGCACCAATCTTTCTAAAGTTGCCTGGAGGTGGGAGGATGTTTAGTGTGCAACCACATAGAAAAACTTAGAAAGGAGATTGAGGTCTGCAGGAGGAACTAAGACAGGCAAGGCAGATTGGGGTGGATTTAGTCCAATACTGGAGGGAGGAAGAAGGGGAGATGAGGAGGCGATTTAAGCCAACAGTGGTGAGGAGAGGTCAGAAGAAGGAAGCAGAGACAAAGGGCCCAGGCCAGGAAGAACGATTGCCGGGAAACCAGGTCAGGAGACGAAAGACAAATGGAAGGAGGAGATGGGGACCTGTGAGGAGGCGAAGAAATGGCAAAAGTCATGGAGTGGAAAGGAGAGAACAGGCTACTATGAAGAGAGAGGGAGCGGCATTTGTGAAGGGTCTTCAGAAAATAGTTTGCACTGCTAGAGAGGAAGAAGGTGGAGGAGAAATGATGAAATTAGAGGAGTAATTGATAAATGCCTGGACCAAACTGGAGTGGGGAAGTTCTGCTGGGAGAATTGCAACAGGGTAAAGGGAAATAATGTGCAGCAGGAAGAGGAGCTGGAAATGAGAGAGATGAATGGAAGCAAGCAGGAGTAAGAGGGGTGGAATCTTAGTGCTGGGGACTCAATACTAAGAGGTCAGGTGGGGTAGCAAGGAGAGGCATAGTCACATTTGGGTGGAAGCCATGTCAGGAATGACAGTGGAAAAGGGGTGGGACAATCTGTTCTGAAATATGCTAGAAGGGGTGAGGGACAAGCCTCATTTAATTATACATCTTGGGACAAATGACCTGGCTGACAAGACAGTGGATATAGTCAGAGGAGGTTTGAGGAACTAGCACAATTATGTGAGGGGCAGGAAGATCAGTAACTTTTTCAGAGATACTGCTGGTGCCAAAGGCAAGCACAACAGGAAAGCTGAGAATAGAGGAATTTAATGGATGGCTAAGAACCTGGTGTTGTGCTAAAGGGTATGGGCTGTTGGGGGAGGTGGGGAGGGACCTGGGAGGACAGTAGTCTCTATGCCAAGGACAGACCACACTTGAGTGAGGAGGGAAAGAAAGTATTGAAACAGAGGATGGAGGAGTACATAGAGGAAGTTGGGAATTTAAACTAGGAGTGGGGGGGTGGCAATTGAAGAAGAGATATGCAGAGACCACAGGTTGGAAAACCATATGAGCTTACCTCCCATAACAGTGACAAAGGACAAATGGCAAGTACTATTGGTGATGCTAGGAAAGGGGGGCAGGATGGGAGGGGGGGAAGGGTGGAAGGTGGTTACCCTTAATGCTGGAGCCTTGGGAGAAAAACTGCAGAGTTACAGGTTCTCATGGCAGAGGGAGGTGGACATTGCAGCCATCACAGAAACATGGGCCACCCAGTACAATGACTGGGACCTGTCTGTACCAGGGTACAGGTTATTTCGTAGGGACAGGGTGATTGGGAAAGGAGGGGGGGGTGGCACTATATGTGAAGGAAGGACTGAAGTGTGTAAGGGAGGAAGGGGAGGAGGGTAGTACAGAGTCACTTTGGCTGCAAATCCAGGATTCCAAGAATAGGATTCTTAGAATGGGAGTGGTGTACAGGCCACCATCTCAGACAGCGGAGTTAGACAGGGAACTAGCGGGACAGATCGGGAGGACCTCACGAGAAGGTAGTGTGGTGATTGTGGGGACTTCAACATGCCAGGAGTGGACTGGAGTACCCAACAACCAGGAACAGAAGGGAGCAGGTACTGCTGGATGCCTTCCAGGACAGCTTCCTGCTGCAAATGGTCAGTGAACCAACCAGGTTAGGGAATACCCTTGACCTTGTGCTGGCAAATAGGGACTTTGTGAGAGAACTTACAGTGCAGGAACCGCTGTCAGGGAGTGACCACCACTCAGTATGGCTCACATTGGATATGTTCAAGGAAGGAGTGGAATCTGGCACAAGAGTGTTGGACTTCAGGAGAGCAAACTTTGGGAGGATGGGGGAAGTGGTAAAAGGGTACCTGGCCAGAATTCAGTCTAGTATGGACACTAACCAGAGGTGGGAGCTCATAAAGCTGGGGACAGTGGAGGCAACCAAAACCTACTGCAAAGCCCAGAGCAAGAAGGCTAGGGCTAAGAAACTGAGCTGGTTGAGCAAGGAGGTCATGGAAAAGGTAAGGAAGAAAAGAGCTGCCTTTAGGAAATACAAAGAAAACAGGGGAGGACAGGAGGTACTTGACAGAATCGAAGGAGGTGACAAGGGCAGTAAGGGGAGCCAAGCATCTGAACTCAGGCTGGCACAAGGGCGTTAAGGGGAGAAGGACTTCTTTAAGTACATCAGGAGAAAAGGGCTGTAAGGACCACATAGTAAGGATTAGGAAGGAGGGTTGGGTGGAAGCAGGGTGCGATAAGGCAGAAGCACTAAATGAGTACTTCTGCTCAGTATTTACTAAAGAGAAGAGGGGGGTGACACCCAAGATGGGAGAAATGGCAGAAACAAAGGGGGAAGGGGTGACAGATGGGGAAATCATGGAGGGCAGAGTTCAAGAGGGTTTGAAGGCACTGAGGGTGGACAAGGCACCAGGCCCAGATGGCATCCACCCCAGAGTACTGAAGGAGCTGGCAGAGTTCTTTGCAGAACCTTTGGCAGACCAATTTAATGCCTCACTACATTCGGGGTGTGTACCTCAGGACTGGAGGATGGCTCATATGGTGCCCCTCCACAAGAGTGGCCCAAGGATGAACGGGAAACTACAGACCAGTGAGCCTCACATCCATCGTGGGTAAGCTAATGGAGACTATCCTGAAGGAGAGGCTGGTGGCCCTCCTAGAGGCCAAGGACTACAGACAGCAGACAGCATGGCTTCATACGTGGCAGATCCTGCCAAACCAACCTGGTCGAGTTCTATGACTGGGTAACTAGGCAACTGGACAGGGGCCATGCAGTGGATGTCCTGTATCTGGACTTCAGTAGGGCATTCGACTTGGTGCCGCATGGAAGGCTGGGAAGGAAGTTAGTAGGCATAGGGGCGGGTGCAAAGCTGGTGAGATGGGTAGGAAACTGGCTTCAGGGAAGGCAACAGAGGGTGGTGGTGGGTGGGGGCTCTCACACCCAAGGGCAGTGACGGCGGTGTTCCACAGGGCTCGGTGTTGGGACCAGTGTTGTTTGGAATATTCATTGCAGACATATCATGGGACATCAAGAGCAAGATCAGTCTGTTTGCTGATGATACTAAGGTAGGCGCGGTGGTGGATGACCTAGGGGGATGGCAGGGGTTGCAGGATGATCTGGCAAAGCTTGAAACCTGGTCAGACACCTGGCAACTGGGGTTTAATGCCAAAAAGTGCAAGGTGCTGCATTTTGGGATGAAGAACCCAAGGAAGTGTTACCAGCTGGGGGGAGTGCAGCTAGCCCAGACAGAGGAGGAGAAGGATCTGGGTGTGCTCATTACAGGGTCAATGAACAACTCGGCACAATGTAGGAAGGCAGCTGCAAAGGCCAACAAAATGCTGGGTTGTATTGCAAGGGGTATATCCTCTAGGATGGAGGAGGTGATTCTGCCACTGTATAGGTCATTAGTTAGACCACACCTGGAGTACTGCGTGCAGTACTGGTGCCCGTATCTGAAGAGGAACATTAAGTTACTGGAGGGGGTGCAGCACAGGGTGACAAAGATGATCAAGGGGCTGGGGGACTTATCATATGAGAGGAGGTTGAAGGAGTTGAACATGTACTCACTGGAGGAGAGGAGGGACAGGGGTGACATGATTGAAACCTTTAAATACATGAAAGGAATAAACAAAATGGGTACAGAGGGGCTGTTCAAAGTAAGGAGGGAGGGCCACGGGGCCATGATATGAGACTGGAGGAGGAAGGTTCGGGAGGGAGATGAGGAGACACTTTTTTACAGAGAGGGTGGTGGCTGGATGGAATGCGTTACCTGCAGAAGTGGTATCCAGTAGAACAGTGGACTGCTTCAAAAGGGGATGGGACAGGACAAGGGGGAGGGCTAATGAAGGGGAAGGGTGGAAGGGAGGGGCAGCTGCAGAATAAGGGGTGCTAGCTGCACATTCAAGCAGACTTGATAGACCTCTAGGCCTTTATCTGCTGGCAAATTTCATATGTTCATAGGACCGTTAGTTCACCTGTTCAATACCTCCTTGGACACAGGATGTGTACCACTGGATTTGAGGATGGCCCATGTGGTGCCCATTCACAAACGTGGACCCAAGGATGAACCGGGCAACTACCAGCCAGTGAACCTCACATCAATTGTATAAAAACTGATGGAGATGATCCTAAAAGATAGGCTGGTGACCTTTTTGGAGGACAGTGGACTCCAGGATGGTCAGCAGCAGGGGTTTGTCTCGGGAAGATCCTGCCAGACAAACCTGATTGAGTTCTATAACTGGGTGACAATGGAACTGGACAAGGGCCATGCGGTGGATGTCCTGTATTTGGATTTCAGCAAGGCCTTTGATTATGTGCCATATGGAGGCTGGGGGAGAAGCTGGAATATATAGAGGTGGGAACAAAGATGGTGAACTGGATCACCAATTGGCTGAAGGGTAGGCAGCAAAGGGTGATGGTGGGATGGGAGCTTTCATCTCCGAGGGATATGATGAGCAGAGTGCCACGGGGATCACCGCTGAAACTGGTGTTGTTAGAGATTTTCATTGCTGATATCTCCAATGGGGTCCGGAGTAACATCAGTCTCTTCATGGATGACACAAAGATGGGAGCAGTGGTAGATGACATTGAAGGATGGAGGGGGCTGCAGGAGGATCTGACCAAGCTACAGGAATGATTGGAGGCATTGCATTTGGTGTTTAACACCAAAAAGTGCAAAGTATTGTACTTCAGGGCTAAGAACCAGGGGAGGAGCTATCAGCCAGGGTTGTACAGCTGGATTGCACTGAGGAGGAGAAGGATCTAGGGGTGCTCATAACGGGGAGTATGAACAACTTGGCTCAGTGCAGGAAGGCGACAGCAAAAGCCAACAGGATGCTGGGGTGCATAGCGAGGGGAATCTCCTCTAGAAATAGGGAAGTGATTCTGGCCCTCTATAGGTTACTGGTCAGGCCACACCTGGAATACTGTGTGCAGTTCTGGTGCCCATTCCAGAAGAAGGACATCAAATTGTTGGAGGGTGTACAGCGTAGGGCGATAAAGATGTTCTAGGGACTAAAGGGCTACTCCTATGAGGAGAGGTTGGGCAAGCTGAACATGTATTCCCTGGTGGAGAGGAAGGATAGGGAGACATGATCAAAACCTCTAAATACCTTAAGGGGATAAATAAGACTAACATAGAAGGGATTTTCCAGATCAAAAGGGGGAGGGTCACGAGGGGGCACCAGCTGAGATTGGAGGGGGAGAGATTCAGGAAGGAAGCCAGGAGACAGTATTTCACAGAGGGTGGCAGACAAATGGAATACTCTGCCTGAGGAAGTAGTAGCCTGTAGCATGGTGGATGGCTTTAAGAGGGGATGAGACAGAGCGAGGGGTATTTATGAAGAGGGAGGGTGGGTGGGGCAGCTGCAAGGCGAGGGGTTAGCTGCACAATCGAGCAGACTCGATAGACCATAATGCCTGTATCTGCTGACATTTTCATATGTTCATATGTTCATAACAGTATTGGGGATAAGTTCGAGCCTTATAGAATACCATAGGGTACTGCAGACACCCTTCAAGAAAATTTCTGTAGTGTCACCTACTGACACCTGTCAACAGGGAATGACTCAAATCATCACAACCCCATTCTGATGAGTCCTGTATATAGCCTCAGACAGTCAGCCAAAACCTGATGCTCTACTGTGTCAAACGCTGAGGTGAGATCGAGAAGAATGACCAAAGTGTATACCCCTTGGTCACTTGTGAGAAAGATAACATTCAGCACTTGCACCAGAGCAGTGTCTGTGCTGTACTGAGTTCTGAAGCCTGACTGCAACAGCTTATAGCTATCATACAGCAACAACTGGGCCTCCAATTGCAATGTTTCCACTTTCTCAGATACTCTCCCTGAGAAGGGAAGGTTTGAGACAGGTCAGTAGTTAGCTAAGCCCTTTAGGCTCAATGATTTTTTTAAGAAGAAGGCCCATCAACACTTTCTTCTACCCTGAAGGAAAAAGTCCCCTGCCCTAGGGAACCCAGGGTAATCTCACCTACCACATTAGCTAGGGTCTGTCTACAGTCTACCAACTGTCGGGGAGGTCCTGAGTTCAATGTACAGTAGGTAGGCAGCAATTAAGTCATCACATGAGATAGCTCCTGAACCAGTGCTGGCCGAAACTAAGACCAAAAATAAGAGTGCCCTTGAGCAAATTGTTCAGCTCAGCTACAGGCCCCCCACCCCCAAGGAGATTGATGCTCTAATGGAAGATACTCTGTCAAAGGAAGAAAGACTCAAACTCATTACATTTATTAGAGAAAACAGCTCCTCTGGACTGCAGACAAGAAATATATACAGTGTGCAAGGGCTGACCTGGTCTGTTCCTCCTCACTGCAATCAACCCTGACAGAAATTGTCTTCTTCTGGGTGACTGTCCTGTGATACACTCAATAAAGAGGCCTCAGAACCTGCCTGTCCTCCACTGAATTCATTCTGAACCAGGAATGCTCCAGTCTCTGTCCCAGAGTCTTCAACCAGCTGAAGTTCACCATTGATGTCATGGCAAGCTTTCATGGGAGGCAAGTAGGCATACAGAGAGAACCATGAGGGTGTTGGCTACAGTTGAAAGGGCCTTGCTAAAACCTTCCACAGCCATGTCTTCACCACCCCCACAAACAGGTTGCCAACATGCATGAGATGTCCAGTACCTCCAGCAACTTTTCAGGAGATAGTTTCCATTTTGTGTGGCACTGAATCATCTTCACACGAGAGGGAGATAATCCAGCGACCCAAAACTGAAATTTCACTGCAAAATGGTCTGTTCAAGCAATCCAATAAAACTCTACATTCATACTGTCATGTTCTGGTGCAGAAAACAAGTACTAAATGTGACCATGTTCACGGGTCACGGAGGAAGCAACCTGGTTGAGGTCCAGACCACCCATCTTCTGGAGGAATTTGAGAGCAAACTGTGAGGCCCCATAGTGGATCCAAGTATCGAAGTCCCCCAGAATCAACAGTCTGGGGGGACTTAAAAGGCAGGCCAAATATGAGGTCTGAAAATTCCTAAAAAGTCACCCTTAAACCTTCGGAGGTGATAGACAGGGAGAATTTTCACTCTGAGTCTGCTTTATCACCAAATACCGCACCGTCAAATACGTTGGACTCTGCCAGTGGGAACATGGTGAACCCCATCACAGATCTAAAGCAGATCACCACCCCACCCACTGTGTACTCCTGCAGGCAGTGTACAACTGAATACCTGTCAGGAATGGAGGATTTCAGCATTGGTCTGGAATCATCCTTGAGGCAGGTTTACATGATGCACACCAAATCAGTTGAGGAACTGGTGATGAAATCCCTTGCCACAGCTGTTTTTTCCTCTGTGATCTAGAATGATAAGGAATTGCTCTCAGGGGATGGGCCAGGCCATATGACACTATGGCTACAACCTTCTTTTCCAAGGAGGGATCACTGAATAAAAGCACTAGAACTCTATCAATTGGTAAAGGTCATCCAGGGCACCTCCTCACCATGACTCTTGGGATTGACCTCATGACCCCAACTCCTTGGACACAACTTCCGCCCTTGCTCTGTCCTCTTAGGTTCCTGAGAATCCTGCAGCATTTAAATATAGCATTTGGGAGACTTGGTCTCCTCAGTGGAATCAACTGATACAGGTGTTCAGCAGAGTATGAGAGACCTTGATACTCCATAAAGTTCTCCTGGCACAGTATAAAACCTTCACCACTTTAAAGGGACACTGTCAACCCTCTTAGGTCTCAAAGTGTCCCTAGTTTAAAAATCATATTTTATGATTGCCAAAGTTCTGTAAAGATTGTTGATATAGCTGGTAGTTTTATTCTGACTCTTATTTTCTTTAAAAAGGTAAAAAACAGACTGCCCAACATACTGGTGTTATCACACCAAAACAGGTTTGTTTACATTCCTTGATCAACTCAAAATGCATCTTTCCTGGACTTGGGAACACCCACAAAACAGTCTATCCTCTCATGATGCATTGGGGGATTAGGAGGCTACTGTCTTATAAGTGACTGCATTGTATGTGTGTGTTTCTAATGCTCAGGACATGTGCAGTAAGAACAGAACCATGACTGTAAATAAAAACAAGGTTGTTTATAAATATACATTGCAATGCATTTCAGTTCTACTAAGAAAGACTACAGACAAAACAAACAGCAACATCAATGAATTTTAGAGAGGGTAAGCAATCATAAAATGTGGGGTTTCAACTAGAAATAATATGATGAAAAACAGGTTGACAGTGTCCCTTTAATTAAAATATAACCAACAAGGGGGCACAATTTGAAGATAGAGGGGGGCGGCTCAGAGGTAATTTAAGGAAGTATTTTTTCCCAGAGAGGGTTGTGGATGCATGGAACGGCCTTCCGGAGGAGGTTGTGGAGTCAAAAACAGTGGTGGAATTCAAGCATGCATGGGACAGTCATAAGGCAATTCTAGCGGGTGGGGGTAGGAAGAAGTAGGCTGCTGATTAACTAGGATCTTCAGCTTATCCAGTAGGTAGGGAAATGGGCAGACTGGGTGGGCTAAGCGATCCTTATCTGCCGTCAAATTCTATGTTTCTATGTTTCTATAATAAACCCACAGGCATGAACCCATAAAATGTTCCCCTACAACCCCAACCGTCTCTCACACTGAGACCACACACACCTTTAATACAGCACACAGTGCCATACCCTCACTAACACTTGTCACTAACCTTACTAAAGTGATTTAAAGCTCATTTCTTTAAATAGCATAAGAACATAGACTTTCTTAGCAGAAAAGCACTACAAGGCCCATCCAGTCTCCCCTAATCCTACCTACCTGGCTACCATATGTGGCAGCAAGGGTCTCTATGGAGCCCCAGCTCTCCCCCACCCTCTCTGAATGATTCATCCCTTTAATGATACCTATGTGCCTCTCTCTTGCCTGCTTGAATCCTGTCACTGTTTCTGTTCCCATCACCTCCCTAGGCAACCTGTTCCTTCTATCCCCTACCCTTTCTGTGAAGAAATGCTTACTTACCTCCCTCTTGAAATTTCTCGCCATTAACTTAATTGTGTTCACTCTTGTAACCATGTTTGCGTGCAACCTAAGAAACTCTGCACACACCACCATGTTTATCCCTCAGATGTATTTAAAGGTCTAAATCATGTACCCCCTGGATTTCTTGTTTTCTAAGGAGTACAAGTTAAGTCCCTTCAGCCTTTCCTCATAGGGCTTCTGGTGCTGCCCCGTGTCATCTTGGTTACCCTTCTCTGCATATCCTCTACCCTGTCAATGTCATTTTGATGGTGAGGGCTCCAAAATAGTACACAGTACTCGGGGGGGGGGGACCACAGACTTGTACAGGAGGAATATAACCTTCGTCCTTCTGCTTGCCACCGCCTCTCTATTCAGCCCACTATCCTATTTGTTCTCCCCACCACCCTTGAACACTGAACAGCTACTTTCAGGTTGTCCATAATGACAACCCCTAGGTCCCTTTCCTTCAAGGTACATGCCATGACCTTCTCCCAAATCTTGTACTCAGCTCTAGGGATTTTGATTCTGATGTGCATGACTGCATGTTTTGGCACTGAATCCCAGCTGTCAAACTGTGAACAATTCTTCTAGCCTTTCCAAGTCCCTCTGCATGGCCGCCACTCCCTCCATTATATCCACTCTATTGCAGATGTTCTAGTCATCCGAAAATAGACTCCTAGTCCCCCTGTGTGTTCCCTATGAATATATTGAAGAGCGCAGGGCCTAGTACTGACCACTTGGGTACTCTGCTCATGACCACCATCATCTCCCCTGAGAATTCCTCATTCAATTCTATTGTCTCGGTTCTGTTCCTCAACCAATTTTCCACCCACTGGGTTATTTTGTCCCCTGCTCCTAGGCCTCTTAACTTATGTAGTGGCCTCCTCTGTTGCAATGTGGTAAAGGCTTTACTGAGTCCAAGTAGACCACAAAGACAGTTTGTACCTGTCCACCTCCCTTGTCACCCAGTCAAAAAATTCTGTTAGATTCATCTGCTGCAACTTCCCCATGATGAGCCCATGTTGCTTATTGTCCTATGGTCTATCACAGTCCATGAATTCTACTAATCTGTCTTTCAGAAGTGTTTACATCAGTGACTCCACCATAGAGGTTAGGCTCACAGGCCTGTAATCACTTGACTCTTTCGTGCTGCCATGCTTCATGAAGGGAGACAACATCCACCCTTCTACAGTCCTCTGGGAGCACTCCTGAGTCCAAAGAGCTGTTAAATAAGTCCATCAGCGGTTCACCAGGATATCACTTTGTTCCATTAGCACCATTGAGTGCAATCCTTCAAGGCCCATGGCTTTGTTAACCCTTAGTACCTTTAACGCTTTCAAAACCCACTCTTTAGAAAATGGTGCCATGTCCAGCTCCCTGCCTGCCTCCCATTTTCCCGTGTATGCTCCTTCGAGTAAAACCCTCCCTCTCTCCACTGTGAATACTGAGCAAAAGTATTTATTCTGTATCCCTGCCTTTTTCCTGTAATAATTCACCAGTTCTGAGACACTCTTTAATCTGACTATCCCCCGTCTTCCTTTTTTTCACTGACATATCTAAAGAATGTTGTCACCCTTCCTTCCCCCTCTGCAATACTTTCCTCTGCCTGTGCTTTTGCTCTTCTCACTAAATTGTAAGCCTCCTTCCATTTCGGTAGGTAAACCTCCCTGTCTTCATACCTCTGACTTGCCTTTAGTTACTAAAACAACAAGATATAAAAACAAACTGTTATTAGGCTGCCAGCAGCAGCTCAATAAGAGTGAACACAGTTCCAAAGAATTACCTTATATTAGGATAGGTTCTCCCACAGGGTGAAATGGAACTCTCCTCAGCTAAATAAGAAAGTCTAAAACAATCTACAGTTGAAATATTCCAAATGCAATAGTAGTCTGCTTAGTCAAAAGGAATTACAATAGTACTCAGACAGAAACAGAGATCCACACCTCATGCCCGGAAGTCGCAACACTAGCCCATCATTTCTTCATAATATTTGACTCACCACTTTGAGATTCTATATAGGCATGATGCTAACAAAGCACCTTAAAATGCCATGCTGGGCTATGGACTTCTCAGACCGGAAGCACAACATTACCATAAGTGTATAAGAGGTCCAGAAACAACAATTCTGACCTTTTAATTCAGTATGTCAAGATGAGATGTACCACTGGAAAAATGAGATATTCTCACCTTTCCAGTCCCAGCAATGAAGTCACTGTGTTGAATCCAGGCAGCACAGCCACAGCATCCAGGGAAAATGGAGGAGCAACACAGTGTCCAAGCTTAACACAACCTGGAGATCTGGCCGAAATGCCAAAGTTGTAAAAACAATAGCTGCATGATGCAAACCTCAAAAGTGAAAATCAGAATAAACCCCATGCGACTGGAGCAACAAAGCAGCAGATATACAGTCAACTTAAAGAGCTACTGATGCCTCTAAGAAAACCTTAAAAAACATAATAATGAGATACAATTCTGCTTGTATTCCATATATATTTTATATATTTCTCCTCCCCATAATTTATTACTAAAGAAATGTGTATGAATATATGGTTGCTTTCCCATATAGTTCATTTTGAGTTCATCTGCCTCTATAGCTTACTCCCTACTTCAAGTCATAATCTTCTGTTGTGACATCACAATCTGTTGCCATGTGAGTAACTGAGGTCACAGGCAGTGCCCTTAGACTTCAGGTAGGGAGAAAGCAGCAGAAATAGATGAAACTTTTCGGGACCAAAGATCCTGTTTCTATGCAAATGACCTCACTACTAAATAATGAGGAAGATGAATACAGCATTAATGTGAAATATAAGCTGGACAGTGCCTAAATATTGTGTTTTGTTAAAGTTCTCCTGAACATGTCACCAGTTCTTTAAGCAACTTGGAGTGGCTTTACTGATTATGACATGTGAACTGGTGAAGGGGCTGCAGGGCTATAGATAGATTCATAATGGTATTGAGGACAGCGGCAGCCTTTACATGTAACTTTTACTTCTTACAGACATGTTAATACTACCCCCTTAACACGTATAGGTGCTTGTAAGAAGTAAAACTTACACTTAAAGCAGCAGTGCAATGAAAATGGGTTACAATTTTACCCCACCTTTTTTTCTTCCTGATCAATGCCAGATGTCTTCCAGTTTATTTTGGTGATACAATTTTCATTTTTGGTAATCATGTAAGAATTTTATGAATGTTTTAAAGTAATTATTTCTCAAGAAAAAAAGATGGCCACTTAATTTTTGCATAGAAATAATATTGACGATACGAGGAGGGTAAGACTCCAGACAAAAATGCCAATGTACAGTACACAGCATAGAAAGCATCCTGAAAACCCAAATCAACAGTTATGCCAATATTTTTCATAACCATACCAGAAAATTTGCTTTTTGGAATAACTTTTTTCATTGCACTGCTACTTTAAAGGCCACCACTGCATAATAGTATTATAATACTATCAATAGCCTTGCAGACCCTCCCATCCCTCGCATCATCAAAACACAGTTTTCTGGGGGGCATGGTTTGCATTTGCTGAAATGGTATGTAATGGTTTAAATAACTACATTACAATATGTTTAAAATTTTCCATTTGGGAGATTTTCCCAACCGCTTCCCCAACTCCTACAAGGGGGCTGAACTCACTTGATTTCTTTTCTTTCTTTTTTATCTCTAAGTGAGAGCTGTGTCTGAGTGTGGGTGTTGCTCATATTGGAATTCTCTTCATTCTGTGTTACCTTTTGTGAGACATTCTGTATTGAGAGTGTACTCCTTTCTTTCTGTATTGTGATGAAAATTTTAATAAAAACAAAAAAAAAAAACAGGTTTTTGAGAGCAGCTGCAATGGACACTTGGTGGCTGGCTTTCAATGCAGAACTGAGATTGCTGTTCTTCTAAGGTAAAAATAAAAATAAAGCCTGGCTAAAAGGAATGATTTTTGGGGGACTCAGGTACATCCTGGGGCAGGTAGACCCTTGCCAGGAGTTGCCTGCCATTAAGGTGTCAGCTGCTCTTTAACGCACCAGTGCTATCACAGTTGGTCAGTACTAGGTAAAGTATGGTCCCATCCCTTGTCTATTCCTCCACATGTTGAGCCAAGAAAAATCCAGTTATATCAATATATTTCTTTCCTTCCTTGTATCATGTCTTTACTGCTGCATTTACTTTGTTCAGAATTTCTGAATGCAGGAATATCTTAATGTTTCCAAGAGTGTCCTGAGGACAATTGGCAGATGCATTTAATGAATGCATAATACACTATACATACACGCTAAGAAATATAAATGACAAACAGTGATATACAAATTATATATCTCTTTAGAGTTTAAGTTTGCATAGTACTTAATGAGAGGTCGAGCAAGAGGGAATGGTTAGGTAGATGATATAACTGGGGGCAGCTGTAGGCCGTGTTGAAATGGTAGAATGTGGCATTGACACTGATGGTTGGAGCTGTTTTGGCACCTGTGGGTAAAGCATTCCATATAGCTGTAGTCTGGTTATGAAATAAGTATCACCCTGAAGTCGGGGTATTGCTGAAAACACAAATAAAAAAATAACATGAAAGAAAGCATCCAATTCTCTGAAAAGTGTCATTAGCCTTGTTCAATCTTACAGAGCCTTCTGTATTGATCTCAAATGCATGTAACCTGCTCTAAATTGCCAGGAACTGTAATTAATGAATGCTAAAGTACACAAAGCAGCTTGACCTAAATAAAATCAAACATGTTTTGTTTTGAGCCAGCCTAGTCAACTGTGGTTGAATGGGTTTATCTGACCTTGCTGACAGAAATGATGCAGCTTTAAAGTATTCCTGCCCTTTTTTAAACAGCTTCCTAACACCCAGTCATTTCACTGTTCACAGGCCCATATGAAAACAGGACTGTTTTCGACTCCCCTGGATATTGGATGGCAACTGCTGCGTATCTTCCCCAAAGAGTTGCTCAAGCGTATCCCTGAGAGCATTCTGGCTGAGTACTATGCACGAGACCAGAAACCTTCAACAGAACACTTGTCCAACACCAAGCTATAATAGTCCACTCATCATTCTGCCAACTATGTGTTTGTGAAAATGTTGTCCTTCTTTGTATCTGTGATGAGAAGCCTTTGTAAAAGAGTCTTTGACTCAAAGGTTGTATTCCAATGCATCAAATAAATAAAATAAATAAATAAATTCTTGTTAGGAAGACCACTGAAGACTGAGAAGGCGTACTCTGTAAGAACTTCTGTGGTGCTCTAATTGGTAGTAAAGTGCTTTTCATTTAATTGGTAGATCAGGTAGTGCTGTGAATAGAGCTTCTGAAATCTACAGTTTGTAAATTCCAATCACAATAAGATAGTATTGGATGTATTAGCACTGGATGAGAGAACACTCTAATCTCTGAATGACAAATCCCTTTAACTTCTTAACAGAGGAACCATGGAACTTACCAGCTAAGAAGTCATCAACTGGACACCCTGAAACAATCAAGAAAACTGTTGCAGACTGGTGTTGTAACAGTAGCATGACAGGGTTCAGATAATACTATACCCATAGAGTTATGCACAAGGATGTGGTGCTAGGAAACAACCATGGAAGATAAAAACCAAAATTTTCCTGCACACACTAACCTCCCAAAAGTGAAAGGACCTTAGGGCCCGAAACATGTTAAGCTGTATTTTGGAATGGGTGTGCACTTTATAATAAATATGAATCTTGAACTTTAAACTTTGGTGCGGTGTCCCTGTTTTTCAGGTTAGTGTGTGCAGGAAACTTTTTTGTTTTTATCTACACTGTTCAGATACTTGTCAAGGTTGATACATAGCTTGGTTACTATAACTACGGAAGCAGTTTTTGGCAAGTTCATTTGACATCTTTGAATACACTTTTCATTGAAAGTTCACCACAAGCCTTCGGCTAAGCTGATGTTACTGGGTTCTGCTTCATCATAGTCTTCAGCTCAACTGATGTCACTGGGTTCCAGAAATGCTAAACAGTCAAAAAAAAAAAAAAAAAATGAAAATTGGATGGAAAAAAGATGCATTAATAGGATACCCTAAGTATGGAAAAATATGACTATTTGAAAACAAATCACAAAATAATACATTAAGATAATTCAATAACTTCACACATGCCTAAATTAACAATTATAATAAAACATGTAAACAACAGGGTTTAGTTACCCTTTAGTGTGTTCTATGGGAAGTAGGTCTCTGATGGTTACTTTTTTTGGTGAATCTTTAATTCATAATAATCGTATTTACACTGACATGAGACCGGAATTATGCACTGAAATGCCATCTTAATATAAACAAGGTTCTCCACATGTAGATTTAAAGATCTAAAAACCTTGGTGGTGGGATCTGAATTTTTTTATAGTCATCATGAAGACTGTTAACTAGTACATACAGTATGTAGAGAGATTCGCAGGTGGATTTCTGTGAGATATTATATTATATTTATCACCATCACATGTCACCGGGTGATAAAATCTGGCTGCTGTGTTTCAAATGTGCTGTAGTGTAAGCATTTCTAAATCCAATAGTTCCCACAGTGGAGACATCATTACAAAAATATAAAATGCAGTTAAACAGCAAAATACTTTAAATGAACATAATACAGTATGTCCATCAACTTGTGAGGAATACAAATACATCTCTCTCAGTAGCTGCCATGTGACAGATGAGGAATAATATTCTGTGATAGCATTCTGTGGTAATGCCACAATTGCATGCCATGAAAGAGGCTACAGGCATATGATGCAGCCAAGGTCTTTCATCTACCTAGACATTCTGGTTATTATGCCATTGTTACACAACTGGAGTAGGTTATTCCACGTATCACATCTATAAAAATGTGAAAGGTATTATAAATTTATATAACCCCATGGTACTATATCTCCTTTGGGGATGCTTCTTGGCTTTAAAGGTTTAGATTCCATCTTACGGATGAGATGTTAAACCGAGGCCCCATCTGCCTGTTCTGGTGGTAGTTCAGGTGGATGTTAAAGATCCCATGGCACTTCTCAGAAAGAGTATTTTTTTTTTATTGAGATAAATACATACAATATAACTCAGTAAATAATACAGGAACTTAAAAACGCATTTACAGTGCAAATCCATCAAAATTTTAAACAGTCTTTGATAATCCATACCAATATATACAATCATTTTTATTTGTACTTAATAAGGTGTGAAAATCCCTTCCACCATTTTAGTACTTTAAGTGCATTATACATTTGGACTTCTCTGAAATACATTTTTTGTAATTCATTTATTACTATTCGACTGTACCCCTCGTATGAAATTATTTTCTGATAGATTACCCATTGACACTGAGACTGCCATAAATAATATCTAATACATCCAAAAAATACTCCAAGGGTACTGAGATTAAAGTGTATAAGACTTTGGGGATAAATATCTATTACTAATATGTCATAATTCAAATTGGTGAACCAAGGAAAATTAAATTTTTTTTGCTAAAAATACCCATAGCTGTTTCACATAAGAGCAATGTAATAGAAAATGTCCCATAGTCTCTTCCAAATAGATACAGTCTGGATATGGACAATTTCTTTCCTCTTTTGCTTTATATTTTGCTGTACCTCTCACATTAATCCTGCCGTACATAATTAGCCATTGTGTTTCCCACATGAAAGCTGGAAGTCTTGAATTATTTAGTTGTTTAAGAATGTAGGGGTTATGGGCCAACAGACAATTCTTAAAACTAGGTTCTGTAGGGTAAATTGATTTTAAAATTTCCTTATATAAAGATTTTACTGAATGGGAAACAATTGCTTGCTTAGATATCTGCCATTTATATAGCTTTTGTACTACAGGTTTAAAATATACAGGGGTATGTATATGGGGATTCAGTTTTGGAGCTAAATTCTGCCATGCTTTAAAGTACCGACCCAACACTATATTCATCCAGATTCCCTCTCTGCTTTCTGGTCTTAAAGGCAGACTTTTGATGGACTGTGTGAAAAAGAGGGAGTAAACAAAAACAATGGGGTCAATCATACCCAATCCTCCTTTTGTAGTTTCTAGGTAAGTATAGTGTCTTTTGACAGGGTTTAACCTGTTACCCCACAACAAATGAAAAAACAACTATATAATCTGGTCTCAAATTTTGTTTGTAGTGGAAAAATCATTGCTACATATTGTAAGATTGGGACAATGAATTGTTTTAGAATTAGAATGCGTTTAACTTTTGAAAATTTATAGGTTTCCACCTAGAGATTTTATTTTCAACTCTAGTCTATACAGATCCCCAATTACTTTCTGCTAAATTTATGTGGACAGAAAGTGATACCTAAAATGTGTAAGAGATCAGAAGATATTCTAATTTTTTGAAAATTTATTTCTGACTGACCGCCAGTTCCTATAATTAAACCAATGGTTTTTGAGAACTTGATTTTAGCATTTGAAACTGCCGCAAAATGATCGAATTCTCCTAAAAATACCTGCACTTGCTCATAATTACTAAAAAACAGACACATGTCATCTGCATATGCTTGTATACATAGATGGGAATCAGAATGAGTGCTTTTAATTCCTTGCCACTTAGAGTTTATTGCCAAGGTTCTAATTAAAGGTTCCAGAGTGAAAACATACAAAAGGGGACTTAAGGGACATCCCTGATGGACTACAGCTTGTAAATGAATGCCCTCGGTTTGAATCCCTTTAATAAAAGGATACACAGTACCTGAGGAATACAAAAATCTAATGATATTGATAATTTTCTGAGGAATTCCAAAGAATTGTAACACCTGAAATAGGTAGACATGATCTACTCTATCAAAAGCTTTTTCTAGATCTGTTGTTCTTAAATAACCTGTTTTTCTTTCTAATGCTAAATGTTCTATAACATCTCTGATAATCATTAGTGCTGATTGTATTCTCTGATTTGGAAAACTACAGTATTGATAAGGAGAGATCATTTTTTCTGCATATATTTTCAGTCTATTATTTAACAGCATTGCAAATATTTTATAACCAATATTCAAGAGTGTTTTAGGCCTCCAATTTTTAATGTTATCTTTATCTCCAGCTTTATAGATGTGTATTATCAGTCCATCTAGGAAAGTTGTAGGCATCTCCCCACCCATCATAATATGTTGAAACACTAAAAATAAACAAGCTGAGAGTTCTGCTTTAAAAGCTCGATATAATGCATTTGGAAGTCCATCCAGTCCTGGAGAAACTCCTTCTTTTAAATTCTAAATCATGTTTTCGATATCTAATTTCGAAAATAGACCTAATAATTCCCTAGCTTCTTTTAGAGGTGAATGAGAAGAAATCTTATCTAGACATTCATCCACCTGAGCTTGTTGAATAGGGGCTGTAGGATACAAACATTCATAGTGAGATTTTATAATTAAACTCATGTCCTTCTCAGTTACCACTTTCTTACCATCCAACTCTAAATAATCCATTAAGGTTGATTCTTTAAATGATCTACAGATTTCAACGGGGTTCCCCAATTTTGTTTTTTTTAGTTTGATTTGTGAACAAGGCTTGTAGGGTTTTCGCACGATCATATTGAACAAGTTTCATATGATTTTTAATATTCTCAATTTGGTCTGATAAGTCAAGCTGAGAGGTATTTGCAATATAAACTAATTTCTGTAAATGCAGTCTTAGTTTTAGGTAAGTGAAAAAATTATTATTTCTCTGCTGCGAACCATATTTCCGAAACTATCTGCTCAGATCTTATTTAATTTCCGCCCACCAAATCCCCAAATCAGTATATAAAAAGGCTACAAATAACCTTGCCTTCAAAATACTAACCACCACATTTTTTACGTACGCATCACAAAGAATGGAAGTGTTTAGTTTCCATCGCAGTTTTCTTTCAGGTGCATCTTTCAGAGTCCCAAAGGAATAAATTAAAAATGAATGATCAGAAAATTCCACGGGGACTATATGAAATTGCCCTTTAGGTACATTAGAGGAGATAAACAAATAATCAATAGCTGAACATAGTTTTCCTTTCAAAAAGATGCATATGGGTCCTATGTTGCTATACTCAAAACAGTTTGTGAGTCCTGATGATTTAATTATTGTGTCAAAAACATTAGAATCGCAGTAGATTTTCTTTGTAGTGTGTCCTTTTAAAAACAGACTACAATTAAAGTCACCTCCCCAAAAAATCTGATAAGATGTCACTAAGTATGGTTGTACAGCTTTCATGCAATTTATATGTTCAGCCTTGGTTTGTGGATTATATATATTAATAAATCTACATATCACATTATTCCATTTCCCATCTAATATTAGGACTCTTCCTGGGATCAGGTTTATTAGTTTATCCAGCGTAAAGGAAAAAGAATTAAACAAAATACCCACTCCATCCGCTCTATCTTTACCAAATGACCAATACGAAGGCCCCCCAAGACCAATCTCTTTTGAAAGAAGTGATTCGCTCTATGGAATATATACAAGTTTCCTGCAGAAAACATACAGAAATGTTATCATTGTGAACCATCTGAAAAAGAGCTTGTCTTTTAATAGAGTTCAGAATACTGTGCATATTCAGTGATCCCCATTTTAAACTCATTTCATATTACTTCTACCTAACTTCCTAACTATTTTTTTCTCTTTTTTCCTTTTCTCGTTATATTATTCAGCAGTTAACCCCGTAGGGTCTTGAACTGAAGTCTGAGAATCAGTATTCATCATGTCCATTTCAGAGTCACCCCAGTTGGTAAATAATGCAGCATAGGAATTCTGAGTCTCAATGCTTGTGTTGGAGGGGGAAGCTTTAACTCTCTGGTTTCAAGATGATCTTCTTGGAGGTAAGGGAGATAGGGGGGCTTTATCCACTCTTGAGTTTTCTGAATTATCTATATCCCTGTAACATACAGGCCCCAAAGGAACTGGAGTAAAAGGATATTCCTCTATATCCTCTTGTTTATCCAAGTTTCCATCACAAGCTTTAGAACCTGTATCCACAAGCTCTTCATCTGTGAGGGGAATAGGGGGAAGGTTAGAAGACCGTTGTTCAGTCTCAGCCTCCTTTTGTGGTGGGACATTTTTTTCAGTAGGGGTATTCTCTTTTTTATTAGAAGAGGCGTCCTGGGCCTGCTGTATTAATAGCTCTGGACTGATATATGAGGCTTCATTCTTCACAGCCCAGGGACATTCCCTAAAAACATGACCATACCCCTCACACAGATCACATCATGAATGATTAGCGCACTGCATTGTAACGTGCCTTACTTCTCCACAATTGTCACACCTTGGCTGATTGCAGACACTGGATAAATGAGTTCTGAATCCACATTTGTAACAGGTCCTGGGTTGACCCCCATAAAAACAACATCCCTGTCCCTCCCTAAAAGAAAGAAATTTGGGATGTGTTCCACCCCTGTTTGTGATTGTCTTAGTTTAACCTTATACTTCCATCCACACATCCAAAATTGTTCTGTATCTAAAATAGGGTCAGGGTTACTTAGTACTTCACATTTCTGAGCTAACCAGTAGGTTATATCCTCCAGATGTACTCCCTCATTCCTGAACATAACCGTAACAAATTTGATTAAAGGTTTAGTTAGAGGAATTACTAGCAAGGGAGTCCATGTGGGAGAAAACTTTACTTGGTTATATCACTCCCAAAACAGATCTAATGCATAGGGTGTTCTAAAACTGATATCGTAATTGTCTTCTCCAGATATGTTAATAAAAGTGTATACATCCCTTGGAGAAAAATGAAGAGATTCCTTTCTCAAACTTTTCCCCACATAATATCTATCTGGGCGTTCCGCTAAACATCCTTTATAACGTATACACACAGCGTTATGTCTTGGAGCAGCCTCTCTTTTGGAATGTGAAAAAATCTCTGACATTACTGGTGTTTTGTGACCCAAAGAGGTATGCTCACTTTGTTTATCATTAGGGTCTTTTAAATTATCAAGAGAACCACTGTCCAGATCTGTATTCTGGATTTTAGAGGACTGCAAATGCTCTGCAGAATTTACAACCTTAGCTGTCTCCCCTTTATCACTCATAGATATCTTGTCATCCCCTATACTGCTAAGAATAGTTCCTACAGTAATGTTAGGTTTCCACATTGGAGTGGAATTTTTTAAGTCAAAAGAAGGGTCCCACAAAGGATCAGGAGTCCAAGAACCTGTGACTGTCTTCTCCCAGCCAGCCTCTAGGAGTGCTTTATGCGGTGACCAATGTTCATCATGACTCAACAGTTTTGGTGTTGAAAGGCCTTTGTCTAGTGAGGATCCTGTTCCATCAGCCTTTTCAAGAGGCAACTGAGCCATTTCACTCATTTCTTGTAAAGCTTTAGGTAAAGTTTTATTCGAGCGCTGAGTGAAGCAAAACTCCGTGGCTCCTGTTTGAATGTTACATTCTTTTTGAAAAACAACCGGAGTAGTGTATGTTTTGGGCAGTTCTTGATTCCCTGGTAGTTTAAACACAAACCCCTTGTCTTTTGACAGATTCTTTTGCTGGCCAAACGTAGTACTGATACCATTAGTGATTGTAACCTTCTCAGCCGTAGCGCTGTCATTTTCAGAAGCAGACACTTTGACATTTAAGTCAGCTGCAGTAATGTCTAGTATGGGCTTTTGGCACTCGCTTTCAACTGCAATAGTCCTGCCAGCTGAGCTACAAGGCTCCGTACCTTAAACTTTGTTAATGTCATGACAGTCACCTTTAGCAGACTCACCTTTAGGAACACAATACGTGTGCCACTTTTCCGATGCTACCATCAGTTTCTTCTGTTTTTTTTGAAACCACAGCTATCTTCTGAGGTGTTTGCAGGAGTAGTCCTTTCTCAGGCATTTTATCAGTACATTTTGCTTTTAAGACATCTTCACTGCATTGCTGCACATTTTTATTAAAGATTTGATGCTCACATATTTGGACAAAATCATCCGTCGTACCAATTGCTTCATGAAAAACATCCTCCAATTCCAGATCAAATTCACTGGCCTGCAAAATCTCCATTTGAACTGCAGTGGAAGGTGAGGCCTTCCCCTCCAGTGAGCCAGCATCCTCCTCCTCTGATGACTCTCCCAAAGTGGCCATCTTGCTCACAGATAGCCCATCCACCTACAGGAGAGTAGGGGAATTTCCCCGGTGTCCTGGCCAAATTTCCCCCCATTCTCTAAAAATACCACCAACAGCTTAATCTGGTTCAAGGTCAGTTGGCATTCATCCGTATCCCCTTCCCCGGGTCGTGCCTGAAAATAGGCAGAATTTATCTATGTTACCCAGTCAACAAAAACTAAATAAATAAAAATAGATTCAATACTTTAGTGTTAAAAAGGCTTCACTTTCCAGTTTTACTATTTTGTATCCATCTCTGTTAAAAACCATGATGAACAACATCTGTCTTTTGTCCATAGACACAATTCTTCATTTAAATTAATACAGAAACATAGATAATGATGTCAGAAAAGACTGTTTGTCCCCACAGTCTGCCCCAAAACTCTAACAGACCAGGGACCTATTGTCCATACAGAGTTCTAACCCACACTGTCCACACTATCTTCTCTGCCCTTCTGCTACAACCATGAGCAACCACTAAACCCTTCACTCTGTCCAGCTGTGTTTGAAACCATTGCTAGATTTAATGCCTACCACATCAGCTGGCAGATCGTTCCATGGCTCCACCGCCCTTTCAGTAAAATAAAACTGTCTCACTTCCCTCTTGCCCCCCCCGGTAAGTTTCCACTCATTCCCCTCTGTTTTTGATTGGATAGTTATGTTAAATAGTTCCTTGTGATTTACCTTGTTCATTCCATTCAGGTACTTTAAGGTCTCTATCATATTTCCCTTCTTCATCTGGCCTCCAGCGAGTGCATGTTCAGTGCCTTGAGCCAGTCCTCATAAGATCTGCCTTGCTGGCCCTGAATCATTTTGGTCACCCTTTGCTGCACTGTCTCCAACCTGTCTTTATCTTTCCTTAGGTGAGGGCTCCAGAACTGGTCACAGTACTTGAGGTGGGGGGAGGGGTCACCAGTGATCTATACAGAGGAAGTAATACCTCTTTCTTCTGCTGTCAATTTATTTATTTAACTTTTGTTCATCAGGTGAGTACAATGAGCCAAGGCCCTTTTTCTTGCATGACCTGGGGCCGCATACATACAGACGAGGTATATACAAGATAATTTACATTATTCAGTAGAAGACTTGATCACAATACAGTACAATTTAAATAAAACAATTACATTGTAATTGATTACGGAAGTATTTCTTTAGCTGCAATTAAAAAAAGTCATGACTATGAGCATCCTGTAAAACCCCTGGTAGATTATTCCAGTTCTTGGCTGCACAGACCAAAAATGCACATTCACCCATATTCGTGTTCATACTGGGTATGACTAATTTACTAGTACCATTCAACCTTAATAATCTATCTTTCTTTTTAAATTCAAGCAATGGAAAAAGAGGGGAATCAGATTTCTGCCTTAAGGTATTATCAGTTACACAATTTAAACTATATTATATTATATGTAAAATACCCCTTCCTATACACCCCAGCATCCTATTTGCCTTACTGTAGACCTTGTTACACTGGCATGATTCTTTTAGGGAGTCACTGGTGATGGCCTCTAAGTCTCTTTCCTCAGAGATCATGCCCAGCTTTACCCTCATCCAGTACTCTGTCCTGGGGTTCTTGTTCCCTATGTGCATCACCTTGTGATATTTAGCATAGAATTTCAACTGCCAAACCTTTGACTGCCTCTCTAGCCTTTGCAAGTTTCTCTGCATATCCCTAATCCACTCCTTACTGTCTGTCCTGCCACACAGCTTAGTGTTTTTTTTTTATTTATAGTTTATTAACTTTTCATGGAGTGATACAGACATACTGGAAATATCTTTATACAGCATCTAGGCCAAGTACATTGCATTAAGGCAGAGAAAGAGGAAAATTTCAAATAGCAAGGTTGAGCTAGATATCCTAGGTGGAATACTGTGGGAGGTCCCATGATATTTTGGCATGTTCTTAAGGTGGGTCGAGGCAGTCCTATATATAAGAGATATTGATCTAGTTACCATTCTCCTTTATGGAAAAATGTTTGCCTGATGTCCCATCACCCATACCAACCATTTGTTCCAGAAGTTGGCAAAGTTGTTTGTTCGAAGATTAATTCCTGCTAATTTTTCCATGTGGTAGATTTGTTGCATAGTTACTTCCCATTCCCTCTCAGTGGGAGCACTTGTTTGCAGCCATTTATGAAATATGGCTTTCTCTCCTGCTGTTAGCAAGATAACTAGAAAGGTGCAGGTATGCTTATTTCTAATATGGGCAGGAAAATGCAACAAAATAGCTATGGGAGGTGTGAGAATGTCCACTTCTAGAAATAGCTCCTGTACTGCCTTCTCTATGGCCTACCAGTACATGAATAACACTGGACAGCTCCAGAAAATGTGTGTTTGGGTGGCACAGGGCTCTCCACATTTTCTCCAACATGCTGTGCCCCTTACCACAGCGTATGTCCCCGTTATTTGTGGGGTCTGTAAAAAGCAGACAACACACTTCCAACTGTACTCCTGTCACACGAGAGGAGGTAATCTTATGTTGTTTAATATATATTGTGTTCCATTCCATGTTGGTAAGCATGATCTGTAATTCTGGGTGACATCTAGTTTGGGATTTTTCCGCAGTTGTTCCTTCAGTGGGGTGTATGCTTTGTAACTAATAGAGATAATATGCTCAATGATCCCATGTTCCTGCACTTCTAAAATAAGCTGAATGAGGGGGATGTGAATCCTCCCTTGCCCACTGTAAGCCACACCTTTCCCCCCAAATAGTGCAGAGCTTGTAAATATCTAAAATAATCTGAAGATCTGAGATGAAATTGTTGCTATAGGGAGTGGAATGTCTGATATATTCCATTATCATAGTACTGGTAGTTATGAATAAGTCCCAAACATTGCCATCATCAAAGGTGGGATCTAATCTAGCTGGGCAAAAATGCAGGTCTGAGATTACTGTTTCTAGGTAATTGGCAGTAAATTTATGTCTGTTGAACAAAGCAGGGCTTGCCAGTTTGTAAGAGTATGAGTAATATAATGGGATTCTTTATCCTGAATTGGTTCTCTTGTTTGTGGAAGGTATCAGAACATGAGGGAGTAGATTTGTTTGGTTCTAGTTCATTCTAATGTAAGACAAAATATGGTCTAACCAATAAAGAGCATGCAAGAACAAGACCGCTTGGCAATACTCTCTTAAGTGAGGTAGAGCCAAACAACCTCGTTGTTTGGAAAGTTATAATATTTTATATGCTATTCTTGGCTCCCCCCATCCACAATAATTGGGCTATCTGTCCTATGTATCAAATTCTACTTTAGGGGGTTATAGGGTAATATTCTGGAATAAATATAGAAATTGGGGGAGAATATTCATTGGAATTATATCTATCTTATGTATTAGCAGAAGTGATTAGTGACACTATCTTTGTAAGTCTGCATGTATAACATTACATAGTTTAATTTTATAGAGGAGGGAGAGATCCAGGGGCAACATTATTCCCAGATATCTGAACATCGTACAGTCCCATCGACAGGCAGTTCTGATTTCTGGGGTAGGATTATAGTGTAATTGAAGGACTTTCATTTTATCATTGTTTAATTTACATCCTGCTCCGGCTTCCATCTCTGCCAGAACCTCAAACAGGGCAGACAAGGAAGTATCAGGGTTAGTCATATAAACCAGTAAATAATTGGCATAAAACTCAACTTTATATGTTCCACACCCCTACTTATTAGCTCCATAACGTTAGAATTCTCCACTTATGGCCTGCACTAGGGGTTCAGCATACAAAGCAAATAATAAGGGGGACAATAGGAAGCCCTGCAGGGTACCTTTTGAGAGAGGGAAGCAGTCTGAAAATGTGCATTAACTTTAACAATTGCTTGGGGAGTAGTATACAATGTCATTATCATTTGACAAAAGGATTCTGGAAAATGAAAATGTTGCAAAGTATACGGGAGTAATCCCTGCAACACTCTGTTGAGTGCTTTTTGTGCATCCATATGTAAAAGTAAAAAGAGGAGTCTCTGATTGCCAGGATTTCTCCAGTAAATACAAAGTCTGTTTAATGTTGTCCGAAGTCTGTCATTTAGGGACAAATCTGGAATGATCTTTATGTATGAGTGTGAGCAGAACATTCTCTAGACATTTAGCAACAATACTGGCACATAATTTGTAGTTCTAGTTGAGGAATGATATGGGCTGGTATGAATCACCTAAAAGGGGATAGTTATTGGGCATTAATAAAGCTGAAATGTTAATGTATTGTCAGCTGGGAAGAGGTTGGACATCACCAGTTTGGATCACCTGAAAAAAGTACTAAGTAGAGGGAGCAGTTCTGCGTAAAATGTTTTATAGAACTCAGATGAAAAGTCATCTGGTCCAGTGCTTTTATCTAATTTGACACTTTTAATGACATTCAGAACTTCCGGGGAGGAAATAGGATAGAGTAAAGCTTCCTGCTGGAGTTCTGTCAAGGACGGTAAGCTTATAATTCTTAAAAAAAAGTTTGATATTGGGTTTCATCTGGTTCTGGGCCTTGTGTATATAATGCAGAATAATATTCTCTAAATCCTTGTATTATCTCCTGTCTTCTATTTAATGGAGCTTTTGTAAAAGGGCAAGTAATCATTATGCTTGTGGCACATTTTTGTTGCTGCTCTTGACCCCCCCCCCCATAGTAGCATTGTTTCAAGTATAGAAGAGCTTGTTCAGTTTTATAGGTCAGTAAGTCTTGTAGTTAGTTTATTTTTTTACTTTAGTTATCTGGGGAAGTACTGAATGATCATCCTGCATACGTGCTAATTGCAAGGATGACAACTCATCCTGCAATTCTTGCCATTGGTGTTCTCTTTGTATCTTTTTAGCTGTGGCATAGCTAACTATCTCCCCTCATATCATTACCTTTACCGTGTCCCATAATAAGTCTGGTGCGATATCTGGAGTAGAGCTTTCTTGTGTAACAGTTGTGGAAGCCATTGCTTAATGAGGTCCATGAATTGTGGGTCCCTACAAAGAGTATTGTTGACATGCCAATATCTGGGGGTGGAATCTATATTAATGGTACTATCAATGATAATAGGGGCATGGTCTGACAAAAAATATGAGAGGTGGTCATGTGCTGGACCAAATCAATGTGTTCAGCACTAATTAAGAAGTAGTCCAAGCAAGAACAGGTCTGGTGTGCTCCCAAGTAGAATGTA
This sequence comes from Neoceratodus forsteri, assembly GCA_016271365.2. Taxonomy (NCBI): domain Eukaryota; kingdom Metazoa; phylum Chordata; order Ceratodontiformes; family Ceratodontidae; genus Neoceratodus; species Neoceratodus forsteri. Next base: position 721,906,278 of record CM057454.1, read on the forward strand.
TATTGTTGTTGGGTATAATTATATTGGCACCAGACATCAATTAGATACAGCTCCTTAATAAGTCACGTACCATGCTGCTGTCCCATCATGGTATGGGGAGGAGGTTGATTGGTGCTATCTTTTTCTGCATCCATAAGAGGATTTAATTCACCACTTATAAGTAAAACCCCCTGGGGAAATTTCAATATTTTATTAAACAATTTCTGATGAGCGGAAGCATCTGATCTAGATGAGATATACAAGCTCCCCACTGTATATTGCTTACCTTGAATAGTGCCAGAGACTATAGCTAGTCTGCCCTCCCTATCCTGATAAGTATCTTGTATTCAAAAAATAGAGGTTTGGGGTACTAATATAGCCACTTTCATCTACAGCCCTGTTGCTATGTGCTTGCAATAACTTGATCCATTCCAAACTTTGCCAACTTCTGGTGTTCCTGCTCAGACATATGGGTTTCTTGCAAAAGGATATGGTGTGGATGAGTTTTTTTTTAAGTTGTGTTATGAACTTAGATCATTTTACAGGACTATCTAAGCTGTTAACAATTTGGGACACCACCCTAAAAGATGATGCTGCTGCCATTTTTATTATATTTGGAAAAACATTTCTCTAAGTTAGGAGCCACTTAATTCCCCCCTGGTCCAGTTCATTTGGGGGCCAGGGTCAAGACACCATCCATTCCTTGTTATTCTTCCATTTAGCCATATAATTCCACTTACAAAACCTTGCTGATAATAACATGCTCCATTTTAATATAGGGAACAGTAATTGGCAATGGGATACTAAACAGTCAATGACACTGGAACAAATGGGTATCCTTCATCGTAGTGCCAACATTTGCCCTTTTAAACTAAGGGCCAAGTACTAACTATAATACAAGTGGTAGTGACTTCCAAGGAAGGGCCATGTTTAGGGCCACACCCTAAATTGTCCAGAAGTGTATGCCAGTTGGAAAGTTTGTCTCCGGACACGGAGGTAAAGCCACAGCTATAAGTACATGCGAACGGCAATATAACTCCACAATCCACGAGTGTGCAAGAATTAAATTCATCATATTGTAGAAGCAAAAAACGCACTCCTCAGCTGAAGTATAAAGTGCAAAATACTTTATTTTTTAAAAACCATGCCAAACAAGCAGGTGCATACACAGGCCACAACCACCTCAACCAGTTTCATACCACCTAGTATGTCATCAGGAGAATAACATTTCCTGTTGATTGTTAGGCTTATATAGTAAGATTTCTTAAAGTGACAGTATATATATTCAGTGCATCAGTGTAGTACAAACATATCCAAATATTCCTAAAAAGTCTTATTTATCTCACTTATTTATCTCACCTGCACAATGGCAAAAAAATCTATCTTGGGACTGACTCCATTATGTATTCAAAACCTACTCCAACTGAATCCTGGCTCACGACCCTCCACCAGATCTGAACGCCAACCTTTCCTGGTTCCGAGATGCCGGACTGCACAGGGACAAAGATCTTTCACATACAGGGCCCCGACATGGTTCAATGCGCTTATTCCACCTACTCTATCCTCAACCTCACTTGAAGCTTTCAAATCCATGCTCTATGCCCACCTCACCACCACTAGCAACTGTGATTGCGCTAGATAAAGACTACTACTCCTCATGTCCATCCTCACATCTGAGGCCTCTTCCTCCCTGACTAATGAACCCTCTGGTACCTCTACTACTTCCTGTCTCCCACCCAAACTCACTCTCCCCTTTTTCCTGTCCCTCTCACTCACTCTCCCGCTCACCACCTTTCCCTCCTCTCTAGCCTCCTTTTGGCGCCTAATGATCACCCTCTCCCTGGAAGTTTCCTTAACCTCGAAATTGTCTACTCGCTTGAACCTGTTATAGCTTGTTTTTCTATGAAACTTAAAAACGTTACTGCCTTAAACTGTTAATAGCAAATTTATGATGTAACTTTCCTGTCTGGTTTTACCTGTAATGTGTATCGTGCTTTGTTAAATGTTTTTTGTGACGTGGAACCTTTGTAAAAGAGCCCTGGCTCAAAGGTATTAATTCCTAGACTAATAAACTAAACTAAACTAAACTAAAAAGTTCCTTAACAAGAATAGTATTTTTAAAAACATGTACCAAATTTCATTATGTGACAAGTGAGCCTATAAAACAACACTATACTTATTATTCTAAGCAGAAGCAGTAAGCAGTACATTTAATATGCAAATATAATCATTTAATATTATGGTCTGGATATTCAAAAGGGTTGTGCCAGCGCAAGTCAGAAAATGCACCATTCTGCGATATTCAGCAGGAGGCAGTTGCGCCACTGAAAACATGCTGAGCAACAGCGCAATGATAATGAAGGCATGCACAACCGAAGGGGGAGGAACCACGCATAAAGGGCGCAGTGCGATGTTCAAAGACTTGCGCAATGTGCAACAGTGGAGCAGGCGGAAGTTGCGCCATAGCGGAAATGAGCCAAAATAAAAGGAGAAAGGAAGGGGCGCAAGAACGCTACAGGGAAGCCACATGAGCCAGGGGGAGAGACAGACACAGTAAAGCAGCATGAAAGAGGGCAGGCCAGGGAAACCATACCACAGAAGAGGGGCACGGGAAGGTGTGTGGGGCCACACAAAGCAGAGGCCAGTAGGTGTACCTGGTGCAGGGGAGGTAGCAGTCGGGACAGCGGGGGAAACAAAGCAACAGCTGCTGGGGGGGGACGCAAGCCAGGGACATGGCCAGTGCCACCTTCCACATGGATGCTGTAATGAGGGGGGTGAGAAGGCATGTGGCAGGGGGACGTGGCCGTGGAACGGCCCGTTGGCAGTATGCCCCCAACAGGCAGTACCGAGCCCGCACCAGCTTTGAGCTGTATACAGATATCGAGATTGTGGGTTGGTATCGCCTGAACAGGGCAATACTGAGGCAGCTCTGTGAGCTGTGCAGTGATGTGATGCAGGCACCCACACGATGGAGTCATGCTCTGTCAGTGGAGACAAAGATAACAGCCTGCATGTGCTTGCTCACCGCGGGTACCTTCCAGAGACCAACAGGGGACACAACAGGCATAACACAGTCAGCCACATCAAGCATCCTCACCCAATTCCTCAGCGCACTGCTGCCACATGCTGCAGAGTATATCCATTTCCCCAGCACTGCGGCGGAGCGCACAGCAAACATACAGGAGTTCCACAGGGTAGCACGTATGCCTGGCGTGCTAGGGGCGATAGACTGCACCCATGTGGCCATACACACACCACCTGGCCCGAGGGTGCCACCTACATGAACTGCAAGGGATATTCCAGTGTCAACTGCAAGGTGGTGTGCAATGCCAGTGGGCGCATCATCAACGTCTGTGCCACGCACCCTGGGGGAGCACATGATTCTTTCATCTGGCACCAGTTGGCACTGTGCCACTGATTCAAGAGTGGGGACATCCCCACAGGTCATCTAGTGGGTGAGTATGTATATAGAATTGACATATTGTGGGCATGGGGGGTATGGCCAGAGGTGCCATGGGTGTGGCCCACAGGGCTTGGGGCAGTCTGAAGCTGAACAAGACACTAACCTCCACTATCTTCACACAGGTGACAGTGGATACCCACTCTGTCCCTGGCTGCTCACACCCTACCGACGGCCCATGACCCCATCGCAGCAACGCTACAATGAGGCACATGCCACCACACGCAGTGTCATTGAGTGGGTGTTCGGGATGCTGAAGGCACGTTTCCTTTTCCTGGACACCTCTGGCGGTGCCCTACAGTATAGCCCCTCAAAGGCCTGTGGGATATTCCTGGGCTGTTACATCCTGCACAACATGGCCAAAGACTGTGGGATAGCTGTACAGGTTGAAGAGGGGGACAGCGATGGGGATGACGGTGACGCCAGTGACAATGGGGATGGGCAGCCCCCCCTTGGCCGACGGGACCCCCAACTGATCCGGCTGGCACAGCTGCACTGGGACACCATCACGGAGGAGCACTTCAGCCAACACAGGTAAGACATGGTGCCATGTGCAACCACCAGTGGCTAGGGCACAATCCACAGACACGCATGGAAACACACCAGGGGTGCATGCTGGCAAGGGATGTGGCAGGGCACAGAAGCACACACACACAACCAGGGAGGGGTGAACAGTAACATGCCACATGGACAGACACACACACACAATAGGCACAAAATGTGCACAGGGGTCAGGTGCAAAGCCGAGATGGAATGCAAACACTAGCAACACACATGTCCACAGGCCACCACGTCCACTGACCATTCATGTACGTGTGTCAGATGCTGGGCACCATCGCACTTTGGTGTACAGCACAATGCAGGCATGATCATGCACACGTACCTGTGGACAGCAGCCAGGAGAGTGTGCAGGTGGACCGTGTGTCTGCGTGCAGGGCCAGGCACCCACCCGTGCACTGCCCACTGAAACACACAATGCACACAGGGCAGCACCAGACAGTGTCCGCGCTGGGAGACAGATCAGTCTTGTGGCACAGTGCCACGTCCTCCTCGGATGTGTGGGTGGCCCCACCGAGACCCAGCAGCACCGGTAGGCTGACCACGGGCCTCATGGGGTGGCACCGATGGCCCACCAGGGGTTCCACTGTGCGAACACGACCGTGCTTGCACAGGGGTCTGCAGCACAATGAACATTCCTGCACCAGGAGTGCTCGGGATGCCCACAGCTGAACCCAGCATCAACACGGTGGGTGTCGCACGATGCCGGGAATGGGGATTGGATAGCGAACTGCACGGTGTGAGCGATGCATGGGCACCTGACTGTGTGCCCATTGTGGCCATGACAGCAATGAACGCCTGTGCATGCCTGTCAATGGCAGCGATCACATCCTCCCGCAAATGGTCAATCCATGACAGGATCCTATCGGTGTCTCTGCTGCGTCACTCCTCGGCCTGCTCCAGATCCACACACACAGTGCCTCCACAGATGTTGCAAGCCACATCTGCTGCTGGACCGATGCCTGCAGTAGGCCGGTGTGTTCGTCAAAGAGGTTGTCTGCCAACTCGGCATCCCGTCCCCTTGAGGGTGGGCACTGCTCACCAGGACCAGGTATGGGCAAGTCCACAGGCGGTGCACGGACGCCACCGCTGAACACTGAACCCCCAGTCCCGGTGGATGACTGCTGCTGCCGCCCCTCCACCTGCTGTGCCCAAGGGATCAGTTGTTCTGCCACTGTGGCTGCAACATACCCACTGTCCTGACCAGCCACCGGTGCTGCCCCACTGGTGCTGACAGGCACAGCCTGGGACTGTGCTGACATGCTGGCACACACGTCAGCACCAGCGAGGTCCATGGGCATGAGCTGACCTGCTGTTTGTCCATTCTGTGGCACACACATGTCACTGCCCATGATGATCGTGTCTTCATCATTGGTGCAGGTCTCCGCCCCAGCCACAGCCACAGCGTGCTGACATCCTTGGATGCCAGAACACTGAGACACAGGAAGAGCTTCCCCCACACCTGTCTCAACGACATCAGTGTGACAGCCAGGCAGCCCCACTGTTGCAATGCTCGACGTATACCTGTGGAGGTGGATGGTCCCTCCTCCAACTCCAGATGATTGTCTGCAGTGGACAGGCCCTCCACCACTGACTCCTGCTGATGCACAGGATCTGTAACAGACAGAAAAGTCACGTTACTGCGTGTGACCTACCCTGCCCCCCCATAGACAGACCATGACTTACCATGCAGTGATGGGCCACCACCCATCTGGAAGCCACCTCCTGGAACTCCCTCTATGGCACTGTGGTGCATGCTTGCAGCAAGCCTGTCCTCTGCCGGTGTGAGCTGCACCACCTCCGGCTGACCCCCGCCTGTAGCAGCACGTGCCACCCTGATGGCAGCCACCTTCTCCTTCACCCTCTTCCTGCCAGTACCCATCTTCTTCTTACACTCCTGCACGGAGCGCTGGTGTCTGCCGTGCAGGTTGATGGCATGTGCCACCTCCTCCCATGCAGCAGCACGGGTCTGAGGGGTGCCCCGCCGTCCATTGAGCAGTGGCTCCTGATCAAGGTAGGCATCGAAGAGTGCCTCCATCTCGGCCTTTGTGAAATTGGGCCACCTCTTCCACCCACCATCGCAGTCCTCCTCACCCAGACCTCGCTCGGTCATTATTCAGCCTGTAAGGATGACAGTGGTTACCTGTGACTGTGCAGTACAAAGCATGTCCCTGATACCACAGTCCAGACACCCACATAGCATGCAACTCACCAATAAACAGCAGTAACTGAATATGGCCACTGCAGAACATTGTCACACCTATATAGCGCAATCCATGCAAATTAGGTGAGGAGCAACTTTAATTAGATGCAAATCGCGCTGCTGCACCATTGAATGGCTGATCGGATGATTAGCATATGACGGCTGAATATCTCGCTTTGCGCAATTGGCAATTGTGTTGAACGTGCTGAGCCAATGGCGCAGTTCTGTGGCATGCGTAGTACACCTCACTGCACATGCCCAGGTAGCTTACGCAGGCGTCTGCCATGCTGATGATGTGCTATGTGCGGTAGGCAATGCAGGGCATGGCCACCATTGTGCCAGTGGTGCTATAACGAGGGTCACTACATGGCGCTGTGGCAATGGGCCTTCATAGGCACAATGGCACAACTGTGCGATAGTCCACTGTGGCGCTGGTACACAGGCAACCAATCGCGCTAGACGCATAGTTGTACGATGGCGCTGTGCGTGGCCTTGCACCAGAGACCCCTGACCCTGTGCCCGACCTTTGCCCCCTTGGCGCCTTGCGTCTGGCATGGCTGCACCTCTATTGCACTGTTCGGTAACAGCGTGATAGGGAATGGCGGCGCTGTACCGTGCAGCATTTCCACGTGGAGTGCCGCGCTGCAGTGTGTCATATTGCCTACTATACTGTTTGGGATGGCGCACAAGAGAGCCCCACAGTGGACTGCCATTGAGTTGGCGAACCGTGTGGCACTTGTGGAGCCACACCATGGGGCTCTGTTTGGGGAGGAGCCACTGGACAGGGCCAGGACCCAGGCCTGGCAGGAGGTGGCCACTGACCTTGTTGATGCCACCAGAAGGAGGAGGACCGCAGAGCAGTGCAGGCACCGTTATGGGGACCTCAGGAGGAGGGAGCCAGAGCTACTTGCCCATCTGTGGTCGCGTGCCAGGAGGGGCATGGTGCCTCATCCAGGTGGGTGATACGTCTACACACCTGTATTGCCCATATGGGTAACACTGTCTTATGTGTCCAGCACATAGGGGAGGGATAGTCTAGGGTTGGCTGTGGCGGTGTTTACAGGGTATGGGGTGGGTGGGTCTGGCTGGGTGGGTGGGCACACACATTGGGGTAGGGGGACTTTGCTTTGGGATTGTACTGATGTTTTTCTCTCCTTGTTTCCCCCACAGGCATGGACGAGCAATGGTGGCTGGGGGAGCAGCAGCGGAAGGAGGAGGACGCAGTGCCCAGGAGAGTCGGGGACCAGCACCGCTGACATCACCAACCTGATGAGGGTGAGTGCCATAACACCATGATTACTACTGCATGCTGTGTAACAGGGTGGGAAGCAGGGCATGGCCACCATCCATGGACACCACTGCCATGCACGTGACTTGTGACAGTCAGCACTGTCCAGTGGCACTGCATGTCTGGGAGTGCATCAGTGGTGGTCCATGCGTGCACTGGGCACATGGCTGTGGCACTGCCTGCACACCGCATAGACACGTTACTGTACGGCCTTGGTGGTGCTGAGCAGGACATGGGCGGTGGGTGTGTGCAGTGGTCTACATGGCTGTTGCTGCCTGGATGGGCAGGTCTTGTGGACACGGTCACTGTGGGTGAGCACACACCATCACAGGGGCGTGGCACATGGCTGTATGCCATGCACAATGGTTGGGCTACAGGGGGATGGACAGTCACACCTATTGACTCTGATCCCTCATCCTAGGTGACCGGCGAACAGCGCCAAGAGGAGGAGGACCAGGCTGGCCATTGATGTCCCCATGTGCCGAATAACACCTTCCTCCCTTTGACCCACCCTCACACCCCATCTTCCCTCTCCCATATGTTCACCCCTGCCCCTTACCCACCCCCACCTTGTTTCTTTCCCTCCCCCCCATATGTACATAGTTCTGTATATAGTTTTGTTTAATATGTTGCAATATAATTATTTTGATATGAATACTGTGGTGGTCTCTGATTTGCAGCTGGCTATAGGTGCTCAGCTGCAGTGGTGTGTATGGCATCTGGGGTGGTGCAGTCATGGGTATGTGTGTATGTGCGTGGGGAAGTGTCTATGGTGTGGGAGTAGTTATCAGTTGGTGTCTGTGGTGTGTGTGTTGTTCCCTGTGCGTTGGATGACTGTGTGCAGTGGTCCATGGTGCATGCTCTGTGTCCATTGTGCCCCTGTCAACCCATCCTTGGCTTGTGCAGCTGACACCCTTGCATGTCTGTGGCCTGCAAGGTCTGCTGCCATGTCAGTGGTGGCTGTCCATGCAGGTCATCCACTGTAACCGTCACAATGCTGGGTTGTCTCCTGTCACTGGTATGGAGCATGTTTGCCTTGGGTGACACTGTGGCCTACGCAGTTGTTGTCCCACCTCCATGCTGTGGCTTGTGTGTAGTGCAGGGGCTGTGCACCACTGTCTGTGACTTGTGCGCTAGGCATATGATGGTGGCGTATGGGCCCACAGTGCCTGCACAGGGTGGGTGTCACTCCTGTGCCATGGAGGACTGCAGGCTGTGTGTGCTCAGTTTTCATGGGCCCACACTGGGGGCTTGGTTGCCACACTACTGCATCCCTGTGTTATTGTCCCCTTGGGTATGGGTGTGTGTTTGCCCCTGCACTGTGTTACATCCGGTGTGATGCATGCTTCCACGCACCACTGTGGGTGTCTGTGCTGGCTGTTGTGGCTAGTGGTGGGTCGGGATGTGTCACTTGTCTACTGTGCAGGGTGCTGTATCAATGGTGGTGGTGTCAGGGGCACGCCTTTCCCGTGTGGGGTACCTCTTGTGCCGACGCATGGTCAGTCTCTCAGCTGTGCCTCAGGGGGATTGTGCATGTTGGCACTGTGTCTGCTGTTGTTGCATTGCCGTGTGTTGCCACCCACTGCTGGGTGCTCATGGTGGGGCTGGCTTGTATGGTTCTGTGGTACACGAGGTTGCAGTGTGACAGTGGGGGTGGTGGTATGCATGGGGTTTCCTGCAGTGGTGGTCACTGCTCATGGGGGTGTCTGGGGGTCATGGTGCAGGGTGTGCTGTGCACTGGGGGGGCTGGTGTGGCACGGGGTGGCCCGCCCTCCTTGTGTGGCAGTCTCAGCTTGCCGGTGGGTGTGATGGGGCACCATGGTCCAGCTGTGCGTTGTTTGCTTGTCCCCATGGGCCGGTGGATATTCCAGCCCTCCCCCAGTTGTGCTGTGCTTGGGATGTGGGGGCAATGTCAGTTCTGCTGTGTGTTCCTGTGCCCATCAGTGGCATGGGTGGTGGGCCCCTACCTCCCTGGTTGTGCTGTTACATTGTTCTGCTGCTGGGGGGCTCCCTGCTTGCGCTATGGCACCTCCGGGCTGCTCAGCTGGACATCCCTTGTTGTGCCATAGCGCATCGTATCTGCTCAGCTTCCTCTCCCTAGTTGTGCTATGGTGCAGGTTGTGTGATATTCAGACGTTAGCTGTTGGCGCAATTTGGCTTGCTTCTTTTTTGAATATCACGTCTATTGCGCATGGGTGCAATGGACTTGTGCTTGCTCCTGATATTGAGCACTTTTTGGGCGCAGTTTGAATATCCAGCCCTATAAATATAAATAGAATGCAAGTTAGTAAATGCCAACTCTGGGAGCCAGTTTTGAGTTGCTTTCTCATACTGGAGATGGATAACAAGGCCTTCCTGTCATCTGAAAATAAAAATAAAATTAAAAATCAGAGACACTTATCAATTATAATACCGAGTGTGCAAACTAGTATATGGGTCAGGCAGTTATAACTCTAACACATTTTTCTTTTCTTTTGAGATATCAATTTATCTGTTCATTTTTTCTACTACAGGGCATTAAATCAATACATTCATTTAGGCTTGGTGATGTGAGGGCACTGAGGGTGTGGATCCAGTACAACTCCCTCACACGTAGCAAGTCATCCACATTTCCACCCCATGGCCCCAATTTTACAACCTCTAGGCCACAAAATTAAAAAATGTGATGCATGTCCCTATGTCTGGTATTCTTAATATGGTTGGATAGTGCACTACGGGCACCATTATGGGTGTACCTAGAATGGTATATAAATGGGGACGTAACATTGAGGACCAGCTGGTTCACAGTTTTTTGCAAGTGCAGAGTATCACATCTAGCAGCAGGAACCCCCTACCTAGGGGAATGTATCAGTGTGGAAGCTGCAAGTTTTGCAGCTCAGTGTTAAAATGCTGCACATTTACCAGCTGCAGTAGTATGGAGGAGTATGCGATTAAGGATTTTATTAACTGCACAACCAAGAATGTTATATATTTATCCACATGCCAGTGTGGGGCCTTCTATGTTGATAAAACCACTAGGGCATTGAAATTGAGAATTGGGGAACATTTGAGATCTGTCACCTATAATGATGTCTGTAGTGCACTATCCAACCATATTAGGAATACCAGACATAGGGACATGCATCACGATTTTAAATTTTGTGGCCTGGAGGTTGTAAAATTGGGGCCATGGGGTGGAAACGTGAATTACTTGCTACGTGTGAGGGAGTCGTACTGGATTCACGCCCTCAGTGCCCTTACATCACCAGGCCTAAACAAACATATTGATCTAATGCTCTGTATTAGAAAAAAATGAACAGAAAAATTGATATCTCAAAAGAAAAGAAAATGTGTTAGAGATATAACTGCCTGACCTGTATACTAGTTTGCACACTAGGCATTATAATTAATAAGTGTCTCTGATTTTTGTTTTTATTTTCAGATGATTGGAAGGCCTTGTTATCCATCTCCAGTAGGGGAAAGCAACTCACAATAGGATCCCAGAGTTGGTATTTACTAACTTGTATCCTATTTTTTTGCATAATATTAAATTATTATATTTGCATATTAAATGTACTGCTTACTGCTGCTGCTTAGAATAATAAGTATTGTGTTGTTTTTTTAGGCTCACATGTCACATAATGAAATTTAGTACATGTTTTCAAAAATACTGTTCTTGTTAAGGAACTTTTTAGGAATATTTGGATATTTTTGTACTACACTGATGCACTGAATATATGTACTGTCACTTTAAGAAATCTTACTACATAAGCCTAACAATCAACAGGAAATGTTATCCTCCTGATGACGTACTAGGTGGTATGAAACCTGTCGAGATGGTTGTGGCCCGTGTATGCACCTGCTTGTTTGGTATGTTTTTAAAAAATAAAGTATTTTGCACTTTATACTTCGGCTGAGGAGTGCGTTTTTTGGCTTCTACATGATAGCTATAAGTAGCCTGGGCCTCTGGAGAGGGAAAAACTCTGCCTTGTAGAACAAGCAGCAAGAACATGAAAATGGACCCCAGACTGCTGCAACTCCTAATGGTAGAATCTAGGGGGTGCAGAGTTGGCATCATCAGGTAAGTCCCAGATGCTCAGGCAGAAATGGGGGTGAAGAAAATCGTAGGCAATCTTTGTCATTGTCTGGTCCACCCATATCCCATCCATCATATAATGTTGTAACAACTCCAAGCTCTAACATTTACAACAGGCTGTTGCTAAGAATATCATATATAAAGAAGAACCATCAGTGAATTATAGCTATCAGATAGTCCGCATCAACTAACACAGAACAAGAAAGAAAAAAAGTAAATCAAGTTCTTAGGGGTGGTCAAAGATTTTCAGTCTGCAGTGTCCTCTCTCTTATGTCTAGTCTTAATCAGGTACAAACCATAAAGTGAGCCGCATTTGGTTAATGTCCATAGGGGAGTACAAAACTCTTGCGACAGTGCTGCTGTACCTGTGCCCCATTGAAATGTCAAGTATGTACTGGGCATGGTCAGTGTGTCAGAGTTATCCAAATGAGACTCCACAAAGGGTTAACTGACCTGCTCAGTGAAATTCTGTAGAAACTGGGAGACAAACTGAATCAGCTCCCACAGTTAGCAATAGAAATATAAAGTATAAGAGCCATAGGAAAACAATGACTCCAGCAAACAAGTCATTCCCAAGGTAAGGGGAAGTCTTTAATCACAAAGTTTTGCTGTCAACTAGAGAGTGAAATAATAATACCAGGGCAGCAAATGGGTCATCCAGGCTTCCAGGAGGATGAGCGCCCCCGAGGGAACAGGGGTCCGGAGGCCTGAAGGCAGAGACACACTTACAGTAATTAAACAAATAAAGGGGTGTTTCACCAACGCCAGCAATCCCCAAAGTGGCGTCCCCCTCCCAGTGAGTATTCCTTAATGGTACCAAGGCATGGAAAGAGCTCCACTCAATTTATACTGGAAGAGGGCTGAGAGACAAGACCTACCTGGATTATAGACATCCCTGCCAAAATCCACAGTCCCTGATCTGCTAGGTGACCTGACATGTGGCCATCCAGACCACTGAGCTACCTTCCCTGCAACTGGGACATCGGGATGCACTCTATAAATCTAAGCAAATGTTATTTCCAAAATTGGCAGGTAAAGGAGAGAGCTTTACAGTATGTGAGAGAGAACCACTGCCAAGGGGCCCACTGCATGGTGTCAATCACCACCCCTCAAATACAACTTCTCTGTCCCTAGCCACAGCCCCCAGGACTTCCTGACCCCCCAGTCCAGAGCGTCTGTAAATAATTTCAAGCATCAATCTGAAGAAGCAACTCAGAATGACTGGAGATGTGGTATTATGCTCGCAATAGTTTGCTGTTGACAACCGTGGCTTCCGACTCTCTGCCAAGACGTTGATGATGATTCACTTGGTAGTCTCAGTGGCATGGTCTGGGCCTGAAGAATTCCCTTTTGTTGAAGATCGTGTTGGGCTTCCGCTGCTGTATGACAGCTCTTCTGTCCAGTTGGTAGCTGTATTGTCAGATGAGCTGGGTATGGCATTTTAAATTTAAGGTTCTGTTAGTGGAGGACTTGAATGAGAGGAATATATTCATAGTGGCTTTGCATGACTGCGGGAAAAAAGTCATTGTCTAAACAAATTCTTTGCTGCCCTTAGAAAACTGTTCTTTCCACCATGCTGTCTGAAGAATGTAATCTTTGACAGCCCAGTCAGTGAAACAGACAACTATTGAGCATGGCCTAGGGGAGGGCTAGGAGAGTTTGGAGCCAAAGGCCCTGTGAGCTCTTTCAATCTTAATGTGATACTCATGCTCTACCTCCAGGGTGGTTTGGAAAAAAGTTAATAAAATGTCTGATATATTGCATCCCTCTGACTCTTCCATTACCCTGCAAAGCCTAAGATTTTTTCTTTTAGTGCAGTTTTCCACATCTTCTTGTTGGGCCACCACTCTTAATTGAGTATCAGCCAGCTGGGTCACTTTGCAGCTGGCACTCTAGTTTTATCCATTCATTCATCTATGGAGGTCAGTTGAACATCCACTACATCTGCCTTAGTGGTTAATGCTGAAATGGACCCGCTCATGTCCTGCATCATGGTGCTCAATTCAGCTCGAAAAGACAGTAATTCCCATAGGATTGTGTCCAGTTCTGTTTTCCCAGATCTGGGAGGTAAGGCCATGGACACGAGTTGTAGTTCGGAGGCCTGAGGTTATAGCATGGCCAGGAAATGTGGCATAGCAAATCCTGATGAATTCATAGGGTCACTGTAATAGTAGGTATAAGTTTTACACTGAGAAGTCCCACTTTTAACAGTTTTAAATATATTTTTGCTTGATTAGGGAGAGAGCTGCTGAGAAACAATGTAATTCACATGATGACATCATTGGAAGTCCACAGAGCTTAGTGCTGTCTGCAAAGTGACATATCTTGCCCTGTGTGAAGCAAATAAACAAATCAAAATGAAAGAAAAAAAACACTATAGTTCTCAAAAGAAGTGGCGGGGAAGGTAAGGGAAAAAAGATAGCATTCAGGAAGTATAAGGAAACACCGAAGGAGCAGGACAGAGAACTGTACCAGTTAAAGTAGAACAAAGCAGGGAAAGCAGTCAGAATAGCAAAGGCCCAAACCGAGGAAAAGACAGCCAGCTTGGTTAAGAAGGGGGATAAAACCTTTTATAGGTACATTAGGGAGCAAAGAAAGACTAAGGCAGGGATACTGAGGCTGAATAGGTAGTACTGATTGGAGACTTCAATATTCTAGACGTGGACTGGAGCATCCCAGCAGCAGCATCAACTAGGAGCAGATTTATCCTGGACTCCCTTCAGGGTGCCTTCCTCAAGCTACTTGTCATGGAACCAACTCGACAGAAGGCAATACTGGACCTTGTGCTCACAAACAGGGACAGTGTGATGGGGGTAACAGTGGGGGAGCACCTGGGGAACAGTGACCACCAGTCATTGTGGTTTGAAATCACAGAAAGAGCAGAACCAAACCACACAAAAACACGTATCCTGGATTTTAGGGGGGCAGACTTTGGGAAAATGGGGAGATACTTGAGAGAGGCATTAAGGGGAATGGGACAGGAATCAGGGATTGAGGAACAGTGGGCAGTATTTACAATGGGGATTACAAGAACAACAGAATTATGCATTAAGCAGGTTAGCAAGAGGAAAAGGAAGAGGAGACCATTATGGTTTTCCAAAGCGGTAGCAAAGAAAGTGAAAGCCAAAAAGATTGCATTCAGGCAATACAAAAAGACACAGGCAGAAGGGGATAGGGAGAAGTACCAGGAGAAGCAAAGGGAGGCAGGGAGGTCAGTAAGGGAAGCCAAAGCTCAGACAGAAGAACACATTGCAAAATCAGTGGGTAGAGGGGACAAAACCTTTTACAGGTACATAAGTGAAAAAGAAAGACAAAGGAGGGATAGTGAGACTGAAGGGGAGGATGGGGGCCACGTGGAGGATGACAACAGTAAAGCTGACATATTGAATAGGTATTTCTGCTCAGTCTTTACTGAGGAAGAGGAGGGTAATGGGTCTGAAGGGGAGTACAAGGGGTGAGAATGGCAGAATGACACAAGTACCTTTACACGAGAAAGGGTCCTGAAGGAACTGGAAGTAATAAGAGTTGATAAAGCAATGGGAGCCAGATGGGTGCACCCCAGGGTCCTTAAAGAACTAAGAGAGGTTGTGGCTGAACCTCTGGCTATCCTGTTTAGCCGATCACTGGAAACAGGGAGGTACCCAAAGACTGGAGGACAGCAGATGTAGTCCCCTTATACAAAGTGGAACAAAGAGGAAGCAGGAACTACAGACCAGTCAGCCTCACCTCGGTAGTGGGGAAGATCATGGAAGCACTACTGAAGGAGAGATTGGTGGAACATCTGGTTGTCAATGGACTACAGGACCCAAGGCAGCATGGTTTCACCAGGGGAGGTCATGTCAGACCAACCTCGTTGAATTTTTTGACTGGGTGACTAGGAGGTGGATCAGGGAGGACAGTGGACATGGCCTATCTGGACTTCAGCAAGGCCTTTGACACTGTGCCACATAGAAGACTATTACACAAACTGGGGAATATCGGTGGGCAGGACAGTAGTGTGGTGGGTAGGTAACTGGCTGGGTGGCAGGACACAGAGGGTGGTGGTAAATGGCTGTCACTCCACAGAGAGGAAGAGTGACCAGTGGGTACCACAGGGATCAGTGCTGGACTGGTCCTATTCAACATCTTCGTCAGTGACATTGTACAGGACCTAGAAGGCAGAATTTCACTGTTCTGCTGATGACACAAAGCTCTGTAACACAGTAGACACACAGAGGGTGTAGACAGAATGAGAAGGGACCTGCAGAAACTTGAAGAATGGTCAGGGTTTGGCAGTTGAAATTCAATGCAAAGAAGTGCAAGATAATGCATATGGGGCACAAAACCCCTGGCACAATATATCAGTTGGGGGTGAGGATATAGCATGCACCAAGCAGGAAAGGGATCTTGAGTTATCATATCTGATGACCTCAAGGTAGGAAACAGTGTGACAAGGCAGCAGGTAAAGCCAATAGGATGCTGGGATGTATAGGCAGGGGCATCACCAGCAGGAAAAGGGAGGTCATAATTCCGCTTATACAAGACACCAGTGAGGCCCCACCTGGAGTACAGTGTACAGTTCTGGAAACCATACCCACGTAAGGACACATAGACAGGGTAGAGAAGGTTCAGAGGAGGGCAACAAAGATGGTGCATGGATTGCATCACAAGTCTTATGAAGACAGGTTGAAGGAACTGAACATGTACTCCCTGGAGGAGAGGAGGAGAGGGGATATGGTAGAGACATACAAGTATCTCACAGGAGGAACAGGGTGCAGGAATACACTACTTTAAGTGAAAAGATGTTCCAGGACTAGAGAGCATGGGATGAAGTTGAGGGAGGACGATCTAGAGGAAACATGAGGAAGAATTTCTTCACAGAATGGGTGGTGGACAAGTGAACACCCTGCCAGAGGAAGTGGTGGGGGTGAAACAATCAGGATTTAAGAATGCATGGGATAGACATAAAGGAATTCTGGAGGTCAGGGGTAAGGGGCCACAGACTTCTAGGAAAACATAAACTGAACTTACAAGCTCAAATGGGCAGACTGGGTGGGCCATAGGCCCTTATCTGCCGACACTGTCTATGTATGTATCTATGAATAAAGAGGAAGGTGGTTGGGCAGAGAACGACAGTGAAAAAGCAGAGATACTGAATGAATACTTCTGCTCAGTATTCACAATGGAAGAGCAGAGGGAGATAAATAATGCAGTCAATAGAAGCACTCTGGATAGTGGGGTTGATATTAGTCCTTTCACAGAAGAAAGGGTTCTGAAAGAACTCTTAAAACTGAAGGTGGATAAAGCAATGGGGCCTGATGGGATTCACCCCAGAATTCTAAAAGAACTAAGGGAACAACTAGTAACACCATTGACTACCCTTTTTAATATATCATGGAAGGATGGTGTGGTACCTGAGGACTGGAGGAGGACAGATGTGATTCCCCTTCACAAAAGTGGGAGCAAGACAAAGGCAGAAAACTACAGACCTGTCAGTTTGACCTCAGTGGTAGGGAAAATGATGGAATCACTTCTGAAGGAAAGAATTGTTGAGTACCTAAAGGCCAGTGGGGCACAGGACCCAAGGCAGCATGGATTCACAGCAGGAAGGTCATGTCAGACAAATCTAATGGATTTCTTTGACTGGGTGACCAAAGTAGTAGACCAGGGAGGGGCTGTGGACATGGCCTACCTAGACTTTAGCAAGGCATTTGACATAGTCCTGCACAAAAGATTCATTTACAAATTAGCCCACCTGGGAGTGGGTCCCAGGTTGGTAGCCTGAGTAAAACACTGGCTGGACAACAGGACACAGTGGGTAATAGTAAATTGAGTCCACAGTGAAGAAAGGGGGGTTACTAGTGGGGTACTGCAGGGTTTAGTACTGGGGCCGGTCCTTTTTAATGTCTTTATAAGTGACATTGCAGAGGAACTGGAAGGAAAAGTATATCTCTTTGTAGATGACACAAAAATCTGCAATGGGGTTGATTCACAAGGTGGGGTGGAAAGGATAAAAAGGGACTTGGCAAGGTTGGAGGAATGGTCAAATGTATGGCAGTTTAGAGTCAATGCAAAGAAGTGCAAAGTAATGCACCTGGAAAACAAAAACCCAGGGGAAGAATACACAATGGAGAGTGAGAAACTGACATCAACAAAAATGGAAAGGACCTGGGGGTAGTCATCAGATGAACTAAAGGTGGGCCAGCAACGTGAGAAGGCAAAAAGGAGGGCGGCGGGGGGGGGGGATATTGGGATGCATAGGGAGAGTCATCACCAGTAGAAAGCAGGAAGTCATTGGCCCTCCGTACAGACAGTTGGTAAGACCACATCTGGAGTACTGTGTACAGTTCTGGAGACCCCATCTCTGCAAAGACATAGACAGGGTGGAGGATGTCCAGAGGAGGGCAGCCAAAATGGTGCAATGTCTGCACCAGAAGACATATGAAGAAAGACTAAAGGAGCTTAAGATGTACAGCCTCGAGGAAAGAAGGGAGAGGGAGGACATGATGGAATTTGTTCAAATACCTCAAGGGAATCAACAAAGTCCAAGAGGGTAGCATCTTTCAGAAAAAGAGATGTGCAAGAACAAGGGGGCACAATTTGAAGATCGGGGGGATGGCTCAGAGGTAATGTGAGGGAGTATTTCTTCACAGAGAGGGTTGCAGATGCATGGAACAGCCTTCATGAGGTGGTCATAGAGTCAAAAACAGTGGGGGAATTCAAGAATGCATGGGACAGACATAAGGCAATTCTAGTGGGGGGGTAGGAGGAAGTAGGCTGTTGGTTAACTAGGATCTGCAGCTTATCCTCTAGGTAGGAAAATGGGTAGACTAGGTGGGCCAAGTGGTCCTTAACTGCCATCAGATTCTATGTTTCTATGGATTCCTTCTCCCATGTCCCAGATGAACATATTGAACAAGACTGGTTCTAGGACTAATCATTGTGACACTGCACTGGTGACTTTCCTCTCTTCTGATTTGACTCCATTAACTACAACCCTCTGCCTTTTACCTTCCAACCAGTTTCTCACTCATCTGTGTTCCTTCACTGCACCCAGATCCTCTGCCTTCTTCAGCAGCCTTCTGTGAAGCAGACATTTGAAAGCCATGCTGAAATCAAAGTACAGTAAATCTGTACTGTGGCCTTATCCACTACCCTCATTACTTAGTCGAAGAATATTATCAGGTTGGTCTGATAAGATCTCCCTTTTATGAACCCGTGCTGTTTATTGTCCTGGAGTCCATTGCTCTTCAGGTAGTACATGAGGTTCTCTTTGACTAGTGTCTCCATCAGTTTAAAGGGACACTGTCAACCTTTGTTGCATCACATAATTTCTAGGTAAAAACCCACTTCATTTTATGATTGCTTATTTTTTCTAAAATTCATTGATGTTGCTGGTTGTTTCATCTGCCTCCATGCTAATTAGAACCAAAATGCATGGTAATGTATGGCTATGCCCAACTTTGTTTTGCTTCAAGTCATTAAAATACTCTTAGTGCACACTTCCTGAACATTAGAAACACCCTCAAACAGTGCAGCCACTCATGATACAATAGACTCCTCTATTCCCACTGCATAATGAGTGGCAAGATTGTGCTGGGTGTACTCCCGAGTCCAGGAAAAATACAGTGGGAACTGGTCAAGAAATGTGAAAAAACATGTTTTGGTGTGGTAACACCAGTATGGTGGGCAGTCAGTTTTTCACTTTTTAAAAGAAAAAAGGGATCTTAATCAAACTACCAGCTGCATTAGCAGTCTCTATAGAATGTGAACAATCATAAAATGTCTTTTTTAATCTAGGGACACTTTGAGGCCTAAGGGGGTTGACCAGTGCCATAGGAAGGCATTTTGGTGCCCTGGGCAAGAGATAAATTTTGTGCCACCCCCCCCCCGAAAATAGGCGGGGTCTGGCCCCCAGAAGCTCTAAGGTGTTTACTTGCTCTGTGGTGAGTTTTTGGGCTTTCTTGAAGAAAAAAACATACCTTTGTTACATGTTCCCTACCCCTTGATTTCAGGGAATATTGTGCTTCCATGGAATATGAGATGTGGTAGACACTGGTTGGCTGGCATCAGAGTATACAGCCACATTGTTGTGGACAAGTTGCTGATCAACAAGGATCATGTTAGTCAAGCAGTGCCTTTCATTATTGTGTTACTAGCCATTCTTGATGTTAACAATGAATGAAAACTTTAGCCCCATTCATTTCAATTGGGCACACCCCCATGCTCTCCCTGGCCACATGTCATTACGTGATTGAGCACGGGGGGGGATTCTAAAAATGCATCGGGCAGTCAATGCTAAAACTAATTTACGAGCAAAATATCTGGATTATTAGCTGCACGCAGTATTTCTAACCTGGCTAGAATGACTGCCTCGGAGGGCAGCTACCACACCATGCGAGTGGTATCTGCCATAGGGTAAAGTCAGAAATTCACTTTAGGGGATAAAGATCTAGTGTTCTTGTAGATTTCTGCAGATACACGCAATACACATTCTGAATTATGTCTGAAATCTAAATATCATGTTATGTTTTTGAAAGTTTTCTCTGAAGCATCAGTAGCTCTATAGACAAAAAAAAAAAAACCTTATGGCTGGCCCCTTGGCACAACTGTAGTGCTACCTGTTGCAATGTTGGTGACCTGAGTTTGGGAGCTAACCTGGGTTGCTGTGGGAGGGAGGAGGAGGAGGAGGATCGAGAGTCCATGGGGAAACCCTCCTCCTCCTCTTCCGGGGAGTGTAAGGCTGTCAATGCTGGTGCAATACTGCCACATGTCATATGTGAGACAACAGGTAGCAATGCACACAGGTAGTAAGGGTATATGGGAGGAGAATACCAACAGTGTTGCAGTTCAGTATACTTGTGTGCATCACAGCTTGCACACTTACTGCTGGCATCCCACCCAGGGGATTGGGTGCACAAGGTAAATCATTGATCACCCAGGCAAGATAATGAACTGAGTCCAGGTAACCCTCACAGTCAGAGAGTGAGAGCAGAGCAAACACAGACAAGTCAGGTGGGCTGGCCGCCTGGCTGCAACAAGTCAAGTTCCACTTCCTCAAGTACTAACAGCCAACTATCTTCAACTAACTTGATTCCTTTGCTGTAGTTGTTTCATTAAGAAAACAAACAGCACATACAGTCTTTTTATATAAATGTAAGGGTGATTGTCCTCACAGTGGGTGAATGCCATCACATTCTATTTATTTATATACAAAACACAAAAGTACTGTAGGTGCTGTTTGTTTTCTTGTGGGGAAGCAGCTGCAACCAAGGTCGCATTCTATTATTTAAATAAGACTAAGGAAGAGTGGTGGACAGACTGCCCTGGATGGGCCAAGTGGTCCTTATCTGCTCTCAAATCTAAGTTTCTATGTTTCAGAGGAGACATTGGCATAAAAGGAAGGAGATAATGCTGTAACTGAAATACTGAGAGATATAACTGGGAAGAGACACTGTATAACAGGAAGCTGATACTGGCATAACTGTAACTGGAGTGGGAAGAGAAACTGCTATAATAAACAAGACACTGTTTAACTGTAACTAGGAGGAACTACAGTCTTTGACTGGGTAACCAATGTAACAGACCAGGGAGGGGCAATGGATATGGCCTACCTTGACTTTAGCAAGGCATTTGACCCAGTCCCACACAAAAGAGTAACAAACAAGTTAGCCAGCCTATGAGTGGGTCCCAGAGTAGTAGCCTGGGTGACAAGCTGGCTGGACAACAGGTCCCAGAGGGTAATAGTAAACCAAACGGAGTACATTCTGAAGAAAGGGAGGTTACTAGTGGGGTACCACAGGGTTCAATATTGGGACTAGTCCTCTAATGTCTTCATAAGTGACATTGCAGAGAGACTGGAAAGAAAATATGCCTCTTTGCAGATGACACAAAGATCTGCAATAGGGTTGATACACAAGAAAGAGTGCAAAGGATAAGAAGGGATTTGGCAAGATTGGAGGGATGGTCAAACATATGGCAGCTTAGATTCAATGCAAAAAAGTGCAAAGTAATGCACCTGGGAAACAAAAACCCAGGGGAAGAGTACACAATGGGGGTATAAACAACAACACAAATGGAAAGGGACCTGGGGGTAGTCATATCAGATGACTTAAAGGTGGGCAAGCAATGTGAGAAGGCAGTAAGGAGGGCTGCGGGGATACTGGGATGTACAGGGAGAGGCATCACCAGTAGAAAACAAGAAGTTGTTATCCCTCTGCACAGACAGTTGGAGAGATCCCATCTGGAGTACTGCATCCAGTTCTGGAGACTCCATTTCCACAAGGACATAGGGTGAAGACAGTCCAGAGGAGGGCAACTAAAATGGTGCAAGGTCTGCAACAGAAGCCATACGAGGAGAGACTAAAAGAGCTTAATATGTATACCCTTGAGGAAAGGAGGGAGAGGGGGGACATGACAGAAACTTTTAAGTACCTCAAGGGAATCAACGAAGTCCAAGAGGGTAACATCTTTCAGAAAAAAGAGATGTGCAACAACAAGGAGACACAATTTGAAGATAGAGGGTGGATGGCTCAGGGGTAATGTGAGGAAGTATTTTTTCACAGAGAGGGTGGTAGATGCATGGAATGGCCTTCCTGAGGAGGTTGTGTGGTCAAAACCAGTGGGGGAAATCAAGAATGCATTGGACAGACAGAAGGCAATTCTTGTGGGGGGGGGGTGGGAAAAAATAGGCTGTTGGTTAACTAGGATCTGCAGCTTATCCAGTAGGTCGGGAAATGGGCAGACTAGGTGGGCCAAGCGGTCCTTATCTGCTGTCAAAGTCTATGTTTCTATGTGTAATGGGACACTGCCATGCTAGCATAAATGTGAGCAAACACTGATATAACAGAGCAGACACTGCTGTAACTGGTATACTGACTTACCGTATCTGTTAGGCTAACAGATACATTAAGTCAGTATACTAGTTACAGCAATAGTTTGGTGACTGATACACCTGGTAGGGTATACACTGGTATTGCTGGCAGATGTCTAGTAGCTACAGACTAGTAAGCAGTTAATTTAAATAGGGCAAACATTAAACAAATACAGAACCTCAAAAAAGCAAGAAAATCTATAATAAAAAATTACATATAACACAAAATAGCAACAATATGCTTATTTGCAATTAAATTTGAATTCCTGGCTAGAAACTTTTGGTTCATACTCTCTCTTTCTCAGTGCTGGACCAGCAGACTCACACAGAGAAAGAATATGAACCAGAAGAGCCTTCTAGCCAGGAAGTTGGTATTTGTTTGTAATGATGACTACTACTCCTCTTGTCTCTCCTGCTGCTCTGCTGGAGCCTGCCTCACGGAGTAAAGTCAGACAGCAATTCAAACATTGTACACACCAGAAATTCATTAATTTTATTTTATTTTTTCAATCGGATACCCCGCCCCAGTCAAAGATCCAAAGAAAAGATCGAACTAAGGCAGCGACGATGATCAATCCACCAAAAAATTCAGGCACTCGGGCAGGCACTCACAGGGGGGCACACACACAAGGAAATAAAAGTTTTAACTTTTATTTTATTCATCAGGCTCAGTAAAACAACAGTTGAAAAACTTGAAAGTAAGTCTAGTCATCACAGACTGACTCAGTCTCAGTAGTAGTGTCCTTTCACAATTTGCACAATGTATTTATTCACTCACACTTCACTTGGGACTCGGGAGATGGATTTTAGACCTGTCCTGGCCTCCAGCGTAGACAGTACCCAACTAAAGGATGGAATGAAACTACGAAAGCAGCGAGCGGGGGCAGGCCTCCTGACCTCAGGAATCAGCAAGATGGGGGACCGGGATCAAGAATCAGGAGGACGGAGTCAGGGTGCGGGGGAGAATGCAGCTGCGCCAGGCAGCCCTAGGTCCAAACTACAATTGAAAAAAACACACTGTAGTCAAATAATCCTATTCCTATCCTAATCTCTTTGCCTTCTCAAACAGATCAGTAATTTGTTTTACTGTTTTTTCCAACCCACTCTACAGCACAGATCGCTAATATAATTTGTTAAACAGACGTGCTCATTGAAAATCCTGCAGCACAACACTGTCTCTACTCCGACCTCTCTCTCTACTATCTCTCATCTCAAACAGTTCTAGACTGCAGCATGCATATTTCTCTCACCTCATGTACTTGCCGTCAGCCGGACCACATGGCTGTCTGAAACTGTACACACAATTCTTCTTGCTGAGGCTGCAACACACCATGTGACCCCTCCCTCCCACGACTTGCTGGTCCTTGGATGCGCCCACTACTGGCAGCAAGTAGTAATTACTGTTAAAGCAATTAACTTTTTTTTTATTTAAAGTGGCAGTACTCACTTTTGAACTTATAGTACTGTGAGCTTCTGATTGAAACTGCGCCCCTAGGAGGCTTGCGCTCGGGGAAGCTGCCCCACCTGCCCCACCCTTCCTACGGTACTGGGGTTGACATTGTCCCTTTAAGACTGACAGGTCTATATTTACCTGGTTGCTATTTGCCCCCCAACCCCACTCCCATGCAGTAGCACTATATCCGCTACCCTTCACTCTTACGATACTACCTGTTTGAATTGAGTTATTAAATGGTCCTATCAGGAGTTCAGTTAGTTCTGTTGATAATTCCTTTAGCACCATTAGATGCATACCATCTGGTCCAGGGTCCTTATGTATCTTTTGGACTGCTAGCCCTTTCTGAATCCTTATACTGGGAAATACTTGTTGTCTCATCTCGGGGATCCCCCTGACAGCCACCTTAAAGAGCTAATGTACTGCCTAAGACTAATATTAGATTTTAAAAGCAGCCAACCATTACCTTTTATACCTCGGGTACTTTTGCTTTCCTCTTTGCTTAATTAAAGAGTGTTTGCCTGATAGTAGTAGACGTGATGTGTGGAACTGCACTCTGACTGGTAGCTGACATACTGTATCTAGCTCTATTGCTCCTCACTACATCATCAGCATTGTGACCTCACTGACTGTGACAGCATGCTGCTTAGGAACAGCCACTCAGTGGCTGCCAGGTCAGTCACTTGCGATGTCATTGTCAGTGAGATTGCAATGATGATGGTGTAGTTGGGGGGGTAAAGATAGATATGTCAGCTGCCAGGCTAAGAGCTGTTCCATGTATCCAGCACAATATTATAACACAGAAGACTTTCTAATGAGTGAAAGCAAAAATAAAAATACTTCAGATGTAAGCCCCCCCCCCTTCAGGTGGGCTTACTAGTCTGTGTGGCAACCCCTTCCCTTCTCCTTTTAGTGGTGCCATTTAATCTGGAGAGTACCCTTTGGCCTTGCTTTTATGCTGCCACCAGGGGGCAGCAGCAAGGAAGGTATTTAAGACTCTGGTTTTGCCCAGGAAAGAGAGAGCAGGAGTCAGCAGCATGTAGTATGGGTAGTTTTGAGGGGGGGCCCCTTTGGCCTAGTAGGCTGGCATTATGCAGTGTCAGTGCGATGCAGAGTGGGGAACTCCACAAGAAGGGTGTGTAGAGGTAGCAGCGGTCATGAAGGTCCGGGATGGTGGACATCAGCTGCAGGTGTGTGAAGTAGTCTTAAAGGCAGAAGAAGCAAGAGCACAATGGTGCTGGTTTCCCCTCTGTGGTGCAGCTGTCCTGTTTTCTCCCATTTAAGGTAAGGGGCATCTCAGTACTGGGGCTGCTGCAGTGGTGGCAGAATTGCAGCAGGGCACTTATGGAGGTGGCAGTTCTGGAGTGTCATTACCTATGTGGCACACTGCCTGCAAGAAAGTCAGGATGGCTGAGAGAGTTTGGTCTGGGATTCACCATAAGGCCTGCCATGCCAGTGTCTGGGGCAGACCCTGGGACCTCCCATGCCCGTGTCTGGGGTAGGTCCGTCAAACCCATAAAGGGCCAAGGTTTCTCTGGGGAACTGAGAATAAGGAAGGAAGGGAGCCACCGTTTCTACTAATTGCAGCTTGGTGCCGGTTGGAGAAGCCGTAAGAGTATGGTGCACCCCTTGTGGCTCAGGGAAGTGTTTGTTAGGATACCATTCAGGAGCAGGCACTGAGGCTTAGGCTGCAAATTTGCCCTGAGATCTTTATGGCTTGGCTGGCGCGGGAGGAGTAAGGCACTCCCCCATCAGAGGGTTCAAGGAATTAAGCAAAAGGAATTGTGTTTTGATAAGGGTTTCTGTGGAAGAAGCTGTAAATCTAAGCAGCCATTCATCATACAAAAATCTTGCTGCATGCTGATTGGGAAAATGAACCTGAAAGTGCTGTTTGACTGTTCCATGCTCTCAGCCCCATGGAGCTGCTTCAATTTCACTTATTTCTTAATCCAATTGGTCTGGGCCTAATCATTTCAAGGCCCAGAATAAAGTTATTGGCTTTGAAAGAACCCATGACTGGTGTCTATTTTGTGATCTAATGAAGTTCATAATAATGAATTTGTTTTTAATCTGCTCTCAGTGTGCTCACTTTTGCCCACTGAGACAAAGAGAATCCTGACCCCTCCCCAGCCTGGGGACAGTAGTATTTTGAAGCCACGCAAACTTGGAGTTGTTTTGGGACCATTGCCACAGGGTCCAGGAGATTCTGCTGGGAAAGAGGTAGGCTGTTCTATTTAAGAAGATGTCACAAGGTAAATCGCCTCTTTTTATCTTGTTTCAACAGCAAGAAGTATCATGAAGTGTTTCTGTTCTGTAGCCCCTTTCCCTCCCTACAACATCCAGTAGCCCTAGACTTAGAGGGAAGGGGGGGGTTACAGATGTGGGGGCTCATCTATGATTTATTTCTTTGCACCCCAGAGCCTGGTGGCACTGCTATTGAAGGGGAGTCATGGGGGCCCTTGCTGGCTCAAGGCCTGTCTCTGTGGTGCAGTTATGGTAGGATCCAGGCCTGTTCAAGAGCTCCTCGAGGCCTCTCTCCCTCTCTCTCTCTCTCTCTCTGTCTCATTGGTACCTCTGTGGCTGGGACTGGTCATATGATGAAAGAGAGCAATAGTGATTGGCTGGATCTGGGAAGGTGTTAAAGGGGAGCTGAGCCTGAGGTGCCATTTTCTGTCTGGTTACAGAGAGAATTAGAGCAGTTGAGAGAGTGAGAGGAACATGTCAGCAAAAGTAAAGAGGTATCTTGAGGACTGGTCAAGTTGTTTTACCAGCAAAAGGCCATGGCAGAAGGATATATGCCTAAAAAGGAGCCCCAGGCAACCATTCCTACCTTCCTGCTTACTTTGGCTATGGAACTCAGCAGGGAAGGGACATGCCGAGGAAAGATGTGTAAGGTGTGGATTTTGAGGTGAAGGAGTTGTCAAGCTGCCTATTTGTGCACTCTGCTTCAGTGCTGCACCAGAAGGAATTTTCAAAGGAACCTCCATGAGGGATCCTTGGTATTATCCAGCTAGTATCTCAGTGGGTATGGCCTCCCTGTTGTCTCACAGGAGCATGGATCTTGGAGCAGATGCCAGGTTGGAGGTTAAAGAGAGCAGCAACATAATGGTAGAAGTAAAGCAGGGGTCTCTGGATATGAAGGTTGAAGCAGTGGAGGAAATGACTGAGGTCTGTGAAGGGGAGCACAGCTGTCTACTCAGCTCCACCTGGCTGGCTGTTAGCTATCCCTATGGTAGAGGGAGGGACAGGGGTCTGCAGTTGGCATCGGGCAATCCCCTAGGGCCCAGGGGGTTTCCATTAGGATCCCTGCCAGGTGACAGTATACCCAATCCATCAGCAGAAGGTAAAGCCCCTCCTCCTTATAGTGTCCACCCTCTAATAAAGGTGGGGCTCACCAAACTGGAGTTAACTTGGAATGTTTTGGAGGGCTGTTGAAAATCTGAAACCTAGCTTAGTGTGCTTTTAGTGATGCTGTTATTCCTTTGCTGTCTTTACTTGCTGCGTGTTTGGTGTACTTTAATGGTGCTGTTATTCCTTTGCTGTCTTTACTTGGAATTGTTTTGGGGCTGTTGAAAATTTGAAACCTAGTTTGGTGTGCTTTTAGTGGTGCTGTCATTCCTTTGCTGTCTTTACTTGCTGCAAGTTTGGTGTGCTTTTAGTGGTGCTGTTATTCCTTTGCTGTCATGATTTGGAATTGTTTTGGGGCTGTTGAAAATTTGAAACCTAGTGTGGTGTGCTTTTAGTGGTGTTGTTATTCCTTTGCTGCCTTTAGTGCTGCAAATTTCGCCCACCCTCCTGGCCCCTCAGTCTTAATTAAATGCCCTGTTAAATTGATTAACAGGTGCCACAGGAATAGCAGGGTTGTGGAGCAGGGGAGGGGCAGAAGGGTGGAAGCCCACCGGCACAACAAGTGTTTGACTATTTTTTTTTAAAGGAAAACAATAAGTATCTGAGGATCAGTGGCAGGATTTTCAGGACAGTAAAGTAATAATGAAGGAACCAGAAGGAGAGCTTCAGTAAAAGACAACTACTAGAATAGCAGTATAAGTGCAGTATAATGTGGGGAGTGGTGCAATGCAGTAGATGTGGGGCAGCTATATTCAGGCACATCTTTTGGATGCTGAGGTGCTGTCCTATCTGCAGGCATCTCTCTGGACTGTGGGATGAGGTAGCCAGATTCAGAGCAAAAGTAAACTGGGTCAGGAGTACCTTTGCCCCTATCCAGAGACCACCCAGTCCAATGCCGCTGCCTCAAAGGATGCCAAGAATGAGGAGCACTTGGATGACAGTGGGCTCGGGGAGGGTTAGGGCAATCAGGCAGAGGCACATCCCAAATCCTATTCTACTCCAGAACTCATATGCTGCACTGGCAAATGGGACATCCCAAATAGCGGCACCCAAAGAAGTGGAAGGGAAGGATGGGGAGATCAACTGAGGAGGTGACCTCAGTGGGGAGAGCAGTGGACCCCAGAGGAGGAGGAAGTGAATCCTGGTGGGGGACTCTATCATAAGAAGGATCCAGCTAGGAACACAAAAGGGGGAGGACAGGGAGGTGAGGTGCCTACCAGGTGGCATGGCATGGAGGGATGGGAGGAAGATCCTAGGGATCACCGGGAAGGCAAGACAGAGGGTGAGCAGGATGTCATTATCCACTTAGGTACTAATGACCTGGCAAACGGGGAGCCTAAGGAAGTTCAGGAAGAGTTTATATAATTGGGGAGGGGTCTCAAGCGAGTAGCTACATCTGTCACCTTCTCAGAAGTACAACCTGTGAGAGGCATAGGAGAATGTAGGGGTGCATGCACAGGAACTTTAACACATGGTTGAAGAACTGGTGCTGCAAGGAAGGGTTTGGATTCATTGGTGACTGGGGACCTACCTGAAGGGATGGGGGCTTGTTCAAGTCTGACAGCCTACATCATCCTGGAAGGGAATCCATGCACTCAATGATACGTTTAAATGCTACATGGACAAGCATTTAAACCATCCAAGGGGGAGGTGGCAGGCCAGCAAGGAGGGTACCTAATTGCCCACCCCCACATAGCTAGCAGTGGAACCAGTGAACAGGAGGAGGAAATATCTCTACAAAGCAGTGTGCAAAAGAGGGAGATAGGCACCCAAGAGGTGGATAGGCAGAAAGGGGGCAAAATTCAACAGGAGGGCAGACAGCAGGGAGAACCAGGGATAAGGAACAACAAGGGAGGGGGCTGGAGTAGAACGGCTAAACAGTCCAGGGAGTTCACATCATGGAAAGCCATGTTTTACAATATCAGGAACCTTAGCAACAAGTTGGAGGATCTGGAAGCTGCCATGGCACAGTTAGACCTGGACATTGTGGATATCACAGAGACCTGGTGTAATGATAATCATGACTGGGAGATGACCATACCCGGCCACAACATATTCAGAAGAGACAGGGTAGGCAGGAAGGGAGGAGGAGTGGCACTTTATGGGAAAGATGGCATAAAGGCCACAGAGATCCAGGAGGAACAAAACAGGGGAGAGATACTGTGGGTTAAGCTGGAAAGGAAAATGGGGTTAGCTATCCACACAGGGGTGGTCTACAAACCACCAGCCCAGAAGGAAGAGACAGATAGGGAGTTAATGCTAGCCATCCAAAGGATGGTGGACAAGGAGGAGGTGGTGCTGGTTGGAGATTTCAATATTCCAGACATGGACTGGAACCTCTCAGCAGCAGCATCAACCAGGAGCAGATTTATCCTGGAATCCCTTCAATGTGCCTTCCTTAAGCAACTGGTTATGGAACCAGCTCGACAGAAGGCAATACTGGACCTTGTACTCACAAATGGGTACAGCGTGATAGGCGTAACAGTGGGGGAGCACCTGAGGAACAGTGACCACAGGTCACTGCAGTTTGAAATCACAGAAGGAGCAGAACCAAACAGCACAAAAACATGTATCCTGGATTTTAGGAGGGCAGACTTTGGGAAAATGGGGACATGCTTCAAAAAGGCACTAATGGGAATGGGGAAGGAATCAGAGGTGGAGAAACAGTAGGCACTACTTAAAACAGGGATTAGAAGAGCAACAGAATTATGCATTAAGCAGGTTAACAAGGGAAAAAGGAAGATGAGGCTATTATGGTTTTCCAAGGAGGTAGTAGAGAAAGTGAAAGCCAAAAAGATTGCATTTAGGCAATACAAAAAGACAAAGGCACAAGGGGATAGGGAGAAGTACCAGGAGAAGCAAAGGGAGGCAGGGAGGTCAGTAAGGGAAGCCAAAGCTCAGACAGAAGAGCGCATCACAAAATCATTGGGTAGAGGGGACAAACATTTTTACAGGTACATAAGTGAGAAAAGACGGGCAAAGGGAGGGATAGTGAGACTGAAGGGGGAGGACGGGGACTGTGTGGAGGATGATGACAGTAAAGCTGACATACTGAACAGATATTTCTGCTCAGTCTTTACTGAGGAAGAGGAGGGTAATGGGCCTAAGGGAGTACAAGGGGTTGGTACGACGCAGAAATGAACACAGTTCCCTTTACACGGGAATGGGTCCTAAAGGAACTGGAAGGAATAAGAGTCGATAAAGCAGTGAGGCCAGATGGGGTGCACCCCAGGGTCCTAAAGGAACTAAGAGAGGTGGTGGCTGAACCCCTGGCAGTCCTGTTTAGCCTGTCACTGGAAACAAGGGAGGTACCCAAAGACTGGAGGACAGCAAATGTAGTCCTCTTATACAAAAGTGGGAACAAAGAGGAAGTGGGGAACTACAGACCAGTCAGCCTGACCTTGGTAGTGGGGAAGAGCATGGAAGCACTATTGAAGGAGAGATTGGTGGAACATCTGGTTGCCAACAAACCACAGGACCCAAGGCAGCATGGTTTTACTGGGGGGAGGTCATGCCAGACCAACCTCATTGAATTTTTCTACTGGGTGACAAGGGAGGTGGATCAGGGGAAGGAAGTGGACGTGGCCTATCTGGAATTCAGCAAGGCCTTTGACACTGTGCCACATGGAAGGCTATTAAACACACTGGGGAAGGGGTCACGTGATGTCTGGTTAGATGCAAGCAGCGCTGTGGTATTTCTGCGGCCCACCCGATCCACATTTCTGCTTATAAAATATACATTTTCAGCAGTCAACTAGATAGGAACCTATCTGAAGGGTACTACTAAAGGTCTGTTTGCCATGGAGGCTATCAAACTGCAGAATGGAGGTAACAGTGAGGCAGGAACTGCCTCACTGTACTCCCCCTACCTCGCCAGACAAGGCCGCAAAGAAACCAAAGCAGCACAGCTCCAAGGCAGCCCTGACCTTGCTCAGCAAAACAGCACCCACACACCTATCAGAAGAGTGCTTCCTAACTGAGATGAAACCTTTGCAAGAAGCAATTGCTCTTCTAACTACAGAAATAACCTCCCTGAAATCCAACTTATCAGATGTATCCAGACAAGTAAGAGACACTGACGCGACAGCAATATCGCTGGAAAAGTGGAGAGCAACTACAGACCCAGAACTGGTGTTAATTAAAAGACAACTGGCTAAAATGGAAATCAAACTAGAGGATTTAGAAGGATGCAGCCATTGCAATAACCTGGTAGTCATTGGACTTCCTGAGGGGGAGGAAGGCTCCTCTCCTACTGTTTTTGCTCAAAAGTTACTGGAGAAAATAGCTAGCCCATCACCTAATGGCCCTTCGTATGTGGTGGAATGAGCTCGTCAGGCACTGCGCCCTAAACCAGATCCAAGCTCACCCCCCATCCTTTCCTCCTGAAACTTCTGAATTTTTTTGGATAAACAGCACATAACTACTAAACTCAGAGAAGTACAAGCAGTGATGTGGGAAGGACGTCAGATATGCATTGCACAAGATCTGCCAGCTTCAGTCAGGCAAAAAAGGGTCTCTTTCCACACCACTATCTCCCAGCTCATACCTGCAGGAGTGCGTTTCAGAATGCTATACCCAGCACAACTACAAGTCAGGATTCAGGATAAGTGGCACGCATATGATTCCAATGAGAAAGCAGTACAGGAGCTACAGAGACTCTTGCCCTATCTATTCAAAAAATAATCTATCTACAGGAGGAACTCTATAATCGGGTAGGAAGAAATAATGGAGGGTTAAATCCCAATGAGGGGAAATACCAATGGGGCAAAAGAAAGGATCACTGAGATCAATAGAATGGTCCAAACTCTGGACTGCAATAAAGCATGTTTGGGATATAAACAGAGAATCTTTATTTTGTACTAGCGAGGGTTTGGAATGATGCCTCGCTCTATTGCAGGAAAGACTGTTGCCGAATTACAAAGCAGACTGGTCCTGGAATTTACACTTCAGAGATAGATATTTTCTTAACTGTGAACAAATGATCCAGTTCAACAGTATCTGGGGGAAATTCCATTCAAGTCACGCATCTGAGGAACTGTGACTGGTGGTTTGTGCACTCGGATTTAACAGTGTCTGCAGCCTCTCGAGGATGCACACAATCGTGGTGGTGCAGAAGATGCATAACTGTTGCAGCAAGGGCTACATGATAGTGTGCAGAGCTGCAGAGGGAAGGACTGGTAGCATCCTTTAAGTGAATAGACTGAGTTAAAGGGAACTCCAACTAATTAAAGCTATGTGATTTTTTCTGTTTATATTTCTGCCTTTCAGATATGGCACCTGTTGTGCCGATAAAGATAAATAAGGGGCAAAGAGCAGCACATAAGACTTAAGGGAGATGTTTAAGTTAGGTTAAATCAGAAGGGCAAGATATTATAGACCCTTCTCAATATTAGTTAGTTTTAAGGATTGTGAGAAACCAGAAGTGCGGATATATTACCCTTACAATTAGGGGGTTTAACCAAAAATAATAATAAAATGTACTAACAAGGCATATAAAACTAGGGTAATGAACACTAATTCCTCGGAGTAACCAATAGGGATGTGTATGTTTATAATACTCATTAGAGCAGGAGTACCCACAATGTAATGATACAGTACCAACCTAATTTATAATAAATATGGGGCAAAGTTTTGGCCCCGACACAAGTTTTCTGTGGGAAGGATAGTAGAAAAGAGAGGTTTCTATTTTTAAAGAGAAATATCTCGCTTTTTCGTTTTCTTTTTTCTCCTCTCTTCCTTCTTTTTTTATTTCTCTAGGGGAAATTTGATGTTAATAAGTGACAGTTCTGATATCAAGGTTGGCATTTTAAATGGCACGGGGGAAGTGGGAGGACCGGGGCGCGTTGAGACTGGTAGCATCATATATCATATCGAGGGAGGGATTCCTTTATTCACCTGATTGAACTGTACTAGGTAGACTAGTTGAGGAAAGGGTCAGAAAGACTCTCAGACTTCTCCAGGATCAAAAGAAACAAGTAAACAATGTAAAAGAGATGGTGAAGGAAAAGAAAGGTAAGGGGGAGGGTGGATGCAGGGAGGGACAAGGGAGGAATGTGTTGGCAAGTACTGGCATTATGGGGGGGTAAGAGGGGAGGGACACCATGTCATCGGCTAATAGAGGGATTATTTGGTGCTTTATTTTCCAGCCAATTATGATTTATTACTATAATTCAGAATGTCTAATAGATATAAGCTTATGACATAGAATGTGAAAGGGATGCGCAGTAAATGTAAACAATACAGGGTCCTTAAGCACTTGCAAGTGACTAAAGGACAGATAATTTTCCTTCCGGAAACACATCCTCTAGATACAGAAGCAAATTTATTATGAAGAATGCAGATAGGCCAAGTCTACGCAGCAGGGTCGTCCAGCTAGAGTAAAGGTGTGGCAGTCTTGCTGACAAGGAACTTGGGTTTCCAATGCAGTCAATGCATCCGGGATCCATTGGGGAGATATGTGTTTGTATGTGGAATACTGGAGAGATCTGATATTGTACTGGGATCCATATATGGTCCTAATGTAGATACCCCCTCCTTCTTTATGGAACTGCTTACTATATTGTTACCTTTTTTGTCGGTGCCCTTGATATTAGGGGGTGACTGGAATTTATAATTTTCCCCAGATGCAGATAGAACAGGCAAAACAAAAGCAGGGTTATCTCCAGCACAGAGAGCTATTAGAGACATAACAGATAAACTGGGACTATGTGACCCATGGAGGGTTTCATACCCGAGAGGGAGGGAATACACTTTTCGATCAGCAATACATGGAACCTCTTCCCGTATTGACTATTTCTTGCTCAGTAAACAAATTCTACCAGATCTCATGGACTGTCAGATCTCTCCAGAGGTCAAATCAGATCACTCTTCACTGATCCGCACTGTATCTTTATGTTCCAATCAGAAGGTAGAAACAACATGGAAAATAAACAACCAGTTATTGAAAGACAAAAGCATACTAGAAAGTCTAAAAACTAGTACTGAATATTACACACATCACAACCAGAGCTCCACAGATCAAGTGAACATGGAATGGAGGGGATTAAAATACTTCCTTAGGAGAGAGTTAATAAAAATTGCTTCTAGACAGAAGAGAAATAGGGAAAAACAACTACTAACATTACTAGAAAATATTAGAAAACTGGAAAAAATCTGAATCCCCTAACTAGTGAAACACAAAAACAGGAACTCACTCGCCTGCGAGCTTGCTATAATGATTTGTTGGGTGAAAAAGCCGAATATGCAATTATCAAAACCAAATCCAAATATATAGACCAGGGAGAAAAGGTTGGAAAACTCCTTACCCTGAGGGTAAAGCAGCAGGAGACATCGAGAAGGATCAATGCAATCAAATCTAGGGAAGATGGTACTCTCAAAACAAATCCTAAAGAAATAGCGATGGAATTCCAAGAATTCTATACAGAGCTATACAGGGCTAGGGCTAACCCCGCTCTGGTAGATAGCATTGATTCTTATTTATCTGAATTACCTCTACCTAACTTAACTGAGAAACAGAGAATGCTACTAATATCCCCCATCACAGAACTAGAGATACAAAGGGCAATCAACACATTACCTTCAGACAAGGTACCGGGACCAGATGGATTCTCCCCCAACTTCTACAAAGAACTGGGGAAGGAACTGTCTGCATGGTTGCTTTTATTATTTCATAGCATTTTAAAGGGAGAGAGTAGGGACCTCCACTTTATGAGGCTTTGATTGTGGTATTGCACAAAGAGGGGAGGGACCAAGAACTCGTATCAAACTACAGGCCAATCTCACTGCTAAACTACGACCTTAAGATACTGGCAAAAACTTTAGCTATTAGATTGAATCAGGTAATGCCCTGCCTCATCTGCGCAGAACAAGTGGGATTCAAGGCAGGAAGATCATCCTCAGATCATCTCAGGAAATCAGATCATATATTCTCTGTCTCCAGAGACACTAATATGCAGGCAGTTCTGATGTCACTTGATGCAGAGAAAGCTTTTGATAGGGTAGACTGGAAATTCTTGTTTCAGGTATTACACAAGTCCAGTTTCCCTCCTCTCTTTGTGCAATGGGTTCAGGCATTATACACCTCACCTAGTGCACGTGTATACTGCAATAGAACATTTTCATGCAGCTTTCCCCTCTCCTCGGGTACCAGACAAGGCTGCCCGCTATCCCCCTTACTGTTCAACCTATATCTGGAATCCCTTCTAACTCAGATTAAAATAGATCCTGAGATTCAGGGAGTCAAAGTTGGGAACCAGGAGCTTAAACTATCAGCATATGCTGATGATACACTGCTGCACTTGACGAGCCCAAGAGAATCAATAATTAAAACTCTACAAGTGATTAGAGAATTTGGGGCATTATCTAATTACAAGTTAAACCTGGAGAAAACTAAAATATTCCCTCTAAACACTGTATCCCATAAAAGTGAATTGGTGGACCTAGGAGTGCAATGGGAAGGCAAACAGCTGTAATACCTAGGTATTATCCTAATAAGGAGCACAAAATCTTCCAGAGAATGCAACTTGGATAAATTAGTGCAGGTTATTAAGCAAGGCCTGGAAAGATGTAATAAGCTACCGCTGTCCCTTTGGGGAAGGGTTAATTTAGTTAAAATGAACATATTACCACATATTTTCTACCCCATCAACATGTTAAACCTATGGTTACCTCAATCATGGCTTGCTAGGATCCATTCCCTGCTAACAGTATTTATTTGGAAAAACAAAAAGTCTCGTACGGCCTACAATAAACTAACAGCCCCCAAGAATAAAGGTGACCTGAGACTCCCACATTTTAAACTATATTACTGGGCAAGTCAGACAGCAAAATATATGAGATGGATGAATCTGAACACTGATCCAGACCCATCCCAATACAAACCCTTTTGGTTACTATTAGAAAAGGACATGTTGGCAGCTTTAAAACTAACACTGGAAGCCCTCCTATACATATCACCTAAATTACTCCCTCAGACATTCAGGAACAACCCAGTTGGAATGTCAGTAAGAATTCACACACAGATGTGCACTTCTTTAACTTATAAACACTCACAGGATCCGAATCAACCGTTGGTGGGAAATCCAAACTTTAAAATTGGAGGTAATATGATTACAAATAACTGGATTTCACAATTATCTGGGAAAAGGATCACAGATTTATTGGAGAATGGAAAAGTCCATACCACGGTTGAAATTTTAAATAATAACAAACTAGACCTCAAACTTAGTCTTAAAGTATCCCAACTCAGACACGATAGTTAAATCCCAGCTGAATATTGATCTGAGAAAAAAGGGGAATTTCTAAGCCATTTCACCCAGCTCACCACAGGAAGGCATGCCATCTCAGGGATTTACTCCAATCTCTTGGACAAAGTTTTCCCAAATACTGTAGGAACCTCTAAATACTGGGATAAGCAATTTCCAGAGAAGATACTTAACTGGTCTAAAATTTGGCGAGATATGCACAGGTACACATCTCAAGACAGACTGAGGCTAATGTAGTACCAAATTATGCATAATATGTACTATACACGGGAAAGGCTGGCTAAAATGGGCAAAGACCCTAATGCAATATGCAATCACTGCAGGATAGAGGTGGGATCATTATATAACATCTTTTGGGACTGTCTGAAAATAGCCCCCCTCTGGTCCCTAATAAAACAAAGGGCAGATCCTTTACTAGGTATAATAGAATACATAGAACCATTAGCCTGTTTGGTGGGAGATTACTCTTCTATAGTTGTCACGGAAAGAAGGTTCCATATAAATCTGATTGCTACGTCAGTCAAAAAATTAGTCCTCAGACACTGGCTGGACAATGAAGTAATATCTTATAAAGAATGGCTACAAGAACTACTGTTTAACTTATCTGTAGAGAAAATTATAGCTAGTGTAATTAATTGTTTGCCTAGATTTGATAGAAGGTGGAGTAAATTACAGACTTTGTATGCTTTATGAAAATCCCAGAATATGGATAAGGCTGGCATTTTCAGAGCTAAACCAATCCGTTGCCATGGGGTGGGGTGGGGAGGGAGGTATGTGTAGTGTATTGTATTGTAAAGTAATGTGATGTGATGTCTTGTACTGTATTTAGTTTTTTTTGTGGATCTGTAACAAAACGAATAAAGCAATTTAAATATAAAAAAAAAACCACACCCGGGAATATGGGAGTGGGCAGGACAGTAGTGTGGTTGGTGAGTAATTGGTTGGGCAGCAGGATACAGAGAATGGTGGTAAATGGCCATCACTCCACAGAAGGAAGAGTAACCAGTGGGGTACCACAGGGATCAGTGCTGTGACCGGTCCTATTCAATGTCTTCATCAGTGACATTGCACAGGATCTAGAAGGCAGAATTTCCTTGTTTGCTGATGACATGAAGCTCTGAGACAGAGTGGACATGCCAGAGGGTGTAGACAGAATTAGGAGGGACCTGCAGAAGCATGAAGAATGGTCAAGGGTTTGACAGTTGAAATGCAATGCAAAGAAGTGCAAGATAATGCATATGGGGCACAAAAACCCTGGAACAACATATCAGTTGAGGGGTGAGGATACAGCATGCACCAAGCAGGAAAAGGACCTTGCGGTTTTCATCTCTGATGACCTCAAGGTAGGGAAACAGTGCAACAAGGCAGCAGGAAAAGCAAATAGGATGCTGGGATGCATAGGCAGGGGCATCACCAGCAGGAAAAGGTAGGTCATTACTCCACTATACAAGACACTAGTGAGGCTCCACCTGGAGTACAGTGTAACAAAGATGGTACAGGGATTGCATCAGAAGTAGGACTTGAATATGTACTCCTGGAGGAGAGGAGGGAGGGAGGGAGGGAGAGAGGGGATATGAGACATACCTTACAGGGAGAAACAGGGTGTGGGAATACACTATTTTCTAGTGAAAAAGATGTTCCATAACTAGAGGGCATGGGATGAAGTTGGAGGAAGGGCGAAGGGTGATTGAGAGGAAACGTGAGGAAGAATTTCTTCACAGAAAGGGTGATGGACAATGGGAACACCCTGCCAGAGGAAGTGGTGGGAGCTGAAACAATCACAGGATTTAAGAATGCATGGGATAGACATAGGGGAATCATGGAGGTCAGGGGTAAGGGGCAACCAACTTCTAGAAAAATGTAAAGGGAACTTACAAGCTCAAATGGGCAGACTGGGTGGGCCATAGGCCCTTATCTGCTGACAGTGTCTATGTATCTATGTAACATAGGAAGAAGTCTGGGAAGAGCCTGCTCCAGTGATTACCGGAAGACCCCCCAAGCACTATCAATTCTCAGATCATGAGATACAGTGATCCCTAGACTTTTCCACTCACCTGCCATAACTTTACCCAATTCCACCCCATGCCTGGCGGTGCAGAACAAAGCACTAAGAGAGCACATGGACAGACTTCTGAAGAGCGACCT
The DNA here is from genome assembly GCA_016271365.2 of Neoceratodus forsteri. Taxonomy (NCBI): domain Eukaryota; kingdom Metazoa; phylum Chordata; order Ceratodontiformes; family Ceratodontidae; genus Neoceratodus; species Neoceratodus forsteri. The sequence continues at coordinate 721,944,902 of CM057454.1, forward strand.
GGCCAATGCTGAGTACAGAAATGGTGTATGGTTGGAGCCAGGGGCTGCTAAGTGAACCCATGTGAGGGAGTTGCCTGAGTGGTCTCTGGCTGAGACATGGATCAGAAGATGTATCTGTATAGAATACCTCACAGCAGAGTACCCGTACATCTCCGAACACCTCTGGGATGTGAATGAGGAAACGAGATCAGACTGTTTTTTTAGGGAAATGTGCAACAAGCTGCAGTCTCAACCTGGAGGAACTGGTCACCCCTCTCAGCAACTGTTCTAGAAAGCCTGTGCCATGTACTTCTCTGGCCCTTGGGCTGGCCTCACTTTGTTCAAACATTTTGCGTTATTGCAAAACCTGGCAGGATGTAGGGTTAAGTTCTACATTATTTCAAAAGACTCATTTGGCAAGGAAACCTCCAAGCCTGACCCAAACTACTATTTCCCCTGGGGTAGTAGGCCCCCTAGCTGGGACAAAGTGAACTGAAACACCTGAGACTGCACCAGGACTGTCATAGAAACATAGAAGTTGATTGCAGATGAGGACTGCAAGGCCCATCTAGTCTACTCATTTCTTTTTCTACCTTATGAATGTGCCATAGGCCTTTACTCTGTCAATGGCCTATCTAGTCATACTCATCTGTACTGCTCCCTTATGCCTTTCCCATGCCTGTTTGAAGCCCTGCATTGTATTCATATCCACCACTTCCTGAGGTAGGCCGTTCCATGCATCCACCACCCTTTCTGTCTTGTGATTCACACTATTTCAGTGAAAAAGAAAAATGACCAATAATTTCTAACCCACTGGCATGCTTGGGTTTCTGGCATTGTTGAAAAGGAACTAAACAGTGCCCAGGGAGGAGTTCTGTTTTCCACCGAGATGACTGACACTTAATCATTTGCTTACCCTCCCTGAGACTCTAAAAATATTTTGGATTTGTTAATGTTTGTTAAAGAAGAAGAAAAAGTTACTTTTTGTATGTTTGAGAAAGGTTTATACATTTCTACTTCGGCGTGCATGGAGTATGACTGGGAGATTGACTGGTGTGTAAATGGTGAGTATGTATTTAAGCAAAAAAGTTATTCATTTGCAGTTTCTAGTTTATTCATGTTTAAAGTGACAGCCTGGTGTATAATTTTTAGTTTTATAAAAATGTTTTCATATATTTTATATAAAATTGTCTTCCCTTGCTCTTTAACATAGAGCTAGAAGGGAGCTTTAGGGATGGGGAATGGTGTAACCAATAGTCAGAGGACTATGTGGGGAGTGTGCATTACCCACAGGGTTGCCCATGGTCCCCAGTGGCCTCCTGCCTCATTTCCAGGAGGAAATGGTTTAAAAGAAGGGGAGAGTGTAACCCCCCCTCTTCTGGTGTGCTTTCTAGTCTATCTTGTACCCCTTCCCCTTTTCCCTTTAGTAGTGCCATTTAGTTTGGAGAGTGCCCTCTGGCCTTGTTCTTATGCTGCCACCAGTGTGCAGCAGCAAGGAAGGTATTTAAGGCTCTGGTTTTGCCTGGGAAAGAGAGAGCAGGAGTCAGCAGTGTGTAGTAGAGACAGGTTTGAGGGGGGTTCTACCTTGGGCTAGTAGGCTGTAATTATGCAGCGTAGGTGTGATGCAGGGTGGGATACTCTGCAGGGAGGGTGTGCAGAGGTAACAGCAGTCATGAGGTCAGGGATGGTGGACATGAGCTGCAGGGGTGTGAAGTAGGCTGAAAGGCAGAAGAAACAAGAGCACAATAGTGCCAGCTTCCCCTCTGTGGCACGGGGTCCCAGTTCCTCCCATTTAAGGTAAGGGGCATCCAGGTAGTGGGGCTGCTGCAGCAAGTCACTTATGGAGGTGGCAGCTCTGAAGTGCCATTACCCATGTGGCACGCTGCCAGTGAGAAAGTCAGACTGGATGAAAGAGTTTGGTCTAGGATTTGCCATGGGGCCTGCCATGCCCTTGTCTGGGGCAGGCCCAGGGACCTACCTTGCCCATGTCTGGGGTAGGTCCATCAGACCCATTAATGGCCAAGGTTTATCTGGGGAATTGAGAGTAAGGAAGGATAGGAGCCACCATTTCTACTAATTGCAGCCTGGTGCCGGTTGGAGAAGCCCTAAGAGTATGGTGCACCGCTTGTGGCTCAGGAAACTGTTTGTGAGGATACCATTTGGGAGCAGCTGTGGAGGCTTAGGCTGCAAATTTGCTCTGAGGTCTTTATGGCTTGGCTGGCACTGGAGGAGTAAGGCACTCCTCCAATAGAGGGTTCAAGCAATTAAGCAAAACAAATTGTGTTTATTTATTTATGTATTTATTTGTGATCTTGGAATTAATACCTTTGAGAACAAGCTCATTACATAGGTTCCACATCAGATGAGAAACAAAACAGTGCTTTTATGCATCAAGAATGTAAGTATTAAACAAACCAAGCTATTCTAAGACAAGGATATAGAATAAAAACAACATATTGGCATTGTACAGAGTATGTCAAGTACGTCAAGTATGACATTACATAAGTTCCATGTCAGAGGGGAGTCAAAAACAGTATAAGCTTCAAAAACAGTATAAGCTTCACCTAGGGTTGGACTGGTGGAAGACGTCAGGGGGTAGAGTGCCACTCAGGTCCGAGAAAGCTTCATTAAAAGTATTTAAAAGTATTTGCTATGGTACAAGGATCCATGGTTGGTATGCCCTCTATGTTAAGCATTGTGGGGGGTGACTTGTTATCTTTTCCAGTGAATTATTTTGAGTTTGACCAGAATTTATGGCCATCATTCCATGACCATGTGAGGGCATGTTTATAAGGTTTTTTACTGCATGGATGCCCTCGTGCAGTCATTTTGGGCTTTTTTGTAGTTCTGGATGCCGATCAGTTTACCAGTAGTTGGGGATCTTTGCCACAGATGGTCCCTTGCTTTCATGTGCTCAAAGAGTTTGGGGGAGAACCATGGATTACTATGCCCTTTGATTTTACGCTTTTTTAGCGGAGCATGCCTGTCACACACAACATTGAAATGGTGGATAAATTGATCTAGAACTATGTCAATGGTACTGAAGGAATAGGCTAAGGACCAGTCCTGGTGACGGAGGTCAGATTTTAGCAGCTCAAGATGCCCATGCTTAAGGATCCTGTTTGTGATTGTTCTAGCTAGGGGTTTCAAGTAATTATTGGACCAGCGGAAGAGGACCAGAAAGTGGTCACTACATACGTCCGGGAGTACTGTTGTGTGCGAAATATGGTTGGAACGGTTAGATAATACTCAGTCAAGAAGTGTGGAAGTTCCAGTCTTGTAGTTCATCCTTGTGGGTGATACAACTAGCTGAGAATGGGGAACTGCTGAAACTGCATCCTTGTAAGGGTTACCGACAGGGGAGAGCTAATTGACGTTTAGGTCCCAAAGCAGAATGATTTTGGAGTTAAGATTAAGAGAACCTAGGCACTCCATAAGTAAATCCAAGCCTGGTGCCTTCTGACCTGGAGGAATGTATACTGTCAGCACAGTAAGGATTTTGTTGCACTCACCTAGAATGCAGGTGTTTGCATATGCACCTCAGTGTTTGGCAGTGAAAGTGCTGTGCTCTGGAGGTTCGCCCGGAGGTAGATTGCATAACCTCCTCCACGTTTAGTCAGTCTGTCCTGTCTGTACACAGTATAAACAGGAATTGAGACTGCAGCATCAGTTGTATTGGGGGACAGCCAGGTTTCAACTATTGATAAAATGTCTGGGTTATGTTGCAGAACCCAGACTCTGAGGATGTTCCTTTTAGGAAGGAGGCTGCAGATGTTTAATGAGGCAATTGTCGGTTTTCCTGTTACTTGCTGAGTGGCAATGGCAATGGTTGACTGAGGAGGGCCAGGGTTGGGGTAGATATTGCCTGAGAGCTGCAGTAGCAGCAGTGTTATTCGACAAAGGTATCTTTCAGATGCTTGTTGTATTTAAATTGACCACACTGTTTGCGGTATGAGGTGTTTTTGTTCTGCATGCTAAAAATCCCTGGTAGGTGGGCAAGTGGGGGCACTTGGCCATTGAGATAAAGACCCCCGGCAAGTGGATGACATCTAAAGTTTGGGAAGGATGTGAAAGTTGTTATACTGTACAAAGATGTAGTTACAGTGCTGTATGCAGACCATACGCTGCCCTGCGGTTCTGGCAGCACTGGTTCTGGTGGAGTTGCCATCATGTGTCTGGTAAACATTATGAGGGTGAGCAGTGGAGCTCTCCTCAGTAATAAGGCACATGTCAGGGATATAATGAGTGTAATTAGCTTTTTGATGGGAAGTTAAATAGAAAGAAAATTAACCTTAAGAAAAGAGAGCTACCAGAAACAGTAGTATCCCTTTAAGAAGAGAGGGATGCCTGAGAAAGGCAGTCAGCCTATAAGGGGCATGGGTGGTGACTTCAAACTCAAACAAGAGAATTTAATAGAGGTTGGCGTGGGAGAAAATTCAGTAAGAAATAGCCAGCAATTCATTAAGAAACAGCCAGCAGCAGGCTCTGTGCATTTTAATAGGGGTTTCTGTAGAAGAAGCTACAAATCTAAGGAGCCATTTATCATATAAAAACTTGCTGCACACTGATTGGGAAAATGAACCTGAAAGTGCAGTTTGACTGCTTCTTGCTCTCAGCCCCATGGAACAGCTCCAGTTTCATGTATCTCTTAATCCAACTGGTCTGGGCCCAGAATAAAGTTATTGGTTTGGAAAGAACCCATGATTGGCATCTATTTTGTGATCTAGTGAAGTGTATAATAATGAATTTGTTTTTTAAACTGCTGTCATAGCGCTTTTGTCCCATGAGAAAAAGAGAATCCTGCCCCCCCCCCACCCAAGCCTGGGGACAGTAGCATTTTGAAGTCACCTGAACTTGGAGTTGTTTTGGGACCATCGCCACCGGGTCCAGGAGATTCTGCTGGGGAAGAGGTAGGCCGTTCTATTTAAGAAGATATCACAAGGTAGGCCACCTCTTTTCATCATGTTTCAGCAGCAAGAAGTGTCATGGAGTGTTTCTGGTCTGTGGTCCCTTTCCCTCTCCACTAGATATGCAGTGAAGTTTTACTTCACCAGAGTAGTAGAGGTGAAGTGGCCCACTCCACCTCAACGATGCAGCAGTGGAAGTGGCCATTGAAATGCAGATTACCGTCAGCATCATAATGAGACTTCTGCTGCTATGACTCCACGCTATCATTATTTTCTTCAAAGGCAGAGTGAGTGAGCACTGTAACAGCCCACAGATCACATGGCTCACAGTCTGCAGGTCACATGCTCTGCAGAAGTTAACTGCGCAAGAGAGCAAGATTTTCACTTTCGCCTTACCTACAGTAGTGTGAGAGAAAGAGCTGTCTGTGAGAGGAGACAGAGAGATAGCAAAAAATATAAACCCCACATCTGAACTGGAGCAATGTCCGGGCTAGTGGTCCCCTCCCTGAAGCAAGAGGTAGTGGTGCCATGGAAACACCACCTCTGGTGGCACCTACCAGTGCCCCCCCAGTGCCACCACCTACCATGGCCCCTGTGCCAGCAGCTCAGCAGGAAGTGAGGGAGGAGCCGCAGCAGTCGCAGCCACAGCAGCATCAACAGCAGCAGGTTTCCCCGCCCCTGGCCCTAACTGAGCACCAGCAGCAGGCAACAACATCTGGGACCCCTCCTGCCTGTGTCCAGTCTTCCCCACAGCTCATTAGTGTGGGAGTTCTTAACTACACTGCCTGCGGACACCACTGTAGGGAAGTGCAATCTGTGTGGTGAGGTGATGCACCGTGGCCCCAAGGGAAGTCATCTCGGCACAGGTGATCAGTGCACCCACCTATACAACCACCACCCTGCAAGTTGGCAGGCCAAGCTTGCCGAACAGGGCAGAAATGTGCCTGCAGGCCCTGCTGGGCAACAGGTGGCAGCATGGCCTCCACCTTTACGTGGTGTCAAGCAGGGGCAGGCCATGGAGTAAGTGGCTGCTCCACAATCTGCAGGTGACAGTGGCAACCCTGCATGACTACCTGCCACACATGCTGATTTGGGACTGATGTGGAGTGAGTTGGACCATGTAAACCACTGGATAGACAACATGGAGCAGTGGTTGGAGCACATGGAGGTGCACCAACTCCAAATAATGGACATGGTTCAACTGCTGCTCTCACACCATAACATTGATTATTAGTTTTTGTTTGTCCTTGCACCCATCAGCCTCTCTGTGAAAAAGTAGTTCTTGACATTGCTCCTGATTCACCCCACCGTCTTCAAATTTTGCCCCCTTGTTCATGCACATCTCTTTTTCTGAAAGATGCTGCCCTGTTGTACGTTGTTGATTTCCTTTCAGTACTTGATCATGTCTATCAAGCCCTCCCTTTCCTTGCGGTTATACATATTAAGCTTTAGACTCCACAATATTTGGGAAAACAGTTAACTTGTTGTCACAGGTTGAAATTGGGGCAATACTCATGTCATCAGCAACTTCACTACCACTAGTGGGGACAACAGCATCTCCAACCATGATTGAAGCTACTGATTGCGCTGTAAAAAACACAGTCAGAGAAATCCCTTTACTGACATCAACTATGCACTTCTGCTGCATACTACCACACCCATGGCCACTCTTGCCACTGGCAGTAGTGCCATGGCCAGAAGCATCTTTGCATGCACTTCTCTTTGCAGGCATTTGTGGGATTACACAGAAAATTCACAACAAATTGAGATTTCTGAAATTTGGGGTGGATGGGAAGCCAAAAAACAACAATTGTGGCTTACAGATACAGATAGGGCACTAAACAGATGCAAACTATAAAGAGATGCAGCCACACAGGCAAAAAAAAGCACCACAAACAGTGGTCACACAAATCCCAAACTGGAAAACTAAATTATACCTTTTGCAGGTTGGGGGGGCGTTGCAGTAGCAGTCCACAAGCTAGGTAGAAGGAAACAGTAAAAAATACCACAGATGGATAACTGATTCAGAGTGCAGTGAGTACTGTGTGGCACAATAAAATGTGTCTGATTTGATCGTGTGCACACACACACTCACACACTACAAGTAATGCACAGAAAATTTAACAGTGCAGTACACTATATAAACAAATCTTTTAAATAGAATGAAAATATGCACTGCACAACAACAAACAGAAAATAATTATCAAAAATTACTTCAGGTATTACTGTGTGTACATAAACACATGAATACTAACACACACTACTAGTACAAAACAGTTAGAAAGACTGCCTTTCCCATGTGAATCTCACTCCGCCACAGATACACCCCTCCCCCGAAGCACACTTCAGCAGAGTCTGTCAGTGCACAGGTTGAGTATTCTAAATTAACATTCAAAATGCATACAAAAACAATCAACACATGTCCAAAGGGCCAGGTCAAACTATGAAGAATTATGGTCCCTAGACCCTAGTGGCTCCCTAACCCTCAGTCCTCCTACCATTTCAGAGTTGGTGAGCTCCACATCAAGAATGGCAGCCTGCCAAGTGGGTTCCTTAACCAGCTGCACTAGCAGGCAGTCCTGTAATTGATACAGCAGGGCCTGACTTCTGGAGTGCCTGACCAATGGAATGACCCAATCAACATCTGGCAAGTTTAGATTTCTGACTAGCACCACTACTCACTTTGTCACCCCCTTTCTAGTTATGCCCCTAGCTTCTTACCTATCTCTTCCTGTTGTCCTAGAGGTCTATAGACCACCCCCATCTGTAATTTCTTGCCTGAGAATGTCATGAGTTGAGCCTACAGTGACTGTTTCCCCATTACCCCCCTTGATGTTTCTATACTCCACTGCCTCTTTGCCTTCCCTGGCATATAGGGCTATGCCTCCTCCTTTAGCTTGTTCTATGTCACATCTAAATATGGTATAGCCTGGGACTGCAGGGTCCCGATTGTTATTCTCTGTTGCTTAACAGTGACAGTCACCATTAACTGGCACTCAGTAATTTTATTTCCCAGACTCCTGACATTAAGGCAAACCCTTTCCCATCTTTCTCCTGATCCCTTTTTTTTAGCCATTTGTCACCTTTATTCTTCTTTCGTGTACTTATTTATTTTTTTTCATGCTGAATGTAGGCTTTGTCAGCTCCACTTCATTGGCCTCTTCCGAAACCTAATTTAATCTTCAACCTTGCTGTTATCCACCTTGATAATACAATTCCTCTGTTCAGGGGGAGCCCTTGCCAGGTTCCCCACTCGCTCTCCTTTCTCAGTGCTTCCCCTAGCCTCCATCTCCTCTGCAGTCAGTTTAAGTTGTCCAATGTAGATGTCAAACATCTGTCCCAGAGCACTGATCCCCTCTCTTATCAGGTGAAGGCCATCACCCTTGAAGAGCTACCTGTGCCGGAAACCCCTCATCCCCCAAAAAGTGGTATTCCACCACTTTTTGTTTTGTAGACTCTATTTGTGCACCTTCAGACTGGGGCATCTCAGAGGTGCCTGCTAGATCTGGACCTTCTACTCCCCACTGAGACCCTTCCTCCAATGGCTCTCCCCACCAGGACTTCCCAGCCCTTGGATCACCCCCCGGAGGAGGGTCCACCTCACCTACCTTGGCAGCACTTTCTGAAATTCTGGGGTTGTCCTGTGTGGATGGCACCTGGAGACCATTGCAGTAATGGTCCAGTGTTGGGGATGTAAAGCCAGATCCCAGGGGCCCTTGTTGCCTCCCAAGTCCTCCGGGGATTTTAAGTTTTCCCCCACAGGAGTGTGGACATGCAATGATGTCATGGCACTATGTGTTGAAGTCTGCCACTGTTCCTCCCCGCAGTGATGGCACTACATCCCTGCATTGCCCCTGAGTTCTCTCAGGAGTCACTAGAGAGTGGTGTGAGACCCCAACCCCTCCTCAGGGAAGGGAGAGCAGTCCTCCGGATACTCGATCCCTTGCCTCCCCTGCTGACCCCCGGTAGCCCGAGTCTGTTCCCGAACCCAGTTTGCTGGTGTGGCATGAGGTATGGCATCCAGTGCCTCAACCCTCAGTGCCACCGGGCCGGCTGTACTCCTCCACTTGACACCATCCCTTCAACCACACATTAAACTCCTCATTCTCTTCCTTTCTTACTCTATCTTTCCCATTCCCCCTTTTCCACAATGGGAGGACCTCGTAAAAGACCAGGGAAGTCAAGTGCATCTTCAATCTGTCCAGAGCCTCTAAAAGTTCATCTTCACTGCCTTCAGAAGCTGGTTTGCCAGATTGTTTGGTACCAGGGGTACCAGCACCCCCCAGTTCCCCCATCCCCTTCTCCAACACCCCTCTATCCTTCTATCTTATCTATATCCTGGAAGGCTGATGCACAAGGGAGACATCTGACCATTTCACTCTGCTCTCCTTCCCTCCCCTGCCAATTATCCGCTCTACTCCCTTTATCACTGAGTCCCCAATTTCTAAGACTCTGCTTGCTGGCTTTCTCCTGCTCACTGCCCCCCAAAGGTACCAACAATTCATTCTGCCCATTTCCCCTAACTCAAAGCCCCTCCAATGGAGTCAGGAACCTTAGCCTCCTTTAGGGATGCAAAGCAATTTGCTGTCTGGATGGCGTGAGACTGGTTGAATCCCTTTTGGCTTCCCCTGCCACCCTTTCCCCAGTTACTTTTCAGCAGCAAGAACCAGTCAGCTAGCTAAGCTGCAAATAGTCTGCCTCCCCAGTTTCTAGTACATCCTTTTTTTAAAGCTTTTATTTTTAATTTTAGAGTGCATCTGTAACAAAATGCTATTTATTAAATAAAAATAATGTTGAAATAAACAACTGTGTTATGTTTTTGCCTCTATTAACCTTCTTCTGAGTTCTCAGAGTTGAACCATTGTACAGGACATAACATAATGTAACTGTGGTCACTTCACCATTCTACTGCTGACAATAATAGGAAAACTGAGCCCCATTGCACAGTAAAAAGAAAATTAATTTTGCTACTATGGGTGTGATCATGAACTATGCCAGCATATACACTGTTTTATATGTAGCCAACACACTTTGCTTTTCACCATGATGCCAGTCTGATTTTGGTTTTGACTGATTAAGAGTAATAGTAATGTGCTCCGTAACAGAAGAAGAACAGCCCAGTTTCCAGTTGCCTTGGCGGCAACTTGGTGGTCCTTTCCCTAGGCCTCAGTGGCTGTCGAAAGGTCTGCTCAAAAGCAGCACCCTACATTCACAGTGGAGGTGCAGGCTGCCCTTGCAAAGGAGTACATGGCCAGGGAGGGCATTATAGGGAGGAATAAGGTTCCCCAGGAGATATAGGATGGGACTAGAAGAGAACTGGCTAAGGTGGACATTGCAATGCAAAGGAGGCCTGTACCCTACTATGTCAGAAAACAAAAAATGTATCAGTGTGATGAGAATCAGGACCATTTTAGTTAATTGCAGTTTTTTTGTTATTTCCGATTGTATTAATTATTCAGCGTAAATTCTTTTTTGGTGTGAGATGTCACTTTCACTTATTCATAGTTTGTTTCTCACACACATTCATCCAGTTTTTTTTCTTCTTCTAATTCATGTGTAAATTCTTTCATTTCCGCCTATACCACCTGCTTTTCTTCCTTCCTTCACAAAGTATTTGTAACATTTATAGTGTAAAAGCTGAGCTATCTCCTCTTACTTTTTCACAGGCTCCGCTTCATGTTGCAACCACTTATATGTATCAGATGGGATTTTTCAATGAGCTGTCATTATTATAAGGGCAGTTCAATAGCTGTATGTGCTTGAACCACAAGGGAGGGTATGCATTTCCCGCAGCAACACCCCTACATCGACATACATCCCTGCCAACAACAGCACAAAGTTACAGTAGGGGATGCACCCAGGACCCAGCAACACTCTCCCCATCTTGCACCTCCTCCCTGAACCAACTCCGACCTGGAGTTGGTATCTATAAGTACAGGGGGTTTGAGGGAAAATCCCCCCAAGAAAACATAGTACTCTGCTGTGTGTATCTCCCTGATAACTGCAATTCTCAGTTGACAGGGAGTCTGGCTATGCGATGCCAGTCGACAAGTTATTTGTCGACGCGACATCGTAGCGCCCAAGGGAGTACACAATAATAATACATTACACTATCATTTAATTAAATGCTACTCTGACTCCATAACCAGCAGGTTGGTCTTGCAAAGTTCCACACCAAACTTCACACTATTTCACTCTTTCTGTTTTTTTTTTATTAATTGTATTTAAAAAGGGCAATATTCTTGGTCAGTGATTAATTGTATCTTTCCTGTTTTATCTAGTGGCATATGCTTTTCTAAATATGAACATATGAAATTGTCAGTAGAAACAGGCCATAATGGTCTATCTAGTCTGCTTGAGTGTGCATCTTAGTTTAGATCCCTGGAGCTGCCCCCCCCACTCCTCCTGAAGTCATCCACTCCCCCATACACTCTTTCCTCCCCTTCCCAGCACTGATTCCTCCCATTCTGATCTTCTATTGCACCCCCCCCAGACTGTCTACTGTATTCACCACAACCACCTTCTCTGGCAACTCATTCCACCCATTTACCACCCTTTCTGTGAAAAAGTGTCTCTTCATTTCTCTCTTAAATCTGCCCCCCTCGAGCGTCAGGCTATGCCTTCTTGTAGTACCCTCCTTTCTGAGATTGAATATACCCACCAACTGAACCCTGTTTATGCCTTTAAGGTACTTAAAGGTTCCATTCATGTCCCCCCTCTCTTCTATCTTCCAAGAGGTACATTTATTTATTGAAAAGTTTCACCAGGAAAGGCCCACTGAACAATTACAATTACTCACCTCACAGAGTGTTCTTGGAGGGAAGGGATACAGAGGAGTGCGAATCCAGCAAATATACATTTGTCATTTTTTTTAACAGGCAAGACATGAATCAAAAACCTACACAGCACGGATATTCATGGGACAGACAAAGATATAAAACTGAAAATACGTGTGATCAAATACAAAAATACAGAAATAGGTGCATACAGTCAATTTACCCAGCACAGGGGTAAAATACACTGATAACAACAACATAGAAAAAAAAGTGTTGTACAAATGTTGGTTTACTAAGTGCATATGTACAGTACGACATTAGAGAACAACCTAAATAGAATAAGATCACAGTAGGAAGGGGGAAGGAAGGGTTGTTAGGAGCAAGTGCAGGTAGGAGAGAGGAAGTTAAGGAGGGAGACTGAGATGGAGCGGGGAGGTGGAGTGTCTGATTTGACTAGGCAGGGCATTTCATAGCTTTTGGAGCCTGTGTGAGAAGGCAATTTGGCCTATTGCAGTTAAGCATCTAGGAACGACCAAGGTGAGGGCATTGTTTGATCTGAGAGAGAGTTGGGATGGAGAGCAAGAGACCAGGGAAGCTGATAGGTAAGGGGAAGGGAACCAAACCAGAGTTTGGAGATAAACTTCATATAGTGTAATAGGCGTCTGTTTTCCAGTGAGGGTAGAGCAAGAGATCAATAGAGAGAACAATGGTGTGTAAGAGGAGAAGAGTCTAGGGTGAAATAACAGAAGGCATTAATGAGGGTATCCAATCTGGTTAAGGAGGAGAGTGCAGGGTTTTAAATAATTGATTAGCAGTTTTTTTCTTGGGACAATGCTAACTGTACAGAAAGTATTTATATAGGTTTTCTAGAAGTGTTATGTATGTTAAACACAGTCAAGCAAGTGCTATGCATTTTCACAATGTTTTAGTACTTTTATGAGCAAAACGCTAATCAATTTTTGGAGTTAAATAAATCCCTAGAGTGGTGCTGCACTATAGACTACATCACAGTAGTCGAAAATAGATAGGATCATTTTCTGATTGAGCTCCCGCCTAGCTGGTAATGGTAAGCAACTTTGGTTCTTGTATAGTGCACCTAGTTTAGGTTGTAACTTTTTCAGGATGGAGTCTATATGCCCAGAAAAGTTGAGATGCTGGTTTAACCAGACTCCAAAATACCTAAGTGAGAAAGTGTCCTCGAGAATTGTACCATCAATGGCATGGAAGGAGGGCAGATTTGGTAGCTGACAGAGTCTCTGGCTAGTGCTAAAGGTCACGGAGACTGCTTTCTTGGCATTGAGGAAGAGCTGATGGGAGCTTAACCAGAGCCGGACTTTCTCAAAGTCATGCTGGAGATTGGAAGCAACATCAGCAGGGGAGGAGCCGGAATAGAAAAGGACTGTATCATCAGCATACATATGGATTGACGTGGTGGTGCATACTGATGGGAGATCATTCAGAAAGATGGAGAAGAGCATGGGGCCAAGTACTAAGCCTTGAGGCACACCAGTGGTAATAGGAAATGGGGGGATGTGGAGTCAGCAGTTTTGACCGATTGCATCCTGCCTGTTAGATAGGTGCTAAACCAACTAGTGGCTGAGTCAGATAAGCCAGCCATGGCACAGGTTGTCTTAGAAGAGAGGGTGGGAGACTATGTCAAATGCCTTTGCAAGGTCGACAAAAATTGCTGATGTTATCAGGCCATTATCCATTGCAATGAGAATGGATTCAGTGAGCCTAATTAGGGAAGTGGTGGTGGAGTGGTCCTTCCTAAAACCAGACTGGTAGGGGGTGAAGAAGTCAGAATCATAGAGAAAGGAAGAAAGCTGAGGGAGAACTAGATGTTCCTGCAATTTGGCATACATAGATAGGAGCGATATAGAGCTATAGTTCCCCGGAGAGCAGGGGGTCATCTCCTTTAGATAATAGGAGGACAATGACATGCTTCCAGGAGCAGGGGACAGTAGAGGTTGAAAAAGAGAGGCTGAGTAGAGCAGATAGAGGAGAGCAGATAGCATGAGTGGAAAGAAATAAGAGTTTAGGGTCGAGCCCATCAGGTGAGGATCCCTTAGATGGATTGAGAGCAAGTAGCACCTTTAGTGTGTCCATTTGTATGACTGGAGCAAATGAGAGGAGGTGCTGACCATTGGAGCATATAGAGGGTCTGCTTGGGTCCATCAGGCATGATTTGTTAGATGGGAGTGAGGCAAGGAGGGCCAAGGCACATGAGATAGAGTAATTATTAAATTCCGTCGCCTCAGCGAAATGGTCAGTAATTAGGATATTGTCTGCATTAAGAAGGGAAGGTTGTGGTTTTGATGGTGGTGAGAAGAGGGAATGTACAACCTTTTAAAACTTAGATGGTGTGTTTAAGTTGGTTTCAAAGGTAGAGCGGAAATATTCAGATTTGGCTAGGCAAGCAGCTTTGGAGCAGGTGTGTCAGAGGGCACGATAAGTGTCTCAGTCAGCTTGGGACTAAGAGGCCTTGTGGGCCTTCCATGCTGAGTCCAGGGGGTGGATACAGGCTATTAGTTCAGGTGTGATCCAGGGAAGTTGAGTTCCTCTAACTCTGGTACGTCTATAGGGAGCATGTTTGTTCCAAATGTCAATGAAGAGCCTCTGGAAGTAATCTAAGACCTTGTTGATTGAGTGAGCAGATTGACCAGGGGACCAGTCAGAGTGTATGAGGTCATGGTGTAAATAGGAGAGGTCAAGTGACTTATAAGTTCAGGTAAACAATACTTTATAAGGGACTTTTGGACGATGTATTTTATGGACCACGTAAATTACGTGATGGTCACTTAATGAGTCCAAGAGGACACCAGCATCAATAACCCTAGGTTTATGAGTAGTTAGGGTCCAGTCGATGAGCAAGTGGTTACCAGATTTGGGGTTTAGGTGAATAGGTTCCAGAATCATTTGAGAGAGACTGAGGGTGGAAATAGTGTTATGAGCCTTGCTTTGGGACGGGTCTAACTAATTAAGGTTAAAATCCCCTAAAATAAATAACTCAGCTTTTGAGGTGAGTGTAGTGATTTCGTTGAGTAAGTTGGAGGCAATAGAGGATAAGAGGCCAGAGCAGCAGTAAATATCTGCCACATAGATGGGAATAGAGAAGGGTAGGTAGTGATGCATGATAAGGGCTTCATATGCAACTGGTACAGATACAGATACAGATAGGACCGAGGTAGATCGTATGGAAGTAGAATTGTAGATTGCTATGCCTCCAGCTCTTCCATTTTGATCTTTTCTAGTAATATTGTAGCCAGGGATAGTAATAGAATTATCATGGATTTTGTTATTTAGCCATGTTTCGTATAGAATAAGGAGATCAGGGCAAGGGCTTGGATGAGTGGTTGGAGCAAATCTAGTTTGAGTAGAAGGCTCCGTATGCTGAGATGCATTAACTTGAGACTATTTGTGAGATGGACCTGTTATGGGTAAGTGTGTCAGCAACTTGGGGTGTAAGGAATCGGGTGAGGCCAGAAAAGGGCCAGGGTTAGGCTTTATGTCCCCTGTGGAGAGGAGAAGTAGGGAGATGATAATGTAGTGTAACTTTTGATTTTTATACCAGGTCTTAGCTGAGGTATAGATGGTTTGAGTTTGAGAGCTGGAGATGGTGGAGAAATTAAATGTTAGTGAGCTTAATAAGGCAAAGGAAGAGGGTGCAGCTGAGAGGGAAGCACAAGGCAGAATAGAGTAGAAAGACCAATAGTGTTTGAAAAGAGAGGAGGAGGAAGTTACCCTTGGGAGCAACATGAGTAATAATAGTAAGGGTGTTGCTTTAGGGTAGGGGGCATGGTGGTTTTCTGGAAGGAGTAGAGTAGGACCTGAGTAAGGGAGGAAAAAATAGAGAATAGAGTGAGGTAAAAGGCAAGGTCAAAAGGGTTAAGGCCAGCCATAATGGCACCAGTGTTTGAGGTGACAAGGTGGTATAGATACAATGCAGAGAGCTCAGTATACTGTAGCTGAGACTAGTGCCTCAGTGTACAAGTAGCAAAATGTGTGCAGGCAGCTGTAATTAGAGGAGTAATGTAATAATGGGACAAGTGCCTTTAAGAGGATATCTATGTAGGTAATTAGCAAGAAGGGAAGTGGAGCAGCTAGTAGGCAGAGTCGGGTGGGGGAGGTAGAGTATTTAACAGAGGTCAGGGCCAGGCTGGGTGGGTGGGGCGAAATTCAACTGAGCAAATGCAGGCACTACACTAAGCTTCTCCACAAGCAGACAAGTTTCTCCACTAAGCAGATTTCTCCACTAATCAGATACATTTCTCCACTAAACAGATAAGCCTTCTATGAATAACTCTGTGTACCCTGCATAAAACACATTTACCCATAATACTTTGGAAACATGCACATTTGCCCATATAATCATCTCCCATCTGCCTTCTCCCTGTTACCTAGCCTTGGCCCTTTCAAAACAGCCCTTAAGAAGTATCTTCTTGAGCAGTCAGCCTGTGACTGCTATTGATCCACGCTACACCCTATGTTGCCTGGTCCAGTGGTATATTTACACCAGTGTATTGTATCCCTAGTTGCCTTTCTGTTGCCTGACAGTTGTAGTTGCTTCATCAGTTGTTGACCCTAGGTTATTTCTACCCTGCAATGCATATTAGCTTGTCTTATTGCTTATAACTAGGGCCCTCCCGGCCTGCTTCAGCTTGTCTTGTATAATTTCTTAATTGTATTGTTAATTATTTGTTTCCCTCAACTGTTATTCCCCTCCCTCTTCTGTATCTTGATGATGTGGATTCTTTGCAAAAGAGTCTATGACTCAAAGGTTGTATTTCCAATGTATTAAATAAATAAATAGTCTGGAAACATGCAGATTCAGATATAAGGTGACTAAGCAGTATAGGGTAGGCTGGTTAGCAAGCTAAAACTCGGTCAGGGCACAGCTTGAAAATAGCAAAAGCCGGTCAGGGAACAGCCAAGGTGCTTGCAAGGGCCAGTGTCCAAATGTCCTGCTTGAAGAAGGCACGCTAACCAATGACTGTCCAGTGGTTTCCAAGGGAAATTAGCCAGTGGGAAGCAAGGCTTTGGATCTGAGTAGGCAAGAAAAGTAACAGCAGGCATACCCGATTTTCTCTTTGATGGGAGGCTAGGTACGGCCGGTGGCTCCATGTTGAGCTCCCTCAGCCTCTCCTCATATGTCTTGTCCCCCATGCCCTGGATTATCTTGGTTGCCCTCCGCTGGACCCCTCCAGTAGACTGACATCCTTCTTTGGATAAGGGAACCAGAACTGTTCACAGTACTCCAGGTGTGATCTCACCAGAGACCTTTACAGTGGCATAGTAACTTCTTTCCTCCTAGAGGTGATTCCTCTGGCGATGCAGCCCAGCATTTTATTAGCTTTGGCTGCTGCCTTACGGCATTGCACAGAGTGCTTCATTTGCCCCCGACCAACACTCCAAGGTCCTTTTCCTCTTCAGAGATGGTCACCTGAACCTCCTTTAGCCAGTAGCTTATCCCGGGGTTCCTGACCCCCAGGTGCATGACCTTGCACTTCTTCGGATTGAATCCTAACTGTCAAAGAACAATGGTCAGCCACGTCTTTCAGTTTTCAACTACTTTTTCCTTTATTTTCTGTTTTTCTTTTATTCTTTACAATAGATCCTATATGACGCAACGTTTTACCTCAAAAGGCTTCTTCAGGGATAGGATCTCATTTTAAATATTATATAAATCATGTTTAGTGTTTTGATTTCAACAGCATAAGTTTCTCACATTGACAACCTCAATTTTTACAAATACAAATATTCAAACTTATTATAAGTTCATGCCACAATGGTCACTTTGCCATACTCTATCATTCAATATCTGAAGTATAAAGACTTGTACTATTATTTACATGGTAAAAAGCTATTTCAATCAGTGGTCCAGTCAACCTCTTCGCAGCCTTCACTGAGGAGAAGGGCTGTGTCCATCAAACCCGCAGTATCCCACTGTGTGCCACAGACCTCTGTTATCAGCCAGGTGATATACCAGTATAAATCAAGGATACTAATTAATTACTATAATGCATGCTTCCTATAGCAGTTTATTACATAATGCATTTATTCTGGTGGGAGGTCCACATATCTTTAGTATCTGCAATATTGAAAAGATACTTTAGACGGTCTTGTGCAGGACTTGAGAGCTTTCTGTGCTGTTTATATAAATTGAAAATGAATCACATTAGGTGTACCCATTCCTGTATTTCAAAAAAAAATGTGACAACATTTACTTAAACACAAATAGCGCTGCAGACCTGTGTCCTTTAAGTTCAACAGGAGCTTTTTCTTTTGCTTTGCTAGCTTCACTCTATTCTGATCTGTAACACAGTGTATCTTTATTTGGGCTTGTTGCACCTACCTTTCTCAAAATAGGTAGTACACACAAAAGAAGCTTAAAGTGTAGGTCCTCTAATCTCACTAGCAGAGCGCTCCTCTGCATGTTTAATAGTAAATTCCTTGCAGCCAGTTGTTTCTCAATTTTCACAACTATAGTAAAACAGGTTAAGCTGTTAATACCACATATCTAGCAAAACAGTCTAAACCATAATTCAGTTAAAAATGAGCTTCTCTAGCTAAATTGCAGATGACAAAACCTTATTGACTTTTGCAGTATACATCATCCACTTCTGGGTTTTCAAACAAGGGTTCCAGCAGCAGCTTGCACTCTGCCTGCATACAAGGTTCATATTAAGCTTGCTATTAAATACTTTACATATCTACAATGATTAGAATATAGTTATATGTTCCTATACAATAATTTGTAGCCAAGTTTGGGATGTAAAAGACTTACAGGTTATTTCCAGCTATATCATGCACTGCCAGGTTTTCAAGTGTCTATTTCATTTGTAGCCAGCACTCTGCCTGCACAGAAAGTTGTATTCAGCTTCCTTTTAAACATTTTGTCTAACAGTCCTCATAGAGACAAACATAGGGGTTGAATCCAAGAAACTCACAGACAGATGGGAAGGTATTAGAAATAGATGTAGTAATGACTTTATGTATGCCATCACTGAGGCAGTACTAGAAGGCAGGAGTACTCTAGCAGATGATATTAAGAAAATACAGGATCAGCTCAAGTTAGCGACTGAAGAGGAAACCTTTAAAAAGAATCTAGAAGAAATAAAAAAAACACTACATGATTTTGAAGAAAGTCTCAAAAAAGACAAATTAAAGAAATTTAAGAGAGATTCCAATGACTACAGATTAGACAAGGTATATAATTGGAAAATCAAGTCAGGATACAAAAACACCAGAACTGAGACTGATTCGGATAGTTCAGATAGCTACGCTCAAAGAACGGATAGAGTACCGTAACAAGCCCCCCCCCCAGTCTTCAAGACAAGTTTTTGTAGACCACCAACAGGGCCAGGAAAGCAGACCAGACCCCTATCAGGAAGAACCCCAACAAAGATACCACACTTGGTCCCTAGGATATATACAAGAAACAGACACTCGCCTAATAACAGTGCAAGGAAGAGGAGGCAGAGGGAGAGGGGGAAGGCACCGGGGCAAGAAGCCATTGTTATCTTTAACCTCAGTCACAAACAATTGACAGACATAGAGATTTAGGTGCTTAGTAGGGGTCTCTCCTTTTCCCTTTACACACCACCAGACAGATACCAGATCTTGAGTAATATACACCATTTATTTAGACAATTACATCTTAAAGAACAGTTTCACTTAAATGATACCATAGCAATCAAACTGGCTGATAAGGGTGGAGGGATTGTTTTACTGGACTAAGCACACTGCATAGAGATGTGTGAAGAATTGCTTAATGTTCCATCTAACTATAAGAAACTCACTGGGAACCCAACCACTAGAATTGCCGCTAGCCTAAATGACATCTTAAAAACTGAAACAGAACTTGGACATCTTTAGGACTGGCAGGCAAAACTACTGAGAAAGGAATTCCCTGAAACACCTGTGTTTTATGGGTTACCAAAAATACACAAAAACCCTGTAAAACCACCAGCCAGACCCATAGTGTCTGGCAATGACTCAATCCTAGAGGCCTCTTCTAATTTTGTGAACCATTTTGCAAGTGAAGCAGTTCCATTAATGCAGAGTTACCTAAGAGACACTAGTGAGGTCACTGACACCATAAAAAGTCTCAACCAGACATTACAGCAATACCAAATTTAGTACCTAATACTCTGTACAATGGATGTCAAACACCTCTACACCTGCATACCACATGAAGATGGACTGTACACCCTGGAGATAAGCATTGACAAAATTCGAGATATAAACACTCCACCTACCAGTGCACTTCTAGAATTAGCAAGACTAGTTCTATTTGAAAACTATTTTAAGTTCAATGGTACATTTTGCAAACAAATCAGAGGTACTGCCATGGGCAGTACCATGGCACCTACCTATGCCAACCTTTTCATGAAGCACTTTGAGACTCTTTTTATCCTTAACCCTATGTACAATCCATATTAAAAACATATTGTTACATACAAGAGGTACATCGATGATTTATTATTTGTCTGGGATGGTACACAGGAGGAACTTGAGAGTTTCTACAAGCACCTGAACTCAGTGGGTGACACCCTACAATTTACCATAACTGCAAGCACAACAGAACTTCCTGACCTTGACCTACTGATTTACAAAAGTGAAACATCTATAGAGTATTGCCTATACAGAAAGGGCACTAATAGGAACACTCTGCTATATGCCCACAGCTACCACCCACCCCACCACATTAAAAGTATTCCATACTTGCAGATGTTAAGAGTCATATGAAATAGCAGTGAGGAAAAACTTAGACACATGGGAATGGATGAGATGCCAACTAGGTTTGCCAATAGGTGCTATGGAAACAGAACAGTACAGAAGGCAGTATACAAAACTACATTACCACGACAGGACACAAACAATACTGTAGGAGCTAGTGACAAGATGGTACTACCGCTTATCTATTCTGGGTTTACTGAACCAATCAAAGAGATTATTAACAGACAGTGGGAGACACTGAGGCCAGTGGGCAGTGAAGAGTTCAAAAATAAACCCATAATAGCCTCTTAATGGGTAAACACACTTAGGGATAGATTGGTACATTCTGACAAAAAGGAGCTCCAACACAGAGGGAACAATTACTGTTAGGACCATTGGCACCAGTCATGCATCCGTGTGGCAGATGCTGCCACTGAAACAACACATCAAAGAAGAAATAATTTAAACATCCTAATGGCAACACTACTTACAGTATAAAGAACCATATAACCTGTGACACTGATCATGTGATCTATATGTTAACTTTCCCATGTTCCAAATACTATAATGGCATCACCACAAGACCCTTAAAACAGCATATCACTGAACATAAGAGTAATATAAGACTTAGGAATGAAACCTCTCTGGTAGCTGTCTATTTTACCCAGGCAGGACAAAACCCTTCCTCCATTAAGTTTTGGGGGGTTGAGTATGTATATCCCCCGAATAGGGGTGGGAATTGGACTAAAGCAGTTTAGAACCAAGAGATGTTCTGGATATACACCCTCAACAGCACCAGGGATAGGTTTGGGCTTAATGAGGATGAAAACTGGGGAGCTAGCTGGTAAAGTGTGTTAACAAACAGATATGACAATGAACAGTAATTAATAAGGGTAATTCTAACAACAGTGTTTGAGCCAACCACCTCCCGCTTTTGTGTGTGTTCTGCTTAAATTTTTGTGCAGCGCCTTGAGACTTTGAAAGGCGCCTTATAAATAAAAATATTATTATTATTATTAAGTTTAGTCTGTGGCTATAAGAGACTTAAAAGTGATCTATGGAAAATAATAACCCCTTGCACTGATGTGTGACAGGGGTGTAGCCAGGGATTTCAGATCTGCACACCAAGTGGACTCACTGATACCCAACCCCCCCCCGGGGGTGTATCCAGACAATATACAAATGTACACCAGGATCGTGTTTGCTGCCTCATTTGGCACAATAAATACAACTTTTGTATCTCATGACAGTGGTTGTTGCCATGCATGGGTATATGCAAATGCCATGCATTGTTCCTTAAGACACCCACATACTGGCCCAGAGCCTGTAAAGTTCTATTGTCCTTGGGTTGCAAAGAGAGTATTAGCGACCAGTCCTTCTAGTTTCGACTCCTATGAATAAAATTACAGAAAGGTTCAATATTTTCTTTGTTAGCTTTCATGGAAAAAGGAAGCAGTTCAGAGCCTATTTGCTACTCCCTTGAATAAAAGTGCACACCATGGAGTACTTGGAGTATGCCTGCCTACACTCATGATGTGTGATGGGTCCCTCCCACCTGACCCCCCGCAGGCCTCATTGACCTTCCACAGTCTGTTCTGTATAAGTCACATAGAACAAGCCCTGATCATTTATAGGAAACATAATACTGTATACCCAGAACAATAACTTCCTTTGAAAGTAGGATTGACTACTGGGCAAAATCAAATGACTAGCATTCTGAATATATGCTTGTGACTGTGTTGTTGCCTAGCAGTGCCTTGGATAGCTGACTTCCACCGTCATTGAGATGTAACATAACATGATTGAAACACAGTAAAACCTGATGTGGATGCATAGGACCTGGATCCAGAACTCAAAATCCTTTTTTACTGAGCACTACATGAAAAAAGCATTAGTGAGTGAGTAACTTATGATAACTTAAATAGTTAGCAGGTGTTTGACAGAAAAGCAGGTCTGTGAAACTATTGTCAGCATGTTCTGCTCTGCGTAATGAAAACACATTAGCAAGCCATATATACTGTGGTTCTTTGGGATGGAAAGCACCCACCAGGTTTTCCTGGTGGTGTATTCACAGCTGTCATGGCACTTTTGCCTCTCCAGGATTGGTCCACTTTCCTTATCTGACCTTTCTGGTTACAGCTGCAGTTCCACCCCTTGGATCGCTCCCTTATATAAACTCTACCAGAACCAAGCACAGTGCAACAATGACTGGACCATTTTGGTGAGAGCAATGCAGAACAGTGAAGGTAAGGGACGCAAACCTCTAGTTTGCAGCCTAGAACAGGTACATTTACTGTTAGACAAAATATTTAAAAGAAAGCTGAATACAACTTTCTGTACAGGCAGAGTACTCTCTACAAATGAAATAGACACTTGAAAACCTGGCAGTGCACGACTCCGCTGGAAATAACCTGTAAGTCTTTTACATCCCAAACTTGGCTAGAAATTATTGTATCGGAACATATAACTATATTCTAATCATTGTGGCTACATAAAGTATTTAATAGTAAGCTTACTATGAACCTTGTATGTAGGCAGAGTGCAAGCAGCTGCTGGGACCCTTGCTTGAAAACCCAGAAGTGGGTGATGTATCCTGCAAAAGTCAGTAATGTTTTGTTATCTGCAATTTAGCTAGAGAAGCTCATTTTGAACTGAATTATGGTTTAGACTGTTTTGCTAGATATGTGTTATTAACAGCTTAATCTGTTTTACTATAGTTGTGAAAACTGAGAAATGACTGGCTGCAAGGAGTTTACTATTAAACATGCAGAGGAGCGCTCTGCTAGTAAGGTTAGAGGACCTACACTTTAAGCTTCTTTTGTGTGTACTACCTATTTTGAGAAAGGTAGGTGCAACAAGCCCAAATAAAGATACACTGTGTTACAGATCAGAATAGAGTGAAGCTAGCAAAGCAAAAGAAAAAGCTCCTGTCGAACTTAAAGGACACAGGTCTGCAGCACTATTTGTGTTTAAATAAATGTTTCATATTATATTTTTGAAATACAGGAATGGGTACACCTAATATGATTCATTTTCAATTTATGTAAACAGCAGAGAGAGCTCTCAAGTCCTGCACAAGACCGTCTAAAGTATCTTTTCAATATTGCAGATACTAAAGGTATGTGGGCCTCCCACCAGAATAAATGCATTATGTAATAAACTGCTGCAGGAAGCATGCATTATAGTAATTAATTAGTATCCTTGATTTAAAACAAGTATATGACCTGGCTGATAACAGAGGTCTATGGATACTGCTGGTTTGATGGACACAGCCCTTCTCCTCAGTGAAGGCTACCATGAAGTTGACTGGACCACTGAATGAAATTACTTTTTACCATGTAAATACTAATACAGGTCTTTATACTTTAGATATTGAATGATAGAATATGGCAACATGACCATTGTGGCATGAACTTATAATAATTTTAAATATTTTTATTTGTAAAAATTGAAGTTGTCAGTGTGAGAAACTGATGTTGTTGAAATAAAAACACTAAACATGATTTATGTATTATTTAAAATTAGATCCAATCGCTGAAGAAGCCTATTGAGGTGAAATGTTTGGTTATATAGGATCTATTGTAAAGAATAAAGAAAAAAAGAAAAGGAAAAGTTGCTGAAAAACTGAACAGCGTGGCTGGCCATTGTTCTTTGACTTTTAGATTATATCTGCCTACCAGCCCCAGAATAACAAAGATTTTACTGGGAAGGAACCCGCATTTCTTGGACTCATTGAATCCTAACTGCCAGATGCCCCACCATTTCTCCAGCCTAGCCAGATCTTCCTTTAACTCTTGTCTCCCCTCCACTGTGTCCAGCCTCCAACAGAGTTTGGTATCACTAGCAAAAAGGCAGATCTTACCTTTGATGCCCTCTATGTCCCCAATAAAGATGTTGAACAGTACAGGTCTAAGTACTGAGACTTGTGGGGCCCCGCTGGTTACAGGCCTAGGTCTGAAGGTCCCCTCCACACCCCTCTGGTTCCTGTCCTGCAGCCAGCTCTTAACCCACCCTAGCAGTTTGTCTCCTATACCCAGATCCCTCAGCTTGCTGATCAGTCTACCATGAGGCACTGAATTGAATGCCTTGCTGAAGTCCAGGTACAGGTTGACCACCGCGAGCCCCCTGTCCAGTGACCTCGTAACCCTTTGAGGAAGTCAATCATGTTTATCTGACAGAATCTCACCCTGACAAACCCATGCTGCCTGTCATCTTGGAGACCATTTACCTCAAGAAAGGAGACCAGCCTTTCCTTAAAAATGGTCTCATCAACTTGCCCACTCTAGATGTTGGGCTGACCAGCCTGTAGTTACCTGACTTGTTCGTGGGACCACTGTTGTGGAGTGGTATCATGTGTGCTATCCCCTAGTCCTGTGGTACACTCCCCTTTTCCAGTGATGTATTAAACGGGTCCATCAGAGATACTGCTTGTACCTCCGCCAGCTCCCTCAGGACATTGGGTGTACTCCATCTGGCCAGGAGCATTGTCCACTCTGAGTTCCCACAGCCCTCTTAAGACCCTCTCCGCCCCAATCTCTCCATTATATTCCTCCCCTAGGGCACTTCTCCAACCATTACCTGTGGCATGGGCCCATCCTGTTCCCTGGTGAAGGCAGAGCAGAAGTATTCATTAAGTACCTCTGCTTGATCCACACCATTTTCTGTCCACCTTTCCTCTCTTTAGCCTTACAAAATCTCATCCCTTCTGGCTCTCCTTTTCTTATTGTAACAGAAGAAGTCCTTTTCCTTGTCTTTAATCCCCTGTGCCAGTCTCAGTTCTTTCACCATCTTGGCTGCATAGACCTCTTTCCCTGCCTCCCTAGCTTTCACTGCATAAACCTTTCTGTCTTCCACCCTCAAGGTCTGGTTGTACCTCAGGAAAACAAGCTTTTTTCCTCACTTTACCTGCCATCTTTCTGCTAAACCAGCTAGGTCTCTTGGCCTTAGAGTTCTTTTTATGAGCCTTCACACATGTGTTTGCGTCCTCAATTAGTTTCCTGTTGATGACAGACCATTTCTGATCTGCATCTATCTCTGGTCTGAGCATGGCCAAGTTCTTCTCTAGTACGTTCCCCATTTTATTGAAGTCTGCCTTTCTGATGTCCACTACACTAGTTTTGGTCTTGGCTATTTCCTTCTCCATGCTGATGTAAAGCCACACTGTGCAGTGGTTACTGCCTGCAAGGGGATCTCGCACTTCTACCTCCTGGACCTGCTGCCCATCTGATAGCACTAGGTCTAGTATGGCCCCCTTCCCTAGTTGGCTCAGTAACACCCTGTGTCAGGAAACACTCCTGGATAACATCCAAGAGGAACTGCTTACTTTGACAGTAGGTAACTGGGGTGCTCCAGTTTATTCTGGGTAGGCTGAAGTCTCCAACTATTACAGTGTTACCCTTCCCTCCAACCTTCCTGATCTGGTCTGCTAGTTCCCTGTCCAAATCTATGCCCTGTGAGGGTGGCCTGTACACCACCCCTAAACAAATCCTTCCCTCACTGGAGCTGTGTAGCATTACCTATAGGGCTTCTGTCGAGCCCTCCTCCCTGGTGCACATTATCCCTTCTCTTCCCTTATGTACAATACAACTCCACCCCCTCTCCCATTTCTACTGTCCTTCCTTAACAGTTCGTACCCCAGAATTCTGAGGTCCTAGTCATGGTACTGGGTTGCCCATGTTTCCGTAATGACAGCTATGTCCACCTCCCCTTCTGCCATCACCACCTGCTGGTCTTCTGCCTTGTTGGCCAGACTCTTAGCATTTAAGGACACTACCTTCCAGCATGTCTCTATCCATCTCTGCTTCCTGCCATCCCTTGGTGTCCCTCTTCCTCCTCCCTCTGCCCCTTGGTATCCCTCCTACTCCCCTGCCTCTACTATCCCCTCTCTATGTACCATCCCTCTCCATTTGAAGTTCCACTGGGGGAGGCCCTGAAGCCTCCTCTCCTGATGCTGAGTGACTACCCTAACATTCCTATTTAGAGATGATTGCCTTTATTGCTGAGAAATTGTGACACTGGCACTTAAACATATGTTTGATCTGATCTGTCTGTCTGTCTGTCTGTCTGTCTGTCTGTCTGTCTGTCTGTCTGTCTGTCTGTCTGTCTGTCTGTCTGTCTGTCTGTCTGTCTATATTATTTGTTTTACCTGGAATGGGTCCATTGAGCAAGCTCTTTTGCAAGCAGGTCCTGGATAAAACAGTAAAAAATGTCACATACAGTCTGAAAATCCATTAAAAATGATACATACAGTCTGAAGGAAATGGTACAAAAGATACAGTGATCATCAAAGTTGTACGGTACATTGGAAACTATATACCACAAATGTGCCTATCAAACTTTTCATAAAAAGCATTTTTGTCAGTTAGTGCTAGCACCAGCTCACCATTTTTTTATTGACCATGAAGTAAGCAAGTAATAATACCTGCCAGGGTGGGCAGTATTGGGCAATACCAGACTTTCCAGGGGTGTAATGAGGCCTGATGCCACAGGCGGAGGGCATTATAGACCCTGGAAGGTCCTGTATTGCCTATACTGACCACCCTGGAGGGTATAATTATGTTTAGAAAATGGTCTTCACTGTAAATTTTAATTAAGTACATGAAAAGAGTTTCACAATGAATAGAAAGTGGAAAAAACTTTATTTGGGTAAAGTAGTCCCTCTTTTTTTTGCTGTTGTATGTGCTGTTGGTCATTCTTTTTTAGGTAACCCCCCCCCCCCGCAGCATGATGTTTAGAAAAAGAGATGTAGTGTTTTAAAATTTCCACCAACAGTGTTTTGTTGCTTAAAATAACAGTTGTATGCTGTTCTTGAGTGTTTATGGGGTTTGGAAGATTGTTCTGTTAGGCATGTGATCTTGGCTGCCTGTGGTACATGAAACCCGAAAGTGGACAGCAACTAGTGTGATCCGATACGGTAATGGTCTAAACCTGCTAGCAATGAAGTCTGATTATTTTTCAAAAGAATACTGGTTGAAGTGTTATCAGGGAATAAGCCAGTGAGGACTTCTGAAGAAATTATGTGGCAGCATTTACATGCGGTCGGATGGCAGCGGAACACTGCAAAGAATGATTAGTTCCCCGGGAAGAAACTGTGCTGTTAAAATAATGTTAAGTATATTCCTTTTCTTTTTCCAAACAGAAAAATCATAGTTGGGGGTTCTGCATGCGTGTGTGGTGTGGGGTCACTCATTGTTGTGGTGGCTTTGTGTTTCGGTATTGCACTTGGTTGGCAGTGTCTCTCGCTAAGCTAGAGAAAAAAAATGACAGTATTTGAAAAAGGTTTGTCTAGTGGTTCAGCCAATGACGAAAGAAGCTGGGCAGTCGGATACCACGTATGAGGCTGGCATGGTTGGCATGGCTGGTACTTTTAACTTACAGGGTTCTCACTGTAAGTTAATGTACCCTCTGCCAGCCAATCGGATGGTTTATATTCTTATCCCCATTTTCTAAAGTAACTTCTCTCTCAGAGTTAAGAGAAAGTGAAACTGGGCTGGACTAAAGCAGGCTTGCACAATGAAAGTGTTTGGAGACCTGGGAATTTTAAAGAGACGGATGTAAATTTTAAGAGTACAATACAGCTTAAAGGGACTTTGTACAGTGCAAATTTCAGTGACGGCAATAACGACTTATCAGATCCAGCCAACTGAACCTTTTGATACTGCCAACCCAGATGACTTTCCAAAATGGCTCAGATGCTTCAAAAGGTTTTGTACAGCCAGTAGCATAGGAGAGACAGCAGCAGAAAAATGGTGAGCACCCTGATATCTACATGGGGAACAAAGCAGATAACATCATCCCCCCTGAGAATGTCAACCGACACAAAAGAAAAACTGTAATGTGGTCTGGAATAAAATAAAGTGCATATTTCACAGGCTGCAGAAATGTTATCTATGACGGGGCCAAATTTAACATGTGCAGGCAGGAAGCAGGGGAACCCAGCGATGACTTCATTACAGCATTGTTGTGCAGTCTGTTTCACTTTTTGGTGGTCTAGGTAATTAAACTGTGAAGATTTCCCAGTTTAGAGTTTCCTGGATTTCTTTAATTTAATGCCCTCAAGTGTGCACCATATGTGGTAGGTTTTATCATTGTACACCCTAGCTGAGCACTGTAACTATGGAGACCTATGGGAGGAACTAATTCGGGAACAGATTGCTGTTGAGCTCTGAGACAGCAGATTGGCTAAGTGCATGCAACTCGACAACACCCTCACTTTACAGAAGGCTGTCACAAGGGCCGGTCAGACAAAAGCAAGTCAGACCTCTGGTCAGGATCATGCCAAGGTACTGAACAAAGCACCCTACAAGTGGACTCCAAGCATTTTTCCATTGCGAGGAGTCTGAAGAAATCCAGTGCTGTTCTGAAAGTGATACAGGATCAGCGGTACAGATATACACCTCACAAAAGAAAGGACATGCAGAAGCCATGCAGAAGGTGTGGGAACAAACCATCACACCCAAGAGCTCAGTGTGCAACAAACGATGCCACTTGCCATGTGTACCACAAAACGGACCATTACAAGAGTGTATGTTAGTCAAAAGCAATAGTGCATGAAGTCCAAAAAGTGCCAGAGTATGACAGAGTATGTTATTTTAGGATTGGTTCAGACCCAAGGAACTAGTTGGAAAATGACAGTTCTCACCAACAAGATGCCAACAGAATTCAAGATAAACACAGGTGCAAACATCACAGCCTTGCCAGAAACCCTTTACAAGGAACTGTGGGGCAAACACCACATATGTTTGTGGGCCACAAGTAAAGTCCTGATGAGGCCAGGAAGATGCACCCTGGATGTATGCGGAGTGTTCACTGCCACTGTAACTAAAGGCAAACATGCAAGTCAAGGGTACATTTACATTGGGAATAATTTCTATACTCCCTTGATAGCAAGCAGACAAGCAATTGAGAAACTTCATCTTCTTGCCAGACTCATTAGTGTGGAACAGTGCAGGTGGAGTAAGGCATTCCCAACATTATTGATTGGCCTAGGAGAACTCAAAGAAGAATACCATATTCAGCTTACACCAGAAGCCATAGCATTTTCACAGGCAGTACCCAGAAGGATCTGAATTCCATGATATCCAAGATCAAAGAGGGACTTTCCAGAATGGAGAATTTGGGCATGATCACCAAGATTGAGGAACTCAGAGTGGTGTGCCAGGTCGGTAGTGGTCTCAAAGCCAGAGAGCACCATAAGGATTTGTGTTGACCTAACTAAGCTGAATGAGTTGGCCAGATGGGAGAAATTCATCCTTCCCTCACTGGAGCAGACACTGGTGCTCCCAGCATCACCTGGGCAGTATAGCACAGTGGTTTCAGGCTCTGAGCTGCAAATCTGACATCCAGCAGACCAGACCTGGGTTTGAATCCCATAGCTTCCACTTGCGTACTGTGTGACCCTGAGCAAGTCACTTAACTTCTCTATGCTCCCAGGTCGCTCCTGTAAAAAAGCTTTCAGCTTAGTGTGCTACTCCTGGTTAAACTTTAAAAAAAAAAAAAAAAAAATTCTCCACCAAGCTTGATGCTAATGCAGGATTTTGGCAGGTACATCTGTCCAAAACATCAGAAACTGACCAACTTCATTACACTTTCTGGACACTATTGCATTTGAAGATTACTAATGGACATCTTGTCTGTCCCCAAGCACTTCTAATGCAGAATGTGTCAAGTCCTGAAGGGCTAGGAGGGGGTTGTATGCCACATGGATGATAGCCTTGTCTTTAGTTGCACCAGACAGGAGCATAATTAGAGTCTATGCAGCCTTAAGAAATGTCCAGAGTGCAGGGCTCACAATGAAGGGCAAGAAATGTGAGTTAAACCAAAGTTCAGTTCCCTAGGCATATTATCTTGGACAATGGTGTAAAACCCAACCAAGAGAAGCTGGAAGCCACACGGAGGATAAGTCCCACAAATGTGTCTGAATTTCGAGGTTTCCTGGGAACGGTCAACCAACTGGAGAAGTTCATACCCACCTTAGCAAAGAAATCAAAGGCCCTCCTAGAACTTTTGTCACAGACAAACCAGTGGGTTTGGGGTCCAGTTCAAGAACAAATGCTTCCAGCTCACAAAGGAGAACTCATGGCACCACCTACCCTAGCCTTGTTCAATTCCAACAAAGAAACAAAAGTTGCTGCAGATGAATCATCCTTCAGACTAGGAGAGGTCCTGATGCAAAAGCAAGAAAACAGCTGGAAACCTGTTGGATATGCCTAAGCATTACTAATGCCAACATAACAGCACTATGTGCAAATTGAAGAGACACTCATCCTAGTGTGGGCATGTCAACACTTTACTTGTTACCTTGTGAAGGTACACTTCATTCTAGAGTCTGATCACAAACCTCTGATAAGTTTGTTGGGTGCCAGAAGCCTAGATGACCTTCCACTGAGGATACAGAGGTTCCACATGTTGTGGATGAAATACGCTTACACCACTGTTTATGTTCCATGAAAGTCTTTCCATACCACTGATGCCCTGGCAAGAATGCCTCTCAAAGGGCAACTTACAGAAGCAGATGCAAACCTCATGGAAGAAATCAATATCTATCTCACTCAAATATGACACAACCTTCCAGCATCAGACAACAATCTTGAGCAAATCAGACAGTAACTACAGAAAGATCATCTGTGTCAACAAGCAATAAAATTTTGCCAACAAGGTTAGCCACCATGGGTTCAAGGTCCAGATACTATAAAACCGTTTTGGCATGAATGACACACCTTGACAGTTCAAGACAGCTTACTTTTTAAGGAACCAGAATTGTGAATCCTTAATCTCTACAGGATACTATCTTGAAACTACTCCACAAAGGATACCAGGGTATAGAAAAATGTTGCAGCAGAGCACAGCAGACTGAGTGGTAGCTCAGGCTTGGCATACAACTGACAACTCTGAAACAACTGTGACATCTGTAGCAGTTCAGTAGAGCTATTGATTCTGTTTACATTTCCAGAAAGTCCTTGGCAAACATTTGCTACAGATCTCTTTGCCCTGAAAAGTCAAAAATTCCTCATAGTTGCAGACTATCATTTGAGGTACGTTGAAGTTGTTCATCTGATCCTTACCACTGCAAGTCATATTACTGCACACTTGAAAGCAATTTTCATTCACCATGGAGTGCCTGAGACTAGTATCAGACAACAGTCCACAGTTCAATTGTTTAACCTTTTTTTGGTTTTGCAAAAGACTGTGGCTTCCTACATCTCACAAGTAATCCAAGACATCCACAAGGCAAAGGAGAAGCCAGAAGAGCTGTACAAATAGTAAAGAGACTTCTCAAGAAAACTTATGATCCATTCAAAGCTCTACTTGCCTACTAAGCCACACCATTTGCCAATGGCTGCAGTCCAGCAGAACTGCTGATAAGCTGAAAACTGCCAAAAACTAACAACTACACCTATTTTACTATATCTTTTGAATCCAAAACTTCCAGACCAAGGAAAAATCCAAGGCTATGAGCAGTTTTCAAGTTTCAAATGCAAGCCATCTTATGGCTTAAGACACAGAGCTCATACTTTGCCACAGCTTCAGCCTGGAAAATGAGTCTATCACCTCAATCCTATCTTTTATAGAGTCTGCAAGGATAGTTGAGATGCAACAGGTGCCACTTTGTTTGCCTTCACTCTGGAGAGGGAGAAGACCTGGGAACAGAAAATGGACTGTCAACACCTCTAGGTGATCCAGCAGATGATCAATCAGAAGAACAATTAGAGCCGGCCCAGTGGCGCTGAGGGCTCAGGTGCTGGACACCTTAACTCGCACTACACTGCCGACCTGTGTTCGGAAATGAGCAAGAGCCACCGTGGGTTGGCACGGGAGGTGAAGGATTGAGCACCTGATGGCTGCTCTCCTTCTCCAGGGTGGGGAGGATGGCAAACCTCACTGCAATACTTCCACCTGGGGGAACCCAGTTGGTAGGTGCAGTAGAAAGGCAGCCAGATGTGCTGGGAGGGACGGACATTAGCAAAGCCAAGTCTCACTGTGATTTGTCTCATTGGCCCTCCCAGTGCACTGATGCCCACAGTAGGCAGGAGAAAACCAGGAAACTCCCTGCAGTGACACCGGTAGGCAGGTTCCAGTGCACCAGCGATCAGAGGAACCCAAGGAATAACAACGCAAAGTGCACACTCAGCTACAGGTTGAAGGGGAGTTAGGGGGACTCCTTCACCCCAACCAGGGGTTTATCCAGTATGCTAAGGTCCAGGAGCGGGGCACCCATATTGGCAGTCAGACCTCGGGGGAGTGCCAATGCAGGGACACATTGGGTCCCTGAAGGGGGGGGGCAACTGCAGGAAGGTAGGAGCATAAAGATAAGAGTAAAAGAAAAAAGATCAATGAGAATGGCTACAACTGGTACCACCAGAAAATCTTATACCATTACTGAGACCACAGCGCAGGCTGTAGAAAGACAGACCAGTTGCTGAACAAGCAGCTGTGAGATGTAGTGCCTTGACCTGATTGGTACAGGTGTCAGTTCAATCTCAAAGACTGGACTTGTAAATAAAAAGTACCGTACCTGCTCTAGCCTGCGAGGTGCTCGTGTATCCGACATCACTATTGCTGTAAAAAAATATATTGAAAGGGGTTGGTGAAAGTCAATTATTTATAATTCATGCAGGTACAAATGATATAAGTAAAGGTAGTATTGACGACCTAAAACAGGACATTATAGCTCTCAACAATGTACTAGCGGAAAAAAATAGCATAGCATGTTTCTCAGAGATTCTACCCGTACCAAGAGCACCTGATAGTGTTAACACTAGGATTAGGGCCTTTAATGACTGGCTTAGATGATGGTGTCTCCAACAGAACATTCTCTGTCTTACACATTGGGAAAATTTTATTTAAAAGATTCTCTGTATTGCTGGGATGGACTCCACCTCAGTCGAGGGGTAGCTCAGCTCTGCTAAAAAATTTACAACAGCTATTGACAAACTTTTAAACTAATACCTGGGTGAGAGCAGTGACAATAGATCCTGTTCTCTAAAAGATCTATTACAAACACCTCTGTGTGTGAGGTACTCAGTCTAAATGCCAGATCTCTAAATCAGGCAAAAATAGCCGAACTAGAAGCTATGTGCCAACTGAAAAAATATGGACTCATCTCTATCACAGAAACTTGGTGTAATCCTGACACTTCTTGGATCCAGCATATCCCAGGGTATAAACTGTATCATAGGGACCGTCGGGGACAAATGGGGGGGGTGTGTCTCTATGTTAGAGAAGACATACCCTCATTCCAAATCCCCACGAGTAACATTGAATCTGTCTGGGTGAATGTCCAGCTCAAGGGCTACCCACAACTGATGGTAGGGACATGCTATAGGCCCCCTACCTCTAATAAAGAATATTCTTCATGCCTAATCAATGAAATCTCAGACATGGCCTCTAAAGGTAAAATCCTTATACTGGGTGACTTTAACCTACCTACTATAAATTGGAATTCTTTAACTGGAAGCACGCAGGCCGAGAAAGACTTACTCACACTTTTGGTTGATTTGGGTCTGGAACAAATTGTTTCGGAACCAACACGAGGTGACAACATACTGGACTTGGTTATTACAAATATAGGGAATCTAATATTCAAAATTATAATTGGTGCCCCACTAGGATCAAGTGATCACTACACCATTTCTATTACACTGACACTGTGTCAACACATCACCAACTATACTGAATTGAAAAATTACAACAAAGCTGATTTTTAATGCTATCAATAACAAATTAAACTCAATCTCTTGGGATACAGTACTATCCTCCCTTTCCATGGAAGAATCCTGGGACCTTTTTAAATCTACCATTTACGACTCAGAAAAATTATATGTTCCTATAACAAAAAAATACAATAAAAAGGGCAAAATACCTCTGTGGTTTAATAATATCAAAATCTTAGCGAAGAAGAAACAAAGGCTATTTAAACTAGCCAAAAATAGTAAGGGAGACTCCAAAAAGTTATGGTTCACTCAGTATAGGGTAACTCTTAAATCACTAAAACAAGCCATTCTGCAATCCAAAAAAAAAACTTGAGTTTGCCTGGCCCACACCAAAGACAACTATAAATCACTATTTTCCTACCTTAACAATAAAAAATTAATAATAGACACATAGGTCCTTATGTATACATGACACAATTGTATCAACAGACAAAGACATGGCAGACACGTTTAATAAACAATTCTGCTCAGTATTTACTAAAAAAGAGATTCCTAAGCGATTCAGACATACAATGTTACCCCCTCTTACATCATCACCGAGGATAATATACTAAAAGCAATTAAATCTCTAAAATCCAATTCCAGTCCAGGCCCTGATAACATTAGTCCCCGATTTCTAATAGAGACAGCAGCTGCCACTGCTAAACCTCTCTCAATTATATTCAACAAATCCCTCCATGAGGGAACTATCCCTCAGGACTGGACAATGGCCACCATGGTCACAATCTTTAAGAAGGGTAATCATTCCAAACCGGAGAACTATTGTACAATAAGCCTGACGTCTGTTGTGAGTAAGATCATGGAGAAAGCTATTAAAAAAAAAAAAACTGCTAGAGTATGAATCTACTAGGGGCAACTTGACTGACACCACACAGCATGGCTTTAGGCAGGGTTACTCCTGTACTACTAACTTGGTTTCCTTTTATAATCATGTCAGCAAGGCACTGTATGATGGCATCCCTATGGATGTGATACTTCTTGACTATAGTAGAGCATTTGACAAAGTCCCTCATGACATTCTACTCGACAAAATAAATGATATGGGTTTTTCTCACTGCATAACTAACTGGGTCTCAGGTTGGTTGAGTGGAAGATATCAGCAGGTCAGAATTAACGGCACTTTCCCACTCACTGAGTGTGATCAGCGGGGTCCTGCAGGGGTCCGGGTTGGGGCCTACCCTGTTCAACATCTTTATTAGTGATCTGCAGGCTATCCCCGAAATTGTTCTCTCAAAATTCGCAGATGATACCAAGCTGTGTGGCTCTGTACTTACATCGATAAACAGGGATTCCATGAGGAACAATTTAAAAACTATCGAAGAATGGGCAGTTTTAAACAAAATGACACTCAACTCGGACAAGTGTCGCGTTGTACACTTCGGTAAAAATAACCCTAGACAGACCTATTTCCTGAACGGTGTTACCCTTCATGTGTCACCAATAGAACGAGATCTCGGGGTAATCATTAATGACAAACTATCATCTAGTGATCACTGTAGGATGATAGCCAGTAAATCTAATGCATTGCTCACTCGTATTCAATGTTCGTTTGTGTCTAGGACGCAGGAATGCATGATCCCCTTGTATAGGGCTTATGTCCGACCCCATTTGGACTATGGATCCCCCTGCTGGAGTCCCTATCTGGGGCAGGACGTTGATGGGGTTGAGAGGGTGCAGAGAAGGGCCACAAAAATGGTCCCTTATTTATCGAGACTCAACTACGAGGAAAGATTAAGAGTTACAGGGTTACACTCACTACGCACAAGACATACCAGAGGTGACCTTCTTCTATTGTATAAAATCCAGAATTCTGAAGAGTTAATGCACCACTGTG
The DNA here is from genome assembly GCA_016271365.2 of Neoceratodus forsteri. Classification (NCBI taxonomy): domain Eukaryota; kingdom Metazoa; phylum Chordata; order Ceratodontiformes; family Ceratodontidae; genus Neoceratodus; species Neoceratodus forsteri. The sequence goes on from CM057454.1 coordinate 721,980,831, forward strand.
GCTTAAATTTCTCCACCAGTTGGACATCATCTTGGTATCATAATAACCAGATATTTGTATCTAAAGCTAAAACAACAAAAAGGTTAAATTACTTTACTGTAAGAGCTCCCAAATTGTGGAATCTCCTCCAGCAAAACCTAGTAGTCACTCAAACACAGCCTTCAAGAAGGGGCTGGATTGCTGGCTCAAGCTTAATAACTGTAGGGTATAATTATCCCACTGGTGTGGTGGGGGACAATCTCGATGGGCAGTAGCCTTCTTTTGTCCTTTGAAACCAAGTGAAACCAAGTGAATGTGCTAAAATAATGTCATAGCAGGTGACCCAGAGGCAGAATAATCCTCCTACTCAGCCAGAGGTGTTGAGGCAGTTTACCTGGATCTTCCTTGATATCCAATGGTGACAATAACAGAAAATGTTAACAATGTTGAAAAAGTTAAAAGTAGAATTGTAAGTTATTAGAATATGGATTAAATATCTGTAGAAATGTGTATTTATCCTGAAAGGGGAACTGTGGTGATAGGCTGGCTAAGCCACAATACCACCTATCTAGTTTTCTATGTGACCTCCGGGAGACACCATGCAAAAGAACTTCCTATTCATTAAGTAGTTGCCATCTTACCTGCAGCCTATGTGCAGCATGGTTCTTAACAGAGCACATGACAAAAGGGAGATTTGATATGCACCTTAGTCACGCCCCCAATGAAGAGGATCTAAATCTGCAAAGTGCTGAGGCTCATCAGTCTGTTTATGGCAGATTTTGTATTTATGTAGATTGGTGAATTGAAATAAGATTTTATTTTGGGTGTTGCAGCTTTTAAATACCTGGTCTCCTCCTGCAGAGCACCTGGTTTTGCTGTCATCCTGGAATATTTTTTTTGGATATGCAGCCCAAAAGCTGGTGGAGATTTAGATCCACCTGCCCCTATGGACAGCATGTGGTTTAGCCATTTCAAATACTGCAGAAAGCAGAAAAGTCACAACAAGGAGAACAATCTGACCTTACTCTAAATCCCTTAACTTAATGGGGAAGTCTCCCATAGTTCCACACCAAAATATTCCCTACTCCTTATATGTAACTGGTGTGTGCCTCCTCCAGTTGGCAGCAGTCCTATTGCTGTCCAGATCTAGATTATAAATAAAAATATACAGCCCCCCAAAAGTTATCAAAGTGTTTATCCTCCATTTTACCATCAATGTTGCTGGAGGATGATGTCATCAGAGCAACAGATAATGGTGCTGCACTAAATGCAGTTCCACTGGTAGACCAAACCCACAATGTTTGGTTCCCCACTTGAGTAATGGAGGAACCCTTTAAGTATTGTGCACATCCTGAAGTGAAGTTCTAATAGGGACTAGGACCACATGAGTGTGATGCAGCACTGATTTGAGCTATATATAGTATTCATATAAGGAAGTGCCTGTATGTGTTGTGGTGTGTTACTGTTTCTGCTAGCAAAAACAGTTTACCCAATAAATGACTCTGGGTACAACAAGAGTTTTAAGTGGTATTATGCAGCTGTGTGTGTGTGTGTGTGTGTGTGTGTGTGTGTGTGTGTGTGTGTGTGTGTGTGTGTGTGTGTGTGTGTGTGTGTGTGTGTGTGTGTTAACATTCTCTGTTTTGATTGACACTAGCAGTGAAAAACAATCTTACGAATAGGCCCCTTTCCCTTTGTAACTAGGCAGTCAGTGATTGGATGGCTGCAGTAAGGCAATAAAGAATTCAGCTATGACAAGGACTAGGTTACCAGGAAAGCACAGGTACTGGGGGACTCTGGTTCAAATCCTACTAGAGTTCCTTACTCTCTAACCCTTAAGAATTTCTGCTAATCTCCTTAGAAACTGTGATGGCCCCTTAGGTCCATGACTTTAAAAGTGCCCTCATTCCCATCATAAATCATTAGCAGTGATGTGAGAGCTACAGCACTTCACTTTCAAGGTACTAAGGATAAGCTGTGGCAGCCCCCTCCCAGCTTTGTAATGCCAGCATTTGAAGTAGGATGTCCCTCACAAATCAGATGCTACACCTCAGCTGTTGTAGGTAAAGAAACTAATCACTCTGTTTGTAGTGCTCTGTATTTGCTTAGCTCACTCCTCCCATGTCATATGCATTCTGTGTCTTGGTATTTCCAGTCAGAAACTTAGATTTAAGGAGCATTTGAAATGTAAAACAATACACTTTATAAAGTAAATGATCTAGCTCTCCACTTTCAGGCTGCTGAAGGGGGATTTGTATAAATCAGTCTTGTGTGATCCTTTGGTAAACTGCCCAGGCTCCTCTCGTAACAAATCTTCTCAAGGGTGTTCATCTGGTTCAATACAGAGTGACTGATTGACTGCTCGGTTGGTTGGTTGGTTGATACAGTCCACTGCTTTCCACAAGTTACAACTGTCTCACAGAGACAAATGAGCAGTACAGAGGAACAGCTTTTGTTTTCTGTGAATGCAATGCTATTAGACGTATTATTTGCACCACATATGCAGTATTAAGTCTACAAGTACCACTCCCTGTGTGAGTTGCATGACAGAACTGTCTTAAGCCATTGAAAACTTAAACTAAAATCAGGATAGACAGCATTGATACCCTTATGTTTTGTTCTCCAGTGACATCAAGGAATGGGAGGGGCTGTATTACAAGTGACTCATTTGCATGTAAATGGAGGCTTGCTTGACATTTTACTATGTGTCAGAGCCTCAAACTCTAGATCTGTATTGCAACAGCAGAAATGACTGATCTCTTATTGACATATGTAAAGTATAATAAATATATCAGATATATCCAAATACTACATATACAGGAGTCTTCTCCTTTAATTAACTTCGATAGTCATAAGACACAGCAGAATGGTAGCAATATCATCGCTGAGACTCCAGCTTCAAAGCAGTCAGAAGACCAGACTATTTCTGAACTTTTTTCAAACTTAGAAAAGTTGATAATGTTATATCAAATTAAGCTGCGACATGATTTACTTCAAGCAATATCTCAAGAAGGGCTAGATCCACAGAAGCCTATGAGTGGGGGAAAAAAACACTGTCCTGAGTCCTAGAAAATCTACACCTCCGTGACAAGTGGGAGCAGAATATTAGTGATAGTTCCTGCAAGTTTGTGGAAATTTTAATGCAAAAGGGTGAAGTAAACCATGCCCTGATGCTAAAAGAAATAGAGGAACTACATAAAGCTTTAACCAAATTCTAACATGTTGAACTGTTCAAAGAGCTAAATACAAAATTAACTGAAAGAACAGCAAAATGAGAGCAGGAAATAAAGGAGAGAGAAATGGAAGCTACTTCAGGATGGACAGAACTAAAAATGGGGACAGCATATAGCTGAGGGAGGAAAGCTTTATCAGTCAGGGCCATCAAAGATATAGAGGCAAATTAAGAACAAGAAGGCAATACTTCAGATCTCTCCACAAGAGACAGTCAAACACCAAGAGACACTTCTGTCTCTCCTTCAAAATCTGCACTCTGAGTTTTTTAACCACAATCCACAACAATCAGTGAAACAGGCGTTAGAATTCAAGCAATGACAACAACCATTAAAAGTCAATACAAAAGGAAGATGTGAAGAGGAAGGAGGGGGTGGTGCAACAAGAAAGCCTCCAATCACCAGAAAATTGGCAAATGCACAAGCACAGTCTTGAATATTTCTAACAGAAACTTTATTGAACCACTAACTATGTTTTATCTTATGGACTGTCCTTCATACCATCTTTCTCTGTCAATGAATTTGATATTTATTGTGATATCTTTAAATTATTTAGAAAGATAAAATTATAAAACATTTTGCAGAGGACGAAAAACTGGGCAGGTAACCAGTCTCAGTGCTAACAGCAAAAATAACAAAGATGAAGCTGACATTGGCAAATACTGTAGCAATGATGTACAATTTCCAACAGATTCCATACATAACCTGCTAGACAACTTTAATAAGGGGACCCTACACGAACTTCTGGAGCAGGCACACACTGAAGGGACTGCTGCTAAAGATATCAACCAGCCCAATATTAGACCCAGATTAACATTCATTCCTAACAGTGGCAGCACAGGTATAACCTACTTCAAAAAGCCATACTGACGTGAATGAATCATTGACAAACAACAAATATAACCACCATTATTCAAATTTGATTAAGAAGAAAATTAATGCTTGCATGAACTAAAAGAAATGAAGAACGTAATAATCAAACCCTCCGATAAGGTGGGTAGTGTTAGCGTCATGGATGAATCATGGTATGAAGGTAAGGCATTGAGACAATTGAAGGATACCACCAGCTATCGACATCTGCAACAGAATCCTACTGAGTACTTTAAAAAGAGACTACATGAGTTCCTGACAGATGTGGACAATAATTAAGCAATAATGCAGGACAGGGTATGTGTTGTGCTGGGATAACGTCACGTCTTGTCTGGTTAGGCACGAGGTCGCAGGCCGAGTGCATCCAACACCAAGGTGTGATGTTACAGAAACACAGAAGTTGATGGCAGATAAGGACTGCAAGGCCTATCCAGTCTGCCCATATCTTTTTCTACCTTATGAATGTGCCATAGGCCTTTGCTATCCCAGCACAACACGCACCCTGGAGTGCATTATTTCTATTATAAAATGGCTCATTTGTTAAAAAAGGGAAAAAGATTAAAACTCTTTTACAAATAACATTTTCTGTAATGTTTTCAGAGTGTAAGTATACTTTTTTTTTAAATAGTGTTTATTTCTCACTCTGACCAATAGGTGGAGCTGCCCTGCTGTTATTACCATTCCTCTGAGATTCTGCCTCAGCTGTTAGCCCCGTTACCCAAACACACTTTTTCTCTTCTCTATCTGATCTGTATTGCTGCCCCACCCCAATGCAACTTACTGTGCTGTCTGAGATGTGCTGTGAATGCGTTAGCCACTGATGGAGGTGACAGTTTCTACCCAACTGAAATATGCTGTGTGAAGATCATGTACTGTGTGCTACCCCCCCCATGCACTGCTCTGTTGCTGGTGTGCTTGCTTCTCCTTGTACACTCCTGTTGCGTTTGTAGTGCTACCGGGAGAAGAAGTCAGGAAACTGAGCTGTATAGTTATAATTAACTGATGCACTCTGTCAAGTGCTCACTGGCCCAGATATTCAAAAGGGTTGCTCCATGCGCAACAGGGTTGCGCATGCGCAAGTCCTACATTGCGCCATTCTGCGATATTCAGCAGGAGGCAGTTGCTCCACTGGCAACAGGTTGCGCAAAAGAGCAATGCAAATGAATGCATGCTCAACAGGAGGGGGAGGAACCATGCATAACCTGCAACCCGATATTCAGTCGGGTTAGGCAGAGTGTGCATGCGCAACCCCAACCTGCACCTGCACAACCTTCAGCCAAAAAGGATTGCTGAGGGCCACCCACAGGTGAGCTGCTGCATTGCAGGGCGCAACACAGCAGCTGCCACCCCTGGCTGGCCCCCAACTCGGTCCCTGTGCCCCACCCACCAGCCCGATCGCGGGCATAGAGTAACATGAACCCCCCCACACATCTCCCACAGCCCGATCGCGGGCATCACAATTACATGAAACCCCCACATCTCCCACAGCCCGATCCACGGCAGAACGTGTATGAACCCCCAGTGCCCGATCGCGGGCAGAAGTAACCCTCCCCCCAACCCGAATATCTCCCTGGTGGTCCAGTGGATCGTAAAGCCCGATCACGGGCAGAATGTCACATCACAACCCCCAAACATCTCCCTGGTGTCTAGTGTCCCCCACCCACCCACGAAGCCCCTCCACCCGCTCCCCCGCAGGCCGGCGGGCGACAGCATCCACTCCGCCTGCCGCCCTGCCCACCGACTGACTGTCCGGCAGACGCTTATTGCAGAGCTACAGCCACTGGCGTAGTCATATCAGACATGACAGTCCAGATTTGTAATGATCATTCACAAATCTGACTGTCATGTACGGTATGGGCTGCACGCCCATTGGCTGTAGCTCTGCACCATCGGCGGCAGCCCACCGGACAGTCAGTCGGCGGGCGGCGGGCGGCAGGCGGTGGATGCTGTCGCCGCCGCGCGGGGGGAGCGGGTGGAGGGGCTTCGTGGGTGGGTGGGGGACACTAGACACCAGGAGATGTTTGGGGGTTGTGATGTGACATTCTGCCCGCGATCGGGCTTTACGGTCCACTGACCACCAGGGAGATATTCGGGTTGGGGAGGGTTATATTCTGCCCGCGATCGGGCACTGGGGTTCATACACGCTCTGCCCACGATCGGGCTGTGGGAGATGTGGGGGCGGGGACGGTTCATGTAACTGTACTGCCCACAATCGGGCTTCAGGAGATGTGTGGGGGGGTTTCATGTAACTGTGATGCCCGCGATCGGGCTGCATTGTGCGTCGGTCCCCGACTGCTGCTGCCTGGCAGGGTGGCCAGGAGCAAGTCCTCGGGGATCGGCGCACCTACATGCAAATGGCATGCAAATGGGGCCATAAATAGATGCAAATGGCACCCCCTGCCTTGCATAAATTATGGCCCCATTTGCATTTCACCTTTTGAATATCGGAAATTTGAGCATGGTGCAATGGTACTTGCGCCACCGCAAGTTTAATGCTCAACTCTGGCAACTTGCGGTGGCACAAGTTCCACTGCGCCATGCGCAAGTGCTGTGGCTGGGGGGTGATATTCAAAGGAGTTGCTCAATAGCGCAACTCCTTTGAATATCACCCCGGCGACACCCCTGCGCAACTATTTTGAGCAGCGCAGGGGCTTGCGCCTCAGAATGGTGCAGTTTAAATATCTGGGCCACTGTCTTTAGGGGCAATGATGGGCAATGCTATCTGAGATGCGCAGTGAATGTGCCAGCCACCGATCGTGTTGAGTTTCTGCCTAACTGAGATCACGGTGCTGTGTGCTAGTCGCCCCCCCATATTGCTCTGTTGCTGGTGTGTTTGCTTTTCCTGGTGCACTCTTGCTGTGTTTATAGTGCTTCTGGGAGAAGAAGTCAAGAAACTGAGCTGTATATTTTTAATTAAGTGAAGTGCTGTGTCACGCGTTCACTGTCTTCAGGTACAGGGATGGGTGGGGACTGGTGAAGTCAATTGTGGTATAGGATGTTTTGTTTAACAGTGACAGAAAATGGCAAGTTAAATAGGAAAACCTTACTGTGTTACTGTTACAGTAGATAGTTTACATTCATGGAGGGTGTGTTTTACGATTTTGGTGACACTGGGAAGGAAGGATTTACTTTAAAACAAGAGCAACTACTGGCAAAAGGCACAGTAGCCATGCCGAGCATGGGCAACTTGGGCATGGGCTGTGGAATGATTCTTCTAACATTTAGTGTGGTGTCGTGTGTGCTGTGACTAGATCCGTGATGTTGTACTGGGATAACATCACAGGCCTAGCTCCAAACTGACCAATCAGAGTCCAGGGATTCTTTTTGCCATTTTATAATAACTGGATCACAGAAGACAAATTGTTGGCACTGAGAAGTGACTTTTCTACCACACCAGTATTTTACCATCCACCGAAGGTATGCCAAGATCCAAAGTACCCACTGTGAAGACATATAATTTTGGGCAATGGGTGCCTGACAGAGAACTTGTGCTACTTTTATTGACAGATTCATGCAACGAGCTGTCTAAGGATGTCCTTCCAATCTAAAGGACAGAACCTCCGTGTTTAATTTTTTTTTTTGAAAATTTCACATGGGATCACAGATACCATCGGTTTACTATTGGGATTGCATCATTGTACACATCAGCTGACCACAGAATGGAGGCTGAAGCATAAAATGTATATGCTAGGCAAAACAGAATACAGTTTCCCATTAGATTTCATTGCAGAGGCCATTGATCTTCTCTTGAAATCAAACTAATTTTTATCCAGTGGCTCCTGTTGCAAGTCCAGGGGATGGCCATGGGTACTTTGAAGGTGTCCTCCTATGAGATTTCTTTATGTGATGTTGGGAGGAGAACTCCATCCACAGTTTTGACAACAATCCCTTCCATATGTTTAAGGTTTGGCTCAGATTCATTCACGTCATTCTCAGTGTCAGGGAGGGACCTGAATCAGAAACTGCAACATTCCTGGAATAAGTTAATAACAATTCCACTGGCCTTAAATTCACATCCACCACACATCAGAGTAGTATTAATTTTCTGTTCCTGGACATCACCTTACATGGTAAGGTTACCCCATCAAGTGAGTGCTGCCAGAATAGCGCCACACTGTACGGTGCTAGTCTGGTAAGCACTGATGTGGAGAGCGACTGGGGATTTACAGCACTTGCTGTAAGCACTCCCCTGGTCACTGCCCATGGTGCTGGTGCATCACAAGGGCACCATAATCTGGAAGGTTGGCCAAGCTGCTCCCATGGCATGGATGGCTGGGGTATTGAGCAGCTCAGCCAGCACTAGTGGAGACCAGGGTTCTAAACCTGGTCTCTAAGCTTTTAGCATTCCTCTGGACTTATTTTTTTACATGGGGCCATAATGGCCCCACAAATTTTAACTTTCCTTGGTATCCACTCCCCCTTGGAGTGAGAATCCTAATGAAGGGGGGAGGTGTGAGGGGCAGATCCCCCACAAGACAAACATCGACATTGTTTTTTCTGCACAAACCTTGCTGACACTATTCTGGTCGGCATTGTTTAGACCCAGTGCCCATGGTAAACCAGAGAAACTGGACTAAACATAAAACTTTAGAAAACTGCAGGCAATAGCTTGATCCACACCAAATGTTCACACCCCAAATTTCAAATTGAGATCATTCCATAAGGCCAGTTAGTTTGGTTACATCATAACTTTTTGAAAGATTCAGACTTTAAACAAGAAGCCAAAGAAGTTCTTGATTGGTTCCAGACTTGAGAGTACAATTTAATGATATTGAATGACTCTTTTCATGGAGCACAGACCCTTAATAGAAAAAGCCTATTGATATCCAAACAACATACTACCCTTTTAGAACAAGTTACTTTCACCACACATTGTGGCCCATGGCCATGGTTCTTCAAAAAATAGTCAGAAGCCATTGGAATATTCCATCTTTAGATACTGAAATGGTGAAAGTATCAAGAAGTTGTCCAAGGGTGATCTTTCCAAGGGGAAATACCATTGATGACATGCTGGTCCACAGCAGTTACAAGTCAACTAGCATGAACCCTACATGGATGCCACCGAAGCCCAAAGGCTTCTTCATATGTTGCAGCTGCAGCAGCAGTAAATATGGACAAGAAGAAAATGTGTTTAAATCTGACAATTCATTAATTGCATTATGTCCTTTGTTGTTTACACTGTGGTACTCCTGTAGCAAAGTGTATGTTGGACGCACTTTTCAGCCTTTAAAGCAGTGCATCCAGGAACACTACAGAGCAAGAAACACAGGACACAAAGACCATCCACTGGCCTCACATGTCCATGAAACACAGTGGTAATATGTCAGTCATACAGGTCATGGCACTGAAGGCAATACCCTACAGACAGAGGGGTGGGGGAGATTGAGTCCTATGCATTAAAGGAATCCTGTCTCTATATGCATGATATGCAGCATGTAGGGCCAGGATATGCACGTCCTGGCTGCCTGATGGACACTGAGGGATGTTCTACTGGCACGTCCCCACTCTGAACCTCTGCCTGTAACTGTGCGTGGGTAATCCCATGCATCTACGTGGCCAGTCCTGCCAAGGGGCAGGGTGTAGGCATGCTCACAGAGGGCTGGCAGAGTGCAGCATATATAATTCCCTGTGTGCTTTGCCATACCAGAGTCAAGGGACTTACCATTATGCCAGCCAGTGGGCATCTATAATGACTGCACATCTCCCTGACTGGCCAATCTGGAGCAGAATGGCACCACATGGACCCCAGTCTTCATCAGTGCCAAGGATGGCTATGGGGTGGCAGGTTGGAGGGCGCCAATTTCACAAAAAGTAAAATTTACCACCCACTGTGGGGACATGACAGCCTGAATGCAGACCACCATATCCCACAATCCCCTGCACTCGAAGAACAAGGGATCCACTGTGGGGTCCAGTTAGGGCTTCTGATTTGAGGTCCCCAGTCCCACCCCCTGGCCAGCTCCTCCCCTTGCTCGGAGCTGTGTGGCTGCAATTGGACCACCTAGTGGGATGTTCACACTGGCCACATGTATCCTGTGGAGACAGGCTACACAGCATGCAATTATGTGCCCCTACTGGTGCATATGGGGCTTCTATGTGCATAGGGCCCATGATTCGTAACATCTATAGCACAGAAAGCTGAAATAGCTCCTTTTACTTTTTCACATGCTTCACTTTGTGTTACAGACAATTCTATGTATCAGAGGAGAATTTTTGATAAGCTGTCTTTATTATGAGTGCAGTTCAGTAGCTGAGGATGCTTGAAACACTTTGGAGTGCATAATAACAAGGATACACAATCATTCAATTAAATGCTGTTCCAACCCTGTAACCAGCAGGCAGGTCTTGCAAAGGTCCACATCAAACTTCTCCTTTTATACTTTCCATTTTTTTTTTTTGAATAAATGTATTTAAAAAGCAAAATATGCTACAGTACTTTAGTAATTAATTGTGCCTTTCCAGATGTATCTACTGCTAAATGGATTTCTAAATAACACACCTATTTAGCGATCACCTTTATTGTTGATTAGTTGTAAAATGGCAAGTAAGTGTACTTTTGATCTGATCATTTCCACTATGGCAATTATATTACACAAATGTGCCTCTCAAACAGTTTATATAAAACAGTTTTTCAATTAATGTTAGCACCAGCTAAGCAGTTCTTTACTGACCACCCTTATTTTCATCTCCACATACTATTTAAATCATTAATAGGAGGACTATAAAGGGATGTTTGATATGCACTGGGGCCATGCTCCTTGATGAAGGGGATCTAAATTGTCTTAGCACTTGGACTCATCGGTTTATCCATGACAGATTTTGTATTTATGCACATCAGTGTTTGAAATAAAATAAGATGCAGGACCTGCAGGAGTGCTTGTCTCTTTGTTCAGGTGTCATAGCTTTACAAGCACTTGGTCTCCTCAGGAGCATGCCCAGCTCAGCAGTCGTTCCCAACCAAGTAGTGCAGCATTGGTGATGTATGGAAGGTGTCCACCACTGAGTATATGGGGAGAGAGAGACAGACAGAGCAAGTAGCTAAAATATTTTATATTAAGGCTGGATATTCCTTTACTGGTTGTGCCAGCGCAGACCAAGCCAAAAAAAGGCTATGAAAAAATGATCAAATAAGCAGCAGTTAGAACCCACCCACCTACTCTACCCAGAGAAACATAGAATATGATGGCAGATAAGGACCACTTGGCCCACCCAGTCTGCCCATTTCCCTACCTAATGGATAAGTTGCAGATCCTAGTTAACCAACAGCCTACTTTCTCCTACCCCCACCCCCTAGAATTGCCTTATGTCTGTCCCATGCATTCTTGTTTCACCCACTATTTTCAACTCCACAACCTCCTCAGGAAGGCTGTTCTATGCATCCACAACCACCTCTATGAAAAAAATACTTTCTCACATTACCTCTGAGCTGTCCACTCCTCTATCTTCAAATTGTGCCTCCTTGTTCTTGCACACCTCTTTTTCTGAAAGATACTACCCTCTTGGACTTTGTTGATTCCCTTGAGGCACTTGAAAATTTCTATTATGCCCCCTCCCCCACTTTCCTCGGGGTTATACATATTAAGCTCCTTAAGTCTCTCTTCATATGTCTTCTGGTGCAGACCCTGCACTATTTTAGTTGCCCTCCTCTGGACTGCCTCCATCCTGTCTATGTCCTTGCGGTGACTGGGTCTCCAGAACTCCATGCAGTACTCCAGATGGGGTCTCACCAGCTGTCTGTACAGAAGGATAACAGCTTCCTGTTTTCTACTGGTGATGCCTCTCCCTAGGAATCCCAGTATCCCCCCAGCCCTCCTTACTATCCTCTCACATTGCTTGCCCACCTTTAGGTCATCTGATATGACTACCCCCCAGGTCCCTTTCCATTTTTGTTGTTAGTATCTCACCCCCACTGTGTACTCTTCCCCTGGGTTTTTGTTTCCCAGGTGCATTACTTTGCACTTCTTAGCATTGAATCTAAGCTGCCATAAATTTGACCATTCCTCCAACCTCACCAAGTCCCTTCTTATCCTTTTCACCCCACCTTGTGTATCAACCCTGTTGCAAATATTTGTGTCATATGCACAGAGACATACTTTTCCTTCCAGTCCCTCTGCAATGTCACCCATGTGATGCAACTGTGTTGCATGTCCCAGTGTACTATGCCACACTGCCTGGTCCAATAGGAGGTACTGTTTTCGACGTCTTCTACTAGGCAACATATTTTAAACAAGAAATGCTAGTTATTTTATTTATTTTATTTTTATTTATTGAGATATTCAGAAAGATCTTTGAGCCAAAGACTCATTTACAAAGGTTCCATGTCATACATTGAACAGAGACAGGCGCAATATTTTCACAGGTTGCTGTACAATTCATTATCTTATCATTTTTTAACATACTTTACACATTTGTTCAGAAAGAGACATACCCTACCAGGATAACATGATTTACAAGTGATTCACACAGCCATAAGGTAGCAGAGAGGATTCTGAAGGGCTGTTTGTCCAGAAAAGGTTGGTTTGTAGGGTCCATAGGCATGGAAGACTTAGGGATGTTCTGGGTCATCTGCAGTAACAAAGGTTGGCGGCCTGAAGGTGGTTTCTTAGTCTGGTTTTGAAAGGGGCAAGCCTTGCTTCCTCAGTTATTAGGCTAGGGAGCACGTTGGTCCAGGAAGGGGCTCTGTAACTGAAAGTTCACTGGAATTGGGAAGTCTGGCCTCAGGGGACCCATAGCAGCTGTTTGTTCGAGATACGGGTTGTTGTGCCTGGTAGTGTTAGGAGGATAATTTAGTCCAGGGCAGGGGGGGTGAGGCCTAGTATCTTTCTGGTCATTAGGCAGGTGTGATACCTGATTCTGTTGTCTAGGTGTAGTCAGTTGGTGGTACTGTAGAGGGAGCAGGAGTGTGTGAAATGGTCACGCCCAAGGATGAGATGGCAGACTTTAAGCACAAGCCGGAGTCTGTTTAGGGCTGTGGATGGCGTGGCACTGTAGATTAGAATGCCGTAGTCTAGCAGAGAGAGGATTGAGGAGTTTATGGCAAGTTGTAATGCTTCAGGGGTGAGGCAGTGTTTGTACCGGTAGAGTACCCCTAGTCTGGAGCTATGGGCTGTTGATAGGTGCAAGATATGTTGATTAAAGTAGAGGGCAGGGTCTACTGTGATCCCTATATATTTAAAGCTGCTTACTTGTTCTAGGGGGGTCTGATTAGCAGTGAGAAATTGGGGGCAGAGGTTCTTGAGTGGGTTCTGAGGGTGGAAGATCATGACTTTTGTCTTATTGTAGTTAATTATAAGAAGCTGGGAGGTGAGCCCGTCTTTGGTTTCACGGAAAGAGTGTTAGAGTTTGGTGGAGTTTGAGGGGTATCGGGTCAGAGGCGAACAGGACTGCATCATTCGCATACAGGAGCAGATTGCCAGGGCAGGACGATGGGAGGGAGTTGAAGTATAGGCTGAAAAGTAGGGGGCCAAGTATGGAGCCCTGTGGGACAGGGCCTATCTTGACAATCTGTGTTCCATCAGAGAGGTAGCTGGTGAACCAGTTTATGGCATCATTGGAGAAGCTAGTGTAAGCCAGGGTGTTCAGTAAGAGGGCATGGTTTATGGTATTGATTGCCTTAGGTCCACGAAGATGGCGCCTGTGAGGTGGCCATGGTCCAAGGCTGAGTGAACATGGAAGGTAAATTCAAGGAGGGTGGTGGTGGTACTATGACCCTTACAGAAACTGTGCTGCTGTCTGGATAGAAGGTTATGTTTATTAAGGTGGTCAGTAAGTTGGTCAGCGACTATGCCTTCTAGTGCCTTAGAAAGGGGAGGTAGGATAGAGATGGGGTGGTAGTTGTTTGTGGATGTGCGGTCCCCACTTTTATGGATGGGCGTAATGTAGGCCGATTTCCAGTGGGTTGGAAATTTCCCTTGACAGAGGGAGCGGTTGAGAATGTGGGTGAGTGGGGCCAGGACTTCTAGGAGGGTGAGGTGGAGAATTCTGAGGTCCAGGGAGTCGTGACTATAGTGATAGTGGCTAATGGCTTTGGTTAGGTAGGGTTTGGCTGCCTCCGGGGTAAGAAGTCATAGGTAGAAAGGTGGAGCAAGGGGAGGATGGGGGGTGATATGGGCTGGCGGTAAATCGAAGAAATTTGGGGGCAGCACATGGGAGAGATCAGTGAAAGCAGAGTTAAGGGCTGAGGCTATACTGAGGGGGTCAGTGGAGAGGCTACCATCAATTTGCATTTGGTCAGGTGGCAGATTTGGGGCTTTGCCGCAGAGCTCCTTAATGTTTTCCCAGAACTTGCATCCAGTGCCCCAGGTGGAGGTTAAGGTAGCTTTGTAATAGTTCGCTTTGGCAGTGTGTATGGCCCAGGTGCACTTGTTTTTTGGCATCCCGATATCGTTGCCTGTCCAGAGGCCGTTGGGTCTCATTGGCAAGGTGCCATAGGGCATCACGCTGACGTAGTAGGCCTTGGAGGTGGTCCAAGAACCAGGGAGCATGATTCCCCTTGGACATAGTTTTGGTGAGGGGGGGAGAACTTCTCAAAGACTGCGTTGAAAGTGGTGATAAACAGTTCAAGGGCATGGTCTGGGTCGAGGGTGTTTGTTAGGGGTGTCCAATCCCATTCTCTGAGGTGGGCCTTGAGTGGGGCTAGTTTGCCAGGCCCTAGTTTGCATTGTGAAGTCATTTTAGGAGGGGGCTTTGAGGGGAATACCAGACCAGTTGCAGAGTACTGGTGAGTGGTCACTTAGGGTGTCGGGGAGGACTAGGGTGCTGGTTATTTTGTGGGGGCGGTTGGTGAATACTAGGTCTAGAAGGGAGGATGACACGCAGGTATAGTCAATAATAAATATTTACGTGTGCGGTTCACCTGACAACATACATAATGCATGCTTCCTATTTCCAACAAATAATTGCTGCCAAGTACTATAAATATATGCAATAAGATTATATTTTTCATCTCAGCCAGTCACTTTAACCAAGATGTAGTATTACATCATACTGCAAACAATGAATGATTGAACTAGTACTAACCATTTTATGGCTGCATAGTGAGTTCACCATGCCGACATATTGCTATCACATAACAAAAGAAGGGGCTGTGGAAGTATGTGACTGGATACCTAGACTGTGTCCGTCCATGGTGGAATCCAAGCACATGTGGTTCTGGTTATTCATCACAGTACTGTTCACCCCTCCCCCACACTATTTTCTAGCTCTGTGCTCACTCTTAGTTCACTTCTACATTTGGAACACTGCTTAAGGCCCATGTCTGTCACCCAGTTAACTTCATATGGACCAGTATGTGATCGGAGCCTATCCTGCTCCAGTGCATAGAAGATCCACCTGGGTTTCCTTTACCTCCCTGGGCTGGAGGCAAATACCTCACTTGCACTTGCAAAAACAAAGAAATGTCCTGTAAATGCCATGAATCAATGTACTACTGTTTAAAGACTGACTTCCAGTTTGTAACTGTATCAGATCGTTTTGTGACAACCTGGTAGTTTCTGTGATGGGTATATATTTATCCCTGAGTTTATTTATTTGTCATATAGTCATAGGGATGCACAGTTTTGGCATTATTACTGAAGTTTGACTCCATGGAAACAGTGACATCTTGCAAATTAGTGCACTTTAAACCATCTATAGATTTTTTTGTTTGATGGTTTTTGTGCCAGCCATGTGGTGAACTTGAGCTGGGTTTTTTTTTTTTTTGAAAGTGAAGCCATTAAGTTTGAATTGTGCCACTGTGTTTGGAATTGTGCACCTCTCTCATATGTGCATCATATACAAAATGCTTTAACTGTCAGACTGGATATCGGTTATGTGGTGAGTATGAGCTGTTCGGAAGTGGAGCCACTAAGCCTAAGTTGTTTTGAAATTTTTTGAAACTTAAAAAGAAGAGAAAAACACAAGTATTGGGCAACAGTGTTATAGCAGGCAGAATAAAATAAGGAACATAAAAATATTTGAATCTGGAACACAGTTTAAAAACAACTGTGGAAGAAAGAGCTTCATGGTGGTTAATAGTGGTCTAGTGATCTGGCAGGATGTCTAGGATGCCTCCATTTTCGAGTCTGAGCCTTGAGTGAAATGTGCACCAGTGTGTTTAAGAATTCTCTTTGGTGAAGCATTCTGTCATTTCCTTTAATGCACTTGGTTGCGTGGATTGGCTATCTTATAGAACTGTTTACCTGATCTCATTCAGCACTCCACTGAGTTAGACTGTTTGTTTATGCACATTCCCAGATGCAGTTGATGCATATAGCACTTTATTTTTTATTATTTATACTATGTTTCTTTGCACTGGTGAACTGATTTGTATCTATCAGTTGGACTAACCTTCTCAGTACTTTTTATAGTACAATACCCAGCATGTTCTGTGAATAGGAACACTTTAGTTTTTGATGGTTCTTCAAGCAACATAAGACTTGAAATTTATTGAAGCACTAACAAGTGTATGACTATATAGGAAATGTAGTTGAGTCCCTATGGGTACTTGTTCTTTGGACATATGGGGTCAGATATTCAGAAGTGCACCAGAGACAGGCGAAAGAGGTGTGCAGCACAATTCCACTGCATCATGGTGTGCTGTTCAAAGGATGCATATGATAGGATGTGCCTGCGCAATGTGACTGAATATCGTGCCCGATGAGCCATAGTGCAACCAAGGATGTGCCAGGGAACATGTCATGAAGCACAATAGCACAACCAGGGATGCACAGGGGAGCATACCAAGAAGCACAAAAGCAGCAACCAGGGATGTGCAAGGTGCAGAGGTGCATGCACCAGGACATACATGGAATGGCAATAGGTCCAGCAGGTGGCAAGCCACAGAAGCGGGAGGTCCCACCACCAGGGCGCAGAGTGTGCCAGGAGAGAGGCATGGTAGGCTCACAAAGGTACACCACCTGGTGCGCATGTGGCAGCAGTAGACCCCTAACCACGTGCACTACAGTGGTACACGGAGGCAGGGGGCAGCACCAGCCACCGCTGCACAGGCACAGGCATCCCCTACAGGGAGGCTCAGGACACACCATCTGGAATACAGCCAACAACACACAGGTGAACAGTACACAAGACACACCCCACACACACACAGTAAAGACAGGCTATGGCCACCCCATCCAACCAATTGTGGAACGCCACCAGGAACACACCCCGGTCCACCTCAGTCGTACCACACAGCAGCCATGCACACCACTGCAGCATGGCTCAACATGCCAGCTGCAAAGCAGACATGGACACAGATGGAAAACCATAAAACAATGTATTGCAACACGTATAAAACAACCATATACATATCTACGGGGTACAGAGTAATGGGAACAGGGCAATGGTGGGACCACCAACCAAACCAACAAACTTGCCCCCATGGGCAGCGGTCACAATCCAGCCATAGCACCTCTACAGTACAAGGAGCCTGATCCACCTACCCCCCAAAGAGATGGATAAGGTGCCACTTGCTCCCATGTACAGCAGTCACGATCCAGCCATAGCACCACTACAGTGCAAGAAGCCAGA
The DNA here is from genome assembly GCA_016271365.2 of Neoceratodus forsteri. Lineage (NCBI taxonomy): Eukaryota > Metazoa > Chordata > Ceratodontiformes > Ceratodontidae > Neoceratodus > Neoceratodus forsteri. Next base: position 721,998,416 of record CM057454.1, read on the forward strand.
TCCACCCACCCCCCAAAGAGATAGATAAGGTATGATGCTTGAAAAATTGCTATGATTTCTCTGGGCTGTGTGAATGCCGAACTGAATAATCACTTGCAATTTGCTGTTTTCAATTTCAGTGCCTTCTCAGGATAGCACTATTGGCTCCACGCCTGTATAGAGCTCCCTGATTGGCTGGTCTCACTCACCTGAGAAAGAAGCACCCGAGACGTCCCTGTACTCGGCTTCTAATTTATATATTTTAATTTAGCCTGTTGTGCTCGGCCTGTGTAAAGTAACTTACCATTCCCCCCCGCTGCAGTTTCTCTCCAACTGTATGTGCACTGATTCAGTGCTAGCTCTACAAACTTCCCCTTGATTTTTCCCCAATTAAGCTTTCACTCTGTACACTGCCTTGAACTGAGTTTGTAAAAAAGTTTTACTGGCTTTAATATATTTTTTTAATCTTATTTAAGACTATACTGGGTTTACATGCTTACTGCTATGGACTTAGAAAATTCAGTGAATTATAAAATCTGTGTAACCTCTGTCTTGAGCCTAAGGCTCCTGCCCTTGACTTTCATTCTTAATCCTCTTCCTTTGTCCCCCTGTCTCTGTTTCTCTGTTCTGTCCCTCCAGCCTCCCCATCAGTCTGTTCTTTTGTGCTTGTTTTGGATTCCCGAGTTAGCCGGCACCTTGCCTCTGTCTGAGACCGCCCCCTGACTTGTCTTTCAAGTTGGTGCTCAGCTCTCTTTGTCTCTGTTTAGACATCCCCCCCCCCCATCTGCTCCTATTTAATCTGCTGTCTCCTTCCTTACAGGTGCCACTTGCCCCCATGGTCAGTGGTCACGATTCAGCTATAGCACCTCTACGGTGCAAGGAGCCTGATCCACCCAGCCCCCAAAGAGATAGATAAGGTACGATGCTTGAAAAATTGCCACAATTTCTCTGGGCTATGTGAACGCTGAACTGGATCATCACTTGCAATTTGCTGTTTTCTTTTTTTTTCCTTTCATATTTAGTAAACTTTATTAAATTTACCAAACAGTCAGTCCATATTTCTGTTACATAACATGGTACAATACACCACATTATTACTTTAAACACAATAGCTGATCAGAGCCTAGTGGTGTATGAAAGCATTCTACCATTATAAAATTGAAAAGGGAAGTGAAAAAGAAAATCAGTAAACAATAGATATATAAACCACCCTCCCTGTCCCTTGCCATCGGGAAAAAGATAATGAACAAGAAAAGGAGGAAGAAAAAAGGGAGCATAGATTAGAAGAGAGAAGCTGGATCAACAGAAAATAGCCATGTACAATCGGTATTTATCCAAATATTTTAGGGTAAATTCCCAGTGCCACTGCAGGGCGTGTTAATTACATAACAGGGTATGTAGAGGGGCCCAGGTCTTCTGATACTTTTTACTATTTCCAGAGTAGCTCACTATACTGTATCCTGCTTGCAGAGCAAAAAGAATTTCCTGAAGCCACTCTACATATGTGGGAGTCTGTTGATCCAGCCAGTGACGCAATATCACTTTTTTTAGCACATAAGGAGATTAGCATCATATGTTTCCTTTGATTACCAATAAGGATATCACTTGAGTCACCCAAAATACAAATTCCTGGTTGAAAGGCATTTTGCAAACCTAATAGTGGGTTAAGTCTAGCACTAATATTCTCCCAGGGGGAAAGCTTTGTCACATTCCCATAAAATGTGGAGTAGTGTACCCCGCTGTTTCCCACATCTGGTACACAGAACTGCCTGGAGCTTACCCATTTTAAAAAGTTTAACAGGAGTGTAGTATAGATCCTGTATTATCTGAAATTGTAGCAATCTATAACAGTCCCATCTAACATCCTTATACAACCTTTTCCAGATCTGTGACCATTGGCGGGGATCCTCGGTGGTTGGAGGGAGGGAGCTGTCCCAAGCATAATGAGGAATACCGTCCAGGTCTGCAACTTTTTTCTACAGCTCTTTATAATAGTATGAAATTAAATGAGAATTCGGCCTTATATGTAATGTACTAAGTATGGGCCCAGACAAATGATGGTCCCATAGCCCACTACCAAAATGTCTTAAAAGGACCTGGGAAATCTGAAGATACTTAAAACAAAAGGAGACAGGCACATTATACTTAGCCATTACCTCCGGAAAGGTTAATAATCTATAGTTTTCCGTTAAGTCTATGACCTTTTTCCCAGCGCCCTCCATCCAAAACCTTTGAGTAATAATCTTCCCCCCCATTTTAAAATTAGGATTACCCAAAATACACTGGGAAAAGTCTTTCTCCATGGTTTCTCTTATAGTATGATTCAACTGTTTATGGATATGAAGGGTTTTCATAATGGGAGTATTTTTAAGCTGTTTTGGTATCTTAAGTGAAAGGTATGGTAGTGCCCTTATGTCTACTCCGGCTGAAGTACAGAGCAATTCTTCTATCTGCAGCCACAAAGGGACATAGATTTCCGATCTGGGAGGTGAAAAAAAAAAAAGTCAGCCATTGTGAGAACTAAGCAATTAGTGGCAAGATAGTAAAGATATATATTAGGGATTTGTAATCCCCCTAATTCTTTTGGTCTTTGTAGTTTGGATATCTATTTACACGGAGGTTTATGCTTCCAGATGAAGTTGGAAATTATACCATGAACATAAGTAAACCACTTCTTAGGTAAATATTGATGGCATAGTTGAAGGGGATATAACAGCCGGGGCAAGATATTCATTTTAACAATGTTAATTCGCCCCCAAAGAGAAATAGGGAGCATTACCCATCGGTGGAGGTCAATTTTAATACGAGTTATTAAATGATCTATATTATACTGCTTCATTTTGAAAGTAGAAAGAGATAAATAGATACCCAGGTATTTCAACCTATCTTTAACCCAAGTGAGCCCAAGATGCTGGATATCAGCCTTTAGGGTCCAGTTATTTACAGGCATGACCTCAGTCTTAGAAAAGTTTAATTTATAGTTAGATAAACAACTGAATTCCTGGACAATATCCAACGAAGCTGGTATAGATTTCATTGGATATGTTATGTGAAGTAAGATATCATCCGCATATACTGATATTTTGTATTGGAGATGGTTAATAGTGATACCTGTAACCAAGGCCGAGGTGTTCAGCTTTCTGATAAGAGGTTCTAAAAATAAATTAAACAAATAAGGAGAAAGCGGGCAACCTTGGTGGGTGCCCTGGTGTAATGTAAAGGGGGAAGAGAACACACCATTACAAAAAACACAAGCTGATGGAGAGGAGTACAGAACCTTAACCCACCTTACAAATTGCTCTGGAATTTGATACTTCGGGAGTAAGTGGAATAAGTACTCCCATGACACCCAATCAAAAGCTTTCTCTGCGTCCAGTGACATCAAGACTGATGGTATATTGGAGTCCCTGGATGCAGAGATAAGATGGGAGATTTTCCTCATGTGATCTGCCGACAGGCGTCCAGCCACAAAACCCACTTGCTCCGGACTAAGTAATGTTTGCCACACTTGGGCTAAGCGGGTAGCTAAAATTTTTGCTAAGATCTTCAAATCTACATTTATGAGGGAAATTGGGCGGTAGCTAGACACCATATTGGGATCTTTATCTGGTTTTAATATGACCACAATGGTAGCAGAGGTGAAGCTGTGATCTGAAAGGCCATTCCTGTAAATATAGTCATAAAAATCAAGGAGTTTAGGACTTATTTGGGCTTTGAATGCTTTATAAAAATTAGACGTGTAGCCATCAGGGCCAGGGGCCTTATCTGGCGGTAGAGCATCGATGGCCTGGTAGACCTCATTTAAAGTTAAAGGGGCTTGCAGAATTGAAGCTTGGTTTTGAGATAGTTGCAGGAGCTCTGTCTTGAAGGAAATAATCCATTGAGGTGCAACTAAAAGTCGTGGGGGGGGGAAGAATAAAGTTTCTGATAATAGTCCTTAAAGGAAGAGGCAATGTCCCTGGGGGACGTACATAGAGTGGCGGAAGTATCTCGCACAGCTGCAATAAATCTGTCCATCTGAGCTCTAAGTTTCATGGCGAGTAATTTCCCAGCCTTATCCCCTTGGTCAAAGTATGTAATTTTAGAACGCAGAAGATGTTCAACTTTATCACTAAGAAGGATATTATATTGGAAGCGAAGGCTTTCTAACTTTTCTAAATCCTCAGGCTTAGGATGAGACATGAGGCCTTGCTCCAATGCCCTGATCTGTTGCAGGAGTAGGGAGGACTCATAGAATATTTTCTTTTCCCTTATTGACGCTATACGAATGACTTCTCCCCTTAATGAACATTGTAAGGCTCCCCATAGCATATCCAATCTCGGCATGGTAGAGGAGTTGAGGTCGTAAAATTTGTCTATAAAATCTCCCAGGTGGCCCCTTAATTGTTCCAATTTTAAAAGCTGAGAGTTAAACCTCCACATTTTATCATGAGTCGTTGAGTTAGGTAGCATCCATTGTAATAAAATTGGATGATGATCTGATATCACCTTTGCTAAATGTTCACAAACTTGGACCCCTGATAGGTGCTCAGTCCCCAACAAAAAGTAGTCAATTCTTGAAAAAGCATTGTGTGGTTGGGAATGAAATGAGAAATCTTTTAGTGAGGGGTGGAGGGTTCTCCATGGGTCAACAAGACCAAGTGAGTCCATCAATTCCCTCAATGCCAACTGAGCGGGGGTGAGGGGGGAGCTTTTAGAGTTAGATCTATCTAATAGATTATTAAAAACTAGATTCCAGTCTCCTCTAATAAGCATAGGAGATTTAGACCAGGGAGTTAGTTTAGTTGCTAAATTAGTAAAGAAATGCGGGTCATCTCCAACTGGCCCATAAATTGAGCCCATAATCATTTCTGTATGGAACAGAATCGCCTTAATAATTATATATCTACCACAAGGATCAATAATCGATTCTAATAACTTGAAGGGTATCCGGTGAGCAATCAAAACTGCTATGCCCCACTTACGACTATCAAACCCAGCCCCCAGGACATTACCTACCCATGAACATTTAAAAAAACCCAATCTGTGCAGTGGGTAGGTGGGTTTCTTGGAGGAAGGCTATATCAATATCGATCCTCGAAAGGTGCAAAAGAATTTTAGCTCTTTTAGTGGGAGACTGGGCACCTTTAACATTCCATGAGCACAACTTTAAAGATATGGCCATGAATAAATAAGATAAATCTTAGTGTATACTTTAAGAGTAGCTATCAAGCATCCATAGGTATCTCCAGCTCTACCAGCCACAACCCCTTTACCCTGTGGTAAGTGGAATTTATCCCTTTTCCCATATCCTTCCCTTGGTACCGACTCTCAGTTCCCGATGGCAATAATACCCTCTACCCTGCTAACCTATTTGGCTAATTCTCCCAATAATATAAAAAATAACCTAACATATGTGTATGTGAGCAAAAAGGGGATGCAGCATATTATGAATGGGTGCTTAAAACCGTAGAACCTTTTCCCCTTCCCTCTTACCCATATCCCTAATTCCATAACGAGGTCCCCAACATACTTATTGTCCCATTTAAGTACCTGGTTCATAAAGTGGCATCTTCCCCAGATCACATTACCTACAGACCTAAAAGACCAGATTATAACTCCCACTATGGCAACTATCCCCCACCAGTACCAGAACATGATGCACTGAGTGGATTGTAGTTGTCTCCCGACCCTGCTTCCCACCCCAGCTCCCTCTATGAACTACCTAATAATTATATCTTGTCTTATCTTAACTATTCTGTCTAAACATCATCTCACTGGATTATCCAGCTCTTATATCAGCAGCTAAATTATCTAATGGAGGGGGCGAAAGAGAAAAAGGGGAATGGGGGGAAGGAGGATAGTCATAAAAATAGAGACCCTTGTATTTGGGGGCCCAAGTTTAAGGGCGTAAATTCTCCTCAGTGAGAACCAAGCCTGATGGTAAGTGAAGTCATTCTCCTTCCTGTAGACGGCGTTCAATAAGCGAAGATATCGCATTACCTCTTCAAGGGAAGGCGGGAGAAAACCGTCTGGGCTATAACAAATGTCATCTAATCAGGCCTGTAACAAGGGATGGGGAAAAAAGAAGAAAAAAAAAAAGGGGGGGAACCCCCCCGGGGGGACATATGGCTTCAGATTGAGTTTAGTTGTAGTCGAAACAAAATAAAATTAGGCCTCTTTCCTCAGGCAAACACAAAATGACTGATCCATGTTTTAAAGAAGATCTTCTTATTTTCAGCTCAAACAAAAGAAAGCACAGTCTTTGGTGACCTCTTGTGGGCAGGTGGCAGAGGTGAACTACTTTAACCAACGAGAAATTCCCCATTGCAGCAAAACATCACGGAGCCAGGAAAGAAATGGGATATCAAGGCCCTCAGCCAGCATCCTCAATGAGAGGCAAAGAGGTCAGGGAATAAGGATTTTATTTCTGCACTGGCTTGTTGAGCAGTTTCATAGGACACCCATTTTCCTGAATGTTGCACAGATAGGCGTGCCGGGTATTGCATCTTAAACTTGATCTCTGCGGGTAGTAGCCGTGAAACCAAGGGATGATACTCAAATCTCTTCTGCCTTACTGTGACCGGAAGATCTTGAGTAAATCTTAACGGGTGATCCTCCCATAATATTTTTTGCAGGCTTCTAACTTACCCCAGGATATACGATTTGTCCAGAAAGTTCAGGAATTTAATGATTAATGGCCTTGGGGGTTTATCAGCGGCAGGCTTAGGACATAATGAGTGATGTGCCCTTTCTATAATATAAGTTGTGTTATTAGGCGAGGGGCCAACGATTTTCGTGAAGTTTTTGAAGAAACAGAATGGGTGTGGAGCCCTCCGCATCTTCCGGTAAGCCAAAGATGATCAGATTGTTTCTGAGGCTACTGCTCTCTAAATCCTCCAGCTTTGTTTCAGCTTTATGTAGGCGCTGTCTGATAGCTATTATTTCTGGTTCCATTCTTTCCTTCCAGCCTTCAATGGATACAGTGCGGGCTACTAAGTCTGATATGGCATGATTGGTTTCAGTAAGTTCACTCCTGGTTATCTTTACTTCATTCACAATTTCTGTCAGAGCTTCTTTAAAGGACTGAATCTCGTCCGTAAATTTTTGCTCAGAGAGGTGTCTGCCCTATCTCAGTAGTATTGGGGGCAGTTAACTTAGAAGTGCCCGCTGTGCCTTTTGAGTGCTTTGAACCCTTCTCCGGGGTTTGTGGGGGTGTGTGCTTAGGCAAGGCCTGGCACATCTCCGCTTCCATTTCGCAGTAGGCCCCAAGTCAGAAATCCGGTCGTGTTGTAGTGTTGCCAGAGATTGCGGATAGGCGGCAGATCCTCATCTCTCTTGGCACCTTTGCGATCACTTCACCCAGCGATTGGCCCGAAAGCAGCAATAAGCAGGTAGGCAAAAAAACGTTAATTAATGGAGCTGAGGCGGGAGTGCGATCAGATTGCTGCACTTCCTACAGAAGCATCACGTGATCTTCGCAATTTGCTGTTTTCAATTTCAGCGCCTGAGGTAGCACTATTGGCTCCACGCCTATGTAGAGCTCTGATTGACTCACCTGAGAAAGGGAGCACCCGAGACATGTGGCTTAATGTAAGCCTGCATCCCTGTACTTGGCTTCTAATTTATATATTTTAATTTAGCCTGTTCTGCTCGGCCTGTGTAAAGTAACTTACCATTCCCCCCCCACTGCAGTTTCTCTCCAACTACATGTGCACTGATTCCGTGCTAGCTCTGCAAACTTCCCCTTGATTTTTCGTCCCCCCCAGACCTCCTTTAAATGCACACAGTCTCCGCCCACTCCTATCTGATGTTCCAATTTATGGATTGCTACTGTCAACAACTGCAATTCCTCCCATCCCTTTTGCAACTAAGCCTTCTAGCAACTTTCTCATTCTGTCTTGCTGGGCATACTATTTTTGGTACTTTAGGTTGTAGCCTTTGACTAACATATCCTGTCTTGCTGGGCAGTTGATTTTTAGTCAGGTGATCTCTAGTACTTGTAGGCTACTCTGGAGCAGACTAAAAATTTGCTTCAAACCTCTCTGCCCTAGTACTATTCTACAGTCAGGTGAACTCTTTCTTATTAGCCTGACTAGGGCATGTGCAAAGATTACTGCTTCAGGCTCCACTGCCTATAGTAGATTCTGTGAGATTAAAATTCTCCTCCATTGAAATTCCTTCTCTTGCCAGCCTTGTAGTGCCCATTGGGTGATAGTCTCATAATGAGATATTACCTGCTTCTATGGCAGCTCATCATACATGTATTGGACGAACATGAATCAAAAATATCCCAGAGTGAAGAACGGAACTCTTTTACATTATCAAAGGACTTTTCTATCAAGTAGAAGAACTTGTATGTGCTCTTTCCCTAGCCCTGCTGGTCCTTCACCTGCACTGGCACAGAACTCTCCTAGAGCCTGCCACAGACTACACCACCTTCTGCATACTCCCCATATTCCCAGTGACCCTTTCAGTCAGGGTATTATTGTATGCAGCATCAGGAAAACTTAGACTAGCCTCAGAACTCCCTATACTGCCACAGACAAAACCATGAAAACTCAACCACCCACACTTCTCCTAAGTTCTGCAGAAAACTCTTGTTTCTTTTACTATGCTCAGGAAATGCTGAACCAATCAGATCCTCTGGCACCCATGGAATCCTTGAGCTACAAAGCCTCAAAGGGCTTACATTCTTGCATGTTAATACATGCAGCCTATTAAAAATCACATCTGTTCAGGCCTGGGTATATCGCACTGCTCCAGATGTTCTGGTGATCAAGTCTGGCTCTGACCAGCGACAATAACAACGATTAACATCCTCCTACTCTTTGTTCCAGAGCGTAGGCAAACCAGAGGTGGTGGGGTAGCTATTTACAAGGATGAATTCCTGCCTCAATAATTTACTCAGCCTCTGTCCAAAAAAATTTAAGCTTGTCATTAAAGATGAGAAATTACCACGAAATATCTTATGTATAATAGGATACAGACCCCCTCAACTGGACTATAGTTGTTAAAACATCAAACATCCTGGGTTCGGCATCTTCAGACAGTATCATACTAGAGAACTTCAACAGACCATCTCAGTGCATCACCCACTTAAATGTTCTGCAATTCCTTGGGTTTATGCTAATAAACAAATCTACCTCTAACAAAACACCCTAATAACAGTACTCTCTTGAATATCATTTTAGTTAACAAACCCATTTATTTTCCCATACTGTCTTTTCTCTGATATTACTACCATTGCTTCATTGTATGGAGTCACTCTTAAATCCACAGCTACCAAAATTCTCCTTTAAAAGTGCATCTAACTGATCTCCATGGTATATATCAGACCAAGAGACTCCATCCATGGCAGGACTATCAGCCAGTCCTGACACGGCTTATATTTTCTCAAATTGTACGAGATCTCAACAAGTATGTTCCAATAGTAAAGTTTGGCAGAAACAAATCCTGTAAATGGTTTACAGAAAACCTGAAAGATGCTTTGCGGAGTAAGGATGTACTCTGGAACTGCTAGGAAAACAATTTAATAAACTAGATTCTTTCTGGAGGGCAAGGAACTCTACACAAAAATGATCAAGCCAAGTTAATTTCTACCACTCTCAGCTGAAGGCTCACTCAGAAATGCCAAATTCTGAGCTATCAGACATTGAAGGTCACACCATTGTAAATTCCTACTACTAAACTATTGATAGATAATACTGTCATCTCCGACAAACCGTCTATCCGATGCTCTCAATAATCATTTTACCCTGCAGAGCTAGTGTGACTCCTCTTCCACGAATATCTCTGCCAACAACAGTTGGATACAAGAAAAACCATCCCAGCCATCCTTCTGTCGCAGCCTACCTCCCTGAAATAAATCAAGATCTTCTCCTTCAGCTGGACACTGGAAAGTGCTGGGCGGCCTCTGACCATACTTCTTAAGGTTGGCTACAGTGTCTCGCAGTCCAATTACTCATCTCTTAATATCCTTGTCCCAGGTAGCCTACCCATTTGAAAAATACTTGTAGTCACTTTGTTTAAGTCAGAACCTAGTGACCTTAACTACAGGCCAATCCCTACTTCAATCCTGTCAAGATGCTGAAAAAATAGTGACTCCCAGCTTTGGAAGTACGGAATCAAAAATTACTCAACCCGTTACAATCTGCTTTAAAGCACAGCACATCACATAAAATCTGCTCTAGCCAAGGTGACAAGCGATTGGCAGCTTAATTAACAAAAACTTTATCTACAGTTGTCTTGGACTAAACAAAATTCAATACCATTGATCACAGCACTTCTATAGTCCTCAGAACATTGGTTTGATTCCCTATACATAAATGGTTGTCCAACTACCTCTCAGGACGACTTCAGTAAGGCAGAGGAACTCACCAAAACCCTATTGAGGGTGTACGCATGGTCCCTTATCTTCACCATTTATATTAACAACGTAGATGCCCCCATCAAAAAAGCACAAATACACCTATTTGCGGATAAACGGTACTCTAGTAGCCCCACAAGCGGCCTTAAAGCCCTTAAAATGAATCTAATCTTCTGCAACATCAGCACAAAAAGATACTACACATAAATGCAAAAAAAAAAAAGCAAACAAAGTTCCTCTACCCTTTCAAATAATAAATCCTGCAATTGCAGAGGCACTCCTGCAGATCACTACCATTCTAGGTGACAGTTGGACTAGTACCAAGTTCAAGTACACAAATTGGTTGGACATGACTTACTTTCACAGATCACTTAGAACAGCAAAACTTGGACAAATACTGATCATTCTTCAGTATTAATAATCTCCTCACAAGGGCGTAAACTAAACTGGTTAAAACCACCTTTCTTTCCTAGTGGATTACGCAGACCTTCTATATAGTACAGGACCTGCAGGTACCTAACCAAACTCGTCGCTTTATCAAAGAGTCATAAGATTTATCACGGTTTCCGCCACTAAACCCACCACTGTGCATTGTATACGTGGGATGGCTCCCTTTCACACAAACGGCAAAAAATGCTGCGGTTTGACATAAAACTATCAAATAAACTGCCCCAGTATATCTCTGTCTGACTACCTTTGTGCACTCAGGGAAGTATGCCTGATAAGCACCTCATATATCTACCTTTATGTTTACAGCAAAATCTCACATTGGCAGAACGCATCAGCTGTGCTCCCTCAACTGTGGACAAGCTGCAAAAAACTTTAGGTAACTCCTCCATCAGCTAGCAGCTTTTAAATCTCATATTCATCACACAAAGGCCAGCCTCTACCTAAATAGTGACTCCTGGGTCCAAGCACACTCTAATTACTACTGTTAAAAACGATCACATCTATAATCAGTCTTCTCTCCTTTACTACCCCATATCTGTCCATTCCTTTGACCCTGGATCAGCTCTAAATTCTCATACCGTATCACCATATATCTTTTTATATTAAGTTTTGTTGTGTTTAGTGCACCTGATATATATATTTCTTTACTTTATGAAAAAGTGTGTCTACCCAAAACAGCTTCTTCTATTCAAACATATACCACATCAATACTACCCGCTGATACTGTATACTGTATTATTGTATCTCACTTTATTTGTATTATTACTATTTTCTTGTGTTGCATCCCATGTATATTGTCCTTGTTCACAACGGATACCTCAACAATAAACATAATGGTGATCACTTGTTTAAATAAAGACTTTGACCTGACTGATTGATTGAAACTGGGAAGACAGGAGGAGGCGGAGGACAAGTATGCCAACAGAAGGAGACAAGGAGGGGCTCAGGAGGGATGTGATGCGAGCCAATGGGACCTAGGCTGTCCGACCTGGGCTGATGCAGTATCATGTACTGTCTGCCTGTGACTGTTCAGAAGGTTCACCACCTGGGCGTGGCAGTGGTCACCCACGGATCTGCCACAAGGCCTCATGGACATCTGAGGTCAGACACCTAGGGCAAGGTAACATGGTAAGGTGCATGCCCAGAACCTGCAGCCACCACCATCATGCAGACATCAGTGAACTTTCACGCTCCTGGGCGGCAACCAGCACCACGTGAGTCGCCCACATAAACTGCCTACAGGGGCCACAGCCATACAGAACACTGTACACCATCACTGCCCATGCTGCACCACCGCCATGGCGGCAGGTGACCTGGCTAAGCAGCAGGATGGATGGCACAGCCAAGCTGGGTGCACCCACAGCCACCTGCAGCAACCACCCATGTGATAGCCAAGAATAGGGCAATGGATACTGCTGGCAGTGCACAGCTAGAAGGTCCATGCACACAGAGAGACATTAATACACCCCCTGCCCACCCCACAACAACGTAGCATGTAACTGTGCCTACCTGCATGCTGTGGCACCTTACAGCTCAGCAACACCGCCCATGCAGCCTGCATTTGCCTGCTCCCTGGTGGCTCACCTGGCTGGCAACAGTGCCAGCGAGCAAGCCCACCTCTGATCTTCGAGGCCGAGAAGGAAACATGAGAAAGACACATCAGTACCTGCAACACACAGGCCCCCTTCAGCACAGTGTGACACCTGCTCAGCGTGTCTGGCACAGTGACACAGAGCACCCATGGTACCACAGCCAACAGGACATGCAGCCCCAGCCCCCGGCAGCATGGTGTATTGGTCACACTCCACTGGACAGAATGGGCATGGGTGTGCACTTACCTGGCCATAGCACCCCCTCGGACATGTATAGATTCAGAGCCGATCAGGTCTCTCTCCTACAGGTCCCTGCGGTGCTGCATTGCTCACCACTGCAAGCACCATACCCTCCTCAGACAGCAGCCAACTCTTCACCCTCCATTGGCCTGTTTAGGGGCACCTGCCCAAACAAGGCATCAACATGAAGCTCCAGAGGCCACAAGGTTGACCAGCTGCCCAGGCCCAGTTAGGGGCCCTGGCACTGGGCATGCATGGCATGGCTGCAGCTATCAGCAATCCAAAATGGCACCCAGTAGTGCACATGCCACCATGATCCATACCATGCACTGTGATGCGCTGTGCCTATCACACGAGCATAGGGATGCATGATACAGTATGCAGGGCTTCCAAGAAGGTCAGGGCAACCATGGGGTCAGGTTGGGTCCCTTTGGCGCCATTAGAACTATGCATAGTGCGCAGTAGGGATTCTGGGGCCATGATGCACGGCCCAATGGTATAAACACCATGGTTCCCATAGTGGAGTGCTCCATCAGCGTCATGGTGCCACAGCACCATCAGCACCATGGTGCCGAGCCCATAAACATACAGTGCATGAATGCCACATGTACAAGACCAGCCATACACTGCACTACCTACCACACTCTGTGAATCTGATGTGCCATGGCACGATAGCATGCACATGCACCCTGGTGCTGTTGTGCATGTCATGGTTGCACAATGGCTTGAGCATCGCAACTCCGTGTGCAATGCGTAACCATGCGATGTTCAGCCAGAATATGCAGAATGACTTATTGGCCTGTCATGGCACATCCACTGCATTAGCATCTCATATAGTCGCATCCCTCATTTGCATACGATGCTATAAGTACGTGGGACTGCAGAGGTATGGACGGTATTGCAACCTTTAGAGTATGAAGCACATTGTGGGGCTGTCGAACAGTGGAATGGAGGGGTTACGGTGTGGGGCTAAGCAGACTGTGTTAATATTCTATCTCCTGGACCAAAGCATGACCGATACAGAAGAGGTTGAGGTGTGGTCTGCACAATTGGGACCAACCATCAGGGTGATCAGGCACCTATTCAAGCTTATCTGGAACCAAGTGTCTCTGAGTGGCATGACAGACCCACAGGCCAGGGCGACAGCATGGGAGGTGTGTCCCGTGCTGCAAACAACAGGGCAGCCACAACAGTCTGTGCAGTGCAAAAGGTGGCATGGACGGAGGGGATAAGAAAAGGTGGCAGCCATCCGGGCCTTTGTGCACAGGTGGGGTCAGTCCGTATAACTGACACCGCAGGAGGAGATGGTGGTGCCCCATGCAGCACAGATCCCTCGAGGCATGCCACTGGGGCTTCAGACAGGTGGCAGCCCATCACTGTAGGACAGGTGGTGGCCGGTGGCAGGGGCCAGGGGTGAGGGTGCAGACCACTAATGCAACTGTGTTCCGTTCAGCTCCTGAGTACTGTATGCAACAGCAAGGGTGGGGTGTCTGCTGGTGGGTGGCCCAGACCAGGACCATCAGCCACCTCCACGGACTCAGAGGATGGGCGTGTAGCCCAGCACTGCTACCATCCAGATGCATGGCATGGTTGCGGACGAGGCCTGGCTGTGTTCAGCCCAGCGCAGGCATATCCTGTGTGAGACACAGATCTGATGGGGTCAGGACCGGTGATAACACCTTCATCCCGGACAGCGATATTGTTGGTGCGAAGACCCGCACACACCCACCATGGCGCAGATGGTGACCTGGGGTGGTTGCCTGCCAACACCACTGTGGCTGGCGTTGCTGAGACTCACTGGTGCAGCACTGGCAGTGATGCTGGTGGCAGCCAGCTGGTGTCACCTGCACAGGCGGCTGGAGGGCAGCAGTGGTGGCTCTATGGTGTCGGGGGCCTGGGAGTCCCCGCCAACAGTGTTCACAGATGACCAGCAGGAGGGCCCCTGTACAGCACCACCATCATGGGGGCTGGATGGCAGGGTTGTCTGCCCATGGGTTGGCATGATGCCCATAGCCCCAGGGTGCTAACCCTGCAAGCACACCTGTCTGCTCAAGACTCCATTGAGCAGCAGGTGCTTGTCATGGCAGGGTGCGCACACTCATGAGGCTGCCAGGCAGCAAAGTGGTGCAACAGACTTTCTTTTTATACTTCATTATTAACAATGATTTACTTTCTTCCATAGCATTCTTTACATCATTTCAGATTCTCAGGTTTCAAACACACATGTTCACAAATGTAACGCTACATACATATATTGTTGGTCATTTCAATTTATAACAATAAAACCAAAAAAAACATATTTGGTATACAATAATTTAGTTCTAAATAGTACAAGGGATAGTGCAGGTTGAAGACAGACATTGGGCATAAAGGGTAGATCTAGTTGATTATATATACTGATATTCAGAAAGAATAGTTACTTTATTTATTTCATTTCTACCTACACACAAAGAGGCCTTCGGAGAGTTCCACGGGTCTAGATTACTTGTCGATAGATATTATCCTTTTTGTCTACTTCCTAACTTACAGAATCTGTTTCTGGTTTATTCCATCTGGACCATCTTGTGATATAGATTTGCATTTTGTTATTTAGAGCTATATTTGCTCTTGTATTATATGTTCTAAACTATAAATTTCCATTCCTTGCAGTAGGTGAGGCATTCTGGAACATTTTTATAATTGTTTATATGCCCCTAGTAAAATAGTCCATACAATGATTGTGTCTGTCCCTCGTTCATGGAGATATACCCAACAAAGGTTATCTCAGTCCTTGTGATAAACACCTAAAATGTTTACTATGTGGCAGATTGTGGAACAAAAGCGGTTATTTTGGACAATCAAAATATGTGTTTATATCATACTTACCCCACCCTCAACAGCACCCGATACCCAAGATTCTCCGTGCCAATGTTGTAGATTAGAAAAATCCTCCAACCTTCCATAAAATTCCCTCCAAAGGGAGAGGTAGCGACAAGTATTTTCCATACTTTAGGAGAGTCTTTGGCAACAATTGCTTGTTTGAATTCTTTTCCTAGATTACATGACTGGGTCCAAAGTGTTTGTGTAACAAAATTAAGAATTTATAGATTATTGAGATGGCCTTTCTCCGATGTAAGAGCCAAATCTGTAGAAACTGGGATTGATCCTCATAAAATTGAGACTCTCTCTCCGCCACTCTAAGTTGTGTTATCGTAGTACCCCCTCATTTGATAAAAGAACAGTCTGTCCCTTCTGGTCCAGACCGCAAATCTCTCTTGGGCTTCTTCAAAGGTTATAGGTACATTCCCTTTCATTATTTGCCAGGGAGCTACTACATGCCTTTCTTTATTTGAGTTATACCAAGACCCAACCACAGGGGAATCAAATTGTTTCTTTACTATGAACCATTGGTACTTCCAAAATGGTTTAATATCTGTTTATTCTTGGTTCCTCTCCTCCAGCCTTCAACCCATATGGTAGAAGCAGCTTTTGATGTAGTATACATTATTAAGCTGTAACAAGGGAAGGAGAAAAGAACTGCAGGTAAATTAGAATTCCCCTAGTTAAATCTATTTGTTTCCAAGCTGCATGGTATTTACAGGTTCCCCACAGCAATGCTAAGCGCATTTGGGCGGCAGCCCAGTAGTCAGCTAGGGAAGGAAATGATATTTCTCCCCATTATTTTTGGGAGCAAAAGTTTCCTGAGATTAAGTCAAGGTTTCTTGTGATTCCATTGGAAGGCCACAAGTGATTTCTGCCAAGATATTTCTTTTGGATCAATAATACAGGGAACACATTGAAATAGATATGAGGAGATGGGGCAATGCATTCATCTTCAGGGACATAATCTTGATGTAGAGAAGGTTGGGAAGATCCCATCTTCTCATGTCTCTCTTTAGTGTTTCTATTAGAGGAATATAGTTGTTTATGTACAGTTGGGATGAAGGTCTTTGGGAATCCGTGTTCCTAAATGCACTCAGGAGGAACCATCACATTTAAGTGGGAATTCTTCCCGTGCGGTGAGGGGTTCTGAGATTGCCTAAGGGCCTCTGTCTTGTTGATGTTTAAGTGTAACCCGGGATAGGCGTGAAAGACTTAGTTTTTCTGCATGACCGCAGGCAATGAGGTTTCTGGATTAGTTAAGTACAATAAGAGGTCGTCCGCAAACAGCGCCAGTTTATGTTCTACCCTATAGAAAATAATACCACAGATATCAGGGGATACTGCGCTAGGGGTTCTATATCATAGGCGAATAAGAGTGGGGATAAGGGCAGCCCTGCCTGGTTCCCCTGTAAAGGGAAAACCGTTCAGTGAGGTGCCCATTTACACAAATATATCCAATGGGGCTTTTATAAAACTTAAGCAAGGTTTCTATAAACTGGTCTGGAAATCCGGAGCGGGCAAGGACCTCCCCTAAAAATCTCCATGATACCATGTCGAACGCTTTTTCGGCATCTAATCCTAGGAAGAGGGTTGGTATGTTTTGGGATTGAGAGTGTTCCAATAAGTATAGTGTGCATCTCACATTGTCCTGGGCCTGGCGTCCCGGGATGAACCCACATTGGTCCATATGAATTTTGCTCGAGGAAAATTGTATGAGTCTCCTAGCAAGAGTGGATGTGAAGATTTTGTAGTCCGTATTTAATATAGATATAGGTCTGTAAGACGCGCAGTAGGAGAGGTCCTTACCCAGCTTCGGGATAACCGAGAGAATAGCCTCATTCCACAAAGGAGGGACAATTCCTTCCCTTGTTGTGACATACGCATAAACTCTATTGAGTAAGGGAGTTAGAATTTTAGAAAACGATTTGTAGAATTCCCCCGGGAGTCCATCGGACCCCAGGCATTTCCCTGTTTTTTAGCTACCTATTGCAGTTTCGATTTCTTTC
This sequence comes from Neoceratodus forsteri, assembly GCA_016271365.2. NCBI lineage: Eukaryota > Metazoa > Chordata > Ceratodontiformes > Ceratodontidae > Neoceratodus > Neoceratodus forsteri. Next base: position 722,015,893 of record CM057454.1, read on the forward strand.
GATGTTATTGGAGTAGTCAATTGGGAGCTTTGTTGCACCGAAAGGGTCGGAAGATTTAACAAGTTTAGAAAACTTCTTATTTCCTGTATTGACGAGGAGTCCTTGGACTTGTAAAACGATGAGTAATAGTTGAAGAATGCTCCAGCTATTCCTTTTATCGTGTTATGAATTTTACCCATTTGTGGGAGTCTGATTTTTGTTATATTTGATTTTGCTTTTTGTATTCTCAGCCTGCGTGCTATTAATCTGAGGGACCGAGGACCCCCGTCATAATAGTTGTGTCTTAGGAACATTAATTTTTGCTCTATTGAGTAGTCCAATATTTTATTGAATTCACTCTTTAAATGAGTGAGCTCTTTACTTCTGGTCTTAGTCTTTTTGATAGTCTGCAAGTCCTCCAGCTCTTTTATCTTGCTCTCAAGAGATATTCGTCATGCCTCCCTAAGTTTTTTCTTATTCGCTGATTTGCTTATTAACTTACCCCTTGTGATTGCTTTAATAGTATCCCATAGGATCGATACTGATGTGTCTTGAGTATCATTTTGTTCTAATGCTTGAGTTATAGTGTCCTCTATACATTTAAGAACCTGTTCATCCCTTAATAGAGAGAGATTTAATCTCCAGAAAGTTGCCTTCCTCATCGCCTGGGGGTAAAAATGGCAAAAAATTGGGGCATGGTCAGAAAATACAAAGTCCCCTGCCCAAATCTTTAAAATATCTCCCATTTGTTCTTTAGGGGTTATAAGATAATCTATACAAGAGTAAACATTGTGGGCCTGGGAATAGTATGTATGTCTAGGGGACAAGCCATGGAAATGCCTCCAGATATCGTGATAACCTAGTTCTTGAAGTAATTTCCTCACCTGACTTGTGGTCTTCTTTCTTTTGCCTGGTTTTGGGGAGTGGAGTGACTCTCCACTAGGTTCAAATTCAGATCACCACCACATATCATTTTCCCCTCAGCCCATTCCACTAATTTGGAAAAAAGGATCTGTAAACCTCATATTCTGAGGCTGGGGGAATGTATATGGATGCGAAGGTTACTTAACGACCATCTAATTGACCTTTAACCATGGCATATCTCCCTTCTTTGTCTGCTACTTTGTCTTTGATGTCAAATTGTGTTCCCTGCTTGATCAGTACTTCTGTTCCCCTTCTTCCCCTCTTGTAGGAAGAGGCCATGATGTGAGAGAAACCCAACCTTTCAAATTTTCTATGTTCAGACTGAGAAAGGTGTGTTTCCTGTAGTTAAACAATGTTTGCCCCAACTCTTTTCATACTCTGTATAATTTTACTTCTTTTTATGGGGTTGGTGATTCTGTGCACATTGTATGTGCAGATAGTATAAGGTGTTCCATTAGTCATGGGTATATCTTAATTTCCCTTCTACTACCCAGTAGCCTTGTTTGATCTCCAAAATGTCGTGGCCCCCCAGTTCCCCATCACCCACATCTGTATGTCCAAGTTTGCCTTGTCTACTTCGTAAACCCTGGTAAAGAAAAAATAATTCACATCAGCCAACATAGCTTAACACAACTTTTAACAACTTATTAAACTTTAACTAGTACTTCCAAGGTAGGGGGCTATTAGCCAAATCAGCCCTTTTGTTCTATCTCTGTATGAGGAGAATGAGGAGGATTACTAGTGCTTCCGTTACCGGAAGACCTCCTACTGAGCAGTGAATGATATTGTGCTCCTGGTTTATTAAGTGGAGAAATATGTCTCCTCATGGTAGGAACAAAGGAAAGTGTAGGGATTTTCTAGGTCAGACTACGCAAGATCCTTCTATGCTCCTACCCAGTCCGCCGATCCACAGCATGTCGAAACCACCAGTATTAAGGGTGTAGAGTACATCAGGACCAGTAGTTAAGCTTTGTGGTACTGCCTTTGGTATTACTCTGGTTATTGAGGAACCCCCCTTCCCTCTCATGCTGCAGCATTGGCTTTATAGGCGGGGTCTCTCTCCCAAACTGAGTAAGTAATAGGAGACATCAACCTCTGCTGATAAGGGAGATTATCTTAATCAACCTTGTAAGCAATTTCCCAGTGATGTTCAGCCTAATTCCCCTCTGCAGGTTGGCAAGCATCATTAACTTCTAAGTATAAACAAAAACAAAAAAAAAGGGGGAGGGCCATGGAGCAGTTAAAATCGCAATAGGAGTCAAGCTAATCTTTGACTATAAGATGACAGTTTTGCCATATAATGAGGATCCCCATAGCATGTGCAGTTTAAAATGTCTGTGTCCGAAATTCAACATTGCTAGGTCCAGTATCAGCTTGTCATCATTACGCCTCCTGCTCCCCCTTCCCTTTCCCTTTCCCTTATTGGAGTATAACCACTTGTGAAGCACTTATCTCTTGCAAGTCCAGTGCCTTAAAATTAGAGGCCTTATTTGTTCAGTGACAGGATCAGGTACCAAGAGTACTCAAAATGGATCAAGCAGGCTTCTCTCCTTCGCCTCTTTGCTTATTGAGCATGGTTTCCAGTCTGTGCAGTGCTTCTCCATGCAGCAATATTTTGGTTCCTGTCTTCTTCCTGTTTTGAGTGCGCTGCCAAAATGGGTCGCCTTTCTCACTGTTTTGGTTCCGGTTCCGATTCTCCACTATTTGTATCTTCCTTTCTCTCAAAGCTTCCTTTGCCTCCTCCACCGTAGAGTACAATTTGGTTCCATCTTCCCAAAAAATTCGAAGTCTGGCTGGGTAAGGAATGTGGAAACGAATCGGTTTCTCACGTAGAGATTTAAGGATTGGGAGATATTTTAGCCTTTGCTGTTGTACTTGTGGGTAATCATGGTCCATAAATAGTCTGTGGCTGAGGTATTTTATTTCATTTTTGGCCCAGGCACGTCGCAATATTCCTTCTTTGTCACTGAAGGAGCTTAATTTTAAACACTATAGAGCGAGGCCTGGCCACTGGGTCAGTTGGTTTAGCTTGGAGCAACCTATGGGCTCTCTCTATGTGAAAGGTGAAGGTGGAGGGCAAATCCAAAATATATTTGAGTAGATTCTCAATAAACAGGGCCATGGGGTAGTTTCCATGCCCTCGGGCAAGCCGTATAAGTGAAGGTTGTCCTGCCGGGAGCGGCCCTCCAGATCCAGACATTTAGACCTCAGCTCTTCTGATTGTTGTACCAGGGCCTGCACGATCTCTGCAAGTTGAGTGGAGGATTCTTTGTTTTGAGCTACCCTCTCCTCTATTTTGCCTATGCGAGACTCAAAAGTGGATAGTTGCATATGAACAGCTTTAAACCCTTGCTTATTTTCAGTTCTTGATTCCCCTATCTCATTTAGTAAAGTTTCAAATCTTGCTCGAGATAATTGTTCCAACTCTCCATCAGTGTCGTAGCTGGCCACATGGAAACTTGCCGGAGAGAGTGAGATCTGCTAGGGGGGGTTGTCTTGCAATCGGTCGCCATCTGTACTCTTTTCCTTTCCTCTCTATCTAATTCTGCCTCTATAGGTTTCTGAATGCTTCCCTCCTGTGTTTATTGACATTTTTGGGTGAATTTTGCTTGGTTTTGGAGGTTGGATCAGCGAACTTTGCAGGGAGCAAGAAACCCTTAGCTCCTATCAGCTCCATGACATCACCGGAAGTCTGCGACAGAGACTTTGACCTGCTCCTGGCAGAGAACAGGCAGATGCTGGTGGACATGATCACAGCCATGGACCTGCTGACCGCTGCGGTCATGGCCGGCCTGGCACCAATGGCCTCCCTGGTGCATGGCTGTCCACTGCATACCCCAAGGAGTGCACTTTTTACCCCTCGGTCAAGGCGTTGTGTGACCCCCCCACTGTGTCGATTTTGGGATCCACTGTGGGCATCCCGAGCATGCCTGGAGCAGGCACGTTTAGGAGCCTGAAGACACCTGCGAGGACCCAGTCACATTCCCGCAGTGTCACCCCTGGGGAACTGTGACACCCCCTGAGGCTGACGCTCAGCCTGTGTCTGCCAGGCAGGCCCAGCGGGGCTGTCCAAATGTCCGCAGTGGCCGTGCTATCATGCGGCATTCCTGAACCATCCACCTCTGCACCCGCTGCATGCTGCTGCCCTGTGTGCACGTTGGTGTGGTGTGTGCATGTGCATCCCATGGATGTGGCATCCATGATCAGTGCTGCACATGGGCCCTGTGCTCACCCGGCCAGCTGCTGGCCACTGTGGCGTGTGCATGATGATGGCAGCATAGCGCTGACTGCCACTGTGCACTGGTGCTCAGCATCTGACACATGCCCAGTGTCTGCCTCTGGACATGGGCATGGTAGGTCCTTTGTGGGGGTGTGTGGGGGTGTGCTGCATGCTGCCATGGTGTCTGGACCCACACCTGTACACGCTCCCCTCCAGATGTCCCAGGCATGGGGCCCACCCATGCATGTCTGTCTGCTGTGACATAGGCCCTGGACCCTGCTTGTTGCTATGTTCACCTACCTGCGCACTCCATAGTGCTCCTCTGTGACTGTGTCCAGGTGCTGCTTGGCCATCCTGGTCAGCCAGGAATCCCTTCGCCCAGGGTGGGGCTTCCCACCACCTCCAGGCCCGGCATCCATATCATCCCCACTGCTGTCCCCCTCTTCGACCTTGACAGCTGTCTCATAGTCGTTGGCCATGTTGTGTAGTATATAGCAGGCCAGGAATAGGCTGCAGGCCTTTGAGGGCCTGTACTGTAGGGCAACACCAGACCTGTCCAGGCAATGGAACTGAGCCTTCAGCAGCCCAAGCACCCGCTCGATGTTCCGTGTGCTGGTGTGTGCCTCATTGTGTTGCACCTGTGCTGGGGTCGACGGCCACCAGTATGGGGTGAGCAGCCAGGGCCAGAGTGGGTATCCACTGTCACCTGTGTGTAGAGATGTCTGGTTAGCATGGTGGACCATGTCATTGCACCTCCCGGCCATCCCACCCACAACCCTTGGCACTTCCGCAACAGCATTTCCCACTTCCACAGCATACTCACCAACTAGGTGGCCAGTGAGGATGTCCCCACTCTTGAACCTGTGGTACAGTGCTGACTGGTGCCAGATGAAGGCATCGTGTGCTCCCCCAGGATGTGTGGCACAAACATTGATGATGCACCCCCTGACATCACACACCACCTGGCAGTTGACACTGGGGTAGCCCTTCATGTTTATATACGCTACCCTCTCAGGGCCAGGTGGTGCTGGCATGGGTGCAGTCGATGGCCTCTAGCATGCCAGGCAAACGTTGCACCCTGTGGAACTCCTGCATGTTTGCTGTGCGCTCTGCCTATGTGCTGGGGTAAATGGATGTACTCTGCAGCATGTGGCAGCAGTGCGCTGAGGAATTTTGTGAGGAGCCATGACACGGCTTACTGGGTTATGCCTGTGATGTCCCCTGTTTGTCTCTGGAAGGTACCCGTGGTGAGCAGGCACATGACGGCCGTGACCTTTGTCACCACCGGCAGGGCATGGCTCCATCTTGTGGGTGCCTGCATCTCCTTACTGCACAGCTCACAGAGCCACCTCAGAATTGCCCAGTTCAAGCAGTACCAGCCCACGATCTCTGTATCACCGTACTGTTCGAAAGTGGTGTGGGCACGATACAACCTGTTCCAGGTGTACTGCCGACAGGCCCTTCAATGGTCACGCTGATCTGCATGATGCCTCCTCACACCCCTCATTACTGTCTCCATCTGGAAAATGGCACTGGTCATGGCCTGGGTTGTACTTCCCCACTCCGGGCGGCTCTCTCCCCAGGACCCCCCTGACTATGTGCTGATGTCCTTTCCCCTGCACTGAGCACACCTCTGTCATGACTGCCTGGCCAGCTGTCTGTGTGCTGTGGCCTCCACCTCCCACCTGTCAGGGCCCCTGTGCTGCCCCTCCTGTGCTGGGTGTCACTGGCACTCACTGTATGTTGCCTCGGACCCTGTCACACACCTACACACACACACAGGCACACAGGCACACAAACACATACCCACTCCCTCTCACTAACTCTGGCAGTGTCACACTCCCTGGTCCACACTCTGTGCCTCTCCCAGACTGCCTCTTTCTATCTGTGGCTCCCCTCCTGCTGTGCTGCCTGCCCACTTGCTGTCTCGCTCTCCCTCTATGCGGCTCCCCTCTGGCACAAGCCTCCTTCCATCACTTGCTCCCTTGTTATATGGGCTCATGTCTGCTCTGCATAAGTCCCATTTGCTCTGCATTTGCACTATCCACCTGCCATTGAATATCGCACTGTGCCACATATTCATGGCTATGCCCCCTGCACTTGTGCATGCATTCATTGCCATTGCTCATTGGTACATTGCAACTTGTGCTGTGCATCTTCTGCCACTGAATATTGCTCTTCAGCGCATTGGTGGGATTGCGCCAGTGCAACCCTGTTGTGTATTGTGCAACTGCTCTAAATATCTGGCCCATTGAGTCCCCTAGAGGTATTTGTTCTCTGGACTTATTGAGATTTGTTACAAAATTCATCAAAATATTATGGATTAGTGACTTTAGAGAATAAAACCATGACAAATTGAAAGAACTGATATTTGTTGGGGGAACCTAGCATGGTCTAATAGATACCCTCAACAGACATTGAAGAAAGGCATAATAGATAAACAGTGCATGGGTTTTTGTACTTAGATATATAAAAACAACTACTTCAATTTATGTTCTTTATTTAAATGGAACTGATAGCTGAACATACTTTTATGATATAGATCTGATTCACAGACTGAGATTTTGGATTTTGTGCAACATCAAAGAATGTTTTTATGAAAAAAGAAAAAAAAATAAATGTTTTTGAATTAGAATGTGATAACTGTCATTTCTCACATCCTAACCAACATGTGTTTTTGCATCTGTGGTGTAAAGTGACATTACTGCTTGAAATCACCTTTCAGGCAGCTTTTGAAAATTTTCTCCATCCTTGTTCATGGGTGGGGTCATAAGAATGCTATGTTAAACAAAATTGTGGTACAAACATTGCAAACAAAACAGAGTTATGAGCGTACACTGAAATTGGAGAGGGAGAGGGAGAGGGAGAGGGAGAGGGAGAGAGGAGATATATACTGGATCCACTGATGATATGTGTTGCTATTTTGTTTGTCCTTTGCTCATTGTATTCATTCAAGTAATCCTGGCCTAATCAGACTTGTTACTATCATATCATGTATTAAGCAGACCCTACTCACAAAATATTTTTATCGTAGGCATTATAGGAGACACTGTTTTGTGGAGAAGTCCTCAGTATGTTTTATATTCATTCAGGTATCATATTTGAAATTAAATTGAGGAACGCTGATTTTCAGAAATGTCAAATTCTCAGTGTTTTCTAGTGACAAACAAGACCATGTGTCAGTCCTAACATTACCAGCTAAACCAAACAATAATTCTGAATAAACACTAGTAGTAGGGCAATTCATGTACTTCATAGCACTTTGCTGTAAAGCAGGCAACATATTTTGTTTTGATTTCCAGTATTTCAAAGGATCTGTGTTCCAATCAGTATTGGGCTCTGCCAGGTACATTTCAACATTGGTCTGTGCTGAGGCTGTGTTAGAAGTGGATGAAGAAGGTACAGTGACATCTTGCAAGTGGCTCCAGGGACCTGAAGCTGAACTGTGCAGTCATGGGACCTTGCTAGTTTTTGATGGTGACAAAGAAGACCCTAGCACAGTGGCCAAATGAGAAGATAAACTACTGAAATACCAGAAGAGGGTCCATCTGATGCTGTGCTGTGCTGAGAAGAAGATTGTTCTAAATCTGATTTTGTACTTTGTTCCATGAAGGCATGCACTTTATCAGTTTCAATTATTTCTTGTCTGCTTATCTCAAAATAAATGTCTTCATCATTCAGCAGTTGCTTTGATTTGTTTTCATGGGTCCAGGACTGTTGGTTAAATATAGTGGTCAGACTGAAGCATTGTACATAGTTTTCATCTTCATCAACTTTTTTGGTTAGATCTTATTGTATTCTGGTGGGCCACCTGTTTGGGTCAACAGTGGCAGCATGTGGGATGGAATTCTCTAGGTTACCTAATTTGCCCCTAATCTAATTCAAGTTGTATTTTTAAACTGTTTATTAAGGGTATCACCCAGCTAAGAATTGCTGTTTGCACTAACACCTCTGGTAAGTTCCTCAAATGGCTGGATAACTAAAATTACAAACTTCACCGTGGTCCACTGTGGTGGAGTAATGTAAATGTCGGCACCTCCAACTTCATTTTCCAAGGTGTGCTGTCTGACAGATTTATTTTGTTCTTGTAGCCATTGGAATATAAGAAAGCTGAATTCCACCTAGTAGATATGTCTTGGATCAGTCTGTGCAAAGGCAATTTGTGCTATGCCTTATTTTTTCCAAATGAGTGACAGGCTTTGCTTGAATGAGTGAAATGATTGTATATTCTTTTAGCAGTGCTAACAAGAGCCTTCATGTCTCTCTCCTTATCAAGAAAACTGAACTACTATATTCAAGCAATGCACAAAGCAACAGATGTGAACAAAGCCTCCCTCTTCCAAGGCCTTATATTTGACCCATTATCTGCAACTATAAAGTCAACTGACAGTCCTTGTGATGTGAGGCATTGCTATATTGGTTGGTTGAGCTCCTCGTTGATATTGTATGCCATGTCTTCAGATGGAAAATAAAACATTCTGAGAAAAGCAAACTGCATTTCACTTCCCCCTCCCAAAAGAAATATAAGCAAAACATGTCCAATGTGCAGTGATGGACCTGAAGTGTTCAGGCTAACAGCTTGTTGAGATCTGCTGTGAGATGCACCACCTTCCCAACAGCACTGGTCAAAACTCATCTGAGGTTTTTTTACATATAACACTGTACAGACCTGAAATCCCTGTTGAGCAACATTTACTCAATGGTACATTATATCAAGATTCAAGTTACTCTAGCAGCCACATGAATCCTACTTATTTAAACATGTTATGTGGCAGCAAGACACATCTATCATCTCTGAAATTTTCTTTGTTATTGTAACAAACAGGTTGGGTCAAGGAATATCTGGCTTTATGTTCATATGTTTCTGAGATGGTAAGTCATTACCTTGATGAAGAGAGGCTTTTGAATGCATGGCCACTATCAGTAACTCTGAGCCATTCAAATGGAAGGAAGTGCTGGAGGTGTTTCTGTATTGCTTCAGGAGCTACAACTGCTATCATCTATCGGAGTTACCCCTGAGTGCAGGGCACTATCAGCACTGTCACTTTCTTTTCTAGTCTCAAAAATGGATTTCCCTTAATGTTATGATATTGATCTAGTTGCCTTTTCAGTGCTGAAGTTCCCAATATGTTCTTTTTACTCCTGCTAATTACCTGTATACATACAGATCATGTTGCTACCAACTCATTAAAGGCGCCAACAGAGAAGTATGACCAAAGATTATTTCTTTTTAGTTTTCTTGAAAGGTAGGTTGTGCCACTCAGTCAATTTTTCAGCTTGTTTTTTTTTTTTTTCAGGAATTTGTTTGGGGCCTGTTGCTGTTGTGCTTTATTCCCTTCGTCTAACCCACTTTCCTACTCCTCCTCCATAACCACAGAAACATTTGTTTCCTCTTCCTCATCATTTACTATTTCCATCTACTTATCCTCCACAACACCTTGTGCCTGAACACTGTCCTCATCATCTTTATCTTTACCCTTGTCTGGTTCAGTCTCAGGGGAGTCTGATGTATTCCATATGTGGGAGTGCCCCTCCGGGGGGTACCCACCAACCCTTTAGTCTTAACTAAAAAACCTTTTTTTATTGGAACTGAACTGACAAATGCAGCTTTATATAATTCAAGTATTCATTTGGAAAATGAAACTAAGGAGTTACCAGATTCAGGTATTCTTTTTCCCTGGGCAGGAGGATTATTGCTTAGCTTGGCCCTAGTTGACACTGCCTTTCGGTTAGCTGAAGCTGCAGGACCTACATGAGACTCAGAAAAACTAGTACTAATCTGAACACTTTCATCATTTTTTTTTTTCTTTTGTTTGTATTTTTTTTTTTTATTTGCTTCTGTGTGAAATAAAAAATATAATTCTGGAGTCCTACTAACTAGTGCCCTGACTCCCACTCCCTACAGACCAGGGCCTAATTGTACACAATGATAGCACACAATGATGTCCACCACCACTTTTTTCCAAAGCTCTGTGCAGAAGACAAGAGTGACTCCCGATCTCCACTGACTCTTCAGCTGCTCAACAATGTCATGCTACTACAGTTATATGGCCTTGGACTTAGATTGGTGATGCAGGCATAGATACATAAATACTGTCGGCAGATAAGGGCTGCCCATTTATGCTTCCTGACAAACCAGTCAGTGACCCTACCTAATCATTGTTCTTAGATTTTTCTTCCTATCTCTAATATTCCTTTATTCCTGTCCCATGCATGTTTGAAGCCTGTCACTATATGGGTGGCCACCACTTCCTGGGGCAGGCTATTCCATGCAACCACCACTCTCTCTGTAAAAAAAAAACATTCTGACATTCCCCTTATGTGGCCACCCATCAGTCTCATGGCATGTCCTCTTGTTCTGGCACTACTATTAAAATGGAATAAGTTGCCCCCTTTCACCTTGTTCATGCCCTTGAGGTATTTGAATATTTCTATTATGTTATCTCTCTCCCTTTTTTACTCCAGTGTGTACAAATTGAGGCCTCTGACTCTTTCCTCATCAGGCTTGTTATGTAGACCCTTCACCATTTTGGTCACCCTACTCTGCACCATCTCTATTTTGTCAATGTCCTACAAAGGTGTGGCCTCCAGAACTGGACACAGTACTCAAGGTGAGGCCTCACCAGAGTCTTGTACAGTGGAACTATTACCTTCCTCATTCAGCTTCTGATTCCCCTTCCAATATACAACATCCTGGTGGCCTTCCCGACAGCCTTGGCCATCTGCCTTGTGGCATTCAGGTCATCTGTGATTATGACCCCCCAAGTCCCTCTCCTCCTTAGTAACTGCCAATAGTTCTCCACCCAGATGTTTCATTTATCTGAAGAACACTGGTATGGCGGTGGTGATGAATGATAAGGACAGGGGAGGAATGATGATTGATGACACTTCTTTTATAGGTACAGTAGGAGGCATATGTTTACCCTAGAGCAAAGGAGGGAGAGGGGTGATATTGTCGAAACATTCAAACACCTTAAGGACATTAACAAGGTGAAAGAGTCTAACATTTCAATATAAGAAAAATAGCAGGACAAGAGGACACGGCATGAGAGTAGAGGGAGGCAGATTAAGGAGTAATGTGAGGAAGTTATTTTTCACAGAAAGGGTGGTGGATGCATGGAACAGCCTACCTCAGAAAGTGGTGGATATAAATACAGTGCAGGGCTTCAAACGGGCATGGGATAGGCATAAGGGAACAACACAGATGAGTATGAATAGATAGGTCATTGACAGAGCAAAGGCCGATGGCACATTCATAAGGCAGAAAAAGAAATGGGCAGACTGGATGGGCCTTGTGGTCCTTTCCTGCCATCAACTTCTATGTTTCTATAGTGTTGTCTAGTACAGTTGCAATAGTGTCACATCAAAGAATGCTAAAAATGAAGAATTCCTCTGGCCTTTTTTTTTCCTCTCTCACTGAGGCTGTCATTAACTTGCTTTTTTAAATCACTTTTCCTGCCAAGTCTCTTTTTTTTGTTTTGTTTTGTTTTTGTAGCCTTCTGGCAGGCATAAGGCAGCACCACAGGGTTCTTTTTTTTTTTTGGCATCCAGCAGCAAACGGGCATCTGGCACAGCAGCACCCCACCCAGACTTTCTGTTCTGTTTTTCTCTCACTCAGTCCCTCTTTTATCACTTTTACTGCCAAGTCTCATTATTTTAGTTTTCTTTACTGTAGCCTGAAGGTAAGCACATGGCTCAGGCACCACTGTGCTTGATGTGTTTTTTTTGACAACCTGTAATGCACAGACATCTGGCCCAGCACCGCACCCTCACTGTCTGATCTCTCTTTTTCTCTCTTACTCAGTCTCTGTTATGGCTGCCAAGTCTCAGTATTTTATTATTTACTGCAGCCTTCCAGTAGGCACAGGGCAGCACCTCTGTGTTCATTCTTTTTTTTGTTTTGTTTTTGGCACCTGGACTGTTTTTTAGGTTTTTTTCAGCCTGCATGCAGGTAACAAGCACCACTGACTGTAACTATACTACTTCTCTATCTTGTTAGGGGAGGGTTCAGACACAGGCAGCCAGCACAACTGCTGCACCATCTGATCACTTTTCCTCTCTTACACTCAGCTTCTCTAATATGTTTCTTTTTTCTTAATCCCTTCATTTTTCTGGTTACTGTGGTTCAATCTGATTCTGTGCACCAAAGTCCAGCAGCCAGCATCCTAATCTTTCTCTCTCAGTCTCTGTATACAGTAGTCTTGACTCTTTAATCCTTTTAGCATCTCTAGATGCTTTTTTAAATAAATCCTTTTTGTTTGTTTGGGTCCTCTCCTCAGCCTATGCTACAGCCAGCAGCACTGTCAACAGTTACACATGAACAGCATCAACAATGGCCCTTTTAGGCCAGCCCAGTGGCACTGAGGGTTGAGGCGCTGGACGCCACACCTCTCAGCGCGCCAGTGACCCGGGTTCGGGAACGAGCCCGGGTGCTGGGGGTCGGCAGGGAGGGAGCAGGATTGAGCATCCAGAGGACAGCTCTCCTCTCCCTGGGGTGGGATCTGGGGGCTTCCCGGTGTGGTAGTAGCCTCTAGGGGTGACTGGAGGTACTACCAGTGCTGGGAGTGCACTGGGGCTGTGTGCGATGGACGTCCACGTCTAGCATGTTGACGTCATTGCACGATCACGCATAGGGGATAAAAAAAAAAAAAAAAAAAAAGGAAAAACCTCCTCAGCGTGCTGTATGATGGCCGGCTGTGTGGTGCCACTGACTTCTTCCCTGGATGCTTCCTCTGATCGGGACCCCCCCCCCCGATCCAGCGGTGGTGGCTGCATGCTTGCCATGGCAAAGATCATTGAGCAGGTACTGAAATGGGTAGAGCTTGGGGTTTGGGTGGTGCAGGGGCTGTGTGGCTGGACTGGACTGGGGAGGAACCATAGGTAACACCTCCCCAGCCGCAGAGGAACAAGAAAATATGTAACAAAAAAAACGGCCGCTTTTATTTAGTGTCGAGGTTTCTTAAACTTTCTTTGTAACTGGTAGTATTGTTCTTTAATTATTTCTCCATGGCCCTTCCTCCTGGCCACTCAGTCTTTCTCTCACTCTCCTTTCTAGTAAATTTAATAACATAATCTGCAATAACTGTTAGCACTTTATTATAGATTTTTGTGTTTGTTTGTTTTGTTTTCATTATTTGCATGTGTTGGATTAATGTATTAAAGTGTAACTTGTTTGTATTTTGATAAGAAACTTCATTGGAAATGAGCATTGCTCAACTGAATGTATCCATTATTCTCATGAATAAAAAAAATATTTACTACTTACTACTACTACTTACTAGTCCATTTAATTCACTCATACTCTTGCGCCTCTCAGTGCATTGCACACGGTGGACCAACATTGCATACCCTGCAAACCTGGTGTCACATGACACCCATTGCTGCTGCATTTTTTAATTGGATGCTGCCGGCATTATGTTGTAGCTCTCTACATGGAATGTGGCATGCTAACAGCATTTCACATCTCATGAGCAGCAAGATCTGCACTGCAACAAGTTACGAAGCCACCAACCCAATGTTCACCCCTACCACTGTAAGTAAGCTGAGAGCATTCCCCTTCCCTCACCAGTTATCAATGAGCTGCTGGGGGAGAGGAAAATGAGCCACAGGAGGAGGGAAGTTACCGGGAACTGACTGAGGCATGCTTTAGCACTTACCTACAGTGTAGACCCAGAACCATGCTCATTCAGCCGAGTCTTTATTTATCTGAGTCCATGGGTAAACATTTGATCATGGGGAGGTTCTGATTTGCAGCAGAACAGTTGACTCAGCCCTAGTTTTAACCCATTAAGGGTACCTGCCCCTACCATGTCAGCCAGCAGTCTGTTCCATGGCTCTGCACTTTCAGTGATGCAGAGCTTTCTCACATCCCTCCTGAATTTACTACCCACTAACCTCAAATCATACCGTCTTGTAACTGCGTCCCTATTTCTAACAAATAGGTCTTTGCTATTCACCCTATTTATACCACTTAGAAAATATGACTCTGATATTTTCCCCTTCTCATGTCTGGCTTCCAGTGACTACATGCTTAAGGCTTCCAGCTGGTTCTCACAGAATCGGCTCTGGCTGGCCCTGGATCATTTTGGTAACCCTTCTCTGAACTAACTCTAGCCTGTTTATGTTCTTTCTCAAGTGAGAGTTCCAGAACTGGGCACAGTATTTCAGGTCAGGCCTCACCAGTGACCTGTATAGGGGCATAGTGTTTCTTTACTTTGTGTAGTGGTCAGCTCAACCCCTCCCATCCACTTCTCAATGCGTGGGTTCCTTTTCCCTGAGTGCATCACCTCGCACTTCATGGCATTGAATGTCAGCCGTTAGATCTTTGCCCACCTTTCCAGTTGTTTCAGATCTTTCTGAAGTTACCTCACCCCTTTGTCAGTGTGATTCCCTCACCCCTTCTTCATTGTCCTCCCAATACAAAGCTTTGTGTCATCAGCAAAGAAACACATATTACCCTAAACAACTTCCCCATGTCATTAATCAACATAGGAGAGGAACAAGGATTGATTCTGTGACACCCTGCTCATGACCCCCTCGTCCCCAGATTTGACCCCATTTACTACCACTGTCTTCTGCTTCCTCCCCAGCCAGTTCTCCACACACCTGGCTAAACCTTTCTGTACTCCTAAGTCCTCCAGCTTTTTCAGCAACCTCCTGAGTGGCACTCAGTTGAAGACCTCGCTGAAGTCAAACTAAAACAAATCTGTTGCCTCTATCCATTGCAATAGTCCTAGTCAAAAAACATTATTAGATTGATCTTGCAAGACCACCCTGACACAAACTCATGCTGCTTGCCATCTGGAACAAACCTGGAGGGACCCTCTCTCAGTGACCCAATAAAAGACATGATTAGTCACCCTGAAGGGTCTGTCAAAGATTTGTGGACCTTTGGCAAGGTGTAAAAAGCAGGGGTAACATTGCATTCTACTCACCAGCATGTAGGTTTTTAAACCTTGGTGTACAACTTCAATTTAAAAACCTATCTGCTGGCAAGTGGAATGTGATTACTAAACTTAGAAGCATACTTAATATTATTATTAAACAAGCATTTGTCAATGTCAAATGTTTACTTGCTGGTATTAGCAATGGAAATGCAGGAGTTAGACAGATGCAGAATAGGAATGGCAGTGAAGTACTGAAATTCACATCAACCCCACCTCCATCCTGTAGAGACAGACAGGCATTGGGGTAAGTGTTTGGGTCGTCGCCCATGATGGTCATGCCATGTCACCCCACCCTATTCTGCAGACACCGACATGTGTTGAAGTGTGCCTTGGGGAGTTTGGCTTTACAGTCACCCCATTCCATAAGGACATAGACTGAAATGGGTGCAGCATAGGACAATGGGGTGAAGTCTGGGGCTAAAGAGTCCAAGGTACACCTCGATGCCTGTCAGTGGCTGGGGGGTTGGGGTGGGATGGCATGAGCAGTACAGTTGGCAGTGCAAAGGCTCACCCCGATGCCTGTCAGTCTGTACAGGGTGGAACGTTATGGTTAGAAACCCTAATGCCCGGGACGTTTGTTGGTATTTGCAATACAAATTTTCAACATGGCCTTTTTGTGACCCCATCTCATGAAAGCATTTGGGACCTCTTCTCATGAAGAGTGGCAGTGTGATTTTGTCAATGTGTTCAGAACTTTTAGTTCCAACAGTGACTGTGCCATTCTGCACCACATATACTAAAACACAGATTGGGCAGGATGTGAAACATGACAGCTGTACCATCCATAGGGAGATGTGAAGAGATGGCAATGTTGAAAGTCTGTAACGGGAATATTAAAAATGCTTGCACTTCCGAGCATACATGGAAAATGTGCCACATATTTGCGTAACACAGTCATTTTATGGACTTTCATCACCACATTTTCAACATAGGCATTTTAAGACCTCTGCTCATGATCAATGTCACTGATTTCCTTAAAGTGTCCTGAACACTGATTTGCCACAGCAATCTCACTATTCTGTGCTGGAAGTGCAAAAACACATTTTGGCCAGGATGTGAAAATTGACAGCTGTACTGTTCATAAGGAGGTGTGGAAAAATGGCAATGTTGAAAATCTGGAGTTGAAATATTACAAATGTGTGAAGTTACGAGCGTATGTGGAGACTGTGCAACGCATACTCTTAACACAGTCATTTTATGGACTTTTGTCAAAAAATTTTCAACATGGGCATTTTAGGACCTTTGCTAATGAACAGTGTCACTGTAATTTTCTTAATGTGTTCCAAGCACTGATTTCCCACAGCGACCACGCTATTCTGCACCAGAAGTGCCAAAACACATTTCGGCCAGGATGTGAAAAATGACAGCTGTACTGTTGATAAGGAGGTGCAGAAAATGGCAATGTTGAAAATCTGGAGTGAAAATATTGCAGATTAGCTAAAGTTACGAGCGTGCATAGCAACTGTGCAATTCTTCTGATTTTTTTTTTTTTTTTTTTTTCTTTCACCACCAAATTTGCAACATAGACTTTTTGAGAAGTCACCTCATGAACACTGGCACTGTCATTTCATTAATCAGTCCTGAAAGGCAATTCCATGCAGTGACCACAAAATCACCTTTTGGGACCGAATAACACCATGACAGTGGATGAATTCATGAAGAGAGGTCCCAATTACCCCATGTTGAAAATTTGTTGCCAAAATTCCCCAAAATGCCTGAGATATGCAACAAGTTAAAAAAAACCTATTTATGCCATTAAACAGCTTACCAGCATTTCAATTTGCAGTCGACTTTGAAGAGTGCAGACGTGTTCCCGGTCCACCAAAGATCATTGCCCTGGGCTCCAGAGGTACGTATGGGGTGAGGGGTGTGTGGGGAGGCAGGGTGCACAGAAGGTTGGCATGGGTTGGGGGTGGGGCCACCGGACTCAACGAGGGACCGTTTTCTGATTTATAGGGGGAAAACCCCATTGTGAGACTTTGTTTTTCTTCACAGGGACATTTGGCATGCTGGGGTGGGCTCCCAGTGTGCCACCAGTATGTTTTGTTGGGGGGGTTGGCAGCCAGCGAAGTTAGGCACCCGTCAGCACATACGGGGAGCAAGTGCCGAGGGGGATTGGGCACCTCCTCGGTGCAAAACCAATGTTTTTTTTGGGGGGGGACATTATGCCAGTGGGGAGTGTGCTCCCCGTCTGCAAATTACACGGGGAAATTAAACCGATAGGGATTGGAGCCCCTGTCAGCAAACAAAAACTGTTTTGGGGGTGGCACAAAATGCCGAGAGAATTAGGCACCACCTCAGCACTAGGGGCATCTAATATTGTTTGAACATGGCAGTGGCATGCCACCATGTTCACAAACAATATTACACTAGGCAATGTTCGCCCAGCAATGACAGGTCACTCCCTTGTATCAGCGGAATGGCTGATGCTGCAATGATGAGGCGGCTCCTGATTGCTGCGGCAAAAATGTTATAACTTGGTGGCACTTTTGGAAGCCAGTGTCATCAGCACACTGTGCCTCCATTGATCCACCATTGCTAAGCCCCCAAATGCAGTGCCTCCATTGGCTGCGCCTCCACAACCTGCTTCTCTCTTAAGCTGCCACATAATGCTTCTTGCACATGCATGCAAGCAAACATAAAAATGGATAAGGGAGAAGCTGTGATTGTACAAGCTACCTAGAAATACCTAGCCGAGCTAGAAAGGCAACTTTCAGATATGAGTTGCTAAAAATGCCTCACTTTCAAACATGACTTCTATCTTTAAAAATGAACTGTATGATTTAGTTGATAATGCTTTTTCTAATGGGTGGATTGATGAGGGCAAAATGGTATTCCTGAGAAATGACTTTCCTGCTACCTCTATTTTTTACATCTTGCCAAAGGTCCACATATCTTTGGACCCTCCAGGGTGACCAGTCATGACTGGTATTCGGTCACTGAGTGAGGGTCCTTCCAGGTTAGTGGACCCTTTTCTCAAACAGGTTGCAGTCAAGAACTCTAGTTAAATCCATGACATCACTGACCTCATTTCAAGTTAGAGGGGTTTGAGTGGGTAGATAACATTTGCTGACTCACCATTGACATTGCATCTTTATACACTTGTATAAAGCATGAATTAGGAATTACAGCCAGCAAATACTTGTTGGATCACAAGCCAATTTTTTCAAATGCCCCTAAATATTCTTCATAAATCTGCTGGAATTTGTTTTGAAGCATAATTATTTACATTTCAACAATAAAATGTACCTCCAGAAGCAGGGCACCACTATGGGGGCAGCTCTCACCCCTTCCTATGCCATCCTCTTCCTGGCATGGTGGGAGGAGCAAATACTTGCCATGGAAGCCAACCCCTACATAGACACATTGTTTCATGGCATCATTTTATTGATGATGAGATATGTGGCTGTGGTGGGGGAGGGAACAATTGATGATTTCATGCTGTGACTCAATAACAATGAAGCAAAATTGAAATGCACCCACAGGTTTGATGTCCAAAGTACCAAAGTATTAAATATCTAGATGTAACACTCTCAGTAGATAAACAGAAAAAAGGATACCAGTTCACCATACAGAAAGCCTATAGCTGGTAACAGTTTCCTGAGTGTGGACAGCTGCAACTCGCATAGTCTGGTTGGCAGTATTCCATTCAAATAATTTCTTAGAATTAAAAGAAGCTGTAGCGCTCATGGAATTTTTCTAGAAGAAGCAAGAATACTGTTGACCAGATTTAGGGAACAGGGATATTCTGCAAAAAAGGTGCAGGAAGCCTTTTCACAAGCCTGTCAAACTGAGAGGTCAAATTTACTAACACCGAGGGACAAAACAGTTAAAAACCAGAATCGGATGGTTACCTTTGTGACTACAGTACATTAGCAATGACAGTACAGAATGCTGTCAAAAATAGGCAGTCAATTGTGTCCCAAGATGGGGAACCTGGTAGACTCATGAGCAATTCTCCCAGAATTAGTTTTTGCAGCAGTAACAGTCTCAAAGATTACCTAAATAAGAGTCACTACTGTGAGCCTGGACCAGAGAGACAGGGATACAGAAAATGCTTTTACAGCTGTATACCTTGTAATATGTGCTGTCTCAGTGCCACAGGTGAAATGTTCGTTCATCATTAAATTAGTAATCAGTAAAAACTACTGAACATGATTTTGTTAATTTTCAAACCAGATTCATAGTGGATGTTGCCTGGTGCCCATGTGGGCAGATTTACACTGGGAGAGCCATGTGCTTCCTGAAGTGTTGCATCCAGGAACACATAAGGGTGATTATTAATAAAAATATTATGACTGACCTGGGTGAACACTTCAGGGAGATGCACAACTCCTTCACATGAGGATTTCATTTGAGATTTGGAATGTATCAAGTCATTACCTTGTGGAGGAGACAGACTTAAAATCTTTCTCCAGAATGAGACCAAGTGAATAGTGATGCTGGGCTCAGTGTATCCAGATCATCTGAATGACCAAGCTGATTTCAAACCATTCCTTTAAAAGACAGCCTTTAAAGGACTTTCTGCCAAAATCAAATCAGCATTTTCAAATAAATTCTCTGATGAAGGCTGAATTCTTTTTCTATATGATAGATCACCCTTCTTTGCTTCTGCATTGTCCTCTGGACCCCGTAATAATATTACTATTGTTAAAAGAAATGTCTTAAACTATTTTGAGTCAGTATTTCTGTCCTTCCTCCTTTTTCTCTTGTCGTTTTCCTCCTACACCCCCCCATCACTTCATACTTCGCTATCTCACCCCCCCAGGGAATCTCCGAGGGCCACACTTAGAAATAATGATACAGTAATGCAATGGACTTCACTGGTTCCTTGGCTTTCCTACTATTTTCTACCCTCCCCCCCCATACTACTGCTTCTTCTTTTTGACCTAGCTTGATCTGGTTACCCCTTTCTCTTCTTTCTTTTATTTGCACTGCTTATTATTAATTTGAAGTTGGCTTATTCTAAATTACACCCTTATGCAGTGCATTTATTTTGGCCTCCTTGATAGAGTGGAACAACTATGGGCAAGTTGTGACTAAGGACAAAAACTAGAATCAGAAGCAATGTTTTAAGTGTACAGCTTTTTGACATTTTGATTATGTTTTATTTAATCACATTAGGATATGATTTTGGAACTTTTAGTTTAACATTTTCTGTAAATATGCACTTGCTCAACTGTTCTCTTTCTATCTGGTGAATATATTTTGAAATTGACCAATCAAAAAGTCTAATATACTGTGGTAGGGTATAAAAGATATCGGGTTTAGCTAAATCTGTCCCCTGATGAAGCCTTGGTTTAGAGGTGATAAATAGGGGTGTTAGCACAGCATCTCGTGTAATTTTGGCACTTTAATAAAATTGAAATTATCAGACCTTCTGGTGTGTGAGCAGCTTTGCTTCACTTTGGACATAATTGGGAAGAAGCAAGAGGTGTTTCAGGAAGAGGAACAAGCAGGCAGGGTATGGTGAACCCAAATGAGGAAGGTGAGTGATAAGGTTTTACTAATGAGTGCCCTCTTACATTAGTCATCAAAGTATTTCAAATATATATTTTATTTTGTGAATTGTATCATATAACAATTCAAAATGTGCAGTAAGCAACCAAATAATGATGCAATTACTAGTTTGTTGTCTAATATTTTTTGCTTTTCAACAATGTCTACTAAGGGATTTTGTGAATTCACACCTTGCATTCTTTCTAAATTTGTTGGTGAACAATCCCCAGTATGTCATGCTTGTCCAACCAGTACCAGCTCAATCATAGCATTCTTCAGCCATTTTATTTCTTATTGAACGATTGCACATAAGCCCATCATCGCTTACAGCCTTGGGTTCACTTCACAATTGCCTGGGCCTGCCTTCTACATACAAATCCTTGAGTCATTCTTCAGTTGTCTGTTTAATAATTGTACACAATCATTCATGACCACAAGCTCCATTTGCAAATTTATGTGGATTTTCTCTGTACCACTAAGTCTATTATAGCAGTCTTCAGCTATCTGTTTTATAGTTTTGAACATACTCATTCAAATTGTGACTATAAGCTGACATTCCATTTGGAATGTATTGTCTCATACTGACATTATTATTCCATGCATTATTTATTTTGAATATTGACTTTTGAGGGATGAACAAAATCATATGCAGTGAATAATTATTGAACAGCTTTAGTTTGATTGCAATGTAATTTTATGGGGAAAGGTCAAACATCTTATTTCACAATTAGCTCATGGTGCATCATATAGGAGTGATCCCCACATATTCAGCATGTATCTCAACTTTGGCACACTACTGTTAATGTACTAGCTGTTCTCTTTCTTGATCCTGGCAAATTAACTTTTCATTAACTCCAAACAAATCAAATTGACTTTACTTTTGAAGCCCTCTGAAAACTATCATTACTGTGCATAACATATGCAGTACTCCTCTTTCTACTCCATGTGAACTCCATGATACTGCAGTCAGCACTCAAATATCCAGCTTCTTTCATTCCCATGGTCTTTAATGGATATGTGAGTAACTGAATGTAGATATAATGACAAACGAAACAAAAGAGCACAATCAGACAGTCATTGGTCAGCACCAATCATGTTTTACTTGCTTGTATTTGCTGCATAGTTGTTCGGCATATATAATGCAGTGGGTAACATTAACAAATTGATAACCCAAGTTTTAACAGTGAAATATTCATGATTGGGAAATGAAGTTCATACATAACATTGTTGTTTTCCAAGATTGTGACCCTGAATTTTCAAGATAATTAATTTATTACACCAGCATATGAACTTGACAGGTGTAATTCATCAAATCTCACCAAAAATGTGATTTTGTGGAACAACCATGAAAAACTGGTTTGAGGGGAATTTGAAAATTATGCCTGCCATGTTCATGAAGTGGAATAAAAAAAGACTGTTGAAAATGTTGGTTCAAAAATGTAAGGAAACTGCAATGTTCCAAGTGAACACTGAAAAATGCCATTGTTTCTTTATAACTGTATTGTTTTTTGAGATTTTTACCCTTGATTTTCAATAATTTTTTTTTTTATTATTGAAGATATTGATTTGGATCATACAACATTTTGTGTAGTATGTTTAGGGATCAGCAATAAATTCTTTCCAGAAAAGAGAACTTAAGATTAAGGGTATCAAAAATGAGTGGATGCCAAAAGAATTGGCAGAGATGATGAGAAACAGAGAAACTCTTGAAACAGTATAGGAAAAAATGGATGCCAGACTCTTAGTGGAACATAACCAGCTACCCTGTAGAAATGCATGTAAGGCTGCATGTAGCATAGCCAAGATTAATTTTTACAGAACTAAACAGATTACTAATTTAGGACATTCAAAAAATGAATGGCAAACTTTAAATCAAATGACAGTTAGATCTAAAAATGTTCACATATTACTCTTGAGCACAACGGTGAACTAATCAGCTCTCCTGTATAAATCGCTATGCTCTTTAATGATTTTTCTGGCAATTTGGAATATTATAGAAATAATTTTAAAGTTACAGCACTTAATAATGAGCAAATATTATAATAATCAAACACACCCTCTTTTTATTTTAGAATGTTGTCCCCTTGATTGGTTGGTAAATACATGAAGACAATAAATCCAAAACCCATTATTGGTTCTGATTTAATTGATTTTTGACTGATAAAAATGGCTAGTGTATCCATTTCTGTTCTGTTAACCCTCCTTATAACTCACTCTTTTTGTTATGGTGTAGTAACTCAGAGCTGGAAATTTGCTTTAATTATACTTATCCACAAATCAGAACCAGTGATTATCATCTCAAAGTATTGTCCTATATCGCTATTGCCACCTTTATCGAAATTATTTGAAACAATTGTTTTTGATCAAGTTAATGAACATTTGAGCAAGTGAATTCTCCTTACTGGGAAACAGCATGGCTTCAGATCTATGTGTAATACTGAGACAACCTTGGTGAGGTTCACAAATTATCTTATATGGAGCCCTTGATAAGGGGCTCCATATTGCATCAGTCATTGTAGACCTTACCAAGGCCTTTGATTTAGCTGATCATGAATTGTTACTGCATGTGCTGGCAGGGCATGTTTCTCAAAGGGTGTTGTGTCCTGTTTTGGAAGGTACTTGTATGGAAGAACTCATTATATGGTTATTGAAGCTTTTGGATCAGAGTAAAGTCACTAAAAGTGGGGTTCCTCAGGGGTCCATTTTGGGCCCCTTTCTATTTTTTCTGTTTTTAAATACAATGCCAGTGGTGTGCTCTTCCACAAAATGCATTTTGAGCATGGATGGCTTTGTTATTTTTGGTTCTGATAAAGATGCATTTGAGTTACAAAAAACATGGCAAAAGGATTTTTCTAATGTACCAAGTTGGTGCATGCACACAACAAAGATTAAAAGGACATATTAGCCACCTTGGACCTTATGTCATTAGAAATGAGAAGATATAGGGGAAACCTGTTGCTTATGTGGGATGTTATTAATTATTCCTATTTGTTCAGTGAAATGGGCTGTGTCTTCAAACAGGATAAAACTGAGATCAGGTGTCACTCACATCAGTTGCATAGCTCAAGATTTAATACCAAGAAAAGAAAGTTCTTCTTTACTCAAAGTGTTGTTAGGGCCTGGAATGCAATCCCATTTTACATCATTTTAAGTGAAAACTAATCAATTTTTAATTGTAAACTTGACAGTTGGCTTCTAAACCTAGAGAAATGTGTTTAAGGGTTGCCATATAAAAGACTCCATGGACATTTTGCCTTTCGCTCCTCACTTAATTCTTAGTATGAGAATTAGAATGAACATAATTGGTTCCTGTCTCATAAGTTATTTTTAAATTCTTTAAAAAAAAAAAAAAAAAAAAAAGTACATACAGTACAGTATATATGCATTTTTCACATCCGACCAGATTGGTTTCTCAGGATTTCAATTTTTTTTAATCTATTGGGCAATTTGATTGTGTTAACTTTTGTTACACCGGGGTTCATTTACAATTTTTTTTTTTTTACCTTTTAGAATCATGTGAATTACTTAATTAAAACAATACACAGGAGACTTGGTATGGTATTTAGGATTAATCAGTTTTTAATTCTAGAATCACAAAAGTTGATAGTCACTAGATGTTGTCTAAATCAAATAATGGAAGACTGTTCTATTTTTCTGTTAGTGAAAAATTATTTAACAGACTTAAAGAGAAGCTGACACCTTCAGAAGAACTTTGACAAAACATAATATTTAGACACAGTTCAGCTTCTATTTCACAATAGTCCTGTATTTATACTCCCCATTATTTATTACTGAGGCCATTTGTAAGAAAACAGGATCTTCACTCCTGAAGAGTTCATTTGTTCCTGTTGCTGTCTTCCTACCTGAGGTCATAATATACAGCGTGTGACATCACAGTTACTCCCAAGGCAGCCAATTGTGATGTCACAACAGCGGATTGTGGCTTGAAGTATGGAGTAAGCTACAGAGGTAGATGAACTCTGAGGGATAAAGATCATGTATTCATTCAAATTTCCTAAGTACTAAATAATAAGGACAAATCTATAGAATACATATGGCATGAAGATGAATTATACCTAAATATTACATTTTTCAAAGTTTCTTTGAGGTGTCGGCAGCTCTTTAATACACTAACTCAGTCTGTAGGTTTGCCACTGGGATAGGTTGATGAGTTCACCACTGTGCTCTCTATAGGGAGTTTGGTTGTCTTTCATTAAAGGATTGTTTCAATTACAAAGCTTCTGTTTTTTACATAAGATTATATTGGGGAATTATATCTCATTCTGTAAAGAAAATCTTTCCTAGAATTGTTAACAATTTTGTGTACCAGAACTAAAAAAAATTATGTCTACAATTCCTCTGTTTGTATCTTCCTTTGGCCAAAGAGCTTTTAAATACAAGGCAATTACCTATTATAATAATATGCCTGAATCCATCCTAGGGTGTACAAAACTTACTGCATTTAAAATGTGAGTGAATAATATGTTATCTGTAGATCTAGATTGCTCTTGTTTTAAATAATGTTACAGTTTTGTATGTTGTGTCTTTTATTATTTATGCACACCAGTCACTGTGAAAATGGCAGTTTCTGCCAATCTGCTTACTAGTTAAAGCAATACAAAATTAAATAAAAAAATGAAAATGAATATTGCCCCACCTTATGAACATGACCACTGGGCCAATGGACATCACTGCAACAACTTTTTTATGACCCCTCCTTCTGAACATGACAGGGGTTATTTAATATCCTACTGGACAAAATATAATTTTGCACCAGCCAAGCAAAATCACATGTTGGCCAGGATTTGAAAAACAACAGTTGTCATGTTCATTAACGTTCAATGGCTATGCTGAAAATGTTGGGTTTAAATATTGAAAATTACCAAAGTGATGAGCGTGGAAAGAAAAGTTACAACATACCTCAATAACTTTGGTTTTTTTTTTTCCATATTTTGACCCATAAACATTCAACATAATCTTTGTATGATCCCACCTCATGAACCTGGTAGGTGAACATTTTCATATCCTCACCAAAATGTAATTTCATGCCACAAGTGCAAAAACTTGTTTCAGCCAGGATGTGAAAAATAACAACTGTAATGTTCATCAGGTGGTGTGAAAAAATGGCTATGTTGAAAGTTTAGGGTCAGAATATTGAAAATTACCAAAGTTATGGGCATGTGTAGAAAAATGTCAACATGCCCTCATGACATGGTAATTTTTAAGTATTTTTTCACCAAATTTTCAACACAGCATTTATGGGACCCCACCTCATGAACACTGGTGGTGAAGTGATGTTAATTGGGTTCAAAAGGTGATTTCATGCAGTGATTACAAAATCACCTTCCAGGCCCGATTAACATAATTTCACTGCAAGTGTTAATGAGGTGTGGTCCCAAAAAGGCTATGTTGAAAATTTGGTGAAGAAATACTTAAAAGTTACATAGTTATGAAGATAAGTTCAAAACAACATTGAGATATATTATATGGCACCTTTCTTGTTTTTCTCAGTTCCTGGTTTAGCATGGAAGAGTGAAGATGTGTCTCCGGTCCAGAGAGGATTATGGCATTGGACCTCTGATTTTTAAGTATAGGGTAAGGGGAAAGTAGGGTGATGGGTGCTGAGTGAGAGGGTTGGAGTGGGGGGTTGGGATGTTGAGGATGAGGATGATGAGGAGGAGGAGGAACTGTTTTCTTTTTTTTTTTTTTTTGTAGTTAATTTGTTTATTATGATTTTATCCATAGCGCATAGTACAGCATATGTTACCTTAAACAGGTAAAAGCTCTCATATTATAATGAATATTGCAGGTAACGGTATATTTAACGTAATATTATGTCACATTACCAATATAAAAATTGAATATTTTACCTCCTAAAAAAAGGATCTTATGTATTTACCTGGTACAATGCATACACAACAACCTGTACTATACTAAAAAGGTAACAGGAAAAAGTAAAAATAAATCAGATTAGCATAGTTATCAAATTTTATAATAAAACCTCAAGAGCTGCATAGGAGGTTAATTACATTTTTATGTATGGATTCAGTTGTGTATCTATTAAAAGAAAGAAAAAGAAAAAGAGGAAAAGATTTAGCGATATTCATCACTTATGTGTTTGAAGAAAATTTAGATAGTCCTGCCAACACAAATAATACTCGTTGAGTCGGTCTCATGTCAGATACGAAATTCTTTCCAAAGAGGCAATATAAGTCAAATTTTTCAAGATGTCTGTCAGAGTAGGTGTTATATGGGATTTCCAATGCATTAAAATCAGTCTCTTAACTTGCATAAATAGAATCTGCAGCCATTTGTGCTGGTATTTTGTTCGATTTATATTATTATTTATAATTCCTAATAAGCACAGTTTAGGTTCAAGTAAGATATTGTGACCAATAACTTCAGAAACTAAGTTATGAATGGTTTGCCATAAATTAGATACAGGTTTACATGACCATAGAATATGTAAAAGATCACCATTTGGTGAGTTACATCGCCAGCACTTATTATTTGGTAGTAAACCTATATTATATAAATGGGATGGTGTTTTATACCATAAGTGTAAAATTTTAAATTGAATTAATCTACTATGCATATCTTTAAAGGAGTCATGACAAAGTTTCCAGCATTTGTCCCAGTGGGAGTCTGATATGTTTTCATTTAATATCCGATTCCATCTATTTCTAGCGGGAAGGGATTGGTTCAGTAACATATCCCTAATCTGTTTATAGATTTTACTAATTAGACCAGAGGGAGTATTGATCCACATATTAATGTATGAGGGACTTAATACCGATTTATTAATTTGTTGAATATAGGGAAGTATAACAGTTCATATTTGTAAATATTTCCAGAATTCTCTTTTGGGAACATTCCATTTTATTTGAAGATTACTGAAAGAGTTTAATGTATTGTCATTGTCAATCAGGATATCGTTCAAGAATAAGATGTTCTTATACATCCATGATTTACAATATATTGGTTTGTTCTGTAGATGGAATTTTGGATTACCCCAAATGGGAGTAAAAGATAAAGGTGAAGGATCAGATTTAAGCCAATTATGCATTTTGAGCCAATAGTAAATAGACGCATTAATTATGGGATGTTTTTTTAATTTAGGGGTTAATGTAAAATAAATAAAACTATTAGGTATATGTCCTGGAGACAAGGATGCTTCCATGTCATACCATAGTGGTACATTATAATTAGGTTTAAGAAACCACGTAATAGTTTGTGAGGCTCTAAAGCCCAAAATAGGCTGTATACCATGGTAGTCCAAAGCCGCCGCAAGTCCAATGAGAACGTAATTTAATACGATTAAACCTTGGTATGCGACCTTCCCATAAAAAGTTTCCTACAATTTTATCAATACTATTTTAAAAGATGAGGAGAAATTAAGTGGGATACAAGCAAACTGATAGAGAATTCTAGGTGTAATGTTCATTTTAATTGCAGATATTTTACCAAATAGGGATAGATTCAGATTTTTCCATTTATCTAAATCTGTTTTGATATCTGCAAGTAAGGGATGTAGGTTAATTTCCCATATCCTATCTAAATCAGTTGATATTTTTATCCCTAGGTAGGTGATGCCTTGTGGGGACCAATGGAATCTGAGATGTTTATTCATAAGGGGATTACAATGTTTAATTTGTGGAAAACTTCAGATTTTTGATAATTAACTGTAAGCCCAGAGAGCCTGGAAAAGAATTTGAGTATATTATTGAGTGGTTGTCCTGATAATTTTAAGTTTTCTAACAAGATAAGCATATCATCAGCATATGACAATGTTGTATATTGCGTATGCCCAATAGAAATGCCCTTTATATTATTCTGTCTGAGAAAGGTGGCAAGAGTTTCAAGAGCTAAAATAAAAAGAGATGGAGAAAGAGGGCATCCTTGCCTGGTACCCCTTGCTAGTGTAAAAGACTGTGACAATGTAGAATTAGTAAGTACCCTCGCATGTGGCTTTGTATAAAGAAGTTTGATCCAGGAACAAAACTGGTTACTGAAACCAAATTGGGATAATACCAGATAGAGAAAGTTCCAGTCCAAAGAGTCAAAAGCTTTTTCAAAGTCTATTGCAATTGCTACTGCTGGAGAATTAAGTGATTTGGCCTTATAAATAAGGTTAATTAGAGAACGCAGATGATCAGAGCCCATCCTGCCTTTAACAAAGCCCACTTGAGATTTATGAATTAGTTTGGGAGTATATGGTTCTATACGGTTTGCCAAAATCTTGGCAAAAATCTTGCCATCTGTATTAAGTAAGGATATTGGACGATAGTTTGCCGGATTGGTAGTGTCCTTGTCTTTTTTTGGAAGAACTGTAATACTTGCTTCTGCCATAGTATAAGGTAAATATCCTGACCTAAAAGATTCATGAAAAACCTTACATAATAAAGGGCATAGTTGCTCAACAAGAAGTTTATAGAACTCAACAGGAAAGCCATCTCCTCCCGGAAGAAACTGTTTTCTTTATTTCTGGTTAAAAAACTACAGAGATGTTGTGGGACAGGTTTCTTTTCTTTTTTCAGGAACAGTAACAGTTAATTCGGATACTGGGATTGGACACCCTAGAGTCAGCATGCTACTTTTGGGTGCTGGGGGTGGGAACCCCGGTGTTCCACACTGCTGGGAGGGGAGCTTGTGAATGCTGAAACTGGGGATTGGACCCCCAGTTTTGGGAAGTTCAGGTAACATTTTTGTGGGAGGGTGGAGATGTATGGAGGGGAGAGGGAATGAACCAACACTGGGGAAGGCATCCTGGTGTCTGATCATACAAAAATAAATGAATAAACAGGCATCAGACATTGCCCCTCCCTAAGTGTCCAGTCTGTTGAATTCAATAAAGCTGATTATTCAACTAATGGTGGACGGAGCCCCACACTGCACACTCAATAGATCCAGGTATCCTGACACCATCTCCCTTTCCAATTTTCATTTAAATTGGTTGAGCAGGAGCAAAGTTATTAAGGTGCAGAAATTGGTGTTTAACATTAAAGTACTTACTCAACGCTAATATACAGGTCCTTCCACAACTGAATAATGAGATATATTCTGATTATTTTTAATTCATTATTGTATCATTGTACATGTTTTCTAGGACCACTGTGGGCCCTGAGTAAGTAGTCTTGGGGCCACAAGACATTGACTTTCACTGTAGATAACTGGTCAGTAGTAAGTACAAGGAGAAAGGAAAAATGTATGATCTGAATGCAGCAGTGTCTGAGACCCAGTCATGGTACTTTTTCAGGCTTTTCTTCAGCATTATTTCTTTCTGTGCTAACACTGAAGACAAAGAATTGTAAGTTATATCTATTTAAAAATTATAGGTGGAGAGCCAGCCCAGTGGTGCAGATGGCTGAGGTGTCCATGCCTCCCTGCTGCCGTGCCAGCAACCCAGGTTAGGGAATGGACTCATATCACTTGGGGGCTCGGCCGGGAGGGGGAAAATAGAGTGTCCATAGGACATCTTTCTTTCCTCAGAGAGGGGGGATTCCATGACTCACCTCTTGACTGCCTCCTTCAAGCCTTGCATACTAGGGGAAGAGTCAGCATACAAAGTGCTAGAGCTCCTTCTTAGAGGTAGTGTGCTTGTGCACCCATTGCACGTACTGCCAGCCCTGGGAGAAAATCAGGTGGAACATAATTGGAGAATGGGGCTTAATGAAGCCCTCCTGGCAGTCACTGGTTGCCTACCTGGTCTCAGAGGGAGCCAGATCAAGACTTAGGATGACCGCGGTGCTACGGGACAGGCTGATACAGCCACCTAGCCTGCCAAGGGACTACAAAAACCTATATGAAAAAAAAAACTTATAGGCAGTGAATCATTTGGTGCAGTTAAAAATCAAAAAGGAATACTCTACACCAGGGTTTCTCAAATGATGAGAGGCCAGACTCCCTAGGGAGGCCCCAACCTGTTCCAAGGGAGGATCAAACAAGTCTGAAAAAGTACTGTATTTAAATTCTGAGTTGCAGATATTTGTGTAATGGAATGAGGTAAACTTAAAAAGGATAGTATAATGAGCATTTACAGTATGTATTTATTTACAAATCTGTGATCAGAAAAAGCACACTGAGCTAAGGCTCATTTCCGGTGTACCTTGGGAGGCTAGGGAGTGCATACAATTCAAAAGCTAAGTGCAAAACTGTCAAGCAATACAAAAGAAACAGTGCAAACAAACAGGAACAATGAATGAATAATTATCCCCTAGCCTTACCTACTGCTTTTGTGGTCTGCTTGGATGATTCCAGGTCATCTGTGATGATGATGCCCAAGTCTTTCTTCCCTTGTGACTGCCAGCAACTCCCCTCCGAGCCTATAGGTGGATTCAGGGTTTCTCTTCCCTATGTGCATGTTCATGCACTTCTTTGCATTAAACCACAGTTGCCACTCTTCTGACCATTTTGCTAGTTTATCCAGATCTCTTCTCATTCTGCCCACCCCATCTGGATCATCTACTCTGTTGCAGATCTTGCTGTCATCTGCAAACAGACAAACCTTACCCTCCAGTCCATCTGCTATGTCACTGATGAAGATATTGAAGAGGACTGACCCCAGGACTGATCCCTGAGGTACCCCAATTGTGACTTCATCTCTTCTGACTGTATACTGTTTACCACTACCCTTGGTTTTCTGCCCGTCAACCAGTTTGCCACCCAGTTGACCAACTTCTGACCCACCCCAAGCCTACCCAGCTTATTAATCAATATTCTATGTGGAACAGTATCGAAAGCTTTGCTGAAGTCAAGGTAGGCAACATCAACTGCTCCCCTTGGTCCACCACTCTGGTTACCCAGTCAAAGAAATCTATGAGATTTGCTTAACAGGACCTTCCTTTTGTAAACCCATCCTGTGCTCCTATGGATTCCAGATGTTGCACTATCCTTTCCTTAAGGAGTGCCTCAATAATCTTGCCCACTACTGAGGTAAGACTGACTGGTCTGTAGTTACCTGCCTTCTCCCTGCTCTTGTGGAGTAGGATCACATGAGCCCTTCTCCAGTCTTCTGGGACCTCTCCTGTGCTCAGAGACTCGCTAAACAGTTCTGATAATGGCTCTGCCAGTTCCACCCTTAGCTTCTTTAGTACCCTGGGATGTATGCCATCAGGTCCCATTGCCTTGTCCACCCTGAGCTTATCAAGCTCTTGTAGGACCCTTTCTTTTGTGAAGGAACTAGTGCACACCTCCCTCCCCCCTGTGTCCATGGTGCTGAGAAGTGGGCCCTGCCCTACCTTCTCTTCAGTAAATACTGAGCAGAAGTATCTATTTAGGATAGATGCTTTTGCATGGTCCTCCTCCTCACATGCCCCCTTATCCCCTTTGATCTTAGCAATACCCACTCTGGACTTTCTTCTTTCACCAATGTATCTATAGAAAGTCTTGTCACCTTCTTTTACTGTTTGTGCTAGTGTTTACTCAGTTTGGGCCTTTGCCTGCCTTACTGCCTTCCCTGCTTCCCTTAGGGAAGTTTGGTATACCTGTACCTCCCTATCTTCATCCTGCTGCATTCCCTTATATTTCCTGAAGGCTAGCCTTTTGGCTCTGATCTTTTCTGCTACTGTTTTTCTGAACCAAAGTGGTTTCCTTTTTCCTTTTCACTTCCTTTTCTCTCTAACACAATGGGAAGTTGCTTCAAGTATTGCATCCTTAATGCTTGCCCACTTTGCCTGTACCCCCTCAGCTGTATTTCTTTTTGCCAGGGCTAGCTTAACTCTGTTGGCCATCTTATCAAAGTCAGCTCCTCTGAAGTCCCATATTTTTGCCTTGGAATGGGATGATTTAGTTCTAGTAGCCAAATTGAACCATACCATGTGATAGTCACTGGCCCCCAGGTGACCTTCTTCTACCTGGAGATCTGTGATCCTTTCCCTGTTAGTCAGTACTAGATCTAGGATAGCCCTGTCTCTTG
This sequence comes from Neoceratodus forsteri, assembly GCA_016271365.2. Classification (NCBI taxonomy): domain Eukaryota; kingdom Metazoa; phylum Chordata; order Ceratodontiformes; family Ceratodontidae; genus Neoceratodus; species Neoceratodus forsteri. Next base: position 722,048,375 of record CM057454.1, read on the forward strand.
TGGGTTGTTGTACCAGTTGTTTGAGGCCCTCCCCCTGCAGGGAATCCACCATGTGTCTAGTTCTGGCAGATGTTCCTGCTGGTATGGACCAATCTGTATCTGGCATGTTGAAGTCTCCCATTATTAGAACCTCTCCTTTAGCTGTCATGTTTTGTATATCTTCTAACAGTAATGTGTCTATGTCCTCCCCCTGGTCTGGAGGCATGTACACAACCCCAGTTCGTATGGCTGTCCCATTTCCTGTTTCCAGGGTGACCCACAGTTCTTCTGGCTCCTTATGTGTATTCTGAATTTCTGTAGCTTTGATATTTTTATTGACATACAGAGCCACTCCACCCCCAGCTTTCTGCACCTCAGTCTCTTCTGAACAGTACATAGCCAGGTACTGAAGTCCCCCAAATGTGGTTACTGGTAAACCGTGCTTCGCTAATGGCTACTGTGTCCACATAGTGAAAGCTGCCCAGTCACCTGTGCTAAAACACAACACATTTTAGGACCAGGTTACTTAATGAATGGAGATCCACAACTTATTTTTGATTATGCCCACAGATTCTTAAGGTCTCACCTACAAGAACCATTTGGAACAAGTGACCAAGTCCATCCACCCCATACTGAGTATCCTGTATCAGATAAAGGACTAGCTTATCCCAGAAGCTAGGTTATCCATAGCAACCAGCATCCTGCTCCCCATGATGACTTACACTGCCCCTGTAATACAGGGAATGGCCAAGCTGGAGGTCACCCGAATGCAGATCCTGTACAACAAGGTAGCATGATTTGCTACCCAGGATCACCTCAGAAGCCACCACTGTAACACACTTGCCAAACTACAGTGGCCCACCCTTGATGCTTACCTCCAATACCCACTCCTCTGCCTGGCGTGCAAGCTACTCCCGCTCAGCTGCTCCACCCAGTCTGGAAGCTATCACCCCCAAAAATAACCTGTGGACCCTGAGAACCTCGGGGCAGATGCTGCTAGAAACTCCCAAGATCTAGACCAATGTGAGAGGCAAGTCATTCAGCTTCACAGCCCCCTATCTGTGGAACAAGCTTCCCCCATGGTACAGGAAGCATCCACTCTCCCGAACTTCCAAACCAGGCTCGAGGCCCACATGCTTGAGGCCAGCACCTGTCACTGTCAGAACACCTGAAAGTCCCCTCCCTCCTTCTTCACTCAACCCCCATACTTGTATAACCTTGGTGTCAGATTTCCTCTAAACACACTAGGTAACCAACACACTAGGGTCTCTGTCTGGTTTCATAACAACTTTTACCTGGTACTCCATATGCTCTGTAATCAATGCCAAGAATGACTGTAATTTACAACTTGCCTGTATATACTCTATAATCTCTTCTCTGCATGTACTGCTCCATATAATGTCTCTCCGGGTCGCCCCTGGAAAAGGGACCTTCAGGGCTCAGTGGGCCTACCCAGTCATCAAAATTTAATAAATAAATAAATATTAGACACATGAGAAGTTGCAACACTTTTTTGTTGCTTGCTGTTCTAAAATTAGGAAGCAGAGACTAGAACTACTTGCTTTCTTGATATAGTCACAGAGGGAAGGGAGTGATTTTCACTTCTGTGAGAAGAAAATAAAGCCTATTTTACACTGTCAATGTTAACATGATAGTAAGTGGCTGTAGCAAGAAACACCATTGATTTGGGAGCATTCAGCATTCTAGATTTTATTTACCAAAAATGGATGCTGAAAAGGAAGACATTTGGCAGCTTTCTGGTAAGTACAATTAATTTATATGTAGCACATTTGCACTGTGGACATGTTACAAGTATGGAGATAAAAAATACATAGATAACATTCTGTAATCTTACTTCTGTTGCTAAGTGCAAATCTACAAAAACTATGTGTAATGAGATACCTTACTGATGATAAACATAGTTCACTCCAAGGGTCTTAAGTCAATAGATTTCCCTATAAGAACACTATCATCACTCTTACACTTGAAAATAACATTTAAAACCAGTTTGTGGCTTTGAGCTCCCCTTTGAAACAAATATTTTTGTTTCTAAGGTTATCTTCATGCAAAGATTTACAGTATATACAGTAGATAAAAACAGAAAATCAGTATTTTGGGAGGACCCCACTTACATTTACTTCTTTGATAAATGCAATGCTCAGTCTGTATTTTTAAAATACATATCTCAATATTTCTAAGCAGAAGAAATAAAACATTTTTAATGGTTATTGTGATATTTCTCATCTGTAGCAGAGACATTTTTAAGCCTTAAAAGGACCAATGTGTTATTTTAATCACTGTTGCCCATATGTGGGCAGTATTTAGTGGTGATAGGTGGCAATAACTTCAAATAAGGAAAATGAATGAATCAGGTTGTTCAAATAAACCAAGTGTGTTTTGTAATACCCTGAAAAGGGAACTTAGCCTCACTGGTTCTAGTTGGGTTTTATGAGGAAACAATAACAGAGTGGGCAGTATTGGACTACTGTATACCCATCTGCCTCAAGCAGGGTAAAATGAGCAAATTCCAATGTCATGGAATGTTCACGAAATCTGCAAAATTCTACAACATTTCATGAATTGTTTTAGAAATTTCTGAAATGATTTATTTGGCCATCACTCAGTCAGTATTATGGACAGAGATCTGCAATTTGGCTTGCATATTGTTGGGAAGAGGACCTAAATGTATGCCATGGTGCATGACATTTGGATAAAGGGTGGGAAGTCATAGGGGCTCAGTGTCTGGCAATTAATTCAGGATGACCGTGTCAAGTAGAGGAGACAGAAAGGAAGGGTAGCAAATGTGACTCGTGTGTAAGATTCATGCTCTGAGTTATAGGCATGGGGGGTGGGGGTGAGGTGCAAGCTTGGGAGGGGGTCATCTGTGTGGTTGAGCATTACTGCTGATTGTGACACTCAAATTATATCTCCATTCATTACCGTATATGAAACTTGCAACACAGTAATAGAACAAAATAAAATAAAACCTTACAAATCAAAACAGTTCTAAGGCAGCCATTCTTGGCTCTAGCCAACTCGTGTTTCTTTACGTGATGGCCGTCAGAGTGAGTGTGAGAGGAAACAATGGTTGATCAGCTGACAAGTAGCATGGCAAGTATGAAAGGAGGCTATATTTGTTTTATAACTGCTGTTACAATCAGGTCTGAAAGACAGTTGTAGCATAGTGGATGTGGTGTGGGACACAGCAGCAGAGAGCAAGGGGCAAAGGGGGGAGCAAGCGCTTGAAGTCAGTGTGTGACACAGATGAGAGTACAGAGTGCTCAGTTTACTTTATTTTTTTGTAAGTCATACCTCCATGGCATTATGGTTTATTTTTGTTTTGTGTTTTTGTTACATGTGAAAGAGCAAGTGAAATGATCTGGGGTATCAGGGACAGTGGAGGGGGGCTCACTAACAGAGTGAAAAATGGCTGCCATTAACAGTTCAAACATTCTGTTTTATGCACAGTAATTCATACAATAAAGACAGGCAGGGACAAGTTATTTACTATCAGTCAGCCACATCAGCAATGCCCCCAAAACACTCTGACCAACACAAACTCAAAACTGGGAAAGAGAAATTCCCGCTGAATGTCTGTCTCCCAGAAATGCAGCTGCGCTCCTGCCCCGATACTCAGACCCCTGTTCAAACCACAAAAGTTATTTTTTTTTAACACAATCTTTCATCCGTGACACCTCCCTGAGCGTACCTTAGTTAATTCCTCATCCCCATTTCCTGACATCTTCACCCTCTGGACCCAGGAGATCTGAAGAGAGGGACTGGAAGGGCATTCACAGCAGCACTCCACACATTTCAATTATTCTGGCAGTTCCTGCTCGGCACCCTCTGACCTCAGACCCTCTCCATTGTTCTGGAGGTCAAGGCAGAGAGCAAATAAATAAAGAAATAAAAGTTTGCTTCATCTCCCAAAAGCTGAACAGAACCATGGACGGAATATGTGAATGGCTGCCGATCATCAACACAATACAAGAAAAAAACATAGTGAAGCAACTTCAGAACTGCGTCCCGATTCCTACAATAAAAAAAATAGAGCTAGGACGCAGTCAAGTGCTGACATGGGGCACAACTTTGTCTTCCGCGCCAGTAAAAACATTGCGCTGAAAATTCCAAAACACTCCTGGGAATGAGCAGAATAACCCAGGACTGCAGACTCAGCTACTCTGATAAATCAGTTGAGCTGATGTCTGAATTAATGCGGAACCCAGTGACATAAGTAAGCAATAATACCGACAGGGTGGCGGTATTGATAACACAGACCCGCCCAGGGATGCACGAGGCCCGATCGCCGCAGGCGTGAGGGCCTTATAGCCCCTGGAAGGTCCGGTATTGCCCATACTGCCCACCCTGGAGGGTATTATTGCACTTAGAAAATGGGCACTGTAAAAGAAAAAAGGTTTAATAAAATAATGTAAATAAAGAAATAGTTTAAAATACATTTTTGTAAGAAAATAGTTCCTCCGCCTGCATTAGAATGCTTTTTTTTTTTTTTTTGTGAAGAAGAGACTTTCCTTGTACTGGAGGGTCTGTATGACTTTTGATCTGGTCTCATGGTTCCCCCACATACATATCTGTTTTTCATTTTTTTTTACTTTTATTCGTGAAACAATCCTAACTATATGTGCCATGCAGTTTAACACAGTGGCCACAGCATGAGAACTGTAAAGCATTCGAATAAAGGTCGATCAAAGCTACTGCAGTGATTTCTTTTTACAGTAGTTGTGCATACCCCCCCACCACCACGGTTTACAACAGCTTTTTGAGGCTGTGGAGGACCTGATGTGAAACTGGCTGGAGGGCTGCAACGCAACTTTGAGCCTGCAAAGCGTAAGGCTTTTTTTTTTACGGAAGGAGTCTGCGCGGGGAGAGAGAAGGGGGCAGGAGCTTGGCTTAAACTAGGATTTCTGAGGACTGTGGCACTCTTATGTGCCAAGATAGGGAACCAGTGCACGAATGAAACATTTCTTCTCTTATGCTCTGCTGCCGCTTCTCTGTTTGACTCAAGTGCCGTTTTATTTACGTCTTTTCCCGCACTGAAACTGATAATTTTCCGGCTGCCTGCAGCTTGCCACCATCCAGGACAAATCAACCATACCAGGTGGGGGCGGGGGGGGCTCGGAGGGGAAAGACTTTTTGTGTGGGTATGGGGGAACCTATGGGAGTGTGTGTGAAGGGACCGCAGCTGCTGCATGCTGTTTAAGGCCACAGGATGTAAAGGACATGACTTGCTCGTGCACTGCTGTTTTATTTACATGCGATCTACTGTGCCGAATGGATTTCTTTACTTTCTAAATTTTGGCTTTTTAGTTGAATGCTTTGTATCTGTAGCGCTGGTGAAACCGATGACTTTTTCTTTCTTTACAGCGACTGTTGGGTATGTGGAGTACTGGTTTTAATCATTTGCTAATTTGGGAAGAAAAATGGCGCAGAGTTTGAAACTTTTTTTTGACAGATTGTCCAACTGGGAAACGGAGTGGGTACTGGAATACTGCTGTGGGTAAAGGGGCACTGTTGGCTGGCTCTCGTTTCTAGGTGGGCATCTATTGTCTGATAAACGCCCGCCTAAAAACATGTCTCAGCCAATCAGGGGAGATGATGGTCTTTGCCCATTTTCTAAGCTGAACTAATGTCAATGTGTTCTGCCTCATTGTAGTATTCAGATCATCTGATGTCACTGGGTTCTAGAACTGCTAAATACAAGTAATTTAATAAGATTCAGTGGGTGTCAATCAGGCTAGTCTTGTTTTTTAATGTTTTTATACTTGTTAATCATTGTGGCTTTTTTATTTCTTTTAGTACTGTATATACGTATCTTGGTAAAAAAAAAATTATTTTTTAAGTATTTTTATTTGACATTTGATAACCAGATAAAATGCTATGGGCTACATGGCTTTTAACAGACATGGCCCACACAAGAAAAGCACGGTACAAAAAAATACATTATACATGGTTAACAGCAGCGTTACATTATAATAAAATACAAAATTATACATACCCCCACAATGCAAAGCTTCATGGGCTGTATATGCAAATCAACACAGAATATTATGCTAGTTCAACTTTAGCACGAAACACGTGTCTGTCTTTCTGTTGGCACCCTTTGCAAACTGTGTGAGGCCTTTCGGCACCATGCATTTTTGCTTAAAGTTGAACCAGTGTAATATTTTGTGGTGATTTGCATATAGAGCCCATGATGCTCTGCATTGTGGGGGTATGTGTGATTTTATAATTCTTTGAAACTTGGCTTCCCGGCCAATGCCCTTTGGGGTAACCATTGCCTCAGTTCTTGTGCACTGAGGTTCTTTGTCTTTTAGCATTACATTATAGACAAACATACACTAATATCAAATAAAATCATAGGCTATGCAAAATTATTTACAGCATAACTTAAGCATTATCCAGCATAGGAGAATGGAAAGGATGAGCACGGATCCCAGAGAACTGGAATTGTGAGCAAGGGTATGGCAGCTGGGTTTTAATGCAAAATAGTGCAAAATAATGACCTGAGCTATGGAAAGCAGAGTACAAAATGGGCGGAGTGATACTGACAAAGACCAAGCAGGAAACAGATCTGGGCTAATCATATAAGATGACCCAAAGGTGGCCAGGCAGTGTGATAAGGCAGTCAGAAGGGCCAGTGGGATGATTGTGTGCATAGGAAGGGGTATCTCCAGCAGAAAGAGGGAGGTGGTGTTGCTCCTTTATAGACAGCTGCTAAGATCCCACCTTGAGTTCTGGAGACCACATTTCAGGAGGGGCATAGACAGAGTGGAGGCAGTTCAGAGGAGGGCTACCAAAATGGTGCAAGGCCTACATCAAAAGGCCTACAAGGAAAGGCTAAAAGACCTAAATATGTACACCCTGGAGGAGAGGAGGGAGGGGGGATAAGATAGAAACCTTTAAATGTCTTACAGGGATTAATAGGGTACAGGAGGAGGTATGTTTCAGACAAAATGGTGCCCTAGAACATGGGAGCATGCTACAAAGCTGGAGGGGGTTAAATTTAGGAGGGATGTAAGAAAGAACTTCTTCACAGAAAGGGTGGTAGATACCTGGAACAAACTTCGGTGGAGGTAGTGGGGATGAAAACAGTAGTGAGATTCAGAAATATCTGGGACAAGCACAAGGGAATCATAGAGGTAAGAAAGGGATGGAAGAGACTGAGCCATAGATCAAATTGGGTCTGCAGCAAAAAATGAAGGTTGAAAAATGGGCAGACTGGGTGGGCCCAGTGGCCCTTATCTGCCTTCACATTCTATGTTTCTGAGTTTCTTTGTCACTTTTACAAGTTCATTTATTTAAAAACCACATTCATCCTCAACTTTACAGTTTTACTTTAATACAGTACTCTAACAGGGCTGCCTGTTCACATTTTTCTTCATATTTACTCAGGATAGACCAGATAGGATGCAATGTCTCATTTTCACTGGGGTCCTGCAATGTCACATTTTTACACTGCATTTACCTGGTATTAGAGATGCAGCAAATTTAAATTCCTCCGGCGAAGTGAACGTGAAGTGGGTACTCCGTGTTGCCACTCCGGACAATGCAAAGTGCTCACTCCGCCTTGTCATTACCACTTCGCGTTAAGGCAGAATGGTAATGCAAAGTAAGGTGAAGTCATTGTTTTTAATGGACCTTGCATTCCTCATTATGATTCTAAGTGATCCACTTGGTGTTTCAGATTTGGCTGCCCCCCCCCCACACACACACACACATCACATGGCTTACAGTATTCTAAGTCACATGCTCTTTAGCTAGGCAGGAAGGAAGTGAGTCATACAAGCAGACACTTTTACTTTCTCCTGTGCAGACAGAGAGAGAGGAGTGTGTTTTGTGACTGCTGATACTTTGAGATCAGAGCGAGGAGGAGATTAAAACTTTGATTTAGACCCAACAGCTTTTTTAAAAGCTACATGTTTTTGTCTTTTCTGTACTCTTTTTTGCTTAATTTGTTCTTTCTGTAAATTTTATTTTTCTTACCTTTATAAGTAGTTAGTTGTTTGTCCCCCCGGAAGCAGGACCAGCACCGCCTCCTGTCCTGACTCTGAGGCAGTTGAACCACCACCACCACCACCATCACCAAGTCCAGCACCAGGTCCTCTGGAGCAGGGTGTGCCTGTTACCGGGCCCAGGTGTGGACCCCATCCCTGTTCAGCACCGTGACCAGTCAGCTGCCAGTTCATCTGGCCCTCCCCTACCTGTGCCTGGTTCTCCCCAAACCTCCATTGTTTGGCAGTTTTTTGACTGTGGGGAACAGAAGTGTGGTCAGGTACTGCCTATGTGAAGTGGAGGTGCACCGTGGCTCCCTGGGGACTCACCTGGGGACTGGGGGCCAGTACACCCATATGCTCAATCACCACCAGTTGGAGTGGCAGGCTGCCACAGAACAGACCATGCCTGCACCTGCTGGCTGTTCTGTGCCAGAGGGTGTACCTGTGCATGGCAGCTTCCCTAAGAGGTGGGCCACAGCAGTACCTGCTGCTCCACCAGGATCACATAGAGGGACATCAGTTACAAATGATGTCAATGCTGGAACTGCTGCTGGATCACCATGGGATCCCACATTAATTTTTTTTCCTCACACCATGTGCCCCCCACACCTTCCTTGCTGTGTTATAAAATGTATTCCTCCACCATCCCCAACCCTTGTATGTAATGATGCCCTTTTTTGTTTTCCATATGTGTGACACTTTGTATTCTGAGCAGTGCAACTATGCTGTGCTAAATTGCATGTGTGCAGCCAGTTTTCTTTCCAGTCTGTGTATGTACTGCAGACACTGTCCAACTCCCTGACTAAAAAACACTTATTAATGTGTACAATGGTGGGATAGTGAAGCATGGAGAGATACTTCAAAACAGGCTTACAATACATCCAAGTAACTAGTAAAAAAATTTATGTTGTGATTCGTGACTTGATTGTAAATCGTGATTTGTGACTGCATTTGTGACCATGATGATGAAGAAACGTGAAAGGCCTATGGCTGTACTTCCCCGGGCCCCAATGAGGTGTGGCACAAAACTCCCAGACTTAAAAACACTCATTAATGAATACAATGGTGGGGTGGTGAAGCATGGAGAGATACTACAAAACAGGCTTACAATACATCCAAGTAGCTGTTAAAAAAGATTAATGTTGTGATTCGTGACGTGATCATAAATCATGATTTGTGACTGCATTTGTGACCGTGATGATGAAGAACATGATTTGTATCACGAGTGACTCGTGATGATGGTCCTGATTTAAAAATGCACATTAATGAGTGCAATGTTCATGCAGAATTATGCATCACACCTGTCCAGTACTCTGAAGGGAAGCCAAAGAAACAACTGTGACTTAAGTTGGAGATGGAGATTGGGCCCTAAAGAGATGCAAATGCACAGACAGATTAAGATTGTGCTGCGCACTGAAGAGATGCAGATGCAAAGGCACAACACCTAACCAGTGCTCACCATCAGAAATTCAAATCTGGAAAATAATTCCTTTGCCAGTTGGGGTGGGCCACGGTGGGGGGGCAGTGTACTGCACTGCTGCAGTGTCACTACTACTAGTAAAGATACCACAAAGAAGTACAAAAATTACACAGCTGCAGTGGATAGCAGGTTCACCTTGCTGAAATTATGTGGCACAATAAAAGGTGTCTGATTTGATGACATGTGTCACGCGGAGATACACACACACACACACACACACACACACACACACACACACACACACACACACACACACACACACACACACACACACACACACACTCACTCTAAGTAATGCCTAGCAAATTGAAAACTTCTGTAATATAACCATATATTTTAAACAAACTAAAATTATGAACTGCTGCACCACAACAATCAGCAAAAAATGGCAAGAATTATTGAAAATATTACTGTTTGTACATTAACACAGTCATACAAGAAAAAGATTACCAAAACAAAAAGCACTGTCTTTTTCTCCAAGTTAATCTACCTATACCACAGATATGCCCCTCCCTCAAAGCACACTTCCACTGTCTCTCAGTACACAGCCTGAATATTTAAGCAATAAGGCACAACAAGGTGTGTGTTATCGTGCAATAACATCACTCCTGGGGTGGGTTGAAGCATGAGGCGAAGCAGAGTGCTTCCACCACCCCAGGAGTGACATTATTACATAACACACACCTTGGAATGCCTTATTGCAATTATACAATGGCTTGATGTTATAGAAAACAAAAAATAAAAAGCAAAATGTTTTAGTAGATTTTTAGTGAGGCAGTGTATCTTTGTTTCTGAAAAAAAAAAAAGTGGCTCATAAGGATCATCCAAAAGATCAATACAGTGATGTTATTGTGTAATAACATCACTGTCTCAGGCACACATTGACCAATCAGAGTCCAGGAAATGTTCTTGCCATTGTATAATGTACATTAACATTCAAAATCCACACACAAACAAACACTCGATGTGAGCACAGGAGGGTTTCCTATAATCGATGAACTAAAGTTTCAGCAAAACAAATGACCCCAAAAGGCTTTTTTAACAGCTTTTAGAAGGTTTGAATCTCAGAGTTCTCAGAGCAGATTGTCTCATACAGCTTCATACACTCACTACCCCAAACTGAGGCAATGCAGAGCAATCTAGAGCCCATGTGACCTGCAATCCCATGAATCACTGCAAAATTCGCCTTTGGAGCTTAAAAACAAGGTGAAGTGAGGTGGACTACATCGTTTTCAATGTACTTCGTCTTAAGAATTGGTGGAGTAGTGGTTTGGGAAGGCGGGGTAATGTGATGTCATTGTTTTCAATGGACTTGGCTACCCATTAAATAACGCCAAGTACTCTGGGTTTTGATTGTGGAGCACTCCATGAATTCGCCTTCACTCCGTGGATCACTTCGAAGAGCGAATTGGGCCACTTCGCCCACCACTACCTGGGACAGCATGGCTGAGATGTAATATTTCATTTTTGATGGGGCCCTGCCTTTACCCATTTTTACATTCATTTGCGCGCATGTGCAAGGAATGTTTTGGGAGAATAGCACACTTTGGAGGTGTGCCTCTCCCATCCAATGCACTGCTCCCTTGAGCAGGCGTGGTGGTCCTGCACCAATGGGTGCAGGAGCTCTGTATGACAGCGGTGTTCCTCTGCTTCAAAGGAAAACACCGCTGCCATACTGAGCACCGCCGCCATCCCCCCTTGCATCATGCGCCCCCCACGCTGCGTCATGCGCCCCCTGAGCCCACCCCAGCGTGGCAAACGTTTGTGTTTTGTTCCGACGGGGTGCCTAATCCCCGTCGGCTCCTTGGCACCCCCAGCCATCTTCTGCCACACTGGGAGCCCACCCCAGCGTGGCAAATGTCCCACGTCATTTTTTTTTTAACCTGTAAAATAAAACTGTCCCGCGCCCTCCCAGCCTCCCTCCCACAACCTGCACCCAGCTCTCCCACACCCCCACCCCATACTTACCTTTTGACTCCGGCGCGACGATCTTCGGTGGACCGGGAACACGTCTGTAGTCTTCAAAGGCGACCGCGAACTGAGGAAATGCCAGTAAGCTGTATAATGGGCTAGATAGGGGGGTTTCAACTTTATTGCATATCTCAGTCATTTTTTGGAATTTTTTCACCAAATTTTCAACATGGGGTTTTTGGGACCCCTTCTCATGAATGATGTCATTGTCATGGCGTTATTCAGGCCAGAAGGGTGATTTTGCTGGCACTGCGCAGTCAGTGCGTGAAATCACCCTTCGGGCTTGAATAATGCCAGGACAGTGACATCATTCATGAGAAGGGTCCCAAATCCTATGTTGAAAATTTGCGCAAAAATCTCCAAATGACTTTACGATATGCATTGCAGTTCCTACGCAGGCTCGTAAGCTCCGAATTTTCAATATTTTCACCTACATTTTCAACATTGCTATATTTTACCACACCTCCTCATGAGCAGTACAGCTGTCATTTTCACATCCTGCCCAAAACGTGTTTCTGCCCCATGTACGCATAATGGCGAGTCGGTGTGCAAAATCAATGTATGGGACACATTAAGACAATCACAGTGACACTGTTCATTAGCAGAAGTTTTAAAATGCCAATGTTGACAATATGGTGAAAAAATTCCTAACAATGACTGTTTTACGAGCGTGCATTGCACAGTTCCCACGCACGCTCCTAGGTTTGTGAATTTTCAATATTTCCACTCCAGATTTTCAACATTGCCATTTTACCACACTTCCTTATGAGCAGTACAGCTGTCATTTTTCACATCCTGCCCAAAACGTGTTTCCACCTATGTAGCGCACAATGGGGCTAACTAAAAGGTCATGCTGACAATTTATTGTCCAAATACCAGCAATCGCACAGGGCATTAGGGTAAAGCACCATACATGCCAAACACCACTGCAAATACCTGCAAGCGAACGTTCGGCATTGACAAATGCTTGTTTATAATGTATCTACTTAGAATTGCACAGTTGAGAGGAAATGTCTCATTTTTGGTAGGATCTAGTATTTTTCCCAGGATATAGCAGCATGTAGGCACATTGCAGTAGTGTTCTGTTGTACTGGGGTCCTCTTTTTCTACATTTGTACTCTAAATTTACCCAGGATTGACCAGATAAGATGCAATCTCATGTTTTAAACAGGGTCTTGCTTTTACACATTTTTGCAATATATTTACCCAGGATAGCACAGCAGAGCTGCAATATCTAACTTTCTGTGGAGGAGTTGTTTTTACACATTTTCACAATATATTTACTTAGGATAAGCATACTGAGAGGCAATATTTAATTTTAGGCAGGCTTCAGCATTCTGACCCTAAATTTCCAACATAATGTTTTTAATGACCTCAGATTATGATCAAGACAGGTAGAATTTTTAAAATCTCATCCAAGGTGTGATTCCAAGGCATAACTGTGAGAACATGATTCAGAGGGGATCTGAAAAATTACACCTGTCATAGATAGATAGATAGATAGATAGATAGATAGATAGATAGATAGATAGATAGATAGATAGATAGATAGATAGATAGATAGATAGATAGATAGATAGATAGATAGATAGATAGATAGATAGATAGATAGAATTGTTGTTTTTATACAGGCTTGGAACATGTCATTAAAGTTTTACAACCTTGTTTTCAAGACAACCCTGTCAGAACATAATATGTTTAGGACAAAACAGATTTTACATTATATAGTCACAATTTTACTTAACATTGACTTATATTTAATTACATTTATGAATGTTTTTAAAACTACACACAGTAACAATTCGTATATAAAAAAGGGGAGGGGGAAGGGGAAGGATACATACAATTCATCTTCATAAGGTGGGGTCAAAATCTACACAAATGGCAAAGTTTTATGTATAAATGTTGAAAACATTCAATGTTTCTTCATAACTTTGTTTTTTTTTTTAGTTTATTTATTTGATAAAGTGCTCCATTTCATTGTGACTCAAGGCGCTGTACAAGTGAGCAAATTTGTATAAACAGTTAAAATACATAAAGTACAATGAATAAAAACTAATTTCTTAAATACCTAACTAAATTTGGGAGAAAAGCTTCTCTAAATAAGAATGTTTTCAGATCCTTTTGAAGTTATTCACTGATGGGGTGTTGGGGCCTCTCTAAGAGAATGGGCGGCAGTATAGCCTAGAGGTTAGAGGAACGAGGTGTGAACGAGCTTGGTACATCCAGCAGACTAGACCTGAGTTTGATCACAACCTCCACTTATATACTCTGTGACTCTAAGCACGTCACTTAACCACCCAGTGCTCCCAGGTTGTCCCTGAAAACTGGCATTTGTGCCTAGTGGGCCTTTCCCGGTTACCAAAGACTAAAATAAAAAATAAGGAAGTAAATTCCATAGGGTTGGTGCCACAAACAAGAATGCACAATCACCTGATGATTTTAAATGAACTCTGGGAATCATCAAGAGGCCCTAATCAGCTGACTGGAGGGGACAGACCAAGCTGTAGAACCATAGGAGGTTTTGCAGGTAGCCGGACCCCAGTCCGTGCAGGGCCTTATAGGTCAGCAAACCATCCTTGAAGGTGATCCACCACCTAACAGGTAGCCAGTGCCGAGAGAGATGCAGCACAGGTGTAATGTGTGACATGATCTCAAGAGACCAGTCAACAACCTGGCAGCCACATTCTGCACCAGCTACAGGTGGTGAAAATCAACCCCCAATAGGACCAGGTAGAGGGCATTGCAGTAATCAAGCCGTGCTGTCATGAAAGCATGGATTAGTGATGACAGATCACACTGAGGTATCAGGTGTTTAATCCTGGCAATGTTCTTGAGATAGTAAAATGCACTCTGGACCATGGCCGGCACCTGATTTTTAAGCCCAGTACAATGTCAAGATTCCTTACCCTGACAGAGGTGAGCAGCTGGGAGTCCCCGAGGCTAAGCCCGGAGACTCCACCAGCTTGCGCAACAACCCCCCGGGTGACCAGGTTCACCACCAGTACTTCAGTCTTATCTGGATTTAACCTTAACCAGTTGGCCATCATCCATTCTTGGATTTCAGCAAGGTGCTGATTGAACACCAAAACTGCATAGAAACAAAGTTGACGGCAGATAAGGACTGCAAGGCCCATCCAGTCTGCCCATTACTTTTTCTACCTTATGACTGTGCCATCGGCCTTTTCTCTGTCAATGGCCTATCTATTCATACTCATCTGTATTGCTCCCTTATGCCTATCCCTTGCCTGTTTGAAGCCCTGCACTGTATTCATATCCACCACTACATAAGATAGGCTGTTCCACGCATCCACCACCCTTTCTGTGAAAAAGAACTTTCTCAGATTACCCTTAATTGGCCTCCTTCTAATCTCATGCTGTGTCCTCTTGTCCTGCTATTTTTCTTATATTGAAACATGTTAGACTCTTTCACCTTGTTAATGCCCTTAAGGTGTTTGAATGTTTCGATCATATCACCTCTCTCCCTCCTTTGCTCTAGGGTATACATATTGAGCTCCGTTAATCTATCCTCATATGTTTTCTGATGCAGTCCATGCACCATTTGGTTGCCCTTCTCTGGACTGCCTCAATTTGGTTAATGTCCTTGTGAAGGTGTGGCCTCCAGTACTGCACACAGTACTCCAGATGGAGCCTAACCAGTGTCTTGTAAAGAGGGATTATTGCCTCCCTCTTCTGACTTGTGATTCCCCTACTAAAACACCCCAACACCCCCCTAGCCTTACCTACTGCTTTAGTGGTCTGCTTGGATGGTTTCTGGTCATTGGTGATGATGATGTCCAGGTCTTTTTCTTCCCTTGTGACTGCCAACAACTCCCCTCCCAGCCTATAGGTGGCTTCAGGGTTTCTCTTCCCTATGTGCATGATCTTGCACTTCTTTGTGTTAAACTCCAGTTACCACTCTTCCTACCATTTTGCTAGTTTATCCAGATCTCTTCTCATTCTGCACACCCCATCTGGATCATCTACTCTGTTGCAGATCTTGGTGTCATCTGCAAACAGACAAACCTTATCCTCCAGTCCATCTGCAATGTCACAGATAAAGATATTGAAGAGGACTGGCCCCATGACTGATACCTGAGGTTCCCCACTTGTGACTTGCATCTCTTCTGACTGTATATCATTTACCACCACTCTGTTTCATCAACCAGTTTGCCACCCAGTTGACCAACTTCTGACCCACCTTGTGCCTACCCAGCTTATTAATCAATCTTCTATGTGAAACAGTATCAAAAACTTTGCTGAAGTCAAGGTAGGTGACATCAACTGCCCCTCTTGGTCCACCACTCTGGTTACCCAGTTAAAGAAATCTATGAGATTAGTTTGACAGGACCTTCCTTTTGTAAACCCATGCTGTCTTGGATCCTGTGCTCCTATGGATTCCAGGTGTTGCACTATCCTTTCCTTAAGGATGCCTCCATAATCTTGCCCACTACTGAGGTAAGACTGACTGGTCTGTAGTTCCTGCCTCCTCCCTACTACCACTCTTGTGGAGTGGGATCACATGAGCCCTTCTCCAGTCTTCTGGGACCTCTGCTGTGCTCAGAGACTCACTAAACAGTTCTGATAATGGCTCTGCTAGTTCCACCCTT
The DNA here is from genome assembly GCA_016271365.2 of Neoceratodus forsteri. Lineage (NCBI taxonomy): Eukaryota > Metazoa > Chordata > Ceratodontiformes > Ceratodontidae > Neoceratodus > Neoceratodus forsteri. Next base: position 722,064,427 of record CM057454.1, read on the forward strand.
AGTTCCTTTAGCACCCTTGGATGTATGCCATCAGGTCCCATTGCCTTGTCCATTCTGAGCTTATCGAGCTCTTGTAGGACCTTTTCTTTTGTGAAGGGACTAGTGCACACCTCCCTTCCCCTTGTGTCCATGGTGCTGAGCTGTGGGCCCTGTTCTACCTTCTCTTCAGTAAATACTGAGAAGAAGTATCTATTTAGGATAGATGCTTTTACATGGTCCTCCTTCTCACACACACACACACACACACACACACACACACACACACACACACACACACACATTATTCCTTTGATCTTAGCAATACCCCCTCTGGACTTTCTCCTTTCACTAATATATCTATATAAAGGGTTGTCACATTCTTTTACTGTTTGTGCTAGTGTTTCCTCAGTTTTTGTCTTTGTCTGCCTTACTGCCTTCCCTGTTTCCCTTAGGGAAGTTTGGTATGCATCCCTATCTTCATCCTGATGTGTTTCCTTATTTCCTGAAGGCCAGCCTTTTGGCTCTGATCTTTTTTGCTACTGTTTTTGAGAACCAAAGTGGTTTCCTTCTTTTGCACTTCCTTTTCTCTCTAACACAGTGGGATGTTGCTTCAAGTATTGCATCCTTAATGGTTGCCCACTTTGCCTGTACCCCCCCACCTGTATTTCTTTTTGCCAGGGCTAGTTTAACTCTGTTGGCCTTCTTATCACAGTTAGCTCATTTGAAGTCCCATATTTTTGCCTTGGAATGGGATATTTAGTTCTAGTGGTCAAATTGAACCATACCATGTGATGGTCACTGGCCCCCAGGTGACCTTCTACAGTACCTGGAGATCTGTGATCCTTTCTTTGTTAGTCAGTACTAGATCTAGGACAGCCCTGTCTCTTGTGGGTTGTTGTACCAGTTGTTTGAGGCCCTCCCCCTGCAGGGAATCCACTATGAGTCTAGTTCTGGCAGATGTTCCTGCTGGTATTGACCAATCTGTATCCGGCATGTTGAAGTCTCCCATTATCAGAACCTCCCCTTTAGCTGTCATGTTTTGTATATCTAACAGTAATGTGTCTGTCCTCTGCCTGGTCTGGAGGCATGTACACAAGCCCACTTCATATGGCTGTCCCATTTCCTGTTTCCAGGGTGACCCACAGTTCTTCTGGCTCCTTATGTGTATTCTGAATTTCTGTAGCTTTGATATTTTCATTGACATAAAGGGCCACTCCACCCCCCCCCCTCCGTTTTGCACCTCAGTATTTTCTAAACAGTACATAGCCAGGTACTGAAGTCTCTGAAGTGTGGTTACTGGTAAACCATGTCTCACTAATGGCTACTATGTCCAGTTTAGCCTCTGTCATTATTGCCTGCAAGTCTGGGATCTTGTTTCCCAGACTGCGAGCATTTGTGTACATGATTTTCCATTGGCCAGATTTTGGTGTGTTAGTTGTTGGGTGAGGTCTGGCGTTTCCCCTTTGCATCGTCTGGGGAGCAGGACCTTTTTCCTTACCTGGTGATGCAAATGAACTACAAACATGCTGAACTCCTGTTTGACCACTAGCTGAGTGAGGAGGGGTGTTCTTCCCATTCGACGTATCAGGTGCTGCACCCCTCTCCCCATTTGCTAGTTTAAATATTCTGCAAAGACATCAAACTTCTGCCACAATGCACTGACTCCCTCCTTAGTCAGATACAGTCCATCAAATTTAAAGAACTTTCGCTCCCCAAACTGTTTCCAGTTCCCTACAGATTTGTGTCCTTTTTCCTGGTACCAGCCCTTGAGCCACATGTTTAGCTCCCCTATCTCCCCTTCTCTGACCTACGGTCCATCTTCCCCCCCCCTCCCAGACTGGCAGGATCTCAGAGAAGGACATGCCAGATGAAATGGATGATAGTTTGTGACCCAGCCTGGTCAGGTGTTCCTTGGTCTCCACAACTGACTGGCTGGAGAGATTGTAAGTCCCTACGTGTGCCAGGATCTCAATGTTTTCTCCTGCTTCCTGCACAATTTTAGCAATGCGGTCAGTGTCTCTCCACGCTGATGTACCTGGGAGACATCTGACCATTACTCCTGGCTGGAGATGCATATCAACTCCCGACTCATGGAGTCTCCTATGATCAGAAGTTTTTTGGATTTCCTTTTTGCTTTTTTTGTTATGGTACCTGTTTTGGGTGAGTTTTGTTGTGCTAGCTCCTGTACAGCAGTGTCCTCTGCCCTTTATTTGATTTCAGAGATAGAGGCAGATATGTGTGTAGTTTTTATATGGTTTGTGGAGGTGATATGTTGGAGAGCCTCAAATGATGGGGCACCCAATTTGCCTCTCCTAACCACCTGCCAACCTCCTGGACCAACTGCCTTCTGCGGTTGAGGTGCTTCTGTTGGATTTTGGGGAAATGGCGGGTGGTTCTTATATTTCATCTTGAATATGCATTTTGAGGTACACAATCTCTTTCCCCCGCTGCCTAGAGTTGAGCCCTTAGATCTCCAATGGCCCAGCATGTAGAACAGTGTCCTAAATCCTGTAAAACTGCCCTTCTGAAAAGTGTTCCGCAATACCTGCAGTTAATGATGTCCATTCCAGATAAGCTGCTGCGTTTATAACCTGGTCAGAGTAATTAGAAGGAAGAAAATGAAAGCAAATGTTTGATTTTGTGTTTTGTTTGTTTGTTTTTGTATAACTTGTTATAACAAGTTAAATTACTAGTGCCCCTGTAAATGAGGTCACTGTGTGGATACCCATCTGATCGGCCCCTTCCTGCTTTGCTACAGGAAATGTCATGACTGTGCTACCCTATAAAAGGAGTGTAGTGTGGGGTGGTTGGGGATGGATTAATCTCTTTCCCCCTGCTGCCTAGAGCTGAGCCCTTAGACTTCCAATGGTCCAGCATGTAGAACAGTGTCCTAAATCCTGTAAAACTGCCCTTCTGAAAAGTGTTCCGCAGTACCTGCAGTTAATGATGTCCATTCCAGATAAGTTGATGGGTTTATAACCTGGTCAGAGTAATTAGAAGGAAGAAAATGAAAGTAAATGTTTGATTTTGTGTTTTTTTTTTTTGTTTTGTTTTTTTTTGTGTTTTTGTGTAACTTGTTAAAACAAGTTAAATTACTAGTGCCCCTGTAAATGAGGTCACTGTGTGGATACCCCTCTGATCTGTCCCTTCCTGCTTTGCTACAGGAAATGTCACGACTGTGCTACCCTATAAAAGGAGTGTAGTGTGTGATGGTTGGGGATGGGGTGGGTGGCTGGGCCCTTTCCCTGCCAAAAAAGAACCACAGATGAAAGAAACAAGGAGGTAAGAGCAGAAACAATAAGCCAGCAACAAATGCAGTAGCCCTGAAAGCTTATCCCAATGACAGATAAAATTGTAAAACCTGTAAAGCACCACCTATAATAATTTCATAGAAAATATACCCTGTAAGAAACACTTTGCTACAGAGAAAAATAAAGCAGTAACAGAAGATATACCTTGCAAAAGACAATTTGACTCAGAAGATTACAGCAGTAATCTTCTTTTTCCCAATTCAATATTTATTGAAAAGTTTTCCATACAGAGAACAATTACAATGATGTTAGAGATACATAGATGAATACCCTCCCACTCCTCCTCCCCCTTCCCCTATTTTAACCCCCTCACAACCTCGTTCCTCTACCCCACTCCTTAACCTGCTCCGCACAGCAACTACCATGGGAGTGCTTTATTTGTCTTGAAAGTCTAATACATATTGTTTATAAAGAGTATAGAGTATAGAAGGGGTCCCAGACTTTTTTAAACTTGTCTAATCTATTAGACTTGCTGCCATTTTATCTGTTTTAAGGTTAGCTGAAAGCTCAGTAAGCCATTCCCTATAAGAGATTTCCTCCTGGTCTATCCAATGCCTCAATACCAGTTTTTTGGCCGACATAGACATGAGAGCTATATAGTATTTGTGCCTAAGGACTGAGATTCCTGAAAAGTCCCCCAGCAGACAGACTCTAGCAGTAAACAGATCCTCTAGACCTAGGAGAGGGTCAGCTCCTTGTTTAATCTTGGCCCATAAAGAAGCCACTTTGTGACAGGACCAGAAAATGTGATATAGGATACTTTCTTCTAGGTGGTAATGGTTAAAAAGGGGAGAGGATATTAAACCCATTTTAGATCATTTTTGTGTGGAGTAATATAAGTTGTGATGTATGTACACTTGCATGAGCCTAAGTCTGTCTTGGGTTATAAACCTATGGCAGTTATGTCATAGGGTGGACCAGTCTATCATACCATCAGGAAAGAAGGTAGTCCAGTAAGTTGTGGGGCCAAAACAGCCCAGGTAAACCCAATTAAAGAGGATTCCATAAATCTTGGAAACTGCCTGCGGAAGGCCCACTAGAGGAATTAGTTCACTAAGGAAGGGGGGACATGCTTGTATGAAAGGGTTTGTTCCCAGTACTTTTATGAGGAGATGTTTAAGTTGAAAAACTTTAAAAATCTGTACATTGGAAATATTGAATTTATGCAACATTTCCATAGTGGAAAGCCACAAGCCCCCTTCCTTGACCAAACTGGCAAGCAGGCCTTCCCCTAGGTAAGGTAGCCAAAGGGGAGATAAAACCTTACTGTCTATCTTGAAATTAGGATTGCCCCATACAAGTTGTGATAGATCAATAGTGTGCTTATACTTAAGAAAATTACAAAGGTGGGAGTGGACCTTAAGTGAAGTGACTGTTGGGGTATTTCTCAGTTTGGTAGGGAGAGCCTTTTCCCATACATGTAGAAGTGCGGCCAGAGAGACCACAGGAGGAAATCTGGGCTAATTCAAATTTCAGTCACACCGGGAAATAAACGGGGTGTTCTGGTAAAAGCCATCTAAGATATTTGTTGGCGTGACTCACCCAACAGTAAAGGCCAATGTGAGGAAGACGTAGTCCACCTCTCCACTTGGGAGCAGCTAGTTTATGAAAAGCTAGCCTAGGTGTTTTATTGGACCATATAAATTTAATGAAGAGGCTATGTATTCTCTTAAACCAGGACAAGGGGAGCCATGTATTAAGTAGACTAAAGGGGTAGAAAATATGTGGGCAAACATTCATTTTAAGCAAATTAATTCTGCCCCAAATGGAAATAGGGAGAGCAGACCAGCGGTTTAAATCTTGACTAACTGTGAGCACCAGGGAATCCAAGTTAAGTTTTAAGCATTTGCCTAAGTTCCTAGTAACCTCTATACCTAGGTATCTTAGGGGATCCTGTTTCCATAGGAGTCCTAGTGCGATTATGTCTGGTTTAAATAGTTTATGGTTTGGGGGAAAACAATTGTCTTACTAGCATTCATTTTATAGTTTGCTAAATGACTAAATTCTGCAATAATTTCTAGCACTATGGGGATGGATGTGACTGGGTAAGAAAGCTGAAGAAGGATGTCATCAGCACATCCCGAGACCTTTACTTCCTGGGATTGTATGGGGATGCCATGAATCAACTGGGAATTGACCAGTCTGTGGATCAGTGGCTCCAAATAAATATTGAAGAGTAGTGGGGAAATGGGGCAACCTTGCCTCGTACTAGAATACAGTATAAAAGAGTTTGAGGCCACCCCATTGCCAGTTACTCGGGCTGAGGGGTGTTGGTACATAGCCTGGATCCATTGCTGGAACTGTAATGGGAAACCAAAAGCCTTAAGAGTCCTGAAGAGGTAATGCCAGTTCTCCCTGTCAAATGCCTTCTCAGCATCCAGGGAGACCCGGGCTGCAAGGAAAGGGGTGTTCCTGGATACCAAGAAGATGTGAGACAGGGTACTGAGGTGTTCTGCAGAGGATCTACCCTTCATGAAGCCAACCTGCTCAGAACCTATAATAGCAGGGAGTACTAAATTAAGGTGATTGGTGAGTAATTTAGTTAAAATGTTTATGTCCTGATTAAGGAGAGAGATGGGGTGATAATTCATGACCAGTCCAGGAGCCTTACCGGGTTTAGGTAATAAGACAATCAAAATCTCAAACAAGGTAGGATCAGCAGCAGCCCCAGAAAGTATATGTTGGTAAAAGGGAAGGAGCAAGGGGATGAGATATTTGCTAAACTTTTGATAAAAATTGGCTGTGTAACAATCCATCCCTGGGGTATTATTCTTGGGAAGATTACTAATTATGTCCTCTGACTCCCTTTCTGTAATCAGCAATGATAGTAAGTTCTGTTGATCTTCTGAAAGACTTGGCAATTTAGTATCGTCAAGATAACAATCTAGTGCCTGATCAGTGGGGGGGGGGGGGTTCAGCCATTGGGCCATAAAGGGATTTGTAATACCTGGTAAACTCTGAAATAATATCTTCAAGGGAAATGTTTCAAGAACCATTTGACTGAGAGCGTATCGAAGCTATGAAATGAGAGGATTCCTGTTTTATTCTAAGGGCCAATACGTGTCCCGCCTTCTCTCTCTGGTCTGTATAGGAGGCTTTGGTTCTAAATATAGCAAATTCTGCCTTTTCTCTCAATAGCTCTAGATAAGTGGCTTTCAGTCTGATTAGTTCTTGGTGAAGGGATTCCGGAGATTGTGGGGATAAGGTGTGTTCTATAGTCCTAATTCGGGACAGTAGCTGTAGAGCCTGTTCTTCTCTAATTCTCTTTCTTTTAGAAGCTAAACCAATCAGGATCCCTCTAAGATATACCTTGAGGGAACACCATGCAATGTCAGGCTGTTCCATGGATCTACAGTTGGTTAAAGTGAACTGTTCTATGTGGTCCTGAATGGATTGGACAATTTCAGGGTCCTTCAGCAACTGATCGTTAAATTTCCACCAAGATCCCCCTTTAGGTATAGATAATGGGGAAAGATAACAAGTGACCAGAGAATGGTCCGAGGGAGGGCCAGTTTGGATAGAGGCATCTAGGACCCGGGGAATAAATGAGTGGGAACAGAGTAAGTAATCTATGCCGGAAGAGGAACCGTGAACTGGGGATGTATAGGTATACTCTTTATCCATTGGGTGAAGAACCCGCCAGATATCACATAATCCAAGCTGGTCAATCAATTCACACAGTGCGCATTGGGCGGGAGAGAGTCCCTTCCGATGGTGGCCCGATCGGTCTAAATCTTAAGGACGAGATTAAGATCTCCACCCAGGATCATTGGGATTGATAAGAAGGGGGTTAGCATTAGGAGAAGGTGCGTGAAGAACCCAAATGTATCTTGATAGGGGCCGTAGATACTGCCTATCAATATTTCTTTGCTATACATTGTGCCCTTCACCAGTACATATCTACCCTCAGGATTCCTGGTTATTTGAGTAGGGGGAAAAAGGGATGCTTCTATTTATTAAAATCATAGTTCCACAACTATTGGTAGTACCCTCTGCCAAAAATACCTGGCCCACTTGTCTCCTAAGCTGGATCACTCCAGAGTCTAGAAAATGGGATTCCTGAATAAAGGTAATTTCCGCTGATAGAATATTTAAATGTTTCAACAAGCTAAACTGTTTGAGTTTCTGTCTTACCCCTTTCACATTCAATGTTGCAATATGCACATTTCTTGCCATTATCCCCTGTTGAGTAAATCCTGAAGATTTCAAGATTGATATTAAACCAGTTAAATTCGAGATCTCTTTTGGATACCCATGCTATGCTTAGCCCCCCTGCCCCCCTCTCCCCCATCCTAACCTACGCAATCCCTTGTCAATACCTGGAACCAAACAAATGCACTGTAAGACCAAAAGAACCCAGCCCACCCACCTTCCCTTACTGCTATGATAGCGATCTGCAGAACTCACAGTTTCGTCCCTCCACTTCCACCCTCCCTCCACCCAACAAATACCCCACATTTGTATAACTTTACAGTCAAATATAACAATTAAAGTAGAACTTGTAATCTAGGCAGGCAGTCCTGAGGGATATAAGCCATTTACAATCAATTAGTTGAATAACTATAACTGAAACAATCCCTGTGTCTTTACACCAGTCTGTTATTAACTTTACAGTGATTAGGAGGAACACCTCCAATTGTGCTTTAGTCTGGAGTCTAGCTGGGCTTCCTGAAAAAGAAATGGCTAAGCAAAGTGCATAAGACTGAAGCGCATGGTCCCTCTAGTGGTGACAGACAAGCATTACCAGCATCTGAAGAGGGGAATATGGAGTTTTGTTTTTAAATTTTTCTCCTGTGTAAGTAGAAAAAAAAGTACATGTCCCTCTAGGAGTGCTGCGATTTATAAAATACAGAAAAGTAAACTTTCTACCCAGGAAAAGAGAATCATAACATCTTGTAGAAACAGTCAAAACTTTGACTAATCAAACTGTCTAAAATAAGAAAGAATATATCACCTGAAATATACAGTGAAGTCTGGGGCTACTGTTGAAGCCAGTCATGCTGGCTAAGCCCTGACCAAGTACCCATATAGGCTGCCCAGATAATACCAAGTCACCCCATGATCTGAAATCAGCCACTTATTAGAAGACCTCCTTATAAGCCTGATAAGTCCAGTAGAGCAACAGATGGACCTCTCTGCAAACTCAGCTCAGCGAGAGTAGAACAAATCTGGGAAGGCCACGGTCAGTGTGGTCTCCGCTACTTCTATCTCCTCAAAGGTAAACCATTTGCCAGCTACCAGAACCTGCAGTCAGGCTGGGTATCCCATATTGAATTTTATACCAGCCGCTATTAGTTTTGAGACAATAGGATGGAATAAAATTCTTCTTTGCCTAACTGCAGCGGGCAGATCTTGGGTAACTCTGATTTTGGTCCCCTCTCATAGTATTTCTTGTAGGTCTCTTGCTTTGCCCAGAAAATGTTGTTTCTCTTGAAAGTTTAGGAATTTAAAGATCAAAGGATGTGGGACAGACCCCGGTGCAGGCATAAGTCTAAGGGCTCTATGGGCCCTCTCAATGGTATAGACTTTGCTGAAAGGAGAGGGACCAACTAGCTTTTCTATTAACTTTTGGACAAAAAGTATGGTATTGGCCTCTTCCTCTTTTTTTGGAAGACCTATAATTACAACATTATTTCTGCGACTCCTCCCCTCCAGGTCTTCAATTTTGGCCTCCAATGTTTTAATCCTGTGTCTGTTATCCACCATTTCAGTATTGATACATTTCGCTCGCTTCTCCGGGGAAATTAGGAGTATTTCATTATCCGCCTTCCTTGTAGAGATATTGTCGAGCACGGTTGCCATATGCTTAACTTCAGCGGTTAAACATTTTTAAGTCATCCCGAAAAGGGCTGAATTCTGATAGGAAGCTTTTGAGAGAGAGTGGAGTCACTTCTGAGGCCTGCACGGTGGTAATAGTGGGAGATTTACCACTGGCACCCGGTTGGGCCTTGGCTTGCTTGCTGAGTCTTTCTGGGGTCATGAGTGGAATGTGCTTCGGTGGGGGAAGGACGAGATGCATCTCTACTTCCATTCTTACCCCAGCAGACTTTCCCGGTTGTAAAAGGAGACAAGCCAGACCAAAAGTAAGCAGATTAGTAATTTTTTTAAATCTATTAAAGACGAAATTACATATTGAGTGTAGGAAGCAAAGTGGAGAGCTGTTACCCTGAGCGCTGCATCACGTGATCCCATTACAGCAGTAATCTGTAAGCACACACCTGTAGGCACACCCTGTAATAATGCAGCAAAAGGTATACATAGAAACATAGAAACATAGATTTTGACGGCAGATAAGGACCGCTTGGCCCACCCAGTCTGCCCATTTCCCTACCTAATGGATAAGCTGCAGATCCTAGTTAACCAGCAGCCTACTTCTTCCTACCCCCAACCCCTAGAATTGCCTTATGACTGTCCCATGCATGCTTGAATTTCACCACTGTTTTTGACTCCACAACCTCCTCCGGAAGGCCGTTCCATGCATCCACAACCCTCTCTGTGAAAAAATACTTTCTTAAATTACCTCTGAGCTGCCCCCTTCTATCTTCAAATTGTGCCCCCTTGTTCTTGCACACCTCTTTTTTTGAAAGATGCTACCCTCTTGGACTTTGTTGATTCCCTTGAGGTACTTGAAAGTTTCTATCATGTCCCCTCTCCCTCCTTTCCTCGAGGCTATCATATTCAGCTCCTTAAGTCTCTCTTCATGTCTTCTGGTGCAGACCCTGCACCATTTTAGTTGCCCTCCTCTGGACAGCCTCCATCCTGTCTGTCTTTTGCGGAGACTGGGTCTCAGAACTGCATGATACTCCAGATGGGGTCTCACCAACTGTCTGTACAGAGGATAATAACTTCCTGTTTTCTACTGGTGATGCTCTCCTATGCATCCCAGTATCCCCACAGCCCTCCTTGCTACCCTCTCACATTGCTTGCCCACCTTTAGGTCATCTGATATGACTACCCCCAGGTCCCTTTCCATTTTTGTTGTTGTTAGTATCTCACCCCCATTGTGTACTCTTCCCCTGGGTTTTTGTTTCCCAGGTGCATTACCTTGCACTTCTTAGCATTGAATCTAAGCTGCCATACATTTGACCATTCCTTTAACCTTGCCAAGTCCCTTCTCATCCTTTCCACCCCACCTTGTGCATCAACTCTGTTGCAGATCTTTGTGTCTTCTGCAAAGAGACATACATTTCCTTCTAGTCCTCTGCAGTGTAAACATAAAGACATTGAAGAGGACCAGTCTAATACTGAACCCTGCGGTGCCCACTAGTAACCCCCCTTTCTTCAGAGTGGACTCCATTTACTATTACCTCTGTGTCCTATTCTCAAGCCAATTCTTTACCCAGGCTGTCATCTTGGGACCCACTCCCAGGCTGGCTAACTTGTATATTAATCTTTGTGTGGGACTGTCAAATGCCTTTCTAAAGTCTAGGTAGACCATGTCCACAGCCCTCCCTGATCTACTACTTTGGTCACCCAGTCAAAGAAATCTATCAGATTTGTCTGGCATGACCTTCCCGCTGTGAATCCATTCTGCCTTGGGTCCTGAGCCCCTCTGGCCTCTAGATACTCAACAATTCTTTCCTTCAGAAGTGATTCCATCATTTTCCCTACCACTGAGGTTAAACTAACAGGTCTGTAGTTTCCTGCTTCTGCCTTGCTCCCACTTTTGTGAAGGGGAATCACATCTGCCTGTAACCCCCCTGCAAATCGGAGTTCCCAAAAGACTTCCAGGAGCTTGCTTGAATGCTCCAAGCCTGAATGGTGTTTGGCATTTAAGCCATTTATCAGTGAGTGTTTTTAGAGCCTCTGGTACTGTCTCTAAGAGCTGTCTGCTTGCAGACATAATTAGTTTGTATGGGGGGGGGACTGTGTGCTTCTCTGCTTGAGTACCACTCGAGCTGCTGCCAATTCACTCCATTTTTGCAGTCACTAGGAGTGCAAAGGGAACCTATCTGAAAGATATAACTGTTTGCCAGAAATCATTTAGAGTAATAATGAAAATACAGTTTGTCTAACCTGCTTTCTTTGCAGTCAGAACTGTGTTTGCCTAGTTCCCCATTCTAGTTTTGAACTGCTGAACTGGACCAATCAGTGTGGGTTAAGGTAGCTCTAAAATGGTGCCTTGGACAAATCAGAACTTGGACTCGTAATCTGAGCCAGCCACAAGAGGATTGTATGGGCAGTGACTCTGGGAGATGTAGTTTGAACTTCGGTGCCTTTTTGGACCCACTGGGCAGTCTATTGTGAGTGACAGCCAATCCAGCCAAGAACTGGGAGGAACTCAAAGGAAGTGCCCAGTTTTGTCTACTGGAGTTTCAGTTGAGCTCTGGCAGTGAAGAGGGAAGGAGCCCTGTGCTTTTCGTGTGCAGTTTAGTCGGGAAACATGTGTAAGGCCCAGAGTTCGGTCTGCAGCTTGTGTAACTGCTTGTTAGGACTGAATCCGTCCTGTGAAGAGAATCAAGGATATCTGAAGAGTGAAACCAGGCTCACCCTGTAGAAGACTGGAGAAATTGCTGAATTGCACTTGGTCTGTCAGAACTGAATCTGCTGTGTGTTCTCCCGGGTATTGTGCAGTATTGCGATCGGGATAGAGAAGCAGCCTGCCTGGTATAGTACTTTCTTTTACCATATAAATGTGAGGAGGTTTGTGTAGCTCAAGTGAATCCTGCTGCCATTAAAGGACTTTTGCCTGTTGCAGTTTGCCATATAAATGTGTGGGAGTCTCGTGGAGCTCAAGAGTAGCCTGCTGACGTTGAAAGGACCCTATCTTGTTTGGAGGTCGTGAGTACTAATTCAGAGTCGCTCCCTGTTGAATTGCCACATTGAATCCAAATGGAATTACTGTACTGCTGACTGTTTAACTAATTTTATTTTCTCTGTGTGAAAGGGCCCCTACCAGCTGCCACGGTTTGGACTAGCCACTAGGGCTTGGGTACCCAGGGACAGTAACTGGTAGGGATAGTCTAGTGCACAGCCATAGTAGATGAGTAAAGTGATAAGCTAATTAACCTGATTCCCCCCGTCCTTGTTATATCCCCCTAAATAAATCGGAGCTGCTTGTTTCAGCAAAGTTATACTGCCTGAGGTATTTGTCTATGTTAAAGTATTGTACTGTGATTGTTGCACTGTATCTTATTTTACAGGGGGTCCCAGTGCCTGAACCAGTCCTGAGGGTAAGTGTATACTGTGAAGGTAATTCTGTTATACTGTGTGGGCCACTAGTGGGAAGAAAGGGGGGTTGCAGTGTCCCAGAGGGCTGTGACCAAGTAAGTTTAACTATTGCAAACCCTGACCTCTGGGTGGAGGCACCTGCCATTGGATCCAGGCCCCTCAACCTGTTAGTGGCAAATCAGGCAGGGGTAGTAGCCCCTGGGATAGCACCATCTAGGGGTTACATGTCCTTCTCCAGTCCTCGGGTACCACCCCATCCTCCCATGATTTGTTAAAGAGGGTAGTCAGTGGTGTCACTAGTTCTACCCTTAGTTCTTTTAGAATTCTGGGATGAATCCCATCAGGTCCCATTGCTTTGTCCACCTTCAGTTTTAAGAGTTCTTTCAGAACCCTTTCTTCTGTAAATGGGCTGGTATCAACTTCTGTATCCAGAGTGTTTCTACTGTTTGTTTTAAGTACCTCCCCCTCTTCCTTTGTAAATACTGAGCAAAAATATTTGTTTAGTATCTCTGCCTTTTCAGTCACCCTCTGCCCACCCCTCTCCTCTTTATTAAGCCTCACTAACCTCCCTTGGTCTTCCTTCGCTCCTGATGTACCTATAAAAGGTTTTATCCTCCTTCTTAACTGAGTTGGCTATCTTTTCCTCGGTTAGGGCTTTGCTGTTCTGACTGCCTTCCCAGCTTCCTTTGCTTTAACTGATACAGTTCTCTGTCCTGCTCCTTCTGTGATTCCTTGTACTTCCTGAATGCTTTCTTTTTCTCTTGAACCTTCACTGCCACTTCCTTTGAGAACCATAGTGGTTTCTTACATCGTTTCATTTTGTTTATTTGCTTCACACAATGGCTTGCTACCTCTGTGATGGCAGTTTTTATTATTCCCCATTGTTCTTCCACCCCTCCTTCCTGCCCATTTGCTAGTGCATTCCTTAGGCACTCACCCATTTTGGCAAAGTCAGCCCTCCTAAAGTCCAGTACTTTTGCCTTTGTATGGCTGTGTTTATTGTGAACCATACTGCTCAATGGTCGCTAGTTCCCAGATGGCTACCCACTTCTACATCTGTGATCCTCTCTTCATCTCCATTTGAGAGAACCAGGTCTAAGATTGCTCCCTCTCGAGTGGGTTCCAATACTAGTTGTCTAAGGCATGCCCCTGTAGGGCATCTAGAATAACCCCACTCTTTGAAGTGGCTGCTGCAACTGCACTCCAGTTAACATCTGGCATATTCAGATCACCCATCAGCAATAACTCCCCTTTTTCTGCCATTCTAAGTATTCTTTCTATCATTTCCTTGTCATTTCTCCCCCTGAGAAGGGGTCTGTATACAACCCCTGTGCGGATTGTGGTGCCATTGCCGGTCTCCAAATTTACCCACAGTGCTTCTTCTCCTCCCTGTTTTCCCTTTTGTTCTGTTGCTTTGATTCCTTCCCTTATGTAAAGAGCTACTCCTCCTCCTCTTTTACCATCTCTGTCCCTCCTGTAGATAGTGTATCCTGGAATGTTTATGTCCCAGTCATGGTTTTGTGTGTACCACATTTCTGTGACTGCCACGATATCCAGATGTTCCTCCTCCATCAAGGCCACTAATTCAGGAAGCTTGTTACTCAGACTACGGGCATTGGTACTCATTGCTCTCCATTTTTTGATGGCTTTACCTTCTTTTGCAGCATACCCCACTGACCTTTCTACCTCTGTCTTTTTCTCATTTAGTACCCTGTTTTGTAGGGAGAGGCTGGGATTTTTCTGCTGCTTATCAGTGCATCCCCCCTTGACTAGTTTAAAAGCTTGCCAATGAAGCATTTAAACCGATTGCTCAAAAGACTTGTTCCCTTCCTGGACAGATGCAGACCATACTGCCAGTATAGGCTGGTGTCCCTCCAGGTGGAACCCCAGTCCCCAATGAAGCCAAACCCCTGTGCTCCACACCATTTTTTTTTTCAACCATTCATTAAACTGCATGGTGCAAAGTACCCTTGCCTCACTCATGACATTGACACGCAGCACCTCAGAGAAGGATATTGTGTGTGCTACTTGTCGTAGGCCCCTTCCCAGTTCTACAAAGTCCTTCTGCACTGCTCTAATCTCATGATTAGCCAAGTCATTTGTTCCTAGGTTGACAATGACGTCCAGCTCAGACTCCCGTGCAGCTGTTCTCGTGATCCTGAGGATGAGCTTCCTGTCTCTCCAAGCCATGGCACCAGGCAGGCACCTTACTTCAGTTTTCCCTACTCCCCCAGTTCTATCCCCTATACCCAGTTCTATACCCAGCAACAATTTGAATCAGAGAAAAATAAAGCAATGAAATGTTAGCAACAAACAGTAACAATCCCTGTGAGTACAAAATAAAAATAACACACAGTAAATCTGCCTAGCCAAAAGAAGCCTTAATCATTTTCCTTGCTCTGGTAAGTTTCTTTGCTCTGTCCTTTCAAGCAACCTAGAAGAAAAGAGCTCAGGTGAAGCTAGGTGCCTTGGCCAGCAAACCTAGTCTTCCACACATTTAATTCCTCTGTATCTTCCCTTGCTACTCTATCTTTCTCTCCCCCTACTCCACTCAGGGAGGACCTCAGAAAAGGCCAGGGAGGACAATTTTTCCAGCAATTTGTCCATGAACCTCTGAAAGTTCTGCTGCACTTGCTCCACAGGTTAGTTCACCAGATCATTGATACCCAAACATACCAGCAACCTCAGTTCTCTCTATCTACTATCCTTCCTATTCCATCAATGTCCTGGATGGCTAATGCCCCAGGAAGGCACCTGACCATCCCTTATCCCCCTCACCACTCTCTCTCTCTCTCTGTCTCTCCCCCCCTCTACTTTCCTAATCATAGAATCCATGACCACCAAGACTCTCCTAGCTGTCTTTTTCTTACTTTCACCCCTGGGTACCCCCAGGTCATCACTCCCATTTCCCCTGACTGACCCAGAATCCCCTCTGCTGGAGTCAGGTACCTGAGTCTCCTCCAGGGGTGCAAAGCCATATGCCTTTGGAATGGTGTGGAGTTGGTTGATCTCCTAGAGGGTGCAAAGCCATCTGCCATTGGGATGGTGTGGGGTTGGTTGGTCTCCTTGTGGCTGCCCCTGCCACACTTCCCCTCCCCCTTCCACCACTCTACAATCTTCCAGATCAGTGGTTCTCTGGGGAGTGCATGTGTGGGCCCTAGCTGAGCCAGTGCCACAGGAGAGATGTATCTTCCCTCGCTGCTACCAGATGAGCATGATTCTGCAGAAGGCGCAGTGACCCCTTCTTCAGAGAATAACCCTAGAGAAGAGTGCTCCACAGTTCCTACAACTGACTTACTCCCTGCTAAGCCTTATGAGCTGTTTTAGCTGGCTCTACTCCTCTGTTCTCCCTAATGTCAGACTGTGATCTGAGCATGTATGTGATTTCATTACTGCCCTGGGACATTGCCTTAAGTGCTTCAGTTATTTTTGTGTGTGTTTCCTCAGGCAGCACTTCAATCTCTTTTGAGTTAGTCTGCCAGTTAGAATTCTAATACATTACCATGTACTGTACACCTGATAATTATGATACTGGGTCAGAACAGTGCCGACAATAATTGCGTGGTCAAGAACCGTGCAGAAAAATAGCGCCTATTTTGTTTTTGTGGGGGGCTCTGCCCACCTCACCCTCCGATACGGGGGCTCTGCCAGCTGCTCCCCCTGGACTGAAGGTGTGTAACTCCGGGTGGGAACAGATTACGGGGAAAGTTAAAATGTGTGAGGCCATGGAATACTGTTTCCATGGCCCCACATAAAAAATACTAAGTCCTGAGTGCACAAAAAAGTCAGACCAGGATTAGAACCCTGGTTTCCAATGTTTCTGGCTGAGCTGCACAATGCCCCAGCCCTCTACACTACAGGAGCAGCTCAACCAGCCTCTTGGATCCTGGTGCCCTTGTGTCCCATAAGCACCGTGGACAGTGACCAGGGGAGCATGTACTGAAAGCACTGTAAATCCCCTCTCACTGTCCATGTTAGCACTACAGGGACTAGTGGTCTCTTGACTGACTCTGTTCCTGTAGCACTATTCTAACCGGGAACCAATAATTGCCAGTGTGGAAAAGCCAAGGAAGCCAAACAGTAGCTCTTTTCCTAATTGTGTCCCATTCTCTGCACTCCTTATCTAGGGGCCTGGATCTCATATGCTGAGGCATCTTGGAATGATCAAGTGCTGCCATGATTACTATAGAGTCTGTTTCATGCTGAAGAAAATAAAACTTCTGACTGCGTGCTAACAATAACTTATGTATCAGGCTTGCCAGGTTTTGCTGACACATAACCCATTAATAAGTAGCAAGAGCGAGCAGCAAGGTAGACTTTAGTAAAATCTTGCACTAGCAATACTGCACAGTAGAGGTGTGTGTAGAATTTGAACCAGCCGTTGAATACCTCGAACACTGGGCATATTCTACAAATACCGTAATACCAGGGTGTACTTGAAGTATTCAATAGTCTTGTAATATATGGAAAATAAAAATAATACCCCCAAAATACATACAAAAAAATCCCCTGTAATACACCGCCCAAAACGCAGTAATACCATCGATGGAACTCAATAATACTATCGTTGAGATCTCGTAATACTATCGATTGAAGATCTCAACGATAGTATTATTGCAAACTCACAACAGCGCAAGCGCCACCGGACAACTCGCGAGCAGCTCACTGACTGGCGATCCGCTTTACTGTAACTGTCGATACAGTAAAAGCCGACTACAGATTCACATCGCGGTAAGCCTGACTAAAAATGTCTGTAAAAGAACAAAACCTGTCAGAAGAAAGGAAAACTTTTATAAAAGAGCAAGAAAACATAAACACTGCAAAAAAAACAGCTTTACCTAGGGCTGCTTCAAAGACACTAAGTGATGTACTCCGACTCGAGTAACTCTCTGTACTAGGTGTCACTGGTTCCACAACAACAAAAAGAAAAATTACTACTGTTTTGTTTGCAGTTTCATTAACACTGCTTGCTTTTCTTTGTTAAACTGTTCAAAAGTTATCCAAGTTGCATGAATCATTGGCTGTGAATTACTTACCACCAACTCGACCACCATTCCTGACTATTGCAAAGGTAAGAAACTACTATTTTATTTTCCATATATTACAAAAATAACAAATGCATTCTGGTGTAACAAGGCAGTAATTCATCTCGGGATCTGAAGACTTTAAACTCCTCAGCTTCGCTCTCGAGGTTTACTGTGCCCCCAGATCCTCTCGATGAATTACTGTCTTGTAATACACCAGAATGCATCTATTATTCTATTTGTATTCGATGAGTCTTTGAGATCTCGTGAGATCTCCTCAATCAATCCCCAGGGCACTCCAAGGGCTTTGCAGGGCTTTACTATTTTACCTTGCTAGTGCACAGAGACACAGGAGCTGAGAGGAAGTGTTTTCTCTCTGTGAAAGGGTTTTGTGGATGGTTTTCTGTAGCAAAGTAGAAAATATAGTATTTACAGACTTTTTTGGACTCCTCTGTTTTTTCTTAGACTGTGGTGCTCCTCTGGAGTGATGGATTAAATGCTAAAAGTAGTTTTTCAGCAGAACAAGTTGTGTTGCAACTTCAGGCTAGGGCAGAGGAAGGAGGGGGAGAGGTCTGTCTGCTGTTGTAGGCTAGGCTAGCTCTTGCTTGCTGTCTGGCTTGAAAAGGGCCTGTTCTTGTAACTTATAGTTCATAGTTCTTTATAGTGCTGAGATTTTTATTTTATTTTGCAAAGTAAATAAATATGTGCCTGTCTGAGTGTAGGGAAGGGAAGGCAACTAGTGTGCGCTCACCTTATTGTGCTATGTTCCAAAGCTGGCTGCTGCCGGTGTCCTTTCTGACTGTAGTTTATTTAAATTTCAATTAAAAAAAAATCTTATTTTCTTTCTCCTAGCATGCTGCAGTCTTTGTTTTGGTAGTGTACTCAGGAATTTGTTGCCAGCCACAACTGTAGTCAGTGTACTGAAAGCAAGGGGGAAAGAATACCACCTTCTTTGCTTTGCAGAACTTGTAGCTTTGGGCTTACACGTGTTCCTGTACCTGTAGTGCTTAGCTGAGCTGTTATTTCTTAAAACACATATACACTATTTTTTTTATGTCTTTTTGTCTCACCACAGACTTTGTCTGTGTCCCACACTTGGCAGAAGCCATGGGGGTATCCTTGTTGCCCAAATGTCCACTGCCCAGTATTAGCTGTCTGAGTTTCTGTCTTGTTCACAGCAAAAAGTTACAAACAACAATCTAAAATACAATGTTTTCTTTTTTTATCCTGGGACACTGGGTCTTTGTTTTGGTAGTGCCCTTAGGCATTTGCTGCCTAACTGCTACCACTGGTGTCGGTGTATTGAAAGCAGGGGGGAAGAAGGTCTGTCTTCTTTGCTTTGTGGAACTTGTAACTTCTGGCTTACTCTTCTTGTTCCCATACCTAGTCCTTTAATACCTGTACCTAGTCATGTAATACTTAGCTGAGCTGTTATTTCTTAAAACACCTATATAAAAAAATAATGTAGGTTCTTTTGTCTCACCACAGATGTCTGTGCCCCAGGGCAGGTAGGAACTGTTCTATGTGATTTGGGTGACTCAAAATAGGGGAACACAAAACAGCATGGCCACAAACTGTGAGAGGTACAACTCAACGATCACTGAAACAGTGACAACACTGTAAAAGGGCACCCCCTTACTAAATTAACCAACTCCGAGGGGGAAGCAACTTGGGGAAGGGGAAAAGCGATAGGTTACCATTTCAGAGGTTGCTGAGTTGTACCCCTCACCATTTGTGACCATGCTGTTTTGTGTTTGCCAATTTGTGGCTCACTCTTTCTGAGTCACCCAACTCACGAGACACTGGCAGGAGCCAGAGGTACCCTTGCTGCCCAAGTGCCCACTGCCCAGTATTAGCTTTCTGAGTTTCTGACTGTTGTTTAAACTGTAAAAAGTTATAAACAACAATCTAAAATATTTTTCCCTTTTTTTTCCTCCTGGGTTGCTGCAGTTTTTGTTTTGGTAGTGCACTTACCTGCCTTCCACCACTGGTATCAGTGTATTGAAAACAAGGAGGTTAGGGGTATTGCCTTCTTTGCTTTGCAGAACTTGCAGCTTTGGACTTACGCTTGTTGTTCCTTTGTCTGTGCCCCAGGGTAGGCAGGAGCCAGGGTGGTACCCTTGCTGCCCAAGTACCCACTACTCGGTATTAGCTGTCTGAGTTTCTGACCATTGTTAAAACAACAAAAAGTTGCAAACATACTACAGTATTGAAAAATATGATTCTACTTTTTTAGCAATTTACCTGATAAGTGAAAATGACACACAAGCAGTCAAATACAGTCAAAAAATGTCTGTGGACCAGCCCTTCGAAAAAATTGAGACAGGAGTCAATATTTGACATGTATTCACTGTCCTGCTGTACCCTTCACTCCAACCAGACCAGTTACTACTTTAACCAGTGCTAGAACTGCTAGTACCACTGCCACCACCACTGTTCCAGTGCAAGTCTTAGCCTCTGTAGTGACCAATGTTGTTGCCACATTGGCTGCCACCATTATCACCACCTCCACTGTTGCTGCTAATGCCACCATCAACACTACCTCTGATACTGACACTGCTACTACTACCATCACCACTATCTCCACTACTGCTGCTGCTGACACCATTACCACCATCATCAAATCCACCAGTACCACTGACCACAGTTTATGATAGCAATATTCAGCCAATACCTTGGAGGCTAAATCCAAGCAGTTCTTTTGAGCATGATGAGAACAGTGAGGCAATGTCTTGAGTCAGAATATGCTCCTGTCCCAGAAGATTTGAAAATAATTGAAGATGTGTTCCACCATGACACGTTCTCTGAGAGCAATGACCTGAGTGAGTTTGAGGATGCTGAAACTGAGTCCTCACCTCATTCAACAAGGAAGCACTCAGGCCAAAAGCGATCAAATATATCTGCTGCTAAAGGCAGGCACAAAACATTTGCCACTGTTCTTCCTCATTCTTCATGTCAACCTCCTGCTAAAAAAATCTAAGCAGTCCACCCTAACTTTTGGTTGCCCTAGTGGTTCTAATACTGTATCAGGTGTCAGTTCATAGCAATCTTCTACACCACCCCAAATTGAATCTGGTGGCCATTGGTGTAAGCAGAATACAAGAGGATTGATGTCAGGTACAAGTTCAATGTCCAGTGGTATCTGTACATATTTTACTCAGCAGGAGGATGACAAAAGGAGAGCTGTGTGTCCATACTGTAGGCAGAGTCTCAGCCATGGTAAAAATGTTGATAAACTAAACACAACATGTCTTTGGAACCACTTTCTGAAAAAAGCATCCTGAGGTGGCTAACTTGGATAAAGCCCCTGCTGGAGTTCTCTTCACATCACTGCACACAGCATTTCAAAAAAGCAAAAACAGTTTCTGATTCTGTTGATGGTGCTGCTGGTGATGATGGTGTCAGAGGCAGTCAGCAAGTGACCAAACACCAGCAAAATCTCATTTCCAGTCCTAAGTACTCTGACAGGCACAGAACCAAGTCCCTCCCAAACTGGTTTAGATGGTGAGGCAGTAGATATGCAGTTTGTGGTGCACCCCCCAACCTAAATCATCTGCATTTGTCCACTGTGGAGCCATGGCCAGGAGCAAGGCTATGCCATTTCAAAAACTTAGTTTCACAATAATGGAAGCATTTTGTGCCTGCACAGAGTTCTTGCCAATGCACCCCATAGCTGTTCGGTCCATGCAGCTCATAGGAGAGATGACTGCACTGGATTTATAACCTTTTACTGTTGTTGAAGACACTGGATTCCATAGACTTATGCATTTCTTGCAACCTCAGTACCACATACCAGTGCAAACTACTTTTTTCTTGTACAGTCATGCCAAATATCTATGAGGCATGCTACAGTAAGGTGGAGAAATTGCTAAACCAGCCTATGGGCAGGGTTTTCCACCCTACATCTGACATATGGACCAGTACAAACACTCTACTTGCATACATCTCACTCACAGCACACTGGTGTTCACCTACACCAGTTGCACATGGCAGCATAACTGTTATTAACTCTTCCTCCTCTTCCTCTGGCCTTGGCTGTAGCAATATATCATCTCCCTGGATGTCTGCTCTCCTTAGTGTTGCAGTCCTTCCAAGTGAACAAACCAGTGTTAACATTCTGATGTTTTCGCAAGAAATGCTTGACTCCTGGATTAGCACAACAGTTTTGCCTGTTGTGTTCTTTATTACAGATAATGGGAAGAACATGATAAAAGCAGTCTGTCATGGCCACTTCCAGGGAATCCACTGATTTGATCATAAATTAAACCTTGTGGTCACTGGTGCTCTCCATAGCAGTGTCGGTGCTTCTCATATTGTTGATACTTCAAGAGACATCTGTAGCCATTTCCATCATTCTGCTAAGGCAACCAGAGATAGAAACATAGAAACATAGAATTTGACGGCAGATAAGGACCGCTTGGCCCACCCAGTCTGCCCATTTCCCTACCTACTGGATAAGCTGCGGATCCTAGTTAACCAGCAGCCTACTTCTTCCTACCCCCAACCCCCAGAACTGCCTTATGACTATCCCATGCATGCTTGAATTCCACCACTGATTTTGACTCCACAACCTCCTCCGGAAGGCCGTTCCATGCATCCACAACCCTCTCTGTGAAAAAATACTTCCTTAAATTACCTCTGAGCCGCCCCCCCTCTATCCTCAAACTGTGCCCTCTTGTTCTTGCACACCTCTTTTTTTTGAAAGATGCTACCCTCTTGGACTTTGTTGATTCCCTTGAGGTACTTGAACGTTTCTATCATGTCCCCCCTCTCCCTTCTTTCCTCGAGGCTATACATATTAAGCTCCTTAAGTTTCTCTTCATATGTCTTCCGGTGCAGACCTGCACCATTTTAGTTGCCCTCCTCTGGACAGCTTCCATCCTGTCTGTCTTTTGGAGATTGGGTCTCCAGAACTGCACACAGTACTCCAGATAGGGTCTCACCAGCTGTCTGTACAGAGGATAATAACTTCCTGTTTTCTACTGGTGATGCCTCTCCTATGCATCCCAGTAACCCCCAGCCCTCCTTGCTGCCCTCTCACATTGCTTGCCCACCTTTAGGTCATCTGATATGACTACCCCCAGGTCCCTTTCCATTTTTGTTGTTGTTAGTATCTCACCCCCCATTGTGTACTCTTTCCCTGGGTTTTTGTTTCCCAGGTGCATTACCTTGCACTTCTTAGCATTGAATCTAAGCTGCCATACATTTGACCATTCCTCTAACCTTGCCAAATCCCTTCTCATCCTTTCCTCCACCCCACCCTGTGCATCAACTCTGTTGCAGATCTTAGTGTCATCTGCAAAGAGACATTTTTCCTTCCAGTCCTTCTGCAATGTCGCATAAAGACATTGAAGAGGACCGTCCCACTACTGAACCCTGCGGTACCCCACTAGTAACCCTCCTTTCTTCTGAGTGGACTCCATTTACTATTACTCTCTGTGTCCTATTCTCCAGCCAGTTCTTTACCCAGGCTGTCATCTTGGGACCCACTCCAGGCTGGCTAACTTGTATATTAATCTTTGTGTGGGACTGTCAAATGCCTTGCAAAGTCTAGGTAGGCCATGTCCACAGCCCCTCCCTGATCTACTACTTTGGTCACCCAGTCAAAGAAATCTATCAGATTCGTCTGGCATGACCTTCCGCTGTGAATCCATGCTGCCTAGGGTCCTGTGCCCTCTGGCCTCTAGATACTCGACAATTCTTTCCTTTAGAAGTGATTCCATCATTTTCCCTATCACTGAGGTTAAACTAACAGGTCTATAGTTTCCTGCTTCTGCCTTGCTCCCACTTTTGTGAAAGGGAATCACATCTGCCCTCCTCCAGTCCTCGGGTACCACCCCATCCTCCCATGATTTGTTAAAAAGGGTAGTCAGTGGTGTCACTAGTTCTACCCTTAGTTCTTTTAGAATTCTGGGATGAATCCCATCAGGCCCCCTTGCTTTGTCCACCTTCAGTTTTAAGAGTTCTTTCAGAACCCTTTGTTCTGTAAATAGGCCGGTATCAACTTCTGTATCCAGAGTGTTACTACTGTTTGTTTTATGTCCCCTCTTCCTTTGTAAATACTGAGCAAAATATTTGTTTAGTATCTCTGCCTTTTCACAGTCTCCTCTGCCCACCTCCTCCCTTTATTAAGCCTCACTATCCCTCCCTTGGTCTTCCTTCGCTCCCTGATGTACCTATAAAAGGTTTTATCCCCTTCTTAACTGAGTTGGCTATCTTTTCCTCGGTTTGGGCCTTTGCTGTTCTGACTGCCTTCCCAGCCTCCTTTTGCTTTTAACTGATGCAGTTCTCTGTCCTGCTCCTTCTGCGATTCCTTGTACTTCCTGAATGCTTTCTTTTTCTCTTGAACCTTCACTGCCACTTCCTTTGAGAACCATAGTGGTTTCTTACATCGCCTTGTTTTGTTTGTTTGCTTCACACAAAGGCTCTTACCTCTGTGATGGCAGTTTTATTATTCCCCATTGTTCTTCCACCCTCCTTCCTGCCCATTTGCTAGTGCTCCTTAGGCACTCACCCATTTTGGCAAGTCAGCCTCCTAAAGTCCAGTACTTTAGTCTTTGTATGACTTGACTCTATTGCTGTGTTTATTGTGAACCATACTGTTCGATGGTCGCTAGTTCCCAGATGGCTACCCACTTCTACATCTGTAATCCTCTCACCATCTCCATTTGAGAGAATCAAGTCTAATATTGCTCCCTCTAAGGTGGGCTCCAGTACTAGTTGTCTAAGGCATGCCCCTGTAGGACATCTAGAATAATGCCACTCTTGAAGTGGCAGCTGCAACTGCACTCCAGTTAACATCTGGCATATTCAGATCACCCATCAGCAATATCTCCCTTTTCTGCCATTCTAAGTATACTTTCTATCATTTCCTGTCCATTTCCTCCCTGAGAAGGGTCTGTATAACCCCTGTCGTATTGTGGTGCC
The DNA here is from genome assembly GCA_016271365.2 of Neoceratodus forsteri. Classification (NCBI taxonomy): domain Eukaryota; kingdom Metazoa; phylum Chordata; order Ceratodontiformes; family Ceratodontidae; genus Neoceratodus; species Neoceratodus forsteri. Next base: position 722,088,839 of record CM057454.1, read on the forward strand.
ATTGCCTGTCTCCAAATTTACCCACAGTGCTTCTTCTCCTCCTGTGTACCTTTTGTTCTGTTGCTTTTATTCCTTCCCTTATGTAAAGAACTACTCCTCCTCCTTTACCCTCCCTGTCCCTCCTGTACACAGTGTATCCTGGTATGTTTATGTCCCAGTCATGGTTTTGTGTGTACCATGTTTCTGTGACTGCCACGATATCCAGATGTTCTTCCTCCATCAAGGCCACTAATTCAGGAAGCTTGTTACCCAGACTACGGGCATTAGTACTCATTGCTCTCCATTTTTGATGGCTTTACCTTCCAGTGCAGCATCCCCACTGACCGTTCTACCTCTGTCTTTTTCTCATTTAGTACCCTGTTTTGTAGGGAGAGGCTGGGATTTTCCTGCTGCTTGTCAGTGCTCTCCCTTGACTAGTTTAAAAGCTTGCCAATGAAGCATTTAAACCGATTGCCAAAAGACTTGTTCCTTCCTGGACAGATGCAGACCATCCTGCCAGTATAGGCTGGTGTCCTCTCCAGGTGGAACCCCAGTCCCCAATGAAGCCAAATCCCTCTGCTCCGCACCATTTTTTCAACCATTCATTAAACTGCATGGTGCCAATTACCCTCGCATCCCCCATGCTTTTGACAGACAGCACCTCTGAGAAGGATACTGTGTGTGCTACTCGTCTTAGGTCCCTCCCCAACTCTGCAATGTCCTCCTGCACTGCTCTAATCTCATGATGAGCCAAGTCATTTGTCCCTAGGTGGACAATTACGTCCAGCTCGGAATCCCTTGCAGCTGTTCTCGTGATCCTGAGGATGCGCTTCCTGTCCCTCCAAGCCATGGCACCAGGCAGGCACCTTACCTCATTTTTCTATCTCCCCAGTTCTATACCCTAATAATTGAGTCCCCACCAGGAGCTGCTTCCTTTCCCTTTGGTGTCCTCTGCCTCCTTTCTGTGGGCCTCCCTTGTGACAGTTATCATCAGTCTTCTCTGTGGTACACCCATAGGGGAGCTATGCTCCCCCAGAAGGGTGTATGGATTGTGGAGTGGAACAATTGACTGGGTGTGCCTCTGTTCCACCCTCCTCACCCTCCCTGAGCCCACTGTGGTCCAACTGCTGTGCTTTCTTCGCAACCTCTGAGGTAGTGGTGGTGGCGCTAGTGCTCCCTGGATGGGGGAGGTTCCCTTTCTACTGTCCAGTGTGGCCTGGGGGAAGGTTTCCTTACTACTGTCCAGTGTGGCCTGAAGACGGGCAACTTCCTCCCTCAGGGCAGATAGTTGTCTGCAAATAGGGCAGCATCTCAGCCTCCAGAAAGACTCCCGGAAGACTGCTGCCCCACAGCATTACATTGCACTACTCCCCACATGTTTATCTAGTTTTTTTTTTATTGTATTTGTATGTGCGTATGATTTTTTATATATAGATATAGATATAGATATAGATATAGATATAGATATAGATATAGATATAGATATAGATATATATAGATATAGTATAGATATAGATATAGATATAGATATAGATATAGATATAGATATAGATATAGATATAGATATAGATATACACAACGTGTATGCTAATATTATCAGTGCAATGTGACAGTGAAATGCACCTTGCACTTGAGGAAATGATGTCAGAACCTCAGGTATAAAGGAATTATTTCCAGGGGTTGGGCCTAAACTGTGTCCTCACAAAACAATCGACTAAAAGCTCTAACCCACCGCTGCGATGAGTGCCTTCCTGTCAGCAAGATACCCTACACAACAATTTGACAGAGAAAGTACCCTGCTAATCAAACAGAGAAAATCCAGACATCCAAGAGAGAGAGAGATTAGTTACAGATAATTCGTCCAAAATAGTATATTCCACGAGCTTCTTCAGTTGTTCCCAGCACTCTGCACACACACCTGGAAGACGATGGACTTCTGGCTCAACAGGAGCACACCACTAGTCTATAGTAATTGAATAATGCTGACAAATGGTCTAGCTAGACAAATGGCTATGATGCTGAGCTCTGACTTGTGAAGACAATTACCCCCACCTCAGGCTATGTTTGGCATCCAGTTTCAACCTGCAGCTTTTGCTATTTTGAATCACAGAGCCCCACCAAAAGTTGCAAAATATATTGATGCAGATTCACACAGAATTCTAGTAATCAGTCCAGTTAGCCACAAGGAAAATCAAATATGCAGAAGATAAGCAGTTTTAAAAACCCCCTTTCTGAATTAAAACTAAAATACCAAGCTCTGCCACTTTAAAAGTGAGGAAAACTTCTCTCAGATGTAAGCAAGAGAGAGAGAGAGAGTTTAGTTACAGATAATTCGTCCAAAATAGTATATTCCACGTAGCTTCTCAGTTGTTCCCAGCACTCCTGTACACAACCTGGAAGACGATGGACTTCATGCAGATTTTTCAGGACTAGCTTAGTTTTATTTATTTATTTATTGAATTTTGATGACCGGGTAAGCCCACTGGGCCCCGAAGGTCCCTTTTTCAGGGGCGACCCGGGAATAACATTAAGAGATAACCTGTACTCCCACATGTTTTTCTACTGTATGTTAACACGGGTATACAGTATTCAGCTGTTTACACATAGCAGACATGACATTGGTTTGGTATATCAGATTGGTCAGTGTTGTTCATTACATTATCCATTGACAGAGACATTATTGAGACAGTACTGTAGATTCCCTAGGTAAACCTAATTCAGGAGCATTAATAGGTTCAGATTGGGGGAGGAAAGAGTGCAAACATTGTTAGGGGCTAACACTTATAGTTAGGTGAACAGTCTGCAGAGTTAACGGCAATAGTGTCAAGGGCGGAGGCAATGGCATATGCTTTTTGATAGAAAATGAGCCTTGAGTCTAGTGCGTAAGCATGGCAGAGATGGGGTGTCTCGAATCTCCACAAGGAGGTTATTCCACAAGGAAGGGGCAGTATGAGAAAATTATTTTTGTCCTGCCTTAGTCCTGACCTTGGGGACCTCCAGTAGTGTGTGGCCCGAGGATCTAAGGCTGTTCTGGTTTATTTTTGATGTGAGGATTCCCCCCAAGACTCTGGGGAGGCGAAGGGCTAATTATCTTCTTTGCCAGGCAGAATACAGAGTAACTGAGGTGAGATTCGAATGTTAGCCAATTAAGCTTTGCCAACGCCCCGCAGTGGTGGCTCCTGGCGTGGGATGAGGTGGCAAAGCGGGCCACCTTGTTGTATAGGGTCTGTAGTCTTCTGAACTCAACCTTTGTGATACCCTGAATGACCGGGGCAGCATATGTTAGAGTTGGAAGTAGGACACTAGTTGCTATAACAGTCCTAGCTTCTGGGGTCAGCGATTCCTTGAGCCGATACAGTAATCCAAGTTTTGTATGGATTGTTCTCGTGACTTGGTCCACATGTTGTTTAAACGTGAGACCTTGGTCAATAGTAAGGCCAAGGTACTTAGTCAAGGAGACCACTTCGAGCTTGTTACCCTCAAGGGACGAGAGCTGGAGTAGATGTGTTCTATCTAGTCCAAGGGCTCTTGGTCCTAACAGCATGGCTTTGGTTTTGCCAGTGTTAAGGACCATTTTATTCTTGATGAGCCACTTCTCCATGATGTGAATATCCTTTTGGAGAGAGGTGCTAAGGTCATCCAAGTTGACCGAGGTTTTGTAGATGACTGCATCATCAGCGTATTGGATGGCACTGCTGCTTCCGCAATGATTGCGCAGTTCATTTACATACGAGAACAATAGTGGCCCAAGTATAGATCCCTGGGGTACACCGTCCTTAAGGGACAATGGTTTAGAGAGTGTCTCCAGCCACCTGACCCTCTGTGAGCATCCGGCGAGGTAGCTTTCAACCCATTTGAGGGCGTGGGCATCGAGGCCTATGGCGTGGAGTTTTTGGAGTAATAGTCCGTGATCCACCCGGTCAAAGGCCTTTGATAGGTCTATAAAAACTGCCCCTGTAATGGAGCCCGAGTCTAGATTTCTGAGTACGTCTGTAGAGAATTTGGTTAGGGCAGTGTCTGTCCCATGTTTGACTCGAAAGCCATGTTGGGATGGGGACAACAGCATGTGCACCTCCAGGTATTCCTTAAGTTGGGCATAGACGAGTTTCTCCTGGATTTAGCCAGGACACACAGCAGGGAGATTGGCCTGTAGTTCTCTATTGGTTCTACTGACCCACCTTTATGAATTGGGACCACATGCGCCTGCTTCCATAACTCCGGGACAGATCCTTCAAGTAATGACCTATTGATCAGCCAGGTGAGTGGTAGCACGAGAGCCGTAGCCCCATCTTTTAGCAACCTGGCTTTGAGTCCGTCCAGGCCTCCAGAGCCTCTTGTTTTAAGGGTGGTTAGTGAGGCCAGGACCTCTTTGACCTTAACCAGCCTTAAATGGAAGGGTGGACGGCCAAGGGTAAAGCGATCCAAAGGAGCAGACTGGGAGTTGGGTACCGATAACCCTGCCTGTTGGTTATGGGGGTTTGTGAAGTATCTAATCCAAGATGTCAACACATGATGGGACAGCACATTTTATATGTTGAAGAGCTTGCTGGAACAGAAGTGTGTTCTACATGAGTTGTCCATCTAGCAGGATATTGGTGGGGTACCACTACACCAGGATTGTAGCATCATTGAGGGCATGATTTGGGTTCTGTCTCCCTTTGATAAATGCACACATTACTCAAGTTAAAATATACACTGAGACAGGTCATTCCAGTATCCGTCTCCTCATGTCAACCACGGAGAGTTTCCAGGTGCACACCACTATGGACTTGTTTCCAGAACCTGTCAAAACTCATTGAAGAGTTACTAGAGAGTTAAGATCACAGTTTGTAACTGTACATGACAATCCTAGCTATGTGTTCGCAACCATATTAGACCCAAGATTCAAATGTGAGGTACTGTGTCTGTTCATCCAGTCACAGAATGAGTTAGTACCAGCACCAACTGTACAGTGAACTTAAAGGGAGTCATGTGGTGTGGGAGATGGACCTGATCCATTCGGAAGATGCTGGGAGGTTAGGCAATTCTGGAACAACTGGAGTGAGCTGCACTGGCAGCCCAAGTGACAGTGGTATGGGTGGTGGCTTGCCACTAACAATGAGGTTGCCTTCTAATGCAGGAAGACAGGGTGAGTCGGCAATACAAGCTCATCACACTGTGACTCCGATTACAAGACCACATCATTATGACTGTCGTCTGCTCACAAGTTCTCTGTTAAGCAAGCAGCAGCAGAGGACATGTTTGTTGCCATGTTTTTCTGAGTAAATGCCCACTAATTATTTGGATGAGCTGACTGTGGACTTCAATGTTGCCACTCTTGTGCACTGGAACACCAAAGAAGCAGTCATGTCCTGCTTTGTCCCAGGTAGCATGTAAATGTCTTGTGTGCCCCTCCCTCCACAAGCGTACCCTCTGAGTGCCTCTTCAGCACTAGAGATAGGCAAAATCAGAAAATTTTGCTCAGTGCAATATTTCATGAAATTCATGCATTTTGCAAAATATTTAGTGGATGCAAAATGCAAAATTACACCTGCGAAATGTGGAATTTCGCCCGTGAATGGCAGAATTTTTGCCCCTTGCGAGTGGAATTCTACCATTCACGGGTGACATTCTGCATTTTGCTGGAGAAATTCTGCATTTCACGGGTGAAATTCCGTATTTCACACCTGCGAAATATTCCAAGAAATGCAAAAAATTTGCAAAATATTTCGCGTGGGAAAATTCCCGATTTCGCTGGAACTTCACCAGTAAAATTACATTTTGCTGCATCTCTATTCAGCACTGCAGAAAATATTGTTCAGCCACATTGCTCCCATTTGCAGCCTGAACATGTGCTGCAGCTTCTTTTTATTATGCTCGATCTGCTTCTACTTGTCACTTTTAAGTGAATAGGGTGAGAGTGTACTAGTCAGACTGACAATAAAGCTGTAAGGCAGTGACAGCACAAATACTGAATTTACCTTATGGCTTTCTGCTCTATACTTTGTTTTTCAGAATCTTTGTTACTAAAATCAAATGTCAGATGTGGTGTTATGCTTGCCGTGTGGAGTTTTGACTAACCTTATGGCTTTACGACCACTACCGTTAAAATGACAATGGTCTTGAAGAATTACCGAAAAAGTTTTTCACTTTTTTTTTTTTTGCAATGTGACTTCTCTTATCCTGGTAAATCCAGACACTAGTTTACAAAATGTACTTCTTTATTATGCCATTAACTTTCAGGTCAGACAGCCAGGAAAATAGTATAAAAAAATAAATATTTTATTTTATTCTTTGGTAACCGGGTAAGGCCTACTGGCTTCAGGTGCCTGTTTTCAGGGGAGCCAAGGGAGCACTGGGGAGGTTAAGTGACTTGCTAAGAGTCACACAGTATGCATGTGGAGGTTGTGAGAATCAAACCCAGGTCTGTTTTTTGGATGTACCAAGCTCATTCACAGCTCATTACTCTAACCTCTAGGCTATACTGCCAGCCCCTATCAATCTCAATCTCAGATTAATAAACAAATGTCATACTTTTACATTTGTTGCTGCTTTTTTGCTCAGCTGAAACCAAACACTAGGGTAAATTAAGAAGGCCGGGAAGAGGGCAGGTAGACAGACAGACAGACAGGCATGCTGAGATATTTATTTATTTAAGAGTTTCACCAGGAAAAGTACGCTGAACAACTAGTTGCTCGTCTCACAGTGCATCCTGTGGGGAGGGGAAATTGGGAGACATACATAATCATATGAACCATAAATAGTATACAGTGCAAAGGCAGTTAAGACAAGCAATAATCATAGACAACAACAATAAAACAATATGCAACAATCAACATTGTACTGTGCCAATATACACGGATACAATGTGGAGTGAAGTATTTACAGTGCCAATATACGTGGTTACATAGTGGAGGAAAGTGTTTACAACAGCACAGATATATAAAAATGACAATTTGTATACACGAACAGGACATCTATGAGTGTCCCATCTCAGAGGGACCACCAGTGCAATGTGAGGATAGCTATTAATTACAATGCTTAAGGTACACCATGGGATGATCAGTTGCAGGTGCAGTTCACAGAGAGGTAATTATAAAAGGCTGAGGTGATAGATGATAAGGAAGAAGAGAGGCGATTCTGGTGTGGGAGGGAGTTCCACAGTTTAGGGAAGTGGTATGAGAATGCTGCCTGGCCAGCAGTAGTATTACGATGAGGGACACTTAAAGTACGGGGAACTGAGGACCTATGTGAATGAGTGGATGGGGGGGGAGGATTGTTAATGTAGAACTGAGATAAGAAAGAAGGGAGCCAAACCAAAATTTGGAGACAAATTTAGTACAGTGGTTGAGACGTCTATTTTCAAGAGATGGAAAAGCCAAGGTATGGTAGAGGTGACAGTGGGGGGTGATGGGAGGAGCACCAAGTGCAAAATGGCAGAAGGAGTTAAAGATAGTATCCAGTTTGGCTAGGGAAGGTCTCGGGCATGGCACCGCAGACTACGTCACAGTAGTTGAAGATGGGGAGGATCATCTTCTGGACATGTTCTCACCTAGCCTGAAGAGGGAGACTGTTCTGGTTCCTATATAGAGCACCTAGCTTGGGGTGTAGCTTTTTTAGGATGTCATACACATGACCAGAGAAGGTGAGGTGTTGGTCAAGCCAAACCCCCAGATACCTGTGACTGTCCCATTAAGTGTATGGTAGGTGGGTAGGGAGTTGATCCTAGAGAGTCTCTACCTGGTGCCAAAGGCATTGAGGAATAGATGATGTGAGCAAAACCAGAGCTGAACGTTGTTGAAGTCGTTCTGAAGTTTGTTTGCTACATCAGTGGGAGATTGGCCAGAGGTGTAAAGGACAATGTCTGCATACATGTGAAGAGAGGAAATTGTGCAGGCAGACGGCAAGTTGTTGAGGAAGATGGAGAAGAGTAAGGGACCCAACATTGATCCCTGCAGGACCCCAGTGTCAATGGGGGTGGGTGGGTTATGGAATCCTCGATTCTAACTGACTGGGTCTGATCGACAAGGTAGGCCTGGAACCAGTTAGTGGCAGAGGTAGATAAGCCTGCAGCAGAGAGGGAGTGAAGCAGAAGGGAGTGGGAGACAGTGTCAAAAGCCTTGGCTTGGTTGACAAAGATGGGCATGATATGACTGCTGTCCATCACAGTGAGGATGGAGTCAGTGAGTCTAATCAGAGAGGTGGTGGGAGTGGTTTTTTTTTTTTTTTTCAAAGCCAGATTGGAAGGGAGTAAAAAGTTAGAGTAGGAGAGGAAGGCAGAGAATTGGGTAAGGACAAGGTGTCCTTGGAGCTTAATGAGGGTAGGAAGTAGGGATATGGGGTGGTAGTTTCCAGGTGAGGATGCGTCACCACCTTTAGGGAGGGGGATAACAGCATGTTTCCAGACAGACGGGATGGCTTTCAGTGTAAAAGAGAGGTTGAGTAACCCTGTCAGAGGGGCAGAGATAGCACTAGCAGAAAGATAAAGCAGCTTGGGATCCAGCCAATCAGGTGAGCTGCCTTTAGATGGATTTAGTGCAAGCAGGGCCTCCAGGGTGTCAGAGGGGGTTATTCTAGTGCATGAGAAGTGATGGGGCTGTGGACAGGAGCGAGGTGAGTTGGGGGGGATCAGACAGAGGGTGGTAAGGAGGATAAGAGGGCAGAAGTACAGGAGGTGAAATAAGAATTAAATTCAGAGGCCACACTCATGTGGTCGGTAGTGAGAGTGTTTATTGTGAGGAAGGGCGTAGGAAGAGTGGAGGGTGGGGAGAACAGTGATTGAATGACTTTCCAAAATTTGGAAGGACTATTTATAATTGATTGGAAGGTTGAGGTGAAGTATTTGGCTTTAGCCAAGTGTGTGGCTTTAGTACATTTGTTGTGAAACTGGCGATAGTTGTCATAATCTTTGGGGAGCTTTGAGATTTTGTGTTGTTTCCAAGCATGGTCCTTTGCTCTTTGGCAAGCTATGAGCTCAGATGTAATCCAAGGGAGATGGTTCCCACAGACTCTAACTTTGCATAGAGGGGCATGCCACTTCCAAACTTCAAGAAATTTATTTTTGAAGTAGTCTGCAGCTTTGTCAGTTGTGTTTGCTGAGGGTAGAGAGGACCAATTTGTACTCGATAGGTCAAATAGGAGTGGCCCTAGGTGCAAGGCATTGTATGAGTGAGTTACAGTACTAGGGTCTTGTGGGGGACTTTGGTATGGTGGATTCTGCGCACTAGGAAGGTCATACTGTGGTCCCTCAGAGCATCTGATAACACTCCAGATTTGATGACTCTGTAAGGGTGGGAAGTGAGAGCCCAGTCGATTAAGGAGTGATTGCATGATTTCTGGTTTATCCTAATTGGTTCAAGGATAAGTTGGGTAAGATTATGGGCAGCGATGTTGTTTTTTATTTTAAGCTGTGATGGGGATAGCCAGTTTAGGCTAAAATCTCCCATGATATAGACTTTTGCCAGTGGAGGTGTGGGATATGATTGAGGAGATTAAGTCTGTGACCAGAGAGGGGTGTAGGCCTGAGTGGCAGTAGGCCCCTGCAGTAAAGATAGGGATAGAGAACAGGAGAGATAGTTGTAGGATAAGCACTTTGTACGGTTTTGGACAGAGGCAGAGTAAATGTTGGTGAATTGGATAGCCGAGGAGACAGATTGCCACACCACCACACCTGCCGGACTGGTCTTGGCGTGTTATAGAAAAGCCCGGGATGGTGAGTGGGGAATCACCTAATATTATTATTTAGCCAAGTTTTGAACAGGATAATTATGTCAGGGCCAAGTGAAGCAACCAAGGGTTGGAGGAGGTCAATTTTGGGGAGGAGACTGCATATGTTTAGGTGCAGAATTTTTGAGCCTCTGGGCAGGGTGAAGGGGTGTGGTAGTGGGGCTGCAAGGGTAACTGGTGTGGACGCCATACTGTTTAAGGAGTTGGGCCCAGGGTTTGGGTTTATGTCACCAGATGATAGGAGCAGTAGAGCAATGATTAGGTAGTGGAATTTAGCACTTTTAAACCAGGGTAGTATTAGAGGTGTGTTTTGAAGGAGGGAAGGGGAGGCTGCTAGATAGGGGATGAAAGCTAATGATATGTACAAGTGTACAGTAAAGAGGGATGAATGAGAGAGAAGCACATGGGTGAATAGGGTAGTGGTTCCAATTAAGAGTAGGGGAGGAGGGAGCAGCATTGTTAGGGAGTAAGTAGAGAAGCAAAGGAGACAGGGGGGGACAGCTGGTGAGGGGGAGGATAGTGGGGTAAGAGTGAGGACAGGAAAAGTAAGTGCAGTGAGGAAGGTGAGAAGAAGAGTGAGGGGGAACATGGTGAAGAGGGGACAGCTGCAACGAGTAACAGAAGCAACACTACAGCAGCCAGGCCAGCAGGGTTTAAGTAGTAAATTGAAGTAGAAAGACTTTGTGCCAAATAGTTGAGCAGAGGACGAAGCATTGCTTAGTCCAAGCAGACATGCAAATGCAGGTCCAAGAAATTTGTACTGAAAGGAGCTAAACCAGTCTAACAAGCTGCTAGGATGCTAGGAGACTAGCGCACCCCTACTGGTTAAATGGTATAAGTTGCAGGTTGTAAACTGGGGACTTAGTGCACGGCATGCGTTAGTCACATGACCACTTGTAGCTATAGAAGAAATTGCCCAGATAGGGTGGAAGGATGTGGGGAGGATGGGGAGCCAGTGCACAGCACCGTCGGGGAACAGTAGATGGCAGCAGGAGAGGTCTCAGTTTATTTATTAATGACTTTCTCACCATCAACTTCACTGTAACTTCACAATTCAGATTCCTGTTCTCAGCATTTTCCTCTCATCTTCTCGGATCACATCAGTAGGCAAAGAAAAAAAACAGATCATTTTGTCATCTTTTAAATAAAATGTACCTTTCAATACACTGTAGCTACACTCGATTGGAAGCCACAGTCAACTATGACAATGTCCAACAGAAGCAGAGACTTCTAATCATAGAAATATAGTACTGTATTTGAACTGTCTGTTTGCCAAAGTTTTTATTGAGGCTTCAGAGGCTCCTTAAACAGCAACTCTACAATTTAGCATGTACTTTCAAAAACAAGAGATGTTTCAGCAACTATAATTTAATACAGAATACATTTTTTTCGTTTTCAACGTTCCTATAAAAGGTTTACAGCACATCTTGGCTGTCTATCTGAATAGTCGGTATATAAAAAAAAAAAAAAAGTTTGCATTTCCCCTGTTAACCTCACAATAGCTTTGTTTATGACATCATAGTGCTCACCATGGCAGCAGACTGTGATGTCACAAAACAGCAATTCTATGGTTAGAAGGGGAGAGTCAGATACATTTTGAAAGACTCAGCAAATAAGTGCTGCATTGCCTATAATATGTAGTTGACCAACAGCAGGAGGAAGTGTAAAAAAAAAAAAAAAAAAGTCAGTAGAAAACAAAGTTAAAACATAACTGGTATATATCTAATGTTTTGATTCTTTGTATTATAGTAGAGAGTTGTTCTTTAAATTGGAACTGAAAACTCAGGAAAACTTTTAGAAATACAATATTTATACAAAATATAGCTTATAATTGATATGTTCTCAGTATTAGTCTTATTGTTTCATAATAGTAAGGCTATTTGAATGAAAGTGGAATCATTGTATCTTAGAGTTCATCTCATCTAGCTGTTTGTTCCCCACTTGAAGTCATAATGCTTTCTTTCTAGTTTAGTTTAGTTTAATTTATTAGTCTAGGAATTAATACCTTTGAGCCAGGGCTCTTTTACAAAGGTTCCACGTCACAAAGAACATTTAACAAAGCACGATACACATTACAGGTAAAACCAGACAGGAAAGTTGCATCATAAATTTGCTATTAACAGTTTAAGGCAGTAACATTTTTAAGTTTCATAGAAAAACAAGCTATAACAGGTTCAAGCGAGTAGACAATTTCGAGGTTAAGGAAACTTCCAGGGAGAGGGTGATCATTAGGCGCCAAAAGGAGGCTAGAGAGGAGGGAAAGGTGGTGAGCGGGAGAGTAAGTGAGAGGGGACAGGAAAAAAGGGGGGGAGTGAGTTTGGGTGGTATCCCAGTATCCTAATCTGCTGCCAAGAAAATGACGGTGATATCACAAGCAGAAAATTATGACTAGCCAGGAATTAGCAACTATAACTGATGAAGTCTAAGGTAGAAAAGTCCTCCTTACATGTGAATATCCTTAGGAAGAAAGAACAAGGGACAGAGAAATACTAAAAATACATAGAAAAATGTATGGGCAACTATACATAGAAATATAGATACATAGATTCATAGACAGTGTCGGCAGATAAGGGCCTATGGCCCACCCAGTCTGCCCATTTGAGCTTGTAAGTTCAGTTCATGTTTTCCTAGAAGTCTGTTGCCCCTTACCCCTGACCTCCAGAATTCCTTTGTCTATCCCATGCATTCTTAAGTCCCGTGATTGTTTCAGCCCCCACCACTTTCTCTGGCAGGGTGTTCCACTTGTCCACCACCCGTTCTGTGAAGAAATTCTTCCTCATGTCTCCTCTGAATCATCCTCCCTCCAACTTCATCCCATGCCTCTAATCCTGGTACATCTTTTTCGCTTAAAATAGTGTATTCCTGCACCCTGTTCCTCCCTGTGAGATACTTGTATCTATCATATCCCCTCTCCCTCCTCTCTCCTCCAGGAGTACATGTTCAGTTCCTTCAACCTGTCTTCATAGGACTTGTGATGCAATCCATGCACCATCTTTTTGTTGCCCTCCTCTGAACCTTCTCTACCCTGTCTATGTCCTTACGTAGGTATGGTCTCCAGAACTGTACACTGTACTCCAGGTGGGGCCTCACTAGTGTCTGCATAGTGGAATTATGACCTCCCTTTTCCTGCTGGTGATGCCCTGCCTATACATCCCAGCATCCTATTTGCTTTACCTGCTGCCTTGTCACACTGTTTCTACCTTGAGGTCATCAGAGATGATAACCCCAAGATCCCTTTCCTGTTTGGTGCATGCTATATCCTCACCGCCCAACTGATATATTGTGCCAGGGTTTTTGTGCCCCATATGCATTATCTTGCACTTCTTTGCATTGAATTTCAACTGCCAAACCCCTGACCATTCTTCAAGTTTATGCAGGTCCCTTCTCATTCTGTCTACACCCTCTGGTGTGTCTACTCTGTTACAGAGCTTTGTGTCATCAGCAAACAGTGAAATCCTGCCTTCTAGGTCCTCTGCAATGTCACTGATGAAGATGTTGAATAGGACCGGTCCCAGCACTGATCCCTGTGGTACCCCACTGGTCACTCTTCCCTCTGTGGAGTGACAGCCATTTACCACCACCCTCTGTGTCCTGCCACCCAGCCAGTTACCTACCCACCACACTACTGTCCTGCCCACACCCATATTTCCCAGTTTGTGTAGTCTTCTATGTGGCACAGTGTCAAAGGCCTTGCTGAAGTCCAGATAGGCCATGTCCACTGCCCTCCCCTGATCCACCTCCCTAGTCACCCAATCAAAAAATTCAACGAGGTTGGTCTGACGTGACCTCCCCCTGGTGAAGCCATGCTGCCTTGGGTCCTGTAGTCCATTGACAACCAGATGTTCCACCAATCTCTCCTTCAGCAGTGCTTCCACGATCTTCCCCACTACCGAGGTGAGGCTGACTGGTCTGTAGTTCCCTGCTTCCTCTTTGTTTCCGCTTTTGTATAGGGGACTACATCTACTGTCCTCCAGTCTTTGGGTACCTCCCTGTTTCCAGTGATCGGCTAAACAGGATAGCCAGAGGTTCAGTCACCACCTCTCTTAGTTCTTTAAGGACCCTGGGGTGCACCCAACTGGTCCCATTGCTTTATCAACTCTTATTACTTCCAGTTCCTTCAGGACCCTTTCTCGTGTAAAGGGACTTGTGTCCATTCTGCACCATTCTCACCCTTGTACTCCTTCAGACCCATTACACTCTCTTCCTCAGTAAAGACTGAGCAGAAATACCTGTTCAATATGTCAGCTTTACTGTTGTCATCCTCCACGCAGTCCCCATCCTCCCCTTCAGTCTCACTATCCTCCCTTTGTCTTTCTTTTTCACTTATGTAACTGTAAAGGTTTTGTCCCTCTACCCACTGACTTTGCAATGTGTTCTTCTGTCTGAGCTTTGGCTTCCCTACTGACCTCCTGCCTCCCTTTGCTTCTCCTGGTACTTCTCCATCCCCTTCTGCCTGTGTCTTTTGTATTGCCTGAATGCAATCTTTTGGCTTTCACTTTCTTTGCTACCTCTTTGGAAAACCATAATGGTCTCCGCTTCCTTTCTCTTGCTAACCTGCTTAATGCATAATTCTGTTGTTCTTGTAATCCCCATTTTAAATACTGCCCACTGTTCCTCAACCCCTGATTCCTGTCCCATTCCCCTTAATGCCTCTTTCAAGTATCTCCCATTTTCCCAAAGTCTGCCCCCCTAAAATCCAGGATACGTGTTTTTGTGTGGTTTGGTTCTGCTCTTTCTGTAATTTCAAACCATAATGACTGGTGGTCACTGTTCCCCAGGTGCTCCCCCATTGTTACCCCCATCACACTGTCCCTATTTATGAGCACAAGGTCCAGTACTGCCTTCTGCTGAGTTGGTTCCATGACCAGTTGCTTGAAGAAGGCACCCTGAAGGGAGTACAGGATAAATCTGCTCCTAGTTGATGCTGCTACTGGGATGCTCCAGTCCACGTCTGGAATATTGAAGTCTCCAACCAGTACTACCTCACCCTTGCCTGCCATCCTTTGGATGGCTAGCATCAGCTCCCTATCTGTTTCTTCCTCCTGGGCTGGTGGTCTTAGACCACACCTAGCGGATGGCTGTCCCCATTTTCCTTTCCAGCTTAACCCACAGTATCTCTCCCCCATTTTGTTCCTCCTGGATCTCTGTGGCCCTTATGTCATTTTTCACATACAGTGCCACTCCTCCTCCCTTCCTGCCTGCTCTCTCTTCTGAATATGTTGTAGCCAGGTATGGCCATCTCCCAGTCGTGGTTATCATTACACCAAGTTTCAGTGATGGCCACAATGTCCAGGTCTGACTGCACCATGACAGCCTCCAGATCTTCCATCTTGTTGCTAAGGCTCCTGGCATTTGCACACATGGCTTTCCATGATTTGACCTCCCCAGACTGTTTCGCTGTTCTACTCCAGCCCCTTCCTTGGTTGTCCTTTATCCCTGGTTCTCCTTGCTGTCTGCCCTTCTGCTGAATTTTGCCCCTTTTCTGCCTATCCACCTCTTGGGCACTAATCTCCATCTTTTGCACACTGCTTTGACGAGATAGCCACTCCTCTGGTTCACTGTTTCCACTGCTAGCTGTGGGGGGTGAGCAAGTAGGTACCCTCCTTGCTGGCCTGCCAGCCCCCTTTGCTAGTTTAAATGCTTGTCAATGTAGCATTTAAACTTATCATTGAGTGCTTGGATTCCCCTTCAGGATGGATGCAGGCCGTCAGGCTTGAACAAACCTCCATCCCTCCAGGTGGGTCCCCAGTCACCAATGAATCCAAACCCTTCCTCACAGCACCGGTTCTTCAACCATGAGTTAAAGTTCCTGGTGCATGCACTCCTATGCTCTCCCTTGCCTCTCACAGGTAGTACCTCTGAGAAAGTGACAGAATTAGCTACTTGCTTGAGACCCCTCCCCAATTTCCTAAACTCTTCCTGAACTTCCTTTGGCACCCCATTTGCCAGGTCATTAGTACCTAGGTGGATAATGACATCCGGCTCACCCTCCCGTCTTGCCTTTCCAGTGATCCCCAGGATCTTCCTTCCATACCTCCATGCCGTGGCACCTGGTAAGCACCTCACCTCCCTGTCTTCCCCCTCCTGTGTTCCTAGCTGGATCCCTCTTATGATGGAGTCCCCCACCAGGATTCACTTCCTCCTCCTCTGGGGTCCACTGCTTTCCCCGCTGAGGTCACCTCCTTGGCTAACCTCTACATCCTTTCCTTCCACTTCTCTGGGTACCTCTATTTGGTTGTCCTCGTTTGCCAGTGTGGCATTTGAGTTCTTGAAGAATAGGATCTGGGATGTGCCTCTGCCTGACCCGCTTAACCTCCCTGAGCCCACTGTCATCCAAGTGCTCCTCGTTCTCGGCATCCTTTGAGGCAGTTGCATTGGACTGGGTGATGGTACTCCTGACCCAGTTTACTTCTGCTCTGAGTCTGGCTACCTCATCCCACAGTCCAGATAGATGCATGCAGATAGGGCAGCACCTCAGTGTCCAGAAGGTCTGCCTGAATAAACCTGTGTTTCTAACAAGGGGTGGGGTGACATTATAGACCTTGAGAGTGAAGCCTGAGAGTTCTATATGACGTTATCTCCTCCTGAGATGGAAACATTAGCCTTGTTGTGTATGGTTGCTGTGAGGGCATGTATGTCCGTCATGCTCCTTATACCCATAAACTCCATCATAACCCTACACCACACTCAACGCAGATTTTGACAGGGGCCAAAAGGGGATTTGAACCAAAGCTCTCTTGCTTTAAAGATGATCCTGTAAGACCTCAGCTTGTTGGCTGTTCCTCAAAGGGAGGGGGAGCATTAACAAGCAACACCTGGGCCTAATAAATTGAGAGAGGTTGAAAAAAGGGGTATGCTTTGTAGAGTCAGCCCAGTGGTGCAGAGGGCTGAGGTGCCATGTGCATTACCTGCTGCTGTCACTCTAGCAATGTGAGATCAGGAGCAGACTCAGATTGCTGGATATCGGTCAGGTTGGAGAGGACTGAGCATCCAAGGGACTGTTCTCCTCTTGTGGAGGGAGGTTTGTCGGCTCCACCATTGACTTACTAAAAGTGGAGGCTTGGTGGTAGTGTAGGTATGAGCAAAACAGAATGGGAGGAGCCACCAGTTTAGCATTATGTGTGGATGCCTCCACATGGTATCATGACAGGTAGTCCATGGCAGCGGAAAGGGACCAGAAAAGTGGAAATGGAGCAAGCTGGGCTTCATGAAGCCCTGCGCACTCGCTCCCAGACCTGCACTGTCACCGGCCCCCCAAGGGCAATCCAGATTATGAGTACCAGGAGACAGAGGATGACCCTCTCCCTCCTGACCCCACCATGAGGGACAATCCATGGGATAATATGCCCTGGGGACCTGGGGAGACAAACTGGGGGAGTTGGGAATAAGGCTGAAAGCCTGCCCACTGGATACCACAAATGGGAAAAGGCTATAAAAACAAAACTAAAAGGCAGAATCTGTGCTTAAACCTGAATGTAAGACTTTTGTTTTTGTGCTAAAGTAATGCTGAATTTTCATTTAATTTGAACTGATTTCAGAGTGTTTTATTACTGAGTGTTTCCCAAGAAGCCACACTGTTTGCTACTCTGTCACAGTTACTCATGCATCATTTTGTATAGTAGTTTTAATTCATTTAGCTTTGTTCTAACTCTGTCTTGAACTGTGGTTAAAAAATGGTACATAGAGCAAACAGGACAAAATGAACTACATTTACTGTGATTTAAGAAATAGTTATGTGAGCTGGCAACATTTTTAGTAGTCCATCTTTTAACTAACAGTTCACTTGGGGAGTTTCTGGTTTTGCTGATATTGGACCCTATGCACTATCGGGGTGGAGTGGCTATGTGTGCATATCTGGGGTGCACAGCCACTCCACTCCGTACATGCCCCCCATGCAGGATGCACCAAGAGGGGCACACTGTACCTATGTGCCCAATTCCCTGGCCGTGTGAAGAGCAATGTGCCAGGGGTGGGCGAGGGGTGTGCCAGCACTACATGCCATGCACCAAGGTGCGTAGTGCTGGCCACTGGGGTGCACAGGGGGCACAAGTTATGCCAGGGAGAACTCTGCCCCAAGCCCCCTATGCACCCTATGAACACAGTGGGAGTCACCCAACAGGGTGAGTAGTCTGACAACAGGCGAGTAGAGCACCCACACACCGGGGCCATTGCAGACTGACTCCTGGTGCTTCCCACCTGCCCCAGCACACATCAGACTCCCCTGGACACCCCCCACATGGGGCACTGGACATTGATGCTGCTCCCACACCCCCAAATGGCACCACTTGCCCACCCACTTACGGCAGGGTACAGTGCCTCCCCCCACACACCGCCAACTGCCATCCCCTCACCCAGTCCCTGTACACCTGTCAGGTGCCATTGGAGGGCTGGCAGCATTTCCCTCTGCACACCACCACAGTTGCTAGCCCTCGGACATTCGCGGGGTGCACTGCCAACTCTTGCCCCGCCCCATATGGGATCCACTGTGGGTCTGGTCCAGGCATCCAATTGGATGCCTGTCTGGGTCCTCTACTCCACCCCCAGATGCTCTGTGGAGTCCTGTGCACTGGGGGGCAGGTCATGGACAGGAAGTGGTTGGTAGTGAATACCGGCCGGTGCACACCTGTCCGTCGGTGCATAGCTAGGCAGGTGGGGAATGCGCAGTTTCCGTGTATTCCCGCCCACATAGTGCATACGGCCCAATATGAGGAATATGCATTGTACTTGATCATAAGGGATCTTAAGGAAGAACTGAACTGAATCTATAAGTAATTTCTCATAGTAGAAGTTGTTTTTTAAATGTTGGCTCCAGTTCTGCTATTGTACCATCTATTCGGTTCTATGATAGTAACCTCAGTGGTCATTTTTCATTTACACTCTGATGTTAAGTGCCCTTTTAGAACTGTATGATGTAGTGTACATCCATCTCAGCCACAGAGTTCTATAGCAGAACATGGATGGACGCATTGTATTAACAATAGGATAGCTGAGCAAAAACATAAACTACATCATGCAGTTCTAAAATGTCACTTGCTACCTGTGTATAAATCAGAAACATCGATTTAGATAATTTAAAAGCATGTAGAGATGGAACAATAACTCGGTTTGAACCAGTATTTAAAAATCAGCTTCTAAAGGGAACAAGCATTTGTCAATGCCGAATGTTTGCTTGCTGGTATTAGCGTTGGAAATGCAGGAGTTAGACAGATGCAGAATAGGAATGGCAGTGAGGTACTAAACTTCACGCCAACCCCACCTCCATCCTGTAGAGATGGACGGGCATTGGGGTAAGTGTGCAGACACCGACATGTGTTGAGGTGTGCCTTGGGGTGTTTGGCTTTACAGTCACCCCATTCCATAAGGACATATGCTGAAATGAGTGTAGTATAAGAGAATGGGGTGAACTCTGGGGCAGAAGAGACCAAGGTGCACCTCGATGCCTGTCACTGGCTGGGGGGTTGGGGTGGGGCTGGGATAGCATGAGCAGTACATTCGGCAATCCAAAAGCGCACTCTGATGCCCTGTTAGTCTGTACAGAGTGGGACGTTATGGTTATAAATCCTAATGCCCCAGGTGTTTGTTGGTATTTACACTATAAATTTTCAACATGGCCTTTTTGTGACCCCACCTCATGAAAGCATTTGGGACCTCTTCTCATGAAGAACTTTGAGTTCCAACAGCGACTGCGCCATTCTGTGCCACATGTACGAAAACACAGATCGGGCAGGATGTGAAGAATGACAGATGTACCATCCATAGGGAGGTGTGAAGAGATGGCAATGTTTAAAATCTGTAGTGGGAATATTAAAAATGCTTTCACTTCTGAGCATATGTGGAAACTGTGCAACACATGTGCATAAGACAGTCATTTTATGGACTTTCATCACCAAATTTTCAACATACGTATTTTAGGATCTCTGCTCATGAACAGTGTCACTGAGATTTTCTTAATGTGTCCCAAAACACTGATTTCCCACAGCAACCATGCTATTCTGTGCTGGAAGTGCAAAAACGGATTTCGGCCAGGATGTGAAAAATGACAGCTGTACTGTTCATAAGAGGGTGTGGAAAAATGCCAGTGTTGAAAATCTGGAGTGAAAATATTACAGATTTGCGAAGTTATGAGCGTGCATGGAAACTGCACAACGCACGCTCATAACAGTCATTTTATGGCTTTCGTCACAACATTTTCAACATAGGCATTTTAGGACCTCTGCTCATGAACAGTGTCACTGTGATTTTCTTAATGTGACCAAACATTGATTACCCACAGTGACAGCTGTTATGCGCCCGAGTGCAAAATACATGCAAATTCAAGTTACAGCGAACATAACAACTGTGCAATGCGGCTCATAAAACAGTCATTTTTTTGATTTGTTTTCACTAAATTTGCAACATAGACTTTTGAGAGCCCACCTCATGAACACTGGCACTGTCATTTTGTTAATCAATCCTGAAAGGTGATTCCACGCAGTGACCGCAAAATCACCTTTCGGGACTGAATAACGCGATGACAGTGGCTGAATTCATGAGGAGGGGTCTCAATAATCCCATGTTGAAATTTGGTGCCAAAATTCCCATAAATGTCTGAGATATGCACCAAAGTTGAAAAAAAAAACATTTATGCCATTATACAGCTTACTGGCATTTCTTCAGTTTGTGGTCAGCTTTGAAGAGTGCGGACGTGTTCCCAGTCCACCGAAGATCATCGTGCTGGGTTCTGGAGGTAAGTATGGGGTGAGGGGGGTGTGAGGAGGCAGGGTGCACAGAGGGTGGGTGCGGGTTGAGGGAGGGGCCACGGACTCAACGAGGGACTGTTTTCTGTTTTGCAGGTCTTAAAAAAAAAAAAAAAAAAGCAAACATTGCAGGATTTTTTACAGGGACATTTGCACACTGAGGTGGCTTCCAGCGTGCCACCTGGTGTTTTTGGGGGCTGTAGCCGATGGGTGACTGGGCACCTGTCGGTCTATCTGGAGGCAAGAGCCAAGGGGATTGGGCACCCCCCTCGCACAAATCCACTTTGGGATATTATGCCAATGGGGCGTGGCTCTCATTGGCAAATTAAACCGGAAGGGGAATTGAAGCCAATGGGGATTGGGCCCCTGTTAGCAAATAAAGACTGTTTTGGGGGCACATGATGCCAATGAGGATTGGTACCCGGCACTGGGGCTGTGTAATAGAGTTTGTAAACATGGCGGAGGCTTGCCGCCATGTTCACAAACCTTATTACACTAGTCAAAGGTACTCTTGCAATTATAGTCACCCCTCACTGCAGTGGAATGGCTAACGCTGCAATGACTATGGCCCTGATTGCTGTGCAAAAACATTTTAACTTGGTGGCACTTTTGGAAACCAGTGTCATCAGCATACTCTGCCTCCATTGGTCCACCAATGCTAAGACCCCAAATGCAGTGCCTATGTTGGCTGCCACAGTGCCGCACCTCCACAACCCGCTTCTCTCCTAAGCTGCCACATAATGTGTCTTGTGCACGCGCGCAAGCAAATATAAAAATGACTTACAGTTTTAGTACAGTTTTCCTTTGATAAGACACTGGACTATATACTGTTCTACAACAGTAGTAACGTAGCTACTATGGTACAATAGTACTCTGACATCACTACTGGGGTACAACAGCTGCTGGAATTGTATGGTTTCTCTATATATAATGGCATCATTGCTTTAAACAGTTATAGTACCAGTGCACCCTCTCCAAATGCTGCTCAAAACAGCCTGCAAATCATTTAATGTTATTGTATTTTCTTACTGTCTGTCTTCATACCATTTTAATGGGGGTTCTTGGTCTAATTTTTTGATCAACTCATGATTAGCTGGGCCACCAATGGCAAGGTGAGCTCCTCGTGGGTCAGGTGCCGACACTTTCAGTTTTAATATGCCAATGTGAGCTGAAATCCGACTGCTTTCTCTATTTTGTCTTGGTGTGAAAACTACTCTCTGGCTACTATTTTACCCTCATGGGTGATGCAACCTGCACAAGCACAGATAAATCATTTATCACACAAGGTTCCCTCTGCATATTTCATTTATGCAATAGGACAACACCTTGTGTAATGTATTTCTGAAACTTAAAAAAATGTGTAAAAGTTTGTGGGTTTATTTTATGAACTAGTGATATTGTGTGTTCCCCCATCCTGGTTGCCATAGCAGTAGACATGGGCACAGTATCTTGATGATGAGCTGACGCTGGCACATGGTAGTTCATTTGTGATGCAGAACTTCTACAGAAATTACAAACCACCATCACAGAAGTTATGCAGCAAATGGTAACCCAGCCACAAACCTGGTCCCAAAGTGCTGAAGCAAAAACGGGGCCTTGGTTATGTAGCTGTATAAATCCCACCCGCGCCCTTCCTCTGCATGGTCTCCTGCCCCCACCCTCTAACCCCATCTATCACAATACTTGTTAAAAAAAAAAAAAAAATCCCTTAACATTTTCTGCTCTTATCACACCCTCTTCACCCCCACACCCACCCCGACCCCCTTTCAGCAACAACCACCCCATACCCCTTACACCCCTCACTTACCTGTCTGATGAATTCCTCCAACAACTGGAATGTCCTGTTGCTTCCAGTGCTGACCACAAACTGACTGAAAACAAGATACACTTGGTTAATGGCTTTTTTATGTGTTTTTAACTTTTACTCATAACTTGTTGTTTTTTTATATTTTTGCCCCAAATTTTCAGTATGACCTTTTTTTAACCCACCTCGTGTACTAGGTAGGTAACATTTTTCATGTCTCCCTGAAACTTGATTTTGCAGTTGCTCTGCGAAATCCCAATTCAGATGGGATTTCAAAAATATGACCTACCTAGTTCATGAGGCGGGGGTCACAAAAAGGTTATATTGAAAATGTAGGGGTCAAAATGTCAAAAAAAAAGTTCTGAGGACATATTGAATTTTTTTCAAGGTTTACTTACCACTTTGTGATTTCTGCAGAGTTTGCGCCCAAATTATCAAATTAGCCCTCTTGTTACCCCACCTCATTGACATGACAGGTGTCATTTTTCAAATTCCCACCAAAACATGTTTTTGTAATTGCTCTGTGAAATCATCTTTCAGACCAGATCATACAGTGGGTTCACAAAATGACTATGTTGAAAATTTGGGACCAAGATAACAAAAAAAAGCAAACAGCAAAATGTATGAGGGAAGACAGAATTTTTCAGTATTTACCCATAGCTTGGGATTTTTGCAGATTTTGGACCCCAATGTGCAACATAGTACCTAACGAATGTGATCTTGGTATTATAGTTAATAATTCACTGTCATTTCCCTCGCATTGTAAAAAAGTTGTTCAAACCTCAAATAGATTGTTATAGAATACAAATAATTATTTTATTTCTAGAAATGAACAGTGTAACTTACCATTGTACAGAACCTACTTTAGACCTTTCCTAGACTACGGGTCTCCTTTTAGGTCACCATACCTGAAAGGTGATATTAAGTTGATTGAGAGTGATCAGAGGAGAGTTACCACAATTATTCCTCGACTCAGTAATATGACCTATGAGAATCATTTATTGGAGTTAGACTTGGTCTCCCCCGAGCACAGGAGACTATGTGGTGACTTGTAACTTGTTCCTATTTAAGATTGTACATGATCCAGATTTAATGGGTCAGTGTGGTCTGTCTTTTAGTGATAGACCCTTCTACTTACTAACATACTAACATACTAAAATGCCAGCAGAATAGGCCTAATGGTCTTTCATGTCTGCTCGTTTGGTCAGCCTCCACCCTGGGTGCTGACCTTGCTGCCCCCCTCGCCTCCTCTGGCTTCTCCCTTCCCAGTTCCGGATATTCTTGCTGAATTGGATTTTGCTTCCAGAACCCTTCCCCTGTACCTGTCCCACCCCCACTTGAACCCCTCCACTGTCTCTGCCTCCACCAGCCCCCTAGGCAGTGCATTCCATGGCTCCACCACCCTCTCAGTGAAGTAGCACCTCCTCCTTTCTCCCCTGAATCTTCCCCCCTCCAGCTTCCACCCATGCCCTCTAGTGGCCCCTCCTCCTTCCTTCAAAGCACCCTGACTGTTTCTCCCCTATTTACCCTCTTCATGTACCTGAAGACCTCTATCATGTCCCCCCAGTCCCTTCTCTCTTCCAATGTGTACATATTTAGCTCTTCGAGCCTCTCCTCATAGGTCCTGTCCCCCAAGCCCCAAATCATTTTGGTTGCCCTCCTCTGGACCCTCTCCAGGAGGGTAATGTCCCTCTTTAAGTGTGGCCTCCAAAACTGCACGCAGTACTCAAGGTGCAGCCTCACCAAGCAGTTATACAAAGGGAGTATCACTTCCCTCCTTCTGGAGGTGATCCCCCTAGCGATGCATCCCAGCATCCTGTTGGCCTTGGCCGCTGCCCTCCTACAAGTCTCAGAGTTGTTCATCTTGACATCTACCACCACACCCAGGTCCTTCTCAGCCATCGAGACTTGTAGAATTTCCCCCGCCAGGGTGTACACTTGGCCTGGGTTTCTGGCCCCCAGGTGGAGTATCTTGCATTTCCCTGCATTGAACCTCAGCTTCCACTTTCTAGACCATCTTTCCAGAGCTTCCAGGTCCCCTGTAGGGCCACCTCCCTCCCTCCTCCCCATCCACCACCCCCAGTTTTGAGTCATCCTAAAGAGACTCATCTCCTCTTGATTCCTGTCCTTATGTCAGAGATGTAGGCGTTGAAGAGGAGGGGCCCAAGGACTGATCCCTGTGGGACCCCGCTAATGACCCTCCTTGGGATGAGACTATCCCACCAACTACGACCCTCTGGGTCTGGTCCTGGAGCCAATTGCCTATCCATCTGATTATCTGGTTCCCCACCCCCATTTCTCCCAGCTTATCCAACAGGCCCACGTGAGGAACAGAGTTAAATGCCTTGCTGAAGTCTAGAAAGAGGACGTCCACTGGTCTACCCAGGTCCAAGGCACTCATCACCCAGTCATAGAACTCTACAAGGTTTGTCTGACATGATTTCCCTGGGATGAATCCATGCTGTCTATTGTCCAGGCACCCTGACTTTTCCAGGTCCCCCCTAGCCTCTCCTTGACAATGCCCTCCATCACCTTGCCCACCACCGATGTCAGGCTGACAGGCCTGTAGTTCCCTGCCACCTCCCTTGATCCCCCCTTGTGGATAGGCACTATATTTGCCACCTTCCAGTCCTGGGGCACCCACCCTGTCCTCAGTGAGATGGTGAAAAGCTCCACCAGGGGTTTCACCAGGGCATCTGCAAGTTCCTTCAGCACTCTGGGATGTAATTTATCCGGCCCCGGTGCTTTCTCTGTCTTAAGGGAGCTGAGGGCTTCCCTCACTCTCTCTGCTGTGATTTCCACTTCCGGTACCTCTTCTCCCTGCTTAGCCCTCCCCTCCTGCCAGTGATGCCTCCCCCTCTCCCCAGACCCGCTGATCGGTAAGGGTCCCCCCTTCTCAGTATCTCTGTCTCCTCCCATGTATGATGCAGCACCATTTTCCTTGGTGAAAACTGAGGTGAAGTACTCATTTAGTACCTCAGCCTGCTCCCCCGGGTCTTGTGCCCATCTCTCCCCTGATTTAATCCTGCTAATCTGCCCCTTCACCCTTCGTTTTTCCCCAATGTATCTGAAGAACCCCTTGTTCCCTCTCCTAATTTCCCTGGCCAGGTTCTGCTCCTTCCTTGCCTTAGTCGCCCTCACCACCCTTGTGGCCCTTCTAGCCATCAGCTCATACTCCCCTTGATCCCTTTCACTCCTTGAGCACTTGAATTGCCTATAGGCTGCCTTCTTTCCCTGCACCACCTCCTGGACCTCCCTGGTCCACCAGCAGGATTTTCGGGCCCACGCATTTCTCTTACTTGCACAGGTGCTGGTAGCATCCTGTACCCCTCTCCTGATGATTTCCACCTACTATCAGCGTCCATGTCTGACCCAATCACATCCAAATGCTCCTTAAGGATCCTTCCCATTTCCTTAATCTGTCCCCCTGAAGTCAGTTACCTCCATCTTTGTGCAGCCTTCTAGCCCTCCTAGGTCCAGGCAGAACCAGACCGTGGCATGGTCACTCCCCGCCAATGGGTCCCTTACCTCCAGGCCCCCAATCTGGTTATTGTCTGCCAGGACCACATCCAGTACCCGCACCTCCCTGGTTGGTTCCCCCACCTGCTGAGTTAGGAACGCGTCCTGAAAGACATCCAACAACCTCTGTTCCCTGGTCACAGAGGATGTCATAGTCTCCCAGTCTGTTCCTGGCATGTTTAAGTCCCCCAACACCACCACTGTTCCTCTGCCCAGTCTGGAGTGTCTCCCAACATCTGCCACCAAACTCTCCTCCAGCTCCTCCGCCAGGGCAAGGGGTCTATACACCACTCCTATTTTTGCTCTCTTGCCCCCCCTTGTTATCAAGGTGACCCAAATGGCCTCCATGGTTCCCTCCACCTCCTCTACTCCCCCTATGCCAATGCAGTTTTTGACTATCATTGCTACCCCTCCTCCCCTTCCCTCCCTCCTGTCCTTCCTGAACATAGTGTAACCCTCCAGGTTCAGGTCCCAGTCGTGTCCTGCAGTGGCCCAGGTCTCAGTGACCGCTGCCACATCCACTGCTCCCTCAGTTAGCATCACCTGGAGCTCAGGCATTTTATTTCCCAAGCTCCTGGCATTTAGCAGGACTACCTTCCACCCTTTCCCTATACTTCCATTTCCCCTGCTCGTGTTCCCATGGGGATTCTGTTTTCCCCTGGTCTGCACTTTACCAGTTGGCCTTTTCCCACAATCCTCCAGCTCCCCAGAGGGGTGGAGACAGAGTCCCTCCTTTATCGGCACCCCCTTGACAGCCTTTTCTCCCATCCCTCCCCCCTTCACAAGTTTACTTAAGATCACATAATAAACAACTGAAGGTACAGAACTCGTACTGAGAAATGTGTTCATTATTTTAGTATTAGGGCATCCAAAGTTTGGAATGCATTACCTTAGGACTTAATTGATACTACATTGTTTAATAAATTTAAACTTGAGCTAGATAAGTACTTACGGTCAAAATCTTCTTAACACAATTTGCCCACTAGGAGTGGGAGATGTACTTGATGGGCATTGGCCTTTTCTGTATAATGTTAACTAAGTAACTAAATAGCCAATTTCTTACCCCACATGAAAAAATATGACCGGTGTCATTTTCCAAATTACCCTGTTAAACATGTTTTCACAGTCACTGCGAAATCACCTTTTGGACAGGATTTAAAAAGTCCTACCTGCCTTGATCATAAAGTGGGATCATAAAAAGACTATGGCCCCCATATTCACAGCTGGTGAGTATGTGGCCAGCTCTGATCAACATTACGTTAGCACGCTCTGACCAGAGCATGCTACCTATATGAATGCGGGTCTCTAGCAGCACATAATGACTGTACGCTGCACTGTTACTGTCTCAGACTGAACATGTGACACTAACCTGAATAAGACTGGTCTAAACATTTGAATATGGGGATCCAGTTGAAAATTTGGGATCAAAATGTGAAAAAAAAACCAACGAAGCTGTGAATAAGCGTAGCATTTTTCTATTTACTCATAGCTTTCTTATTTTTGCACATTTAAAAAAAAAAAAAACAACTTCCAACTGCATACTTTCCTGCCCATACCCTCCATTAGTGTCCTCCAACTAATCTAGGTAAATACATTTTAAAAATGGGTAAAATGCAATTGTAATTGTACCTCCCGGGTCGTGCCTGAAAATAGTCACTTGCTGGCTAGTGCACCTACCCGGTTAACAAAAACTAAATAAATAAATAAATAAAATTATAAAAATGGATAAATGCAAACCTTACTGAAAGCAAGGCGTTTTACCTCATCTGGCCTATTCAGAGTAAATACACTGTAAAATGTGTAAAAGAAGGACCCCACTTAAAACAGCCCAGTATATTACACCTCAGCATGGCTATCCTGGGTAAATACACTGTAAAACTACTGCTGGTAAAATGAGGACCCCACTTAAAATGAGACATAGCATCTCCACTGTGCTATCTTGGATAAATATGTTGTAAAACTGTGTAAAAGTTGTACCACACTGAAAATGAGATGCAGCATACCCAGTATGCTATCCTGGATAAATACAGTGTAAAATTTAATTTATTTATTTATGTCTTTGGTAACCAGGTAAGTGCATTGATCCAAAGCACCATTTTCAGTCATGACCTGGGCCACAGATGTGGCTACAAAATAAACAGCAGCAGTAACAATGTACAAAAACAGCAACAGCACAGAGTAACACACGTCATACAGGAATAGGTAACATACCTCAACACAAGGTAAATAACACGTATTGGAAGAAATCAAGCAGATTCACATGCACAAATTTCAGAATTCAAAATTTTACAAAATGCCTACATGCTGTACCAGCTGACGTTAGGCTGAAATAATAAGGTGCATAGAAACTCAGTCTTGTATGAGAATTCCAATAAATGGTTCAGCAGTACTACTGGGAGATCAGAACAGATTCGGAGAGCAGAGTGCAGCAAAGCATGATGCAGGTAAC
The DNA here is from genome assembly GCA_016271365.2 of Neoceratodus forsteri. NCBI lineage: Eukaryota > Metazoa > Chordata > Ceratodontiformes > Ceratodontidae > Neoceratodus > Neoceratodus forsteri. The sequence continues at coordinate 722,117,031 of CM057454.1, forward strand.
AAATGCAAAGGGGAAACAGAGGTGGGGAAAAGCAAACATGTAGGAGGAGGGAGGGGTCCCAACTCGGTAACCCAACTCTAGGAAAAAAAAAATGTGCAAAAGCACAACCCCACTGAAACCAAGATTAGCTGTGCAATGCTGGCTAGCTATATAGCAAAATGATATTGCATATCAGCTGGAGTATCCTGGGTAAATATAACAAAAAAATGTGTTAAAGCAGGACCTCACTGAAAACAAGACATTACTTCCCAGCTTGACTATCCTGGCTAAATACATGGTTAACATATGTAATAAAGGACAAGTGGCTGGTGTCCATGGTATCCTTGACTATTTCCGTAGCCAACAACATATTTCTGAGATCATACTCAAGGAGATTTCAATATAAACTGGCTCTCTCCAGACTTCAGTCCTATCAAAGATGCCATTTCAGACCTTCTTCTCTCAAAAACTCATTAACTCTACCAGATATAACTACAAGACAATGACAAGTACCCTACTGGACTGGATTCTTACCAATTGCCCATACCACATCACAAAAGTGACTGTGCATTCTGATTCTGTCAGTGGCCACTCCTCCATCTCCTGCTCTTGGTCTAATAAGTTTACCAAGCCCTCTCCTCAAAACATCTTTTACAGGGTTCTAAAAGGTGGTCACCTTGAACTACTACAGCAGCACTTATGTAACATCAACTGGTCTGCTCTTGACTCAGCTACTGATGTCAACGTAGTCCTCTAGCACTTCATCTTACACTTCAGTGCTGCCTGTGACACTCATGCACTGCTAAAAAATATGAAGGTGCGTGGCATGACTAACTCTTGAACTACCACAGAGCTCCTTGCCAAGATGAAATCCCGTGACCACCTCTGGCATCTAGCAAAAGCCTCAGGGAATCTAGTAGATGTGCAGGCTTACAAAACAGCAAGGAATGACAGTATTCGTGTCATCCATCAAGCAAAAAGAAAATATCATGGAGAAGTGCTTACCAACGTTTGTGGTGATAGTAAAAACTTCTGGTCAAATGTACAGGATGTCACTGGAAAAAACCCAAAGGTGGCACCCTCTGTGCTTAATGTCAACAGAACCCCTACCATGGACCCTCTGGCTAGTGCCAATATTTTCAATGATGCCTTCATGGACCTGAGCAGCATCCTCCCACCTGACTTCTTCGAGGAGACTGCTGCAAGTTTTATGCAGCAGCAGGTTGATAGGCTCCAATCCATTCCTCCCTTCTACTTCAAAACAGTACCTGTGTTCCTGGTTAGAAGATACCTTAACAAAGTTCTGGGCAAATCAAGGCATGGTGGTGACTCTCTGGGCCTGAAACTTATTGCTGTAACTCTGGAAGAAGTACTGCTTCCTATCACAAAGCTCCTCAACCTCTCGCTATGTCTATCATAGTTCCTGGATATCTGGAAATCAGCTATGGTAAGCCCTATAAACAAATCTGGTGATTATGCCATATATTCTAACTACAGGCCAATTTCAATCCTTTCCCCTCTGTCAGAAGTGCTGGAGTACGAAGTTGCAGACCAGCTTATAGCCTATCTTGAAAAATACTCCATTCTTTGCCCACAGCAACATGGTTTCAGAAAAAGGCATAGCACCACCTCCGTCCTTTTATAATTTACTGTTTTCATTCACCAAATACTTGATCAAAGGAGCCTTGTGGGTGCAGCCTTCATTGATCTAACAAAGGCCTTTGACACTGTGAATCATTCACTCCTACTATAGCAACTGTCTGTAACTGGTTTATCAGATGATACTTTGCTCTAGTTCAAAAATGATCTTGCAGATTGCTCCCAGTGGGTGAAAATCTCAAATGCCTCCTCTGACCAATGCGTTGTCCGCTCTGGTGTGCCACAAGGATCCATCCTAGGTCCCGTTCTGTTCAGTTTATTTCTCAATAATTTACCTCGCAGCTGATACCAATGGATCCTTTTGTACGCCAATGATGCTGTCATCTTCACAAACCACCCTAACCTTACTCTACTTGAACAACACCTACAACTCAGCTTTTAGGAAGTTGAAGAGTGGTTCAGTGATCATAAACTGGTTCTGAACTATAAAAAACTAAGGTGATGATGTTCAGCACTTCTCGCAACAAGCATACATCACATGCCCTAACAATAAGAAAACACCTTGGAGTCTCTCTTGAACAAGTTCAGCACTTCAAATACTTGGGAGTCACTTTGGATAACCACCTCTCCTACTCTCAACACATAGATAATGTTGCCAAGGCCATTAATATATGGATTGGACTACTATACCAGCACAAGCGTTGCTTGACACCTGAAGCACTCAGACTGGTACTTCACAGCTCGGTCTTATTAATTATTGATTATGGTTTGGTTATAAATGGTTCAGCCACCCCCACCTCTCTTAGAAGGATAACTGTTGCACTCAGTAAGGCGTGCAGGTTTCTAAATGGTTCTGCTCACCTTACCCACACTTGCGATTTTTATGCGCTCTCAGGCTGGCTCCAAATTAGTGGATGAATTACATATCAAATTTGTTTACTAGCCAGAAAAGCACTACTTGGGCTCATGCCCTCTGGGCAGCTCCCAGAACACTCGTGCTTCAGCCAACCAACTATTCCTTATTCCCAGATGTCGGGCTTTCGCAAGGACAACGGTCTTTCTCCTACAGAACACTATTATGGCTCAATGCATTGGACTCTGAAATATCATCTCTACCCATGCTTGGCCAGTTCAAATGCCTGCTCTGCCAGCATTTCATATCTATAGTAACAGCCCCTGTGATTGCTTCACCTAAATGGCCATCTATTGTGTCTGTCTCTACTCATTTCTAGTGCAGCCTCTAGCTCTCTAAGACTTCCCCTCCCACACCGTAACACATCTATCTTCTGTCCTTCTCACCCATCACACCAGGTATTTGCTGTCCTTTTCCTGGGATCACCCTCCCAGAATAAGCTTTCCCATCTTTTCCCACCATTTTGCTTTGCAACAAGGCCTTTGGCTGCTTCTTCTCATCTACCCATCATTCCAACTTCTCCCCTCTTTCACTACTGTCACCCTACTTCCTACCTGTACTTATTCTCTGACTCCAATTGTAATGTCTTGGTGTAATAAGTGATGATTAGATTTAACGTCCTACTACAATTTCTGATGTTGTTCTTGTTTTTATTGCCTGCTTAGATATCCAATGTTAGTCTTCTGTTTTATGTTTGCAACCCTCCCCACTGACGTGGAACCTTTGTAAATGAGCACTTTGCACTCAAATTTATTAATCCAAGATTGAATAAATAAATAAAATATCCGAACTGCACTGAAAATAGCACATTACATCTCAGCTGGCCTATCCTGGGTAAATACTTTATAAAAATGTGTAAAAGCAGGACCTCCACTAAAAATGAAATGCAATTCCTCTTTTGTACTATCCTGGATAACTACAGTACAAAAATATGTAACCGTAGGACTCCAATGAGATATTGCCTGTCAGCTGGCCTATCCTGGGTAAATACATTGTAAAAATAGGTAAAAGCAGAACCCCACTGTAAATGAGATATTGCATCTCAGCTTGACTATCATCAGTAAACATATTGCAAAAATATGTAAAAGCAGGACCCAACTGAAAGTGAGATAATGCATCTTAGCTGGGCTATCTTGGGTGAATACAGTGTAAAAGTGGGGAAAAGTAGGACCCCAGTGAAAAAGAGATATTGCATCTCTGCTGGGCTATCCTGGGCAAATACACTGCAGAAATGGGTAAAAACAGGATCCCATTGAAAATGAGATATTGCATCTCAGCTGGACTGTCCTGGGTAAATAGATGGTAAAAATTGGTGAAAGCAGACCTTACTGAAAATGAATTTTGTCTCGTCTGGGCTATCCTGGTGAAATACAGTTTCAAAATGGCTTAAAGCATGATCATACTGAAAACAAGATATTGCATCTTAGCTGGGCTATCCTGGCTAAAACAGTGTAAAAATGGATAAAACAAGACCCTACTGAAAATGAGATATTGCCTGTCAATTATACTATCTGGGCTAAAAATATAGCAAAAAGATGTTGGGCCGGATTTTCAAATGTTGGTGCAGGGTTTGCATCCCGCCCTGTGACACAGGACTTTAACATCTGTGATGTGCCAACCTTCTTTGCTGCAACTGCACCTGATTTTCAAAACTCAGGTGCAGTTGTGATGTTTTATACAGTTTATAGCAGCTTGCGCCAATGCTCTGGTGCAAGCACCGTGTAATAGCCTCCCAGGGGTGGCACACACTAGACCACAAAACCATGGTTTAAGGAGGGACACCCAGTGCAAGGGCTCATCAACAGGGGACTGCCACAAGCTCCGTGTGCCATTTGTTTGGCGCACCAGGGGCTTGCTGCATCCCCGGAGCTCTGAAAATCTGGCCCATTGTTTCACAGCAGTCCTGCCCTGTAATTGTAAAAATGGGTAAAAGCAGGATGTCCCTGAAAATGAGATATTGCCTGTCAGCTGGACTGCCCTGGGTAAATATATTTTAAAAATGATTTAAAGTAGACCTTACTGAAAACAAGGAATTTCATCTTATCTGGGCTGTCCTTGGTAAATTCAGAGTAAAAATGGCTAAAAGCAGGACCTTACTGAAAACAAGATATTGCCTCTCAACTGGGCTATCCTGGCTAAAACAGTATAAAAATGGGGAAAAAAACAAGACCTACCAAAAATGAGATATTGCCTATCAGCTGCATTATCATGGGTAAATATGTAGTAAAAAGATATTGCTTCTCAGCAGCCCTGTCCTGGGCAAATGCATTGTAAGAATGTGTAAAAGCAGGACCCCACTGAAAACAAGATATTACATCTCATCTGGGCTTTCCTGGCTAAACACATGGTAAAAATGAAGTGTAGAATCTGTGCTGTGCAATTCTAGATAAATAGTGTCAGAATGTGTAAAAGCAGGACCTCTGTGAGGTTTTGCCTGTCAGCTGTCCTGTCCTGGGAAAATAATTTGTAAACATGGGTAAAATGAGGGCCACATTAAAAATGAGATATTGCATCTCAGTCTGGCTATTGTGAATAATTTATATTGCAAAAATGTGTAAAAGCAAAACCCCATTGAAAATGAGAGATTGCATCTTATCTGATCTATCCTGAGAAAAAACATAAAAAAAAAATGGGTAAAGGTAAAACCCAACTGAAAATGAGATACTGCATTCCATGGGGCTTTTGTACATAAATACGTTATTACTGGGGAGTTTTTTTTTCCCATAGGGAAACCTGGTTATAATTTGCCATTATAACCAACTTGTTGTAATGGCAAACACTCGCTAAGTTTCCCTCGCTCCTCGCAAGTGCCATCCAGCTGTCTTCCTGCTGTCCCGCTGAAGATTGCATCACCACCACGACTGTCACGTGCTCTCAGTGGTAAGTCTTTCAAAGCAAAAAAAGGGGTGGGGGTAAAATTCTCATTATAACCCCATACTCAGCCATTATTCTCTAAGTAACAACTGGTAAAAAAAGCAAGACCGCACTGAGAAAAACATTGCATCTCAGCTGTCCTACCCGGGGTAAATATATTGTAAAAATAGCTGAAAGCAGGAAGGACCACACTGAAAATGAGATACAGCATTGCATCTCATATGCTGTATCCTAGAGAAAAGACAGTGTAAAAAAAGTGTAACAGTAGAACCCCAGTGAAAAGTAAATGTTTAATCTTCGCATGTCTGTCCTGGGAATAATACACCATAAAACTAGGTAAAAAGGGCAGAGAATGAGATGTTGCATCTTCGTTGCAACATCCAGGGTAAATACAGTGTGAAAATGTATAAAACCAGCACCCTTTCTGAAATTAGATACTTCATCTCAGTTCGGCTATACTGGGTAAATACATGAAAAAGATGGGTAAAAGTAGGACTCTACAAAAAAACAAACATATTGCATCTCAGATGGATTATCGTACATACATACATTGTACAAATTGGTAAACAATCAAGACTTCATTGAAAACAAGATATTGCATCTCAGCTAAGCTATCCTGGAATCAGCTGCTCTATCCTGATTAATCTCCTAGTGATTTCCCTGCCTTTGGGACTACTCTTTCCTTCCCTGATCCTCCAATAACATTATCCGTGGTGCCTACTGACACAACACCCCCTATCTGTTCCACTGCCAATATCCCTAGTATCTGGTGGTACCTCTAACACCTGCTACACCCTGAACCCCCATCCTAGTCCTAGAATGCCACTGGCACATATTCTCTACTGACCTCCACAGCCAGGCGCCATCTGCCACATGGAAGTCCTGTATCAACATACAAGCAAACTACAACAGAAAGGGGAGGAAGATGAAATAGTTTAAGCAGGAGAGGCACAGTAAGCCAAAGCTTGTTTTCAGGTGTGACCTGGGAGCACAAGAAAGTTAAGTGACTTGCTCAGGGTCACACAGTATGCAAGTGGGGGTTGTGGGATTCAAACTCAGGTCTCCAGTTTGCAGCCCAGTGCCCTTAACCACTGTGCTATACTGCGTAATACACTACTAGCTAGAACTCTAATTAAACCAACGCCCTTTTTGTGCACAACTGTTGTAATATGTGTGTGTGTGTGTGTGTGTGTGTGTGTATTTCTATGTCTATTTACGAACTCGCACACATACGTGGCTGCGTGTATCTGTATGAACACTTGAGGCTGTATTGGGGGCGGGGGGGTGTTATTGTATGTCCAGGGCCAGCAGCACCTGCTTCTACAATTATCTTGCGTAACAGGGTGAAGAGCCTCTGTTTGTCAAATAGAAATGGTGTACTGGCTATTGCCATGAACCCCCTCCCCCCCAAATAAATAAGTCTTTTTCGTTTCAGCCTGTCCTTTATCCTTTTATTTTCTTATCTGCTTTCTTTCTCTGTCAGGGTGGCCAACCTGCTAGAAACCCCAAAAAAAACACTTTGCTGTCCCTTTCTTTATTGTCCCTTTCCCCTACTTGCTGCTACTGTTACGAGAGCGAGCTGCGCCTTATAGTTATGCTCCAGAGCGGGAGGTTTAAAATGAAGACGGCAGTCACACTTTGTATTGAAGCACCAGGTGCACTTTCAGTTAAAAGTAAGGTTGTGCCCTGAAGTGCTCAGCTAAGCGAGCTAGAAATAGAAAAGAAAAGGAGGCCCCAAGGAGAAGAGCTCCGTCTCATGCAACACTCCTTAGGTATGTCAGCGGACAAGTCGCATGCCACAAGATGCAGCTAAAAGAATAAATATGCGGCACAGAATAATTGTTTTCAGAGCAAGATGCTTCATATATATGGACACTGCCACATGAGGTGACTAAATAAAAAGAAGATTGAGCGAGTGCTGCAAGTGCGGCCAGAAAGAATTAATAGATAAATATGGGACACTACCGGCAATGGCAGAGGAAAGCCCTGTAGTATCCCAACTGGAAAAGGTGTGCCCTTTAGTGAGTGCAGTACTGGGGCTGCTTAAATGAAGAAAAAAGAGCTGCAAGTAAAATAAAGGTTGTCAAAAGCAAAAAGGGCCATAATGAAATGTAACCCAATGGCTGAAATCTCAGCCATTGGCTGCTTGGCATTTATGCTGATATTGGCAGTGGCTCAAATAAAAACAACAGGAACCCCTGCACACAAGAAAAGTATGCAGCTAAAGAAGGGTTAAAGATTTAAGAGCCATTTAGATGTTTCTGAACAAAATGAAGAAAACAGAAGAAATAAACAAAGTAATGGGTTTCAGTTTCATGAGCTGGCAGGAGAAGGGAGATAAGGAGCACGCCCTTAATCTCCCCTTCTCCTAGCCGACTCAGAGATGCCTGAGGAATAAAACTGTGGAATAAAAATAAAATTGTTCTACCTGTTTCCTTGGTGAGCTGCATGAATGTGGCTACTATGGGCTGGCAACCCACAGACTAAATGTTTTAATACACAATGGTGGCTGATGAGGTCAGCAAAGTAGGGGGAGCGTCACCCATTAATGAGCACCTGTATGATAAAAAAGTTTTATATGTATTAACCAGCCTACTGTTAATAATGTGATATGTTGTATTAGAGGCTAAGGTCATTACTTAATTTCCACAAATACTATTGGATATGTAAGGTGTTTAGAGAAAGAAATATGTAATGATGAAGCTTAAAGATCTAATCGCATGATTACTGATGTCATCAGTTGGTGGGTATTCAAACCCATCAGCAGGGATACATGAGAGAGAGGTGAGCCAGTGTGTCTCTGGCCACAGAGAGGTGGTGTGTGTGTTTTTCACACCATTCCGAGTTAAAAAAAACTAAGTTAAAGCCTGAGTGGATCCTTAAGAAGCAGAATTAGCTGGAGCAACCCATTTCCAGGCTACTAAGTTGTGCTGTACTAACACCCAATTTTTCTTTCTGTATATAAGTACTTTAATTTGTGCAATTTTTTTATGCACTATACTCCTGCCTGAAAGTGTCTGTTTTATACCCACACCGTAACACTGGTGTTAAAAGTTGGATAACTGGTATCATCAAGGCTGCTTGGGAGGTGTTACCAGTGGGTGCTGTAACTAATACCCAGAAAGATGCCAAAGATGCAGGAGGTTGAGGAGGAGGTCAAACCTATTAATCTGACACATGCCACGGCTGAAAAAAATAGGAGTACTACTTGGACCTGGTCTCGATATTGGAATCGGGTAGAAGAAGAAGAAGACAAATGACAAGACGGAGGAAGAAGATAACGACCCCAGGATGGAGAGAACACTGGATGACCTCAGCGAGCTTCTGAAGTGGCTCTGCCTTCATCAAATAGAGATGGAGCGACAGCGAGATGAGGACAGATGGTAGCGGGATGAGGATTGATGGATACAAGAACAGGACCAGAAGTGACAAGATGAGAAGTGGGCAGACACCATCAAGGCCCTCCAGAACTTAACCACAGGGCAACCAGATTGGACAGTCCCCAGAGACATTAAACAGACTAAACTGACTGAGTTGGATGACACTGAGGTGTATCTGACCACATTTGAGCAGATCGCCCAAATCTATGCATGGCCTCAGGACCAATGGGTAATTAGATTGGTACCCCATTTGTCCAGAAGGGCACAACTAGTGTATAGTCAGCTAAATGGGCAGGATGCCATGAATTATGCCTGGGTAAAGGAAGAGATTCTCAGGAGATATGACGTCAGCACAAAGACCTACAGGCAGTGGTTTAGATCCCAGAAGATGACCACCTATGATACGCCCAGGGAGACGTATGCCCAATTCAAGGACTACTGCTGAAAATGGTTGCAGTCTCCACTAAAACCCTTGAACAGATTATGGAATTGATTGTTATCAAACAATTCATCCAGGTTCTCCCTTCAGATGTACAAGTCTGGGTAAAGGAGCACAAGCTAGAATCAGCTGAGAAGACCATCAAACTCGCTGAAGATTATTTGGCAGCCTGACCAACCAGACCCAGAGGTAATCAAAGTGCCATCTTCCCCACTATGGACTGGGTAAGACCATTTGAAAATACCCAACAGAGACAGTCCAGTTATGGGAGAAGGGATAGATGGGGAGGAATACCTTTATCGGAGATTATCTACCATGGATATCTGGTAAAAGAACATATTGTAAGAAATTGCCCTAACAAAAGAACTGAGCCAGCTCATCTGGCTTTAGTAGCTTTGGGATATGTGGCTATGGTGGGGGTTGGCCAACGCAAACATTGGATCTATTAGACTCTGGTAGCAGACAAACATTAAGAACATACCTTGTACCCAATCCTGATCCTAACCAGTCTGATACCACTGTTATATATGTCCATGTGGATATTCATTAGTACCATACAGCAGCTGTCGATATGGTAGTTAATGAAGAAAAACATCAAATGACGGTGGGATTGGTACCTAGACTGCCTGTACCAGTTATCATAGGACAGTTTTTTCCCCATTTTGAAGAACTGCTGAAAACCACAAAATCTTGTCTAGATGTAGTGACTGTAACTACCAGATAGAAACACAGAATTTGACGGCAGATAAGGACGGCTTGGCCCACCTAGTCGGCCCATTTCCCTACCCAATAGATAAGCTGCAGATCTTAGTTAACCAGCAGCCTACTTCTTTCTACCCCTACCCCCTAGAATTGCCTTATGACTGTCCCATGCATGCTTGAATTCCACCACTGTTTTTGACTCCACAACCTCCTCCGGAAGGCCGTTCCACGCATCCACAACACTCTCTGTGAAAAAATACTTCTATACATTACCTCTGAGCCGCCCCCTCTCTATCTTCAAATTGTGCCCCCGTGTTCTTGCACACCTCTCTTTTTGAAAGATGCTACCCTCTTGGACTTGGTTGATTCCCTTGAGGTACTTGAAAGTTTCTATCATGTCCCCCCTTTCCTCCTTTCCTCAAGGCTATACATATTAAGCTCCTTTAGTCTCTCTTCATATGTGTTCCGGTGCAGACCCTGCACCATTTTAGTTGCCCTCCTCTGGACAGCTTCCATCCTGTCTATGTCCTTGCAGAGATTGGGTCTCCAGAACTGTATGCAGTACTCCAGATGGGGTCTCATCAGCTGTCTGTACAGAGGGATAACAACTTCCTGTTTTCTACTGGTGTTGCCTCTCCTTATGCATCCCAGTATCCCCCCAGTCCTCCTTACTGCCCTCTCAGGCTAAGTTGGCCCAATCAGCCCCTAAATTTTCTTTTGAAGATAGGAGTCCAGGGAAAATTAGCAAATCCCAAAAAGGGAAAAGAAGGGAGAAACAAAAATGGCAGGAAACCAAGGGGCGAGATGTCCTGGATGTGGTCCCAGGTTTACGTGAAGAAGATATAAAGAGTACACAATGGTGTGATATTACCTGTAAACCTTTTTTTGAACAGGTTCAGCAGGCAATAGCAAATCAACAGACTCGTTTTATACTGAAAAATTACGTATTGTATCGTGTTTTCTTTAATCCAGGTACACAGTTAACTGTAGGGCAATTTATGGTACCCAATTTGTATAGGGAAACATTGATACAACTTGCACACAACCTTTCCATGGCTGGTCATGAAGGAAGGGACCATACTTTGAGTAGGTTGTTACACAGGTTTTACTGACCAGGAATCCACCATAATGTAGCTAAGTACTGCCAGGCATCTGCTGAATGCCAATTAGTGGCACAAGGTGAAAGAGATCAAGTACCCTTACAACCCATCCCATATGTCACCACTCCCTTCGAATGAGTTGCCATGGTCATTGCTGGGCCCCTTACCACCAGCTCTAAGGGTAATTGTTTCATTCTTGTGGTCTGCGATTATGCAACCCGATATCCTGAGGCTATACCCCTAAGGACTGCAAAAGCTCCTCGAATAGCTAAGGAGCTGGTGAAAATCTTCAGCCAGATGAGTATACCTCAAGAAATCCTTACAGACTAGGGTAGTAATTTCACCTCTGAAATACTTCGAGAATTGTGTAAACTGCTAGGGGTATCTGCAGTGAGGACCTATCCCTACCATCTTCAAATGGACAGTCTGGTGGAAAGGTTTAACAAAACCCTTAAGACCATGTTGAAAAAGTATGTGGCAGAAGAAAGTACAAACTTGGACAGATATCTCCCGTATCTTCTGTTCGCATACCAAGACGTACCACAGGCCACCACTGTTTTGTCCCCATTTACACTGCTTTATAGAGGAACTCTAGAGGTCCCCTTGTTGTTGTTAAAGAACATTGGGAGGAGCATAAGAATGTGGGGCACACAAACATCTGAGTATATATCCACATTAAGAAAAAGACTGGTTAAATTTGTGAATATGGCACACCAGAATATGACTCCTAGCAAGAACAAAAAAGTGTTTATGATTTGGGACTCAAAGAAAAGCGTTTTACACCAGGTAACCAGGTGTTGTTACTATTGCCTACTACCGAAAACAAGCTCCTCATGAAATGGCAAGGCCCCTTTAAAGTAATGAGGCAGACAGAGGTGGTCAGTTTTGAAATAGAAATGCCGGGAAAGAGACCCATAAGGAATGTATACCATGCAAATCTGTTACATTGTGACCTTCAATGTTATTTTTTCTAGTATTGTGATGAAAGTCAGGAATTTTAGTATCTCAATAATATAACAAATACATTAAAACCCAGTCCACACTTTAATTGCAAATCTTTTATCAGGTTACTGCATTAGCATCCCTTTTGACTCTGAGCAGACCTTGATTTATGCTGTGTGCTGGCCCATAAGTGACTCACAGGTGGCTAGTGCAGGACTTCACAAATAGAAAGACAAACCTCTTCTGTTCCTTAAATCATTAAGGGAGTAGCAAACTCCACCCTTGCTGCTTCACTGGGATTTAATCACTTTTCTTATACAGTACATGTTTCTTGACTTTTACATGAGGGCTACTAGTTTATGACCAGCATCAGAATCGAACAGTTATAGTACCAGTGCACCCCACAATAACACTGAACTATATACTATATAGAGGATAATGTATAGGCATCCATACACAACAAGCCGATGGCTGCATCAAGAGGTTTCTATGGCAACCACAAACATCAAGAGCGAAGAGGAGGAGAACAATAAAGAAAGCAAAGGACAGAATACAGGAGCATGCATACGGTATAATCAACAAAACTAGTAAAAGTGCACTCACGGTATATTTTGAACATGTCTATTGGGCCCAATTGACAGATTTTTTACTTTATGGGACTTCAACTTGTACCCCCCCCCGCCAAGTAAGAGGTGAGATAGGCTGACTCCCATTACAAAATGAGACTAAACGGATCTAGGGTTGGGCAAAATTCTGACAATTTAAATTTTTCTTCTGTGAAATTTCATGAAATTTCCATGAAAAATGTTCAGCATTCAGGCAAAATTGTGATTTCAGCTATTGCTGTATAATTTAAAGAGTATTTATCTCAATTGCACCACATGTGGCATGAATATGCTATCTATACATAAGTGTATCAAGTTTAAAGTCTCCATCTGTAAAGGTGTTATAAGCCTCCAAACTTCCAGACATTTTAAAATTGCATTTCACAGTTATGTAAACTAAATTTGTTTTCCAGTTTGTACCTAGTTGGAATGATGACTTTACCACACCCCACACAGAAGTGTACCAAGTTTCAGATATCTATATTTAAAGATGACTGAGTTATAAGCCTCCAAACTTTCAGAATTTAAAAATTACATTTTGAAATGATGTAACCTTCAGAATGTTAAGCCCCTATAAGTTTAAAATGATAGAAAGGAATATTACCAATTGTGTTAGGTTCATTGACCTTAAATAATAGGCTTTGATGGCCCAGCAGCAAAACATTGTGCTGTCATGCTGATGACCTGGGTTCGTAAGCGAGCCCAGGAAGTCACACCAGGAGGCAGGCCATGGCAGAGACAGCTGCCACTCGGCAGTACATCTTAGTTTGGCAGGACTGATGCTGGGTTCCACCAACTTTGCAACCTCTGTGGGTATACCATGATCACAGTGTTGGAATAGTCACACAGTAAAATGCATGCTGTGGAAATAGCATGAGTAAAAACAACTACATGTACAAAAGAGTGTGGGGATACAGTAGCACTGTACATGTACCTGTTTTCATTCATGCTATTATTCAGTCGGTCACATTTGTCCCCCCCCCCCAACTTTCTCCCTCCCAGAATTTAGAATGGTAAATCCCCCCTGACTTTCTGCCCCCCAACTTTCTCTCTCTCTCCCCCACAGTTTAGAATAGCAAATCCCACCCCAACTTCCCCCTCCTCCTACTTTCTTCCTCCCAGACAGTAAATCCCCCCAACTTGCACAGTCATTTGTTTACACAGTATTGGTGATGCATAGCTGTTGCTGTCAGCATTTTGTCTGCATGTGAATTGACCATGGCATATTTCTTCTTGTGGTCTTCTGACGGACCCACCCCTGAAGCTGGGCCAGGGAATTTGCTCCTGTAGCATGGGAAGCTGTGGCTGTGTGAGTCTGACAGAGGCACCGCCTCCACCAGAGGAGATGGAAGGGGGAAAATGCTGGAGAAAAGCCCAGTAGCCAATGAATGGTGGTTGGTTTCAGCCTGATCTTAGTATATACCAGTGAACAGATTATACCCCTGAGAGATGAGCTGCTGGCCAGGATTAAAAACAATCTGGGGAAAAAAGGAGGCAGTGTATCAGCTCTCTTATATCTTGCTCAACGGCTGGCAAAGTTATAAGTGGCAAAGATTCCAAAATAACATTAGTACTTAACAGTTGAATTTTCATGAGCTTGTGTGAAATTATGGAATGTTGCAATACTTGTGTTGGAACCATATCCATACATTTTGCCCTGTCATACACTTGAGCTGCCACTGTAGAGGAAGGGAGCTCCATAATAAAAGTATCATTGGCCAGGTGTCGGGTCATTATCTTGAGAGATGAACCATGAAGAATAGTCATGGGCATCACTATGCATTAGCCTGAATTCTTACAATATGCCAGCTAACCACTACAGCTCACTGACTTAATGACTTGTGGAAGCACATGCACATGCAGCATTGTTTCTGTACAGTGCCACTAGCTGACTCTTTAACAGCCCTGTAGAAAACAATATATATTTTTACTATTTGAAAAAAACAGTGGCACCAAGTGACATGAAACCTTATAACTAGCTACAACTTAGGCCATTGTGATTGAAGTATCTGGATATCTTACTAATGATGGAGCATGAAGTTAGGCATCACTATTACATAGATAGATAGACAGTGTCAGCAGATAAGGGCCTATGGCCCACCCAGTCTGCCCATTTGAGCTTGTAAGTTCAGTTTATGTTTTCCTAGAAGTCTGTTGCCCCTTACCCCTGACCTCCAGAATTCCTTTGTCTATCCCATGCATTCTTAAATCCCGTGATTGTTTCAGCCCCACCACTTCCTCTGGCAGGGTGTTCCACTTGTCCACCACCCGTTCTGTGAAGAAATTCTTCCTCACGTTTCCTCTGAATTGTCCTCCCTCCAACTTCATCCCATGCCCTCTAGTGCTGGAATATCTTTTTCCCTTAAAAATAGTGTATTCCTGCACCCTGTTCCTCCCTGTAAGATACTTGTATGTCTCTATCATGTCACCTATCTCCCGCCCCTCCTCCAGGGAGTACATATTCAATTCCTTCAACCTGTCCTCACAGGACTTGTGATGCAATCTATGTACCATCTTTGTTGCCCTCCTCTGAACCTTCTCTACCCTGTCTATGTCCTTACGTAGGTAAGGTCTCCAGAACTGTACACTGTACTCCACGTGGGGCCTCACTAGTGTCTTGTATAGTGGAATTATGACCTCCCTTTTTCTGCTGGTGATGCCCCTGCCTATGCATCCCAGCATCCTATTTGCTTTTCCTGCTGCCTTGTCACACTGTTTCCCTACCTTGAGGTCATCAGAGATGATAACCCCAAGATCCCTTTCCTGCTTGGTGCATGCTATTTACTCACCCCACAACTAATATATTGTGCCAGGGTTTTTGTGCCCCATATGCATTATCTTGCACTTCTTTGCATTGAATTTCAACTGCCAAACCCCTGACCATTCTTCAAGTTTCTGCAGGTCTCTTCTCATTCTGTCTACACCCTCTGGTGTGTCTACTCTGTTACAGAGCTTTGAGTCATCAGCTAACAGTGAAATTCTGCCTTCTAGGTCCTGCGCAATGTCACTGATGAAGATGTTGAATAGGACCGGTCCCAGTACTGATCTCTGTGGTACCCCACTGGTCACTCTTCCCTCTGTGGAGTGACAGCCATTTACCACCACCCTCTGTGTCCTGCCACCCAGCCAGTTACCTACCCACCACACTACTGTCCTGCCCACACCCATATTCCCCAGTTTGTGTAATAGTCTTCTATGTGGCACAGCGTCAAAGGCCTTGCTGAAGTCCAGATAGGCCATGTCCACTGCCCTCCCCGATCCACCTCCCTAGTCATCCAGTCAAAAAATTCAATGAGGTTGGTCTGACATGACCTCCCCCTGGTGAAACCATGCTGCCTTGGGTCCTGTAGTCCACTGACAACCAAATATTGAAGGAGTGTTGGAGGGGTGTTGCAGGGCGATGATGCTATTGCAGGTAAGGTGATTCAGTGGTGATAAGTACTGTGTGAAACTTAAATACAACAAGTGGAATTCTAGTAGCATTACTTATCATGTGACCATGCATTTTTGAGCAAATCTTGCCAATTAGTAATTTCTAAAGTATCCACAATACATTTTAACCTACTAAACCACTTTTATCCAGCTTACTAAGATTCTAGGACATATTTACTTTGGTATTGATGCCAGATCTTGACTGTACACTTGTTTATTGCTCCACACAGGTGTGGAGCAATACACATCCAAATATGTTTAACATTTTCACACAATTTAACACATAAATTGTGCAATTTTGAACTCCTGTAACTTACAATGTACACAACCAATTACCTTTCTAATTAGCAGTTTTGATGACTCTTCCATGGAAGCATGTATACAAATTCTCAGTTGTCTAGCTCCAAAGGTGGCATAGTTGTAAGCACAGAAATGTTTTCAGAAATTTTCACTTGAATAATAAATTACCAGATTTTGAGCCCCTATAACTTTTCTGCCCCTGATTCAAAGATCATGAAACTTAGCATCTGTTTAGGAATACTTTCAAACAATATGCTTGCCAAATTTCAGATCTGTAATACTGACTGCATTATGACCAATTACAGAATTTCCGAAAATTTAAAGAAATATTGCAGAATTTTGCAAAATGTCACATAATTTCATGGAATTTCATGAAAATCCCATGACATCATAATTTTCTAATTTTGTCCATCCCTAAATGGATCACAAACTTAAAGATATTACAACAGTTGGGACTAAATGAAAAGGTAGACTTTGTGCCATGTCTGTAACATGCAAGGTCTCTTGTTAATA
The DNA here is from genome assembly GCA_016271365.2 of Neoceratodus forsteri. Classification (NCBI taxonomy): domain Eukaryota; kingdom Metazoa; phylum Chordata; order Ceratodontiformes; family Ceratodontidae; genus Neoceratodus; species Neoceratodus forsteri. The sequence goes on from CM057454.1 coordinate 722,133,809, forward strand.
CCTTCCCAAAATGAAAGGGGAATTCTTTTGTTTTCTCTTTTTTATAAATTGCCTGTGTTGGGAATAATTCTAGTAGGATTCGGTCAGGAATGTCGTGGGACAAAACATAGTGGCACACAACAAAGCAGCTAAAACATCACTGCCTGCAATCTTGGCATGTAATAACATCGCAGACCAAAACCTCATGGGCAGTGCAATTACAGTATGAATAGTTCTGGTGACTAGTGAGTCCCCGATCCCACCCACCGAACGCTGGCCCCAGGAACAGTAATGGCAGCCAGCCCCAGTGTGATGGCCAGTTTCCCCCAACCCACCACCACCACCGATCGCAGGCATCTGTGTCCCAATGCACAGTGCATTGCACTATATCCCTGGTGTCAACAACATTGCATACAATCTTTGAGTACATTGTGAAAACATTTCCAGCACCAGACACCATCAAAGTACATAATACAAACATTGAAGGGAAACCACCCTACCTGTTCATTTAGTTCATGGTGATGAGTATTCCTCTTAGCTTCCAATACAAACCTACAAACTTGATTGTATGATACCCTTACTCTACAAAGCACACTGTCTGCTGCTGAGGCATAAATTGGCAGCCTAGAATCAATAATGGACATGATTAGATTCTGGGCAACTAAACTTCTTGTTTCTTGGTCAAAATTCCTCTTATTTCTATATAAAAGGCCCAATCTCATATTAATTTTCTGAACTTTATGATAGTGATGTGGTAGCACCACTATAGTTAGGGCTTAGGAGTTTCTATGTTAAACCCCAAACTTTGCACTTTAATAGCTTTGCAACAGCTCAACAGATTTGCACAAAATTGTGCATGCAGTGTCTCAGGGGCAAGATCTCTTGACATACCAAGTTTTGTTTCAGTCAGATGTGCAGCTTCTGAGATCTGGATAGCAAAATAGTGAAAATATTAGGGTTGTTTTTCTTTCTTTGTCATCGCCTAGCACCCAGGCAATTTGAAATGTTGCTTTGACATTTTCAGGGTTGAAAGGGCTTGGGCCACAGTGGTGCATTTCACAGGTTTGGTGAAAAAATATTAATCCATTCCAGAGTTAAAAGAATTTGACATTTCTGTTCTGACCATGCTCAGTGTGGTCTTTTGGATAGCTGTTACATATGAAAAAGAATTTAACCTATACAAAAAAAGATTCTGTTTCATATGAGGGTAATCTTTTCTCATGAGAAAAATTATTTTTTCATATGGCTGCAATCTTATTTCTGTTTTTTCCAAAACATTTTTTTAAAAGCCATAAAAATGATAACCTGCAGACACCAATACATGTATCTTGTTAATCATGACCCCTTTAGGTGGATTCTGCAGTTCGTTTTTGGAAAAATAAATCACCCAAAAATGTTTTTAACACATTTAAAAAAAAAAATTTTCATGACCCAAGTTTCTTTTTTCATTTGGCCATATGAAAAAAAGAATAGAGACTTCACATGAAGGAATTTTTTTGTATGAACGACATAACCTCATGAAAAGATCACTTTATACCAAAAAAGAATCAGGACTTAGTTTTCTTTCACATTCTCTTTTTTGTATGAAGCAATATTTTTTTCTTATGAAAGACACAACCTCATGAAAAAAGATCCCTTCATACAAAAAAAGAATTTGAACTTAGTTTTTTTCTCCACATTTCAATGTCAACAAGCCATAACTCCATCAATATATACAATTATGGGACAGTCTGTATATCAAAATAAAGGTTGTAATGAGTACTACAACATTAACACATAACACCCCCCGAAATTTAGGGGCCATATAAAAAAAAAAGTAAAATAAAAAAGTACAATTCCTATAGATTAACATTGCTGCTTCAACAAGCTGTAACTCTGTCAGTCTTTTGAGTTAATGGACAATGTGTATATCAATAGAAAGATATTAATGACTAGTGCAACACTAAGCCCCTAAGGAATAAGAACTGAAAATGGTCTATCCCTTAAAAAAAAAAAGGAAAAAATGACAAGGAAGCACATAATTTGCTTTTGTGGAGGAATGGAAGTGCAAGCAGCCACATACACACATAGATAAATGGAAGCATAGAACTACTTGGCCAAGAGGACCCCACACTTCCATAATCACATTGATGTCTTCATGCAGGTCATCCCAGACTGCACATGCAAAATGTTATGCAATTCCACTGAATGGGACTGAAGCCATTAATATATTTCTATACAGTATACACATCTACATACAGTATTATAGTGGCACAGTAGCACCACTGTAGTTAGGGTTGAGTGGGCTGTTCAACATTAACCCCCTAACTTTGCACCTTAATAGCTTTGCCCCCATTCAACGGAATTGCACAAAGTTTTGCATGCTCAGTCTGGGGGCAAGATCTCTTGATTTGCCAAGTTTCTTTCCACTTGGATGTATGGATACTGAGACCCAGTTTTTAGGAAAAATCGGGTTCTTTTGCTGGTTTTTTTTTGCCATTGCCTACGGCCCAGATGGTTTAACATTTTGTCTGAAATTTTCGGGGGTGGGGGCTTGTTCTGAGCTTGCTCGTAGCGCTTTTGGATAGATGTTTGATACCCTACTGAGCATACTCAGAACCAAAATTTCAAATCTTTCTAACCTGGGAACAGATTAAAAATTTTTTTTACCAAACCAAGTAAAGGCATCATTCTGGGGCAAGCCATTTCTACCCTTAAAATTTCAGACCAAAATTCCAAACCGTCTGGGCAGTAGGTGATGGCAAAAAACAAACTGCAAAACAACCCCGAATTTTCCTAAAATTGCACTAGCTGGATCTTGGAATCCACACCTCTGACTGCAGCAAAACTTGACCAGTCAAGACACCTTGCACCCCCAGAATGTGCAATATAGTCACGGTTGAGTAGGTTGTTTATAATAGTAGACAATAGGGTGGGTACAGACGATTTACTTTGTGTGTGTGTGTCACAAGACGCAGCCGAGTGACTTAACCACACAAAACTGGGTAAATCACCCAATAACTCACACCCTGGAGTGCCTTATTGGAATTATACAATGGACCCATGTGTAAAATACATTTAAGATGGGTTTAAATATGTTTTTCCATAAATACCATTCCTCAGCTGTGGGTTGTGCAGGAGTTACCCACGGTCATGTGACACATTTTGATCAATGAGGTTACAGGATTTTCACACACCATTGTATAATTAATGTTAAACCCCTAACTTTGCACTTTAATAGCTTTGCCCCCATTCAACAGAATTGCACAACGTTTTGCATGTTCAGTCTGGGGGCAAGATCTCTTGATTTGCCAAGTTTCCTTCCACTTGGATGTATGGATTCTGAGATCCAGTTTTTAGGAAAAATTGGGGTTCTTTTGCTGTTATTTTTTTGCCATTGCCTATGGCCCAGATGGTTTAAAATTTTTGTCTGAAATTTTCAGGGGAAGGGCTTGTTCTGAGCTTGCTCAGTAGCGTCTTTTGGATAGATGTTTGATACCCTCCTGAGCATACTCAGAACCAAAATTTCAAATCTTTATAACCTGGGAACAGATTAACATATTTTTTTTCACCAAACCAAGTAAAGGCATCATTTTGGGGCAAGCCATTTCTACCCTTAAAATTTCAGACCAAAATTCCAAACTGTCTGGGCAGTAGGTGATGACAAAAAAAAATGCAAAACAACCCCGAATTTTCCTAAAATTGCACTAGCTGGCTCTTGGAATCCACACATCTGACTGCAGCAAAACTTGGCAAGTCAAGACACCTTGCACCCCCCAGAATGTGCAATATAGTTACGGTTGAGTAGGCTGTTTAAGCAATAAGGCACAACAGGGTGTGGGTTATTGGGGATTTACCCACGCCTTGTGTGTGGTGTCACAAGATGCAGCTGAGTGACTTAACCACACAAAAAGTGGGTAAATCACCCAATAACTCACACCCTGGAGTGCCTTATTGCAATTATACAATGGACCCATGTGTAAAATACATTTAAGATGTGTTTAAATATGTTTTTCCATAAATGCCATTCCTCAGCCGTGGGTTGTGCAGGAGTTACCCACGGTCATGTGACACATTTTGATCAATGAGGTTACAGGATTTTCACACACCATTGTATAATGTTAAACCACTAAATTTGCACCTTAATAGCATTGCCACCGTTCAATAGAATTGCATGAAATTTTGTATAGAGTCTGGGGGTCAAGGTCCCTTGATTTGATATGTTTCATTTCACTCAGATGTGTGGATTCTGAGACCCAGATACTGTGTTTTTAGGAAAAATTAGGGTTTTCTGCTGTTTTTTTGTCATTACCTACAGCCCAGAAGGTTTGGAATTTAGGTCTGAACTTTTCATGGTAGAAAGGACTTGCCCTAAAATAGTGCATTTCCTTTGTTTGGCAAAAAATATTAATCCATTCTAATGTTTCAGTATTGAGCATGCTCAGTAGGGTCTTTTGGATAGGTGTTTGATACCTTACTGAGAATGGATTAATATTTTTTACCAAACCAATGAAATGCACAATTGTTGGACAAGCCCTTTCTGCCCTGAAAATTTCAGATCAAAATTCCAAACCATCTGGGCTGGGAGATAGTGGAGAGTGTCAGACCACTCTTAGAAATACATTTAATGATGCTGCACAAGAATTGCGTAACATGTTATGTCTCCAAAATTACTAATACACAGTGATTGGTGATGGTGTTATATTGTTTGTTAGTCAGTGTTGGTAATGTTTTTTTGACTATTTATTTTAAGTATGTTGCAAGAAAACACTTTTTCTATAAAAAAAAAAAGGGGGGAGCACAGCCCCCCGATTAAGAAAAATGTTGGAGCGTGCCTCTTGCCACTGTTAGCTCAATTGATGAGCTCTGTTCACCCCATGAATTGCGTAGTGTAATGCTTACATGTTGCGCACATCATGCAATTCAGGTTTTGTTTATGCTACACAAGATCGCATGGTCCGACACTCTCCACTATCACCCTGGTCTGTGGATGATGACAAAAGAAACAGCAAAAAAAATTCCTAAAAATGCACTGTATCTTGGAATCCACACACCCAACTGCAGTGAACGGTCTGGAATTTTGATCTGAAATTTTCAGGGTAGAAAAGGCTTGCCACAGAATATCTTTTTCATGGTTTGGTAAAACAATTTTTAATCTGTTCCCAAGTTATACGGATTTCATATTTCATTTCATTTCTGAACATTCTCTGTAGGATATTTTGGATATATGTTTGATGCTCTTCTGAGCATGCTCAGAACTAACATTGAATTAAACTAGTTTAATTAAATTTAACTGAAATTAATCCAGAAGGTGGTCGGCGGCTACTGGCATGAGGACCCTAAAAAATAAATCTTCATTTTGATAATTATCTCAAGATGTTTAATATATCATAACAGGCTGCAAATATTGAATATGCACATTCTGTGTAACAGCAGGAATCATAATTGTAATACAGTAAAAAGAAATTTGCACCCACCCACACACACATACACACAAACTATGTCACACACTGGCACTCATCTCAGATGGTAAGTTTCCTATATACAATGAACAATCCATTAATGCTAACATTATTGCAGAAGGCCAAACAAAGTGAAATGAGAGTATGGCTACAAAAAAAAAAAACGAAAAAAGCATGCTGCATTTTGACATTCATCTAAAGTAGAACACTCTTTGTAAGCTTGATTACGTGAATTTCCATTGCATAACCACCCTGACTGTCACTTAAATCAAAATTGATGAACCAGCATCAATATGCTATGAATGAAAATAGAAACATTGATTAAAATAAAAATAGAACATTACTGTGACTGCTTGAAAGTCAGAGAAATCAGGAAGATAAATTACAGTTTAACATTTACTCCATTACAGTGCTTACTCTGCTGCTCACAACTCTGAATAAGAAGTTGTACTTGTATAAATGACACTCAGTTATTCACATAAATAAAACAACATTATGAATGGGTCAAGATTAATAGCTTACTGCACTTATTAATTACTGTATTTTACAGTGGGTCAGGATGTGCATCATTACCTACCTGGTGTGAAATTGAAATGAACATAGCCAGAGCACTTGGTCCATAGTTCTGAATTCAAAAATAGAGGGTTACAGGAAAACTACACCTTCACATCATTTACATTTTATTTGTTTCCATACCAACAGACAACTCCTGTCCTGTAGCTGTTAGGGCTATATACAGAGAGGGTTGTGGATGCATGGAACGGCCTTCCGGAGGAGGTTGTGGAGTCAAAATCAGTGGTGGAATTCAAGCATGCATGGGATAGTCATAAGGCAATTCTGGGGGGTGGGGGTAGGAAGAAGTAGGCTGCTGGTTAACTAGGATCTGCAGCTTATCCAGTAGGTAGGGAAATGGGCAGACTGGGTGGGCCAAGCGGTCCTTATCTGCTGTCAAATTCTATGTTTCTATGTTTCTATATGTGCTACCTTTTTTTTTTTTGCAGTTAATTTCTTTCTTTCTTCTGGGGCAGCACACCTTCAAACCTGATCCCCAGCCCCATCCCCCACTCACGGCCTACCTTCCGCTGTCCTCCATGACTTGCCCCCATGGCAGGAGGTGGGGATCCCTCAACCCACCGGAACAGATCTGGTGCAGAGGTTACCGCTATTCACAGGAGCAAGACTGTGCGAATTGGCTGTTATTGTGCCATGCCCAGGACTCTCTTCACTTTTTCTCCTCTTAGGAGAGGAGGTGTGCAATGACGCCCTAAGAGAGCACAAACACATCCGCATGCGCTTCTCCAAGCATCTGCCTCCTCTCCTCTCTAACAGTCAGTGTGCTGTCCCCCAGCCACCACTAGGGGCCAGTCAACACTGACTGCTGGTGGCACCCCTCCCTGAAGAAGGAAAGCAGTCCTTCAGATGCTTGATCCTTCTCCTCCTCTGCTGACCCCTGGTGGCCTGTGCTCATTCCCGAACATGGGTCATCAGCATAGCACGAGGTAAGGTGTCCAGTGCCTCAGCCCTCAGTGCCACTGGGCCAGCACTATATATGTTACCTTTAGTTTGTTTTCACTGCTTGTGGTAGCCCCTGTTACTGCCCTGGCGGTCTCCATTTCATGGTTGTTGAAATCTCATTGTCCATGAGAACTGCATTAGCATATGAGAACATGATGTCAGAGCAACCATTTGTATCATGTATCTATATGCTGAAAGAACAAATATCCTGCAAAAACTCTCTGGAAACACACACACTGAATGAAGTTTAAAGGGAAAATCCCTGCATTACAACTCAGATAGTTTGCAAAGCTCACTGAAAGTAAAAGTGTGGTATTTCATACCTTCTTGCAGCTTTTTCTTTGAAGACTAATTAAGCAGACAGGCATACTGGGGACTTTAAAGGTTGATTATGCATCATGTTCTCATATGATAATGCAGCTCTCAGGGACAATGAAATTTCAACAATCACCAACTGGAGCCTTCCAGAATAGTTGCAGGGCTTAGTATGAAGTGTGAGAACAAACTAAGGCAGTTGCATGCATCTCTAACAGCTACATGAAAAGAGTTGTCTGTTGACATGGAAACAAAGTTTAAAAGTTATGAGGGTGTAGTTTTCCTTTAAAACTGCAGTACTATTAGTAGTAGCCACAGATACTATTCTTCTTAGCGATAAGCACTTGGGTCCACTGAAAGCTGTACTCCTTTAAGTGGATTAGGGTGCTCACCCCAGCACCACTTCTTTCTTCCCCACCAAGTCGTCCTCCTGGCAATTTCAGCCAATATACTATAAATGCTGCATGTCATGTTTGTAAGGGCAGTCATAAAATGACAATCTTGAAAATTTGTGGTCAAAATTAAATTAAGAAATAAAGAGCGAATGTGTGAAGAGTGAATGTGTAAAGAGTGAATGTGCCAAGCCTTGCACTTCTGTGGGCAGATGGAGTCATCCCACGGCACAGGGCTGAAAGGGTTCTGCACATCTGCACTTGTACACACAGGTCCCAAAGGGACCTGCATGAATGAGAATATGATACTGTTATCTCAAACAGAAAAGAAATTCTCTGCAAAAAAAAACTTTGTTAATGCACCGGTTAGGGTAACATAATACCACAAAAGTAAGGAAATGTGGTGTTATGGTTTCCAACCTTAACTCCCCACCCCCCAAGCAGCAAAAGGAAAAAAACATTAGGGTTTGGGGTCTCCAAAGTCTTGGTGAATCAGTGATGGGATCTTCCTTGGGGTTGTCAACCCTAATACTTACCCCACTCCTGGAGCAGACAAAATTTCACATGATCTCATTTCTTTATACAGGGCTCACAGGGCCCTGTGTGAGGAAAGCTACAACAAATTGTGTTGGCAGCACGTGGCAAGACACACTTTTCTACATCTGAAGAGAGGCATTGGCTTGGAGATGTACCTTTTTCTTTGGACTGGAGGCTATGGGCTGCGTGGGTGAGTACTATGGCTGAACAAGCCCAAGGAAGACCACACCACTGATTCACCAAGACTCCAGAGACCCTAAAACCTAATGTTTTTTCCTTTTGCTGCTTGGGGGGTTGGGAGTTAAGGCTGGAAACTCTAATACTACATTTTCCTACTTTTATGGCATTAAGTTACCCTAACCTGTGCATTAATAAAGTTTTTTGCAAAGAATTCTAATATAAATAAACTATCATTTTTCTTACTTGATGTCAAGTTCATGTCCCACAAATCCATCTACAGTGGACCTGCCATTGCAGCTATTTTTTTTTTTTTGCTGTATTTATTTCTCTCCTCCTGGGAAGCCCCATTCAGCCCGACTGGCCCCCCCAGCCCTAACACCTGGAATTACTGGGGTTTACCATATGCCTGGCCTGGGAGCAGTGCCTGCGGAGGGTCAGGCATCACCCTGCTGCCAGGTGTTTCTCCTCCATTTTTTGCCCCAATTACCAGGGGCCCCAAAAGTAGGGATGCATGCGCGTGGAGGCACGCATGTGCACTATGGCCCCAGTGCCAGCCCCTTCAGCCCACCCATTGGCCTAGCACCTATGCACCCTCTAGCTTGTTCTGCACCCTGGCCTCCACCAGAAGGCAGACAAGAGCCAAGGGATGCAATCATTCCTTCCCAGAGTGGAGAGCTGCCTTTCAGCAACTCTATCCAGCTCTATGCCTGCCCCCCTGCCAGCCTCCATTGGCCCGTGCTCATCTCCCGAAACCAGGTCATCGGCGCAGCATGAGGTAAGGCATCCAGTACCTCGGCCCTCAGCACCACCAGGCTGACCCACTGCAGATAATTAATGGAATTAAGCTGAGCAGGTTCTTAAAGAGCAGGCCAATATCATCATCAATGTTATAAGAGGGATGGACTGTACCAAAACTATGTGTAATTAATTAAGGCTCTACACAACTAATATCAAAGAAGGCACATATGGAATAATGGATAGGGAACTGTGCACAACAAGGCTGCATTTCCATCGAAAAGGTTGATGACATCATAGACCTTGACAGTGAAGCTCAAGCGGTCCCTATGACATCATCGACACCAGAGATGGAAACACAGCCTTGTCTGTGGGCAGCTCCCTACCTGTTATTTTATACAGTATATGGTTTACAATTTAAAATAACAAAGAAGAATTGTGTGTTTTCTGTTTTTTTAATGTTCATAGATGTCCCCCGGTATGATTTATTTATTTATTTATTTATTTATTTATTTATTTATTTATTTATTTATTTATTTATTTATTTATTTATTTATTTATTTATTTATTTATTTATTTATTTATTTATTTATTTATTTATTTATTTATTTATTTATTTATTTATTTATTTATTTATTTATTTATTTATTTAATTTTCAAAGTTTCACCAGGAAAGACCTATCGAGCTGGTACCAGCTAGTTTCTAAATGCATCCTGGGGAAGGGGATGGGGAACACCATACAAAGCATTATCAATATGTATGTACAATGTACAGTAATATGATTTAAATGAAGAAAAACTAGTAAACCTTAGATACAAATTAGAATAACATATGCCTAGGTGAGGGGAAAACAGATTGCCAGGGAAAAGCTAGTGAGAGGGCGAAGATAAGGAATCAAGGACAGGTGCAGGAGGGAGACAAGTCATGAAGGAGAAACTTTAAGGAGAACACCAAAGAGGCAGAGTGAATAGACAAAGGAAGAGAGGAACAAAGTTTAGGAAAGTGATATGAGAAGGCAGATTGAGCTGCTGTAGATTTCCTAGAAGAAATGGCAAGAGAATGAGAAGCAAGATTATGTAAAGGATAGCAGGAAGCTGAGGGAGAGGATAAGAGGGAAGTAAGGTAGGAAGGAAGGGAACCAAACCAGAATTTAGATGTAAAGGAGGCACAGTGCGAAAGGCAGCTGGCATCAAGAGAGGGGAGTGAAAGAACAGAATAGAGTGAACAGTGGTGAGTACATGGAGAACAATGTAAAGCAAAATGACAGAATTGAAAAGAGGGTCCAGTCTGGAAAGGGTTGATTTGATATCTTCACTGTAGACAATATCAGTGGGAACATCTAAAAGGATATAGCAGGTACAGAGGAGGTTTTCCAAATAAGTGAGGAGAGTACATACCCTAAGCTATCAAGAAAGACTAAGATCATTAAAATTGTACTCCATGACCTACAGCAATGCAAGAGGCGACCTCTGCTATGTTTATAAAGCTCTAAAGGATGGGATAATTTGGGAATCAGCAGGTCTGTCAGAAAGAAAAGACACAGATAGTAACAGGGTCCCACCCTTGGCAGTTACAGGGACAGAAGTATAATACTACAAAGAGAGGCAGGTGGTTTAATCAACGGATTGTGAATGCATGGAATGCACTAACCCTAGAGGTAGCGAGTGCTGGTAACATGGATACCTTTAAAAGATTACTAGATGCCCACATGGGGGAAAAGAAATGGGAAACTTGACCATTAAATCATTGGCAGGCCCTTATTTGGCTCTAGTAGCTAAGTGGACCTGAAAATCCTACCTATGTACCTATCACCATAATCAAAAATAGGGATGATCATTTTTTAAACAATCTCACGGTGTATAAGAAGTGGGACACTGGCTTTGTTCCTGTAAAGTGCATCAAGCTTGGGTGAAGCTTTTGGTGAATGACAACAGTATGAACAGAGAAGTCAAGATGACGGTCAAGCCAGACATGAAGGTACTTAAAAGAGGAAACATCATCAATAATAGCACCATCAAGGGTGTGAAAAGAACAGGAAAGAGGCAAGTCTAGAAAGCTTCTGATGAGTACCAAAAGTCATGGAGATAGTTTTTTTTCAGCATTGAGGGATAGCTAGTTAGACATATCACATATTATTATGTTGCTATCACTTGTCTTCCACCCACTCACCCACACCTTTAGGAGCTTACCATTTTTGTAGATTCTGAGCAAATCTTCATTATGTTGACAGGTAACAGGCTTCAAATAAAAAAAAAAAAATATCTCACCAGCTGAAATGAGTTCTGTACTGCGCTGTCCCACATTGAGTGCTGAGAGGTTGGCTGTGACATGAGGGAGATAATGCTCTGACGTACTGTAGAACATAAAGTTGTTGTAGTATAGTAGTGACGTAGCTACTATATTACAAAAACTTACTTAACCGTGGAACTGTCCTACAACAGCTTTTTGCTGTTTATCAAAATCCATCTACAATAAGGGGCAACCATATACCATAGCAATATTAACAATCTTAGTAAGACAGGGATTTACAATACTACAGCTCAGTTTGGTTATTATTCAAATGCTACATGCAATATGACTTAAAAACAGTCTTTATGAGTACTCAGTTAAAAATCATTTTAAGTTAGAAAAATAAGAATATAGACACTTGCAATTTTGTAATCTCTCTCACGGCAATAGGTGCAGGTCTTCACAATTCAGAGTGGGACCCTAAAACTTTTGGAGCCTTCCAGGACTAAAGCACAGTCAGTGGCCACTCATGTCACAAATGCATGGCAGTGCTATTAAAAGCAAGGTACATCAACATTGTCCCAAGGCACTATAATGGCAGTTGTTCAGGCTCATAGAATTCACAAATGACTCAGGTTATAAAAACATATCTTAATAAGAATGAACTGTCCTTAGGGGTCGTTCAGCTTGCAGAAAATATTTTATTTTACTTTTAGGAGTGGCATGTCTCCTGTGGCATGAGTAGATATTAGTTTTTGAGTTTCTGGATTTCTCAATCTGAGGAATGCAAATATCAATAACATACTAATCTACAATACGTCTCTCATGTATGTAAGTACTTGTGTTTAGGAAGGTTAGGAATGTGTGCTATGGTTTAGACTGTCATCTTCCTTATGGTAGAGGATACATTATTAGGGTATAAGTAGACTAAATATAAAAAATGTAGTATTCCAGTCAGTCCATGTACAATCAGTCCCCCCCCCTTGGTACCATTTTGTTTGCTTTGATTTATATATTTTGTGTTTATAATTTTCTGGTTTTGCTTCTCCTATGTTCCTTCTCTTTTTGCCTGCCCCATTTCTTCCCATTCCACATCCCTCTTTCTACTGTTTTTCAAGTTCTAGTATACAATCATATGAGGGAATGCACTTAAATATTAGATTTAGCAGATTTTGGGTACAGGGCTTGATGCAATCCTCTTATTCTATTAGTAGAATGATATTCTGTATGGGATTTTCTAATAATCGAATACTATTTATGTGGTCATTTTATACAATTCAGTATGATTATCCTGGGGGAGTTTTGTATGGTTAAAATTCATACAATCACATGATTACTGTATGTTCCCCTGTGACCACACATTTTGTAAACTATGAAGACTCTATCTAAATGGTAATTCCTTTGCATGCAGGTTAACGCAGTGTGCAAATATTGACTCTCTCCTTTAAACCAAGTTTCTTCCATTGTTCTGGTTTTTAATCACTTTTGTTACAAATGTACTTGTAAAGGTTCATGGATTATTATTTCTATGAACTAATTGTGTTAGGCCCAACACACTTTAAGATGTTGAATTTTGTATTAGTACCAATTCACACAAACTGATTTCTAGTACTTTAAATAAGGAAAATCTTGATGAGCAAGGAGATGCCCTTTGATGAAGACCAGTAAGGTTGAAGTGCCAGGACCCTGTTTGGCATCGTCCATGTATGAACACAATGTTTGGAACTCACTTTTAAATAAAGTTTTTGTTACAGGTCATCTGTCAGAGACTATCTTGAGCACATTTTCCTGTTTCTGAAGCTCATGAGGTTCCCTGGTTGCCATAGAAACTTCCAGATGAAGACAGAAGCTTGTTAGTTTATGAATGCCCATACATTATCATCTATTGTATATGGGCATCCATGTTTCACAAATGAACCACCAAATTCCCTAAAAAGAGAGACAATTACAAACTGATTCACTCTGGCAGAAAATGATTTATTAAACTGTGAATGCTGAGACAGGCACATTTCAGACAATGGTAGAACATTCAGAGTAATGGCTACAAAATAAGAAACAGTCTTACTTTTGTGGCAAGGAGGTGGCTCACGATCACTTCAGCCATTAAGTCTGACACACTGCCTGCAAAAAAAAAAGACAGAAAACAAACACCAACAAAAAATAGACTAGGGAAAATCTAGCAATAGGACATGGGCGCAAGAAGTTGTTGTGGGAGTGGAGTGTCTGACCTCTCAACATCAGAGTCACTGGAGTCTTCAATGACAGCAACCTTACATATTTTCAGGTTGATGGTCTTCTTCATTAAAAAACATGTTTCTACAATCAAAACTGCCAGCAGTGTTTGTGGCACATCAGTGATTGTGGATGCAGCTTGAGGAGGGTGACCATGTATGGAGGACTAAGTTGTGCTGCAGAAGGGACATCCATACTGCAGCACAGAATCGTTGCGCTGTCACTACTGCAGCACAACAACTCTACTCGGGGCATTGGTTTCCATTCATAGTAACATTCTACCATACACTATATAAAGAATAATATTTGGGTGACCATACACAATGAGCATGGGTTTACATCGGGGGATTGAGATACCAGCATAAGGACCTTGAGAGTGAAGCTCTAGAGGTCCATCCTGGTATCTCAGTCCTTAGATGGAACACCCATTTTTTAATTTTTATAGTATATGGTTCTGTAGAGAAAATTGGTGAGCAGGAGTTGTGAGCAGCGCTGAGGGCTGGTACAGAGAGACAGAGAGAGTGAGCCAAGGAACAGCTTTGCCAAGTAAGCGCCTTCACTCAGAGGGGATTCCCCTCACACATGCTGACAGCAGGCATCGCAAACCTCTAATGCAGTAGCAAATGAAGGCTGCAGCTTGAACAGGTCAGTGTAAGTAGAAGCTGGAGTGTTCACCCAGAGCACTAAGTGAAAATGAAAGTGGATTCCCAGGCGGGAGTGAGCATAAGTAAGGATACAGGTGCACTTAATGATAGAATGTGCACAACAACATTTTAAGCCACTGATTTCCATACAGACAAAGCCCTAACCATATACTATATATGAATTATAACCTGAGTTGTCCAAGTAATGTTTTAAAAAGTGTTCCCAAAATATTGTTTGCTCTTTAAGTAAAAATGTTTAAATGTTTTATTCTCTGAAGAGGTGATATAAGAATCACTCAACTTTCACAGCCAATAGGTCAGTATGAGCAGAACTAAACCTTGATGTGGGAATGGTAGGTAGAGTTTCTTGGGAGAGGGGAGGACTCTCAACCATGAACTGCAGCCCCAAGTTCCAAATCCATAATATTAATCTGAGACCCTAGAAGAGACCACCTTGTGGGAGTGGGGGTAGGAGGGGTACCTAAAGGTTATTGCCCATAGAGTGATATATTCAGACCTACTGTATCACACAGAAACATTCAATTTTCCAGTACTAAAAGTGAAGACATTGCTAACTTTTTTTGCATTCAACAGCTACTAATATTTGCAACAATATCCCCATTCCTGAAACTGATGAGACTGCCACATTCCATCTGGACAGCCATATTCCATGTACATTTTGACCCTTCCCATTAAGGACAAGGAAAGGAGGCTCCCATCTCTTTAATTTCACAAATATTTCTGTTATCAACTTCCCATAATTCACCAGGTACAGCTGATGAAGCTGTAGTGGGATCTGAGTGCCCAGGTAGCAGATCTGTGATGTGACCCATTTGTAGGGAATGCTGAATGTGAGGGCTCGTGTCATTTCTCCACTTACAAGCATCACTTCGCTTTTTTCCTTTGTTTATTTGAAAACCAGACACTAAACTAAGGTGTTATCTGAAACCTTAATAAATAAAAATAAATGAACTGTAGTCTAACAGTACCTCTTCCATCATAGCAAAGGTCCTAATAGGGTCAAGAAGCTAGAGCATGGTGTCATCTGCATAGAGGGATATACAGTTTTCTTCCCCACCCACTACTATGCCCTCCAATCTTTGATTCAATCTCACCTGGGCCACTAATGTCTCATTTCTCAGAGAGAATAAAATTGGCAATGGGGGCACCTTAGCACATACACCTGCATATGATCAAGATGTTTGAGTCAGTTCCATTAACTTTGATCCTTGCCTGTGAATGACTGTGTAATTCTACTGCCCCATAACAGAAATGCTCTACAAACCCAAATTTGTGTAGGGTTGCAAACAAAAAGTCCCAATTCAGCCTATCAAATGCTTTTTCATCATTGATAGTGATAGCTATCTGCTGCCCCCTATATTTTTTTCCCCTTTATGTAATATATTGTGGCAGCATCTGAAGTTACTGGCAATTGCCTCTCTGGGACAAGACCAGACTGGTCTGGATGAACGAGCTTCTGCAGGATTTTGACTACCCTGTTTGTCAGTATCTTAGTGAGAATTTTTGGTGTTAACGTTGAACAATGAGATTGAATGGTAGGACTCACACCTATCTGTGGGTTTACCTGGCTTGGGAATTACTATTATTAAGGCCTGTTTCCATCGATACAGGATGTCCCTGTCATCTTCAGTTGCATTAAATAGATTTGTTAATATAGGAATTAACAAATACCAGAATGTTTTGTAAAATTCACTGTTAAACCAGTCAGGGCCTGGGGACTTCACTGACTTCATATCCTTAATGACCCGCAGCACTGGTGTGATATGGGAAGATCTAGGAGTCCCCATCAACAACCTGGCTTCAGAATTCTGCACCAGCTGCATGCGGCGGATATCAACCCCTGGAAGTCCAAAGTAAAGCAAGTTGCAGTGACCTAGACGCGAGGTCACAAAGGCATGGATCAATGTAGGCAGATAGCTGGACGGACCAAGGTGCTTGATCTAACTATGTTTCTCAGGTAGTAGAAAGAAGACTTAATGACAGCTGACACTGAGTCTGAAGTGTCAGCCTCGTGTCCAACATCACCCCTAGGTCTCGCACCTGTTCAGAGACCTGAAGCTCAGCATCCCCAAGAAACAATCCTAAAGGGGAGCCTGCCTCAAGCACCCCTATCCAGCAATCTGGATTCAAAACCCTCACCTCCGTCTTCCCAGAATTCAACTTCAGCTAACTGGACTTCATCCAGTCCTGGATTTCATTGAGGCAGTTATTAAATACCAAGAGTGCTCCTTCCTGGTCGGGGGCAAAAGTCAAGTATAGCTGGGTATCATCGGCAAACCTCAGCCCATACCATCTTACAATGTCTCCGAGGGAAAGCATGCACACCGCAAACAGCATGGGGGATAATACTGAGCCCTGAGGGACCCCACATGACAGAGAGATAGGGTCAGAGGAAAAAACCCTGACACTACCCTCTGAGTTCTTCCGGTGAGGTAAGAGGTAAACCATCTGTGGACCAGGCCAGAGAGTCCACAGATAAATCTCAGGTGCTCAAGCAGAACCCCATGGTCCACGGTGTCAAAAGCTGATGACAAATCTAAAAGTACCAAAATGGACCGTTTTCTCTGGTCTCTCATCATCAGAAGATCACTGAGCACCCGAACTAGCGAGTCTTGGTACTATGCCTCTTTCAAAAACCTGATTGGAGACGTTCGTAGATGCTATGGATTGTCAATTGGTGCTCCAGTTGAGCTGCCACTACTTTCTCGATCAACTTCCCCATAAAGGGGAGATTCAAGATAGGCCTGTAGTTTGCAAGAGCATCTGGGTCCAGAGAAGCTTTCTTCAACAAAGGTGTCACCACTGCCTCTTTCAAGGAACAGGGATATTCACCTGAGTCGAGGGAGCAACAGACTATCTGTGCCAGAACCGGGCCGATAGAATCACCACAACCCATAATCAGGGATGTGGGGCCTGGGTCTAAACCACAGCATGTAGGGCACATCTCCTGGACAATCCGCATAACATCCACGATTTCTGGATGGTCGAAGGTACTCCATGAAAATAGAGGGATAGTGACCGAGCCCTGATCCCCAGCAACTCGCATAGAATGCGTCAAGTGGATTTCTGACCTAATGTCAGCCACCTTATCAGCAAAGAACTGAGCAAGCTCATCACACTGTGACTGTGAAAAAGCACTTCAGAGCTGCAGACAGGCTGGGTTGCACAGCCTGTCCACAGTTCTGAAAAGCTGAGCTGGTCGATTTCTGAGCGGCAGAAATTTCCCTGGACAGGAACTCTGCCTTCTTACAAGAGATTTCTCACTGATAGAACCGATAATGTTCTAACAGTCAAAGATGGTCGGCATATAAGCCGGATTTCCATCAACAACGTTCTAACCTGCATCCTAGTTGCCGCAACTCCCTCAAGGCTCCATCAAACCATGGAGCCTGAGGTCAAATGGAGAGAGGACGCACATGAACTGGAGCAATAGAATCCAGGGCTGAGGTAATGGCATTGTTATATGCCAAAACCAAAGCCTCCGTATCCTTGCAATGCACAGGAAATTGTGAAAGGTCAAGTACCACAGCAAGGCCATCGGAAGTAATATTCCGTAAAGGTCGGTACTTGACCATCTCCACAGGGGTCGGCCTACAAGGGGGGGGGGTGCCAAAATTGAATCTCTCAGTATAGTGAGCAGACCAACCAACTGGTTCCACCCCCACATCAGAGGCCTCAATCTCCAGGAGGAAGACCAGATCAAGATAATGGCCACACTTACGAGTAGCAGTGGTAACCACCTGTGTCAGGCCCAGTGAGTTCATCAACTGGAGAAAGAGTTGTCGAAATTGTGAGAGTTCGTCGATCCAGGCATTGAAGTCACCCAGGACCGTCAGCCTGGGAGACTCAAATGCCATGTCGATGACTAAGTCTGCCACTTCCTTAAGGAATTGCTTCCCATCTCTGTGTGGATGGTAGATGAGAGCAATTCTATTGCCCGCACCTGCTACTACAGCACATTCAAATGAGCTGACCTCCTCAACTGGAACACTAATGAGTTCCAAATTGATCTTGAAACAGACCGCACCCCCCCCCCACGGTCCAACCTCGTGCGGTGTATCACCGCATACCTGGCTGGAATTGTGGCCTCAAATATTGAGCCTGCATTATCATCCAGCCAGGTTTCGGTGATACAAGCCAGATCTGTCGACCCAACAAGATCGGAAATAACTACGGTCTTGTTCCTGACAGATCTGGCATTTCACAACAATGCCTGGGTTGGACAAAACTCCTGGGCTGCCCTGACCACCTGGCCATCACCAACGATGGTGCCCTTGTGTATGGGGACCAAACAAGATGGCCCACACTCTAAGCTCCACTTCGCCCCAGGGCGTCTTCTAGACTTAACAACCCTGATGAGAGCATCCCTCTCTTCCAGCTTCCACTGTTCATGCCCCCCACACCCACTCCTATGGACAATACCCAATGTTGGTACCTATAGTAAGTGCCATACTATGTTGGTACCTAAGTGCCATACTAAGGAGATGCTGTGCTGTCATGGTGTTCTGTCCTTCAGACAAGGCATTAAACCAAGCTCCTATCTTCCTTTTCTTGTAGTTGTTCTAATGGACATTAAAGATCCCATGGCACGTATTGAAAAACAATAGTGTAATTTCCCTGGTGTCCTGGCCAAATTTCCACCCATTCACTAACATACTATCAACAACTTAATCTGGCTCAATTTCAACTGGTTTGCATCTATATTTATTTAAAATTTGTTAACCAGGAAAGGCATGCTGGACCTAGGCTCATTTCCAGGTGTGACCCAGGGGAGGGAACACAAAGGGAGGTACAAACAATAGCATGTTAAGAAAACAAATACCTGTAAATAAGTACAATGCAATACAATAAATACAATACAGTACAGTATAGTATAATACAAGGCAGTATAGCGCAGTGGTTTAAGCCTCTGAGCTGCAAATCTGGTGACAACCAGCAGACCAGACCTGGGGTTTGAATCCCACAGCTTCCACTTGCCTACTGTGTGACCCTGAGCAAGTCCCTTAACTTCCCTGTGCTCCCAGGTCACTCCTGTAAAAAAGCTTTCAGCTTAGTGTGCTACTCCTGGTTAAACAACTGCAGGGGGCAGAGTGTAGGGAATGAAGAAGGGATTTAAGAGCGTGGAAGGAGGGGCATGGGGCATGGTGGGTGGCCACAGGGAGTTGGTTCCAGAGGTGAGGGCTGCAGTAGGAGAAGCCTACTAGGCTTGAGCATGTGCGAGAGAAAGGAAGGGAGAACATGCAGGCATCCCTGAAGTATAGAGTACTCACAGGGGCTGACGGAAGAAAGGCAGGAGCTGAGAGGAGGGCAGAACACCTGAACCAGAATTTGCCAATAAAAATGAGGCTGTGCAGCTGGCACCTTGTGGGAAGGGGCTTAAGGGAGAGAGAAGAGAGAAGATTAGAGGGTGCAGTGGTGAATGAGAGGGGGAGAGGCAGAAGCAAAGCAGCAGAAAGAGTTTAGCAGGGTGTCAGTCTAGTAAGAGAGGTTGCTGAGGTGGAGCAGTAGACAATGTCAACATAATCAAATACAGAGAGAATAGTTTTCATGACTAGGTCACACCGGGTAGCCAGAGGGAGGCAGTCTTTGTGCTGCTAAAGGGTGCCAAATTTGGGGCAAAGTTTTGAGCAGATGTTGTCTGTGTATGGAGAAGTCGAGACTGCTGTTAAGCCAAACTCCCAGGTATTTAAATGAGTTTACTGACTGGAGAGGTGAGCCATCGAGGGTGGTGAAGGGGGGGAGGTTTGGATGACTTTAGCAGCTTTTGCCTGGAACTGAAGAACATAGAAACTGTCTTTTTGGAGTTGAGTTTTAGTTGATTTTGAAGAAACCAGGACTGCACCTTGTTGAAATCACTTTGAAGAGAGGCAGTGACTTCGAGGGCAGAGGTACCTGAGTAGAACAACACAGTGTCATCCGTGTACAGATGAAACTTGGATGGGGAGCAGACAGTAGGTAAATCAATAATAAAGATAGAGAAAAGGATGGGGCCCAGAACGGATCCCTGTGGGACACCAGTAAGAATAGAGAGGGGGTGGAGAGGGAGGTACCTACAATAACAAATTGTTTCCTGTGCCTAAGATAAGAGCTGAACCAGAGGGTAGCAGCAGGAGCTAGCCCAATGGAGTACAGTTTGTGAAGAAGAAGGGAGTGGGAGACAGAATCAAATGCCTTAGTCAAGTCCACAAAAATGGCTGCAGTGACATGGCTTTTGTCCATTTTGGACTGAATTGAGTCAGTTAACCGATACAGAGAGCAGACGGTTGAGTGCTGATTCCTAAACCAAGACTGGTAAGGTAAGAAACTCAGTGGAAGTTATGTGTTCCAGAACCTGGAGTAGATTAGTGATTCCTGGAACTTGGTGAGAGCTGGGAGGAGAGATCTGGGTCTATAGTTACTGGGAGTGGATGGGTTCCCGCCTTTGTGAAGGGGGAGCACTTTGGAATGTTTCCAGGCTAGGGGGACAGTGCTGGTGACAAGGGAGAGGTTGAGTAGGTGAGCAAGAGGTGCTGCTCTGGCAGGGGCAGAGATATGGAGAAACTTAGGGTGGAGACCATCTGGGCTGGATTTTGCAGGGCTAAGGGCCATTAATGCCTTGTAGACTTCTTGCGGAGAGATAGGTGGAAAGGAGTAGCCAGAACCTGCAGGGGTTGGAGGAACATCTTTGGAAGGGGGTGGTCAGGGAGGGCACAGGACGTAAAGAATTTTTTTATCATGTAATATTTTATTAAGTTTTCAACTTTGACAAACTGCTTATGAAGTACAGAACAACAAACCTGTTGGTTATTTCCAACCCAGGCATACAATAGTAATAACACCGTATAAAACAATCAGTTACAACAAAACAAGTCTTATTCTTCACATATTCCCAGGATGTAAAGAATTTATTGAAGGCTTCAGGAATAGTGCATGAGTCTCAGAGAGACTCACCCTTGATGTGTAGCGAGTTAGGGGCTTGAGCGGAAGTGTGACCTAGGAGGTTGAGAAGGGATTGCCAGAAGTTTGCAGGGGAACATGACCTGGACTGGAGATAGGATTTAAAGTAGCTGGATTTTGCTTTTCTGATTGCTTAAGTGCATGCATTTCTGAGGGACCTGTAGAGTTAGAAGTCAGAAGGAAGATGGGAAGCCTTAAAGTTAGCCCAGCTTAAATCACATGATTTACACAGGAATAGGAGGTTAGATGTGATCCAGGGGAGGTGGCTATGTTTTACTCAGTTTTGTTTAGAGGGGCATAGATGTCCCAAACCCTAGTGAGTGTGTCAGAGAACATTTGGAGAGCAGAGCTGGTGTCAGAGGCAGAGTACAGAGGTGACCAGTCTGTCTGGAATAGGTTGTGAATGAGGGAGTTAGTCAAGGTTGCAGAAAGGGTAAAACCAAATATACTTTGCGAATACAGAAGGTGATACAGTTGTCACTAAGGAAATCAGGGAGTACTCCAGCAGCAGCAATGTGGTGAGGGTGTGATATGAGCACCCAGTTAAGAAGAAAGTGTTTGGAAGACTTAGGGTTCAGACGAGTGGGCTCAGAGAGCAGCAGGGTAAGGTTTAATGTCTTGATCTTGAGGACAGATGGGTTCGAGGCGGGGGAGATTCAGTATAGATTAAAATTGCCTAGCAGGATGAGCTCTCCCTTGTTTGAATGAGATGAGATTGCTGAAATGCAATCAATCAAGGAGCTGTGGGGTGCTTTGGGAGAGAAGTAAAGCACCACCAAGTAGATCGGAAGGGTGGAGGGAAGGGAGAGATGGACTATAACAAGTTCATGGGAGGTGGACTTGGTGTCAGTAAGTGAGACAGAGCAGGAGAGGGAGTCCCTAACAAAGATAGCCACTCCACCTCCTCGCTTACCACAGTCCTGGCGGAATAGGTTGAAGTCAGGAATGGCAAGTGAGAAGTCAGGGATGCTGGCTGAGAGCTAGGTTTCTGAGACACACAGAATATCAGGGGAGTGTTGTGTGACCCAAACTTTTAGGTCCTCCAATTTATGGAGGATGCTCCTCACATTTAGATGGAAGATATGCGATCCCTTAGGGTAAGCAGAAGGATTTGAGGAATATGGAGGGCCTGGGTTGGTTTTGACGTCCCCACAAAGAAGCAAGAGGAGTTGGTAAAGGGACAGCTAGGGGTGGTACTTAGACCTTTTCGGTGATACAGGGCAAGGAGAATAGAAGAGGCCGGTGCAGCAGAGGAGGGCCTCAGTGTTTGGAGAAGGAGTGGAGAGCAGGCTAGAGTGGATGAATGGAGGAAGAGAAGAGAGGGTGAGGAAGATGGGAAGGACAGCAATGGTAAGGAAGGAGAGAGAGGGGAGTAAGGGCAGGAATGGAGATGACAGGATGTTAAAGGACAGGTTGGGGAGGGCAGGGGAGATAAGCAGGAGGGGGAGGTGTAGGAGGTGATAAGTGGGGGAGAGGGTCCATCAAGGGCGACTAATGAGGGGAGTAGGGAGGGGAAGGGTGGAGGAGAAGTGAAGAGAGAGAGAGAGAAGGGGTGAGATAGAGAAGAACACAAGAGAGGGTTAATAGGGAGAAAGGGTACATGGCTATGAGAGGAAGGAAGAGGATTAGGAGAGAGAAAAAAGGCGATGAGCAGACAGAGAGGAATAAACTAGTACTGTATTAGTACATCCAGGAAGTTAGAGGGGGAAAGGGTGTGAGTGCAACCTTTACACACAGGTAGAGTGCTCAAGACAGTATGAAAAGGGTTAGCTTTTCTCCTAAGGGTGTGAAGGCCCTCTGGTGGACAGTTAGTGTAAGGACCCTACGGCAGAATGGGAAGATAGAATATCCACCAATTAGAGCACTGCACCGTGCTTATAAAAGTAACCCCCAGATAGGGCAGGTGGGTGGGGAGCCGTCGCAAAGTGATGGCGGGAAAGAGTTGAGAGAATACAGCAAGTGCTGCAAACACAGGCTGCAGCTGAATCCGAATTAAATTTAAAGCAAGAGCAGAACGTATTACAACTTAAAGTAACGGCATAAAATTAGAGCAAAATGCTGAAAATGACTGAACTTCCAGTCCGAGCGAGAAGCCTAGTACTTTAGTGAAGCAGAGTGCTTTGGTGACGCTGAGGTAGGTCTGAGTCAGTTATGACACAATGTTGCCTTGGCATCCGTTTGAAAAAGGCACCAAAAATTCTGCTGTCCCTCTAGAGGTAATAGTGCCATATCTTGAATTGTCTTCTGCTGGTAGACTGTCCCGGGGGTGTCATGGGTGATTCCCTGGTGGCTCCTCACAGGAGGAGTGGGCTGAAAGGAAAGGGGAGAGCATGTTAAATGGGAGCTGGTGGGAGGCAGTCTGAGTTGCAAGGGGGAAGGGGTAAGAAAGTGCAAAACAGTAGGGAGTTTGGAGGAATTAAGAGAGAAGGCAAGGCTGCTGTGTAAAAGGCTGAGAAAAAAAGAGATGCAGAGTGAGCAGACGAAAAAAGAAAGAGGGGGGAAGAAGTGCAGAGTTGAAACTTAGCGAGTGGGACAGACCAGAGAGAGAAAAAGAAGCAGATAAGAGGAGTCGGAGGAGGGGTGGTAGCAGCGAAATAGAGTTAGGATGGGGGGGCAGTGAAAAGAGAAGAGAGTAGGTAAGTGGTTTTAGGTAAATTTAGAGAGGTGAACAGTCAAATCAATAGCTGGTTAGAAACACATTTGCAAAAGAGTGCTTACTAGCTTGCATTAACAGTCTGCTAAAGGCTTTATATGACTGAATAAAATTACAGCAGTATTAACTAGGGAGGAATAGCTTGGCTGACTAGGAACACATATCATAAATGAAAATGCTGGCTAACTTGCAGTAACAGGAGAGTGTCTGTGAAGGCTATATATAATTAATAAAAATTATAGCAGGATTAACTAGACTGGCTAGGAACACTTAATACAAAATGAATGTTGACTAGCTTGCGATGAGTTTAGAGAGTTGGCTAAGTATAATTAATAATACGAGTCAGAGCAGGAATAAACTTAAAGCATAGCTTAGACAAAAACTGCAACTGCTTCATATATGTATTGGGAGGCAATTTAGAGCAGTGGGTTAAGGCACTGAGCTGCAGATCTGGAAACTTGGGTTTGAATCCCACAGCCACCTTGGTGCATACTGTGTGATTCTGAGCAAGTCACTTAATTTTCTTGTGCTCCCAGGTTGCATCTGGAAACAAGCTTCACCTTAGTGTGCTACTCCTGGTTAAACAATGTTCACTGTATATTTATAAAATCAGAGCAGGGTTAACTTCAGGCTGACCCAAGTGAAAGGCTGCGGCTGCTTTAAGCAATTAAAAATCAGAGCAGAGTTGAGAGAATGCAGCAAGTGCTGTAGACATAGGCTGCAGCTGAATCCAAATTAAATTTAAAGCAAGAGCAGGACAGATTACAACTTAATGCAACGGCATAAAATTAGAGCAAAATGCTGAAAATGACTGAGCTTCCAGTCCGAGCTAGGAGCCTAGTACTTTAGTAAATCTAAGTACTTTGGTGAAGCTGCGGTAGGTCCGAGAGTCAGTTATGAGACAAAGCTGCCCTGGTGTCCATTTGAAAGGTGCCAAAAATTCTGCTGTTCCTCTAGAGGTAATAGTGCTGTACCTTGAATTGTCTTCTGCTGGCAGACGGTCCATTGGGGGGGGGGGTCATGGGTGATTTCCCTGGTGGCTCCTCATGGGAGGAGTGGGCTTAAACTGTCTTGTGCTGGCAGATGGTCCCTGGAGTGTCATGGGTGATTCCCCAATGGCTTCTTATGGGAGGAGTGGGCTTGAACTGTCTTCTGCTGGCAGATGGTCCCTGGGGGATCATGGATGATTGCCCAGTGGCTCCTCATGGGAAGACTGGGCTTGAATTGTCTTCTGCAGGCAGGGCATGGGGTCATAATGTTGCAAAACATTATGCCGCATGGCAAAATCACGCTGTCAATACAGCGCGATTTATGTCATGAGACATGTCTTTTTTCTGTGGGGGGCTCCACCCTCACACCTGCCGTTACGGGGGGATGTCCCCCAGACTCCACCACTAAAGATTCTCAACTCCGGGAGGGTCCAACTCAGGAAGTGCATAAGTCCAAAAAAAATTTAATGTTTCCGAGACTGGGAATCAATCCTGGTCCCAGACGCAGCACCTGGGTTTCTACTGCTGTGGCTCAGTCTTGTGAACCACGGCAGCTGCTAGTCAGAACCTGTCCCCAGCAGAGGTCTTATCCTCTGCCTGGGAAACCACTACTGGTTCAATACCGCATACAGCAGTATACGTGGTATTGCACCAGTAGTGGTAGCATACTGCATTGTACTGGGTTAGCCATAATGTCGTACGCTATTAAACATGTGAAATTATGACCTGATAGGTGCTGGCAGACAGTCCCTGGAGGGTCATGGGTGATTCCCCAGTAGCTCCTCATGGGAGGAGTGGGCTTGAATTGTCTTCTGCTGGCAAACAGTCCGGGGGGGGGGTCACAGGTGATTCCCCTGTAGCTTCTCACAGCAGTATTGTCTCACCCTCCTTTCCCAGTCAACAAAAACTAAATACATAAATAAAACCCAGCAATGAAAGCACACAGGCAAATATAAATTCTCCTCTTAGACAGAGCTGGGATATGCTTCCCTTTTTTTTTTTTTTTTTTTGGCTCCCCAGTCGGCCCCCATCTCTGAGTGCCCCAGTCCTGTCACCCCCATGTCCAGTGGGACTTACTGCCAGCCATCATCCCCCTGGCTTGGACCCCGGCGGAGTCAGGGTTCCCCAATACCCGCCGTGGTCCATATCCAGTTCTGTGTGCCCAGCTGGCCAGCCATGGGCCTAGAGGCATTTGGCACCATCCTGCCATCAGCTCTTCCTCCCTTTACTAACCCCTAGTAGGTGTGGCATGCAATGACATCATAATGCATGCCATGCACTCCCACATGACATGCGTTGACATCTGCTACACACCCCTAGTATGTTGGTCCAGTTGCCTTCGCCCAGCTTCCACTAGGGGCAAGCAAGCACCGGATCTACCCACCCTCCCCCAGAGGAGGAGAGTAGTCTTAAGGATGCTCAATCCTATCCCTCCCGGCCAGCCCCCAACATCCTTAGTTAGCTTCCAAGCCTGGGTCATCAGCATCACAAACTGTAGCATTACTGCTGCGATGATGGGCTGAGGTGGTACATGTTTCTCACTAAGGATAGAAAGTAGTCATCCAGAATCCATATCTAGTAAAACAACTTGTCCCACTAATGCATTTACTGGTCTGTCTTAAAAATGAGGAGTCTTGATGTCATGGGAATTAGACAACAAAAACTACTACAAGCCTTCTCCTATAGGTTCCCAGTTAAGATGCACAGTTCATGAACATTCATGAATTGTTCATGAATCCAGTTCATGACAGGTCATGAAAGTTCATCAAAATGGTTCATGAAGGTTCATGAATTGTGCATGGACATTCAATGGCACTCTTGAGTTCATGAACTGTCGTGTTCATGACCGTCATGGTTGTTTATCTGTAAAGTTCATAAATATTCATAAACATTCATGAACAGTAATGCATATCATTTCTCATTTGTGTTCGTGATTGTTTATGGCTGTTAATGAACGTTCATGGATAGTCATGACTGGCCTGTGGGTTTTGTTGACTGGATTGTGCAAGAAAGTTTCATTGTTCATCGGTTCATAAACATTTATAATTAATTGATAACACATATGCAAACAGTACAATTCATGGGAAAATCATGAACTATTGCCAAACTTCTGAATTACTAAGATGAACATTCATGAATACTGCACTAAACATTTGATGCATTACACAAGATGGAGTCAGCTGTGGGCTGTACATATTGTGTAGGTGATGGGTTCTGCCTGAGGTGGAAAACATGTTATGCAACCCTTGATGGTTAACTATTTATGTGAACAGAAAAGGCAGATATATCCCCACATATCAAAACTACTTATTTAATGTGTTAAAAGACAGAGGCATGATAAAGACATTACGCTGAGTATTGAGTGCCCAGCTGCTGTCTGATGAAAGATAGTTGTTGCTCACTCAGGATGGACTTCGTACCATGTAAATTCATGCTACCGCTTTACTAATTCTGTTTGCTATAGGTGATATCTGATTCCCACGGGCACTCATTGATTGCCAGTGTTGTGGTCATCTTGTGGATGCTTAGTAGAAATTTCCCTCCAGGTACCGATGTTGCAGTGATTCTTTGACTGCATTGGCACTCGGTGCTCTCTGGGTGCCTGTTCAGTAGTTACTTTCAAGATGAAATCCACCATGTAGCCTAGTCTACCCTGCTGTTTCACCTACTGTATATACTAGTTCACCCTGCTGGTCCAAGCTATGACCTAGCTCACCTTTTTCAGTTACTCTTTACCTTAGCTCACAGCCCAATTTTTGTGCCAATCTCCTCTCAGACTTATCTCTTTTGACCAATCCACTGCTCAGCTGCACTGACATCTAGGAAAATCTGGCAATATGAAAAGGAAGATACAAAAAATAAGATTTAAAAATTTCCTTTAGGGGGAAATAGCAATTCCTCTGTAAAACAACACTGTGGCAAATGTTACTGCCATTTCACCTTGCAACTCAATTATAAATGTACACCCTTGGAGTTCTATAGGGGTTTGTGTGATAGAGGCACAGGTCAGGAAGCACATTCAAACCAGGAGAAGTTATAACATTCACAAGTAATATTTTATTATTATCAATAGCAATAAAATAAAAAAAATAAAGATGTACAGAATAGCTCTTCACAAAGGCAGTACAAACAAAAACCCTTCCTCTGAGTCTAATCTCCCTTCTCTAACAAAAGATTGCACTCTTCAAACATAATGTCTTTTCCTGGCAATTAACTTCTGCATCCTCAGCTCGGTAAGATACAGCTCCTGTTTCTCACAAATGTATCAGAACATTGCCAATTTCTTTCCTGCAGGTGCAACAATATGGAATATTGTCTCCCAGAACTGATCTCCTGTTGACAACTCTGAAAATGAGCTTGTGGAGGTCAAACTGCAACTCAAGGTTAACCCCTTGAGTTCCAAATACCTTTTTGTGATCATTTCAACAATATAATTACATACATTTGCCAACCAAGGGATCTGTTTCCCATTAAGATTCACATACATTTTTCTAACCACAGAGAGGCAAGTGGAAAAGAAAGAAAAGACAAAAACACCAAGAAACAGCAAGTGAAGGCAGGGAGACTGCGGAGGATGTGGGAACTTTGGAGTGGCCAGTTCCTTAGGTGCTACAGGAAAATCTGATTGTGCAATCAGATGGGCAAAGTGGCAGAAATAGGAAAGGACAGAACAGGTCTTTGCTTTTAACTCTTTCTGCATAAAAGTTAGGACTGGGTCTTATTCAATCCTGTCAGTTTGCACACAGTCTGATATTTGGTTTGATTGCCTTGTTCAGATTTTTCTTTGGGGAAACGTTATTCAATATCTTTTCAGTCTGTATTGTGATCC
This sequence comes from Neoceratodus forsteri, assembly GCA_016271365.2. Classification (NCBI taxonomy): domain Eukaryota; kingdom Metazoa; phylum Chordata; order Ceratodontiformes; family Ceratodontidae; genus Neoceratodus; species Neoceratodus forsteri. Next base: position 722,162,437 of record CM057454.1, read on the forward strand.
CAATTAAACCTACCCATCAGCAAAATAATTTACTGATGACACTCCAACTTTGCCTTTGTTCGGTTCCCTGAGAACTGGTAGTGTGCCCTACCAGACAGGTGACTGGCAGGCTGTTAAGTTGACTGGTGATTAGTGGGATGGCTAGTGTACTGATGACAGGCATTCACATCCTGTCAGGAAGGCTGGTTAGCAAGCAAATGATCTGCAGAATGCTTAGCTCACTGACTATGTTGTGAAGAAGAAACAGTGGTAAGTGCTGTAAAACAAAACCCCTCCACTCAAACAGACTTTAAGAGGCAAATGCAACGGGCTGCTGTATGGCCCAGTGGGGTATTGGTCCATGTCAGCAACCTGAGTTCAGAAGTGAGCTTGGGAAGCTGTCTAGGTGGACCCAAGGGATGGGGCAGCTCAGGGAGGGAGGATGTCTGGTTCTGCCACTATGGTGATCCCCTTCAGTAAGGTTGGAGACTGCAGGGAGCCAGAGTGTGCATGGTTTGCAGGGGCATTGCCAGACATCAGAGTAGGTAGATGGAACTGCAGAAAGGGGCATAACAATGCTTGATGTGCTACAAGCTTCGTGAAGCCTGCCTGCTAGCCCTCCACTGCACCATCGCTGAGTGTCTGCCATGACAAATCTGGGTTATCCTCATGCTGAGGGGGGGCAGATGGTCCTCCCCCTCTTAGCCCCACCATGGGGGAGGGCAAGCCATGGGGGACTTAATCAGCAGGTAACTCATGGAGATGTGAGCCAGTGGGAGGGCAAGAGGGACAAGGCAGAGTAGCTGTCTGCCCACGTGAGCAGGGCAGAAAAATCTCAATGGCAAAAAAAAAACACAAAAAAGGCAAATACAAAAGGAACAATAACTCAGCACTATGACTTGCAACCTCCCCAGAACAGACCATGTGACCCATTACAGTGATCTGCCCCTCCCCCAGTAGACCAAGACTAGTTCATACAATGCCAACATCACATCGAAGCTGTGATGTAACTGAATTTTTACATCTCTGCATCCTTTGCCCTGATCCCTAGCAGAAAGATGTGATTGAAAGGTGCCCATTTTAAATGTTTTGTTGTTCCAAGTATGTGCTGCCATCCAGAGGGATACAACCACTTTTAGGAAAGCTACTACATCATTGTACCTAGTGATTCATCTAGCAGCTGTAACACTGTGGGAGGGGTGGAAACCTGCAAGGAGAGGGATGGGTTGAGGATGCAGAAACTTTAGCATTTCATACAGTAGATACATTGACATTGACAGTAAATAGAGTCCTTCTGGCCCATCAAGTTTGCCCACCCTACCTAACTACCCTGCTCTGGTCCTAGTGGTCATCCTGCCCCTTGGTTTGTGTCCCCTTCATCTAACTAAGCCCATATACTTATTCCACCTCTCCACTTGAAACTGCTCACCCGTTTGGCCCATACCACATCTTCTGGTGGCTTTTTCCACTTGCCTACCACTCTTTCATGAGAAGTGTTAACAGACATGTTTCTTGACTCTCCCTCATGCTAGTTTAAGTGAATTTCCACTTGTCCCTGTATTTGTGCTCAAGTACAATAAGTCCTTGAAGTCAGTCAGCCTTGTTTATCCCATTCGGCTACTTGTGCATTTTTATGTTTCCCCTTTCCCTTCTTTTCTCAGAGGTGCAGAGGTTTATGTCCTACAGCATCTTGTCATATGCCATGCCCCCAACCCCTGGACCATTTTGGTTAGCCTGTGCTGTACTGCTTCTACCTTATTGCTCAGTACTATTCTGCAATAGCTCTTTTCATATCCTTCATATACTGTGACGTTGCACATTTGTCGACTATTTTTTTTTTTTCCTATCCCTCTATTGGCATGTCTGTACTGTACTGCATTTTGTTGTTATTCCCCATCCCCCCTCCCCCAATGTTGCAGCTGGAAATGAGCCCATCTGGACTCTGCTTGTCTACCAGGTAAAATACGTTACAAACAGAGAATCAACCAACCAAATAAACAAGTACTGTAGAGAAATAGATAGACAGACGGATGGATGGACAGAAAGACAGACAGATAGATATTGCAGTCTTTCCTCATGAATGAACTCCAGAACACTGCACAGTATTCCTGATGGGATCTCACCGGACTGTACAGTGGAAGGATTACCTCCTGGCTTCTGCTGTTTATCTCCCTCCATATGCATCCCAACATCCTGTTTGCCTTACCCAGAGCTCCACTGCAGTGTGATGTGTATTTTGGTTTACTAATATTATGACCCCCAGGTCCTTTTCTTCCATTGTGCATTCCCGTATCAACCCCACCTCCTCAATTTTGTATTGCACCACTGGGTTCCTTTTCCTTATGTATATTAGTTTGCATTTTTTAGTATTGATTAATAGCTGCCAGATCCTTTATCCATTCTCAAGCATGCCCAGATAATTTCTTCGTGCCCTTAACTCCTCCTCTGTGTCAACCTTGCAAAGATCTTTGTGTCATCTGCAAAACGGCAGACCTTGTCCTGTATACCTTGCCCTTCATCACATATGAACACACTGAAATGGACAGGACCCTGAACCAATCCATTAAGTACACTTAAAACCTCCCTTACCTCTGAGAACTCCTCATTTATAACTAAGCTTTGTCCTTTCCATCAGCTAACTTTCTACCAAACTCAGCAACAAGCACAGCACTGTGATTGGGAGGGTAGTGTAAACTGGAACGCTCTTCCCAAAACTGCATGTTAATCTATTAGTGGTGGGAACACACCAACCACTGTGCCTCTAGCCACTCATTAGCCTATGTCTACTAATGTTACCTTCAGCATTAGCACCACTTTACTTAGCTGTTCCTACCTCGATTCAGCAATGAGTTATTAAACAACATGGGAGATCACTGAATCAGGTTAGGAAAGGTAAAGTTGTGCCAACACTGTAGTTACTGTTCGTGAATAAAGGCCTTTGCATTGTAAATGTTCTGTTTTTGCACCTCTAAAAGTAGCTTTCAGAGAGCCAGCTCAGTGGTGCAGAGGACTAAGGTACCTTACCTCTCACTACGCCATCAACCGGTGTTTGGGAACAAGCACAGGTTGCCAGGGATCAGCCGGGGGGAGAGGGCAGGGAGTGGATAGATCAGCCCCCAGGCAGCTCTCCTCTCCCAGATCAGGGGGATAGGCTTCCCCGGCTCTTGGCTGCCACTGAGTGGAGGCTTGTAGTGTCGGGCACTGAGGGGGATGGCACCAGGCTGGATGGGTGGATCAGGGCTGTTGTTGGTGCTGGCATGCATGTGTGCCTCCACGCACATGCGCAACCATGTTGGCCAATGTCCCAGGGGAACAAGGGAGAAAACTGGTGGGGAAATAAATGGAGGCAGGATGAAGACCAACCCCTTATAGGCTCCACACTGGTGACTGGGCACACACCACAAGTCCTGTGGCAGAGGACACCAGTGTATGGTAAGTCCCAGAGGAGCCGGGTGACGGGTCTGGGGGTGACAGTTGGGAAGGGGTAACTGGGGGAGAGGAGCATAAAGTCCAGAAAAAAAAGTAGCTTTCAGTATCAGGCTGATGTCTTTCCTGGGACAAGCTTCAGATTTTAGGTAGAGTTCTTTTTTTTACAGGCCTTGCTTGCAGGTCCATGTATTTTAGTCACAGTGATTTTTTTTTCCTAAAAACAAAGAGCCCTGTCTTTAAAATTGGTAAATGAATCATAGGAGTTAGACATAAGAAGACATAACGCTCATCAAGAATTTCTGCTGTCTAACAGGGGTTATAGCCAGGGATGCCTGAACTATCCATGTGATTTCAGTTGAACTGTTGTAGAGTCTTACTTTCAAGTATACTAGATGATAACTTATTCCAAACTGCAACCACTCTCTGACTGAATTATTGTTGTCTTTTCTCAGTATTAAAAAATCCTTCTTTTAAGTGGAACCTATGTATTTTGGGTGGATAGTTCATATGAATTCAAGTTCAACACAGTTTCTTAGATCTACATCACCCATTGCCCTGTATACTAAAATTAAATCTCCATAGTCTCCTATTCTCTAAACTAAACAGCTTTAACACTGCCAGACTGTTATTATATGTAAGCTCGCACAATCCCATAATTGATTTGATGTATCTCCTCTGCACTGATTCCAATCAGTTACACTCAGAAATGTATTGAGGGGCCCAAAACTGAACAAAATATTCCATACGTGGCCCAACCAGGAATGCATACAACGGCAACATCACCTTCCCATATCTGCTGACATTTTTATGTTGGCTTGCACTTGCATGCCAGCCAACATCTTGCAGTAGTATCAGATTTGGAGGTGCGGTCACTGTGGGAGAATGCAGAGCATGCATCTGTAGGTACCTCCTTCATTCCCCAATAAGCCAGCATGCAGGCACTCACACCAGCAATATGTAAAGTGGTCACCACATCTAAAAAAAGTGCCACTGCAAAGAGAGGCAAGCTCGTCATGCAGCGGCACAATGACACACCTCCCAACGTGCCTTTCCTGGTGAAGTATTTCAATAAACATGGTGGCAGTCACTGCCGCCACTGCCTGCTGCACAATGCCGATTTCGGGGGTGCCCAATCCTCCTGTTGGCATGCCCCAACCCAGTTCATTTGCCAACAGGGGAGCCCACTCCCCATCGGCATACTGCCCCCCCTCCCATTTCAATTGTATGCTGAGGGGGTTCTCAATCCCTCTCGGCATCATGCACCCCCCCCACGTTTCTGTGCCGATGGGGGGCCCAATCCCCATTGGCTTTAGTCTCCTTCCCCACAAATGTAGGTGGTACACTGGCAGCCCACCCCAGTGTACCAAGCACACCTGCAAAAAAAAAGAACCGACCTCGCGTTGTCCACTTCCCCTTGTAAAATGAGAAAACGGTCCCTCGAAGTGTTCCGGTGCCCCTCCCCCCAACCTGCGCCCACCTTCTGCATGCTCTACCTCCCCACACACCCCCTCACCCCATACTTATCTCTGGAGCTTGGTGCAATGATCTTTGGTGGACCAGGAACACGTCTGCACTCTTCAGAGCTGACCACGAACTGAAGAAATGCTGGTAAGCTATATGATGGCATAAATAGGGTTTTTTCAACTTTGGTGCATATGTCGGGCATTTTTGGGAATTTTGGCACCAAATTTTCAATATGGGGTTATTGGGACCCCTCCTCATGAATTCAGTCACTGTCATGGCATTATTTGGTCCTGAAAGGTGAATTTGTGGTCATTGCGTGGAATCACCTTTCGGGACTGATTAATGAAACCACAGTGCCACTGTTCATGAGGTGAGCTCTCAAAAAGCCTATGTTGAAAATTTGGTGAAAACATTCTGAAAAATGACTGCTTTACGAGCGTGCATTGCGCAATTTCCACGCACGCTCATAACTTTGTGAATCTGTAATATTATCACTCCAGATTTTCAATATTTGCATTTTCCCACATGTCCTTATGAACAGTACAGCTGTCATTTTATACATCCTGACCAAAATGTGTTTCTGCGCATGTGGCGCACAATGGCGTGGTCACTGTGCGAAATCAGTGTCCTGGATACATTAACAAAATCACAGTGAGACTGTTCATGAGTGGAGGTCCTAAAATGCCTATATTGAAAATTTGGTAAAACAAATACCCCAAATAATTGCATTACAGGTGTGCATTGGCAGTTTCTATGCATGCTCATAACGTCACCAATTTTTCATATTTTCACTCCAGATTTTCACCACTGTCATTTTTGTACACCTCCTTATGAACAGTACAGCTGTAATTTTTCACATCCTGCCTGAAATGTGTTTTTGCATGTGTCACACAATGGCGTGGTTGCTGGAAAATCAATGTTCGGGCCAGATTAACAAAATCACAGTGACACTGTTCATGACCAGAGTTCCAAAAATGCCTATTTTGAAAATTTGGTTAAACAAATTCCCCAAATAATTGCGTTATGGCCATGCATTGCACAGTTTCTATGCACATTCATGATGTCAACAATTTGCACTCCAGATTTTCAACAATGCCATTTTTTTACACCTCCTCATGAACAGTGCAGCTGTCATTTTTCACATCCTGCCCGAACTGTGTTTTCGCACCTGTGCCACCAAAATGCACAGTTGCTGTACAAAATCACCTTTCAGAAAACAAACTGCCACTGTTCATGAGGTGGGGTCACAAATGGCCCATGGTGAAAATCTGGAGTGAAAATACCTCGGCATTAGGGTTTCCAACTGCAATGTCCCACCCTGTACAGACTGACAGGCGTCAGGGGTGTGAGTTAGCATTGTCGGCTGAAATGCTCATGCCATTCCACCCCCCCTACCCTGCAGCCAGAGACAGATGTTGAGATGTGCCTTAGACTCTTTGGCCCTAACGTTCACCCCATTCTCCTACACTGCACCCATATCAGTATATTTCCTTATGAACTGGGGTGAGCGCAAGGCCCGAAGACCCCAAGGCACATTGCGGCACTTGTCGGTCTCTGCGGGGTAGGGTGAGGTGAAATGGCATGAGCATTATGGCCAATGACCCAAAGGCACACCCCAGTACCTGTCACTCTCTGCATGGTGGGGCTGGGGTTGGCATCAGTTCATTACTTCACTGCCACTCCTATTGTGCATCTCTAACTCCTGCACTACCAATGCCAGTGCCAGCATGCCAACATTTGGCATTAACAAATGCATGTTCTTTATGCAGTTCAGAATCTTATTTTACATTTTAACAATCTGCTCACATTGTGCTGAATTTTTTTAAATTACTAGAAATAATGTCCCCCCCTAAATCCTTTTCACTGGTAGATTCTTTTAAGTTAATGTCATTATGTAAAGAGTATGCTTTCCTGTTAACACCAGTATACTACTGTATATTTACTTAGGTTAAAAAACACTCCTTAGCCCTCTATGCCCTTGCTGATACTCTATGTAGCTGTTCTTGCAAATTTGACGTATCTACATCTGAATCTACTATCATTCCAATTTTGGTATCCTCATCAAACTTTGCTTGCCATCTGTTAGAAGTCTGCATTTTAGTAACATGCACATTAAATAATGTGGGCTGAAAGACTGAGCCCTGAGGCACTTCACTAGTTTCCCTGTTCCACCCAGACAGACATCATTTACTCTAACTCTCTGCTTTCACCTCAATAACCATGATATTCACCTGGTAATCTGCCCATGGATTTCTGTTTCCTCTATTGCACCCACTAACTCTCTATGAGACAGTGTCAAACACCTTGCTGTAATTAATGCAGAGGTGAATGCTAGCACTGTAAGTGCCATGGCACATGAATTGCACATTTGAAACTTCCGCTATTCTCTGACAACCAGTCCAGTGCATTGGAAGTGATAGCAGTATGCTGTGAGCATACTACAGTATGATCTGCCCTGGCTGTCTACCTGTGGGAAAAGAAGTAATTAGCCAGTTTACTATAGCATGTTGTTCAGGAGAAGAATTTCAGCAGCAGGTCAAGGGCTTCAGTTATCTGAAGGCAAATGTACGTATAACAGTGCCACACCACCACCTCCCAACTTGGCTACACACTGAACACATAATTCTTTCTCACTGAAGCACTTCCAACACACCGCCTGACTCTGCCACAGCTCTGTCACATAATACCCTCCTGCTGCATTTATTCTGTCTGTTTTCTAACTCAAATAGAGCAGGGCTAATACCCCCTACCAGTCCTTGATCAGCACCAAGCAGTCCCTGGTGTACAGTGGTACCCTCCTCCATCTAATCAACTGGTATAAAGCAGTCCCTTGTGTTCATTATACCCACTCCTTCTCCATGATCAGTAAGCAGTCCTTGATGCCAAGTGGAATCCCCTCCTTCTCCCAAACTGGTACCATGCAGTGCATGGCAGAGCCCAGACTGTATAGCTCTCACTGTCCCTCTCCCACCACCTATGACTTGATTCTCACAACTCCATCAAGAAGCACAGGTATTCCTGTATCCTGGCCCAAATGGACTTGTTGAGACTGGGAGGGATGCCCCAATGTCAATGTAGATTCCCAGCACTGGCTTCATGGTGGCTACTGCATAACATCAGCAGTTAGGGGTAAAGGGTACCTGAAAAGTGGAGTGGTTCATGCATACATATGGCACTGTGGTAGTACAGGTCTGTGTAAGTCAGGACACCGGCATGCATTACTGACAACCTCTGGAAGACTAGTACAATTTGTTTATGTTGGTGGATGTAGTAGGGATAATGTTACTGCTGATGTAGTAGTATATTTTAAGTCTTCTTGCTGTGGGCAGAGGTAGCAGTTGAAGTTTGAAGATGTGGTGAGGTTCTGGAAAGCTAACTTTGTCATAAGTTTCTGTAAGTTGTTATTGTTTGTAAGTTGTGTTTTAAACTTGGCCTAACTCCTTAAGAACTTCTGGAAAGCCCTCCCTTCCCTTGCATTAGCCTTTCCTAAATATGGAAGAGCCACTGGGGGTTGATCTTAAAGGCTGGGAGGGAGGAGTTTAGGGAGCTGCAAACTTCCTCTGTGAGCAAACTCTTAAGGCTAATAGTCAGGTGGGGAAAAGTTCAGCCACTCAAGTGTTGCAAGTTTAAAAGTCTGCATGCTGTATTGGGGGGATCACCTTGGTATAGGTACTGGTAGCTCAAGAAACTGTAGTGCCACTGAGTTAGTAATTTGGCCTAGAAAAGATTACTGTGATGATGGGGAAGGGACCACATATCACTAGAGCAGGTATCTTTGGGCGGGTGGTTGGGTGCACAGGGTGTGGTGCAGCCTTGATACTGGACTGGGCTTGGAAGTTTGGTGGATGCCCACTGTGCTACCAGCTGGCAAAGCTTAAGGAGGAGGTAGAGGGGATCCAAAGGCAGCTGGGGTGCTGGAGAGGAGGATTGGAGAGGTAGGAGGCACGCGGTCACCTACATGGAAGCAGTAGATGCTGGGGCCTCCCAAGCTGGGGGAGAAGTGAAGAGAGATGCTCACACTAGGGGAGGAGGAAAGGGGGTATACAGGGGGCTCTAGGGGACTCTGGCAGGTGGGGTCCAAAAGGCAGAAATTTCCACAGCAGTAGGCAAGAGACTGGGGGTGTCCAAAGGAAACTGAGAGGAGTGGTAGGGTCGTGGGGCACTGGGGGATGGGCTAAGGCTCACAATCATTTTAACCCTCTAAGCCCATTGGTAGAAGAGGGGAGTGTGGGGGAGGAGGAGGATGCTGCTGGTGAAGCTGAGGCAGGGACGGATAGAAAGGGGGAAGGGGACAAGAGGCAAATGCGCAATACAGGGGGTCCCAGACAGAATGGGAGAAAGAGTGGGGGGGAGAAAAAGGAGGATTAGGGGAACAAGGAGGAGGCTAATGGTATGGAACAGGGGAGCACAACAGGCAGGAAGGTGCAGGATATAACTGGGATGATGGCGAGCAGAAAGCCAGGTAGACAAACGGATAGGACAGAAGGATTAGTAAGGAGTGGGGAAAGAGATACAGAGAAAGATACTCGAGTGGGGGGATAAAGAAGGCCAGGACATGGGTAGAGGAGGTGACCAGGGAAAAGAGTGAAGGGGCTACCTCTGACACCCAGATTGTGGGAGGTGCGAGGAGCCGGTTGGGGGGAGAACCTGGACAAAGGGATGAGGAGGGGCATGGAAGGAGGGGAAACCCAAGGGGTGAACAGGGAAGCAAGGGGGAGGTTAGAGTACTGCTATTGGGGGACTCCATGATCAGAGGCATCCAGTGGGAGGGTCAGGGGGACGTTAAAACCTGTCTGATCAGAACCAAATGCCACCCAGGCCTGATGGTGCACAAGGCCAAGTATGAGATGTATTCACTGGCAAGGGAATGCGGGGGGGAACCCAGACATTCTAGTACATAGAACATAGAAACATAGACTTTGACAGCAGATAAGGACCGCTTGGCCCACCTAGTCTGCCCATTTCCCTACCTAGAGGATAAGCTGCAGATCCTAGTTAACCATCAGCCTATTCCTTCCTACCCCCCACAAAAATTGACTTGTCTGTCGCATGCATTCTTGAATTCTCCCACAGTTTTAGACCCCACACTTGTACACTTGGGGACAAACGACATAAATGGTAATAGTGAGCTAGAAATTCAGGCAAGGTTCTGGGAGTTGACCAGGGTATGTCTTTCTATAGGCTGTATGATCTCCTTTTCAGAAATTCTGCCGGTGCCAAGGGCTAGTGGGGAAAACAAGATGAAGATTAGGGAGATAAATCAGTGGCTTAGGGAGTGGTGTGAGGAATTGGGATATGGCCTGGTGGGGGACTGGGGGGAGACCTGGGAGGATAATGGGCTGTACACTAAGGAGAGGCTTCACCTTAATTTGTAGGGGAAAGAAATCCATAAACTCAAACTAGCTGGGTTCATCAACAAAAGGTGGGGTTTAAACTTGTGAAGGGAGGAGGGATCAAAAAAGGGGCAGTGCCAGCAGGTACGATAAATGAGGGACATGGTCTCCACTCCTCTGGGGGCTAGGGAGATGTGGAAATGGGTCACCAGGTAGGGTGTAGGAGCTGAGAAATGGGAGCTCGAGGAGGGAAAAGGGATGGAGAGTGGTCCTGGTAAATGCCAGGAGCTTAGGAAATAAAATGCCTGAGCTCCAGATGATGCCAGTTGAGGGGGAGGTAGATGTGACAGAAGTCACTGAGACCTGGGTCACTCAAGGGCATGAGTGGGACCTAACTTTGGAGGGCTATACTATGTTTAGAAAAGATAGGAGGGAGGGAAGGGGGGGTTGTGTAGCACTGTTAGTCAGAAATGGCATGGGTACTGGAGGGGTAGAGGAGGCAGAGGGGAATATGGAGGCTATTTGGGTCACCTTGCTGATGCAGGGGTGTAAAAGAGTAAAGGTCGAAGTGGTGTACAGACCACCAGCACTGGCAGAGGTCCGGGAAGAAAGTTTGGTGGCAAATCTCGAGGAACACTGTGGATTGGGAAAGGGAAGGATAGTGATAATAGGGGACCTCAACATGCCAGGAACAGACTGGGGGACTATGACATCACCAGTGGCCAAAGAGCAGAGGCTGCTGGATGTCTTCCAGGATGTGTTTCTGACACAACAGGTGGATGAGCCAACTAGGGAGGCCCAGACTCTGGACGTGGTCCTGGCAGACAGTGATCAGATTAGGGGCCTAGAGGTGAGGGACCCTTTGGCGGGGAGTGATCACACCACAGTTTGGTTCTTCCTGGACCTGGGGAAGGAAAGTTGAACAAGGATGGTAGTAACCAACTTTAAGGGTGCAGACTTCAGGGAGATGGGAAGGATCCTTAAAGATTGTCTGGACGGGATAAGGCCGGATATGGATGCTGACAGCAGGTGGGAGATCATTAGGAGGGGAATACAGGAGGTTACCAGATCCTGTGTAAGGGAAAGGTATAAGTTCAGTAAGGTCAGAAAACCCTGTTGGTGGACCCGGGAGATACAAGAGGGGGTGATGGAAAAGAAGGCAGCCTATAGGTGCTTCAAGTGCTCAAGGAGTGAAAGGGATCAGGAGGAATGTGAGCTGACAGCCAAGAGAGTCACCAGGGTGGTGAGAGCAGCTAAGGCAAAAAAAGAGCAGTCCTTGGCCAGTGGGATCTGGAGGGGGGACAAGGGGTTCTTTAGATACATAGGGGAAAAAAGGAAAGTAAGGGGGAAGATCAGCAAGATAAGGGTAGGGGATGGTTGGGCACAGGAAGCGGGAGAACAGGCAGAAGTCCTAACTGAGTACTTTACCTCAGTGTTTACGGGGGTGATGGAGGAGCTATGTCTTGCGAAGGGAGTGGGGGCAAACCAGAGGAAGGGGTGGGACTGGTAGAGACCAGGGGCCCTGATGGGTCTGGGGAAAGGGAGTGGCCACCACAAACAGGTGGCAGGCCTGCAGTGCAGGGTGAAAAGGGGGAAGACGTGGAAGCTGAAATCCCAGTAGAGAGAGTAAAGGAATCCCTCGGGTCCTTTCAGAAGGAGAAAGCACCTGGGCCAGATAAGATACATCCCAGGGTGCTGAGGGAACTGGCGGATGTCCTGGCAGTCCTTCTAGCGGAGCTTTTCAACATCTCTCTGAGGACTGGATGGGTGCCCCAAGACTGGAGGGTGGCCCATGTTGTGCCGATCCACAAGGGGGGATCAAGAGAGGAGGCAGGAAATTACAGGCCAGTTAGCTTGACATCAGTGGTCGGCAAGGTGATGGAGGGTATTGTCAAGGAAAGGCTAGGGAGGTTGCTGGAGCAAACTGGGTACTTGGATGATAGACAGCATGGCTTTGTCATGGGAAGATCCTGCCAGACAAACCTTGTTGAGTTCTATGACTGGGTGACAAGGGCCCTGGACCAGGGTAGGCCAGTAGAAGTCCTCTTTTCTGGACTTTAGCAAGGCATTTGATTCAGTACCCCACAGTGGCCTGCTGGCTAAGCTGAAGGAAATGGGGGTAGGGAGACAGTTGTTAAGATGGATAGGAAATTGGCTCTCTGAGCATACTCAGAAGGTGGTGGTTGGAGGGTTAACCTCATCCCCAAGGTGGGTTACTAGTGGGGTTCCCCAGGGGTCAGTGCTGGGGCCACTCCTGTTCAATGCCTATGTCTTGGACATCAGGAGGGGGATCAGGAGTGAGATGAGTCTCTTTGCAGATGACTCAAAGCTGGGTGCAGTGGTGGATGAGGAGGAGGGCTGGGTAGCCTTTGCAGGAGGACCTGGAGGCTCTGGAAAGGAGGGCGGGAAAATGGAAACTAAAATTCAAAGTGGGAAAGTGCAAGGTTCTGCACCTGGGAGTCAGAAATCCAGGCCAGGGGTATACCCTGGGAGGAGACATGAGTCAAGACACGGAGGGTGAGAGGGACCTGGGAGTAGTGGTAGATGTCAAAATGAACAACTCGGAGACCTGTAGGAGGGCTGCAGCAAGGGCAAATAGGATGCTGGGATGCACCACCAGGGGGATTACCTCCAGAAAAGCGGAAGTGATCCTTCCATTGTACAACTGCTTGGTTAGGCCACACCTCGAGTATTGTGTGCAGTTTTGGAGACCACATTTAAAAAGGGACATTACACTCCTAGAGAGGGTCCAAAGGAGGGCAACCAAAATGATCTGGGGCCTAGGGGAGAGGAGCTATGAGGAGAGGACCCATGAGGAGAGGCACAGGGAGCTCGACATGTACACCCTGGAGGAGAGGAGGGACGGGGGGACATGATAGAGGTCTTTAAGTACATGAAAGGATCAATAAAGGAGGCCCAGTCAGTGTGCTCCAAAGGAAGGAGGGTGGGGCAATGAGAGGTCATGGGTGTAAGCTGGAAGGGGGCAGGCTCAGAGGGGAGAGAAGGAGATGTTATTTCACAGAAAGGGTGGTGGAGCCATGGAATGCACTGCCCAGGGAGCTGGTAGAGGTGGAGACTATGGACGGGTTTAAATGGGGATGGGACAGGTATGGGGGAGAGTAAATCTGACCAGGCCCAGTACAGGTGGAACATCTGGTACTGGGGACAGTATAACCCAAGGGGGAGGGGGACACCAAAATCAACCCTCAGTGAAGGTGCTGAATATCAAGCAGACTCGAAAGACTGTTAGGCCTATTCTGCTGGCATTTTAGTATGTTAGTATATTTATTTATTAGTCATACTGTACCATGGGCTCTGGGCATCTTACGCATCAAAGAAAACATACAAAAACAGCAGCACGACAAACAAAATAAATAGTACCATTTGCACAAAAACAAGTTAGGAAACAGGAGGGTAAGCTTTTAAGAAAAGATAATGCTTTAACCCCCGCTTAAAGCTATCAACAGAGGGCTCCCGAAGCTGTTGTGGCAGCTGATTCCAGAAGACTGGATCAGCCACAGCAAAGGTATGATCTCTAGGCAATTTTAGGCATGATCTGGGGAACTTCAAGAGGTCCTCCTCAGAAGAGCAGAGAGAGTGGTCAGGATCATATGGACACAGGAGCTCTTTTAGGTAGTCAGGACCCAGATCATAAAGGACTTTGTATGTTAACAAACCTATCTTGAAGGAGATGTGCCCCCTCTCAGACAGCCAGTGCAACATCTGCAGAGCTGGAGAGATATGCTTAGAGCAAGAAACTTCAGCAATCAATCTAGCTGTGGTGTTCTCCACCAGCCGCAAGTGGTGCATCAAACCTCCAGATAGCCTGAGACAAAAAACAACCCCCTAAGATACTTCAGAGTATTGCAATACCTCTCCCTCATCTTTTGCATTACCTGTGGAGATGTCCACCCTAACCCAGGACCACTTGATAATATTCAGGGGTCCCTTAGTAAAATGGAAAGTGAGGAGGTGTGCCAAATGAAGAATAACTCTGGGGTTGGGATAAATGTGGACATTCTAGAGGTTTTTGGGGTGGGGAAGGGGCAAAGTCTCAATATAGCGCACTTCAGCACCAGGAGTATGCTCAAAAAAGTTGACTCAATCAGTACATGAATATATGACCACATACCAGATTTATTGGTGATCACAGAAACGTAGCTAAATCAAAGAGTAGAAGATAAATCTTTGAACATCATTGGTTATCACATGTGGCGTAAGGACAGGAATAAAAGGGAGGGGGTATTGGTGTATGGGAAGAAAGAACTAGTTATGTTAGAGATATATGTAAACCAAGATTTACTAGGTTTAAAGGTTTTACTTCTGGAGTTGAGACTACCACACACACCAAAAATTTATTTCAGGAATCTATCGACCACCTAAAATAAAATCCAGTATTTTTGATCATCTGCAGGACCTTTTGCAGGAGTATAAAAATAGTCACAAAATAGTTGTCCTGGGTGATCTCAATATAAACTAGCAAACTATAAGTGAGCTACACCCACTAATTGATCTTCAGGTGAACTTGGCACTTACCCAGTTAATTAAGGAACCAACTACAATTAACACAAATGATCCTGCTGCAGCAACAACACTGGATTTGATTTTTACTAACTCTTCATTAAACATTCAAAGGAGTGGGGTTCTTTCAGATTCCATGTCTGACCATCAGTTTATATACTGCACCAGGAATAAGATAAGAACTTGGAAAGGAAATAAGAACATTAAATGGCGTTGCTACAAAACATTTGACTATGTAAAATTTATGTTAGAATTGAGTGATATCAGTTGTGATAGGCTGGAACTAATTCCAACAATGGAGAAAGCATGGGCATATTTTGCAAATGAATTCATGAATGCATGCAGTAAACATGCCCCGATAAAAACCAAAACCTTAAAATGTAACAATGCACTCGGGTATACATATAGTTTAAGGAAATTCAAGAAAAATATGGACAAAGCATTGTATAATGCAAATAAAAAAAAGTGGTAATAGACAAGATTGTGACAAATATAAGCAGTTACTCAATCAATATATTAGAGATAAAAAAGCAAAATAAAATTACTACATACAAATATTAGATAACCATTTCCAGAACCCCAAAGAATTTGTAGAACAATGACCACCTTATTAAAAGGCTACAGTAGTGAAACTTCAGATGTATTTAATGTAGATGATCAAATGCTACCTTTACCTCAAGATGTAGCTGACATATTTAATGATTATTTACTAAGATGGGGAATATGGGCTTAAACAATAATACTTCACACAAAATGGATAAACAAATGATAGAGTCAAATACTATAGAACAGTTTTCCCTTTCCAGTGTTAATTTTATTTATTTATTTATTGAAATGTTTCACCAGAAGGGCACACTGAACAACACGTTGCTTGTCTTACGGTGTGACTTGGGGGGGAAGGGGTTACATAGGGTTGTGAAGGATGATCAGTTACAATGTTATGTGGGTAGTACAAGCAATACAACATTGTAAGATTATGCAACAGTTGGAACACAAGGTATTGTACAATAAACATGAGTGGAATATTAGTTAAATTACAATACATAATCATAGGAAAGAACATGTAAAAGTACAAAACAGTAATAATGCAACAGAACCATTATAGTGCATGAGTGTACCAGGAGCAGGCTCAAGGTAACTTGGTAACTTGGTAACTTGGTAAATTGGACATAAAAAAGGCTGAAGCCCATCGAGAATGTCCTCCACACATGTGGGCCATTAATAAGTTTGTTATTTATTCAAAAGCCATCTATCTAGTTTAATCTTGAAGGTATTAATGTTCTCACAATCAACAATTTCCTGCGGCAGGGAATTCCATACTCTCGGAGCTCTTACATTGAAAAATTGCTGTCTTTTATTTGTTCTTGTTTTTTCAATTATAATTTGTTTATTATGAAGTCAGGGAACAATTTTCCTAGATGCATAGGACAAGCCGCAAGATTCCATTAATATAGAAGATGAGATAATTTTAAATTGTAGCATGTCACCTCTTAATCTTCTGTTTTCTAATGAATATAATCCTGTTCTCTGAAGCCTAGTTGCATAATCATGACGAGAGAGGTGGGGTATAATTTTAGTTGCCCTTCTTTGTACCCTCTCAATTTTTTGCAATGTCCTTTATCAGATATGGGCTCCACAAGGGAGAGCCGAAATCCAAATAGGGCCTGACATGAGACTTGTATAGTGTCATAATACATTCTTCGGTCTTAGAAATGAAGGTATTTTTTATCCTACGCAACAAAGCATTGGCTTTGTTCGTTACTATATTATAGTGGTTTGAGAAGGACAAACGATCGTCGATCATGATACCCAGATCTTTTTCAACAACTGAGTCTCGTATTTTGGTTCCATTGAGATAATATGGTTGTACAGGTTATTTTACCGAAATGCAGCACGGAACATTTGGATACATTAAAAGACATCTTATTGGCAGTCGCCATGTTTCAATTATTTTAAATCTTTCAATATAGTGTTCCTACTGTAATCGTTATGCACAGGTCCCCAGTTTGGTGTCATCAGCAATTTCGATAACTTATTCTGTGATCCGATCTTTAGATCACTTATAAAATGCTAAACAAAGTGGGGCCCAACACAGATCCCTGGGGACCCCACTTGTCACAAGTCTGTCCTCTGATAATACCCATTGATTCTAACTGTTTGAGTTTGTTCATGTAGCCAGTTATTCACCCAAGTTACAATACATTTAGAGAATCCTAATGTAACCAGTTTATTAATTAGTATTGAATGTGAGACCTTGTCGAATGCCTTACTATAATCCAGCAGGACAACGTCCACTGGAATATTTTGATCAAGCTTATTACTTATAGTATTATAAAAAGATAACAAGTTTGTAGTACATGAGTACCCCGGTTTGAATCCATGTTGCATATGATCATATATATTAAGTTCGAGCATTTCTTTATCCATTAGACGTTTGATATACTTTTCTAATAGTTTACAAGGTATAGAGGTTAAACTGATAGGTCTATAATTCTCAGTTTTAGAATGCACTCTATTTTAAAAATTGGGGTAACAATGTTCTCCAAATAGTAGGCACAATTAGTTCAGTAAGTGACTTATTAAATATGATTGTAAGTGGAATGACAATGTTGTCTATGGTTCCCACAAGAAATTTGGAAGTAATACCATCAGGGCCTGGGCTCGTAGTTGGTTTCAAAGTTCCCAAAAGTTTATAAGTGTCAGAAATAGTAATGGTATAACTCTGAAGAACAGGAATATGAAAGATCATTCTAGGTTCTTTGTCTTGTTCAAAGACAGAACAAAAGTACTTATTAAATTCAGATGCAGTCACCATATCTGAGAGAAAAGTTGAATTATTGATAATTATTGGACCTACTTTATTAACAGTACCCTTTTTATTTAAGTATGAATAGAGACTTTTATGTGAATCCTTGGTGTGGGCAATCTTGAATTCTAGGTTCCTTTTAGCCAAGGTAATATATGTTTTTAAGTTTTTTAAAGCATCCTTGTACTTAGTATAAATGTCCTTCTTATCCTCCTGTTTGCTCTTTTTTAGCAAATTAAATAATTTCCGTTTATGATTACTAAGTTTTCTGATATTGTTACTATACCAAGCAGGGACCTTTCATTTATTATTGTATCTCCTTCTCACAGGTACATGTTTTTCTTCTAAATTATGTATAATTTTTTCAAAGGTGTTCCATGCATCATTTGCATTAAGGGGTACCAATAATGAGTCCCAAGATAGAGCAGCCAGTTGTTCATTGATCTTAGTAAAGTTAGCTTTCTCATATTGTTTGATCATGCAGCTGTTATTAAGGCGACATGTGTGAGTTAAGGCCATGGAAAATTGAATAGTCAAATGGTCACTGTTACCCAGGGGATCCAGCACCCGTAAGCTTGATAAAGCTGTATTCATTTTAGTAAAGACTAAATCGAGAATATTGTTCCCTCTAGTAGGATCTCTTGCATGTTGTGCAAGGCCAAGATCAGTAATAGCAGAAATCAGCTGTAAATCATATGAGTTATGTCCAGAGAGAATATCCCAGTTTATTGATGGGAGATTAAAATCCCCTAGAATTATGACTAAGCCATTATCTGCTATTTGAGCCATTTCTGAAGTTAATTGGTGTAGATAGCAAGGTCTGAAGAGGTGGTCCAATAGTTCCAACCAAGATTTGAGGATGCCCTTTGGGCTGCAAGTATACCCAAACACCTTCAGTAGATACTGTTGTTGAAGCCTCAAATGAGGGAATATCATTTGTTACATAAAGACTAACCCCTCCTCCCCTTTGATCATCAGGTCTGTTTTTAAAATAGTGTTTAAATCCTGGAATATTTACTATCCATTGTTTATCCTGGTTACCCCATGTTTCTGTTATAGCAACCAGGCCAATGTTTGACTCCTGAATTTTTAGTTCCAGTTCCACCATTTTAGGAACACTAAGTGCTCTCGCATTACAAGTCAAGATATTCAGCTTGTATGTATTATTTAGAGATGGTTTATGGATTCCAGTCTCCCCCTTCGGTTTTAGTTTAAATTGTTGTTAATGAATGACAGAAATTGTCGACCTAGAAGAGAATCATTCTCACGGCTGAGATGTAATCCATCCCAGCAGAAGAGGGCAGGGTTATCATTGAATTCCTCCCAGTGGGTGATGCACGTAATACCTTGTTTTAGGCACCATTTCCGAAGCCATTCATTCATAGATTTAATCTTCCTTTGAATATAAAAGGAGGCTCTAGGTACTGGGAGAATTTCTGAAATGCCAATGTTACATCCCCTCTCATTTAATACGTTACAGAGAGCAACTAGGTCCTGCTTAAGTTGTTGTAATGGGGTTCTTGTTATATCATTTGTCCCAGCATGGATTATAACTAGGGGTTAGTGCCTGCTGCATGTAAGGCAATACTGGTCATGGCAGTTATATCAGAGACCTTAGCACCCCTGTAGCTTAAGCAAGATCTATTAATTTTATCAGGGTTACAAATGGTTCGATCTATGAATTTAACCATAGAGTCACCTAGGACTACAACCTGGGTAGGGGTACTTTTTTTTTGGAGAGGAAGATATGGACTTTCGTCCTGGGCAATATTAGATGGACACTCAACCCTGCAATTATCTCCATCAGTAAGGGAAGCCAGTGGTTCATAGGAATTATGTAGTGAGATCGGAGGGGTAGTGATCTTGGACTCCTCTGTTTGTAAGTTTGAATTTTTATTCGAAATAGTAGTTGACCAAGCGGTAGTGTCGGTCACTATCCGCGTTTGTGAGGGGGGGTCCAAACAATGTGGGGTAGAAGCAGTTTGTTCGTAAGTTAAAGTGGTCTTTATTCTCAAGTTACCCTTGGGTTTCAGTGGAGTGTTAGTGATTTCACTATGGGACTTGTTAATCACTAGGGTACCCTGGGGACAATTTGCATGGAGAAGGGGGGAATTATTGGTTTCCAGTAGGGAGGACATATGATCAATGTATTCTTCTAGTGCTTCTATTTCTGGATCAATAGTATGCTGGGTAATATCAGAAGTAGCCTCCCCAGGATTACGGAGTCGGGATATTTCATCCTGTAGGGTTTTAATCAGAATACATCTGTCGCATACATAATTTGCAACTTGTTTGCCTATCATGTACATTTGACAAGACGTATAATATTTATTTGCTTTCTTCATTATAATATTAACTAAAATTCCAACTATAAGTACAGTACCTTGGATTTCCCTTTATATACAAGACCATAAATTGTTGTTTAACACCGTTGCCCCGATGGTCACGATGGACACGATAGACACGCGCTAAGATGCGCGTGTCTCTGCGTGCGTCTCCGCGCTCGGCCCCGAGCACACTCACCCTGCTCGCTAGAGCGAGTGTTTTAATGCTAGTCAGACCGGAAGTGCGTCGTCACGCCACTTCCGGTTTCGCGCTAGCACAAATGGCCAAAATTAAAAGTTTTTAGGGCTCTAAAATAGCCCTTACAGTGTATTTTTAGGTTTACAACAATCCCTTAATAGGGCACAGTCAGTCAGTGAGGAGAATAGCTGGTGTAACTGGGAGGCATGAGTAACACAGTCCTCCAGTATCCCACACTGCCCTGTGGACCTAGATCAGAAGTAGATGAAAGCCAACCACAATAACACAGGATGGTGTATATATAACAATAAAAATAAATCAGACAGGCACAGTTCAAGATTGCAGCATACACTCTCTCAGTAAGAGTGCTATCTGCTGCCGCTCACTGAAGCGGTGTTTTAATATGATCGGACGGAGGTCGTCGCCACTTCGGTTTTCTTAGCAGCACGCCAAAATTAAAAGTTTTTAGGGCTCTAAAATAGCCCTTACAGTGTATTTTTAGGTTTACAACAATCCCTTAATAGGGCACAGTCAGTCAGTGAGGAGAACAGCTGGTGTAACTGGGAGGCACGAGTAACACAAGTGCTGTTGGAGTAAAAAGGACAGGGAAGGTTGTGCACACGGGTGACCCAGAAGGGCAGGTGGGGAAGAGAGAGGGAGAGGGAGAGGCAAGAACTGAATATGAGGAGAAGGCGTAAGTATTTCCCGATTCCCCCTTCACGATGTTGAGAACCCTGCTGGGGGCAGGGGTTCAGGGTAAGAAGGCAGAATATGGAGATAGCTGTTCCTGCTTTAACTCTCCTTAATACCTGAGGGAGAGGTAATTGTGTAGGACAGAGGTAAGGGAGTAGTTGGAGGAGGAGTGTCGTATTTCAGGGGGGAGGAAAGTCCAGATTTTAGGAAAGTGATGGGTGAAGCCAGTCTGACCGATGAGGGTGGAGCAGCAAGAGACCGTCACGGTGCGGGTGTCATTAGATCTGAGATAGTGGGTGGGGGGAGGTGGAGTGGAGAGAGAGGATAAGAGATAGGAGGGGAGCACTCTGTATCAGAATTTGGAGGTGGGTTTGGCACAGTGTTAATGTGGACGCAGTTAGGAAAGAGTTGTTAAAACTAGATACCACCTAGGCTATAAGACTGGATGATATACCAGTCAAACTTTTAAAATACGTCTCTCCTATTATTGCTTACCCCCTGATGTATAGTATTGCCTATTTTTAAAGGAGGACAAAAAACTGAACTGGGGAACTATCACCCAATCTGTCTCCTGTCCCAAGTTTCTAACATTTTTGAGAAATTAATGTTGACTCAATTAAAAGATTACCTGGACTCACAGGATAAAATCAACATGATGCAATCAGGGTTTAGATGGCACCACAGCACTATTTCTGCACTTGTCAAGTTGGTGAGTGATTTACATGTCCCTTGGACAGATGGACACTGGTTGGAGCAAGATATGAAGATCTATCCAAAGTGTTTGACTTTCTGGACCATGATGTCCCCTCCTGTCCAGGGTGGCCTCACTAGAAATGTCAGGAAATAGTATGAGATGGCTAAGTTCCTACCTAACGGGAAGGTTATAGTTAGTTTCAATAGGAAACTTTTCATCAAAATTGGTACCTATTGTCTTTGGGGTTCCCCAAGGTTCCATATAAGGCCCTTTATTGTTCAACATTTATGTCAATAAGTTATACTTCTCAGACCCATCCATTGTGTATCATTTATACACAGACAATTCAGTTATTTATACATCTGATGTTACAGCACAAAAAATACAAGATAAACCACAGCAGGCATTTAATGGATTACAAATGTTCTTTGACTATAGGAAATTGGTACTTAATCCAAAAAAACACTAACGATGTTGTTCTCATGTAACAATAGAGGGACTGAGAAACAATTACTGGATGTTGTTACCCTGAAGGGATCCCCGATACAACAAGTCCAATTGTACAAATATTTGAGCTTATGGTTAGATAGCTTCCTTAGGTGGGATATACATATCACGACATCCTCCTGTCCAGACTACCTGCTTTGGGTGTTTCGTCTAAGGCAATAGTTCTTAGACTTTGTCACAGTGAGCCTCCCCAAATCCATGGAAAATATTTTAAGCCTCCCCTAAAAACTGAAATAATCTTGGGTATCCCCAAAGAAAAATAACATACTGTTCTTTGCGCAGTACACCATGAATATATTTAAACTCCTTTGAGTACTTGGCTCACATTCAGTTCTTTGTCTTATACTGATGTGAAACCTTTGAAAAAGAGCTCCTGTGCTCAAAGGTGTTATCTGAATAACAAATAAAATAAACAAATATTGTTATTCAGCTTATTACTTTGCTCCTTCCTGCTATTGCTCTTAGCACTTCTATGCTCAACCCTTGTATTTGGGCTGTTCTGCCATCAGGCTACGAATTGATCAATTACCACCTCTCATTATTAGGTTATTGTTCATATTTGTTTGCACTATTGTTCACTGTGTATTTCTTGATTGTTTTGTAGTTACCTTTTGAAATGTACTCACTCCCTACGCTTTCCTGGGTACACCTGAAATGAGCCTTGGCTCATACACCTTCCCTTGTCACCTATTACTAAATCAATACCTTAAATTCACCTACTATTATCCTCTTTCAGTTTGCTTCATCTCTTCACACAAAATATATAAAACTCAAAATTTAAATACAGTACTTTTTCAGACTTGCTTGAGCCTCCCCTGGAACAGGTTGGGGCCTCCCTAGGGAGGCTGGCCTCACCATTTGAGAACCCCTGGTCTAAGGTGATTGGGTGGTTGGGTGCTTAATTGACTGGTAGGAAACAAATGGTTCCAATAAATGGGTAGGGATCTGGTTTTAGGGTGATAATTTCTGGAGTACCCCAAGGATCCATTTTGGGTCCAATATTTAATTTATATATGAATAATTTTGTTCTAACTAGTCCTGATGTACAATGTCATCTCTATGCAGATGATACCATTATTTATGTGAAGGGATCATCAATAATGCAGATAGAACTTACTCTTCAAAAAGCATTTGTTGAGCTTCAGTCATTTTATAATAATTCTAAACTTGCCCTTAATTCGAAAAAATCTCAGGTATTATTGTTTTCTAGGGAAAATAAAGAGATCTATTCTGAGTTGGGTTTGAATATAGTGACTGTGGATAATATTGCTCTTGAACAAGTGCAGTGTTATAGATACTTAGGAATGTATTTGGATAGGTCATTAAGTTGGACTTTTCATATAGATTGTATAATTAAAAAAGTTAGCAGACGTTTGGGTGCACTTTATAGAATTAGAAATTGTATGGACGTTAGAGTAAGGAAGCAAGTATCTATGGCTACGTTGATTCCTCTGTTGGATTATGGGGATATTATTTATATAGGGGCAACTTTAACCCAGTTAGCTAAAATAGACATTTTCTTTAATAAAATAGCTAGGTTTATTTTGGATGTGCCTAAGAGAACCCATAGAAGAGACTTATATCAGACTTTGAACTGGATGAGTCCTCATGATAGAAGGAAATTTCATGTCTTGACATATATGGTCAAATCAGTTAGGGGTGAAGTACCGGAGTATATTACTGAGGAATTTCAGGTTAGGATAATTAGGGGAGGTCTACGCTCTGCGGAGGGTATGGAATATGTCTTACCCAGTAGAAGGACAGATTTGGGTAAAGAACATTTCTTTTATTCGGGTCCTAATATATGGAATTCATTGCCAATCCATCTTAGGCCGATTAGTTTTAATCCTAATTTTGGAGAAATAAAAAGTTGGTTCAAATCTGAAGCTGATAAAAGGTTGAATGCTGAGTAACTGTGCATATTATGCTCCAAATATGTTGTAAAGTTGTACTTTATGAATGGGAATGTGTGTGATGTATATGTGGTTTATTTATGTGTAATTTATACATTGTGGTGTTATTTCAAGTATTGTTGTATGTTATTTTGTGATATATTTTATATATGAAAATGTTCATATGAATGTCTGTACTAAGGACCTCACTGGAAATGAGCTTGTCTCCGTTGAGTTTCCTATTCTTTTGCTTGTCAATTGAATAAAAATTTTTACTACTATTACATATTGATTACTTGTTAAACTGTGGGAAGGAGATTGGGGGCCCTATATAGGGCAAATCTATGTCTATCACAAGAGACAGAGAAGAGCTTAGTCAATTCTATGATACCTATTTTTGATGATGGTGATATTCTGTATGCAGGAAGGACCAAGGGGATCTGGCGAAGCTGGAAGTTTGTTACGGCTGACTCGCCAGGTTTATCCATGGTGCCCCTCATTTGATGCATAGTTGTCAGCTATATTATAACTTGGGATGGCAAAAACAGAGTCAACGAAGGCATAATCACTTAATTGCATTTATACATAAGGGATTTGATGGAAAACTCCCAAATTACATATCAACTAACTTGATTTGTAGAGAAATAAAGATTCTTTAAAATATGCATGTGGCATGGATCTGGAAATCCCAATATTTCATTTGGAAATTGGGAGAGATTCCATCTATTATGTAGGTACATTAGCTTGGAATAGTATTCCACACAAACTAAGAACATCCATAGGGGAAAACACTTGGAAAGGGATAAAAACTTGGTTGCAAAACAAAACACTTAAATCCAGATTGTGTTGTACAACTTAGCATAATGGTTGTATGTAACTGTAATAAGTTTGTTGCTTAATGAAGCACTGTGCAATCTTTGTTTGTCTGTTTGATCAATCTTACTTGTTATATTTATACAGGTGTTTATATTGTATTAGTCTATAAATGTGTAATGTATTTGAAATAATGAAACTGAAATAGGGCTGTTTCTTTTATACTATGGACTTCATTGTAAATGGGCTTTTAGCGCAATCAAACAAATCCTGATTCATAAGATTTTTTATGAATAAAACATTTTACTACTACTACTACTTACAATACCCCAGCCTAGATGTCACGAAGGCATGCACCAGGGACTTCAGGTCCGGAGGGCTGAGAAAGGACTTTATCTAGGTGATGTTCCTAAGATGAAAGAAACCACTACGGACTGCTGCAGACACCTGATATTCCATTATCAGCTTGTGATCCATAGTGACACCCAGATTCTTCACCCCATCTCTGGCTATGAGCTGGGTAAACCCAAAATATAAGCCAGCCATGCCTCCACTCATACCAGCCACTCCTTGAATACCTGTATCCAGCAGTAACTCTTCAGTCTTGCCTGGGTTCGACCTGAGCCAGCTGAAGGCCATCCAGTCATTGATGACAGAAAGGTTGTCATTAAGCATACCCACTGCATTATTCTCACCAGGGGCAAATGATAGGTACAGCTGAGTATCCTCTGCATAATGGTAACACTGCAGACCTCATTGGAAGTGTCAGCTTCTTGGTTTAGCCAATGTAGAGTTAAGAGCTTCAGGCATGTTTCTTTACAATTCTTTTACACTTTCTAAACTACAATGCAGTTATTTAAAGAAAACATAAATCTAGTATTTTTAAAATGCTTCATTATGATCAGAAATTTGGGCATATGTGGAGTGTGCTGAATACCCTCAATATAATTTAGGTGTATTATCTGGAAATAGTATGTTTTAGGATTCCTTTTCAATGCAGCCATTTTCCTGCCCAGCATTCTTTTTTTTTCCTGCCCATCAGCTGAGCAGAAATCTACAATAAAGCTTTCTACACAGGGTGTCCATTCAACTGATGTTCCCAGGCTCCATAACTGATATATTGGGTAGGAAATTGCAGCACAAGGGACATTACATAATTAGAAATGAAGACCAGTTCACTAAAGCACACTAAACAATACAGAAAGGATATCAAATACCCTCAAACGTGCCCACATTTCCAAGCATATTAAAAATAAAAGTGAGGTTTAAATTTGATGAAAGAGCAAAGGACTATGCAGAATTACCAATAAATTACCTGGAAAACCATACAGATGCTGTATATAAAGATAACTGAGGTAACATGGACACCTCAAGCATCTTGGGGACTCCAACCACAGGAGGCCACCATTGTGAGTGGTTCTTGGTCTTATCATTTGGCCGCATCATGATCAGCCTGACCACTGACAGCAAGGTGACCCACTCATTGATTAGGAAACTACACATCACCAAATGATGAGACCATTTGGGGGAGGTGGACAGGTCCTCATCCCTTGGGCCTGCCATGGGGTGTGAATCATGGGGGTCTCTGGAGTGGAAAGTACCTGAGAATGGCTGGTGATAGTTTGGGGGGAGTGGTTGAAAGAGCAATTCAAGGTGACTAAGAGAACAAACACCTTAATGGAAAAACAAGAGCAGGACACAAGTTATGAACTAAAAATCACCAAGACACTAACAAAATGCATGTATTGCAGGCTAAAAATATATGGCGGACCCAGCCCACACACATCACCACTACATCAAGCAAGTTCCTCTTTTTCAATTTTTATTTGTAATTTTTTTACATGAAGGCACACTAAGCTGTAACAGTTTGTTTCTAGTTGTGTCTTGGGGGTTGTTATATGCATCAGTTTTATTGGGGGAGAGGGGATGTTAGCCAGGTCAAAGGAACAGTTCCTTACTTTTACAATAAGTAAAGTGAAATTTTTGCCTTTCACCTGGACAGTAATCAGAGATAGACAGAAAGGAACTCAGTGTAACATCTCAAAAGTGACTGGGGGCTCCCGCAAACATGTTTTTGCACGGTACCTCAGAGTGTAATTGTATGTAGAGAAAACAAGCCGGGAGATGGAAGGACCATGTAGAGATTAGCACCAACTAGATTACTGAGGACTAGCAGTCTCAAAGCACAAATATTTTAAACATGTATAATTAATTAGGAGTAAAAGCTTACTCACGTATCAACATTCAGCAGTCACTAAACAGGCTTGAAACATACTGGCCATTTCCTAGTTGTGTCTCCACTCCATGCTGAATGCTCGATACATGGCTCGGTATAGCTGTAGCCCAATGTGCAAAATTACTTCTACTGAAGCTGAAAACAGGGCTAGCCAAGCTCAAACAACAATTTCAAACCTTGGCTGGTTTGTGGTTGTGAGTTTTGATCCCCATATCAAGTGAAAAAATAAACCGGTGGCCCACAATGCCCATTGGACATGCCACAAAGATACCAAATGTGTTTTTCAGTTAAGTATTGACCCATAGTCATCATCAGAGCTTGATATGGCGATTGACACTCACAACCACAAACTGGTTTATTTAAAATATTTGTGCTTGACTGCTAGTCCTCAGTAATTTAGCTGGTGCTGACCCCTCCATGGTCCTTCTATGATCCTGTTTGTTTTCTCAGTTTAACATCTGTAATGTGAAGGATGCTACCTCAATGGTGCCGCAACACCTCATGCTGCACTGCAGTGTCAGCATTGGGTTTTACCCCCTTCCCTAAGTGAAGTCATGCAACACCCCAAAGTACTCAGCATTCACTGACATATTTTAGAACATTACTTTCCTTAGGTGATCAGAGCTAGTCACTGGACCACCCCCTCCTCATCCAGTCATTTTCTGCCCTCCACCCCTTTCAGTTTTTTTTCAAACACAATTGTTTTTAAAGTCTGCTTCTTACACTGTGCCAGGACTTGGCCTTGTGTTTCTAATGGCTTCCAGTCTTCTAAAATGCACTAATGGGCCTGGTAATCACTGGTAAGGGTGTATTTTGGGCCAAGCAACTATACACATCATACCTGGCCCATGACAGTTGTCTAGGGCTAGGATGTCCAACCCCTGGCCTGCCCGATGTGCAGCCACATAGGTCCCTGCATGCAGTGGGGCCAAATGGGTGGGGAGACCTGGACCAGACTGTGGGATTCAAATTTGAAGCCCTTATTGGCCCACAGAGGATCCCCTGCTCTGCAGAAGTAGAGAATCCTGTGAAATGGCAGCCCTCCCCCCCCCCAAGGACTGCCATGTCCCCTACAGCCTACCAGTAGTTTTCTATTTGTTGGTTAACCATGCCCCACATCCATAATCTGCCCCCAGCCCTTCATGGGATAGAGGATGGCAGGGATCTGTGGCTGTGGGGTGCAAGGTGGGCATCTTGATACATGTTTGTGGGGTGTGCACCCATTATAGCAGCCCTCTTACTGGTGTAATGGAAGACAACATCAACAATGGCCCAGTGGAGCATATTCAGCATTGAGCATGCTGTACTCCACCAGTCCTAGCAGGCATGCCCACTCCTCATCCCTGCACAGAGGTAGCCCATGATGTTGGCACCTGAAGTAAGGCGTCGTCCAAAATGGCAACACATTGTAGGCGAAACCCTGAATGGCGATGGGGGGCTAGGGTGACCAGATGTGGTGGGGTTGGCAAATGCAGCTACAGGATGTCGCTATATGTACACACGCGGGGAGAAGAAAGCATGGCAAGCGTCGGCTGGGAAGGGGCGGAGGGGATGTAGGGGGTGGTGCTACGGTTGGCTGCCAAGCTGCGTCGTGGCATTGGGGGTTGGCCTCTGGTTATGGTGCAGGAGGTACTGGGTTTGGGTCTGGGTCCTTAAGCTAGTGAAATTTTGTTGTGCCCGCCCCAAAACTTACTTTTTTGCTTCTCCCCGACATGCACCTCCCTGGAGTTGAGAATCCTTTAGTAGAGGGGCGGGGGTGAAGCCCCACGGGGGTGGTGGGGCACAGCCCCCTAAAGAGACAAAACACCTAAGTCCCCAGCTCCATTCTTCCATGTGCAAGGATTTCAGAGTGGTGAAAATGTTTTCACCGCTCTGACGTTGCGATAACACGGCTCTCCATTTGGCAGTTGCCGTTATCGCATAGAACCCTGCACAGACCAGCTGTGTAACTGCATGAGATCTGGCACATATAGCCCCAGGCAGAAGTGCACAGCAGGGGCTTGTCAGACACCTGAGTTGTGCGTATCCCCGCCCTATGCACTACATATCATGGCAGATAGGGCCACGATACATTAGTGGATAGGGCCCATAGTTCTTTAAATTTGGGACCCCTCACTGATCTGTGATGCTAAAGGGCATAAACAGTGATAATTAATCAGGCAGAGCTACAGGTTTCTCTTGGGTACACACTTGAAAGAAATATATTTTTCCATTTTTATAAGCACCTTGACCTCTTCATTGTTTTAGGTTTAGTAGCATAAAAGTAGTATTCAGATGTTTTTTTGCAATTCCTACATAAAGGTACAGTATTTCAATGTAATAAATAACATCAAATGCATTAGCAACTATACAAAGCTATCATGAACATCAACAGTTTGGATTACTGTGGTTACAACTGACCTAGTTCAAACTGGCTTTTTTAATTGGGTTGTTAAAGCTCATAAATGTTTATCCACTGGTTGGTTCATGATGTTTCTTACACATCCACAGATTTGGTTGTTCACTATTGTTCATGAAATATTCAAGCTCATGAACACAGTGTTGATGAACAGTTCATGAACAAAGTTCATGAACTAAAATGATGGACATATCATGGACTTTGATGGATAAATCTCAGTCCAACACTAGGTGAGTATCTATTGGTGTCCCCCAGGGCTCCATCTTGGGCTCACTCCTATTTGGCCTCTTCATAAATCAACTGCATGATGCCTGTCAGACAGCCAATGTACTCCTCTGTGCCGATGATGCTGTCATCTATTCCAAAGTACCCTGACCTTGACAGCCTCACTGCCACTCTCCAAAGTAACTTCAGGTCACTAGAAAGCTTTTTCTCCAGTAACGAACTGATCCTCAGTTACAAAAAAACAAAGATGAGGCACTTCTCTAGCCTCCCACAGAAAAGAAAAGTTCCACCTTTTGTCATTCTAAATGGCCAGGGACAAAACTGTAAAGAGGTGGAGATCTTCAAATACCTTAGAGTAACTCTGGATGACACTTTATCTTTTGCCCCCCCCCCATTTTGACAATCTAGTGGCCATAATTAACAGGAGACTGGGTGCCTTGTGCCGTAACTGGAACAATCTCACTGGGGATGA
Source organism: Neoceratodus forsteri (assembly GCA_016271365.2). Lineage (NCBI taxonomy): Eukaryota > Metazoa > Chordata > Ceratodontiformes > Ceratodontidae > Neoceratodus > Neoceratodus forsteri. The sequence continues at coordinate 722,192,422 of CM057454.1, forward strand.
TAGACACCTTATTGTGGCCAGCTCCATTCTGTTACTTATACAGTAGATTATGGCCCTCCTGTCTATACAGCTGCCTTTGACAGGGTGCTAAACAGAGTAAAGCTGATCTGTAATAAGATGTGCTGCTTTGCACTTGGTGCAGATAACTGCACTCATAGTTTACCCTTTACACACTCACTAACTGGCTACCTTTACACACTCACTAACTGGCTACCTTTACACACTCACTAACTGGCTACCTTTACACACTCACTAACTGGTTACCTTTACACACTCACTAACTGGTTACCTTTACACACTCACTAACTGGTTACCTTTACACTGCAGAATAAAGCTCTAGATCTGCATGCTAGCCAAAAAAGGTGCTTCACGGCCTCACACACCATGCTTTAACAAATTGCTTCCGTATCATCTCCAACCAATACAACACCAGGAATATGGTCAGGAATGTTCTCAAGCTTCATTTCTGGTGTACTCAGCTGGACAAGGGATGATTTCCTGTCAGAGCTGCTAACTGGTTAAATGAACTGCCTGATACTCTGCTGAATCACCCCAAGATTTATCAGTTTAAGAGATCTTGCAGTCCAATGCAACTGTAACCATTAAACTTTTTATTTGGTTTCTCTCTGTACATATTCTGTGACTTTTCATGCAACCATCTGTATGGATGTTTTCAAAACTGTATATTGCTGATCTGTCTTAAGTGCCTTGAGTCTGACTTGGCTGCACTTCTTGAAGATGGTAAACGGACATGTGCCAGCTAATTTAAAACTGTTAGTGAAAAAAACAACTTTGTGAAATATCAAAACTAATTTTTATTTAAAATTACAAAAGTGTTCTAAAAATGCTGGACAAGCTGCTTTCTACTATAAACTTAGTATTTACTGAAACTCTTTAATTTTAACTATTAGGATGCTAGCAAATTATAAATCTTGTTTCAGCTTTGAGAAACTTTCTTAGTATGATGGATGCCTGTAGTGGGCATTGATTTTCTGTGCTTTGTATTTACTGTTTGTTTATGTTGCTACGCATTTCTGTCTCTCTGTATTTGTACTATGACTACGGTTGCCTATGAAAGTGGGCATGGGCCCCTATGCACTAAGGGGCGTAAGGTACGCGCCAAAGGTGCGTACCCCACCCACAGAGCCCAGCACCTGCAGATAGGTGTGTACCTGGTGGCATGCATGATCACCAGTCACCTGTCTGCAGCCTCACCCCCTGCCACCCAGGTTCCCACAGAACGGACAAGGGTGGTGCTGTGGACCCAGGTGGGCATCCAATCAGATGTCTGTCCTGGGTCCCTCAGTGGATGTGTTGACTGTGCACACCTGTGGACGTTGGATTGCCAGTGGCCATGGAGGTGTGAGGAGGGCAGTGTCACCAGCCATCCTGAGCCACAGCACCAATGGAATCGTACGGCAGCAGGTGGGGGGGTCCACTGGACACCCTTGTTCGCCTGGTGGGGCCAGGATCAGGGATTGTGGACATGGGCACCTGTGGAGATTGGGGGGTATCCTGCACAACTCGCGGGGGGCCTGGGCTACATGTGTGGGCAGGTGGTGGTGGGTTTGGCTGCCCTGCACCATAGTGGGGCAATGCGGACATGTGTGTGGGGGCGTGTGTACCTGCCATATGGGAAAGGGGCTTGGATGTGTGGTAGGGAGATGATCTGGCAGCAGTCATGGTTGAGGCACTGCTGGGGGGGATGGTCTTCAGCACTGTCAAGTATGTGGACCGGGCACACATGTCGGGAGGGTGCATGGCACTGACAGGGTCAGGGCACACCTGTGTTTGGGGGGTCCAAGTGGCACTAATGGAGTTGGGGCAGACATATGTTTGGGAGGTGGGGTGCCTGCCGCTATGGGACACATTGGATCCCAATATGGGCACTGCCCAATCAGCTGCCTCAGCCCTCACCATCTACCTAGTGGGCTAGGGCAACATGGTGGATGGCTTCCTGGTTGTGCCATGAATGGTGGGCATGTCCATGGTAAAGCATAGGGTGTTATGGTAGGGTCCCCTCTGCTGTAACCTGCGCCCTCCTCTGCACCCCTGTGTGATGCACTATGCGCCTTTGTGAATGGCATGTAGTGCAGAAATGCCCCTGCCCCTGTCGTGTAGCTCTCTGCATGGCTGGGGGATTGGGTGCGTACCAGTTTTGCAACCCCTTCATGAATGCCATGGGTCCACTGCTCTGCAGTATTCACATGTAGCGAATCCTACGTGCCTGGTTTCCATGGTGTGTAGGCTTCGTGCATAGGGCCCAATATTTGTCCATAGGCTTTTGTTTTTAAAAAAAATTAAATGAAATGAAACTCTTCTGGAACTCCTTATTGTACTTGTAGTGTTTTTTTATTTGTGACTATATAGTTGAAGTGGAACTTTTGTAAATGAACACCTGTGCTCAAAGATAATCTCCAAAGTTTTCAATAACTAAATAAATAAATAATATATTCATGAACTGTTCGTGAACATTCATTATTTATTTATTCATTGATTGATTTATTTAGCTTTTGTTAACTGGCTAGGGTACACTAGACATACAGTACATATGCCTATTTTCAGGAACGACCCGGGATAGTACAGTACAAACATGCTGGACAAATTTACAAGGCAACAAAGCAACAATACAATTTACAGAGCAACAAGCAACAATACAAAAATAATACTGCAGTTGCATATAACCTAGGGCAACCAAAGTGCAAGTAGTGGGTAGACATTATCAATAGAGTAGTCTAGCAAGATACTGTACATTGTTACAAAGAGAAACCATTTTCATCACAGAGGTTGTAAACCGGGGAGAAAGGCATTAATGTCCCATAGTTTTGGGTGTACAGTGTACCAGTCTTAGCTGAGATGAGGATCCCCAGATATTTTATCTGGCTCACCATCACTAGACCCCGCAACTCCCAAACCAGCCCATGCCTGTTCAGTCTGCCCACTGGGAGGAGTTAACTTTTGGTCCAATTCACCTCGTGGCCTGACAGTGCTCCATACTCTGACAGTAGGCCATGTATCCTGGTTTCTGAGCCAAGACTGTGAAAAATGGAAAAACCTGCCCCTTGATGGGGAGAGTCAGTACCGTAAAGATGATGATTCTCCCAAGATGTCTGTATCCCTATAAATCTCTCCCCATTTGGGTGCTTCTCAACCACTTCAAACAGATAAACTCCCTGGTGCATGGCTTCATATGGAGGGGAAAGTCTGCCCGCATTAAGCGAGTAATACTGCAGATGCTGGCCAGCAAGGGTGGGGTGGGCCTGCCCAGCTTCCAACTTTATTACTTGGCGGCACAGCTGGCATTCCTGCCAAGGGGTAAGAATCCTCAGTTACCGGACTGACTGATTCTCGAGGAGGAACTGATTGGGGGATCCTTGAGAAATATGTATCTGTCTGGAGAAGTGGGGTTCCGGGTGAGGCCGAACACTAATAACCCATGCACCCTGACCACTTTAGGGGCCTGGCATACTGCGCACAAAAAATTGGGCGCAGGGGAAGGGGGAAAGCTATCTCCATATTCGGATCTACCCACAGTGATTAGGCAAAGAGGAACCTATACTGCCCTCATGCACCAGAGATTGAGAGGCTGGTACTCAAAAGGTATTAGATATGCTCTACAGGTTTTTGAAAGGGGGAGGCTTTTAGAATTTACAGAAATTAGAAACAAATACTCGATAGACCCCAGTGACTACTTTACTTACCAGCTTGTTCGCCTCCATCTGGGTAGTTGCCCTTAATGCGGAACATGGATGGGCTGAGGCAACCCCCATTGAAGAGGGGCTGTATAACCCTCCGCCCATGGTGAGGGCCCTGTCCACATATTATCACACTTTGCTGGGACAGAGCCGGATCAAGCCCAACTCATTAGACGGAAATGGGAGGGGGACTTGGGTGTCAGCATTGATCATAATGTCTGGCACAGTGCAGTGAAACATCTAAACATGTGTTCAAGAAGCAGGCTGCGTCAGATACAACTCAATTTCATGTATCGAGCTTATCTGACACTGGCCAGACTCCACAACATGAAGTCAGAAAATTCACATTACTGCCCTAAATGTCTACAGGGGCAGGCAGATTTCCTACACATGGCTATGACTTGTCCTAAAGTGGCTCCCTTCTGGGCCGAGGTACACAGAATAATGAAGTCGACCCTTTTGGTGAATTTTCCTAGCACCCCCTGGAGTTGTTATTGGGAGCAGATTCTCTGAGAGGTAGTAGGCAAGATGGCCATCCCCTGTGGGAAATTGCACTGGTCAATGCGAAAAAAACGTTAGCCCAGTTATGGTTGGTGCTCAGCCCACCCTCGGTGCAACTATGGGTCAATAATATAAAATTATGTGTCTCTCTTGAGAAACCCAACATTCAGCAAATGGTGATGTGGCCACTTTCAACAAACTGTGGGGCCCTTTAGAGAAAGCCATAGAAGATGGTATTTTTCTGGTATAACTCCAGTTAACAATTTTGACATTCCTGTTCGTCTCCACAAAACCTCTGTAATTTAGGTGGTTGCCTACAACCCTGAGGGGACCTGAGGAATACATGTCAAGAAGTGCCTAGTAGTTGGGCATGGTGTCCACATGTATATGTCCCCTTCACAAAAGTGGGAGTAAGGCAGAAGCAGGAAACTACAGACCTGTTAGTTTGACCTCAGTGGTGGGGAAGATGATGGAATCACTTCTGAAAGAAAGAATTGTTCAGTACCTAGAGGCCATCGGGGCACAGGACCCAAAGCAGCATGGATTCACAGCAGGAAGGTCATGTCAGACGAATCTAATCGATTTCTTTGACTGGGTGACCAAAGTAATAGACCAGGGAGGGGCTGTGGATATGGCCTACCTAGACTTTAGCAAGGCATTTGACACAGTCCTTCACAAAAGATTAATAATCAAGTTAGCCAGCCTGGGAATGGGTCCCAGGGTGGTAGCCTGGGTAGCAAACTGGCTGCACAACAGGACACAGCAGGTAATAGTGAATGGAACACATTCTGAAGAAAGGGGATTTACTAGTGGAGTACCTCAGGGCTCAGTACTGGGTCCAGTCCTCTTTAACGTCTTTATAGGTGACATTGGAGAGGGTTTGGAAGGAAAGGTATGCCTCTTTGCAGATGACACAAAGATCTGTAACAGAGCTGATACACAAGTGGGGGTAGAAAGGATGAGAAGGGACTTGGCAAGGTTGGAGGAATGGTCAGACAAATGGCAACTAAGATTCAATGCAAAGAAGTGCAAAGTAATGCACCTGGGAAATAAAAATCCAGGAGAAGAGTACACAATAGCAGGGGAGGTACTAAAGACAACAGTAATGGAAAGGGATCTGGATGTAGTCATATCAGATGACCTAAAGGTTGGTAAGCAATGTGAGAAGTCAGTAAGGAGAGCCAGGGGGATTCTGGGATGCATAGGGAGGGGCAACACAAGTAGAAAAAGGGAAGTGGTTATCCCTCTATACAGACAGTTGGTGAGACCCCATCTGGAGTACTGCGCAGTTTGGAGACCTGCTCACGCAGGACATAGACAGGATGGAAGCAGTCCAGAGGAGGGCAACTAAAATGGTGCAGGGTCTACATCAGAAACCATATGAAGAGAGACTGAGAGAGCTTAATATGTATGCCCTTGATGAAAGGAGGGACAGGTGGGGACATGATAGAAACTTTTAAGTACCTCAAGGGAATCAACAAAGTCCAGGAGGGTAGCATCTTTCAGAAAAAGAGATGTGTAAGAACAAGGGGGCACAATTTAAAGCTAGAGGGGGGGACGGCTCAGGGGTAATGTGAGGAAATTCTCTTTCACGGAGAGAGTGGTGGATGCATGGAACCACCTTCCTGGAGAGGTTGTGGGGTCTAAAACAGTGGGGGAATTCAAACAAGCATGGGACAGACATAATGCAATTATAGTGGGGGGTTGCAGGAAGTAGGCTGTTGGTTAACTAGAATCTGCAGCTTATCCAATAGGTAGGGAAATGGGCAGACTGGGTGGGCCAAGTGGTCCTTATCTGCCGTCAAAGTCTATGTTTCTCTGTTTCTATGTATGGTCTTCCTTCTCTGTACTGATTGTAATTGTTGGTATTAATGAATTGTTGCATGCTTGTTTACCCGATGTGTACCTGATGTACTGATGCTTCTCTCAAATAAAAATATTTTACAAAAAAAAAAAAAACGGGAGAAAGGCATAAGCGATGAGTTCTTCAGAGAGAGAGTAGGGGGAAGGAAGAAAACAGGGAGGGGAGTGGGGAAGGGGCAAAGAGGGGACAAAGATGGGGATAAGTGCAGGGTGATGAGATGACTAGGGACATGCACAAATTGAGCAGTGGAGCAGGAGTGGGTGGAGCTGCCTTCTGAAGGTGTTAGTCTGTGCAAGAGCATGCACCAGTAGGGAGGCTATGCCACTGAGTAATGTTCATGAAGTGATTAACTACTATACGTCTTGCCTGGGCTACCTCATACCTAGAATCATGACTTTACCATCTTTTTTAGTCTCAACTCTCGAGTTCAGGTTGAAGGTTTGCCCTCCTCCTTTTTGTTTCTGTCCTTAGTCACGCATGTCTTGACATGGTTTTCTCTTGTTCTGCATACACATGCTGTAATGTTCTTTATTGTTCTGATATTCTCATGGTTTTACTTGCCTGCTCACTGTTTTGCAGTGTTGTGAATTAGAGTGCATCATTGTTCAATTTTTTTTTTTTTATTAATTATTTTCTCCCCTCCTTCCACTGCGAGCTGTGCAGGGGCTATGACCCCTCCCTTAGAGGGGTTCATCCTCTGGCATGACCCCCAACTCATCCGCTTCGAGGTTCCCCTGTGGATTCCTCCTCCATGGCAGGGCCAGGTGGGGGTGCCAGCATATGCCCGCCACCCTGGTATGTCCAATCTTGTGGCTGGGGGCAGACTCGCTGGCGTGATTGCTCCATCATGAGTCCTGTGGAGCCCCCAGCATTTTCCATGTTCTCCCACACCCATGCAGCCTGATGTGATGTATGTGTGTGGAGGCACATGCACACACGCTGGCAGGTACCCCACCCTGCCAGTCACACTGGGAACTGCCTATGCCTGTCACTGGACCTCCATCCAGTGAGGGCAGGACTGCAGATGGGCAACCCCCCCTTCCCAGGAGAGGAGAGGAGAGTGAATGCTCTATCTTGGTCCCACCTTCCCCCCTGTGCCGGCACCCCAGTGACCCGGTGTCATTCCCGAACCCGGGTCACCAGCATAGCATGAGGTAAGGTGTCCAGTGCCTCAGCCCTCAGTGCCACTGGGCCAGCTTCATTATTCAGATTTTAAACTCTTTATTTTAGCATTCCATTCATTTGATTTGTTATGAGAAATACACTGCATCAATGCATTATTACCACCATCATTTATTTTATTTGTAATGTTATTCTCTGTTTAACTATTCCCCCCCCCCCAACCTACTTATTTGTAACCACCTCCGTTCCACAACTGGAAACGTGATAGCTATTGTGTATCTCTGCTTAACTGCCTGGATTTAATGCATTTCAGCAAATTAACAAGAGTTGACTGGTGCCTCCCTGAGCTGGTCCAATGTTTCAAAAGTGATAACAAAATAGATACTTGTTAATCAAATAATGGGACCTTAACATACACTGACACACACCGATACCACAATTTATAAATCCTGACATAATTCTTAGCCAATGAGGATTGTTTATTTCTAAACATTCCAGGTACTCTTATGACCATAAGAGACACAGTAAGTGTACATGTAAACATATAACAGACACATACTATGACATGCATGTACACAGACACACTAATACACACAGACAAACACACACTAACACACACAAATACAAGAATACACACACAGAAAAACAGATACACTAATATACACAAACAAAACCAGACACATTAATACACACAGGCAAAATTTAGATACACTAATACACAAAAACAAAAAGGCACACACTAATACACACAGACTAAAACAGAAACACCATTACACAAAAACTGAGATACTAAGACGCACACAGAAAAAAAATACTAAAATGAATACTTGATCCACCTTCACAAAAACCACAGTTTAAAACTTATGTTTTTCCAGGTTTTAGAAAAAAAGGACTGAAATCTCATAAGATTCCCCCAAAAATGTAAATTTCCTGCCATTCCGTTCTTTTTAACTAAACAGATTTACTTGAAAACAAGGTCTTTAAGTCTACGGGGCAATCGGTTCCTGTTTCCTTACCTGTGTGCAGCAGGCAGGGTAACACATGAGTGCAATGCTCACCACAACACTGGTGTGAGATGCTGAGGTACCTGGAGACACCCTCCATCCCAGTAGATGCTGGCCCCTGAAGTAGAGTGCTTGCCCTCATACTGAACCAGTGCAGGGCAATGGCCCTGCAAAGACCTAGTTGTGCTGTAATATGTGCATGGCCCTGCCCATGTACCATGGAATAATCACACTCTGGACATCACTGTGTTGGTTAGACACTACTGACTATGCATCACAATGTCGATCAAGTGTAAGGTACATTGAACTCCCATCAAAGACTCCCCCTGTCACTGACCCCATGCCACATCAGGCTGGCTCTAAGTGGTATGAAATACAGTACATATTGCACCAGAGATGGCAGCTATGTCAGCAGACAGCTACGGGCACTACATGCTTCACACGGCATGTCACAGTTGTGTACCAGTACAACAATGGCCCCTGCCTGTCTCCTCCAGACAGATACACATACATAGTCCCAACCATGTGGCAAAACAGACCCAACTGACAATGACAAGTTTACCACCTAGGGCTGGGATCATTGATGCCAATGTTCTGGTATACCAGGTCTACTGCACAGGAGACATGCCACCGCATGGTGTAATGCATGCCAAGACCCAATACACACACACACACACACACACACACACACACACACACACACACACACACACACACACACACGAGGAGTGGCATGCCTGTCGCAATGATGAGCAAAAAAGTAGACTGCACAGCACTTGACAAACAACATTGTGTTATGTTGTATCCATGACACTTCAGACATTACCTCATGGGTTCCCAACCCACCTGATAGGCTAGTGATGCACATGTGACCCATATCAAATTTCAGAGCATAGCCAGGTCCCAGGAGTCCCCATTCTCCAGTTTCAACCTTGCATCTGAAGAGGCTACAAGCACTCCAGGAGTCCCTGGTAAATAATTAACTCTAGGTAGGCCAACTTGTTTTTATGTCTAGATCGGAGGATTTCCTATACAGACCCTTACTTAAGTGGATTAATTAGGAAAAAAAACCTGTTCAACTGCTTCATAAAATTTGAATTTGTAGCTGCTATCGAACTAAGATCCTAATTGTGGATGCTGTTTTTTTTTTTTTTTTCAGTAGTTATTAGAACACATGTTTTATTTAAAGTACAGCAGGCTTCAAAATCTTAAAGTTGACTAGTATTGAAAGGTTATTGGAGATAAAGACTGACTGTTAGCCATGGTATTGCTTTTAACTAAGGTACTCTGCAATTGAAACAGCTTGTTTTTTATGCTAGAGAGTTGAAGCAGTTTGTTTGTGATGATTATGTAGTGTTGGAGAAAGAAAGATTATTCTGAAGTTGTCTGGCCGGCTGGCATGCTGTATCTGCCAAAAATTTTAAAAGATTCTGCGCTCCTGTGCTTACTCTGCTACTGGCGGTTCACTTTTGGTGGGCCGTCCTGTTTTATTCAGAGAGATCAGATGCTCGATCTGACGCGTGGCTGCTGGGGGCCTCCCTCTCAAGCGGAACCGATCAGCAGCCTGCAGAAAATAAATATTGGACCCTTTTCAATGTTTCACAGCTAAAAGGCTATGTCTGGTACTCCCTCACAAGTGGATGCCAAGCACTAGCATGATCTGGCCCGCCCAAGTTCAGCCCCTACCTCAGTGTCTGTTCTTTGGTATCCAACCTCACTGCAGTGCTTTTCGGGTGGTTCCCCAGAAAAGGTTGGCATTGCAGCCCCTCCCCAAGCGGCTGCCATGGCAGACAGAACCTCCACCCCTCATTGGTAGCTTTTCGTGCAGGAGCAGCTCTGTTTCAGACCCTACCTAGCGGCTGATGCTAAGAAACTGTCGCTGTACAATCCTGAGCTCTGGGGATGTCTTAGCCCCTCTTTAGTGGCAGAGATCACGACTACAATGCTACTGATCCTGGGCATACAGCCCCTCTCTAGCGGTTAATGCTCCGATTCAGTTTGTTGCTGCTGGATGCAGCGTCTGTTGCAGGTGTCTTACCCCTTGTAGCTAATAACTCGCCGACTCATTCCTGTTTGATTTGCGGTTGTTTTTTCACGCGGCAGCACCAAGGCCCTAGGACAATCCAGGGATACCGCTGCTCTGCCCCCTCGAGGACTCTTTAACTCGGCCAGACAGCCCTTTCTTTTAAGGGCTTGTACACTAAAAATGGATAGCACGCCATGTGGGGCTACTAGGCCCAAACAATCCTGGTGGCCGTCTTGGGAAAGCCTCTTTGTCTTCCCTCTGGGCAGTGACCGTCGCCATTTTAGGTGACATGCCTCCAGCCCAAGATATTAGGCTGAGCTGCCATTTTGAGAGCATTCTCCACATGAAGCCAAACAGCCCTCACAGCTAGGCACAATTAAGGGCTTTATTGTAGTGGTCACAATAATCGCCTTATATATATTAATTATAAGCCACAAAGGAATTTGATCACTTAATCAGCTCCCTATGTCTTGCTCAGGGGTAGGGCAGCCTGACCTTAATGCAGGCATTGTCACCATGCCCTATGTTTTTTTTAAACAGCTTTCCCCTCTGCGTGATAGCAGATATATAAACATATACCTAGCGATATATAGTTATTATATACACTGTAAGTATATCCATAACCTCGTCCTTCTTTCATCTCTTTCAGATGGTGAAGGCCAAGAAGAGTGTGTCCTACAGTACTGCCTTAATGCCCCACACGCAAGGCCTACTCTGTCCAGCTTGTTTGCATGAAGAAGAACAAGCTAGTGGCCATTCCTCCTCCGCTGATGCCGATGGGCAAGGGCCAGCAGCTACAGGATGGATGAACCCAGGGACCCTTCTTATTCAAATGCAACAGGCGACGGTGGCCATGATGGTGAGTCAGCAGAACTTCATGCTGAAAGTCATGGAGAAGCTTGAGTCTCTGACAAAGTCAAAAACTCTACCCCCTGCCACCCCTGGCCAAACCCCAGGTCCCAGCACCCCTCTACAACCTCGGCTAGATGAAAAGCCTGCGTCGCTTGCATCGGGGGGGCACCGGATGACTGCGAGGATGTCGATTCAAGGGAGGAAGATATGGAGATCATACCACACACCCCTTCATTAACTTCAAAACTTTGTTTAATCTGATCTCGGGTCTCATGAGGACCATTAAACCATCCATGGGCTTTGATGTGGATACTCCAAAGCCTGAGTCCAAGCTCGACCCAATGATCCTGCAGAACCAAAAGGTCAAGGACACGTTCCCTAGCTGTCCAGCTATAGATTACATTTTCATAAAGAGTGGGAAGCCGCAGAGCCTGGCCTTATGTCTGAGAAGCAAAATCTGGATAGGATGTACCCAGTACAAGAGAAGGTTCAATTGTGGTGTACGGCACCTCCCATAGACCCTCCAATAGCAGCACTTAGCAAGAAAACAGTGCTGCCTTGTGGCACAATCTCACTCAAAGATCCTATAGATAAAAAAGTGGAGGAGATTTTAAAAAAGCTATTTGATTTCTCAGGCATGACAGTTAAGGCAGCAGTCACAGCAGTCTATTCGACAAGGGTGTAGATTCGCTGGTTGGAGGAACTGCTGGAGAAAGCAGACCCCAAGTCCAGGGAAGCAGAACTATTAGAATGTACCTTGGACACTGCAAAATACCTGGGGGATATGGCTGTGGACACATTAAAACTAGAAGCCAGGTCTGCTGCTTTGACAAACAGGGACAGACGAGCACCGTGGCTAAAATTATGGAACACAGACAATGAATCTAAGATGCTGCTACAAAATTTGACATTCAAAGAGAACAACATGTTCGGAGAAGGCTTGAAAGAGTTTCTAAAGCAAAAAGAAGAGGGCAAAGGCCCTCACAAAGGACAAACAACCACATACCTGCCATCTGCGAGGCGCAGGTTTTGGGGGAACAACAGATTGCAACACAACAGAAGGCAGAATTACTCCAATAATTCTTTCGAGGCAGAGGCCTCAGAAACAACAATAGTTTCAGAGGCTCCTCACAAGGTTCATATTCAGCGCCACGAGGTAGGCGATTTGGAGGCAGAGACAGAGGAGGAAGGTCAAAGCAGTACTGACTATTCCACCAGGTCGCCTCCATCACCAGTCCCACCAGGGATCTACCCACTGGTGGGTCAGAGGCTGATGGCTTTCCAACAACAATGGCAAAGGACCACATCAGACAGATGGGTCCTAGAAATCATTTCCCAAGGCTATGCAATTGAGTTCTCAAGCATGCAATCCATGGACAGAGTGATACTGTCCCCCATTTCAAAGAAATGGGCCACTGCCCACCAAGTTCAGGAGGCTCTACGGGACCTGTTGCAGAACAATGCCATCTGACTGGTACCGGCGGACGAGGCCAGCACAGGGGTCTACTCCATTTTCTTCATGGTCCCAAAGAAAAACGGAGACCTCAGACCCATCTTAGACTTAAAATTCCTGAACAGGTTCATGTCCACTCCAAAGTTCAAAATGGAGACCCTCTGATCTACCCTAAAAAATGTACGAGTGGGGTATTTCCTCACATCCGTAGACCTGAAGGATGCATACACCCACATCCCAATCAAGCCATGTCACCAACGTTTCCTCCATTTTCACATACTGGGTCAATACCTACAGTATCAGTCCCTACCGTTCAGCCTCACATCAGCACCGCAGGTATTCACAAAGGTATCAGTGGTCCTAGCAGCCTGTCTAAGGGAACAAGAGGTAGATATTATTCCATACTTGGATGACTGGTTGATCAGGGCACGCTGCAGTGACCAAGCTCAAAGGAACATGGACCTGGTTCTGATGACCCTGTCTCAACACAGTTGGGTAGTAAATCATGAGAAGAGCTCGCTGTACCCAGCACAGTTTATAGAACACCTGGGAGCAGAAATAGACATGGCCCAAGGAATGACAAGACCCTCAGTACAATGCATCAACTCAGTGATGTCAATGGTCAGGAACCTAAGGTCCGCAGCCAAACTGGCACTGGGACAAGCAGCCCAGGTCCTTGGCATGATGGAATCCTGTTTAGACCTGGTACCATGGGCGAGATGGAACATGCACCCACTACAGTACTGCGTGCGGTAAACTGGAAGCATGCCTGCACCAGTTTACCGCACAAGGCAAATGGACTTCAGCAGAGGCTGGACTACCTATCAAGGTTCTAGAGATGAGAGCGGTGTTCAATGCTCTGAGAGCTTTCAAGAACAATATTGTGGGCCGCATAGTGCTGGTGAAGTCCGACAATCAGGTCTTGGTAGCTTATATAGCAAAACAAGACGGTACACGCAGCAGAGCCATGCTCAGAGAGGCGGCCAAGGTATTATACTGGGCACAATCCAACCTGCTTCACATCCACGCCATTCTGAAACGCAATGTATGTCTTTATGTGACGAAGTACCTTTGTAAACGAGCCTCTGGCTCAAAGGTTGTAAACTGATTCTTAAATAAATAAATAAATAAATAAATTCACCTGGCAGGGAAGTTGAATGTCAGAGTGGACTGGTTAAGCAGACAGCAGGTACACCCTGGAGAGTGGCAGCTGCACCCGGAACTCTTCACAATGGTACAGAAGAGGTGGGGCCATATCCCGATGGAACTTATGGCATCCAAGACAAACACACAAGTAAAGGCTTATTTCTCCCGATACAAGAAGAAACAGGCAATGGCAACAGATGCCCTATCTCAAGCCTGGGATCAAGAATGGTCGTACATATTCCCCCCAATTCCCCTGATCCCACAAGTACTGGCAAAGGTCAGGAAATCCCGACTACAGATCATTCTGATCGCATCTTACTGGCCAAGGAGACCTTGGTTTGCAGCAGTAATATCCATGACACTGGACAGGTGGACCCTTCCATTCCAGAGGAACATGTTACGGCAGGGTCCTCTACTTCATCCGACACCCCAGTCCCTCAAACTGACAGCCTGGCTGTTGAAAGGCAGAGACTGTTAACGAACGGATACCACGAGTCGATCATCTCAACTATGCTACAGTCCAGAAAGCAGTCTACCACTTCCACAAATAACAGACAGTGGAACATCTTCACAAAATGGTGCACATCATCACACGTCGACCCCATGACAGTAGATATGTCTGCGATCCTACTTTATTTACAGCATGGGTTGGACAAAGGACTATCCACCTCCTCTCTGCGAGTGCAATTGTCCGCCATAGGTGCAGCCATGGGAAGAGTCGGCCTCTCCCCACCTGGGGCACACCCTGATGCCATCAGATTCCTTAGAGCCGCACAACATATTCTACCACCCAGTCGACCACTCGTAGCTCCTTGGGATTTAACCATGGTGCTTGATGCTCTAGGAAAGGACCCTTTCAAGCCCACCCACAGTATACCTCTATACTGGTCAGGTTTGAAAACCTGTTTCCTGGTGGCTATCTGCTCCACTCGTAGGATTAGTGAGCTAGGAGCTCTATCATGCAAGGAGACCTACACTATATTTATGGCACAAGGAGTTGTTATGAGGACAGTCCCTGCATTTCTACCTAAAATTATGTCCACATTCCATAAGGAACAGACACTAGAGTTGCCAACGTTTCACACTCAGGCAGGATAAGGGGAAACGGGTATTCCTCACCCGCTATATGTGGGTAGTATCGTAGCATTCTATATTACAAGGACAACAGCGATCCGTAGGTCCGAGAGACTCTTTGTTATCGTGCAAAGCCACAAGCAAGGGATGGTCGCTTCAAAGACCACCATCGCTAGCTGGATAAAGTCAATACAGGAGGCCTACAAGTCAAATGGTCTCACTCCCCCACAAGGAATAAAAGCCCACTCAACATGAGCAATGGCTACCTCCTGGACAGAAAGAGCTAACGTATCAATGGAAGATATTTGCAGGGCCGCGACATGGACTACCGTGCATACATTCGCTAGGCATTACAGACTTTAGTCCCTCTATAAGCAGAGAACTGAGTTTGCAACAAGAGATTTAGCTTCAGCATGCCCCAAGAACATGTCTGCCTGATTGTCCTGGTCTGCCCTGATGGTTTTTTACACTGCTTATTAGAAGTAACCCATGAGGTAATGTCTGGAGTGTCATAGATACAACATAACACAATGGGTGTTTACTCACCTGGTAAAGGTGATTGTGTTAGTCGTATCCATGACACTCCACGACCCACCCATCAGGGTGACTATGGCACAGATTCACGCTGAACGCATTGGTGACAACAATGGTTTCAAGATAGGATTTACTAGCATTATAAGGCAAGGTTATACGTCTATTAGTCGGGGGCCCCTTCGGGCCGAGTTAGAGCCATAACGAATAGGAAATAAATATATAGTTGTGGTTAATCCGTGTTCAGTAGTTTGATTACACCCCTATACTAATGCAATGGGAGTCACAACTGTTAGGGTTTGTTGGCCTAAAGCATTTACCTTTCAGCTATGGAAGAATTGAAACTGGAGAATGGGGATTTCTGGGACCTGGCTATGCTCTGAAATTTGATATGGGTCACATGTGCATCACTAGCCTATCAGGTGGGTTGAGAACCCATGAGGTAATGTCTGGAGTGTCATGGATACAACTAACACAATCACCTTTACCAGGTAAGTAAACACCCAATGTCAGTTGTCGGACAATGCTCCAAGGGCCAGCTGAGTGTTCCAAACCACCACTGTATAGGTGCTGCTCCCAATGGCATGCTTGCAAACTGGCGAGACACACATGGACTTCCTCCTCCAATAGCAGAAGCCTGCAGCATAGTGTAGATATTCCTCATCATGGTTGGGAGTCCCATCTTGATGCCCCTGGTTCTGGCGGTCCCGATCTTGCTCTCAGGCTCTGGTTTGGCACTGTTGGGCTCTGGTGTCTGTGAAGGAGGTCAAAGGAGGCATGTGATCATTTGGAGTACTGTGGTAAGTTCTGGTCACCACAAAATGTTGGGCACATCGAAAAACTGGAAAGGGTCCAGAGGAGGGCTAAAAAAATTGTGAAGGGTTTGGATAATCAGTTATATGAGCAGCGATTAGGTAGCCTGGGTTTGTATTCATTGGAGAAGGGAAGACTAAGGAGGGATCTTATTACAGAGTATAAAGCCTTAAAAAGTGAAGATATGAGGAATTGTTTGCATTTAGAACTAAGGATATTCTGTAGGGAAACAAGGGAGCATAAGTTACAGCTGTAGGCTAATCATTTTAGGACTGTAAGGAAAGGACACTGGTTTACTCAAAGGATGGTCCATCTTTGCAATGGTTTGCCTGTGGCAATAGTTACTAGCAAGAGCCTGATTGTCTTTAAATACAGGTTGGACAGCTGCTTAAAATAGGAAGGGTTTGGCTGTCTTTATTATTGAATAATTGCTGGACAGGCCTCCTATCTGTATTGCCTATGGTCCTATGACCAGCAGCATGCAGCAGAACACATGGCGCATTACCACAAACCCTGAACAGTACACACTCCTATATACTGGTACTATGCAACAGCAGCTGCATGTCCTTTGTGGAGATGGACAGGACCATGCAGAGCCACATCTTACTGTGCTACAGGGCCATGACATCCCACACAGATAGGTCTGTCATGGCCCAGCCGTAAACACTACATTTCTTACTGGTTATGAAAGGTGCTACATTGACAGCACTGGAACCTGTAATCCTCTGTTTATCCACATGACAGTTACAGAATGGAAGATCACAGTGCAAGCTGCTCCACACTGCCTGCCAATGTGCCTCAGCCCTGCCATGGAGGAACTACCACTTAAGTGAGAGTAATTCAGACTTCATGCTTATTAAATCATTGGCCTTTCATGTGAGACTGCCAACAAGGGTACCAATTAGTGCCAATTGTGTTAGTGACGTTGTGATGTGGACACCTGCTCACTGGGAACTGGACTGAGATCACCACAACACATTTCACATAGGCTACTGAACAGACTTCAGGTGATAATGGCTTTCAACCACTACTGAACTGTGCTGAATTTGAACCCGCAACCTAGAGGTGAAAGTTTCTGTAACCCAGTACCAAATTCACGGAGTCATCCAGTTCCCCCAGCTGCAATGCTACATACCAGTGTTGCAACTATGGCCTGGCACTGAGTATGAATGTCCCGTGTAGTGCCCCTATCCAGCCATCCTCACCACCCCGTCCAACATATCCATAAATGCCATCTACCTTCCATGTACACCTCATATTACATAGGATGCATGTATCCCCTCGTCACATACTACAGGGGCACAGAATGCACATCTGTACAGCAGTAGAGGTGGATATCATACTGTAGGTGTAGCCCAACACAAATGGCAGAACCTAGAGTGGCAAACCTAGTCCATGATATTGGTATATTTCATGCATAATGTGGCATATGTATACTGGCATCCAAGACAGCATTCAGAGAACAGACAATGGCCTATGCTAATTGCTGTTTAGTACACCAGCCACCCTGGCTACAAGTAGACCCCGAGTCACATGACATATACTTCCAACCTGACACAGCACCCATAGAGGGACAGTGATCACATGTCACTGTGATAGCACACACCTTTGGAGTTATGGCAAGTGCATGGCTCCAAGATCCACTGTGGGTCTTGTACTGAACAGGGCAATGGGGACATCTACTAGGACAGTGGTACCATCTAACTGCATTGGTTACATAGGATTATACAGCAGAGCAGTTCTCAAAGGACAGAGTGGACACAATAAGGACACACAGATATAGTGCATATTCCATCAGAAACAATAACCCAGAAGTACAGTATCATGGAAACAGTACCACACACAAGACACAACAACAACCATACATGAAGCCAACTGTACTCACCTGGCTGTGACACAGTGCCACTGCCCAACATAGCCCTGAGATGCTGCAGACATCTGGACTTTCTCTGTGACAGGTCAGTGATCCTGTGCTGGCAATGGTCCACCATCCTGACCTAACTGGTATATCTTGCCAGGCACCTCCTAACAGATCCACAGATTTCACACCTGGGTCTGTCTGCTGTCTCTGCCCCCTCTCCCAGAAGTGGTCCTCCCTGGCAACCACCAGGTCCACAAAGTTGGCCAGTACTGTACCCGACCAGTGGGTGTTCTTCTGGTGAACAGCCCTCCTTCTTCTGTCAGCCATTGTTGTTAATTGTCTAACACCAGCCCTCACACTGAGCTAGTAACAAGCCTCTGGCTCTATGGGCATGGCCTGCCATTTGTGTAACACATTTTGGTATTAGTATTGTACTAACATTGATTAGTGCAGCACTATGTATGCATCTGGTTGGAAGGGAAGGGCCATCTACACTTGGTCATACTGTACTGCGTTGAACATGCACAGTGCTATAACGTGACATCATAGCGTGCATGCTATTACAGCATCGTGACATCGACAATGACACGTGACATGGTGTTATGTTTCCACCTCCTGGGGGATAGAGTGCTAGCACTAACGCTAATATAGATCTTTGGGCATAACTGTGTATGCAGATTAGCTAATCTCTTAATTGAGGAAATAATCCACATGTGCATGTTATTACTGGAATGTATCCATTCATTTCCATGCCTAGTTGAGCCTGGGGCATATAAAAGGAGCAAAAGGCACCAATACAGATTCCACAGAGGTACTGCAGGTGGCTAGAGGTAAGTGTATTGTGGAATGGTCAACAGTAGGGGCATAGGTGATCATAACATTGTGTTTTTGCTGTATCAGGACTAGGCTATTGCTGTATCTGCACATGGACATATACATGTCTTGGACAGGGGAGCGCTGGGGCCTGAATGCCACTGTACCTTTACTCTGTACTCTGCTGCGTGTATACAGTGCTCAGTGCTGTTCATCCTCCCCATTTCCAACAGGTACCACAAATTACGCCATGAGGCAAAGTAAATATAAATTATCAGAGGAGTAGGTGCTAGCACTAGCCCAGGCCTACATGGCATGCGAGAGCCTCTTGAGTATGAGGAGGGGGACATGGGGCAATATTAAAAATGACTGAGCACTCTTGTAAGAGTACTCTGAGGAAGATCCCTGGATCTTCAGGTGTTTGGGTAGACGCACAGCAAAGAAAAAAAGGGAAGAACACCAAAATTCTTGCTTCCTCCTCTGTAACACTGTGGAGCAGAAACCAGAGTAGGGAACTCGTGGCCTCCTCAGAGAGCTCTAACACAGAGCCCTTGGGGAGCAGATTCACTCCCTTGTGAAAACTCTTCAAATAACTCTTTTCAACTGAAACAAGAGAGAACTGAACCCTCCACTCCGAAGAAACAGAAATCAGTTGCCACAGGAACAACTGATTCCATGGCCTGAACTCACCCTTTTGCTGCTTAGCACAACACCGAGCTCAGTGAAGCTCTGACTGCAATCCTATGCCACTGCCACCACTGTTCCTGCTGTGCCACCTTCCAGCATGACCTCTCAGGTTAAGAGATGATCACCAACTTTGAATTATGGTGTTTTTTCTAGCTTATTGGATAACTCTTACTCAGTATTTATAGGTAGAAGAAGATGCTAGGTCCATCATGACTATCTCCCACACCATGTGGGGGCATTATCCATCTGTAGTGAACATATATTTGTCCAATTTACATTTGCATATGCCAAAGTCTGGAATGTCAACCAAGTTCTGTGGTAGTCTCTTCCAGAGTTTGCAAGCACATATAGTAAAATGACTGTCCCTTTTATTGGTTACTGCTTGATGGGTGCGTAGATGTTTGCTGTGAGAACGCAACAACATTGTCTTGGTGCAGGAGTAATATAAAATTTACTCAGCTCTTCACTTTGTAAAATTTTAAACAATAGTAACAGGTGCCCTCAGTTTCTTCTTATTTGGAGATCATTTAGTTTAATTCTGTGTATTCTTTCATTACATTTTATTTATTGAAATGTTTCACCAGGAAGGCACACTGAACAACAACTTGTTCGTCTCCCAATGTGACTGGGGCGGTACAATAGGATGTGAAAATTTCGACATACAATAATATTTGACAGCATCGTGTAAAAGTACAAACATTAGCATTTAAAATGACACGTTTTATAGATTTGAAGAGTGGATTACAGAATTAAAATTTTTAACATGACTAAGAATTATGCATACAGTGATATGCACTGCCCAGACAGGACAGGAAGTGCAGGTTGTTCATGTATAAGTAAACTGATATCTATTTAAGTGCTGAGAAGTAAGGAGTCAGAGGGGGAATAGGGAAGTGGGGGGAATGGCTTGAGCTAGCCCTCCAGGATGTAGAGAACCCTGCCAGGGCTGAGGCTCAGGTAGGCATAGAGGTAGAGAGAAGTGGGTGGGTGGGGGAAGTAGCAGTAGAAAGAAAGGGGGAAACCAGCTGAGTTAATAACAAAGCAGGCAATAAGGGGTATTTAGTTAGGGGAACTTAATTAGGGAGGGTTAAAGCAGGAGCAGTTGACAAAGAAAGTTATGTATGGCAGAGGCTAGGGAGTGGGAGAGGAGGAATGTCATATTTGGGGAGGCGACAGAGTTCCAGATTTTAGGGAAGTGATGGGAAAAGCCTGATTGACCAATAAGGGTGGTATGATGGGGGATCAGCAGAGTATGAGTGTCTGCAGATCTGAGGAAGTGGGAAGGAGGAGAGGAGAGGAGAGGAGAGGGAGCATGAGAGGTAGGGGGGAAGTTCCCTTAGCCAGAATTTAGAAGTGAGTTTGGCACAGTGAGCGAGACAGCTGTTATCAAGTGGGGGAAAGGACAAGGCATGGCATAGGTCACAGTGATGAGTACGTGGTGGAGCATCAAGGACAAAGTGACAGAAGGATTTAAAGAGAGTCCAATCTGGTTAGGGAGGATTTGGGTGGGGCACCTTAGACTACATCGCAGTAGTCAAAAATAGGGAGGATCATCTTCTGGACTAGTGCACGCCATGCTGTAGGAGGGATACAACTATTGTTTCTAAATAGGGCACCAAGCTTGGGGGGCAGTTTTTTCAGAATGGCATCAATATGGCCAGAGAAGCTGAGTGGCTGGTCCAGCCAGACCCCAAGGTATCTGAAAGAGGAGGTGCCCTCAAGGATTGTTCCATCAATGGTATGGAAAGAGGGCAGGGTGTGAAGCCTAGAGAGGCTCTGCCTTGTGACAAAGGTCATGGAGACTGTCTTTTTGGCATTTAAGAATAGCTGATGTGAGGCAAACCATAGCTGAACCTGGGGGAAGTCATGCTGAAGGATGGTTGCTTCATCAATGGGTATTGGGTCTTTAGAATTGGGTGGGGGGGTTGTTATTTTAAATTGTTAGAGTGAGTGAGTGTGATGTGTGTGGTTTGTGGAATTATTATTTTTAATTGTGGTGGTAGAATTTGTAGAGTATTAATACACACAGGAGATGGGTTTTCTGACTCAGGCCCTGGGGCTATGTAACTCTCCCTGGTCTTTAAAAGCTCTATGCTCCTTGCTGCTTCAGTTCTTTGGAAGTGTAAGAAGATGGGTATTGTTAGGAGTCATGTTAGGGGAGAGACAGGAAGAAAGACGTAGCCGAGGGGGAGTTGATTTGGGTGGTGGGGACCAGGAGATGCCCTGGGCTGAGGAGACAGATGAAGAGGGGTCCTCTGTGCCTTGTCTCTTTGCCAAGGGTGTCCTCTGGACTGAGAGGGAAAGCAGCTGAGGGACCAGTCCTAACCTTTCAACCTCTTCAGGCAGTGTTGTGCAACACCAGGTTGATGGTGAACAAGACCGATATAATCGGCAGCTTGTTGCGTCAGTCGACCTGGCATACATCACGGACACCTGGCTGGGGGAATTTGGGCCCAGTTCTATAGACTGTCGTCCTGCACAGGTTTACCAGGGTTCACTACCCAAAGAAGGACTGCAGGGGAGAGGGTGTGTGTGGCCATTTGTTTTAGGTTAGAGCTGGGCCTAGCAGTGCACTCAGTGGGGGATACCAGTTCTTTTGAGTGTGTGGTGGTGCAGGGGGTGAGGTCCCAGGGTGGAGTTCTTGATTCTCTTGGTCTACTGACCACCTGGATGGGACCAGAGTTTCCTGCAGGAGATGTTGGCCTTTGTCACTGAGAGGGTGTTGGAGTCACCAAGATGGCTCATTCTCAGCGACTTCAGCACCTGGATGGATGACAAGACAGCATCTGGGGCTGGAGACTTCCTGTTAAATATGGAGGTTCTAGGCCTCACCCTAGAAACCATGACCGGGTCACACCACTCTGGTCACATGCTTAATCTGGTGTTCTCCCCGGGGCTTGAAACTGATACCATTGAGACTGATCCGGTCATTTGGTCGGATCATTGCACCATCAGGTTCAGCTTCAAGGCCCCCCTGAATGTCCCATCCCCTGTGGAAATGGTCCAGTTCCGCCCTTTGAAAGGTTTACAACCAGAAGGGCTGATGATGGAACTGGATGTTTTGTCTGTGTTTGAGGCTTGTGCTGGCAGTCTGGGGAATGCCGTGATGGACTATAACAATGCTGTCATCAAGGCCCTGGACCATCTGGTGCCGATCCGTGTAGGCCCCCTGGTATCACATTTTGGCTCACTATAGTTTGATGGTTAGCTAAGAGAGTTGAAAACCAGGGGTCATAGGTTGGAGAGGTGTAGGAGGAAGACCAGGTCTCAGGAGGACAGGCTGGTTCTGATTACTCATTATGATGAGTATCAGAATGCAATCATCCAAAAAATAGGAAGCTTTTATGTCTAGGGTGATTGTAGCCAGGAAGAACCATCCAGCTCAGCTCTTTAGAGTTATAGACAGGCTTCTACCTCCAGCCTGTCTGGAACCCATCAGGGCTTTTTCAGCTCACAAGTGTGAGTAATTTGCTTGGTTCTTCTCAGACAGAGTGTCCTCTGTGAGGGTTGGGATCTCTACAAGCAGAATACCGTCCTCTAACACTGGTGGTCCCCAGGTAGGTGATTGCACTTGGTCACCCTGGGATGAGTTCCAGTCAGTGATGACAATGGAGGTCTATGAGGTGATCTCTTAGCTCAAACCAATGTTCTGTGACCTTGACCTAGGTCCGATGCCCTACTGAGTTATAATGTTGCACTCTTAATAGCGTACGACATTATGGCTAAGCGGGTACAGCGTAGTCTGTAAGCGCTAATGGTACAATACCGTGTATACTGCTGTACAGGGTATTGCACCAGTAGCACTTTCCCAGGCAGAGGATATAACCTCTGCTGGGACTGGTTTCCACTGAGCAGCTGCCGTTGCCCACAGGACTGAGCCACAGCAGCAGGAACCCAGGCGCTGCATCTGGGACCGAGTTTGATTCCCGGTCCCAGAATATTTTATTTTTTATTTACTTGTGCGCTCCCGAGGGTGAACCCCTGAAGCTGATAATCTTTAGGTGGGAGGGTTCGAGAGGCACAGACCCCTGTGAGGGGTGTGGGGCAGAGCCCCCACAGAAAAAGACTTGTGCCTCATGGCAGCAATCTTGCTGTATTGGCAGCGCAATTTTGCCATGAGGCATAATGTCTTGCGACATTATGACCCCATGCCGTCCGACGCGACTACTAGTTAGTTGCAACGAGGCTTTGAGTCTGATTTTTGCAGAGATAGTTGGGAGCTCCCTGTTGGCGGGGGTTTTATCAGAGTATCTTAAACAGGCTCTGGTTAAGCCCCTGCTGAAAAAAACATTACTGGACTATGACGTCTTGGTGAATTACTGGCCTATCTTGAATCTCCCCTTTTTGGGGAAAGTTCTTGAGAAGGTGATAGCGGAACAGCTTGAGGGTCAGCTTCTGGACTTCCAAATTTATGAACTATTCCAGTCTGGATTTAGGGCCTTGCACAGCATGGAGAGCACATTGGTCGGGTGCAGAATGACCTGCTTAATGCGAGGGATAGAGGAGAGTGAACAATTCTCATCTTCCTCAATCTCTTCTCAGCGTTTGACACTGTGGACCATGGGGTTTTGTTGGACAGGTTGAGGGAGTATGCAGGACTCACTGGCAAGGTCACCAGCTGGTTTGAGTTCTACCTCTGGGGCAGGTCTCAGATGGTGATACTGGGGAGTTATTCCTCGGACCCAAAGGACCTGCTCTGTGGCATTCCCCAAGGCTCTGTCCTCTCCCCTATGTTGTTCACAGTGTACATGCTGCCCCTGGGAAAGGTCATAAGGTGGTATGAGCTGAGTTTTCATTGCTATGCTGATGATACTCCGCTCTACCTGTCCTTTGCACCTGGGAGATCTGACGCGGTCGATGTGCTAAATAAGTGCTTGGCCGAGATCTGGGCTTGGACATTGTCGAACTGGCTAGGACTTAACTAGGGGAAGACTGAGTTGTTGGTGGTTGAGCCCGGTCATAGGGTGGAATGGAGGCCTCTGGGGATAGGTTGGGACTTTTCATTGGCCCGACTGGACTGGAGGCCCCCCTAAAGGTGAAGAATTTGGGCATAGTTCTGGACAATGAGCTGATGCTCAGGTGTTGGCTATTGTCTGGACCAGGTTTTACCATCTCCAAAACATCACCCAAATTAAGTCCCTTGTTCCCCCAGATGACCTGGCTACACTGGTACATGCTTTCATAACCTCGAGGCTTGACTACTGTAATGCACTCTACCTTGGGGTCAGAGGAGGTGTGATGTGGCACCTGCAGCTTCTGCAGAATGTAGCTGCCAGTTATTGATTGGACACTCAAAGCTCAGTCATATTACACCAGTGCTGCACAAACTGCATTGACTGCCAGTGCGCTGGTGCATCACCTTTAAAGTATGTCTTTTGACCTACAAGGCCCTACATGGGTTGGGTCCAAGCTAACTGCTGGAGCTTCTGCATCCCTACACACCATCTCGCTCTCTCAAATTTGCTGGAGAGGCCCTCCTAGAGGTCCCCATGGCTAGGTTGAAATCTTCTGAGGACCGGGTGTTTGAAGTAGCAGCCCCGGTCCTCTGGAATTCATTGCCGGGGTACCTCCAGGAGGTGACATCTGTGGAGCTATTCAAAAAACATCTTAAGACCGTCCTGTTTTGAGCAAGCCTTTGGGACCTGAGGAATCTAGTACCTCTTAGTAATTATCTCTTAGTCAGCAAGGGAATTAGTCTGTTTTTAAATTTTTTAGTGGGTCTGTGGAATGTTATGTATTTATGCTGTCTGTTCCTTACTGCTGTATGTGTATTTGTATAGGTTTATACTTTGTTGTAAGGGTGCCCTGAGCCCATGGGAAAAGGGCCCTGAAAGAAAGAAAACTCTACTACTACTACTACTACTACTACTACTACATAATGCCATACCTCTCAGTCTTAGTATATGTCATGTTATCCCCCTCTGTACACTGACCAACAATTTTTTATCTTTAATTAAATGTGGAGACTAAAGGGAGGCTGCATAGTCAAGCTGCAGCTTTACGTATGCTCTGTACAAAGGAATAATGCTACTTTCACTCATGGATATGAAGGCTTTTCGTATAGATCTGAAAATTCTGTTGGTGGTCATGTTTACCTTTCTGTAGTGTTTACTATTTGAAAATTTGTTGTTAAGTATCCCTAAGTCTGTTTCATTTAACACTGATTTTATGTTTGTTCCATTAAGTTTATAAATCCTATGTGAGTTTTTTCTCAAATGTATTATTGAACATTTATCAATGTTACATACCATTTTTTTCAGTTTAGTCCAATTGTCTATGTTTGCCAAGTCTTGCACTTGTCAATGGTATTTAAAGTTGTCATCCACCACAGAACTTAATTTGGTATCGTCAGTGAATTTTATAATGTTATTACTAACATTACAATGCAAGCCACTGAAAAATATTCCAAATAGGGTTGGACCTAAAACTAAACCCTGAGGGACCCCGCTGGTAACTCCTGATATCCCTGATAGTGTGTTGCAGACTTCACTTGCTGGTTATCAGTTATTCAGTCTTCTATCCATTTTACAAGATAGTTGCTGAAGCCAAATTGCTCCATCTTATTTATTATATTAGTTGATAAAGGGGGACAAGGTCGAAGGCTTTTTTTAAAGTCAAGATAAATGACATCAACTAGTAGACCTTCATCTAGACTACCATAGCACTGGGTCATAACATAGCTAGTCAGAATAGTGCAGTCAAGAGCCGCATGGTAAAAATACCGTCACTTTTTTTTTCTGGGGGACTCTGCCCCCTCACCCCTGTACTTATAGATCCTAACTCCGGGGGGGAGCAGATCTTGGGGAAAGACGAAAATTGTGGGGCCATGAAATACAGTTTTCACAGCCCCTTGCAAAAAAATGAATATCCCAAAGCAGTAAAATCGAGGGAGAACAGGATTGGAACCATGGTCTTCACTGCCACCCAGCTGCGCTGCTCCATGCCTCAGCACTCTACGCTGCAGGAGCAGCTCAGCCAGCCTCTGGAATTCTGCTGCTGTTGTGCTGAGGCCATGCCACTGACAGCGACCAGGAGTACACTTGCTGCAAATTCTGTTAATCCCCTCTCGCTGTCCATGGCAGCACTATCTAAGTTAGTGCTCTCTTTCCTTGCTATATTCTGGTATTGCTGTTCTAACTGGGTACAAACTAGCACTTATCCTTTCATAAGAAGATATTAAATTTTGTAGTGCAGGATCTACCAGTAATGAATCCATGCTGTGTAAGATCTGTAATTCCCATCTCTGTGGCTTCCTTGTCGAGTCTATACTTTAAAAGTGTCTCCATGATTTTACACACTATGGATGTGAGACTCCTGGGCCTTAAATTTCCTGATACAGCCCTACTGGTCTTTTGTATAGGGCTCACAGTGCAGTACTTCCAGTCTTAAGGCATTTTTCCCTGACTATAGGATTTATTAAACAGGATGGTTAGGGGTAATGTTAGAGAATCTGCTAACTCCCCAAGAAATATTATATTAATCCCATCTGGATCTGGAGACAAATGTTTTTTAAGGGTCTGGATTGCCCAATTAACTTCTTTTAGTGAAAAGTAGGGGTAGTCCGAGGAAACATTTGTAACTACCACTTTTCTATCATGCTTAGGAGAGAACACATTGCAAAAATATTCATTAAATGCATCTGCAATGTCTTTAGGTTGCTTCAGTTCTTTATCATTCTCAATTAATGGTACCACTGAGTGGTTTATTGATCCCTTATTATTAATATAAGCAAATAAAACTTTGTTTTTTATCTTTGGTATGGGCTAATTTATATTCTAATTTTTTTCTTTCCATTTTAGTAAGTTTCTTTGTGTTTTTAGTTGTATCTTATACTCACCTTTTGCTGAGACAGTATTTAGTCTCCTTAGTTTTTAAAAAGCTTTTTCCTTCTTTTTTATCATCTTTCTTATTTTCTGGGATAACCAAGGGGGATTTTGCCCTTTGAGTCATGTATCTATTTTAAAGGGATGTATTTATTTTCCATGTCTTTTATAATACTTAACAATAAATCTCAACATTCTTAGACACTTAATTCAGACATCAGAGTCTCCCAATTATATAAGCTCAATTCTCTGTTGATTTTAACATAGTCACCCTCGGAGTAACTGCGTTGGAACATAGTGACTCGACTGTATTCTTGCCATTGCAATACTGAATATAATTGTGTTATGGTCACTATTCCCTATGGGAGCCTAGGAGCTCTGACTTGTTCTCCGTGCCCTTGGATTCAAACCTGTACAATCCAGCTCCCTCTCCAATTAAGCCTATATTATCTGCAGTTAAAGGGGCCATGTAGGTACACAATATATCATTTGAACTAGCAACAGGTGACTTCATATGCTACATATACTGCCTTAAGACTACATAGTAAGTTTAACAATCAGTGCTAATGTCACAAT
This sequence comes from Neoceratodus forsteri, assembly GCA_016271365.2. NCBI lineage: Eukaryota > Metazoa > Chordata > Ceratodontiformes > Ceratodontidae > Neoceratodus > Neoceratodus forsteri. The sequence continues at coordinate 722,220,263 of CM057454.1, forward strand.
GTTTTATGATATATGGGTTCAGGACGGGGCATTATGCAGCTTGGATTTTCTCTAAGGACTCCTCACTCAGATCTTATGAAATAATGTGTGCTGAGTAGTATTGAGCCTGTCTTATCTGCACTTGCTGATGACCTTCAAGCTCCTGAGGAGATGCCCACCAAGATTGGAGGACACTTCAGCACAATGAGGTATTGAGAGACACTCAGGGTCTGTACCTGAACTGTCCTCATCGGGATGTTATGTCAGTGCTAGACAGAAAAATAAAAGACCGGGGCAATTTATTTATTTATTTTCAAAGTTTTACCAGGAAAGACACACTGAGCTGGTATCGGCTCATTTCCAGATGTGCCTTGGGGGAAGGGGAAGAGAGGAGAATGTAACTGATACAAAGTGCAAAATAACACAATCAAATGGAAATAAGTATATCAAAACACACAATACAAAAATGCTAAGAATGAAATTGTCAGACAGAAAAACATTAAGCAACACCACAAAATAAGAAAGAGGGAGAAATGACTGATACTAGGGGAGTGGGGCAGTACAGGGGTCAGCATTAGGTGTGTTCAGATGAATAGTGGTCCACATCAATATCGGAAGCAACCGCAGGAGTGTAAAGAATACTCATGGAGGAGTGATTTCAGAGCAGGAAGGGAAGGAACAGAGTGAATGGAAAGGGGGAGAGAGACCCATAGCCTTAGTTTAGGGAAGCAGAATGAAAAGGCAGCGTGGCCAGCAGTAGATTTCCTTTGAGGGAGAGCAAGAGACAGAGAACAAGCATTGCAAAGGGAGTAAGAGCAAGAAGGGGGGAAAGAAAGGAGAGAGCAAGATACAAGGGGAGAGAGCCAAACCAAAATCTGGACATAAAGGAAGCACAATGGATAAGGAGCCTGGCATCAAGACAGGCGAGGGAGAGGGGAGAGTAGAGAATACAATGGTATGTATGCAGGGGTTAGTCAAGAGCAAAGTGACAAAGAGTGAAAGAGAGGGTCCAGTCTTGTGAAACATAGAAACATAGAAGTTGATGGCAGATAAGGACCACAAGGCCCATCCAGTCTGCCCATTTATTTTTTTGCCTTATGAATGTGCCATAGGCCTTTGCTCTGTCAATGGCCTATCTATTCATACTCATCTGTATTGATCCCTTATCCCTATCCCATGCCTGTTTGAAGCCCTGCACTGTATTCATATCCACCACTTCCTGAGGTAGGCCATTCCATGCATCCTCTACCCTTTCTGTGAAAAACTTTCTCACATTATCCCTTAATCGGCCTCCCTCTAATCTCATGCTGTGTCCTCTTGTTCTGCTATGTTTCTTATATTGAAACATGTTAGAATCTTTCACCTTGTTAATGCCCTTAATGTGTTTGAATGTTTCAATCATATCACCTCTCTCCCTCCTTTGCTGTAGGGCATACATATTGAGTTCAGTTAAGCTGTCCTCATATGTCTTCTGATGCAGTCCCTGCACCATTTTGGTGGCCCTTCTCTGGTCTGCCTCAATTTGGTTAATGTCCTTGTGAAGGTGTGGCCTCCAGTACTGCACGCAGTACTCCAGATGGGGCCTAACCAGTGCCTTGGTCTAAAGGGGACTGTGCTAAAGCAATACCATAATTACTTATGTGGGATCTTCTTTCTTCTTAAGTTCAGGAATGCTTATTACCAGATTATAATCTGGATTCCATGTTGATTTACGGTAGAGCTCTGTTTCAGGTTCTGGATGTCTCAGTCAGTAGGACTGTACATTAAACTGTGTGGGCTTACCACCATTTTGCAACCTTCCTGATCCCTGCTGAGTTGTTGGTGGGAACAGATCAACTACCAGTTCTTGTGCACTCCCCTGCCTGTACAAACATGTGACATAGCAGGAAACCTCCTACCACAATGAAACCACTGAACGCATGCTCCCTAACGGGGATCACTAACCACTGTTACCACCAATCTTATGTTACCCACATTACCTCTCTCCAACTTTAATAGGGAGACTTTCAGATAGCTTCCACTATTCTGTCAAGGAAGTATTCACTCGGGCTTTGTACTCCAGAGGGTGCTGGCACCACTCCTTTACTGCAGTGTTTTTCCCACAGTGTGTGTGTGGGGGGGTACGCTGCTGACTAGACTAGTTTGCGAACCTGTAACATGGTCCAGTCAAAATTCCTGACATGCTGGTATTAGCTAGTCAAAACTGTTATGTTCTTGTTACTTATTTCCCTGTTGCTGTTCCCCTAAGATTCATAGGAATGGCTTGTTTTCTCCTTTTGGTTTTATTACTTCTAGGGCTGTGGGGGGTTGCACTGCCACATCTTGCACTGGATCCACATTTTGCTGCTTAGCTTCTGACCTAGTTTGCTGCAGCATGAAGATGTGGTATCACAAAATGATTGGCTACCGGGAGTCACGTGATGCAGAGCACCGGATAGCAGCTTCCTCCATGAGCTCCAGCTGCCAGACTATCTGATTTCATCTAATTTAACTATCTGTCTTTGATTTGTGGACCTGCTTTGCCAGAATTGTCTTACAGAGTGTGCCTTACTGTTCTGATGGGGTCTACAGAAGTGGAAATGAAAAAAAGCTATGCCTAAACATACCCACCGGCTACTCCGGAAAAGGCCCCAAAAAAGCCTAAGGCCTCCACAGCTGTACAAATGCATAACACGGCTGCTCACCATCTGGATCAAGAACTGCTCACATTAGCGAGATTTCTGGAGGAATTCAAACCTTTTAACATAGAAATGCAGCAAATTACTGGAGAAATTAAATTCTTCTCCCAAGCCCTGGATGATGTCACCAAGCGAACCTCAGACAACGAGGCAAGTATCTACTCCATGGAACGCAAGCAAGACAAAATTGAGCCCGAACTGGTGCTTGCTCATCAACACATAACTAAACTAGAAAATAAAGTTGAGGACTTGTAGGGTCACAGCCACCGCAACAATGCGGTGCTCATAGGTTTGCCTGAAAAGGAGGAAGGCACAGACCCAATTGTATTTGCACAAAAATTTGTAGAACAAATCGCCGGATCCTCTTCATTTGGGCCCAAATATATAATCAAGAGAGCCCACCGTGCACTTCGCCCCATGCCAGCACCAGGCACACCACCCCGTACCTTTATCTTTTGTTTTTTAAATTACCAAGAACAGCATCATTTTTTTATCAAAGGCACGGGACATTCAAGAACTGACATGGGAGGGAACAAAAATCAGGGTAGCCCAAGATCTCCCACTTTCTGCATGACAAAAATGGGCATCCTTTCACCTGCTTGTTACCAAGCTAGTGGCAGCTGGGATTAAGTTCAAGATGGGGTATCCGGCCCATTTACAAGTCCTCCTCTTGGGCTGCTGGGTTGCCTATGACTATGTCGACCCTGCAACCGCTATCCTGAAAGCAGCCCTCCCAGCCCTCTTCAGAGATCCTTGAGCACTTTACTATTTACATCGGGGCTCTAAAAATATGCCCACTCTAAAAAGAAACTACCATTTTGTTTGACATGGCTCCCTACCTAGGCAAGGATCAAAGTTGAATAAGTCCTGGCACCTGAATATACTGTTTGTTGCCTCTGTGCCATCCTGATAAAAGCAGTTCTGTGGATGGGACTGATTGAGGTGGTAATTACTTTGAATTGTTAATATAGATTAAGTGCCACGCCCTCGGATGCTGTATAAACTTTGAGACTTTTACCAACCCACGGAACATTATCAGTTAACTCCTCAAACACAAGATTGTAGTGTACCTGTAAATTAAACAGAGTTGCCCATGTGGCGTAATTTGCCACCAGTGGAAGTCTGAGTTTGCTCTTCTCGCATCTTTCCTCACTAAGTTCTGTATCTCTCCTATTAACATCCCAACAAAATCACTGCCAGGGACTTTGCATTCCACCTTAACACTCTTTCAGTTTCTTGCTATTTCCTGGAATTATTGCAAGCTTTTTCTTGTTATCATTCAGCAGCCTAAACAAGAATGCTATGCCGAACTTTTAAATGTTGCAAGACTAAGAACGACCTTTGTAACATTCAACCACTTCCATTGGGGCTCTAAATATATGCCCACATTAAGGAGAAATTACCTTTGGGACTGACTTGGACCCTTGCTTTGCGGATTGGAGTGGAGCAAGTCCTGGCCTCTAAATATACAATTCGCTACCTCGGAGCCATCCTGAAATAAGCAACTCTATGGACAGGTCTGATCGCGGTAGTAATTACTTCAATCTGCCCATTTAAATGTAGAACCACGTCCTCGGAGGCTGCAATATCTCTGAGATTTTCCCTAATCCATGGGACATTTTCAGCAATTTTTTCTAATGCAGGATTGTGATTCAACTGCAGTTCATCTTGATTTTCATAAGGAGCGCATATCGCCACTAGAGGGAGCCAGAAATCACTCTTTACACATCTCTCCTTATTATCTTATATTTTCTCCATTATTGTCCCTACGAAATTACTGCCAGGGGCATCATATTTTACTCTAATTTTATCTCAGTTTCCTGCCATTTACTGGAATTAATGCAAGCGTTTTCCTTGTAAATACTCAGAAGCCTAAGTAAGAGCACTGCACTCTCTTTTCTTTGTTACAGGAGTAAGAGCAATGCTGATTTTCCTCGGAGACCGATTCTCCTTGGTATGTTTTCTGTTTCCACATTAACTAATGTACCTCCTACTTCTTTATGTTAACTTTTGAACATTAGGATGTGCTACCAGTATTTTCCAATAAGGCTTTTTAGTTTCAGTTACTATTAGCAAGCTGATTGTACCGGTTAGGAAGGTATATAAGTGTTACATCCTGTTGAATGTTATAGACAATTTTTTAAACGTTGGACTTGGGTTAGATTAGATAACGGAGTCATATTTGTAGAACTTAATAGGAATTAATGGGAGTGGGGCAGCTGGGGTGGAGGGGTGTGAACTTGGTGGACTGTCTATCATGGGCCATGATAAGAGGGAGGTGGGGGGTGGGAGGTTTGGGGAGCGCGAGAATGACAGAACACTGGGATTTTCTGTGCTTGTAGGGATACGTTTTGGGGACGGGTTGAGTGGTTGGGGGTTGCTGGGGGGATGGGATGCACAGAACCTATTTTGATAGAGGTATGTTGGGCATATCATTTCTTAAGACTATCAAGACATTTCTCTATTTGTAACAATATCCAACGGCTAGGGTTTTACAGATGATTACATGGAACGTTAAAGGGGCCAGGCAAAAGAACAAGCAGTACAACATTTTGAAACATTTAAATCTCATGATCGCAGATATTATGTTTATACAAGAATCTCCCTTACTCAACTCTGAGGCAGTTAAAAACAGGAGGCAGCAGGTAGGACAAATCTCCTCAGCAGAAGGGAATACTCAGAGTCGGGGAGGTGATGATTTTGATAAACAGATCTGTACCATTCATACCAACCCAAACCATTAATGATCCGTTGGGTAGATTTTTGTTAGTTAAAGGTAAATTACATACACTGGAGATTTTATTGGGTAGTGTATATGGTCCAAACCTCGATACCCTGGGATTCTTTGTACAATTAATCAATGCTTTAACTCCATTTCTAAATATTCCAATAATTATGGGAGGGGACATGAACATTACCTTTGACCCGGCCATTGACCAGTCCGGAACTTCCCGCAAGGGCCTTTCTTCTGCACAACGAGCATTCAGAGAACTGTTAGACCAAATCGGTCTCTGTGACATATGGAGAGTCCTCCACTCCACTGAGAGAGAATCACTTTTACTTCCCAAATACACGGGACTTCCTCCCGTATTGATTATCTGCTCATCTCTCGATCTCTCATTCCTGGAGTGCTGGACTCTACCATCTGCCCGTGACCACCCTCAGACCACTCACTGGTCACCTGCCAGATCTCTTTTCCATCTCTTCTTAAACAAGGAAGCAGATGGAAAATTAACAATCAACTTTTAAAAGACCCAGAAATGGTTAAATATATCTCTGACCAAATCACGTAATTTATTTCAATTAACTATAATTCTATAGGAAAACCCGATGTAGAGTGGTGCACACTTAAGGTGTATCTGAGCAGGATTCTGATAGGGCTGGCCTCTCACAGGAAGAAAAAGCAAGACAAACAATTAACGTCCCACCTTTCTCAAATTCGGGACAACGAATCCAAGCTTACCTCCCACTCCTCTGAACAGTATAGGCAAGAGTTAATAAAATTAAAGGATCTGTACTGAGATCTTCTGAGAGAACAAGCCGAGTTTGCAATCCTTAAAACTAAGGCAGCCTATACTGAACAGGGGGAGAAAGCAGGTCGTATGCTTGCCTTACGACTTAAACAGGAGTCCTCTAGACTAATCGCAGCTGTCTGTTCTAAGATAGACAACACCTTAAAAACTTCCCCAGCTGAAACTGTTGCAGAATTCAGTTGCTATTATAAGCAGCTGTATGGTCCCATGGTAAATCCCCTATCTGAGCAAGTTCTGGATGAATACCTATCAGAGTCTCATTTGCCCACCCTTTCAGAACCAGAGCAACTTTCCCTTATAACTGCTATTTCTCAAGCTGAGTTAGCTAGAGTAATCAAAGACCTTCCCTCAGACAAGACCCCAGGCCAGATGGCTTTTCCTCTAATTTTTATAAGATATTTGCCAAACAGTTACTCCCTGCTCTCCTACCACTTTATCAACATATTCTTTCTGGTGCTGACTCTGACAAATCTCTGTTCGAGGCTCTGACTGTCCTCCTAACCAAATCTGATAAACACCCAGAATTAGTGACAAGCTATAGGCCAATATCACTTCTCAACCAAGATATTAAAATTTTGACTAAACCTTCGGCTGATCGTGGGAACAGGGTTCTTCCAGATCTCATAGGACTGGAACAGGTGGGCTTTATGAAAGGTAGGTCCTCAGTGGATCATCTGTGTGCTCTTGCACATGTCTTCTCGGCTTCCAGAGATGCTGAGTTTCCAGTGGTTCTGGTCTCCCTGGATGCCGAGAAGGCATTTCACAGGGTCAATTGGAACTACCTGTTAAGTTGCCTGAGGGCATTTGGCTTTCCCTCTGAATTTCAAAAATGGATCAGTCCCCTCTATAAATCTCTGACTGCACAAATTTCTAGCAATGAGATAATTTCAGATCTATTCCCATTATATTCAGGTACAAGACAAGGCTGTCCCTTGTCCCCACTTCTCTTTAATATTTATTTAGAACCCCTCATACACCGATTAACAGAACACTAGGAGATTCAAGGTATACCCCTCCATGGCCAAATAGTCACGGTGTCTGCTTATGCAGATGATCTTCTACTCCAAGTATTTCAACCAGTGGTATCTATTCCACCAATGTTGAAAATCATTGAGGAGTTTAGTAAAGTCTCTAATTATAAACTGAATACTGAAAAAGGCAGTGGTTTTCCCTCTTAAACATAAGATGCAAAAACACAAAATTTCCGCCTTTGGACTTTCCTGGAACTCCGACTCTATGAGATACCTTAGAATTGTACTCATGAGGAGTTTATCTCATCTTCAACAGCTTAATCTGGACCCACTTGTTCACATGATTAGCCAAGACCTAAATAGGTGATCCTTTCTTCCCATGTCTCTTTGGGGAAGGATTAATTTAATCAAAATGAATGAATGTTTTTCCCCAACTTTTTTACCCTCTTAACCTTCTGAATATTTGGCTCCCCTTGACTTGGTTTGAAAAAATTTGTAGCATCTTCACAGACTTATTTGGGCGGGTAAAAAACCTAGAATGACATTTCATAAGTTGGCTGCCCCAAAACTGAAGGGAGGGTTACGGCCACCACACATAGGGTTTTATTATTGGGCCAGCCATGCTAATAAATATCTTAGATGGGTGACTATGGAAGATCCCCAGTCTCCTCTCCCCTTTATCCCAGTTTGGCTTAAGGTAGAGCTAGCCATATTAAAGGATCAGAACCTCTCCCCGTCAGCTATGCCACATGTAAAACTGCAATCCCTGCCTTTATCTTTGCGAACCTGTCCTATAGCAACATCCATTAGGGTTCATTCCCAACTATGTTCCTTTATAAAGTATAACCACACAATATCTCTCAAACACTAAGGGGCAACCCTAACCTTCAGATAGAAGGCAAAACCTTCCCGCTGAGCTGGCTCCCGCAATTAGGAGGTTGCCAACTTAAACACTTTGTTAAAGAAGACGTTGGGTGGCTCTCCTCTTCCAAGCTTATGTCTAAGTTCAATATTCCGAACACTAGTATTTTTAAGGTCTTCCAATTCGCCACCTTTTGATACAGGCCATAGGAGTTAACCCCCACAACTGACTAATTTCTTTTCAGCCAGAATTAGGTCCATTAGCAGGCTTCCCACAAGCAGTTTCCAAAATATATGGTACCCTTTATAATTGGACCTGCCCTAAAAGCTTCGTCCCCACAGCTTTTTGGTCCTCCCTGTTCCCAGACAAAAATTTGAACTGGCCTCTCTTATGGCAGAATTGTCATACATTGCTCAAACAAGATAGACTCCGGTTAATGCAGTTTAAAATATTACACAATATTTACTATTCACCGCAAAAATTAATTAGGCTGGGTATTATTCCCTCTCCCACCTGTACTAGGTGCAAGAAGTAGGAAGGAAACCTACTTCATATTTTCTGGAGCTGTTCAAAAGTAGCTCCCCTATGGCCCATGGGACATTGTTGAACAAAAGGCTGACCCCCTTTTGGGTTTGTCTGGCCTATTCACTGCGGAAATATGCCTATTGGGGGACTTTTCAACTATTCCAGTCCTTAACAGAAAATATCATATGGCATTAATATGATGTCTGTTAAAAAGGTGGTCCTGAGACACTGGAAAGATAACATGGAGATTACTTATACAGAATGGCTACAAGAACGTTTGGCAAATCTCAGGATGGAATGGACCATTGCAAGTCTCCAGAATAAGAAGTTTAACAAAGTTTGGGGCCCCTACAATCCTTGTACCCCTACAACCTCTTGGTAGTGATACACTCTACCTAATGTGGTTTTGGACTATAGCTCTGTGCGGGGAAAAAGGGGGGTTATGGGAGGAGGGAGGAAATGGAGGGAGAGAATAATCCTTTTGTGTAACTGAGTATCTGTTGACTAAGTCATGTACACAGTAGATCTGTTCTCTGTATTGTAAAACTTTAATAAACTTTGAATGGAAAAAAAGAATGATTGGCTACCCATTTGTTTTCATACATCTGATGCAAAATGTTTTTTTTTTTTTTTTGTGCTTATGATTCAACTGTTGCAGATTTGTAATAGTTTTGTTAAAAGGTGCACTGACGGAAAGGTATACAAATGGATATATTTTGATATATGCTTGTCATTCAGGATTGCTGAACATGGAGCAAGGTCACCTTTGTTAGGGGGTTCGATTCCCACTGCCCCAGTGGCTATTTGTTTCACATGAGAAACGGTCTCCAGTGGTGGGGTTTATACTCCACACATACATACTACCTATCTGTCTGTAATGATGGACACTACCTTCACTTCCTGAAATGTAAAGGGTTTCAATTCTCCCATAAAAAGAAAACATGTGCTATGACATTTAAAGAAGCTTCATACAAAGGTGGATTTCCTCCAAGAAATAAAACTATCGACATCAGAAACTCTCACGCTTAAAAGGGAATAGGTAGGTTTAGAATTACACAGTACTGTACTTACAAATCAGCTAAGGGAGGGATATTTATACTTTTACATAAAATGCTACAACAGCAGCTAATCTCCAGCTCAGAATCTGCGCTATAGTATATGAATAACAGGATTGCTTTTTACGGTATATTCAACCAAATGCTATTTGTTGTCTATTTCAGTGTTAGGAACATTATACAGTCTCAGTTGCTAGCACCTTCATTATAACTGTTCCTATTGACTTCAGCCTACCTTCTGCTACTTACTGCTCATAGGTGGTCTTACACCAATTCTAGCATTTAGCAGGTCAGGATATATTTCTTTTTGGCTTTATAATGTAGTATTTCCACCTTGGATCAGCAGTCACACTGAAGTTTACCTTTTAAACATGGTGCCGGCAGTGCCAGAACACTGACACCTGCACCCTCCTACCTCACTGTGGCACAATTAGCCATTCTACTCACAGTGAAGTGATTAAAATAATATCTTTCTATAGATTTTCCTGGGGGTCCTCATAAGCAGCCCCAGTGAAGATAGTGAGCACAGTGCTCTAAATCCTTAAGTTATATTGCTCACTCCACTTGGGACCCCTTACAAGCAGCCTCCAGCTGGTCACTGTGCATGGTGACCCCCTCATGAATGGTTTCTCCCTCTGTGCCAGTCAGTGTTATGTCTGACCATGAGTTTTACTATTACTGCTAGAAATCTGCCCACATTCTCCCTGGGAACTTGCACTAGTGGTATCTACGGTCTCACTTACTCATAGCCATGTCATTGGATGCCCCCTCCATTTACAGACTGTCCAACCCACTTGGGAATCCATTCTGTTCATTAGGTTGGCCAACCCTTATCTACATCTTTTTGATTCTGCCACACCAAACAGCTGTAGTTCAGAAGCAACTAGGCAAAAACCACATGTGCCACACTGGACTTGCCTCCTGTCATGCATACCTGATATGCCAATTGTGCACTTGTCAGACAAGGACAGCCACCATTCCAGATGGTTATACATCAGACACATATGGTGCATGCATGCTACCATCTTGGATGGCCCTCTCATTAGGGCCAACATCTTATGCTGTCCTCTTCCAACTCCCTAATATGCATGCATGATGGCGGACATGTTATTCCGACACCATTTGAAGCATCCATTCCTCCATGGGTGCCATTGTAAGATTGGCACGCTTAGGATTTATACTTCCTATGTCCTTATTCTAGCACGGACACCATTTTGAACATCTGTTTCAAAGTGGGTGCCATTTTGAAAGTGGCAGACTTACTAACAATCTAACAATCTGCTCATTACTGCTTGCTACCTGATCATTCTTGGCTACAGTCCATAGCAATACCGTGCCAAGAGTACCAAGTGTGCTTACTCAGAGCACTTTTCAGGCCCTCATTATTGCACCAGCTAGTGCTCACACTGTCTCATGTACCATTATGTCATAAACCCTAATTCCCTGTGATACAGCTTTTGATTGCAGGCCAGTAGCTAATCACAGCTGTCATGCAGACTCCATCTGGCTACATATACTCCTAATCTCCAACTTTGTAATTTTCTATTGTCTGTCCTACATTATAATATGAAAGCGCACTCTAGCATTTCACACTGCACTCAATGTGCAGCATGAACCAGAGGCACTACAGCAATGCATAGCATGCAAGCAACCATAGAAAGGGAATCTAAACTAAGTAGCATCATCTACCTTCTTGTCACTGGTATCCCGTGAAGTGGGCAACTAAATTTGAGTGACTGTATACGAGTGATTTAAATTGAGCACCTGTCTTAATAGCGACTGCTGCACAATAGAGAATGTAATGTCAAAGAATGGGTGCAGTGAGGGTGACTTGTGCTGGGGGTAGTATTACAGGTATTGTGGTGGTTAGTTGGTCTCAGAGTTAGATAATTATAGTTAGGAGGTCCGAGAGAACAAAGCCCCTCAGTGGGTGGTGTGGGGGGCAAAGTCCTCTGCATAAAATATATTGTAGATATAATGCCGGTTAATGAGTCATGTTGTATCTTCATTTGTTGGTTTGTGTTGCTGTGTTGTCCATGTTCAGAATGTGGTCTCATCGTGGCTTAGTAGGTAGAGTGAGGTGTCAGGTAGGTAAGGCATGTGTTCGGGTTTGTGTTGTGGGTTTGAGTCTAGTGGTCACTGTTTCTAATGAAGCAGTCGCCGTGTTTGTTGAGTGTTATAACGGGATGGGCACAGTGTTTAGGTGAGAGAATGTATGTGTGTTGTGTGGCTTTTATTTTATTTTGCAGGTTTGGCCAGATGTGTGTAGTTTACTGCGATGTGTTTAGTCGTACCAGGTGGTTTGCCTACAATTTTCAATTACAAGTTAACATGTGGATATTGGTTGCACTGGTTGTTATTTGTAGGGTTCTTTAGTCTGGGTTTTTTTTTTTTGCTACTAAAGTTGCTCTTTTGACATCCATTGTAATTGGTATGGGCTGTAGTTGTAGTAGCTACTGTGTGTTTGCTTATATGGTCGGCACTGTTTTATTCTCGCTGTTTTGACATGGAACCCTTGTCACCCACATGCCATCAATTATGGCAAAAACATGAAAATACAAGTCACACATCATGTTGCTCAAATCGCAGTGAGGGTAATTGTGCCCCGCCTGCTCCAAGCAGCTGGAGGGCACACATATAAGAAGCAATGGGGAGACGGACATATTAGATGAAACCGAATCAAGCAAACCATCACTGGAAGATCTGAAAGCAAGCAGGGCAGTGTTCATCAAGGCCCTACAGGCCATTATGATTAGAATGCTTGATAGGATGGAAGCCAAGTCCAAGCCCACATAAACACTTGGGGTGCAACCATCACTGTCAACCTTGACCCAGGCTACAGGACAACAAATCTCGATACCACATACAAATGACTCTACTAGAATGCAAGACATCAGCATGGACAACAATAAATCTGACAATTCTGTGGAGGGCAAATGAAAGGATTGAGAGTCAGAATATGAAGATCCAGAAGTTGAGGATAAGGAACCAACCCTCACCAAAAAGTTAAGTACAGTGGATATTTTACCAGAGGTACTAAGATCAGTCAAAGACTCCATGGGCTTTGAAACACCACACTCTCCAGAGCAATCCAAGCTCAGTCCACTCATGCTTCAAACAAAAGAAGGTGGAATTTTTTTCCAATCTGTGATTCCATAAATTAAGTCATTGCAAAGAGTGGGAGTCATTGGACCCAGTAAGGATTTTGGAAAGAAAAAAACTTTGACAGGTTTTGTCCTATTCAGGAAGACACCAACAAGGTGAGGTGCTTGGTACCAGTGGTAGATCCTCAGATTGCAGTTCTGAGCCAAAGAACTGTGCTGCCAGCTGAAGGGACAACCTTACAAAAAGACTGGTCAACAAAAAAATGGAGGAAATGATGAAAAGAAAAGTCTCAAAATGGCCAGTGTAGCCTGCAGAGCAAACACAGCTGCAATATACATATCCAGAGCATTCTACCATAGCTCAAGAAACTTGGCACATTACTGGACCCAAAATCAAAGCTGGTAGATTTCAAGTAATATACCATCCAAGCAACTAAATACAAAGTGGATGCCGCAGTAAATGTCCTAAGAATGTCCGCACAAACGGTAGCTGTATCTAACAGAGCCAGATGATCCTTTTAGCTCAAGCTGTGGCAAGCCAATACAGAGTCAAAACCCTGCTCAACAGACTCTTATTCAAAGGCAACCTCCTGTTAGAAGACAGTCTGGAGAAATTCATGAAGCAGAAAGAAGACAGCAAAAACCTGACAAAGGAAAAGGTAGGACGCTTTTCCTTTTTGCCATCCTTTTGTGGGAGATTTCTCTCCAACAGAGGATGCAGGGACAGAAGATAGGACAACCGTTCATTCTCTTAAGGCTTTTCATACAATTTCAAGCCATTATATTTCTCATAAAACAACTGAGGTAAAGGCAGGGGTGGAGGACAGAGGATAAGATAATCCAACACCTCTTTCCAAGGCAGAGTAAACCATTTAAGATTGTTCAATCAGTCCACAAGAAGACTCTCCAGTGGGAGCAGGACTTCTAAACATCTGGCAACAATGGCAAAAGGCAACCTCTGAAAAATGGGAATTAGAAGTAATATCAGTCTGTAGAGTTCACCAAGAAACCTACAGCAAACAGACTGGTCATCTCACCAGTTTCCAGACAATTGCTAAAAATCCAGGCAATCAGATCAATAATCAACTATCTACTAGCCAACACAGCAATAACCCCAGTACTGCTAGACCAAATAGATCAAGGGATATGCTCAGTATTTTTCATGGTCCCCAAGAAAACAGGGGTTGTATGCCAAGGACTTTAAGTACATCAACCAGTTCATCAAACACAGAAAATTCAAAATGGAGACTTTCCAATACACAGTGAGATCAATTTGAGAAGGGGACTACCTCACGTCCATTGACATGAAGGACGCCTATCTTTGTACACCAATTCGAACAGCTCACTACAAATTTCAAAGATTCAAAACTCTAGGACAGCACTACCAGTATCAAGTATTGCTATTGTCATTCAGACTCTGCTCAGCTTCTCTGCTATTTACAAAAGTATCAATGTTTTTCACACTTGCTTTCCTGCATTGAGACTGTTTGCTGCTGAAATGCTGATTCTGCTGAGCTGCTGAGTCTAAGACTGTCTGCTGCTAAACTGCCAGTTCTAACACTGTGTACTGTTGAATTGCCATTTGCCTTTGTATTGCTGGCAGCTGTACTGTTTCTACCATCAAGTGCTCACAAGTCTGCTCCAGGGAAATCTAGCTCCTGGTTTGAATCTCCATTGCTTCAGTTAGTCACCCAGTCACCCAGCCCACTAGATTCAACTGGACAAGTGGCTCCAGCACCCTCCTAGAAGTAATACTATCAAACCGCCCTCATAAAATCCGGGATATCAACGTCCTCCCTGACTCGCTTAGTAATCACTCACCTGTCATCTGTCTCTGGTAATCCTCCATACCAAAACTTGTGTCCCAGGCCACCTTGCGCCGGTGCCTATGCCCTGGGGTCTCAAAGTTAAAATTGCATCTAGTACAGCTGGACTGGTCCCCATCCGTCATGCCCCTGATATTGACTCTGCCCTAGACCTCTTCACCAATGCCTTCAGCAAGGCCTGTGACCTTTGTGGCCCCCCACACCAGAACCTGTACTAAAAAACAAAATGCCGCATGGATCTCCCCATCCCTTATGCAAAAACTTAAGCATAGGGATAATCTCTGGCACATCGCTATTGAATCAGGTAAGTTGGCTGATAGACAAGCCTACAACATGGTGCATAATCAGTGCACCTGGGCCATTAGATGGGCCAAGGCTGAGCACTATCAGTCCACCCTCGCATCCACCTGGAGTTCCGCACGGACTTTCTGGGACAGCATGAAAGAGCTTAATGGGAAGACTCACTCCCCCCCACTGTCCCAGCTCTCCATCAATGGCACCATCACTACAGACCCAACTTGCATAGCTGATTACCTCAATATTACCTTCTCTGAGCTAAGCTCTGTCCTCCCAAACAATTTTTATGACCCAATCCCCACCTCTATCCCCCCTGCCTTGGATCGCCCTCCTTTTTACCTGCACACTATATCCCCCCATGTAGCCAGGCCGCACATGCTAAAAGCCCTTGGTAGCAACAACCCCAGCTGTGACCCCCTAGACTCCAGGATCCTCTGCCTGGTCTTGGATGTTGTCCTAGTCCCCCTTACAGACCTACTAAACTGGTCTCTATGCCTCAGTCAGTTTTCCCAGTGCTTGGAAATCAGTCAAAATCACCCCTATACATAAGAGTGGAGATCGGTCCGAACCTAACAACTACCAGCCGATCTCAATCCTCCCCCTGCTCTCTAGAACCCTAGAAAAAATAGTGTCTATTCAACTCTTTGAGTACCTGGCCAAATATGACATAATATGCCCAGAACAACATGGTTTCCACCCAGGACACAGTACCACTACTGCTCTCCTGGAGTTCTCACAATACCTGCACTCTGCTCTTGACTCCAGCAACCTTGCTGGCGCAGTGTTCATAGACCTCTCCAAGGCTTTTGACACTGTCACCCCCTCCTGCTCAACTCCCTCCACCAACTCGGCTTTTCTGCTGGTCCCCTTGCCTGGTTCTTCAGCTACCTCTCTGCTAGATCCCAGCATGTGAAGATAAATGGCTCCCTGTCCAATACCCGGCCCATCATTCCAGGGTACCCCAGGGCTCCATTCTGGGCCCTGTACATTTCAGCCTCTACCTCAACACTCTCCCAGCTCCTGCACAGGAAAAATGCTCCTCTATGCCGATGATGTGGTTCTCTTTGCCTCCCACCCCGATCGCTCTTCTCTCCAGGTATCCCTCCAGCACACCTACAACCAAGCAGCAAAGTGATTCCTTGACCACTGACTTGTCATTAACCTAAAGAAGACTAAGTCAATACTCTTCTCCCATCACCAAAACAAGGCCAAGAATGCCCCCCTCTTCATTCTCCCCAGCACTCTGCACCCGCTGGAGCAAGTAACCGCTTACAAATATCTAGGCATCACTTTTGACTCGGCTCTCACCTTCCACACGCACATCAATGCCCTATCTACCACCATAAATTCTCAGATAGGCCTACTATACCATCATAGAGATTGCCTCCCCCAAGTTGCCCTCTGGCTGGCCATCACTTCTTCTGTCCTGTCGCTAGTGGACTATGGCTTGCCCATTTATGCTGCGGTGGACAATACCGCCTTGACTAAAATCCAGCTCTCAATCAATAAGGCCTGCAGGTTCCTGACTGGAGCACCTAGCCACACTCACACTTGTCTGCTCTACTCCACCACCAACCTGCTCACCTTTGAGGAGCGTCTGCGTTACCAAACCTGCCTACTTGCCAAAAAATCTCTTCTAGGGCTCTCCCCAAGGGTCTCTGCTTCCCTACGGCATGTGTCCTCATCTGTTGCCACCCGTAGCTCTGTCAAGGCCACCTTTCTGGTGCCCAGAACCAAGACCTCACTAGCCCAGAGGTCCTTCCATTACTGAGCCCCTGCTTGGTTCAACTCCCTCCCACCCTGCATCACAGACATTGCCAAAATTGGTCCCTTCAAATCACCTCTGGAACCATCTCTTCGACACTGCTGCGAGATGCACCTAATTAATCCCATTGTGGGATCCTCCTGTCAGGCCTCCTGACTTGACAACATCCTCTGGACAGCCTGTCCTCTCCCCTCCCTCCCACCCCACTCCCCATCCCTACCTCCACCCTCTCCAGGTATTATCTAGGTATGTCCAGGGTTGTACCCAATGTAACCCTTGGTACCTTGTATATGACTGTAACTTATTATAAGTAACATTATTATGTAACCCATGTGTACTCTGTTCTGTACCTGTACTGTTCTCACTGTTGTAACCACACTATGTAACTCTGTCAACCCCCCCGTGACGAGGTGCCTTTGTAAATGAGTCCATGACTCAAAGATTGTAAATCCGACTTTTCTAATAAATAAATAAATAAATAGTAAGCAGGGGGCCAGGGCTGCCAGACGGTGGCAGGTGCATTAGGTGAGCTCAGAAAGGGGGCAGGGCTTTGTAGCACTACTAAAGTGCAGCCGCTTCAAGTAGCTGGCCACATTAGTGGCTCTCACAGCAGTGGCATGAGTTACACTGTGTAGGTCCACCTGGGGGAGGCCACAGGGAGGCCTTTTAAAAGAAATGTGCGGTTTTAAATGTTATGGACTGAGGGCTTTTAAGGTTGGGAGAAGAAAAATGTTAGTGTTATAGTTTGCACTGGATACAGTAATTTAACTTAAAGTTAGCTTTTAGTTACTTCTGCTCCAATTCAATTTATATTCTTAGGCATTCGTTCACTTATCTGTTTTTTTCTAATTGAATAAGCTTTATTAAGATGAAAAGATAACAATACATACAGGAATCACCAAATCCTAGAGATACATGTAAAGAAAAAGAAAGCCATAGTCAAGTCCCGGAACATATCAAGAATAGGATGACAACTCCACACACCCCAACACCATCCTGCCTGCCCCACCCAACCCCCCCACCATAAGGCCCATCCATCCCACCACTGGAGGTGCATGGTTAGTGTATCAAGGGCAATATGGGTCAGAATCATCCGACCCTATATAAGCCAATCCATGGGGAAATACTATTGAGCAATATGAAACAGCCCTTGTACCATTAACAAAACATAAAGTGGTTCCCAGATATTCTTGTATTTATCGATCTTACACATCATACTAGCTATAAGGCACTCAGCCTGCAAAATCTCCCAGTACCATTCAATGAACTGGGATGAGCACTGGCCCAGCCAATGATGAAGAATAACCTTCTTTGCACAGGCTGAGATTAAAGCCACATGAGGCCTCTGGTTAACATTGAGGTATCATTATATTTGTCCAGGATACATATTTCAGGAAAGAACACATCACACAATCCTAAAAGGGGATCTAAGCAGGCTTGAATTAAGTTCCAAAAGGGGACAGCAGTCTCAGAAGACCACAAGATAGAAACATATAGAAACATAGAAGTTGACGGCAGATAAGGACTGCAAGGCCCATCCAGTCTGCCCATTTCTTTTTTCTACCTTATAAATGTACCATCGGCCTTTGCTCTGTCAGTGGCCTATCTATTCATAGTCATTTGTATTGCTCCCTTATGCCTACCCCATGCCTGTTTGAAGCCCTGCACTGTATTCACTGTATTCATAGCCACCACTTCTTGTGGTAAGCCATTCCATGCATCCACCACCCTTTCTGTGAAAAAGAATTTCCTCACATTTCCCCTTAATCAGACCCCCTCTAATCTCATGCTGTGTCCTCTTGTCCTGCTATTTTTCTTATATTTATGTTAGACTCTTTCACCTTGTTAAAGATATGAAGTAAAGTGCCAGGTTCTTTACCACATCTGGAAAATGAGTCTGTGGGCAGTTTATCCATCCTATGCAATTTAACTGGGGTGTAATAAGGTTGTGAATGATCTGAAATTGCATAAAATGGTATCTGTCCCACTTGGTGTATTTATATAAGTGCATCCAGATAGTGGCCCAGTTTCTTGTGGAGGTGTGGACTGGAACGGCTTGGTTCCTGTAATAAAATCTAGGACCCTCATTGGCAATCAGATGCTCCTCTAGGGTTCGGTAGTAATACAAAATATGATGGGAGGTAGAAGCGTTGCATAGAGTAGGAAGAACAAAAATGTTTAAGGGATTAGACCATGGCCTATTGCCAAAAAATTGCAAAAGCATGTGCAATAGTTTGAGATATTGAAAACAAGAAGAGGTGGGCTAATGATATAGGGAACGGGCTTCTTGGAAAGATAAAAGTTTCTGGCTGTGAGTAAGGTCATCCACTGTGTCCACTCCCATGCCTGATCAAAATCCTTTAGAGAGGATCCACTCAGCAATTCGAAAATTAGGATTCCCAAATAGATGTGCAGATATATCCTTATATGGGCAAACTTTAATTAGAGAGCAGAATTGTAGGTATACAATGATGGAAGCCTCCAAGGAGGTACCCTTTAATGAGTGAGGGATATTTTTTTTCCTTGGAGAGGTAGAGAAGTGATCTGATATACAATCCTTGAGTGGAACAGAAGGAATGCTCTGTATGCAACCAATGTGGAATATAGGGCTCCAAGGGAGTTCCTGCCGATGATGCAACCCAGCAAGAAAATCTGGTAAGATGTACAGCCGAATAGTACAAAAAGAAATTAGGGACCTATAGGCCTCCATCCCGTTTAGTGTGCATTAGTTTGGATATAGCCCAGTGGGCTGCCTTACCTTGCCATAGGAAGGAGGTAAGGATCATGTGCACCTGATTAAACCATGACTTAGGTAAAGTGAAATTAAACATCTGCAAGGGGCATAATAAGCAGGGCAAAACATTCATTTTTATAATATTCAGGCGGCCCCACAGGGATAGAGGTAACAGAGACCAATGATCTAAGTCTGTTTTAATGTGAGTCAATGCTGGATCCAGATTACATTTTTTCATCTGGTGGGGTGCACTTGACTGTTCTATATCAACCTTATATACTAATTTACTGATAGTACCAATACTCCCCAAACTATTTTATAATCAAAATGAAGTTTTTCAGTGTTTGGGTGGGTATCCTGTTTTTAATATTTAACACTATCCTGCAAGTAGCAGCTGATAGAGGAAAGGTTATGCTTTCCTATGGAGCACAGGATACTACAGAATTGGAACCTCTTCATTTGAATTGTGTAAGGGTAAACCTGGTGCTAGTTTCTGGATATCTTCAGGAGTGCTGACTGAAGTGTTTTTTAAATGGTTTGTTTAAAGTGATAATTGTTCATCCGGAGCGAGTTGGCTGGGACCTAACAGGGTTCCAGGAAGACTGAATTTTCATAATGCACACTGGGGTATATTCCAGAAACTGTTACACAGGAGACCAACAACTTTTAAGATTCTATTATGTTTTACACTGATGTTATGTGGAGATATGCATCCCAATCCTGCTCCTGCTAATGCCGGACTCCTAAATGGAAACAAACTAAATGGTCAAGAAATTGGTATTGCACACTTTAATGTTAGAAGCGTACTACCTAAAATGGATGGCATTAGAGAATGGGAAATTTAGTGCAAACCAGATTTATTTGTAATCACAAAGACATGGTCACACAATAAAATTCTGGACTCATTGATAAATATACAAGGATATCAAATGTGGAGGAAAGATAGGTCTAAGTGGGAGCTGTATTAATCTATGGTGCATTAAATTTTAAAGCAAGGGAACTAGACTAAATTGTGATTGATACTTCACTAGAATTGATACCTCTAGAAGCGAGTTTACCTTTCTTACAGCTGATTCTCTTGGTAGGGTTCTATTGACCTCCAAAAAGACCCTGCTCAGTATTTGATAATTTGCAGAACATCTTAAAGAAGTATAAACAAAGCCATAAGATATTATTAATTAGTGATTTTAATGTTGATTGGATTACTGTTGACCAAAATAACTAACTACGATTACGATTTAAGTATTAATTTAGGATTAACACAATTGATCAGTGGTTTTACTAGAATAAATCATAGAGATTCCTCAGCTTCGACAATATTAGACTTGATTCTTACTTTTAAGACAGATTACTTTAAAACTTTGGGAGTTATTTCCAAATCCTTTAGTAACCACCAAGGGATTATATGTATCAGATCCAAAGACAAAAAATGAAGTAATACCAAATATATTTCATATATATCATGGAAGGATTCTGATTATGTGGCATTTATGCTGGAATTAGAAAATGTCAGGTGGGATAGAATCTCATTGATTCCAACAGTAAATAAGCCATGATTATTTTTCCAAGAAGAATTTAGGGCAATTTGTGATTGTCACACACCAGTAGAGAGAAAATTGGTTAAATCAAGGCATTTTACATGGTACAATAAAGAACTACACAAGCACAAAGAGAAGAGAGAGAAGTGTTGGAAGGCTGTGAAGAAAACAAACTTACAGAGGGATTGGGCAATTAACCATCAAGCTAGAAATAGTTACTTTAATGAAATTAGGAAAGCAAAACAACATTTTTTTAAGCCCTCATTTGTAAATTACAGATCAAAACCAAAAGATTTTTGGAAGCTTGTTTGCAGTCTTCAATCTGTAGGTAATACAGAGCTTCCTAATGCCTTTATGATAGATGGCCAGTTAATTAATACAGGTGTTGAAGTAGCTGATAGCTTTAATACATTTTTTACTAAAATGGAGGTAAAAGCTCAGGATTCATTAGTTAAACCACCTTATTCTCTTAATAAATGTGCAGAATCTTTGCCTAACATACAGAATGAGTTCAAATTTCAGGAAACTTACACAGGGGCTGTCCTGGCGGACTTATTGAAAATAGATCCTTCTAAATCAGTGGGTCTTGATGGATTGCCATCAAACTTAAAGTTGTGTCACCAGTGTTGGCAAAATCACTGGTCATCTTTTATAATATGTCACTAACTACAGGTGAATTTCCCACTGATTGGAAATGAGCTAAAGTTATCCCAATCTTTAAATCTGGAGCAAAAGCTTAAATAAATAATTACAGACCCAGGCCATCTCTTTGCTTCCCACTAACTCAGAGGATTTTGAAAGACTAATGAGTGTACCAATTGAAATCTTACTTAGAAACTCATCAAATTATGAATCCCCATCGGTATGGGTTCAGAGTAATACATAGCACTATCACAGCATTAACCAAAGTTGTAAGTGATATTCTGGTTGCTTGGGATAAAAAATGAATAGTTTGGTCTATTTTAAAGACCTTTCAAAGGCCTTCAACTCTTTCAGTCATAATATTCTATTTGGGAAGCTTAAAGATTTAAGGCTGTCAGCAACCACTGTAAAATGGCTTGAAAAGTACGTGATGGGTAGATTACAACAGGTTAGCCTGAGTTCATATATCTCAAATTTGTTACCCACTATATCAGGAGTTCCACAGGGCTCTGTTACATGCTCTCTCCTGTTTAATATTTTATATATATGTATATGTATATGTATATGTATATATATATGTATATGTATATGTATGTGTGTGTGTGTGTGTGTGTGTGTGTGTGTATGTGTGTGTTGTGTATATGTGTGTATGTATGTGTATATATATGTATATATATATATATATATATGTGTATATATATATAATATGAATTCATTTAAATTTCCAGACCCTCATATTAAATTTAATTTTTATGCAGATGATACCATTATATATACCATGGGTACGACATATGCCCAGAGCCAAACAAAATAATTTACAGAATGCCTTTAACTTCCTTCAGACCTTTTTGTTAGAACACAAACTAGTACTAAACACAATGAAGTTGAATGCTATGGTATTTAGACACTCAAATAAAGTAGTTGCTGATAAAGAGGACCTGGAAATTGTAACATTTAATGATAAGAAACTGGAGCAGGTCAAAGCTTAAAAATATCTGGGAATTAGGACTGATACATTCTGTAAATGGAAAATACAGTATCCCATGAGCTGTGCAACTGCGGCTGGGTGCCTCTGGAAATGGCGACTCAGTCATGGCACCTAGCATTGCAGCAAGTAGGGATGGAGGGCTACTGGATGGGGGGTGCGTGACTATAGTGACATCCTGTCACTACATGTATACACATGTGGGGGGAGTGAGCACGCTCAGCAAGGGGCAGGAGAGATTGTGAGGGGTGGTGCCACGGTGCGCTTCTGAGCTGCTCCCATGGCTTGGTGGGTGGGTACAGGTCTGCACAGCACAGGGTACCAGGTTTGGGGCAGAGGTGCAGGTACCTTTTGCACCCGGCCCAAAATTTTTTTTTGCCCTCCCCACGCACCTCAGCTGAAGTTGAAAATCCTTCAGTGGGGGAGCAGGGCCAAGCATTAACATTTAAAATAAAGTCCCCAGCACCCTTTTGCTGTGTGCTGGGGACTACATCGCAGAAATATATTTTTTGCTGATATGCATTCATCCTAATGATGATTGCTATTCTGCGATCGCCATTATCACATAGATCCAGAATATACATATTGATAAAATGATCAAAAATCTAAATCAGAAGTTGAGAATGCTGTACAGGATTCACACTAATATTCCAAAGAAGGACAGATTAAAAATTGTTGAAGCACTGATTATACCAATTATTGATTATGAAGATATTTTATATGGGGTGCGTCGGGCATGGAATTGAGCAAAATTAATGTATTGTATAATAGCTTTGCTCAATATATTCTCAATGTCCCAAGAAGAAAGCATCATTGTTTCCTGTACATAGAATTAAATTGGTTGAGACTAGAAGACCGTAGGAAACTTCATATAATTAATGTTATGTATAAGGCCTACAAGAAGTCCCATCTAAACTATTTATTAGAAAATGTGGTCGTAAAATCTAATAAGTTAAATTCAAGATCTTTGGAAGGTGCTCAATTTCAGATACCAATCATGAATCTTAATGTGGGTAGATCATCTCTTTTGTACAGGGGACCCTTTAATTGGAACTCCATTTCCGTACAGCTTAGACCAATGATGAAACCTTTAAATTTTGGTGAAGTATGTAGCTGGTTAATGAAACAAGCTGGCCAACCTTTGACTTGTTGCAATAGTCTTGAATATGGTTATAATGCACAGAGAGATAGCTAGTATCGGTGACTGCAGTACAATTTCAAAATGTATTTAGGGGGTCTGTCATTTGTTGGATCACAGGATATGTTTCAATATCCAATGATTATATTGTAATACTAACGATTATATTGTATTTACTGAATTTGCACGTGAAATTTGAATATTTAAATTCTATTTTTTATTTTTCTAGTATAATCAAGTATTGCATGTAAATGGTACCAGTTGAAAATGAACTTGTAGCTCAACAGGGATTAACCATGTTCTTGTTCATGTTTATGTTTATGTAACAATGAATAAAATGTTACCTACCTACCTACCAATTGCAGAATCACTATGGCAGCAAGGCATTCACATAGTGGCATAGCCAGATGACTGATCCAAGGCAGGAGTCAACAGCTACCTCATTAGCATACAAAAACAGTGATGGAGACCCTGATGACTCATGGCTGGGTGCTGAATCTAAACAAAAGTAGGTTAGTCCTGAGTTAGCTGCTAGAACATCTAAGTGATCTAATAGACACTGTGGCAGGGACAGTCATGTCCTCCCTGAAAGAGCAAACAAAGTCGTGGAGCAATCAAATTCCCTTGCTGAGTCACACATACTGTGATTAGGGAGCTTATTCCAAATGGGATCCATGGCATCATGAATAGACCACCATGGGCAATAGGGAACATGCAGCCACTGCAAATGATGGCAATTCAGGAAGGAGAAGCACTGAATCATGATACAACAAAGACAATTCCATTGGGCCATTCCATTAAAGCCTCTCTGTGTTGGTGGACAGATTTTTATTCTTTGGGGCACTCCAATGCAGGCAAGTCATGAAAGTGGTAATAGACACGGATGTCAGCTTCCTTGGTTTGGAGGGCCACACTGAACCATCAACTGGTATGGGGAAATCAACACAAGCAGAGCCCAAAATGCCCATCAGTATCCTAAAGATGAGGGTGGTGTATCACACACTCAATTATTTCCACAAGGAAATACTGTAACAAGCAAGAGGGTACTGATCAGTCAAACAAGGCCACCATGGCCTACATAGCATGACAAGGAAGAACAAGAAGCAAACAAATGTTGTAGGAGGTGGCCAATATGCTGAACTGGGCACAAAGCAATCTGAATTCTGTCACAGCAACACATCTAACATGAACACTCAATGTGCAAACTGCCTTAATAGACAAGCTATAGCATTAGTTATTTACAAGGTATTCACAAGTATTCAGTCAAATCAACAGAAGATGGGGTCCACTTCAAACTAACCTAATGGCATCTGAAAAAAAAAAAAACAGGAAGCTGTCCACATTCCCTTCCCAGTTCAAGGAACTGGCATCACAAGGTGTGATCGCACTGTTCCCATAAGGGAAGTTTCATAAGGCATGTGTTTTACTACCACTGCCATTAATACAACATACACTCAACAAAATATAGCATTGCCAGTCAACAGCAGTACTGAAAGCATCTTTCTTGCACAGGAGACCATGGTTCCCCATGGTAGTGGCAATGACAATTGACAAACCATAGACACTATCTCACATACCAGACATTCTGATGCAAGGTCCAATCAGACATCAGAACCCTAAGAGCCTACATCTTATGGCATGGCTCCTGAAAGTCAAAGATTGCTAAAGAAGGGCTATGACACAGAGGTCATAGATACAGTTCTACAGTCCAAGGAGCATACTCCAAATGCATCATTTGACTATGACCATCTACAAAAGACACTGGGCAATATTCAAGAAATGGTGGACAGGCTGGCCCGGTGGTGATGAGGGTTGAGGTGCTGGATGCCACACCTCGCGCCGGTGACCCGGGTTCAGGAACAGACTCGGGCTGGCAGGGGGAAGGAAGGATTGAGCATCCTATGACAGCTCTCCTTCCTTCGGGGTGGGTGAGGGACATGTGCCGTGCTGCAGTGACACCCAGCGGAGGCTGGGTGTTCGGCACAGTGTGGGCATCTACATGGGGGAGAGCCGGCAGACATCTGCATGTTAGTGCATCAATGTCATTGCACGTCCAGCTCTCCAGTGGGGAAAAACAGAAAACTCAGGGGTGTCTCTGCCTCTATGAAGCCCTCCCCAGGCTTTAATTAGCCTCTGTCGCCAGATCCCCGAACCAGATATTGGTTCCATGGGCTGGATAGGGGACCAGTTCTGTGGCCCCATCCTCTTGGAAAAAGCCGGGGGTGACCGGAGGATCACGGCAAGACAGCAGGTGGAAGACCGGGGGCCATGACCAGGGCGGAAATCTGGTGGGGAGCCCTGCAAAAAAAAAAAGAAAAAGAAAAAAACAAAAACAAATGGTGGACAGAAAAGTACATCAGAGACGCTTCAATATCTATTGCACATATACAGTACTATCATTCCTGCAACAGGGTTTGGACAAGAGCCTATCAATGCCATCTCTGAGTGCAAGCTGCAGCTAAGGGGGGGCCACAGGAAACATGGACAGGTGTCTGCCTAGTTTTCATCTAGACATAGTATGGTACCTGAAAGCAGCAAACAAGAGTGACCCAAGACCCAAACATCTTTTGGGATCTCAGTATCATTCTAGAAGTGCTAACGGCACAGCCATTCTAACTACTCTAATCCATAGACATCCAGTGGGCATCAATTAAGACCACATTCCTTGTGGTTATGTGCTCCAGCAGAAGCATCAGCAAACCAAACAGTCTCCTGTAAACAACCCTTTCTGATAATTCGCAATGATGGGGCGTCGTTAAAGAGTCCTGTCCTTTCTCCCAAAGTAGAAAACTTCCTCATGTTGTAAATAATGGAGTTTCCAGCTTTTACACCTACCAATCCAGAAAGTCAGAACCAACACATAAACACACTTGATCTCAAGAGAACAATTATTAATCTAGATTGCACTAAAAGCTTCAGAATTGCCAATAGACTATTCATCATTCTGAGTGGACCAAGAAAAGGCTACACAGTAGCTATATCCACACCGGATAACTGGATTAAAAAGACAATTGTGGAGGCCTACAAGTCCAAAAATCTTGTCCCTCCAAACGAACTCAGAACTCACTCCACCAGAGCCATTTTCGCAGCCTGGGCAGAAAGAAGACAATGCTTCAGTTTAGAAGATATGTGCTGCTGCCACATGGGGGACAATACATACATTTACAAGATGCCACAGACTGGACATCGACAATTTCAGTAAATCAGCATTCACAGGGAAAGTGCTAAAATCCATTCTGATATGACAGTCTGGATGTTATCCAGTTATTCCCCCTCCCCAGGAGGACTTTTTCACTGCTTTTTATTTTCCAGTTGATAATGGTGAGGGATGCTGTGAAGTGATGCAATATGTAATGGTAGTTTACACACCTGGTAAAGGTGATTGCATGAGCAGCACTTTACAACATCTCTAGGCCCTATCTTCTGAAATATGAATAATGAAGGGATTTACAGTACTACAAGTAAAGAATCCTTACCAGCATGCTGTATGAGCTGGTTTTCTTCTTAGATTGTAATAATGGGGCAATAAAGTCAGCCATTAGCCTGTAACATTGTACTGTGCTTTAATAGAATACATGCCGTAACATCTCTCCAAAATATTTATTTCTAGGCAACCACAACAAACGGAATATAGCTTGAGTGGATTCAAACTCACATCTTGTTGGAAGGTTGGGAGACTAGGTGGATCAGGTTATGAAACATCTGACCAAATGTGCATTATTAGCCAATCAAGTGGGCATAACCCAGTTGTTAATGGTCAGGAATGCTATAAAGTGATGCTCATGCGATCACCTTTACCAGATGAGCAAAATACAATTTAATTTCCCATCCCTGTCTGGATGTTTACAAACAATCCCAGATCCCTCTGTAACTTTTAATTATTTTCTTCAAGAGCTCCTCATTTCTCTCCAAACCTGAACTAGTGAACAAAAGGAGAAGATGGATGTACATATGAGTATGTGTACATGTACGTGCTGCTGTTTCACCATGTGGTCAAGACTTCATCGGCACTAGCGCAACATGCCCAACTCTCTGTACTTATATGCATTGTACCTATGCAAAGTTTAGGGAGTGTGTCCTGATTGGATTGAGCTCAAATCACCCAGCCCAACAGTATCTCACTGAATGAATAAATGAATGAAAACCTACAATAGAAAAGCAAAATTAAAGTATGTTAAAGCTTTCTTTTTCCAGTTTTGATGAACATCTGTCCCCACCACCACCACCACAATCACTGCTTGGACTCATCTTTCTACCGCACATAAATAAGTGTAACACTTTGTCACAGTTTCTTTCTTACAGTCTCAGAGTTGTAATATTCTGGGATAAAAGAACTGTTATATCTACAATAGAATTTATTTAGCTTGTTAGCCATGAAACGTTCCCCATTATTGCATAATCCACAATTCCTGTGAGAGGATTTGTTTTATGAGGAAAATGGACTGGATCCAGCTTGGTCTATTTTCAACTATGCATGCATAAAGGGACTTTGGTATAATACATCATGTGCAGTATGATAATATAATATGGTAAGCACTAAAACGTGAGGAAGAGAGCACCAATGAATGAATGAATAAATGAATTAATTAAATCAGAAAGTCAATGACATGATAGGCAGACTGTTTTGGGGCAGCTTTGTTTTTTGGGGGCAGTAGAATCTGTTTGAAACTGATGTTTTGGGAGGGCATACTCTGGATTCTATTAATATTGGGACCACATGCAAAACTATATTTTGCTGTTACTTGTGTTGCTAGATAGTAGAGGGGCAAGTGGTGTATTTTTTAGCAGAGGTTCATGTTTAGGGGGTGCTGATATGGAAACAGGGTTTCTTTTTAACAGCAGTTTGGGTCTGGGAGGCTTGCTAAGATGAGAGCAGGGTGGGGTTTTCAAACAGAAATTTGGAGCAAGTGAGTATTTTAAGAAAAGAGAGGGACGAAGGTAGTGACTACTAACAGTATGAGCCATGAAGTCCAGGTGTGACAGGAACATTATTCAAAGCAGTGGCTGCTAGGTGTCTTGCCCAGTTTCATAATTCCCATGATGTCATTGCATAGTGTGGAGACACACATGTGGTTTGTGGATCAGGAAAGGGAAAATTCAATGAAAACTCAGCTATGAATAGGTCCCAACGAAATGTCATGTTGAGCAGATCTTGATGCCATCTTGGTGCTATTCATATGTTTCATCAAAGCAGCAACTTGCAGTATGTGACACGTCACAAAATACTGCATGAAGAAAGGGCTTGATTGCCATTGAATTACATTGTTCCATGCAGGATACTGCAGCATTTTGTGATATACTGCACCATTACTGTGATGTATCCTGGCTGGCGCAGTTCTAGTGGACATAACAATAATAGCTGGCTCCCTAGGGACCAGCTATAATAATGCTTCAGCCTGTAGTTTTCTCTATATAGATTTCAGTCTGTGGAATTACTCTTTGATCATAATGTTTAATGCCAAAGCCTAAGTAAGGTCATCAGACTAGCACAGCATAGCATTGACGAATGTGTGATTCATCAGTTACCTCCCCTTCTATCTTACATTGTTTTCTCTTGTCTTGTGAGAAGTCACTTATTCCCCATTTTAAGCCTGTTTTAACATTTTGTTTTAGATTTGAAATCACTAAAAGGAATGTTCCTTTCAATATGGCTATCCCTAGGTCTTTATTGGTATTCTGAGCTGTTTTAGAACACCAGTTCTCCCATACGGTCAGGGAGCACTGTTTGTTACAGGCTAGTTCACCAAGTCTCAAGAAAAGCAATATAAATGCTGAGTGCTCAGAAAACTGCTGAGAGTGCTGATGACAGTCTAGGGACAGCCACATTTAAAGTGATTGTCCAGCTTTCTGAAAAACAAAAACAGTTGGCATCATCAGGGCTCAAATCTCATAATATTAAATACATTTGAATTTCTGGATATTACATATTTAGTTTTACTAAAGAAATAGGCATGAAATCAGACCCTTTTCACCCCCCAGACTTCTTCATCTCCTACTGCTATTCCTGTTTTGAAGATAAAATCCCTTGCCTGTGACAATAGAATTATTCCTGTGATAGCAAGTTGTGACGGGACAAGCATTGGTTTATTACCTCATAGCAGGGACAAGCAATGAAAACTTCTTCAAAAAAACAAACAATGGAAAATTCTAAAATTGTAATTTGGGGTATAATTTTATGTAACTGAGTTCTGTTCATGTCAGCCTTTGAAACTGCTATAAGAAGGTCCTCCAAGAGCAGTCCATTGTGGTATAAGATAGTCCTCACATGAGGTTAAGGAGCTAGACCTGCTCTGCTTTGCAGTCTTCTCACCCAAACCTCACACAAGGGCTTTTGTACCATAAGATACTATACTTCCCTCAGAGGATCATTTAACCTATAGCCCAATTTAAATTAATTAATTAATTAATTAATATATTTATTTTGTTTCTTAACTGGATAAGACATGCTGAGCCAAAAGCTGACTTTTCAGAAGTGAACTATACCCTAGGCGACAAGATGAGAAATATTGAAAAACCTGCAAGATGTGGGTACAACGTGCACATTGTACAGAATACATCAAAACCCAATGTAAAAGAATTAAAAACAGTTACAAGCAGAACTCACTGCCAAATGCTTTTACAAGTCATCCTTAAACACTGAATCACTGGACACTAGTCTCAGGTCATAGGGTAAGTTATTCCATTACTATGGTGCACAAAAAAAAGAAGAAAAAGACTGTTTGTCCCATGGAGTAGTAACATGCCTCTCAGAAGAGAGTAAATCAGAAGATCAAACGCAGGAGTGCTAGGAAAATCCAACACCCACCCCTGGATTTACTCACCCTATCAGTCAGATTTCTGACACATTCTCAGTTCTCTTTTCTTGAGCAAGTTCAAACATCGGCCAAGTTTTCAGTTTACTGTATTTACTAGACAATTGTATGTGATTTAAAATGCCTTAGAAAAAATTAAGTACTTTTCAAAACCCATGGTAACAGAAAAATTTTGTCTTATTAAGGACTTGATTCTAAAAGGTATCGCCATGCCATGGTGATGTACCATGCAAACTGTAATGACTTTTAAAAATCATTGCAAGAATCTTTTGCCCATTGTCAACACCACATCAAGGCAGCTCCAAGTGAAATCTTACTTTACCTATCTAAGATCCTGCAGCTCAAATAAAAATCCAGATATTTTTTCAAATACTGAATGGAAACATTTATAAAAAGTGTTTTATATACAGTAGTTTGAAAGTCATTACAAACCTCTTTTAAATGAGGTATTAAGCTTACCTGCAGCTAGCAGCAGTCAGGAGATATCTCTTCCCAAGTCTGCCCTATATTAGTACATCATTGTCACAATTGTTGGAGCCATACAGTGTTACCCATGGTGCAGCTGGTCATAACCATAATGCAATTAGACATGGCTTCTCTCTGTGCGACAGTGCAAGGTTCTAAAAATGGTTGCAATCTAATATCAATAAAGAGAAGACAGTGAGGGATATCTTGATACTTCGAATGGTTATAGGAGCCCAATGCCTCATTTTTTTAAAAACTCATCTTTATCAGAACCAGTTACTCATACATACAGCAACCACATGTCAAACAATGCCATAGGAACTATACAAGCTGGTTTTGTAAATGCAGCAGCATTGTATGTCAGTAAAATGTCCACTTCATGTACCGGAGCTTTCAGATTAAGTTCCATTGTTTTGATGACAATTGCCCAAGCACAAGTGTAAGTCCATTCACAGGAAGGTTAGGTAAATGGATATGTGAAGACCAGGTTGACAAGTACTGGGAGAAGTATTGCAGTTTCAAAATGTTCACATTCAAGCTTTTCAGAAGTGTCATAATACGAGGGAACCTGTTCATAAATATTGCCTTTTACATGCTGAAACAAGGGCTCCTAGACTCCAGGGTTTTGTATTCAAAGCATGAACTTAAGCTCATCTTTAGTCAGTAATGGGTGCAGTTTAGAGATGGATGAAAGGGCCTCAATTCACTCTGTAGAGTGATTTGCGGAGTGAAGGCGAATTTGTGGAGTGCTCCACAAGGTGAAGCAGAGTACTTCGAGTTATGATGGGTAACGCGAAGTCCATTGAAAACAATGACTTCACATTACTCCACCTTCCCAAACCACTACTCCACCAATTTTAAGGTGAAGTACATTGAAAACAATGTGCTTCGCCTCACTACGCCTTGTTTTTAAGCTCCAAAGGCAAATTTTGCAGTGATTCATGGGATTTCAGGTCACATGGGCTCTAGATTGTTCTGCACAGCCTCAGTTCAGGATGGTGTGTATAGGAAGCTGTAGGAGACAGTCTGCTCTGAGAGCTCCCTGTGATTCAAACCTTCTAAAAGCTGTTAAAAAAGCCTTTTTGAGTAATTTTTTTGATGAAACTTTAGTTCATTGATTGTAGGAAACCCTTCTGTGCTCATATCATCGAGCGTTTTTGTTTGTGTATGGATTTTGAATGTTAAAGTACAACATTCAGTCTGTGTACTGAGAGACAGTGGAAGTGTGCTTTGGGAAAGGGACGTATCTGTGGTATAGGTAGATTAACTTGGAGAAAAAGGCAGTTCTTTCTGTTTTGGTAATATTTTTCTTGTATAACTGTGTTAATGTACACACAGTAATATTTTTAATAATTCTTGAAATTATTTTGCTGATTGTTGTGGAGCAGCAGTGCATAATTTTAGTTTGTTTAAAATACATGGTTATATTACTGAAGTTTTCAATTTGATATGCATTACTTAGTGTGTGTGTGAATATGTGTGTGACGCATGTCATCAAATCAGACACCTTTTATTGTGCCACATAGTAATTTCAGCAATGTGAATCTGCTATCCACTGCAGCTAAGTGATTTTTGCACTTCTTTGTGGTATCTTTACTGGTACTAGTACTAGTGACTGTTACTGCAGTACACTGCTTCCCCCCCCCCCACATGGTCCGGCCCAACCAGCAAAGGTATTCTTTTCCAGATTTGAATTTCTGATGGTGAACACTGGTTAGGCGTTGTGCCTTTGTGTCTGCATCTCTTCAGTGCACAGCGCAATCTTAATCTGTCTGTGCATTAGCATTTCTTTAGGGCCCAATGTCCATCTGTAACTTAAGTCACAGTTGTTTCTTTGGCTTCCCTTCAGAGTACTGGACTGGTGTGGTGCATAATTCTGCATGAACATTGTACTCATTAACATGCATTTTTAAGACAGGGCCATCATCACGAGTCACTTGTGATACAAATCATGTTCTTCATCATTATGGTCACAAATGCAGTCACAAATCACGATTCATAATCACGTTACTAATCACAAAATACATTTTTTTTTTACTAGTTACTTGGATGTATTGTAAGCCTGTTTTGTAGTATCTCTCCAGGCTTCACTGCCCCATCACTGTACTCATTAATAAGAGTTTTTAAGTTGGGGAGTTTTGTGCTACAGCTCATCTGGGAAGTACAGTCATAGGCATTTGTGTTCCCATACAGTTCCATATTGGTTATCTCACACAGAGTCACATTCTTCATCATCATGGTCACAAATGCAGTCACAAATCATGATTCATGATCACATCATGAATCATAAAATTAATTTTTTTGCTAGTTACTTGGACGTATTGTAAGCCTTTTTTGTAGTATCTCTCTAGGCTTCACCACCTCACCACTGTACTCATTAATACGTGTTTTTAAGTTGGGGAGTTTTGTGCTACAGCTCATCAGGGAAGTACAGCCATAGGCATTCACATTCCCATACAGTTCCATATTGGTTATTTCACACTAAATCATGTTCTTCTTCATCATGGTCACAAATGCAGTCACAAATCACGATTCTCGATCATGTCATAATTTCATGAATCACAAAATTATTTTTTTTACTAGTTACTTGGATGTATTGTAAGTCTGTTTTGTAGTATCTCTCCAGGCTTCACCACCCCACCACTGTAATCATTAATAAGAGTTTTTAAATTGGGGAGTTTTATGATACAGGCTCAGCTCATCGGGGAAGTACAGCCATAGGCATTCACGTTTCTTCCTGTACAGCATGTGAGTTACAGTACTGTAAGTAGTGGGTGGCTAAGAGCCCCAGTTACACCCACAAAGTGATTCGTGGAGTACTCTGCAATGTGAAGCGGAGTACTTCACTTCATAATGAGGAATGCTAAGTCCATTGAAACCAACTACTTTGCATTATTACGCCTTCCCTAAACCACTTCTCCACCAATTTTAAGGAAAAATACATTGAAATCAATGTAATTCGCCTCACTTCACCTTGTAATTGAGCTCCAAATGAAATTATGCAGTGATTCATGGGATTGCAGGTCATATGGGCTCTAGATTGTTCTGCACAGCCTCAATTCTGGCCTGGGTAGTGTGTGTGTAGGGGTAGCCGGAGACAGTTTACTCTCAGAGCTCTGTGATTCAAAACCTCTAAAAACTGTTTAAAATGCCTTTTTGGGTCATTTTTTTGCTCAAAATTTAGTACATCGATTGTAGGAAACCCTTCTGTGCTCATATCATCGAGTGTTTATTGTTGTGTGTGGATTTTGAATGTTAATTTAGAACAGTCAGTCTGTGTACTGTGAAGTGTGCTTTGGGGGAGGGGCGTATTTGTGGTGTAGGTACATTAACTGGGACAGAAAGGCAGTCTTTCAGTTTTGGTTCTATTTTTCTTGCATAACTGTGTTAATGTACACACAGTAATATTTTCAGTAATTCTTGACTATTTTTGCTGATTGTTGTGGTGCAGCAGTGTAGAATTTGTCTATTTAAAACATTTGGTTATATTACTAAAGGTTTTCAGTTTGCTACGCATCACTTGTAGTGTGAGTGTGTGTGCGATATGTGCCATCAAATCAGACACCTTTTATTGTGCCACAGAGTAATTGCAGCAATGTGAACCTGCTATCCACCGCACCTGCATGACTTTTTTATACTGCTTTGTGGTATCTTTACTGGTAGTGGATTGTTACTGCCATGCACTAATCCCCCAACTGGCTAAAGGTATTCCTTTCCAGATTTGGATTTGTGACTTGTGAGCACTGGTTAGGTGTTGTTGTGCCTTTTCGTATGCATCCCTTGAGTGCTCAGTGCAATCTTAATCTGTCTGTGGATTTGCAGTGCACCATTAATTCTGGGAGACTGCATTTCTTGTTACACTCTCATTTCACTTTGTCAGCACTGGGGAATTTTCTGGACACAAGACAGTAGCATTTTGTGGATGCACATTAATTCTGGTGACTCTGTGTGTGACCACTGCACGCATGACTGAGTGCGCCATTAATTCTGAGAGACTTTGCATTTCTTGTTATGCTCTCATTTCACTTTGTCAGCTCATCACTGGGGAGTTTTCTGGACACACGACAGTAGCACTTTGGGGATTCACATTAATTCTGGTGACTGTGTGGGTGGGGTGCTGCTAATATTATTGTCACTCCGCCTTACTTGGCATAAGGTGGAATGACAACACAAAGTAATAATAACAAGGCAAAGTGAGCCTTTCCTATGGAGCACTCCACGAGCGGCGTTATCGCAGTGCCCACTGCTGCTACCGCCACCGTGGACTTAAATTACTGCATCTCTAGTGCAGTTGTATCAAGTATAATTATCTACAGTGGCAGCCATGAATAAGTAACAGTATATCAGTATATTTTTGTGATATATCTAGATTTATAAAATGGGTAAGAAAAATCTGAGAATCCAGTCTCCTGATGGGATGAAACACACCCCATGACTGTGCATTATTCCATGATGACTGCTCACCTGCCCTACTTTTCAGCCCTTAGAACCTTCTGGACATTTTACAAGTCAGACAATCCACTATAGGATGT
Organism: Neoceratodus forsteri; assembly: GCA_016271365.2. NCBI lineage: Eukaryota > Metazoa > Chordata > Ceratodontiformes > Ceratodontidae > Neoceratodus > Neoceratodus forsteri. Next base: position 722,255,704 of record CM057454.1, read on the forward strand.
GCAGTTGTGCTCTGATATATGCACATCTTGGGTGGTTGAATGCACTCAAGGTGTGTGTATATCAAAACATGAAAACATGTCGTGTACTGGATTATCTATTACATCTACCGCTATCTGAGGGCCCATCATGTTTATCCCCTGCTTGGTCAGCAGTTGTAACCATTTTGTTGTTTATTCATATGTAAATACCTAGTTCAGTTTTAAATGTCTGTAATACTGCGAATTGAAGGCCATCCTATCAGACAGAGCATTCCAACTCTCCACAACTCTCTGGGTAAAGAAATATCTTCTTTTCTCAGTTCTGAACTCATGACCCTCTAATTGGATGGGGTTCCCTCCTCTTGTCATTGACTTCAACATTATTAGTATATACAGCTGAGGATTGACAAATTATTGTTTCTATTCTGTGTGAACTTAAAGCAGATAATATCCTGTTAAAATGATGATAAATCAGTTATCAGTGATGGACTGTATGCTAGGCTAAATAAATACATGCCTGATTGCCTTCTTTCTTTCTTTCTTTCTTTCTTTCTTTCTTTCTCTGAGTCAAAACTTGTTTCCAGGTGAAACCCGGGGGAAAGGAAATGAGGAGGAACAACTTACATAACAAAACATGGGTATAAATTACGTATCAAAAGTATGTATATAGCCATACAAAATACAATGGTACAAGCAAATGAAGTGGAAATATAAAACGGCAACATAAAAACAGCAATGATATGGACCTTCAAGCACCCAGAAAGTGCATTAAAGGGAAATATTAACTTATAAGCCCCACACAGTGCTGCTCCCAATTTGTGCTTCAAATACATTTTTCCTTACTTGCTTTGTGAACACATCTAATTGATGCTGCCATGCCCTTGATCCCCAAAGTAAACAAAATCCACAAGCTAGCATCCTACATTCCCCCATGGCTGATGTCATGGCTGGGTTGCAGCTGTGAGGCATTCAATACCGAATAAATACTCTTGGAGCTTTAAAAGGGCATGGTTGCTGGCCCACTCCTCTCTTGAGAATAACCATAGTTCACATGACCTATATTTAGCCTTGGGAGAGGAATGGAAGTGGCATTAAGACTATTTATTGTATGTAGACCTCCCTGAGGTTGCACTCCAGCTATGATGTCAATCGCGGGGGAACATGGGATGCTGCCTTGTGGATTTTGTTTACTTCAGGAAATGTGGGGATGGCAGAACTGACCAGATTATTTCACAAATGAAGTGAGTAAAAATGTATCTGAAGTACTCAGAGTGCTAATTGAGTGCAGATGAACGCAATATGTGTGGGGCTCATCTAAAGCATTTTCATTTAATTCAACATTACCCATGCTCTGAAGGTGGTTATTGCTCTTATAAATTTGTTTTCTCTATTTAAAAGTAGAAAATAAATCTGCATTACATGAACAAAAAAACAATTTTACTGAACGTGAAAGTGGCTGCTGACACCCTCCCTTCCTACTTTCTGTACAGTTGACTCATCCCAAGGAGCTCAAGGCACTGAACTAGCCAGTGTGTTTTTCTTATGATATGATTTAATGAAATATTTGTCTTATCAAGCCAAGGTTTCTAACTTCTTGCAGTGGGCCAAGAGCCACCAAATGCTGCCAACCCTTCCCCGCCCAACACACACACCACTTTGATGATTCAAAGTGGCAAACTGGATTACAGGGCACATAATTGAATGGGAGTGGGATCAGGGTCTGCCGAAACACAAGCGGGGTGATTTTCCAAGCCCCTTCTGACACATTTTTGTCTGTGTATCATGACTGTAATGCACTTGCACCGCTTGCATCACTACAGTTAGACCACAATAAAAGTGCTCTAACTTCATGCCACAAGTTGCGCTCAGAAAATTTTGTATGCATACAAATATTGATGCATGCATAATGTTTTTGCCATAAAGCAGGTAAACTGCCCTAAATGCTTCAACATTTTGAAAATAGAATTTGCATATACTGGCTCATTTGGGTGGACACAGGTGCAGCCCCAAATTGGGAATTGTGTTTGGGTCAAGACATTTGCAAATCCCATCCAAGCATTTCAAACTTCTTAAAACTTGTATGGGGTGGTATTGCATTTTTATACCACCCCTACACATGTGTTATGCCTATAAAGTTTTAAATTGTATGATTAAATAACCCCTATGGATCAGAGGCAGTGTAAGATACTGCAATGGAGGTGACCAGGATACAGATGCAGGTTCAGGTGGTTTACACTGGGCAGTCACAGCTGGGCTTGCACTGCCAATAGCAGCATCTCCAAGCCTGGAGAGAGAAGGAAATGAATTCCACCACAACACCAACATTGCACAGAGGCACGCTCTGCATGCACAAGCTTGATGTTAGGGCAGCAGCCATGCTTGGGCAAGTGGATAGTATTCAGCAGGAAAAAAAACAGTCACTGTCTACATAATGGCCAAACACACTTGGACCCCATGCTACAGAGCCATCTGCCTGCCACTGGATCTGGAGCAGCACTGAGGGGAACCATGCCACAAAGGGAAAAGCCATAGTCAATGACGGAATGAGGCAAGTTAGTGTTAGATAGAAACATAAATAGATTTAATTTGTCAGTCAAAAAGGGTCATTTGGCCCATCCAGTCTGTGCAGACTCCCTGCCTTATCTGTCTCCATAGACCCTAATTGGTGACCCTTCCTCCTCCCTGCCTATTTACTAATTTTCACCTATGTCTGTCCAACTCATGCTTGAAGCTCCCTACTGTTATCACCTCCCCCACTTCTGCTGGCAGTCTGTTCCAGCTGTTCACCACTTTTTCAGTGAAGTAGTATTTCCTCACATCTCTTATACTTCCCCCTCCTGCTTCATAATATGCCCTCTGGTCCTAGTACTCTTCTCATTTGAACAAGACTTCTCTTCTGTAACTTATTCAACCTTGTGAGGTACTTGAAGGTCTCTATCATGTCCCCTCTATTCTCCTCTCTTCTAGCGTGTATATGTTGAAATCTATTAGTCTGTCATCTCAGGACTTTTGATGTAATCCATTCCCCATTTTAGTTGCCCTACTCTGAATTGCTTCCACCATACCTATGTTCCTTCTGAGGTGCGGCCTTCAGAACTGAACACAATACTCTAGGTGGGGTCACACAAGCTAGCAATACAGAGGCAACACCCCCTCCCCCCTCATTCTGTAGATAACTCTCCCTATGCATTTCAGAATCCCGCTGGCCCCATCCACTGCTTTGTCACACTACCCTGCTATGCCCTAGGTGCATGATTTTTCACTTTTTGGCATTGAACTCTAAGTGCCATACTCCTGACCACTCTGAGTTTCCCAGAGTTCCTATGCATTCTATCCACCCCTCCTGAGTGTCTAGCCTGTTACAGTTTTTGGTGTCATCTACAAAAAGGCATACTTTCCCTTCCAGTTCTTCTGCAATGTCACTTATGAAAACATTCAAGAAGACTGATTCGAGTACTGAGCCCTGAGGCACCCTGCTGGTTTCTCTCCCCTCATTAGAGTGACTGCCTTTCACAACCACCCTCTGTTGCTGATTCATATAAACCAGTTCCTTATTTAATTCACCACTTTGGGTCTCACCCCTAGGCAGCTCAATTTCTTTATCAGTCTCCTGTTCAGTACAGAGTCAAAGATCCTGCTTAAGTCCAGATAGGCCATGCCCACTGCCCTCCCCTGATCTATTTTCCTGGTTGCCCAATTAAAGAAATCAATCAGATTTGTTTGGCATGACCTCCCACACGAATCCAGGCAGCCTTTGATCTTGTAGCTCATTGAATTCAAGATACTCAACCAACTTTTCCTTTAACAGGATTTCTATTAATTTCCCCACCACTGTTGCGAGACTGTCAGGCCTATAGTTACTAACCTCCTCCCTTCTGCTGCTCTTATGGAGAGGGATGAAGTCTGCTCTTCTCCAGTCCTTTAGAACCATGCAAATTTCTAGTGAGCTGTTAAATAAGGCCATCAATGGGGCAGCTAACACCTCCCTGAGTTGCTTTAGTATGCTTGAGTGTAGCCCGTCTGAACCAATCACTTTACCCCCATTAGAGCAGAAAGTACCTTCAGGGATCTTTCCTCTGAAAATGGACTTATGTCCACCCCACCTTTGTTCCTGCTGCTCCCTGATGGTCCATCCCCCCTCCACTGTGAAGACTGAGCAGAAGTACCCGTTCAGGATGTCTACTTTTTCTTGATCCTCTTCTGCACAGTCTCCCCCCTGCTACTCCTCTAATCCTCACTATCCTTATCCTCTTGCTTTCTTCTTCTCATTTATTTACCTGAAGAGAGTCTTATCCTCTTTAGCTACACATTTAGCTTTTCTTTCCTCTGTTTAGACCTCTGGTCCCCTCACTGCCTTTCCTGCTTCCCTCTCTTTTACTTGGCATACCTCCTTATCGCCCTTCCTCTGCATCTCCTTATATCTCTTGAATGCCACCATTTTGTTCCTCTCACCACCTTGGCCACTTCCCTAGAAAACCAGAACAGCCTCTTTTTCCTTCTGCTTGACTCATTTCCTTCATGCAGAGGTTGGTTGCCTCAATTATACCTTCCCTTATTTTCCCCACTGTGCTGCTACCTCTCCATGGAACTCTGTCATCAAGACATAGGTCAGAAACATAGGAAAACCAGGAGCAGTTTCAAAATTCGTAATGAGAGTTTTATTATTAGTAATAACAGCAAAATAAAAAAATTAAAATTTGTTCAATATAACTATTAACAAAGGCAGTACAGACAGAGAAAACAGAGTCCTTCTTCTGAGTGTTTCTTCTCAATTCCAAGTTCCTCTGTCACTCTCTTGCACAAGCATTGCTGCTCTTTTTATAAGTCTGCCTGGGAAACTCATTAAGAAAACAGCATGCTTCTCATGCAATATTCTTTGTAAGTTTCCAAAGTTCTTGCAGGTGCAGCAAAGAGAACATAATGACCCAGAACTGACCTTGTGTTTACATCTCTGCAAAAGGCTTAAAACTGCATTGCAGTTTAACCCCTTGAGTTACAAATAGCTTTTTGCAATCATTTCAACAGTAAAACTATATACAGTTTTAATAAAGATATCCCAGTTTCACATACAGTTTTACACAAAAAGATTTGCATATATTTTATACCCGCAGATATGCAAGGGGGGGAGAAAAGGCAGAAACAGCAAGTGAAGGCAGAGAGATAGCGAGAGGCGGAGAATTGTGAAACCGTCGGAATGATCAGTTTCTAGGTCTCACAAGAAAATTTGGTTGCACAACCAGACAGAGAAGAGACAGAAAAGGAGAGGATAGAACAGACCCTTGTGTCTAAACTCTTTCTGCATACCAAATGGGTCAGGACCTTATTCAACCCTGTTGCATACCCCCTTCTTTAAGAGAGAACCTGCTTTATAAAAATAGGTTTTCAAAACATTCTATTAAATTCCCATCTAACACTAGCTTATAACCTTTACAGTTCAGTGCATATGCAGCATAGCAAACAGTGAAATTTAAACTCACACATTGTTGTTTTTTTAACCATCAGAATTCTCAATTCCTGATCCATATCTTGACAGAAAATCAGCATTGACATCCTCTTTCCCAGTTTTGTCCATCACTTTAAATTTAAATGGATGTAGTGCCAGGTACCACCATGTGATTCTAGAATTGTTATCCTTCATTTGGTTAAGCCAACAGAGAGGATTGTGATCTGTTACAAGTACAAAGTCAGCTCCTAGTAAGTGAAACATACAGGAGTTCATGGCCCACTTTGCCACAAGGAATTCCTTTTCAATGATGAAGTACCTTTTCTCTCTGTCGTGCAATTTCCTACTTATGTATAGAATGAGATGTTCTGTCCCATTTATATTTTGACCGAGGATTGCACTGAGGCCTACCTCCAATGTACCTGTCTGTTATAGAAATATTTCCTTGGAGTCTGGGCTTCTTAAAACAGGGGCTGAACATAATGTAGCCTTAATGGTCCGAAATGCTTTGTCGCACTCTGGGGTCCATTTCACATTATTTGGGAACCGTTTCTTTGTGAATTCAGTGAGGGGAGTAGCTAACTTGGCAAAGCTCGGAACAAATCTCAGATAATAACCAGCCAGCCCTAAAAATGACCTGACATGTTTCTTGGTTTTGGAGACAGGGCTGTTAGCTACAGCTTCTATCTTGGAAACCGCTGGCTTGACTTCTAATTTCCCAAAACATAGCCCAAATATTGGGTTTCCTGCTTGCCCAGTGCACACTTGGTAAGATTAATTGTCAGACCTGCCTTTTTGATCGATTGAATAACTGCTTGTAGGTGTTCCATGTGACTTTTCCAGTCTGGACTGTACATGACAGCATCATCCAGGTACACAGCACAATAACCAGTGTGAGGGATAAAACTGCATCCATCTACTACTAGAACATAGCAGGTGCACCATATAAACCAGACAGCGTGGTGGTGAACTGATAGAATCCTATAGGTGCGTAGGCGTGCTGGTGGAAAAGGGGCTAGCAACAGCCGCTCCTACGGCCGCCGCCGTCATTGCCACTGATGCTCCTCAACAGCCCTAGCCAACCGCAGGGCTCCACGGCATGGATTGCACCCCAGGATTCGTGCCCGTAGGTGCGCTGGTGGAAAAGAGGCTAGCAACAGCCGCTCCTATGGCCACTGCCGCCACCGACTCTCCTCAACAGCCCTAGCCGACCGCAGGGCTCCGCTGCACAGATTGCACCCCAGACTTGGCGCCCGCAGGTGCGCTTGCAGGAAAGCTGCCAGCAACAGTCATTTCTCCACAGCCGCCGCCGCAACCACCGACTCTCCTCAACAGCTCTAGCCAACCGCAGGGCTCGCGGCATGGATTGCACCCCAGGATTCGCGCCAGAGGCACGCTGGTGAAAAACGCTCCAGCAACAGCCGCTTCCATGGCCGCTGCCACCGATGCTCCTCAACAGCCCTAGATGACCGCGAGAGGGCTCCGTGGGCATGGATTGCACCCCAGGATTTGAAGTCAGAGGCGCATGTGAAAAGCGCTAGCAACAGCCGCCTCCACGGCCGCCACCGCCACCGACTCTCCTCAACAGCCCTAGCTGACTGCAGGGCTCTGCGGCATGGATTGCACCCCAGGTAGATACCGCTACAATCCTTAGCAGAGAGCCAGCATGCCTGGGCACCTTTTGGTGCAGCGCTGCCTTAGGGGGATCGTGATTGGTCCGCCCACTTGCCTGCCTTGCTCCGATTGGAGTGCCTTCCCTATAGCAATTTACACTGTTCCCTTCCTAGTTATCATTTCTCAGCTCTCGCTCTGACCTGAAATTTTCTCCCACCCCCACCACCCCCTCCCAGGCCTCCTTTAAATACACTCTTGCTCCGCCTCTTATATCACACCACTGCCATCATTGGCCCAGTTTATTATACTACCAACCTCTGATTGGTAGCTGAGTGTGGCCAATAAGCCTGATCAGTGTAAGTATCTCCAGAGCCCCTGCCACTAACTAAGCTGCTCCTGCTCTCCTTGTTCCCCTTTCTGCCTGTATCTTCTCATCTAGGTTTTAAGTGAGTACCTAGGTGGGCAAATTAATTGCCTAGAAAATATAGCACTATTACAAATCATGAGATCACTCAATCTGGGATCATGGCTATCTTTATTGTGCTTTTATTGCTCCTAAGGTGCAGAGCTACCAGCAATATAGGGCAACGTGAAGTACCTCAATGCAATTCAGTTCTCCAATGTACCTTATTAATCCTAATGTTATAACTGTTCGTCACAAGACACTGTCATTCTCCTCTCCCTTTGGCATATTCCCCGGTTAGCTCCTCACCCCTTGCTACTGTAATTTCCTATGTCTATTCAAGCACTTACACTGATCATGATAAACTGTCACTACAGGGGTGCCACCTCTTTCGCAGAATGATATGGGTCACCTCGTAGAAACAAAAAAGGAGTCTCCATTCTTATAGGCGCCTTAAAGAAAGTTATACTTCTGCTTCTTCTCTGCTCAGGAAATGTGGAGCTCAACCCTGGGGCCCTCCCCTTCAACTTAGCTCGCCTATCGATTTTGCTGAGGCCACAGGTTTCAAAATGATGATGGTCAACATTTTAAGCCTTCCAAAAAAACTTGTACAGCTGCAAGCCTGGGTAGCACATGCTAATCCTGACCTTATCATAATTACTGAGTCGTGGTTAAAAAAGACAAATATCGATCATCAAATATCACTGCATGGCTACAAATTATTTAGAGCTGATAGAGTCTAGAGGTGGGGGAGTGGTTATTTACACGAAATCTAAGTACTCGGTCGCCAATATTAGTTGTAAATCTCTAGCCAAGGAATTTGAGTTAGTTTCACTGAGCCTTCATCTCCCCTCCTCGGAATGCATCACCATCATAGGTGGCTATAGACCCCCGTCTGGTGGTGATAAAGTCCTTAATATGTTGAAATCCATGCTTGCAGATGTAAAATCTGGAACAATATTTCTAGGTGATTTAAATATGGACTGGCTGTCACCTAACTCGCACGGCCTCAAATCCCTTTGTGATGAGCCAGGTTTTGTGCAAGTAGTCAGTGAACCTACTCGGAACAACAAAACTAAATCCTGCCAACAGCTCCATATTAGATGTGGTACTAACCACCCATCCACATAAAATATCCCATTCGGCAGTGTTTCACAACAATTTGAGTGATCATGGAATTGTTGCTTGCATAAGATCCCAAATTAAGGAGCGTCCGCAGCCCATCTTTATAACAAAATGATCCTTTTGCAAATTCAGTGCAGCAAACTTCCTATCTGACCTGAGTATGATCAGGTGGCAAGATCTCTACCTAGCTAAGGATGTCAATGAGGCAGCTTACACCTTTAATGACAAACTCACTACAGTAATAAATAAGCATGCCCCTTTTATCAAAGTGAGGGTAAGGAACAATTCCAACCCCTGGTTCACCTTGGATCTCAAGGCAGCTCTTATAGCTTGAGATAAGCTCTGGGCTAAAGCTAGACATTCCAAAGAATCTTTGGATTGGCAGGACTTTAGAACAGCCAGGAACACCTGCGTGAAAAGAATTCGCTCTGCCAAAGCTAACTACTATATTTCTGCTCTCGAACAAGCTAAAGGTAACCCGCATAAGATATGGAAGACTATCAAAGGATGGCCCATGGCCCCCTCTGTCCCAACAAAGATAGTCGCAAGTGGCAAGATTGTAGAAAACAAGTCCCTAATCCTGGAGGAACTTAACTCCCACTTTGCCACAGCTGGACTAGCTTTTGACTCGTCACCTTATGCTGGTTCTGCAGTGAGCCAGCACACCCCTTCCCCTATATCTAGCCTTGCACCCAGCCCCTTCCAACTGCGTGAGATAACTTTTAAAGAAGTCGAAGATTCTCTTCTTAACTTGGACACCAAAAAAAGTGCAGGGGATGATGGCTTGGAACCCCTTTTTCCTAAGGTCAGGCTCTGCCCATTTCACGGCCCCAATTCTCCACATCTTCAACCTCTCCATTACGTCTGCTACTGTGCCGTCCTGCTGGAAATCAGCACACATCCTCCCTTTATTTAAATCTGGTGACCCGTGCGATGTAAACTATAGGCCTATCTCCATCTTACCTATCCTTTCTAAAGTACTCGAAAAACTGATCCATTCTCAGCTAAAATCTCATTTGGAAACCTTCTCCCTCATTAACCCAGCACAATCCGGCTTCCGGGCCAATCATAGCACCAACACTGCCCTAGCAAAAGTAACCAATGATTGGATCTCTGCTATAGATGCTAAGAAAGTAACTGGCGCTGTCTTTTTGGACTTCAGCAAAGCTTTTGATACTGTTGACCACAAACTATTAGTCAATTGCCTTGCAAAGTTGGGTACCACATACCATACCACACAGTGGTTCTCTAGCTACTTAACTGGGAGATCCCAAAAAGTAAAGGCGGAAGGCTTATTCTCTGCTGCCTTGCCAGTTGCAAGAGGAGTCCCTCACGGATCCATCCTAGGCCCTGTCTTGTTTTCCATATATATTAATGATTTAGACACTAACGTATCTACATCCCATCTGCACTTTTTTGTGGATGACACTGTGTTGTATACATCTGGTTCATCGCTATCTGAAGTCAAGGGAGTGCTTCAAATGGACTTTGCACAACTTGAGCATAATCTAATAAAGGCAAAGCTTCTGCTCAATGTGAAGAAGACTAAAGCGATGATATTCTCCCGCAGTGCTGTTACAGACCCTCCCAATACCCTAGTCCAAGACTTCATTGTCACCACGCTAAATGAGCCCCTGGAAGCTGTAACCAAATTTAAATACCTGGGTATCTGGATTGATAATTTATTATCTTTCAATGACCACGTTGAAGAGGTCTCTAGAAGGTTAAAAGCCAGGTTAGGTTTCTTCTACAGAAATAGGCCCCTTTTCCCTCTTGAAACTTGGAACAAACTTGTCCAGGCCACCTTTCTCCCCCTGCTCGACTATGGAGATATAATCTATTCCTCCACCACTCTTTCAAATCTAAATAAACTGGACGTCCTCTATCACCGTACGTTATGGTTCAGTACCAACTCCCCTTACCGTTCGCATCACTGTAACTTATATGCAGTTGTCGGTTGGACCTCCCTTACTACTATACGCCTGCTCCATGCTGGGCTATGGACTCTTATACTGCTCCTGCAGAAATTTCCAAGCTATCTCTCATCCCTCATTTGTATCTTATATAGTGCATACTCATTAAGAAAATCTGACTTTATTATGCTTCATATACCAAGGACGCGGACCTCCTTTGGTAAACGTGCTATTGAATATGCCCTTCCCTCCATTTGGAATCAATTGCAATCTGTACTGAAACTAACTAGCACAGTTTCAATAAACTTTTACAAATCACTAAGTTCAGCCAAAATAAGACACCTGTAACTGTCATTAAATCTCTCCCTTCCCCACGTGTGCCATATTTATACACCGTAAGATAATTGCCTTGCCATATTAAATGCTTTTCTCTCCCACCTACTCCTGGCCTTCCAATGTATAAGTTCCAATGCTACACTTTCAAATCACTCTTATCCCCCTCATCAGTTGTATTCTGTTTGTCCTAGCTGCCAAAATATATGTATTGCATATACCAGTCCTCATGTTTCATTTATCAGTATGCAAACTGTAAGTCATTTCCCTGTGTTAAACTAGTGTTTACCACTTGCGCTCGTCATTATGGAGCCTTGTATGTATATTCAGCCTCAATCATGTAATGTGCATTTCATGTATTTACTGTTATTACCTATCTGTATTGTACATTGCTTAGTCTCTATGTATCAGGACCTCCTTGTGAATGAGCTTGCTCAATGGAGTTTTCCTGCAATGAACTTGAACTACTAGAATGTAGCAGGTGCACCATATAAACCAGACAGCGTGGTGGTAAACTGATAGAATCCTATAGGAGTGGCAAATGCAGTTTTTTCTCTGGATTCTTTAGCTAGGGGGATTTGCCAGTAACCCTTGGTGAGATTGAGGGTACTAAAATACTTGGCACTCCCCGGACTGTCCACCAAATCATCTATTATTAGCATAGGATAACTGTCAAATTCTGACACTTGATTAAGTATCCTAAAATCAAGGCAGATTCTTACACCTCCTTCTTTTTGTTTACAGTCACCATTGGTGATGACCAAGCACTGCTTGACTCTTCTATTTCATTTTTTGTATTTTCTTAACCACGTCAGCTCTTAACCACTCCGGTAATCAGTATGTCTTTTGTCTAATAGGGCCAGCATTCCTTGTCACTATTACGTGCTCGACTCCTTTTGCTTGGCCTGGTACTGTGGTAAAAGTACTGTTAAATGTCTTTAGCAAGTTACAAATGTCTGTGGTTTGTTCGGAGGTTAGGGAAACATCCACCTTTACAGCACCAGCAGTTACAGTTTGTTCCAGTCTAGCATAAGCTACATCAATATCATCTTTATCAATTTCTGGTAAAACTAGCAAAACAGCTGTTGGTGTTTTTTCTTCCCATTTCTTGAGTAGGTTAGCATGGTATATCTTAATAGGATGTTTCCTATCAGGGGTCTAAATCTCATAGTTAACCATGCCAGTACATCTAACCACTTTATAAGGCCCTTGCCATTTCATTAACAATTTATTTTCTGTAGTGGGTAACAGTAGCCAGACCTTTTCACCTTGCTCAAAAACACTTTTTCTTTTACCCCATGGTCATAATACACCTTCTGCTGGTTTTGGGCCTCTTCCTGATTTTTTTTTTTTTTTTATTTTTTATTTTAGTCTTTGGTAACCAGGTAAGGCCCACTAGGCACAAGTGCCTGTTTTCAGGGGTGACCTGGGAGAACTGGGTGGTTAAGTGACTTGCTCAGAGTCACACAGTATGGAAGTGGAGGCTGTGAGAATCAAACTCTGGTCTGGTCTGCTGTATGTACCAAACTTGTTCACACCTCATTCCTCTAACCTCTAGGCTGTACTGCCAGCCCCATAGATTAATTGTCAGACCTGACTTTTTGATTATTATGGGTGATTTCAACATAATTTGGCAGCTTCTTTCTCGGAGCACACATATAAGATGTAATAGATTGTTCTGAGTGGGGTTATCTTCCCATGTTTCTTTTATTACATCTAGTGGCCCTCTAGGTTGTCTACCATACAGCAATTTAAATGGTGAAAAACCTGTTGATTCCTGTGGCACATCTCTGTAAGCAAAAAGCAGGTAATGTAAGTATTGGTCCCAGTCTTTCCCTTCCCCTTTTACAAACCTTTTTAAAATGTGTTTTAGGGTTCAATTAAAATGCTCAACAAGACCATCTGTTTGAGAGTGATAAGGGGAGATTCTTATGGCAGTGATACCTAGTAGTCAGTACAGCTCCTTCAGTAATGCAGCACCAAAATTACTACCCTGATCAGTAATAATCTCTTTTGGTATGCCCACCCTGCTGAAAATTTTGGCAAGCTCTGCTGCCACTTTTTGGGCTGTGACAGTATGGATTAGAACTGCCTCTGGTATTTATTTATTTAGTTTTTGTTAACCAGGTGAGTGCACTAGCCAAACATTGACTATTTTCAGGCACAACCTGGGAGAGTACAAGTATAACAGACAGGTATCCATTCATGAGAGCAAGACAATTACATACAGATTACGGTCAAATCAGTATGAACAAGTAATACAAGTTGTCAAGCAGCATATTGGTAAACATTACATAAGTGGAGGACAGTTACAAAAAGGGGTAGGTCAGAGCAGTATAAATGACCAATAACACAGGTAGTCAAAAGCAGCATAACATAATGCAAGGCTTCAGGGAAACAGTTACACACTAAAAGAAAATAAGCACAGATTTGTGCCAGGATAGCATCCAGCAGGAGCTGCAAACATGATGTAGATCATGTAGGGAGACAGTAGAGAGAACCTGTAAAGCCAAGCACTGTGCAATAGTACAACACTGATAGACAGAAATAGGTGTAACAAGAGAAAGATGGGTCTTAACTAGACAAAGAAATTGGGATAGGCCAAGGAGTAGGAGAAAGGTTAAAAGGGGAGTGGGGGGGGTTGAGCGAGGTAGGATAGTTAGCAGAGGGAGTATACAGGAGCATTGCAGGATAGTGGAAAAGGCAGGGGGCCTAATACCATCAAGTGGGGTCAAAACAAGTGCATGTGTCAGCAAGAAATAGATATCATCGCAGCTCCTATTTAAAGCAGAGATGAGAGTTTGCCTGCTGAAGGTCTAGGAGAAAAGAATTCCAAAGTTGAAGGGCAACATGTTGGAAAGCAACAGTACCTTTTAATGTGTGACATCTAGGCACATAAAGTAAGTATTTATCCGCAGACTGTAAACCATGGGAGGAGATTTGGGGAACCAGTAGCACTGCAAGTGAGGATGGGGTTTGTTGTCGGATATTAGAATCTACGAGTGAGCCAAGAGTGTATTGCCTGTTTGCAGAGGGAGAGAGCCATTTCGGGTCATTATAAAGTTGACAGTGGTGTTGGAGATGAGGAGATGAGGAGGCATGCCTACATATATTGTTGCAAGTGCCGTCCAACTTATGGAGGGAAGTTTCATGAGCAGCAACATAAATGGGAGCACCATAAGTGAAGGCAGGGAACAGGATACCCTTGGCAATAGCCAACTTGGCAGAGGGTGTCAGCATATAGCTACTTTTGTAAGCAACACCCGGTTTAGTATTTACGGCTTTGCAGGTAGATTGTATGTGCAGATTGAAGTCAAGGGATTGGTCAAGCAGGACTCCCAAGTAGTTAAATGAAGTCATGCACTCAATTAGCGAGCCTCCTAAATCACCTACCATCAAGGTTGAAGGACAAGCATTGCACTTATGGACTGAGCCTAGAAGCATAGCTTTCATTCTGTTGGTGTTTAGAACCAGCTTATGGGCATTCAGCCAGTATTGAAGATTTCTGAAATCAGAGGACAAGGATGAGTTGATATTCACTGTGTTAGAGGAGCTTGTATAAATGACAAGATCATCTGCATAAAGAATCGATGAACATGATTTAAAAACACCTGCAATATTGTTTATGAAAAGTGAGAAAAGCAGGGATCCCATGATTGAGCCCTGAGGCACCTCAGTGTTGATAATGGTACTGTCAGATTGGGAGGAGTTGTATTTCACAATTAGTGATCTATTTAGCAAATAGCATCTAAACCATTCAACAACAGGGGGTGAGAAGCTGACTTTTCGGATAGTGGTTAGAAGCAAGGGGTGATCAACAAGATCAAAGGCCTTAGTAAGGTCAATAAAAACAGCACCTGTAAGTAGTCCTGCATCCATGCTGGAAAGTATATCTGTCGTGAGTTTGAGACGGGTCGTTGATGTACTATATCCTTTTCTGAAACCGTGCTGGGTTTCAGAGAGAAGATTATATTTAGTTAGGTAGTCGGTTGTTTGTGAAGCGAGAAAGTTTCTCCAGAAGTTTACTCAGGACAGACAGTATAGCTATAGGCCTGAAATTGATGATATCCTTTGGGTCACCCTTCTTGAATACTGGTGTTATGCGAGCCATTTTCCAGAGGTCTGGAACTATACTGCCACAGAGAGACAGCATGTAGATTTTAGCTAATGGTGAGGCAATGAGAGGAGCAGCAAGCTTAAGGAGTCGGGGTTCTAGGGAATCCGAGCCAGAGCTAGTATTGTCAGAGATGGATTTCAGTAGTTTCAGGACTTCATGCCTTGATATGGCCCTAAAGTAAAAAGGTGGAGCAATGGGTAGCTCATGGGACAGAGCAGCAGGAATGGCCGGCTGGTCAGCAGGAAGGGTCTGAGAGTGTATATTTGTCAGTGGGAAGGAGGAGGTGTACTGGGATAGATCAGAGAACATACAGTTGAAGGAGTCAGCTATGGTGTTAGAGTTATTACAATGAACACCACTCAGTATCTTAGCCACGGGGTTTACCGATTGAGAAGCACCAAGAAAAGACTTAACATGAGCCCAGAATTTCCTGGGGTCACCAGCAGAGCTTGATAGTTAGGTCTTTGCAGTACTTGCTCTTAGCTGCTCTGATCAGTTTTTTGCAGGAGTTCCTAAGAGCTCTATAGGTATTAAAATCAGAATGTAATCCAGTTAGTTTAAAGCACTTCCAGTGTTTATCCCTAAGGCGCAAGTTAGCAAGCAGGACTTTGTGGAACCACCTGGTTTGTTTACCTCTAATAAGCCTGGTAACCTTAGTGGCATGCTTCTGCTGAACAGTAAGGAATTCATTTAGAAAGATTTGTAGGGCATCCTCAACATTGCTGGAAGGATAAATAGCAGTCCACTCAATTCTGGAAATGTCATATAGGAATGCATCCTCATCCATCTTAGCAAAAATGGTAAAAGTAACAAAATGCAGTGGAGCAGATGGAGGTACACCAGCAGACCAGATGCGAAAAGTTGGAGAATGGTCAGATAGTGCATCAGCCAGTATGTCAGATATGGATAAGTGCTCCACATAGTTAACCAGTACCCAGTCAATAAGGGTAGATGATTATAGTGATGGTGAAGTTCGTGTAGGCTCTGTTAACAGCTGATGAATGTTGTAGCTCAGCATCAGTTAGTAGGGAACTGTGGGCTGTGCCCAGCCAGTTCAGGTTTAGATCCCCCCAAATTACTGCCTCATTACTGTTGACAGTTTGGGACATTTGATCAAGGAAGCTCTGCAGACCAGCTGTGCTACCAGTAGGGGGGTTGTAGGCACAGATGATATGTAGTTTCTTAGCACCTAATGCAAGAGTTACATGTAGGGATTCACAAACAGCAGAGAGGACAAAGGCAGGGACAATCACAATGTTTAGGTGTTTTTTGTGAAATAGAGCAACTCCACCACCACATTTAGAGCATATTCTGTCTCTACACATCAGGTAGTACCTGGCCAGGGAGCAAAGTAAGTCAGGTATCCCCTGTTTGAGCCATGTTTCTGTGAAGCATAGAATGTCAGGATCGTAGACTTGGACCCAGGCCTCAAGATCCACAAAGTGATGCGTTAGACTTCTAATGTTCATATGAGCAATGAATAGCCCCCTATTTGAGATCCCATATATGTAATCTGGGGAGACGAACAGTGGGACCCAGATTTAGTTCTACATCCCCTGAGAGAAGGATTGCAATGAGGACTAGGAACCAAAGCCTACTACTGTGGAAAATGAGATGCAATACACCTAGCCAACCACCTTCTAATAGCAGAGAAGGCAAGGTAGGTGCAGCCCTTACGGAGGAGGAGGAGGAGGAGGAGGAGGAAGAGGAGGTTCCAACCAGGCAAGAGGCGATGTTCAGCAAACATGTTTGAGAAGCAGAAGTTAATAAAACCTGACAGAATGTCACTGGATCTACAGGTGCAGGGAATTCGTAGAGTTAACCCATTGAACAGATTAGTAGTAGAACTGAGAGGAGCAGCCCTCCCAGGTAAAAAAAAAAAAAAAAAAAAAAAAAACCAACATGCTAGGAATAGAGATTGGAGGAAAACAGACAGTAAGTGGTGTAGACCCCTATTAAGCAACTTAGATCACGGTGCCAGCCCCAGAGTAAGGACGACACTCAGCTGCCCCTAAGCTACTTAGAGATCAGACACAGCTAAGATTCTTACAAGAAAGAAGGGAGGGAACCAAAAGTAAGGTTAGAGCAAGCTTTTCAAATTGTGAGCAGGGAGCAATTTCAAAACCTCCAGTGCGATGCTTGTCGCTAACACAGGGCATAAAGATACTTCAGCAGTTCCTAGTTAAGAAACATCAGAGATAGTCCATATACAAGTCAGCTTAGGCAAGTATTTGCCTTGATTATCCCTTAATGGTACAGCTGTAATAGAGACTACCAGTATAAGGAGAGCAGGGAACGACTGTTACTTTCTTTGTGGTCGTGCTGTATTAGAGGCTGTCAGTATAACGAAAGACAAGCATGACTTGAGAACTCTCATAGTGGTTGTCTTGTATAAGAAGACAATAGAAAGTGGGTCACTTTGTCGTCTGACCACAAAGGACTCTAGAAAAGTAAAGGTCCACCCAGGATGGGTGAGGTGGGGGGAGGGTGGGGAGCAGGCGCTCAGCGCCAGCAGGATGTGCTGAGATTGTGCAGACAGCTTTTCTCCACACAGCTCCAAATGAGCTACCAGGGCAGGGTAATCTTCAGGCTGGGTCAGGGTCTGAGGAGTAGGCAGTTCCTTTCAAGAACCGAGGTTCGGAGGATCCACAGGTGTCAGCAGCGTCAGGGGAAAAAGCCACGCATTCAGCTGCTTTCAGAAATGCATGACCGCAGCTTAAATCCCTGGGCCAAAATAAATCTCTTCCTGAGGCATAGAGTCAGAGGTCTGAGCCCCAGTGGGCAAGTGGTGGACCTGGAGGGGGGAGAGGAAGGGAAAGGGATTAAGTAGGAGCCAGAAGGGGAGGGGGTTCACAAAAGACAAAGGAACAGGGCAGTCAGGCAGCTTAGCAGGGAAGAGGCTAGGAGGGTGGTCTGAGGAGGGTACAACAATGAGATAGGGATAAGTAGAACAGGCAGAACAAAGAGAAAAGCAATATTTGGAGAGAAAGAGGTAGCTAGCACTCTATACTGTTTAGATACTGAAAAGGCTGTAAATACTTCTATTGCGATACGATTATCTTAAAACCATGCTCTAAATTGCAAATACTACTAAGAAAGGCTGTAATCACTTTAAACCATTTTGAAGGCTACACAGTAGGTTCTAAGCAACTAAACACTTTAAAATTTAGAGGGAAACAGTTAGAGAAAGACGCCCTTTTCAAATTATTATTTAGTCCCAAGAGCAGAGGCGCAGCTCCACAGCAATTACTGGCAAAAAGTTCAGGGGTTAGGGACCAGTCAGAGAGAGTCCCTAATGCAAAGTCCACCAATCTGAGTGAAGGCTCCACGGTTTGAAAATCCTGAGGCCCCAAAACTCTCCACATACTTGTACATGCATTCGACTTTTCACCACGCAGCTCCAAATGAGCTACCAGGATAGGGTAATCTTCAGGGTGGGTCAGGGTCTGAAGAGTGGGTGGTTCCTTCCACAAACTGAGGTTCAGAGGATCTACAGGCATTGGTGGCGGCAAGGAAACAGCCACGTGGTCAACTGCTATCAGAAGTGCAGGACCACGTCTCGAATCCCTGTGCCAAAAGAAATCTCTTCCTGAGGCATAGAGTCAGAGGTCCGAGCCCCAGCGAGCAAGCGGTGGACATGTTTGTGCAGTTAGATTTTCACCACACAGCTCCAAATGAGCTAGCAGGGCAGGGTAATCTTCAGGCTGGGTCAGGGCCTGAGGAGTGGGTGGTTCCTTCCACGAACTGAGGTTCGGAGGATCCACAGATGTCTGTAGTGGCAGGGAAAAAGCCATGTGATCAGCTGCTATCAGAAATGCGGGACCTTGGCTCTAATCTCTGGGCTGAAAGAAATCTATTCCTGAGGCATAGTCAGAGGTCTGAGCCCCCACGGGCAAGCGATGGACCTGTTCGTGCAGTCGGCTTTTCACCACACAGCTCCAAATGCGCTACTGGGTAGGGTAATCTTCAGGCTGGGTCAGGGTCTGAGGAGCGGGTGGTTCCTTCCACGAACCAAAGTTCAGAGGATCCACAGGCATCGGTAGTGGCAGGGAAAAAGCTGTGTGGTCAGCTGATATCAGAAATGCAGAACCGCGGCTTGAATCCCCAGGCCTTAAGAAATCTCTTCCTGAGGTGTACAGTCGGAGGTCCGAGCCCCAGTGGGCAATCAGTGGACCTGTTTGTGCAGTCGGCTTTTCACCATGCAGCTCCAAATGAGTTACTGGGATAGGGTAATCTTCAGGCTGGGTCAGGGTCTGAGAAGCGGGCGGAACCGAGGTTCAGAGGATCCATACCTCTCAACTGTCCCTGATTTTCAGGGATGTCCCTGATTTGGCCTCAAAATTTTCCTCTGTCCCTCATAAAATTTGTATTTTTGTGACAGAACAGTGGGGATTAAAAGTGCAAAATAATATCAAACATTAAATTTACAGACTTGTTCTTCTTTAGAAAATGCATCTTAACACAAATCCCTATATTCTATCACCTTTCTGAGTGAATAGTACCAATTTTTAAGATGTGTCCCTGATTTGGGGTCATTGTCCTTGATTTTTTTAAGCCTTGTCCCTGATTCACGAGGCAAGAGGTTGAAAGGTATGAGAGGATCCACAGGCATTGGTAGCAGCAGCAGGGAAAAAGCCACATGGTCAGCTGCTATAAGAAATGCAGGACCGTGGTTCAAATCCCCAGGCCTTAAGAAATTTCTTCCTGAGGCACAGTCAGAGGTCCGAGCTTCAGCGGGCAAGTGGTGGACCTGAATCACATACTACTGAATCAAATACTACCAAAATGAATCTATTACCTTTTTTACTTTTGTCTAAGGGGACAACCACATCGATTGCAATTCTCTATAAAAGCACATCTATCAAGGGTAGGGGCACCAGGGGCACTTGTCTTTTTTAGTCACTAGGGCTACTTTCTGACACTCAGCACAAGAACTGCAATAGTTAGCAACATCTTCATGAATTCCAGGCTAGTAAAATCTGTACAACAATCTGGCAAGGGTGCAATCCCTTCCTGAGTGACCAGCCACAGGATTATCATGTGCTATCTGCAACAACTCAGATCTACTGTATACTTTTGTGGTATAACCAGTTGTTATATCTGGTCCTGTGTCTGAGGTTTCACCCAAACTCTATACAGTAGCCCATTACATTTTTTAAACACAGATTCACCCTATTTTGGTTTCACCCCCAGCTGATTAAAATAACCCTGGAGAGAAACATAGCTTGTTCTGAAAGAAAATCACAATCAGTGATAAGTTTAGTTTCAGCATTTTCGTACATTAACCTCTTATGTCCATCAGTCTTTTGTTGCTACTGTTTCTCCAGGCATTGTCTTTCTTTCCTGGATTTTCAGATCTTGGAGCTCTGCTCAAACAAGTCTGAAATCAAAATCTCCACCATCTGAGGTTTTCTTTGCCTGAGCTCTTATCACCACAGCTGCTGAAACATCAGAATTTACTCCCTCTTTGATTAACTCTGTAAATCCTGGAAAGTCATTTACAAGAATTACAGGTACAGGTAACTTAGATACTACCTCCACTTTCATTTGGTGTGACACACCCTTAATAGTCAGTCACTTGGCTGGTGGGATAGAATCACAGACTCATAGAATCTTGTCAGCAGAAAAAGACCCTCTGGCCCATCTAGTCTGCTCTTCACACCTCGTTTATTCGGTCCCCTTTCCTGCAGCCCTCTTTGTGTTTTCACGCAGCTCCTTATGCCTGTCCCATGCCATCTTAAATTCCATCACTATTTTAGCCTCTACCACATCCTCCAGAAGTTTGTTCCATGCTTCCACCACCCTCTCTGTGAAGACCTGTCTTCTCATGTCTCCCCTGAAACTCCCCCATGTAGACTCTCAGACTATGGCCCCTAGATACTTTACCATCCTTTCTGTGGAACAGGCTTCCTGCCTTAACCATGTTGATCCCCTTGACATATTTGAACATTTTGATCATGTTCCCTCATTTTTTTCTAGTTTTCAAGGAGTGCATCCCCAGTTCCTTGCATCTCTACTCGTACAGTTTGCCCTGTATACCCTGCACCATCTTAGTCGCCCTCCTCTGAACCCCCTCCAACCTGTTTCTGTCCTTGTGTAGATATGGCCTCCAGAATTGGACTCTATACTCCATGTGCAGCCTTACCATGGCTTTGTAAAGGGGCATCAGTACTTTGCTTAACCTGCTAGTGATACCTCTACCAAGATACACCAGCATCCCATTTGCCTTTCCCACAGCCCTCCTGCACTGGTTGCCCACCTTTAGGTTGCTGGATACTATTACTCCTAAATCCTTCTTCTGCTCTGTCACTCTAATGTTTCCCCCACCCCTAGTATCTATTTTGCTTCTGGGTTGTTATGCCCTAGGTGCATCACTGCACACTTTGATATTGAACTTCAACTGCCATCTAAAGTCCTCAAGTCCAGTCTCATGTTCTCCACCTCCCTGCAGAGTCCACCCCGTTGCAGATCTTTGTATCATCCACAAAAAGGCCCAACTGCCCTCTCAGTCCTTCTGCTATATCCCCTGTGTGCATATTGAAAAGGAGGGGACCCAACACTGATCCCTAGGGTACCCCACTTGTCACCCCCCTGTCCCCGAGTACTCCCAGTTTACCCCCACTCTCTGGCTTCTTCCTGCCAGTCAGTTTTCTACCCACCTGGTTATTTTATTACCCACACCTGTGATTTCCAACTTGTTCACAAGCCTGCTGTGGGGGATGGTGTCGAATACCTTGCTGAAATCCAGGTAGGCAATGTCCAGTGCCCCCCCCCGATCAATTACCTGTATCTTCCAGTCAAAGAATTCAATTAAGGTTGCCTGGCATGACCTCCCTTTCAAAAATCCATGCTGCCTGTCTTCTAGGGAGTCCATTGTCCTCCAGGTATTCAATCACCCTCCATGACCTTCCTCACCACAGAGGTGTGGCTGACCAGGCAGTAATTTTCTTTCAAATATCTGCTGCCCCCCCCCCCCCATGCAACAGCACCATGTTTGCCTTCTTCCAGTCCTCTGGCACCCTTCCCAAATCCAGTGACAGGTTGAACAGCCTTGTCAACGGGGCAGCGAGCTCCTCTTCCAACTCCTCTCCCAACTCCTGTCCGGCCCCATGGCCTCATCCACCTGCAGCCTGCTTAATTCCTTCCTAACCCTCTCAACCCCGAATGGACTTGAGTTGATCCCATCGCCCCACCTCCCCCTCCCCCTGAGCTCTGGCCCCCTGCCCTCACCTTCCACTGTAAAAACTGAGCAAAAGTACTTCTTTAGGTCTTCTGCTTTCTTACTGCCCTCAAGTTAAGTTCCACCCTCTCCCTTTAGCCTTATAATCCCTTGCTTAGCCTTCCTCCTTCCCCCCACATATCTAAAAAATGTGTTATCCCATTTTTTGGCGTGTTTTGTTATTTTCTTCTCTGTCTCCACCTTGGCCCTCCTTATTTCCTTCCCAGCTAGCCTCCCCCTCTCCCTATAGGCTTCCCTGTCCTCATCTTTCTGCATTTGCTTGTATTTCCTGAAGGCCCTCCTCCTATCCTCTACTACACTCACCACCTCCCTTGTGAATCACAGAGGTTTCCTCCTTCTTGTGCCCTTTCTTACCTGCCTTATGCACAAATCCGTTGCTTTCTGCACCAGGTTCTTTACAAAGCCCCATAGTGCCTCCATGTTCTCTAAACCCTCTGTTTTCATCAATTCCTTCCTCACCAGCCATCTCATCCTGTCAAAGTCTGCTCCCTTGAAGTCCAGGACTGTTGTCTTTGTGCATCTTACCTCTCTCCCCACTCTAACCCTAAATTGAACTGTCTTGCGGTCGCTGTTGCCTAGTGCCTCTCCCACCTCCACACTATCCCCATTTGTTAGGACCACATTCAGTAGGTTGTTCCCCCTTGTTGGGTCCTTGTCCAATTGCTGCAGGAACACACCCTGTAGCATCTCTAGAAATCTCCTGCTCCTTGCTGAGGTTGCCACCAGTCCACGTCCAGTAGATTTAGGTCCCCTACCAGTAGTGTTTCTCCTTTGAGGTCCATTCTTTCTATAGCATGCACCAGTTGCCTGTCCTCTTCCTCCCCTTGTGAAGGCGGTCAGTATACCACCCCTAGTCTTAGGGATTCCCCTGTCCCTCTGCTGAACATGATCCATAGGAGTTCAGTCACCCCCCATAAGCCTTCATATCATCTCTAACATATAACGCTACCCCTCCCTTCCTGTCCCCCTGTCCTTCTTAAACAGTCTATACTCAGGGACTGTTGTCTCCCATGTGTGATATTCCATCCACCACGTCTCCATGACTGCAATTAAGTCTAGTTCCTCATCCTGTATGATGGCCACTAATTTCACCTTCTTGTCAGCTAGGCTCCTAGAGTTTGCTACAAGCCCTGTTCCAACAAGGTCCCTTCCCAGCCTCCCTTCTTTCCCAGAGGTATGTCAGACCTCAATGTGTCACCCTTATCCTGAGGGGAGGCCCTCAGCCTCCCATTTTATTTGCTGTCCAAAGAGTCTTTAATCTTGACCCTCCCCTTGCTTAATTTAAATTATTTGACTCTTCAATGTACTCCCCTAATCTACAATTCAATACAGCTGCACCCTCCCTGTTTAGGTGCAGCCTGTCTGGGGTGAAGAGGCTCTCATCCTCCCATGTGGCCCCCCAGTCCCCTACTAGCCCATCCCCCATCTGACCACACCATCTGGCTGATCACTCATTGAACTCTTTGATCCTTAGTTTCTTATCTGAGCTAGGTCTTGGCACTGGTAATACCTCTGAAAAGGCTATGGATCTGCAGCACAGGCTGCCGCAAGCCTTGCAAGTGCCCTACACCTTGCGTGAACTTCCAACAGTCTGCTCCCAGCCAAGTCATTTGTCCCTAGGTGGAATCGCAAATGTGATTTTTGGTCCTGTTGCTGACCCCATGAGGGGATATGGTGTATCACCTTCAAAGATGTCATACCCAGCAAGCATTCCACCCAGTCTGGACTATTCCCCCACCCATTTGATACCCTTGATTATAGAGTCCCCTATAATTAAGACTTTACCCCCAGTCTCCTCGCCTGCTTGTTGTGCATTACAGATCCTCTTCTCCAAGTTGCTGGTCTCCTTTTTACTTCATTAAATCTACGTGACTCTTCCTCATGTCCCCCAGCCCTCATTTCCTCGGCTCCTCCTATGTCTCTCTCCCTATCGGCTGGTGTTTTCTTCTGTCTTGCACCTGCCCATTTGCTTTCTACTGTTTTCTCCCCATTATTCCACTTTTTGAGCACCTCCCTGTCATCACATGCCCTTGAAGGGTATGTAGTCTCTTTAGTCTCTCTATCATGGTATGTTCCCCAATGCCACCTTGTGTCATCTGCTTTCCTCTGTGCTCCTTTTCTTTCCCCTTATTCACCCTTTGCTCCCCTTTTCTAGCCCTTAGCTCTTCAGACACCTTATTATTCATCCCACATTCCTCCATCCTTCCTTCCTGCATTCTTTGCTGCATTGATATCCATGCCTGCCACACTACCACTGTTTTCCCACTCACCCATGCTAGTTTTGGTACCCTTACACCTTCCCCCCTCCTCATTGTCTTTCAGGGCATCTTTCAGATAACTACCTCCAGTGCCATTTGTCTCTTCCAGGGCCCTGTCTTCTGTGATGCCTACTAGCGGTGAGTACCTTTTGAGATCATAATGCCCTCTGCAACATGCACAATCATTCCCTTAGCCTGTGAGGTGCCTGTCCACTTTCTTTCCCATGGAGCCCCCCCCTACCTGTGACTCCTAGTGTCTGTCAGCCAGTTTCTAATCCAGTTTACTATTTTCTGTCTGACTCCTGTGTGTTCTAGTTTGTTAGCAAGTGTCCTGTGGGGAACAGTGTCAAAGGCCTCGCTGATGTCCACCACCCTGGTTCACTGTTCTGGTAACCCATTTAAAGAAATCAGTCATGTTTGTTTGGCATGAGCACCCTGCTGTAAAGCCATGCTGTTTGCCCACTTCAGCTTCTGATTTTCATAGTCTAATGCATATCGGGCAGCATCCGAGCCTCCAGAGTGTTCATGAACATGGCTGCCTCACATCCATTGCACTGCACTATTCTACCCCCCTCCATCCATGCTCCCTGGACCTTCTCTTGGCCCTGCCATTGCATCCATCCATCCATCCATCCTCCTACTTTTGCTACCCATCTCTCCCCTCTTGTACTATCTATCTGACCTCTTCCCCCTCAGTGCACCTCTGTCCTGAACCATTCCCTCCACTGCCATCCATCCTGGACCTCCCTCAGTCTCAGCTACCCCCTCATCCCAGTGCAAACTGACTCCCACTGCAACTTGAAAGTTTAGGAATTTCTATAATATTACTTGCTGTTTAAAAAATCCATGGAGCTCTCAATTGTCATGCAAGATTTTTGGTCCCCACCTATAGCCCCCCAAACATTCACTGGAAGTGAAAACGCCCCTCAGACTATACATTAAGCATATACCCAGTTCTTAAGCTATACAGTTACAACTATACAGATTCCTTAGAGTATACAAGTTACAGGGTCACTGCCACTTTAAATGTTCCCAAGTGTGTAGTCACCCTAGTGTAGCCTTATGTAGCTTCTTCCCGTGCAGCCACTCCCCTTGCTCTGAATTTATCAGCCCCCTTGCTTGTGCACAAGGTCTGAGCCTCCTCCCACTGGCTAAGTATGCCATGCCTCCTTCCACAGGGATTTAACAGAGATCGGGCCAGGGAGGGCGGGCTGGCCCAAATCTCTCCTCTCCTCTCCTCTCCTGTGATGAGCAGGCTCCCCTGCTCCACCGCTGTTGCTCTGCTCCAACTGTGACTGAAAAAATTATCCTCTCTTGTGGT
The DNA here is from genome assembly GCA_016271365.2 of Neoceratodus forsteri. Taxonomy (NCBI): domain Eukaryota; kingdom Metazoa; phylum Chordata; order Ceratodontiformes; family Ceratodontidae; genus Neoceratodus; species Neoceratodus forsteri. The sequence goes on from CM057454.1 coordinate 722,281,450, forward strand.
GAGTGGGCTCCTCACTACATCACTTCTCTCCACTCAGTTGGTGAAAATAGCTCTCTCTGGATGACTTTCACTCATTGACTGTGGCCCCACTGGTCCAAACTTTGCCCCCACTCAAAGTTTCAACTCGTGCCTCAGAGATCCTTACTATGCCATGCAAGTGTCTTTCCCAAAGCCACTGATCATGTGTCCATTGGGTCAATGCTGCCACTGATGCGCTAACCCAAGCAACGTGGAAGCCCTTGGCCCTAAATAGCCAAGACGTGAGTTTGAAAGTGCGCCTAGCTAATCCTGGCTTTATGATTGGCTTGCTGATAATGGGGAGCCAGGATAGGGCCGGAAGACTCCCTGGCTTTGCTCTGAGGTGCTCTGGAAGAGCCTCAGGACTGCTGGATGAAAAACTTTCCTCCAAACTCTCCACTCCTGCAGTGAGTGGGCACCCTTGCTCCACCGCTGCTTTTCCAACTGAATTTTTCTCTCCTGCGGTGAGTGTGCTCTGCTGCTCCACTGCTGCTGCTGCTCCAATAAAAACTCTCCTCTCCTGTGGTGAGTGATCTCCTCTGCTCCACTGCTGCTGCTCCACTCCAAATGCAACTGAAAAAACTCTCCTTTGTTGCGGTGAAAAAAAATCAAAATTTGTTCAGTATGACCACTTACAAAAGCAGTACAAACAGAGAAAAACAAAGTCCTTCTTTTGTGGGTTTCTTCTCAATTCCAAATTTCAGTCTCTCTCTCTCTCTCTCTCTTGCACAAGCATTGCTGCTCTTTTTATAAGTCTGTGCCTGGGTAACTCATTAAGAAAACAGCATGCTTCTCACACAATGTTCTTTGTAAGTTCCCAGTGCTCTTGCAGGTGCAGCAAAAAGAACATAATGACCCAGAACTGACCTCTTTACATCTCTGCAAAAGGCTTAAAACTGCATTGCAGCTTAATCCCTTGAGTTACAAATAGCTTTTTGAAATCATTTCAACAATAAAACTATATACAATTTTAAACACACATACAGTTTTACACAAAAAGATTCACATATATTTTTATACCTGCAGATATGCAAGGGGGGAAAAAAGACAGAAACAGCAAGTGAAGGCAGGTGGGTAGCGAGAGGCGGAGAATTGTGAAACTGTCAGAGTGATCAGTTTCTAGGTCACACAGGAAAACTTGGTTGCACAATCAGACAGAGAAGAGACAGAAAAGGAGAAGATAGAACAGACCCTTGCATCTAAACTCTTTCTGCATACCAAATGGGGACAGGGCCTTATTCAACCCTGTCACACACCCCCCCATGAGGCAGTTCCTGTGGCAGTCTCCGATTTCTTTAAAATCTGCCCTCTTAATGTGCAGGGCCCTTGTTCTCATGTGGTTTGTCTCTGTTCCTGTTTTAATGTTAAACCAATAGATTCCAAATGGTGTCATCTGCCCTCCAGTGGAAAATGGGGTGCGTAGTGGATGGGGGGGAACACCCTGTTTTCCACTGGACTATTCACTCCATTTTCCATTTTTGTAACTTAATGTTAAACCACACTGTAGGGCGATCACTGGTACCTAGGGACTACTCACTGTAATGTCTGCAGTGCCCTCCTGGCTCGTAAGCACCAGGTCCATCACTGCCCCATTCCTAGTGGGTTCTTTGACTAACTACCAGAGAAAAGTCCCTTGTAAGGAGGCGAGAATGGCCCTGTTCCTTGCTGAAGCTGCAGTTGGAAGGCTTCAATCCACATCTGGCAGATTGAAGTCTCCAACTAGCAACACCTCCCCCAATCCTGATGATGACTGCCTCAAATGCCTTATCCAGATCCTCTCCCTTTGCTGGAGGTGTGCATACCACCCCTCTATGGCTAGCTACCCAAGTACCTGTCTCCTAGATGACCAGAGGCATCTGTAGTCTTGTAATACCAGGAGCACTGACTCTGTTAACATGCTAGGGAGTTGGGAGCAGTATAGGCTCCCAATCATAGTCCAGTGGTGAAACTCCTGGTGGGGGGTAGGTGGGAAGCCATTGAGGTTTTACTTACTGTAAAGATAAAAATCTGGGCTATCCTGAGCCCTCAAATATTACAAATAGGACTTTGAACAATGGGTAGTGTACTCCTTTTATAAAAGAGGAAAGTTTGGAAACACTTTGCAGAAGATGGGCTATTTGGTTAAACTGCACAAGACAACATTTAGTTGATCCTCCTGCATTTGGAACTGGATATACAGTATGTACACACTGAGAGTGATCCAGAAAGTCAATTATTGATAACAGTAGTGTAGTATTATTCCGGGCTGTGCACAGGTAAGGCCTATGGATTCATTATGAATGAGACTGTGATTCTATGCGACTTTATAGGCACATATCATTGCATGGGACTAGGGGTATGACAATACAGGTTGATCATGCTTTGCTTATGACTGGCTGTGGATGCACCCTCCATTGAAATGTGTCATACAGCAGGTCATGTTAATAATGAAATATAAAGTTATGAGTTAAACTCCTGAGTCTCTATATGCTTGTGTTAATTTACTGGTGAAATAAACCCAAACGTGCTGAACAGTTTTCATAGAAGAAAGATTTAGAGGGGCACCACTGGTCTGGAATGAGATTGCAGGCCAGAAGAAGAACAGGTCATGCCCAGGTATTCTACTGTATGTGCATGAGATTGTGCTTATATGTGATGCAACATTATATGTACATAACACTGCATAGGACTAGGGGGAGACAATACATGTTGGTCCTGCTTTGTTTTATGACTGGTGGGGGATGTACCTGCCTTACAATGCAGTGTGAAATATGTCCTGGTAATCAGGAAATATAAAGGTATGAGGTAAATCTAGTTGATCTTGTCTTTCAAAACCAAACTTCCTGCACAGGTTTCGGAAAGGGGCACCACTGGTCTGGAGTGAGTTTGCAGGCCAGCAGGAGAACAGGTCATGTCAAGGTATTCAGTATGAATGAGATTGTGATTATGTGTAGTATTATAAGCACATAACTATGCATAGGACGAGTGGGATGGAGACAATACAGGCTGGTCCTGTTCTGCTTATGACTGGTGTTGGATGTACTGTACCTTCTGTGTGTACCTTCCTTGAAACGCAGTGTGAAACACTTCATGGCAATCATGAAATATAAAGGTATGAGGTAAATCTGGTTGATCTTGTCTTTCAAAACCAAACCTCCTGCACAGGTTTCGGAAAGGGGGCACCATTGGTCTGGAGTAAGTTTGCAGGCCAGGAGAAGAACAGGTCATGCCAAGATATTCAGTAAGAATGAGATTGTGATTATGTTCAGTATTAAAAGCACATAACACTGCATAGGAGAAGTGTGTGTTGGGGAGAGACGATACAGGCTGGCCCTGCTCTGCTTATGACTGGTGGAGGATGTACCTTCCGTATGTACCTTCCTTGAAATGCTTTGTGAAATAGGTCATGGCGATATTGAGATATAAAGGGGTGAGGTAAATCTGGTTGATCCTGCCTTTCAAAACTAAACTTGCTGCACAGATTTTGGAGAGGGGGAACCACTGATCTGGAGTGAGTTTGCAGGCCAGGAGGAGAAACAGAACAAACAGTTCATGTTCAGGGTTTCAGCGTGAATGAGACTGTGATAAAGTGCATCTTCCTATTGGTACATAATATTTTATGAGAGTTCCAGATGTGATTTATCCTGCTATATTTACAACTGGTACAGATACACATTGATATGGCTGAGAGAGAGTATTGATTTTGTTCAACAGTGGATTGACATGTTTGCCAGTAGCTCTGCAGTTATGGTCACTTGGCAGTGGTCAAATTGGTTAAGACCATTACATCACAATAGTGTTAGTGGATTAGTTGGTGTCATCTCTTTGACATTGTTGCAAAACTGTCTATAATGGTATCAGCAGAGATTGACATTAATGTCTTTTGCTCAATTGTCATAATTGTTAAAGCATCAAGCCTCTCCAGGTTCATTGTTGAATGAAGACAAGTGTGGAGATGTCTCGGAACACTAAAGCCATGTTCACATTAACAACTTCTGACTCTGATAGTCATTGTGACCTTCACTACTTGGTTCAGGGAAGGAAACATTAGAATATCTAGTTTATTAGAAAATGTCATATTTTTCATCTCATTCTGAAAGTGATTCACAAAGTTCATGGCAACAACAACTTCTGCATGTGAAATTTCAATTCCGTAATGATCAGCCTCCTGTTTCAGAGAGTCAAAGTTTAGAAAATTTGATGGTGAAGGTGATCAAGCTTGAATGCCAGTTAATATTTATTTGTTTACAATAGAAAATCTTCTATTCAGCTCCACAATCATTCTGTCCAAGCAAGGATGTCACATTGTGGATCTAAAACTTTCTTCATTAGGGGTATCTTCATGAGATCTAGAGGCTGTTTCAACAATGAAATCATCCAACCTGGGATTTGTTATGCTTGCGATGTTCTGAAACCTGTGCAACTGGTATTGTACATTGAGTCTCTCACAAAACTAACAGGCTTTATTTTACCACTGCACACCTCAGAGCACCTGCCATTGTGAGCCCATCATTAGGGCACCAAACCCACAAGTCATCCCCTCGAGGTCTGCCTCCGGAGAGTTAGAATCCTAAGTATGGGTGTGCGAGGGGCACAGTCCTCCACAAGGGGGAGTGGGGGGCACAGCCCCCCACATGAAATGTAATCAACAACTTGCTGGATTGGTGCCCTAATGATGGGGCACACAACAGCTGGCCTGTTCTGAGGGTGGAACCACAGCAGTTGACAAATCAAGGGATTCTTTCTGCAGGAGATTAAACAACCCATTGTTTGTACTCAGCAGTGTCCAAAATACAGAGACAGGAAACGGTTGCCCAGTTTGCAAGGTTCTGCATAATCCATGAGTGGTTGCATTAGAACCCATTTCCAAACAACTTAAAAGTGCATCAAATGTTTTCAGCACAGCATTGATTTACTGCAGTCTGCAAGACCATCTAGTATTCAAGAACTGCATAAGTTCAACTGGAGTTAAGCCAAGGTCCCCCTGTGCATTTATCAACTGTTGGTGCTGTTTCACAGAAACACTAAACAAGCATTTGTCAATGCCGAATGTTGCTTGCTTCTATGTGCTGTTTAGGTATTTGGAAGTCATTGGAGTGCAAATATTGAAAATTCGAGAACTTACGTGTGTGCGTAGGAACTGCGCAATGCACGCTCGTAAAACAGCCATTTTTCGGAATTTTTTCACCAAATTTTCAACATAGCCATTTTAAGACCTCTGCTCATGAACAGTGTCACTGTGATTTTCTTAATGTGTCCCATATATTGATTTCACACACCAACTGCACCATTGTATACCGGCGGAAACATGTTTTGGGCAGGATGTGAAAATGACAGCTGTACTACTCATAAGGAGGTGTGGTAAAATGGCAATGTTGAAAATCTGGAGTAGAAGATATTGATTCATTGAACTTCTGCGTGCATAGGAACTGTGCAACGTACACTAGATAAAACAGTCATTTTAGGAATTTTTCACCAAATTTTCAACATAGGCTTTTGAGGCCCACCTTATGAACACTGGCAGTGTCATTTTTGTTAATCAGTCCCAAAAGGTGATTTCACGCAGTGACCGCAAAATCACCCTTCGGGCCCGATTAACGCCATGACAGTGCAAGAATTGATGAGGAGGGGTGCCAAAAACCCCATGTTGAAAATTTAGGGCCAAAATTCCCAAAAATGCCTGAGATATGCAACAAAGTTGAAAAAACCCTATCTATCCCTTTATACAGCTTACCGGCATTTCCTCAGTTCGCGGTCGGCTTTGAAGAGTGCAGACGTGTTCCTGGTCCACCGATGATCGTTGCACCGAGTTCCGGAGGTAAGTATGGGGTGGGGGGGGGTGTGGGGAGGCAGGGTGCACAGTGGGTGGGTGAGGATTGTGGGATGGGGGCAGGAGACTATGAATGGCCTTTTTATTCTTAGTGTTTTTTTTTTTTGTTTTTTTTTGAAGACGACGTGGGACGTTTGCCATGCTGGGGTGGGCACCCAGCGTGGCAGCAGGAAAAGCTGTTCAGGGGTATGTGGAGCCAACGGGGGATTGGGCAGCCCCGTCGGCTAAAACAAAATTTGCCATGCTGGGGGTGGGCTCCCAGAGTGGCACCGAAAGGCTTTGGGGGTGCAGCCTTGGAGCGCACGGGGATTGGGCACCCCGTCAGCTATAACAGTTTTGCCACGCTGGGGTGGGCTCCCAGCATGGCACCTGGATGGCTGTTGGGGGGCATGGGCGATGGGATTGGGCACCCCATCGCCAAAGTGTGTGTATGGGGAGGCACATCAGCACGCAATATGCATGCTTGCGCATGTGTGTGCGTGGGGGGTGAGCTCTGCTCACTGAAGCGGAGCTCTCCCTTTGAACTGTATACCAATGATTTTCAGCTTGTCATAGACAGCTGCAGCAGTGATTGGGGAACTGGGGCCGCGCCTGCAAACACACTGACTGCATTGGAAGACGAGCTGACACACCTCCGAAAACTCAGATGAAGGCTCTATGTTTCTTACACATGCATGCAAGCAACATAAAAAAGCATATAAAGACTTGAGAGTTTGGAAGAAGTCACATGCCTCTGGCAATTTTTTGCATGTATTACAAAGCACACAATTTAGTTAAGGGCATAACAAAATAAATTGCCTTATCATGAAACATTCAAAATCTTTCGTGAACTCCATTCACATGACCACTCATCACAGAGGCCCTGTCATCATAAGCCTGAGCAACAAACAGTTTGTCAACTGCATTTTTTTCTCTCTTCTAATGCAGCAATGATACTGATAGCATCGCACTTACCCATTTTAGTAAACACAAGAATCCTTTCCATTATCTGTTCCTCAGTGTTTACATAATGCACATAAACTGCTAGCTGTTCACCTTTTTTACTATCTCTGGCTTCATCAGCCATGACAGAAAAAATATCTGCTGATATTATCTCTTTGATAATGACTACAAGTGTTTCTTTAGAACAGCTGCTAATTAATTTGTTCAATGAGTTTGATGATGTATAACTTGCATTATCTGGTGGTCTATATTTTGCAAGAAAGGGGTCACATTTTTTTTAATGAGATCAGGGAGTTTTTGAAAGTTTCCCTTATGCATGCTGTCTGGGCTCTCATTGTGTCCCTGAAATGCCAATCCCTGTTTACCTAAATATCTAGTTATTTCCACAAGTCACTTCATGTACTCTCTGATCATGGATGTCTTTGTCACTTGCCCTGTTAATGGCTTGTTCTATAGTGCCATTTTTTTGTACGTTCAAATTCTGCCCAGCGGCTCATGGTAGTCAAATGACTGGCTGAACAATTATGTTCCATAAATGATTCAGCAGTTCTTTTCCAATTTGCAAATCTGTTGCTAAGTAAAGCATCTCCAAATGACCAAGCATACCTAGTGCTAAATACTCTGCCAGGGAAACAATATGCTACATTGGCTTAAAATGAGTATTCTAACCGACGGAATGTTTTAAATCAATCTGCTTGAAATGACCATTTGCATTAATTCGTGTTTTTACCAAAACAAGTTGCTGGGAAGTTATAATTCTGTGGCTGTACAGGACCAGAATCACTATTGCCAAGATTGCTTGGAGATTTGCTCTTTGTTGCATCAGATGACTCCGCAGTTGGTAAAGGAGCAACATATTCTACCATTTGCTCCACCTGTCCTGCTTACATATATTGCTTGTTATTGCCTTGGCTATGGTTTATTTATTTAATTTATTTAGTATTTTGATTACTGGGTAAGTGCTCTAGACAAAGAAATTGCCTATTTTCAGTCACAACCCGGGAGAGTTGCAGACATAGGTACTGTAAAAGCACATCACATCATAGTGGTTACTATTACATAATACAGAGTTGGGTCAAACACATTACAGTATAGACAGACATGATGATACCTCCTGTACAGGACAAATTAGTCATTATGATTGCTTTCTAAATCATGAAGAGGTGCCACAGTAGAAAGTGATGCCTCTGTTACCATAATTACTTCTCCCTGACCTTATGACTGAGACACTGGCTGCGGATTATTAGTCTTTCTGAAAAATGATTTTATCTCCATAATGAAGTCTTGTTTTGGATTTTTTTTTTGTGGTGTGGAATCTGTTAATATGCCATTTAATTAACAGACTTCATTCTCTTACTTTTTTTGCAGGTAGGAATAAATTTATAAAACCTCTAAATCTTCTGCAGGTGTATCCATATGATGCGTAACTAAACATAGAAACACAAACTTAACATAAACTAATTTGAGTTTTTGATACTTAAACCACCACGCATACAGCACAGGATCACGGCCCTGACAGATGGGACAGGTTATGCTAGCTGGCCCACACACTGCAGTAGTACAGTCAGATTACATTGCCTACCAGGCAGTACAAGTAGGCTGACTCGGGTAATGAAGATGTCAGCTCAGCAACTGACTGATTTTATTTATTTGGGAAGGCAATAATTGCTATATTAGCCCTTAAAGATGAGTAGGGCTTTTTAAACAAACTTTCTCTGTGGGTTGTCCAAGTGATTAAGGGCTGACAATGGACTTTGTGTAGTGGGGCCCTGGGCAGGCTGGAGCAAACCTAGAGTGAAGACAACTGGCCAGAAGATAATTATTATAAAGTAGGGTCTGCGGTGATAGTATATGCAGGGACAAAATGGACAAATTGCCTGGTCAGGTCAAGTGGCTCTTATCTACCAGCAAACTCTGTGTTTCTATGAAGCACAGCAGACTAGTTGTCTGTGACTGTCTGGCTGATGAATGAGTACTCAGTGCCCAGACCCTGAGCACTGCACCCCTTCCGGTCTACTAGTGGCTGCCCACCTGTACATTTTATTTTATTATATTGAAGCAAGGAAGTAAATTCTTTTTACAGTTAAGAGGAAGGAAAACTTATTCTGTTGTACTTGTTTCTCCCTTCCTCTTTTTCTTTTTTTTTTTTCCCCCTCCGGTCGTGCCTCCGGGTTTGCTACTCCTTCCGGTTGCACACTGCCACTCGTGACCCCCTCGTCCTGTCTCCCCTCACCTCACATCGCAGCTGACCCGGGGTGGCCCGGCATATCCCTTTGCCGAGTGGGTCCCCCTCCTCCGAGGGGAAAGACACCGGGGTGGGGGTGGGCCCCAGCGTACTAGGCGTCAGTCCCTGGGCACTGCTGAGGTGAGATCGAGGGCACAGGACCCTCGGTCAGCGAGAGCGGGCAGCCATCATCCGGCTAACCCGGAGGCTGGAATTTCGCTTTTTCTCTGGGGGCGTGGTGTGCCCTGACGTCAAGGCGTAACCGGCGTTCACCATGCCCCCAGTGTCCAACCTGCGCTGCGGGCCCCCGGCCTCCGCCAGAAGTAGCCATGCAGTGGTCCTGATTACCTCCCCACCCCCAGAGTAGGTGAGCAGTCGTGGGATGCTCGACCTTATTCCACCCCAGCCGGCTTCCAGCGACCCGAGTCCGTTCCCGAACCCGGGTCGCCGGCGTCGCAAGCGGAAATCCAACCGCTGCGCTGACGAGCCGGCTCCTTCCTCTTTTTTCATGGTTTTTATGGTTTACTTTTACAGTACTGTACTATAAAATCTGTATTTGTCTCTGAGTATGAGTTTCCCTCTATCAGATGGTCCAGTAGCATATGTTATTTTTTATCAATTTAATGACTTTACATAGAAACATAGACTTTGATGGCAGATAAGGACCACTTGGCCCACCCAGTCTGCCCATTTCTCTGCCTATTGGATAAACTGCAGATCCTAGTTAAGCAACAGCCTACTTCTTCCTACCCCCCCAATAGAATTGCTGTATGTCTGTCCCATGCATTCTTGAATTCCCCCACTGAGTTTGACCCTATGACCTCCTCAGGAAGGCCGTTCCATGCACCCATTACCCCGCCATGAAAAAATACTTCCTCACCTTACCCCTGAGCCGTCCCCCCCTCTATCTTCAAATTGTGCCCCCCTTGTTCTTGCGTATCTTTTTCTGAAAGACACTACCCTCTTGGACTTTGTTGATTCCCTTGAGGTACTGGAAAGTTTCTATCTTGTCCCCACTCTCCCTCCTTTCCTCAAGGGTATACATATTAAGCTCTTTTAGTCTCTCTCTTTGTATGGCTTCTGGTGCAGACCCTGCACCATTTTAGTTGGCCTCCACTAGACTGCCTCCATCCTGTCTATGTCCTTGTGGAGATGGGGTCTCCAGAACTGCACACAGTACTCCAGATGGGGTCTCACCAACTGTACGTACAGAGGGATAACAACTTCCTGTTTTCTACTAGTGATGCCTCTCCCTATGCATCCCAGTATTCCCCCAACCCTCCTTACTGGCTTCTCACATTGCTTGCTTACCTTTTGGTCATCATATGACTACCCCCAGGTCCCTTTCCATTTTTGTTGCTGTTAGTACCTCCCCCCCCCGTGTACTCGTCCCCTGGGTTTTTGTTTACTTCACACTTCTTTGCACTGAATCTAAGTTGCCATACTTTTGACCATTCCTCCAACCTTGCCAAGTCCCTTCTCATCTTTTCCACCCCCCTTGTGTATCAACCCTGTTGCAGATCTTTGTGTCGTCTGCAAACAGATATACTTTTTCTTCCAGTCCCTCCCCAATGTCACTTATAAAGACATTAAAAAGGACTGGTCCCAGTACTTAACACTGTGGTACCCCATTAGTAACCCCACTTTCTTAGGAGTGGACTCCAAAGGAGTGGACTTCTCTCTCTCTCTCTCTCTCTTTCTTTATAGTGTGCTGCACCCAGCAGAACAAAATATTAGGCCCTCTCACAGGCAGGCACTAGCAGAGTGTGGCCGCCTATATATTTTATTTGTTTTTGTAAATGTTGGCCAAAATGCCAACAAGAACCACTGGCCCTTAAAAGGGCTTTCTCTCTTTGGCTCAACAGAATACTCCATCTGTCTCCCACTCTCTGACAAGCTACCTGCCTCCTTCCCTCTCACTGTCTACCCCCCTCTCTCTCTATATATTTATCTGCCTGCCTATACAATTGTTTTAAATGGCAGTGCTATCCAATTTTTCTCTCCTCTGATGCAGCAGGCCAAACAAAATGTCAGGCTCTCACAGCACAGGCAAATGGTGGCTGCCTGCATATTCTGCTATTTGATTTTGTAAGTTTTGGCCCACTATAGTACCATCCACTAGCCCTTAAAAGGGCTTTTTCTAGTGTACTGGATGATCTGGACCATCCACATGACTTCACAGACACTGATTCTCTCTCTTTATCGACTGGCAGATGGCAGTGGCTCAGCAGAAAACTCCTTGACGGTCTCCCAGCCTCTCTCTTACAAGCTGGCACTGCTAATACCTCCCCCATTCCGTCTATCTACCCCTCTCTCTAACAAACTCCTACTGGTCCTCTCTATCTCTGATTATGTGCCTGGCTGCCTAGCTGTTACAAAATAAATGTCAGGACAGTAGTAAACTAGTAACTAAATACTATCAAGTTTAACAACTAGGAATGTCCTGTCCTGGGTGTGTGTGTATTTTATTTCTTTCTTTTTTTCTCTAGTTTGGTAAGTCTGCAGCAGAAGAGCAGCCTGCAGGCCAGCAGCAGAACAAAACACTAGGCCCAGAGGCCCTCCCTCTGGGCAGCAGGCACTGCAGAGCTTGTGTAGCTGCTTGTATGTTTTTTTATTGCTTTTTAAATTATGGCCAAAAAGAACAAAATGCCACTCACTACTAACCCTTGAAAGGACTTTTCACATATTTTAGTTTGAGTCAACTCGTTCAACTCAGCAACTGTCTCCAGAATAGAGTCGCACTCCTCCCGACTGACTCTCACTCTCTCTCTCTGACAACTGACTGTGATTGAGTAACTGTATGCGCATGTAAGTCCTACATCAGTCACATGATCATCAGAGAGAGCACACATGGTGTAGGCTAGCTGCTGGGACTCCTGGGAAGTGGAGTACTTGGTATTGGTGATGTGCATGGCATGCATGTGTCTTCCCTGGGAGGGGGCAGGGGGTTTATTTATTTATTTTTTTTTAGCTTTTGTTAACCGGGTAAGTGCACTAGCCATAAAATGACTATTTTCAGGCACGACCCAGGAGAGTACAGACATGCAGAAACTTAACAGGATAATAATTTATAAGTGCTTTACATACAATGAGTTAAAGTGGGTTAGGGCTGCATCTCCAGCTATGAGTGTGGGCATGGCCATCTCATTGATTTGCCCAGTGAACTCCTCCTCTGAGGCTCAAGTGATCATAAACACTATCAGTCAGCTATCGCTTCCAGCCGTGATTGATTCATCAGGTAAGCAAGACAAACAGACGCACATTACTGCTGCTATTTTGAGCAGCAGAGCTGAGGATTGGGAATTTTCATCACATAGACTCACAGAGGAGGGCTGGAGGAGGAGCTGCAAGCTGAAGGCATCAGATCTGCAGCAGGCAAGTGATCTGTCAATCAGTCAGTGATGATGACATGACAGTCTCTCAGTCCGTCTGTCATCACTAACTTTGATCAGCTGGGGATGGGTGGGGCGGGTCACGGCCAGCCCAGTAGGAGGTGTGTTGTGGCAAACTGAGCAGCACTCCTCTTGCTGCTGAGGCAGAAGGGGGTAGGATGCTGTGGGTGGGGCGGGGTGGCCAGCTTGGCCAGCAGCACAACATCCCCACTGCGGCAGGAGACAGACAGACAGACAGACAGACAGACAGACAGACAGACAGACAGACAGACAGACAGACAGACAGACAGACAGACACCTGAGGGGAAAAATCTGAAACCTTATTCAGCTGAGCTGGCACCCAGGGCCATTTGCAAGACACCTGGGGCACTGGCCCATCTGTCCCCAGGTTAACGACGCCCCTGTAGACAACCCACAGCACCTCCAGACCTTCTTTTTCCTCCAGGTGCCCCCATACTTTTGTGGCCTTGATTCCCTCCATCTAATATAGTACAACTGCTTCTCATTCAGTCACTCATTTTTATTTAAAATGAGAGCCTATGGACAATAAATGCCCATTTTCGTAGGCAGCCATAGTCGTGGCAGAAATAACAGACAGTATACAATACATAACTACATATACAGTCAATAAAATACATAGTACAAGAATCACATTTTCATACACAAAGTAGAGCACATTAGTGCCCATTACAAATGTCCATAGCACCAGTTCATAGTCCCCTCCTCCCCTCCCTGTCTCTCCTGAACAGAGAGTAATCTGGTATAACCACTTCCCAGTCATGGCTGTCAGTACACCGTGACTCTGTTATGGCCACCGAATTCAAGCTAGCCTCAGTCATGACAGCCTCCCGGTCTGGAATTTTATTTCTCAAACTCCTTGCATTGCTGCACATGGCTCTCCGTACCTTACTCCTTCGCTGCTTGCTTCCCTGCTTTCCCTCTCCTTGTGATGTTTCCTGAAGCTTCCTCTGACCCCCTTCTCCCTTGTTACCTCTTCTGTTACCACTCTCCTTTGCTCCTTTTTTCTTGCTTTCCTGATTTATACCCCCCTTGTCCTCTGCCTTGTCCCCACTCCTGTCTTCTTGCGCCCCTGCCTAGAAAAGCTTACCCCATGTGATGTAACTGGGTGACTACCAGTTGGCTGGAGCAGTGAAGATATGCGGCTGGTTGGGGAGAAAAAAAATCTCTATGGGAACAAAATGGGAAGAACATCTTATGATTAAACAAACCCCTTCCCCAATCCCAGTCAAATTTAATTTACCACCATGCAGCCACTTTCCATCATCAAAATGCTGTTTTTGGGGGGTGGAGTTGCAGTACTCAAGAGCCATTTGGCTTGTTGTCGGAAGTCATGAGTGGTGGTTATTTAGGAAAATATTTAATTAACACCTATCAGAAACAATTCGCTCATTGGCTAATTTAGTCATTGTAACCATGCTCTGCCGGAATAATTTGCATCCATGAATGGAGCCCTTGATGTTTAAGACTGCTGTGTGCATCTACCTAAAGGATACAGTGTAGCAAGGAAGAGGCAGGAAACTACTGCCCAGTCAGCCTGGCCTCTATAGTGGGAAACATTATGGAAACATTACTAAAGTAGAGAATAGCTGACTACCTAAAGGAAACTGGAAAACTCAAACCCAAACAGCATGGCTTCACAGCAGGGTGCTCGTGCCAAACTAACATGACTGATTTATTTGATTGGGTTACCAGAACAGTGAACTAGGGTGGGGTGGTGGACGTGGTGTACCTAGACATCAGCAAGGCCTTTGACACCATTCCCCACAGAAGACTTGCTAACAAATTAGAACACACACGAGTCAGACAGAAAATAGTAAACTGGATTAGAAACTGGCTGCAGAATAGAACCCAGAGACTTTTGGTCAATGGGGCATTATCAATGGAGGGCGGTAGGACCAATGGCATTCCACAGGGATTGGTACTGGGTCCAGTCCTCTTCAACATATTCATCAGTGACATCACTGATGAACTGAAGGGGATGGTTTGCCTATTTGAAGACGATACAAAGCTCTGCAACAGGGTGGATACACTAGAGGGAGCATTAGGTATGGAAGCTAACCTAAGAGACTGGAAGAATGATCCAGAAATTGGCAGTTAAAATTTAATGCCAAGAGGTGTAAGGTAATGCACCTGTGGAAGCAGAACCCAGGAAAAAAGTACATACTAGAAGGGCATCAATTAGAGGAAACATAGATGGAAGGAGATCTGGCGTGATCATTACCAACAACTTAATGGTAGGAAAACAATGTGAAAAAGCAGTGCAGAAGGCGAGTGGTATCCTCAGATGCATAGGAAGGGGTACTATGAGCAGAAAGCAGGAAGTTATTATGCCCCTCTACAGATCCTTGGTGAGGCCACACCTCAAGCACTATGACTAGTTCTAGAGGCCTCGCCTAAAAGAGGACATCGACCTTCTGGAGATGGTGCAGAGAAGGGACACAAATATGGTGCAGGGGCTGCATTGTGAGCCATACAAGACAAGATTCAAAGAGCTGAATTTATTCTCTGGAACAGAGAAGAAACAGGGGACACATGATATAAACATTTAAGTACATCAAGGGCATTAACACAACTCAAAAGGAAAACCTCTTCCAGGAAAACAGGGTGGCACATGCAAAAGGGTACAACTTGCATCTGGTGGAGGCAAGTTTAAAAGCAACTCTAGAAAGTATTTTTTCACTGAGAGAGAGTGATAGACCCATGGAACAGCCTGCTACCAGAATTGGTGACATTGAAAACGGTAAGAGAATTCAAACTCACTTGGGACAGGCAAAGTGGGCAACACAGGAAACAATATAAATGGGGGGGGGTAGCCACCCTGGGCAGACTAGAGGGACCACATGGTCCCCATCTGCCAACACTTTTCTTATGTTCTTAAATACTTTGGTTTATCAATCCTACCTTGTAGGAAGTGGCACAACAGGTGCAGTTAGGGATATCTATTTAACAATCCTAACCTTCGATTGTCTGGAGTATTCAGCTTTGCCTGTGAACCCTAAAAGAAACAAAAATGAGGACAGAAAAGAACCAAGGTCCTTTCTGCCTGCTCAGTTTTCCTTCCTATTTCTCTTTGACCTGATTTCAAATAGGGCTTTAACTCTTAGTTCTATTACTCAATTCTGTACTGTATCCCTTTGTATTAAGCATTATGTATCTGAATGTAATTATTCCCTATGCTCTCCCTGTTCCCTCTCACCCCAGGTCACATCTGGAAACAAGCTTCCAGGGCTCTGTTTGCTTACTTGGTAAAATATGTTTTAAATTAATATATAAACAAACGAGCAAATAAATTATCCCAGTCAACCTCCCTTCATCATCTACTCCTCCACTCCTAACCCCCCTTCAGTATTACAAGCTGTATACATCTGTCGCACTCGACCTTAAACCTCATAGACCCCACTTCGACAGCCTTCTATGGCAATTTTTTCTATTGCTCCATCATCCTTTTGGTGAAGCATTTTCTAATGTTTCTCATACAGAAATAGATGAGTTTCCATATTGGTCCTTGTAAGAACAGATCCAGAAGCAAATGGTTTGATACCTTTTATTGGACCAACATAGATGTTACAAACAGAAAATAATGTCTAAGCTTTCGGACCACCTAAGTCCTTCCTCAGAGACTTATGACAATTGTTCAGAGAGTCACAATCTATTAACACCCAGATCATACATAAAAAAAAAAAAAAGAAAGAATTCTCATTGGTTAAAAGAACCCATTTCAACAAAATCAAATTTATATGGAAAGAATAGCCTCCCATTAGCTTGCAATTACCAAGAATCTTTTCAAGGTCAATCTATTAGATGAGCTAAATATTCTAGAAGGCAAAGCCTGTAACTGAAATTATTAATGAATGTGTGAGTTAGGAGAATACATTCAAAATTAAAAGCAAGATCTTAGATTTAATACCACAAATGTCCAAGTTAAAACTTGTTAGTATTGTATGATAAAAAACTGTACAACAGAAATATATGCATGGAACTATGAGGGAAATAAGAAAAATGTACCTTGTAGGAACAACTGTTTGAAACATTCATACAGAATTAAATTTATCTGGCGATATTTCCTAAACTGTACTCTCAACCAGTTACATAGAAACATAGAAACATAGAATTTGACAGCAGATAAGGACCGCTTGGCCCACCCAGTCTGCCCATTTCTCTGCCTACTGGGTAAGCTGCAGATCCTAGTTAACCAGCAGCCTACTTCTTCCTACCCCCACCCCCTAGAATTGCCTTATGACTGTCCCATGCATGCTTGAATTCCACCACTGTTTTTGACTCAACGACCTCCTCCAGAAGGCCGTTCCATGCATCCACAACCCTCTCTGTGAAAAAATACTTCCTTAAATTACCTCTGAGCCACCCCCATCTTCAAATTGTGCCCCCTTGTTCTTGCACACCTCTTTTTTTGAAAGATGCTACCCTCTTGGACTTTGTTGATTCCCTTGAGGTACTTGAAAGTTTCTATCATGTCCCCCCCTCTCCCTCCTTTCCTCGAGGCTATACATATTAAACTCCTTAAGTCTCTCTTCATATGTCTTCCAGTGCAGACCCTGCACCATTTTAGTTACACTCCATAAACATAAAAACCTACAATGTTGTAACAATATTTTTACAAGATAATATGAATTGTCAGTATTATAGCCAAATACAAAAATAAATAAAAAAATAAAATAAAAAAATCTCTCAAGGACCACCTAGAAAGTGAGTTCATGCATATTAAAATGTTCAAAGTTTAATAATGAGTTGGTATATAAACAATTAATTATATAAGTAGAGACAGTCTTAAGAATCTGTATAAAACCCCATGGAATAAAACTACCCCCCTTCCCGGAAAGATAACTCGAAAAGAAGTGTATATTCACTATGTATGTGAGCCAAGAGTCTTAACACCCTGTAGCATTGTTATGACATGTACCTGAGTATAAGCCTACCTAAATATGTAAGCACAACGCCAACCTCCCACACACACAGCACCCTCCCCACAAACAAACAAAACAAGAAAAACACCATTCTCCAACCCCCCCAAAAAAGACACAGTTATCTCCCCACCACACACACACCATGTTATTATGTTTCTCATAAATTTCTCTTTAACTTGCCTCCAACCATTCTCTCTTGTCACTGTGTCTCCATTCCTGGGGAACAGATCTACACTGTCAACTTTTTTATCCCCCCCCAGGAACTTCTAAGTTTCAGTCGTATTCCCCCTCTCCCTCTTGGCCTCCACTATATACTTGTTCAGGTCTGCAAGCCTTTCCTCATTTGATCTGCCCTGCTGAACCTGGATCATTTTGATGACATGTGCTGTACTGTCTCTGGCCTGCCACATCCTTCCAAAGGTGGGCACCAGAAACAATCAATATTCCAGGTGGGGCTATGTGCTATGGCTGTCTTAATGTAGTTTTTTAATAAATTCTTTATTTCTTAAGACACTTGCATTAAAACAGTATCTTTATCCCCCCCCCCCCCCATTTTTATCTGCTCCTTCTGTTTGCTTTTCTTTCACAGAGCATGACATTATACTGTTTAATGTGGGACTGAATATAATCACTTAGAGGATAATAAATTCAGTGGAAGGAAAAGAAGGAAGATGAGATAAAGTTTGAGACACAATACCCTTTTCATGCTGCTATCCTTACTAATAAACAATGAGAATATAGAAATAGAAACTTAATAACATATAAGCAGACTTGTCTCTGATTATTATATTTTAATATGTTTTCTTGGATCCTGAGAAATCTCTAAGTGAATTTCTGTGCACTGAGCCCTTAACAATAGAGTTACACAGTTAGAAAAGCATGACTTTTAATTAACTTGAGAATAACAAATGTAATCAATTTGGTGTGATTCTTTATTTCTCAAATGTGTAGCCCTACAGTATAAGCAGATCTTAACCCATTACACAGATTAAATATTTATTTATTATTTTATTTATTTAGTTGTTTAATAAATAAATAAATAAAAGATTAACTATAGTTCAACTGTATACTGCAAGTCTTGCAATTCCATGCTGGGGCTCTCATGAAATCAAATTACAAATCAATTTAGCTTTACCCTCAGGATTTTTGAAGTCACTAAAATCCCTTGATAGAAATAAATATATAATTATATATAGCAGGTAGTGCATTATTGTTTCTTTTCCACACCTAAGGTGTGTGATGTCCATAAGCCTTGAGAGTGAAACGCATGGGGATTATGTAGATAACACACACCAGAGTGTGGAAAAAAACATGAATAATCACTGGTTACCATGTTTATTTTTTTTATAATCATCACTTTTAAAATGAATTTTTCAAGTAATGGATAGATGAAAGGTGAAGATGAAGGTCAGGATTTTCAGATGGCATGATACAGATGAAGTATCTGGTGTTTAATGCAGGCTGAATCATGCCACCTATGTAAGAACCTATGAATGTTATTATGAAAGGCTTAAATGGATTTGTAGCAGTTGCCATGGTTTACATCAGGAAAATAAAGCATTTATTTGATGTATGCATCATTTATTGTGCTGCATGCATCATTTTTGGGGTGCACTGCATCAGATCTGGACACAGTACAAGGGCAGGCAAGAAATAAGGTAAATAATTCACTGAACTAACAGAGAAGCTGTAAGCAGATTTATTTTACAGCAGTAATTTTATAAATGTTTTAAAAGTTTGCATGTGTTGAATAGAGCATGTTGGAAAACTGTCACAAGATGAAGGGGATTTTAAACTCAACAGCTTAAACAGTTGAGAATAAATGTACAGGCATTAATGACTTGTCACAATAAGGTGGTACTTTTTTGCAACACAAAACAGAAACCTTCATGATACATGGCTATGATACCATACTCATGTATTACACAAGTTTTTTTCAGACTGAAATCCATGTATGATTAAAGCTAACCAGTAATGATAGTGTTGTAATTCACAGTTGTCTCATTTATTACAGCAATAATAGTATACTGATGGGGAGTACTCCATCCATATAGCTATTATAAACATTTTACTGCAAAGGAAATTTAAATAAAAAAAGATTTAGATGGCATTTTTAGAAAAGTTAAGTAAGCAATAAGACACAACAGGGTGTGGGTTGCTACACAATAACTGCACAGCCTGCTGCGTTGTGAAGCATGGGGCATTTATGCCAGGTGCCTTGAGCACATGAAAGTACAGTCATCACATAATAAGCCACACCCTGGAGTGTCTTATTACACTTACAGGCAAGGTAAAGCTATTTTATTTATATGGCACCCACTCTCAGGGGCTCTGGGTGTATCATAGTGTGTACAGCAAAAAGAATAAACTTGAATTAAAATCAATAAATAACACTAAATAAAATGGGCAAATCAAAAAAACAGTTTATGAAACAAAGCAGTCGGCTCTCTAAAAAATTAAAAACAAGTGTTTTCTAATATTAAAAAGTAAATAGTATTTGTTTATTGAATTTTGTTGACCTAGTATGCCCACTGAGACTAGAAGTCCCTTTTTCAGGGGCAACCAGTGGGAAGGGGATACAGATGGTAACCAACTGAAATTGAACCAGATTAAGCTGTTGGTGATATTTCTAGTGAATAATAGTAATAAGCATTTGTCAATACCAGATGTTTGCCACTGGTGTTTATGTTGTACTGGGTCAAGGTGAAGATCCCGAGCCATGCCGGAAGAGTAAGGGTTGGACCAAGGGAGGGGCAGGGGTAGTTATGGTTGGGCAACAACTGACAAACTGAAGGGAATTTAAAGAATAAAAAAATACTGTTTTTACCATTCTCTGCTTGGAGTGGGGGCTGGGCTTTCAGTGTAGAGGTTCCTCTGCAACAGTGCTGGTGTAGTCTGGTGTACTTGGATAACTTCAGAAAGGAATGTGGCTTCTATTCCCACCAGTCTGGTGTGAAAACACCATAAAACTAAACTGCAGGCTGTGGTAGAGCTGTGCTCCACATTAGGAATAATTGGAGCTCTCAGGGGCATATTTTTCTAACCTCTCCCCTTTTCTGTTTTAATAGTCTGCTGCAGTGGTGCCATTTTCCTATCCTATTTATTTCCTATTTTATGCCTTGATAGATTGGCCACCCAACTATGTAGTGTCCTCTCTCACTATTCTTTATCTCACAATTTTATGTTCTCCATGCGTGATACCTCAAGTTGAACATTTTGCTCTGTACAGGGTTTTGAGAGGTGTGTCATGGTGATCCAATGCAGAAGACTCTTCAAGGGGCTTGACCAACAATCGGCAAGCTTCATTATGATACTATTCAGGCATGAAAGTCCAAGGACTTCAAAACAATGTGCTGACAGACACATTCATAAATCAGCTCTTTCAGCAAGCACATCTAAGCTCATCATGTGCTCTTAGCCTGTTTGCCTGTACCTTTTCTCCTCAAGATTACAGCAATGGAAACTGAAACAGCTTGTTAAATATTGGTTGCCTATTAAACTGGAGATAATAAGTTTACCCCCTTCAAAATGCAACAACTTGCATGTTTAAATACTTAGCATTTAAACATTTTCTTGCTATTAGCTTCAGTTGGACAGGTATTCTCTTTCAAAAAAGATTCATACCTCATAAATGTTACCCTTTCCCAGCAGGGAATCTTCTAAGATTTACACTGTTTTTTTTAACCTCTTAAGACACTATCTGATAATCACTGTCTCAGACATAGTTTACTATAGCAGAAGGCATCTGTAAAGAACGGTATCTGGGCCGCCCGGTGGTGCTGAGTGTTGAGGCAATGGATGCCACACCTTGCACCATGCTGGCAATCCAGGTTCAGGAGCAAGCTCAGGCCACTGGGGGTTGGCTTGGGAAGGGTTGAGGATGAGGGTCTCAGGTGCTCTTTTCCCTGGGTAGTATGGGGTGGGATGTCCCTGCGTGCTGGTGACCTCCGGTGGAGGCCAGAGGCATTACAGCAGCTAAGACATGCACACATCTAGTGTGGACAATGCTGGCAGGGTTGCCGTGTGCCAGGTGTTGACATGCACCATGCAGGGAGGGAGTGGGAGGGCTCACCGAACAAGGTAAACCAACTGCGCCATGGGCAGGTGATGGCACCTGTCCCCCATGCCCTTCGCTGGGCCAACCCTGACTAGCCTTCCTGGTCCTCCATTCCCCAGACCTTCCCCTAGCCAGAGTCTGACTAATAGCGTGCCCATAAGGAGAGGGTGACCCACCCTGGGCGGGTCAAACTGGGGGTACTGGCTATGGGAGAGGGGGATGAAAGAGGAGGTTCAGTTCAGGAAGACTTCAGGCTGGGCAGGTAACGGGACTAGGTTGCCTGAGAGAGGCTCCATGCCACCACGACTGGAGGGGAAAAAGAGAAGTGAAACAAAAAAAGAGAGAACTGTTATCTTGTGTTATTAATTTTGCTCTGCCTTTTGGGAAAAAATATTTATGTTGAGCTACAGCACACACACACACACACACACACACACACACACACACACACACACACACACACACACACACACACACACACACCATCCTCATGGCCACAACATTTGAAATAAATACTGCAATCTAATATGTTATAAAACAATAAAGAAACTGTTTGTTTGTCAGTCTTGTATGGTTATGTGGAACACAGTGAAGTTCAGTTTACAGCAGATTTCCTTTAAATAATTCTTATCCTATATTTTGTATCTTGGATGGCACAGGGGGAATGTTACATCTCATTCTCATAGGGATCCTCATTTTACACATTGTTGCACTGTATTTATTCAGGACATCCAGGATTAGATGAAATATCTTGTTTTCAGTGGGTCATGATTTCACCATTTTTTTTTTTTTTGGAGTGGTTAATAAGTTTTATTGATTTGACTTATTAAGATGATACAAACATTAAAACCGTTGGATACATAGCAAATATCTTACAGACTGTTACATACAGTATGTCTGTAGAAGCAGAGAACGGAACATGTTGGCCAAATTAGTAACAAACTGAATATACTAGCCAGGTAAGCAGTAGGATAATACTCTGTGCCTGGATGTACAACACCAATCCAGCTGGAGATTAACTTTGAAAGTATTAGCAGTTGGTACATTGTATTATGGCTAACTCATACAAACATATCTTACCTGGCCCCATCCTGTTAGTTTCTGCAGTATTTAACAAAGCAACAGAAATTATGAGCAGTCCAGGGCTGCTGTCCTCTACTTTAAGCCTACAAAATACAAGAGATCACACACACAAAGCAAACAGGTCTTCATTGTCAGCGAAGATACTATCCTTTACTGATATTATACCATGTCATCCCAAGAGCAGGGTCCCCTATAACTCAGTAACAAACTCTCCAGCACTTGCCTCTAAATGCACTATGAGAGGAGACCATTATAGTAGCGTAGTTGTGCCTATTCAGCCAATTCCCTCCCTAGGTTTCAAAAACAAAAGGAAGGGAGTCCAGAGGGCAGTATATTTAAAGAGGGTATTGGTCACAGTATGTGATATTCTGGCCCAATTGGCAACTTGAGTCATGGAGGTAAGTACCTCCCCCAGGGAGGGGATTAACTGGGACCACCATTTACACAGTAGGAATCTTTTAACCTGCATACTCAGTGTCAGAAATAGTTTCAACTCAGAGAGACGAAGGTGAGGGGCTGGGGGCCAGAGTCCTCATAACAGCAACTCAGGAGACTGAGGCACAGTCTTCCTAAGTATTTTGGACCCCATTTCCCAGGTAGCCTACCATAGGGGCTGGATCAGCCTGCAGGACCGAAGTATATGGAACAGGTCACCAGGGAGTTCCTGACACCTCCAACACAGGTCAGACTGAGCCAGCTTTGCCTTGGCGAGGACTGCAGGAGTCCTGTACCAGGAGTAAATTATCTTGTTCTCTATTAATTGACTTCTGGTGCTGGTGTCAGGATATGCCCCATGAGCTAGTTTTAGATAAGACTTCCACTCCAGGTTCATAATAGGGGCATGCAGTGCTTTCTCCCATTTATGCTTGGATTGGGATGGTGCTCCGAATGGCCGCATATACCCGGCTTGACTGTCCTCTTTTTAGGGCCAACCATGACTCTACCTGGGAGATTTGTTGATCTTGTTGCTGCTTATGCCTGTACATAAGGATAGCACTTCTTATTTGAAGGAATCACCAGAAATCTTTGAGAGAGATCCCATAAGAGCTCCACAGGCCCTCAAAGGAATTAAGGGTATCTGTACCAGGAATTAACATATCTCAAAGCAATGAGATACCACCATATTCCCATGAGGGCCATGCAATAGGTTGTTTATTGATGGTAATCTCATTATTGCCCCATAGTGGGGTAAGTCTTAGATGAGATGGGGAGGTGCCCAACTTCTTCTGCACCATGGCCCAATATTCCAGAGAGGGACCTATAGTAGGATGAGAGTAAGTGCCCTTAGGGGATGTTTAAATAACAATAGTACCAAGTGAGTACACTGACATACCTCTCTCTCCATATCTGACCACTGGGGAGCATTGTGTTTAGGAAAAAGAAACCATTTTAATGTCTGAGCCAGCTGAAAGGCCCATTTATACCCCTCTAACCACTGAAGACTCTAGCCCCCTTCCAACCAATTAACTCTGAGCTTATTTCTACTGTACCTTGGTTTCTTACCCTCCCACAAAAGGGATCCCAGCAGGGAGTCTAACTTAGTAAACCAATAATGAGGTATTTTGAAAGGAATGTGGGACAGAAGATACATAATTTTTGGTGCTGTGACCATTTTAATTGCGGATATTTTACCTGCAAGCGACAGTCAAAGAGATTTCCATCTGTCCAGTTCTGTATGAATGGACATAAAAAGTGGTTTCATATTCAGGTCCCAGAGTTTATGCAAATTAGGAGAGATAGTAAAGCCCAAGTAGGTAATCCTTTTAGGGGGCCCATCGGAGCCCATGCTGAGTAACCATTTGAGAGGTACACTTAGAATTTAAAGGTAGGACCTCCATCTTGGCCTGGTTAATCTTGAGCCCTGAAAATGTAGAGAAATCTGATAAGGTGGACAGTAGGGGAGGGAGGGAGGTGACGATATTGGTTACAGGGTGCAACAGGTTGTCTGCATACATAAGAGTAAGGTATGCCCTTGTTCCCACCTGGACCTCGGAAATCAGAGGATTTTGCCTAATAGCAGCCACCAGGAGTTCTGCTGCCAATACAAAAAGTAATGGGGAAAGTGGGCAGCCATGATGGGTACCCCTACCCAGTATGAATGGGGGAGACATCATCGTATTGGTGAGTATCCATGGAGCTGGGGATGAATATATTGCCCCAATCCAGGCCCAAAACTCCACCCCCAAGTCCATAGTGCAAAGTACTTGTTGGACTTACTCCCACTCCACGGAGTCAAAGGCCTTTTCGAAATCTATTGCAATGGCAGCAGTGGGGGAAGATAATGTTTGGGCCTTATGGATTATTTTACCAATGATCTAATATGGTCCATGCTAAAGCGGCCCTTAACAAAGCCTACTTGGGATGGGTGGATCAAACTGGGAAGGAGAGGATTAAGTCTATTAGCTAGTATGCTAGCTAGCACCTTGCTATCAACATTCAATAGTGAAATAGGGTGGTAGCTGGATGCTTTAAGAGGGTCTTTACCTTTTTTAGGTAGGATAGTAATAGTTGCGTCCATAAGGGATGAAGGGAGAGACCCTGTTTGCAATGACTCAGTAAATACCTGTTGCAATACCGGAGAGATTATGGGATGCAACAGCTGCTACACTTCAATAGGGAAACCATCCCCTCCTGGGGCCTTTCTCTTTTTAAGGGAGAGGATGGTGTCTGCCACCTCCTGGGTTGAGATCTGGGCATCTAGGGCATTAGCCTGGGCTTCCGAGATTTTGGGGAGATATATTGACTCCAGAAATGTGCAGACCTCCTGGGGGTCTGGGGCTTTGGAGGATCTATATAATGAGGAGTAAAAATCCATCATTATTTGATTAATACCATGCGACGCGGTCTGGGTCCTACCCCCTGCATCCTCTAAAGCTGCTATATGCCTTTCGGCTTGCTGCTTTTTAAGATGGTATGCCAGAAGCTTACCCCCCTTTTCTCCCCCTTCCCAATATTTATGCTTGAGTCTAATGATCAAAATCTCTGCCTTTAGAGAGACCAGCTCATTCACTTGCATCTTCAGAGAGGTGACCTTGTGACCTGCTTCTGACCTTAGAAAAGGGACGCTAAGAGCCTTAAAAGCAAGCTCTGCTTCTTGGAGTTGTCATTCAAGCTCCCTCAAATGTTGTTTCCTCCTCTTTTGGTGCCTTCTTGCATACCCCATTATCACCCCTCTTAGAGTAGCTTTGAATGCTTTCCATGTGGTACCCGCAGAGGTATCGGCTGTGAGGTTATGCCAAAACAATTCTGTTGCTTCCTTTTGAAGCCAAGGGGGAAAGTCTGGGTCACGAAGTAAACACAGAAACATAGAATTTGATGGCAGATAAGGACCGCTTTTCCCACCCAGTCTGCCCAAGTAGCAATGGGTCCAGCCTCCATGCCAGAGACTTAGGGAGAGGGGGCCCCATGTGAAGGCAAGATGCACAGGAGCATGATCCGAGATAACTAAGGGATGAATAAGGGTATTAACAGTGTTACTAGTAATAGTAGGAGAGGTGAGCCAGAAGTCTGTTCTACTTAGAGAACTATGTACTGGGGAATGAAAAGTGTAGTACTGCTGGGAGGGGTGAAATATTCTCCAGATGTCCGTAAGGGCCAACTCTTGTTGTAATTGAGCCACTACCATTACAGCCCTGGAGTGGGGCTCAGTATTGGAGAAGGGGATCTATCCAGGAAAGGGTCCAGAGTAAGATTAAAATTGCCCCCTAATAAAATGGGGTGTCTTTTGGAGCTATGGATCCCAGCACCTGGGCCAACTTGTGAAAGAGGGAGGGTGAGTCCTCATTTGGAGCATATATGTTACCCAGGATCAGAGGGCCCTTCCCAGTATCCATGAGTACCACCACCCATCTACCCTCAGAGTCTCTCACTTGTCTGCATTTTCCATTGTAGTTGCTTGAGAAGCAGAATCGCCACTCCTCTCTTTCTAGAGGAGGCCGAGGCATGTATGACCTGACCTACCCACTCCCTCTTCAGTCTCTCAGGATCCCCCCAAGTAAGTTTGGTTTCCTGCAGGAAGGCGACCCTCGCTCCCAGTCTGTTAAGGTGGCCCAAAACTTGCTTCCTCTTGTTTGGGGTGTTAAGCCCTCTGACGTTCCATGTCAGACTAGTGATATCACCTCTTAGTAATAGGGAGCAAATATTTAATTAAGAGATATATCAAGAACAACCAGCAGATGGGGGTGAGGGCAGCCCAACCAGAAGAGGCAAATTTCTATAGTGCTCTACCAGATATGGAGAGTGAGTAAAGCCCATATACCCTACTCCTACCAGATGACCTTATACTAACAAATAATGAAACATCTGTGTGTGTCTCTTGTGAAACAAACATACATAAACACATTAGCAAACTATATACATTGGCACAGTGTACCATGCAATTTGGGGATATAGAGGCGTCTCTTCAGCAGCAGAGCCCTGTTGTAGGCCAGCCCCTATTCTCAGGGCATTATCAGGTGGTATCCATCCTTCCTTAGCACTACGGTGAGTGCAGGGGGGGAGGCTCCCCCCGAAAGAATCGAGCAACTCGATAAGAAGGTTGGACCATGTGGCTCATTGCAACCCCAGAGGGTTGAGAGAGCTGCTCCAGCAGTGTAGCTCAGAAGCTGGGGTAGTTAAAGTGGGACTACACAACTCTTCTAATGTGGTGGGGGTTTGCAGGAAAGAAAGTGGGGGAGAACTTCCCACTATTTCGGCGAGCCTAGGGTTATTGCTGATGGGTGTCGATGTGTTCTCACAACAAAAATCTTGGTGAGGTCAGGCTCGACACACCTATGAAGAGTGTACTGTAAGCCACCCAATGCGGGGGCTGGGAGACCTCCCATTGATAGAAAAAAATAATAAAAAAAAAACAAACTAGAGGGGCACAGGCCTGTGCCATTCACCACTTAGGGCCTCATGTAAAACACATCCTGGCTACCCATTCAACGCAACGGTTTACGCATGCCGACAAATACTTTCATATTATATGACACAGCTTCCCAACGGACCTCAACCCCCCACACACACACAAGTAGACGAGGTAGAAGCCACAAAAGTTCTGCTGTTTAATCAGATGGTACAAAAAAAGGCTTTCTTTGCCATCTAGACGTGCCTGGACCTTTGATCAGGACGTCCACTGAGAGCTTGTTGGTAGGCCTTGTTGAATCCCTCCCAGTATAGGAGTGAGGCATCTTCTCTGCCATATGGCAGTGCAAATCGGGGGTCAAGGTTGGGGTGAAGAGGGGCTCGAAAGCTCCCTTACATGGGTAACACAGAGAAAGGGTAGCAGATGGGTCAGCCAAGGAGATTGTCCACTGACGATCAATTCAGACACCCCAAACTCGCCCCATACCTACAACTCCCCAGGGGATTAAAAGAACAGGAATAGAAAGAAAGTAGAAGGATGACTAATCTGACCACGCAGGAGGTTTTTCTCTGATTGATTGCCCTGGAGATGTAAAGTGCTCAGGATGGTCCACACTGAAGATAAGATCTTCGCTGGTAGAGGAGGCCTCCCTTGTAGCCTTTGGTGGATGCTGTCCTCCACTATCTGTAGCTCTGTTCTGCAGCTGGTGAGGAGTTGCTGATGGGGACAGGTAGCTGGGCTGCAACATAGGAGTAGGCCTGCCTTCCACAGTCGAATCCACGATGCCTGGGTGTTGATCCGGAGAGCTGAGGCATATAGCTTCATATCTATTTGCGGTGTGGTAGGCCTGTAAAGGATCTGGAGCTACAGTTTCCATGCTTGCGGCCTCCTCTGTTTCGTCTTGTCCTCTCTCTGAGGGATGCTCCCGGCAGCCGTGTTTCTTTGAGGATTGCCTCTTTCAGTGTGCTTTTGGGGGGAGTCCCCAGTGTTGCTCCTCGAGGTCTTGCCAAACTGCCGGCCTGCTCATCGATGGAGAGGAGTGGCACTCCAACCCGTCAGTAGCAGTTTTTGCCGAAGGGGCTCCTGGGGTAATGGTGGTGAATTCTTGTGGCCAGTTGCGATGTAAAAAAATCTGAGTGCATCAAGAGATTCAGAACTGTTCGGGACCCCATTATGCATAACGCTCATCATGGCTGGGTAACGCAAGGAGAAGGACAGTCCAATACTGTGAATTTTATGCCTTGCCTCAGAGTATGCTCGGCATTTGTTCGACAGATCCTTAGAAGTCCTGAAAGATGTGGATCCAATTCGATCTCCACATTACATGCTGTAACTAACTAGCTCTAACTAGGACCTTATTTTGTCCCTAAAATCAATAAATCGGACTATGATAAGTCATGGTCTGTCCTGGGTCTGAGACAAGGGGGCTAACGTACGATGTGCACGTTCCACCTGGAGCGGTATCAATGGGTCCAACTGCAGCATTTCAGCGATGGCTAATTTAAGAAATCCCTCTGTATCTTTGCCTTCTACATGTTCAGGGAAGCCCAGGAAGTGAAGATTATTACGGCGACCTCAGTTCTCGAGGTCATCCATCTTACTGCGCAGCATCTGTATGGTCCGTTGTTGATCTCTTAATTCTGCCCTTAAGTCCTGAACATGTCCCTCTGTCACTGAGACCCGCTGTTCGGTATGCAGCATCCTGGCTTCTAAATTTTGAAGCACTTGGGTATTTTGATTAGTTGCCACAGTGACTTGTGCCATCTGGGCTATAAGTTGGCCCAACATCACCTCAACTTGAGGTTACTCCCAGGTTTGTAGCAAGCGGCCTTTAGCCATATTTTCAGGCCTACCTCATCCAGGAGGCTCTTCAGTAAAATAGCATATTCCACACAGCAAATGAAGGCTTTTTGTATCAATGAAGCTAAATCAGTGTAGCTTGAGTATTACCCCACAAGTTACAGTAGAGTGAGGATATAATACCAGCTGGTAGAAAAAGGATTCTAAAGGATATTTCCCTCTGGGTTGTGGAGCTGATCTTTAAGCTGACATCCTATTTAGCACCCCTAGTGGCCATCATTTCACCATTTTTTAATGTATTTATTCAGGGTAGCCTAGTCCAGATGTGAAATATTGTTTTTGGCGTGTTCTGATTTTACGCAGTGCAGCATACTATTGTGTAGAGGTACAGCCCCACTGAAAATAAGATGCCACGTCTTCTGTGAACTATCCAGGCTAAATATATAGCAATCAGCATGCATATTCTAGGAAAACACATTGTAAAAATGTACAAAAGGAAGATCACATTGAAACCTCTCAGCAGATCAGCATTGTGTAAATTCATTAGAAATAATGAGTAAAAGCATGACCTCACTGTAAGTGATATTTTACAGGATATGCTTATTGAGATTCAATATGTCATATACTGAATCTCAACTAGCATATCCTGAAAATTCCGTATTTAAATTGGTTTAAAAGCTTTACCCAAATGAAATAAATATTTTAAATATCGACTTTGCTAGTCTTTCCTCATAGGTTTTATCCCATATTCCCTGTGCCATTGTAGTTGTCCTCCACTGCACCACCTCCACCTTGTCTTTGTTTTTTCTCAGATGGGGCCTCCAGAACTGTATGCAGTATTCCAGGTGCAATCTCATTAGTGTCTTATACAGGGGCAAGATGACCTTCCTCTTTATACTAATGATACTCCTCCCCGTGCATCAAAGCATCTGGCTAGCCTTTCCAGCCACCTTATCACACTGCCTAGTTTCTCTTAGGTCCTGCGAGATAACTCCCAAGTTCCTCTCCTGCTTTGTGACTGTCAGTGCCTCCCCACGTAGTTTGTACTTTGCCCCTGGATTCTTGTGCCCTATCTGCATGACCCTTCACTTCTTTGCATTGAATCCCAGCTGCCATTCTTCGGACCATTTCTTCAGGTTTTTGTTTTGTGTTTATGCCCCCATTTTCCCCTAACTCCCTGTGCCGCAACTGTGCATTCACCTGTTGAGGCACGTGCATGCTGTGGTTCTGCAGAGCCTACCCTCTGCTTGCCACCTTTCTGCCTGTGCTACCCTCAGGCCTCCACCTGGAGCAGTTGGACTGCAGGGGGTGACAAAGTCCCTTCCCGGGAAAGGAGAGCTGCCTTGTAGCTACTCAATCCTCCTCCTCCTTTCCTCCCTCCACCTAGCCGGCTTTCGATGACCAGGGTTTGCTCCCGAATCTGGGTTGCCGGCGTAACATGAGGTGTGGCATCCAGTGGCTCAACCCTCAGCACCACTGGGATGTCTCTCCAGTTTTTTAAGGTCTTCCATCATTATTTCAACACGCCACCTTGCTGGCACTGATTGGTCCCCACTACTAAATACCCCTGATGTTGACAAGGCACTAGCCTTCTTTGTCCATACCTTTAACCTTGCCTGTGACATGTACGCCCCATTCACCCCACTTAGATCTAAATTAAGGCACACCCCCTGGATTACCCCTACCTTACGCTCACTTCTCAAGCAGCGTGACAACCTGTGGTACCTGGCCATTGAAACTGGCCGCCCTGCTGACAGACTGGCCTACGAGGCTGCCCGGAATAAATGTAACATGGGCTGTCCAAGAAAGCTAAGTCAGAATATTACAACTCTACTCTTACCTCCTCCTGGGCAACCCTAGATCCTTCTGGGATAATATCAAGCAGCTTAATGGGGCACACGCTCACTCCCCCTGCACATCTTAACATTGACGGGTCTCCTGCACTGACCCTAATGCGATTGCCACTCACCTCAACGCCTTCACTGACCTTAGTGCAGTGCTCCCAGCAATTTCTTCAATCCCCTTCCCCTTGTCTGCTCCTCTCATCCCCACCCCCTTTTCTACCTTCGCTACTGTGTCCACCCAGGAGGTTAGGCCCCATTTACAAAAGCCCTAAAGGCAACTCAATCGGCAATGACTCCTTGATCCCTGTCTCCTACGCCAGGTCCTGGATCAGGTCATCTCTCCCATCACTTGCCTCTTTAATAAATCCTCTGCCTTGGGCAATTCCCGCCATCTGGAGGGTCGCTACTGTTACCCTCTTCACGGAAGGCGGACAGATCACCGCAGGTAACATCACCGACCACTTTCATCCCCCTAAAGCTTTGGAGAAAATAGTTGCCAGTCAAATCTCCTTTACCTTACAAAATATAGAGGTCCTTTGTCCTGAACAGCATGGTTTCAGAACTGGCCATAGCACCAATACTGCTCTCTGGGTTTGCTAACTTCCTCCATAAGTCTCTTGATGCCGGCGCCTGCTGTGCAGGGTGTTATAGACCCATCGAAAGCCTTTGATACCATCTCTCACCCGCTTCTATTAGCCACACTTGCCAGTGTGGCTTTCTCCGGTCCTGTCTCCTGGTGCGCAAGCCACTTGCACAACCACTCCCAATGTGTGCGGTTGGTGGCACCATCCCCTACCTGCCAAATTCCGCCTGGTGTTCTCTAGGCCCATTCTTGGGCCTCACTCTTCTCTCTCTTCTCAACAACCTGCCTAAAGCTTGCGCTTGAAAATCCTTCTCACGCAGATGACGCTGTGCTCTTTGCCTCTGGCAGTAACCCCTGTCTTACTCCAAAACTCCCTACAGCTGCCTTCACCTCAGCTGAAAGCTGGTTCTCTGACCACCGCCTTGTCATCAACCTGAAGAAAACTAAATCTATGCTTTTGCCCACCCCCAAAAAGTCTAGTAACTTCCTCTCTGTTCTCTCCGCACAGGATCACCCCTTGAACTTGTGCACTCTTATAAATACCTTGGCCTAATCTTCGATCTTCCTCTCCTTTCATAACATATCTCTGCACTGACCTCAGCCTCAATGCCTCGGCTTGGTATCCTCTACCGGCATAAAATGCCTCCCCACTAACTCTCTTAGCTTGGCAGTCACCTCTTCTGTGCTTTCGCTTAGTTGACTACGGCCTCCCTGTTTATGGCGAGCTGACCCTGACAGCCCTTCAAAAGGTTCGACTTTACACTTAACAAAGCTTGTAGACTTATCATCAGTGCCCCTAGACTCACCCATACTTGTCAATTGTACCTTGGCTTCCTACTCAACCTCGATGAGCTGCCCTGTTCTTAACTTGCCAAGTTACCTTCAAAGCCCTCCATGGTCTATCCCCACCTGGCCTTGCCGACTCTATTCGTTGTTCCAACCCCACTGTCCACACCCGGGCTTCCAGCAAAACTGCACTAGTTATCCCTAGGTACGACCTCCCAGGGCCAAAGGGCGCTCTTCTATAGAGCCCTCCTGTACAACCTCTACCTGCTGGTATCTCAATGCCCTCACTCGCCAGCTTCAAAACTATCTAAAACCACTTGCTCGTCTCACACCCTGTCACTGCCCCTGACCCCCGCTGTCTGCCCATGTATAAAAAAAAAAAAAAAAAAAAAAAAAAAAAGTCTGAACCGACAATGGTGTTTTGGTAACTCATTCGCCTGCAATTGTGACACTTGCCTATTGTTCATTTCTGTTGCTGACTGTCTCACCTCTGCCTGCTACTTGCCTTGTCTTTTTTACTGTACATTATTTTGGATTCCCTCATGTATGTATGTTGTGTCTGCCTTCGACGAGGTACCTTTGTAAATGAGCCTCTGGCTCAAAGGTTTTTTAAACTGATGTTAAAATAAATAAATAAATAAAATGTCCACCCTATTGCATACCTTTTTATCATCAGTGAAGAGAAATGCCTTCCCCTCCAATCCCTCTGCAATGTCCCCAACAAAGACATTGAAGAGGCCCAGCCCCAACCCCTGCGGCACCCTGATCACCTCTCCCTCTCCAGAGTACTCTCTGTTTACCACAAGCCTCTGACTCCTGCCATTCAGGCAGTTCTCCACCCACAGAACTTTTTTAGGATCCACCCCTAGGCTGTACAGTTTGTTAATCAGCCTTCTATGGGGAACAGTGTCAAAGGCCTTTCTGAAGTCCAGATATGCCACTTCCACTGCACCTCCCTGGTCCTTCTTTAGTTACCCAGTCATGCAGTAGATTAGTACAATGAGTTAGTGCAAAACACAGTGCTTATCCAAAATACAGCAAAGGTTAGGCTTATATGTATAAGTAAGTAAATACCATATAGTGACTCCACCATCCTTCACATAGACGCAATCCCACTGACATTGCTGATATGTCCCGACAATGATCTGCAACATACTGACACCAACCGCCACATTTAACTGTATCAACTGTCTGTGTGAGGGTGTGTGTATATGTGTGGCAATGCTCTGTGTGTGCAGACAGTGCACTGCTATGTTATATTGTAATATTTATGCAAATATGTGTATTTGTATTAGTGTGTGTGTATCACAACTACTTATAAAGTGCAGTTAGGATGCTCTTCGGTTAGTGCAAAAAGTGCTAGTCTACATTTCCCCACTATCTAGATCAGTTTCAGCCTTCTGCATGTCACTGCTTATTTAACTGAGGTGTCTAATTGCAACTTCCCACCCTCTGATGTCCATCAGAGCCTGAAAAGGAGAAAATGATCCCTTAATGTCTTTTCTTTTAATCTGTAAACATGTGTGTAGATGGTGCACTGCTACGTTATGCTCATTGGAATATATATGCAGATATGTGTATGTGTATTAGTCAATATGTGTGTATCACAGCAATTAGAAAGTGAAGTTAAGTGGCTCAGTGGTTAGTGTAAAAATTGCTAGTCTACATTCCCCCACTATGTAGATCAGTTTCAGCCTTATGTATGTCATTTCTTATTTAAATGAGTCTGTTGCTGCCCCACTGTAACTGCCCCCCA
This sequence comes from Neoceratodus forsteri, assembly GCA_016271365.2. Classification (NCBI taxonomy): domain Eukaryota; kingdom Metazoa; phylum Chordata; order Ceratodontiformes; family Ceratodontidae; genus Neoceratodus; species Neoceratodus forsteri. The sequence continues at coordinate 722,315,533 of CM057454.1, forward strand.
TGCCCAGCCCTTCCCAAGCCCAGCCCATATTAGTCTTCTGACACAGGGATCTGCTCCTAGACCTAGTACAACATCAATACCAGTGGTGAACATCTGGCATTGACAAAAGCTTGTTTTTCTTTTCTGTCCATATGTGGTGCTAAAATGCCTGCCGTGCTGAATAAAATGCTTGATATGCATATGAATAAGAAAAACTGGTTAAGAAACTGCTTATAATGCTTTAGCAATCATAAACTGCCAAGCATGTTTGCTGGCTGTTGCTATAAAGTGCAGAGGGTACTTTGTAAAGAGTTTAGGTCTAAAATCCTGATTCTAAGAAGCCTGCAGTGCATGAATTCAGGACAGAAGCAGTCTAGCTGGAAGAAGGCTGGAACTAATTGAAAAGAATGTGCATGGAAAAAGATAAGCCATTATATGACACAGACATTAACCTTTTCCTGCTCTGACACAAAGAGGAAGATAAGACCAGCTGTGCTTGCTGAAACAGCTGATTTATGAATGTGTCTGTTGGCACAATGTTTTGAAGTCCACACACTTTATGCCTGAAAAGTGTCATTGCAGATTATTGGTCAAGCCCCTTGTAAACTCTTGCATTGGATCACTGTGACACACTTCTCAAAGCCCTCTACTACAGCAAAATGCTTAGGCTGTCAGCAAGCATAAAAAGTAATCCCTCCCTACCTGTCAATTATCTCTCTCTCTCTCCTCACATTCAGTAGATGGACTATTTGTTTTTTTCTGTAATACAGGAATTTAAACATTTGCAGAATTCCTTTGGTTGAATGTTCACTTTCTCTTGCACAACAGAAGGCCTCATATTGAGCCACAGTCTCAGTTTTTTTCAGTGGCAGTATAAACAGCAGAGATTCCCCTAGTAAACAGTAAGGATGGGGGGGGGGGTTCATGCTCAGCAAAGGAGTGCCAGAAAACAAAACAATGAGTAACGTTTTAGTTATTTTATTTATTTTTGTTTGTGTATGTTTGTATGGAAGGAATTAGGAAGGGTAAAGCATTTTAAAACGACATAAATTATTTTTGATTTTAGGGAGTTTTATTATCAGGGCTTAGTTGAAGTTTGTTAGTGTGTAATGGTGGCAGTCATGCATGTGATGGCAATCAGAAATTGTTCTGAGTGGCACTGATAATTAGATTTTGCTGTGTCCTGGTTGCTAAAGGAAGTTTAAAATGAGTGCTTGTTCTGGAAACATATGGCTTTTGAATCCTTGTGACCAATCAGGATGCAGGACATTCCCTAGCCATTTTATTAAATGAACTTCTGGCTGCCATTTTTCTCGTTCAGGGTGGTGACATAATTTTGACAGTAAATAGCAGTTTGTGGGTGTTAGCCAATCAGCACGCAGGGATTAGCAGTCTGTCCCATTACTGAATTTTTGTATGGTTATTCTTGAAACGCCTTAAAAAAAAATGTCATCAGATTTGATTATACAATTCTGAACTTTGTCAGGGCTTAGCAACCCCAGTGATCCAAAAGAAATGTACTAATGAGTCTAATCATTGTTTTATGGACATTGTCAGTGTTTATGTTTTGCTTTCCTCTAGCACCCACCTGGACATGAGTTGCTTGCAGCTTAGTGTGTCCTTTCCTGTATGAAAAACGTAAAAACGTAAAAAAAAATAAAATAAGTAAAATGTGTCGATTGTTACCACCTTTTAATGATTCCAACAAGTTTGTAAAGAGCAGTTGGTGACTCCTAAGATGATGTTACAATATCCACATAGAGCATAACTAGTGTGTTATTTAAATTCTGTTTGCCATAACTTCCCACAGTATGTGGTATCTCACTTCCCTGAACCCCTGAATGTGCTGACCTGTGTGTTTGTTTCTTCCTGCAGCTATTTTGGACGACAGTGATGACTCCTCTGAAAATGAAGAAGTAGCCATGGTAAAGCAATATTTTTATCTTTATTTCTCTGTGCTCTTGAGGTTTTAGTTTCATAGCCCTGAGAACACTGCCTAGCATTGCAGCTTCTACTTTTGCTTAAAGTGAATATGAACCATGCAGTTAACATTTTTATGTTTGATTGCAGAATGCAAATCAAACATATTGGTTTAGCTTCAGAGGAAAAAAGCAGGCTGTAGAGGTATGTGAGGCTGTGAGACACAAAGGTGGCTGCAAATGAGACTGCAGCCAATGGTGTTTAATGCAGGTTGTGAATAAAAAGCACACTTTACAGAGCACTTTCGCCAACTGCAGTGCAAGGGCTGACTTTTGCCATTTTGGTCTTGCTGTGCAGCCAATGCCACCTGTCTGACTCTCTCTTCTCTTTCTCCCATACCACTTCTTTTAAAAAATGTCTTGGAGCATTGCCTGCTATGTTCCAGGGAAAAACTAGCTTTCTGTACCCCTTAAAGTCCACCAATTGGGTGCTCAGCCCCACCATTGGAAGATTTCTGACCCCTCCAAGTATGGCAGTTGGGTGTCTAGCCCTGCCACTGGTAAAGGTTTCTTCCCCCCCTCCATATCTGGGTTTGGGAGCCCAACCTCACTGTGGGTGAAGATTTCTGCCCCCTTCCACATCCAGTGGTTGGGTGCCCAGCTTTGCTGCCAGTATAGATTTCTACACCCTCAAGTTCAACAGCCTGAAGCCAGGCCCACCATGGGTACAGATTTCTGCTTCCACTCAATGTCCGACAGTCAGAGACCCAGCCCCAAAGCTGGTAAATATCTCCACCCCCCTAGTTTGGCAGTTAGGTGCCCATCCCTGCCACTTATAAATATTTCTGCTAAGTAACCCTGAAGTCTGTGACCTATTCCTCTTCCCTGCATTGTTAATCAGACACCTTTTTCCACAGTCAGTGCACCATACCACCCACATTCCCTCCATCCACCTCTGTTCCTTGTGACTCCTCTTATCCTTGATGCCAGATCCTTATGGTCCCTTGATGCGCAGTTGTCCATTCACATATTGGGACTGTGTAGTACAGTATGGTCTGCATGCCCATTGGCCATTGCTGTGGACCAATGGGCATTCAGCTGTACTGTATGCTGTCAGTTGGCGGGTGGCCGGGTGGCTTGCAGGTGGGGAGCTGCCACCCGCTGCTGACCGGGGGAGAGTGGGGTGGTGGGTCTCAGTGGGTGGGTGAGGAGGGGGGGTACCTCTGGACCACCAGGGTATTTTCATTTACTAAGCCCACGATCGGGCTTGGGAGTTGGTCCACTGGACCACCAGGGATATATTTATTTATTATGGGTCCATGATCGGGCAGGATTCGGTCCACTGGATCAACAGGGAGTTATTTATTTATTATACACCCATGATCGGGCAGGATTCATTCCATTGGACCACCAGGGGATAATATTACTATTACATAGCTTGGGATCAGGCTGGGGAGCAGGTCCACTGGACCACCAGGGATAATGCTTTTATTACAAAGTCCACGATTGGGCTGGAGAAGGTCCACTGGACCACCAGGGATGACAGTATTTTTTTACAATGCCCACGAATGGGCGTTGGGGTGCTTTGCCGCTGAGAGGCAGGGGGCGTCGGTCCACAACAGCTGCAGCCTGGCAGGGCGCCAGTCGCAAGTCACCGGGAATTGGTGCACCTGCATGCAAATGGGGCCATAATGAGATGAAAATGGCCCCATTTGCACCTTGCATGCATAATGGACCCATTTTCATACCCACCACTGAATATTGCGGTTCCTGTGCCTAGCGCAACCGTACTTGCGCTGACGTATCCCCCTGCTCCTCACTTGCCACTTGCACTGGCGCAGTGCCACTGCGCCATACGCAATGCAGGTGGCCACTGTGCCATATTCAACAGTGCTGAGCCATGGCACAGCACCATTGAATATCGCCCAGGTCACGCCCTGGCACATCACAGTTGCGCTGCGCCCAGGCTTGCGCCACAGCCTGGCATGGTCTGAATATCCCAGCCACAAGGTTTTGGTAAGATCACAATATAAGTTTAAATACCAGTCACGAAATCTGCAAATGTAAAATGTAATGTTTAAGGATGAATGACGCTTTGTAAGAATTGTGCAAGGAAGATTGCTCTACTCTGTATGCTGTACATACAAGTAAGAAAGTATGTCTTTGTAGTGCTTGTAAAAATCTTCACATATAATCTGAGCTGTAAAAAGGTGCATACACCTCTATAAAATTGTTTTACAAATGTAAAAATCTACTACCTAGGTACTATTCAGCTACTATTACACAAATCTTTCTTAGATTTTTCCTTCCTGAAGAAACTTGTACGGCAGCCAAGTCTTAATGCCTTACAGTTTATATACCCTTGTTTCTTATTCATAACTTGAATTCATATCCCTAACTACATTCCAATTAGTCATGGTAATGCTTATCATGTCACAAGTAGTGTACAGTATTATGACCTCAGGTATATGTTAATACTGATGTGCAGACAACTTTAAGAGTAAAGATGGGTGAACTGGCTTTGGTGGAGTTCCGACCCCCCCCTGAACTGGGTTGACTCAGTTCTGACCAGGAAAACCAAGTCTTTTATGGCTCGACCCCAAATGCCGAGCTGGCCCAGTTCAGAAGTGCAGTATGGTCCAGAATAACACTCTCACCACCAGTACTACATGGAAAAGGCATGGCAGAGTGAAGAAATGTGCAACAAAAAAGTGTTTCTTTTTCCCCTGATCTCTGCTGAAGACTCCCAAAGTCTTTGGATCATCACATGACCAACAAAGGTAAACACTCGTGATCCTGGGCCACTGAAAGGAGCCAACCAATGAGGGTCTTTGCTCTGTGATTGAATCATGTTCTAGCCAATCCTCTGTGTCAGCCACCACAGCACATCACTAGGAAACCAAGTATGGAGTGCATTTGGGGTTTTTCATTCAATGGAGACAGTTGTGTGTGTGTGTGTGTGTGTGTGTGTGTGTGTGTGTGTGTGTATGTATTTAAAAAAACATTGTGAATCTTTTTGTTACAGAGGGAGAGGGGGAGAGAGGGGCCGTAGAGACTGAGAGACCAACACATTCAGCAGCAGAGTGCAGAAGTTGCAGCAGATTGCAGAGTACTCTTAATGAAAAACATTTTTTTCCTTTAGAAAGAGACAGTAGAGAGACCAATGAATTCAACAGTAGAGTGTAGAGTAGACAGCAGCAGAGTGAAGACATTGCAGACTCCACAGTAAAAAAACCAAAACCCCACCCATTTTTGTTAGAGAGAGAGAGTAGAGAGAAAGAGAGTGAGAGACCAACAAATTCAACAAGACAACAGCAGAGTGCAGAAAATAGAATAAAAAAAATATTAAGGGGAGCAGAGTCAGATAGTACAGGAGGACTCTGTTTGAATGTTGTAGTGCTTCAGTACTTTTGAGGGGGTGTGCTTATAGTGCTGTACAGATGTTGAAGGGGATTGTCATCCACGTCAGACTCTGTGTTGCCCATCTCTGTGCTCTCCTGCAAGGTCATATTGCCCTAGATTCTGTGTTGCCCAGCTCTGTGCCTGAACTTCTACTAGATCACAATGCCATACAGATTGTGAAGGTGGGGGGGGGTCACATTTCAGACTCTGTGTTGCCCATCTCTGTGCCTGAACTACTAGGTCATACAGTGCCTCATGTATTTGGGGGGGGCACATCTCAGACTCTATGTTGCCCATCTCTGTGCCTGAACTACTACTAGGTCATAGTGCCATGCAGACTGTGAAGGGGGGATGTCATGTCTCAGACTCTGTGTTGCCATCTCTGTGCCTGAACTACTACTAGATCATATAGTGCCTCACGTATTTATAGAGAGTGGTGTCATGTCTCAGACTCTGTGTTACCCATCCCTTATAGGGATCTGCCCCTAGGGGCATCAGTCCAAATTTATACCCTTCTAGACCCAAGGATCCAGTTCATCTCTATTATGGGTGCAGGATATTTTGTATGGTCAGAAGAGGTACACATATCTCGCTCCATTACCCACCTATAAAATGGTACAGTAGATATTGACCATCACATCCCCTTGGTGGATGGTGGAGAATTCCTGCAGGAGATAGCAGACTTCATCATCGACATGGTGTTGCGGTCCCCCAGATTGATAATTCTGGGGGACTTCAATGCCTGGGTCGATGATGAACTCTTGCATTTTGGTCAAAATCTCCTCCAGTTGATGACGTCACTGGGCCTAACACAGGTAGTTACCTCCTTAACCCATATAAAGGGTCATTCATTGGATCTGATCTTTCTTTTGGGTATGGAGATGGCTGATTTGAGGGTGGAACCAGTCAGCTGGTCTGACCATCACACCATAAGGTTCAGCTTCAGGGCTCCCCCTAATAGGTCTGCCCCTATGGAGATAGTTCAGTACCACCCTTTAAGGGGTATTATTCCCAGTGACCTAATGGCGGTACTGGATCTATTGAGCTTGTCTGGTGAATACATGAGTCCAGATGATCTCGTGTTAGCCTATAATAAGGCTGTGGGAGATGCTCTGGACAAGATTGCTCCTGTTCATGTTCGGCCTCTCACCCTTCGTTCAAAGAGCCCTTGGTTTGATGGCTCCTTGAAGAAGTTAAGGAGAGTTGGCCGAAGGTTCGAGAGAGCCTGGTGGAGGTCCGGCAGTGATGATGACAGGCTTAGGTTGATGGCACATTATGATGGCTATCAATCAGAAATCACCCGTAAGAAGGCAGAATTCCTGTCCAGGGAGATTTCTGCTGCACAGAATCGACTGGCTCAGCTTTTCCAGACCATTGACAGATTGTGCAATCCAATCTGTCTCCAGCCCAGAGAAGCTTTTTCTTAGCTAAGATGCGAGGAGTTCGCTCGATTTTTTTGCAGATAAGGTTGCCAGCATCAGGTCTGGCATCGGTCCGACCTCTCCTTTGAGGGATTGCAGTGGTCAACGGGAAGTGTTATGCACCCGGTCTGTCTGGTCAGATTTTCACTGGCTGGAGTTCACTGACATTGTGATGATCATCCAAACACTGCGACCAACCAGTTGTAGTTTGGGTCCGGGTCCTACATCCCTTTTAGTAGGATGTGTAGAAGTTATCTGCCTGATCCTTGCTGACATTGTCTGGAAATCCTTGGAGAAGGGGGTCTTTCCTGACCCTCTCAAGGAGGTGGTAGTTCGACCATCCTTAAAAAACCCTCCTTGGATCCAGATTGTCTAGCTAACTACCAGCCTATCTCTAACCTGCCTTTTGTTGGTAAGGTTATTGAAAAGGCAGTTGCGTTACAATTGGATGATCATCTTACAACTCACAGTGTTTATGATACTCTCCAATCTGGTTTTAGGAAGAAGCACAGCACGGAGACTGCTCTTGTCCGGGTGTTGAATGATCTCCTAATGGCTAGAGATCGAAAGGCACATACCATTCTGGTCCTTCGCGATATCTCTGCAGCATTTGACACTGTAGACCATGGTGTGCTGTTGGAGCGCCTGAGGATTTATTGCGGGCTGTCTGGAACAGTCCTCAAATGGTTCCAATCTTACCTCATGGACAGGTTTCAGAGAGTTGCCACTGGAATTTATTTCTCTGGTGCTCACTCCCTGCCTTGTGGGGTACCACAGGGTTCCATTCTAGCACCCATGTTGTTTGCAGTGTATATACTGCCATTGGGAGATATCATCAGGTGATAGTCTGGGTTTTCACTGCTATGCAGATGATACTCAGCTGTATTTGTCTTTTCCTCCCGGGCAAGATGATGCTCTCTCTGTGCTAAATAATTGCCTTGCTGAAATCAGATTATGGATGAGTTCTAGCTGGCTGACGCTGAATCCAGATAAGACTGAGGTGTTGGTAGTGGACCCAAGTCATCCGGTGGCGGGTTTGAGGGCTGGACAACCATCGGGCTTATTGCTTGGTGGTATGTCGCTCGCTGCCTCTGATCAGGTACGTAACCTGGGCATTATTTTTGATGATGGCTTGACCTTAAAATCTCAGGTATCCGCTGTCATCAAATCCTCTTTTTATCATCTGAGGAATATTGCCTGGGTGAATCACCTGGTTCCACCGGGTGATCTTCCAACATTGGTCCATGCCTTTATCACTACCCATCTCGATTACTACAATTCCTTCTACCTAGGGCTACCTGGGGTCGATATCCGCTGCCTACAGCTGGTGCAGAACGCGACGGCCAGGCTTTTGACTGGGACGTCCAGATCCAGCCATATTACGCCTGTGCTCCGCAAACTGCACTGGCTGCCTGTTAGGTGGCAGATCACCTATAAGGTTGGTTTATTAACCTTTAAAGCCCTACATGATCAGGAACCTGGCTACCTGAAAGATCTCTTGGTACCCTATTGCCCCCTCCGTCCTCTCCGCTCTGCCAATGAGGGCTTGCTGGAGATTCCCAGGGTTCGATTAAAACCATCAGGATCTCGTGCTTTTGCTTTTTCAGCACCAACCCTGTGGAATTCTCCGCCTCGTTGGTTAAGAGAATGTCCAACCGTTGAGAGATTTAAAATGGAGCTAAAGACTCATTGATTTAGTTTAGCATATCCTAGTTATGGTTGATTAATTTATGTCTGCTTTTAAAATTTATATGTTTGTATGATCTCTCTGTACAGCACCTTGGTTTTGAAAGGAGCTTTAGAAATAAAGATGATTGATTGATTGACTGATTTTAGTCCCCCCAATTCCCCTTATCTGATCTTGCATATTTGTTCTAATAATCTTTGGGTTACTGAGCAGCAAGTACCATGGGGACAGATATTTTGAATTATACCTTACTATGCTGCCTCATACTGCTAGGCACCCTTTATCTTAGTGATGTCCCAACTAACACCTGGGACTTTTTTCATAATAACACAAATTACACTATCTCCTCAAGTGCAGCTGAAATGTACTCCTGGAACAGAATATCAAGAAAACCAAACTTATATCTGGCATCCTCTTGTGTTTTTACCTCTCACCCCTGAACTTACTCACCTTCCTACCTGTGTGGCAGCCTATGTGTCTGCCCTTTTCCACCAGAGTGCCATGCCCCACAAACCTCCTCCTACCTCCTTGACACCTAAGCTGGGCAGGCCAACACTCCACAAAGTGTTACTCTACAGACAATTTCTCCTGTTACTTTCATGGTCTACCCATTCACATCAATGCTCCTTCTGAATTATCGCATCTAAAAGGCCTGAGAATCTTACATATTAACATATGTAGTCTACTCAAAAATCCAGTGCCTTAATACAGGCATTAGCCTGCCATTCTAAGCCAGATGTTTTAGCAATTTCAGTAACTTGGTTAAGAAGCTCTACGCTAAACCATGAAATAAACCTCCCATCATACATTGTATTCAGGTCCATTAGGCCTACCAGGGGAGGGGGTTGCAATATATGTCCAAAACAAATTAATGGCAGCTATAATTGGTTCAGCTACTTCACCCAGAGAGTTTGAAAACCTTACTGTGAAGGTTTCTCTATCCCCTGACAAGTCCATACTTATTATAGGGTGTTACAGACCACTGTCAGGGGGACTTTAACTGTTACCCCACCTCTGCGTTGCTGGATGCCCATAGTAAAGAAACTATCATTCTGGTGATTTTAACCTTGATTAGAACTCCATGAGCTCTAAACCTTTAAAAGAACTATGTGACCCCCTCGGCCTAACAGAACTTGTTCCTGAGCACACGTGCCCAAATAGTAAAAATCTGGCACATAGTACCCTCCTTGACTTAATTCTCGTAAATAAACCCTACAAAATCTTGCATACCAGAGTATTTCATATCGATATCAGTGACCACAGGGCCATAGCATGTGAGAGAACTATACCAAAGCTCACTTCAACTTCTAGCTTTGCATATAAAAGGAATCTCTGCAATTTCAGTTACGTTGACTTCCTGATCGGACTGAGCCAGATCACAGAGGCCTGTACCCTCTTCCAGAACCTCATTCTGAATGTGATCAATAAACACATCCCGTCAGTGAAAATTAGAACTAGGAAAAGGACCGTCCTTTGTTCACTAGTACATTAAAATCATCATTACAGACCAGAGATGTGCTATGGAAGAGGGCCCGTAAAACCAAGTTAGTGGCTGACTGGACAGCATTTAGGACTGCCAGGAATCAATGCACAAATCTTATAAGGTCATCTAAAGCAGAGTATTTTCAAATGGCTCTGGACTCCTCCAAATATAATGCAGCTAAACTCTGGCAAATCTTAAGGGAAATTGAAGGGCACAGTTCATCTCCATCCCTGCCAACAAGATTGTATCTTGTGGTAACACATTTATAAGCCAGCACCACATTCTAGAACAGCTAAATAACCATTGCACCACTGCTGAACTTGCCTCTGATACTTCTCCAGTGAGCAATCTTTGCATTCAGTGAAACTAAAAATCATTTCAGAGCAGTCTTCTTGGACCTGAGCAAAGCATTTGACACTGTGGATCTCAAAATACTACTACACCAATTAAATAACAATGGTCTTAACACCATCACCATGCAATGGTTTTCGTGCTACCTCATAGGTAGACAGCAACAAGCTAAAGCCCAAGGTGACATCTCCCCCCTTAAAACCCTACCGAGAGGAGTACCTCAGGGATCGATATTGGAGCCCCTATTATTTGTAATCTACATCAATAATATTGATTCTAATATCATGATGACAAATGCCCAGCTCTTTGCTGATGACTCAGTATTATATTTTGCCAGGCCTACCCTTGAGCTTGCCTGTTCAGATCTGCAACAGGATTTTAACTAACTCCAACAAAATCTCTTTCACATGAAATTGTTGCTTAATGCGAAAAAAAACCCCCCAAAAATCATGCTTTTTGCATGCATGGTTCCGGAGGAGTGGAGGAGAACACAAGTGGTACCCCTGCACAAAAGTGGTACCAAGGAGGAGGCAGAAAACTACCACCCAGTCAGTTTGACCTTGATAGTAGGTAAATGGATGGAAACCCTACTTAAGGAAAGGTTGGTGGACTACCTAGAGACAAGGGGGCTGCTGGACCCAAGGCAACATGGATTCACGGCAAGGAGGTCATGCCAGACCAACTTGACTGATTTCTTAGAGTGGGTGACAAAGGAAATAGACCAGGGCAGTGGATTAGATGTGGCCTATCTGGACTTCAGGAAAGCCTTCGACACAGTCCCACACAGGAGACTAATCCACAAGCTGGCAAATCTGGGGGTGGGGACAGAGGTGGTCACATGGGTTAGAAACTGGTTGAGTAACAGAACACAAAGAGTGGTGATAAATGGGGTTAGCCCACAGGAGGGACAGGTAACAAGTGGCATAGCCCAGGGATCAGGGCTGGGACCAGTGCTCTTCAATGTTTTCATAAGCGATATTGCAGAGGTGTCTAGAAGGGAGGGTTAGCCTGTTCGCGGATGATACAAAGCTATGTAACAGGGTAGATACACAGGAAGGTATAGAAAAAATGAGGAGGGATCTGAAGAGGCTAGAAAACTGGTCCAAAGAAATGGCAGTTGGGTTTCAATGCAGCAAAGTGCAAGATTATGCACCTAGGGAGAGGGAATCTTAAGACTGAGTATGAACTAGATGGGGTAACACTGGAGGACACCACACAGGAAAGGGATCTGGGTAGTCATAGAAGACAGCCTCAAAGTGTCTAAACAGTGTGACAAAGCAGTTGGAAAGGCTAACAGAATGCTAGGGTGCATAGGGAGAAGTATAACAAGTAGAAGGAGGGAAGTGGTGGTACCGCTGTACAACTCCCTAGTAAGGCCTCATCTGGAGTATTGTGTTTAGGTCTGGAGGCCCCATTTCCAAAAAGACAGACAGGATGGAGACAGTACAGAAGGGCGACAAGAATGGTGTCAGGGATGCAGCATAAGTCATATGAGGAGAGACTCAGAGCTCTACATAGGTATTCCCTGGAGGAAGGGGTGGTATGATAGAGACCTTCAAATATCTAAAGGGGATCAACAGGGTACCAGAAGGAAGCATCTTTCACATGAAGGAAAATAGCAGAACAAGGGGCACAGCGTGAGACTAAAAGGGGGAACTTAGCAGGAACTTGATGAAATTCTACTTCACTGAAAGTGTGTTGGAGAGATGGAACAGTCTCCCACAAGAAGGGGTGAGAGTGGCCACGATTTAGGGATTCAAGAACGCTTGGGATAGGCACATGGGAATTATCAAGCTAGAATGAAAGGGGGGTGCTTGTAGCATCTAGAGTATCTTAAGCATTAGAAAGAGGGATAGGGCAGACTGGATGGACCACAAGGCCCTTATCTGCTGACAGCATCTATGTATCTATGTATTCTTTCCCCTCAAGTTCAAGCTTCCAACACGACTACTTCTGGCCCCAAATATCAGATAATGACCCTTATTGGTGAATCGCTCGAGGTAGTGGACACATTTAAATAACTGGGGTTCTGGCTTAATTGTCGGCTTTCATTCATTACTGATATTGAGGAACTCTCAAAAAAACTAAGACAGAGGTTAGACCTATTCTTTAGAATTAAGCATTTACTGAACCATGCAGCTAAAATAAGGCTGGTCCAGACCACATTCCTCCCCCTTTTTGATTATGCTGACTTTCTTTACAGTCACTTTTTCAAAACAGCCCTTGCCAAACTGGAAGCACTATACCATAGGGCGGTAAAATGTATCAACAGTGCCCTCTTTAGAACTCACCACTGTTCTCTTTATGCCCAACTTGACTGGTCCTCCCTTCACAACAGGAGCCTAAATAATGGTTCTTTATAGGCCTAGAGAGCCATCACAAATAAACTCCCTCACTATATCACAGAACTTTTTATGTGTACACAAGGCGCTGACTCACGTAAGAGACATTCCTACATATTGTTTGACACACCTAGGGTAAGATCTTGATATGCTGCATCAGCAGTCAGTCATGCTTTCCCAATCATATGGAATACTTTCTAAAAATCCTTAAAACTTACTAAAAGTATTTGTTTGCAAACCTTCAAATCCCTGCTGAACAGTTCCCAGCAGGAAAACTGTAATTGTTATTTTTAAAATTGTACCAATTTTCCAAAAAGAACACCTGCTCTGTATTGCACTGTCTACACAGCACTTAATGCCCTATACCCATTCTGTTGTAGTATGATAGGTGTTTTCTTTTTTCCCTTCTATTTCTCCCTTGCTCCCAACAGCTATATTTCACAGAACGTTATTGCATATACCCCACTGAATTGCCGTTTTTGTCATATAACCAGACCTTCCTTGTTAGAAATACTTACTGTATTGCAAGCAATCAATGTATGTATTGTAATGTTTTTCCTCTTATGTGCACATCCAGGACTATTTTGTAAAAGTTAAAACATTTATTGTATTGCACTTATTCAATGTATGTATTGTAATCATTTCCTCTGCTGTGTCCATCCAGAACCATCTTGTAAATGAACCTGCTCAATGGTGTTATTCCTAGTAAAATAAAAGTTGAAATTGAAAACTGTGCCTGAACCATGGCACTTGGTCTAGAGCGTGACAACAGTAAACACACCATCATCAACAGCACAGTAAATACAGAGCTGTCATAAACAGCACCAGTAAAAAAACACAAATGGACAAAACAGCACCAATGATAGCAGTCTGACATCACACCGATGACTGCTACTATGGCTAAAAAAAACACATAATTTACTCTTTGGGGTGGGGGGAAGATGGAAGAAGAATGATTCAAGAGACAAGGAACAGAACCCTGGTCTCCTGATATGTACTGACCAAGCTGCTTCTGCTTTAGGCTTCTCCACCACGATAGCAGCTTGGCCAACTTCCACATTTTGTTTTTTCACTTGTCCACTTCCTCCATTGCCTGAATAGCGACAGGGATAGCAGTAGTTAAGGATAGTTGACATTCCCTTTTCTACCCCTGTCACTATTCAGGCATACATTTTTATTATAGCGCAGTTTTAGATAATGCTATATTGGAAGCACATTTAACCTGGTACACTAAACTACTACTAGGTCATAGTGCCATACAGATTGTGAAGGGGGGGTGGACACATTTAAGACTCCATGTTGTCTATCTCTGTGCCTGAACTACTACTAGGTCATAGTGCCATACAGATTGTGAAGGGGGGGGGGTGGTCACATTTCAGACTGTGTGTTGCTCATCTCTGCATCTGAACAAATACTGCTAAGTACACAATTAAGCTGAACCCCCCAAAATGGATTCAGAATCAAAGTCTGTTATGGAGATTGAACAGGTGGCCAACACCAGCAGTATGGCTGAAATTAGTACACGCAACAATAAAAATATTTCCCAAAAACACATTCAGAAAAAAAGGGGAATTCACTGCTGAAGGTGTCATTAATACAATTGATGAACACGAAGAAACACAACTAGAAAAAGATGAAGCAACACAACCAGAAAAAGTAAATAATGTTGGTGAATCCTCTGATCAAAGTAATGCAGCACTGTCAGGATTGCCAGAAATATCTGATAAAAGTAAAACACATAAATAGAAGCCAAAACACTTAGACCTAGAAACTGCAGAACATCAATAATTAAGGAAAAAGCTCTATCTAGTACCACAAGATGTAGCACTCCATGATATGCCACTCATGCATATTGGGCTCCTTCATCAGAAAGCAGTACCTCTGATGAAGAAGAGGCTGTAAATGTACAACAACATTATCATGATCACAATATATCACAGTTACGCTCTTCCAAAGGTGATGAATTAAAATGTGATACTGATGAGGTAGAGGAATGCCACCTGGGTTCCCCTGCCCAAAATGAAAAAGCACATTCAGCAAGCACCACCAGTAGCCACTGCCAGTAGTGGAAAAAACAATAATCATGGTAGCTCTTCTTGGGACAACCACAGTATGCATGAATCAGGATTGGAAACAACTGCCGACAATATTGCTGCAGTTCCTGGCATGACAACAAAATGTTTCATTTCACTTGTGTGGAGCTATTTTCATATAAGTCCTAAAAATGAATGTGTTGCTGTTTGTACCTTTTTTATTTTAGCTTTTGTTGACCGGGTAAGTGCACTAGACAAATCCTGCCTATTTTCAGGCACGACCCGGGGGAAGGGGATACAGATGAATGCCAACCGACCTTGAACTAGTCTAAGCTGTTGTCATCAGGAAGTTAGCAGGAGAAAAGTGAGGAGCCAGTTTGGGACACTAAAAAGACATTTGCAAAGAGAACATCCAACCATTCGACTGGGCAGTGGTCCTGAACAAGGGATATATATCTGTGATGAAAATAATCCTACAGACAATAGTGATGCTGAAGAGACCGAGAGACAGGGCAGAAAAAAAACATGTTCAAACTTCACTGATAAAAGTATTTGGACACGCTACAGCTTCACCACTGCAGTCCCATGGTTTTTGCCCCACTGCACAAACTGAACAACAGACCATTACTGCGATGCTTAAACAAACAGGCTGTAGCAAAGGCCGGTGTGGCTGTAGCTGAGGACATTGCAGAACACGGCACTGTCCACCATGTTCAAGATGGCCACCGGAGATCATTGCGCATGTGCGGTGGCTCACACATGTGCACTGAACTGTGGAACACTGGTGGCACAGTCTGCCATGTCAAAGATGGCCATCAGTGTTGTCTGCGCATGCACGATGGCTTTCACATGTGCACTGAGTTCTGGTGGCTGTCTTGAACACGGTGGAAAGTGCCATGCTCTGACCACTGAAGTAAGTAGTGCTGCTGCATGCCCAGGGATTCATATCTACTTACTATGAAATAAGTGCAGTCAGTATCTGGTGAGCTCCCTTACTCTTATGAGATTGCAAAACAGCTGTTCTCCGTCCAACTTCAGCCATAAAAACTGGCTACAGTAGATTACATCAAGTCACGTTAAAAATTAATCCGTTAACAGATGAATTTATTGCCAAGGACCTGCAACCTTTTTCTATAGTGGAGAATAACAGTTTTGGAGCCCTTTTAAATTATTTTGCTCCATATTATAACATACCAAGCTGTAAATATTTTGTGACAGTGGCTATTCCTAAAATGTATGAATGTATGCAAAATAAAATGAAACTGGCTCATCAAGACAGTGATTGTGGTTCTGTGCACCTGTCTACAGATATGTGGATGAGTTCTCAAACTACTGAGTATGCATCATAGCACATTGGGTGTCACAATGATCTTCAAATACCACCACAAGCAACGGTGTACAGGAAGGTAGACAAAAATATGGCAGCATTTTGCATTAGCATGTTTGGTAAGCATCACACCACTGACAATATTTTGGAAGACTTGTGTGGCAAAATTTCCAAGTGGTTAGAACCCCTGGGACTCGTTACTGAATTTTCTGGTTTCAGGCAATGACGCTAATATTGTTATGAAACATGGTGGTTTTACTCACATTCCGTGCTTTGCACACTCATTAAATTTGATAGTACGAGCTTTCCTTTCTACTGACAACAGTATTACAACACTAGTGAGAGCTGCAAAGAAAATCTGTGGCCATTTTAGTCACTCTGTAAAATCATGTGGTATCTTGGCTGACCTCCAGAAAAAAAAAAGTCTTGCCAATGCAGCAACTAAAACAAGATGTTTTGACAAATGACAAGATGGATCTTAACATTTTACATGTGAGAGGCTTCTCACACAAAAGAAGGCAGTCAATGAATATGCCATGCAGCACAATGTAGAAGATGGTGTTGTACTGAATTCATTCCAGTGGGGCCTCATGGATCATCTTACATTGCTCTTGACACTCTCTGAGGAAGCAACTCTACAGGTAAGCAAAGGGAATGCTGCTCTAAGCCAGGTTATTCCCATCATAAATGTATTGAACAAGGAACTCAGAAGGCTGCACTGAGGTTTTGAACAAAAGACAGACAAATCTGGTGTATCTTTCACAGACCGACTGATACAGCAATTCCAAAATTGCAGAAGACTTTACAATATCACGGCAGACAAAGATGTTCTTCTTTCCACTCTTCTCGGCCCTCGGTTTAAGTCGCAATAGCTGCCTCCTTCAGATCTCCTTGACTCTTACCTTGAATACAAAAACATACTGATTTCAGCAACTGCACATGAAAAGGGCGGGACTGTATTTGACAATACAAGTGAATCATGATGTGATGTGGATGCTGCATCTGAGGAAGCAACATCAATCGGTAGTGACAGCAGTAATTTCCACTTGCTGCCACCATGTGCTCCTTCATCAGCATTGAGTAGTCCTGCACAAAGTCCTCATTTATGACCCTTGAAAAAGGCATGTCATTCTGAAAAATACACAGATGACTCACACTTTTTGGTCAAAACTCATGGAAACTGATAATTCAGATGTGCGTGTCATGAAGTTGCATTCTTTGTCTTTGTCTGATAGTGTGGATGTCTATTTACAAGAACCACTCAATATTATTGATGACTCTTTTGAGTACTGACTGCAAAAGAAAATCATCTGGCCTGCACCATCTGCCAATCAAGCAGGAGTGTGTAGGATGGTCGGGGCCCATGGTGTATGCTATAACTCCAAGTAGGCAAGCAAAATAATTACAAATTAAAAAAATAACATCTCAAGTCAATAGCAATAATCCCTCTACTATCGCAAACTTTTGCAATGCTCAGTTTTCGGACCTTACCAATTATACCTCATCCTTTCCAGCTACACTGAACTCAAATATTCAACTCAGTGCCTCTGGGCCTTAATTTAATTTCAAATCTGTCACCCGTAAGGATGTACTTAGACTGCTTAACAACATCTCTGACCTCACTGCAGCTGGATTCTGACAATATAGAACCTAAGCTCCTAAAACTTGTTGCCCCTTACATCACTGTGCCTCTTGCCAGGATCTTTACCCTCTCCCTGTGTCACAGCTATGTTCCTGACCTCTGGAAGACTGCCAAGATTACCCCAGTCTTCAAAAAGAGTGACAGCAAAAACCCCTCCAATTATAGGCCTATTGCCATGTAACCTGTCCTCAGCAAAATCCTTGAGAAGCTCGTAGCCACCCAAACCTTAGACTTTCTTCAGAAACATGACCGTCTTACAACCACGCAGCATGGTTTTCGCAAGGGTCATAGCATACCATTGGCTATGGGCTCTGGTCTTCTAACAGGGGCAATCTTTATAGACATGACTGAAGCTTTTGACCTGGTCAACCATCCTATCCTCCTAGCTGCTCTCAAATCCCGAGGCTTCTCATCAAATGTCACTGCATGGTTTGGCAGTTACCTATCGGATCACACCCAGCAAGTTAAATTCAACTCCATGTTGTCTGATTATGCTACCATAAACATTGGAGTGCCACAAGGTTCTATTCTTGGTCCCCTACTCTTCTCCATTTATATAAATGATATTACCTCTAATATTCTCCAGACTGCCTCCCTGTTATACGCCAATGATATTGTCCTTTACACCAGTGCGAAAAACATTACTGAAATAAACCAATGACTTTCCCTAGACTTTCAATGGATTCAGAAGTGGCTATTCAGCCATAAACTTGTCTTGAATGTATCCAAGACTCAGGCCATGCTATTTGATTCTAATGCCAAACTCAAACTCTCCCAGTCCACTTTCAATGTCACCACCATAAATGGGTCCTCTGGAGTGGTAACCTCATTTAAATACCTTGGTCTTATACTCGATCCAACTCTTACTTTTGATCTCCATATTCAACAAACCTGCAAGCTGGCAAACATAAAACTTGGTATGGCCTACCATTCCAGCTATATGCTCACACCCTCAGTGAGGCTTGCCATAGCTCATGGCATACTCCTTCCGTCACTCACCTATGGGGTTGCAGTGTATGCCTCGGTGGGTAAAACTGGTCTTCAAAAGTGGGATGTTACTTATAATAATATCTGTAGATATGCATCCTCCTCTCATTGGATGAAACACCACTGCCTCCTATATGCCGAACTAGGGTGGATTTCTCCGAATGCCTCCAGAAAATTTGCATATGGCTCGAGCATAAACAATATCAATGTAACCAAACATCAAAGCCCTTGGTGGAACTAGTTCTCATCCAAACATCCAGATATGGTCTACGCTCAACTGCAAAGGCCCCTGTACTCATCCCTCGACACCATTCCTCCAAAGGTGCTACTGCCTTCTCCTGTTTTGACCCCCATGACTGGAATTCCCTCCCTCTAGCTATACGGCCAGCACCATCCCATGCCTCTTTCAAGAAATTGCTACATGACCATCTTGCTGTTTCCTGCTCCTGCTCCTGCTTCAAACCCCCTAGCCCATTATTTTCTCCTTATCTATGCACCCCCTCACTTCAACAACTAAGCACTGTACTTTCCTCCAGTCACCTCCTTGCCCTACTTTTATTACATCTAGTCCTCATCCCCTTACCCTGCCCTATTTTCCTATCCTATCCTATCCTCCCCCTACTTTTTATTGCATCCCCCCTTTCAATTCCAGACTCTCCTATATCCATCCAATATGGTTATTATAGTGGTATTTGTTCTTATAATATCTAACCCAACTTTCACTTCCTGAATTGCTGCCAAATGGCTATATTTATTGTATTTTGCTCTTTTATTAGTCTATGTTATACACTATTGTTGATTCAATTGTACTTTCTGTCTTTCTCCTGCCTACACTGTATTACTATTGTCTAAGCTTTTATTGTTTAGGATTGTTCTGCCCTAAACAAATGTTTTGTCAAACAAATGTTTTGTTTTTCTGTAAACTCCTGGGTCATGCCTGAAAATAGTCATTGCTATGGCTAACACACCTTACCCGGTCAACAAAAACTAAATAAATAAATAGGACAGGAGGGATGGCTGGGACCCATCACATATCCTGCTCATGTTTCCTGTCTCCCACCAAAAAGCATGCCAGATTCAGTGAAGGTCTGTCTGCACTCCGCTGTTGTCTTTCTGCTGTTGAATGTGTTGGTCTCTCTCTTTATCTCTCTCTCTCCTCTCTCTCTCTCTCTCTCTCTCTCTCTCTCTCTCTTTTTCTGACTAATGTTTGACACACTGCCTCCTTTCATTGCAAAGTCCCAAATGGCTGTTTCCTACAAATGGCATGGCAGAATAACAAGACAGCTGAATGTCATGTGTTGTCTGACACACAGGATTTGCAAGAACAACAGTTAATTTATTTTATTGCTTTTGGCTGCTTGCTGACCTTGAAAAAAAACAACAGGAAAATGCAGACACAATTTTTAAAAAAAAAAAAAAAAGAGGAATCTAAAAAAATATTTCTGATGAATTTCTCATACTAAAATAGACTAAAATAAGGCTACAGTTCATAAGAGAATCAGAATAAATCAGAACCTTTTGGGAAAAAATCAGAGTCCGAATCAGAACCAGATCATAGCTCATCTCTATTTAAGAGTTGTAAGAGTGGTCTTGTGCATTCAAATCAAAAATATTTGGAGCAGAATGAAAACATTTCATTTTTAAAAATATAAATATTTATCAAGATTGTTTGCATTTATGTTTATATACGTTTTTGCAAGACACTTGAATGTCATGGTTGTAGGTTCTAGCTCCACATCAGGATGTAAAACCAGTACTGTTGTTCAGCAACGTCAACCGTGATTTGTTTCTTGCATTTCATGAAATTGGTATGGAATTGTGCTTGCATGAAGCAAGGAATCTTTCTTGTATGAATGCTTCATGCATGGAAAAGTCTCAATCCTTACACATTCCTTGAACATAATTCTTACATATAAACTTGCTTGTGGCTTGCATATGCTAGCATATATCTTTGCATGTTGTACCAGTCAAAATACTTACAAAGTTGTTGCCTTATTTTCAGTAAGGGCCACCATTCCTGGACTTACCCCATTCCTCCTTGTTCCTCCATGGCTTACTCCCAAGGGTAGCGTCAACAGGGGTGAGCAAGGCCCCCACTGGAGGTACTACTCAGTTCTCGGGTGGGAACAGAGTTAGGGTGCAGGCCTGTGGAGTGGGGGTCAGTGTCATCCTATATCAGGTGGTGCTTGATCCCTGCTTGCTTGCTCTGTCCTGTGATGCCAACCAGCCCAAGCTAGCAATGTGCACATCAAGGCTTCATTGGTGTCCCCCTTCCTGTGCTTAACTTCATATGCACCTGCCACCTGATGCTGATGCCCATGCTTGGGATCTCAGCTAAGTTTTTCAGAGCTGTTTTTTTTTTTTTTTTTTTTTTTTTTTTTTCTTCCAGTGCTCGTTTTGTTTTCGGAGAGACATCTACATGTTTAGTATCACCTTCCCTTTCAGATAATAGCCTCCATTACTATCACTCTAAGCAAGTTAAAACTCATTCATGAACGAGTTTAGAGATCATGAAGGCACCATTATAGATGTATGTTCAAATGGAAGAGAGGCTTCTGGTGGCAGAACACTGGCAGACAGCTTGGCTCAAGCTTGATAATAGAAAGTGGGTAGAACTATAAATATATTATTTGCTATACTGGTGCGTTTACAACACTTACTTTGGCAGTTTTCTTGTACAGGATTACTGGGCACTCATGACTAGTAATTTCACTAAAAAGCTGACATTGTGCCATTAAGTCCTAACTTAGTGTTTTAAATGTTACCCACTTTTTTCTGTCAAGAGCTTTTCTTACCCTCACCTTCATGAACCCCATGTGTGCAGACTTGCAAATCCCCCACAAATTATTGTTTTCGGTCAATGCAGGAATACATAGCTATTTGAAAGCTGACACCCTTAGGGTCCATGAGGAAGAGGCTAAAAAGGACACTGACAGAAAAAAGTAGGAACAAATATTAAAAAACAAAGAAATGAATGGGCCCTATTAATTTCAATACACTCGGAGGAGCAGTACATTGACACACATTTTGGAGTTGGCATCAAGGGAAAGAGGAGCCATGATGTTGGACAGAGGTGGGTGCCACTATCCAACCAACTGCTGGCTGCAAAGGTGGCCCATGCTAATCCCCCCCCCTGGGAGTAGCAGAGCTTGACCAGGTGCCCATAGCTGAGGCAGCCTCTCAAAGTACCCCCGCAGGAACGGTGTTAGGAATTGCACTTGGCAGTGATCCACTCCACCAGCCCACCAAAAGAGAGTGGAGCATCCTTACTGCAGCTGTGCTCGGCAGCAAACTAGCCACCACCACCAGAAGCAGTGCTCAGCACCAAAGCAATAGCCATAGTTGTAAAAGTGGGCATGTGCTGTCTGTTTAATAACGCAAGTGTGTTTTTGTATGTCTGTTTTGAAATAGTGTTGTTTTCTTTGCTAATTAGGGTCTCTTGTTAATGCAGCCTTTTCCTCAGCCAGTATTCATATTTTAGTTACTTAGTTCCAGAGCCCTGTGACATCAGTGGAGCAGAAGCTCGGCATGGAAAGCTCAACTCATGTTGCTGGGTTCTAAATATCATTAGTGATTAAAGGAGACAGGAACTGATTACTTATGTGCAGCTATCTGAAATGTCTCTATTTTCATAAATTATATTCATACTTCTAAAGGATCCTTATTTAACTGTGCCTGAATAAAAGCTGAGGCTGTCAGTTGTGCTCTGTATTGTTTTCTTTGTATGGACAACATTCTGTGCAGTTCCTTTCATGAACAAAGAATTTGGAGTTTTGACTATGTCACTTCATGGTTCAGAAATGTGAGCATGAATTTCAGTACAGTGCCCAAGGTTCCTCCAGAATTCTTGGTTCCACAAAAAGAACTGCATGGAATGTTGGCCATACAAAGAAAACAATGCAAAACACAACTGACAGCTTCAGCTTTTCTTCAGGCATAGTTAAATGGGAATACTTTAGAGGTATGAATGTAATTTATTTAAATAGAGACATTTCAAACAGCTGCACATAAGTAATCATTTCATGTCTCCTTTAGAAAAACTAATATTGAGCAGGGAGAAAGGTCAGCATTAATAAGGGACTTGAAATAAGGAAAAACTGGGACTACTGTATTTCAAAGGAAAAACACTAAACAGTGCACATCCATTTTATTAAATAATCTTCACACATGCCAGCATTTTGAATTATATTGAAAATGTAAACTGGGTTTATTTCCCCTTTAAGGCTCAGTTTTAGACATTAAAATGTATACATTTTCATATACATTCAAATGTATATGAAAAAAATTGTACCTTACTCTTAAGGGAAATGACAGATCATCTGCAAAATGTCATAAATGTTGTATCAGTGCAGTATTTTCAGTAAATATAAGAAAACACCAAGGTGGACAGCTCAGTGGTGAAGAGGGCTAAGGCATCTAGTATGCCTTACTTTTTCCCATGCCAGCGACCTGGGTTCAGGAACAAACTTGGGTTGTGGGTGAGGGGAGAGGATTGAGCATCCCATGGGCAGCTCTCTTCTCCCGGTGTGGGGAGGTCCTGCTGTCTCACTCCTTGGCTGCCTCCTGGTGGAGGCTGGATAGCAGCGCCAAAGTACAAGCGATGTAGAAGGAAGGGGCCATAGTTCTGTAGCATGTGTGTGCCTCCACTTGCACACGTTTACCTGCTGCTGCAGCTGGGGACAAGGGAGAAAATGGAAAAGGGTGGACACTGTCTTAATGAAGTCCTGCCTGCCCTTATTCCCACATCACCACCTGACCACCAACCCTGGGTTCTGGATGTCAGTCATCCGATGGGGAAAGGATGATCCTCGTATTACTGGCCCTGCTATGGGGGGCAATCTGTGAGGGGAACTGCTAGGCAAGGTGAGTCGGGATGGTGGGTGCCAGGTGGGGGTGACATGGTCAGAACTGAACAGTCTGCTAGATGCCAGCCAATGG
Source organism: Neoceratodus forsteri (assembly GCA_016271365.2). Classification (NCBI taxonomy): domain Eukaryota; kingdom Metazoa; phylum Chordata; order Ceratodontiformes; family Ceratodontidae; genus Neoceratodus; species Neoceratodus forsteri. Next base: position 722,339,044 of record CM057454.1, read on the forward strand.
GAGAAAAAGATATATGGAAAAGAAAAACAGAAAACATCAAAGTGCTGTGTAAATGTGTAGGCAGAAAATGAAAAATGAATCTTAAATGTATGCTATAAATTCTATTTTCTATTTTCAGCCTACATTTAATATGATCATTTGTTTTATTTTTTCAGAAAATAATGTGAGCTGTCCCTCACCTATGAGTTTACAATAGAGCCACAAGACATTAGTAATTATTTCCTTCATGGCATTATTTTCCTCTTCCATCATTGACAGAATGTGACTGTAAGGGAAAGGGGAAATTGTTTAACCAGGAAAGGCACACTAAGCCAAAGTTTGTTTCCAGGAGTGCCTGGGAGCATGAGGGAGTTAAGTGACTCATTCAGGTGACACAGTATGCAAGTGGGGGATGTGGGATTCAAACCCAGGTTACCAAGACTAAAGCTCAGTGCCCTAAACCACAGCACTATACTGCCTCCCAGTAGTCTGGAAACAAATAAATCTTATAAAAATGACTGAAGTTCTGTCTATGTCATTGTTGTATATGATCTCTATAGGAGTTGTCAAAATCATTCCTATAAGCATTTGTCCTTCATCCACTCAAAACATTTATTGATTTACTTATTTAAAAACTTACTTAAAATGTGTGCACCAGGATTACTTTGTTTAGGTTGAACACCTACTTTTCAAGCAGGTCCACAAGGAACTGTTATAGCAACAGGGTAGTTAAATGATAGTTACTGTACAGCATAAAATTTCTGACATAAACTAAGAGCGCAATGGTATTACAGTTTATACAGGCAAAGTTAGTACAGATAGGAGAGAGAGATAAAACTACTGGAATGGGGTGCATTCATGTTTGTAAGCTGCCGGATTGTCCACACCATTGTGGGGCAGTGAATGGTATCATTTTTGTTACCAACCACCCCTCTTCAACACATGACTGCTGGCAGAATCAAGACTACTGTAAATGAAGGATTTTACCTTTATACCCACATCCTTTTGGGTTGACTATTTTTTGGAATAGTAGATCACGTGGCCTGGCAGTCAATCAGGCTGTCCAAAGAGAATCCTATCCCTGCACTACTCTATTGGCCAGTTAGGCCAAGACCATAGTCACTGGATTTTTGTTGCCATTGTGGGGAGTGAATGGTGCAGTGGCTAAAACCAACCACTCCACCCCTACCCACATATTACTACAGGTTTTACTACTAGCAGGAGTAAAACAAATAGATTAAGATCTAAATTCCTGTAAATAAACCTTTTTACCTTAATCTCATGCCTTTTCAGTGCGCTACAGTGTAGGTGGTGCAGGCCACATGACCTTGCAGCCAACTGGAATAGCAGGTCACATGACCGGGTAGTCAGTCATACTGTGCCAGGATCCTTCCATCCCTGAGCTACTCTGTTGGCCAGTCAGGCCAGGATAACAGTCAGTGCATTATTGCTGCCATTGTGGGGGGTAAGTGGTAAAGTGGCTGGAGCCAGATGATTCCACCAAGTCAGTTTAATATCAAAGAAGTTGATTGACTTTACAGCGACAACAAAGTACCAACCATGACCATGCCACCTGGCAATTGTGCCAATGGACCACGATCGCAGCAACAATTCCAGCAGTTTGTGAGGGTCTTCACCCCCCCCCCCAAATATTAATATAATCACCTCCGGGGCAGAGGTGTATGGGAGGAAAAAGGGCACAACTCTTGTGGTGGCAAGACAGCTAGAACTGCAAAATCCCGATTGACAGAATGACTGTTGATTGGGTTGCAGCACCAACAGTGATATCGCTGTAGGGGTTTCACTGCGACAACGGCATACTGAGCCAGACCCCTCACCACCAACATATTAGTACCAGCAGGAGCAAAACAAATGTATCAGGACCTAGACTGCTGTAAATAAACTTATTACCTTTAAACCCATACTCTTTTCAATGGGCTACATTTTGGGTTGGCATACTACATGACCTGGCAGTCAATTGGGCCACATCACTGCTAGTCTCACCCCTTCCTTTCTTAAGAGGAGCCAAGCCAAGTGGTCCTCCATACAGCAGTGCAAGAGCAGGAGCATAAGGGTGCTACACTGGAGGATGTCAATGTGGGATGGCAGTCAGCAGGAGATACTGCCCAAAAGTATGAGCCCTGTGCCATCTTTGGGTATCCTATTATCACTCCATATTGACCTTGCTCCTGTGATAAACACCTTTTTCCTCTTACTCTAAAATGTCTCTTTATTAATAATGCATATTGATATTAGCTATCATGTGTGCTTGGTTTAAACTTCTGCAATAACTCTTCAGTTAAGCAAAGAACATGTGCTGTTGCACGTTTCTGTTAATACTTTATTGTATGCCTTGGCACTTCTTGTACTGCCTGATTTCATTACATATATTACAATATGTCCACTCTGAAAACTGCTGCTTCTGTACAACATTTTCATTTGGGTTTTTTCCTCCACCCAGCTGACTCCATCCCCAGTGAATTAATAAGGGCTTTATGTGACAAGGGTGAGTGGTTTTAGTCGCAGACCAATAACAGTGACTAAAACACTGCCCCAAGTCACTGTAGCCACCACCCACAGATTGAACACCACAAACAGCGATGGTTGGTACTTTCAAACCATAAAACAAAAAGCATATTTCATACTCCTCAACTTAAATATTCTCAACTCTGGGAGACTTAGAAAAAAATCTCCAGGACAAATAAAATTGTATCCCACCCCAGGACCTTTGACTCCCTTGGCAGTGGTTCTAGCCACAACACCAAACAGCCAGCTAGGCAAGCTTGGCCACACTGCTACTCATATCTTTTTCTAGCGAAAACAGCTCACTGCTACACTCGCTTTAACCCACTCCTTGGCATTCTTCACCACTCGCTCTTCTTATAGGCGGTATTATTGAGTCACTCATATTGAGCCACTCATTAATACTCACCCATATAGGGTACTAGCATTGATAAAATAGGAAGTCACAAGTCCCTTATTTGATTTCAACCCATCTGTTAAAAACTACATATATATTACTTGGTTTCAGCATTCTAAATGTGTACTATATATTGTTGATTACCTACAAGGTATCTTCTGTCATTGATCTTCCTTAATCATTGAGAACAATACCATTTACTCTCATAGCCTGGCCTCTCTTTACCTATTACTCTCAGGTGATGATTAATGTAATCCCGGCTCTGCTGCCCTATCCTGAACCCAGTTTATCAAACTCACATGATATACTATGATGGGTCTTAATATTGCCTATCTTAACATTCAGGGCTTGATTCTTGAAAGGGTTAGAATGCCACAAGCCCCAGGTGCACTGAACACATGTTGCATGGGGCTTCCAGCATTCCCTGGCCAGCAATCAGGATTCTTGATCCCATGCGCCACATGCCATGAGCTAAATCAGCTTTTGCTGGTTTAACTTTGTGGACCTTTTTTGGGGGTTTGCTCCAAACATTTGGTAAACAACTATAAAAGGGGTAAAGGGTCGCAAATGCACTCAAGCTTTGTGAATTGGGTGCATGGTGCAGCAATGTGTTCAGGGCAGTGCAGGGTCTAATGCAGGCCTTGTGAAAGACTTGTGTCAACCTTTGAAAATCAAGTCCTCAGTCTCTTGGCAGATAAGAATCAATTTGAATCCTGAACTTCCTATTCTAATCCTCATATATTATGGATCAGTGAGACTTGACTACAACCTTCTATCCCTGACCCACCATGCTCCATACCAGGCCTAAATTTCATTGGAAACAATCACCTTCCTAAAAAAGGAGGTGGACTTGTAAGTCTCACTTGGACCATTGCAAAATTGGGCACTCTCCTGTATCTGACTCAAATGTTGAATAGTATCACTCTGTGTTACTACTGGGAATTGTGAAAAAGCTTCACTTTATCTGTGAGTGTAACCTTCCCTCTAGTGGCCATGCTACTCTTTCTTCTCTCATTGATCTACTGGGACCTTCTTATGAACTAATCATATTAAAGGGTTTTAATCTTGACTGGCTCAGCAGCAAAGCTAAAGGTCTTGAGTCACTTTTAAGTAGGCTCAACCTAGTGCACATTACAAATGAACCCACCAGGTTAGCCAACAAGGGACACAATTCACATTAATTGATTGGATACTCATAGATAGAAAGGAAATAATCATCTGTGCTGGCACCCTCCCAGATGCAACTAAATGTACTAAGAGTCTTCTTCTCTGTGCTGTCATGGTTCAGAAATTACTTGGATGGTAGAAAGCAGCTAGTGAAATTTGGACACACATGCCTTACTGTAGCCCCTGCCCTAGTTGATGTCCCAGAGGGATACATATTAGGTCCATTACATTTCTCCCTCCTCATTAATAGCCTTCTGTTTTTCATATCCTCTTGTACTCTCTACAGTATGCAGAGGAACTAGTCTTCCTCTACAAAACACAGGTATTTCTGTTTGGATCATCATTCCCTTAATGTCGCATCTGTTCCAATATGATACAGTTTTTCTGTCTTGATGGTTTTTACAGAGCAGTCATTTCAAGGTTGCCACTTACTTGCACAATTAGGCACAACCTGACCCCAAAGGCCTGCATGATAATAGCCCAAAGTATTCTGTTACATAAACTAAATGTTGGTTCCCTAATGTATTGCAATACTTCCAAATCTACCCTGAGAAGGTGGGATGTCATTTACAACAACATACAGTACAGTATGCCATGTTGCTTTGGCAACAACCTGCCTTATGCATCATTGCACCCTTTACTGTGAGCTAGGCTGACTCTCCCATGTATCAATTTGTACCTTCAGCTAAGGATGCTTTATATACAATGTACTATGTCATCAGATATTTTTTATTCCCTGATGGGCCAAGTTGGGCATGAGTCTTGTCAGGTAGTTTGAGGGAGGGAGATCAATGTTTTTCTTCCATGACAGGTTGGGTGAGGCTGGAGATTTGACAAGCTGTTGAGGGGCAAGCAAAGTTTTTGTTATTCCCTGAAGGTCCAGGTTTGGCCATGGACTCATCTGGCAGTTGGATGGAGGAGGAGGAGGAACAAATGATTTTAAAGGGAATCCGTACATTTCGTTATGAAATTATTGTGAAGGTTACTATGAGGATCCAGTATGTAAAGTGCTAGGTTATATATAGAAAATTTTTCAGTAAGACAGAAAAATACATTTAAAATTGTGATGTGGAGGCATTCATTTTGTGAACAGGAAGGATGCTGTGATGATGTCACTGCCTGACCAGCTCTAACAGTATGCAGTTAAGCAGGTTAAAACAATCTGCTCCTACAGACAGGGATCCTGTACTATCATGAAGAAAAGCAATGGATTCTTTTCTTGCACTCTGTCAAATATAAAGTCCTGGGTGTTCCTCAGAATATAATAGAATCCTTGACAGCACAGTCAGACTGTTCTCCCCTGCTGCACTGCATAGTTAACACTGGTGAGGCAGTGACATCATCACAACACCCTTCCTGTCCACAAAATAGATGCCTTCACATCCTTACTTAAAAAGCATGTATCTGTCTTACTAAAAACATTTTCAAAATATAGCCCAGCAATCTACATACTGGATCCTCACAGTAACCTTACAATAATTTCCTAAGGAAATGTACAGATTCCCTTTAATCTCTAACATTTTATGTTTGGCACAGGGCTAGTTAGGTGTTGGGGAAGGGGCAAGATTGTTTTATTCCCTGAGGAGGCAGCTTGGGCAGGGGAGCCATTAGGAAGTTTACTGGAGAGGGGCAGATTTTCTAGTATTCCCTCATAGGCCAGGTTGGGTACCAGACCATTCTGCTGTGCAGCAGAATGGGTTGGAGCAATCATGACGGTGTGATCCTATGTGCATGTTGGGGCGAGTGCAGTGCTGAGATCAAGCATTGACAGAAGGAAAGAATGAGAGAGATAGATTGTGGCAGTGGAGTCAGAATCACAGGAATATGATTTTACTGTCTTGGAAGTGTAAAACATCGGCCCCCCTCGGCCCAGTGCCCAACGTTAGTGTGCTGTTGGCTGGAAGATGTGGAAATGGATGAACAGACTGGTAGCAGCAGCTGTGCAGTAGCAGCCGCAAGCCTCATGCGCAGTGTTTGAGCCCCTCACTGTGACCTGAGTGCATGGGCATTATAAGAAGAATGTTTTACTACCCTGCCTGTTTCACATTCCTCTCACCACTTTGCTGCTGCTCTGCCTGATCTCTATTTGGCTTAATACATGGGTTAGGTTGGCCATGGGACCCATCAGGTAGTAGGAGGGAGAGGATACATTGTTTTTAATTCCCTAATGGGCCAGGTCGGACACCAGACAGATACGATTTTGGGGTGGAGAGGTGGACTGATTTTTTTTAAATTCCCTTGCAGGTGGAGTTGGGCACCAGACCTGTCAGGCTGTTCAGGGGAGGGTCAGGTTTTCTTTACTCCTTAATGAGCCAGGTTGAACACTGAACCTGTCATGTTATTGGTAGAGGGATAGTTTTTTTTTCACTTCCTGATAGGCTAGGTTGCCTGACAGGCCAGGTTCAGTACAGGACCTGTCATGTTGTTGGGGGAAGGTGGCCGTTTTTATTTATTCCCTGATGGGATAAGTTGGGCACTGGACCTGTCAAGTTGTTGGGGGAAGATGGCAGTTTTTATTTATTCCCTGATGGAACAGGTTCAGCACCAGACCTGTCAGATTGTTGTGGGGAAGGTGGCAATTTTTATTTATTCCCTGATGGGACAGGTTGGGCACCGGACCTGTCAGATTGTTGCAGGGAAGGTAGCAGTTTTTATTTATTCACTGATGGGACAGGTTGGGCACTGGACCTGTCAGGTTGTTGCAGGGAAGGTGGCAGTTTTTATTTATTCCCTGACTGGACAGGTTGGGCACCGGACCTGTCAGGTTGTTGCAGGGAAGGTGGCAGTTTTTATTTATTCCCTGATGGAACAGGTTGGGCACTGGACCGGTCAGGTTGTTGGGGGAAGGTGGCAGTTTCTATTTATTCCCCAATGGGATAGGTTGGGCACTGGACCTGTCAGGTTGTTGGTGGAAGGTGGCAATTTTTATTTATTCCCTGATGGGACAGGTTGGGCACCGGACCTGTCAGGTTGTTGGGGGAAGGTGGCCGTTTTTATTTATTCCCTGATGGGATAAGTTGGGCACTGGACCTGTCAGATTGTTGTGGGAAACATGGCAATTTTTATTTATTCCCTGATGGGATAGGTTGGGCACTGGACCTGTCAGGTTGTTGCGAGGAAGGTGGCAGTTTCTATTTATTCCCCAATGGGATAGGTTGGGCACTGGACCTGTCAGGTTGTTGGTGGAAGGTGGCAATTTTTATTTATTCCCTGATGGGACAGGTTGGGCACCGGACCTGTCAGGTTGCTGTGGGGAAGGTGGCAGTTTTTATTTATTCCCTGATGGGACAGGTTGGGCACCGGACCTGTCAGGTTGTTGCAGGGAAGGTGGCAGTTTTTATTTATTCCCTGATGGAACAGGTTGGGCACTGGACCTGTCAGGTTGTTGGGGGAAGGTGGCAATGTTTATTTATTCCCTGATGTGACAGGTTGGGCACTGGACCTGTCAGGTTGTTGTGAGGAAGGTGGCAGTTTTTATTTATTCCCTGATGGAACAGGTTGGGCACTGGACCTGTCAGGTTGTTGGGGGGAAGGTGGCAGTTTCTATTTATTCCCTGATGGGATAGGTTGAGCACTGGACCGGTCAGGTTGTTGCAGGGAAGGTGGCAATTTTTATTTATTCCCTGATGGGACTGGTTGGGCACTGGACCTGTCAGGTTGTTGGGGGAAGGTGGCAGTATTTATTTATTCCCTGATGTGACAAGTTGGGCACTGGACCTGTCAGGTTGTTGCGAGGAAGGTGGCATTTTTTATTTATTCCCTGATGGGACAGGTTGGGCACTGGACCTGTCAGGTTGTTGGGGGAAGGTGGCAGTTTCTATTTATTCCCCGATGGGATAGGTTGAGCACTGGACCGGTCAGGTTGTTGCAGGGAAGGTGGCAATTTTTATTTATTCCCTGATGGGACTGGTTAGGCACTGGACCTGTCAGGTTGTTGGGGGAAGGTGGCAGTATTTATTTATTCCCTGATGTGACAAGTTGGGCACTGGACCTGTCAGGTTGTTGCGAGGAAGGTGGCAGTTTTTATTTATTCCCTGATGGGACAGGTTGGGCACTGGACATGTCAGGTTGCTCAGGGAAGTGGACATACGTTATTCCCTGACAGGTTGGGTTGCATACCTGAGACATCGGGTAGTTTGGGAGAGAGGGACAAATGTTTTCTGATGCCCTAATGAGTCAGGTTGGACACTGGATCTGTCCAATTGTTGGGGAGGGGGATAGATTTGTTTTATTCCTCGAAGCATTGGGCATTAGACCCACCAAGTAATTGGGGAAGAGAAACACATTTTTTTTTGTTCCCTGATGGGTGAGCCCAGTCACTGGACCATCAGGTAGTTGTGATAGGGAGTCAGACTTTTTTTCCCTGTCGGGCAAGGTTGGGCACCAGAAATGATTTTCCAATCCACATTCCCTGCACTACCAGTATGCAACTCCTGTGCCTTGTAAAACCCTTTGGGATACAGTGTGTATGAAAGCCATGTTTTAAAACCTAATTCTATTATATTCTGCACTACCAGAATCTAACTCATGTGCATTGTAAAGTACCAGATCTGTCATGCTGGGGGAAGAGGCACAGATTTTTTTGTCCTCTCAGGCGAGCTTGGGCATCAAATTAATTAGGTAGTTCGAAGAAAGGGAACATGTTTTTTTATTCTGTGATGTACGTTCTGGTCACCAAACCAGTCAGGTGGTTGGGAAGGGGAGCTGGATTTTTTTTATTCTGTTGTGCCAGATTGGACACAAGAAATGCTGTTATATTTTACATTCCCTGCATTACCTGTACTGAAGTCCCGCAATTTGTAAAACACTTTGGGACACAGTTTGCATAAAAGTCATTATATAAAACAAAGTTTTATTATATTCTACAGTCCCTTCACTACCTGACTCTAACTCCTGTGCTTTGTAAAGCACTGAACCTCGCATAATCGGGGGAGGGGCAGATTTATTTCTTTGACATGTTGGGTTGGGTACCGCATCCATCAGGTAGTTGGGAGAGAGGTCCCCATCAGTCCTGCTGTCCCATCCAGCCCTGTCACCTGCCATATCTGGGACTTACCTTCTCTCACAGTTCCCCAATGAACAACCCCTCATGGGAAGGGCTGCTGGGGTGGTGGTGGTGTTTACTCCTCCCGGACAGCGTTTAAGTGCTGGTCTGCGAGGAAGAACCCAGTCAGTGCCAGCCCGGTGGTGCTGAGGGTTGAGGCGCTGGACGCCACACCTTGCATCATGCCAGCGACTCTGGTTCGGGAATGAACCCGGGTGCTGGGGGTCGGCAGGGAGGGAATAGGATCGAGCGTCCGATGGGCAGCTCTCCTTTCCCTGGGGGGGGGGATCCAGGGGCATCCCAGTGCAGAGGCGACCCCCGGTGGAAACCGGAGGTACCACTGCTGCCGGGAGCACAAGTACAGTAGTCGGGGGCTGACGCCTGGCCAGAACGTGGGCAGATGCGTGCACGTTCATGGCCATTGGCGTCATTGCATGCCAGCCGGCTTAGGGGGCAGGAAAAGTGGAAAATGTAGGGCACTGGTTGCAGCGGCATGATGGCCATCTCTGCAGTGGACTCTCCTGATACCTGGGTGCGTGGCAGTACCAGATCCTGAGTGGGTGGGTTGAGCTCTGGAGGGAGTGCTCCCCACCTCCCCGCCGCGGGGGGTAAGCCGTGGAGGGTAACCGCGAGGCCTGAACGAGGCCGTCGGGAGGTAGTCCGAGGGGACGGTGGCCAGACAGACCTGAGGGTGAAGCCATGACATGCAGGTAAGGCAGATCAGTGGCCCCTGTGGGGATAAAGAAAGAAAGAAAACAGGAAAAAAAAAAAAAAAAAGAAAAAGAACCCAGTCAGCAGTAAGGAGCCTGAGGCAGGCAGTGAACAGCATCTTGCTGCAATCAGGACGTTTTCTGCATTTTTCTGTCCCGCCCCAACATTAGGAAGACCTTGCTGATGCATAATGTCATGCCACTGACATCCCACTCCCTCAGTCCATGGCTCCAGCTGCACCACCATCTGTGGTCACCAAGGTGGCAGTGTTGCAGCAAAGCCCATAATCCCTCCTTCCTTGGAGAAGGTGAACATCCTTGTAATGCTCAGCCAACCTCCCCCTGACCAGTGCCTCAGTAACCATGACTCATTCTCTTACCCAGATTGTCAGTGTCGCTATCAGTAATGCTACCACTGCACCAGTGGGCTGGCTTTGCAAGGAGCATTAATATAATAAGGCACGACTTACTCACTGACAGCCATAAAAAGGAATATCCCAGTTCTCCTATGCATTTCAATGGGACAGCTGCAAAACACTTGCTGACTTTGTTCCCAACAGGAACTTGTCTGCTATGCAGACCAGCCTTAGCAATACTTATCTGATATACGAGGTCAGTGACCTCCAGTGCCTGGGTTGGCATCCTGTTGCACCACGTTCATTGTTTCATCAGACCTGTGAACATAATGGGTAAAATGGGTTGGTATGAGTAATAAAAATGCCAATCATCTGGGTTGGGTGGGAAGGGCTTAGAGTTTTCATGCAGGGTTTAAAGTGTGTTGGTCAGGAAGGTAGATACCAGTACCATGGCAGCAACACAGATTCACTCATGGAGGCCAGCACTTGGGAGGTGGACAGGAATCTGCATCCCTGGTTGCACTCTCCTCTCTGGGAGGAGCAAGTTGCTCTGCTTATCAGCCACCACCAGGGCAGGATGAAGCCACCAGGTTTCACATACCCTGCAACACCAACAGGGTAGTGCACTGCCAAACAGACTGTGAGTCAAGGGTGGCAGACGAACCTCCCCCTCCTATCCCTGGCATGGGTGGAATCATTGGGGGCACCAAACATACAAGGTAAGTCCATGTGAGGGAGAGGGACCAGGCTGGGCATCTGGCAGCAGAAGTAAGGGGTCTGTTTATGGTGTGGAGATTGCTAGCTGCTCTTTTGCTTGCAACCCTCTTGTCCTGATACAGTGCATATCCCCATCAGGCCTCAACATGCACATGAACCACTTGTGAGGGATGGCTCTCCTGTCCATCACAAGGTGTTGCCTTTACAGCAGAACACTGTTCTGTCCCTCCCCAGGGTGGGAACAGTGTAACATGCTGCAGCGCCTTTGCCCCAGCCTTAGCCCATCCAACTGGCTCACTGAGCTCTCACTCGAACTCGGCTCGTCGTCATGAGTTTGTTGTTATGGGAAGATGATGCGGTGCGCAACAGGCCAATAGCTGGCCCTGCACACAATGCTATTTCATTTTTTTGTTGTTGACATTTTGACCACAATTTTTCAACCTAGTCTTTTATGACAGCCCCTTCTGAATATGACAAGTGTCATTTTTAAAATACTGTCAAACATAATTTTTTACACTTGTGGTAAGAAATTATTTTGGCCAGGATTTGAAAAACACCTATCACATTTATGAACTGGTATCAAAAATCACTAAGTTGAACATTTGGTGTCAAGATACTTAACATTACTAAAGTTATGAGTAGACACTAAAAATTTCAATGTTCACTCATAACGTGGTAATTATGTAATATTTTTTACTCAAATTTTCAACATAACCTTTTTTCTGAACCCACCTCATGAATATTGGAGGTGAAAGTTTTCAAGTCATGGCCAAAAGGTAATTTCACAGAGCAGCTGAGGGCTGGGGAGCCACAGCAAACACCAATGGATGTTTTTCTTTATGTTGGGATTAAAAAAAATACGAGGGATAGTTTTCATGTTTACAGGTATTAACACTGGGGATTGGGCACCCCAGTGTCAGTTTTAATTTTGGCCACTTTAAATGTTTTTTTTGTTTTTTTTTGCACATCTATAACTTTGCCTTCATTGAACCGATTGCCCCAAAATCTTTAGAATCCAGAGATCCTGGCATCAAGTATGTTCCTTCCAAATTTCAAGTAAATCAGTTGAATGGGGTGGAGTTAAGGTGCAAAAAATAGGGTTTCCCATAATCAACCTAATATACAGGTGCTATCACATCTGTATTATGTTATTTATTGAAAAAAAACAAAGTTAATGCTCACTAGGGTTTCCACTGCACAAAATGCAAACTGCTCAAAGGTTGGAAATACACTATTAGGGTTGTAACCACAATGCCAACAGTTTGGAAATATACTATTTTGGTTCATATGTCTAACTCCCACCCAACCATGTTCTCTACCCTCACAAAGCATCTGACCTGAGTGTCATTAATCACGATATCTGCCTTGCACCTTAGTCATAAGAGTAGAGGAGGGGAGGGGTTGAGGATTAAAGTTGCTATATACAAATTTTTATGTTTGCTTGGCATGAAGATGCATGAAGTAAACATGTTGTGGTTACTCATGATAGATAGTAGGGGCTGCAGAGGCATGTCAGTGTAGCTTCTAGTGAATCTCGGGCTGCAGAAAGCTTGCCACTAACAGCCCGATGAGGAGCAGGCTGATAGTGACAGTGTTCAGCCTGGTTGATGAGCAGAAACTTTGTGTAGTTAAAAGGATGGAGCCACATCTTTCAGATTGTGGCTGCATTCTTCCATCTACAACATGTGGGGCCCAATTCTCAAAGCCCTTAGAGCGACGCAAGGTACATGCATCAAACAAAAATGATGCAAGTGGCACTTTGCTCCAAAAAATGTGCCATGAGCTAATCTGAAAAGCAGCATGCATCAAAGGGGGCTTACTCCAGCCTTGCACCACAAAAGGGGCTGTGGCATGGTGCTAGGGGGGTTGCGGCAGATGCAGGCTGCCATATCCTCTACTTTGGCATTCATAAAACCCTCTCAGAGGGCAACAGTCTAAGTACCATTAGAATAGCCAAGGGCTGGTCTAAGGGTACTTACAAGTCCTCTGGGAGGGTTGTGAAACTTGTGCCAATGTCCCATGACCCCCCCAAGCCCTGATCCCTGTAGACAGTACATACATCCTGTCCCTGGTGGCTAGTTGTCCCCCCATCCCTGATCAACTTATAAATAAATGAAAAATCTCACCCGATTCCCATGTAATAAACCCCATTCCCTGGTGGCTAGTGGTCCCCATCCCCGATTCCCTTATAAATAAGAACTCCTACATGAGACCCTTGTAATAAAACCACATCCCTGGTGGCTAGTAATTCCCCCATCCCCAATCCCCTCATATTGTAAATAAGTCCTGTCCCTGGTGATCTATCTGCCCCCCCAAGCCATGATGTGCCCATATTTGACTGGAAATAATTCCATGATGGTCTAGTTGTTCCCCACCCCTGCAGGCAGGGCCCCACCACTCTGTCCCCCCCATATCCCTACCCCAAGCTGGTGGCTGGCACAGCCCAGTGCCCACCACCATGGCCAGCTGCTGACTGAACTCGCAGTGAGCTTGTACTGTATATAGTACATGCTTATTGACTATCAATCAGTGAGCACATACAATATACAGTATGGGCTCATTGAGAGCTAAGTCGGTGGCTGGCCATGGTCGTGAGTGGTTTGCTGTGCCAGTTGCTGACTTGGGATCAGGATGGGGAGTGGGGTGGTGGGATACTGGCTACCAGGGAGGAGAGGTGGGGGACACCACAGAAATATTTCCAGTCTAATATGGGTAGATTGTGGCTTGGGGGTGGCTGCTAGACCAGCAGAGATGGAACTTATTTACTGTATGAGGGGATCGGGGATGGGAGGACCATTGGCTACTTGGGACGGGGTTTTATTAAATGAGGATCAGGAGTGATTTTTTTTTATTTATAAGGGGGATCAGGGATGGATGGACTGCTAGACCACCAGGGACTGTATCTGGCACTGGTCTAAGAGCCGCCCAACTGCTCCAGCAGCTTGCAGCAAACCTCTCTGGTGTGCCCTCTCTTTGGCACATGACCACCTTTGCCGCAAGCTGCTGGACTTTGTCACCAGGACTGTACCTGATAGAGAATCTGGCACAGGGTCCCTGGCATATCAGGAATCGGTGCAAGCTGCCATTGGCACAGCTTGCATTAACCTTTGAGAACTGAGCCCGCGGTCTAGCAGTCAGATGAATGCATGCTGTCTAGCAGCTAGCTGAGTGATGTCATCATCTGCCTACTCCTCAAACAACCTACGTACCTGCTGAATGTCCCACCAATACACATAGAAACCCAACCCTTGCTACTGAACAGCTTCTCACTTCCCAAGTCCTCCCCCTGGTCTCAGACACACACAGAGTTTTCAGTGTCCCAAAACTCCCATGCAATGTAATTGGCAACTCTTCATGAAATTCCTTCCTCCAAGGCCAGCAGGGGCCGAGCCTACTTCTCAAACAACCTGCCCACCTCCCAAGTGTTACTCTGCCAATACACACAGCAACCCACCCACTGCTGCCTTTCAACTCCCTGCCCCTGAGCGCTCCTCCCCCCAGCAACAGAGTGTCCCGACTTCCATGTGCTGCAGCTTGTGACTCTTCACCCTCATCTCACTCACAAGCCACAAGAATGTGTCCCTCCTCCAAGAATAGCAAAGTCAAACCTGCTTTTCAAACAACCCACCCACCTCCCGAGTGCTTTTCTCATACTAGTAATAATAATAATAACTTTATATAAAATGCAATTCAAAAAAATATCAACGCGCTTTTACCGACAACCACCAAGGTAAAATTTTAAAACCAGTTAAAAACTTCCAAATCCATGAAATTTAAAAATCAGAGTACGCCAGAGAGAATAAGTCAGTCTTAAGAGCAGATTTAAAGCTCTCCACAGTCAGGCACTCCCTTATCTGGGAAGGTAGAGAATTCCACAGGGTGGGAGCTACAAAAGCAAATGCGCGGGTTCCGGAGTTCTTCAGGTGAACCCTGCGAATCTCTAGCAATCCCTCCATGGTGGAGTGGAGCAGACAGAGGGAGCATTAACTCAGTCTCTGATCATGTAGGGCCTTGTAGGTTAGTAAACCAACCTTGAAGGTGATATGCCGTTGAACAAGCAGCCAGTGCAGCTTGCACAACACAGGTGTGACATGGTCAGATCTAAAAAGAGCAGCCAACAACCTGGCCACAGCGTTCTGCACCAGCTGCTAGTGGTGGATATCAACCCCCAGAAGTCCTAGGTATAGGGTTTTGCAGTAATCAAGGTGGGAGGTCACAAAGGCGTGGACCAATGTCAGAAGACCACCGGGTGGAACTAGGTGCCTTAATCTGGGCGATATTCCTCAGATGATAAAATGAGGTCTTGACAACAGATGACACCTGAGACTTCAGGGTCAATCCCTCGTCAAAAATAACACTCAGACTCCGCTCCCATTCAGAGGACATCAGCTGCCAACCCTTGAGCATAAGCCCAGAGGCCCACTCAGCTGAAGACCCCTCTATCCAGCAACCTGGGCCCACCACCAAAACCTCAGTCTTGTCCAGATTCAGCCTCAGCCAGCTGGTACTCATCCATCCCTGGATCTCGTCAAGGCAGTTGTTAAACACTGAGGCTGAATCATCCATGTCGGGCACAAAGGACATGTATAGTTAAGTATCATCTGCATAGTAGTGAAAACTCAAACCATACCACCTCACAATGTCTCCTAATGGCAGCATGTCCACTGTGAATAACATGGGCGAGAGCACAGAGCCCTGGGGAAACCCACATAGTAGAGAGAAAGCATCAGAGGAATAAATTCCCAACATAACTCTCTGAGATATCCTGGAAAGGAATGAGTGGAACCACCTGAGGACCATACCTGACAGTCCACAGATCACCTGCAAGTGCTCTAGCAAAATGCCATGATCCATGGTGTCAAATGCTGCAGAGATATCAAGTAGAACTAAGATGGAATGGGTCCTTCGATATCTTGCTATCAGAAGATCATTCAGCACCCTAACCAGGGCATTCTCAGTGCAATGCCTCTTCCTAAATCCTGACTGGAGAGGATCATAGATATCATGGATGGTAAGATGATTGTCCAGCTGCAGTGTGACCACCTTCTCAATAACCTTGCTCACAAAGGGCAAGTTAGAGACTGGCCTGTAGTTGGTGAGGCAGTTGGGGTCTAGAATAAATTTATTAAGGAGAGGTGTAACTACCGCCTCCTTCAGGGAGTCGGGGAAACTCACCCTTGTGAAGCGACCTCCAGACTATCTCAGCCAAGACCGGGCAGATGACCTCAACACACCCCACAAGTAGGTGAGTTGTGCCAAGGTCCAAACTACAGAAAGCTGGCCGCATACTCTGGATGATCCCTATGACATCCATGATAGCCAGATGGACGAAGGCCGACCAGCAAAACTGTGGTTCTGCAGCCCCCAACCGATCACTGCCCCTTCCATTGGAGCTAGTTAAGTGGATCTTTGACCGGATGTCGGCAACCTTATCTGTTTACATAGAATCCCGCTTGCTGCTCCTGATCAACCCCCCCCCCCAGTCTCCCAATGATAGACAGGTGGGGGAGATCATTCAAAAAAGTGAAAATAAGAAGAGTCCCAAGGTGGAGCCTAGAGGTATTCTGCACTCAACTTTCTGAAAGTTGGAACAATGGTTTTGAATGGCTGAGTGATATGAACATTATAATATCCTGAAATGGGAAAGGGGGATTTAAGATGAAACATCAGTGATGTGGAAAATTGTGTATCATTGTAAAACATTTTTTTTTTTTATATTTGTTTTTCTGCCTACACCTTGGTGGCTGCCTTCCAGCATCTTGCCCCCAGCCCCGTCACCCAAACACCCCACTTATCTTCCACCTGTTGTACTTCCATGGATCGGTGGGTGCCTAGGTGGTTGGTGCCGAGCCTTTGGAGCATACAGCATCACTGTGCCTGCCCAAGTTGTTTTTCCCCTGAAAGCGTTTTTTCCCCAGCCCGGCATGTGTGCTATGGTGCACACATACGTGAAGATGCAGTATCCCTCAGCGACCTGCACCTGGAAAACTAGGAAGGCAACCACTGCAACACCCCCAGCTTCCACAAGGTGGTGATCCAGCAGCAGGCTGCACTGTCCCCCAACCCTGAAGGAGAAGAGCTGTCATGAGGCACTTGATCCTCTCTCCCTGCCTGACCTCCAGTGACCCCAGTTTGTTCCCTAACCCAGGTTGCCAGTATTTTAACCTCACAAAAAATCTATTCTTGACATAGAGGTTAAACACATTGGAACCTGTCTCAGCCTTGCTACTTAAAATGAAGATTCAACTGTTGAAATTATAGCATTTTGCTTATGTATTTTAAATACGTCAACTATAGCTGTGTTACAGTATTTGTTTATCATTGTCGCACCATTTTTTGTATGGTTTATGCGTGTTTGACTTGCCATGGTAAAAGCCCATGTAATAATGGCTTTGATTCATTGATGATACTAGTACATCAAGGTAAACTTTTGACAAGTTTTTTCTAATTTATTTTTTGATTCTTTACAACAGTTCCTGATTTTTGGTTCATATACACTGTAACAATTTACTACGTATACCTGTTACTTTTTTTATTTAATTATTTCTACATGAGTAGAAGTTAGAATTTAGCAGATGCAGGGAGAAAGAGAGATTCCTGGGAAAAGCCACATCTCTTATCAGAGACAGACCAGCTGGCTCTGAAAGCAGTTTACCCGCTCTCTGCCATTCTGAATCATGGCAGGACCCCTGGACAGTTAAACCAGCAGTGCAATGAAACTAGGCAAAAAAATTTGACCATACCTTTTTTTAACTATAAAAGATTTCAGTCATCTTCCAGTTTTATATGGTGGTATAATGTTCTAATTCTATCAAAACTTGAGTATTATTATAAATGTCTAAACTGAATTGTTTCTCAAGAAAAAAAGATGGCTGCCATATTTTGCATATAAATGGTATTGTAGGCCTGGCAAAGGATAGGATCAAAAAATTAAAAAAGACTCATTGGGGCCTATTCACAACGGCTACACGGCGCTATGCACGGTGCGTAAGCCCCACACTGAGGCAGATACGAGCGAAACACATGGAAGCCTGCTCCACGTGACATTCATAAATCGAGCATAATGCTGCCACATGAACATGCGCGCAATAGTGGATACACGGCCATAGAGGGGCATTCCCACAGAAGCAGTACGTGCGGGACACCATACACGCATGCACAACGTAAGATACGATGGAAAGGCGCATCATGTCCCTGCGTACATAATACATGTTCTGAAAGCAACCACAAACAGCTTATGCGGTGAATATTCAAGCGGGCGAGCCCAGCAAAGTGGGCCACAGGGTGCAAGGTACTGCCCGCTGCGGCCACACATGCTAGTTGCACACACCAGCCATGCACACACCGCATGCAATACACCCCCACAATGCTCACACGCAATGGACACAGACTGTGCCAGCACACGTGCCAGCCACCTGCCACAATTGCACATGTGAAAACAAGGTCCATATGGCCAGCACCAGCACAGCATGCATGCCAACTAGCAGACAGTGGCACAGATGAAGTCACATACACCGAGTATGCCATAAGGCCCTGTCATGGATACACAGTGAACACAGAAACACACCCACACCCACACGGCCACCCGTGCACACTGTGCCAGGGCGAGGAAGCAGACACTGAGACACAGCTGGAGTAAAATGCCTTTAATGCCATACACAGCACAGGACAAATAGGTGCAATAAAAGCAACAGTGCAACAGTTCCGGTGGGGTGGTGGTGGTATGATCACGGACAGTGCTCCTCCTCAATCAGAGTCCTCCTCCGATGGCAGGTCCGGGCTTGTGGATGGTGTCAGCTTCAGGGGTGGTGTCCATAAACACCCTCTCCCCCAGTACCAGCCACCTGATAATGTCACGGTATCACTGAAAAGGGAAGAGCAGACAAAGGGGACTGACATCAGTACCATGACAACATGCAACAATCCCACCACGTCATTGCCAGCCACCCCCCCACACACACACACACACATGCAGCCACAGGCCACCTATCATAGAGGGGGCATGGATGGCCCACAGGTATCCCTCATCATCCCTATACAGATAGTCCTCTGTGCTGCTCCATAGATCTAGTCGCCATGGCAGGTCCTGTGCCAGCTGCCGTGGGGTGATGACACTGGCCGGGCCCACCTACCTCCTGGTGCTCCAGGACCAGCACTGCTTTTTGATGCTGGGTCCCTTGCAAAACACAACAGGGACAGTGATAAGCAGACACGACCATGGAACAGAGCCCAACCCTCCTGTCAAACACAAGCAACACTGCCACTGGTGGAAACACATACCTGTCATCTCTAGGTGACCTCCCAGATCTCATCAACTGGAATGCTTTCCTGATAGGTAGCCTCCATCACCCTGTACAGCCAGTGTGGCAGGGTGAGCCTGCCATGGACATTCCCTTCTGCCATGGGTGGTGCTGCTGCTGCTGCTGTCATCATCTCCACTGCAATTATGCCCTTCCCTGGCAGGCGCGCCCACACCACATGTGTGTGCAGCACCCATAAGGGCATGTGTAACATGCCACACGCCATGCACGGCACATCGTGTGGATGTACAATACCACTGAGTGAAGGCTACTTGCTGATCATGCAGGTGCATTGCGATGTGCCCAGGGGCACTACTACATATGGTCCTCCTTGAAGAGGCAGAGGCAGATCATCATGCCAGACCATGGCATCATCCCCGGTCATTCAGGCCATGCCTCGTCACCCAGATGCTGCACCCCACCAACATCCTACAGCATTACCGGGTCAACCATGGCATGCTACAGTACATCTATGGCCTTGTGGAGGATGTGATCATACTGGCCACTGAGCGCTCCATGACCATGTCAGTGGAGACCAAGGTGCTATACACCCTGCAGTACTACACTATGGGCACATTCCAGTGGATGATGGGGGACGTCACAGGGGTGAGTAAGGCATCCATGTCATGTACACTGCACCAGGTGACCAATTCCCTGGTGAGGCACCTAGAAAGGCACATCACATTCCCCATGGATGCTGCTGGGCTCAGGGCTGTCAAGCGATTGTTCCTGGACATGTATGGCATGCTGAACATAGTTGGTGTGATCGACTGCACGCATTTGCCCATTTTCACCCCGCCCATCAACATGGATGCCTACAGAAACCATAAAGGATTCCACAGCATCAACTGTCAGGTCATCTGTGATGCAACTGGCATCCTGACCAATCACCTAGCATGGTACCCGGGTTCATGCCACAATTTCTACATGTATAACAGCTCTCTGAGGCGCCATATGGCATGGCAGCCAGAAGGCTAAAGCTGGCTGTTGGGTGAGGTCCTATAACCTAGTGTGTATGTTTGCTGCACATGAGCCCCAACATCGCTAACCAGTAGTTTCCACTCTACTCCCACAGGTGACAGCAGGTACCCCTTGAGAACTACACTACTGACACCATACCTGGTTTCACGGCACCTGGCAGAGGTTGCATTCAATGCTGCACACACGCGGGCATGTGGCATCATGTAACACAGAATAGGGCCATTGAAGATACATTTCTGATGCCTGGGCCACACGGGTGGCATGATGATGCTTGCACCGGATATGGCATGCAGAGCATTCACCGCCTGTGCAATGCTGCACAACATCTGCATGCGCCGCATGGTGCCGGTGCCACAGGATGTAAACCCAGAGGAGGGCAGTGAGGAACTACTGCAGCTACCTCATGGAATGGCACCGCCTAAGGAGGATGCCAGGGTTCCACCAATGGGCAACCATGCAGTGAAATGCATGGTGGCGAGGGTCGTGCACCATCATGTGGCCCATGGCACATTCAGCAGGTAGGTTGGCACGCATGCTGGTGACAATGTGAGTGCCAGACTGAGCCGGCATGTGCGTGACATGTATGCCATGGTGTTGCCATGACCATGGCATGCCACAGGATTGAAAGCCACACCAGCAGTCTGCCATGATCTACCGTGTCATTATTGTGCCACTGGCCATGCTGAGGGCACAACACCACTGGCATCGCACACCACCATGTGTGTGCTGTGTGGTGGCTGTGTGTGTGTGTGTGTGTGTGTGTGTGTGTGTGCCAGCATGGTGCACAGTATGGGCCTGTATCGTGCCTACCCAGCACCCACCCCAGGCAGTGCTGGTCCATGGGGTGTTACTACGGACCATGGTGTGTGCTGTGGTGTATGGGGGCATGTATGGCGTGTGGCAGTGTAGGCAGGGGTGTGGTCAGCCACACCATCATATTACTGGGTAGCATGCTTCTGCTGCTGTCCACCACATCTGTACACTCATTCTCCCTCTCTCCTGTGGCGTACTGTGTCTGCTGAGTGTGTGCCACCCTGTGCCACCTGTAAATGGCATGATCACCAGGTCATGGTGCTCGGTCCCTCCCCCGGTTGGCACCAGCCACCATGGTTTGGGGGTACTGTGTGGCACCCTCGTGCCACTCCCGTGGTTCCATTGGCATGGGATCATGTGCACTGGCTGGTGCCACAGGTACAGCCATGGTGACTGTGGCGGGCCATCCCTCTTGGGCGGCAAGGTGAGTGGCAATGGCCAGGAGGCCATTGCCCATCTGCTCCTGTGCCCTGGCATCTGTGATCACCTTGTCAGCCAGGCATTCCTGGGCATGTGCACCTGCAGCCACCACCTCAGCCATTCATTCTTGCACCCTTATGCCTGGGGCGATGCTTTCTGCCAGCCTCTCCTTTGCCCAAACAGACCCCGCCATGACCTCCGTGAGGCAGTGTACAGACTTCATACACCCTCTTGTCACCTGCAAGTGGTCCAACTCCAGCCCGTAGAGGTCGGGATAGTAGTTGGCTAGAAGTAAGCTGCTGGTGCCCTGTCTGCAGTGCCTTGGGGGGGGACGGGCCCTCAATGACTCCAGTGTCCTGGTCCTGTTTGTTGGGTGCTGTGGTGGTGCCAATGTTCCCACAGTGGTGGTGCAACTGTCCTCTGAGGGAATGGTGTTGTCTTCTCTGCTACACTCTGGTCCTGCAAATGGCTGTTCTGCATCGGCACTGCATTCTTGCCTCTCCATGTCAGCTGTCACCTCTGTGTCTCGTCCCGTGCCAGGGCCACTCTCCTCCTCCCACTTCAGGCACTCCGGGGTCCATTCCCTATCTCTGCCATGGTGGTCCATGGGCATTATGGATTGCTGGGTGTCCTCCTCCCGCATGGATGGTGTTCCATGCTGCTGCCACCATGTGTGTGAGAAGGGGGTGACATCGGTTAGTGCGCCTGCATGTCCAACGTGAGTGGCTGTTTACCCCATGTCACTGGCAGTACCCACCTTTGCCACCTGCTCTTAGTGGGCCTCCACTGCCTCCTTCTCCTCCCATGCCAGATGGTCCCTGTCTGGCACTGTTGTCATCGGGCACTGTGGTGGTGCATAACAGGTGGTTATTGACTGTTGCCATTCATTGGTTCTGTGGTTGTGCCCTGTGCCCCATATGTTGCGCTTACCTGGCATGATGTCCAGCCCATCTGGCTCACCATCCATGAGGACATTGCTGACCGTATCCACCACCTGCTACTCTATGGACAGCAGGGGTGGGTCTGGGTGGTGGTGGTGGTCCACTACTTGTGGTGCCCTGCGACTGACGTGCCCTGCTCAGCCACCTCTTCACCTGGGACCAGTGGTCACACCACTTGTGCTTGATGGCCACAAGTGTGCATGCCTCCAGTCCTGTGGCATTGATCACTTCCTGCAGGTCCAGCCATATTTGGGTCTTGGTCTCAGCTGGGGTGCTCAAAGACCGCTGCCCGAACAGCTCATCGTAGTGCTGCCTGATGTCTGTTATGAGGATGCATCTGTGCCCCTGTAAAGTTCAGGGAATGCTGCCTCCTCTGGCTGCCACACCGCCTGTGTCACGTCCACCATCGTTGCCAGTTGAGTGCGTTTTGGCCATACCCGCACGCTCCTATCACTAGTGGTTGCAGCTGCTGTCTTCTGTAGACATTCCTCTTCTGCACTGTGCATATTGCTGGTGCATACTGTAGCTGTTCCACATCTCCTTATATGGTGGGTTCAAGGGGTATTCCTGTCATCTTGCACTGGCTCCATCATGCCCCTGCATGTAGCTGCACACCTCCTCTGTCTCCGCCCCAGCCTCCAGGGGGGGTGTCGGGCTGTATTGTGCATGCCACATATTTTGATTTTGCTGTGCAGTGCACAACTGCACACTCACATTTACGATCATTTCATGCATAGCACTTGCCCTTCATGAATAGGCCCCATTGTGCACATCATATGAGATACCTAGACAAGTACATTTGACAGGTATAGCAATATTTTTTTTTTTTATTTGCACTTTTATGTCTGAAGTCCATATCAGCTTATTTTTCCAAGTGGACCTAGCTCTCAAGACACAAAGAATGTTGACTCTTATGTCAGAGTGACATAATGGATAATGTGTCATGGGGGGCAGCTGGAGGGTCTAACGGTCTGGCAGAGCCTGAAAGACTTGGTCAGACTGGGATTCTGAACAATTAACATCTAATGTTCAAGTCTGCCCTGATTCACCAAGGTGTCTTATATGGGTAAGCCTTTATACTTTGGGAAAATTAGAAAGTGTAATGTTTCTGTGACTGAGTCCTTTGAGATACAGCTAACTGATTTATAACTGACAAAAAAACTGCTTCCGCCTCTGAAGAGAAGGCTCCATTACTATATTCTGTTTCTAAAGTAAGGCATTATGAGTTGTGACAGAGAGGAGTGGGTTGATTCCCCTTGAGGAAGAAGTGCTGTACTGTGTGAAGAGTGGCTCTGGAGAGATTTGGACCTAGAGAAACCCCGAGTGAGTGTCTATGCTGAGTGGTGGCAGCTACTTTGTATCCTTGCAGGTGTCTTAAGGGTTTGAGAAAGCTGATAACAGCTGCAGGCTGAGTCTGAGAGAGACCAGTTTGCCACATGCACAATAGATAATAATGGCATGCATTTGGTAATACCTGTAGTACTGTAATTTATATGGTCAGATTTCCTGAAATTTCTGGAATATCTCTGAAGAAATTAAATATCTGCCTGCAGTACTACTGTGAGGCCACCAGAAAGAGAGAACCTCTTTAGAGATATCACAAAATATCTGGAAATACCTGACCAAGTCAATTGCTGCAACTGTAGTATAGAATGCAATACAATACAGTATAATACAATACAATACTCAAGAGTATTATATTTGGTTTGTTTAAGGAAATTGGTGTACTGATTCTGTCAGAATGAGAAGAAGCTCCATTACTGAAATAATTTTGGTAATTACAGTAGGTGCTATCCAACTAGCTGCCTCAGTTGATCATAAAAAAGAGAGGTTATGATTTTAGTCACACTAAAATCAAGGTAATAGATTTTAGAAAAGCTGACTTCACCAAAATGTGAACTATGTTCGCATACATAATGGAAGGCAGAAACTTGGGGATGTAGATGACTGCTGGAATACCCTAAAGACTGCTCTGCACACAGTAACAACTAAATGCATAAAGAAGACCAACAAGTCCAGAAGAAGGAAGAGACCTCTCTGGTTCTCAAATGAAGTAGCAACCAAACTCAAAGCAAAACAAAGTGCTTTTACACAATTTAAATGAACAAAGCAAGAAGCAGATGGAGAAGAATACAGGAAAAAACTGACAAAGGCAGGGAAGGCAGTCAGAAGGGCAAAAGCGCAAACCGAAGAAAAAATAGCAGAGGGTGTTAAGAAGGGAGACAAAATCTTCTATAGCTACATAATGGAGAAAAGAAAAATTAAGGGAGGAATAGTCCGAATAGCAATCAAAGAAGGCAAGATGGCAGTGAGGGATGAAGAAAAGGCTGAAGCCCTAAATGAGCTCTTTTGCTCTGTCTTCACCATAGAAGGCAGTGGCAAAGGTCCCACACTAGGTCAGACAGAGCACAATGGTCAGGGAATGGACACTAGCCCCTTCAGAAAGGGTTCTAGAAGAGCTGAGTAGAGCCAAGAATGACAAGCCATGGGACCTGATGGCATACACCCTAGGGTTTTAAAATAACTTTGAAAGGAACTAGTCACACCACTGGCTGAGCTCTTCACCAATCACTAGACAGTGGGGAAATAAGGAAATACTCAAGATTGGAAAAGGGCAACAGTGGTGCCCTTGCACAAGAGCAGGAGAAAAGAAGAGCCAGGAAATGACCACCCTGTCAGTTTGTCAGTTTGAACTTAGTTGTAGGGAAAATTATGGAGTCATTACTAAAGGAGATGATAGTAGCATACCCGAAAGATACCGGAAAAATGGACCCAAGTCAATATGGCTTCACAGAGGGACAATCTTGTCAAACCAACATGATCGACTTCTACAACTGGGTCACCAGAATAGTAGATCAGAGAGGGGCAGTGGACATTGTATACCTGGATTTCAGCAAGGCCTTCGACATTGTCCCTCATAGAAGGCTAACAAACAAGTTGAAACATACAGAAGTTGGACAAAAGGTAGTTAATTGGATCAGCAACTGGCTAAACAATAGGATCCAGAGAGTGCTAGTAAATGGCTCTCTGTCAACGGAAGGTAGTGTAACCAGTAGCATCCCACAGGGTTCAGTACTGGGATTTATCCTCTACAACATCTTTATGAGACATTGCAAATGATTTGAAAGGGAAAGTTTGCCTGTTAGCAGACAATACTAAGCTATGCAACAGAGTGTACTCACAGGAAGGGGCAGACAACATGAAAGCTGATCGTAGAAAGTTGGAGGAACAGTCCATGGCTTTGCAGTTAAAATTTAATGCCAAAAATGTAAGATAATGCACCTGGTCAGGAAGAACCCAAGAAATAAGTACACACTGGGAGGACATCAACTCGAAGAAACACAGATAGAGCGAGATCTCGGCATAGAGATCACTGACAACTTAAAGGTAGGAAAACAGTGTGAGAAGGCAGCACAGAAAGCAAATGGCATCCTCAGCTGTATTAGTAGGGGCATTACTAGTAGGAAGCAGGAGGTTATCATGCCTCTCTACAGGTCCTTGGTAAGGCCACACTTGGAATACTGCGGTCAGTTCTGGAGACCTCACCTCAAAAAGGACATTGGCCATTTGGAGACGGTGCAAAGCAGAGCTTCAAAAATGGTACAGGGTCTACACCACAAAATGTACAAGGTACAGCTCAGGGAGTTACATTTATACTCCCTCGAGCAAAGAAGAAATAGAGTTGACATGATCAAAACATGTAAGTATGTGAAGGGGCTAAGCACAGCTCAGGCAGGTAATCTATTTCAGCACAACACAACAGCACGTACAAGAGGCCATAATTGGAGGTTGGTGGGAGGTAGATTCAAAAGCAACCTCAGTAAGTACTTATTCACCTAGAGAGTGGGGGAAAAATGGAACAGCCTACCCCAGGAGCTGGTAGCATCAAAGATGATTAGAGACTTCAAACTTGCATGGGATAGGTTTTGCGGACAGGTTAGGTTGCAGGCAATGTGGGGGGGTAGTCTTTTTGGGCAGACTATTTGGATCACGCAGTCCCCCATCTGCCGACATTTTTCTTATGTTCTTAAGAATAGTTCTAAAAGGAGACACAAATGCAAACTACAGTACAAGAACCTTAACAACAGTGAAGGACAATCAATCATACTGCAGGAAAATATATTACAGCCACAAGCTTTTATAGCCACCCACATGTAAACACAAACACTACAGAGTGATAAAAAGAAAGCAGATAATAGTATTCCATGAATATCAACAAATATTAGGATGATGAATTAATGTGGGGTTCCAGTTGGAGGCATCTATGTACTGTATATCACTGAGATGTTCAAGCAGCAGCCACTAGAAAGTGGCAACATTTGGATTTGTTTAAGGGAATTGGTGGACTGATTCTGTCAGACTGAGAAGAAGCACCATTACTGAAATATTTTTGGTAATTAGGTGCAATCCAACTAGCTGCCTCAGTTGATCATAAAAAAAGAGGGGCTATGAACTGGAGTAAAAAGGGATTTTAGGCATTTAGGGGCTTAGTAGTGGTTACACTCGTGTGTGTGTGTGTGTGTGTGTGTGTGTGTGTGTGTGTGTGTGTGTGTGTGTGTGTGTGTGTGTGTGTGTGTGTGTGTGCATCTGTGTGTGTGTGCGTGTGTGTGTGTGTACCAATGGTTATTCTCATGAGAAGTGAGACTCAGTTAGGCAAGGTGGCTGTAGTACTGTCAATGGTTGATCTTTTTTCAACACTGTCAAGGTTGAACCTGCAGAGTAAAATGTACAGAACATCCATGCTTTGCAGTGAAACTTTCAAGACAATTTTCATGTGATATGCATTCTCATGGGAGTGTCAAGGTAGTTCCTGCTCTTGTCAAGCCTGCCTATCCCTGAAGCTAGGAGACCTCCAGTGGACAACAGGGGCTATAGGAAGCAGTGTTGGTAGCACTGCAGGGGCCACTCTCTCCTTAGCTATAATTAAGCCCACCACTACCCAAGCAGGGGATTAGGTGGATGCTGTGCTGTCATGATGTGTTGTGTTTCACCTGACATGCTAAACTGAAATTCTTTCTGCCTGTTCTGGTGGTTGATTAAATAGATGTAAATGATCCCATTGCACTTTTCAAAAATAGAAGATTTTATTTAGAACAAAATATCAGAAGAAACACTATATGAAAAACAAGACAACAAATAAATCCATAATGACATCAAATAAAACAAAACTAGAAAATAAAAGATTATAACATTGAACAGTTAAATGAAAGAATGCAAAAATAAAGAGGCAAACTTGCTCAATCACATCAGATCCAGAAAACTGCCTTCCAATAATTTCTAAATACAGAGGATTGAAAGAGACAAGATTCTTGTGCATGAATTAACTAAATATTGTGTTCAGTTACATAATTTAATGCAATAATGCCCAGTCTTCTGTTGGAACACAAAGCAGCACATTGCCTGCCACATGAAAAATATAATACATGCAAACAAACTTGATATGTACTAATTTCATGTTTATATGAAGAGGATAGAAAATGTCCCAAAATTATTTCTTCATAAGAGGCCCCCGCCAATGTCTGAACTCACTGATTTTGTGTCAGTTGGGCCCATAAGTCATGTGCATATGGGCAGCTTAAGAAAAAAATGTTTGATGGGTCACAGAAGGCCAGGCAATAAGGTCTGGAGCAAAACCTCTTTCCCAGATTCTTATGTTTCATGTTATCTCAGACCCCAGTTTCCATCGCTGCTTAACCAGATAATATCCCACATCCTAGGGAGGATATATTTATCCTCTGAGCTAACATCTCTAGTGCATGTGCTGGAGGAAGGATTCCAAAGTCACATACTACCAAAAAACTGAGATCCAAGATTGTAGAGTAAATGGCCTGTCTTGTGTCTAGCTTTATTACCTCTGGAAGCAATTTACAAATTTTAACCTTCTCAATCAGCACCCTAGTCCAATGCAGTAACAATTCTCTCTTTAATTTCTGAAAATGTACCTTCCAACCTTCAAGGACTGGGCCAACTCATTGAAGTGACCCATTCTGTCCATACCTTTGGTCTGTGGTTTAAAATAGGATTCAAATTAATCTTAAAGGAATATACCAAGATTTGTCTATTACTCGCATTGTCTGGTATCTTATATGAACATACAAAAAATGTCAGCAGAAAAAAGCCAAAAGTTCTATCTTGTCTGCTTGTTTCCACTTTAAATTGCAACCCTCCTCTTTACTTTGTTGCAACCCCTCTTAAAGCTGTCCACTGTCTACAAGGATACCATCACATCTGGCAACTCATTCTAGTTTGCCAACACCTTCTTGTTGAAAATGTGCCCCCTCATTTCCCTCTTTAATCCTCCTCCTACCAGCTTGAAGTATTGTCCTCTAGTGGTTCGGTTACTGCTAAGACTGCAGAGACCCTCACATTTCACCTTCTTTATATCACTTAGGTACTTAAACTTAAATGTTTCAATCATGTCTCCCCTCTCCCTCCTGCCCTCCTGGAAATACCCTTTATCGTTTTAGTTACCCTCCTCTGGGCCATTTCCAGAAGATTGATGTCTTTTCTTAGGTATGGGCACCAGTACTACACACTGTACTCCAAGTGTGGATGCACCAGGGATCAGTACAGTCGTAGAATGAGCTCCGCTCTCCTGCTATATTTCTTGGCATTGAACTCCAGTTGTCAAATACCCAACCACCTCTCAAGCCTTGCTAGGTCTTGCCTAAGATCTTGTATTCCCTCCTCTGCATCCACCCTCTCACAATTTGATGTGATCTGCAAACAGGCAGATCTTACCCTTTACTCTGCTATGTTGCTCATAAATAGATTAAACAGCACTGGACTGAGCACAGAACACTGTGGGAGCATGATATTGACTGCTGTAGCCCCTGAGAATTCCCCCTGACTGCTACCTGTGACCCCTATCCTGCAACCAGTTATTTACCCAGGTCTTTAGATTTGCATCCACCCTCCCACAGTTTGGTGTCATCGGCAAACAGGCAGATCTCACCCTTTACTTTGTCTGTGATGTTGCTGATAAATGTATTAAACATCACCGGACTGAGCGCTGAGCACTGTGGGACCCTACTATTCACTGTTCTAGCCCCCAAGAATTCCCCCTGACCACTGCCCTCTGACCCTGTCCTGCAACTAGTTTTTGACACAGGTCTTTAGCTTTACTCCTACCCCAGATCCTTCAGCTTCCTGATTAATATTCCATGGGGAATAAAGTCAAAGGCCATACTAAAATCCAGATACAGGATGTCCACAGGCTGGCCCTTATCTACTGTCTTAGACAACCAATCAAAGAAATCAATCAGGTTTGTTTGTCAGGCTTGCCCCACAACAAACCTGTGCTGCCTTTCATCTTGGAGCCCATTATCCTCAAGAAAGCACAGCAGTCTTTCCTTCAGTGTGGTCTCCATAATCTTTCCTACTATTGTGGTCAAACTGACCAGTCTGTAATTGCCAGGGTCTTCCTTCAGCCCACTTTTGTGGAGCAGCACTATGTGTGCTGTTCTCCAGTCTAAGGGTACCTCCCCTGACACCAGAGAGCTGTTAAGCAGGTCCATCAGGGGACCTGCTAGCACATCTGCCAATTCCCTCAGCGCTCTTGGATGTATACCATCCAGGCTCAGGGACTTGTCCACATTCAATGCCCTCAAACCCTTCCTTACCCTGCCCTCACTAATATCCATATCAGTGTCACCTCCCACACCATTGCTCACCCCGTTCTTCCCTTGTGGCATTGTAGCATCCTTCTCCATGGTGAAGGTTAAGCAAAAATACTTACCTTCCACCCACCCCACCTCTCCATTTTAAGTTTGGCAAACCCATCCTTAAAATTCCTTTTTTCCCTGATATATTGGAAGAAAACCTTCTCCCCCTTTTTTTAACCCCTCTGCCAGTTGCAATTCCTTGTTGGTTGAGCTGTGGGCTTCATTAATCTCCAGCTGGCCATTATTGTATATCAAAATGCAATTGAATTTAACCCCAATTGACTTCAGTGGGGCATGGCCCTGTGTTCTCCCTGGTCACACGTCATTGCACGCCTGAGTATGGGGGCACAACAGATCAATGGGGAAGTGGAAGGGACAGGCTGGCCACCTTGTTGGTGCCAAACTATGATACTATGATGTCTCCCTCATAACTATAGACTGCAAATTACATTTTAGAAATCGTATAACATGACTTTCACTGTCATGAGCTACCAATGTAAGTAGAAGCTGATCTGAACAACTTAGTAAATCACTTCAAGAAACATACTTTGATAGAAAACCAAAGGGTTAGGCATATCCAGCTCCCTTTCAAAATGGATAAGTACAATTTGTTCCTTTTAATGTGGTTCAAATGGCTTCCCCATACCATTTGAAAAAATAAACTGTATAAAGTTGTTTCCACAGACTTCAATGGTAAATACAGTATGTTACACAAAGCAAAGTGAAGATGGGTAACAGAAAGGTTTTAATAATGGAAACCTCTTTTTCTTCAATTGTTGCCAGGATTTCCAATTATCTTCCTTCTGTTTACATACTAACAAGGAATTTTCTCAATCAGCCTTAGCAATGTCACCAGGCCCTTGCATGATTCTATCAGATTGCCCTAGATGAGAGGTTAGGTCCCATGGCACTTATCAATGAAGAGTTGGGGAGCTTCACCGACGTCATGGCCAACATTCCCCAGTCAATAAAACACGTCCATGCAAACCACCCCCCAGGACACATCCGGAAACAAGCTATCACTGCTCAGTGTGCCTTTCCTGGTTAAAAATTGTAACTCAATAAATAAATTCCCAAGATGGAATCAAAGTCCATTGAAATGGGTATTCCAGCAATATTATTCTGTACCCCAGATGCTATACCCAATATCAGTCCTCTGCTTGTGAGCCAGAAATAGATATAAAGAAGGTAAAAGTGTCCACAGCCTTACAGACTCAGTCCTTGTGTCTTACATATATACAAACATTATCTGCATATGCAAATAGGTGTACCTGAGGATTGCATAGTGATAGTTGCAAAACCAGTATTGATGGATTTTGCATAGTCCATCTCGAATAGGATCCCAGCTAAAGTCATATAAGAGGGAACTCAAATGACTACCCTGTTGAACCCCCTTTACATTGCACCTTGAAGCCCAAATAGCTATTCAAAATTGGAGTACCCATCGCAGTATTATGCAGAGCCTCTGTTCAATGAAAAAAATTGATAGGGATCACATATCTCTTTAAATACAGTAAGTACACATGGACACCTGCCAAATGCCTCCACCTGATCAATGCTAAGCAAATAGCCTGATACCAGTCCTTTAGAATCCCTATCCACAAGCTCTTTAGTCAGTAATAAGTTATAGTGCATACTTTTATGGCAAACTGAACACATTTGATATGGGGTTCTAAGATTAACAGCCAATTTTTATAATCTTCTTCAAAATATTTTTTTTTGTCAAGATCTTAAAATCCATGTTCAACAGACAGATCAGCTACCAGTTCCATAACCTTAAAGGGTCTCCTTTCTTAAATAAAAAAAAAAGATTCCTCCTAAATAATTTCTAAAATGATTTGTGGTTAGCTAAATATTAAACAGGACTGATGAAGCAATGGAGATCTGATATTTATTTTATTTTTTTTTTATTTAGTTTTTGTTGGCCAGGTAAATGCACTAGACAAATCCTGTCTATTTTCAGGCACGACCCGGGGGAGGGGGATACAGATGAATGCCAACTGACCTTGAACCAGATTAAGCTGTTGATGGTATTTTTAGTGAATGAGGGAAATTTGGCCAGGACACCAGGGAATTTCCCCTACTCTTTTCGATAAGTGCCACAGGATCTTTAACATCCACCTGAACTATCACCAATCCAGGCAGCTGGGAACTCGGTTTAATGTCGCATCCGAAAGACAGCACCTCAGAAGTGCAGCACCCCTCTCATGCTGCACTACAGTGTCAGTACTGGGATATTAACCCAAGTGCCAGATGTGGGAACTGAACCCACAGCTCTCTGATCTCCTGGCTTCAGAGGCAAGTGTGCTACCTACTGAGCCACTGACACTGACACATTTGTAAAATTCCACTCTTATTCCATGCCTCCCAGGGGCAGTTTTATTATTAAGGAGCAAAATAACCTCTCTTACCTCCTGTACACTGTCACTAATAAAAAATAATATTGTACCCCCTTCCCTGGGCAAGGCTGAAAACAGGAAAATATTTCCCAGCCCTAATTTCCTGGTCAAAAATAAAACAGAGAATAACTAACCCCCTCCATTAAGAACAAGCTGGTAACTTCACTTTGAGTTAGTGTGGTGACATCATGGGCATGAGAATGAAGACCCAATGCCCTTATGATGTCACAACATTAACGAGGTGTGAGCTGGACCATCGGCGCAGCAGTTGGATTTCCACTTGCGATGCCAGCGACCCAGGTTCAGGAATGAGCTGGGGTCTCTGGAGGGCCGGCCAGGGGGAGGCAACTTGAGCATCCCACGACTGCTCGCTGTCTCCAGGGAGGGAGGGGGATTGCGACCCGGTGCAAAAGGGACCACTGGCGGAGGCCGATGGTAGTGCAGCATGTCGGGTCATTAGGGGTGTGGCGTGACAGATGTTGGCTCTTGCCTTGATGTCCGGACGTCACGCACCTCAAGAAGCCAGGAAAAATCACTTGCTGGCCTCCAGATGATGGCTCTCTGTTCCTGAGGGCCTCTGGTGCCTTCCTGGTGCCTCCTGTTGCCCAGCAGCATCCCCAGGCCCTAGTAGTGCGTGTGTGCTGGGGCTATCCTCCCCCCGGTGCCTTTCCCCTCAGAGGAGAGGGACCTACCCGGTGATGGGATATACCGGGATATCCTGGGGGGTTGGCTGTGATCTGGGGGATAAGAGGAGGGCCGGGCAAGGACAGAAGAGGTCAGGGGGAACTTGTCAGAGCCCAAAGGAGTGGAGGACCAGTGAGTGTGGGGCAGAAAAATAGATCACACACAAAAAAAACCAAGGTGTGAAGTCACCAGTGAGTTTTTTTTGGATGGGGGTTATTTATTATGTCATGCGAAAGCAGCCTGTTTCATAAACACTTCAGGAATGGCTACAGTTTACCTCCACTGCAGAAACATAGAAACATAGAATTTAATAGCAGATAAGGAATGCTTGGCCCAGCTAGTCTGCCTATTTTCTTACCTAGTAGATAAGCTGCAGATCCAAGTTAATGAACAGCTTATTTACTCGTACCCCCCCACTAGGACTGCCTTGTGTATGTCCCATGCATTATTGAATTCCCCCACTGTTCTTGACTCTATGACCACCTCAGGGAGGCTGTTCCATGCATCCACAACCCTCTCCATGAAAAAATACTTTCTCACATTACCTCTGCACAGTCCCCCCTCTATCTTCAAATTGTGCCCCCTTGTTCTTGCGCATTTCTTTTTCTGAAAGATGCTACCCTCTTGGACTTTGTTGATTCCCTTGAGGTACTTGAAAGTTTCTATCATATCTCCCCTCTCCCTCCTTTCTTCAAGGGTATACATATTAAGCTCCTTTAGTCTTTCTTCCTATGTCTTCTGGTGCAGACCCTGCACCATTTTGGTTGCCCTCCTCAGGACAAGACCATAATGTGAGGTTAGTACTAGTTCATAAGTACTTTTTTTTTGCAATGCAAGGCTCTGTGTAATTTTTTTAAAGGAGGAGTCATTGTGATAGAGCATCACTGAAGTAAATTGAGCTTCAGCTGCCTTAAACAGCTAGTACTCTTCGCCATCTGTTGGGTTGGCTGGAGCATGATGCTTATTTGAGCAGCTGAATGAAGATGGATTATTTATGTTCTAAACATTGAATTATTTTGTCCGAACATTATGAAGTGTGAATTATGGGGTTTTGAAAACATGGTTGAAACAGGCTGATTATGTATATAAATGGTCTATATGTTTCTAGTAGGTGAAGCTGGATCTGTGCACATCTGTAGGCATTTGAAAGGTTGTACAGAGACATCCACCTAAATCATGCACCATGGTAAAATGTCATAGATTCCTGCATGACAAAAGGAATTTAATACCATTCAGCTGCACTGTTTCCTGTAGAATTCTACAAAATTCCATAGAATTCTACAGGGTTGTGTGCTTTATCCTGGCAGATATCACAGTACTTGCTCAAGAGCATGTCATCCCTGGTATGGATGGGGGGGTCAAGTTTTTGAGTTCATGGTTGGGTGCCAAAGACCATAGTCTTGGTGTTTTGGACACTGATCTTGTTCTTTGTATTGCTGTATAGTGAGAGCTATCCTGACATAGTGAAACTACTTTGAGAAGTGGGCTTTGATAGTATGTGACTATGAGTGGGGGCATTGCTAGCATGTCACTGTGCATGCACGTTCTGAATTTCAAGGTGCTGTAAGGAAAGCATTCAGGACTCACTACCAACTCAGCCCCAAGATAGTCCACTTTTTCTGGAACAAACTTAAATCATCTAGTAGAAATGCAAAGAAACAATAACTTGATTATATGTCTATGGAAAGAGCAATGACCCCAGTACATGCTGGATGCAATTGTTATCTCTTACAATGCAGGTGTTTTCATCAGGAGGCAATATATAGTCATTAATGAAAAGATTTAAAACAGCTCTACTGATAGATCCTAATAATGCAGGTGGCAATGTGGTGCCCAACCGTGGTGCTGTCTAGTAGCCCCCACCCCACTGAATTGCACTGTGCAACACTGGGGAGCCCAACCATGGTGCAGCCAAACATAACACTGACACTGGGGTGTCCAATCTCCATTGGCGGTACCGCAAATAAAGAAAACAGTCCCTCAAGTCTTTTTTTAATACACCCTGGAAAAAAGAAAACTATCCATCAATGTCTGTTGCTGCTGCTGCTGTTACTCTCCCCCCACCCGACCTTATTAGTCAGCACCCCCACCCCATATCCTGCAACCCCTGACTTACCTACCAGGGGTCCAACGCTATAATCCTCTCTGAACCAGAGACACATCTTCACTCTTCAAGGCTGGACTGCAAACTGAGGAAATCAGGTATGCAATTCAATGTATTTCAATGGGTTTTGAACTTATCATAACGTGGTAATTTTTCCCCAAATTTTTATAATAGCTTTTTTGGGACTTCAGTTCACAAACATTGGCAATGAAATTATGCAACTCTGTCCTGAAAGGGGATTTCATAGTTGCTGCATGAAATCAATTTTTGGCAGGATTTAAACATTTTCTCTGCTTGTATTCATGAGGTGGGGTCATAAGAAGGCTATGTTGAATACCGTGATTAAAAATATTAAAAAACAACAAAGTTGTGAGTCTACATTGAAATTTATGAATGCACTCTCGTAACTTTGGTAATTTTCAATATTATGACCCCAAATTTTCATCATCATCATTTTTTCATACCACCTAAAGAATCTGACAGCTGTCATTTTGCAAATCCTGGCCAAAATGTGTTTCTGTACTTGTGGTACAAAATCACTTTTTGGGCAGGATTTGCAAATGTTCTCTACCCTTGTTCATGAGATGGGGTCATAGAAAGGCTGTGTAGAGGTCATAAGAAGGCTATGTGGAAATTGTTTTTTTTTTGGGGAGGGGGTAAAAATATGAAAAACCAACAGAGTTCTGAGCCTACACTGAAATTTTGTAATGCATGCTTGTAACTTTGGTAATTTTCAATATTGTGTCCCCAAACTTTTAACATAGCCATTTTCCACACCACCTCATGAATGTGACAGCTGTCATTTTTCAAATTGTGGCCAAAATGTTTTCTCACACTTGTTGCATGAAATCACCTTTCGGGCAGGATTTGAACATTTTCTCCACCCCTGTTCATGAAGTGGGGTGGTAAGAAGGCTATGTTGAAAATTTGGGGAAAATATAAATAAAAAAAAATTATGAGTGTACATTGAACATTTTCAATGCAGACTTGTAACTTTGGTAATTTTCAGTATTTTGACCCCAGATTTTTAGCATTGTCATTTTTCTTCACACCACCTCATTAATGTGTCTACTGTCACTTCACAAATCCTAGCCTAAATGTATTTTAACACTTTCAGTGCAAAAGTGATGTTTCACTCACTGTTTTGTAAATGACACCTGTTACATTCAGAAGGAGTGTTCCTAAAAAGACTCTTGAAAATTTGGGGTAAAAATGTGAAAAAACAAGTTATGAGGAAATGCTGAATTGTTCCAATGTTTACTCAACTTTATTTTTGCAGATTCTGACCCTTAATGCTCAACATATCCCTTGTGTTACCCCACTTCCTGAACATGGCAGGTGTCACTTTTTAACTCTTCTCTGAAACCTGTTTTCACA
Organism: Neoceratodus forsteri; assembly: GCA_016271365.2. Classification (NCBI taxonomy): domain Eukaryota; kingdom Metazoa; phylum Chordata; order Ceratodontiformes; family Ceratodontidae; genus Neoceratodus; species Neoceratodus forsteri. Next base: position 722,375,620 of record CM057454.1, read on the forward strand.
GTCACACAGTAAAATCACCTTTCAGATGGGATTTTAAAAATGTCACCTGTCTTGATCATAATGTCAGGTCATAAAAAGACTGTTGGAAGTCTGAGTTTAAAATGTGGGAGCCCACTGAAAATTAGATATTGCTTCTCAGCTTCTGTATCCTGGGTAATTACAATCTAATAATGTAGAAAAGCAGGACAGCAGAAAATAGAAAAGCAGAAAATAAGATACTGCGTATCATCTGGTCTATCCTGGGTACATATATACTAAGAAGTTATTTTATTTTACAAAATGTTTCACCAGGAAAGACAACAGTGTGTACAATCAAAACCCAGTACAACAGCAATGCAAGCAGTGAACATTCAGCATTGACAAATGCTTTTCACATGGGATTCATTGTCTCCTTTAAGAGACTTAGTAACCTAAGGTTACCAGGCTAGTATTTAAACAACAAGGTAATTTATGATAGCCACACCCACTGACAAAGCTCGGGATTAGCTAAGGGCTCAGGCTATGGTCGGGAGATCATAAGAACTCTTTTTGCACTTTAAATTGAGCTTTTGCACTTTACATCATATTTTGCACTTTTCTTAATGCACAGCATAGTTGTCACTTTACCTTTCTTAAGTTATGATAGCAGCATGTATGCATTTTGTAGTGCAATACCCACAGCTGTAATCTATTGTGATATCTGCATAGTGGAAGAAATTATTTATGTATGTACAGTAGCTGTTCTCTCTCGATACTGTTTTAAGCACATGTGCTATTTTTCTGAATAAATTCTGAGAGCAGAAGTATTTCCATATTTGTTTCATTTCTATCAGCTAGTGTAGCTAGTGCAGATGAAATACAAAGTTCTCTAGCCAGAGTCTCTATTACTGAGTGCAGGAAAACTTCTGTTTGAATATTGATATACCATATGTACTATAAGGGAGGTAGCAAATCAGGATCTCAGGCATCAGACCTATTTTTACAGCTGAACAGCAAGAGCTATGCTGACATATTACTGACATGGAGGAGAGAAAAAGGGTCTCTGAAAGGGGGCATGACCGAATTCAAAATGCATCACAAATGCTCCACAGAGAGTGTAGCTGAAGCACATATTTGAGTGTGCATAAATTAGTGTTCTCGCACTCTCTCTCTCTCTCTCTCTCTCTCTCTCTTCATCCAAAAGCTGCCCTGGTTCCTAGATATGGATTTGGGTAACCAGTCACTGCCAAATATTTGACAAAAAAGCACTAACCAGAAAGAAGTTGAAGAGAAACAGATAGGAGTTGCTATAATAAAATCTCTCTCTCTATCCCATCACACTTTTTCTTTCTTTCTGTCTCCTCCCCCCCCAGTTTGGAACTTCTATGGTACTTTTGGCAACTACAAGATTCCTCCTGGTTTTATGCGATTATAGCATCTACTAAACAGCGCTGAACAAAACAGCGAGTCCACGTTGCCAAAAAGCAAAATGATGATGAGCACTACAGTATCCACTAGAAACAGTGATGGGCACTTACTTTCTCTGTGGGGGGGGTGATGTGAACTCAGTTTATATATGGAGGGCTATGCCACCTGCACTCTTGCACCCCCCTGTGTATAATAATCATCACCAGGGGGATGCAACTCAGGGAATGGGATAAACTCAGGAGGGGGGATATTTTCTCTGGGGGATACAACTCTGGGAGGGAGAGAAAGTCAGAGGGGGTTCAAATTCAATAGTGCAACTCTGGGGGGGAGGGAAACAGAACTTGCGGGACAAGGGCAAACATGAACTCTGGGATGGGAACAAACTCTGGAGGAAAAGAAAACACCCACCAGAATCGAACCCAGCTCTTCCACACATAACAGAGACACACAGGTGGTGGCTCTAACCAGTATGCCATGCTGGCAGCACACTTTTCAGACCACAGTGACTTAACTTCATCCAGCAAGTACATTACTGCATACTCCTCCCTACCTTCACTGTAAGCACGCTGCTCTGCCCTCAGTATTTTCTTTTTTTTTAACTATGTATTTATACTCCTACTTGCCTCTCTTCTCCACTCTCTCCGGCATCCTGCTACCTGCAGGCCTCACTCCCCTTTGAGATCTGCGCCTAGAGTACCTGACACCACACACAATCTTACCCCCAGTATACCCCCTTGGTAGGGGTGAGGAGGAACACCCCTTACCTCCCCAAACCAGCACTCTGAATTTGTGGAGTCGGTGCAGCGGAGTCTACTCGACGAGCCCGGAGACCTGCCGGTGAGGTGCCATTGTCTAGGAGAAGCCGAGGTGGTTTTCCAGATTCTTTCCTCTCTCCCCCTGATGTTGGCATGCAATGAGGGGCTATGAGCTAGGAGGCACACTGAGATGTACCTCTTTGCTTCGCCCCTCTGCCAACATCTACCCAATCCCCTTGCTGCTGCTCCACCTACTGCGCTATCCACCCAGGCTCCCCTAGGTGGTAGCATTGCAGCGGGAGCCTGCAGACCCCCCCCCGGAGAAAGAGAGCTGCTGTCGGGTGCTCTATCCTTCTCCGCCCCGGCCGACCCCCAGTGACCCGAGCTTGTTCCCGAACCTGGGTCACTGGTGTGGTGCGAGGTGTGGCGTCCTCAGTATTTTCTGATTCTTGCTATTTTGTGGCTGTCACTGTGTTCACAGGCGCTCAAATTGAGTTGCTCAATTTGAGCTGCCCATACCATGGGATAACCTAACCCTAACTGCAAATATATTTTGAGCCACCCTTGTGACTCTTACAAACTGACTTTGAGCATTGTATTCTATAAACCATTTCCCATTGCCTACATTATGCATGAAATTAAAATAGCTTGATTTAGCAATGCTTTACATCTGTTAAATCTGGAGACTAGAAGGCAAATTTTCTTCTTATGCTTTGCCTGCTCTCAGGAAATGTTCACCCCAATCCAGGATCATCTGGACAGTCTGTGGATTTTACAAAAAAGAGGGAAGGCTCTCTCACCATAGCATCTATTAATGTCTGTAGCATCCTCAGCAAGCTAGATCACCTTCAAACATGGATCCAGCAACACATCGCTGATATACCCTCTGTTGTTGAAACATGGCTAAGTCCTAAGATACCTGATGCTTCAGTCTCAGTTCCTGGTTACTCCTTATTTAGGCAAGATAGGATTTCTAAACATGGTGGGGGCTGTGCCATATATCTAAGGAATATCTTCTTGGGTCATGTCATTCCTACTCCTAACCAGGGCAACTCCTCTCAGGTCCTCACTATCAAAGTCCTCCTTGGAGCCCATAGTAAGGAACTCTCTGTTATCTCAGTTTACCTACCCCCAAAGGATCAGGCCACTGGCTTGGACAACATCATGGAATACCTTAGCAGCCAGCATCCTAACTCTGAAACCACAATTCTGGGTGATTTTAATAATAACTGGCTCTCCCCTGAGGCTTCTGTCTATAAGGGTGCAGTCACAGCACAGCACCTTACACAACTTGTCCACGCCCCCACCAGATGCAACTATAGGACAGGTACTCTCACACTACTGGATTGGATTGTGTCTAACCACCCTGATTGAATCTCTAATGTTTCAATTCTCCCTGATGCAATAAGTGACCACTCACCTGTCATCTGCTCCTGGACTAACAAATTCCACAAACCCCCTCTCAAACTAATCTATGCAAGAGTAATTAATCAAGGGCACCTTCAACTGATAAAATCCCATCTTAACCATCTTGACTGGGCTGTGATTGACGCACTCAATGACTCTAACAAAGCCTTGGACCTGTTCATCAACCGCTTTAATGCTGCCTGTGTCATCTATGCACCACTAAAAAAGATGAAGGTCAAGGGATGGTTCAATCCCTGGATTACTACTGAGCTTGTAACATGACTTAAGATCAGGGACCACCTCTAGCTCTGTGCTCATGCTACTGTGATGCAAGGTAACATACAAAATATAAAGCAGCCAGAAATGACTGTACTCGACAGATCCAGATGCTAAAAGCAAATATTACAAGGAGGCACTGATCATTTCCTGTGGTGATGGGAAAAACTTCTGGGACCAACCTGAAATGAACTGACAGGCAAGGATCCTTAGGCACCACCTACCATGCTTGATATTCTTGGCACTCCAATGCTCGATCTTGGCACCATTACCAATACCTTTAATGATGCATTCTCTAACCTGGATAGTGTCCTTCCTCCTGATTTCTTTGATGACTCTCCCTCCATTGCCCCCCCCATGTCACCCCCCAACATGTTTATACAATTCCATAATTCTTCTTCAAAGAGGTTTCTCCACAAGTGACCTATAACTACATCTGCAAGGCCATCCGCAAGTCTGGGTACAGTGGAGACTCCCTTGACCTAAAACTGTTGTCACAAGTTCTGGATGAAACTCTTGAACCCCTGACAAAGATCGTTAACCTCTCACTTAGACTGGGCCAATTCCCCTCTCTCTGGAAACAGGCAACTGTCACACCTGTGCACAAAAATGGCGATAGGTCTCTTCACACCAACTACAGACCTCTCACTTTTCCCCCCTGTTATCTAAGGCATTGGGATGAATAGTTTTGGACCAATTAGTTGAATTCCTGGATAAGTACGAAGTCCAATGCCCAGAACAACATGACTTCAGAAAAGGGCATAGCACCACCACGGTTCTTCTGGAATTTACAAGTTTCATCCACAACAAGCCTGACAAAGGAAACTGTGGGGGAGCAGTATTCATAGACCTGATGAAGGCCTTCGACACCGTTAATCACCCTCTACTTCTCAAGCAACTGTCCTCCATCGGGCTCTCCAATGATGCCTTACCATGGTTTGCTAGTTACCTTGGGAATCGGGTCCAATGTGTCAGGATTGCAGGTGTTCTGATCTAAAGCCAGTCCTCTCTGGAGTCCCCCAAGGGTCCATTCTGGGCCCATTACTCTTCTCACTCTTCCTCAACAGTCTCCCTAGTGTCTGCCAGCAAAAAAATACTACTCTATGTGGATGACGCTGTCCTGTTATCTAGCCACCATGATTCCAAAATCCTCAAAACCCAACTGCAGCTCGACTTCCAGCGTGTTGAACACTGGTTCAGCACACATAAACTCATCCTGAACTATAGTAAGGCCAAAGTTATGACCTTCAGTAATCCACAGAGCAGGCACAAATCTCTGTCTCTCACTATCAAGAACAACACTGGGTACTCATTTGAACATGTCCCAGAGTTCAAGTACCTTGGTATCACACTGGATAGTACCCTCTCTTTCACTCGGCATATTGACTCTGTTGCCAAGGCTGCCAACATCCGGATTGATCTGTTGCACAAGAGCAAGCACAGTATGTCTACAAATGCCCTTAGGTTGCCATCTACAGTTCTGTCACATCTATCATTGACTACGGTCTGGTGATCTACTGCTCCACTTCTACAACTGCCCTCCACAGGGTCTCAATCTCACTCAACAAAGCCTGCAGGCTTTTAACGGGTGCTGCCCGACTTACACATACCTGTGACCTCTATGCACAGGCTGACTGGCTACCAATCCTCAACAGACTACAATACCACCTGCCTGCTAACCAAAAAGGTTCTCCTTGGTCTCCAACCTGAACAATACTCTTTATGACTCCTGCTTCTTTCATGACCCTTTTCCTTCTCTGTCCCCCCACGCCTCTACGCCTCTCCACAAACCTATTACCACATTTCCCTGCTTGACCCCCTCCCTCTCTCCCTCCCTATGACTACTGCCCATATTCCCCTGTCCTGGATCATCTCCCCCGCCCTATGCCAATGGCCTCTCAGCTGGCCTACTTCTTTCTGTCCCCCTTCTACACTGTCTCACGCTTATAGTCCATCTGCTTCTTAATTCCCTTTCTCTTTTACCTTATCTAGCTGCCAATTTTAATTTGCTCTCTAGTAATGTCTCTTGTTTTTAAAGTGTGGCACAACTGTAAAACTATATCAACTATGCCTGTGTTTTGATTGTATTCCATTTCCAACCTCTGTATGTATGTTTCCCCCCATCCTTTGATATGGAACCTTTGTAAATGAGCAGATGCTGCTCAAAGGTACTTGTAATCCTAGAGTTTAATAAATAAATATATAAAATAAAAATCCACCCAGCAAAAGTCTGTCACACTACAGCTGACTGTTTACATTATGTTACCTACACCTGCCCTGATGCAGCAACCAACAAAACAAACTGGAACGTAGTATATTCTTTGAGTCTTGTCATCAAGACTAGTGCTTTGCTTGTGACAGAGAGGGATAGGGGAACAGGAGACAGCATCACATTGCATCATGTTGTTTTGGCGTTCCCTGCCCAGATCCAGCAGCAAACAAAACAAACAGTTGGGATTGAGTATATACTTTTGAGTCTTGCTGTCAGGACTAGTTCTTTTGTTAACTCACTGGCTAGCTTTATTTTATTTAGCAATTTTGTTTTGAGTGAAAAAAGTGAATAGCTGCTGGCAGTCCAGGAATGGCAGAGAGAGGTGAAGGGAGCCAGGAATGCAGGCACCCAACTGTGGGTAACAGAGATGGTGAAGGGCACACTAAGCTTATGAATGTGTGCATTCACATTACTTCAGTACCATTACAGTTGCAGCTGTTGTGTCTCTGACCAGAGTTTGTTTAGTCAGGCTTGCATTGCCTCAGTTTGAAGTTAACTATCCGTAGAGGCCAGTGTTGGACCACTGAAACAGACACATGTGTCACCAGTGTACTGTGGTGCTCAGTGATTGGTTACTGTTACACCTGAAGATTCCTGATACTATTATCACTATGTCTTTAGTTTTAACTAGTTACTTTGCTGCTGACCAGAAAAGAACATTCTGTTATAAAAAAAATCAACTTACATGCATGACAAATTGGAGTCATCACCATTAAATTATACTGTGTCCTTGCAGAATCCTTCAACATATCATTGGCAGAACTGCAAGATATCATTGGCAGAACAGTAAAAAGAGTGCTTTTTCCTTGTGGGTGGCACTGTATATCACTAAAAATCCTGTGTTTTAAAGACATCAGTTGATAGGTTCAACCACTGTAAACTGAAGTTACTGAGAGCTACTGACTGACACTTTGCAACATGACTGATCTGGTTACTTACTACTACTGTATATGTGTATCTTGCTTTAAACACATTGTTTGGATAGGTTGTTGATGAACATTGAAAAAAGCAGGGGTTCTAGGATAGAATGCTGAGGCCCACTCACTGGTTTAGGAGCTCAAGTTTGGAGTTAGCCCATAAAGAGCACCCTTCTATGTGCACCACTCCAGGAAATTCTTGAGATACATTGTCATGTGAAGACCTAGTCCCTACCCTCTCAGTTTCCTGGGGAGGAAGCAGTGATCAACCAAGAGAAAAAAAAATCTATAGTTTGATAAACAGTATATTGATTGCTTAAGTGACATAACCTTTTTCTCCAGCTTTGTGACTTTCACTTGTCACCTTGAGTGGCGGTATACCAGTGGAATGCTTAGGACAAAAACCTGCCTGGCTTAGGGTTAAGAGTTTATATTTTTTTAGCAGCTGTTCTAAGATGCAGGTATAAAGAAATATCTTCAGAAGTTTGGGCAAGGCAAGCAGGATGGAGATATTTTTCTACAGGATGATGTAAATAACCTCAATAAAATTATATACATTGTATTCCTCTGTAGAGCTGTAAGAATTGTACCGTGGAATACCTGAGAGGGGAATATGATGAAAACATCAGCTCCAAAGACCTAGAGACAAAGTACTCCACCGCCATAAAAGTACTTCACTAGCCCAGTCATTTTTGATGAATTTACATTTGTCCTGTGCTACTATCATCCCCATCCACAAAATAGTATTCAACAAGTCCTAGTGAACAAATAGAAACTGCATAACATATTAAACTAAGCAGTGCAAAACAGTGTTTTTATTTGTGTGAAGTTTTTCAAACTCTTCTTCCTATTCAGCTGGCAATATACACTTATTAGCCAGGTGCTTTGCATGGGATGCACAGCTGAGCATGTGGGTGTACCCCAGGCAAGACTGGAGCACAGGAAAACATTTTAGGAGTCGAAGTGCAAGTCTAGAGACTGTTGCCTCAATTTGATCACTTTTGTTTTATTGTAGAATCAACATTAGAAGCAATGTTTTTGTAACTCTAGGCTCCCTCCTACCACAGTGGATAAGCAACCATCCAATGTTTTATAACTAGAACCTTTCTTGTCCAGTGTAACCAGCACCTGTTATCCCTCCAATCCTACCACTAACCCTCCTCCTCTAAACTTTCACATACTTATCCTCTCCTGGTGGGACACCTGGCCCCTCAAACAGTCAAGTTTGAATCTGCATTTGGTGTGGAACATGGTGGCAGGAAATTGAATGGAGACAAGGTAGTTTCATGTCAGACAAAAGGGGTGATATAACTGAATCATTCACCTTGGAGTACCCCATTGTTTCTTCCTAATTTCTGCATAACACCCTCCCCTTGAAAAGCAGTGGTGTGTCCACGCACTTACAAGCCAGACTCATGAATGTGTCTTTTCTTTCCTACAGTGGGCTCTGCTATACTGCCAGTTGTTGTTACCTAGGTGATAGCATCACCGCTTGGACTGACTTCCCACCCTACTTGGAGGAAGTGAGTATTCATGTTCAGTCCTCTTCCTTCCCCTGGCTGATGTCAGCAACTCTTTCTTGTGGTGTGAACCAGTCTCAGGCAGGCCCTACAACTGATTTTTGAGAAGGAAAGGGAGGCAGTGTGATTCAAACCTTTAGAACCAGCCAAGTAAAAATAGTTTCAAGAATTACGCAGACCAGTTCACTGATTTCTGTTTGACTACGTCAGATTTACAAATACAATGGGCATATCAGACAGTCTAATATTAAATGTATTTTTCCTTTAAGACTGAAACTCTGCTTCAAGAGAGGGATGACGCTCAAGAGAAGCTACTAGAGATGGAACTAGGTAAGTTTTAGTCATGTTTCCTATTTGTGTTTTTAGTAGGATTTTATTGAGTATTTACAAAATCAAAACAAGTAACAAAAACAAACATCAGTGCTAGACTGCGCAAGAACTGGAGTATGATCAAACTGTACAGAAGAACATAAATCAGTGGCAGCCAGTGATAAACACTGATATTTCTAGCTATATCCAGAAATAACACTTTGAAATCCCCTTTAATTTACTGGAAAGTCCTGGATATATCTAGATATATAGTGCTACTTATCATTGACTGTAACTATACCTTCATATAATAATGGCAAAAGTTCTATAACATGTTCATACTACAGCATAAAGAGCTCCAATGATGCACAGTACCACTGAACCAAGAAATATTACACAGCAACTTGGTCCTTAGAACAAAAAATATACTACATATAGAATAATGCATGGGGAGGAGTGCATAATGAGAATTGTATGCACACCTTAAGTGTAGGATACTAAATAAACCCCAAGGACAAAGCCCGAGGGATCTGTCAAAGCATCCTGCACGCAGGGTGTGCATACAATTTTGAGTTTTGGATTCCTCCCTATGTGCTGTGTTATGTACTTGCAGGGGGACTGTTTTTTTTGCTGGCTATTACAGTAGAAATTACGCACTGTAAAAACAAACTTGTGTGTGAGATTTACTGTAACATCTTTTATTCACAGGCAACTATGGAAGCATATACATTTGACAGAGCAGTACTTGAATAGTATTAATTTATGGAAACTGTTTATTTTGTACTGTTTTGTGTAACAACATTAACTGACCTGAAACTGAACAACAGCATCAAAAAAATGTCATGAGACTGATAACAGTAGTCATTTTTAAAACTATTCAGAACTCAGTTTTATTTTATTAACTGTTTTTTTATAGCCAAAAATCTTCCAGAAAACTTAAATGCAAGGCTGAGCTCCAAAAATCAGTTACCCTGGAGACATACAATTGAGCAGAGATCTCTGGTCACCACGCTTTATGAGAGAGAGAGAGAGAGAGAGAGAGAGAGAGAGAGAGAGAGAGAGAGAGAGAGAATGAGAGAGAATGAGAGAGAATGAGAGAGAAAGAGAGAATGAGAGAGAATGAGAGAGAATGAGAGAGAATGAGAGAGAATGAGAGAGAATGAGAGAGAATGAGAGAGAATGAGAGAGAATGAGAGAGAATGAGAGAGAATGAGAGAGAATGAGAGAGAATGAGAGAGAATGAGAGAGAATGAGAGAATATTATCTGGTGGCTTTCTGTGGTGCATTAACTCATGTAAAGAAGAGCCTGCCAGAGCACAGTTCTATGCAGTTTTTGTGTTTACTTGTGGGCTTCACCATGCATTTCAGTGAGCATGAGCTGTCACTTTAATTTTTCATTGGAAAAGCTGGCGCGTGTTTGCTGTTATAACCTGTGGGTTATATGCAAATAATAACTGGCTTCCCCTTTTTTCCATAGAGAAACTGTGGCATAATAAAGGAGTGTTTATTACGGCAAACACATGCATGGTTTCCCCTCAGTCTGTGCATGCGCAAGCTGGAGTTCCTGGTTTCCCGACCACTGTCTGCTTCCCTCCTCGCCAAACCAAGTACCGCTACAGAACTACCACTCAGACTCTGCAGTGTTTTTTACTGTACATGCAGGAACATTTAAAAAAACAAACACACTTACAAAGAAAATGAAAAAAAAAACAACAAAAGAGATCAGACAATTGTCAATGGACCACACGCTGAAACTGGACTGCGTGGCAGAGCAACGGCTTTTTCTTTTATATAATTGCTGTGGCAAAAAAGGGGACGCCAGTAATTATATAAAATAAAATATGGTGTGGTGTGTTTAAACTCGAAGTTTACACACACCCTGAGGTGTTAGATGCTCTAATAAATCCCTCAAGCTTCGCTCTCGGGGTTTATGTAGCATCTAACACCTCAGAGTGTGTGTAAACTTCTTGTTACACACACCACCCCATACTGTATTCTATATATTATAACCAGATTTTCCTATGGAAAAAATGGTCCACAGTTATTACATATAGGATAAAGTATGGGGTGCAGTGTGTTACAAGAATTTATACACTTCCGAGTTGTTGGGTAACACATAAACGCCCAAGGGGTTTATTAGCTATCCAATAATGAGGGAGTGTGTGAAATTCAAGTAAAACACACTGCACCCCATATTTTGTTATTTATAATTGAAGGGTGATGTTTTTTTTCTTTTAGAGGTTTAGTTTAAACTTGGTCCCCTGTAGGCAGCACTGAAGAGCTGCACCACGCCCATATGGCTGTCCCTCACATCACCAACTTCCCTTTTACTCCCTCCCACTATGAGAATACCTCCCGCCTCCCGACCCACTGAAGAAGCAGCCAGAGGTTTTTGTGGTCAGTAGTGTGTAAAGAGAAACCGGGCATTTTAAGCTCGAACTGTGTTTGTTCAGTGTCTCGAGTGCATTCATAAGGGAAGAGAGAGCGTGAATGCTGTAACATCTGCTCAGGTGTTACAGTATTTAACACATGGATTTTTACATTGAAAAAAATGGAAACTATTAATTATAATACAATATTGATCCTAGTACTATGGTGCTCATTGTCAACCTTCATGTCTAGTCTTATCATTCAGAATTTTCAGTGAAGAACTGTCAAGACTATACAGAGCCATCACTTGGTAAGTGCTTAGTTGTCTAGTGATTCTAAACATTATAATAAGTCATCAATGAGGACACTGTGACAGTAATGTCACAAGAACTTGTGGCATTTGGGAACCTGCCTTAAAGTGCCACTGTATATGTGATATCATGAATAGCTGAGTAAGGAAAAAAGTAATAACAGAGTAAGCCCCAAAGCCCTAACTCCTCATACAATTTCACAAGTGAAACCCTCTATGGGCAATATTTCCTGCCTAGAACATTTTTGAAGGTGTCACCTTTTTACCTTCAAATGTTTTCATAGCCAAGAAAGTAATGATTTTAAGTATTATGTATGTTTATTGATGTCTTGACAAGCATTTTCTTTGGAATGTGCCTAGATGTTTGATCCTTCTTTTTAACGTAATAATGTAATATGATATGGAACCATTGTAAAAGAGCATCTGTGCTCAAAGAGATAATCTGAATCTTCCAATAATTAACTAACTAAATAAATAAAAAATAAGAGTAAGCTTAAAAGCATACTGAAAGTAGAAAACAAATGTAGCATCAATAGTTGTCCAGTTTTTCTTCTGGAATTATTTGTAAAGAAACAAGTAAACCTTGTTGGAAACTAAAAGTGACCATGTTGCCTCTCTGAAGATCATTCCCAATAAAAATCTAATGATTGAAATCGGGTCACGCTTTAATTTTTGTCAGTGTACATTTGTAATACCGTTGTCCATGCTTTCTATGTAAAACCTACAGTTAATGTTTATGCTGCTCCCGCTTTTCTGCACTCACATCTTTGCTGTTTTGTAAAGGTTAACTATGCCAGTACTTCAGTGGACAATGGTATGGTGTTCTGACATGCAGAACAAATCTTAGCTTGACTGAATGTGTCCACCAGCTTCTATGTCACACTGCATACTGTAGCTTTAGCCCTGCAAAGACCGTGGAGTGCTACCCCTTCATGTTAAGGACAGATCATTTAAATTTAATCCAAAAGGTTTTCCACCTTCATTTGCTATTTTCAGCAGTTGTATTCCAGAGCCTTAAAAGGGAAAGGCAGCGTGCAGTGAGAAACCAGTCCTGAAAGATGAAAGAACAAAGCTATTGAGCATGGCAGACTTCAGGGATGTAACAGATAGTCTAGAAAACTACTTAAATGTATTGAGGGAGTGGACCAACAAGTGGCAAATGATATTCAGTGTTGATAATTATAGAATTCTTCACTTAGACACAATCCCAGTGCGAGTTGCACTTTTCCTTTCATCTCTACAGTTGGATCACTTAGACACAAAGAATTCCAGTCATAGGTACAATTTAAATAGTATTATAGATCAAGGGAGAACATCTGAATGATCGAATTGCTACTTTCCCCTTTATGTAAGACATGCCTGTGGGCCAGATATTCAAAGGGTGGTGCAGGGCAGGATACAACAGATAGTGACTGAAGTAATCAAGGAAATGAACAGGTTAAGCTGTGTGGAACATCTAGGCAGGCTATACATGTTTTCTTTGGTAAAAAGACTAATAGGAGATATGATTTCAACTTTTAAAATTTTAAAGGGATTGGACAAAGTGGAGAGGGGAAGCTTTTTCACCTTGTTTAGTGCTGTTCAGCTGGAGGGCACACCTTACCTTAAGGGTATTTAGAATTAGGGGAAATATGAAGGTGCACTTTTCAGCTAGAGAGTGATTAACCTATAGAACAAAATCTCAAACAAAGCAGCACAGGTGGAAAGTGCTGCATCTTTTGTTTGTTTTTAAAACTCAGCTTTATTGCATCCAGAAGGAATATATACAATGCAGTACAAGGTTACAATGCACAATGAATAGGTCAGGTGTGTCTACATGAGACATGATCCCTCTGGATTTCAACTCCTTATTATGGTTCCAGCTTCACGTCCTTATTATAGTTACAAAGACAGAGCAGTAGTCAGATTTTATTTAACACATATACCAATCATAGTTTCTCTTATGTATAAAAAATAAGTTATCATATAATACAAATGTTAAAAATTGCATATGACTATGCAATTGAGCTATGCTAAAGCACCAATCAATGCTTTTATATAAAATACAAATCTACTATAAATTACACTTGTAAAACAATGCAGGCATACATTATATGATACATGTTGGTGGTGTTTGTCATTACTGTTTTTGCAACAGTCTATTCATCACTCTCTGTCCAAACTGGGTAACTGTGTAGACAGAACTAAGGTTAACAAATGAGAAGAGATATTGCAATTTTTCCATATTAGTGATATAATTTTTTTTATTTAACATAGGTATTAGCCATTTTTCTCTCTCATGGCTAAATGCTGGACAATTCATGCAGATATGTTCTATAGAAATAAATTAAGTCGTAATATAAACATTTACTAACATAACAAAGAACAAAATTGGTTTTGTTTGGAAGATAACCCAAAAGAAGCCCAAACCTAAAATTGGCCAGAATCCTTCTATGTTCTTTTCATTCACAATAATACAAATAATAATTTGACTTGCCATGGCCCAAAATGCTTGAATATAATCTTAACTTATCTATATCACAAATCCTTGTGTAACTCCTAGGTGGCACTATTCTAAGGGCTCCTACCGCTGCCTGTATAGTAATACACAGGTTGAGGGGCCTGAGTTCTCTAATCAGGTGTCTCCACACAGAGAAATGGTATTGGGGTTGCTTATCTGCTCTGGTATAGCTCTCTGAGAAGCTATAACCACTCACCAACCCTTCTAGTGGCCTAAGAAATAACACAGTGGTAAATTCACAATCAATAGACAGTAGTAATAATGTACTCACACCCTTCTCACTTATCACCAGAGTTGGACCTGCAACAACTGCCCTGGAGACCCCCTGGGAAAATAAGGTTAGCAATGCAGCAATGCAATCTTAATAATGTAACCCAACTAATAATATGCACACTAGCCAGGTTAAACGTGAAAAAAGAAAATCAGGTTTATTTAGGGACAATGAACAAGGGAGGGGCATGCATCTAGCAAAATTATTAGTAATCTGATTTAAATCAGGGTTTTCTGGCATGCACTTTAAAGAGCAACTGACACCACTTCTGCTACATTGCAGAATCAGAATAAACATTCCTCCAGTAAATCTCATACTAAAAATTAGATTTCTACATTACTTCATTTTAAAGGTATGAGCTATTTTGTAACCCTGACTTTGCTACCTGTTCACAAAAGCCTGCGTCAGTGAAGAGCTGTTGCCAATATCATCTCAGGAACTTACAGTCAAAACGTCACAGTAGAAATAGATGCGGTTAACTCTGAGAGGTCTCAATGGTCGAAAAGACATGTCGTCACCGGATTTGAGGTCACTGACATTTTGTCCTATATTTTTTCAATTATCCCTCTACGACATTGATAGATAACATTGCGGCCCTCTTTTCAATAGTTCCCATAGTCTGGGAACATAAATAAACTGAAAAATAAACTCATCATTTGTAGCTATTCACACATACTGTGTTTTGTGTTCAGTGTTGCCTTCATTTCATTTCCTTCCTAGCAATTGCGTGCATCATTGATTTCGCCCCCAACATCAACATAAATTTAAAGAGACTTTGTGGATACAGCTTCAGCCAGTATCTGCTGGAAGCAAGACCCAGTATTTTCTGGTCAAAATCCAGGGCACTATATATTTGGATGCATAACTGTCTCTGGCCAATCATTAAAACGTTAGCAATGGAGTTTGTGCCTACCCAGAAAGGAAAGCAGAAGCTTGCATTGGATAATTTCCTTTATACCAAAGAGAAAGATGGCACGAATGGCAAACTATTTTGGAGATGCGAACGGCTCACTTGCCATGCCTATCTGTATACTTTGGGGGATACTATCACACTACCACCTTCTGAACACAATTACACACCCATTCATGGACACGATGAAGTGTTAAAAGCTCGAGCTGTCATGAAACAGTGAGCCACAGAGTCTGAAGGGCCGACAAGAAATGTTGTGCATCAGGGGTTGCAACAAGTTTCTGTCAGCCATGTCCACCTGTTACCCTTTCTAGAGACACTGCGGTGAGATGTTCACCGACAACGTCAACATGGAGGGCACAATGATGTTGATGTGATGTAATATGCACTCACAGTCAGTGGAGAACCATTTGTTTTTTGTTAATGAGGATGCTATGTTGATCTTTGCTAGCAGTAGTGATCTTTCAGTGCTGAAACAATCTAAGCACTGGTTCTATGATGGGACATGTGCGGTTACCCCACGAGATAATGACCAGCTGTACACTATGCATGCCCTAGTGAACAGTGGTAACAGCACCTGTGTGTACACCCTGCTGCCTGGCAGAAGTGAGAGCATGTACTGCAAGTTCTTTCTAAAATTAGAAAACTTGCTTGGTGAAAAACTCAATGCCACTACTGTAATGACTGACTTTGAATTGGCAGCTATCAATATTATACAAGTAGTGGTACCAAATGCAGAGGTAGTGGGCTGCAATTTTCTTTTAGATCAAGCTATGTGGCATAGAGTGCAACAGGAAGGGATGCAAAGCCGGTACATTTCTGATGAGACTTTCAAGCATAAGATACGATGCATTCTGGTACATGCTTTTGTGCCTGAACACAGAGTGTAGTCAATGTTTGAAATGTTGCAAGATGACCCAGACTTTGAGGATATAGAGTGTCTTCTAGACTACTCTGAGGACACATACATAGGGTGCCTAACAAGAAATAAGAAAAAAAATGCATCAGCCTCAGTTCCCGGTAAAATTCTGGAAGCAATATCATCGTGTTATTGCTGACTTGCCACAAAGCAATAATGCACTGGAGGCATGGCATCATACTTTTTCAAAGACTGTCTCCATTTCACACCCCACCCATGCAAAACTCACATGTAAATTATGCCAGGAGCAGCATGCTGTGTCCCTACAAAGAAGGCAGGTGGAACTGGGACAGCAGCCTCCAAGAAATCATTTCAAATACCAGTGAGTAAATAAAATTTTCAACACTATTTGTGAGGACTTTGAAAATAGATCTGAGATCCAGTATGTTAAAGACATTGCAACAGCCATAGAAATAAATGTAGCATAAATGATAAATAACAGCACAGTACAACTTTTGCACATTCTGTAACTATATTTGCACACTAGGTGGCAGTGTGGTTGTATCCCCTAAAGTAACACCTTTAAAATCTTTATAGGTGACATTGCAGAGGGTCTGGAGGGAAAGTTATGCCTCTTTGCAGATGATACAAAGATCTGTAACAGAGTTGATATACAAAGGGGAGGTAGAAAGGACGAGAAGGTACTTGGCAAGGTTGGAGGAATGGTCAGACATATGGCAACTTAGATTCAATGCAAAGAAGTGCAAAGTAATGCACCTGGGGAAACAAAAACCCAGGAGAAGAGTACACAATAGCAGAGGAGGTACTAACAACAAAAATGGAACGGGACTTGGGGGTAGTCATATCAGATGATTTAAAGGTTGGTAAACAATGTGAGAAGTCAGTAAGGAGAGCCAGGGAGATACTGGGATGCATAGGAAGGGGCATCACAAGTAGAAAAAGGGAAGTGGTTATCCCTCTGTACAGAAAATTGGTGAGGCCCCATCTGGAGTTCTGTGTGCAGTTTTGGAGACCTCATCTACGCAAGGACATAGACAGGATGGAAGCAGTCCAGAGCAGGGCAACTAAAATGGTGCATGGTCTGCATCAGAAATCATATGAAAAGAGACAGAGAGCTTAATACGTATACCCTTGATGAAAGGAGGGATGGGAGGACATGATAGAAATGTTCAAGTACCTCAAGGGAATCAACAAAGTCCAGGAGGGTAGCATCTTTCAGAAAAAGAGATGTGTAAGAACAAGGGGACACAATTTAAAGATAGAGAGGGGATGGCTCTGGGGTAATGTGAGGACATTGTTTTTCACAGACAGAGTGGTGGATGCGTGGAACTGCCTTCCTGGGGAGGTTGTTGGGACTACAACTGGGGGAATTCAAACATGCATGGGACAGACACAAGGCAATTGTAGTGGGGGGTGGCAGGAAGTAGGCTGTTGGTTAGCTAGAATCTGCAGCTTATCCAGTAGGTAAGGACATAGGCAGACTGGGTGGGCCAAGTGGTCCTTATCTGCTGTCAAAGTCTGTTTCTATGTTTCTATGATAGTCACATTTTAGGAACATTTTAATATAGTGTATTTTATCACATATTACTTGCTTCATTTGCACACTAGATGGCAGTGAGATTGTATCCCTCAAAAGTATGTTAGGCACATTTTAGGAACATGTTAATAAAGTGTATTTCACTTTGCACACATTTGTGCATATTTTCACATAAAACTTGCTTCACTTGCATATATTACTTGCATTATTTGAAAATCTTACTAGCTTCGTTTGTACATAGTAATTGCTTCATTTGCACATATTACTTGCTTCATTGGCACTTATTACTGTATAGATTGGCACATCAAACTTGCTTAAAATGCACGTTACTTGTTATATATACATATGTGTGTATATATGCCAGATGACTTGAATTGATTTGAATAGTGCTACCATGCTTTTAATTACAAAATGATGTTTAACAATAAAGACATTTTTTTTGAAGTTGCTTCCCTTGTTGTTGTTGCGGCAATAATGTTTGCGGCAAACTTAAAGGAAAAGGGCAATGTAAATGAATGACTATTTGTCCATTTTTCAACAATTTTACATTAACCCTTTCTTGGTCGTGACCGCATTCAATCTCAGCAATTTGTCCAGGTTCATTTGATCCTCGTGACCATTTATCCATTCCTTGTTGTCCGCAATGATTTGTCTGGCAGCAATACGTCCCCAAAAGTCTAGTACTCCCTGTCAGCAAGCTTATAGGATCTGTGTCTCCAAAGTTCTAAAAATCATGTGCAATGGTTTTCACAAGTAAAACAGGCAGCATCATTCTATAAACATTGCTTTAAAAACCATGTGTGTTTCAGGTTTTGTAACAAAGCTGACAATTTTTTCCTCTGGGGTGCCTTTTTGTTAAGGTCCATTTTTTCAGGATTGCTGGATGCTGGGTCATAGCACACTGTTGTGAGTTTTGCAGACTGAATAAGTTTCTGATGTGGTGAATGGCTAAGATCATTCACACCTATCATTCAATTGAGGTGATATCTAAGGATGGCACTTTAAAACAATTATTCCATCTCCTTGTCAATGGGGGTGGTAGAGGTAATGCTGTTTTGAAACCTTACTAGGAGTTTCTGATTTAGCCAGCTCAATGTTTTCTCCCTGTCAGGCTGTTTTTTTTTTTGTTTTTTTTTAACCTACATTCAGGATCATCTATGTTCTACTCTAAGTTAAAATGATCATTTTACCAGAGCGAACATTTCCACCCCTAGTAGGAATTAACACATATAAGGTCCCTATTAAAGCTTATTGTAAAGCAGACATTGACAAATAGCAGTAAACTTTCCAACATTACAATACTAGCAGTGTTTGGCTTCCATGCCCAGAGTTTCCACCAGACCGAGTTGGTAGATAACTAAAGGGCTGGCTGAGTCCTCTAATCCTCTTTGGGCAGTGTTGTGCAATGCCAGGTTGATGAGGAACAAGATCGCTGTTATTTCAGACTTGATTTCCTCTCTCGACCTGGCTTGTATTACAGAGACCTGGCTAGGTGACGATGCTGGCCTGGTTCTTGCGGCCACCAGTCCCACAAGGTACACTGTGGCACATTACCCAAGGAAGGATTGCAGAGGCCGGGGAGTGGCCATCATTTTTCAATCTATCCTGGGCTTCTCAGTGCTTCCAGTTGGTTCCACCTGATCTTTTCAGTGCATTGCCATTCATGGGGGTACAGGTGCAGGTTGCAGGATTCTCCTTATTTACCACCCCACTGGGGCAGGGGAGATTTCCTGCAGGAAATAGTGGACTTCATCTTTGACCAGGTGTTGTTATCCCCCAGATGTTTAATTATGGGGGACTTCAATGCTTGGCTTAATGATGAATCCTTGCATTTCTGTTACCACCTCCTCCAGCTGACCCAGTCTCTGGGTCTGTCAGAAGTAGTTGGTTCTGCTACCCACCAGTTTGGCCACACACTCAATCTGGCATTCCAGCTGGGTCTTAAGGTTGATAACCTCAAGACTGATCAGGTCTTCTGGTCTGATCATTGTACTGTGGAGTTCACATTTGGGGCCCCCCTGAAGGTCCATCCCCTGTACAAATGGTCAGCTATCACCCTTTGAGAGGCTTACACCTAGTGGGACTATTGGCAGTAGCTGATTTGTCTAGAGTCGATGCAGCATGTGTGTTTGGCACTGGAGAAGTGGTTGCCACCTATAATAGGGTGGTTTCCGAGGCTCTGGATGCTATCGCACTAGTTCATTTACAACCCAGGTCCTGTAACATAAGATCCCCGTGATTTGATGGGGATCTTAGTGTGACGAAGGCCAGGGATCAGAAGTCAGAGCACTGCTGATGGAGGACCCAGCTGGAGCCTGACAGACTGGCCCTGCCTGCTCACTACTGGGAGTACCAGGGGGAATGTTCCATAAGAAGGCAGAATTCCTGTCCAGGGAGATTGCTGTGAGGAAGAACAGACCAGCTCATCTGTTCTGAACTGTAGACAGGCTTCTTCATCCAGCCTGTCTGCAGCCAAAAACAGCCTTTTCATCCACTTTATTCGAAGAGTTTGCTCTGTTCTTCTGTGCCACAGTGTCAGCTATCTGGCTGAGGTTTCCGCCAGTTGGGCCTTTGCCCAGCAGTGGTTGAGTCGAGGGGAATAGAGGCACTCTGCCCATCGGGGAAGAGTTTAGGCCAGTTGAGGTGTCCAACATGACTAAGGTGATCTTAGAGCTGAATCCCATGTTTTGTGAACTGACCCAGCCCTGTCACGGTTCTTAATGGGATGTGTTGAGGCTGCTGGCCCGGTGTTCACCAGGATTGTCAGGTGCTCAATGGCTGAGGGGATTCTCCTAGCTGCCTTGAAAGAGGCGCTAGTGAGGCCCCTGCTTAAGAAATCTTCTCTTGACCCTGAAGTCCTGGCTAATTATTGTCCTATCTCCAACCTGCCTTTTCTGAGCAAGGTTGTTGAGAAGTTGATGGCACTACAGCAAGAGGATCACCTGGTGTTCTCGGACATTTATGAGCCATTTCAGTATGGTTTTCAGACTAGACATAGCACAGAAACAGCTCTAGTGAGGGTGCATAATGATCTACTCAGAGCTAGGGATAGAGGAGACAGGTCAATTCTTGTGCTCCTCGATCTGTCTTCAGCTTTTGACACTGTGGATCATGCCGTGTTGCTGGATCAGCTCTGTGAGTTTTGTGGACTCACCAGTATGGTCATCAAGTGGTTTGAGTCTTATCCCTTGGACAGGGTGCAGCGGGTGGTGATGGTGAATTTCTCCTCCTCCTCAATGCCCCTGACTTGTGGAGTTCCACAGGGCTCAAATCCTGTCACTGATGTTATTTGTAGTGTATATGCTGCCTCTAGTTGAGATCATATGACAATACAGTGTGGAGTTTCACTGCTATGCAGATGACACCCAACTGTATTTGTTTTATGCTCCCGGAGCATCAGGGCTGTGGATGTGCTTTACATCTGTCTGGCTGAAATCAATGACTGGATGGCTTCCAGCTGGCTGAGACTCAACCTGGATAAGATGGAGGTGCTGGTGATCGAGCCTGGTTGCGTGCAGGTTGGGTCGCCATCTGGGGTGGATTCTGGCCTTGTTCTAGGGTCTACTCCATTGATGGCTTCCTCAAGGGTGTGAAATCTGGGAGTTTTCTTTGACAGCAGGCTGACTTTTGAAGATCAGGTGTGGTCTCTTGTCAGTAGGGGTTTCTACCATCTATGGAACATTTTCTGGATTAAACCCCTTGTTCTGCCCAAGGACCTGCCAATGCCAGTGCATGCCTTTGTCTCCTCCAGGCTCGATGCTATAATGCTGTTTACTTCAGGGTCATGGGAGGGACCCTCTGCCGACTGCAGCTGGTGCAAAATGCAGCAGCCTGGTTGCTGACTGGCCTTTCTAGGTTTAGTCATGTGACCCCAGTTCTGTGTTCTCTGCACTGGCTGCCAGTCAGGTTGAGGGTCCTTTTCAAGGTGGGGCTTCTCACCTATAGGGTCCTAAATGGACTGGGTCCTGGCAATCTGTCAAAACTCCTGACACCAGTGACCTCTGATCACTGCCTCTGCACATCATTGAGGGGCCTCCTGGCTGTTCCCAGGGTATGGCTCAAGACCTCTGGAGACCGTACCTTTAGTATATCTGGGCCATCCTCGTGGAACACTCTTCTATCCGTACTCTGGGAGGCTCCCTCGGTTGAGGCCTTCAAGCGGCAGTTTAAGGCACACCTCTTTGGCCTGGCATTCAATGAATTTAATGATTTCTGAATTATAACCTTTTGTCTAGTCCCCTGAGATGCTACTGTCTTAGACTTAGTAGTTTTGCTGTGTTTTAAATTGTTTGTAATAATGTTATATTTTATATTTGGTCTATTTTGTTCTTTTTCTGTTTAGTTCTGTGAGGCTCCCAGAGCACCTGGGAATGGGCACCATATAAATAAAGTTGCCATGCCTTTCCTTGCCAATACAACTACTTAACAGGCTCAGTAGAGTTGCACTCCAAATGATATCAGCAGCCTGGAGGCATGCTGACTCAGCATCCAGGAACCCTGGAGCCACTGAATGTAGGCCCAAACAGCCTGACAGGGAGAACACATTGGGCTGGCTAAATTAGAAACCCCTAGTAAGGTTTCAAAACAGCATTACCTCTACCACCCCGATTGACAAGGGGATGGAATAATTGTTTAAAAGTGCCATCCTTAGACATTGTCTCAATTGAATGATAGGTATGAATGATCTCAGCCTTTCACCATATCAGAAACTTATTCAGTCTGCAAACCTCACAACAGTGTGCTATGATCCAGCATCCAGCAACCCTGGACAAAAGGTCCACAACAAAAAGGCACCCCAGAAAAAAACTCAGCTTTGTTACAAAACCTGAAACATACATAGTTTTTAAAGGAATGTTTATTGAATGGTGCTGCCTGTTCTACTTGTGAAAACCATTGCACATGATCTTTACAACTTTGGAGAAACATGCCATATAAGGTTGTTGACAGGGAATATTAGACTGTGAGTTCCTGAGATGACATCAGCAGCAGCTCTTCACTGAAACAGGCTGTTTTGAACAAGTAATGAAATCAGGGTTATAAAATAGCTCATAACTTTAAAATGAAGTAACACAGAAATCTAGTTTTTGTTATGAGATTTACTGGGGGTATGCATATTCTAATTCTGCAATGTACATCTTTTGGCCAGAGTGGTGTCAGTTGCTCTTTATGCCCCAATTATACAGTTCAGCAGCCCTCAGTACCCAGAATGTTATGCATGCTAGCCTGAAGCTTTGCCTGGGTTGGCCAGTGTTGCAGCTGGTGTGGGGGCCTTTGGTGGAAGAGAAGGCAGTTACACATGCACACAACCCAATTATTTGAAATCCAAGCCAGCTGGCTCAGTACATTGCAAATACCTAATAAATTAAGACAATTAGATGGTACCACAATGATTTTAACTTTTGTTGCAGGGAGCTACCCTGATTTGTACACATGCTACCAGGATCTGGCTGCATTGCAGGTGATATGTATACCTCATAGCAAACTATCGATCCAAGTCTATTTCTCACACAAGCTAGGCCGATCACTTCAGGAGCCAGTCTTCGGTCCAAATCACAAGTGGCACTAACAAACTTCTTCTTTTCTTCTTCCGCAGTTCAAGGGTGGAAATCAGACAGGTCCAACTTCTGCAATAGGCAGTTCAATGCAGGAGAAGGTGGCAGGAAGGCAAGTCTAGCCTCTTCCTGCTGATTCAAAGGCTTGAGCTGTTCACACTTCAACCTCCAACTCTAACTGATCCATTGTCTCTTGGCACACAGGGCATTTCCAATGTAAATCCAAACGTTCAGCTGGCTAAGGGAGCTATCAGTCACAGTAAGGGATCCCGCTCCAGGTCCATTTGGGAGCCAACTGGTTAAAACTATAAAACTACAGAATTTCCTTCCAACAAAACCCCTGGGGACAAGATCCATTTTAAGTCCCCAGTGCTTTGATTGATCCAATTACTGGAAGTCCAGAACCTAACATGGTGGCTTCCATTAAAAATGTCTGACCTGCAATCAAAGCAGGTTAGACACACTTCTCTATCTTTAATATAATAACAGATAAACAGTAAATAATCACAGTTCCTATATAGGCTCCCTCTGAGCAAGTAGCAACTGCAGAATGGAGCAAAATAACACACTGTCTGGATGGTCACAAGCTCTAAATCACTCGGTCACAGCACAGACCAATTTCTAATTACAGATTAACTATTCTCTTACAGGGACAGGTGCTTAGGTTCGATATGGTACTTTCACGCAAATTCACAGAATCACACTAGGATGGGGCACCAGCCTGACAGTGGGCATTAAGGAACCCAGGAAGACATTATAGTAAACCCCATTTATAGGTGGATTACACTCTTCCTTGCCTGGAAAAACTTGGCATCCACATCAAGTCTATGCATACTATAAGGTTCTATGGAAAAAACATTATATGAAAGAGACATGCATGTTTCATTTGGTATACCACGAAATTAAATCTGATGCATCAGTATAATAAGCTGGTTAAAACAACAGTATTACTATACTTTTTTCATTTGCAATAACATGTCCACAGTAACACATTTTTTACAACATTTTTCCTAAACATATTGGCAGATTCAAATAGTCAAACACATTACTCTTATAATTCTGGTCTGTATTACCTCCTGTACACAAATTCACATGATTTGGGGCCTATCCCAATCAGCTACACTAGGGCTACATCAAATCAAATCAAAATCTTTATTTATCCAGGCAGACACCATTGAGCAAGCTCATCTGCAAGGTGGCCCTGAGTCGCACAAGTCATAAACAATTATACGTAGTCATACAGATATACAGGCATTGTGACAGTATGAGAAACAAAAAAATAACAATAACAGTGAAAAACAGTAAGGTCAGGGAAATAAGGAGAGACATTGTACACAAAAATGTATAAAAGTGCAGGCAACGTTGGAGTACATATTGCTAGACCAGAAGAAAGTAATCTAATACGGCAAAAGAGACTCTGATACAGTGTGTACCTGACAGTGTATCTGTTTTTTTTTTTTATACTTGACAGGTGGTGGGATAGGTAAGAGGAGTGAAAGCTACAGAGTTTCAAGAAATAGGGTACCTGGGGTGGCCGTAGATCTTGGGGCATCTTCCCAAGGAGATCAGAAGGGCAGTTAGGCATAGTGGGTAGTGGCGAGAGGAGGAAGTGAGGAATGGGGTAAATGAAATGAGAATCCAGATAGGTTGTACATGCCAAGGCACTAGTGCTGTGATGGGTTTATGGCTTTACCGCGATTCAAGGTGACTTGAGTTCGGGCTTGTGGTCTCGAGCGTCAGCTTGTGGGGTGCCGCTGCCTGGTGACAGTTGGAGGGGCGATGATAGGGCAGAGTTCTTGAAGGGTGGTGAAGTCTTTGTATGGTAAAGTGAGGAGGGGGTAGTGGCAAGAGGAGGAAAAAAGGGAATGAGGTGGGTGGAGTGAGGAGCCAGTTTGGGTGTCGATGGCATGGGGCAGGGATATTAGCATACTGATTTGAGGGTTTCACTATTAGTTTGGATGTGGCAGAATAGCTCAGTTTTGGAAGAGAATGTTCAGAAATGTACACCTCTTTGTGAACTACATGTAATGGGAGGTCTACAGGCCTTCCTTGGGAGTCATAACTGAAGTGTATTACAAGCTTTGTGGCTCTTCCAGACTTTCTGGGAGGGGCAGGCACAGGCTCAGTTTCTTCAGCAGTGGTATTTGGGTTGATCAGTCCCAGCTCATTGCTTGTCAATAAGTCTACTTCTGAAGAAAGGGATACCTCTGCACTGGTTGTCTGTTCTGGACTGGAAACATTTTCAACTTCTGATTCAAAAAGATTACTTTCATTACTTGGTTCTGAAAATCCAGCTTCATCATCAAGAGGAAATTCCATGGAATGTAAATCATGTACCACATCACTGATACTTTCAACATCATTAGCTTCATTCACATCACTGTCCATAATAGTATTGGAATCATTGGTTGCAATTAGTTCTGAACTTTCTGGTATGTCACCAATTGTGCTTTCTGTCTCTGTTTCTTCATCTTGAGGCTCAGCTAATTCCATAAGACATAAGGAGTCAGCTACATCAGAAGCCAAACTTTGCACTTCACTTTCAGGGGGCACAGGGGCTGTGGAGAAGGCTGGAGGGTTAAACAGTCCTGAGAGTCCAGCTTCATCTCCAAAGTTGCACAGAGGGTTACCTTGAAACTACTGACTCAGTTCATAAGACTGGTAATAGGGGGCCTCACACTCACTGTCATCAGATTCAGACTGGCAGTCAATTTCATTTAGAATAGGACTTATAGAAGGCCTTGAATCTTTAACAACTGGGGAGAGGGTTAACTGTTTCCTTTTAGCTGCAGTTCTGGTTACAGGCCCAGGAAGGGCAGTGTCTTGGGGTTCAGAATTGATAATTATTTGCCCAATTGGCAATAGATGATTTTTATTCATTGTCTTTACAGCTCATGGGTCATTCTGTGGACTCACTTTATAAACTGGCAGGTACTGCAGCTTGCTGATGACAATGTATGGGGTGTGATGCCAGCTGTTGGCTATCTTGTGTTTTTTGTGCAATCCCAAATTACTTAACAAAACTCTATCCCTGGGCTACAGTTCTTGTGCCTTGACATGTCTGTCATGCCTTTCATTGTTTGACAGGTTCCTTTTGGTCACCATGGTGTGAGCTAACTGGTAGGCATGGTTTAGCTGAGCTTTCAGTTTCTAAACATACTGGAGATAACTCTCTGCTTTGACTCCATCAGTGGACACTCCAAACCAGATGTCTATTGGCAACCTGGCTTTTTGGCCAAACATTAAGTGGTAGGGGGAGAATCCAGTTGCATCACCTTCGGTGCAATTGTAGGCATGAACTAATGTGCTAATCTGTTGGCTCATCCTCAGCTTGTCTCGGGGGTGAAGTGTGCCCAGCATATCCAGTAACATGCTACTGAATTGTTCAGGCTGTGGATCCCCTTGAGGGTGATAAGGGGTGGTTCTGGACTTTTGCACCCCCCAGAGTGAAAGATTTTTTTTAATGAGGTGGCTTTAGAAGTCTCTCTTTTGATCTGTGTGAATCCTCTAGGGGGCACCATAATGAACAAAGAATTTCTCTATTAAGACTTTCTCCACAGTGGAAGCTTTTTGGTCTTTGGTTGGATAGGCCTGAGTGTAGAGTAAAATGGTCAGTAATGACTAGCACATTACCAATGTTCTTTTGATCTGGCTCTAAACACAGAAAATCAATGCATACAAGCTCCATGCGGGCACTAGTGGAGATGTTAACCGGGGTGCAGCCCTCTGGGGCTGAGTTTTCCTTTTCAGACAATGTCTGCAAGTTCTTATGTTAGTCTCTATGTCAGGACCCATTTTAAGCCAATAGAAGTGAGCATGTGCTAAATCAACAGTTCGGTCACAACCTAGATCCCCCATCTGGTGAGGAAGAACTCTTATGACCACATGCTTAAAGGATGTAGGTAGAACTAACTGTTGCTTGGTAACTTGACCTTGATGTTGGTAATCTCTCTGTAAAGCTATTTGGTGCGCAATGTCAATCTGGGCCCCTCTATGAGCAGTAGAGCAGTTCCGGGATCTTGAGAATGAATTTTGGATACATTCTTTCCCACACGAAGGACATACAACACAGGCTTAGTCATAGGATCTTGGGATTGAGCCCACTGAATATTGTCAGAAGTCAGTTGTGGCAAAGTGCTGAGGTCTAAAACTGCAAAATGACAGTAGGCCACTGGAACACAAGTGTCAGAAGGGCCCAGACAGTTCACCAGGCAATCAATTGTTTCAGGAGAGAGGTGCTCATCTTTATTGAATTTTTGACAAAGAGCTTTAACAGATTGTTCAGACATTTTCATCCGCTCCAAGTTAGTATCAGGTCTCCTGGAGAAGGTGTCGGCATCAGTGTGATTCAAGCCTGGTTGATACTCTACTGAATAATCACAAGAGGAAAGTGCAGATATCCAATGATACCCAGTGGCATCCAACTTTGCTGAAGTCTGGACATAGGTGAGGGGATTGTTAACTGTTTTTACTAGAATTTTGGCACCATAAAGATATTCATGAAATTGGTCTACCACAGCTAGAGGTTTGTGAACTCTGTGAAATTTGCTCTGCAAATGAATTCATGGATGTTGCGCAATTCATGGAGCGATTCTGTGAAATTCACGGCTGTGAATTTCACGAGTTTTAATGCTGAGTGCAAAATTTCACCCTCGAATTTCATCCTCCGTCTGTGAATTTTGCTCTTTGTATTAAAAAAAAAAAAAAAAGCAAATTCTGCCAAAACTTTCACGCAAATCACATGAATCGAAGTTTCAGGGTGTTCCGAAAACTCCACAAATTCCACAAAGCGTGAATTTTCAGCAATTCAGGTGCAGCTTGAGGGTGAAATTTTACTTTGCTACACCTCTAACCATGGCCCACTTCAATGTAAGGAACTCAAGTTTGTGTACAGGATAGTTCTCTTCAGACGATGTTAGGCTCTGACTAGCAAATGCCACTGGGCATGAGCCTTCCTCATATTCTTGATATAGGACAGGACCAAGTCCCTTCAAGCTGGTGTCAGTGTGCAATACATAGGGTTTGGTGGGGTCTGCACAAGCAAGCACAGGTGCATGGGTGAGTTGGTGAATATCATAGAAAGCCACCTCACACACAAGTCCACCTGGTTCCAAAAGGTTAATTTGTCTGAAAGTAAACTTTTTCTTCCTCTTTGACTGTGCTTCTTATATTTTCTGTTTGTGGGTGGGTAACCTTGAGTTAAATTAAGCAAAGAGCAGATGACTTTGGTGTAGTCCTTTATGAACTGGCGATAGTAACCATAGAACCACAAGAATCTTTGCAGTTCTTTAACATTGCTAGGCTGGGGCCAGGTGGTCAGAAATTCCACTTTACTCTGGTCTGTTTGGATCCCGTCAGACAACACAATGTGTTCAACATATTTTACAGACTGCTGGAAAAACTGACATTTGTTGATAGACAACTTTAAGCCAAAATCCTCCAACCAGTCTAGAAACTTGAACAGGTGAGTCTCGTGTTCCTCAAGGGTCTGGCCAAACACAGTAACATCATAGAGATAGACAAGGCATTCTAGTAGGTTCATGTCCCCCGCAGCTCTCTCCATTAACCTCCAGAATGTAGCGGGCACTCCTGAAATGCCCTGGGGCATGCGCATAAACTCATTAAATCCCAAAGGGTAAATGAAAGCTCTCTTTTCTCAATCTTCAGTGGGATCTGGTAATACCCACACCAGAGGTTTAACACAGAAAACCACTGACTCCCATTGAGGTAGTCAAAGGTGTCCTGGAAGCATGGCATAGTGTACTGGTCAGGGATAGTTCTTCTGTTCAGTGTCCGGTAGTCCACACACATCCTTACTGAGCCATTCTTCTTCCAGACTATCATGATAGGAAAGGCATATGGGCTATGTGACTCCTGTATAATTCTGGCCACCAGCATCTCTTGGAAGTGGCAGTGAACGTCGTCGATGTCTGCTGGGGCTAGGCATTGAGATCTCTCACAAAAAGGCCTTTCGTCGTGCAGTCTAATGTAATGTTCAGCCCCAGTGATGCATCCCACATCCCACTATTTCAATGAAAACACCTTACTTTTCAGAGCTAGCTTATAGCTGATTTTAGTTCTCCACTCTTCAGGAATGGGGGATTCTCCAAAGTCGAACAGATCAGGGGTCAACTCATCAGTTTCTCCAGTGCAATTTTTCCTGGTGTACTGTTAGGACAGTGACACCATTACAACAAAATACCGCCACAGTGACAGATCTTGCCAGGTTGACATAAAAACACTTCGGTTCATTGGGAACAATGCAGACTGTTGACATTGTTCCCGTTGATGTGCAGGATGTCAACAACATTATTGTTGATGTCCTGTGGTGGAACCATTTTTCCTAGGTAACACTGCGGTGTCTGCACAGTATACAGTAGCCAAGATGCAACCTTGATTTACCCTGATATGTTGGTTGGACATGTTTTGGACTTGGATCACTACCTGCCGAACATAAGCATGAGCCTGGGCCGGCAAGCTGCTAGGCTTCACCAATAGTCCCTCAGGCAATTTTCCCTCTTCTGAGGCATCCAGCATGAGAATTTTGTTTGTCATCTTTCTTAATTCGTACCGCACCACTGATGGTACACTGAGCATTAGAGGGCAACACAAGTGATTACGTATCTTTCTTCCATACTACTCCCACCAGCTTATACTTCTTTGCTTCTCTAGCTTGCATCTGTAAGTCATAGGCTCGGGGCACCATGGCAGGAATGTGTAGCACCTTTCCAGTCAGTTTAGTTTGTTTCTCCTGACAGAGCTGGGCTAGCTGGCTGAACATATGGGCGTTGGTGCCAATCAACAAAGGGATACCATCATACATTCCGGTCATCAGTGGGCACACCAGGGCCAGGGTCTCCACTTGTTCATCTGCGCCAGCAATAGCAGTAGAAAAAGGTAGCCAAATTCGTACATACCCTTGGTAAGAATAGGATTTGTCATTCGACCCCCACACATGCAGTCCTTCTAGAGGTAAGAACCGGAGATCAGACAAGTGTCGGTCATACCAGTCTTTGACTACAATAGTGACCTGTGAGCCACTGTCTAGAACAGGTTGGGTGGAGATGCAATTAACAGTCACTGAGGTTTCCATGGATGGGCCCACCATCTTTGACCAATCTGGAGGAGTCTGTTTGGCAGACTGGCCTATGGCAGTTTTAGAGGAGAAAGACTTGTGGGGTGGACCTGGCTGAGGTTTTATACTGCTTTGTTGGACCAGATTAAGCAGCTTGGTGGTAACTTTCTACAGATCTTAAGGGGAATTACAACTATGTCGGGTATGATCATCCTCTCCACATCTATAACAAAAATACCTTGCCTCTAGGGTCACCAGGGTGGTTCGGCTCTTCACGAGATTTGTAGTGATTTGGGTCTGGAGTCCTGCTGCGTTCTTTCAGTTTGAATGCGAGCTCCATTTCCCCCACAGTCCTGCCAGAGGTGCGGGTGACTGGGTGGCATGAATAAGATCTCTCTCCATGGTCACAGTTCTCTCATCTCTTCCACCAGTTTAAAATCAGTTCAAGGTTTAGTGGCAAGGGCATGGGCCCCCATACCCACGGATGCGGCCTCACTGTCAGACTCAGTCTTAGGGGAGCAAAGGCTAGAATTTTTGACCACCTCAGCTGCAGCTTGCTGGCTGGCTGTCAGCTCTTTTAACTCTTTCAGCAGCTCATGGACTTGGTGTGTCTCAGAGGGTTTCTATTTTTTCTCAACAGGTCTGTCTGGGATTGGGATGGTGATGGCAACCCCCGCTTATGGTTCCCAGCCATCTTCATTGTTCTCAGCCTCCCAGATCTCCTTCATCAGCCAACAATATTCAGGAGGGTTAGCTTTCCTGTCTTGAAACTTTAACTTTAGCATAAGCACATCTGAATAATGGGCAGACTTAAAGATATACTCCAGCCTGACATGATTCAGTTCACTAGCCGAGATAACCCCTTTGTGATGCACCCACTACAGGGCCCGTTCAACTTGGGCTATGAAAGCAGACAGTTTCTCATTTTTCCACTGTTTAGCAGACTTGAATTTCCACATTAAATCCTTCCCAGACTCAGTGCTGCCAAATACCCCTCCTAAAGCAGATAGATTCTCAGCTGCAGAGGCCTCTGGGTTAGTGGACTAAAGAAACCGAATGGCTTCCAGTGTAGGGCATCTCAAGGTTTCCATAAGTCTTTCTTTTCTCCCCTTCAGAGCACTGCCACTTTTGGACCAGGGGAGTGGCATAGTCCATTCAAGTTTCCAGGTCATCCTTCCCCACTGACATGGGAACAGCACCTGAAAACAGTCTAAGCCTGCAATAAGAGTCCAGATGCACTAAAGGTATCACAATGGGGGATGCCACAATAGTGGGGACCAAGGGGAAAGCTGGGGAGGCCAAAGGAGACTGAATGGGGTAACCACCTCAGAGTCTTCCAAAGCCCTCCACAAGTCCTTAACTGACTAGCCCTCAGCAGCTAGGAGTCCCAGTTGTTTGTCTTTAAATCCCTATATCATGGGCCCCCCCCCAAGGGAAGATGAGTTGCTGTGTAAATGAATAAGTCTTTACCCCATCTGGGACTCCTCCGGCATGATAACAGGAGATACTGTCTCAGGGTCTATGGAGAGACTACAAGAAATGAGGGCCACCAAGGTCTGGGCAAACAAGTCTGAGTCCTGCCTCATACTTCAACCTTCCCCAGGCACTTAACTTTCCCCACAGTGTCCTCTATAGTATCGTGGCAATATCAAGCAGTAATATGGCATGGTGGGGGTCGATCCCTTTGGCCACACTCCACCCCATCATGTTGTGTATGATCAGCTTGTGGGGGGAAATTTTTGACTTGGGTGTAGTAAGGACCTCCATTTCAAATTTTCCTGAAAAATTATACTGAACTGAAAATCTGACTTTTGGCCACTAGAAGGCATTAATTCCAGTGGTGCTTCCAAGATGTAACCCCTAGGCGGTGCTATTCTAAGGGCTACTACCCCTACCTATATGGCAATACACAGGTTGAGGGGCCTGAGTTCTCTAATTAGGTGCCTCCACTCAGAGAAATGGTATTGGAGTTTCTTATCTGCTCTGGTATAGCCCTCTGGGAAGCAATAACCACACACTAACCCTTCTAAGTGGCCTAAGAAATAACACATTGGTAAATTTGCAAGCAATAGACAGTAGTAATAACATGCTCACACCCTTCTCACTTACCACCAGGGCTGGACCTGCAGCAACTGCCCTGGAAACCCCCTGGAAAATAAAGTTAGCAATGCAGCAATACAATCTTAATACTGTAACCCAACTAATAATATGCACACTAGCCAGGTTAAATGTGAAAAAGAGGGTCAGTGAACAAGGGAGGGGCATAAATCTAGCCAAATGATTAGTAATCTGATTTAAATCAGGAGTTTCTGGCATGCACTTTAAGTTCCAATTATATAGTTCAGCAACCCTGGGTACCCAGAATGTCATGTTCAATTTGGCCAATAGAACTAAGTCATCCCATTACAAGGCAAAAATATGGGACTTCAGAGGAGCTGACTTTGATAAGATGGCCAACAGAGTTAAGCAAGCCCTGACAAGCAGAAATACAGGTGAGGGGGTACAGACAAAGTGGGCAAGCATTAAGGATGCAATACTTGAAGCAATATCCCATTGCGTTAGAGAGAAAAGCAAGAGCAAAAGAAGGAAACTACTTTGGTTCTCAAGAACAGTAGCAGAAAAGGTCAAAGCCAAAAGGCTGGCCTTCAGGAAATATAAGGAAATGTAGCAGGATGAAGATAGGGAGGCATACCAAACTTTTTCTAAGGGAAGCAGGGAAGGCAATAAGGTAGACAAAGGCCCAAACCGAGGAAACACTAGCATGAACAGTAAAATAAGGTGACAAGACTTTCTATGGTTACATTAGTGAAAGGAGAAAGTCCAAAGGGGGTATTGCTAAGATCAAAGGGGATAAGGGGGAGTGTGAGGAGGAGGACCAAGGAAAAGCATCTGTCCTAAATAGATACTTCTGCTCAGTATTTACTGAGGAAAAGGTAGAGCAGGGCCCACAGCTCAGCACCATGGACACGGGGGGAGGGAGGTGTGTGCAGTAGTCCCTTCATAAAAGAAAGGGTCCAACAAGAGCTCACCAAGCTCAGGGTGGACAAGGCAATGGGACCTGATGGTTTACATCCCAGGGTACAAAAGGAGATAAAGGTGGAACTAGCAGAGCCATTAGCAGAACTATTTAGTGAGTCTCTGAGCACAGGAGAGGTCCCAGAAGACTGAAGAAGTGCTCATGTGATCCCGCTCCACAAGAATGGTAGCAGGGAGGAGACAGAGAACTACAGACCAGTCAGTCTTACCTCAGTAGTAGGCAAGATTATGAAGACACTCCTTAAGGAAAGGATAGTGCAACACCTGGAATCCGTAGGAGCATAGGATTCAAGACAGCATGGGTTTACAACAGGAAGGTCGTCAAACTAATCTCATAGATTTCTTTGACTGGGTAACTAGAGTGGTAGACCGGGGGGAGCAGTTGACGTACCTACCTTGACTTCAGCAAAGCTTTTGATACTGTTCCACATAGAAGATTGATTAATAAGCTGGGTAGGCTTGGGCTGGGTCAGAAGTTGGTCAACTGGGCGGCAAACTGGTTGGAGATTGCAGAAAACACAGAGTGGCGGTAAATGGTATACAGTCAGAAGAGATGCAAGTCACAAGTGGAGTACCTCAGGGATCAGTCCTGGGGCCCGTCCTCTTCAATATCTTCATCAGTGACATTGCAGATGGACTGGAGGGTAAGGTTTGTCTGTTTGCAGATGACACCAAGATCTGCAACAGAGCAGATGATCCAGATAGGGTGAGCAGAAAGACAGGACATCTGGATAAACTGACAAAATAGTCGGAAAGTGGCAACTGGGGTTTAATGCAAAGAAGTGCAAGATCATGCACATAGGGAAGAGAAACCCTGAAGCCACCTATAGGCTGGGAAGAGGAGTTGCTGGCAATCACAAGGGAAGAAAGAAACTTAGGAATCATCATCACAGATGACCTGAAATCATCCAAGCAGACCACTAAAGCAGTAAGTAAGTCTAGAGGGATGTTGGAGTGTATTAGTAGGGGTATCACAAGTCGTAAGAGGGAGGTAATAATCCCACTTTACAAGACATTGGTTAGGCCCCATCTGGAGTAGTAATAATAATAATAATAATAAAATTTATTTAATTAAGCACCTTTCAAGTTTTCAAGGCGCTGTACAGTTCAAAAGAACAAACAACGAATACAATAAAACAGAACTGCAATTTCAGCAAGTAAAACCAATTGCAACAAGGATGGAAAGGCCTTATTCCATAAAAACGACTTTAAGGCCCTTTTAAAAATATCCACTGTTGTACTCTCTCAGAGCGGACGGGGTAGAGAATTCGAAAGGGATGGAACCACAAAGCTGAAGGCACGGGCTCCAGAAGACTTCAGATTAACCCTTGGAATCTCCAGCAACCCCTCGTCAGCAGAGCGAAGCTGTCTCAAAGGGGTGTAAGGCACCAAAAGCTCTTTCACGTAGTCAGGACCAAACCCATGTAGGGCTTTGTAGGTCAAAAGACCTACTTTAAAAGTGATCCGCCACTGTATAGGCAGCCAGTGCAGAGAGCGCAACACAGGGGTAATATGAGATCTTCTGGAAGCCCCAGACAACAAACGTGCTGCTGCATTCTGCACTAGCTGCAAGCGGTGGATATCAACCCCAGTAAGCCCTAGGTACAGGGAATTACAGTAGTCCAAGCGAGATGTCACAAAGGCGTGGACCAAAACCAGCAAATTACCAGGAGGAACCAGGTGCCTAATCCTGGAGATGTTTCTCAGATGAAAAAATGCAATCCTGACAACAGAGGACACCTGATAACGAAGGGTCAACTCTGTGTCGAGCTCTACACCCAGGTTACGCACCCATTCAGAAATGGGGATCTGGACGCCCCCAAGAACTATTCCAGAGGGGGACCCACCCCCAAACCCCCAACCTTGCGGCCGGGGTCCACAACCATAACCTCAGTCTTTCCCGGATTCAACTTTAAACCACTGAAATTCATCCAGTCTTGGATATCTACAAGGCACTTATTCAACACAGAGACAGCACTAACCTGGTCGGGTGCAAAAGACAGGTAGAGCTGGGTATCATCAGCATAGCAGTGAAACCTCAGCTCATACCATCTTACAATGTCTCCGAGGGGTAGCATATATACTGCGAATAACATGGGGGAAGCACTGAACCCTGTGGAACCCTGCAGGGCAGGGAGAAAGCCCCGGAAGAATGTAATCCCAAGACTACTCTCTGCATTCTCCCCTCGAGGTAAGATGAAAACCATCTGAGAACCATACCTGAAAGTCCACAGATGGACCCCAGGCGTTCGAGCAAAACTCCATGATCCACAGTATCAAAGGCAGATGACAGATCAAGGAGAACAAGAATAGAACAATGTCTCTGATCTCTCGCCACCAGGAGATCATTGAACACTCAAACCAGAGCAGTCTCAGTGCTATGCCTTTTACGAAAACCAAACTGGAGGGGTTCGTATAGACTCTGGATGGTCAAATGGTTGTCTAATTGAGTCGACACAACTTTTTCAATAACCTTCCCAACAAAGGGAAGGTTAGAGATCGGGCGGTAGTTAGATAGGTCATCAGGATCCAAGGAAGTTTTCTTCAGAAGTGGAGTCACCACATTTACAAAATGGAGGCAGTCCAGAGAAGGGCAACCAAAATGGTGCAGGGACTGCATCAGAAAACATATGAGGACAGATTAATGGAGCTCAATATGTATACCCTAGAGCAAAGGAAGGAGAGAGGTGATATGATCGAAACATTTAAACATCTTAAGGGCATTAACAAGGTGAAAGAGTCTAACATGTTTCAATATAAGAAAAATAGCAGAACAAGAGGACACAGTGTGAGATTAGAGGGAGGCTGATTAAGGGGGAATGTGAGGAAGCTCTTTTTCACAGAAAGGGCAGTGGGTGCATGGAATGGCCTACCTCAGGAAGTGATGGATATGAATACAGTGCAGGGCTTCAAACAGGCATGGGACAGGCATAAGGGAGCAATAAAGCTGAGTATGAATAGATAGGCCATTGACTGAGTACAGGGCTATGGCACTTTCATCAGGTAGAAAAAATGGACAGACTGGATGGGTCTTGTGGACCTTATCTGCCGTCAACTTCTATGTTTCTATGTTACATGCAGGCTAGCCTGAAATGTCACCCAGGGTGACCGGTGTTGCAGCTGATGTGGGGGCTATTGGTGGAAGAAAAGGCAGTTAAACATGTTCACAACCCAATTATCTGTAATCTAAGCCGGCTGGCTCAGTCCTTTGCAAATACCCAATAAATGAAGACAATTAGATGGTACCACAATGATTTTAACTTCCATTGCAGGGAGCTACCCTGATTTGTACTCATGCTACCAGGATCTGGCTGCACTATAAGTAATATGTAGACCTCATGGTGATGGTCAAGGGGCTGGGGGAAGCTGAGCTAACACAACACACCTCCAAATGGTCGCAACCTGCTTGATGGTGTTGAGCAGGGGTCCAAATCCCCAAGCCGGTCTCTTGCCGACATGACCTCTGGAGCAGGAGTAATAGGCTAGGCTGAGATGGCAGAGGCCCTGGCAGGGTGAACAGTTCTGGCAAAGTTTGTGATCTTCTGCTGTTGAAGCCTCCAGCTGGTGTAACAGATTCAGTTGTGGGGAACCAAATCATGACCCACGAAACACATTCAGCATGTTTTAATCAATGACTACCTTGGAAAACAGTTCAGATTCAGACCGGTTGCTAATCATCAGCTTTAATGAGCAAACTGTTGATCCAAGTCTATTTCTCACACAAACTGGGCCAATCACTTCAGGAGCCAGTCTTAAGTCTAAATTGCAAGTGACACTAACACACTTCTTCTTTTCTTCTGCCGTAGTTCCAGGGTGGAAATTGGACAGGTCCGACTTCTGCAATAGGCAGTTCAATGCAGGAGAAGGTGGCAAAAGGCAAGTCTAGCTTCTTCCCAACAGTTCCCCTATGTTCATACTGGGAGCAGCTGCTCGAAGGCTCTAGCTGTTCACACTTCAACCTCCAACTCTAACTGATCCACTGTTTGTTAGCACACAGGGCATTTCCTTTGTAAATCCAAAGGTTCTGTTGGCTAAGGGAGCTGTCAGTCACAGTAAAAGCTCCCACTCTAGGTCCATTTGAGCATCAACTGGATAAAACTAGAGGACTACAGAATTTCCTTCCCACAAGACCCCTGGGCACGGGATCCATTTTAGGTCCTCAGTGATTCGATTGATCCAATTACTGGAAGTCCAGGACCTAACATGGTGGCATCCATCCAAATGTTCAAGTTGCAATCAAAGCAGGTTAGACAAACTTCACTATAATAACAAACAGTAAATAATCACAGTTCCTATATAGGCTCCCTCTGCACAAGTAGCGACTACAGGATGGAGCAAAATAACACACTGTCTGGATGGTCACAAGCTCTAAATCACTCGGACCCAGCACAGGCCAATTTCTAAACACAGATTAGCTATTCTCTTACAGGGACAGGTGTGGAGGCTCGATATGGCACTCTCATGCAAATACACAGAATCACATTAGGATGGGATGCCAGCCTAACAGTAGGCATTAAGGATCCCAGGAAGACATTATAGCAAACCCTATTTGTAGGGGGATTACACTTGCCATATCTTTATGTACTAGGACATCACTGATTATTTGTGATATTTCATTTAAATAATTATTGAACATATATCTGTTTTGAAAGAGCCAAATATTATATAGCCCATAATGGACCAAGATATAATTTTAGGCTATAAACCAATTACAGTACAACCTTGTTTATCCGGTCCTCAGTTTTCTGAACCTCCAGATTATGCGAACCGCATTTGTGTCCCCCGAGCAAACAATGACATTTACAATGTGGTCTATAATTGTGGTTTTACAGTAGTGATTGCAGCCACACTTCCACACAATACAGGATTTGTTCATTGATTGCAAACTGATTACTGTCAACTGAACATCATGCTAGTTAAGGCAATCCATTTAAACTGGCAGCTGTAGTTGTTCCATTTCATTGCTACCTTCTTGCAGAGTCCTGGTTAGAGGTGAGGACTAACACTGTGGTTAAATGCTGGAATCATTCTCAAGTTCTGTTGCCTTCCACTGCTGAAATTACTCTTGAGCAGCAAGAGGAGGCAACTGATGGACTAATGCAGGCAGCAGAACAGCTTGCAATCAGCAATGAACAAATGGCAAAGTGGATTAACACCAATGGTGCTGACTAGGGGTATGGTGAATTAACTGATGCTTATATCCTCTCTATTGCCACTGAGGACCCCTCGAAAAAGAAGCCTGACACTGGGGCTGATGAGGAGGAGGTAGATGAAACTGTCACAGTTCTGCCAACAGTTGCCGAAGTTGCAGATTCATTTCAAAGGTGCATCTTATGGTTAGAAAGCCAGCCAGATTACAACTACCTCCATACATTGCTGCTTAGGCAGCTTAAACAGAAGGCTTTGAAAAAAAAGCACGAAGCAGTGTGCGATCACTTACTGTTTCAGTTAGTAGTAACAATGAACTCTTTTGTTTTAAGTTGCAACTTGTTTTATTTATTAAAATAAAATTTTTTTCTTTGAAGATAATCTTGTTTTCTCAGAAAGTGCAGTAAAGATTACTGATGCATAATGTAGAACACTGGCAACATAAACCACATGCTGTATACACTAATGCTGTTCTGTACTACATTGCTTTCTATGGGACTCCTGATTTTCTGAACTACTCGTTTATCCAGACTAAAGTGATTTCTTCCACTGAGTCTGGGTAAATTAAGTTGTACTGTATTAAATAGTTTAAGTTAGTCTAACCAACAGTTCTTAGGAAATCTTAAGTCATCCATAGACAGGATCCCTTTTAACAGCCTAGAACCTCTTTTAATAATGATATATTCTACAGGGAGCATATTTGCTTCTGGTCTCCAGAAGGTGTATCTCTTGGCAAATCAAGGAGGCATCTGATAAAATATTTTGTATAGTTTCCAAATTATGTAAGTGTCTAAGGATCCCCCAAATTTCACATCCATATAATAGCTGGTTTATTACTTTGGCTTCAAAGGCTCTTTTTGTTGCCATAAAAGAGTTGCCTGCAAATCTCTGAGTAAATCCAAATACTGTATAACCAGACATGTTTTGTTAGATGTAGCTTTTGCATTTTTAAATGTGTTTTCCGTGTTAAGTTTTTGTCAAATGTTACCCCTAAATAAACAAATAGTGTAGTTACCATATTGATCCTAGTAAGAACAGATCCAGAAGTTAATGGTTTGATACCTTTTATTGGACCAACATAGATGTTACAACAAAAGAACAAAGTGCTCTAGCTTTTGGACCAACCAAGTCCTTCTTCAGAAGCTTAATGACAGTTATTTAGAAAATCCCATACTATTAACACCCAGATAATGCATAAAAACAGAAATAATTCTCATTTTTTAACATACTCATTCAAAACATAACAGAAGATTACGTCAGAGAAGCTAATTAACAACACCAATATGCTTTTAGCTGAGATGCCCCTGAAGGTCAAAGGTTATCAGAAAATAGCAATGAGCAGAGAGTTCTCCTCACATAAATTTTAAAATGTCTCAGTATGTTTCAAGAAAACAGTCTACTGATAACAAAACCTTAGGATACTATTCTCCCTAATTACTTGTAAGATGAGGAGCTTACAACTGTAATTGCAAGTGTCCTTGTGTTTTAAAGAACACAGTTAATGAGAGGCAAACCTGTGGATAACAAATATATGCTAAAATGAGGCCTAATTGCAAGTTAAAAAAAGCTCCAACATTAAAATAAACAGAAATGATATATATGGCATACAGAAAGTTTAAAGTGAAGTTTACTCAAAGTGAGCAAATGTTTCACACATAATGTAATATAGAAGTTAGCTTGAGACATTTCCCCAGCTATACTCTCATCCAGTTAATATAGTCCATAAACTTTAAGGCCTTCAGTGTTGTAACAGGATTTAATACATGATATCAATTGTAAGAGTAAGTGCCAAATAAAAAAACAAAACTACTTGTCAAGGACCCCCCAAGAAATTGAGACAATGAGCCTAATATGTACAGATTTCAATACAGTGTCAGTGTATAACAAACATGTACAGAATTAGTCTAAGGAATCTGAATAAAATATCATAGGAATTCAATCCCCCAGCCCCCCCTTCCCGGGGAAAGATAACTAGTTAGAATGAGATAAATGTATAATGGTCTTAATACATCATCATTCACACAAGCAGCTCACCTGAGTAGCTGAGGAAGCCAAATCTCCAGCCTGATAACTTTCGAGGCAGCTCCCCCAAGCTAGGCACTCGGGACAATCAAGCAACTGAAGCAACAAGCAGCTCACCTGAGTAGCCGAGGAAGCCAAATCTCCAGCCTGACAACTTTCGAGGCAGCTCCCCCAAGCTAGGCACTCTGGACAATCAAGCAACTGAAGCAACAAGCAGCTCACCTGAGTAGCTGAGGAAGCCAAATCTCCAGCCTGATAACTTTCGAGGTAAAGAGAGCCTCTTCTCTTCGTCTGGACGCCTGCAGAGGGGTGCTACCTGATGAACACTTATATTTTATGAACTTTGTTCCTGTTCACCACTGGGTGGGCTTGTTATTTGCTTCTCTTTGTGCTAGTAATGCTGAAGTGTAAAGCTAGGGACTCACTGTTTTTCTAGAGTTGCCTTGCTGATTTCATCTTAAAGCCAGATATACCAAGCAGCTAATATAGATCAGACTTGTTTAATATGGTGGTATTTGGAGCTAATTGCTGATTCCATCCTAAAGCCAGATATACCAAGCAGCTAATATAGATCAGACTTGTTTAATATGGTGGAATTGAGCTAATTGTGCTTGCAACTGAAGGCATTAGGTTAGCTGGGTCCTAGTGTGACCTCATTTTGGAATAGCCCTGTTTGCTTAGAGTGGAGCTCCTTTGTGTAAGTCACAACATATTCTCCCACTGCATAGTAATGAGAGGCTTTGTTTTCTCCACTACATAGGCAGCTCCCCCAAGCTAGGCACTCGGGACAATCAAGCAACTGAAGCAACAAGCAGCTCACCTGAGTAGCTGAGGAAGCCAAATCTCCAGCCTGATAACTTTCGAGGCAGCTCCCCAAGCTAGGCACTCGGGACAATCAAGCAACTGAAGCAACAAGCAGCTCACCTGAGTAGCTGAGGAAGCCAAATCTCCAGCCTGATAACCTTCGAGGTAAAGAGAGCCTCTTCTCTTCATCTGGACACCTGCAGAGGGGTGCTAAAGCGCCGTCTGCCCCGCCCACCCCAACCACCCTCCCACCCAGGGCAGCTGTCAATTTAAGGATCCACCCCGTGACATCACATCCGGTGACATCACGTCCTGTTGCCCAGAACCTATCTCTCCACTTTCCCATTTGCAGGTTATACCTGCTGGCCACTAGAGGGACCTATGCTCCCTCACTACTTCCTACTCCTACCTGTACAGCACTACTTCCCTGGGATCTTGCTCACCACAATGTATTGGCCCTGCCTCACGCTCTTCCTGTGCCTATCCCCACTAGCAGTGCACTTACCCACTTACCCATCTGCTAGTCCACACTGTGCCCTGGCACCCCTCCCTCCCCTTGCTCCTGAACCTCCTCTCCTGCCCCTTGGGACCTCTGTGTGTCCCTGTCCTCCCTGCCCTCCCCATAGCTTTCTCTTCACCTCAGGCACATCTGGGTGTCTCCTTATTCTTGCTTTCCCCTCCTGTACCTCCCTGCCCACCCCCTGCTCCCTTAGCCTCCCCTCCCCCTCTCATGTCAATCGTAGGAAAACCTCTCACCATCTCCCAGCCAGGGTGTTAGTCATGCTACTACTCCTGTCAGGGAACATTCATCCAAACCCTGGCCCGGTTCCCAGGAGTTCCCCAACTCGCACCACAGGCCTATGCATGGTCTCCATGAATATCTGTAGCCTCCTAAAAAAGTTTGACTCACTACAATGCCTGGTCACATCAATTAACCCTGATGTCATCACCCTGGTTGAGACTTGGCTGTCAAAATCCTCCCCTGACTCCCTAGTCTCCCTTCCTGGTTTCACCCTCTTCCGGTCCGACCGTGTTGGGAGACGAGGCGGCAGCTGCGCTATTTATGTCAAGGAATCTCTCCCCGTGCTCGCCCTGCACGCTCCCATCCTTGACTCTAGGGCCCAGGCACTTACGCTGAAACTAACCCCTGACTCTTTAAAGGGAACCCTTTATCTGACTACTGCATATGTGCCCCCCAGGGACCAAACGAGGCCATTGCCTCTTACAGAATACCTTACCTCTCTACCTCCTTCCGCTGATCAAATTCTGGTGGGTGACTTAAATGTCAACTGGCTCAGCCCCTACTCCTCCTCTACCGAGACTCCTTTTCTGCAATAGACCTAACACAACTAGTTACCCACCTACCAGGACTAACCCCAAGAGAGGCTCCAGTACCCTGCTTGATGTGGTACTCACCAACCACCCTAATCGGATCCCCAGTGTACAAGTCCTCCCAGACTCTCTCAGCAATCACTCCCCCATTCTATTCCACTGGTCAACCTCAGTCCTCAAACCCATAGCACAGTCCACATGCCGGCGGTGTCTAATACCTGGTGGACTGATAAAACTTAAGGAACTTCTGTCCTAAATTGACTGGTCTCCTATACTGGCAACTCTTGACATCAACACAGCTCTCTCCTTCTTTATCCAAACTTTTAATAATGCCTGTGATTTCTTTGCCCCAGTGTTGACCCACCGTTCTAAAAGGAAGAATGTCCCTGGGTTACCCCAGCTTTGATCCACCAGCTCAAACATAGGGACAACCTATGGCACCGTGCCATTGAGACTGGCCAGCCCAATGACAGGTGGTTATATGCTGCTGCCTGAAACAAATGCACTCGGGCCATCAGAAAGGCCAAGTCTGAGCACTATCGGTCCTCACTCACTGCCTCATGGGGAATCCCAGAACCTTCTGGGATAACATTAAACAGTTAAATGGGAGTGCACATCCCCCACCCACCCAGATCAACATTAATGGTGTGATCTCCTCAAACCCCGCCCTCATAGCCAACCACCTCAACACCTCATTCACTGACCTTAGCCCTATCCTCCCTACAAATTTTTGACCTCCTCCCCCAGCACCTGCCATAAATCTTTCTCGCCCTTATTTTC
Source organism: Neoceratodus forsteri (assembly GCA_016271365.2). Classification (NCBI taxonomy): domain Eukaryota; kingdom Metazoa; phylum Chordata; order Ceratodontiformes; family Ceratodontidae; genus Neoceratodus; species Neoceratodus forsteri. The sequence continues at coordinate 722,418,989 of CM057454.1, forward strand.
TCCTCCGCCGTGTTTCTGCCCAAGAACTTAGGCCGCACCTTGTCACTGCCCTCAAGAGTAATAGTACAGGCAGTGACACCCTGGATCCGTGTATCCTACGGCTGGTCTTAGACACAGTCCTTACCCCGATCATATGCCTCATCAACCACTCTTTTTGCCTGGGGAAGGTTCCAACTGCCTGGAAAGTCACCACTGTCACCCCTATCTTTAAAGGTGGTGATAGGACTGTGGCTGGAAACTATCGACCGATCTCCATTCTCTCTCCTCTCTCCAAGGCCTTGGAAAAAGTGGTAGCCTCTCAAATCTCTGACTACCTCTCCACCTACAATGTCCTTTGTCCTGAGCAGCATGGCTTCTGAGCAGGCCACAGTACCAACACAGCCCTCCTAGAGTTCTCCAACTTTCTCCACTCCTCCTTGGACACTGGTTCTCTGGCTGGTGCTGTCTTCATTGACCTCTCGAAAGCTTTTGACACTGTCTCCCACCCCCTCCTTCTTGATGCCCTTAGTCTCTCTGGTTTTGCTGCTGGGCCTATCTCCTGGTGCACCAGTTATCTGTCTGACCGCTCACAGTGTGTAAAAATTAATGGGACCTACTCAGACATCTGTCCCATCTTTTCTGGGGTTCCCAGGGCTCCATTCTGGGCCTTACTATTCTCCCTTTACCTTAACACCCTTCCACGCTCTTGCTCAGGGAACATTCTATTATGCGCTGATGATGCAGTCATCTTTGCCTCAAGTCGTAACCCTATTGCCCTCCAGGACTCGCTGCAGAAGTCCTTCACTGAAGCCAAGGGCTGGTTCAAGGAACATAGATTGGTGATAAATCTTAAAAAAAAAAACCATGTTCTTCTCTCATCCCCAAAACAAGTCCTGTGACTTCAAACTCCTCATTCACTCTGGGTCCTCATTCCCACTCGAACAAGTTTGCTCCTATAAATACCTAGGGATCCATTTTGACCCCTCCCTCTCCTTCCATGGACACATCGCTGCCCTAGCCACTGCCACTAATATCCGATTGGGCATCTTACATTGGTATAAACACTGCCTCCCCCCAGAGGCTCTTCAACTCGCAGTCACCTCCTCTATCCTGTCCCTAGTGGACTATGGACTGCCGGTGTATGGTGTTGCTGATCAGACCACACTCCATAAAATTCGCACTACTCTGAATAAGGCCTGCAGGTTAATTACTGGAGCACCTAGGATGACACACACCTGTCTACTGTATGCTAAAGCACTGGTACTTGATCTCGACAGGCGCCTCAAATATCTTACCTGTACCCTTACAAAAAGCCCTCCTTGGGCTTTCCCCACCAGGAGTCGACCACCACCATCATGGCTCTGTCCCACTAGTTCATACCGGACCTCTGGGAAAACCTCTCTTGTTATCCCTACAGCTAGGACCTCTCACAGCCAAAGAGCCTTCAGCTTTAGGGCCCCCTCCTGGTTCAACACACTGCCCCCTCCATCTCCGAAACTCCAACTATATCGTGCTTCAGAACTTCCTTACGTAACCACCTTGTTAACACCCGATGCTGTAACTGCCGCTAGTCAAAGCCGTACTCAATACTTATGACAAAGCTTATTACTAAGCTGCTAAGGACAACATAACTCTGGTATTGTTGCATCCATCCTACCTGTACCAGCTTGTTTGTATCTATGTCTTAATTTACTGTTATACTTATGTGTTGTACTGCTATACTGTGTATTTTGGTTTGTCTTACTGTGACAAGGTACCTTTGTAAATGAGCCTATGGCTCAAAGGTTTTCCAAACTGCTGTTTAAATAAAAAAAATTAAAAAAACAATATTACCCAAAGGAATTAAACCTTTCATGAACTCCCAAATAAATGAGATATGCATCTTAATATGTACAGAATTTTAAAAATGTGGTTGGATTACATACTGTCACATTTATATTTATATAGTTATAAAAAATAACTGTCATAAAGCTTCTGAAGAAGGACTTGGTTGGTTCAAAAGCTAGAGCACTTTGTTCTTTTGTCGTAACATCTATGTTGGTCCAATAAAAGGTACCACCCCTAAATAACAAAATTCAGAAACTTCTTCAAAATATGCACCAGTTTTCTTTCTTTATGTGAGCTGTATCTTCAAATACAAGAATCTTGGATTGTTTGACATTACTCTCCAGTTCTAACTCCTTAAGATGGTTCACAGTGCTTGCTATCCTTCTTTTTAAACCCAAAGGGGGTTGGGACAAAAGAATAGCATCATCAGTGTACATTAATGTTTTCACTTCACTACACATTCTTGGTGCAAACATATTCATTGTGTCCAGGTTTGTTACTGCACTTTTAATATAAACATTAAACGAGCTGGGGGCCAACAAGCAACCCTGTTTGACTCCTATTACAATGCTGATAGGCTCTATTAATGAACCCTCTCTACTGTACCTTATCCTAGCCTGTGCATTATTGTGTAAAAGGCATGAAACTGCCAGTAATCTTTCCTCCACTTTGAGATTTTTTTTAATTTTTTCCAAAGAATCTCTCTGTTAATAGAATCAAATGCTCCCTTGATATATATAAAACAAACATTTGGTATATTTTCCCAGATTTATATTTGAGATATTTATCTAAAATATAAGTCAATGTAAAGACTAAATCCAAGGTTGAATTTTTTTTCTGAATCCTCATTAAAATCTGGAAATACTATCCAGTCTTCTAATTTTTGCAGTATCAATCCAGAAAAGATCTTTAACACAATAGAAAGTAATGATATTGGACAATAACATACAAGATCTAACTTATTTCCTTTTTTAAATACAGGGACACTTATTCCTGTGTTCCAATCAGATGGAATTGCCAGCATATTTACAACAGATATAAAAAGAGCAGCACACATTATGACCCATATATTTATATTTTTCTGAAAGACTTCTGCTGGAATGGCATATATTCTGGCCACTTTATTTCTAGGTAATGGGGCTGGATGGGATACATCCCAGAGTATTAGGCGAACTTAGGGAGGTGGTGGCAGCACCACCGAGAGCCCTGTTCAACAGTTTGCTAGAAACAGCTGTGGTACCAAAGGACTGGAGGAGGGTGAATGTAGTCCCTCTCCACAAAAGCGGGAGCAGGGAGGAGGCAGGCAATTACAGGCCAATCAGTGGTGGGGAAACTAATGGAATCACTACTAAAAGAAAGGTTTGTGATATTTTAATTTTATTTTATTTATTTATTGAGTTCTAGGATTACATAATACCTTTGAACCAGAGGTTCATTTACAAAGGTTCTGCGTTTGAATACAAAATGAGCAGTACATGTGGAATAAGACAAAATACAAGGAACAGATAGATACATGATTTTAAAAATAATAGTAAAATGTTACAGATTTAAAAAGTTTTAAAACAAGATTGTCGAGGCAATGGGGGGGAGAGAGGCAACAGGTAAGTAAGAGGTGGTCAAAATATGACTGTCATAAAGTGCAGGATTTCAGTAATAAGTGCTGGTGTGGGAAGGAAAGCAGAAAGAGAGGGGGAGAATGAGGAAAGTATAAGAGAGGAGTGAGAAGAGGGGCAGGAAATAGGGAAAACATGAAAAGAACAGAGCAAGGAAGGTTGGTTTATAGGGTGGTTACATGAAGGAAGGAAGTGGGGAGGAAGGGGTGTGTGGAGGGGAAATTAAGGCACAAGACTACGGAGGGTAGTATGGTGTAATGGGGAGGTGGGAGAGAAAGGAGAGAAGGGAGAGGGTGGAGGAAGGAGTGCAGGAAGGGCAGGGAAAGAAAAGAAAGCATAGGAGATGGAAAGGAGGAGCAAAATGCTAGAGGTGCATAGAGGTAACCTAGCTGGAACAATCACAGTTGCTAAGACTAGTGAGGTGCTGGTGCAGGTTATGTTTGAAAGGACCAAGTCTAGTTTAGATGAGACTTCAGGAGGGAGACCATTCGCTAGGAGGGGGCCCTAGCAAAAAAAGGAGCATTGCGCTTGGGTGGTGCGACAAAAGGGAATCTGGAAAGAAGATTCATCCACACTACGAGTGCAGCACGTGAATGTAGTGGGTGACATGAGGCCATGTGTGGCAGGTGGGGTAAGGCCAAGACAGATTTTTTTTGCCAAGAGGCAGGTCTGGTAGGCGATCCTTCCTTGAAGATGGAGCCAGGACAATTGTTTATAGAGCTCACAGGTATGGGTTCTTTAACCAGTGCCTGTCACAAGACAACAGCACTTATTCAGAGCTGTACTGATTCTTTTTGAAGTGGTGTCAGTGTCGGCTCCATAGAAGATCAGTCCATAATTGATAATTAAGAGGACTGAGCAGGTTACAGCTACGCACATGGCCTCTTGGGTGAGACAGTTGCGATGGCGGTAGAGGGTACCTATCCTAGAGTTAATAGCTCTGGAGATTAATTTTACATGGGAAGCATTGGAGAGTGGGCTGTCCATAGTAACACCCAGGTATTTAAACTCATGGACTTGATCAAAAGGGTGGTGTTGCTTATTCAGGATGTGTAGGATTGCCATTTTGTATTTAATGCGGGTGTTGGCAAACAGCATGGATTTGTTTTTGATTTTTTGTAGTTCATCAACAGTTTATGCTGATCAAACCACTTTTCAACAAGGTTAAAATCTGACTGCAGATCAGAGGAGAGTTGGTCAGGGTTAGTATGTGCTGAGAAGAAGACTGCATCATCCGCGTATGGGATCATATTGGTGTTGCATGCTGCTGGAAGTTTGTTTAAAAAGAAGCTAATAAGAAGTGGACCAAGGCTGGATCCTTGGGGTACACCAGAGTACGCAGGGAGGCAGTCCAAGAGAGTGACCCAAATCTTAACTTGTTGTCACCTACCCAGCAGGTAACTTTCAAACCAGCCGGTAACTTTGACGGATAGACCTAATGCAGACAGTGAGTGCAGTAGGAGCTGGTGATTAACAGTGTCAAATGCCTAGGTCAAATCTACATATACTGCCCCTATTAACTGTCCAGAGTCCAAGGCCTTATGAATGTGCATTGTAAAATCAAGTAAGGCAGTAGTCGTACTATGCAGTTTCCTAAAGCCATGTTGCTGTGGGCACTGAATATTATACTTGTCCAGGTATTCTGACAGTTGATCAGAAACTATGCACGTTAAGGCTTTAGAAACCAGAGGGAGGATTGAGATGGGGCAGTAACTGGAATATTGCATATGGTCTCCACTTTTGTGCACGGGTGTTACAATGGCAGCTTTCCAGGACTGGGGGAACTGCCTGAGAGAGAGTGAGAGGTTTAGGAGTTTGGTCAGAGGGGGTAAGACAGCTTCTTGTGCAAGGTGGAAAAGTGTTAAGTCAAGGGTGTCACTACTTGATCTGGATTTGCCTAGCACCTTCTGTAGACACATTCGAGCTTTGGAAAGGGATACACTTCTGAAACAGAAGGGGGGAGTTTTAGAGGGAGGTATAGATTTTGCATAGTTGGAAGGCAAGGTGGACCCAGTAAAGAAGTCAGGTGGGAGAATCAAACTGAGATCAGTAAAGGTGATATTAAGGGAGTCAGCAATTAATTTATTGTCCTGGGTTAGACTGCCATTTACCTCCATCATAGTAGGGGGGATTTACTAGTTTTACTCATTAGATTTTTTATATTATTCCACAATTGTTTACTATCACCCCAGCTGTTAGTTAGTACTGTACACCTTTGTAGTAATCTTGCTTGGATCTTCATACCACCTGGGTGCACTAGTTTCTGGCAGCTTTGTACCACTGCAGATCAGTGTGGAGGCCCAAGGCCACATCATGGTGCCAAAGATTGTCCCTATTCTTCATCATCATTAGTAGGGCAGGGGAGATCCATGGGTTAGACACTCCCCTAGGTTTTATTTTCCTGAAAGGGTCAAACTGGTCACACACTGCATTGAATTGCGTAATGAAAATGTTTAGTGCTTGGTCAATGCAGTTCATGGTGTTAAGGGGGGACCAGTCAATCATTAAGAGTGCACCCAAAAAATGTGGGAGCTTCCTTTTTTTTAGTATACAAAGGTAGCTAAATTTGGTCTTAGATTTAGGCACTTTCTTGGACCACTGACAGAGAACAGGGGAACGATCACTTAGGGAGTCTGAAAGGACTCTAACGTTGGTGACTCTACTTGGGTGTGTGGTGAGAATCCAGTCCAGGAGGGAACTGGATCAAGTTCTGTAGTTCATACGAGTTGGCAAGGTAACCATTTGAGTAATATCAATTGAGGCAAGAGCATCTTTAAATGTTCGGCTTTAGGGGCAGTCCAGTTTACGTTAAAGTCCCCCCAAACCATGGTCTCAGTATGATGCAGAAGATTATTGAGGTACTTGGTAACCATATGAAAGCTGGAGGCCTGGTCATGTGGAGGGATATAGATAGATATGATTGTGAGAGATTTTCTCTGATGACCAAGGATCATTTTGATTGGGAGCATTTGTGATTTGTTGGCAGGTGGTGGTGTTGGAAGGACATGGCCCGTAAGGGTGTTCTTTAGATAAATAGCACAGCCACCACCTCATTTGCCAGTATGGTCAAGTCTGAAAAGGACATAGCCAGGGATTGCTACCACATTGTCTGGAACCTTGGGGGATAGTGAAGTTTCACTGAGAACTAAGATGTCCAGTTTATGCTGTGATACCCAAACTTGGAGTTTGTCAAGTTTGGACAGTAGGCTCTGAATATTAATGGAGAATAAGGTAAGGGAACTTAGAGAATTGTGTGGGTGATTAGGTGTTACTTGGGGACCAGGGTTGGGGTGGACATTTCCTGAGAGAAGTAGTAAGAGCAAAACAACCCTAAGAAGATAACGAGCAAGGAGTTTATTGTCCTTAAGCTGTTGCTACCTGAAGAGTTTGTTGGGGTGAGTGTTGCAGACAGGGGAGAGTAGCAGTAAGAGATTGGAGTACTCAAGGGGGCAATTTCTTACATGCACAGAGACAGGTGGGGTGGCGGTGACTAGCCAGGCAGAGTAAATGTTAAGGTATAATGTGCTAGATGGAATGACTTTATGGGGTGTAATGCACACATACTGTAGAGTAGAGGATGCAGCAGTAAAGGTAGGAGGGAAAGTAATGAGAAAAAATAGGAGTAGTAATACAGTAGAACATAGTTGCTGCAGTGGGTGTCAAGGGTTACTAGAGAGGACAGAGGTAATTTAGTTATTTAGCAGGCATCAGTGATACAGGGAGACAAATATGCAACAGCTCACAAAAAGTAAAGACAGTTATTACAAGTGAGTCAATAGTATAGTGGGCAGACAGGGAGAGCAGAGCAGATCAGTCCTGAGAGGGTAGGGGATGATCTTAATGGAAGCAGTGAGCAGTCTGATAATTGGGAGAGTAGAGAAGTAGGTAGTGAGAAGAGCAGTGTAGACAAACTGAGGCATGAGTGTGAGGAAATGTGATGGGTCACTTTAAGAGGGGTACAAAACTGGAGTGACAGGCAGAGGAAAGGAGCTTGAAGGCAGTGCCCTGGGGTGGAGGAGGGGTATTTAAATCCGGCCGGGGCTGTGAGTAGCAGGACAAATTAGTGGCTCCAGAGAGCACAGGATAATCCCAAATATCCAGCAAGTGAAATACAATTTAAAATTAAGTGCCAGAGACGCTGGCAGGCAGAAGCAGAGGGGAGATCTAACCAGGAAAAGGCAGAAGTGTGGTTCCAGTCAACAGAGAGCCACACTCAGCCACAAGCAGCCTGTGGAATGTCTCAGATTAGGAGCAAAGTTAGCAGGACCCTAAGCACCATACCTGGTTCGGGGCAGGCAGGCAGAGAGGAGAAGTATCAGCTGGCTCTTATCCCCAGTGGCGCGCAAGCTGCAGAGCACCCGTGGGAGCTGGTTTGGGGTGGGCAGTCAGAGAGGAGAAGTATCGGATAGCTCTGATCCCCGCCAGTACGCAAGCTGCACAGCGCCCGTGGGGGCTGGTTCCTCAAATCCAATGGAGCACAGGATCCAAGGCAGCATGGATTCACAGCAGGAAGATATTGTCAGACAAATTTGATAGATTTCTTTTACTGGGTGACTAGGGAGGTGGCCTACCTGAATTTCAGCAAGGCCTTCGACACTGTCCCACATAGGAGGCTAGTAAACAAGCTGGGCAGCTTGGGAGTGGGTCCCAGGGTGGTAAACTAGGTCAAAAATTGGCTGAGCAATAGGACACAGAGGGTGGTGGTGAATGGAGTTCAATCCAAAGGGGGGGGGTGACCAGCGGCGTCCCACAGGAATCGGTGCTTGGACCAGTCCTCTTTAATGTCTTCATAAGCAACATTGCAGAGAGGCTGGAAGGGAAGGTGTGTTTCTTTGCAGATGACATGAAGATCTGCAACAGGGTTGATATTTCAGGAGAGGTAGAGAAAATGAGAAGGGACCTAAACAAGCTTGAGTAGTGGTCAAGGGTGTGGCAGCCGAGATTCAATGCAAAAAAGTGCAAGATCATGCACTTTGGGCACAGAAATGCAGGGGAGGAGTATTTATTTTATTTATTTGAATTTTGGTAACTGGGTAAGCCCACTGACACCATGCAGTCCCATTTTCAGGGGCTATCCAGGGGAAGGTACATAGGATAAAGGAACACAAATGTATAATACAAAGCCATGAACAAAGGTAACCAGTGCTATACAATACGCTCAATGTAAGACACTGATATCATAAAGAGGAATGTAGAAAATACAAAACAGTTCTATGTACAGAAGTTCTACATAATTCTCACAGGTAAGAGCAGGGGTAAAATAAAAAGCTGTTCCTGGCACATGGGACCTTTGCAAGTACAGCAGGTGTACAAGATAGTGTAGCTCAGCTGTACAATATCACAGACCAGGTGTAGTTGGAATAAGCTCATCGAGATGACTGGACAGGAGTGCAGGATTTTACCTATTTTGTTTTTTAAATGTAAAGCGGGAACAAGCTTCTAGATCATATAGATAGTTGTGTAGGGCAAGTTTGAAACTTGGGAGGGTAGGGCAAGAAAGGATAGATGGAGGGAGTGAGTTCCAAACCGAAGGTGCAAAGAAGGCAAAAGATCTTCTACTAGCAGCTAGACGTGCAGATGGTACAGATAACAATGGGAGAAAGGAGGAGCGAAGGGTCCGGCAAGCAGTTTTTCTAGCAACAATGTTGGATAGACTTAGGGGAGTGTATAGGTGTGTGTGTTTATACAGTAGGCAAATGGATAATTACTGGAATTTGTTACAGTTGAAGCCAACCCAGAGATGCTAGTACAGTTCAATGATTCAGGTGGGGGGCAGCTCCTGAGGCAAAGCGCCCTATCCTATGATATACTTGCTTTAGTTGTTTCAGAGGAGAGGAGAGGACTTAAATGATAGGAATAGAGGAAGCCACAGGAAAGTAGAAGAGGGAGAGAGGCTGTGGCAATTTTCAGGTAGGATGCTCTGGATAGTATTGGGTGGAGCTGGTAGAGCAAACCCAGCTTTTGGTGAAGAACAATAATGTTTTTTTTGACATGTGCCTTGAAGGAGAGGTTAAGGTCAAGGAGAATGCCTAGATATTTAAGAGTGTACCTGTTCTAAGGGTTCACCATTATGAGTGGTAACAGTGAGTTGGGGGGTGAGTTCGGTTCTATAGGTGTGTGGGTGGAAAAACATTATTTTTAGGTTTTTTTAGTGTTCTGGAGCAAGTTGTTTGCAAGGAACCGTGCCTCCAGTTGATGGAAGTCAGAATCCAAGTGATGGCTGAGCCATGATAAATCAGCAGAGGACCTATAAATGATGGCATCATCCGTGTAAAGCTAAACGGATGCCCCTCTGCAGGAGCTAGGCAGCTCATTAATGAATAGTGAGAAGAGTAGTGGCCCCAAGATAGAACCCTGGAGAACGCCAAGGGAAATAGGTCTAAAGGGAGATTGGCAGTTGACCCATCTAACACTTTGGGAGCGGCCAGTGAGGTAGATTTGAATCCAGGTAGTGGAGTGTTGATCAAGCCCCATCAGTTTTAATTTCAGTATAAGTTGTTCATGGATCTTCAAGTCGAAGGCTTTGGTGAGGTCCACAAAGATGACTCTAGTTGTCTGGCCATGGTCGAAAGTATGTTGAATGTCCGAGGCGACCTTGATGAGAGCAGAGAGGGTGCTGTGAATTTTACAAAATCCATGTTGGCATGGAGGCAGAAGTTGGTATTGTTTGAGGTAATTGTATAACTGACTATAAAGAATTTGCTCTTGTGCTTCAGTGAGGTGACAAAGGATTGAGATGGGACTATAATTTTTAACAGGTGAGGTTGATTCCCCCTTATGAATAGGGCTGACTAGGGTTGACTTCCATTTAGTGGGGACTGTACCTTCAATGAAGGATCTGTTGATCAGATCCCTGACTGGAGTGGCCAGTGCAGTGCTACACATTTTGAAAACCAGGGCTCAAGAGAGTCATGGATGGGAGAACCATGTTCCTTAAGAATACACAGTAATTTAAAAACCTCTTTCTAGGAAGTTAATTTGTTGTGCAAAAGCCCATTAGTGTCACTGGGGTGTCAGGTGAGGGGGTGGTAGAGTTATGGCTTGTTGAATTGAGATGTGTATGAGTACATGATGGGGGCAAGGTACTGATGGCCACCAAACAGGAAGGGACCTGGGAGTAATCATATCTGTTGATCTAAAGGTTACTAAACAATGTGAGAAGGCTGTGAAAAGCTGGAGTGCATAGGGAGAGGTATCTCCAGCAGAAGGAAGGCGGTGGTGATGCCACTGTATAGAACATTGGTGAGACCGCATCTAGAATACTATGTCTAGTTCTGGAGGCTGCATCTCTGGAAGGACATAGACAGAGCAGAAGCAGTTCAGATAAGGGTGACAAAAATGGTGCAGGAGCTGCACCAAAAGTTATATGAGGGGAGACTGTAGGATCTCAATATTTATTACCTGGAGGATAGCAGAGAGGGGGGATTTGATAGAGACTTTCAAATACCTCAAGGGTGTAAATAAGGTACAAGACAGTAGTATTTAAAAAAAAAAAAAGATGTTCAAGGGCAAAGGGTCATGATATGAAGATAGAGAGTGGTACACTTATGGGTAATATGAGAATGTATTATTTTCACAAAAGGGTGGTAGATCCATGGAACAGCCTCCTGGCAGAGGTTGTAGGGGCAAACATGGTAGGTAACTAAAAATGTATGGGACCAATATAAAGGAACTCTAGCAATAGGAAAGAGAGGGTAAGCTGCAGATCATTTAGGATCTGCAATATATGAAATGGATAGGGAGAATGGGCAGATTGGGTGGGCCAGGCGGTCCTTGTCTGCTGTCAGATTTTATGTTTCTAGGTTGTGCTAAGATCACGGTACTTATTTCCTTTTTGAAGAAGACCATACCTTTGCTCCATCATAACTAATTCTGTTGAGACACGCACCATCCTCCATCCTTATAATTTGCCTTTCATTACAATTGTCAACAGGAGGACAAAACATCCTACTAAAATTTATGGACCATTCAGAAGCTGTAATATAACAAGTTGTATTGTATCTTATGTTATTGTCTGATGTCCCATATGCCACTAAGGCCCACAACTGTGAGATGTCACTGGATTTGATTGCATCCTGTAATTTTCCCATAGATATTTTGTACAGTCTCTTTTTATTACATAACAAAAAACTGTATTCCTTTTTCAAATTTCTTAAACCTTTTTTCATTGAAATATCATTGTTCTTACTAGATAATCTACCCGCTTTTGCAATAATATTCTTAAGCTTATAACAGGTTGCATCAAACCATGGACAGTCCTTCCCTACTTTATCATGCATTATTTGGCTATCTTTTGGGGTTAAAGTATGTTTATTAAACTCTTTTACTGCTGAATAACCTCCCAATATATGATAGCTGAAATCCCCCGATTGGTCCAAATCTGTTAGATCTTTTACAAAATACAAATAAGGTCAGAATTCATAATCTCTTGTAGTTTACTGATTGTGTACTATTCCATTTAATTTTTCTGCTATTCTGCTATTAATAATGCACATATGTTCATTTTGATCGATCAGTTTTTTCTTTACTTTAAGTTGGTTAATCTCCCCTTTACATATAATTTTACAGCAAATAGAAATGTGGTCACTATCTCAGGTTTCAAGGACTTTCAAATATTTCACTCTGTGAAAGTGGTAAATGTCACATATCCACATATCCAATGGTGACTTCCCCTCCTTTTTCTGAGGAGAAAGTAATTTCACCTCTGGCATCCCCCTACACTCTGCTGTTTTAATATTCTAAATTTTAATTGATCCAAATATGTTAATAATATGGGGCCTCTTTTGTTTTTCTTCCAGTCCATTATATTTTTTAAGGGAATTCCAAAGGTGTCATCTATTGACCATTGGGGGGTGGGGTTCTCTAAATCACAACCTACACCAGAGTTTACATTGCCAGCTATAAAAATCACAATGTTGAGATATTTATCTTTTAATTTTATAATAGTTTCATAGATCACCTGTAAAAACTTCATAAACACTGCTAGCTTTTCTTTTGGAGGAAGGTAAATATTTATAAATGCAAAATATTCATTCTCTGCAGTCAGAAAATAATTTCCTAAGAAAAACTTATTGTCTGTGGTTACCTTGGTACATTTTCAAGTTTAAAAGTGTAGTACATAATTAGAGGAAATGTTTCTCATATATGCCAACATTCTTTCCATTCTTAAGATCTGGATTATTTCCATATACCACTCAATAATACAAGGAATGTTCTGGTCCATCTAGTGTCGAAGTGTTAACCATAGCTGCAATTCCTCCCTTTGGGCACCCAAATTGTTTTTCTATAGTAGCAGGGACTGACCATGTCTGGAACCCTTCTAGGTAGCAAGAATTTAACCTCATGTCCCAAGGTTCTTGAAATAATAGTATATCAAAAGCTGCTAAGCTCTTGGTCTATTCTTTGTCTTCTAGTTTAGAATTAATTCCAGCTACATTCCAGTACAGAGCATCTTTATGTTCCTTTGCTTTTTTTGGAATTGTTTCCTGAGCTGAGTCATTCCAGAGAGTATACAGATCTTGTAGATGAGTTGAATGAATTACTCAGGTCTTGAGAATGGGCTACCAAGAGACCCTTAGAAGCAACATTATCCAGGCTGCCAATTTTCTCACAGAGGATGCTGCTTGAATTGATTGTTGTACTCCTCTGTCTCCTGCCCCTAATCAGAATTTGGTTTCTCTTTTCACATTTCTCCCCTAGTAATATATATTCCTGTTCTACCAGTTTTAAGAATTTTTGTTATTCTTTGTTGGATAGAGGAGTCATTACCAGTAGCTTTTTCCCTGCTTTTTAAGTCCCTAGAGCTATCAGTTTCCTTGGATAATATAATGGTGGAATCCAGTTTTATACCTAATCCTTTAATGTTCTCCCTTAGATTGAGTATTGTATGTCTTGACTCGGGAGAGTTAAAACACAAATCCAACCTTTATATGGGATGGACTTATATCTATGCACTGAAGAGAAGTTTGCTCAGGGAAACTTTCTATCCACCAGCCCTTTCAGAGTGTTAAATATTGAGAGTTTTAAGATAATCCATTTTCTCTCTTTGATTTTGGGATTCCCTTAATAAAAATGGTTGGCAACGTTATTCTTTTTTCAACATTTTACTTCATTTTTCTGGTCATATAGATCCTTTACTATGTTTTTTTTTTATCTACGATGCTTGGTTTTAATATACTCTTTTCCGTTTGTTCTGGCAATATAGCATTTTCCTCAAACCAAACATTTTTTCTATCAGTGAGTAACCTATTCGTGCTTTTTTGATTCTTGTTATTTGTTTCTTTTTCTATTGGCCTATGTTCATTACTCACAGATCTTAGGGGATTACATTTCTTTTGATTATTATTTTGTGTCAAATGCCGTTCTTCTTACTGTACTTTTTTCCTGGCTAAAGATTATCTTTCAATTACTGTTGTACTTTTCTTTTTGTAAGATTTTCTGCTGGGGCATTAATCTCACCAATTTCCCTATCCACTATCTGGTACGCTAAATGAACAATTAAACTTTCACAGTAAAATCCTTCATAGTGACAATTGAAACAGGTTTCAAGATTGTCGCTGTGAGGGACCCTAGGGTGAAATGTTGCCCTTTTGCCATCTTCCACCCCCCTTCAAACCAACTCTGACTCAGAGTTAATAATCAGGACTCTCCCGAGCCCACCGGAGCTCCGGCTCCCCCTCCTCCAGGACCAGGATTCTTCGGACCACCTTCCAGACAACCGCCGGGGTCTCCGCTCCTAAAGCGGCGCCTCCAAAAAGAAAAGCCGTGCTCCTCCAGATCACCTGTTGCCAGGGCCGCATCCAACCGCTAAGCCGAGAGGAACAGAACTCGGCCGCTCCCTGGTACCTTGTGCCACTGAAGGCGCAAAGCCCGCAAGGACTCTCCCGAGCCCGCCGGGGCTTCGGCTCCCCCTCCTCCAGGATCAGGATTCTTCGGACCACCTTCCAGACAACCGCCGGGGTCTCCGCTCCTAAAGCGGCGCCTCCAAAAGAAAAGCCGCGCTCCTCCAGATCACCTGTTGCCAGGGGCTGCATCCAACCGCTAAAGCCGAGGAAGGGAACCAGGAGCTCGGCTGCTCCCTGGTACCTTGTGCCGCTGAAGGCACAAAGCCTGCAAGGTACGTCCCTTCATCCTCCCTGCCTCCGGCCCTCTTCTGCTGGGTCTGGACTCTAACCAGTACCATCCCTCACAGAAAGCGGCTGTTCTTGCTTCCTTTTTCTAAGGTTAGCTACCACTTTTTGAACCCTTGGGGACTGTGAGCGCTGCTGCCGTGGCTTCGTGATACAGCTCCTTCATTGCACTCTTCCCACCGGCGCCGTGCCGACTCCCCACCCTCCCCCACCTCACCCACCCGGTCGACCCTTTAGCTAGTCTCCTGTCTGTCATATGACTAAATGTCTACTTTTCCATTGGCTCCCTATATTCCTCTCCCACTAGGGGCAGCATCCTATCTCTGCCAAGTCTCTGTGCTAACTTGCTTGTACTGTAGCGCTACGCCGTAACCTGAAACCAGCTATTAACCTAGCCATATCTAGCCATATCTTGAACCATCTTCCCTTGGACAATCCACCTTTGTCCTCCCCCCAATTTGCTGGAATGGCACCTCACACTGGTCTCTCCACGATGAACCTACTCTGTACCATTAGCCACCCTAAACTTGTCCCTTTCTTCTGCCTATCTCTCCTATTTTTTTTGAACTGGATTACTGTGTCTTTCTCCATTACCGAGGACTGCTGTGCCCAGTACACAAATGACTTTAGATTCTCCAATCTTCTCCTATCCTCTCATGCTAATCTTCCCATTACCCACCTTATACTACTCAGAAGGGGTTGTACCTACCTATCCCTCCACTTCTATCTCTTGGGCAGTCGCAAACCTAAAATTAAACCAGGCATGTTCCTGTAGACATGTTTATACACCTGGCTCAGAGCTCCTCCTGCTATCTGGTGATATTGAATCTAACCCTGGTCCCAAACTCTGCCCCCCCTCTACCTCAACTAGCACTAAAAAGGCCTGGTACTTGCCCATATGAACACATTAGAAGCCTCCTGAGTCACCTGGCTGAACTTGAAGCCTGGGCTAAGTTGGTGGATCCTGACATACTATGCCTCACCGAAACTTGGTTGAAACCTGCTGTATCCGATACTTCTTGCCCTCCACCTGGGTATAATATTCTTCAGAGAGATCGATCTGGGTCCAAGGGGGGGTGGGGTCGCTATTTACTATAAAAGTCATCTGTCTCTTAGCGTCCTACCTAACCCTGATTCCCTCATGCTATGTGAAGCGCTGCATGCAACCCTGACACTCGGGTCGAAACACTTACATATCGTTTGTGTGTATAACCCGCCAACCAGTGGGCTGAATGGTCTCCAGAACCTACTGCAGTACGTTTCTCAAACTGTAAAAACAAATGAAACACTCCTCCTCGGTGACTTGAACCTGAACTGGCTGGGCCCGCATCACAATCTCCTTGCATCTTTGATCCAGAAGCACAATTTTCACCAACTTATAACTATCTGCACTAGAACCACGTCTTCACTATCAGGGTCGTTACTGGACTGGATCCTTACAAATAGACCGGATCATGTTTCCAAAGCTACCATCCTGGCTGACTCACTTACAGATCACTCACCAACGCTCTGTCACTGGCGCTCCTGCCCACCGCCTGCTCCTCAACCAAGACTGATTACCTTCACGAACTATGCTGCCCTTGATACACAAGCCTTCTTATCTGACATATCTGACATAGACTGGACTGACGTTTTCTCCACCTCCAATGTTGACACTGCCCTTAACATATTTCTCACCAAGTTTGGCGAAGTACAAAAGAAACACCTCCCAAAGGTTAAAAAAAAAAAGCAGTCAAGATGGCTAAATAAAGAACTCCTATGTAAGTTAAAAGTCCGAGATAAGCAATGGAAACAATACAAAAAATCTGGGCTCCCCCTGGATCTTATCCTGTACAAGCAGTATAGAAATAATTGCAAAGGCATCAGGCAGGCTAAAAGCATATACTGTCAAAACCTGCTGACTAACCCTCCAACGACCCTCGAAAATTTTGGAGCCACATTAAAACTTTTTTAGGATCTACGCAAGCTGTCACCCCCTCTGAAATGGTCCTGCAAGGTGTCCACTGTAATGACTCCTTCACTATTGCAAACACATTTAACCAGCAGTTTTCTGACCTATCTGCCTACACAGCTTCCCTTCAATCTCCTATTACACAACTGAACTCAACATTCCCTGGTGATTCACCTACCTCATCTAGACCATTCTACTTCAAAGCGGTCACCAGGCATCAAGTCTTCAAGCTGCTCAAGGCTATCTCTGACAATACCAGCCCCGGCTCTGATGGAATGGAACCCCGTCTATTAAAGATGGCTGCTCACCTCATATCTGGACCTATAGCTAGAATCTTCACCCTATCCCTCTCCAAAGGCTCTGTCCCTGAAATCTGGAAGGCCACCAGAATTACTCCCGTGTTTAAAAAAGGCAGCAAAAATGACACGACCAACTACAGACCAATTGCTATACTATCAGTCCTTAGCAAGATCCTTGAGAAATTAGTCTCTATTCAAGTAACCGAATTCGTTGAAAACTCCAACTTACTCAATACAGCACAGCACGGCTTTAGAAAACACCACAGCACCATGACTGCACTAGCAAAATTCTCCTCTGACATTCTTACCAACATGGACAAAGGAAGCTAACAGGGCTGTTTTCATCAACCTCACTAAAGCGTTCGACCTTGTTGACCATCCTTTACTACTTGCCTCCCTCAGAAATCTGGGCTTCTCCCACCCTGTCACTACCTGGTTCAGCAGCTACCTTGCCAACAGGACTCAAGCAGTGAAATTCAACTCTGCGATCTGACAGTGCTGTTATCAATATTGGCGTCCCTCAGGGCTCCATCCTCGGTCCTCTCCTCTTCTCACTATTTGTAAACCATCTCCCTGATGTAGTAACCTCTGGCCACTCACTACTTTATGCTGATGACCTGGTCATCTATGCCCACTCTGACAATATCACCAACCTGGATACTGCCCTTACCACAGACTTCCGCTTGGTGCAGCACTGGCTACACACCCAACGCCTTGTCCTTAACTCCAATAAAACTAAAGCCATGCTATTTGGATCCCCACACAAATTAAGAACCTGCTCTTCTTCTCTCTCTGTGCCTGACATTAATGGTAACCCTCTGGAGTCTGTTAGCTCTTTTCGCTACTTGGGCATTCACCTTGACCAAAATCTTGACCTAAAGCTGCACATCCAGGAAACTTGTAAATCTGTCAATTGTAAGATAGGGGCTGCTTACAGGACTAACTACCTGCTTACCCCTGCCGCTAAACTGGCAATTGCTAGAGGAATCCTGTTAACAACCCTCACCTATGGTGCTCCCATCCTAACCATGGCCAGCAAACTGCTTCTGCACCAATGGGATACCACCTTCAACAATGTTTGCAGGTATGCAGCTAGAACACTTGAAGCACCATTGTCAGCTATACAAAGACCTGGGCTGGCTATCTCCTCCTCCACCAGGCAATATTACCTCTGCAACCTTCGGACACCATCATCAGAGCATCAAAGCTAGCTGAGCTCTCAAAACTACTCCAACGGTTATACCTTCATGGGACCTTAGATCCTCTGACAAGTCCTTACTGAATATTCCTCTCTGCAGCACAAAAAGGACTCGGAGCCTTCAGTTTGCTGCCCTCACTTTGGAACTTGCTGCCCCAGGGACTAAGAATGCCTTTCACGATGCATTTAAGCACAATCTCAGAGCTTTCTCGCCTCGATGGACAAATGTTTGTTTTGATCCTCTTGAATCCCATGCTCCTAACCTGTTCTCCTCCCTCCCTATTATGTATTATAGGCACTTGCGCTTTTTTTATTCTTGGTTGTTTTTTGCTTTTATGTTTCATGGTTGTTGATACTGTATAACATTGTTGTTCTGATGCCAATTGTAAAGCTCTCTAATTACTGCCTAGTCATTTAGCTTGCCCTCGCTCCTGAGCTGTCTTCCCCCACCTTCATTCCTTAACCTGCACCCTCTGTTCCTGTTAACACCTACTTTCCCAGCCCCGCTCTCTTCCCTTCCCACTTAGCCATTTCTCCAGTACCCCCTGTCATTACCCCCTCCCTTTTTCCTGCCCTTCCCCTCTCCTGCTCTTTGCTGCCTCACTCCCCCTCTAACCGACCTCCACTCCCCTCTCTGCTGTCTTTCGGTTCCACCGGCCCGGTAACAGGTTGCTACCTTGTACCGCTAATGCCGTAACTTGCCGCCACCCTTCCTACCTTTCTTTCACCTTTCTGCCCCTCTCCCTGCCAGCTCTCCCCTCCTTCTTTATTCTTCCCTCTTCTCCCTATGCTCAGTCCTCACCCCCTTCCCTCTCCTATTTTATCCCGCCTCCCACCAGTTTGCGACCGGCCGTGACTCCCCTCTCTCTCCTGCTGTCTCGTAGTTCCACCGGCTCGGGTCAGAGAATTACTTGACCCCGCCAATGCCGCTTTTCACCGCCTTGCCTCTTGTCCTCCCTTCTGTCTGGCTTGTGCTCTTACTAGGTGCACTTATCTCCCTACCCCACTCATTTCCTATCTGTTCCATGCCCTTCATCCCTTCCCCTATACCCTACCCTTCCCACCCTACCCTTCCCTCCCCCATTCCTTTAGTTCAAATCCCTCCTCACCCTTGCCCGAGTCCCCCCACTGCCCTCCCCCTGCATCACCCCTCTCACCCTCCCTGTTTTTGCACCCATAGCTTCACTGTCCTGTTCCCCGACCTCTCCATCTCTTTGCGACTCCCGGTTCCACCGTCCGGCCACAGGTGGTAACCTTCTCCCGCTAAAGCCGCACCTGGCGCCTTAACCTCCCTCCTGTCCTCCCCTTTTTTTTTGCTATTCGCCCTACCACCCCCGGTCTCCGTCTCTCCTGCCCTACCCTTACACCTGTCCCCTATCACCTCTCCCCCTAGTTCACAACAACTGAATACATGTAATTTTATCCATATTGCTATGCTTGACTACACTGTGTGACTTTGTCCTTTGCAAATGTATCCTGCTCTGTGTAATTTCTTATGTATCCTGCTTGTGTAATCTCTTACGTATCACTGTGTTCTGTAACTGTACCTCCCGGGTCGTGCCTGAAAATAGTCACTTGTTGGCTAGTGCACTTACCCGGTCAACAAAAACTAAATAAATAAATAAAATCTATTGAAAGGAGGTGGGGTGGCACAGCCCCCACATTGCGGGTTCAGGGGTGCAGCCCCCTGATAGAAAACACACAATGTCTGACAGGCAAAATTTCACCTGTTGACATTGGGGATCTCACCGTGCCAAACTTCGATAACACCGTTGTCAATTTGGCATGGTAGAACCTTGCTGCCTTTCTAGTAACAGTGGCAATGTTGTCCGCAGATAACATCACTCCCCCCTACTGTCTCCCTTTTGTTAATTACTTTAACATTTGCATCAAAGGGGTATGGCTTACTTAGGAGCCCTATAGTTTCCTCATTCAGTTTTCCTGGAGCTAAAACTTTTAATGCCTCTTTTAATAAAGAATTGCTAATCTGGATCTCATTGTGAAGATCCAGCATTCCTCCTACCTGGCGTGATAGGTAATATTCCACTATAACATAGATACATAGAAGTTGACAGCAGATAAGGACCTCTTGGCCTACCCACTCTGCTCTATTTATCCCTACCTGGTATGAGGGCTGATGCACAAACTGAACTCCAGAGCACCCCCCTCCTTTACCTACAGGACACCCTTGTGTCTGCCCCACTTCTTCTTGAAGACTGCAACCATTTTAACCCCTATCACCTCCTCTGGTAGGCCATTCAAAGTGCCCACCACCCTCTTCATGAAAAAATATTTTCTCATGTTACCCCCAGAGCCATTCCCTTTCCAACTTCATACTGCACCCCATTGTATTGGAACATCTCTTAGTTAGAAAGATACTCCTTCCTGTACTCTATTTGGGTATACCAGTGCTTCGCCAGTAACTTTACCAACTGACACTCACAGTGACAAGCGCATGAAGCTGAGTGTCAGCACGGGTCCTGGCACTGCTTTCTGAGGTATTACACCCCAGAAGCAACTCCAACTCGGAGTTGATTATTTAGGTAGCAGGGGGTGCGTGGGGCACAGCCCCACACATGGAGTGTTCCGGTGGGCAACGCCCCCTGAAGAAAATAAAGTCTGATGTGACTCCATTTATGCTGACTACAAATGTGGTCGACATAAAGGAGTCGCTGTAATGTCGGTCGACAGTGAAATTCTCGACCAACAGTCATAGATCCCTCTGTTTATACCAGTGAGGTATTTGTATGCCTCTATCATGTCCCCCCACCGCCAGGGAATGCATATTTTATTATTTTAGTCTGTCCTCATAGGTCTTCTCCTTCAGGCCCTGCAGCATTTTAGTTGCTCTCCTCTGCACTGCCTCCACCCGGTCTATGTCCTTTTTCAGATGGGGCCTCAGCACTGGATGCCATTTAACCATTTAAATTTTGCATATTAATATTCCTTTCTGATAGTTTATTAGTTGTACATTCCCTTTCAGCTGTTCTAGCAAGATTTGACCAAATGTGGGGTATATCTGGTGGACAGACAGAAGGGGGTCTAAACTTACTTGATTAATGTAGGATGAAAGGAATTTGTCAAATTCCCCTAAGAATTTTGTCTCCCCATTAAGTTTGTTAGCCCTCGCTTGTTCAGGTAAGTCCCTTTCTTTTTTAGCTTCTAAATTATTTACTGATGTATTCTCATTTAGAGGTGGGTCCAATAGATCTTTAATAAGTAGACCCGGACCCAACTCCTCTACACTATGAATGGTATCTTCTTCTGTCACCTCCAAATTGATCAGTTTACTATAACAAGGTTCTTCTAGAGCCTTGATTTCCATCATAATTGGATTATCCTCTAGCTCCTTGTCATATGAAGGTGATGATCTCTTAATTAGGCATATTTTAACTTTTTCTATTATTCTATTTCCCCTTAAGACCATATTATCATCCTGTGGGCTTAAAAATCATATTATTGTTTTTGGCCCTTTTGTATTTTAAATTTCTAGAGCTTTCTTTTGTCTCTCTAATATTTTAGGTATTTGTAAAGGCTATGCCTGTGGTTCAATGGGTGGAGCAATAACATCACTCCCCCATCAGGCCTTAAAAGGCCACTCCTTCTGGACTGTTCCAGGATTCATTTCTTCATTGCAGCTGGAGGCTCTGTCGGCTGTTTCTCCTCTGCTTCTGGTTGCCACACATCTGCTATTTTCCTCCGGCTGCCTTCTGTCATGCTCCCTCTCATTTTGCCCAACCCTATGTCTGCTTCTCCTTTTTTGTTTTCTTGCCTGGCTGTGCTGCTAGGGAGTGGGACCGCTAGCTGCTCTTCTCTTGTTTCCCCCCTCCTGTTGCCCCCTCGTCTTCCCCTGCCTGTCTCCCCATTGCTTCGTTCATTCCTCTCTCCTGCTCGCTCCTTCCTCCCCATTCCCTACCTCATTTATTGAGTCCTCTGGCGCTCTGTTTGCCCTGTTCATTTTGTATCTGGGCTTTCCACCATTTCTCGATCCTCCGTTCCTCGGCTCGGTGAATGCCCTCGGGGCGTGTTGTCATTTTTCAGCGCTCCTTTTCAGCCACCCATTCCCACATCCCTCTCCGTGCACTTTGCTCATTTTCGCTTTCATCCCTGTGCCTCACTCTGTCCTTGTACTTCAGTGCACACTATTTGGGTTTCTTCAGTGGACCTCCTCGTGCCGCCAATCATCCTCTTTCTGACCATTGCCTTTGGACCTCGCTCTCCTTCCTCATTTCACTGTATTACTCTGCCAGTCTGCCTTTCTTGTGCAGACCCTTTGTGACTGAACTCTTGCTTGCAGGTACCATTTACCACACTTCTATTTTTCTCTTGCTCCACTCAGGTTTCCTGCTGCTGTTGCTAATTCTTGTGCTTTTTCTAGACACTCAACTTTTACCTTGCTGATCTCAATTGCCAGACACCTTCCATAGCCATATCTATATGGGGCCCGCTATTCACTGTCATCTTATTGTTTAACTTCTGAAAGTGCTGCACATTCTGGCAATTTGCTTGCTTTTGATGGCCAGTGCTATGATTTTACTGCTGAGAGGTATGCTCTGTTCCTTCATTCTAGTCTATTCCTTTTTACTCCTCTTACCTTCCCTTGCCTCCTCCTGCTTTCTCACCATCAATCCTGCCTTCAGGGGTTCCTGCCCTACCACTTACGGTGCTTACTTACCAGCAGTGGACAGAGTTTCATTTCTGGCCAAACCACTTTCCACTGGAGTCAGTCCAGGCATGTCCCTCAGACTCCATGGTCAGCTTTCATTTCCACTCCCCTTACTGCTGGCATCTTATCACTTCTTTTTTCCCTGTTCATGCTTCCTTGTGCTTTCTTTTTTGGGGTGTTTTCCTATCCTGCAATCACTATACCTATTTGTATCCTCCTTCTACCCATGTCCTATGTTCTGGACCACTCGACTTGTATATCCTCCACTCTGTGTCAAACCTCCATCGTTATCAAACCTCATCTTTCATATACCCTGCTTGCCTTCTTACCCACCCTTAATCATATTGGCCTTCAAGGCTTTCATCCATTATCATACCTCATCTTACCCATACCGGCCATCACGGGCTTCATTCCATTACCATAACTCATCCATTTCATATCTCACCTTCACTGTATTGGCCTTCCAGGCTTCATTTCTTCATTGTACATCATCCATTTCATATTTCACCTTAAACCATTCAGAACTTCAAGGTTTTCAATCCATCATCTTGTATCGTTTATTCATCTCAACCATTCTGTGATCCTGCATCGACTCCTCCACTCATCGTGGGCTGCGGGCTTCATCTGGCCATCCTTGTCCCTTCCTCTGGAATCTTTCCTTCCCATTCTGTAGTCCATGCCGACCTCCTAGGCTTTTCTCTGTCAGCGAACTTTGTATATTCATCTCAATCCTCCATTCATCTATTCTGACTTCATAGTTCCTATCTCACTACTCCTGGTACTTCGTAGCTCCCCATCAGATGCGGGTTTCACCCTGTGTTTCTCTCTTCTTCCTTCATACGGTTCAACTCACTCCTAATTTGACTTTTAAAAGACCCAGTTCTCAGGGGAATTCAAAGAGTAGGGGGGTGCTGATCCTATTGAATAGATCAGTTCCTTTCTGCCCCATAAAAATTATTCCAGATAGAGAAGGGAGAGTCCTTTTAGTGAAAGGGAAATTATATAATGTGGAAATTTTACTTGGGGTTGTATATGGGCCTAACTCTGACAATCAGGACTTTATGACTAGTTTAATGAGGATGTTGCTGCCATTCAGCCATCTTCCCATGATCATTGGGGGGGACTTTAATTTGGTTCTAGACCACCGCTTGGATAGGTCATCGAGAACACAGGAGTATTCAATGCCAGCTGATTTGGCTCTTGATGATCTGATGGCCCGCGTGGGTCTAGCGGATGTTTGGAGGGTGCTCCATCCCCAAATAAAAGATTACACCTTTTATT
Organism: Neoceratodus forsteri; assembly: GCA_016271365.2. Classification (NCBI taxonomy): domain Eukaryota; kingdom Metazoa; phylum Chordata; order Ceratodontiformes; family Ceratodontidae; genus Neoceratodus; species Neoceratodus forsteri. The sequence continues at coordinate 722,442,932 of CM057454.1, forward strand.
CACCAGTGCACAAATCGGGTTCGAGGATTGATTATATACTCCTCTCCCGTTCTCTCCTGAAAGGTGTCGTTGGGGCTGAGATAGTGGCGGCCCCTCTGTCTGATCACTCGGCAGTGGAAGCCACAATCTCTTTCCCTTCCGTTATTGGTAAAGGAAATAGATGGAAAGTTAATAACCAGTTACTGAGGGTTCCCCATATAGCTAATAACCTAACGTCCCAAATTGAGGAGTTTATTTTGTTTAATGATAAGGAGGGCATACGTCCAGACATCTTATGGTCTGCACTCAAGGCATATATGAGAGGCCTATTGATAAGTCAGGCCACCAGAACTAAGAAGAGAAAAATGCCACTATGTTAGATCTGTTAAACCAAATCAAGGGTTTGCAAATGGCTCTGGTTTCTAACCCGTTGGAGGAGACTGAGATTAAATTAATTAAAGTTAGAGATGCGTATCTTAAAATGCTGGGTGATCAGGCAGAATTGGCTATTATTAAAACTAGGGCTAAGTATGCTGACCAAGGGGAGAAGCCAGGAAGGCTTTTGGCTCAGCGTATAGCGCAGCTAGAAGCATCTCGGTTAATAGAAGGGATTTGGTCGGAACATAAGTGTATAAAGACTAGCCCGGAGGGTATAGACCTTGTTTTTCAGAATTACTATGAAACTTTATATGGGGAGATGCAGTCTCCACCTGCCCAATCTGAGATCCAACACTATTTGGATCGGTCACCATTGCCTAAACTAGAGGAGGCAGATCATAGGCTTCTTGTAGCTGACATCACCTATAGTGAAATAGAATCGGCTATTAGGAGCTTGCCCATTGACAAGACCCCGGTCCAGATGGGTTCTCAAATTTTATAAAATTCTTCCTCTCAGCTGATTCCTTATTATTCAGGTTATACCAACACATTCTCTCAGGAGCAGACACAGACCAAAGCTTGTTTGAGGCACTTATAGTGCTTATACCCAAACCAAATAAGCCCCTTGAGAATCAGGTAGTTACAGACCCATCTCTTTGCTAAATTACGATATAAAGATCTTATCTAAAATTTTGGCGGAGAGAATTAGTAAATCGCTGCCAAAGTTAATAGGCCCGGAGCAGGCGGGCTTTATGAAGGGCAGATCCTCAGCTGATCATTTTAGAACATTATCTCATGTCTTCTCGGTGTCTGAGGAGGCTGGCCTCCCATTGGCGCTGGTCTCCTTGGACGCCGAGAAGGCATTCGATAGGGTCCACTGGTCTTTTCTGTTTCGGGTTATGGAAAGGGTAGGGTTTCCCAGACAAATTTGTTAATTGGATCAAGGCCTTGTACACAAGCCCAATGGCAAGAGTGGCATGTAATGGTGTGATTTCATCACCGTTTAATTTACATGTGGGGACAAGACAAGGGTGTCCTTTATCGCCTCTGTTATTCAACTTGTACTTGGAACCATTGATTAGGCAGATAGTTTCAGCTAGTAGGGTTAAAGGGATAGAAATCAGAGACCAGGTTGTAAAGGTTACAGCATTTGCGGATAACTTATTAATTTATGTGACCAATCCTGCTTCCTTGGTCCCGGCACTGCTGGATGTACTGCATGAGTTTAGTGTATTGTCCAACTACAAATTAAATCAGGAGAAGACAGTGGTATACCCCTTAAGTGGCAGAGTTTTCAAAAATGATATTGCAAGGTTAGGTTTGGGTTGGTGCTCCAAGTCCCTTAAGTATTTAGGCCTCAATTTGGCGAGTAGCCCCGGAGCGCATGCGCCAATTAAATCTAGATGCCTTAGTGCGTAGTTTAGAGCTGGATATGAATAGGTGGGCTCAGCTCCCTTTATCATTGTGGGGCAGAATAAGCATTGTTAAAATGAATATTTTTCCCAGGCTTTTCTACCCCTTGGCCATGCTTAATATCTGGATTCCTTTGGTATGGTTTAATAGAGTACATAGGCTAATTGCCAATTTCATTTGGAACTTCAAGAAGGCAAGAATGTCCTATGCTAAACTTGTGGCACCCAAAGAACAAGGGGGGCTGAAATTACCTCATTTTGCTCTCTACTACTGGGCGGCTCATATAAATAAATATGGTAGATGGACCCGTTTGCATGCCTCCTCCCAAGCTAAGGACTATGTTCCATTATGGGTTAATCTAGAGATTAGCTTAATTAAGAGTCTGGGCCTCAACCCGGAAGCCCTGTACTATAGTACCCCCAGTGTGCTCTCTTCCTTAAGAGATTCACCTATAGGAGTCTCCTTAAGGATACATAACCAACTCTGTAATTTCTTAAAGTATGAACATGTTAATGATAGTTCTCAGCCAATTGTTGGCAACCCTTACTTATTAATTGGACACCAAACTATCAAACAGAGTTGGCTATCGAAGTTAGAGGATTGTAGGATGCGGGATTTTCTGGACGCGGAGGGCAAACTTATCTCATCTCCTCAAATACTAAATAAGTTTAATTTATCTGTAAAGGACTGTTTTAGGGCTTATCAGTTGCATCATTTGCTTATGCAGAAAGTAAGGTCTAATGGGGTCCCCGCCTGTATTCCATTTGGGACACTGTCGACCTTGGTAGGTACCTCCCATGCGGTCTCAAAATTATACCAGGTACTGCTTCAATGGGCTTACACTGAAAGGTCGGCCTCGTCACTGTACTGGACCAGGGTTCTTCCTGAGGCTAGGTTGGATTGGTCACATATTTGGATCAACTGTCATAAATTTCTTAAACAGAACTGTCTTAAGTTGACCCAGTTCAAAATTTTACATAATATTTACTATTCCCCTCAAAAGTTAGCAGATTTGAGGGTCCTGTCAGACCCTAGGTGTTCCAGATGTGGCTCAGGGGTAGGTGATCTGCTCCACATTTTTTGGGACTGCTCAAAAGTGGCACCTTTATGGAAGGAGATTAAAGATAAAGCTAGCCCATTACTGGGGGTCGAGGAGATGTTTGCCCCAGAGGTTTGTCTACTTGGTGTAATGTCTGACTTCCCGGTTAGATTAAGGAAGTACCATATGTCTCTGATTTCTATTACTGTGAAAAGACTAGTTCTTAAACATTGGAAGGACTCCATAGTTATTTCTTATTCAGAATGGTTGTCTGAGCTACTAGCAAGTCTCAGGGTGGAAAGAATGATTGCTATTCTTCGTAATCAGTTGCCTTTTTGAGAAAATCTGGTCCCCATTAATGATAGCTTACTCATAACCAAGCAGGCGTTTCCTCCCATGTAAGATGGAAACAGCACAGTGCCTTGCGTGGGGGCTTGGGAGGGGTAGAGGTACAGAGACCGATGCTTATGGTGGTGTCTTCCCCGGATTTGCTGTACTGTATGTACCTGTACACCTGATTATCTATTTTTTTCACTGTCTCTGTATTAATTTGTTAAAACTAATAAAGTGAATGGCAAAAAAAAAAAAAAAAAGACCCAGTTGGCATGCACTCCTGTGGTTACTAACCACATCCAGCCTTCTCCTGACCCACTTCAGGGTCTCCTTTGCTCAGTCTGACCTCTCTGTAGGTCTATTCATTCCCATTGACTACTCGAGCATACCCCTCAAACCGGTGTAATGCTACCTCAACTCGGCCTGCTCTCCTCTCGAAGATGTGCCTTCCATGTTTTTTATTATTTATTTTTTTATTATTTATTTAGTTGTTTAACCAGGAGTAGCACACTAAGCTGAAAGCTTTTTTACAGGAGTAACCTGGGATCACAGGGAAGTTAAGTGACTTGCTCAGGGTCACTCAGTATGCAAGTGGAAGCTGTGGGATTCAAACCCAGGTCAGGTCTACTGGATGTCACCAGATTTGGAGCACAGAGCCTTAAACCACTGTGCAATACTGCCTCCATTGCTCTATGGCTCAGGAATAGCCTGTAGCAGATGGTCTTGCTCTGTACCAATGAAGTCCACATCTAGAGCATGCAAAGCTCAGATCTGGGTCCTTCTCCCTGGCCCATAGTGATAATGTCTTCACTCCGGGTGGATCTTCAGTCATCCCTCAATTTTTTGACACCTCTGGATGTAGAATTTATGACTTTAAGCTGTGAGGGGTGGGGCTCTCATCATCAGGGCCTCTTTGGCTGCCTGAGCAGGTTTGGAGGCACTCTGTATGCTATTCTCCATCAAGACACCTCTGGTTCACCAGGTCTGTTTCATAGGCTTGTGTATGCTAGCTGAGTGCCTCAGTGGTCTTTTTTTTCCTCCTTTGCTTTTGGGTGTCTAGTTGCAGAGATGTTGCTCTCAACCCTCAACAGCATTCCTGTTAGAAGGACAGAGTGAGAGCTTCATCTAAATTGGAATTTTTTCCTCTTCCCTCAATATTGACTCTAAATTGCAGTAGCTGAGCCATCACTAATGAAAACGTCCTTCAGCCTGGAGGGAAGATGACCTAGGCTTGGATCCCCAGAGGTTTCCTCTTCAAAGGTTTTTTTTCCTCTCCTCCATGCTGATGGTCATAATATTAGACAGGATTAGTGCTTTCATAGGTTCTGTAGTTAGGTTCCACTGTTGGATGGTGTTGGATAGTGACCCCAGCTGTTCCCTCTCTCCTTTGGAAATCCAGCCTTCCGCATCTTGTCAGATTTCCTTTCATTCATTGTCCTCATCATATCTCATTCTTCTCCTGTCCTTCCCATCTCCATCTATCACCTTAATTTCCAGTCTCGATATATTCTGACTTCTCACCTCTTCAATGCTCGACACCCTTTTGAGTATTTTTTTTGGGCTTCTTCCTAAGCTACCTTTAGCCAAGTGAATCATTCCAGTGACACCTATAGGGGTGAAACCCTCTTCTAGGGTTCCTTGCCATCATTCCCCATAGGGTAGTATATCCCATGGGTAGAGAGGTGAAGAGCCACAATGTATCTAAGTCACACAAGCATACATCATATCAAGTTGTGTAAGCACATTGAATTGTAAAGGCTATGCTTGTGATTCAATGGGTGGAGCAACAATGTCACTCCCCATGAGGCCTTAAAAGGCCACTCCTCCTGGACTGTTCCAGGATTCATTTATTCATTGCCCAACCATCCTCCCCTTCTCCTCCAGTGGCATGTCTCTTTTTTCTGTGGGCTTCTTCCTAAGCTATCTTTAGCCAAGAGAATCATTCCCATGGCACCTATAAGGGTGGAACCCTCCTCTAGGGTTCCTTGCCGTCGTACCCCTTTAGGGTGGTATTTCCCATGGATAAAGAGGTGAATAGCCACAAAGTATTTAAGTCACACAAGCAAACATCTTATCAAGTTGTGTAAGCACATTGAAATGTTCAGTTGGTGTTTTTTTGGTTCTACCCATCATACACAACAACAACAAAAAAGAATAAGTGCAAAAGTGGTTTCAGTTGAGACTATTAGAATGGGAATACTGGTAATTCCCTAGCACAAAGTTCAAGGCAGCCCTGTATGACAAAGAAGTCACTAAAATAATTTCACAGTTTCAAAATTTATGAATCAGAAACAGTGTTACAGGCAGTGGTTGTTGCTGATTAAGTGTAAAATAAATTTATCTTAAGACAAACCATACATTACCCTTATTACCCCTAGGGATCCCCCCCCCCAGTAGTTAATGGAGATCACAAATGAATAAAGTCCCTTAAGGATAAAAATGGAAGTGCTACTCTGAATTTATCAGAGAAATATAGAAGGTCTTTTGATCTTTATATTTGGATTCTTTGCCAGAAAGTCCTGGGGAGTTCATCTGCATGCTAACTGTTCTATTTTTCACCTTTTGTTACTCCTGTTTTTCTCAAGTTCAAGTTCAAGTTTATTGCAGGAAAACTCCATCAAGCAAGCTCATTCACAAGGAGGTCCTGTGACATATAGACTAAACAATGAAGAACATAACCGGTAATAACAGTAAATACATAAAATGCACATTACATGGTAGAGACTGAATATACATACAAGGGCACCACAAGGGAAGACCACAGGTGGTAAACACTAGTCTAACATAGGGTAGACTTACAGGTTGCATATTGATAAATGACACATGAAGCCTGGTGTATACAATACATATCATTTTGGCAGCTAGAAAAAACAGAATACAACTGATAAGGGGGGGTAGGAGTGATATAATCGTGTAGCATTGGGGCTTAAACATAGGTAAGGCCAGGAGTAGATGGGGAGGGAAAGCAATTAATATGACAAGGCAATTATACCTTACCCATGGATAAATATGGAACACGAGGGGAAGGGAGAGACTTAATGACAGTTACAGATGTCTTTTATTTTGGCTGAACTTAGCAATTTATAAAAGTTTATCAAAACTGTGCCAGTTAGTTTCAGTACGGCTTGTAATTGGTTCCAGATGGAGGGAGGGACATATGCAGTAGCACGTTTACCAGAGGAGGTCCGCGTCCTTGGTATATCAAGCATAATAAAGTCAGATTTTCTTAACAAATATGCACTATATGAGATACTAATGAGGGATGAGAGATAGTTTGGCAATTTCTGCAGGAGCAGTTTGAGAGTCCCTAGGCTAGCATGGAGCAGGCGTCTAGTAGTAAGGGATGTACAGCCAACAGCTTCATATAAGTCACAGTGATATGAATGGTAAGGGGAGTTGGTAATGAACCTTAACGCATGGTGATAGAGGATGTCCAGTTTACTTAGATTTGAAAGAGTGGTGGAGGAGTAGATTACATCTACATAGTCAAGCAGGGGGGGGGAGGTGGCCTGGACAAGCTTGTTACGAGTTTCAAGCAGGAAAAGGGGCCTATTTCTGTAGAAAAACCCTAACCTGGCTTTTAACCTTCTAGCAACATCTTTGATGTGGTCATTGAAAGATAATTTATTGTCAATCCAGATACCCAGATATTTAAATTTAGATACAACTTCTAAAGGCTCTTTTAGCATGGTGACAATAAAATCTTGGGCAAGGGTATTGGGGGGGCCTGTGACAGCACTGTGGGAGAATATCATCGCTTCAGTCTTCTTAGCATTGAGCAGAAGCTTTGCCTTTATTAGATTATGCTCAAGTTGTGCAAAATCCGCTTGAAGCACTCCCTTGACTTCAGATAATGATGAACCAGAAGTATCATCCACAAAAAAATGCAGATTGGATGTAGATATGTTAGCGTCTAAGTCATTAATGTATATGGAAAACAAGATAGGGCCTAAGATGGATCCTTGAGGGACTCCTCTTGCAACTGGCAAGGCAGCAGAAAAAAAAACCTTCTGCCTTTACTTTTTGGGATCTCCCAATTAAGTAGCTAGAGAACCACTGGGTGGTATGGTATGTGGTACCCAACTTAGCAAGGCAATTGACTAATAGTTTGTGATCAACAGTATCAAAAGCTTTGTTTAGGTCCAAAAAGACAATGCCAGTTACCTTCTTAGCATCTATAGCAGAGATCCAATCATTGGTTACTTTTGCTAGGGCAGTGATTGTGCTATGATTAGCCCGAAAACCGGATTGCACTGGGTTAATGAGAGAGGAGGTTTCCAAGTGGGATTTTAACTGAATATGGATCAGTTTTTCAAGAACTTTAGAAAGGATAGGTAATATGGAGATAGGCCTATAGTTGTTTACATTGAATGGGTCACCAGATTTAAATAGGGGGAGGCTATGTGCTGATTTCCAACAGGACGGCACAGTAGCAGATGTAATGGAGAGATTGAAGATATGGAGAATTGGGGCAGTGAGATGGGCATAGCCTGACCTTAAGAAAAAGGGTTACAAGCCATCATCCCCTGCACTTTTTTTGGTGTCTAAGTTAAGAAGAGAATCTTCTACTTCTTTATAAGTTAACTCATGCAATGTACAGTTTGTACCCAGGTCGCACCTGGAAACTATCCTTGGCTCAGTGTGCTTTTCCTGGTCATCAAAATTTTAAATAAAAATAAAAAATTAAAAAATAAACTGCAGCAGCACTTTAACGTTCACTTTTTTTCTGGATCCTCTCTTTTTTTTTCACCCTCTGTAGCACTTTTCCATTATGCCTTTGTGAACTATTCACAGCAGAGTCCTTATTTCCTTCATTTCCCTTATTAGCCTTTTTCAGAGTTGTGTCTTTTAAAGTATCTGTGCATTGGGCTAAATAGAATAAAGCTCTATCAGTAACTGGCATACACAATTTATCCATTAGCAAAACATGCAAGTTCTAACATTAGCAGTGCATTATCAGTACAGAAAAACATGCACTGATGGGTTTATTACTAAAAGTGTCGTAAGTTGCCCAAATAGGTAGTAATTACTTGGATACATGTAAAAACAGACAAATAGGGTCAAATTAAAAATAATCAGTATACCTCCATTGATAACTTAGTGCTGCTTTATCCAAATCAGTATAGTCACAGAGTCACACTATGGGCTGAGTTTAACAGTGCACATCGCTACATGGTTCTGCTGTACAGCTCGGGATTTGGCAGCCAGCTATTATAAAACTTAGAGGCATAGAACTAAGCTCCTCTGACATGCTTTAGCTGCCTTAAAATAAAAAATGCCACAGAGAACTCTTCTTGCTCAAGTAACACCTCTCAGCAAAATGGATCACCAGAGGGGAGACACCACACCTGCGCATTTTATATGCTGGGATCACTTGATCCTGTGGTGTGAAAGTTAAAACAAATTCAAAATGAGAATTCACAGTTTACTAACAAAATTTAAAAAAATATTAAATATATGACCTGTTTGGCCAAGCATAATAGGGCCTAAAGAATATGCAGCACTATCGATCTCAAAAAGGTTAGTACTATTGATTAAAGCCTCACCGGAACTAGCTGTCCAAAAATAAAAGCACAAGTATAAAATCCAAAAACTGAGCAGTAAAAAACTCCCTGATATACTCTATGTTTGTACAAGACCCAATGCAAATGTGAATAAACAAAAAGAAGGGCAACACAAGGATAGGTCTGGGTTGCAAGATAGCACCGTGACCAACCCCTCATGGGGACCTCTGTTTTCCCAACACCCAGAATGGGCTCACTCCACCATAAGGACTCCTGGCTTCAGGCATGGGGCCACAGAATGGTGCTCATGCCAGCACTTGAGGCAGAGCAACACAAGATTGCCTGGAAAGAGACTCCCTAAGTTGAAAATCAGACACACCCTTTATTTTAAGTGATGACCACACTAGTTCACTAAAGGCTTTCTAGTGCATTCTTCTCAGGATAGCAGTGGTTTTCAGCCATCTCTGAATATGGTGGGTGGGCTTTGTCCCTGCCATAGGGTGGGGATGGAATATTGGGGGTACTGAATATTTAGGCCATGGTATACTCTACTGCTAGGAGCATCAACTTAGGCTTTGTGTGATCACAGGTTCAAATCCTTTCTGAGCCAAATACTTACTGTAGAACCCTGAGTAAGTCTCTTAACCTCTTAGTACTTTAGTCCACCCAGCTTTGGAAATGGGTGAAAGCAGGATCCCACTGAAAATGGGATCTTATATTTGAGCTGGGCATTCCTGAATAAAATATAAAGATATATAACTATATACATATTTATGCAATAGGTGTGCACACTGAAGCTATGTGATAAATTCTTTTATCTGAACTATTATGTGTACAAATGCACTCCCTTACATTTATACACATACTAGAGACACATCATCAGACATTTATTTCTATACTAGACACATCATAGATCTTCCACCCCCCCCCCCACTGGCACTACTTCTTTCACTTTTTACGTTTTGGTCTCTGAATAATTCCAAAATACACTGTATCCCTAGCACTGCCACTTTTCTCAAACTGCCTCTCACTGTTAGTACTTTGAAACTTCCTCCACTTTTTGAAAATGCTTTCTCCCCAAATGTACCTTTTTTCCAGCTGGTTTGCCACACTGCCAGGAAAGCCAAAACAACCATTCCAACAACCCTAACTCCACATTTCCCAATTTTTTTGGCATTAAGTTACTCTGACTGGTTCATGAACAATGTTTTTTGCAAATAATTTCCTTTCTTTTTGAGATAATGGAACTGTATCATCACTATTGGGGTCTATGTGATAATGGCGAACACCTAAAGGTGATCACCGTTATCGCTCAGTCAGAGTGCCAAACACATTTTCAGCACTCTGACAACCACAGCGCACCAGAACAATGGCACCAGGACAGATTTTTACTGCTTTCTGTGGGGGCTGGCCTTCTGCTCACGGGGGGCTTCACTGCCCACACTCACTACTTTAGGATTCTCAACTCCAGGAGGGTGCATGTCAGGGGGGTGAAAGCAGGAAAAAAAAAAAGAGCTGGGCACAATAAAAAATTGCACCAGCACTGGGACCCGAACCCAGTACCTCAGCCACCCCAGCCACTAGCCAATCCTTGATGCCACGACACAGCTCAACCAGCAGTTGCGGCACCACTCCTTCAGCCTCTCCACTCCCTCCCAGCCCACGCATGCCATGCTCACTCCCACCTCCCAAGTGCGTATGTATAGCGACATCCTGTCATCTAGTTCACCCACCTCCTCATCCAGTCACCCTACCTTTCCATCGCTGTGAGTGGATTGCTCCAGGAAGGAGTCAGCGTAATGGATAGCACCCTTCCTCATGAACCCACTTCACGGGTTACCTCATTAACGCAGGTCCCTTCAGGACCTGTGTGAACAAGTGGAGATGTGCAGAGCCCTTTGGGCCCTGTACCACAGGAATACTCTGTCTGCCTACAGAAGTGCAGGGGCTGGCACATTCACTCTTTACACATTCATTCTTTACACATTCACTCTTCACACATTCACTCTTTATTTTTCATTTAATTTTAACCTCAAATTTTCAAGATAGTCATTTTATGACTGCCCTTACAAACATGACATGTAACATTTATAGTATATCAGCCAAAGTTGCTGGTCAGGCAACTTTGGGGGAAGGGAGAAAGAAGTGGTACCAGGGGTGGGTACCCCAGTCCACTTAAAGGAGTACTATTTTGATTTCAGGTGACCTACTATATGTGCTTGCAGCTAAGAAGAATAGTATCTGTGGCTACTACTACAAGTTTTAACCCTTTTTTTTAGTTTACAACATCACATAGGTAACGACGCGAATCTTGACCCACTGTGAAATACAGTAATTAAGAAGTGCAGTAAGCTATTAATCCTGACCCATTCATAATTTTCAAAAGCATGAAACAATTTTATTTAAGCAATAGTAGAGGATAGGTTTAATTAGCACTCACCCTAGTGCATACTGCATGGGCCGAGTGCTACATGCCCCTAGAGGGTGATTAACAGACCATTAACATAACCCCTGGAAGTGCCTTATTGCTATTATAACAAAACTGTTTTTTTAAATGGTGTTAAACCTTGTTCAGCATATGATTATGCTGTACATGTATGTTAATCAAAGATTAACATAGGGTTATAGAATGTTTGCAGCCAATCAGAAAGCTCTATGTCTCAGACCCTTTTTATAATTTTATTTATGTGAATGTCTGAGTGTTATTCATAGAAGTATAACCTCTTATTCTGAGTTGCGAGCAGCACAGTAAGCACTGTAATGACGCAAACATTAAACTTTAAGTTATCTTCCTGATTTTTCCAAATTGCAAGCAGTCACAGTAATGTTATACAGTATTTTTATTTCAGTCAATGTTTTTGTTTTCATTCATAGCATATTGATGCTGGTTCATTAGTTCCAATTTTAGTGACAGTCAGGGTGGTTGTGCTACTGCAATTCATATAATCAGCTTACGAAGTGTGTTCTACTTCAGATGAATAATACCAAAATGCAGCACTTTTTTTTCTTTTTTTTTTGTAGCCATACTCTCATTTCACTTTGTATGGCCTTCTGCAATAATGTTAGCTTTAATGGATAATTCATTTTGTATAGGAAACTTACCATTTGAGATGAGTGCAGTTGTGTGACAGTAGTGTGTGTGTGTGTGTGTGTGTGTGTGTGTGTGTGTGTGTGTGTGTGTGTGTGTGTGTGTGCAAATGTCTTGTTACTGTATTATGATTATGATTGCCACTGTTACATAGATTGTGCATACTCAATATTTGCAGCCTTTTATGATATGTCAAACATCTTGAGATAATTGGCAAAATGAAGATTTTGTTTTTAGTGTCCATATACCAGTAGCAGCTGACCACCTTCCAGATTAATTTTAGTTAAATTTAATTAAATTAATTGAATTGAATTAAATTCAATTGTAGTTCTGAGCATGCTCAATAGGGTATCAAACTCCCCAATAATATAATACTGTGTGTAGCTGTATATATTGTACATAAATATATTAATAGCTTCATCCCGATCAATAGAATTGCACACAATTTTGCATGCTCAGTATAGGGGATATGTGTCTTGATTTGCTAAGTTTTGTTGCATTCAGATGTGTGGATTCTAAGATCTGGATATTGTGTTTTTAGGAAAAATCAGGGAATTTTGCTGTTTTTTTACCGACACCTACAGACCAGATAGTTTAGAATTTTGCTCTGAAATGTTCAGGGTAGAAAGGGCTTGCCCCAGAATGGTGTTTTTTACTGGTGTGGTAAAAAAAAAAAGTTAATCTATTCCCAAGTTACAAGGATTTGACATTTGTGTTCTAAGCATGCTCAGTAGGGTATCCTATCTATCCAAAATACTCTACTGGGCATGCTCAGAACCGAAATCTCAAATCCTTATAACTTGAGAACAGATTACTATTTGTTCACCAAACTAAGGAAAGGTGCCATTATGGAGCAAATTCTTTCTACCCTGAAAATTTCAGCCCCAAATTTCAAACTGTCTGGGCCATAGGCAATGGCAAAAAAACAGCAAATAAAAGATTTTTTTTCCTAAAAATGCACCATCCAGATCTTGGAATCCACACATCTGACTGGAACAAAACTTAGCAAATCAAGAGACCTTACCCCCTCCCCCATAGACTGTGCATGGAAATCTTTGTACAATTCTGCTGAACAGGGGCAAAGCTATTAAGGTGCAAAGTTAGGGGTTTAACATTAAACAGCCTACTCAGCCCTAACTACAGTGGCACTATTGTTCACAAATATAAATATATATATATATATATATATATATATATATATATATATATATATATATATATATATATATATATATATATATATTGCATATTCATTGAAAAAACTGTGTTAATGCTCCATTTAGGATTCACCTTACTGTCAGTGAAGCTTCTGCTCACTGCTGTTACCTAACCTTGAGAAGACTCAGCCTTCTGCACATGCACATCTCCTGACATTACTTTTCCACATTCTGTATGGTTGGTAAATTTCACTAAAACTAACATCATAGCAGCATGTACATAAATGGTCACTCAATAATTCTAAAAGGCACTTAGCAGAAGTAAACTAATAACTCTAACAATGGATTTCACTAAAACCTAACTAATAGCAGCAAAATACATTTATATCATTAGTAATACACATACTGTATAGGCAATGTATGTATGACACTGTGCATATAAGACAAATTACAAGTGTGTATATATATATATAACAGATCCACAAGTGTATACTAACAGACCCGCACTTGATACCCTTGGAAAGTGGTAACACAGCAAAATAAGGATCTGTCGTGTTATATAGCCTGCAATGAATGAGCACATTTCAAGGCCCTAAATAACATCATTTCAGGAGACACCTGAGACAACATTGCATAGTAAATACAATAAGTACTAAAATAACTTGTAACTTGATTTGTAGCTTGAAAGTAATCTCAATCCATGAGTTCAAAATTAATAAATCAAAACCACCATCATGTAATGGAGTATACAATGATTGTTGTGCTTGAATCATGCTATTGATGATTGTTATATGTTCATCTTTATGGTGCAATAGAAGCTGTAAATGTAGAGTGAGTGGAGCAATATTCACATTGAATGTTGGAATGTAATTTATAACATCATTCTGATGACCAGGTTCATGGAGAACATATTGTTCATCAGGAAGTGGAACAGATAATATAACTGACCAATGGCAGTGTGAGCAGTGGGAGTGAAGCAGAAGTTTGGGGTAGTTATTGAACATGTTAGTTTCCATAAGTAAATGAGTCATGATACGTGGCTATGCAATACTGACCACTCATGTTGTAGGTTACTTTTCCTGTGGGGATGTGCCATTTGGTTATCTGCACTAGGCAGGTGATGTTTAAAGTAATAATGTATTATTATTTATTAACCTTTGTTGATCAGGTGAGTGTGCTGGAAGTAACTGCCTTTTTCAGTCATGACCTTGGTGCCGTAGCACAGACAAGTGGGTAAGCTATGATACATCAGGGAAAAAGAGAAGGTACAACATGTCAAATATAATACAGTGCATCTGTCCTGGGACTATATACTAAAGTGCTGAATTTTGGGTGCATAGAGAAGTACAGCAGTATACTAATAAACTAGTGAAAATAATGATGCTGGTATTCTGGTTGAAATACCCATCAAAGCCGTAGACAGAAGAAATGACATAAAAAAAACTTACAGGGGCATACATATCTATATCCTTTCATTATGCCACATACCTCATGTTGTGCCTGCCATAATACTGTCATGGGCTTACAGTATATACCACTAGGGAAGGTGTGGCCACCCTCTCCTTGTAGATCTCCCTCCAGGTAGTCTACTTAATGGACCATGGCCCATTTATCAAAAACAGCTTCAGTTAGCCATCTCCATAGCACCAATTGATGGGGCATTGTTCAGGCATGCTAGTAACCCATGTTTGTGCCCCAAGCCTGGATGTCAGGAGCAGAGACTGGCAAGGAGGGAGACAGAGCACCTTTTGGACACTTCCCTCCTAGTGGGTGGGCTGAACTGGACTGCTTGACAGGTGGCTCCTGGAGGTGGCTAGTAGAAGGCATTCTAGGTGGCATGGGCCTGAACTCACTGTCAAACATCCCCGGCCCCAGGATACCACTGTAACCATATGATTGTGGAGTTGGGAGGGGCCCCAGAAAAGCCTGGCTGACCAGATGATGGCTGCCACATTCCCCTCACACCATGCAGCCTCACTGCCAACACTGAGCCCCTCAAGCCCCCCATGTATTCTCGATCAAGGCAGCAGATCCCTCTCTCCCCTCCTCTGCCCCAGAATAGGGATATGCCGTGTCTACTGGGACACTGGGCCAATAAAGGATGGAAACAATGGTGACAGGGATGGCCCAGAGGGTGGGGTTAACAATGAGTGGCCCAAAGGAGTGGCTAGTCAGGGGGCAGGATAGGAGCAAAAAATTAAAACAGCTTCAGATGCGTCAAACACTGCTAAGGAAACAGTAAATGATAGGTACAAGGTATCCTCAATACAGCAGGATCCACTTGTGTAACACTTGCCCCAGTTAGAGTGCAAGGTAACATGCTCCAAGTTCTTAGCTGTCACAAATGAAAACTTCTGACAAACTTTCAAGCATCCTGAATGAATGTCCTGTGTACTGGTAACTCAGGCTGGGCAACGCCATTTGGTCAAGTAGTCATCTGAAATGAAGTCCAGAAAGGGAAACACCTTGTTTCCACATCTCTGAGCAAATTGCAAATCATTGTGAGAACATAGTTCCCATAGGCTGTGTATATTACTTCTCTACCTTGTCGTTGAGGCATCGGTCAGGAAGCATAGGAAAACCAGGAGCAGTTGTAAAATTCCCAAGTAATGTTTCATTATTATCAATAACAGGACAATAAAAATTAAAATTATTCAATATAACTATTTACAAAGGCAGTACAAACAGAGAAAACAAAGTCCTTCATCTGAGGGAATCTCTAATTCAAAGTTTCAGCCTCGCTTAGTCTCTCTCTCTGACTCTAGCAAAAGTATTGCTGCTCTTATTTCTGCCTCCTGAGCTCATTAAGAGAACATTCTGTTTCTCAGAAAGTGTTCTTATCAGTTTCCTTCCTTGCAGGTGCAACAAAACAGTACATGGTATCCCAGAACTGATTTCTTGTTGACAACTCTGCAAAAGAGTTTGTGCTGCATGTCATGGTTAGCCCCCTAAATTCCAAATAGCTATTTGCAATAATTTCAATAGTATAAGTATATGCAGTTTTAAACTAAGAGATCCTAGTATCACTTAGTTTCACACAAAAATTCACATACATTTTTATAAATGTAAGCATGCAAGGGGAAAGAAAAGAGAGAAACAGCAAGTGAAGGCAGAGAGATAGCGAGTGGCAGAGAATCGCAAGACCGCCGGAGTGATCAGTTCCTAGGTATCACAAGAACATTTGGTTGGCCAACCAGACAGAGAAGAGACAGAAAAGGAGAGGACAGAACAGATCCTTGTGTTTTAACTCTTTCTACATAACAAATGGGACAGGATCTTATTCTACCATCACATACCTGTATGTTTATTTTGGGCCTTTACATTATTAGCTGCAATTAACTCACTAATCATATCTTGTGTTTCATTAAATCATGCAATATCATACAATATTGTACACAGAATACCTTTCTTTAGTGGCTATGCCTTGATGTCCCTGCAGTGTAGGGTTCAAAACAGATTCAGAGGTTGGTGTTAAAAATAACTGACATGTTTCCTGATGGTTTCCTGGTCTTCTTGTTTTCAGACCAACATGCCAGACCCAAACAATCCAAACACAGACCCTATCATTCCATCTAGGCTCTGCAGCCATCTGAAACAGAAGGTGTCATTCCACTGGGCAGCTTCTTGGCCCACTATGGGATCTTGGGCTTTTGCCTGATGAGTGCCAATCACATCTAAAAACAATGACCTATAAAACAATGATGCATTTGTTCCCACATAAGGCCCATATTACATCATGTCCCAATGTAAAAGCAAATTCACAGATTAAAATCTTTTATACATACACTGTATATTATTCAATAAAGTTCCTGGAATAGAACTAACAGTCAAACCACTGAGTGGGCCTGGTCCCACTTCAGGGTACCATTCAGTATTTGCAAAAGTCTGTGATACAGATGATGGCATAACATTTGCAGCTAGTGGTGGCAGTCTAGGAACCTGCAATATGATATGTGTCACCTCCTGAGGGTTTGGTTCTGCATCACATGCTTGCTTACCACATGTTGCAGATGACACCAAGATATGCAACAGGGTGGATACTCTGAATAGGGTGGAAAGAATGAAGAAGGACCTGGAGAAGCTTGAAAAATGGTCTAAAGTGTGGCAACTAAGGTTCAGTTCCAAGAAGTGCAAAATAATGCACCTGGGAGGAAGGAACCCTGGGGAGAGCTCCAGGATGGGGGAGAGTTGTTGGCAATCACCAAGAAAAAGGGACCTGGGGTTATCATTTCTGATGACCTAAAGGTGTCTAAGCAGAGTACAAAGGCCGAAGGAAGGGTCAGTGGCATGCTAGGGTGCATAGGCAGAGGTATCAGTAGCAGAAGGTGGGAGGTTGTGATGCCATTGTACAAAATGTTAGTAAGGCCTCATCTAGAGTACTGTGTGCAATTCTGGAGGCCGCACCTTCATAAGGACATTGACAGAGTGGAGGCAGTCCAGAAAAGGGGTGACTAAGATGGTACAGGGCTTGCACCAGAACACATATGAGGAGACATTAAAGGACCTCAATATGTACTCGCTGGGGGAGAGGAGAGATCTGGGGGACACAATAGAAACATTCAAGCACCTTAAGGGCAATGGGTCCTATGCACGAAGGTGCAGAGTGGCTTCGTGCCATGTATCTTGGGTGCATAGCCACCCCCACACCCATTGCACCCCCATATGGGATGCACTAATTGGGGGCGGGTGGACCCAGCACACTTGATCCTCCATGACTGCAGACTGCACTGCATCAGGGGCATTCTGGGGGTGTGACAGCACTATGTGGCATTCACTAAACATTGTAGTGCTGACCGCATGGGTATGGAGGGTGGTGCCAGGTACACCAGCCAGAACCAGGTGTAACCTGGTACATGCCCCCACAGATGCCTCCCACTGGGCATGGTGGGACATGGCCATGACTCCCTCTATGCTGCTATGGCCCACTGGGCAGTGAGGGGGGCTGGGACTGCTGGTTGGGTGAGTGCCTGGCACCATCAGGCATGTGGGTTCAACAGTGCAAATACATACTATTTCATACATGGATACCCCCTGGACCAGGTGAGGTGTATCAGGTCCAGCACACATACCTGCTCTGCAAGGGACTAGCCCCCTATCCACCTGTAGAATTGTGCAGAAAGCACAGGGTAGTATTGTAGGTAGTGCAGTGGTGACATCCAATGGCATGCCATAGGCATTGCAGTGGGTCATCAGTGCAGACTGTCAGTCATCTCACTCTTCATGGGCTGCCTTGTACCTGCTTCATGTGTCTACTGCTCGACTGCATGGCTACCATACATCTGACAGGGACCACAGGAGGAAGGCAGGACACATGCCACCGGTGATGGCCATTGCATGCTGCATGGCTCGGAGGGTTGTGCTGTGCAGGTATGTGCCATGCTTATGGGGGTGGTGGTGCTGGGGGAGAGGTACACAGCCCACCACTGGATGTGCAGGTCCAGGTTCCTGCTGTTGTCATGCACTACCCCGAACCTGCACCTCACTATGTGAGGGATCCACTTTGGGTCTTGGGAGGGGCTTCCTATTGAATACTTGTCTGAGACCTTGATTCCTCCCCCAGCCACCCTTCAGAGTCCTGCATGCTGAGGGGAGGAGCTGCAGATAGGTGGCTGGCATTTGTGTTTGCCGGTGTGGGTGAACCTGTCCATAGGTGTGCAGCTACGTGGGCAAGGTACATGCTGTTTTCACATACCTGTGCCTGTGTCATGCATAGGACTCATTAACAAGGTGCAAGGGGGAGATATTTTCCAATATAAGAGATGTACAAGAACAAGGGGGCATGATATGATATTGGAAGGTGGCAGGCTGAGGGTAAATGTGAGGACGTTTTTGTTCACAGAGAGGGTGGTGGACATGTGGAATAAGCTGCCACAGGAGGTGGTAGGAGTGAGCACAGTGGAGGGTTTTAAACATGCATGGTGCAGGCACAAGGGTACCTTAGAGTTAGGAAGGAGGGGTGAAAAGCCATTGACTGGGTAGGGTCAGAGGCCACAAACTATTGTTGGGCTTTTGGGAAGACTGGATGGACCTGGTGGTCCTTATCTGCTGACAATTTCTATATATCAATGTTTCTATGTAAAAGTCAGTTGATAGATGGCAGTATCTGATTGGTGCATCGGATTGATCAGCACAGATGCATTGTTCTTGTACAGGTATATGTGCTCTTGGTAGTTTGCTCCACTGGAACATTGCTGTCAGTTTCTGAAAAACCAAAGAAAAACAATGAGGAGGGTTTCAACCCCCTTCCTCATAGGTAGGTTAGTTCTGATATTTAAACAGTTTCAACTGATTTACATGAGATCACTTGTCAGTGACTACTCAGATCTTGTACACTGAGGTGCTGCTCTGAACACATACAATGTAATGATCACAATGTCTGTGTATATCCTTTTTTTTTGTATCTGGCTACCACCAAGTTGTCTGCATTTTCAAAATGATTTGGTCTGCACCTGCCCCCTGATGGTCTCCTATGGTCACATCAGGTACTGACAAAATCAGTTCCTGGACCTGCATACAGCAGAACTCAGCCTCTGGATGGTAATTCCAATTTATTTTATGCTTTTTAAACAGTGAAGCTACAGGAATCAGCTGCTGCTGTAAGGCAGTTAGTTTCTCATCTTGTTTCTGTAAGCTGCTCAAGTAAATGGGCTTGGTTTGTTTTCTGTGAAGCTTGCCACAGATTTTGGGGATGGGGGAGTGGAGAAAGTTTATGCCTCCCCTTCCCGAGCTCCTTGTTTTGCAAGTAGATTAGCTTGGGCATTGCCGTTGCAAAAAGGAGTGGTTTTGGAGTGGGTTTTAACCATTTTTTCAGAGGCAGTAAAGTTGTTATGCTACTAGACAAGTAAAAATTCCATCAGAAATTTCACAGAAATCTGAAAATAATGCAAGCCAAAAGGTTGGGGTGGCACCATGTAATGAGTTTGAAGGGCAGGATAGTCAGTGACCAAACAAACATACTGTAAGCCTTACCAAAAGTCAGCCCCACCCTATACACAGTACCATGGACCACGCAGGCATAATAGCACAGGAGAATCCAATCTATGACAATATGTTAAAATTTTAAAATGCTGAAATTAAATGGTTAATTTCAGAATATAAACTGTTTAATCAAGGCTCTTGCAAAGAAAAGGGATGTCTACATTTAACACAATATATCCTTGTTGTCTGTGGATTGGATTTCAGCCAGCGGCTCTGTTTGAGCAGCTACTCTGAGAAATCAAGGTTGTCAAATTAACCTTTCCTTAGTCAGTGTTAGAAAAAAAAAAACCTGTAGTTAACACAATAGAGGTATGATACAAGTTGGGACCACGTTGCAACTGAGCTGGCACATAAGTGCAAATACAATGGAAAAGCTACAATGGACTTTAAATAAGTAGCAATACGACAGCAGAAGCAAAATCTTTTGTTCTAGTCACAGTTAGGTATTGTGCCCCTTTTTCACGTTAAACCAGTGAAGGTGGTGGTAGCTGTCATGACTTCATGCTTCTTTGAGGGATGATTTCAGTATCCCAAATTCCCTCTGGTGTATAGGGTAGGGGTTTAATCACTTAGTTCAGACCACACCGTGCTTTTGCCATAAATCTATCCGTATCAGAAAACACCATTTTTTACCATTATTAAAACAAAATGCATACCAGCCAGATTCCAGTCCCATGTGCATGTACCCAAAGAGTTAAACAAAACATTCTCTTTGAATTTTGCTTTCTTAAACTGTAAATTTTCCAGTCACCTTATTCACTTACACAAACCCTTAGTCACATACAAACACCATCTCACCATCAGTTTTATCCAGTCAAACACAATATATTTTCTTGTCCAATTGTTTGAAAATACTTGTGTGTTGGGGAGACAGTTCTCTTCTGGGATTAGCCTGATTCATGGGACAAATTTGTGCTATGTGCAAACCAGAATATGGCCAAGAGAGCTTAACTTCTGGTCACAGGATCTGGTAGTAAAAATCAGCGCCATAATCAAATTTATCAATGCCATCACACATTTATTAGTACTAAGGCATTGTATGGGATCCGTACTAGATCCCCACATTTGAAATCCTGACATGCAAGATCCTGTCATTGGAATCCCAACCAATATATTGCCCGACTGCTGAAATCCTGACAAATGTCAAACTAAGCACATTACGGAAAAATAATGGACTGCGTGCATTTCAACATTTTATTGCAGGGTTCAACTGAAATCTCCTGAAGGTCCAATGTTGCCAAAAATTCCAGAGCTCAATGGAGAGCAATACATCCACCAACAGGACAACATCACTCTGAGGGAGCTCTCTCTTTGTGTTGAAAAAGAAACCTGCAGTTAAACCTTGTAAGGAGAGCTTTGACATACCTAAATTTCATGTAGGAAAAGTAGAGTTCACCTATCCCTCTAGCAGACCCTTAGACAAAGAATTTCTATAGCCATGATTCAACCCTCAAAGCAGAGATCTATCAGGCTCAGACATTTCCATGGCACCCCCTCCCCCAGATGGATTGCTTACAGGGTCACTTTCAAAGGAACCCAAGTCTGCATTTCTAGTCAGGTCTCTCAGTTCCCTGCAGCTGCAAATACCTGATTCTCATTCCACTCCACAGTCAAAAAACTAGGAGGAAAACTAGTTTATGTTACTACTTCTGAGGTTAAGAAGTATATGCAAAGTGAAGAGAGTGAGAGTGTGGATCCCAAGTTCTTTACTGAAGTGGTTCAAGCAATCGGCTGACAAGAACTATAAATGGCAAATAGCATCAATACTGGTAGCTGTTTCTTCAGACATGGGGCTAGTGGATTTACTGCACACACCTCTTCTGGCTCACATTCAGGCAACTCTAATACCACCTATACCCTTGAGTCTCTTGGGAAGTCTATAAATAGAGTACTAATTGTAATAATAGGGTTGGGATTTCAGCAATCGGGCATTGTAACTGTTGGGCTCTAGATATGTTGGGAAAACAGTGATGGGATTTAAACTGTCAGGATTACACATGTTGGGATTTAGTACCTAACCCCATTGTATAAACCATAGAGCATGACATTTCTGAATATAGTTTCTGAGTTAAAATAACACTTCTGTCTTATTTCTCTAGTGGAGATACCTTTGTTTAAAACATTCACAGTCCTTGTAGGTCATGTTTTTGGCATCTTATGCAACTTAATGCTTAGGTGTGTGTGTGTGTGTGTGTGTGTGGAGAGAGAGAGAAAAGGGAGCGCATTAAGTAGTTTCTAAATTTTGTTTGATCAATCCAAGTTTGTTTCTTTTTTTTTTTGTTCAAAAAAGAAAATAAAATATCAGGAAGGGTAGCATATAAGAAGTGAGAGGTTGCAGCTGACAGAGAAAGGTTATAGGTTATCTGGGATGCTGACGTGTTCCTTTCTAGATGCCTAACCTTTGTCATTTAAAATTTGATATGTCAAATAAAGTCCTTGCATGCATAATTCTCTGTTTTGTTTGAAATCTATGCTGCAAGCTAATGCTTTGTGGACTGCTGCTAAATTAGTATTCTGGTCTTTGTCTGATCAGGTTTGTTTCATTTTAGTCAGACTGTCTTTCACTTTAGTGTGTAATGCTTGGCATGCTATATACAAACCTTGCATACAGTAACCGTTGTTTGGTTTTTCCTTTTCCTGGTCTGGACCTACAGACTGTTGTTTAACCAACACTCAATAGTTGGTCACAAACTTGGAGATATAATCCTCCATTTTGCTCACAAATAAAACAAAAGTGCACTTAAAGAAAAAAGGTGGAACTGCGGTGCACTATACACCTTTATTTAACAGCTAGGTCCCCAGACCCTGTTTGCCAATTTATGGTCAGGCTGCTTTTTAAAGCAATAGTTGGGTGACCTACTGTATGCACCTTCGGTCAGCGGCAGGGTTCCTACACATCTACCTACCAATGTACAGTACTAGTATAGTTAGGCTGCAATGCTTGCCTATCCCAATGCTGTCTCCTGCAGTATTTCAATGATGTGCTGTTCTGGGGTGCCAGTGGTA
Organism: Neoceratodus forsteri; assembly: GCA_016271365.2. Taxonomy (NCBI): domain Eukaryota; kingdom Metazoa; phylum Chordata; order Ceratodontiformes; family Ceratodontidae; genus Neoceratodus; species Neoceratodus forsteri. Next base: position 722,465,807 of record CM057454.1, read on the forward strand.
AATTTGTGTGATTTCTATACCATACCCTTATCATGGATTTGTTTTTATCAATCACTCAATCAATCAATAAATTTTAATTTATAGAGCACAAATCTCATTATGAACCAATGTGCTTTACATTAAAACATTTAAAACATCACAAATATAATAAAACAATACATTGTCATTATTAAATCAATAAAAGAGCTATTTCTATTCTGGGAATGCTACATTAAATAAATAAGTTTTCATCTCCCTCTTAAAGTGTTCCAGGTTTTGACTCTCTCAAATAGGGTGAGGCAGAGAGTTCCAGAAAGTTGGTGCCACATATGCAAAGATATGGGCCCCTGATGACTGAAAATGAACTCCTGAAACCTCCAGCAATCCCTCGTCCATGGAGCAGAGGGGGCACAAAGGGTGGTAAGGTTGGAGGAGGTCTTGCAGGTAGCTGGACCTCTGCCCATGTAGGGTTTTATAGGCCAGCAAAATGACCCTGAAGGAGATCAGCCACCTAACTGGCAGCAAGTGCAGACAGCAGAGCACAGGAATAATATGACACAACAAAGATAGGCCAATCAACAACCTGGTCACTGCATTCTGCAGTAGCTGCAGGAGGCAAAGATTTACCTCCCAGCAGCTCTAGGTAAAGGTTATTGCAGTAATGAAGGTGAGAGGTCACAAAGGCATGGGCCAGTGCTGGCAGATCATCAGGGGAAATCAGGTGCTTAATCCTAGCAATATTCCTCAGATGGTAAAATGAGGTTCAGACCACAGCTGACACCTGATGTTTAAGTGTCAGACCGCTGATGGATGAGAATCTTTCTTATGAACCTCATATTCTTCATATGGTGAAGGTGACTCACCAGCAACTAGGTACCTTATATAGGTTATCTCCTATACTTACTGATACTACAAGTCTTTTGTTGGCTCAAAGTTTTTTTACTGATGTTAATTGATTTGGGGTTTTGTTTTATTATTCTGCAAGGGAGGGACAGTTATCTAATGTAAAAGTGTTAATTCAGTCACTAGATTTGTAGTGAAATCCCCACAAAGGGTCCATCATTGTAATCTCCTAGAGCAAGTTGTCTGGCCTCCTTTGGTTAGAAGATATAAACTCCCATTGGGTATTTTGGCAAAAAAGGTGATACTTAACAGAGTCCCAGATTGTTTCTCTTTAATCTTTAAAAAACAGAACTCTAGTGTAAGTACACGGTCAACAGATAATTTTTCTCTTTGCATTCCAAGAATGCATACTTCCCTTGGACAAAAGCCATTATCTTACATGTCACCTACTTTTATTAATACAATACAGTCTGCTTTTGACTACATGAACCCTTCCCTTTGCTCTTTTAAGCATAGGTTGAAAGAGTATCTTTTTTACAGAGTGTAAGTGTAAATGTTATTGAATGATAATGTTGAGACATATTTATGCGTGTTTGTATGTTTATATTTTTTATTTGTATGTTCTTTTCAAGTCGTATGTATTTTATATTGTACTTAACTGTTATTTGTGCACTGATCGCCCATGAAAATGGGTCATTTTTGGCCCATGGTCCTATCAGTACAGATAAATAAAACAAACAAGCAAACTGTCCAACACAATGCCAAGATTCCTTACCCAGTTTGAGGTAAGCAATTGTGAGTCTCCTAGCCAGAGCCTGGAGACCTGTGCAGATTGCTCTATCAGTCCCCTGAGACCAGGTTCCAGCACCAGCACCTCAGTCTTGTCCGAATTCAACTTCAACAAGTTAGCCCTCATGCAACCTTTGGATTTCAGCAAAGCAACTGTCAAATACCGAGACCATCTCCTGCTGCTCAGGTGCAAAAGACAGGGATAGCTGCGTATCATCTGCATAACAGTGAAAACGTAGCCCATACTGTCTTATAATGTCCCCTAATGGTATCATATACACAACAAACAACATGGGGGGATAAAACAGAGCCTTGCAGAACTCCACATGGCAGAGAGACTTGTGCCAAAGAAAAAGTCCCCCAAACCACCCACTGCAACCTGCCAGTGAGGAATGATTAAAACCAATTTTGGACTGTACCCGCCAGTCCACAACAAATCCGCAGGTGCTCCATCAACACTCCATGGTCTACGGTGTCAAATGCTGCTGAGAGATCAAGGAGACTCAAGATGGTATGTCTTCCTCAATCCCTCGCCATCAGGAGATCATTCAGCACTCAAACAAGGACAGACTCAGTACTGTGCCTTTTCCTGAAACCAGATTGGAGAGGATCACAGCTACTGTGAGTTGTTAAATGGGTCTGTAGTTGAGCAGTCGCCACCTTCTCAATAACCTTACCCACAAATGGCAGATTAGAGATGGGTCTCTAGTTAAGCAGTTGCCACCTTCTCAATAACCTTACCCACAAATGGCAGATTAGAGATGGGTCTGTAGTTAGCCAGGCAGTCAGGGTCCAGTGAAGGTTTTTTCAGGAGTGGTTTTACAACTGCCTGGAAAAAACCCTGCCACTAGAGAGCTCTGAATTATCATGGCTAGGACCAGGATGATGACATCAACACACCACACTAGGAGGCGTATTGGACCAGGGTCCAAACTACAGCAAGTTGTCTGCAACCCCTGGACAGCATTCACAACATCTTCGATCTCCAACTGGTCAAAATCACACCAGACAGCCTGAGTGCCTGTGACCTTATGCCCATCACCACAAGGCCTGTATGAGGACATCACTAGATTTCCACCCCGATGGTGGCAATTTTATTGGCAAAGAACAGAGCAAACTCATCACACCTTGCTTGTGAAAAAGCTCTTCTGAACTGGAGACAGGCCAGATTGCACAGCCTATCAACAGTGCGGAAGAGCTGAGCTGGTCTGTTAGTTGCTGCAGCAATCTCCCTGGACAGGAATTCTGCTTTCTTACAGGAAATTTCTGATTGACGGTTTCTATAGTGGACCATTGATATAAGCTTGTCCACCTCCAGGGCAGTCCTCTGCTAATGCCACTCCAACCTTCAACCCTTCCTCCTCATCTCCCTGAGTGTCCCATCAAACCAGGGGGCCCTCTGGTTTGAGGTGAGGGGTTGAACATGGACAGGTGCAATGGAGTCGAGAGCCTCGGTCATGACCCTATTATAGTTCAATACCAATTCCCCCAGCTCCTCGCACACATTCATCAAATCTGATAGATTCAGCACCGCCAACACACCATCTGGGGGTAACACCCAATAATGGGCAGTATTGGACCATCTCCATAGGGGGAGTTCCATTTGGGGGGGCCTCAAATGAGAACCTCGCTGTATGGTGGTCCGACCATGTGATTGGCTTCACCATAAGGTCAAAGACCTCCATTCCCAGCAGGAAGATGAGATCCAACAAATGGCTGTGAATTTGGGTGGTAGAGGTAGCAACCTGTGTTAGGCACAATGAACACATAAGTTGGAGGAAGTCCTGTCCAAACTGTAACAGTTCATTGTTGATCCAGGCATTGAAGTCCCCAGAATAACACCAGACCGGTGAGAAAGTCTGTGACTTCCTACAGGAATTCCTTCCCATCCCCTGGAGGCCGGTGGATAAAAAAAGATTCTATAACCTACACCTGCAAACCCTTGAGCTGCCACACATTTGACGGATCTCGTTGTTCCCACTGGGAAGGCTGTAAGGTTCAAGTCTGATTTATAACATATTGCCACCCCCCCACCATCATGATCCACTCTTGGGTGGTGTATGACAGAGTAGCTGGCTGGAACGGCTGATTCCAACACAGGGCTGGCACTTTCATCCAGCCAGGTGTCGGTGATGCAAGCCAGATCTGATGTTCCAACAAGATCAACAATAATTGCCATCTTGTTCTTAATAGATCTGGCATTGCACAACAGCACCCGAGAGGGATAGGCAGATGAGGCTGGTCCAGTGAACTGCCCACTAACTGTGAAGCCCTTGGGTATGGGGACCAGGCAGGGAGGTTCCCTTTCCTGGGCCCATTTTGCCCCAGGATGCCTCCTCATCCACACTACCCCAATCCACCCCCTCACTGTACTCCCACCCCCAGACTCCGCAGATCTCCTTTTCCTCCCTTACGAGACATTCCAAGCTCTCTACAGTGCCTATAAACTTCTGCTGTTAACGGAGGACATCCAAATGGTTTGAGATCACAGAGCCTGAAGGGGAAGTAATACCTAATCAGGGGAGCTGATCTTGACCAACACATCACACAAGTAATATACTTCCACTCTAATATTAAGAAATACAGCTATTCCCTATTGGTAACTAAAATCTTATTTTAGTTAACTTAGTGGGTAAAGATGTCTCAGAGAGACAGTTACAGCATAAAATATTTATTATCAGCTATGTCAAATTACAAGAAAAATATATATACTATCCCTTGGATGTCAGAGGACAGCAACCCCATCTGCAGTCTATGGGCTCTGACTGCAAACATGCCCCCTAGACTGATCCTGTATTTATATAGTTTTCCATTACTAGAGTTATTGTTTGCGTCCCTTATCCACATACAGAATAAACACATTCTTAGTATGGAACACCGCCGGCTTCTGCCCATTGCTGTTACCTAACCTCGAGAAGCCTCAGCCTTCTGCACATGCACATCTTCCGACAGTAGTTTTCCACATTCAGCATGCCCATTAAATCTGACTAAAACTAACATCATAGCAGCATGTACATAAATGGTCACTCAGCAATTCTAAAAGGCACTTAGCACTAGTAAACTATACCACGCCAGTGGTGAATAAATTAGGTACATAAATCATGTTATTTTTGTACAAATATTTATTTTCACTTAGAACACCATTTCTTTCACTTAGAACACAATTTATTTAACTTAAGACGTGTTCTTTCCATTTAGAATCTTGAAATAGAACACTGTGAACAATGGGCTGGATTGAGAACTTAAAATGCAAAGAAAGGCAGTTTTAAGCTAAAACAAGGTAAAGCATCAGTAAAATATTGCAAATGGTGTAGTATATATAAAATACATTATGGGTTGCAGTAGAATAACACATTTATCTCAACTAGTGAGTGGTAAGACCCATAATTCGTGAGTGTTGAAGCAATGGAGTTCACTAAAACCTAAACTAAACCTAAACAGCAAAATACATTTCTATGATTAGTAATACATATATAGGGAATGCATGTATGACAGTGTGTATATATGACAGATCACACAGGTGTATATGACAGATCCACAAGTGTATGCTAAAAAAATGGACTTGAAATAGCTTTGCCTGGGAGACAATGTGTAACCAGAGACTTGGTGGAAGCACAATAAAACCTGCTGGCTCAGAGTAAATTGTTGCTTTGCATGCATGCACTGGGGCTGCAAAAGGCATGTTCTGCACAGAGCTCAGGACTTAAGCAGGAGTGGCCAGCGCTTTTCCTGTCTAAGGATTGGTTGTGAGGGCATGGGCATGGACCAATGTCACACAGTTGACCAGTATCTAGCATGTTTCTAACACTTCCTACCAAGACTGAAGTAAGAAAGCAGAACAGTAGCACAGACTTTGACATCAGAAATCATTAGAATGTTTTATTTTGCATTAAACTTTCATGAGTTGCAGAGCCTTTGCAGCAACAAAGAGACTCTTAAACTTACACACAGAATGGCAGTGTACAATATGCCTGGAAGAGTGAGGATGCTGGTAGTTTCTCCAATGACTGTTCATGCTCTAAGTGAAGAAATGATTGGCTCACCCTTAAAAAGGAGCTGGTCTCATTTGTAGGTGTTGTGTGAGATGTGTGAGCAGCCTTGGCATGGTGTTAACCTTCAGTCTTCATGCCAAACATGCCATCTACCCAGTATCCATACTCGGACCACAAGGGATGAGAAGCTGTTTACAAGCACTCAAAAGTGACTGGCAGAAGGAAGCACTTTCAGAGCAGGAGGTCTGTGTGAGTCTGTTTGGAAAGAACTTTGACTGTAAAAGGAGATTGTGTGCCAGACCCGGAGTGCTGCACATCACTGTCACTAGCAATAATCAATGTGACTAGAGCTGTGCTAGAGACTCTACTGTCCAAAACAGAGGAGCAACCTGCAGATCAGTTTCAGATGGGCCTTCAGTGGACAGTGGGATTCTATGAGCTTGAAGGGGATAAGATTCTGTTTCCTGCTCATTCTGATCATACTGTGATACTGAAACCATAGTTAAAAGAGGAAATGGGAGACTACTGGGATACTATTCCCAACCAGGTATGTTTCAGCCCTTCTGCACTTTTGGTGGTCATGGCTCCTACTGCAGGGGGCAGACAGGCTTCAATGTCTAAAGCCTGGGGTTGGGGGTAGACACTGTTTGACTTTTAGACTTGTTTGGCATAAACCATGTGAGAATTGTTCCTAGTCTGACCTCCCACCACTTGGGGGAGGGTTGGATGTTGGCTGGGGAGCCTATAAATAGGAAGAAAAGACCAATCCACTAAGGACTCTATACAGAAACTAACCTGGTCACAGAAATTCTCCTACTTTTTGCAGAATAAAGGCATAATTTTCAGGGATTGATTTTTGCACACTAAAATAACAATATTAGGTTTTCTCCCCCTAAATCATCCCACCCAAGGCACAACCCTTGTGACCTCCTCTGAATTAAATACAAAAGCACAGTCCAGATTCCAATCCCTTTGGACCCTAAACAAAGCAATTTAGGAGGCAGGTATTGTTTTGCACAAGCCCAAAAGACCCAACAAAAAGCATGTGGAGTCTTAGCTCCTGCTTCATGCTAGATCCAAATGGCTCTGTGTGAAGCAAGTTATAACTCTACATTTTAAAAAGTAAATAAATTCATAGCAAACAACTATGTTAATACATACATTAGGGTTCCATAGCCACAAAAGGAGGAAAATGTGGTGTTAGGGCTTTTCAACCCAAATGTCAATTTTCTTTATCTAGCCCCAAGCCTTTTGACCCAAGGCCAAGCTAAAGGTTTGGGCCTGTGTCCCATGGCTCTGCTGCTTCAAGGTACAAGTCTAGGACCAAAACAGGAAAAAACTACCAACACTTTGAAGCATGGTATAGGAAGCAGGATGTGCAGGGCCCTTCAGGCCCAGTGTGAAACAAGAGGTAAGTCCTAATTTGCTTACTGTGGCACCCTTCAGGATTGGGATCAGGACTGTGTTTTGGCATTCAGTTCAGTGCAGTTCACAGGGGTGGTGCATGGCAGTAGGTGGACTAGGGGTTCAAAAACACTAAATTTAGATTTCCTTACTGTTTATGCTTTAAAACCCCTAACTTGTGCATCAACATAGGTTGTTTTTTTTTCAATGTTATATATACTGTATATTCCTTGCAAAAAACAGCATGAATGTACCAGCTAGAGTTCAACTTAATAGACAAAACTAGGAAAATGTGATGCTAGGGTTTCCTACCCTAACTCCATACCCCCCCAGGAGCAAAGGGACAAGAATACAGAAGTAACCACAGAAAACCATCATCAGATAAGACAAACAATATACAACTGTTTCCAGATGACACAAATGCAGTAGCACTAATGTGCTACCTTCATAGATTTGTATATGTGATACACACACTGCAAGACACACACGCTCACTTCTAGCTGCAGATAGAAATCCACAATACTCAAATCACAACAATAGCTTGTGTGCAGAAGCACAGACCCCTATAGATACAAATTCATCATACACCAAATTACAGGAGTTTATTGTCTGCAGTAGCCCAGGCCACAATGGGGCCAGCGCTTCTGTTGCCAAAGGTACTAATGCATACTGTAGGACATGCACATACTTTAGTTATGGCTGCAGAAGAGCAGGCTACTGTGGGGCCTGCATGTCTGCTGCCACAGGTGTAAGACATACACACTGACCTCTGGCTGCAGAAGCGCAGGCCTCTCAAAATCTATGATACCAAAATTGCACCGGTAATTCTGTTTGCAGAAGCACATGCTCCTGAGGGACCTGTACCATTGCAGCTGCAGGTATAAGACATACACACCAACTTCTGGTTGCAGAAGTGCAGGCCCTGTGGGGCCTGCACTTCTACAGCTGCATATAGAATTCCATGATACCCAAACTGCAACATTACTTCTGTCTGCAGAAGTGCAGGCCCCTGTGGGCTCAGTGTTTCTGCAGCCACAGGTACTCATGCACACTGTAAGGCATACACACACACACACAACTGTGGCTGCAGAAGCACAGGCTCCTGAGGGGACTGTGCTTCTACAGCAACAGATACCAATACACAAAGGTAGCACAGCAGAGCTACTGCATTTGTGTAATCTGAAAACAGTTAAATGTTGTTTGACTTGGCTGATGATATGCTGTCTGTGGCTGCTTGTGTGGTCTTTTCCTTTTGCTTCTTGGGGGCGTTATGGTTGGAAACCCTAATGCAACATTTTCCTTCTTTTGTGGCAGTAGGTTGAACCCTAACTGGTGCATTAATACAGTTTTTTTTTGTAAATAATTTCCTTTATTTCTGAGACAGTGGAATCATATCCTCATTTATGTAGGTCCCTTCAGGACCTGTGTGAGTAGATGCAGACTTGCAGAGAGGGCTCTGCACCAAGCAAACAGTCCATTTGCCTGCAGAAGTGCAGGGCCCTCTGGACCCTACACTTCCATATGGCAATGGATGTCAGGAATTTGTGGGGTTGTCTGGTTGCACTTCCATGTGGCTACAGATACATGCATGGCAAAGCATCCATCTGTTAGCTGAAACACAGGGCCCTCTGGCAGCCACAGGTGCAGAGGTGCAGGGCCCTATGCCAAGAGAAGAGTTGCTGGTGGGGGACTTCAATTTGCTAGATGCAGATTGGAACCTCCTAGCTGTGGCTTCATCTAGGAGCAGGAACATCCTGGACTCCCTGCAGGTTTTTTTTTCAGACAACTAGACAGTGAGCCCACTCATGATGGGGCAATACTGGACCTGGTACTCACTAACAGAGACAGTGTTGCAGACATCAAGGTGGGAGTCCAACTTGGGATCAGTGATCCAGTACAGTGTGGTTCAATAAAAAGGATGACTCTGGAATTGAACCACACACAGAAGAGGGACCTGGACTTCAGGAGAGTAGATTTTATAAAGATGGGTGAATGCCTCAGGGATGACCTGGTTGGGGGGGGTTATCTGGGAGCAGGAGGAACAGTTGGCTAATCTAAAAAGGGGCATAGTGAAGGCAACTAACCTCTGCATCAAGCAAGAGAGCAAAAGCAAGAGGAAAAAGAGACCATTATGGTTCTTAAAAGAGGTGGCTGAAAAGGTAAAGGCTTAAAGGGATGCATTCAGAAGGTACAAGGAGATGCAGAGGGAAGGGGATAAGGAAGTGTATCAGGGGAAATAGGGAAGCAGGGAGAATAGTAAGGATTGCAAAGGTGCAAACTGAAGAGAGAATAGCCCAGGTGGTATCAAAAGGGGACAAGACATTTTTAGGTGTGTAAGCAAAAAATGGAAAACCGGGAGAGAGACTGTAAGGTTAAAAAGGAAAGCAGGGAATGTACAGAGTGGGACTAGAAAAAGGCAGACATCTTGAGCAAATGCTGCTGCTCAGTGTTCACAAAAGAAGAGGAAGGAGAGGGACAACAAAAAAGTACCAGGAACTTTGAAAGGGTGAGAGGCAGACACAAGTCCTTTTTCAGAGGAGAGAGTCATAAAGGCACTTGCTAATCTGAAAGTGGATAAAGCAGTGGGGCCAGATGGGGTGCATCCAAGAGAGTTGAGTGAGCTCAGTGTTGTACTGGCTGCAGCTCTGACAGCTGTATTTAATAGATCACTAGAAACTGCAGTGGTTCTCGAGGAGTCCCACTTCATAAAAGCAGCAGCAGAGAGGAGTCTGGCAAATAAAGGCTTGTCAGGCCGACATAATTGGTGGGAAAGTTAATGGAAACACTGCTGAAGGAAAGGACTGTGGAATATCTTGAATCCAATAGGTTACAAGACCTGAGGTAGCATCAGTTCACAGGGGGAGGTCATGTCAAATAAACATGATAGATTTTTTTGACTGGGTGACCAAGGAATTAGACCAGGGAGGAGCAATGGATGTGGCCTACATAGATTTCAGTAAGGCTTTTGACATCGTTCCACAAAGGAGACTAGTAAGAAAGCTGAGTAGCTTAGGAATGGGTAAAAAGGTGGCAAACTGCGTAAGAAATTGGTTAGAGAATAGTCTACAGAGAGTGGTGATAAACAGAGGTTGCTCTGAGGAAGAGAGGGCGACCAGTAGGGTACCTCAGGGATCAGTGATGGGACCAATCCTTTTTAATGTCTTTATAAGTGACATTTCAGAAGAGCTGGAAGGCAAGGTCTGCTTCTTTGTGGAAGACACCAGGATCTGCAACAGGGTAGATACCCCAGGGGTGGGGAGGTGGAAATGAAGAGCAGAGACCTGAAAAAACTTGAGGGTGGTCAAAGGTATGGCAGATGGGTCTCAGTGTGACAAAGTACAAAATAATGCACTTGCGGCACAGAAACTCGGGGCAGAGTACAAATTGGGTGCAGTGGTATTGACAACAACCAAGCAGGAGAGCGACCTAGGGGTAATCAATATCAGATGACCTAAAAGTGACCAGGCAGTGCAATAAGGCAGTTGGGAGGACTAGTGGGATGCTGGGGTGCATAGGCAGGGGTATACTGTATCTAGTTCTGGAGACCTTATCTCCAGAAGGACATAGACAGAATGGAGGTGGTCCAGAGGAGGGTAACTAAAATGGTACAGGGTCTGCATAATATGTCCTGCAAGAAGGGACTAAAATACCTCAGTATGTAGACCCTGGAAGAGAGATGGGGGGATATGTTAGAGACCTTTAAATACCTCATGGGGGTAAATTAGGTACAGGAGGGAAGTATTTTTCAGAGAAAAAGGTGCTCAAGAACAAGGGGACATGCTATGAAGCTGGATGGGGTAGATTCAGAAGAGATGTGAGGAAGTACGTCTTCACTGAAAGAGTGGTGCATTCCTGGAACAGCCTTCCAGAGGAAGTGGTGGGGGCAAAAAGAGAGGTGGGGTTCAAGAATGCATGGACAAGCAAAGGGAATGATAGTGGAAAGGAAGGGGGGAGGGAGAAAGAGCTGTAGATCAAGTAGGGTCTGCAGTGAGAATGTAGGCAGGGAAAAATAGGAAGACTGGGTGGGCCAAGTGCTCCTTATCTGCCATCAGATTCTGCTTCTATGTATCTATGCAAGAAGGCTACCAGGGAAACTGTCATCTATTTCTGTACAAACTTCCAGAACAATATTATCTTCCTGATAAGTTCTGGCAGGTTATTCACCCTTGGTTTAATCCCAATTATCAGTTTACACCCTCATCCTTAAAAGTGTAAGCTCCCTCACCTCAACCCTTTTGAGGTCACTGCTATCTTCAATTAATTTTTCACCTGCTGTGCTCAATACCTCCTCCTAACTCCTTCATCATCCTCTTCTATGTATCCTGACTCTCCAGCTTCAACACTCCACTGACCTTCTCCTGCCCCTCTCTGCCTAACCCACTTTCTTACAAATCCCCCCCTCCATTGCCTATCTGACTGTTCTTCTCTCAAACTCTTTAAAGGGTCACAGCCCCAATGGAATGGACCCTAAGCGCCTTCTTCTTTCAGTCTCTGCTATTCCTACCCTTTTTGCCTCCTTCCTTAACCTTCTTTCCACTTTGGGGTGGTTCCAAGGGTCTGAAGACAGGCTAAAGTCATCCATTTTCGCAAAGAGGGTATATTGTCTTCCCTCAGGAACTACTGCCCTATTTCTCTCCCATTCTCACACTTGCCAAAGACAAAGTACACAAAAACGTGTCCTCTACAAGATCTCCTCCTTCCTCATCACCTCCATTTCCCTCTTCCCCTTTTCAATCTGGCTTCTGCAAGTCCCATTCCACTGTTACCTCCATCTTTTAGGTTATGGAGTCCATTCTCAAAAGAGTGCATCTGAGCAATATAGGTTCCTAGGTTCATAGGTTATTACAAGTCAAGCGGCTATATGAGTCATAGTAGACTTGCCAGATATCAGTGGTGGTAGTCCCTTATCTTATCTCCCGTAAATGTGTCTAACTTTATCTTAAAGATAGCTAGACTCATTGCTGTAACTACATTAGTAGGCAAGGCATTCCAAACCTCCACCACTTTCTGACTGAACCATAGACCACTCTTAGAAGTCCTATATAATTCACCCTTCAGCTGCAGGTGATGGGCTCTAGATGTCCTTCCAGTATCTTTTTTTTTTTTAACTAATCCTACCAATTCCCATGGGAGCTCATTTTTAAAAGCTTTGTATATAAAACGTAAATCACTTCTTATTCTCCTATATGTCAATGAATACAGTCCAAGTTCCTGAAGTCTATTTGAGTAACTAAGATCTTTTATTGTTCTAACGTTTTTGGTCATTCTCCTCTGTACACTCTGCATTCATTGGATGGACCCTATTGTCTGTGGAGCTGTCAATGGTGTTCCATACTCCAAAAAAGGTCTAACCAAAGACCTATACAGTGGGATCAAAACCTCCCTCTTCCTACTTAGTATGTTCCTTAATATATTGCCCATCACTCTATTTGCTTTTTTAGTGACTTCTTTATCATGGACCTCAAAGCTAAGTGTATTCATAATTATGACTCCCTGATCCTTTCCATTAATGGTACTACTCAGTACCTTGTTGTAAATTTTATACTGTGCCTGCAAATTATTAATTCCAAAATGCATAACTTTACACTTGCTTTCATTGAATGTGAGTTTATATTTATTAGCACATTTTTCTAGTTTAGTAAGCTGGTGTTGTAGATTGTTTATGGACTCCTCATCGTTAACAACAGTTCCTACTTTTGCAACCAGATGCCTCTGGACACTTGCATGTTTCAGACAAATGTTGCAAACAAAAGTGGTCCCAATATGGACCCCTGTGGCACCCCACTAATAACCTCTCCCCATTCTGATAAGGTGCCTCTGATCTGCATTCTTTGCTTTTGGTCAATCAACCAAGATTGTATTCAAGTTGTTATGTGGGGATCTACTCCTATCTCCACCAGGGTCTCAATAAGTTTACTATGAGACACAGAGTCAAAAGTTTTACTGTAGTCTAAATATGCCACATTGACAGGGAGCCCTTGGCCTAATGCCTTACTTTCAGGCTCAAAGAAATCAAGGAGGTTACTAATGCATGCTCTACCCTGCATGCACCCATGTTGCGAAAAGTCCAGAGCACCTATCTCCTTTAGATTTTCTTCCAGGTAGGCCTTAATAAAGCCCTCCATTAATTTCTCTACAATGGATGTAATACTTATGGGGCAATAATTGTGCACATTGGACTTGTCACCATTTTTATGAATGGGAGTAGCATGCTCTTTTACTCTCCTCATCCAAGGTGAGGTATATAATGGGATATTACCATGTCTTGGGTACATTAATCACTTGGCCTGCAGCCTTGTGATTCACTATGTAACCAGTAGTAGTAGATTTTATTTAACCAAGGTATGGCAAAACACCCTGGGTGGGATATTCAAAATGGTTGCGCATGGTGCAACCCTAGCCACCAATGCATCCCAGCACAATATTCAAAGGGGAAAGTTGCTCTGCACAGCTCCCAATGCACCGGGGTGCATCTGTAATGTATGTGGCACAAGTGCGGGGGGTACCCATGAATATGCTGCACATCCCAATATTCAGCCCGGGATGTATGGCGCATATGCTGGCACAACACCACCGGGCTCAGAGCTGTGCCTGGTAAAACCAGGAACAAGTCCTGGCCACCCACAGGTGAGCTGCCATATTGCAGGGTGCAACACAGCAGCTGCCAGCTGTGGGTGGCCACCCGCCCACCCAGGACACAGTCCACATGCCCCCTGCCCAGGGAACATTGTGCCCCCCCTTGCCTGTTCGTGGGCATAGGAACAATACATCCCTGGTGGTCCAGTGGACTGCTGTCCATCACCCGATCATGGGCATCAGTAAATAAAAGCCCTGGTGGTCCAGTGGAACCCTCCCAATGCCTGATTGTGGGTGAAATTTCTTTACTGATGCCCACGATCGGGCAATGGGGACCAGTCCACTGGACCACCAGGGACTTTTAATATGGATGCCCATGATCGGGCAATGGACAGTGGTCCACTGGACCACCAGGGATGTTTTGAACATGTGCCTGTGATTAGGCATATGGGAGTGGGGTCCACCGAGGGACTGCAGGGTGTCAGTCCCCAACGGCTGCAGCCTGGCAGGGTGCCAGGTGCAAGTTGCCGGGGATAGGTGCACCACATGTAAATGGGACCATAATGACATGCAAATGGCCCCATTTGCACCTTGCATGCATAATGGCCTCATTTGCATGCCCAGTGCTGTATATCGCTGTTGATGCACCAAGCACAACTGCACTTGCTCTGGGGCATCCCCCTGCTCCCCTTGTGCCACTTGCACTGGCACAGTGCCACTGCATCGTGCACAGTGCATGCACCATCAGTGCCACATTCAATGGTGCTGAGCCATGGTGCAGCACCATTGAATATCGCCTGGTCCATGCCCTGGCGCAGCCCAGTTGCGCTGTGCCCAGGCTTGCACCCTGCCTGGCGCAGTCTGAATATCCCACCCCTTGTCATGTATTATTCCATAATAATATCCCTCTCTCCATCAGTTTTGCTTATTTTCCCTTTACAGATCAATCCTAATGAAAGCCTCATGTCATGCTTTAAATGTTGCCTCTAATATTTTTTGTTGTATGTGTGTATTCATGACAACCGTTTTGTATCTTTTATTTAAAACCAGTTTTATTTTCATTTTTAGGCAGTTCTAAATAGCACAATTGCTCATCTATACTGTGACACAGTGGGCCTGTTCAGTGTTATATAAACAAAATAAATATAGATGAAAAGTATAAAAATACCTAATAAGCTGTGCTCGGTGTAAACTTCATTAATGTACAGACCTAGAATTGTATGTTCTATGGTCTAAAAGCTACTACAGAATAGAAGCACAGCACCATACCTTTAAGACCTTGCTTGTTACTGGAGATATTACTTTGTAACTATATTGCAATTAAAATAAAATGCTAACATTGAAGTATTATTATTTTTATAATTTTGATTGTTATTCCTTGCCTCAAAATTCAATCATCCATTTAATTTTCACAGCTTCTCAACAACTAATTGAAGAGCTCGAAGCACTAGAAACAAAGTTTGAGATTGAGAAAACATGTCGACATGAAGCTGAAGTATATGCTACTCAGGTGAGACTGAAAATACATACAGTAACAGTACCGCACAAAGCAATTGTTTCCGTGAGCAATAGCAAATGTTTTTTAGTATAAAGTCAATTAATTTTCTGATTTTCAGGTCTAGTTACCACTGCCCAAAATGTGCAGACTTTGGGTCTGATTCACAAAGGTCGGCACAAGTTGTGCCCATCGCCAGTGTGCCAGGGCCCTGCGCCCAGTTCACTATTGGGTAGGGATCTGGTGGCAAAGTCTCATGGCTTGAGGGCAACTATGGCCCTGCACTGAACATAAACCAAAAATTAAATTTAACAGATCTTTTTTTAGTCCCTTTTTGAAGGAGAACTCCTAAGATGTAGTGTTAAGGAATTCTAGATCAATGAGGCCACCGCTGAAAATAATCTCTTCCCTGGAAGTTTAAGACACATCTGCAGGATGGCCGAAAGGAAACCCTCAGTGGAGCAGAGCTGCCAAGCAGAAGCATTTTAAGATACTAAGAGCATATAAGCAATAAGACCAACTGAGGTTTCTGGACATGCTGAAATATGCACATGCCTTTTGTCTGTTGTGAGGCACAAAATGAAGCTGAGTGCCTTCCAAAACTCAAGAAGTCAATATATTTGTGCGGGACTGGACACCTTGGAGAGCATTATTGGGATTCTGAAATGGTCCTGAAAATAAAAAAATCTAATCATTAGAGGAAGGGACAAACTATTTAGTTATGCTGCAATAACTAGATACCAAGTGACAGTTCTCAATCAAGAGTTCTAGGTTTTTTTAACCTGTAGAAATATGACAGGTAATTTGATACTCAGAAGTTTGAACTAACCAGTCAAAATAAAATATTCAAATTCAATTGTTTTCAATTTTATTTAAGAACAGGATGTTCATGCCAATACAGCAAAGGCTTATTTCTAACGGTGTCCCAAACTTATATAGTTACACTATGAGGAACAGAATAATATGTTCACAGTTGCAATAGAAAAATATGAAGCACACAATAAATACACAGCATAACTTGATAAATATCATTATACTGATCTCTTTTTTGTTGTATTTTCAAGTTTATTGAGAAGTTTACTGGTTGAGCAGCCATGCACAACCAGCCTCTGCTGCCAGAGAGGGGTTCTGATTACATCAGATCTCAAGCTCAAAGCTTGAGAGGACTGATGCAATCAGAAGCCCAAGGTGGCAGCATAGGTTGACTGGGCATGTGGTTGCCCAAACAATATATTTTATAGTGTATACAGTGCTCTCTCCTTTATCCACTTCCCCTTTATCCACCACCCTCACTTAATGCCAGTGTGAACTCCTGTCCTGTTTTCCAGAAATGCTATCTCCCACTTTAAATGCCACCCTCTGTTATCTGCTACCCTCTTTTATCTGCCACAATTTAGTGATGTATGGAAGCTGGCGGATAAGAGAAGGAGCACTGTAGTTTTTTAATTTTATTTTTGTAAATGAAAGTGTCTTCACAGTGCTCCGCAGCAGCGGTTTCGTTTCAGAACTTGAACTGATTGCTGCATGCACAGCAGCACTGTATAAAACATGAGCTGCCCCCAGGATTTTCAAGCAGCTAGAACGTTGTTGTACCACAGAAAGGTACAACCACATTCCATAACCTTTGAACTGCAGTACAAAAACTTGTCAGTTGACATGGAAATCCATGCAGAACAAACCCTCACTATTTACTGTGAAATAGCAACCATTCTACAACGTAGTGCTGCCGTATTACAGATACAGTCTGACAGTCATTTGAGTTATGTTGTACATTGACTTCTCCCCCAGGAGATGTCAACTGTGCAGTGGCTCCTCCTATTAAAAACAGATTTCATCAAACTAATTATTTCTAAAAGATTCCAACAGTGGTTTTGTCTGATTAGTTTCATACTGTATATACCATATCAGTATAGTTATGTTTAGACAAGATCTTTGTGTAGATAAAACTATATCTCCTTGAATCACTATACAAGCATGGTGTATTTAACCATTTGTCCCATTTATCTACATATTTGTCCCTGGCTAACTTGACTTCCACTGTGATTCATTCCATTTCTGCTGTGGATGTGACCCACTCATTCCACTCACTAGTAGGGGGAATGATTTCTGACAGCCAGTGACGTGATGCCCTTTACAGCTGTCATACAAAAAGTATAAAATAATTCTTTTTGTGACTGTCTATGAAGTCCTGGAGGTGCAAATCCAAGCACCAATTTTTCAAATGTAGGATGTTGAAACTGAGGCCACATTTTGTTCAGTTCTATCTTGACATGTTGCCAGAATACTTGGATGAGGGGACAACCCCAAAATATGTGATAATGGGTGCCACACATCTCCAACCTCTCCACCAGAGGTCAAGTTGCCCTGCTTAAAATGTGCAGTTACAGTGGGTGTATGGAAGAAATGGAGTAGGACCTGCCATCAAAATTTTCTCCAGTTTGGTTGAGCTGTGACTTTCCACCCCTTTTCAAGAACATACACCCTGATTTTTAGTGGAATTGGTTGGCCAATTTTGGTGTCCCATCTCTGTTTTATTCTATCTAGATAGTGCCCTCCTGAGTCTTTTAATTTACAAAAAGCTGAGGTATAGAAACTG
The DNA here is from genome assembly GCA_016271365.2 of Neoceratodus forsteri. Classification (NCBI taxonomy): domain Eukaryota; kingdom Metazoa; phylum Chordata; order Ceratodontiformes; family Ceratodontidae; genus Neoceratodus; species Neoceratodus forsteri. The sequence goes on from CM057454.1 coordinate 722,483,481, forward strand.
TTGCTAGCCAATTTGGTGGCCTAATACAGACTGTCTTCCAACTTAGTTAGACCTCTGGTGAGACTTTATATATTCGTCCCCTCTGTGACACAGTGCCTGACCTGCAAAAACCTGACATGGTCTCCATGAGGTAACACCAATTTTTACTGCAATTTGCAAAAGACTGACAAGCACAAGCACCCCCTAAAATAATTGAACAACGGTGGTCAGCCCTGACTGATTCCAACAGTGGAATCTGGGAACTGTGCTTGCTTGTAGCAACTCCAGATTATCTATAATTACTGCAAGTGGGCCCACTGCTTTCAGGGTGTTAATCAGTTTACAGAGCTTGGCCAAGACTTTAAGTGAGGTTTTAGTCCATGGGTTGGTCATTCTACTGAGAAGGGAGGTGGGCCACTGTATGAAGGGTGTTGTATATAGGAGACTAGGTAGTGGTGATTTGTTCTCCAATAAGTGCCATTCAGAGTCTAATCTTTGTTTAGCCACTGTGACTAGTTGCCCTACTTGTGCTGCCAAATAACACAATTCAAGATTTGGAAGATCCATCCTCCTTATTCCCTAGGAAACATTAATGTATTCAGACCACACTGATGCAGTTCCTAACCATAAAATGTTAGTCAGATTTTGAAGCTTAAGCCTAAATGTTTCGGCATCATAACTGGAACGGCATGACATCAAATAAAAGGCATGGGAGGATGTTCAATTTGAGAACCACAAGCCATCCACCCATGGAAAAAGTGAGCACTATCCAACTGTTCAGATCGGATCCATGACTGGTTGTCGATAAATATTTTGTCGAATGACCAGACAGGGAAACCAGCAAGTTGACTGCTTTTCGCAGTCAGCTGCTGGTTCCAAAGAAAATAAAGTGTTTTCTTCAGGGGGCTTTGCCCCTGAACACCCCTCCACTAAGGATTACCAACTCCAAGTTGGAGCTGATTTGGGGGGGGAAGAGACCCCTGACAGACAGTGCTGGGTTCCAGCATGGACACTACAGCAACATGGCGCTGTAGTCGCTGTAATGCCGTTCACTGCACTGGTGTCTCTGTCAGGGGGTATACACTTCAGATCTTCTGCTATCTCCTGTAGTAAGCAGATATGGTTCAGGTGGAGATGTTTGGATAGTTGGGATGTGTCCTGCTCCCCTAAATACCTAATTATATTTTGAATAGCACATTTAAAGGGTAATGACTCTGTTAATGCTGGGGTTTTCTGTATCTGATACTAAAAGTGTTTCTGATTTATTATACCAGGTAATTCATTTTAAACCCTGAAATACAATAATTCCAAAGGTATCTAATCCTGTACAAAGGGCTGGAATCAAGAAGGCCAGTTCTCGCAAGACAAAAATGGAGTTGTCTGCATAAAGAGATAGTTTTTGCTCTGAGTTGCCCACCCTTATCCCTCCTTTTTCTTGATTTTGTCTTACTGCTATTGCTAGCAGTTCTGTGCAGAGCACAAAAATGTAGCAGTGAAATGGGGGCATCCCTGTCTTGTGCCCCTTTACAGAAGGAAGCAGGAGGACATTATACCACAGAACTTTACTGTAGCCTCAGGGTTTCTATATAAGGAGTCTATGCACCCCCTAAATTTGGAGCCAAGACCTATTCCCTCCAGTGTTTGTTGCAGAAAAACCCAGTCCAACTGGTCAAGAGCCTTTTCCACATACATGGCTATGGCAATTTGTAACTGCAGATTCCTCTACTGAGAGGTGAGGATATTAACTCTTATGTTGCCGCTGATGGGTATATTTCTAAAAAAATATACATTCTAAATCTTCTGGCAGTCTAAGGGTTAAGGAGGTGCCAGATATTGTCATGAAGGTTCCACCTCCTAATAAGTCCCATTTGACCTAGGTTAACTAGGCCACCCACCTTGAGCTTCACCCAACATGCTAGGATAGATGTACTGTAATATTTTAAGGTCCACTAGTAGCTGTGAAATTGTGTGGTAGGATTCACACTTGGAGGGATCCTTTTGCAGCTTTAACAGGATCAAAATTTGAGCTCTTTGCCAAGTTGTTGGAGTACCCTCTCCCTCCTTTACCCCCCTGTATAGTTGGAGTAGCTCCAGAGAAATCTCCTCTTTCATTTTTCTTTGTAAAATTCAGCAGTGAAGCCATCTAACCCCAGAGATTTGCCATTTTTCATGTCTTTCCTTACTTCCTCCAACTCACTATTAGTAATTGGGGCATCTGGGTCTTCCATATCCCCCTGCATTAGAGAAAGGATGTGTAGTTTTCTGAGGTATTCCTGTATTTTCTCCTCATGCATTAGGGAGCACTCCTTGGTATATAGTGTATATAGTGTTTGATAATATTCAGTAAATTTAGCTGCCATCCCCCTCCCCAGCTGAGAAACCTTCTGACCACTCCCTCCCTGTCTTGATTTGAGTCTTGAGGGTAGCTCTGCTGACTGCTGATTTCTGAATTTGCCAGGCTAAGAATCGGGCAGCCCTGTACCCAGCTTTGTAAAATTTCTGCTTCTCATATCTCAGTTGTCCTTTAATTTTATTTTCTATGAAGGTTTGACATTTTAATTTATACTCATTAATTCTGGGAATCAGAGTGTCATCCTGAGTCTCCATATCAAACTACTTGTGTTCTAAAACCAAGAATATGGCAGCATTTTTTTTATGTGGGATGCAACTTTAATGACCTCCCCATCAGAACTACTTTTAAGCCATTCCATCTGGCTCCCAGAGAGGAGTCACCCACCTTGTTATGTGTGCAGCATGCCTGTATTGAATTCTGCACACATTCTGGATGGTTTAGTAAAGAATTATTAGCCTCTGTACCGAATTCTAATCAGGTGGGATGATGTATAGACCCCAGTTTTGGGTGCTTAAAATGTTGATGAGTTGGGGCGTGGCCTGACCGGGGAGACAGATGACTGTGTAGTTAAGCAGCTCTGGGACCATCCAGCTAATATCATGGACATCCGTGAGATATACCCCCTTGCCGACCCACAGCAAGATACATCTAAGAACAGACATATGGCTTCTGCAAAAAAATCTGCAAAAAACAAACCCCTCTACATTTCCCAGTGGCAAAATCGTCAGAGCCCTCAGGCCCGAAACAGAGTCCCGGCTCCAATATGGCGACTACCTCTGAAGCGAGCCCTCTTACCCAGTGATCTGAAGCATCAAGGGAAGTGACTGAACAGTGGTCCTCTGGCTCTATTGAAGCTGTCCTGCATACCCTCAAGTTTGACCTAACAAGTCAGATGCGGGCGGGATTTGAAAAATATAGGCTCATAGTTAACACACTTACAACAAACTGTAAATGGCTTGAGCGACACAGTAGATACCCATGTGACCCACCTGGATGAGCTAGAGCAATGGGTCAGTGATCATGAGGATGCCCAGTAAAGAATAGAAGTGAACTTATAACAGGCATTACGGGAGGTAGGAATGTTAAAATCTGCCTTGGACGAGCATAAGAACAGGGAAAGACATTGCAATATCCAGATTGTGGGGATTCTGGAGGGGTCCGAGGGGAAGGACTGTGTGGTCTTCATTCAAACATGGCTCAAAAACAAGCTGAACTTACCGGGGGACCTTATGCCTGAGATCCAGTGCACCCACAGATCCCCAGGCCGCAGGCCAGGTCCAGATGAGCGCCCTAGGCACATCATTGTAAAATTTCTACAGTATGTTTCCCAGACAGGCAGCAGGTGTTGGATGCAGTAAGGGAAGCAGGTCAGATGCAGGAACAGTGCCAGGCAGTGAGCATTTTCCTGGATTTCTCTAGGTGACTTCAAGGGGAATGGCAGGCTTTCATGCCAGTCCGGTGTAAACTCCATGAGATCAACTGCCAGTTCTTACTCCTTTATCCTGCACGTCTGGTCAATCATCCTTGCAACAAGGAGAGCAGATCCTTTACAGATCCTGAAGTGGCCCTGCGATATGTGGAACAAGAGCCGAAACCTTGCCATGGAGAAGCTGTAGGGGCTCGAGGAGCCTAAAGATGAGGAACAGAGTACTGTGAGCAGATCTGTTCTGGGACTTGAATTCTTGAGTACATATTATTTATTGTCGTTGTTGCCTTTAACAGTGTTTAACCAGTTGGGTTTAATTTGTTCCTCCTTTAATACGCTTCTGTGATTTCAAGAGGGGCGGATGTTAGAAGTTTTACTACTGCCTTGTGTTTGGGCCTCTTTCTCATGCTCTCTCTCTCTCTCCTAATTGACCACCTTCCCTGGACTCCATTCTCAGTACCCTGCTGATGGCTCATGCGGTTCCCGGGGTAGGCTTTGAGTTTCATCAGGCCTGAGAGTTTGTAGGGGGTTTTGAGGAGCCTTAAATGGGAGGGTGCAATGAGGCTTCCTCTGGGAAAAGGGACTCATATTGGGGTCCATAATGGGGGTTCTACCCAGCCTATCAGGGCTGGGCTCCGAGTCCTCAGTCCTGTTTACCTGAGGGTCTCCTGCTTGCCCTCCAGGGCCAAGGCCCTGACCCTTCTTTCCCTGGGCCCATGAGAGAAACAGTTGAAGAGATGAGGGACTCTGCGAAGTGCAATGACAGGCCTGTTTGCTATTATTACAGGGCATGTCTCCCCACTGGGGGAAGCTATGTGCACAAAGCTCAAAACTGAAGTGCGCAATGATCCCGGCCTTGTCTTACTTTTAATTTACTAACCGCAGCTCCAACTTGCACTGTGATATTTAGATGGGAGCAGCAGCCTGTTTGCTGCTAAGAGAAAATATTAAGTGCTCTACTGTTGGACGTGCAGTAGGGTTGAGGGGCTGAAAGCACTGATTGTGTAATGACTCCCCCTGCATAAATGGCAGAACATTGGGCATAGTTCCAGTTTGCACCAAAATCACCAGTTGGTTGCAGTGGCATGTTCGCTGCACTGGGAATTTAGTAAGCGCCTCAGTGTTGGTTGTTTTTTCCTTTTCAAGTGTTCAGAGACTAATAGTGACCACTGGGATTTAATATAATGTGGTACAAGCAATGGGCATTTGCATAGTTCAGAGTCAGGGGGCGGGGAACAAAACTGCTTCCATTTTCTTATTCAGTTTCATTCCTCTTGCTTATTGGGTGCCAGCGGACTCTCCTGAGACAGGACCCTTGGAATCATAAGGAAGGTAGAGCAACTATGGTTAATTTGTACAAGCATATGAGGTGGGCCGAGGGATGGATAGGCCCCCAATCCTGGGGGTGCACCTCTTGACTCTACCTCCAGGGGTCTCCTAACCTAGCTCGTTTCGTCCTTTCAGTGTCTGGCCCACAACATACAAGGAGCATTGCCCCATCCTCAGGAAGGAGGGTCTCATCCAGCCTCCCGGCCCTGACAATTGGATCAGGGTATTTTATATTTAATTTTGTTATACAAAGTATAGTTTGGCTGGGTGGTCCCACCCCAGTGCATCCACGAAAAGTAGCGGGTTTAGTGACTGGTGGGTGTAAGTAGTTGGCTCACTACAACACAAGGGGGTGCATTTCTGGGGGATTTAAGAGGGGTTGGTTCAATTGATTAAAATATTGGGGCTGTTGGGGTAGGAAGGGGGAAAGGTGGGGGACTTTGTTTCTTCAAAAAAAAAGTTTGGTGCATGGGCTTCTGGGAGTAGGGATACTTAAAACTGTACCATAATTACTAGGTGGATTAAATGTCTACTTTAAAATGTATGTCATGGAATGTACATGAAATCAAGATGGTAGTCAAGAGGAGGAGGATCTGGCACCAAGGGGATATCTTGTTTCTCCAAGAAATTCATTTAAACAAAGAGGAGACCCAGAAAATGGAAAGGGCAAGGGGGGCACATTGTTGGCTGCACCCTTTACCTCCAAAGCCCCTGGAGTAGCAATATGGTTTCGACCTCATATTAGGGTGGAGATACATGAGAGGAAGTCAAACCCCCAAGGTCACTATCTGCTGGTAGATGTAACTGTTGAAGGCTCAAGATATACCATGGTGACAGTTTACGGGCCTAATATAGATGACCCTGTTTTTTTCAACCACTTAGCTATTGCTCTGGCCCTGTACCCAGATAATCTAATCATAGGGGTGATTTTTATACATATTGGGATCAATCCCTAGATACCTCACATACCCAGTATAAACATCCCCCTAAAAATTCTGTGAGCCTGAGAAATATGGCGAGGGATGGGGCTTTGACAGAAGTTTGGAGACACTTTAATCCCTCAAAAAAGGAATATTCGTATTACTCCACTGCACATAAACATTTTACGTGGTTAGACTACTTTCTGGTCTCCCAATTATTTTGAGGGGGCACAGCTTCCGCAATATGGCCCAATTTGTGTGTTGGACCATGCTCCACTACAGTTTGGCTTGTTGGTGGCAGGAAGACTGCCCCCAACAAGACAATGGAGATTAGATCCAACACTACTAGCTATAGCACCATACAGAGACCACATATGTGTGGTGATAGCAGACTACCTGCTCCATAATAAAACTAGTGACACCTCCACTGCAACAACTTGGGAAGCTCTCATGGTGGTGGTTAGGGGGAAAACAATTTTGTTTGCTGCGAAACTCAGCAAAGAAGCTCTTAACCAGGAGAAGGAGTTAGAGGAGCATATTTAGGAGCTAGAGCATGAAATAATGCAATCCAATGCTCTACACAGAGTGGGGGATCTCAACACTCTCAAGGGTCAATTGGCCCAAATAAGCCAGTAAAAGGATAGAAAGGGATATTTTGAAGGCAGGGGCCAGATCCTACTTTGAAGGAGACACAGCGGGTAAATGTTTGGCATGGAAGATACAATCCAAGCAGGGGGACAGAGCAATCTTGGCCGTGGAGTCAATTGAGGGCATGCCTACCTCAGACCCATACCAGATAAATGAGGAATTCCAGCTTTTTTATGAGTCCTTGTATACATCTGAGGCATACCTCTCAACCTTTTGTCCCCCAAATGTGGAACATTGCCTCTCAAAATGTGGAACAAATGAGCAAAATGTGGAACACTTAATCAAATCTTTACCTAGGAGGCTCATAACACTGTTAAAATGTTGGCATTTATGTTAAGAAAGTCTGTTATTAATTGAATAATATATTATTTGCATCATTTACTATAGATTTTTGCTTTAAAATGTTAATACTGAATGAGGAACAAGTCCTCACAATGTGGAACAAGGAGCTTTTGTGAAGTAAAATGAGGAACGTTCCTCGTAATGTGGTACAGTTGAGAGGTATGATCTGAGGCCCCAGGGAATGCAGACCCTACCTCATTCATAAACAAAATCCAGCTCCCTTCAGTTAATGTAGAAGAGAGGGAACACATAAACTGGCCACTTTCTAAAAGGGAGATAAAAGATGCCATTTGGGTCTCGAACTTGGGGAAGGCCCCAGGACCCAATGGGATTCCCATGGAATTCTACAAACTTTTTTGGGTGGAACTTGGCCCTTTGCTTACTGAGATGATTCAAGAGGCTTTGAGTTCTGGTGTGCTGCCCCCCTTCCTTCAGCTGACCACAATCATTGTACTGCCTGAACCTGGTAAAGATCCTACAAAGTGTGGGTCATATAGACCCATCTCTACTAAACACTTATTACAAAATTGTGGCAAAAATTATTGCTAAGCGGTTAGAGGGGGGTCTGGAATCTCTGATCCACAATGCTGCTTCATGGGAGGGAGGCAGGCCAAGCACAACCTACCGAGAACCCTTAACATACTTTACAAGTGGTCGGGCATGGGAGAGGATGTTAAAAGGGGCCTCCTGGCATTAGATGCTGAGAAGGCCTTTGACAGTCAAGTAGAGCTTCATCTTCGCCACTCTGAACAAATTCCAATTAGGCCCTTCCATCACAGCATGGATTAAATCTCTTTATTCCTCCCCAAAAGCTCAAATTTATACCAATGATACTATGTCCTCACCTTCCCCCTTACAAGAGGCACCGGACAGGGTTGCCCTTTGTTCCCCCCTCCTATATGTTTTAACCATGGAGGTCCTGGCATCTGCTATCAGGCAACATCCTAATATTCAGGGATTTGAGGTTGGAGGCAGAGACCTGAAAATCTCCCTTTTTGAGGATGACGTGCTGTTATTTCTCAGGGACCCCAAGGAATCTGTCCTGGCCCTTACTAAATTATTTGCTGAATAAGACCCACTATCAGAACATAAAATGAATTGGTCCAAATGCAAATGGCTACAGTTAGGGGACAATAAAACCAGTATTCAGATACAGGACTTTCAAATAAATCCAGCTCCCTTTGTAAAATATCTTGGGGTTTCATCCCCAGGAAACTCACCTCTCTTTTCCACCTGAACTACATTCCTTTAATGAAGAAAATAAAGGACCAGTGTGACAGATGGAAGAGCTTTCCTCTGACTCTTATAGGTAGGGTTAACCTTGCAAAAATGTTTATCCTACCCCAATGCCTTTACCTTTTCCAGTCCCTTCCGGTATGGATCCCTCAATATTATTTCAAGTCCCTAAAGGGGGCAGTGGGTTCTCTCCTCTGGGGTGCCAAGATACCCCAAATCTGGCAGGAGTTCCTGTGGAGGTCTGTGCAGGAGGCGGGCTGGGTCTTCCAAACCTGGCACTCTATTATCTGGCAGCCCAAATTTCAGCCATCCAGGATATCTATGAGGCGGATGCTGGTGAGATAACCTACGTGAGGGTGGAGGGTGAGGATAACCCCCTAAAATTGACTCCCTCCAGCTTTGCGTCCCTGTTAAGTGGCTCCCCAAGGTCAAAAATCAAGAATCCTTTTACTAGAACATCAGTTAGGTCCTGGCTTAAGGCCCATGAGTTCCTGAGCCATCCACTTATTCTCTCCCCAGACTCATCTATTGGGGGATGTTTGTGGGATGAGTTGAAGACCCCCACTCCGGTGAGGCAGGCTCTAGCACAGTGGGCAGGGAAAGGTATTACGTGCTTGGCACAGCTCTATGAGGATGGTATCCTGCTTCCATACTAAGAGCTGGTGCAGGGATATGGATTGCTCCCACTCAGTTTTTTTTACATACATTCAAGTTTGATCCCAGCTGCAGGGGAGGAACTCAGCCAGAATCCTTCGCAGATCACCACTCAAAGAACTCCGTAGGCAGGCAAACACCCTCACCAAGATACGAACAATGGCAGCTTGTTACAAAGTTCTCCTAAATGCACTCCCTGACCTGGGCTCAAACTTGAAACAAAGATGGGATAGGGATCTGTGGGAGGAGGCCCTGACATTGGGAGACTGGCAGTCAGCCCTAAAGAGGGGCATGACATGCTCTGTTAATAACAGACTTAGGGCTATCTACTATAATATACACTGTATAGGGTATACTTTACTCCAATGCCAGCCCATAAAATTGATCCTGATTGTTCGGGCATATGTCCAAAATATGGTGCGGATGTGGGGAGTTTCATCCACTTGCTGTGGGAGTGCCCTAACATACAGATCTACTGGGGGAGTCACCTCCATCATGCAGAGGATCCTACAAGATTCACAGCAGGTGGGCATCCGTGAGGTTATTTTAATTCTCCTGGGTTTGTCAGGGGCGGGTAGGAGCCTTGACCAGCCATTATGGGCCCTGGGTATGGTTGCGGGGCTACAGATACTTGCTTACCACTGGGATAAAGATTCTGCTCCTACAGTGACAGAATGGGCACAACAACTATTACACTGTATGAAAATTGAGCACACTCAGTTCAAGGCCCTGGGTAGGGAGGACACATTTAGTAAAATCTGGAAGCCCATTGAAGTAGCAATATCTCAGGACTGGTTTCCTGCACTCTAAAGCAGATTTTCTAATTTTCTCTTTTTCTGACACCAACACTGATTCAGTTCCAAGAATCAATAATACACAGACTTCCTTGATTCCACCTGCACATTCCTTTTAGTTTTAAATGTGTCTGCATCATTCAAAGGGGTGGAACCATTGCTTGTATTGAATTTTCCTTCCTCAGATGACCACTTCCTATGGATACTGCAGGACAAAAGAACAATGCTATGACTCTATGTGCCCATCCGAGACTTTGAAAGACACTGAGAGACTGTGCTTTTACCAACACTTTAAGTCTCTGTTCTGTGTGCCTTGGACTCTTAATTGGGTGCACTGTCTGGGGGGCGGGGGGGGGCTGGATTTGTCAATGTACTATGTTCACACAAGCTCTGTCCATCTGAGATATGATATATGTCTGTCTCCCTGGTCTCCCCAGGGTAGCCCTGAGTGCCAACTTGCAATAAATAAAGTTTGAAAAAAAAATGTTGATGAGTCTACTGTGTTGCCACAATGCAAACAGTTACCTCACTGTAAGTTGCACTTTGGCAAATTTGGTAGCCAAGTCACTTGTTGTGATGGCACTTATAAATAACTGTGTACAAGTGAAACTCTAAGATTGTGTCCTCTTCTATATGTTTATTTATTTAGTTTTTGTTTACCAGATAAGGTGTCATAGCCACAAAATATAGTTATTTTCAGACACGACCCCGGAGGTTACAATACAAAATTGGCAGTTAAAATAAATAACAGGTATAGTTTGGAGGTAATCAACCATACAAGGAAAAATCTACACGATGTTTTGTGATGTAAACAATATTGTTAATATGATAGAGACAATGGCAGAACAATACACAATAGTACAAAACATAATAAGCATATAATCATAGTGCAGTACAGTTTTAACACATAATCCATGGTAAGTGCTACATATAACAATAACAAGAGGTCAGAGAAAAATTGACATTTTGAGAGCTGAGGAAAGGGACATCAAGCACCCTGTGGGGGTTTAACACTTGAACATAGGACATGTTTGACAAGGAGAGAGTGATGCATCTTTTTAAAAGCAGTATGACTAGGTGCAGAGCGAACATCAAGAGGTAGGGAATTTCAATATTTTGGGACCAGGCAGGAGAAAGCTGAGGTTCCTTTTAGGGTTCTGCACCTAGGGGTGTATCATAGAGAGAGTTCAGTAGAGCAGAAGCCATAGGTTCTATCTGTTGAATCTGAGGCTGAAACAAATTCCCTGCAAATGTTGACTCACTCCTGAGAACTTGCCTATGCTTCTTTATTATGGCTGAAGCTTGATGCACTTGCTGGCAGAACATGGTTACAAAAGTAACTGGGCATTCTTCAGATGTCCTGTTTCTGTGTCATAAAAGGATGGTTCTAGTCAAAAAGCACTAAAAAACAACAGTGCAAGAAATAACTGCATGGTAATAACAGCGGGAGCATTAACAATGTCCTGGAAAAAATGCTAGGACTAGAATAGTTAAAATGTCACCTTGCAGAGTGTAAAATGTCACTGCAGAGTATGACATTTAACAAAGGAGTGTGAAATATTCTTGGTGGAGTGTGAAATTTCACTGCAAATTTTGCACTTCACAGCAAAATTACTGGTACAATCAGCACATAGTGTCCTCTGCTGTTATGTGTGGGGCTTTGCCCGCCCCCAGAACTTAATTATTCTAACTCTAAGTCACACCTAACACAGAAGAGGTGCACTATTCCAGACCCCCACAATATTGTGCACCGCACTATTAATGCTTTCAAGGTTATTGATGCACAATCTTGACTGGCTATGTATAATTACTTGTCTGTTTATGTTTTTGGCTCTCTGTAGTCCATTCTTTTTGCCATAATCCCTGCTTGATTTTTGAACTCATTCTCAGTACTGCATATTCAATGTGCCCTTAGCATCTGACCTACCAGCATGTTATCCACTAGTGACCTTTGGTGGTCACTCGAGTTGTGCAGCAAGCTATTCCTTTCCAGAGTTTTTCTGAATAAGGTACAGTAGTATGCAGGATATTATCATTCTTCTAATTCTCAGATCTAAGAAATCCATAGATGTCATACTATGGATGCAAGAGAACCACAAATTAGGGCGAGATGCATTTACGAAAACAACAAAAGAGTCCAGCTGTGATACTTACTGTCCCATTCCACAATAAAAGCACATCATCTATAAAAATGACACCAGAATATGATGTGCTTTTTGAACAGTTCCTGCTGATAGATATATTTCTCTTCTGAGCTCCCAACATACATATTAGCCAGGCAAGGGCGAATGTAGCCCCCATCACTGTGCCTTTGCTTTGGATATAGAATTCATTCTGGTACATACAATAATTTGATTTCAGACCATATTTGCAATACACACAAAAAGAACTGTACAGGGTACCAACAGCTGTTCTGTTATTCAAATAATAGGCAATAGCCTCCAAATCCCCAAAGTAAGGAATATTACAATATAAATGTTCTCTGTCCATCAAGACCAGATTAGTATTTTTAGATATAGCCACATTTTCCAATGTACATATTTTATCACCTGTGACAGTGAGGTAGGAGGACAAAATATCTATGATTGGTATCCAAAAGCAGTCCACATACTGTGAGAAGGGTTCCATTGTCATGCCAGTGCTCAAAACAGAGGGTCACCTCAGTGGTGTGACAGGATCTTTATGTAATTTCAACAACAGATACTGTATATCACTGGGCATATCGGGTGCTCTGTTTTCAAATATTTACATTCCTGGTTGTTCAAATGTCTTTCTGAAACCCCCTTTGCTATGCAGTTTAATGCCAGATTTTGTATGGATTCAGTGGGGTCATGGTGAATTTCTTTTTATAGTAACTGATATTCTGCAACTGCTTTTTCATTTCCATCTCATATTTCTCTCACCCCCATATCTGCCAGCTTTACAACTGGGTTGGAATAGTTTCGTAGCTGCTTAAGTGCAGCATGGTCAGATTCTGAAAAACTCTGTGTAGGTGTGTAGCTGTATATATATTTTTTCTAATCTTTTCAATGTCTTTATCCATCAATGCTGTGAACATGTTTACCGCATAGTGCTGACCAGTAGGCAGGCAGAAGGTAGATTTCTTTCTCAAACTTTGTATCAGTTCTGGGAGAGGTTGTTAAACTACTGTTCTCCACACTGTCATTATTAATCATTCTGGTGTTGCTCACCTAGTACAGTGAGGCTGTAAATTGTTAAGATTGTTGTGTAGGATGTGCTTGGTGTGGCTTAGAGAAATAATTAGATGCAGTACTCTATAGAACTTAAAAAGATCAGCCTGGAGTTGAAAAGGGTTTAAATGGGAAGTAGGGATAAATGAATGGCCTTCTTCTGACACCCTTGATTGTTTTTGTGTAATACTCTGGTCAGTAGGGTTTTTGATTGCCACTTGTTCGGATCTCTGGGCCATCTTGGTGGTCCCGATGGCTGCCAATACATTCTTCCTCTGCTTCCTCCTTGCCTTCTTCCCATGCCCCTGTCTTATATTCTTCCTCTTCTCTTACTTATGTGTAATGTGGCTGTTGTTTTGGTTGATTCACTGAAATAACAGCACGTTCTGTGCATGCACCCCCTGGTCACACTCACACTCACACTGTCCGATGGCTGCTAGTCATTTATTTGCTGCTATGTTACACCTATGGGTGTCTGCATGCTTTGATTTACAGAATACATATCCAGTTCTGCCATCACTGCGCTTTTACACAAGTGATGTTTTATTTGAGCACTTGTGCACCTTTAAATGAAGAGGCTGTCACCAGAGACAGGCTTTTGATTTTTTTATGAGCAATGTGCACAGGGTCAGTGTAGTGTTGATATGGAAACATAGTTTCTATTCTTCAAAGAGGGTGGGTGACCTGGGGTTCGAGGAAGGACTCACTATATGGACTGAGAACTGGTTATTGGAGGGAAGGAAACTGTTGGTGGCCTTTAATGGCAAATTCTCTGAAGTAAAGAATGTTTCTAGTTGGGTTTCTCAGGAGTCAGTTTTAGGACCACTTGTTGTTAATATGCCTATTAGTGATATTGGGATTGGGATTGGGATATAGAGGAAAAAGTATATACAGTGGACAATTTGTTTGTGTGTTGATGTATTAATAACACTGGCAATGGGGTCTGGTATAATGCAATTAAAATTCAACACCAAAAAGCGCAAAGTTATGCATACTGGGAATGGCAGGAATCCACAGCTGCAGTATAGGATAAATGGTGTAAGAGTAGAACATAGAAGGGAGGAAAGGGAATTGGGGTAAATCAATGTAGTAAAGCATACAGGAAAGCAAACAGAATGTTTGCTATATCAATAGGGATTTCACCAGTTGTCGAGGTGAAATTCTGCGACTGTACATGTCACGGGTTAGGTCAAATTTGGACTATATTGTGCAGTTTTGGAACTCATATTCTATAAAGGACAAGGATAGATTAGAGATAGTACAGAGAAGTGTGACAAAAATGTTTAGGGAATGCAGGAAGGGACCTACAGTATGAAGAGAGATTCTATGATCTCAATATGTACACCTTAGATATGATCTCAATATGTACCCCCTAGATGTCAGGAGAGAGAGGTGTGATATGATAGTGCTGCTTACTAAATGGGTAAAAGAAATACTGTGCAGTGATTGGTGGAATCCAGTCACATGACTGTGCTGTTATCCCAACACAACAGTACAGGTCAGAAATTGTTAACTTACTGAACCTCATTACTTGGTCCTAAAATATAAAAATCAGGGAAGATATTTTATAATCACAATAAAGCATTCCAGGGTGTGCATAACTGAAGGATGACAGCACTTCTCAGGTGCGTAAAGCCCTCAACTTCACCTCTGGCTTCACTTCCCAAGGTGTGTCATTATCCCACATTAGATAATGGTCAAAGCAAAACTAGCATCCTGATTGGCTGAAAGAGCCTGGCACCCGGGCTGTTATTTCTCAACAATGCCCGGTGAGAAAAAAGTGCCTGCTCGATCATTCGGCACCCCAAACTTGCCAGCCACCATTTTATTCTCCAGTTACTGAGATGGTAGTCCCAACCTGAAACCCACCACTCTGCTAAGCTAAAATGATACCGACAGCCTGATACAGCCTTCCGAACTGACTCTGTTCCTCCTCACCACCGGAAAAAAAAAATAAAACATCCATTTTTAAATGCTTACATTGCCAGCTTGCTTGACCTCCCGTAAGGTACACTTCCCAGTCTTCCGTGTTCCGTTTCTCTTCACTGTCGCGCTCCCTGTGAAGCCTCTGCTCACTTTTAAACCCGCTACATACTCGTGCCACACGTCTAAGCCATATCACATTAAAACAGAGGTACCTGTCACAAAAAATCAACAGTCTACATTTCTCCCATTCTCAGACAGCATTTTTCAATTTGGGTGTGTGTGTGAGAGAGAGAGAGAGAGAGAGAGAGAGAGAGAGACAAAGCAGGAGGGCAAGCTAATTAGAAACAGCATAAAGAATATACACAGGAGCGACCTCCTATGGTGAATACAGCACTTCACACTAGAGGAACTACTTTACAACAAACATTACTTCGACTTAGTTTTTGCTTATTTTTTTATATGTAAATTTTTTTGTTATATATTCTTCCCAAAAATGGCATCTCTAACCCATTATCTAAGTGTAATAATATCTTCCAGGGTAGGTGTTATGGAATATAACGGATATTCCAGGGGCTATAAGGTCCTCGACCTGCAGTATCGGGTCTCATTATGCCTCTGGGTGGTCCGTTATATCCCAATAACGCCCACCCTGTCGGGTATTATTACTTACATAACACACGCCCTTTCATGCCTTATTGCTTAAATCCCTTAAATAAAAATATCAAGGGGTACAAAGGGGTAGATTATACTGACCTATTCAAATTTCAGAACACTTGATCCACCAGGGAACACAGTCTCAGGCTTACAGGAGGGAATTGTAAAAGGACATCAGGAAACACTGTTTCACAGAAAGGGTGGTGCACAGATAAAACAGTTTGCTTACTACTGTGATTAATTCACATGTGATAATTTCAGCTCCCTTCTGTCTCTAAGTGTTTAGCCTCAACCGCTTCCTGGTTACCGACCTCATCTCTACCACAGTTTCCCACACCTCCTCAGGTGAAGTCTATATCATGGGTGATTTTAAACTAAACCGGTTATCCCTTTCCATACCCAAAGTAAAAAAACAACATTGCTGCGCATGATTTAACCCAACTGACCTTTGAACCTACTAGGACAAACCCGAAAACAAGCAACCATTCCTTAATTGACTGGGCTCTCACTTCCCACCCACACAGAGTCATCAGATCTGGAGTTATCAGATGCTCTGAGTGACCATCGCATGAACTTCCTAGTACGCAGAATCCGCTGTACTAAAGTCCCCCACAAAACCTTAGCGACTCGTTCATAGAAATCCATGCACCTTGGGCTGCTCCTACTTGACCTATCATGCACAAACTGGTCCCCTATAACCTCAGTGAACATGATCGATGTAGCCACAGCATATTTCAAAGGTAAATTTCTCAAAGTTTAGGACCGGCATGCCCCTCTGTGCAAAGTTAGAGTCTGCAGGAACCACCTTCCTAGGGTCATAGCGAAACTCGTATCATGCTAAAGAGCAAGGGACCAAGCCTGGAAGCAAAACAAAATCTGCAAGCTCCACAAAGACTACGACAACTATCGTCAGCTTTGCAACAAATGCACCAAAGTCACTTGTTTGGCTAAAGCCGACTACTTTACTTCAAACTTTCAATCGAATGTAAACAAGACCTCAAAATTTTGGAAAGTCATTCACTCTCTCTTCTCCCCCCCCCTTCCTCCTACTCCCCTTCTCACTATAAACAACACTATTACCTCTGAGCACTTGAGTGTCACCTCTGAATTTAATTATTTTTTCACCTCCTGTGCCTCTGCCCTTCTATTCTCCTTACCGTCTTTTCATTCTGATCTTCCCCCTAACTCACCACACACCTGTCTCCAGACTGTTCCTTTCTGATTCAGTAACACAACCCTCTCTGACACCCTGGATGCCCTGCTCACCCTAAATCATTCTAAAGGCAGTTCACCTGATGGGCTGAACCCCAAGCAGCTTTACCTTTCTGCTATGGCTATCTCTGCCCCACTGACAGAGTTACTCAACCTCTCATTAACACTGGAAGCTACTCCCTCTGTCTGCAAACATGCCATTGTTCTTTCCCTTCCAAAGGACAGTGACCCATCCTTCCCTGGGAACTATCATCCAATATCCTTACTTCCCACCCTCACTAAGCTGCAAGAACACCTAGTTCTAACCCAACTCTCTGCATATCTCTCTCACTTTAGCTTTTTCACCCCCCCCCCCAAATCTGGCTTTCATAAAGAACACTCCACCATCGCCTCCTTGATTAGGCCCACTGACTCCATCCTCACTTGGATGGACAGTGGTCAAATCACGTCCGCTATCTTTGTCGACCTAGCCAAAGCTTTCGACACTGTCTCCCACTCTATCCTGTTACACTCTCTCTCTCTCTGTTGCAGGCTTGTCAGCTGCTGGCACAAACTGATTCTGTGCCTAACTGGTAGGATGGACCCAGTCAGTTAGAATAGCAGATTCCATATCCTCACCCCTCCCTATCGACACAGGGGTCCTGCAGGGATCAGTGTTGGGCCCCATACTCTTCTCCATCTTTCTCAATGACTTGCTGTATGTCTGCACATCTACCTCTATTCATATGTATGCAGATGACACAGTCCTTTACACCTCTGGCCACTCCCCAACCAATGTTGCTACCAGATTTCTGAATGATTTCAACAACGTTCAGCACTGGTTTTGCTCACATCAGCTTTTCCTAAATGCCAAGAACACTGTTTCCATGACATTCAGCACTTTACAAAGACTCTCAAGGCTCCCCTCCCTGCCCACTTTCCACATCTTCAATGGGACGGTCCTCAAGGACACCTCCTCATTCAGATATCTGGGGGTTTGGCTTGACCAACACCTCACCTTTTCTGGTCACATGGACGCCATCCTAAAAAAGCTGCGCCCCAAGTTAGGCACACTATTTAGGAACCAGAACTGCCTCTCTCTCCCGGCTAGGAGTGAACTTGTCCAGAAGATGATCCTCCCTATCTTTGACTACTGCGACGTAGTCTGCAGTGCCACATCTAAGACCTCCCTAGCCATATTGGACACCCTCTTTAACTCCTACTGCCACTTTGCACTCGACACTCATACCCTCACTCATCACTGTCAACTTTACCACACTTTGGCTTTACCATCTCTTGATAACAGACGTCTCCTCCACTGTGCTAAATTCATCTCCAAATTCTGGTTTGGCTCCCTCCCTAATTAGCTTAACTCTTCCCTATCAATCACCCCACCATTTGCCCATTCACTTAGGTCCTCAGTTTCACGTACTTTAGGTGTCCCATGCTGTATGACTACTGTCGGCCAGGCAGCCTTCTCGTATCACTTCTCTAAACTGTGGAATTCCCATCCCCCTCAGATTCACCTTTCTTCTTCCCCTTCCTCTATCTCCTCAGACTTACACAATTACCTATCTGTGAACTACAACTGCAATTGAGCAGACCATGTTGCATCTAAATGGGCTATAATAGTTATCCTAGTACCGCACTTGCGGACCTTCTGTTCACTATGATGTAATGGAATATACTGTATAACCCCTTATTTTAGCTGTAAATAAATATTTGCTTTATCCGTGGGACACTGATAGTGCGCGGATATATGTTTACAGCGAGAATTTGTTGACTGCAGATAAATTGCGTACATATGTGCAAAACAAACGATGTTTATTACTTTGCCCGGTTACAGTGCGGGTGCTCAGATCGTACATTCATTAGTTGTTATTAATTTTTGTGCTGTGTGATTTTTTAATTTTATGGTGTTGGGGAACTAATATTCATTCACTGGAGTTGGGGAACTAATATTCATTCATGGCGCTTTTACCGTTTAAAACAGAATGCTCTTATTCAATGAGATACTGCATGAACTCGGATGTGCGCATACTGGGGATACTGTGGGGCTTCTGCTTCTGCTCGTATTCATTCATTTGGGTTTTGTGCTTTGTGATCTCTTATGCTTTGTGTTTTGTTCAAGTAAAATTTAACTTTTATTAATTGATTTTTAAAAGAAGGCATCTGAGTGCTGAAGGAGGTGTGCTTGCATGCTTGATACTGTATTACTGTACTTTTTTTGTTTAGTAGTTGAGACACTTAGCATGAGCTTCTGTTATCCCTGCCTGCTGGAACCCCTTGACTATGTCCTCTTCTCTCTCTCCGAGTGTGCTTATGCTGTCTACCAACCACTGAGCATTTTTAATTTTCAGCGATTGCATTCGGAGGTTGACGCTGATGTCACCACAAGCATGACCATTCCGTAGTTGCTCTGACACAGTATTGGCATACCAGGTAGTGAAATGTTGCTTCAGTTGATCTTTAAAAATCTTATTAACAGTTAAATCCAGTGGCTGTAGTAAATCAGTACATGAGGCAGGCACAAAAATGGGAATTATGGTATTATGTTCCAGAGCCTGTAGAACATCTTCAGTCATGTGCCCCCTGAACAGATCCATAACTAGCAAGGATCTTTGTTCATCTGGAAGGTCCATCTGTTTCTTTATTTTCTGTACATAAGGGACCAAAACCTCCAAAATAAACTGCAGCATAGTAGCGTTACAAGCCCAGTGGTTCTTGGATTTTGGATTTTTGACAGCTGACTTCCAGGTTGCAAAAATGACTGATGACCGCTAATATAAGGTAACGCCAATTGCTCTGGGATTCTACACTGCGCGGAAATTTGTTTGCGCAGATATTTTGTGTTATACAGTACATACCAACTGTAATTTCTTGATGCCTGTTACTGCTTGTTAATTGTTCTCTACTTGGTAACATACCCTATGCATAATTGTCACTATATACTGTTTTGTTGTTTGCCTATGGCTTATTTGTATGTTTTCCAGTTTTCATATATTGGCAATGTATACTGTTGTGTTGATTGCATTTTATTGTATGCCTTCCAAATCCCCCAACCCCCAGGACACACCATGAGATGAACAACTTGTTGTTCAGTGTGTGCTTCCTGGTGAAACTCTTAAATAAATAAATAAATTCAGAATCCAGAAATGGTTTCAAGGCACAGTGGTATAGTTTCAAGGGGGATCATTTACAAAGGGAGGGTAAATACTGGAGGGAGGGTATCTGGGGATAGAATAAGTATGACTAACAATGGATAATATGAGGTAGGGCCTCAGGACATACCCATTTATGAATATATAGTATATTGATATCCTTACTTTCTATGTTTCTATAGTAAATATTGAGTGAGAATTATACAATTGTAATAATATTTTATTTTCTCTTGCATTCAGTGAGGTTTTTTTAGCATGTTTTTTCCCTGCGTGCATATTCTCTGAAACTCAAGAAGCATAGTTCATTTTACTGTTAAATAAAGGAAACAGTTTGACTTTTCAGCACTTCAAAATGTGCCCAACTTTCTCATTAATGAACTCCATAGGTCCTCACAGGAATAATCTGTTTCTTTTTTCCACAGTTAAACAAAGAAAATAAAAAACTGAAACGCATTAGTACTGTGTTGTTGCCATTAATAACAGAACTTCCAGAGGATTTTCTCATAATATCCAATGAAGATGAAATGGCTGATGATGACACAGTTGACATAACCGGTCAATATCAACAGCAGATCAAAGGTAACCAATACATTTTCTTTGTTAACCTCTTGGGCCCATAATTTTAACTGACAATTTCTGATAAAGGAAGAAATGATGGGAGTTGGGGTGGGGGGGGGAGAAGTGTTGGGACTTAAACTGAGCAGAAACACCTTTGGGGATGGATCTTAACCATGTTTGGAGAGTAAGACACACACAAATGAGAAGTATACGATGCACAAATGCTCTTACAGCTCCATGATGATGCCAGCCAGCAACTCACGGTCGAGTGAACCCATGTCAGCAGCAACCAACAACTTCAGTACTTCAACAGAAACATGAATTGATGCAGGTGAGGGAAGGGGTGTCACTGGACACCAGGGACTCTTAGCACGGGTGGGCTGAAGGATGGTGTGTCACTGGACACCAGGGGCTTTCTTGGCATTGGATGGGGTGAAGGAGGGGGTACCACTGGACACCAGGGACTCTCTTAGTATGGGATAGGGTGTTGGAGAGTGTGGAACTGGACACCAGAGACTATCTTTGTATGGGATGGGGTGAGAGATGTGGTGCCAATGGACACCAGGGACTCTGTTGGTATGGGAGGAGGTGAGGGAGGGGGTGCTATTGGACACCAGGAACTCTCTGGCATGGGATGGGATGAGGGATAGAGAGGTGCCACTGAACATCAGGGACTATGTTGACAGGGAATGGAGTGAGGGAGGAGGTGCCACTAGATGCAGGGAGTGTTTTTTAAGGGGATGTGATGAGGGAGGGGGTGCCACTGAACAGGGACTCATGGTGCAGGATGGAGTGAAGGAAGGGGGTTGCCACTGGACACCAGGGACTCTCTTTCCTTGGGATGAGGTGAGTAAGGGGGTACCACTAGACACCAGGGAGTGTTTTTTGAAGGGGATGTGGTGAAGAAAGCAGTGCCACTGACCACCAGGGACTCAAGGTGCAGGATACGTAAGGGAAGGGGGTACCACTTGACATTGAAGAGTGCTTGGACAGGAGACAAAAAGGAAGAAGGGGGTGCCACTGTACATCAGCAATTCTCTTGGCATGGAATGGGTTGAAGGATGGGAGTGTCACTAGACACCAAGGACTCTCTTGGCATGGGATGGGTGAGAGAGGGGTACCACAGGACACCAGGGAGTCATTAGGCATTGATTGGGTGAGGGAGGCAGTGACACTGGACACCAGGGAGTACTTAGGACAGAGTATGAGGAAACAGAGGAGGTGCCAAGGTCAGGGAACAGTATGGAATGGATCATCAGATTCTTCCACTCTGACCTGATATTCAGCCTTGGCCAAATTTGGGATCAGACAAGAACAAATCCAAATATTCAGAAATCTGAAAAAAAGGTAAACCTGATTGATACATTTTTTTGGGGGATCCTAGCCAAACACCCCTAATTTAAGGTGACAGCAGCTTAAACTGTCCATGCCTTTAAATAAAACTGCATAAGTCTCACGAAAAAAAGGGTATGGATAAGTATTCCCATTGATTTGGGGGAAACAATTCAATGGACCAGTGATCTATTTCTTCATGGGTTTTTTGGCTCGTATATAGAACATTTTGAGAAAAGGGTCTTAGCCGGTCTACTGGCACATACTTCATTTTTGATTATGAAATGGTTAGAAAGAATGCTGGCTCCTGGTTGGTCAAGAGGTACTTTCAATTGAGCCATTATCTCAGCACAACAACCTGGCTGAAAATAGTTAATAAAATTTATTTAAAAAATACCTCCAATTTACTAAATAGTATCCAATTCATAATCACAATAAGGCACTCCAGGGGGTGCATTATGATGGGCTAATGGCCCTTCTTGGGTGGTAGAAGTACTCAGCTTTGCCTTGTGCTTCAACCCACAGCAGACTGGTCCTTATCCCACCATGATGCATCCTCTGTCATGCCTTATTACTTAATGCTGACACCTGCTTTGTCCTACATCATTTTAGATGACCACTGAGTTGCAACACTTTGCATTCATTTTAACTGTAGCCTAAGATTTCAGTACATTAAACAAATAATATGTTTTTATTTAAGAGCTTCAAGACACAATTTCCAAACTTTTGGATGAGAAAAAAAGTCTGTCCAATCAGGTGGAAGAACTCCAAACCAGGACAAGAGATCTAACTGATGAGGTAACTGATTTGACAGTTATCCAAATATTGCTCTCTTTAGCTCCAGTGAGGTAGTGCCAACTTGCACATTAGGTCAGCTGAGGGGAGGACCAGTCACTAGCCATCTCTGTTGAAGATTCTAGTCAGAGTTACATCTCCAGGAAGTGAGCTTTATCATAGCTGAGTGCCACAGCGAAAACAGTCAGCTTCACGAAATCTTTATTACTCACACACTGTCCACTTGGCTACTTTTATTTAAGGGATGAAAAAGCAGGCCTGGATGGAATGGTCAAAGTACAATTGGGCCTTTAAGATGAGATAATCCCAGGTCTATACTGATGTGCAGTAGTTAAAGGTGTGAGGTAAATGTCTTCATTCCTCACCTTACTGTAGCTAAGCTATGGACATGCAGTGTCAGTGGGTCAGCAGGTTGTACACTTGCCACTGAGTCTGAAAGATCAGAAGGTTGTGGGTTCCAGCCCCACACCAGGCACTTGGGGTAAAACCCCAATACTGACACTGCTGTGCATCATGAAGGGGGTGCTGCCCTCCTGAAGTGCTGCCTTTTGGATGAGATGTTAAATTGAGGTCTCGTCTGCCAGTTCTTGTGGTTGTTCAGGTGGACGTTAAAGATCCCATGGCACTTCTTGAAAAAGAATAAGGGAATTTCCCCGGTGGCCTGGCCAAATTTCTTCGTTCAGTAAAAATACCACCATCAGCTTAGTCTGGTTCAATTTCAGTTGGTTACCATCTGTATCCTCCCCACCCCACCCGGGACAAGGCTGAAAATTGACAGAATTGTCTAGCCTTCCTTTTCTGGTCAGCAAAAACTAACTGAAAACTAAATAGCTGCAGTCATGGTCAAGACAATGACACATGTATCTTGTATTTGATTTTTTTCCTATCCAGTTAGGATTATGGATGGCAAATCATTACTAGTTCTAATCATAACTGGTTTGAATGGGAAGCCCCCAAAAGCTCTAAAGGTGTCTTGATACTGAACCCAGTGAGCCACCTATGATATATTTGAATATTAATTATTTGCTAGACTAGACACTATCTAAAAGCTCATTTGCATTTTGTAAATCATTTTTAGGGGGGATTCTTTATGTTTCAAACTTTTAGACTATCTGTTTTTAAAACAGGTTAGTTTCTAGGGGTGTTCTTTTCAAAACTGTTTTTCTGCTCATCTTTTATGTTGCTTTACTCTTGTTTGATTTTTAAATGTATCCAGACTTATAACTACTGTATGATGTTTTGAACCTCACCAGGAAAGTACATTTAGATCTGATAGTTCGAAAGGAAAATGCAAACTAAACTCTCTCCTGCTCTCTCTTCATTTCACCCCCCTCCTAGAGTACCTTTCTCTTAAAACACTTCTGCGGCCCCATATTCAAAAGTTTCGGGCTGCACTGAGCAAGTGCCTGCGCCGTGCAACTGAGATGTGCCGGCATAAAATAATGGTATATTCAAACATTGTGCCATAAGATGTGATTGAGCATGTTTGTCTGAATATCCTGAACAAGTGCAACTGTGCAGTGGGAGATGCACGGTACTGCAGTTGACCTGGGACCTGAGCAGAGCATAGGGAAATGCACGATGCAAAGCCACTTGCGCTGTGTGCAAAATTGCAGTATTCAGCCGGGATATACAAATGACCTTATTGCACATTCTGAGCCCATTTCCCACATGCACAGCTCATTACTAGAATGTATTCAGGCCATTTGCATACCCAAGGCATGTGCAGGGATGCCCCACTACTCCACAAAGGTGAACAGGAGGTACTGCAACCTAGCAGGCAGGTGTGATGGAATGCTTGTGTGTGTGTGGGTGAGTGGACTGCATTGGCCTGGGTATAGTGCTATTACCCATAGCTATTTATAGGGTTGGACTGGGGTACAGGGAGCCCACCTGGACAGTGGCCACAGGGACCCACCTGAACAAGCAACAGGGGAGGGCACAGGATGACACAGTCTGATCAGTATACCACATGCATGTGATACACCAGCTCCATATACAGTGTACAGTCACCTGCAGTGCCCCACATACCCCCCATATGATAGGAACATGGTCATAACTGCAAGGAATGGCAGTGTGCAGAAGGTGGCCAAATATCTGAGTGGGTGGGTTTCACCTGTGCGCACCTATGGTATACCACTGTGGGTGGGTGCCACAGGTCAGTCCCTGATCCATGCTTTACTGCCACTAGTAGCACCAGGCTACCTGGGCACCATTGCCCCAGACATCACACTGGGTGCATGCCACTACCGGGTGGTGCCCTGCAGGCCACATGGGTGCGGACCATGGCCCCTGGTACATGTGCTGCAATGTGGCCATCTGCTCCACTGGTGTGCCTGGGGGGCACCCAACAGCACTGGCATGTGGCAGCTGAGTGTCCACATTCTGGGAGTGGTGTGGGGGATGGCTCTCTGGGCAGTGCCCATGGTGTGCCAGCACTTGTGGCTTTGGGTACATCCATCCTGACATGACTGCTGTGTATGGGTGCCTGGACCACATCCTGGTGCACCTCCAAGGGCTGAATCAGGGTCACCTGTCTGCAGTTCTGCAGCTCACCTGTGGGCGGCCAGTCAATTTAGTCCATTGTAATACAAAAACGAAGCAGCACCAAGTATGTTCATATGAAAAATACTTCTTTTTACTGGCAACATACCATAGTACAGATGTAAAAGAACATACAGTGGTAATTCAAACAACAACTAGATGCCCAGCGCTTCAACTCTTAACAAGTCTTCATCAGGTGGTGGTACTAGTCTGGAAAAACATCTCTTAAATAGCATCATTCGTTCAGCAATTATATCAATTAAAGCTTACAGCACATGGAGACAAAATATTTCTTAAAGAACCCCATACCCATTAGTAATCACACCTAAAAAATAACTATAATTATAAGTAACATTCAAAACTGCCACTATAGCTATGTCCTCAATCAAATATATTTATAATATTCATTTAAGTTACAACATTAGATTTATAATTATAAGTAAAGTAATAAAAAAGCATTTATATCACCACTTACAATAAATTCAAAAATGTTTTAAATTCCTAAGGCTGCTATATTAAAAAGCGCCAGATGGTGCAAAAATGCTACTACTTAGAATCATAGAACAAAGCAATGTAGCAGATTATCAAAAGAATTCTACCCAAAAATTTATAATATCTTAACAGGACCCCCTAGTAACTAAGCAAGTTAGAACAAAAACTCAAAAATAAAGGTCCAAACAGGTAGATTCTAGGTTCAAGGTGAGAATCTAGAAAAAAATCAACAAAATTACAACATTACTAATATAATAATCAAATGCTTAATCAAAAATTCACTTTAAATAAAAACAAAAACATTGGTAAAGAAAAAGCCCTTATGCTCGATTGCTATCCTTAAGAAAAGGTTTAAGGTCCCATTGATTATTTAATCCATTTGGTCTAACATAATTTAACTTATAAATCCATTTACTTTCTTTCTGAAGCAACAAATTTGATCTGTCACCTCCTGCAAAATCTTTGAGTAGAATTCTTTTGGTAATCTGCTATATTGCTATAGTGGCAGTTTTGAATATTACTTATAATTATAGTTATTTTTTAGGTGTGATTACTAATGGGTATGGGGTTCTTTAAGAAATATTTTGTCCCCATGTTCTGTAAGCTTTAATTGATATAATTGCTGAATAAATGATGCTATTTAAGAGATGTTTTTCCAGACTAGTACCACCCCCGATGAAGACTTGTTAAGAGTCAAAGCGCTGGGTGTCTAGTTGTTGTTTGAATTACCGCTGTATGTTCTTTTACGTCTACTATGGTATGTTGCCAGTAAAAAGAAGTATTTTTCATATGAATATACTTGGTGCTGCTTCAGTTTTGTATTACGATATATGTCTGGCTGGTTGTCTTGTTGTAGCATAGCACCAGACCCGATAGAGCAGTGTCGCTTGAACTTGTGTTTGAAAGTATATTTATTGCCTTTTTTCAAGCTGACCACTCGCGGTTTTTCTTCCGCTCAGGTATTTGCAGTATATTTTCAAACATTTATTTACTGCAATAAGCAAATTGTTTTTTCTAAAAACAAATTATTTAGCTTGCCTTTAAAGATTTATTATGAGTCAAGCTGGAACCTCTGCTACAAATGCTGAAAGCAGTTATGAATGGGAAGCAGCTGATTGCCTGGAGACTAGGAAAAGAGAAGCTAGAAAGAAATTTAATTGCACTAATTTGAGTGGTGAGACTACTAATCAGGACATTGGTAATGTTAAAAATGCCTTTTATGATCTCGAGAAGCTGTTGTTTTAAGAGATTGATTTCACATATAACATTTTGACTCTTGAAGAATATTTAAAGCATAATCAGGCACCAAGAGGTTTATGGGTTTCCATTACGCCTTCCACTGGGATTGATGTGTTTCGTCTTAAACAAGATTGAATCAAAGCAGCCTCTGATTGTTCAGAGATCTTTATTGAATTATTAATTAAGGATGACACCATTAAATATGAGGAACTGCTGATTGAATTGAAAGCTGCTAAAGAGAGAGTATTAAACTTCAAAGGCAATGCTGCTTACGAAGAGGCTGATAGCAAGTTAAGATCTAAACTTATTAAATACAAGATTGAGGTGGTTGATCGAAAAAACAGAAAATTAAATCGTGATCAGTGTGATTATGACTTGGGAAATATAATTGAATGGTCGAAGAAAAGATCACAGAGCCGTGGCAGATCTCATGTTCATTTCTCAAGTGATGCTGACATTCGGAGCAGCTCAAGAAATCAAAACGGAATAAATTCTGGAGGATCTACTGGTAAGAATAAAAAGAAAGGAGTTTTCTTTTAGAAAAAATGAACAAAGGAAAAGGAAAGGCCAGACGAGAAGGGGACACTGAGGAGGCAGAAGAATCAAGAGAAAATGAGAGGGTTTTGCGCTCCAAGCAGAATGGGATGGACTACAGGTCTTAAATCTTTCAGATGTCGTATTAACTGGTGCACAGGTAACTGTTTTACAGAGGGGTCTTACATTTATACCAACCCCTATAGTTAATGACTTTGGAATTTTTGTTGATCTCGAGAAATTCTTTAGAAAATTAAAATTAAGACTGTTTTTTCATCACATCGAAGAAGAGCTGAACATGAGCACTGATATTAATGAAATTGTTCCAATGGAGGACATTGATTACTTGTTAAATATTTACAAAGGAGATAATGTGGGTGATTCGTTTGAACCATTGCATGATAGTAATGATGATGTTAATAATTTAGACACTGTGTCATTAGATATGGAAACTTTACAAGAACTCCTTAATGAAAATGTACTCTCTGAAGTTACAGCTGATGTTATAGCTCCATTACATCAACATGTGCTTCCTGGTTTATTAGGAGCTAACAATGCTATGAGCACTTTAAGGGAAAAAACTTTTAAAGCTAGATCTGATTTGTGTCCCATTATAATAAATAATACATTGATTACTTATGAGAGAGTGGTAAAACAACAAGTAACTAATTTGTTAAAAGAAAATGTGAGATCTAAAACAAATTTGAGTAAAAATGAATGGGAAGCACTTCAAAATCTAGCTAATAACAGTGAGATCATTATTAAACAAGCTGACAAGGGGGGCAATATTGTTATTTTAAATAAACAACATTATAGGGAGATTGTATTAAAGTTACTAATGGATGGTCATAATTATGAAACATTATCTTATGATCCTACATCAAAGTTTAAAAAAGATTTATCCATATTACTTGACAAAGCTCGAAAAAGGGGTGAGATAATAGAAAAAGAATTTCAATATGTTTGGTTAGATCATCCTGTTATTCCAAGTTTTTATGCACTACCAAAGGTGCATAAAAACAGCGTAGATCCACCTGGTCGCCCTATTGTTAGTGGACCTAATTCCCTCACACAAAATTTAGGGAAATTTGTTGATTTCTTTTTGCAACCATATGTGTCTTCCTTAGAATCCTTTATTAAGGACAGTGGTGATTTAAGTAAATTGCAACATCTTAAATGGAAGGATATCTTTTGTTAGTTATCAATTGATGTTGAATCACTTTATATCTCTATTGTTCACCACCAGGGTATAACAGCTGTTTTTTATTTTCTAGAAAATTCCACTATTAGATATCAATACCAAAAGAATTTTTGATACAGGCTCTAGAATTTATTTTGACACATAATTATTTTGAGTTTGAGGGAAATTTTTTTCTTCAAAAACGGGGAACAGCTATGGGGGCTTCAATTGCCCCAAGCTATGCAAATCTTTTTCTTGGTTATTGGGAACATATTACAGTTCTTAATAAGTTAAATAACCCTTTTTTTAGTCATATTGCACATTGGTTTCGTTTTGTGGATGACATCTTATGTATTTTGGATACTGATAGTGGATTGATACCACCTTTTTTGGATTGGTTAAACAATAATGAGTTAAATCTCCACTTTACCTATTTGCAGGAAAATATTTCTATTTCCTTTCTTGATCTTTTACTTTCAGTTAATCAGGAATTAGATACAATAGAAACATGTTGTTTTCATAAATCAACTGCCATGAATTCTTTGTTATTAGCTAGAAGTGCGCATCCCCCTGGTTTA
This sequence comes from Neoceratodus forsteri, assembly GCA_016271365.2. Classification (NCBI taxonomy): domain Eukaryota; kingdom Metazoa; phylum Chordata; order Ceratodontiformes; family Ceratodontidae; genus Neoceratodus; species Neoceratodus forsteri. Next base: position 722,512,537 of record CM057454.1, read on the forward strand.
AAAAACTCCATTCCTTATCAAGGAGGTGCCGATAAAGGAGGGACTCTGTCTCCACCCCCCCTTGGGACCAGGAGGATTGCAGGAAAAGGCCGACTGGCAAAGTGCAGACCAGGGGAAAACAGAATCCTCATAGGAACACGAGCAGGGGAAATGGAACTATAAGGAAAGGGTGGAAGGTAGTCCTGCTAAATGCCAGGAGCTTGGGCAATAAAATGCCTGCACTCCGGGTGATGCTAACTGAGGGAGCAGTGGATGTGGCAGCAGTCACTGAGACTTGGACCACTGCAGGACATGACTGGGACCTGAACCTGGAGGGTTACACTATGTTCAGGAAGGACAGGGGGGAGGGAAGGGGAGGAGGGGTAGCAATGATAGTCAAAAACTGCATTGGCATAGGGGGAGTAGAGGAGGCGGAGGGAACCGTGGAGGCGATTTGGGTCACCTTGATAACAAGGGGGGGCAAGAAAGTAAAAATAGGAGTGGTGTATAGACCCCCTGCCCTGGCGGAGGAGCTGGAAGACAGTCTGGTGGCAGATGTTGGGAGGCACTGCAGACTGGGCAGAGGAACGGTGGTGGTGTCGGGGGACTTAAACATGCCAGGAACAGACTGGGAGACTATGACATCCTCTGTGACCAGGGAACAGAGGTTGTTGGATGTCTTTCAAGATGCGTTCCTAACTCAGCAGGTGAGGAACCCACCAGGAGGCTGGTACTGGATGTGGTCCTGGCAGACAGTGACCAGATTGGGGGCCTGAGGTAAGGGACCCATTGGCAGGGAGTGACCATGCCACGGTCTGGTTCTGCCTGGACCTAGGAGAGGTAGAAGGCTGCACAAAGACGGAGTAACCGACTTCAGGGCAGTTTTAAGGAAATGGGAAGGATCCTAAGGAGCATTTGGATGGGATTGGGTCAGACATGGACGCTGATAGTAGGTGGGAAATCATCAGGAGAGGGGTTCAGGATGCTACCAGCACCTGTGGAAGAGTAAGACGAAAATGCGGTAGGGCCCAAAAACCCTGCTGGTGGACCAGGGAGGTCCAGGAGGTGGTGCGGGGAAAGAAAGCAGCCTATAAGCAATTCAAGTGCTCAAGGGGTGAAAGGGATCAAGGGGAGTACGAGCTGATGGCTAGAAGGGCCACTAGAGTGGTGAGGGTGGCTCAGGCAAGGAAGGAGCAGAACCTGGCCAGGGAAATTAGGAGAGGGAACAAGGGGTTCTTTAGATACATTGGGGAAAAATGAAGGGTGAAGGGGCAGATTAGCAGGATTAAATCAGGGGAGAGATGGGCACAAGACCCAGGGGAGCAGGCTGAGGTACTAAATGAGTACTTCACCTCAGTTTTCACCAAGGAAAATGGGGGTACTGCATCATACATGGGAGGAGACAGAGATACTGAGGAGGGGGACCCTTACCGATCGGCAGGTCTGGGGAGAGGGGGAGGCATCACTGGCAGGAGGGGGGAGGGCTAAGCAGGGAGAAGAGGTACCGGAAGTGGAAATCACAGCAGAGAGAGTGAGGGAAGCCCTCAGCTCCCTTAAGATGGAGAAAGCACCGGGGACGGATAAATTACATCCCAGAGTGCTGAAGAAACTTCATGGATGTCCTGGCAAAAACCCCTGGGCGGAGCTTTTCACCATCTCTGAGGACAGGTGGTGCCCCAAGACTGGAAGGTGGCGCATATAGTGCCTATCCACAAGGGTGATCAAGGAGGTGGCAGGAACTCAAGCCTGTCAGCCTGACATCGGTGGTGGGCAAGGTGATGGAGGGCATTGTCAAGGAGAGGCTAGGGGGGGACCTGGATAAGTCAGGGTGCCTGGATGATAGACAGCATGGATTCATCCCGGGGAAATCATGTCAGACAAACCTGGTGGAGTTCTATGACTGGGTGACAAGTGCCTTGGACCTGGGTAGACCAGTGGACGTCCTCTTTCTAGACTTCAGCAAGGCATTTGACTCCGTTCCTCACGTGGGCCTATTGGATAAGCTGGGAGAAATGGGGGTGGGGAACCAGATGATCAGATGGATAGGCAATTGGCTCCAGGACTGGACCCAGAGGGTCATAGTTGGTGGGATAGTCTCATCCCCAAGGAGGGTCAGTGGTGGGGTCCCACAGGGATCAGTCCTTGGGCCCCTTCTGTTAAATGCCTATGTATCTGAGATAAGGACAGGAATCAGGAGTGAGATGAGTCTCTTTGCAGATGACTCAAAACTGGGGGCGGTGGTGGATGGGGAGGAGGGGAGGGTGGCCCTACAGGGGGACCTGGAGGCTCTGGAAAGATGGTCTAGAAAGTGGAAGCTGAGGTTCAATGCAGGGAAATGCAAGGTACTCCACCTGGGGGCCAGAAACCCAGGCCAAGTGTACACCCTGGGGAAATGCTGCAAGTCTCGATGGCTGAGAGGGACCTGGGGGTGGTGGTGGATGTCAAGATGAACAACTCTGAGACTTGTAGGAGGGCAGCAGCCAAGGCCAACAGGATGCTGGGATGCGTCGTTAGGAGGATCACCTCCAGAAGGAGGGAAGTGATACTCCCTCTGTATAACTGCTTGGTGAGGCTGCACCTTGAGTACTGCGTGCAGTTTTGGAGGCCACACTTAAAGAGGGACATTAACCTCCTGGAGAGGGTCCAGAGGAGGGCAACCAAAACGATTGGGGCTTGGGGACAGGACCTATGAGGAGAGGCTCAAGAGCTAAATATGTACACATTGGAAGAGAGAAGGAACCGGGGGATATGATAGAGGTCTTCAGGTACAATGAAGAGGGTAAATAGGGGAGGAACAGTCAGGGTGCTTCTGAAGGAAGGAGGAGGGGCCACTAGAGGGCATGGGTGGAAGCTGGAGGGTGAAGATTCAGGGAGAAAGGAGGTGCTACTTCACTGAGAGGGTGGTGGAGCAATGGAATGCACTGCCTAGGGGCTGGTGGAGGCAGAGACAGTGGAGGGGTTCAAGAGGGTGGGACAGGTACAGGGAAGGGTTCTGGAAGCAAAATCCAATGCAGCAAGAATATCCGGAACTGGGAAGGGAGAAGCCAGAGATGGCGAGGGGGACAGCAAGGTCAGCACCCAGGGTGGGGGCTGACCAAACCAGCAGACACGAAAGACCATTAGGCCTATTCTGCTGGCATTTTAGTATGTTAGTATGTTAGTATGTTATGGTCAATTTTTACGTTTAAGAAGAAATTGTTGTTCAGATTCCATTTTTTCTGAGCAAGCAAATGATTTAACTAAAAGGTTTTTGGAAAGGGGTTATGATTTACATTTATTAGAACAAACAAAGGAAAAAGTAAACAGAATTTCGAGGAATAGTCTTTTGACAGGAAAAAATGGAGAAAATGATTCAGAACATCAGCCTTGTACCTTTATTACCCAATACAATCATTTAGCTGGACAAATTGGTAATATCATTTATAAGAATTGGCCTATTTTGTTAAGTGATAGTGAGGTTAGTAATGCAGTGGGTTTAAAACCAAGGGTTACATTTTCAAAAGCCGATACCCTAAAGGATAAACTTGTACAAAGTCATATGAAGAAGGTCAAAAGAGTTAGCCATATGTGACTACCTGTTAGATCAAATGGCTTTTATAAATGTTACAGGTGTAATGTATGTACATATGCTAGCAATGATCATGATGCATTTGTGCACCCAGGAAGTTCTGATGTAAAAATTCAAATTAGAGAATTAATTACTTGTGATACATCATATATGGTATATGTTCTTTGGTGCACTTGTGGTCTGATTTATGTTGGCAAAACTATCAGGCCACTTAAACAGCATGTACAGGAACATGTTTGCTCCATTGTGAATAATAATAGAAATACTCCATTAGGTTTTCATTTTTCAGAGTTTCATCCATCTGATCCAAGTTTTTTGAAATTTATGGGTATCGAACACATTTATCCCTTGTTTGCAGGAGGTGACAAATCAAATTTGTTGCTTCAAAAAGAAAGTAAATGGATTTATAAGTTAAATTCTGTTAGACCAAATGGATTAAATAATCAATGGGACCTTAAACCTTTTCTTAAGGATAGCAATCGAGCATAAGGGCTTTTTCTTTACCAATGTTTTTGGTTTTATTTAAAGTGAATTTTTTGATTAAGCATTTGATTATTATATTAGTAATGTTGTAATTTTGTTGATTTTTTTTTCTAGAGTCTCACCCTGAACCTGGAATCTACCTGTTTGGACCTTTATTTTTGAGTTTTTGTTCTAACTTGCTTAGTTACTGGGGGGTCCTGTTAAGATATTATACATTTTTGGGTAGAATTCTTTTGGTAATCTGCTATATTGCTTTGTTCTATGATTCTAAGTAGTAGCATTTTTGCACCATCTGGCACTTTTTAATATAGCAGCCTTAGGAATTTAAAACATTTTTGAATTTATTGTAAGTGGTGATATAAATGCTTTTTTACTACTTTACTTATAATTATAAATCTAATGTTGTAACTAAAATGAATATTATAAATATATTTGATTGAGGACATAGCTATAGTGGCAGTTTTGAATGTTACTTGTAATTATAGTTATTTTTTAGGTGTGATTACTAATGGGTATGGGGTTCTTTAAGAAATATTTTGTCTCCATGTGCTGAAAGCTTTAATTGATATAATTGCTGAATGAATGATGCTATTTAAGAGATGTTTTTCCAGACTAGTACCACCCCCAATGAAGACTTGTTAAGAGTCGAAGCGTTGGGCATCTAGTTGTTGTTTGAATTACCGCTGTATGTTCTTTTACATCTGTACTATGGTATGTTGCCAGTAAAAAGAAATATTTTTCATATGAACATACTTGGTGCTGCTTCGTTTTTGTATTACGATACATGTCTAGCTGGTTGCCTTGTTGTAGCATAGCACCAGACCCGATAGAGCAGTGTCGCTTGAACTTGTGTTTGAAAGTCAATTTAGTCCATCCCCTGACAGGCCTAACTTTGCATGGAGCATTTTTAAGATGTTCCACAGATGCACCGGACATTTTGGCTGAATATACATGGATGCGCAGCATATTCATGTGCATGCCTCCTTTTTTTGTGCTGCATACATTATATCTGCTCGATTGTACAGTTGGAAATGCACGACGCATCTCTCCCTTTCGAATATCGCGGTTCCGCACAGTTTCTGGGATGCACCACACATCTCCATCTTGGGCCATGCATCTCCTTTGAAAATGTGGGCCCAGCTGTCTAATTTTGCTTCTTCTTGTCCCTGCCTTCAGTTAACTGGTTCCAGACTTTGTTTACCCCTGCTACTTTTTCTGCCAGTGCACTTAATTTTAGTTTGCAATGCTTATATTTTTATCTGTTATAATTTATTCTGCTCAGCTATATGATTTTATTAACTTACTGCATAACCCCTTCATGTGGCATACTGTTTCATGATTTTAAAAATTGTTATATGTGTCATAGCCTGTATTACATTTACAAGTTGTAGCCTCTACTACAACTACATTTGGTTACATCTGCCATCATGTTGGCTTGTAACTCATCATTGTTGTCATCTCAACTTGCTTGTACTTATTACCTCTCGTCCCATCCCCCCATGAGTCATGTTTGGAAACCAGCCTTGCCATGGCTCAGTACGCCCTTCCTAATGACCAAGGCTCACTTCGCCTTTCCCGATCAACAATTTTCAAATAAATAAAACTCATCTTTCCCATGCAAAAATACAGCTGACATTAAATGATTAGTATCGGAGAGGTTAATACTGATAAAACATTCCTTTAAAAAAAAGATAGTTGGAATTTGTTTTCCTGTCTATAAGCCCAGTGCACTTTTTCATCTCAGTATTATACAGGAGCTATATGTCATGCCTTCACCTGTTCTGATCTGTTGCTTGTTTGGCATGTTACGTCCCATGCTGAATCCTACACTAGACCTCCCCTCTCATGCCACATATGGAATTAAACTTGAGACCTGTCCCACGATTGAACCTTACCCCCTCTCCTAAATCTTACCCACCATTCACTATACTCTATACGACCTATGTTGGGCAGTGACACCTACACTAAGGACAACTGGTATAAGGCTACAACAGTTATGGCAGCCCTAAGTCTTGAGTCGACTTCCTCCTTCAAGGCTAGGGTACTTTTTCTTGCCTCTCTGGGTCCCTCAGGACTCTGTCTTCACTACTCTTTGCCTCCCTCTGGCCACAAAATCAGAAGAGACCAGATCCATCTATTTAGGTTACTTCTAAATGCCATCAAAAAGATCCTACTTTTGCTCCTTCTCTGCTCAGGAAACATAGAACTAAACCCGGGACCTCCCACCCCTATCCAGGCTCCATCCAAGCTCTCCCAACTACGGGGAATGAGCTTCCTTCACATAAGCACATGTAGTCTTCTAAAACAAAACTTGAAATATTTCAATACTGGATCACTCATGTGAAACCAGATGTTATGGTGGTCTCAGAGACTTGGCTTAAATCAGATATCCCTGATGCTGAAATCAATGTCCCCCTCTTACGATGTATTCAGAGTGGACAGACATGCCGGGGGGGGGTAGCTATATACATGTACAACAAGTTCTCCATTGCAATGATAGATTCTACTGTGGTGCCAAAGAAATTTGTGTGCCTCACCATCAAGTTACATCTGTCATTCTCCATCTCCTTACTACTCATCGACTGTTACAGACCTCCCTCAGCAGGACTTGAATTGCTTAATCACGTGCATTACCTGCTAGACCAATCCTCTTTGGAGGTCATCATAATGGGTGACCTCAATCTCAATTGGTTCACAGAGTGCTCCAAATCTTTAAAAGAGTTCTGTGACTCCCTTGGGTTTACTCAACCAATCATGGAAGCCACCTGTCCTAATGTGAAGCATCTTGAGCACAGTAGTTTACTTGATGTTATCTTAGTGAACAAAACTCATCTTTTCACACATTCAAGTGTGCTGTTCAACAACCTCCGTGTTCACTGCCCAGTAGCTTGCATAAGATCTGCTCCAAAACCTACATCCTCATCTCGGTATATATTCAAAAGAAGTCGCCACAACTTAGACTATCAATACGATGTAAGAAACCACTATGGTTCTCAAAGGAGGTGGCAGGGAAGGCTAGGGAGAAAAAGAGAGCATTCAGGAAGTACAAGGAATCACAGAAGGAGCAGGATACAGAATTGTATCAGTTAAAGCAAAAGGAAGCAGGACAGGCAGTCAGAACAGCAAAGGCCCAAACCAAGGAAAAGATAGCCAACTCAGTTAAGAAGGGGGATAAAACCTTTTGTAGGTATATCAGGGAGTGAAGGAAGACTAAGGGAGGGATAGTGAGGCTTAATAAAGGGCAGGGGGGTGGGCAGAGGGTGACTGTGAAAAAGCAGAGATACTAAACAAATTCTTTTTCTGAATATTCACAAATGAAGAGGGGGAGGTACCTAAACCAAACAATAGAAACACTCTGGATATGAGGGTTGATACCAGCACTTTCACAGAAGAAAGGGTTCTGAAGGAACTCTTAAGACTGAAGATGGACAAAGCAATGGGGCCTGATGAAATTCATCCCAGAATTCTAAAAGAACTAAGGGTAGAACTAGTGACACCACTGACTACCCTCTTTAGTAAATCATGGGAGGATGGGTGGTACCTTAAGACTGGAGGAGGGCAGATGTTGTTCCACTTCACAAATGTGGGAGCAGAGCAGAAGCAGGAAACTACAGACCTGTTAGTTTAACCTCAGTGATTTGGAAAATGATGGAATCACTTCTGAAGGAAAGTATTGTTGAGTACCTAGAGGCCAGAGGATCACAGGACCCAAGGCAGCATGGATTCACAGTGGGAAGGTCATGTCAGATGAATCTAATGAATTTCTTTGACTGAGTGACCAAAGCTGTAGATCAGGGAAGGGCTGCAGACATGGCCTACCTAGACTTTAGCAAGGCACTTGACACAGTCCCACACAAAAGATTAATATACAAGTTGGCCAGCCTGGGAATGGGTCCCAAGATGGTAGCCTGGGTAAAGAATTGGCTGGAGAACAGAACACATAGGGTAATAGTAAACGGAGTCCACTCTGAAGAAAGAGGGGTTACTAGTGGGGTACAGCAGGGTTCATTACTAGGACCGGTCCTCTTTAATGTCTTTATAAGCGACATTGCAGAGGGACTGGAAGGAAAAGTATGTCTTTGCAGATGACACAAAGATCTGCAACAGAGTTGATACACAAGGTGGGGTGGAAAAGATGAGAAGGGACTTGGCAAGGTTGGAGGAATGGTCAGATGTATGGCAGCTTAGATTCAATGCTAAGAAGTGCAAAGTAATGCACCGGGAAAAACAAAACTTTGGCAAACACTAAAAGACATTGAGGGACATAAATCCACTAACTCCTTCCCCACCAAAATTAAATCTGGATACACGACCACTACTGCTAAACAAGCAATACAACTCCTTAACACTCACTTTGCCACATCCGGGCTTGCCTTCTACTCTTCACCCGCTAGCAAATTACATGATCAGCACAGTGGTCAGGCCCGTCCCAATGTTGTCTCTACCCCTTTCTACCCTGCTTCCTCCTTCTCCTTCTCTCTGGTCACTCTAAAGGAAGTGGAAGACCTTTTACTGCAGTTGTATCCCAAGAAAAGCACTGGTGCTGACCTTATCAACTTGTACTTCCTGAAATTAGGCTACCATATACTATCAGCTCCCATAATGCATCTCTTTAACATGTCTGTAGCTCAAGATGCCCTCCCTGACATTTGAAAAATGTCTCACATCATACCACTCTTTAAGTCCAGTGACCCTACTGATTTAAAAAACTACAGGCATATTTCCCTGTGCCCAACCCTTTCCAAACTCCTCAAAAAATAGTGAACTCACAGCCAAGGAACTGTCTTGACTCTGCAGATCTACTCATGCCACTTCAGTCTGGTTTCAAACCATGCCACAGCACTATTACTGCACTAACCAAAGTCTCTAATGATTGGTTTAATGCAGTGGATGGCAGAAAGCATGTATGTGCCTTGTTTCTTGACTTGAGCAAGGCCTTCGATGTAGTGGATCATACTCTTCTGCAGGACACCCTATGCAGTGCTGGCCTGGAGCAGGCTGCTTTGAAATGGTTGCTAGCTATCTCATCAGTCATCAGTAACAAATCAAAGCGGATGATGACTTTTCACCATTGAAGACTCTCCCGAGAGGTATCCTTCAGGGCTCCGTCCTGGGCCCACTCTTGTTTGCCATCTGTATTAATAACATTAACACTGGTATAAATTCAGCAGGCATCCACCTGTTCGTGGACGACACCATTATTTATATAGACAGAGCAGCGCCTGAATTGGCATGCAAGGACCTCCACCTCAACTTCAACAGACAACAGATGAACCTCTTTCACCTGAAATTACTACTGAATGCCAAAAAAACTAAGGCAATGTTGTTCTCACATGCTGCCAGAGCAGCTCACACCTCAACACTAAACACTCTTCCCAATATTACTACCCTCTTAGGTGAACCATTAGAACCTATAACAAAATTTAAATAGTTGGGCGTGTGGGTTGACCACAAGTTGTCCTTTATAGACCACATGGAAGAACTTAAGAAAAAGCTAAAACAGCAGCTCAGAATCATCTTTAGGATGAAGCACCTACTCACTAAGGAAACCAAAACTAGGCAAGCACAAGCCACCTTCCTACCTCTCCTTGACTATGCAGACATTCTGTATGGACAAAGTGCTGGCTCTGCTCTTTCTAAGCCAGACATACTGTTTCACCGCACACTTAAATTCATCACTATTGCCCCCTACTCTATTCACCACTGCTCCCTTTATTCCCTTGTCAGATGGACCTCTCTTAATCTCAGGTGGCAAAAAACACAGACATTTTGACCTTCAAAGCAATTACCAAAAGGCTACCTCCATATATCTCCGACTGCCTGCCTATCTGTGCTCCTGGAAGCTATGCCCTGAGGAGATTATCCTACATAACACTTATTATTCCCAAAATCAGAACTAGGTTTGGTAGCTCATTCATAGATCATGCTCATTCCTCTCTTTGAAACAAACTAAATAACACTTTGAAATTGGCTATCCCAGTAAAGCTGACAACTTTTAAGACCATGCTCAAGCAGTCCTTCATAGAGACTTGCAAGTGCAATCATTCACAGTATGATTGGTTGGAATGGTTTGAGTTGTGGTACCTATGAACCTTCTCAATCTTAGCTTTCTCTCCACCTCCTGCCCCTATTCTTCCGTGATGTCCCTAACACCTCTCCTCTTGATGTACTGGCAATCTCTTCCATTCCTTCTTTCCCCTCTCTACATTTTATGTACCGTCCCTCCCTTACTGTGTTCACGGGCCTATCTGTACCTCACCACACTAATGTATGCACAATTGTTCCCTTGACATGTTAACTACTGTTGGTACAGTTGTCCTGTAGCTGTTTATGTGCTCAATGTCCTGTTACCCATCCTTGCTCTGTATACAATGTATTATTTATTATACTAGTATCGAATTATCGCTTTTCCATTGCCCAGGCCCACTCAATGGTGATTCGCCTCGTAAAATAAAGATTGATTGGTTTGATACTGTCATAGACATCATGTTTCAGCTACTACAATTCACTAGAGAATACATCTCTATTTTTTTATAGTCAGATTTTTATTGGTGTTTGTTTATAAGACAATATATAGATTTACATACAAAGTGTAATGCACATTGTCAAACAAGTCATGTCTTCATGCCCCTTAGGGGCCTTAAAATGTGTGGTGGGGATTCACCCTAGCCGAGGTTTATCCCCTTGTAGGTACAACACTAAGGAAGATTTCTGGATTGTAACATGTTTTATATCTATTATATGAGTAAAAGAGAATACAACTCTTTTTAATTTTCAGTTTTTCCTTTCAGGGTTTATACCACATCCTGGTATCCTGTCTAAGAAGTGTGTATTAAAAGCATTTGACTGTGCACTGTTGAGCCCATAATGCCTTTGTTTATGGCATCATAATGCTTACAGTCACAGTTAGTGACAAGTTGCAGTATATCCAGCTATACTGCAATGTATAGTGTTATAATGTATGGTAAGTGCCTATTAACCACCATACTCAACAGTCACACAGCTTTGTTATGTACTGTTAAGAATTTTAAAAGTTGATAACTACACTTCGGAGCTTTCAAACAGTGGCATAACAAAAAAGAATGCACCAGAGTTCCATAATTCTCACACATAGAATGCCAACAGTGTTTTTTTTACCATACACTATAAAAGATGATGGCTGGGGATCAGGTGACAACCACACTGTAATCACCTCTCGTGGTTGCTAGGGCTACAGTAAACCTCTCGAGCTGCGCTCTTGAGGTTTACCATGTTGCCCTAGCAACCACTCGAGGAGATTACAGTGTGGTTATCACCCGATCCCCAGCCATTATCCTCTATATATCACTGGAAATCACAATGAAATGAATAGGATTTTCTTAAGATATCATATTTGTCTTCATGAGAGACTAATGAAATTATGATATCTCGTGAGTATATCATTGGCCTCAAATGAAGATTAATATGATATCTTCACTCTGGCCATGTCATGTTCTGTTTATACAGACATATATTTTGGAATAAACATGATTGGGAATGTGTAAAAAGTGCTCATGACTTTGAAATGTGTGACCAACCTTCAGTTTCTTTTACAGTTACAGTACTAGTTTGGCAGGAGGTTCCAAGATTTACTACTGCTACTTCTATTTAACTCACTGAGTCTCATAGCTTTACATTACGGCCATTATATAAGGAAGATGTACAATTCTTTTGGGGGTTTATTTTGGGAATTTGTTCATCAAAAAATGAAAAAAAAAATTTCTGTCATTTTTTACTGATTATAAAAAATTAAAAGGTAGATATTTTTGTGATGAACAACTTTTATGCTGAAAGTACCATACTATAATTTTAAAGTTATTTGCATTTGTTTGTCACAAAAGTGAAAAAGAATTTCTGCTGTTCTTTGCTGATTTATAAAAAAATCTAAAAGGTATCTACAAATGAAACACCACTCATTTTGTAGATATTTTTATGCTGAACAACTTTCATGCTCACAGTACTGTGCTACCATTTTTTTGTTTTAAAGTTTGAATATGGTTAGTACTGCTACTGAGGCCAACCATTCTAAACCTGAATGAGTTAAGAATGCACCATGACACAGTGGTACAAGGAAAGATATCAATATGATGTAATGCATCAAGGAAAGATATTGATATGTCACAGTGATAGCTTTCCTTGTTCACTCACTGCAACTGTATGAAAACAGACTACAATGTCACAGGACTATTTAATAGCTCAATGCAGTTAGGGGTAGTTCGGAAAGATAGGAGGGCAGCAGACATAGTTCCACTACACAAGGCTCCAGGACAGTAAACAGCACTGGGTTTGTGGCAGGAAGGACTTGTCAGGCCACCTGATAGTCGTCATTGTCTAGGAAACTGGGGCAGTAAAGAAGATGTATGCAGTGGTTTTGCTCTACTTTGATTTCATCAAGGCATTCAGCTTATGAATATATGAAGAAGCCAGCAGAAAAAGGCCATTTGGTCTATCAAGTCTGCTTATATTACAGGGTTCACAGCTTGAGCTACTGACCTTTTCCTCCTCCTCACTGTTCCCATCCTTTCCATCCTCCCTACCCAAGATCTTTACCTTACCTTATCCCTATGCCTATCCCAGCCTCTCTTGAAGCTGTCCACCATCTTCAATGAGACCACCTCTTCCAGCAGCACATTCCAAGTGTCCACCATCCTCTCCTGGAAGAAGTGTTGCCTGACCTCCCTCCTAATCCTCACCCCCCAACAGCTTAAGACTGTGCCCCCTCATGTTATGGTTGCCACATAGCTTAAACAGACCCTTCTTATTCACCATATTTATCCCTGCAAGTACTTGAAGGTCTGAAGCATGTCCCCTCTCTCTCTTATGTCCTCCAGGGAGTATATGTTCAGTGCCCTCAATCTCTCCTCATGTGCCATACCCTGCTGATCTGCTATCATCTTTGTAGCCCTCTTCTGGACATTCTCCAGCAGGTTAATGTCTTTTTTGAGGTGTGGGCACTGGTACTGAACTCCATACTCTAGATGTGGTCTCACCAGTGACCTGTACAAGGGCAGTATAACCTCCTCATGCCTACTACTGATCCCACTAACTATGCATCCCAGCATCTTGTTCGCCCTTGCTGCTGCTTTCTTGCAGTGCATGGAGTGCTTCAGGTCACTAGTGATCATCACTCCTGGATCCTTTTCCTCCTCTGATGAAGATACCTGAACTCCACACAGGTAGTACTCCATCCTGGGATTCTTGGCTCCAATGTGCATAAGTTTGCATTTCTTGGCATTGAAGCCAAGATGCCAGGTCCTGGAGCACCTCTCCAGCTTTTTTAGATCATCCTGTAGGTCCTATATTCCTTCAGCTGTGTCCACTCCCCCACAGAGCTTGGTGTCATCAGTGAATAACCACATTCTACCCTTAAAGTTATCCCCAGTGTCACTGATGAAGACATTGAACAACATCAGCCCCAGCACTGAGCCTTGTGGGACTTCACTGATGACCTCTCTGGTGCCAGATAACTCTCGCTCAACCACAGTCTGGGTTCTGCCCTCAACCAGTTTTCCACCCATCTGGTCTTCTCCCCAACCCCATGATCCACCAACTTCCTGATAAACCTTTTGTGGGACACAGAGTCAAAGGCCTTGATGAAATCCAGATAGAGGATGTCTGTCACTTGGCCCCTGTCTACTGTCTTAGTGACCCAGTCAAAGAAGTCAGTCAGATTCATTTGACATGATCCCCCCCCTTGAACCCATGCTGCCTCATCCCGGAGACCAGGCTCCATGAACTTGATGCCATAGAGAAGGCTGCTGAAAATGCTACAGGGTCTAGGTGTAGCGAAGAACATAGTTAGATGGGTGGGAAGTTGGTTGGAGGGGAGACAGCAGAGGGTACTGGTAAATGTTGTCAACTCCAGGGAAAAGGAGGTCACTTCTTGGGAGTCATGAGGATCAATCCTGGGTCAAGTCCTTTTCAATATGTTCATCAACGACATAGGAGAAGGAATTCAGAGTAAGATGTGTCTTTTCACAGTTGACACTAAGCTCTGTGGTGGAGTAGAAAATGAGGAGGGGGTATGGAGTTGCAGAGGGACCTGCAAAGGTTGAAGAGGTGGTCCATGGTTTGGCAGTTGAAATTCAATGACAAAAAGTGAATGGTGATGCACATAGGGAACAAGACCCCCAGGATGAAGTATTGGATAGGAGAGGTTAAGCTAGACATGACTTCTAAGGAAATGAACCTAGGAGTCAAGTTACTCCCTTAAACAATCTAGCCAGTGTAAGAAGGCCTATAGTAAGGCAACCAGGATGTTGGGGTGTATTAGGAAAGGTACTGATAGCAGGAGGACAGAGGTATTACTACCTTTCTATAGATCATTAGTGGGGCCACACCTGGAGTACTGTGCTCAGTTCTGAAGTCCTCACCTAAAATAAGACTAAGACAGGCTGGAGATGGTGCAGTGTAGGGTATCAAAATGATTCCGGGCCAGCAGGGCAGATCCTACGAGGATCAGCTTAGGACACTGGAATGTATACTCACTGTAAGCCAGACAAGAGAAGGGCAATATGAGTGATCCCATCAAGTACCTGAAAAAAGTTGATAACCGGAAAAGGCACACTGAGTGGAAGCTCAAAAATGAAAAAAAAGAATGAACATGATAAAGAGCAAGGAACTCTTTAACAGGAATCTAGAACATGGGAACATAAGCTGAAGTTGTTGGGGGAGGGGAAATTCAGGAGGGATGTGATGAAGTTTTATTTTACAGAGTGGTTGAGCAATGGAACAGTCTGTTGGCTGAAGTGGTGGGTGCCAAAATTAGACTAAAACCCTGGCTAAACAACAGGTCTCAGTGTAAGATATTATATTCTGGGCAGACTAGATGGACCGATGATCTTTTTCTGCCATCATTGTCTATGTTTCTAAGTTGCAGTGCGCTATCATTATCGATGGTGCTGGCTACAGCTGTACTCACTGTGAAGGGTATTGGCCAATACTACATGATATGAAGCCATCATAGATATTCAGTGAAGATGAGCACAACTTTAAGATCCATTGGGAATCGTGCACTCTATCAGGGCAATGTCGCTGACTTATGTCTTACTGTACCTTAAACCAGAAAACAATGAGGCACACTTTGCATTGTCTGTCCGTAGTTGGAAGCTGAGCAGCGTGAGAAGACATCCTTACAGAAGATGATTGAAAGGAACAACAAAGCTCTGAAAATGTACAACCGAGGTGAGCAGACTACTAAATGGACTCTTGAAAAATGAAGAAAAATATAGCAGCCCAATAGGTACATAAACTCTGCTTTACTTTTAACAGGAACTGCACAAGCAAGATTTAATGGCTAATCTAGTAAATTCAAGTAAATTAGTTGCATCTTATTAGGATATTTTGCTATTGATATGAATATTATTCTCCTTTTAGACTGTATAGCTCATTACTATAGTTAGTGTGTAAAGCTGTGAGCCTGGACTTATATGGTCAAAATCACACAGTGAAAAAATGTCATGGTCAAAAACACACATGCATAAACGGTGCGGTTTAAGAGTTTGTTTATTTATATTTGTATAGTTTTTGACTGTGCACTCTTGTGGTGTCCACACAGTGCAGTTTTTGACTGCGCCATTCTTCACTGTGCAGTTTTGACCTGGACCTAAGCTTGGATATCCAGGTTTGTATCCCAGCACCACCATGTACTGCCTATGTGACCTTGGGATAGTCATGTAACTCCCTACTGTATGCTTAACCTCTTCTCTCCCCTATCTCTCTTTCTCTTTCTTGTTTATTCTCCATGTGGAACCTCTCTGAGCTTTTCTAACTCCTCCATTTCATTTAACCTGGATGTGAAGACCTAATTGCAGATGCCAATGTTTATGGCTTATAAAGCACTTTGTGATTCAGTGTGTATGAAGCCTGCAGTATAAAACCACAGTCCTTTTCTCTTTTCATTTACCCACCACAGTAAATCAGTTGCTGTGTTGAATTTGACAGGAAATTGCATTTCTGAAATTAAAACCCTTTGAAAATGTGTCCTTATATTAAGAATAAAAGTAGCTTCTTAGTAACCTTTTCTAAGTGCAATATTTTATATTCGGGGTACCTATACTGTAGGTGGTTGACTGATGGCCAGCAATCCAAGCTGAAAAGGACTGATAATTTTGAATAAATGAATGAGTGAATGAGTATTTTATTTATATAGCACCCCTCTCCAGAGACTTGGAGCACTTTATAATACAATTTAAAAATACAATGAAACATGAATAATGCACAGAATCCCATTTGGAGTGAACAGTAAAATACACAAGTTATCATATAACACAGTTAAAACTCATTAAATGCCTGGTGGAATAAGAAGGTTTATAATCCCTGTTCAAAGGTTTCCACTGAGGGTGCCTCCCAAAGTTGTTGAGGGAAAGAGTTCTATAGGGTAGGTGTGGCCACTGAAAAAGCTCGATCACCAGAATTTTACAACCTCACCCTAGGGACAATGAGGAGGCAACCCTCGGTGAAACGGAGAGCCCGGGGTGGGCAGTGGGGCACGAGGAGATCTTGCAGGTAGACTGGCCCCTGTCCATATAGGGCCTTATAGCCTAGGTCAATAAACCAACTTCAAAGATAAACCTCCACCTGACTAGCAGCCAGTGCAGTTCTTGGAGGACGGGTGTGATAGGATCATACATTCATACACCCAACAGTAATCGAGCTGTCACATTCTGCACCAGCTGAAGCCATCAGAGGTTACCTGCAGAAAGCCCCAGGTAAAGGGCATTGTAGTAGTCCAGTCTGGACATGAAAAAAGCATGTAGAAGTGAGGTTAGGTCCTCTGGTGGTAGAAGGTGTCGAATCCTGGCGATATTCCTCAGATGATAAAATTTGCTCTTAATGACGGCCAACACCTGAACATCAAATGTCTGGCCATTGTCAAGGATCATACCAGATCCTTGACCTGCTCAGATGGGAACAGAGGTACCCCCCAGAACAAGACTCGGGGGATTCCATTGTGTCCCCACTCCACCACCTTGACCCAAATCCACCACTAGCACCTCAGTCTTGCCTGGGTTGAGTTTTAACCAGTTATGAGACAACCAAGTCTGGATTTCAGCCAGGCAGCTGTTAAGAATGGAATCTGCCATCTGGCTACCCAGTGCATAGGACAGGTATAGCTGGGTATCATCTGCATTGCAGTGAAACCTAGTCTATAGCACCTGATGATGTCCCCCAGCAGCAACATGTATACCGTACACAACAACGGTGACAAGACCAACCCCTGTGGAACTCCACAGGTCAAAGGCTTTGGGTTAGATGAGGCAAACCTTATCACCACCCTCTGCACCCTACCTGTCAGGTATGACCTGAACCATTTGATGACTGTTCTGGACAGGCCACACCAAAACTGCAGCCGATTGAGCAGCACCTCTTGATCTACTGTACCAAATAACACCATGAAATCCAGGTGAATAAGGATGGCACATTCTCTCCTGTCTCTCACAAGCAGGAGGTCATTCATCACCTTCACCAAGGTGGTCTCTGTGCTATATCCAGCCCTAAATCCAGACTGAAAAACCTCATAGGTGGAGGAGGAGGCAAAAAAACCCTCAAGCTGAATGGTCACCACCTTTTCCATAACCTTTCCTAAAAATGGGGTGTTAGAGACTGGCCTATAGTTGTTGAGGCAGTCTGGGTCCAATAAGGGCTTTTTAACAGGGGTCTAAATAATGCATCTTTTAAAGCTGATGGAAAGAACCCACTCCTTGAAGAACTCTAGACAATCTCGGCAACCACAGATCCAATTAGGTCCATACATCCAACCAAAAGTCAGGTTGAACCTGGGTCAAGATCACAGTGCATTGGTCACAACCTTGAGACAACCTCCACCCCAAGTGGGTCAAACTCAGCCCATTTAAGAGGAGGGCTTTGGCACATCACAGAGTGAGCCCCGCAATCCCCATGAGAGATGCCGGAGGAGACCTCGGACATGATGGAGGACGCCTTGTTGGCAAAGAACAGAGCAAACTCCTCACATCTTGTACTAGAACCCACTCCTCCCACATGGAGACAGACTGGATGTAAAAGCTCATCAACTGTGCAGAAGAGCTGAGCCAGTCTGTTCTTTGCCGAAGCAATCTGCCTTGATAAAAAGCTGCCTTCTTGTCGGAGATTGCCTCCTGATAGTCCTTATAATGGGACTTCAGGGCTAACTTGTCCTCCAGCAGGCCAGAACCCCTGCAATGTCTCTCTAACCTCCTACCCCTAATCTTCAACTTTCGAAGTTCTTAATCAAAGCAGGGGAATCTCCGACAAGAAGATAGGGGTTGGACATGGACAGGTATAACAGAATCAAAGGTTGCAGTGATGGCCATATTATATGCTGTCCCTGCCTCCTCTGTCCCCATCACACAAGCAGCCCTCACCACTGATAGGTCTAGTACCGCCTGAAGTCCCTTGAGGACAGTCCCTGAAAGGGGAGATACTGGACCATCTCCACAGAGGCAGGGGCTCCTGGGGGGTTACTAGCCTGATCCTTACAACACTATGATCCAACCATACTACTGAATCTACTCCCATATCGGAGACCTCAAGGCTGATCAAAAATACCAAGTCCATGTGTGGCCATGTTAGTCGGTCACTGAGGTAACATTCTGCATCGAGCCCAGCTCCCCCATACTCCTAAAGAGATTGCATCCATATGTCAAGAACCCATCATCGACCCAAGCATTGAAGTTCCCCAAAATTAACCATCTGGGGGACTCCAACAGTAGGCCGGTGATGAGCTCCTCGATCTCTCTCAAATATTCACCCCCAGAATCTGGGGGGCGATAGAGCAGGAGGACCCTGTATCCTGCACCCGGCCACCCCCCATGCAGCTACACACTCAAATTACCTGGTAGGACCTATAGGTAGCATCGTAAGACTCAGGTTAGATTTAAAAATAAAACCACCTTCCCCACCTCTGCGATCCTTTCTTGGGGTGTGTATCATGGAGTACCTGGTTGGCACTGCAGCCTCCAAAATGGGAGCTGCATTTTCATCCAACCAGGCTCTGTGATGCAAACCAGGTCAACTGAGGCAATCAAATCCACCATTATGGCAGTTTTGTTCCTCACTGACCTGGCATTGCATAACAAAACCCGAGAAGGGTGAAGGGAGACTGCTGGATCAGCTAGCTGCCCATTATTCTCAATGGAGCCCTTGGGTACTGGTGCCATTGAGAATATTTTGCAGTGGATAAAGGCTGTTTTTTTTTTTTTGCTGTCTCCCAAAAAAGATTACAGTATTTGCAAGTGACTAATGCAATTCTTAAGTTCTGGGACCAATGTCTGGCAAGAGACAAGTTCCAAGACTGAGGTTGGTGATTTTATACCAGCTTGGAAGGGATAGAGAATTTAGAAACAAGCTGCTGCTATTTGAGAAATACAACATATAGCAATGCTGGGGCATAGGATTTACAAAATGCAGAAAATTAACCTCTTATAAGCCAATACAACTACAGTCCATGATTGTGCAGAGCTGGAGATGACATTTTTATTAGAAATCATCCGAAATGGGCCCTGACCTTGTTTTATCCATATCTTTAGTTACTTCTGCTCAAGTTCCCTTTTTTATATGGTTAGGAATATTTAGTTAAACAATAAGATATGACAGGCTGTTTAGCTGTTTCTAGACTGAATGACAGTCTTGTTGTTTAAATGCTTGCCAAATCATTGTATTGCTTGTGACTCATCCAAATACTGCTCTGTAATGTATTACGTGGAACCTTTGTAAATGAGCCCTGGCTCAAAGGTGTATCTCTGAAATATTAATACAGGTAAAGATAAAAGGGTGTACACTGGCTGGATGGTGACACACCTTGGGTGTGTTGTGAGGCATGAGGCATCACTGAGTGCCTTCAGCCACCTGAGAAGTGCCATTATACCATGAATGCACACCCTGGAGTGTTTTATTTACTAAACATCAGAACCTAGCTAAACTGGACCTGTTTAGCTAGATTTTGATGTTTGTTTCTGAATGTAATGGCCACAAATACCTTTTCTGGACACCCAAAATCCCAGGTGCCCAGCTTAGCAAGAGGAGTGCTTCCCCTGAATTCTCTGTCTGAGAACAGTGGGAATTTCTTGATTTCTGCAGCCACAGCTGAACACCATTTCCCTGGAGTTTGGTGGCACCCTCCCCCACACCATTGCCATCCCTGGCAATTTGTGATGTTGCCCTGGTGTCTAGTGGCATCCCCACCCTTCCCATTACTGTCTCCTTAGCATTATAAACTGTCCCTGGTGTCTAGTGGCCCCCCCCACCGGCTGATCACTGCTCCCATATTAAAATAGTTCCCTGGTGTCTGGTGGCATCCCCCCACTCGCCGATCATTGTCCCTGTAAATAAATAAATATATTTCCTGGTGTCCAGTGGCACCTACCAACCAATCACCACCCCTATTAACAAATGATATATTCCCTGTTGTCTACTGGCACCCCCCACTCCTCCCATTTCAGGTACAACCTGAAATGAAAAAAACTGTCCAATTAATTTTTTTTTGTCAAACCTGTAAAAACAGAAAACGGTCACTGGCAGATCAGTCCTCCAACTTCTACTCAGCACCCCCCACACAGCTTCACTTATGTGAACAGGTCCTAGGTTCAAGACCCACTCTCTGACAGAAGACACATTTTTCTGCTAGAACCGGTGACTGCAACATGAGAAACTAAGGTACATTCGGTTCCATGTATTGCAGTGGGGGGGGGGGGTTCAACTTTTATGCATAACTCAGCCATTTTTTTATATTTTGACCCCAAATTTTCAACAAGGCCTTTTGGGGACCCCACCTCATGAACAATATGACTGCCGTTATGCAAGTCCTGCCCAAAGGGTTATTTCGCAATTGCAGGTGGGATTTGGAAATTGTTCCTGCCTGTGTTCATGAGGTGGTGTCATAAGAAGGCTATGTTGAAAATTTGGGCTCAGAATATATAAAAATGGAAAAATTATGTCTGTTCATTGGAATTTCAATATGCACACAAGTAACTTTGGGAATGTAAAATATTTTGACCCCAGATTTTCAACATAGCCTCCTTATTACCCCATTTCATGTATGTCATAGCTGTCATTTTTCAAATTCTGGCCAAAATGTGTTTTCACACCTGTGGAGTGGAATGGCATTACAGTTGTGCAGAATTATATTTTGGTGGGGATTCAACAATTTTCTGTACCAGGTACATGAGGTGGGGTATTAAGATAGCCATACTGACAATTTCGTCACTGTTGTCCTATAAATGGAAATGCAGGGTCTGGAGGGCCCTGTGCTTCCACAGCTACATTCATAATGTATCTATGAGGGATGAAAGTGCAGGGTCCAGAGGGCCATGTTCTCCCACAGGTAAATAGGGATACAGTTATACTATCTCAGAAAGTAAGGAAATAAACTGCAAAAACTTTGTTAATGCTCTAGTTGGCTTAAAGTGACAGAAGTAGGGAAGTGTGGTGTCTGGTGTTCCAACCCTAACACCCCACCCCCACCTTGCACACACCAACAGGTATCAGGGGTGTGCTTTGGGGTTATCGGCCCTAACACTCACCTCACTCTTTTATACTGTACCCATCTCAGCTTATTTACTTATGGAATGGGGTGAGCATTAGGGCTGATGACCCCAAGGCACACCCCCGACACCTGTTGGTGCATGCAGGGTGGGGATGGGATGTTAGGGTTGGAATCCCTGATGCCACATTTCCAGACTTTTATCAGTTTAACCCAAACTACGGCATTAACAAAGTTTTTTGCTACACACACACACACACACATATATATATATATTGCAAAAAACTCCATTAATGCATCAGTTAGGGTTTCTATTACAGTGACAAAAGTCTAGAAATTCAGTGTTAGGGTTACCAACCCTACCACCCTATCCCCCACCTTCCACACACCAACAGGTGTCGGGGTGTGCCTTGGGGTCATCAGCTCAAACTCTCACCCCATTCCATGTGTAAACAAGCTGAAATGGTACAGTATAGGAGACTGGGCTGAGAGTTAGGCCCAGTGACCCCAAGGCACACCCTGAAACCTGTTGGTGTGTGGAGGGTGGGATGATGGAGGTGGGGTTGTAGGATTGGTAACCCTAACACTGAATTTCTAGACTTTTGTCGCTGTAATAGAAACCCTAACTGATGCATTAATGGAGTTTTTTTGTAATGAATGTCCCTTCTTTTTGAGATAGTATAATAACATCCTTATTTTACTGTGGGAATGCAGGGTCCTTCAGATGCTGTACTCCAGTCCCTCTGTAGATGTACATATGTATGTAGGTGTTGGGGCCCTGCACTTCCACATATTGAACAACAGTGACCGAATTGTCAGCATACCCATCTTAATACCCCACCTCATGTACAGAGAAATTGTGAAATGCAAGGCAAAGAGTAATTATGTGCAACTACAATGCCATTCTGTGCCACAGGTGGTAAAACACATTTGGGTAGGGTGTGGAAAATGACAGCTGTACTGTTCATGAGGTGGTGTGGAAAAATGGCTATTTTGAGAATTTGGCAGCAAAATATTAAAAAGTGGCAACGGTATGCATGTGTGCAGAATAAATTCAATGGACGCAAGTAACTCGGGCATTTTTTAGAATTTTCTTCACCAAATTTTCAATGTGGACCTCACCTCATGAACACTGACACTGTCATTTCTTTACTTGGTCCTGAAAGGTGATTTCATGGTTGCTAGGTGGAATCACCTTTCAGAATTGAGTAACAAAATGACAGTGCCACTGTTAATGAGGTGAGGTCC
Organism: Neoceratodus forsteri; assembly: GCA_016271365.2. Classification (NCBI taxonomy): domain Eukaryota; kingdom Metazoa; phylum Chordata; order Ceratodontiformes; family Ceratodontidae; genus Neoceratodus; species Neoceratodus forsteri. The sequence goes on from CM057454.1 coordinate 722,535,312, forward strand.
CAAAAAGCCCATGTTGAAAATATGGTGAAAAAATATGAAAAAATATCTGAGATATCAACATAAGTTCAAAACACCATAGAGAGCCATTTTATGGCACTTACATTGATTCTTCAGTTCACAGTTCAGCTTTGAAGAGTGCAGATGTGTCCCGGTCCAGAGAAGATTACAGTGGCCAACCTCCAGAGGCAAGTATGGGGTAAGGGTGGATGTGGGGAAGTGGGTGCACAGAGGGTGGGGTCAGGATGGGGGAGGGATACGGGAAGACAATGAGGGACTGTTTTCTTTTTTCACAGTAAGAAAAAAAGGTGGGGGACTGTTTTCTTTTTTTTACAGGTACTGTTAAATAAGCAATGGAACACTCTGGGTGGGTTCCCCAGTGTCCAACAATAGTTTTGGGAGGTGCTACATAACTGGGGACACTGGAAGTGGAAAACCCAGTGTACCACATTGGGGGGGCTACTGCCAACATGGGGAATGGGCACTCCAATGTCAGCAAACATAAGTAAGTGGCTTGGGGGGGCATCCAACACTGGGGTTGGGCATCCCAGTGTCAGAAACAATACAATGATGCAGAATCCTGCATCAAACTGGCATGTTATGATGCAAAATCCTGCATTGAACTGCCATGCTGTTCGGTAAAGAATGGCAGTTCGATGCAGGATGATGAATTGTACAGTGCCAGTTTGGAGACAATGAGGGATCATTTTCTTTTTTATGACCTCCAGAGTTAACTATGGGGTAAGGGTGGGGATGTAGGGAGGTGGGTACACAGAGGGATGGTCGGGATGGGGGAAGGGGATGCGGAGATGACATAGGACCATTTTCTTTTTTCACAGTAAAAAAAATTCCTAAAGATATCTGAGGACTGTTTTCGTTTTTTTACAGATACTGTTAAATAAACAATGGGACACTGGGAGTGGTATCCCCAGTGTCCAGCAATAGTTTCTGGAGGTACTACATAACTGGGGACACTGGGAGTGGGCTACCGAGTGTCCCACACTGAGGGGAAGAGGAAAGCTACTGCCAACATGAGGATTGGGCACCCCTTGGTAGAAAATGTTATACCTTATATCTTCAAATTATAGCTGCCCTCGAACATGAGCCACCCTTGATCATAAGCCGCAAGCTAAAATTAAACTTTAAATACAAGCCTCCCTCAATCAAAAGCCACAGTTTGTCAGTGTGCATACCGGTAATGCTAGAACCAATTTCAGAGATCTACCGTACATTTGCACGTATTAGTACTACATGCCATTAAAGTTTTTAATTTGTAAAATAAATTAGAGACCTGATTTATTATGCCATTCCACTCCATGTCGTGTCTGACTGCATTGTTTGTAGCTGGAAGTAACTGAAGCCAGTCACATGACAAAGTAGGAAAAACTTTTTTTGTTTAAGAAAATAAAATGCTCAGTATACACTGGATTTTAAAATAGTGTCTTGTGCCATGCGATAGCACACAATATCAGCAACTTTCACTCCAGTTTGGAATAGCTGCTGATATCAGCATCCAAACAGCTTTGTGGCTCTTGAGTGTCAGTTTTGTACGTACTGCACTCAGAGATATTGGATTCGGCATCAGAAGTATAGACCTCCTGCATTTCCTAGATTGTTCAAACCAGCTCATCGCGTACCCCTTCAGTGATTTTTCCAGGTTTCACACAGCTTAGGACATCCAGATCTTGGGAAGTGATGGCACAAACCTGGTAAGAAAAACAAAATAAAAATGTTAAGACACCACGTAAAAAAGATGCGCAAGTTGCTCAAGTTAAAACACTTTACTTCAAATGATTTTACTGTTACTTATTGGTTAACAGCCTGCCATGCCACTTTAATCCTCTCCAAACTGTGGTCTTTACTGGGTGCTTGTGGGTTGCCATCAGCTGTTCTCTCACACTCCTCCATTGAAAGCAATCTATCATGCAGTACTCTATAAGCAACTTTGAACGGAGCATTCCAGCTGATATCAGCTGGCTGTAGTAGCTTTGTGCAGCCTCCAGGGATGACATGGATAACAGTTCTTTTACTTTTTGCTGCCTTCTTCACAGCTGGTGAGATGTGGCAGTGAAATGCATCCCATACAAGCAGTCGCTTAGAGAAAGTGAAGGAGCCCCACACCTTATCAAGCCAGAGGAGGGTAAGCTTCTCGCTCATCCACCCATTCGGCGACATTGCTAAAACAACATCAGTAATCCCCACAGTCTCTTTTGTCACCCCTTGCCTTTCAAAACAATGAATGGTAGCAATTTACAACCACCAACCATGACAGCTAGACAAATCATCACTCGCTGCTTCTCATGGCCAGTTGTCAGTAGGGGCACTGATCTACAACCCACATAGTTGATAGTTTTGTTTCCTGGCATGTCAGCCCAAATGGTTGTCTCATCCATGTTACCAATTTGTTTAGGTAACAGCTGATGTGCTTTAATGTTATGAGCACAAAAGCCTGCAAAACTTATACTCTTAGGAGCAAAGTCCTTAGGTAGGCGCTGACCCACAGTTGTTTTCTGCCAAATCGGAACCTCCACAAAAATGTGTCAACCCAACCACAGCTTGCAGAAAATTCAGGATCCTGCACTAGTGAAACAGGCTTGTATGCTACTGCCTTCCTGGTTACCTGGTAATGCTGCTCTCGTTGAAGTGTGATCCAGCTTGCAGGTTCTGCATCTATCTCTGGGTATTTTGCATGCCTTCCACCACCATCTAATCTACTCCTTTTCTTATAACCCATGATGCCAGTCAAAAAACCTTCTCCACCAGTGAAGGCAAACGTTTCTACCACTCCCGTAGCTGTTTTTAAATAAAACATGCCTCGGCCCCCTTAGAGGCACTAAACAGAGAAAAACTCCTTTTATTAAGTAAATACCAACAGGTGTTTACCCAAACGGGGGCCAAGAAACATAATTCTGCCCTTATTTGGCCCCAAAAATGACCAGAAAAGATTTGGGGCATTTTAACAGTTGACAATGGGTTTTTCTCATTGAAGTATTGCTGCAATTTGTGGCACTTTTCACGAAACAGTGCCGCAGTTTGCAACAGTTTTTATGCAACTGTGCCATTAGTTGTGTGAAAATTGCCACAATTTATGGCTCTTTCACAAAAGAAGTGTTGCAAATTGTGGCACTGACAATGGCCAAAACACAGAAAACCCAGTTCTGGACACTATTTTTGAAAACTAAGGTCAGGATTGTGTTTCTTGGGCCTCGATTAGGCAAACACAACTGTTGGTGTTTACCAAGGGGCATTATTTTTTGAAACTACAACCTTTTTTTCTCTGTGGCTAACTGAAAATAAGATGATGGCCACACAACACTACTGAACCAATATGCAACAGAAAAAGGTGCTTTTGTGAAAGCAAAATATGCTTTCACACAGTGCATATATTTTTTTCCAAGCTATAATGGGAACATTTAAAATGTAATAACTTTTGAACAAATTCATATTTTTTTTTACCAAACCTTCAAAAGGCATATCAGTGACCCAGATCTCACATTACCAGCCAATTTCAGACCAGACAGCCAAACCATTTGGGCTGTAGCCCAGAGCAAAGAATTTGCCAAAAGTGGTATTTTCATGTTTTTTGACACTCCACAGCACCACAACTGCACATCCGACTGAAACCAAAATTGCCAGATCCAGAGATCTATGGTACCAGATGACACATTCAATATCTCAGGCAAAATGGTCAAACAGTTGCAAAGTTATTAACATGCAAAATATTGGGTCTAGGTGGCTGGGCAACCCTAACTAACTCTCTCTCTCTCTCTCTCTCTCTCTCTATATGTATATATGTATATATGTATATATGTATATATGTATATATGTATATATGTATATATGTATATATATATGTATATATATATGTATATATGTATATGTATATATGTATGTATATATATATATATATGTATATACTGTTTAATGCATCAGTTAGGGTTGTTCCACAGTGACAAAAGTGAGGAAATTCAATGTTAGGGTTGAAAACCCTCCTTGCACCCCCCTCAGCCCCCCCAACCTGCATGGGGTGCGCTTTGGGGTCATCGGCTCTAATTCTCACCCCATCACATGTGTGAACAAGCTGAGACATAGGAGAATGGGGTGAGAGTTAGGAATGATGACCCCAACACACACCTCAATGCCGATTGGGGGGGTGGGCTGAGGGGGTGCAAAGGGGGTTTTCAACCCTAAATTTCCTCACTTTTGTTGCTGTGAAACAACCCTAACAGATGTATTAAACAGAGTTTTTTGGCTCTAATTTCCCTTCTTTTTGAGAATGAGGACTATAAATAGTGAATGAAATGCTCCCACCAAGTGATATTTTGTGACATAGTAATAGTAACAGCAATGCAAATGCAAGCGGTAATGGTTACGCACATAGTGATACAAACGTAAATTGTAAAGCAAGCGTTAATAGAAACGCAGGTGCAAAGTGACGCTAAAGTGAACAGTGATGCAAACAGAGATGCAAGCGCATACGGAAATGCAACTGGTAATGTGCACGGTCATGGTACCGCTATTGTAAACGCAAATGATAGCTGTAACAGCAACAATAATGTGAAAGGAAACAGAAACGCAAATGCAAGCGCATACAGAAACGCAAACCGTAACATGCACGGTGATGGTACTGCAATTGTAAATGCAAATGGTAATAGTAACAGCAACAATAATGCCAAAGAAAACAGAAATGCAAATGCAAACTTAAGCACATATGGAAACGCAAACCGTAACTCACATGGGCACGGGAATGCAATTGGAAATGCAAATGGTAATGGTAAGAACAATGATGATGCAAAACGAAAGACAAAGGCAAACAAAAACAGAAGGGTGGCCCTAGCAGAAAATGGTAATGTGCACGGTGATGCTAAGCAAAAGACAAACACAAACAGTAGTGGAGACACAAATGGCAACAGTAATGCAAACAGAAATGCAAAGGGTTACGCATATAGTGGTGTACGTGGGAACGCTAATGTAAACGGACACGGAAACACAAGTGTAAAGCCTACGTGTAACAGTAAGTGGAGCACACACCGTATTGTTCCCCAAAAGCTCCACTGAGAAACACAGTGAAAACAAAGAATGTATGCATAATAATGGGCCTCGGAGCAGAAAACAAGCAGTTGTAATACTGAAATGGTAATATCTCAGTAACCGTACAATGTAGGAAAAAAATTAAAATTTTACATGATTCATGAGTTTCCTGGGTAGGTTTTCACTGAATTTCCGTATCTCACACTGTTTCTGAGATCCGAGCCTCGAGAGGTGCAGCGGATGCCACCATGTTAGTCTATGGGGAAAAAATGTCAACTTCGGAGTATCGTAACGTTGCATCCGTGCAATATTTTGTCACCAAACCACCAAAAGGCACATCTGTGAGATGTTGCCTGCCTTCCCTCCAAATTTCAGCCCAAAAGACCAGACTTTTTTTGCAGCAAGGTGGCAAAGAATTCCTGTCATTTTGGCCATAGTCTAGGAAAGTAGTGTTGTAATTTGTGACCCCTTTCGCAAAAATTCAGTTTTTTTTGCTAATTATAAAAAATCTACAAAGTATCTATAAATGAAACACCACTAATTTTGTAGATAATTTTGTGCTGAACAATTTTCATGCTCACAGTATCATGTTATATTTTTTTCATTTTAAAGTTAATAGAATTTGAATATGGTTAGTGTGGATAAACAAGTAACTGTGTGGATAAAAGAGTAACTGTGTGGATAAATAAGTGTGTGGATAAATTAAATTTATTCACACAGTTACTCAGATGAACAGATTTATCACACTCCATTTATGTCTGCCCCTATTGCATAAATCTATATCTATATCTATACAGTGTGTGTATATATATATATATATATATATATATATATTTATAAAATGGGTAGGAAAAGTTATCCCTGCTGGTTGGTTGAAACACATCACATGACCATGCGTATATCAGAGCATGCACTTTTACCCCCAAAAAACAATTCTGACATATTATAAGATAGATAAACTACTCTGAGGTGTGCGGTCGCACTCTGATATATGCATGTTTGGGTGATTGATGCACTTGGCCTGTGGCCTTATGCATAACAATTCACGACCAAGGCATGCGCATATCAGGGGAATGCGACCACTGATTTTTAATATATATATATATATATATATGTATACACCATGGAGCCCTCTTAAGTGCACACCTTCGGGATAAAAGTTTTTTTGTGCACTTAAGTGGGCTATGCATTTAACCAGAAAATCACTTCCAGGAACAGTTCATTGCTTTTGCAATGTGCTTTATTAAATACCAGGTGCTTAAGTTAAAATAACATTACTGCACTGTCCTACAACACAGTACTACTCAAAAAAAAATCTGAAATTGTCTTTTACTTTGTGTGTTTCAGTGTAGGAATGAAGGCTAAAGTCAGTCTTTTCTATTGACAAAATTATCTTTCTTACTGTGGCCATGCTAGGCAGCACCACTACTGTAGTTAAGATGGACTATTTAAGGTGGTACTATACAAAATGTGCACTTAAAAGCTGGGTTGGACTGAAAATCAATAGGAAAAGTTAAACAAATGTGCATTTAACCAAAATGTGCACTTACATGTAGTGCACTTAAGAGATGCATTTAATGTTGGATGAACAGGAAAAAAATTGGGATATTGAAAACATGTGCATTTAAGCGGGATGTGCACTTATCCAATGTGCACCTAAGTGGGCTTCACATATACATATATATATAGATATATATATATATATGTGTGTGTGTGTGTGTGTGTGTGTGTGTGTGTGTGTGTGTGTATATATATATATGTATGTATATAGGGGATACATGATGGGCATGAGTGTAATAAGGCAAATATTGTCACTCCTGCAGAGTAAGCTCTGGTGCCAAAGACACTTGTGAGATATACAGAGCTCACGATGCAGGAGTGACAGTATTTGCCATAGCACATAATCTGACCATCATGTATTCGATAGGGCCAAGAGTTTTAGAAGTTTTGTTATGCTCTCTTGTGTTCTGTTCCTGTTTATGTGTTTGCTCATTCTGTGTGTGAGCTTTTCTGAATGAGCTGGCAGTGTTCTAAACTCTGGGAGACACATGAGTGTGTTTTGCAATGTTAAATGAGTTAGTTTTAGGTAGGAGTGAGAAACATTCTTTTGTGAGGCTGCATTGTTTAGAAGTCTGGCTGCAGTGAAGCTGAGAGCATCACAGTAATTGTAATGAGCTGAGAGGCAGAGTGTCAGAACAGCTGATACTGTTTTCAGTGGTAATTAAGTTAGCCGCAGGCAGAGTGTTCTGTGAAATTGTGCTCTTTAGGATTCTGTCGGTAGTCAAGCTGATAGTATCACAGTAATTGTAATGGGTGAGAATCAGAGTTTGAGGAACAAGTGAGAGTGTGTTTCGGTGGTAGTTGAGTTAGCTGCAGGCAGTAGTTTAGACTGTTTTGTGAAGCTGTGCTGTTTAGAATTCTGGCTGAAGTCACAGTAATAAGCTGGAAGTTGGTGGGGGGATAGGTGTGTGATGTAATTCTCACTGAGTTAGCTGTAGGCAGCAGTGAGGCCTCTGAAGTAGTTCTGCATTTGTGTCTATGGTAACAGCACAGGTGCTTCTTGCATGCTGAGGGGAAAGCTGCCTAGAGTGATGACCTTTTGTGACTTGTATGTGTAAATGGCTGATATTATCACAGTAGAGCAGAGGATAAAAATATCACACTGCAGTGGATGATACACTGTTTTATCTCACTCATTCACTACTCACCCCTATTGTGTGTGTGTGTGTGTGTGTGTGTGTGTGTGTGTGTGTATGTATGTATATATGTGTGTGTGTGTGTGTGTGTGTGTGTGTGTGTATATATATATGTATATATATATATATATATATATATATATATATATATATATATATATATATATATACATTACAAAAAACTCCATTAATGCATCAGTTAGGGTTGATAGCACAGTAACAAAAGTATGGAAATGTGATGTTAGGGTTACACCCCTACCACCCCACCACCACCCCACCCTCCACCCACCAACAGACGTCAGGGTGTGCCATGGGGCCAACAGGCCCAACTCTCACCCATTCCATGTGTAAACAAGCTGACATGATACAGCATAGGAGTATGGGGTGAGAGTTGGGCCTCTGACCCCATGGCACCCCAACAACTGTTGGTGGTGGAGGCGGGGAGTGGGGTGGCTGGGGTAACCCTACCATCACATTACACTGCCTTTGTCCCTGGCTATCAACCCTAACTGATGCATTAACAGAGTTTTTTTCAATGAATTTCCTTCTTTTTGAAAGTAATATACCTGATAACTGGTATGTAATAGTGGGAAGCGCCCAGGCCCTCCGGGCCCTTCGCTCCCTTCACATTGCCCGTTTTTGCGTAATGGTATGTGTATGTGGTAGCATGGTCCCTCTGGGCCCTGCACACACTTACACATAAGTATGGAGCCATACAGTAGTACCATAGTACTCCAAAGGAATCCTTGTAACACATTTTTGGCAATATCTCTGTAATCATAGCAAGTAGGGAAAAAATTCCATTGCAGGTGTAATCTATGACTTCGAAACTTCCTCATGAGCTTAATCCACTAAGCTATGACTAATGAAAAATCTGTATCTCAAATCATTTTTCAAGATATGGGTGGCAAAAGTCGCCGCAGGCTCTGTAGAGTTAGCCTATGAAAAATGTCTCAACTTCGGAACACTGTAACTTTGTAACCCTTTTAATTATTTTACCAAATCATCAAAAGGCACATCTGTGAGGCCAGGGCTTGCCACCCTGCAAATTACAGCCAAAAAGCCCCAAGCATTTAGGTGCAGTGGTGTGGCAAACAAATGATGTTTTTTGGTGCAGTAGTGTCGAAAATTGTGACAGTACAGATGTGACAGTGTCGTGATTTGTGAAAGTGTCGCAAATGTATTGTCGTGATTTGCAACACTACGGGGGACCCAATTTTAAAAAAGGTTTTTCTAGGAATCCTAGAAAAAAGACTGAGGGCACCATTGTGTTCTTCAGGCCCCGTTTAGGTAAACACAACTGTCAGTGTTTATGTAGGAGCACTAGAATTTGAATTACAGATGTTTTTCTTCAACACTAACTGAAACAAGATGGCAGCAGCACGACTGTAAAAAATGCAATTGTAACAGTAAAAAGTGGTTTTGCAACAGTTTTGAGAGGCACATATATTTTTCCCCATTGACTTCAATGTTAAAACTTAAAAATTTAATAACTTTTGACCGGTCGAATATTTTTTCACCAAATCTTCAAAAGGCACATCAGTGACCCAGATTGCATCTTCCCTAAACATTTCAGACAAGACAGACAAATCATGTGGGCTGCAACCCCAAGCAAAGAAACACACAAAATGTTTTAGCATCCAACTGTAACACAACTTGCCAGATCCAGAGATCTGTGGTGCCCAATCATGCTTGCAAAATTTCAGGCAAATCCGTTGTACAGTGGTAAAGTTACTAAAGTGCAAAATGTGGGGTTTAACATAGAAGTGGCTGGGCAACCCTAACTATACTGGCACTACCGTGCCAGTATAATGTATTATACTGGCGTGGTAGTGCCAGTATAGTTTGAGTTCCTGTGAGCAAGCAATGTTAAATGCCAATGTTTGCATGATAATAACTTTGGGCAAGTTCAACAGATCTGCTTGAAATTTTGCATGCATGATTGGGCACCATAGATCTCTGGATCTGGCAAGTTGTGTTACAGTTGGATGCTAAAACAGTTTTTTTGTGTGTTTCTTTGCTTGGGGTTGCAGCCCACATGATTTGCATGCTTCTTCAGAATGGAAATATCTATTGAGCTACCAGATTTGGTTTGCATCCCTTGTGTGGTTTCTGAGATACTGAGTGTTGAAAATGAAGAGATTTTTATGTGTTTTGCTGTTTTTTGTCAACCTGTATCTCAGAAATGGCGGCAGCAACAGGGCTGAAATTTTCAGGGTGGAAAACTTTGGCCTCACAGATGTGCCATTTGAAGATTTGGTGAAAAAAATATGAATCCATTCAAAAGTTATTAATCTTTGTTTGTCCCATTATTTTCTATGGGCAAAAAATAGATGTCCCTGGCAGCATAGGATTTTAAGTCGAAGCAGCACTCCGGCATAAGATTTTACGTAGAAGTTTAGTAATGAGCAAACAATTCTATGTCAGAAAAGCTGTCTGGCTTAGGGTCAAGGGCCCTACCCAAACCCCCAACCAACCCTACCATCACAACAGCACTCCTACCCTCCGCACACCAAGCATCAGGGTGTGCCATAGGGTCACGTGCCCTAACTCTCACCCCATTCTCCTATACTGTACCATGACAGGTTCCTTACAGATGAAATGGGGAGAGTGTTAGGGTCTATGACTCTAAGGCACTCCCTGATGCTTGGTGTGTGGAGGGTGGGGGTGGTGTTGCGATGGTAGGATTGGGTGGGGGTGGGGTGGGTCCCACAACCCTAAGTCACACCCTGATGCTTATTGGTGTGTGAAAGGTGAGGGGTGTGGTTTCAATGGTAGGATTTGGTGAGGCAGGAGTATAACAGTTGTAAACCCTAACATCCAATTTCCTGACCTGTATCACTTTGTTTGAATACCTATGTCTACAAACCTGTCTTTTAAATGAAGCTTTTGTTAATATATATGTCAGGCAAATCCATTGTACAGAGACAAAGTTATCAAAGTGCATAATTTGGGGTTTAACATAGGAATGGCCATGCAACCCTAACTATCCTGCCACTACAATGGCAGTATAATATAGATATAGATATAGATATAGATACATCTACATCTATATCTATATGTATAGATATAGATAGATAGATAGATATTATAGTGGTATGGTATTGCCACTGTAGTTAGGGTTGCACGGCCACTTCCATGTTAAACCTCAAAGTTTGCACTTCAATAAATTTGCAACTGTTTGTCTGAAATTTCGAATGCACAACCAGCTACCATAGATCTCTGGATCTGGAAAGTTTTGTTCTGGTCGAAAGTACAGTTGTGGAACTGTGGGCTGCTCAAAAAGTGAAAAATCACCTTTTTTGTGAATTCTTTGGTAAGCCATAATGGACTGAAGAATATATTTGAGTGACTTTAAATTTTTTCTGTCTACATGTCTCCTGGGTTGAACTGGTGCCTTTTGAAGTTTTGGTGAAAAAATACTGCTCCGTTCAAAAGTTATTCCATTTTTTCACATCCCATTCTAGCCTATGGGAAAATTTATATGTGCACTGCGAAAATTTTCACGATCATATATTTTGCTGTCGAGCTACCTGAAATTGTTTTCTTGCTGCTACCATTTTGTTTTCAGCTAGCAGGAGAGAAAAAACATAATTCAAAAAATAGTGCACTTTGGTAAACTCCAACAGTTGTGTTTACCTAATTGGGCCCTGAGGAACATGACTCTGGCATTAGTTTTCTACCAGCTGGTCTGGAAATGTGTTTTTCCAATGTTTTTCAATATTTTCCCATTTTTTGTTCTTTGCAATATTTTATGTTACCGTGAAAATAATTGTGATCATAAGAAAAATACCCATGGCAATATTTTTTGTTTGCGGTCACATTCCCATTATAGAGATAGGAGTGTCACAAAAACATTTAAAATAATCGTGGTAACGCTGCACGAACACATTTTTAAATGTGTTGTTTTCTTTGTCACTTCATTGTGGCAAGGTGGATTGTGCTATTGGCCTGCAATTTTCAGGGCGGCAAGCCCTACTCCTGCAGATGGTGCCTTTTGGTGGTTTGGGATGAAAACATTGAACAGGCCCATAGTTACAGTATTCAAATTTCAGAAATGTTCCCATAGGATAACACTGCAGCGCCTGTGACGCCTTTCCGCGCCCGTATCTCGAAAATGGTTTGAGATATGGATTTTTCCTCACAAAAATTCTTGTCCTCCTAAGTAAAAAAGTAGGTTGGAAAGCCATGAATACCATGAAATTTGGATTTTTTTTCTACCTTGTACAGTTACTGAGATATTTGGGAATTAGTGTTCCAATTGCTCATTTTCATGTCTGTAGGCCATTATTGCACCCACAGAGTTAGCATTCACAGCTCTTTTTGGTGCTCATATCTCATAAATGATGAAAGCTATGGGTTCAGTTGATATATGTCATGTAGACATCTTATTGCCATGATTATAACCACACTTGAATTTTCTTTCTAACTGCTACGGTTCCCAAGATATTGGCAAATTAGTGTT